>OX419715.1:39610976-44410976 GCA_948474765.1 Patella depressa | reverse complement strand
GTTCAGTTTGGAAAACTTTTGACTGAGAGGTGTTTCCACTGGCTTGTGCTGGATTGTCACCCCATATCAGGAACGAAGTACACCGCGATACGCGACAAGTCGTACCTAACAGAATGCGGCAAGCAGTTGGACAAAAGCATTTATGTTTCTGTGCCGAATCGTGATCTGCCTGCCCATCCTGCTGTAATTGATCTCACAAAATGTGGTTGTAAAACCGTCTGCATGGGGCGATGCAGTTGCAGTAAAAATGGTCTGCCTTATACTTCTTTGCACGTGGTTTGATAGGGGCCGTACCAATGTGATTAGGGGTGCGCCTGAGGACGAGGATGGTGAATAACTTATTTATTTATTTCCAAGATAGGATCTTTTTGTTTCGTTTCTGGCAACTTCTGGCTTGTTAAGATTCCTTTTTATACGCCCACATTTTCATGTAAGGGTTAAACTGTACGTTTGCCTCATTAAAAACGATCCCAAAGTGTCAATAACTACGTTTGCCTCATAAAAAAAAAATAAAATTCGGATTATACTCCTTATTATGGCTTAAAATCTCTGGAAAAGGTATGTTAATTAAAAGGGGTGAAAAATGGACTGCAAGGCGAGTTAATTATCGATAGGGTTGAACAACTCTCGGACGATGGGTTTTTTGTACTGAGTGTGTTAATTAACCGACCAGTTAAAAACGAATGACACGGTGTGTATTGTTTAATTGGTGTGTTTTCTCGATAGTTGTTATAACTGCATCAAAAGGGTATAATCAGGGAGTTGTACGGGGCCGTTTCTTTAATGAGTCTTTTGTATTTGTTGATGAACATAAGACACAGTACTGATTTATAGTCACGCCATTTATAAAATTGCATAATAAAACATAAATATGCACCCGTTGTCGTATATTGTCGTCGCCCCTGTTCGTCCGTCCACAATTGTTTGTGAAAAGTCTACAGGTCACAATTTTTGTCCAATTTCAATGAAACTTAAAATATAGATGTGAAAATATGTTATATCAAGGTTGTGGACCCTATTACTGAGAAATAGGTAAGGGTTAAACTGTATGTTTAGAGGTCACAATGTTGAACTGATTTTGATGAAACTTGACATGTATGTTTATAACCCAAAGATCTTGAATCGTAACTTCCTGAATTATGTCTCCTGATTGTCAGAAAAATCGCCTTTTTTTAGCTTGTGGGTACTCTGGAGGTCAAAATTATTATCCTGATTTTTAAAAAAAAAACATTCGATTATATCATTGTTACATGGTAATGAAGAATGAGTTAGAATTTTGTGAAAATCGGACCAAAATTGACGGACAAAATGCCCGTCATTTGTACGCGAATAGTGTGAAAATATGTTATATCAAGGTTGTGAACAGTGTAGAGGACACAATTTTGAACCGATTTGGATGAAACTTGAAATGCATGTTTATAACCCAAAGATCTTGGTTCCTTTCGATATTTGCGCCAATCGGATCGCAACTTCCTGAATTATGGCCCCTGATTGTCCGAAAAATTGCCCGTTTTAGCTTGTGCTCCCTCTGAAGGTCAAAATTGTTATCCGATTTACAAAAACGTTTGATTATAACACCGTTCTATGGTTATGAAGGTTGAGTTCGAATTTCGTGAAAATCGGACCAAAATTGACGGACAAAATGGCCATCGTTTGTACGCGAATAGTGTGAAAATATGTTATATCAAGGTTGTGGACCCTATATAGAGGTCACAATTTTGAATCGATTTTGATGAAACTTGACAGGTATGTTTATAATCCAAAGATCTTGGTTCCTTTCGATATTTGCGCCCATCGGGTCATTACTTCCTGAATTATGTCCCCTGATTGTACGAAAAATCACCCTTTTTAGCTTGTGGTGCCTCTGGAGGTCACAATTATTATCTGATTTAAAAAAAAACGTTTGATTATAAAAACCAAAGAAATTCTAATGATTTTCTGATAATTCCTTAATATGCGACAACTCTTGTTGACTGCCCGGATGATTTGGCTGCTGTGTGGGCGTATGTTTCGTTGCCTGGCAACCTATTTTTTAGCTTGTGGTTGCTTTGGAGCTCACAATTGTTAGCGGATTTGAAATAACGTTTGATTATATCACTGTTTCACCGTAATGATGGATGGGATGAATTTCGTGAAAATCGGACAAAAACTGATGGACAAAATGGCCGCCGCTTGTACGCTAATACTATAAGAATATGGTATATCAAGGTTGTAGACCCTGTAGAGGTCACAATTGTAATCGGGATTGATGAAACTTTAAATGCATGTTTATAATCCAAATCACGATTTTAGCTTGTGGACTCTATAGAGGTCACAATTTTAAACCGATTTTGATGAAACTTGACATGCATGTTTATAACCCAAAGATCTTGGTTCCTTCCGATATTTGCGCCTATCGGAACGTAATTTCCTGAATTATGGCCCCTGATTGTCCGAAAAATCACCTTTTTAAACGCCCACATTCTTATGTGGACGTATATTGTCGTCGCCCCTGTCCGTCCGTCCACAATTTGTTTGTGGTCTCTCGACAGGTCACAATTCTTATCCGATTTTAACAAAACTTGAAATATAGGTTTATCCCCAAAAGATCTCGGCTGCTTTCGATATTGGCATGTATCGGATGAAAACTTCATGGATTATGGCCCCTGATTGTACGAAAAATCACGTTTTTAGCTTGTGGACCCTATAGAGGTTACAATTTTGAACCGATTTTTATGAAACTTGACATGCATGTTTATAACCCAAAGATCTTGATTCCTTTCGATATTTGCGCCTATCGGAATGTAATTTTCTGAATTATGGCCCCTGATGGTCCGAAAAATCACTCTTTTTAGCTTGTGGTCCCTCTGGAGGTCACAATTATTATCCGATTTAAAAAAAAACGTTTGACTATATCACCGTTACACTCTAATGAAGGTTGAGTTCGAATTTCGGGAAAATGATATATCAAGGTTGTGGACCCTGTAGAAGTCACATTTTTAATTCGATTTTGATGAAACTTAAAATTCATGGTAATAACCCAAAGATCTTGGTTCCTTTCGATATTTGCGCATATCGGAACGTACATGTAACTTCCTGAATTATGTCCCCTGATTATACGCCAAATCGCCTATGGTCCCTCTGGAGGTCACAGTTATTATCCGATTTAAAAAACGGTTTGACTCTATCACCGTTACACCCTACGGAAGGTTGAGTTCGAATTTCGAGAAAACAGGACCATAATTGCCAGAAAAAATGGCCGCCGTTTGTACGCGAACAGTGTAAAAGTATGGTATATCAAAGTTGTGGACCATGTAGAGGTCACAATTTTAATTCGATTTTGATGAAACCTGAAATGCTTGTTTATATCCTAAAGATCTTTATTCTTTTCGATATTTGCGCATATCAAATTGTAACTTAATGAATTATGGCCTTTCATTGTAGGAAAAATCACTTTCGGTATTGCTTGTTCTCTGTCTATCTCTCGAACAATTATTATCTGATTTTAAAAAAAAATCTGATTATATTACTGTTGCACCGTAAGGAAGGTTGAGTTCGAATTTCGTGAAAATCGTACCAAAATTGCCGGACGAAATGGTCGCCGTTTGTACGCGAATAGTGTGAAAATATGGTATATCATGGTTGTTGACTCTCTACAGGTCACAATTCTTATCCGATTTTGACGAAAAGTAACATTTCCAGGTTGTGTACCGTCACACCATAATCATTGTCGGCTTCGAATTTCATTAATATCAGACTGGAACTGACCAACAAAATGGCTGCTCCCAATACAGTATGAAATATAGGACTTAATGAGGAAAAATCACTTTCGGTATTGATTGTTCTCTATCCATCTCTCAAAAATGTGGGCATATCCTGCCTGGCAGTGCCAGCCTATCTTTTAGCTTGTGGTCCCTCTGGAGGTCACAATTATTATCCGATTTAAAAAAAAACCGTTTGATTATATCACCGTTACACCCTAAGGGAGGTTGAGATCGAATTTCGGGAAAATCGGACCAAAATTGCCATACAAAATGGCCGCCGTTTGTACGCAAATACTGTTAAAAAAAGGTATTTCAAGGTTGTGGACCCTGTAGAGATCACAATTTTAATTCGATTATGATGGAACTTGAAATTCATGGTTATAACCCAAAGATCTTGGTTCCTTTCGATATTTGCGCATATCGGATCGTAACTGCCTGAATTATGGCCCCTGATTATACGCAAAATCGCCTTTTTTTTAGCTTGTGGCCCCTCTGGAGGTCACAATTATTATCCGATTGAAAAAAACGGTTGATTATATTACCGTTACACCGTAAGGAAGGTTGAGTTCGAATTTCGGGAAAATCGGACCAAAATTGCCATACAAAATGGCCACCGTTTGTACGCGAATACTGTTAAAAAATTGTATATCATGGTAGTGAACCCTGTAGAAGTCACAATTTTAATTCGATTTTGATGAAACTTGAAATGCATGGTTATAACCCAAAGATCTTGGTTCCTTTCGTTATTTGCGCATATCGGATCCCAACTTCCTGAATTATGGTCCCTGATTGTCCGAAAAATCGCCTATGGTTCCTCTGGAGGTCACAATTATTATCCGATTTAAAAAACGTTTGACTCTATTTCCGTTACACCCTACGGAAGGTTGAGTTTGAATTTCGAGAAAATCGGACCATAACTGCCAGAAAAAATGGCCGCCGTTTGTACGCGAACAGTGTAAAAATATTGTATATCAAAGTTGTGGACCCTGTAGAGGTCACAATTTTAATTCGATTTTGATGAAACCTGAAATGCTTGTTTATAACCTAAAGATCTTTATTCTTTTCGATTTTTGCGCATATCAAATTGTAACTTAATGAATTATGGCCTTTCATTGTAGGGAAAATCAATTTCGGTATTGCTTGTTCTCTATCTATCTCTCAAAATGTGGGCGTATCCTGCCTGGCAGTGCCAGCCCATCGTTTTACCTTGTGGACCCTATGGAGGTCACAATTTTATTCCGAATTAAAAGATAGGCTGGCACTGCCAGGCAGGATACGCCCACATTTTCGAGAGATGGATAGAGAACAAGCAATACCGAAAGTGATTTTTCCTACATCATTAAGTCCTGTATTTCATACTGTATTGGGAGCAGCCATTTAGTTGGTCAGTTCTAGTCTGATATTCATGAAATTCGAAGCCGACAATGATTATGGTGTGACGGTACACAACCTAGAAATGTGACTTTTCATCAAAATCGGATAAGAATTGTGACCTGTAGAGAGTTCACAACCATGATATACCATATTTTTACACTATTCGCGTACAAACGGCGACTATTTCGTCCGGCAATTTTGGTTCGATTTTCACGAAAAATCGAATTAAAATTGTGACCTATACAGGGTCCACAACCATGATATACCATTTTTTAAACAGTATTCGCGTACATACGGCGGCCATTTTGTCTGTCAATTTTGGTCCGGTTTTCCCGAAATTCAAACTCAACCTTCCTTACGGTGTAACGGTGATATAATAAAACGTTTTTTTTTTTAAATCGGATAATAATTGTGACCTCCAGAGGGACCACAAGCTGAAGAAAGGGGGATTTTGCGTATAACCAGGGGCCATAATTCAGGAAGTTACGATCCGATATGCGCAAATATCGAAAAGAACCAAGATCTTTGGGTTATAACAATGAATTTCAAGTTTCATCAAAATCGAATTAAAATTGTGACCTTTACAGGGTTCACAACCTTGATATACCATTTTTTAACAGTATTCGCGTACAAATGGCGGCCATTTTGTATGGCAATTTTGGTCCGATTTTCCCGAAATTCGAACTCATCCTTCCTTACGGTGTAAGGGTAATATAATCAAACGTTTTTTTAAATCGGATAATAATTGTGATTTTGCGTATAATCAGGGGCAATAATTCAGGAAGTTACGATCCGATATGCGCAAATATCGAAAGGAACCAAGATCTTTGAGTTATAACCATGAATTTAAAGTTTCATCAAAATCGAATTAAAATTGTGACCTCCACAGGGTCCACAACCTTGATATACCATTTTTATACGCCCACATTTTTATGTGGACGTATATTGTCGTCGCCCCTGTCCGTCCGTCCGTCCGTCCGTCCGTCCGTCCGTCCGTCCACATTTTTTTGTGAACAGTCTACAGGTCACAATTTTTATCCGATTTCAATTAAACTTAAAATATAGGTTTATCACCATAAGATCTCGGTTCCTTTCGATATTGGCATGTATCGGACTGTAACTTCATGGGTTATGGCCCCTGATTGTACGAAAAATCACGTTTTTTAGCTTGTGAACAGCGTAGAGGTCACAATTTTGAACCGATTTGGATGCAACTTGACATGTGTGTTTATAACCCAAAGATCTTGGTTCCTTTCGATATTTGCGCCAATCGGATCGTAACTTCCTGAATTATGGCCCCTGATTGTCCGAAAAATTGCCCTTTTTAGCTCGTGGTCCCTCTGGAGGTCAAAATTGTTATCCGATTTAAAAAACCGTTTGATTATATCACCGTTCCATGGTTATGAAGGTCGAGTTCGAATTTCGTGAAAATCGGACCAAAATTGACGGACAAAATGGCCGCCATTTGTACGCGAATAGTGTGAAAATATGTTAAATCAAGGTTGTGAACAGTGTAGAGGACACAATTTTGAACCGATTTGGATGAAACTTAAAATGCATGTTTATAACCCAAAGATCTTGGTTCCTTTCGATATTTGCGCCAATCGGATCGTAACTTCCTGAATTATGGCCCCTGATTGTCCGAAAAATTGCCCTTTTTAGCTTGTGGTCCCTATGGAGGTCAAAATTGTTATCCGATTTAAAAAACCGTTTGATTATATCATTGTTCCATGGTTATGAAGGTCGAGTTCTAATTTCGTGAAAATCGGACCAAAATTGACGGACAAAATGGCCGCCATTTGTACGCGAATAGTGTGAAAATATGTTATATCAAGGTTGTGAACAGTGTAGAGGACACAATTTTGAACCGATTTGGATGAAACTTGAAATGCATGTTTATAACCCAAAGATCTTGATTCCTTTCGATATTTGCGCCAATCGGATCGTAACTTGCTGAATTATGGCCCCTGATTGTCCGAAAAATCGCCCTTTTTAGCTTGTGGTGCCTCTGGAGGTCAAAATTGTTATCAGATTTAAAAAACCGTTTGATTATATCACCGTTCCATGGTTATGAAGGTCGAGATCGAATTTCGTGAAAATCGGACCAAAATTGACGGACAAAATGGCCGCCATTTGTACGCGAATAGTGTGAAAATATGTTAAATCAAGGTTGTGAACAGTGTAGAGGTCACAGTTTTGAACCGATTTGGATGAAACTTGAAATGCATGTTTATAACCCAAAGATCTTGGTTCCTTTCGATATTTGCGCCAATCGGATCGTAACTTCCTGAATTATGGCCCCTGATTGTCCGGAAAATTGCCCTTTTTAGCTTGTGGTCCCTATGGAGGTCAAAATTGTTATCCGATTTAAAAAAAACGTTTGATTATATCATTGTTCCATGGTTATGAAGGGCGAATTTAAATTTCGTGAAAATCGGACCAAAATTGACGGACAAAATGGCCGCCATTTGTACGCGAATAGTGTGAAAATATGTTATATCAAGGTTGTGAACAGTGTAGAGGACACAATTTTGAACCGATTTGGATGAAACTTGAAATGCATGTTTATAACCCAAAGATCTTGATTCCTGTCGATATTTGCGCCAATCGGATCGTAACTTCCTGAATTATGGCCCCTGATTGTACGAAAAATTGCCCTTTTTAGCTTGTGGTCCCTCTGGGGGTCAAAATTGTTATCCGATTTAAAAAAAACGTTTGATTATATCACCGTTCCATGGTTATGAAGGTTGAGTATGAATTTTGTGAAAATCGGTCCAAAATTGACGGACAAAATGGCCGCCATTTGTACGCGAATAATGTGAAAATATGTTAAATCAAGGTTGTTAACAGTGTAGAGGTCACAATTTTGAACCGATTTGGATGAAACTTGAAATGCATGTTTATAACCCAAAGATCTTGGTTCCTTTCGATATTTGCGCCAATCGGATCGTAACTTCCTGAATTATGGCCCCTGATTGTCCGAAAAATTGCCCTTTTTAGCTTGTGGTCCCTATGGAGGTCAAAATTGTTATCCGATTTAAAAAACCGTTTGATTATATCATTGTTCCATGGTTATGAAGGGCGAGTTTAAATTTCGTGAAAATCGGACCAAAATTGACGGACAAAATGGACGCCATTTGTACGCGAATAGTGTGAAAATATGTTATATCAAGGTTGTGAACAGTGTAGAGGACACAATTTTGAACCGATTTGGATGAAACTTGAAATTATAACCCAAAGATCTTGATTCCTGTCGATATTTGCGCCAATCGGATCGTAACTTCCTGAATTATGGCCCCTGATTATACGAAAAATTGCCCTTTTTAGCTTGTGGTCCCTCTGGAGGTCAAAATTGTTATCCGATTTAAAAAAACCGTTTGATTATATCACCGTTCCATGGTTATGAAGGTTGAGTATGAATTTTGTGAAAATCGGACCAAAATTGACGGACAAAATGGCCGCCATTTGTACACGAATATTGTGAAAATATGTTATATAAAGGTTGTGGACCTTATAGAGGTCACAATTTTGAACCGATTTTGATGAAACTTGACATGTATTTTTATAACCCAAAGATCTTGGTTCCTTTCGATATTTGCGCCCATTGGATCATAACTTCCTGAATTATGTCCCCGGATTGTCCGAAAAATCGCTTTTGTTCGCTTTTGGTCCCTCTGGAGGTCAAAATTATTATCCGATTTAAAAAAAACGTTTGACTATATCACCGTTACATGGTAAAGAAGAGAGAGTTTGAATTACATGAAAACCGGACTAGAATTGACGCACAAAATGGCCGCCGTTTGTACACGAATAGTGTGAAAATATGTTATATCAAGGTTGTGGACCCTATAGAGGTCACAATTTTGAGTCGATTTTGATGAAACTTGACAGGTATGTTTTAAACCCAAAGATCTTGGTTCCTTTCGATATTTGCGCCCATCGGGTCATTACTTCCTGAATTATGTCCCCTGATTGTACGAAAAATCACCCTTTTTAGCTTGTGGTGCCTCTGGAGGTCACAATTATTATATGATTTAAAAAAAAACGTTTGATTATAAAAACCAAACAAATTCTAATGATTTTTTGATAATTCCTTAATATGCGACAATTCTTGTTGACTGCCCGGACGATTTGGCTGCTGTGTGGGCGTATGTTTCGTTGCCTGGCAACCTATTTTTTTAAACAGTATTCGCGTACAAACGGCGGCCATTTTGTATGGCAATTTTGGACCGATTTTCCCGAAATTCGAACTCAACCTTCCTTAGGGTGTAACGGTGATATAATCAAACGGTTTTTAAATCGGATAATAATTGTTATCTCCAGAGGGACCACAAGCTAAAAAGGGTGATTTTTCGGACAATCAGGGGCCATAATTCAGGAAATTACATTCCGATAGCCGCAAATATCGAAAGGAACCAAGATCTTTGGGTTACAAACATGCATGTCAAGTTTCATCAAAATCGGTTGAAAATTGTGACCTCTATAGGGTCCACAAGCTAAAAACGTGATTTTCGTACAATCAGGGGCCATAATCCATGAAGTTTTGATCCGATACATGCCAATATCCAAAGCAGCCGAGATCTTTTGGGGATAAACCTATATTTCAAGTTTCGTCAAAATCGGATAATAATTGTGACCTGTAGAGAGTCCACAAACAAATTGTGGACGGACGGACGGACGTACGGACGGACATGGGCGACGACATAATACGTCCACATGAAAATGTGGGCGTATAAAAACCGTTTGACTATATCCCCGTTACACATGAATGATGGTTGAATGTGAATTTCTTGAAAATCGATAATTGAACAGCTAAATCCATAATATTAAATGTTTCGTATACTTAACGTTAGCATGGTGCAGAACTTTATAAAAACCAAACAAATATGCGAATAGTGTAAAAATATGATATATCAAGGTTGTGGACCCTGTAGAGGTCACAGTTTAAATCCAATTTTGATGAAATTTGAAATATAAGTTTATAACCCAAAGATCGCAGTTCCTTTCAATATTCGGGCACTTTGGACCATAACTTCTTGAATTATTATCCCCTGATTGTACGAAAAATCATGTTTTTTACCTTGTGGACCCTATGGAGGTCACAGTTTTATTCCGAATTAAAAAAAACGTTTGACTATATCCCTGTTACACATGAATGATGGTTGAGTTACCGGGAATTAGTATTCCCTATCCGAATTAAATGAAAACTGCTCCCATTGAATTTAAGTGTATCATAAATGGGATTGGCATGATGACAAAACCCCAGAATATGAAATTATGAAATCCAGCCATTCAGAGATAGCCATGGACTCGGACAGATTATGAAATCCAGCCATTAGTGGCAGAGATAGCCATGGACTCGGGGCAGAGGGGTCTGGATTTCAAAAAGGCCCCTCCCGGAGATGTCAGGAGTCGCAAAACTGGAGCCCTAGAATGGGGTCCGCATGATTAACAAACCGCAGAATGAACTTTAGATCATGAAGATCCAAAAATTATCGGCTGAAATCAATCCGAGTTTGACACAGGAAACTACTTACATTCACTTGAATTGTATAATAGATGTGGTCGGCATGATAAAAAAAAAGCAGAATGAACTTCAGATCATGAAAATGCAAAGATTATTGGCTGAAATCAATCTGAGTCTGACACCAGAAGTTGGTATTCCCAACCGGAAGTCAATGAAAACTACTTCCATTCGCTTTAACGGTATCATAGATGGAGTCGGTATGATGAAAAAAAACCAGAATGAACTTCAGATCATTGAAAATCCAAAGATTATTGGCTGAAATCAATCCGAGTCTGACACCAGAAGTTGATATTCCCCACCGGAAATCAATGAAAACTACTTCCATTCGCTTTAACGGTATCATAGATGGGGTCGGTATGATGGAAAAAAACCAGAATGAATCTCAGACCATTGAAAATCCAAAGATTATTGGCTGAAATTAATCCGAGTTTGAAACCGGAAGTTGGTGTTCTCCACCGGAAGTCCATGAAAACTACTTCCATTCGCTTTGAGTGTATCATAAATGGGGTCGGCATGATTAAAATCCTAGAATGAACTTCAGATCATGAAAATCCAAAGATTATTGGATGAAAGCAATCCGAGTTTGACACCGGAAGTCAATGAAAACCATTTCCAATTGCTTTAAGAGTATCATAAATGGTGTTGGCATGATGAAAAAACACGAGAATGAACTTCAGATCATGAAAATCCAGCCATTATTGCTGGAGATAGCCACGTGGTCATTTATAGGGTTCCCGATATCAAATATGTCCCTCCCAGGGGGGGGGGGGTCAAGGGGTCGGAAAATTTAAACCCCAACATTTTTATACGCCCACATTTTCATGTGGACGTATTATGTCGTCGCCCCTGTCCGTCCGGACGTCCGTCCGTCCGTCCGTCCGGACGTCCGTCCGTCCACAATTTGTTTGTGGACTCTCTACAGGTCACAATTCTTATCCGATTTTGACGAAACTTGAAATATAGGTTTATTCCCAAAAGATCTCGGCTGCTTTCGATATTGGCATGTATCGGATCAAAACTTCATGGATTATGGCCCCTGATTGTACGAAAAATCACGTTTTTAGCTTGTGGACCCTATAGAGGTCACAATTTTGAATCGATTTTGATGAAACTTGACATGCATGTTTGTAACCTAAAGATCTTGGTTCCTTTCGATATTTGCGGCTATCGGAATGTAATTTCCTGAATTATGGCCCCTGATTGTCCGAAAAATCACCCTTTTTAGCTTGTGGTCCCTCTGGAGGTCACAATTATTATTCGGTTTAAAAAACCGTTTGACTATATCACCGTTACACCCTAAGGAAGGTTGAGTTCGAATTTCGGGAAAATCGGACGAAAATTGCCATACAAAATGGCCGCCGTTTGTACGCGAATACTGTTAAAAAATGGTATATCAAGGTTGTGGACCCTGTGGAGGTCACAATTTTGATTCGATTTTGATGAAACTTGAAATTCATGGTTATAACCCAAAGATCTTGCTTCCTTTCGATATTTGCGCATATCGGATTGTAACTTCCTGAATTATGGCCCCTGATTATACGCAAAATCGCCTTTTTTTTAGCTTAGAGGTCACAATTATTATTCGATTTAAAAAACCGTTTGATTATATCACCGTTACACCCTAAGAAAGGTGGAGTTCGAATTTCGGGAAAATCGGACGAAAATTGCCATACAAAATGGCCGCCGTTTGTACGCGAATACTGTTAAAAAATGGGATATCAAGGTTGTGGACCCTGTGGACTGCCCGGACGATTTTGCTGCTACGGGCGTATGTTTGGTTGTCTACCAACATATCTTTAAAGCTGTCGTATATGTATATTATGTTGTATATATCGGTAATTGTTTTATAATGGGCCTACCTGAGACACAAAACGGATTTTTGTATTACACATATTTGGCAGACAAAATATTCCAGTTTGCAGAAAAAATATGAACCTTTTTATACGCCCACATGGAAATGTGGTTGTATATTGCCGCCATCCGTCCGTCCGTCCATCCGTCTGTCCGTCCGTCCGTCGTGGACGTGAACACTGTACAGAATATATTTATCATCTGATTGTTTTGAAATTGATATATGTTGTTTGTATTAGTTAGATGAAGAAGCCTTTTTATACGCCCACATTTTCATCTGGACGTATATTGCCGTCTCTCCTCTTCGTCCGTCCGTCCACAATTGTTTGTGAACAGTCTACAGGTCACAATTTTTATCCGATTTCAATGAAACTTAGAATATAGGTTTATCACCCTAAGATCTCACTTCCTTTCAATATTGGCATGTATCGGACTGTAACTTCATGGATTATGACCCCTGATTGTACGAAAAATCGTGTTTTTAGCTTGTGAACAGTGTAGAGGTCACAATTGACATTGACGGACAAAATGGCCGCCGTTCGTACACGAATAGTGTGAAAATATGTTATATCAAGGTTGTGGACCCTATAGAGGTCACAGTTTTGAACCGATTTGGATGAAACTAAAATGCATGTTTATAACCTAAAGATCTTGGTTCCTTTCGATATTTGCACCAATCGGATCGTAACTTCCTGAATTATGGCCCTTGATTGTCTGAAAAATCGCCCTTTTTAGCTTGTGGTCCCTCTGGAGGTCAAAATTGTGATCCAATTTAAAAAAAACCATTTGATTATATCACTGTTACATGGTTATGGAGGTTGAATTCAAATTTCAGACCAAAATTGACAAACAAAATGGCCGCCGTTTGTACGCGAATAGTGTGAAAATATGTTATATCAAAGTTGTGGACCTTATAGAGGTCACAATTTTGAACCAATTTTGATGAAACTTGACATGTATGTTTATAACCCAAAGATCTTGGTTCCTTTTGATGCACATATCGGATTGTAACTTCCTGAATTATGTCCCCTAGTTGTCCGAAAAATTGCTTTTGTTAGCTTGTGGTCCCTCTGGAGGTCAAAATTATTATCCGATTTAAAAAAAAACCATTTGATTATATCACCGTTACATGGTAATGAAGAGAAAGTTTGAATTTCGTGAAAATCGGACCAGAATTGACAGACAAAATGGCCGCCGTTTGTACACGAATAGTGTGAAAATATGTTATATCAAGGTTGTGGACCCTATAGAGGTCACAGTTTTGAACCGATTTTGATGAAACTTGACATGTATGTTTATAACCCAAAGATCTTGGTTCCTTTCGACATTTGCACCCATCGGATCGTAACTTCCTTAATTATGTCCCCTGATTGTCCGAAAAAACTGCCGGACAAAATGGCTGCCGCTAATATGTGAATAGTGTAAAATATCAAGGTTGTGGACCCTGTAGAGGTCATAATTTTAATCCGATTTTGATGAAATTTGAAATATAAGTTTATAACTAGTGCTGATATCAAGTATCGATGCATCGACAATGCATCGATTCGGCCGACACCGATGCGATTCTCAGCCTTCTTTCGTAGTATCTATGCATCGGCAGAAATACCAATAATTACCTTTAAGCGTCCACTAGAGTAAATAACACATTTTCCATACGTTTTTTGATTGAAAATAAAACAATATACATTGTAACGGAATAATTCATTGAATCCCGCACGTAGACTTCACAGCTTCACCTGTTTACGTTACGCTTCCGTTATGTTTGTCTCGATTTCCCAGTGACTACTAGAACTGTCTTTGTTTGTTACTTCCGCTATCATGCCCTTGAACCCCGAGGTCAAATTCACTACATCTGTCCATAGCCCAGCGAACTTAGTAGAACTATGTCAGGAGGATAATATTTCCCGGCCCGTTTTTATACGCCCACATTGAAATGTGGTCGTATATTGTTGTCGCCCCCGTCCGTCCGTCGGTCCGTCGGTCCGTCCGTCGGTCCGGCGTCCACAATTGCTTGTGGACGCTCTACAGGCTAAAGTTAATATCCGATTGACTTTAAATTTATACACAGTGTTTAAGGTCATGAGACGAAGAAGCCTATTGTTTTTCAGCGATTTCCGATAATTAGTGCCAGAGTTATGGTCCTTGATCACTTCAAAAAATCTTGTGGACGCTCTAGAGGCTAAAGTTAATATCCAATTGACTTCAAATTTATACACAGTGTTTAAGGTCATAAGACGAAGAAGCCTATTGATTTTCAGCGATTTCCGATAATTAGTGCCAGAGTTATGGCCCTTGATCACCTCAAAAAATCTTGTGGACGCTCTAAAGGTCAAAGTTAATATCCGATTGACTTTAAATTTATACACAGTGTTTAAGGTCATAAGACGAAGAAGCCTATTGATTTTCAGCGATTTCCGATAATTAGTGCCAGAGTTATGGCCCTTGATCACTTCAAAAAATCTTGTGGACGCTCTAGAGGCCAAAGTTAATATCCGATTGACTTCAAATTTATACACAGTGTTTAAGGTCATAAGACGAAGAAGCCTATTGATTTTCAGCGATTTCCGATAATTAGTGCCAGAGTTATGGCCCTTGATCACTTCAAAAAATCTTGTGGACGCTCTAGAGGCCAAAGTTAATATCCGATTGACTTTAAATTTATACACAGTGTTTAAGGTCATAAGACGAAGAAGCCTATTGATTTTCAGCGATTTCCGATAATTAGTGCCAGAGTTATAGCCCTTGATCACTTTAAAAAATCTTGTGGACGCTCTAGAGGCCAAAGTTAATATCCGATTGACTTTAAATTTATACACAGTGTTTAAGGTCATAAGACAAAGACGCCTATTAATTTTCAGCGATTTCCGATATTTAGTGCCAGAGTTATGGCCCTTGATCACCTCAAAAAATCTTGTGGACGCTCTGCAGGTCAAAGTTAATATCCGATTGACTTTAGATTTATACACAGTGTTTAAGGTCATGAGACGAAGAAGCCTATTGATTTTCAGCGATTTCAAATAATTACTGCCAGAGTTATCTCCCTTGATAACTTCAAAAATTCTTGTGACGCTATAGAGGCCAAAGTTACTATCCGATTGACTTCAGATTGATACATAGAGTTTAAGGTGTTGAAACAAACAAGTATTTTGATTTTCAATGAATTTAGATAACTGAACAGCTAAATCCATGATATTAAATGTTTCATGTATATACTAATTGTTAGGGTGGGGTAAAACTTTATAAAAAGCAATCAAATTCTAATGATTTTCTGATAATTACATAATGAGTTGTTACTCTTAATCAGTTTTTAGTGTATTACAAATGTTTCATTACCGAAATTAGTAAAAATATGCGACAACCCTTGTTGACTGCCCGGACGATTTAGCTGCTGTGGGCGTATGTTTCGTTGCCTGGCAACCTATCTTTAATGCTAGTGTTAAAACGATTTAGTCTTATTTTTTGTAACGGACTATAAAGAATGTATTTCATAAATCCCTATAAAGTATAGACAGGCTTTGGTACGACCTGCAAACCGCCTCTTGCTCTTGTTATCGGCTTACAGTTACGCACGCCCTCACGTCGACAGTCACGACAATGGCTAAGGGGTGTCAATTGAATCGAACGATATTTGAAGAATATTGTCGAAATAAATTATTCAAATAATCAACATGTCTATAATAATGATAATGTTGAGGAAATCTATGTTTCAATCATAAAATGGCGGCAAAAAATTCCTGATGCGAGTATCGATGTTTGCGTCCGAAGCATCGATGCATAAAATTTTACTTGATATCAGCACTATTTATAAATTCTTGCACATTGGACCATAACTTCCGGAATTATGGCCCCTGATTGTACGAAAAATCATGTTTTTTACCTTGTGGACTCTATGGAGGTCACAATTTTATTCCGAATTAAAAAAAACGTTACACATTAATGATGATTGAGTGTGAATTTCTTGAAAATCGATAATTGAACAGCTAAATCCATAATATTAAATGTTTCGTATACTTAACGTTAGCATGGGGCAGAACTTTATAAAACCCCACAAAATCTAATGATTTTCTGATAATTACTTAATATGCGACAACTCTTGTTGACTGCCCGGACGATTTAGCTGCTGTTTCATTGCCTGGCAACCTATTTTTAATTTCAATTTCGAGTGCCGCTGCCGGGGCAAAATTTTCCTGAAAGCACACTGTATGGCATATGGCCGTCTTCCATTAGCCAAGGTTAGGTGCAGAAGTCTAGGACATTAAACCCCATTTCATTTCAATAATGAATCAAAGAAGCCTATTGAATTTCAATAACTTCTGTTATTTTTGTCTGGGGTTATGGCCGTTGTTTCACTTTGTTGCACCTTGTGAACGCTATAACAACATAAGTGATCATCCGATCTGTATGAAATTTATATGCATCATTTAAATTAGTAAAACAAAGAAACCTGTTGAATTTCAGCAATTTCTGTCACTTTCTTCTGGAGTTATGAACCTTATTTCACTATGTCGCACCTTGTGAATGCTCTAACGACAAAAATGATCATCCAATCTGTATGAAATTTATATGCATCATTTAAATTAGTAAAACAAAGAAGTCTGTTGAATTTGAGCAATTTCCATTAATTGCATCTAGAGTTATAGCCCCTGTTTCACTTTGTTGAATCTGATGAAAGATTTAATGACAACAGTTATCATCCGATCTGTATGAATTTTTTGTGCATCATTTAATGTAGTGAAACAAACAAGCCTATTGAATTTCAGCAATTTCCATTAATTATGCCTTGAGTCCGGCCCTTGTTTCACTTTGTTGTACCTTTTGAATGCACTAACGACATAAGTTATTATCCCATCTGTATGAAATTTATTTATGTATCCTTAGAATAAGTAAAATGAAGAAGCCTATTGAATTGCAGCAATTTCCGCTAATTACATCTAGAGTTATTTGAATTAGTAAAATAAAAATTCAACAATTTCTGTAGATTACTTCCAGTGTTGAGGCCCTTGTTTTAGTTTTTAGAGCCTTGTGAACACTCAAATGACCAAAATTATAATGTCATGTGTATGGTCATGTGTATGAAATTGTTTATTAAATGTCCCTAATTACCTACAAAAGAATAAATATATGACCCCTCAATTTAGCTGCTGTTGGCATATGTTTCGTTGCCTGGCAACTAGTGCTGATATCAAGTATCAATGCATTGCTGATGCATCGATTCGGCCGATGTGATTCTCGGCCTTTTTCCGTATTATCCATGCATCGGCAAAAAATACTAATAATTACCTTTAAGGGTCTGAGGAGTTCACAATTCGTTCACAAATAATACATTTTCCGTACGTTATTTTTGTACGCCCACATTTTCATGTGGACGTGTATTGTCGTCGCTCCTGTTCGTCCGTCCGTCCACAATTGTTTGTGAATAGTCTACAGGTCACAATTTTTATCCGATTTCAATGAAACTTAAAATATAGGTTTATCACCCTAAGATCTCGGTTCCTTTCGATATTGGCATGTATCGGACTGTAACTTCATGGGTTATGACCCCTGATTGTACGAATAATCACGTTTTTAGCTTGTGAACAGTGTAGAGGTCACAATTTCGAACTGATTTGGATGAAACTTAAAATGCATGTTAAAACCCAAAGATCTTGGTTCCTTTCGATATTTGCGCCCATCGGATTGTAACTTCCTGAATTACGGCCCCTGAGGTCACAATTTTTAACTGATTTGGATGAAACTTAAAGGGACAATAACACTCTTGCTGGCCTGGTAGCTCCAGAAAATATATAATAGCCTTGTTTTAAGTACTAGATGTTTTAGTGTCTTACCTGTTGTGTAAATTATCCATTACATCCTATTTTACTTTTCCAGAGGGTTCGAAAATATTTTAAAATCTAAGTCACATTTGAAAAGGTTTACGTTAGACTTTTCAAGTTGAATTTTTCCAATTTTTTAAATAAGGTGTTTTAAAATGAAATTTGTATCATCAATTAATTGGAATATTGTAAAATAATACAATTTGTTGACCAGAATGAAGATTGGGACATATTATTCAGTTACAACAAGAGTGTTATTGGGGCTTTAAAATGCATGTTTATAACCCAAAGATCTTGGTTCCTTTCGATATTTGCGCCCATCGGATTGTAACTTCCTGAATTACGGCCCCTGATTGTCCGAAAAATTGCCCTTTTTAGCTTGTGGTCAAAATTGTTATCCGATTTAAAAAGTCGTTTTATTATATCACTGTTACATGGACATGGAGGTTGAGTTTAAATTTCGTCAAAATCAGACCAAAATTGACAGACAAAATGGCCGCCGTTTGTACGCGAATGATGTGAAAATATATTATATCAAGGTTGTGGACCATGGGTTCCATGTCGGTCGGGACCTAGGGCCATGGAAAATGACCGTAACTAGGTGTGACCCAACGGTCATTTTGCACGCCGGAGTTGTATACATAGTCGTCAGTAGATTATACTGGACATTATGTTGATAATTGATGATGGTTTTCGTGTAGTAGAACAATAAAACTTAATTGATATCCGGGAAACAAAGGTGTGAAACAGTCCATTCTTAGTCAATCACGTATTGTCCACGTGTCATAAGAATTTTCTAGAACAAAGCCGTTTACCGCTATGACAGTTACGCACTATGTAAACGAGATTGTTACGATCTTCGAAAAAAGGGAAATTAATATGAAGTACTGCTCTTCGAATTATTTCGAATCGAATCCAACAGCATAGAAATTACGTAAATCCTTAGCAACGTACATTTTGGGAGAAAATTGCATTATAATTTTTTATAGTGATATTGCGGCCTTGAGGGAATTGTAGAAATAATATCTAGAGATTAGTTAACTTGCTTACCGACAAATTAAGAATATTACGTATTCCAGTGCTATGTAGCAATATTGATAATTCCACGTGTTAGAAAAATTGTCGTGCATAAGTATTTTGTAAATCTTATACACTACGATATTCTAGGCGGCGCTAGTGTCGCTTGAAGTTAACAAACATAAATGCCAAGTTAGCTATCCGATAGTTATTATTCATTACTAAGATTTTCGTCCATATTCTGCGGCCCGTAACGCCGTAAGAGATGTTCCAAAACCAATGTGAAATATATGCCGTGGATAATTATATATTTATCTTCATATTAAAGTTATTGTATTACAACTCATAATTATCCAGGTCAGTGTGTTTTCCATTGAGCATGTGGTAATTACGTGTCAGCCACCGACATGTTTTTTCTTCAGCTATTTCGATTATTTAAGTAGCCAGAAGAGAATATTTAACTTATAAATAATTATCACAAGCCTTACAATAAATATTTCATTTTTAAGTCTAATATATCATTTTTTGTGTACCTCATGCTGACAAAGTGGTGTAGACACGTGAATTCACAATATCCGACCGTGAATAAAAAAAACATGAAATATGGATTTATTTTGCAAAGTTTTCGTGCGTTATCAAAAATGACCGGTAGTGAAAATTTTGAAGTGGAAGCCCTGTTGTGGACTCTATCACTGAGAAATAGGTAAGGGTTAAACTGTCGTTTGCCTCATTAAAAACGATCCCAAAGTGTCAATAACTACGTTTGCCTCATAAAAAAAATAAAATTCGGATTATAACTCCTCGCTATGGCTTAAAATCTCTAGATAAGGTGTGTTAAATAACAAGGGTGAAAAATGGACTGCAAGGCGAGTTAATTATCGATAGGGTTGAACAACTCTTGGACGGTGGGTTTTCTGTGCTGAGTGTGTTGATTAACCGATGGGTTAAAAACGAATGACACGGTGTGTATTGTTTAATTGGTGTGTTTTCTTGATAGTTATTACTGTGCCAAAAGGGTATAATCAAGGACCAAGAGGCTTTAGCTGACGCGTGAGTGTTAAATCATGTTGAGTTGCACGGGGCCGTTTCTTCAATGCGTCTTTTGTATTTGTTGATGAACATAAGACACAGTACTGTTTTATAGTCACGCCATTTATAAAATTGCATAATGAAATATAAATATGGACCTTCATCTGTCATAAAATGGCGAAGACAATGTTGTCATTTATAACTATCTAGCAGTCAGACCCCAATTTGAATATATCCGAGTATATAGCGATAAGCTAAATTTACCACATGTCTATATTTATTCTTTTGTTCTGACAATTTATTGTTTTGCGTGTTTAAATGGGTACCACGTAAACGGTAACTCATTGCCAGTTTATTGTTTTGCATGTTGAAATGAGTACCGTGCTACCTGTAACTCATAACCAGTTTATTGTTTTGCGTGTTGAAATTAGTACAACGTACGTAACCCGTACTTATTTCATTGCAACTTTTAATAAAGACAAAAGTTCAACGAGTTTGCAATTTTATTTATTATTATAAACAAAACAACTCTAGGAATGTTAGCAGTTCAATAATAATTTTTATATAGCCAGCGTTTGACGGACAGATACTGTAGTGATTAGTACCACGTAACCCGTAACTCACTCCCAGCTTATTGCTAGGGCTGATCGCTTGGTACTCCCGTAAATAAAACCACAGAAACCTGTAAAACACAAATAACAAACAACAAAGCCAAGTGGTGCGTAAAAACTTATTACTGTATCACCATTAATTATTTGATTGTCTGCGATACAATAGAATAAAACTATATTTATATCAATAACACATACTTTATACAGTTACAATAAAATGCTTCTCCGTCAGAATAAAATAAAGTTAAAACTGTTGGTCATGCTATTGGTAGCTCTAAAAATGATTTAAAGAAATTATGATTAAGCAATAATATGCAAATTTACAATAGAGTACATATGATCAATAATTTGAGTGGTAATTAAAACAGCAGGCCTAAAATATAAATTTACAATCTAATACAGATAAACAATAACTATGATCATTTGATCGCTGTAATTGTCATTTGCGGAAAATGTACATGTGGGTTTTAATTTTTATACGCCCACATTGAAATGTGGTCGTATATTGTCATCGCCTCCATCCGTCCGTCCGGCGTCCACAATTGCTAGTGGACGCGCTAGAGGCTAAAGTTAATACACAGTGTTTAAGGTCATGAGACGAAGAAGCCTAATAACTACCAGAGTTATGGCCCTTGATCACTTCAAAAAATCTTGTGGGTGCTCTAGAGGCCAAAGTTAATATCCGATTGACTTTAGATTTATACACAGTGTTTAAGGTCATGAGACGAAGAAACCTATTGATTTTCAGCGATTTCTGATAATTAGTGCCAGAGTTGTAGTCCTTGATCACTTCAAAAAATCTTGTGGATGCTCTAGAGGCCAACCTTAATATGCGATTGACTTCAGATTGATACACAGAGTTTAAGGTGTTGAAACGAACAAATATTTTGATTTTCAATGAATTTTGATAACTGAACAGCTAAATCCATCATATTAAATGTTTCCTATACTAATTGTTAGTGTGGGGCAAAACTTTATAAAAAGCATACAAATTCTAATGATTTTCTGATAATTACATAATGAGTTGTTACTCTTAATCAGATTCTAGTGTATTATAAATGTTTCATTACCGAAAAAAGTAAAAATATGCGACAACTCTTGTTGACTGCCTGGACGATTTAGCTGCTGTGGGCGTATGTTTCGTTGCCTGACAACCTATCTTTATAGTATAATTGGTATAATTTTTTACTGATGAAATTGAGATAATGAATCTTTGACGCATACCGTAAGGATTTTTATTGTCGTTTTCGAAATCTATAAATGTCTGGCTTGGGTTTTTTGATCTATACACCGTTAATGGACAAAATCAAAATAAAAGTATTTTCTTTCGCGTTTACAAGCAGGGTCGACATGTAGAGGTCTCACGGAAAAGCCAGCAACACTTCAAGAGTGATATCAGCCACTGACTCTGTAATAGAAGATAAAGTATATTTTACAATTTGTATTGGGGATTGACGGTGCCATAAACTGGGTTGTACTGGGCTTCACGCCTGGAAGTCGAATTCCCATAGACTGTGATTCATTTGGAATGTAAAATATACAACCAATAATGACATTATTTGAAATTATATATTATCGGCATGACAATGGAATGGATCGGAAACCTGCGTGCTACGAACGAGTCGGAGTAGCGAAGATTCTCGAGTGAGAAAACCGTGGTCATTTATGAAATGTGCTAAGGTGAACGCTGACTTTATTTTAAAAAAATATTATTAAAATTAAAAACAAAAATCGAAGGTGACAACTTGAAATGACCAGGTGACAAGTAAAAAAATATTTCTAAAAGTTTACAAACATCAAAGAGCAGAGCTAACTGTGCGTCGCCTGACAACACCAAAGGGCAATTCCGTGTGAAAAGCGTGCATGAATCGACAGTACTGTAAAACAAAGGCTGGATACACAACCACAGAAACCTGTGGTTTCTTAGCAGGCCCTAAAATTGGAAATAAGTATAAAACACGTTGTATTCATCAAGAAATGAAATACGTATAAGAACGCATATGTAACTACATGTAGGCCTATACCAGGTGTAAACCCATATAAAGACCTACACTTAAAAAAAGACTGATCTGCGTAAAACAGATGTTTATTGTTTATGAAAGAAAAGACTGCCGCTAAAATTATAAGATCTTTATTATTTAAATCAACCATGCACAAATCTTATATAATCAACCGAATCAAATCCTAGTCAAACTGACCCAAATAGATGGTGTCAAAACAACTCGGGTAACGGGTGTTGAACCAGCTCGATGTCGAAACAACTTGTTCCCGTAAGTTCAGATGAACGTGGGAAAGAATGATCAATTATGAATTAATATGAGGTTAAGTTACATGTATCAAGGGATTTTTTGTTGGGCAAATAATATAATTCACTGTATATCAGAATATATTCTTATTTAAGTGAATTTCTATTTCAGTTCGCAGCTGATTTTACAGAGAAGACATTGTTTAAATGTTTAATGGTACGATTATTGAAAATAGCGTTAGGTGAAGAAACGGAAGATATATCCGGAATGATTACAGAGGAAATGCTTGAGGTGGATAAAGAATTATTACAATTAGCTAAAGCTAATCTAGAAATTTCAGGTGAATATTGAATTTTGTGAAAATTGTTTTTATATTTTGAGTCAAAGATCTGCATTTTTTCTCAGAAAAATTGATAGAGCAGCACATCAGTGATAATGAGTTAGCAATCTAAAGTATCCACAAGATTTTCTGATATAGTGGGGCGGTAAATTGACGTCGTCCCCCGTCCGTCCGTCTGCCCGTCATCCACAATTTCTAGAGTCTAAAATTTATACACGGTGTTTAAGGTTACAAGATGAAGAAGCCTGTTAGCATGGGCAGAACTTTATAAAAACCAAACAAATTCTAATGATTTTCTGATAATTACTTAATATGCGACAACACTTGTTGACTGCCCGGATGATTTAGCTGCTGTGTGGGCGTATGTTTCGTTGCCTGGCAACCTATTTTTTTATTTGAAAATAATAACACAAAACACATAATTATTTAATCTTGAAGAAGGGCCAGAAAATTAAATCAAAGAACAGTTCAACTATTCTTTATAGTCAGCAAAGGAGGTTGGGAATTGGGATGCTGTGAATTAAATAACTTGATTAATCCATATAATAATATGTAATATGATATTTCGTTAGTTACAGATCATTTAAACACTAGTTTTCTTACACAAAACACACTTTTTGAAAACATAACTCAGCTGACTGAAGGGGGGTATGTGCACCCCCTGCACCCCCCACTGGTGGAAACCCTGTAAGCTAGTCCTCCAAAATTATAGGTCGTTATGTAAACAGGTCTGAAATAAAACCTATTTCATATAATCACAATTTTTCCCATAGAAATATGGGATGTGGACGGCCGAATGGTTAGCGCATGCCTGATGTATCATAAAGTCTGTCATTTTGTCAACTGGCATGGTTTCGTATCCCCAGTTCTATGTGACAAGGAGTAGGGTTGCCTGTCCAACCTTGTGGGTTTTCTCTGGGTTCCGGTCTCCTCCCACTGCTAAAGACCCCTACTCGTGGGTTTTCTCTGGGTCCTCAAGTTTCCTCTCACTGGTAAAGACCCCAACGCACAAGCTAATTATATAAATATGTTAGTCCCGAAATAAACTAGTTTGTGTTGAGTGGACGTTAAACCCTATTCTCTCCCTCTCTCTCCATAGAAATGTTAACAATCAGCTGAGTAGAACTTTTTTTCATCGTTTTCATTGGTTTACAAAAAAGGTCCTTTCAAATCGTGACGTATTCATGTAATAAGTAATGTGATTTGTAAAAGATTAGACAAAATATCATGAATTATCAATGAGTAGATTTTGCCGCTCCTATCAGTGTATTTTAATGGAAAAAAGTATGAGATCTTTATCCAAAAAAACAAAGAAATCAAATAGAACCATTTTTCGTTATCGGCAGCTGTCAAAAGACTGGTTATTCAAGATCGAAGGAAATCCATGTGGTCTAGTAGCTGTATACCAAAAATGACCAAGACATATTTCTATGCTGAAACAATAAAAGAAGAGCTATTATTTACCGCGACATTCAAAACAAATTAGGATACTATTTTTATACGCCCACATTGAAATGTGGTCGTATAATGTCGTCGCCCCTGTCCGTCCGTCCGTCCGTCGGTCCGGCGTCCACAATTGCTTGTGGACGCTCTAGAGGCTAAAGTTAATATCCGATTAACTTTAAATTTATACACAGTGTTTAAGGTCATGAGACCTTGTTTTTCAGCGATTTCCGATAATAACTACCAGAGTTATTGATCACTTCAAAAAATCTTGTGGACGCTCTAGAGGCCAAAGTTATTATTCGATTGACTTTAAATTTATACACAGTGTATAAGGTCATAAGACGAAGAAGCCTATTGATATTCAGCGATTTCCGATAATTACTGCCAGAGTTATGGCCCTTGATCACTTCAAAAAATCTTGTGGACGCTTTAGAAGCCAAAGTTAATATCCGATCGACTTTGAATTTACACACAATGTTTAAGGTCATGAGACAAAGAAGCCTATTGATTTTCAGGGATTTCAAATAATTACAGCCAGAGTTATCTCCTTTGATAACTTCAAAAAATCTTGTGACGCTATAGAGGCCAAACTTATCATCCGATTGACTTCAGATTGATACACAGAGTTTAAGGTGTTGAAATGAACAAGTATTTTGATTCTCAATGAATTTTGATAACTGAACCGATAAATCCATGATATTAAATGTTTCATGTAATGAGTTGTTACTCTTGATTAGTTTTTAGTGTATTACAAATGTTTCATTACCGAAAAAAGTAAAAATATGCGACAACCCTTGTTGACTGCCCGGATGATTTAGCTGCTGTGGGCGTATGTTTCGTTGCCTGGCAACCTATCTTTAAATCAACCAAGCTCAGGGATTCCTTCCCTTTGTTGACCGAGTATCCTGACCTTGCCGTTCCTATCAGTATATTTATTGAAAAATAGTGAGATTTTTGTCCCACAAAGCAAAGAAAACGGAATTCCATGCGGCCTAGTTGCTGTATACCAGAAATGACCAAGACATATTTCAAGATTGAAGGAATTCCACGTGGTCTAGTTGCAGTGTACCAGAATTGACCAAGGCATATTTCTATGCTGAAACAATAAAAGAAGAGCTATTATTTACCGCGACATTCAAAACAAATTCGGATTCTATTTTTAAATCAACCAAGCTCAGGGATTCCTTGCCTTTGTTGACCGAGTATCCTGACCTTGCCGTTCCTATCAGTGTATTTTATGGAAAATAGTGCGATTTTTGTCCCACAAAGCAAAGAAAACAGATAGGACCATATTCAAGATTGAAGGAATTCCATGTGGCCTAGTTCTTGTATACCAGAAATGACCAAGACATATTTCAAGACTGAAGGAATTCCACGTGGTCTAGTTGCGGTGTACCAGAAATGACCAAGACATATTTCTATGCCGAAACAATGAAAGAAAAGCTATTATTTACCGCGACATTCAAAACAAATTCAGATACTTTTTTTTAGATCAACCAAGGTCAGGGATTCCTTCCCTTTGTTGACCAACTATCCTAACCTTGCTGCTTCCATCAGTGTATTTTATGGAAAATAATATGTAGTAGGGTGTTATAACCCCTTTAACTATTTTATAGCTGTCGCCCCTGTCCGTCTGGACGTCCGTCCACAATTGTTTGTGGACTCTCTACAGGACACAATTCTTATCCGATTTTGACGAAACTTGAAATATAGGTTTGATCCCCATAAGATCTCGGCTGCTTTCGATATTGGCATGTATCGGATCGAAACTTCATGGATTATGGCCCCTGATTGTACGAAAAATCATGTTTTAGCTTATGGACCCTTATAAAGGCCACAATTTTGAACCCATTTTGATAAAACTTGACATGTATGTTTATAACCCAAAGATCTTCGTTCCTTTCGATATTTGGGCCCATCGGATCGTAACTTCCTGAATTATGACCCCTGATTGTCCAAAAAAAAATCGCCCTTTTTAGCTTGTGGTCCCTCTGGATGTCAAAATTATTATCCGATTGAAAAATCGTTTGATTATAGCACCGTTACATGGTAATCGTGAAAATCATACCTAAATTGACGGACAAAATGGACAGCATTTGTACGCGAATAGTGTGAAAATATGTTATATCAAGGTTGTGGACACTATAGAGGTCACAATTTTAATTCGATTTTGGATCCATTCCATATTTGCGCATATCGGATCGTAACATCCTAAATTATGGCCCCTAATTTTACAAAAAATTGCCTTTATTAGCTTATGTTCCCTCTGGAGGTCACAATTATTACCAGATTTTAAAAAAAACATTTGATTATATAACTGTTACAGGGTAATCTAGGTTGAGTTTGAATTTCATGAAAATATGTTATATCAAGGTTGTGGACCCTATAGAGGTCACAATTTTAATTCGATTATGATGAAACTTGAAATGCATGATTATAACCTAATGATCTTGGATCCATACCATTTCTGCGCATATCGAATCGAAACATCCTAAATTATGGCCCCTGATTTTACGAAAAATTGCCTTTATTAGCTTATGGTGATTATATCACTGTTACACTGTAATGAATGTTTCGTTAGAAGTTCATGAACATTGTACCAAATTTGCTGAACAAAATGGCCGCATAGTGTAAAAATATGGTATATCACATCACGGTTGTGGACCCTGTAGAGGTTACAATTTTAGTCTGATTTTGATGAAATTTGAAATGTAAGTTCATAACCCAAAGATCGCGGATCCTTTCGATATTCGGGCACATTGGACCATAACTTCCTGAATTTTGGCCCCTGATTGTACGAGGAATTATGTTTTTTGCTTTGTGGACCCTAGGGAGGTCACAAATTTATTCCGAATTAAAAAAACGCTTTAATTCAATTCAATTCTTTATTCAGTTACTTTAAGGCAATATGCCTACAGTATCAAAAACATACAATGATATTTGTACAAACAATATAATTTACAAAATAATTCGATATAAATTAATATATATATATATAATTATCTTTTAGATATATCATGGCAAAAAATAAGTGTAGACACTAAATTACTAATAGTAAACTGTTTTATTAACACCAATGATACACTAATAATACAGAGAGGCCGATGCCATGTTCTCTCCCCAAAACCTCGAGGTGGAAGTGCCTCTTCCCGCCCTGAACACTGCGCATGTACAAATACATATTTATATAAGGTAAGTTACAGTAAATATTATGATTATGATCGCAATAAAGGCTAACAATAAGGATGAAATTGAATATATACAGAGTATTATCAAAGAGCACTATGGTTGCAGGATTTCTGATCTTAGTTCCATCGCCTTACATATATAAATGGACAGAGAACGAACTATGCTTGAGTCTTGACATTTGAACAATTTGATAGCGTTTTCTTCGGTAGGGTGTTTTGTTAGCCATGTGGGTAGGAAATTAGCTCTAAGATCTTTAAGTATAGGACAGAATAATATAAAATGTAGTTCGTTTTCTAATTGTTTCCTGTTACAAATTGAACATATTCGTTCCTCTCTAGTAACATTATGATGGCGGCCTTGTTCAATCTCTAAATGGTGAGTTGAGCACCTTAAATTAGCAAGACAAAAACGAAGTTTATGAGATAGTGAACTAGATAAATACGATTCAGAATACATACTAGATTTGATCTTGTGGTAGAATTCACAGCGAGGGGATTGGGATATATAAGTTTGCCAGTTTTGAAAATTTATATCTCTAATCCGTTGCCTAAAGCATGTCAGAAACTGTTTAACGTCCCCTACACCCTGGTGCATCCACACATGACCAAAACCAGAACTAAATAGTATAACACGTACAGATGAGCACCAATTAAACCTACCATGCGAATCGTGTTCGTATAGCATCCGGTAACATAATTTTGGCAATCTATTGTCGCTCATACTTTAAATAGTAAGAAAATATTTGATAGATTTAATGACAATTTACATATAACTCTGGTCTACCACATTCTGCTCTTGCAATGGCGTTTGTAGTTTTCATTCCTGTACACAAGAGCCATTTGCAGAATTTGTTTTGCACATTTTCTATATCAGGTTTAAGTTCAGTTCCCCATATTTCTGCACCATGATATAATATTGGACCAACCATAGAATCGAACAGTTTAAACGCAATTTTAACATTACGTTGACCAAGTTTAGATATACATAATTTTATACAATTTAATGCCTTGTTTGCTTGCAGAGATAGGGTTTTACAACAAAGATTACACTTGAGTCTATTTGAAAATATAATACCCAAATATTTGTAATGGCTGACAACATCAATAAGGTTTCCTTGATAGTACCATTTTTCATGTTTTGACAAAATACCCCCGTTCTTAAAAACTACAACTTGAGATTTAACTAAATTTACTTTCATGTTCCATTTCGAACAATATGTATCAAGTCTGTTCTGAAGTCCACCTATGGTATCTGCAACCAGTGAGATATCATCTGCGAAAAGCAGGAGAAATACATCTTCGACACATTGGTTTATAAATATGCCAGATCTACATTCAGATCTCAACATGAGTGCAAGCTCGTTTATATAAATTCCAAATAACCAGGGACTGAGTATGCATCCCTGCTTCACCCCACTGAAGCATTCAAACTCTTCAGAACAGGTTCCACCAGTTCTTACTTTTGAAATTATACATTTATACATATTGTATACCAAATTATACATTCGTCCGTGCATGCCATTTTTGATAAGTAAGTAAAACAATTTTGATCTTTGGATTAAATCAAAGGCAGTAGAGAAATCGATGAAGCAGCAATATAGGACTCCATTTTTATACGCCCACATTGAAATGTGGTCGTATATTGTCGTCGCCCCCGTCCGTCCGTCCGTCCGTCGGTCCGTCGGTCCGGCGTCCACAATTGCTTGTGGACGCTCTACAGGCTAAAGTTAATATCCGATTTACTTTAAATTTATACACAGTGTTTAAGGTCATGAGACGAAGAAGCCTATTGTTTTTCAGCGATTTCCGATAATAACTATTAGAGTTATGGCCCTTGATCACTTCAAAAAATCTTGTGGACGCTCTAGAGGCCAAAGTTAATATCTGATCGACTTTAAATTTATACACAGCGTTTAAGGTCATAAGACAATGACGCCTATTGATTTTCGGCGATTTCCGATAATTAGTGCCAGAGTTATGACCCTTGATCTCTTTAAAAAATCTTGTGGACGCTCTAAAGGTCAAAGTTAATATCCGATTGACTTTAAATTTATACACAGTGTTTAAGGTCATAAGACGAAGAAGCCTATTGGTTTTCAGCGATTTCCCATAATTAGTGCCAGAGTTATGGCCCTTGATCACTTCAAAAAATCTTGTGGACGCTCTAGAGGCCAAAGTTAATATCCGATTGACTTTAAATTTATACACAGTGTTTAAGGTCATAAGACGAAGACGCCTATTGATTTTCAGCGATTTCCGATAATTAGTGCCAGAGTTATGACCCTTGATCACCTCAAAAAATCTTGTGGACGCTCTAGAGGCCAAAGTTAATATCCGATTGACTTTAGATTTATACACAGTGTTTAAGGTCATGAGACAAAGAAACCTATTGAATTTCGGCGATTTCCGATAATTAGTGCCAGAGTTATGGCCCTTGATCTCTTTAAAAAATCATGTGGACGCTCTAAAGGTCAAAGTTAATATCCGATTGACTTTAAATTTATACACAGTGTTTAAGGTCATAAGACGAAGAAGCCTATTGATTTTCAGCGATTTCCGATAATTAGTGCCAGAGTTATGGCCCTTGATCACTTCAAAAAATCTTGTGGACGCTCTAGAGGCCAAAGTTAATATCCGATTGACTTCAAATTTATACACAGTGTTTAAGGTCATAAGACAAAGACGCCTATTGATTTTCAGCGATTTCCGATAAATAATGCCAGAGTTATGGCCCTTGATCACCTCAAAAAATCTTGTGGACGCTCTGGAGGCCAAAGTTAATATCCGATTGACTTTAGATTTATACACAGTGTTTAAGGTCATGAGACGAAGAAGCCTATTGATTTTCAGCGATTTCAAATAATTACTGCCAGAGTTATCTCCCTTGATAACTTCAAAAATTCTTGTGACGCTATAGAGGCCACAGTTACCATCCGATTGACTTCAGATTGATACATAGAGTTTAAGGTGTTGAAACGAACAAGTATTTTGATTTTCAATGAATTTAGATAACTGAACAGCTAAATCCATGATATTAAATGTTTCATGTATATACTAATTGTTAGCGTGGGGTAAAACTTTATAAAAAGCAATCAAATTCTAATGATTTTCTGATAATTACATAATGAGTTGTTACTCTTTTAAATCAGTTTTTAGTGTATTACAAATGTTTCATTACCGAAAAAAGTAAAAATATGCGACAACCCTTGTTGACTGCCCGGACGATTTAGCTGCTGTGGGCGTATGTTTCGTTGCCTGGCAACCTATCTTTGGATTTAGATAAATATTTCTGGAGAATAGAATTAAGAACAAACATATTATCAACAGTGGATTAGCCACGGCGAAAACCAGCTTGTTCTTCAACAAGTAATTGGTTTTCATCAGACCATTCAACCAGCCTTTTGTTTAGAATAGAACACAATATCTTCGATACTATATCAATTAAGGAGATTCCACGATAATTTTCGGGGGTGTCCCGATTACCTTTTTTATGTATGGGGTGGATAATGCTTGTCGACCAGGACGTTGGAAATGTTCCACTGTTAAATATGCTATTGAAAAGCTTGTAGAGTACTGGTAACAGTTGACCAGAGGCATATTTATAGAATTCTGGTGGTATCAGGTCCTCGCCGGCCACTTTAACACCTTTCAGTTTTGATATTGCGCAAGATATTTCGTGATGTGTAATATCACAGTTTTAAAAGTTTGTCGCAAAAAGTTATATCGGTTTCATAATCTGCGCTATTGACATCATCATATACATGGTCATTAGTCAGTTCATCACTTTGTTCTACAATGGGATTTAATAAATTGTTAAAGTGATTGTACCATTCGTCAATGTTAATATCGGGTTTATGTTCACAAGACTTATTTAGGAGATATTTTACATTCGACCAAAATTTAACCGGATCTTTTTCGTCGCATAGTTCGTCTAACACTGACTTGTGGTAGAGGTCTTTTTTCGTTGCGCACTCTTGCTGAAATGATAATTTAGATTCGAGATATTTATCGAGGTCATACTGATTATTTGTGATGCAGAATAAATTCAATCTATCACATTTTGTTTTCTTGAGGCTGGTATCAAACCATGGTGGCTGTTTACGATGGTCCGGCTGTTTACTAATCCGCATTCGCGACTTATCACCGACAGACAATAGTGCTTCATTTAGATGTTTGACCGAGGTTTCCATGTCTGTATCGAGTTTCTGGAGTACGTCATCTAGATTATGTATGAACTCTGCACTATTAATGTTTGATATAAATTGGTCAACAAAACTTGGTTTCCATTTATACTTGACAATAGGTGACGATGAATTTGTTGTGATTGGTTTAACATTCGGACACAATTTAAGCTCACAGAAAACAGGGAAATGTTTTGATAGGTCTGTTTCAAGAACGGAAAACGTACTTATATTAGGGAACAGATTAGGACTAACAATAACATAATCGATAGTACTTGCACAACCTGGGGATACATATGTGAAGTTACCTCGAGTATCGGGAGTTATTCGACCGTTTAGAATTATCACATTGTTTTCACAGCACAAATCCAACAGTTGTTTCCCGAAATTATTAATTTGCATATCACAATTGTGCCGTGTTGGTATCATTTCTGTCGGAATGTGGTTTATGCGCATGATGTCACAACAAGCCTCCAAACTAGGAATGTGAGCATCGTTATCGTTTTCGACGAAGTCAACTCCCGTTCCAGTTCTGGCATTCATGTCCCCCATTATGATAACATCTGTATCTTCATAGATTTGTTTAATAGAAAATAATGCTGATTCTATCGTGGTAATATTACAATTGATATCTTTATCATCATAAAAGATGGAGTTGACGGGTGGGACATAAACGCAACCTAAAATTAGATTTCTGGACAGTCCGAGTTTTTTGTCCCCCGCCTTTCGAAGAAAGTTGGGGGACTATTAAAATGGGTTCGTCCGTCTGTCTGTCTGTCTGTCTGTCCGTCCGTCACACTTTTTGGGACACAATAACTCTCTTCCTAATTGAGCTAGAATGTTCAAACTTGGTGTATGTGTTTATTAGGTCAATGCCTTGATGGAGTTCGAAGATGAGCATTTTCCGCTGAGCGTAAGCAGAGGTAAGCAATTTGATTGGTTGATGCTTTGGGACACGATAACTTTAGTTCTAATTAAGCGAGAGTGATGAAACTTGGTGTATAGTTTCATTATAGTAATACCTTGACTAAGTTCGATAATGAGCATTTTCTGCTCAGGGTAAGCAGAGCGATACGCAATTTGATTGGTCGAGACTTTGGAACACAATAACTCTCCTTCTAATTTAGTTAAAATGTTCAAACTTGGTGTATATGCTTATTAGGTCAATGCCTTGATGGAGTTCGAAGATGAGCATTTCCGCTTAGGGTAAGCAGAGATAAGCAATTTGATTGGTTGATGCTTTGGGACACGATAACTTTAGTTCTAATTAAGTGAGAGTGATGAAACTTGGTGTACAGTAATGCCTTGACTAAGTTCGATAATTAGCATTTTCTGCTCAGGGTAAGCAGGGCAATACGCAATTTGATTGGTCGAGACTTTGGAACACAATAACTCTCCTTCTAATTGAGTTAAAATGTTCAAACTTTGTGTATATGCTTATTAGGTCAATGCCTTGATGGAGTTAGAAGATGAGCATTTTCCGCTTAGGGTAGGCAGAGATAAGCAATTTGATTGGTTGATGCTTTGAGACACGATAACTTTAGTTCTAATTAAGTGAGAGTGATGAAACTTGGTGTATAGTTTCATTACAGTAATACCTTGACTAAGATCGATAATGAGCATTTTCTGCTCAGGGTAAGCAGAGCGATAAGCAATTTGATTGGCCGAGACTTTGGACCACAATAACTCTCCTTCGAATTGAGTTAAAATGTTCAAAATTGGTGTGTATGCTTATTAGGTTAGTTCGAAGATGAGCATTTTCTTCTTACGGTAGGCAGAGATAAGCAATTTTTGGATGACACTTCGTGTTCAGTTTGATTGGTCGATACGTTTGAAAAAAATAAATGTGCGATTAATTAATATGTGTCATCTATTTATTTTGGGATTTCGGCGGGGGACATCAGCCTCACTGTTGGCTGGTTTGTGTTGATGTGTAGCCATACCATTTCTTCAAAATCGTCGCGAACCAGAATTCTTTTTGTATGCAGGGCATCCTTAACGAGCACGAGTACGCCCCCAGAAGATTTACGTGAGTCACATATTCTCATACTGTCATATGCGTGGTATCCGGGGAACATTTGTGAAAATTCTGTATTGGTTTTTATACGCCCACATTTTCATGTGGACGTATTATGTCGTCGCCCCTGTCCGTCCGGACGTCCGTCCGTCCACAATTTGTTTGTGGACTCTCTACAGGTCACAATTCTTATCCGATTTTGACGAAACTTGAAATATAGATCTCGGCTGCTTTCGATATTGGCATGTATTGGATCAAAACTTCATGGATTATAGCCCCTGATTGTACGAAAAATCACGTTTTTAGCTTGTGGACCCTATAGAGGTCACAATTTTGAACCGATTTTGATGAAACTTGACATGCATGTTTGTAACCCAAAGACCTTGGTTCCTTTCGATATTGGCATGTATTGGATCAAAACTTCATGGATTATGGCCCCTGATTGTACGAAAAATCATGTTTTTAGCTTGTGGACCCTATAGAGGTCACAATTTTGAACCGACTTTGATGAAACTTGACATGCATGTTCGTAACCCAAAGATCTTGGTTCCTTTCGATATTTGCGGCTATCGGAATGTAATTTCCTGAATTATGGCCCCTGATTGTCCGAAAAATCACCCTTTTTAGCTTGTGGTCCCTCTGGAGGTCACAATTATTATTCGATTTAAAAAACCGTTTGATTATATCACCGTTACACCCTAAGGAAGGTTGAGTTCGAATTTCGGGAAAATCGGACGAAAATTGCCATACAAAATGGCCGTCGTTTGTATGTGAATACTGTTAAAAAATGGTATATCAAGGTTGTGGACCCTGTGGAGGTCACAATTTTGATTCGATTTTGATGAAACTTGAAATTCATGGTTATAACCCAAAGATCTTGCTTCCTTTCGATATTTGCGCATATCGGATCGTAACTTCCTGAATTATGGCCCCTGATTATACGCAAAATCGCCTTTTTTTTAGCTTGGAGGTCACAATTATTATTCGATTTAAAAAAACGTTTGATTATATTACCGTTACACCGTAAGGAAGGTTGAGTTCGAATTTCGGGAAAATCAGACCAAAATTGCCATACAAAATGGCCGCCGTTTGTACGCGAATACTGTTAAAAAATGGTATATCAAGGTTGTGGACCCTGTAAAGGTCACAATTTTAATTCGATTTTGATGAAACTTGAAATTCATGGTTATAACCCAAAGATCTTGGTTCTTTTCAATATTTGCGCATATCGGATCGTAACTTCCTGAATTATGGCCCCTGGTTATATGCAAAATCCCCTTTCTTTAGCTTGTGGTCCCTCTGGAGGTCACAATTATTATCCAATTTAAAAAAAAAACGTTTGATTATATCACCGTTACACTGTAAGGAAGGTTGAGTTTGAATTTCGGGAAAATCGGACCAAAATTGACAGACAAAATGGCCGCCGTTTGTACGCGAATACTGTTAAAAAAATGATATATCATGGTTGTGGACCCTGTATAGGTCACAATTTTAATTCGATTTTGATGAGGAAGGTTGAGTTCTAATTTCGTGAAAATCGTACCAAAATTGCCGGACGAAATGGTCGCCGTTTGTACGCGAATAGTGTAAAAATATGGTATATCATGGTTGTGGACTCGCTTCAGGTCACAATTCTTATCCGATTTTGATGAAAAGTCACATTTCTAGGTTGTGTACCGTCACACCATAATCATTGTCGGTTTCGAGTTTCATTAATATTAGACTGGAACTGACCAACTAAATGGCTGCTCCCAATACAGTATGAAATACAGGACTTAAAGATGTAGGAAAAATCACTTTCGGTATTGTTTGTTCTCTGTCCATCTCTCGAAAATGTGGGCGTATCCTGCCTTGCAGTGCCAGCCTATCTTTTAGCTTGTGAACAGTTTAGAGGTCACAAATTTGAACCGATTTGGATGAAATTTGAAATGCATGTTTATAACCCAAAGATCTTGGTTTCTTTCGATATTTGCGCCAATCGGATCGTAACTTCCTGAATTATGGCCCCTGATTGTCCGAAAAATCGCCCTTTTTAGCTTGTGGTCCCTCTGGAGGTCAAAATTGTTATTCGATTTAAAAAAACCGTTTGATTATATCACCGCTTCATGGTTATGAAGGTCGAGTTCGAATTTCGTGAAAATCGGACCAAAATTGACGGACAAAATGGCCGCCATTTGTACGCGAATAGTGTGAAAATATGTTAAATCAAGGTTGTGAACAGTGTAGAGGACACAATTTTGAACCGATTTGGATGAAACTTGAAATGCATGTTTATAACCCAAAGATCTTGGTTCCTTTCGATATTTGCGCCAATTGGATCGTAACTTCCTGAATTATGGCCCCTGATTGTCCGAAAAATTGCCCTTTTTAGCTTGTGGTCCCTCTGGAGGTCAAAATTGTTATCCGATTTAAAAAACCGTTTGATTATATCACCGTTCCATGGTTATGAAGGTCGAGTTCGAATTTCGTGAAAATCGGACCAAAATTGACGGACAAAATGGCCGCCATTTGTACGCGAATAGTGTAAAAATATGTTAAATCAAGGTTGTGAACAGTGTAGAGGACACAATTTTGAACCGATTTGGATGAAACTTGAAATGCATGTTTATAACCCAAAGATCTTGGTTCCTGTCGATATTTGCACCAATCGGACCGTAACTTCCTGAATTATGGCCCCTGATTGTCCGAAAAATTGCCCTTTTTAGCTTGTGGTCCCTATGGAGGTCAAAATTGTTATCCGATTTAAAAAACCGTTTGATTATATCATTTTTCCATGGTTATGAAGGTCGAGTTCGAATTTCGTGAAAATCGGACCAAAATTGACGGACAAAATGGCCGCCATTTGTACGCGAATAGTGTGAAAATATGTTATATCAAGGTTGTGAACAGTGTAGAGGACACAATTTTGAACCGATTTGGATGAAACTTGAAATGCATGTTTATAACCCAAAGATCTTGCTTCCTTTCGATATTTGCGCCAATCGGATCGTAACTTCCTGAATTATGGCCCCTGATTGTCCGAAAAATTGCCCTTTTTAGCTTGTGGTCCCTCTGGAGGTCAAAATTGTTATCCGATTTTAAAAAAAACGTTTGATTATATCACCGTTCCATGGTTATGAAGGTTGAGTATGAATTTTGTGAAAATCGGACCAAAATTGACGGACAAAATGGCCGCCGTTTGTACACGAATATTGTGAAAATATGTTATATAGAGGTTGTGGACCTTATAGAGGTCACAATTTTGAACCGATTTTGATGAAACTTGACATGTATGTTTATAACCCAAAGATCTTGGTTCCTGTCGATATTTGCGCCCATCGGATCATTACTTCCTGAATTATGTCCCCTGATTGTACGAAAAATCACCCTTTTTAGCTTGTGGTCCCTATGGAGGTCACAATTATTATCTGATTTAAAAAAAAAACGTTTGATTATATCACAGTTACACCGTAGTTATGGGTGAGTTTGAATTATGATTTTCTGATGATTACTTAAATTGCAACAACTCTTGTTGACTGCCCGGACGATTTGGCTGCTGTGTGGGCGTATGTTTCGTTGCCTGGCAACCTATTTTTTGGAAACGTTGGAGTTCAGAATACTTGTCATCACTCCAAGAAAGACATAAATGGTTAATTCCTAGGAGAAACTTTCAAATTAACGATATAGTGTTATTTATCGATGACAGTTTCTAGAAACTCTTGGTGTATGGGTGGCATCACGAACGTTATGACAGACAAAAATGGTTTAGTTAGAACAGTTAAAATGAAGTATAAAACAAACATTCTTGCAAGACCTATTGATAAGTTATGCTTACTGTTGGAAGCAGATGAACCTCAGTAGACTTGGAGCTAGAATTGGTACATTACTAGTAAATTAACAGACTTTATAGATTATTTAGTTTCATCTGTTGCCATACTAGCATATCTTGAACTATATTTATTATTTGTTGGTTGTGTTTATCGTGTTTTAAAATTATTATTGCATGTTTATATTATTTCTTGTCATTTTGCATATTAATAATTCTAATAAGTATTATACTTAGGAGGCCGGTCTGTTATGGCCAGAAATACGATTTCAAATTATTTAGTTGATTCCGTAATTTCAATCGACCAGTGTGTACGTGTAACATTTATTAGCATTTGTCAGACCTTGTCAGCTATGTAATAGATTTGAAGGGGATTCGCATAACAACACGATATTTGTAGTGTCAATTTAATATATTATTTAGATGTTCATTGTTTAATTTTATATGTATTATTGCAACATTGTCATCACACTCCACACTCCAGAGTCATGGCATTGGGTTGATCAGGTTCCCGTCAGGTCCGCTTCTCATGCTATTTGACTGGTCACTTGTCGTATCTCTGTTGTTATTGGGTGTAGTCTGTGAGCTAACTAATATATCTAAACAATAGCGTTGACCTTCGGAGTAAAATACATTCCACTATAGTTTTTGTATTATACCATATTTATAGATTGCTACAGTTCTATGGTTAGATAAAGTTAATATTAGCAGTTGTCTCCCCTTAATCGTATTACATTTTACTGGAGAATAATAGTACATGGGGGATTCCACGTCAAGTGTAAACAAGGTTCTGATATGACCATCACAGATTTTGATGATTTTTGGTGTGCAAGTTAACCATGATGAAAAAACATGATGTGCAAAATTTTAGCGCTGGGAGCCCCATGGGGCCCCATGAGGGGCATTCCGAAATTTGGGCCTTTTCGGCTGACCTTCAAACTTTGAAAATCCATAACCTCGTCCCTAGTAATACTACTTACATGAAATTGGTATCGAATTGTTCAGAAAACATGGATCTTTCCACAGATCAGGAGCACAAACTCGACAGAACAAAACCCAGGCAGATGTTGTTGACCTTGACCTTGGATTTTCGTGTGAACATTGCCCCGCCTATGATTAACGAACACACAAAAAATCAAAATGGGATCTCCATGGGAACAGATTTTAGGAGCCGGTCAAGTCAGGTGCTACACAGTTATTCAAGTGCACACGACCTTATCACCACAACATGACGTCGTAACAACAACTCAGCGAACCTGATTTCGGCCGTGGAAAGAGATGCCAACGATGAGCAACACGCGGTGTCCAACTAACATAGTACCTATAGTAGTATGGGCCACAATGTTGTTTATTATAGTGTTTTAAGCTCGTAACGTTGCATTCTCATTACTCGCAAATTCGTGTGGGGAAAAAAGTGGTTCTATTTTCGAGGTGCGGTAAAAATTTGAGGTCTGTACACTATTAATGGATCGTCCAGTGACAAGATAGGTTGCCAGGCAACGAAACATACGCCCAGCTAAGTCGTCCTGGCGTCAACAAGGGTTGTCGCATATTTTTACTTTTGTCAATAAGGAGAAAGTATACAATGCATGAAAGTCTTATTACTAATAGCCCATTAAGTAATGGTTAGAATTCATCCACAAGATATTTCAAAGTGATCAAGGACCATAACTCTGGCAGTAATTATGACCTCACCTTAAACAATGTGTATAAATTTAAAGTCAATTGCTTAAAAACATTAGCCTCTAGAGCATCCACAAAATATTTCAAAGGGATCAAGGACCATAATTCTTGCAGTAATTATCGGATATCACTAAAAATCAATAGTCTTCTTCGTCTAAACACTGTGTATAAATTCAAAATCAATCGGATATTAACATTAGCATCTGGAGCATCCACAAGATTTTTCTAGGCCCATTACTCTGGCAGTAATTATCAAGGGATATAACTGTGACAATAATTATTGGATATCGCTGCAAATCAATAGGATTCTTTATCTCATGACCTTAAACACTGTGTATGAATTTAAAGTCAATCGGATATTAACTTTAGCCTCTAGAGTGTCCACAAGAAAGTGTGGACGGTGGACGGATAGACAAACGGGCGGACGGACAGGGGCAACGGCAATATATGTCCACATTCCCATGTGGGCGTATAAAAAACAGAGAGTACAAGTTATCATAGTGAAATCAGTGATCAGAAGTCAGCTTGCACAAAAAAACCTACAGTGAATTCGAATAAAATCGATGTCTGTTTTAGCGACCAAGGTGGACTTCATGTCCATCAAATCCGTTCCCATGGAGATCCCACTTTGATTTTTTGTGTGTTCGTAATATATAGGTGGGGCAATGCTCACACGAAAAATTGGCCAAATCAAATCTGCCCCTTTTCATGGGCGTGGTTTCCAAGGTCAAGGTCAACAACATCTGCCTGGATTTTGTTCTGTCGAGTTTGTGCTCCTGGTCATTAGAAAGATCCATATTTTCTGAACAATTTGGTACCAATTTCATGTAAGTAGGATGACTAGGGGCGAAGTTATGGATTTTCAAAGTTTGAAGGTCAGCCGAAAAGGCTAAAATTTTGCACATCATGTTTTTTCGTCATGATTAACTTGCACACCCAAAATCATCAAAATCTGTGATGGTCATGTCAAAATCGCCCGAATTTTGTGTACACTTGACATGGAATGCCCCACATGCATTATGCTTTGCTCTATGATTATTTATAGAAATGTTTTGTTATTTAACTTAGTAAAGCCATGATTGCATTATGTACCTTACTGTCAGCATTCATGAGCCTGTCCCTTGGCTTGAAAAGTTGATTACCTTGAGTAATGTTAACACTACCAGTATTATTATCTTATTCACACTTTCCATAATCATATTCCCATATTTACTCTCGTGTATTTGTGTATTTCAGTTAATCGTTTTACATCATACGTCATATCATCTACGACCAGTATACAGTTGTTTTATTAATCACCATTAATAATAAACATTATGTTAATCTACGTACATTGTATGTGATCATTCAACTTATGACAATAGAGCATTAGTGTTCTCGCCCCGTTGGCAGTATAATCTCCTACATCAAGGTTGTGGACCCCGTAGAGTTCACAATTTTAATCCAATTTTGATGAAATTTAAATATAAGTTTATGACCCAAAGTTCGAGGTACCTTTCGATATTCATCCACATTGGACCATTACTTTTTGAATTATGGCCCCTGATTGTACGAAAAATCATGTTTTTTACCTTGTAGACACTATGGAGGTCACAATTTTATTCCATATTAAAAAATTATTTGACTATATCCCTGTTACACATATGATGGTTGAGTTTTAATTTCTTGAAAATCGATAATTGAACAGCTAAATCCATAATATTAAATGTTTCATATACTAAACGTTAGCATGGGGCAGAACTTTATAAAAATAAAAAAATTCTAATGATTTTCTGATAATTACTTAATATGCGACAACTCTTGTTGACTGCCCGGACGTTTTAGCTACCGTGGGTGTATGTTTCGTTGCCTGACAACCTATTTTATCTTATTTCAATTAAACTTGAAATATAGGTTTATCGCCCTAAGATCTCAATTCGTTTCGATATTGGCATGTATCGGACTGTAACTTCATCGATTATGGCCCTTATTGTAGAGGTCACAATTTCGAACCGATTTTGATTATACTGAAAATGCATCTTAATAACCTACATGTAAAGATTTAGGTTCCTTTCGATATGGTGGTCACAATTATTATCTGTTTTTGAAAAAAAAATGTCTGATTATATCACCATCACACCGTAATTAAAGTTGAGTTTGAATTTCATGTAAATCGGACCAAAATTGACGGACAAAATGGCCGCTGCTTGTACGCGAATAGTGTAAAAATATGGTATATCAAGGTTGTGGACCCTGTAGAGGTAACTGTAACAGCAGCCGCTGTCAACGAATAGGAATCCAGAATCCGATTTTGATGAAACTTGAAATGCATGTTTATATCCCAAAGATCTTGGTTCATCTCGATATTTGTGCATATCGGATAGTAATTTCCAGAATTATGGCCCCTGATTATATACGAAAATCGCCTTATTTTAGCTTGTGGTCCCTCTAGAGGTCACAATTATTATCCGATTGAAAAAAACGTTTTATTAGATCTTGGTTCCTTTTGATTTATGCACATATCAAATTGTAACTTCATAAATTATGGCCCTTGATTGTAGGAAAAATCACTTTCTGTTTAGCTTGTTCTCTATACATCTCTCGAAAATGTGGGCGTATCCTGTCTGGCAGCCGCTGTTTTAGCTTGTGGTCCCTCTGGAGGTCACAATTATTACCGTATCTGATTTTAAAAAAAACGTCTGATTATATCACCTTGATGAAGGTTGAGTTTGAATTTCATATCTTCTTGAATTATGGCCCCTGATTGTACGAAAATTGCCTTTCATAGCTTGTGGTCCCTCAAGAGATCACAATTATTATCCAATTTAAAATACTGTTTGGATATATCACTGTTACACTGTAATGAAGGTTGACGTATAATTTTGTGAAAATTGGACCAAAACTGCTAGACAAAATGGCAGCCGTTTGTTAGCGGTGGGATTGACACAATGAACTGGCCAATCTAGGATACAATTAAAATTTTAAGATTTTTTTTGCCACATCTCAAAAAGAATCTAAAAGAGTACCCACAACATTATTGCGAAAATCAAAATTTAATCGCCACTTTCATGACAGACAGCATGAGCGTTGTGAATATCTGATCACATGCCACTAGACATTTAGTTTTGGATTTCAGTCTGACTTAAAGGAGCTTAATCGCAAACATTTGGGACCTAGAAATTGGCACAAGTGGGTCGAAAGGCATATAATAATGTAATATGAATGTATATAAACTGGTTAACATTCAATGGCTTCCGTTTTTACTCTAATTTCAAATCAGTTATGTTCGGTGAGTTAAGCCAATAGTCTCAATCGAATCCAAATTTCTAGTGTCTGGTTATTCCAGTCTACATACGTCATTTGATTTGGTGCAATTTGTCTATCCTCGTCCTTCGAGTCTCTTGTTACAACTGGGGCTGAAACGTATTATGGTACACAATTCGTGTACCAATGGTAAAATATTTATTTTGTTTTAAATATTAGATATCAGAAGCCCATCTTTTTCCGATAAGATCACAGCATCAATATTGATTTAAATTGACAAATAATTTGTGTTTTCAATGTTAAAAATTTTGGATGATACTGAGTTAGAGACTTAGCTACTTTAATACTTGTATGTTTCAGGCACGACAGCACTAGTTGCCTTAATAAAAAATGGAATCTTAACAGTGGCCAATGTTGGAGATTCACGGGGAGTTATCTGTGATAAAGAAGGAAACATGTTACCCTTATCGTTTGATCATAAACCACAGCAGGTATAAGGTCCATTCTCTGTCGCATTAAGCTAAAAAAAACGTTGTTTCAAACAGTAATGATGCAAGATCAATGGTAAAATTATCATTCCCTGTAATATATAATCAGGGCTCAAAATTCAAGACAGCCATAGCGGCCATTGCTGTCGTAAGCATGGGAATGGCTGTTGATAGGTTTAACAACAATGGCCAAACATTGCTGTAGTAACTTTCGGAAAATAATCAATAACATTGGTTGTAGAAATACCTTAAAGCTTCAATTTCATATTTTTAAGTTATTTTTTTTAAATGTATTAAAATAAAGCCTTAAAATAGATGGTATCTATAAACAGTCCTACCTTGTTAAAGAATAATCCTATTAATCCAATAATTCACTATTGCCAGCTGAGAAATTGGCAAATATATCATTTTCAACTTCAAATTCAAACGTTTGAAGATAGCTATTCCATGGGTGCAATAGAAAAACGAGGGAGGTAATTGTGATTATTTCCTGTGTCAATGATTTTAAAGTGCCAGGAATAATGCCTATGGTCGTATAATAAAGAGTTGACAACCTATCGAGCAAAAGACATAGAAATAATTATGTTTTGCCTTTCGTAGAAAATATGAAATTATCACTTTAAATTGCGGTTGATAGCTTACATATTAGAAGCCAAATTAAATGGAAAAGTTCATATTGTGTGAGATGCATTTTTTCCGGAAAACTTGGGCTAGCTCAATACCTCCCACAATAATTGTCTTTTTAAACCACGACTGCACATGTTCTGTTTCTACTCTACATAGGCCTTAATCTTGACTACCATAGCCTATAAGTAACTGAGTAACCTACTTTTACTATTTAGTCCTTAGACTAGAGAATATTTTTTATTGGTAAATGTTGTTAACTTCTGAGTAGAAATTATGTGTAAAAGCAGAATTATAATCTGTCATCTGAAATACATGAGCTTAGTTTTGTATATCAGGTGTAGTATTCTGCAAAGACACAAAACAGCTGAGAAATTAAACTCTGAAAATAGATTGATTGAGATAGATAATATATTAAATTCTTGGAGAAAGAGAAAACTTGCATTAATCGGCAAGATTCAAATAATTAAAACTTTCTGTACATCAAAAATACTGTGTCCAGCGTCAGCTTTAACGATCCCAGAGAATGTTATTAAAAGATTTAATATTAAGATACTAATGCAATGCAGACTTGGAAAACAACATATAGTTTTATTCTTGACATGTATGGGGGCGATTTACTACCAGCGTGCAACTACGACCCTAATCTTAAAAACTTATCTCCCTTTCATCAAGAATTATTTCAAAATTAGTATGTTATTAATATACACCTGAAAAATCAAATTTTCCTAGGACAAGATAATATTTTTAGAAAGAAATTTAAAAATAAAAATACATTGTATATGTATGAATTTATTGAAAATAATTTAAATGAACAGGTAACTGACGAATATAGTAAAAATTATATAAGAGGTACATCGTCAGCTGTCAGAAGATTTCTGAAAACTACCCCATACAAAGAAACACTAAGATTGTTACTTATTTAGAGAAATAAACACTAACTTAATATCTTGGTAAGAGTGTTACTTATTTAGAAGAAATAAACACTAACTTATATCTTGGTATAAACATGACTTAAAATCGATCGCTGCTAAACGAAAATATATTCCGCACGGATCAGGTTAATGTATGAAAACCTGTTGGCTATATAGAGAAATGGGAAAAGGAATTAGAAATCGAAATAACTGAACAACATATGAAAGAGATCTTTAATTTTGCACATAACAGCAAACTTCAAAATTTTCACTACAAATATATTCATAAAATAATATACACAAATGCACTTCTATGTAAATCAAAGTTAAACGAATCCACCCTCTGCACCTTTTGTCAATCTGATGTTGAAACGGTAAATCACTTATTCATTTTCTGCAGCTATGCCCAACAAATATGGAGCGAAATGCTAGAAATTACCCTTAAAAGTAACATTAATATAACATTAACAAATAAAAATATTCATTTTTTGTATCCATTATTGTAGAACTAGACTGGCCGCATACCAGAGATGGGACTTCGCCTGTATATTCTGGACTTGTCCGAATCTATTTTCCAAACAACCAAAATTGTCCCACTCGGAATATGCCCACTCGGACATCAAGACATGGTAAATAATATTCATAATTCCAAAATCAATATAGTTTACCACTCAACCCAATTATCATTGATAACACACTGGATTGATTAGGTAATTAAGTGAACAACGTATTCATCGTGTTGTACCACGAAGCACCCGCCTTGATTAACCAGTTAATCTGCCTTAATCCTTTATCGGACAATTCATCAATCCAATCCTTAACAGAAGTCATTGTTTCTCCTTTGTCGGGATAGTATCAATACAATAAGAGTGATTATAAACTTACTCTACGTGATTGACCATGATTTTCCCATTGTCAGATTTTTTATTAGGGTTTCACAAAATGGCCGCCGTTTGTACACGAATAGTGTGAAAATATGTTATATCAAGGTTGTGGACCTTATAGAGGTCACAATTTTGAACCGATTTTGATGAAACTTGACATGTATGTTTATAACCCAAAGATCTTGGTTCCCTTTGATATTTGCGCCAATCGGATTGTAACTTCCTGAATTATGGCCCATGATTGTTCGAAAAATCGCCCTTTTTAGCTTGTGGTCCCTCTGGATGTCAAAATTGTTATCTGATTTAAAAAACCGTTTGATTATATCACCGTTCTATGGTTATGAAGGTTGAGTTCGAATTTCGTGAAAATCGGACCAAAATTGACGGACAAAATGGCCGCCGTTTGTACACGAATAGTGTGAAAATATGTTATATCAAGGTTGTGGACCTTATAGAGGTCACAATTTTGAACCGATTGTGATGAAACTTGACATGTATTTTTATAACCCAAAGATCTTGGTTCCCTTCGATATTTGCGCCAATCGGATCGTAACTTCCTGAATTATGGCCCCTGATTGTCCGAAAAATCGCTTTTGTTAGCTTTTGGTCCCTCTGGAGGTCAAAATTGTTATCCGATTTAAAAAAAACGTTTGAATATATCACCGTTACATGGTAATGAAGACAGAGTTTGAATTTCGTGAAAATCGGACTAGAATTGACAGACAAAATGTGAAAATATGTTATATCAAGGTTGTGGACCCTATAGAGCTCACAATTTTGAACCGATTATGATGAAACTGATCTTGGTTCCTTTCAATATTTGCGCCTATCGGATCATAACTTCCTAAATTATGTCCCCTGATTGTCCGAAAAATTGCTTTTGTTAGCTTGTGGTCCCTCTGGAGGTCAAAATTATCATCCGATTTAAAAAAAACATTTGATTATATCACGGTTTCATGGTAATGAAGAGAGAATTTGAATTTCGTGAAAATTGAACCAGAGTTGACGGATAAAATGGCCGCCGTTTGTACGTGAATTGTGTGAAAATATGTTATATCAAGGTTGTGGACCCTATAGAGGTCACAATTTTGAACTGATTTTGATGAAACTTGAAATACATGTTTATAACCTAATGAACTTGGTTCCATTGCATATTTGCCCATATCAGATGTAACTTCCTGAATTATGGCCCCAGATTGTACGAAAAATCGCCCTTTTTAGCTTGTGGTCCCTCTGATTTAAAAAAACGTTTGATTATATCACAGTTACACCGTAGTTATGGGTGAGTTTGAATTATGATTTTCTGATGATTACTTAAAATGCAACAACTCTTGTTGACTGTCCGGACGATTTGGCTGCTGTGTGGGCGTATGTTTCGTTGCCTGGCAACCTATTTTTAACCTAAAAAACAAATTCAAATTAGTCTTTTTTTATACGCCCACATTGAAATGTGGTCGTATATTGTCGTCGCCCCCGTCCGTCCGTCCGGCGGTCCGGCGTCCTCAATTGCTTGTGGACGCTCTAGAGGCTAAAGTTAATATCCGATTGACTTTAAATTTATACACAGTGTTTAAGGTCATGAGACGAAGAAGCCTATTGTTTTTCAGCGATTTCCGATAATAACTACCAGAGTTATGGCCCTTGATCACTTCAAAAAATCTTGTGGACGCTCTAGAGGCCAAAGTTAATATCCGATTGGCTTTAAATTTATACACAGTGTTTAAGGTCATGAGATGAAGAATCCTATTGATTTTCATCGATTTCCGATAATTAGTGCCAGAGTTATGGCCCTTGATCACTTCAAAAAATCTTGTGGACGCTAAAGAGGCCAAAGTTAATATCCGATTGGCTTTAAATTTATACACAGTGTTTAAGGTCATGAGACGAAGAAGCCTATTGATTTTCAGCGATTTCTGATTATTAGTGCCAGAGTTATGGTCCTTGATCACTTCAAAAAATCTTGTGGACGCTATAGAGGCCAAAGTTAATATCCGATTGGCTTTAAATTTATACACAGTGTTTAAGGTCATGAGACGAAGAATCCTATTGATTTTCAGCGATTTCAAATAATTACTGCCAGAGTTATGACCCTTGATCACCTCAAAAAATCTTGTGGACGCTCTAGAGGCCAAAGTTAATATCCGATTGACTTTAGATTTATACACAGTGTTTAAGGTCATGAGACAAAGAAACCTATTGAATTTCGGCGATTTCCGATAATTACTGCCAGAGTTATGGCCCTTGATCTCTTTAAAAAATCATGTGGACGCTCTAAAGGTCAAAGTTAATATCCGATTGACTTTAAATTTATACACAGTGTTTAAGGTCATAAGACGAAGAAGCCTATTGATTTTCAGCGATTTCCGATAATTAGTGCCAGAGTTATGGCCCTTGATCACTTCAAAAAATCTTGTGGACGCTCTAGAGGCCAAAGTTAATATCCGATTGACTTCAAATTTATACACAGTGTTTAAGGTCATGAGATGAAGAATCCTATTGATTTTCATCGATTTCCGATAATTAGTGCCAGAGTTATGGCCCTTGATCACTTCAAAAAATCTTGTGGACGCTAAAGAGGCCAAAGTTAATATCCGATTGGCTTTAAATTTATACACAGTGTTTAAGGTCATGAGACGAAGAAGCCTATTGATTTTCAGCGATTTCTGATTATTAGTGCCAGAGTTATGGTCCTTGATCACTTCAAAAAATCTTGTGGACGCTATAGAGGCCAAAGTTAATATCCGATTGGCTTTAAATTTATACACAGTGTTTAAGGTCATGAGACGAAGAAGCCTATTGATTTTCAGCAATTTCCGATAATTAGTGCCAGAGTTATGGCCCTTGATCACTTCAAAAAATCTTGTGGACGCTATAGAGGCCAAAGTTAATATCCGATTGGCTTTAAATTTATACACAGTGTTTAAGGTCATGAGACGAAGAAGCCTATTGATTTTCAGCAATTTCCGATAATTAGTGCCAGAGTTATGGCCCTTGATCACTTCAAAAAATCTTGTGGACGCTTTAAAGGCCAAACTTATCATCTGATTGACTTCAGATTGATACACAGAGTTTAAGGTGTTAAAACGAACAAGTATATTGATTTTCAATGAATTTTGATAACTGAACAGCTAAATCCGTGATTTTAAATGTTTCATGTATATATACTAATTCAATTGTTAGCGTGGGGTAAAACTTTATAAAAAGCAATCAAATTCTAATGATTTTCTGATAATTACATTATGAGTTGTTACTCTTAATCAGTTTTTAGAGTATTACAAATGTTTCATTACCGAAAAAAGTAAAAATATGCGACAACTCTTGTTGACTGCCCGGACGATTTAGCTGCTGTGGGCGTATGTTTCGTTGCCTGGCAACCTATCTTATAATATTTTTAAAATTATAATATTTGAATCCCATCAACGAATAGCATGAACCCATACGATCATACAGATACCACAAACAAGTTTCTAACTTGTACGGTTGCCGAGAAATAGACGAGTTTCTACAAGTCACTTTTCAAGCTTTTTGGTCTATAAAAGTGTCAATTATTATTCAATTTTCATACAATTTTCACCATGTGATGCCTTATGCCATTTATGATTGCAATGATCTGATTTAACATTTCCATTATCACCGGAAGTAATGTCATATTTGCAAAAACCGTATAAAACAAAGTTTGTATGTTTTATGTTGCAAATTCTCAACTTATTTGCTGCCGATAATGATTTCTTTTGGCACCGGATGTGACGTAATTTTGCCAGATTTTACAATTTTGGCCGATCTTTTCGCAAGCAAATATTTCTTTTACAAGTCTGATAGAGGGTGTCACTGAATAAAAAAAATACAGTATCGTTTGGTTGCTGGATAGATCGGCTATTGTATGACGTATTTCCTGTCTGATTCCTGGTAGCCGATTCAGTGCTGTGGAGGAAATGCAGCAGGTTGGACTGGCATGTACATTTGGACATCCCCTCCCCTCCTTAAACATGTGACTGGCACCCGGGGTGTTTTACGTGCAAGCAAATGTGTACATAGGACCTCGGTTTCACATCTACTCTGATCTATTATTTTCGGGCACCATCCGATCCCTACTCCCTACACCTTTGACAAGGGAGGAACTATGCTGATGCTGACAAATCTGAATATTTCTCGATAAATGCAGGGATTGGACATGGGACCTACAAGTTAGTGAGTTACAAGCAGGGCTACCAAAAGGAATGCCTACCAAGAATAACCTGGCTAATGAAAAGTGGAATATGTCATGCAGTTTGTTACAAGGGATTATCTGTCTGGACAGCTGTCATTGCAAACAGGCCATTTATTTTCTTTTTTGCCGTTGAACATATCTTTTCAGGGGTTTTCAGGGGTGCTAAAGACTTAAATCGTAGTAAAAATTTGATCAGACGATATCCAACATTTATTTGCTATTTTGTCAATTGATATTTTTTTATTTAGAATTGCAAGGGTGCTGAAGACGAAAATCGTTGTAAATGCACTCTTTTCGTAACGAAAAATCCACAACATCATAGTGTTATACTGAAGAACAATCTATACATTAGTAGTAATTTGTATATTATAACTTTGGTAGGATTAACTGAAGTTAATATCATCAATTAATTAGCACCTTAGTGCAAGCTAATGGACAGGAGATTAAGATTATTGTTGATTAGGTAATCATCAAAGAAGCCGCCACAATAGTATTTTCAGATACCGTAACGTTATCAAAATATGAGTCCCTATAGATAGCTGCCAATTTAATAGTCAAGTAAAGCTTACGTTCACTTTCGTGCATTTTGGCTTTGATGTTATTAAGCAATGACAGGTTCGAGAATCGTCGCATTTCGGCTTGTTGGTCGTTCTCATTTTTTCCACCCATGGTGATAAGAACATTTTAAACAATGATATCCAATACGCATTCCTTATTTTACATACCGTATGAAGAAGCGACAGTTAACAGAATTCAGCTATCGATAAAATTCCCTTCAAAAAGAAAATTATTGTCCATTTTTAACTAATTTCGCCGAGAATTTTAAGAAATAGGACAGATTTAAGAATACGGTACTCTTACAAAACGTTCAAATAAAGGTGTTCTAAAATCTTTTATTACTATTTTGATCTTTTGTGTCGATAGATAGTATATTTATAGACTCATTTTTATACCTCCACATTCATAATGTGAACGTATTATGCCGTCGCCCCTGTGTGTGTGTGTGTGTATGTGTGTGTGTGTGTGTCTGTGGTTCGCCTACAGGGCGCAATTCTTCATGGATTTTCTTCAAACTTGGTATACGTATTCCTTATACCCCAAGGAAGATCCCTATTGTTTTTGGGGCATGCCCGACTCCCAGGGGCCGAGCCACGCCCATTTCTAGTATTTGTTTGTTTGTCGTCTACAGGCCACATTTCTTAAATTATAATCTTGAAACTTTGCATACACATTCTTTGTACCCTAAGGAGCATCCCTATCATTTGGAGTGCATGCCCAACCCCCAGGGACAGAGCCACGCCCATTTTCTTTTCGTGTGACTTTGTGTCGCCTACAGGGCGCAATTCTTACTGGATTTTCTTCAAACTTGGTATACTTATTCCTTACACCCCAAGGAAGATCCCTATTGTTTTTGGTGCATGCCCGACCCCCAGGGGCAGAGCCAAGCCCATTTCTAGTATTTGTTTGTTTTTCGTCTACAGGCCACATTTCTTAACTTATAATCTTGAAACTTTGCATACACATTCTTTGTACCCTAAGGAACATCCCTATCGTTTGGGGTGCATGCCCAGCCCCCAGGGGCAGAGCCATGCCCATTTTCTTTTCGTGTGTCTTTGTGTCGCCTACAGGGCGCAATTATTACTGGATTTTCTTCAAACTTTGTATACTTACTCTTTATACCCTAAGGATGGTCCCTATCGTTTGGGGTGCATGCCCAACCCCCAGGGGCAGAGCCACGCCCATTTTCTTTTTGTGTGTCGCCTACAGGCCGCAATTCTAACTGGATTTTCTTCAAACTTTGTATACTTACTCTTTACACCCTAAGGATGATCCATATTGTTTTTTGGTGCATGCCCGACCCCTAATGGCAGAGCCACGCCCATTTCTTGTATTTATTTGTTTGTCGTCTGCAAGTCACATTTCTTAACGTATCATCTTGAAACTTTGAATGCTTATTCTTTGTACCCTAAGGAACATTCCTATCATTTGGGGTGCATGCTCAACCCCCAGGGGCAGAGCCACACCCATTTTCTTTTTGTGTGTCGCCTACAGGCCACAATTCTGAATCTGTCATCTTGAAACTTAAAATACTTATTCCCTATACCCTAAGGATGATCCCTTTTGTTTTGGGTGCATGCCCGACCCCCCGTGGGACAGCAACACCCATTTCTTGTATTTGTTTGTCTGTCGTCTACAGGCTGCATTTCTTAATGTATCATCTCGAAACTATGGATACTAATTCTTGGTACCTTAAGGAAGATCCCTATTGTTTTTGGTGCATGCCCGACCCCCAGGGACAGTGCCACACCCATTTTCTTTTTGTCTGTGTGTCACCTACAGGCCACAATTCTTAATCGATCGTCTTGAAAACTTTTTTATACTTATTCCTTATACCCTAAGGCTGACAACTATTATTTTTGGTGCATGCCGGACCCGCTGGGACAGAGCCACGCCCATTGCTTTTGTGTCTTGTGTTCGCCTACAGGATGCAATTCTTCACAGATCCTTTTAAAACTTTACATACCTATTCCTTATACCCTAAAGATGACCCGTATTGTTTTTGGTGATTTCCTACCCCCCAGGGACAGAGCCATGCCCATTTTTACTTCGTGTCTGTGTGTGTTGTCTACAGGCCACGATTCTTAATGGATCGTCTTTAAACTTGGGATATGTATTCCTTATAGCCTAAGGACGTCAACTGCATATCCCGACTCCCACAGGCAAGACACGCCCAATTTTTATACGCCCACATTTTTATGTGGACGTATATTGTCGTCGCCCCTGTCCGTCCGGACGTCCGTCCGTCCGTCCGTCCACAATTTGTTTGTGGATTCTCTACAGGTCACAATTCTTATCCGATTTTGACGAAACTTGAAATATAGATTTATCCCCAAAAGATCTCGGCTGCTTTCGATATTGGCATGTATCGGATGAAAACTTCATGGATTATGGCCCCTGATTGTACGAAAAATCACGTTTTTAGCTTGTGGACCCTATAGAGGTCACAATTTTAAACCGATTTTGATGAAACTTGACATGCATGTTTATAACCCAAAGATCTTGGTTCCTTTCGATATTTGCGCCTATCGGAATGTAATTTCCTGAATTATGGCCCCTGATTGTCCGAAAAATCACCCTTTTTAGCTTGTGGTCCCTCTGGAGGTCACAATTATTACCTGATTTAAAAAACCGTTTGATTATATCACCGTTACACCCTAAGGAAGGTTGAGTTCGAATTTTGGGAAAATCGGACGAAAATTGCCATACAAAATGGCCGCCGTTTGTTCGCGAATACTGTTAAAAAATGGTATATCAAGGTTGTGGACCCTGTAGAGGTCACATTTTTTATTCGATTTTGATGAAACTTGAAATTCATGGTTATAACCCAAAGATCTTGGTTCCTTTCGATATTTGCGCATATCGGAACGTAACTTCCTGAATTATGGCCCCTGATTATACGCAAAATCGCCTTATTTTAGCTTGTGGTCCCTCTGGTGGTCACAATTATTATCCGATTTAATAAAACGGTTGATTATATTACCGTTACACCGTAAGGAAGGTTGAGTTCGAATTTCGGGAAAATCGCACAAAAATTGCCATACAAAATGGCCGCCGTTTGTACGCGAATACTGTTAAAAAATTGTATATCATGGTTGTGGACCCTGTAGAGGTCACAATTTTAGTTCGATTTTGATAAAACTTGAAATGCATGGTTATAACCCAAAGATCTTGATTCCTTTCGTTATTTGCGCATATCGGATCGTAACTTCCTGAATTATGGCCCCTGATTGTCCGAAAAATCGCCTATGGTTCCTCTGGAGGTCACAATTATTATCCGATTTGAAAACGTTTGACTCTATCACCGTTACACCCTACGGAAGGTTGAGTTCGAATTTCGAGAAAATTGGACCATAATTGCCAGAAAAAATGGCCGCCGTTTGTACGCGAACAGTGTAAAAATATGCTATGTCAAAGTTGTGGACCCTGTAGAGGTGACAATTTTAATTCGATTTTGATGAAACCTGAAACGCTTGTTTATAACGTAAAGATCTTTATTCTTTTCGATATTTGCGCATATCAAATTGTAACTTAATGAATTATGGCCTTTGATTGTAGGAAAAATTACTTTTGGTATTGCTTGTTCTCTGTCTATCTCTCGAACAATTATTATCTGATTTAAAAAAAAACTCTGATTATATTACTGTTGCACCGTAAGGAAGGTTTAATTCGAATTTCGTGAAAATCGTACCAAAATTGCTGGACGAAATGGTCACCATTTGTACGCGAATAGTGTAAAAATATGGTATATCATGGTTGTGGACTCTCTACAGGTCACAATTCTTATCCAATTTGGACGAAAAGTAACATTTCTAGGTTGTTACCGTCACACCATAATCATTGTCGGCTTCGAATTTCATGAATATCAGACTGGAACTGACCAACAAAATGGCTGCTCCCAATACAGTATGAAATACAGAACTTAATGATGTAGGAAAAATCTCTTTCGGTATTGCTTGTCCTCTATCCATCTCTCAAAAATGTGGGCGTATCCTGACTGGCAGTGCCAGCCTATCTTTGTGATTGTCGTTTACAGGCCGCAATTCTGAATGAAGCAGCTTGGTACTTGGCTTATGTATTCCTTATAGCCCGAGGGCGTCCACTGTTGATTTTGATGAATGTCCCGACCCCCAGGGGCAGGGCCACGCCCACTTTTTACCTTTAGCGTTAGGAAGGCACAATTCTGAATAGATTATCTTGGTATACTTATTCTTTATACTCTAAGGACGGCAACTATTGATGTTGAGGCATGACACTCAACGCTAAACAAATCAAACGCCTAGCCTTCTTGACAAAGTACCATATCAATCAAAGCAGGAATGTGGACGTATATTTTAGCGTTAGCGTTATGTTTGAGAAAATCTCATCAATATTTTCACTTATTTTGCAATCCGACTCAAGATGGCGTGTTCAATCACAAATATTACGGCACGCTGAAGATCTAGTATTTTCCTTTTTGGGCTTTTATATGATATCAGAATACAAATTCGATGGTTAGGCAATAGATTCTGAGATGCCGAAAATGTAGTGTTTCCTTCTTTTTTTCTTTTTTTTTTTTTTTTGGAGCCCATTCAGACTCGTTTATGTCGAAAACTACTACTATTTCTCTTCTTAAACTTCTGTTACCCCGAGTCCTATCGGTCGTTTAGAGTATAAAGGTAAATTTAAAAGCATGGCAATGATATGAAGGACCCCGAAAGCCGATTCAGCACTGCTATGCAGGTCTAGTTATTAGGCTTTCAGACTTTCGTCTGAAAGCCTATTGAGAATACTAAAATTGTGATTACTAAAATTATTATTATTAAGCTTTCATATTTCATATGAAAGCTTATTGTTTCTGTTAAGATTATTATTTTTTTTTTTCTTGTGTATTTTTCCTGCAAATCGGAATTCGCAGAATCTAACCATGGGATGTTTCTGAAACTTTGACCTACCCCCCCATAAATGGGTGGTGGCTGTTGATTAAATATATTTTGAAAACGTTTTGCGAATTCGAAATCACCGAATTTTACGAACGAAAAAACTGACAATGCATAGTCGTAACTTTGCTATTTTTTGACCGATTTTACTAATTCTTTTTTCTTTGAATACCTTGAAAAAAATCAATCTCATCTGCAGTTTCACATTTTCGAATTTCGAAAATTCGTCGCTGTGATTTCGAACCCGAAGTTTAGACCAATTTGACAACTTCTTTAATAGTTGTACGATTTTCATGAAATTTAGTATATAAGTAGATCTTACCCATGTGACTTCAAAAATATAATTAGAAATTTTCTGAATTATCTCCCCTTGACGAAATTAAGGATCAAAATTTTCAAAAAAATCATCGAAATATAGGTCAGAATGACCTGATTTTTTTTTGTATGCTAGATAAGTAATTACTGATTTGTACACAAAATATGAAGTTTGTCGATCGAACCGGAAGTGCCACCATCTTGAAACTTGAAAAATCCCTAAGGCTTTTTTGCTATTTTACTTACAGACACGGGAGTTATATTTTCTGAATCCTTGAAGGTTGGCCTAAAAATCGCTGGGAGCAAAATTTTGATTTAGGTCTACTGATGGATTCCATTTTGAAGTGAATATGAAAAGTAGTAGCAATTTGAAGGGCCGAGACTTTGAAACACAATAACTCTCCTTCTAATTAAGCTAGAATGTTCAAACTTGGTGTAGACGTTCACTAGGTCAATGTCATGATTGAGTTTAAAGATGAGCATTTTCTGCTTAGGGTAAGCAGAGATAAATATGCTGATTTGTTGATTCTTTAGGGCACGATAACTTCGGTTATAATGAAGAGAGGGTGGTGAAACTCCTGCCAATCGAGAGTCTAATAGCTAGCCCGTTGTGTGAAATCATTGTATCATTGTTTTTAAATGTCATGGATAGCAGAAAAAAGAGATCGAAAATCCAAAAAGTCGTATTTTTACGATTTTGAGCATTTTTAAAGGTCCTTTTCTCTTCAATCAACATAATATTTTTTGGGAACTTCTTCTACAAAGAGTCTTATCGATAGTCTTTTACATGAAACCATCGATCAGCAGTCCAAAATATCAGGAGTAGAAGAATAAAAGGATCGAAAATTGAAAACTGCAACCTGTCATTGTTAAGCGAAACATGCAGCGTGGGTGACTACAATTTGCACATTATTCATCGTATAGAGCTTATTCAACAGTATCGAATTCCACCTGCTTAGGGATATTTTACGTGCACTTCAATGTGTACACGGGACCTTGGTTTTTCGTCCCATCCGAACGACTAAACAGCTGTCCTTGTCAGGCCCTCCGTTCTGCCTTACTGACAAGAGGGAACCACGCCGGAAAATCGAGATGAACTTTCTCGGTGCAGAACTTTCAATTCACGCCAAACGTTTATTGCATACGATTAAGCTGGTCAGTTGGAGCTTATTTTCAAAAGTTTTGTAATAATCGGTTGGTAATTAATGTACCGTGCAAATTAAACTGCTAAAACAGAAAATTTCGCCCGGTTGAAATGTTGCTTGCTATAAGTCAGCAATTTCCCGATTTTAGGGAGGCTGAATGACTGAATGGTTAGAATACCATTACGCGTAAGGGAAGTTTATAAATAAAATTAAAAAACATATATTAGTCCCGAAATGACCTAGTTTGTGTCGAATGGACGTTAATCCGCATTTCTCTCCTTTTGTTTTATTTTTAAAGTTTTGTAATAATCGGTTGGTAATCCATGGTACTGGTACTGTAAAGGTGATAAAACAGAAAATTTCGCCCGGTTGTAATGTTTCTCACTTTAAAGTCAGAAATTTGCCGATTTTAAGGGGCAAACGTTTATTGCGAACGATTAAGCTGGTCAGGGGGAGCTTATTTTAAAAGTTTTGTAATATTCGGTGCAAATTAAACTGTTAAAATAGAAAATTTCGCCCGGTTGAAATGTTTCTCGCTGTTGGTCCGCAATTTGCCAAATTTAGGGAGGTTACGTGGCTGAATGGTTAGCACCTGCGCTCTGTATCGTAACGTCTGTCATTGAGTCAACTGGCGTTGTTTCGATTGAAATGCCCGGTTGAAATGTTTCTTGCTATAAGTCAGCAATTTCCCGATTTTAGGGAGGCTGAATAACTGAATGGTTAGCATGTGCGCGCTGTATCGTAACGTCTGTCATTGAGTCAACCGGGGTCATTTCGATTTCCAGGTTCCATGTGACATGGAGTATGGTGTCCAACCTCGTGGGTTTTCTCCGTGTCCTTCGTTTCCCCCCACTCCTAAAGACCCGTACGTGCAAGGGAAGTTTTAAAATAAAATTAAAAAATATATGTGAGCCCCGAAATGTCCTAGTTTGTGTGGAATGGACGTTAACCCGCATTTCTCTCTTTCTCTTTTATTTTTAAAGTTTTTTTATACTCGGTTGGTAATCAGAGGTACTGTAAAAGTGATAAAACAGATTTTTTTGCCCTGTTGTCAAGTTTCTCAATTTAAAGTCAGCAATTTGCCGATTTTAGGGGGAAACGTTTATTTCGAACGATTATGCTGGTCAGGGAAAGCTTATTTTTAAAAGTTTTGTAATATTCGGTTGATAATTTCGCCCGGTTGAAATGTTTGTCGCTGTAGGTCAGCAATTTGCCAAATTTAGGGAGCTTACGTGGCTGAATGGTTAGCACCTATGCTCTGTATCGTAACGTCTGTCATTGATTCAACTGGCGTTGTTTCCATTGAAATGCCCGGTTGAAATGTTTCTTGCTATAAGTCAGCAATTTTCCGATTTTAGGGAGGCTGAATGGCTGAATGGTTAGCATGTGCGCGCTGTATCGTAACGTCTGTCATTGAGTCAACCGGCGTCGTTTCGATTTCCAGGTTGCACGTGACATGGAGTATGGTGTCCAAACGCGTGGGTTTTCCCCGTGTCCTTCGGTTACCTCCCACGGTTAAAGACCCGTACGCGCAAGGGAAATTTTTCAATAAAATTAAAAGACATATGTTAGTCCCGAAATGACCTCGTTTTTGTCGAATGGACGTTAAGCCGCTTTTCTCTCGTTCTGGTTTATTTTTAAAGTTTCGTAATAATCGGTTGGTAATCAATGGTATTGTAAGAGTGATAAAACAGAAAATTTCGCCCGGTTGTAATGTTTCTCACTTTAAAGTCAGCAATTTGCCGATTTTAAGGGGCAAACGTTTATTGCGAACGATTAAGCTGGTCAGGGGGGGCTTATTTTTTAAAGTTTTGTAATATTCGAAATTTCGTCGCTGTGATTTCGAACCGGAAGTTGAGACCAACTTGACAACTTCTTTAATAGTTGTACGATTTTCATGAAATTTAGTATGTAACTAGACATTTTTTTTTCGATACTAGACAAGTAATTACTGATTCGTACACAAAACATGGAGTTTGTCGATCGAACCGGAAGTGACACCATCTTGAAACGTGAAAAAACAATAGATCTTTTGCGATATTGCACTTACAGACATGGGAGTTACGTTTTCTGAACTCTTGAAGGAAAACCTAAAAATCGTTCAGAGCAGAAACACAATAGGTCATAGTATGTTCACTGCGTCTCCTATGTCTAAAATTTAATACATTTCAATTTCAGGATAGACGGGATACTGGTGGTTTTGTTATTTGAATATTTCAAAAATTCGAATTTCGCTTTTGATGTTTTTTTTTGTCGACAAAGTTGTTTACGAGTGAAAAATCACATTAATTTCGATAGATTGTGACCGATTTTAATGATTTATTTTTTCTTCTTTGGATTATTTATATGACCCATGACATGTGACAGGAAGTGACAGTGAATATGAAAGCTTTCATATCTGCATGGGACAGTAGCAGATCTAGTTTATTATTTTTTTTTTTTTTTTTTCGCCGGAGCCTATTTCTCAGTGCCTGTAACAGATACCGATCTGGGACCTAATTCTCTATTGGGAAACCATGTGTTGGCTACTTGATAAACTATTTTTGAAACTTCTACGCAGACCGGAAGTGGTCGAATTTTGTGCTGTGTCAAAAAATTAAAAAACGGCCGTAGATTCGTCAATTCTATACCTATTTTCATACAAATGACATTTTCGGAAACCCTGAGTCTTTTCTCGGACGATAGCAGTTGAAATTTTCGATATTTCGAAACTTCATCGCTGACTTCTTGCGATCGAAAAATGAAAAATGTGGTTTGAGAGACAATATTTGTTATTTTTCAAAATTTTCAAATTTGACTTACATTTTTGGATACCTTAAGTCCATCCGATTCCAGAAATAAAAGTTTCATTCCGAGTTATCGCCCTTTATTTTTCGATTTTTTTCGAATTTTCTACCCATTTTGTGAGCTCGGGTTTCGTTTTATGGCAGAATTGACGTTTCTGAAATTTCTGAGGCATGAAGCCAAATGACCATTGCAAGGAATAAAGCAATTTCAACAATAATCTGTACACCGGAAGTGGTCGAAATAATGTCCGATATTTTGAAAAAAATGCAAAAAATGGGTATTTTGGGGGAAAACGCGATTTCTCCGTCCGATATAAATGGATAAGACAAATTAGGGTACCATTGGATTGCACTAGGATTGTGCTATCATATGATACCCAATTCGTGCGGATACGATGAGCAGGCAGCAAAATATGGCACGCTGAAAATCAAGTATTTTCTGATTTGGAGCGTTTTTGGATGCCTGTAGCTCGAAAACTTAACCGCAATTTTTTTTCAATTTTTTCTATCGAGAGTCCTTTCGGAGTTATTTTGCATGAAACCATCCAGTAAGACTTTGAAATATCAGGAATAGGTGAAATAACGGACTGAAAATCGAAAAAAGTCGAATAATCGTGAAATTTTGGAAAATGCTCTGCTATTTTTTTATTTTAAGAGATTTTCAAAAAAAGATTGCATATTCAGATAGCTGACCTAATTACGATTCTAACGATGTATAATATGTATGTAGTTATTGAAATTTAATTTTCGATATTTTAATTTTTTTGCATTTTTGGCACTTTTGAACATAGGATTTCTCAGGGGGGTTTTATCTGATCGGATAATGTAATATATCATTACAGAGCCCTGTGGCTATTTTAGTGCCCAAACCGGCTATTAAAACTATTCCGACAATAATAACCATACCGGAAGTATTCAAAGAATGAAAGAAAATGGTTAAAAACATTGTCGCACTTGCGAAAAACTTGATTTCTCCCTTAGGTAATAGCAGACCAAAAGAACTAAAGTGTCGCTGGATAGCACTATTAATGGACCATCATATGGTGTCTAACTAATACGATTTCGATGATAAGAAAATAATTTATTGTATGCCAAAAATCTAGTATTTTCCGATTTTTATACGCCCACATTTTCATGTGGACGTATATTGTCGTCGCCCCTGTTCGTCCGTCCATCCGTCCGGACGTCCGTCCGTCCGTCCGGACGTCCGTCCGTCCACAATTGTTTGTGAACAGTCTACAGGCCACAATTTTTATCCGATTTCAATGAAACTTAAAACATAGGTTTATCACCCTAAGATCTCGGTTCCTTTCGATATTGGCATGTATCGGACTGAAAATATGTTAAATCAAGGTTGTGAACAGTGTAGAGGTCACAATTTTGAACCGATTTGGATGAAACTTGAAATGCATGTTTATAACCCAAAGATCTTGGTTCCTTTCGATATTTGCGCCAATTGGATCGTAACTTCCTGAATTATGGCCCCTGATTGTCCGAAAAATCGCCCTTTTTAGCTTGTGGTCCCTCTGGAGGTCAAAATTGTTATCCGATTTAAAATACCGTTTGATTATATCACCGTTCCATGGTTATGAAGGTCGAGTTCGAATTTCGTGAAAATCGGACCAAAATTGACGGACAAAATGGCCGCCATTTGTACGCAAATAGTGTGAAAATATGTTATATCAAGGTTGTGAACAGTGTAGAGGACACAATTTTGAACCGATTTGGATGAAACTTTAAATGCATGTTTATAACCCAAAGATCTTGGTTCCTTTCGATATTTGCGCCAATCGGATTGTAACTTCCTGAATTATGGCCCCTGATTGTCCGAAAAATTGCCCTTTTTAGCTTGTGGTCCCTCTGGAGTTCAAAATTGTTATCCGATTTAAAAAACCGATTGATTATATCACCGTTCCATGGTTATGAAGGTTGAGTTCGAATTTGGGAAAATCGGACCAAAATTGACGGACAAAATGGCCGCCGTTTGTATGCGAATAGTGTGAAAATATGTTATATAAAGGTTGTGGACCTTATAGAGGTCACAATTTTGAATCGATTTTGATGAAACTTGACATGTATGTTTATAACCCAAAGATCTTGGTTCCTTTAGATATTTGCACCCATTGGATCATAACTTCCTGAATTATGTCCCCGGATTGTCCAAAAAATCGCTTTTGTTAGCTTTTGGTCCCTCTGGAGGTCAAAATTATTATCCGATTTAAAAAAACGTTTGACTATATCACCGTTACATGGTAATGAAGGTTGAGTTTGAATTTCATGAAAATCGGACCAAAATTGACGGACGAAATGGCCGCCGTTTGTACGCGAATAGTGTGAAAATATGTTATATCAAGGTTGTGGACCTTATAGAGGTCACAATTTTGAACCGATTTTGATGAAACTTGACATATATGTTTATAACCCAAAGATCTTGGTTCCTTTCGATATTTGTGCCCATCAGGTCATTAATTCCTGAATTATGTCCCCTGATTGTACGAAAAATCACCCTTTTTAGCTTGTGGTCCCTCTGGAGGTCACAATTATTATCTGATTTAAAAAAAACCGTTTGATTATAAAAACCAAACAAATTCTAATGATTTTCTGATAATTCCTTAATATGCGACAACTCTTGTTGACTGGCCGGACGATTTGGCTGCTGTGTGGGCGTATGTTTCGTTGCCTGGCAACCTATTTTTTTTATTTTTTACAGATTTTCAAAAAATGTTTTTATATTTAGATAGCTCATCTAATTCCGATTCCAATAATGTATAATATGTATTCAGTTATTGAAATTTAATTTTCAATATATTGACATTTTTGCATTTTTGGCACTTTTAAACATAGGATTTCTCAGGGGCATTTTATCTGATCAGATAATGTAATATATTATTACAGAGCCTTGCGGCTATATAATTGCCGAAACCGGTTATTAAAACTATCCTGAAAATAATCTCCATATAGGAAGTATTAAAAAAATGAAAAAAAAAAGGTTTAAAAATAGGCGCTCTTCCGAAAAGCTTGATTTCACCGACAGATATTACCGGACCAAAAGAAGTAAAGTGTCTTTGGATAGCCCCATTAAAGGCCTATTATATGGCATCTCAATGGTACGATTTCGATGGTTAGAAAATAAATGACGGTACGTCGAAAATCTAGTATTTTCCCTTTTTGGAGCCTATTTAGACGCTATTTTCTCGAAAACGACTCCTACGATTCTTCTGAATCTTTTTTAACGCAGAGTCCCAATGGTGTTCTGCTGCGTGAATCCAACATGAAGAGGTTTGAAATAATATAAGTGGTCCAAAAATGGCTTCAATCTTTGAAAAAAGTTGAAAAATCGTTAAATTATTGAAAATGTTCTTTTATTTATCTTTACAAAAACTGCTGAATAGATATTTCTGACACTTATGGGACAGAGAGTTAAGTATGTAAACAACTTGTTAAAACTATACCTACAAAGATCCAAAAACCGGAAGTAGTGGAAAAAATATTTGATATTTTGAGAAAATACAGTGAAGAATTGGTACTCTTGCAAAATTTGCGATTCTCAGGCGGGTGTTTTTATTATTTATCCTGGGAGCCTGAAGAAGTGGTACTCTTGCAAAATTCGCGATTTCTCAGCCGGGTGTTATTATTATTTATCCTGGGAGCCTATTTCTCCATGATGGAAAACAGAAGTGTTTTCCGTTTTCGAGCATTTTGAGACGCCTTTTTCTCGAAAACAACGCCTACGATTTTTCTTCAACTTTTTTACTCATATCCCTACCGGGTGCCTAGAGTACGCATCCAATAATAAAAGCATTGCAACATTATAGGTGGTCCATAAATGACCTCAATCTATGAAAAAAATCATTAAATAATTGAAAATTTTCTTTTATTTATCATTTTTCGAAATCTGCTCAATTAATGTTTCTCCTACTTCTGGTACAGGATGTTAAATATCTACGCAACTTGTTAAAGCTACCCGGACAATGATTTTAAATCTGGAAAATAGTCGAAAAATTATCTGATATTTTGAAAAAAAACGTAAAAAGTCATATAAAAAAGGCCAGTTTGCGAAATTAAGAGATTACTATGCCAGATTTCACCGAATCCCCCAAAAATTAAATGTCATTGGAATAGCCCAAACAATGGACGATCCTTTGACAGTCATATGGTAAGAATTCGCAGAACAGGCAAAATATTACGGGACGCTGAATATCTAGTATTTTCCTTTTTGAACCTATTCAGACGATTTAATCTCGAAAAGTAGTCTTATTTCTTTTCTTACACTTCTGTTACTTAGAATCCTAATTGTGGTCTAGTGCGTGAATCGAAATTAAAAAGCCTCTATATAGTATAATTGATCCAAAAAGTTCCACAATCTTTGAACAAATTAGACAGATTGTTGTATTTTAAACTACAGTTATGATATTGGTGTAAGGGAGATAACTAGTGCTAAGTGGGATGGAATCAGGCCACTAATTATTTACTAATTTTCCTTTTGATTTATATTACATAATGGATGTTTCTGAAACTTCTAGTACTTGAAGTTAAGTATCCAGACAACTTGCTAAAATTATCTCAACAATGATCTGTAAACCGGGAATAGTCGAAAATGATCCGATATTTTGAATAAACCCATAAATAAGCAAAAATAAATGTAGACTTTGCAAAAAAACGTGAATTCTACGGCAGATTTCACCGAATCGAAAAATATAGAGTGTCGTTGAATAGCGCGGATAATTTACTTTGATATTATATCAGAATGATACAAATTCAATGGTAGGCAATAGATTATGAGATGCCGAAAATGTAGCATTTTCCTCTCTTTTTTTCGAGTCTATTCAGACTCATTTATCTCGAAACTACTTCTATTTCTTTTCTTAAACTTCTGTTACCCCGAGTCCTATCGGTCGTTTAGAGTATAAATGTACATTTAAAGGCATGGCAATGATATGAAGGACCCTGAAAGCCGATTCAGCACTGCTATGCAGGTCTAGTTATTATTATTATTTACCGCGAGAGACTAGATCTCCATGATCGAAAACAGATATCGATCTGGAATTAGATTTTCTGTCAGGAAACCATGTGGTGGCTACTTTATAAAATATTTTTGAAATTTCTGTGCATACCGGAAGTGACCGAACTTTGGCCATAGTTTCGTCAATTCTTTATCCATTTTTAAACAGATTACCTTTTTAGAATCCCTGAATCTTTTCTTAGACAATGGCTATCTCACATTTTTCGATTTCGAACATTCGTCTATGACTTTTAGCGTTCGAAAATTGAAAACATGTTGTTTACGAGACAATTTTTGTTATGTTTCAAAATTTTCAAATTTGACCTACATTTTTGGATATCTGAAGTCCATGCGATTCCAGTAATATAAGTTTCATTCAGAGTTATCGCCCTTTATTTTTCGATTTTTTTCGAATTTTCTTCCCGTTTTGTGAGCTCGGGTTTCGTTTTATGGCAGAATTGACGTTTCTGAAACTTCTGGAACATGAAGCTATAGTCCAATACCAACGAACAAAGCAATTTCGACAAGAATCCTTAAACCGGAAGTGGTCGAAATAATGTGCAATATTTTGAAAAAAAATGCAAAAAATGAATATTTTGGGGAAAAACGCGATATCTCCGCCCGATATCAATGGATTAAAGAAATTAGGGTACCATTGGACTGCACTAGGATTGTATTATCGTATGATACCAAATTCATACGGATACAATAAACAGGCAGAAAAATATGGCACGCTGAAAATCAAGTAATTTCTGATTTTTAGCATTTTTGGACGCCTGTATCTCCAAAAACTACTCCAGCGATTTTTATGAAACTTTCTCTATCGAGAAACCTTTTGGTAGTCTTGTGTACGAAACATTCCATTGCGACTTTGAAATATCTGGAATAGGTGAAATAACGGACTGAAAATCGAAAAAAGTCGAAAAATCGTGAAATTTTGGAAAATGCTCTACTATTTTTTTATTTTAAGAGATTTTCAAAAAAGGTTGTATATTCAGATATCTGACCTAATTACGATTCTAACGATGTATAATATGTATGCAGTTATTGAAAGTTAATTTTCGATATTTTAAATTTTTTGCATTTTTGTCACTTTTGGACATAGGATTTCTCAGGGGCATTTTATCTGATCAGATAATGTAATATATCATTACAGAGCCCTATGGCTATTTTAGTACCCAAACCGGCTATTTAAACTATTCCGACAATAATAACCATACCGGAAGTATTCAAAAAAAAGGTTAAAAACATTGTCGCACTTGCGAAAAACTTGATTTCTCCCTTAGGTAATAGCGGACCTAAAGAACTAAAGTGTCGTTGGATAGCCCTATTAATGGACCATCATATGGTATCTAAATAATACGATTTCGATGGTAGGAAATAAATTATTGTATGACAAAAGTCTAGTATTTTCCGATTTTTTAACATTCTGAGACGCCCTTTTCTCGAAAACGACGCCTACGATTTTTCTCAAACTTTTCTTACTCCAATTCCTATCGATTGTCTATATAGTGAATCCAAAATGAAAAACATTGAAATAATATAGGTGGTCCAAAAATAGCATCAAACTTTGAAAAAAATTGAAAAATCGTTAAATTTTTGTAAACGCTCTTTATTTTATCTTTTTTTCCAAAACTACTCAATAGATGTTTCTGACACTTCTGGTACAGAAAGTTAAGTATCCAAAGAACTTCGTAAAGCTATCACGACAACAATCGTGAAACCGGAAGTAGTCGAAAAAATGTCCGATATTTTGAAAAAAATTATTTCTTTTACGAAAACCTTTTTTATTTATGAATATTTTTTGATGATATTTTACACTGGGTTAAAATATCATCCTACTTGAGCAGAAATGAGAAAAAAAATTGTCTCGGTAATTTGCGTTAGCCGCCATCGGCTAATTTAGTTTTTGTACCCAGAAAAATTATTTATTGTTCGATTTGTATAAAGCAAAGTTCATATGCTCCGTGGTCCCAATTATAATTTTTTTTGTTACGGTGAAATTTTTCTATCGGCAACGGAAGTGACGTAATATTAACAAAAAATACAATTTTTACAGTTCGGTACCACTTTTTGAAAGCAAATATTAATTTTTTTCCAAACTGATATAACTAAAAGGATGCACCCTGCAAAGGTGCACAATATCCTTAGCTCAGACTTTTTAATTTCAATTTCATTTTCGGGCAATTTCGAATAAAATGTAAAATAAAGTGTAAAATTCAGTTGTTTACAATTCATTCAGCGTCTTCATATTTTGAAATATTTATTTGTAATTTTCATAAACTCGTAGCAATAATCCAGACGAAGAGAATGTATGCGAAAATTAGTTTGTAATGTGAGCAGTTGCCGAGAAATATGCAATTTTGCATGCATCACATTTCACGTTATTTTACCTATAAAAGAGTGAATTATTATTCGATTTGCATTTTTTTTCCATTTGATGCTTAATGTCAATTTGGACTAGGTCAAGCCAATTTTACAATTCCACTGTGACCGGAAATGACGTCATTTGGGCAAAAACTGTATTTTTAACTTAAAAAACAAATATTTTATTCAAATGAGTCTGCCTTATATTATTTTTAAAATTATGATATTTGATTCCCATCAAAGAATAGAATGAAGCCATACGACCATACAGATACCACAAAATGGTTTCTAACTTGTACGGTTACAGAGAAATAGGCGATCTTCTATAAGTCACTTTTCAAGGTTTTTGGTCTATAAAAGTGTCAATTATTATTCGATTTTTATAATATTTTTATACGCCCACATTTTCATGTGGACGTATATTGTCGTCGCCCCTGTCCGTCCGTCCGTCCGTCCACAATTGTTTGTGAACAGTCTACAGGTCACAATTTTTATCCGATTTCAATGAAACTTAAAACATAGGTTTATCACCCTAAGATCTCGGTTCCTTTCGATATTGGCATGTATCGGACTGTAACTTCATGGGTTATGGCCCCTGATTGTACGAAAAATCACGTTTTTATACGCCCACATGGAAATGTGGTCGTATATTGCCGTCGCCCCCGTCCGTCCGTCTGTCGGTCCGTCCGTCCGTCCGTCCGTCGGTCCGTCCGTCCGTCCGTCCGTCCATCGTCCACAATTTCTTGTGAACGCTCTAGAGGCTAAAGTTAATCTCCGATTGACTTGAAATTTATACACGGTGTTAAAGGTCGTGAGATGAAGAAGCCTATTGATTTTCGGTGATATCTGATAATTACTGCCAGAGTTATGACCCTTGATCACTTTGAAAAATCTTGTGAACGCTTTAGAAGCTAAAGTTAATATCCGATTGACTTTAAATTTATACACGGTGTTTAAGGTCGTGAGACGAAGAAGCCTATTGAATTTCAGCGATATCTGATAATTACTGCCAGAGTTATGACCCTTGATCACTTTGAAAAATCTTGTGAACGCTCCAGAGGCTAAAGTTAATATCCGATTGAATTTAAATTTATACACGGTGTTTAAAGTCATGATACAAAGAAGCCTATTGATTTTCGGCGATATCCGATAATTACCACCAGAGTTATGACCCTTGATCACTTTGAAAAATCTTGTGAACGCTCTAGAGGCTATAGTTAATATCCGATTGACTTTAAATTTATACACAGTGTTTAAGGTCATGAGACGAAGAAGCCTATTGATTTTCGGTGATATCCGATCATTACTACCAGAGTTATGACCCTTGATCACTTTGAAAAATCTTGTAAACGCTCTAGAGGCTAAAGTTAATATCCGATTGACTTTAAATTTGTACACAGTGTTTAGGGTCATGAGACGAAGAATCCTATTTGATTTTCAGTGATATCTGATAATTTCTGGCACTTGATCACTTTGAAATATCTTGTGGACAAAGGCCTTGAGACAAACCATCAAAACTATTCTAATCATTTCTGATAATTATTTAATGGGCTATTACTCGTAATAAGATTATCATGTGTTGTAAATAGTAAATGTTCTCCTTACTGATAAAAGAAACAATATGCGACAACCCTTGTTGACTGCCCGGACGACTTAGCTGTTGTGGGCGTATGTTTCGTTGCCTGGCAACCTATCTTTTAGCTTGTGAACAGTTTAGAGGTCACAATTTTGAACCGATTTGGATGAAACTTGAAATGCATGTTTATAACCCAAAGATCTTGGTTCCTTTCGATATTTGCGCCAATCGGATCGTAACTTCCTGAATTATGGCCCCTGATTGTCCGAAAAATCGTCCTTTTTAGCTTGTGGTCCCTCTGGAGGTCAAAATTGTTATCCGATTTAAAAAACCGTTTGATTATATCACCGTTCCATGGTTATGAAGGTTGAGTTCGAATTTCGTGAAAATCGGACCAAAATTGACGGACAAAATGGCCGCCATTTGTACGCGAATAGTGTGAAAATATGTTAAATCAAGGTTGTGAACAGTGTAGAGGACACAATTTTGAACCGATTTTGATGAAACTTGAAATGCATGTTTATAACCCAAAGATCTTGGTTCCTTTCGATATTTGCGCCAATCGGATCGTAACTTCTGAATTATGGCCCCTGATTGCCCGAAAAATTGCCCTTTTTAGCTAGTGGTCCCTCTGGAGGTCAAAATTGTTATCCGATTTAAAAAAACGTTTGATTATATCATTGTTCCATGGTTAAGAAGGTCGAGTACGAATTTCGTGAAAATCAGACCAAAATTGACGGACAAAATGGCCGCCATTTGTACGCGAATAGTGTGAAAATATGTTATATCAAGGTTGTGAACAGTGTAGAGGACACAATTTTGAACCGATTTGGATGAAACTTGAAATGCATGTTTATAACCCAAAGATCTTGATTCCTTCCGATATTTGCACCAATCGGATCGTAACTTCCTGAATTATGGCCCCTGATTGTCCGAAAAATCGTCCTTTTTAGCTTGTGGTCCCTCTGGAGGTCAAAATTGTTATCCTATTTAAAAAAACGTTTGATTATATCACCGTTCCATGGTTATGAAGATTGAGTATGAATTTTGTGAAAATCGGACCAAAATTGACGGACAAAATGGCCGCCGTTTGTACGCGAATATTGTGAAAATATGTTATATAAAGGTTGTGGACCTTATAGAGGTCATAATTTTGAACCGATTTTGATGAAACTTGACATGTATGTTTATAACCCAAAGATCTTGGTTCGTTTCGATATTTGCGCCCATTGGATCATAACTTCCTGAATTATGTCCCCGGATTGTCCGAAAAATCGCTTTTGTTCGCTTTTGGTCCCTCTAGAGGTCAAAATTATTATCCGATTTAAAAAAACGTTTGACTATATCACCGTTACATGGTAATCAAGAGAGAGTTTGAATTACGTGAAAACCGGACTAGAATTGACGGACAAAATGGCCGCCGTTTGTACACGAATAGTGTGAAAATATGTTATATCAAGGTTGTGGACCCTATAGATAGAGGTCACAATTTTGAATCGATTTTGATGAAACTTGACAGGTATGTTTTAAACCCAAAGATCTTGGTTCCTTTCGATGTTTGCGCCCATCGGGTCATTAATTCCTGAATTATGTCCCCTGATTGTACGAAAAATCACCCTTTTTAGCTTGTGGTGCCTCTGGAGGTCACAATTATTATATGATTTAAAAAAAAAAACGTTTGATTATAAAAACCAAACAAATTCTAATGATTTTCTGATAATTCCTTAATATGCGACAATTCTTGTTGACTGCCCGGACGATTTGACTGCTGTGTGGGCGTATGTTTCGTTGCCTGGCAACCTATTTTTTACCTTTTGATGCCTTATGCCATTTATGACTTTTATGAACTAAATTAACATTTTCAATATCACCGGAAAAAATGTAATTTTTGCAAAAAAACGTATTTTCAGCCTTCAAAACAAACATTTTTTTGAAGGGATTTATATTTATTATTCGTTTAACTGGCTCTGATGGGCAGTAAGATTAGATCAATACCATCATATTGATATCAAGAAAAGGCTTCTAGCATGTTCCCTTGTCGAAAAATAGCCAATTTTCCCAGGGTCACTTTTGAGTTTTTTACCTTCTTAATTTCAGTTTATGGGTTATAGGGTAATTATTTATTGCCCGATATGTATAAAACAAATTTTGTATGTTGCGAATTTTCGACTTATTTTTCACCTATAAAAATTTCTTGCGGCACCGTAAGTGACGTAATTTTGCCATAATTTACAATTTTGACCGGTCTTTTCGCCAGCAAATATTACTTTTACATATGATAGAGGGTGTCACTGAAGCAAAACAATTAAAGTATAGTTTGGTAGCTCAATGGATCGGCTATGGTATAATAAACTTCCTGTATGATTCCTGAAAGCCGGTTCAGTGCTGCTTGCAGGTCTAGTTCTTATTATTATTATTCAGATTCCAATTTGAATAGATCTCAGCAACTACTTGTCGCATCGTTACGATTTCTTTGGTTTCACTGGGAAAGTGGATAAAGCTATTTTGAACGTTCTGCGACAATGCGAATTGTCCAAAATCACCGACTTTATCGTTTTTATACGCCCACATTTTCATGTGGACGTATATTGTCGTCGCCCCTGTTCGTCCGTCCGTCCGTCCGTCCACAATTGTTTGTGAACAGTCTACAGGTCACAATTTTTATCCGATTTCAATGAAACTTAAAACATAGGTTTATCACCCTAAGATCTCGGTTCCTTTCGATATTGGCATGTATCGGACTGTAACTTCATGGGTTATGGCCCCTGATTGTACGAAAAATCACGTTTTTTAGCTTGTGAACAGTTTAGAGGTCACAATTTTGAACCGATTTGGATGAAACTTGAAATGTATGTTTATAACCCAAAGATCTTGGTTCCTTTCGATATTTGCGCCAATCGGATCGTAACTTCCTGAATTATGGCCCCTGATTGTCCGAAAAATCGCCCTTTTTAGCTTGTGGTCCCTCTGGAGGTCAAAATTGTTATCCGATTTAAAAAAACCGTTTGATTATATCACCGTTCCATGGTTATGAAGGTCGAGTTCGAATTTCGTGAAAATCGGACCAAAATTGACGGACAAAATGGCCGCCATTTGTACGCGAATAGTGTGAAAATATGTTAAATCAAGGTTGTGAACAGTGTAGAGGACACAATTTTGAACCGATTTGGATGAAACTTGAAATGCATGTTTATAACCCAAAGATCTTGATTCCTTTCGATATTTGCGCCAATCGGATCGTAACTTCCTGAATTATGGCCCCTGATTGTCCGAAAAATTGCCCTTTTTAGCTTGTGGTCCCTCTGGAGGTCAAAATTGTTATCCGATTTAAAAAAATGTTTGATTATATCACCGTTCCATGGTTATGAAGGTTGAGTATGAATTTTGTGAAAATCGGACCAAAATTGACGGACAAAATGGCCGCCGTTTGTACACGAATATTGTGAAAATATGTTATATAAAGGTTGTGGACCTTATAGAGGTCACAATTTTGAACCGATTTTGATGAAACTTGACATGTATGTTTATAATCCAAAGATCTTGGTTCCTTTCGATATTTGCGCCCATTGGATCATAACTTCCTGAATTATGTCCCCGGATTGTCCGAAAAATCGCTTTTGTTCGCTTTTGGTCCCTCTGGAGGTCAAATTTATTATCCGATTTAAAAAAACGTTTGACTATATCACCGTTACATGGTAATGAAGAGAGAGTTTGAATTACGTGAAAACCGGACTAGAATTGACGGACAAATTGGCCGCCGTTTGTACACGAATAGTGTGAAAATATGTTATATCAAGGTTGTGGACCCTATAGAGGTCACAATTTTGAATCGATTTTGATGAAACTTGACAGGTATGTTTTAAACCCAAAGATCTTGGTTCCTTTCAATATTTGCGCCCATCGGGTCATTACTTCCTGAATTATGTCCCCTGATTGTACGAAAAATCACCCTTTTTAGCTTGTGGTGCCTCTGGAGGTCACAATTATTATATGATTTAAAAAAAAAAGTTTGATTATAAAAACCAAACAAATTCTAATGATTTTCTGATAATTCCTTAATATGCGACAATTCTTGTTGACTGCCCGGACGATTTGGCTGCTGTGTGGGCGTATGTTTCGTTGCCTGGCAACCTATTTTTAAAATTATTGCAGTAATTTTAACAATAATCATTGGATTTTAACTTTCGATACATTTTGGTATAGCCGGAGACAGGGCACATAGCTACGCTACTTTCGATTTTTGATTTTCGGCAAATCTTCGAAGATATTAGCCGCCAAATTTTGAAAATTTAAAATTTTACAAAAACCTTTTTTATTTATGAATATTTTTTAGTCGTGTTGTACACAGAATTAAAGAGTCATCTGACTTGCGCAAAAATATTACATTTTTTGTCTCAGTAATTTTTCTTGACCGCCATTGGCTAATTCAGTTTTTCAGCCCGAGATTAATTATTTTTTGTTCGATTAGTATAAAACAAAGTTCATATGCTCCGTTGTCTCAATTGTCATTTTTTTTGTTACAATAATATTATCTGTCGGCAACAGAAGTGGCGTAAATTTACCAAAAACTACTAAAAACTACAATCTTGACATTTAGGTACCATTTTTCAAAAGAAAATATTATTTTATTTTAAAACTGATATAACTAAAATAGTGTGTCCTTTAAAGGCGCAAAAAATGTTGGAAGCAGTTTTTATAATTTCTATTTCATTTTCTAGCAAATTGGATAAGAGGTGAAAAAAGGCGTAGAATTGACCTATTTACAACCCATTCAGGCTTTTCAGATTTTAAAATATTTTACATAACTTTTATAAACTTGTAGCTATAATCCATACGAAGAGAATGTATGTGAAAATTAGTTTGTAATATAAGCAGTTGCCAAGAAAAGGGCAGTTTTGCATAAGTCACTGTTTTCGTAATTTTGCCTGTAAAATAGTCAATTATCAATGGATATTCGCAAAAGTGACATCATTTGATTCAAAAAGCAAGTATGCGTCATATCAAGTTGATTATAAATTAAAATTGACACCGGAAGTGGCACCATTTGGTCAAACACAGCATTTATAACTTTTAAAATCAATATTTTTTCAACCAAGTATTATTTAATATGTAATAATAATATTTACCTTTGGTTTAAATTCACATACTAACAAAACTCATACGGCCATATAGATATCATAAAATTGTTTCTAACTTGTTTGGTTGCCGAGATATAGGCGGTTTTCTAAAAGTCACTTTTGAAAGTTTTTGGCCCATAAAAGCAACGCCGGATTAACCATGGTGGGGGCCGTGGGGCCTGGAACATGTGGGTGGCCCCTGATCACTGACTGCGAGCGCCGAAGGCGCGAAGCCCCGCATAGGGAGTCTGGGGGTTTTCTTCCCCCCCCCCCAAAAAAAAAAGAAATTTTCAGAAATTGGAGGCCAGAAACGTGATTTCCTGGCATTTCAGGCACTTGTGTTGGAGCCATTTAGAAGTACTCCCCCAAGAAAAAAATAAAATTCTGCCACCAAATTGGCGTTATTTCGGTGGACCAATCCATGCGACTGCTATGAAATGATGACATTTCTAGAGGAGGGGACTGTAAGTTGGCAGAGCGACATTAAACCTAATTTTGAAGTCGCTCAGTGATAAATAACGGGGTTACTTGATTCGGAATCGTATTATACCCCCACGATGATTTGATGAATAGAGGCCGTAAATTTACGACCAAGCCGGACTCGATGTTTGACAAACAAAATGGCAATACGAGATTTAATCACGAAATATGAATATTTCGTGTGATCATGGTGTGCATCTCATCAAATTCAGCTTATACCCGCAACAAATATATACAACAACAACAACTACAGCTTATATACAATCGTACGTCAATCTGAGGCAAAATTCGCGCTACTCGAAATGATGGGGACGTGTAATTTGTTCGAGTTATACGATAATTCGAGTTAGACGATGGTCGGTGCGATAGAAGATCTCACGACAATAAAAAAAACATGTGTTACACCCATCACCGGATTTCACCGAATTCTCGGATGTCGATCGCAACACATCATGGATTGAGGGGACTCCAGGGACTTCCGATGGAGGGCCCTCGAAGCATCGGAGGGGTCCCGTCACTAGGTCACCGGACGTTGGAGTCCTCGGTCCGACCATGCTCGAGGCGCGCAACTGAGATTTTTGTGGGGGGCCCCCTAATGTGGTGGACCCTGGGGCCTGTGCCCCATGGTGCCCCATGGTTAATCCGGCGTTGCATAAAAGTATCAATTATTATTCGATTTTCATAAAATTTTCACCCTTTGAAGCCTACTGTCATAGACGATGTTATAAAACTAATTTCATGTTTTTTAGTATCACCGGAAGTAATGTCATTTTGGCAAAAACTGTATTTTTAGCCTTCAAAACAGATATTTTATTCAAATGAGTCTGATTTGTAATGTTTTTACAATTATGATATTTGATGCCAATCAACAAATAGAATGGACCAATACGATCATACAGATGCCACAAAATCGTTTTCTAACTTGTACGTTTGCCGAGAAATAGCTGATTTTCTACAAGTCACTTTTCAAGGTTTTGGGTCTATAAAAGTGGCATAAAATTTTCACCATGTGATGCCTTATTCCATTTCTGATTGCATAAAAGTAATTGAACATTTTCATTATCACCGGAAGTACTGTACACTTAAATGCAACAAATGTATAAAATGAATTAATGTTGCTGGATTTGGTTGATTCTGCTTCCATTTTATTTGATGTGTGCAATGTTTATGTGGAATTCTGTTTATCGGTTCGATTTGTACTGGAAGTGAAGTGAGTTCAAGGGTAACTTGGCACCGAAAGTGACATAAGTTGCAAGGTATCGTGGCAATAGTGAAACCCGTCATTCCTGCTACGCAGGTCTAGTTCTCCTTGATGTCGGCTGACAGCACGTAGAAATTAGTCATATATGTCACATGTCCTAATTGTACATAACACCCCAAATCAATATTTTTCCGATAACCTGTCTGGAAGCGAACGTTAAATAAAGCTATTTCACACACACACACATATCCATTTCTGATCGCACGTGGTTATAGCACTCGGCAAACCTTGGTGAATTCTGTGACTCTATGTCAAGCGTCGGCTGTATGATGCTAAGTGATGTAGCACCGGCTTACTTATTAGGAAAACTTGCCGGTTTTAAAACGAAGTTATATTGCGTGTTTCGAAGAGTGTTTAGAATTTTCAGAGCAAAGTTGTCCTTGTTTGAAAGAAAAACAGCCTCAGACTTTGATAAATCTGTGAAAAATCTGGAATCTGCCGAGGTTTGCCGAGTGTAATAATAAAATAAAACCAAGTACGAACAATCCAAACCATTAGACAGAATTCGAAGTCCTAAAAACGTTATAGGCAAAATAGTGTAATGAGCAAATGTACAAAATACATGACAAAGAGTGGTAACAGGTGTCCGGAAGAGTAAGCTTACCCTGCTGGCGCGCCACACCCGCCATAGCTGCATCCAAACTATTAGGCAAAATGTCGGTAAAATAGCGTGATTGGCCAGTGAACTATCGGTATGCAAAATGCACGTGATGAACTGTATTAACGATGTAGTAGACATAATCAGGGAGATAGTAATAGTAAACGTGTCAATTAAATATATCTAGAATAATAGCTGAGAGAGACACGTTATATTCACCAATCAAGTCAATGTGACGGCCATAAACCTTTTTAAAGGTTTTTATAAGTTTAGTGCGCACGTATCCTTGCAGTTGAAGCTTAGACGACAAATGACTCGATCTAATTAAAAAATCAGAATAAAAGGAAAAAGCTCTCGCGTAACGATTAGCTGAGACAATCTCGCAAGACTATGAAATGAATATGTGACAAATTTCACGCGTCTAATTTCAAAGAAAAGATTCTATTTTGATGGCATATTCTCGGATTTATGATCATATTTTGTATGGGATTTATATTTAAAATAAAGAAATAAGTATGCAAGCAATGTTGACGGAATAGGGTAGGGTTTTTTTTTTTTTTAAAATATTAGATCTTCTACCACCGTACTACGGGGGTTCAGGTCAAAGTTTCAAATGACAGAAACAATTTTTTTAAAAATATTTTTTGAAAACATACATAAAAAGCTACCCAATTTTTTTATTTCCACAAAATATTCCAATTAGATCCAAAGTCATGGAATTTTAAAATCCGAGATCGACGTCAAAAATGCAATCAAAACTGTCCGTAGTGGCCGTATGCCGTCGTATCAATATTTTGTGCGAAAATCTTCAATTTTATGTTGGGTTGAGTCAGCGCCGTGAACATTAAGTACAAATGGATGGAATTCTTGGATAATTGTTTAGAGTGTATCAGAGACTCGATTACGATTTAAATATTATCTTTGGTGGCAAAAGAACTTTTAATCGTTCTATGAAGATAAAAACAATAGCGTAAGGAGGCCACTTTGTTCAAGGGAAATAACTCGCCCTGAAAACGGTCCGTAATAAGTTTATTTGTCTTTTAAATACCAATCGAGCAGATCCTATCCACCTGTTTGAAATATAGGTTCACCTGTTTTTGTCCATTTGCGAGCCGTTACTAATTAGAACAAAAGTTGTGAGGTTTGTAGCTTTTCGGAATGTGCATTGGTAAATCTATACGAAACCTGTAGTCTCGTTTTTCACGTCAGTTAGCAATCTCGCGTCAAAAATATGGCAGATCTTAATAAACGTTCGCTGTACCCGCTTATTCCGATCGGTAAATGCCTATTCAAAGAACGATGACATTAATATTCATTTATAGCAACAAATAATATATATATTTTTTACGAATCCTGTAGGTTTAGAGTAATCTGAACGGTCGCTTGGTGAACAAAAAACTTTTTTATTTCTCTTGACGCTAAAAAAAAAAATTTGAGTCGGCAGGTTTTGTAATGGGTCGGTCGGGTTACCGGAAACATAACATTTTTTTTTTTTGGCCTAAGTACTTTATTGTTATAGACGATAGCGCGTGCAGGAGTGGGATGCGATTATTTAGAGGGTGGTGTCACTCGCTCGTTGTGGTGGAGCGACGTTTACTGCCAAATAAATTTCGGGATATCCATTTTTTACCTTCCATATATATGTTGAAAAAGAGTGTAAGACTTCTGCTGTAAAATGTATTGCCGGAATTTTAAACTGTACGGATCGGCAGTAATCGACACGCTTTTGTTTTATTGTATTACATCACATAATTTTGTAGGAATATTACTGACGTAAATTTGAATACCGTACGGGAATAAAATACGAAAAATAACGAAGTGCACCTATTTTTTGTATTACGTATGAATTTGAATATTTTGTTGACACATGATTTTTGGATGTGGTCTAAAAACTGCCTTCTTAAATAACGATAAGAGTTATGTCCCTTTATTTTCGGTAAAATTGTCTGACAAGAACAATTTTTAAATTCCCATCACTGTAGCATACTCTTATCATTCAGTTAATATTATAATATATATCGTCGGTGGGCGATCAAAACCTCGTATATAGGATTTTATAAGATCTACGGTCCCAGATTTTTTATTGAATGTGATTATATTTCTAATTTATGAACTAAATTGTGGAAAATAAAATATGGGAAGGTTATTTTTTGGATAATTTTTAGGGTTTATTATATGCTGGGTATATACGACATTTTGTCTTGTTAAATTTGCGGCGTATGTGATATACAACGTTTTGTTCCTAAACTATAAGGCTGTTTTGTTCTTAATACGGTAACCTATTTACACAGATTATATTTTTGTTAAGCTAAGTTACCTAGTACCGTGGTGGACGCAGGATGGTTTTTTTTTTCATATCGGTCGGCGGGGTGTTTGCGGAGGGGGCTTTCGGAGCAAATCGGGAAAAATCGGCGTGTCAGTTGTGAATTGCGAAGCTTATCTGCACCCAAATAAAACACTCAATTTCATCAGCCGTACCACCCCAACAAAAAGCTTAAATTTACACGTTTCGTGGAAACTGAATGATGAGTTATATTTTTTATAATGTCATTTAAGGGGGCGGGTGGGACTCCTCGATCTGCTTACTGACCCAGTTGAGGAATTTGCCCGGGTCCACGATATCCACCATATAACCCAAGGTAAGTTAACCGGGTCATGATATCCACTACACAATTCAAGGTAAGTTATCCAAGACGATGGTATCCACGACATAACTCAAGGTTAAGTAACCCATTGGAGGGCTATAATTTTCGCGACATAATTCAAGGCAAGTAACCCTCGGCTATAATATCGAAGACATGATCCAGGGTAACTAATCCAGAGCTATAATATCCACAATATATTTCTGGTAGGTAAATACCCTTGGGTCGATTCTGGATGATATTGACTACACAATCTAAGATAAATATCAAGGGTTGTGATATTTACTCCATAAATATGAGTTAAAACAAAACCCAAGGTACGTTTAGCCAGGAGCATGAAAGTGTTTAAAGAAAAGCTATCGAATTAGACCTTGTCAAAATTATATGTAGACGATTCTCTATTCTTTTCTCTTTTCGGTCGACCCATCTGTACACCATTTTTTCTCGGAGAGCAAACGTCGATAAAAACACATTCTCGCCGACCTGTAACCTGTCATTGTTTTTATACGCCCACATTTTCAATGGGGACGTATTATGTCGTCGCCCCTGTCCGTCCGGACGTCCGTCCGTCCACAATTTGTTTGTGGACTCTCTACAGGTCACAATTCTTATCCGATTTTGCCGAAACTTGAAATATAGGTTTATCCCCATAACTTCTCGGTTCCTTTCGATATTGGCATGTATCGGATCGGAGCTTCATGGATTATGGCCCCTGATTGTACGAAATATCATGTTTTTATACGCCCACATTTTCATGTGGACGTATTATGTCGTCGCCCCCGTCCGTCCGTCCGGACGTCCGTCCGTCCACAATTTGTTTGTGGACTCTCTACAGGTCACAATCCTTATCCGATTTTGACGAAACTTGAAATATAGGTTTATCCCCAAAAGATCTCGGCTGCTTTCGATATTGGCATGTATCGGATCAAAACTTCATGGATTATGGCCCCTGATTGTACGAAAAATCACGTTTTTAGCTTGTGGACCCTAAAGAGGTCACAATTTTGAACCGATTTTGATGAAACTTGACATGCATGTTTGTAACCCAAAGATCTTGGTTCCTTTCGATATTTGCGGCTATCGGAATGTAATTTCATGAATTATGGCCCCTGATTGTCCGAAAAATCATCCTTTTTAGTTTGTGGTCCCTCTGGAGGTCACAATTATTATTCGATTTTAAAAACCGTTTGATTATATCACCGTTACACCCTAAGGAAGGTTGAGTTCGAATTTTGGGAAAATCGGACCAAAATTGCCATACAAAATGACCGCCGTTTGTACGCGAATACTGTTAAAAAATGGTATATCACGGTTGTGGACCCTGTGGAGGTCACAATTTTAATTCGATTTTGATGAAACTTGAAATTCATGGTTATAACCCAAAGATCTTGGTTCCTTTCGATATTTGCGCATATCGGATCGTAACTTCCTGAATTATTGCCCCTGATTATACGCAAAATCGCCTTTTTATACGCCCACATTTTCATGTGGACGTATTGTGTCGTCGCCCCTGTCCGTCCGTCCACAATTTGTTTGTGGACTCTCTACAGGTCACAATTCTTATCCGATTTTGACGAAACTTGAAATATAGGTTTATCCCCAAAAGATCTCGGCTGCTTTCGATATTGGCATGTATCGGATCAAAACTTCATGGATTATGGCCCCTGATTGTACGAAAAATCACGTTTTTAGCTTGTGGACCCTATAGAGGTCACCATTTTGAACCGATTTTGATGAAACTTGACATGCATGTTTGTAACCCAAAGATCTTGGTTCCTTTCGATATTTGCGGCTATCGGAATGTAATTTCCTGAATTATGGCCCCTGATTGTCCGAAAAATCACCCTTTTTAGCTTGTGGTCCCTCTGGAGGTCACAATTATTATTCGATTTAAAAAACCGTTTGATTATATCACCGTTACACCCTAAGGAAGGTTGAGTTCGAAATTCGGGAAAATCGGACGAAAATTGCCATACAAAATGGCCGCCGTTTGTATGCGAATACTGTTAAAAAATGGTATATCAAGGTTGTGGACCCTGTGGAGGTCACAATTTTGATTCGATTTTGATGAAACTTGAAATTCATGGTTATAACCCAAAGATCTTGCTTCCTTTCGATATTTGCGGATATCGGATCGTAACTTCCTGAATTATGGCCCCTGATTATACTCAAAATCGCCTTTTTTTAGCTTGGAGGTCACTATTATTATTCGATTTAAAAAAACGTTTGATTATATCACCGTTACAACCTAAGGAAGGTTGAGTTCGAATTTCGGGAAAATCAGACCAAAATTGCCATACAAAATGGCCGCCGTTCGTACGCGAATACTGTTAAAAAAATGGTATATCAAGGTTGTGGACCCTGTGGAGGTCACAATTTTGATTCGATTTTGACGAAACTTGAAATTCATGGTTATAACCCAAAGATCGTAACTTCCTGAATTATGGCCCCTGGTTATACGCAAAATCCCCCTTTCTTTAGCTTGTGGTCCCTCTGGAGGTCACAATTATTATCCAATTTAAAAAAACGGTTGATTATATTATTACTGTTACACTGTAAGGAAGGTTGAGTTTGAGTTTCGGGAAAATCGGACCAAAATTGACAGACAAAATGGCCGCCGTTTGTACGCAAATACTGTTTAAAAAATGATATATCATGGTTGTGGACCCTGTATTGGTCACAATTTTAATTAGATTTTGATAAGGAAGGTTGAGTTCTAATTTCGTGAAAATCGTACCAAAATTGCCGGACGAAATGGTCGCCGTTTGTACGCGAATAGTGTAGAAATATGGTATATCTTGGTTGTGGACTCTCTACAGGTCACAATTCTTATCCGATTTTGATGAAAAGTCACATTTCTAGGTTGTGTACCGTCACACCATAATCATTGTCGGTTTCGAATTTCATTAATATCAGACTGGAATTGACCAACTAAATGGCTGCTCCCAATACAGTATGAAATACAGGACTTAAAGATGTAGGAAAAATCACTTTCGGTATTGCTTGTTCTCTGTCCATCTCTCGAAAATGTGGGCGTATCCTGCCTGGCAGTGCCAGCCTATCTTTTTAGCTTGTGGTTCCTCTGGAGGTCACAATTATTATCCGATTTAAAAAAACGGTTGATTATATTACCGTTACACCGTAAGGAAGGTTGAGTTTGAATTTCGGGAAAATCGGACCAAAATTGCCATACAAAATGGCCGCCGTTTGTACGCGAATACTGTTAAAAAATGGTATATCAAGGTTGTGGACCCTGTAAAGGTCACAATTTTAATTCGATTTGGATGAAACTTGAAATTCATGGTTATAACCCAAAGATCTTGGTTCTTTTCGATATTTGCGTATATCGGATTGTAACTTCCTGAATTATGACCCCTGGTTATACGCAAAATCCCCCTTTCTTTAGCTTGTGGTCCCTCTGGAGGTCACAATTATTATCCGATTTAAAAAAAAACGTTTGATTATATCACCGTTACACCGTAAGGTAGGTTGAGTTCGAATTTCGAGAAAATCAGACAAAAATTGACAGACAAAATGGCTGCCGTTTGTACGCGAATACTGTTAAAAAAATGATATATCATGGTTGTGGACCCTGTATAGGTCACAATTTTAATTCGATTTTGATGAGGAAGGTTGAGTTCTAATTTCGTGAAAATCGTACCAAAATTGCTGGACGAAATGGTCGCCGTTTGTACGCGAATAGTGTAAAAATATGGTATATCATGGTTGTGGACTCTCTACAGGTCACAATTCTTATCCAATTTTGATAAAAAGTCACATTTCTAGGTTGTGTACCGTCACACCATAATCTTTATCGGCTTCGAATTTCATGAATATCAGACTGGAACTGACCAACTAAATGGCTGCTCCCAATACAGTATGAAATACAGGACTTAATGATGTAGGAAAAATCACTTTCGGTATTGTTTGTTCTCTATCCATCTCTCGAAAATGTGGGCGTATCCTGCCTGGCAGTGCCAGCCTATCTGTAGAGGTCACAATTTTGGACCGATTGTGATGAAACTTGACATGCATGTTTATAACCCAAGGATTTTGGTTCTATTCGATATTTGCGCCCATTGGATCGTAACTTCCTGAATTATGGTCCCTGATTGTCCGAAAAATGACCTTTTTATACGCCCACATTTTTATGTTTATAACCCAAAGATCTTGGTTCCTTTCGATATTTGCGCCTATCGGAACGTAATTTCCTGAATTATGGCCCCTGATTGTCCGAAAAATCGCCTATGGTCCCTCTGGAGGTCACAATTATTATCCGATTTAAAAAAACGTTTGACTTTATCACCGTTACACCTTACGGAAGGTTGAGTTCGAATTTCGAGAACATCGGACCATAATTGCAAGAAAGAATGGCTGCCGTTTGTACGCGAACAGAGTAAAAAATGTGGTATATCAAAGTTGTGGACCCTGTAGAGGTCACAATTTTAATTCGATTTTGATGAAACTTGAAATGCTTGTTTATAACCTAAAGATCTTTATTCTTTTCGATGTTTGCGCATATCAAATTGTAACTTAATGAATTATGGCCTTTGATTGTAGGAAAAATCACTTTCGGTATTGCTTGTTCTCTATCTATCTCTCGAACAATTATTATCTGATTTTAAAAAAAACTCTGATTATATTACTGTTCCATCGTAAGGAAGGTTGAGTTCGAATTTCGTGAAAATCGTACCAAAATTGCCGGACGAAATGGTCGCCGTTTGTACGCGAATAGTGTAAAAATATTGTATATCAAAGTTGTGGACCCTGTAGAGGTCACAATTTTAATTCGATTTTGATGAAACCTGAAATGCCTGTTTATAACCTAAAGATTTTTATTCTTTTCGATATTTGCGCATATCAAATTGTAACTTAATGAATTATGGCCTTTGATTGTATGAAAAATCACTTTCGGTATTGTAACTTAATGAATTATGGCCTTTGATTGTAGGAAAAATCACTTTCGGTATTGCTTGTTCTCTGTCTATCTCTCGAACAATTATTATCTGATTTAAAAAAAAAACTCTGATTATATTACTGTTGCACCGCAAGGTAGGTTGAGTTCGAATTTCGTGAAAATCGTACCAAAATTGCCGGACGAAATGGTCGCCGTTTGTACGCGAATAGTGTAGAAATATGATATATCATGGTTGTGGACTCTCTACAGGTCACAATTCTTATCCGATTTTGACGAAAAGTAACATTTCTAGGTTGTGTACCGTCACACCATAATCATTGTCGGCTTCGAATTTCATGAATATCAGACTGGAACTGACCAACAAAATGGCTGCTCCCAATACAGTATGAAATACAGGACTTAATGATGTAGGAAAAAATCACTTTCGGTATTGCTTGTTCTCTATCCATCTCTAAAAAATGTGGGCGTATCCTGCCTGGCAGTGCCAGCCTATCTTTTAGCTTGTGGTCCCTCTGGGGGTCAGAATTACTATCCCATTTTAAAAAACCGTTTGATTATATCACTGTTACATCGTAATGAAGGTTGAGGTCGAATTTCGTGAAAATCGGACCAAAATTGACTGAAAAAATGGCTGCCGCTTGTACGCGAAGAGTGTAAAAAATATGGTATATCAAGGTTGTGAATCCTGTAGAGGTCACAATCTTCAATCAATTTTGATGAAACTTGAAACACATGTTTACAACTTAACAATCTTAGTTCCTTTCGATATTTGTGCATATCGGATTGTAACTTCCTGAATTATGGCCCCTGATTGTACGAAAAATGACCGTTTTTTTTAGCTTGTGGTCCCTCTGGGGTCAACATTATTATCCCATTTGAAAAACCGTTTGATTATAAAACCGTTACATCGTAATGAAGGTTGAGGTCGAATTTCGTGAAAATCGGACCAAAATTGACAGCTCTGTCAGGCCATCCATCCTTCATCACTAACAAGGGGAAACCACGCCTGAAAATCTAGATGAATTTTGTCACCCAATGCAGGGATCAAACACCCAAACTCAAGGCTACCGAGCCAGCATCTTACCCACTTAGCAACATGATCCCCAGTCGAATTTGAAGCCTACTGAAATGAACCTTTATAACCCAAAGATCTTAATTCATTTCGATATTTGCACATATCAAATTCTAGCTTAATGATGTAGGAAAAATCACTTTCGGTATTGCTTGTTCACTATCCATCTCTAGAAAATGTGGGCGTATCCTGCCTGGCAGTGCCAACCTATCTTTTAGCTTGTGGTCCCTATGGAGGTCACAATTTGTATCCGATTTAAAAAACCGTTTGTTTATATCACCGTTACACCATAAGTAAGGTTGAGTTCAAATTTCGGGAAAATCGGACCAAAATTGCCATACAAAATGGCCGCCGTTTGTACGCAAATACTGTTAAAAAATGGTATATCAAGGTTGTGGACCCTGTAGATGTCACAATTTTAATTCGATTTTGATGAAACTTGAAATTCATGGTTATAACCCAAAGATCTTGGTTCCTTTCGATATTTGGGCATATCGGATCGTAACTTCCAGTATTATGGCCCCTGATTATACGCAAAATCGCCTTTTTATACGCCCACATTTTCATGTGGACGTATTATGTCGTCGCCCCAGTCCGTCCGTCCGTCCACAATTTGTATGTGGACTCTCTACAGGTCACAATTCTTATCTGATTTTTACGAAACTTGAAATATAGGTTTATCCCCAAAAGATCTCGGTTGCTTTCGATATTGGCATGTATAGTATCAAAACTTCATGGATTATGGCCCCTGGTTGTACGAAAAATCACGTTTTAGCTTGTGGACCCTATAGAGGTCACAATTTTGAACCGATTTTTATACGCCCACATTGAAATGTGGTCGTATATTGTCGTCGCCCCCGTCCGTCGGTCCGTCCGTCGGTCCGTCCGTCGGCCCGTCGTCCACAATTGCTTGTGGACGCTCTAGAGGTTAAAGTTAATATCCGATTGACTTTAAATTTATACACAGTGTGTAAGGTCATGGGACAAAGAAGCCTATTGTTTTTCAGCGATTTCCTATAATAACTACCAGAGTTATGGCCCTTGATCACTTCAAAAAATCTTGTGGACGTTCTAAAGGCCAAAGTTAATATCCGATTGACTTTAAATTTATACACAGTGTTTAAGGTCATGAGACGAAGAAGCCTATTGATTTTCAGCGATTTCCGATAATTAGTGCCAGAGTTATGGCCCTTGATCACTTCAAAAAATCTTCTGGACGCTCTAGAGGCCAAAGTTAATATCCGATTGGCTTTAAATTTATACACAGTTTTTAAGGTCATGAGATGAAGAAGCCTATTGATTTTCAGCGATTTCCAATAATTAGTGCCAGAGTTATGACCCTTGATCACTTCAAAAAATCTTTTGGACGCTCTAAAGGCCAAAGTTAATATATCCGATTGACTTTAGATTTATACACAGTGTTTAAGGTCATAAGACGAAGAAGCCAATTGATTTTCAGTGATTTCCAATAATTAGTGCCAGAGTTATGGCCTATGATCACTTCAAAAAAATCTTGTGGACGCTCTAAAGGCCAAAGTTAATATCCGATTGACTTTAAATTTATACACAGTGTTTAAGACCATAAGATAAAGAAGCCTATTGATTTTCAGCGATTTCCGATAATTAGTGCCAGAGTTATGGCCCTTGATCACTTCAAAAAAATCTTGTGGACGCTCTAGACGCCAAAGTTAATATCCCATTGACTTTAAATTTATACACAGTGTTTAAGGTCATGAGACGAATAGGCCTATTGATTTTCAGCGATTTCTAATAATTAGTGCCAGAGTTGTGGCCCTTGATTACTTCAAAAAATCTTGTGGATGCTCTGGAGGCCAAAGTTAATATCCGATTGACTTTAAATTTGTACACATTGTTTAAGGTCATGATACGAAAAGGCCTATTCATTTTCAGCGATTTCTGACAATTACTGCCAGAGTTATGGCCCTTGGTCACATCAAAAAATCCTGTGGACGCTCTAGAGGCCAAAGTTAATACCCGATTGACCTTATATACACACACACTGTTTAAGGTCATGAGACGAAGAAGCCTATTGATTTTGAGCGATTTAAAATAATTACTTCCATAGTTGTCTCCCATGATCACTTCAAAAAACCTTGTGATGCTATAGAGGCCAAACTTATCATCCGATTGACGTCAGATTGATACACAGAGTTTAAGGTGTTGAAACGAACAAGTATTTTGATTTTCAATGAATTTTGATAACTGAACTGCTAAATCCATGATATTAAATGTTTCCTATACTAATTGTTAGCGTGGGGCAAAACTTTTATAAAAAGCAAACAAATTCTAATGATTTTCAGATAATTACATAATGAGTTGTTACTCTTAATCAGATTTTAGTGTATTACAAATGTTTCATTATCAAAAAAAAGTAAAAATATGCGACAACCCTTGTTGACTGCCCGGACGATTTAGCTGCTGTGGGCGTATGTTTCGTTGCCTGGCAACCTATCTTGATGAAACTTGACATGCATGTTTATAACCCAAAGATCTTGGTTCCTTTCGATATTTGCGCCTATCGGAATGTAATTTCCTGAATTATGGTCCCTGATTGTCCGAAAAATCACCCTTTTTAGCTTGTGGCCCCTCTGGAGGTCACAATTTTTATTCGATTTAAAAAACAGTTTGATTATATCACCGTTACACCCTAAGGAAGGTTGAGTTCGAATTTCGGGAAAATCGGACCAAAATTGCCATACAAAATGGCTGCCGTTTGTACGCGAATACTGTTAAAAAATGGTATATCAAGCTTGTAGACCCTGTAGAGGTCACAATTTTAATTCGATTTTGATGAAACTTGAAATTCATGGTTATAACCCAAAGATCTCGGCTGCTTTCGATATTGGCATGTATCGGATCGAAACTTCATGGATTATGGCCCCTGATTGTACGAAAATCATGTTTTTATACGTTCACATTTTCATGTGGACGTATTATGTCGTCGCCCCTGTCCGTCCGTCCGTCCACAATTTGTTTGTGGACTCTCTACAGGTCACAATTCTTATCTGATTTTGACGAAACTTGAAATATAGGTTTATCCCCATAAGATCTTGGCTGCTTTCGATATTGGCATGTATCGGATCAAAACTTCATGGATTATGACCCTTGATTGTACGAAAAATCACGTTTTTAGCTTGTGGACCCTATAGAGGTCACAATTTTGAACCGATTTTGATGAAACTTGACATGCATGTTTATAACCATAGATCTTGATTCCTTTCCATACTTGCGCCTATCGGAACGTAATTTCCTGAATTGTGGCCCCTGATTGTCGAAAAATCACCTTTTTATACGCCCACATTTTTATGTGGACGTATATTGTCGTCGCCCCTGTCCGTCCGGACGAAACTTGAAATATAGGTTTATCCCCAAAAGATCTCGGCTGCTTTCGATATTGGCATGTATCAGATCAAAACTTCATGGATTATGGCCCCTGATTGTACGAAAAATCGCGTTTTTAGCTTGTGGACCCTATAGAGGTCACAATTTTGAACCGATTTTGATGAAACTTGAGATGCATGTTTATAACCCAAAGTTCTTTGTTCCTTTCGATATTTGCGCCTATCGGAACGTAATTTCCTGAATTATGGCCCCTGATTGTCCAAAAAATCACCTTTTTTTTAGCTTGTGGTCCCTCTGGAGGTCACAATTATTATCTGATTTAAAAAACCGTTTGATTATATCACCGTTACACCTTAAGCAAGGTTTGAGTTCGAATTTCGGGAAAATCGGACCAAAATTGACAGAAAAAATTGCTGCCGTTTGTATGCGAATACTGTTAAAAAATGGTATATCATGGTTGTGGACCCTGTATAGATCTTGGTTCCTTTCATATTTGCGCTCATTGATTTGTAACTTCCTGAATTATGGCCCCTGATTGTACGAAAAATCACCCTTTTTAGCTTGTGGTCCCACTGGAGGTCAAAATTATTATCCGATTTAAAAAAAAAAAACCGTTTGATTATATCACCGTTACATGGTAATGAAGATTGAGGTAAAATTTCGGTAAAATCGGATCAAAATTGACAAACAATATGATCGCCGTTTGTACGCGAATAGTGTGAAAATATGTTATATCAAGGTTGTGGAACCTATAGAGGTCAAACACCCAACCTCAAGGCTACCGAGCCATTATCTTACCTACTTAGCAACATGATCCCCAGTCGAATTTGAAGCCTGCTGAAATGAACCATTATAACCCAAAGATCTTAATTCATTTCGATATTTGCACATATCAAATTCTAACTTAATGATGTAGGAAAAATCACTTTCGGTATTGCTTGTTCTCTATCCATCTCTCGAAAATGTGGGCGTATCCTGCCTGGCAGTGGCAGCCTATCTTTTTTAGCTTGTGGTCCCTCTGGAGGTCACAATTATTATCCAATTTAAAAAAAAACCGTTTGATTATATTACCGTTACACAGTAAGGTGGGTTGAGTTCGAATTTCGGGAAAATCGGACCAAAATTGACAGACAAAATGACCGCCATTTGTACGCGAATACTGTTAAAAAATGGTATATCATGGTTGTGGACCCTGTATAGATCACAATTTTAATTCAATTTTGATGAGGAGGGTTGATTTCGAATTTCATGAAAATCGTACCAAAATTGCCGGACAAAATGGTCGCCGTTTGTACGCGAATAGTGTAAAAATATGGTATATCATGGTTGTGGACTCTCTACAGGTCACAATTCTTATCCAATTTTGACGAAAAGTCACATTTCTAGGTTGTGTACCGTCACACCATAATCATTGTCGACTTCTAATTTCACGAATATCAGAGTGGAACAGAGCAACAAAATGGCTGCTCCCAATACAGTATGAAATACAGGACTTAATGATTTAAGAAAAATCACTTTTGGTATTGCCTTTTCTCTATCCATCTCTCGAAAATGTGGACGTATCCTGCCTGGCAGTGCCAGCTTATCTTTAAACCATTTTAGTGAAACTTGACATATATGTTTATAACCCAAAAATCTTGGTTCTTTTCGATATTTGGGCCCATCGGATCGTAACTTCCTGAATTATGGCCCCTGATTAATTAATATGCAACAACTCTTGACTGTCCAAACGATTTAGCTGCCTTGAGCGTATGTTTCGTTTTCTGGCAACCTATTTTTTTCATATTTTGAATACTTCCGATATGGAGATCATTTTTGGGATAGATTTAATAGCCGGTTAAGGCACTAAAATAGTCGCAGGGCTCTTTTATGATATATAGAGAATCTCCTACGAGTGTTTTTTGATATCAAAAAATATCAACACAAGTTGATAAAGTGAAAAAAACGAGGCTCTGCCGAGTTTTTTTTTACTTTATCAACGAGTGTTGATATTTTTTGATATCAAAAAACACGAGTTGGAGATTTTATTTATCACCCAATCCTTTCTTACATGCACAAATAAATAAATATAATTATTTGGTATAGATTTCACTTTTAAGAATCTAATCACATTACAGCGTAGTGATACATCAGTTTTTTGACAGCAGTTTAGCTATTGCAAAGTCCTATATATATATTGACCCAGTATTTCCTTCAAGGTCAATTAAATAAAAACAGTTTCTTTTTAACCAACAAAAAGTAACATTTTATTTAAAATAAGTGGTTTCTTTAAAATAAAAGAAAGTAGTTCCTTTTTGATTGACCAATCAAATTCATGTAAAGCGATATCTCCTAAGGAGATATCGCAGTAGATTATGTAATTTATCATACAAGCGATATCTACTGTCAAATGTATTATTGGGTGATAAATTACATTATCTGATCAGATAAAATGCCCCTGAGAAATCCTTTGTTTAAAAGTGCCAAAAATGCAAAAAATTTAAAATATCGGAAATTAAATTTTAATACCTACATAAATATTATACATCGTTAGAATCGTAATTAGGTCAGCTATCTGAATATATAACCTTTTTTTGAAAATCTCTTAAAATAAAAGAATAGTAGAGCATTTTCCAAAATATCACGATTTTTCAACTTTTTTTATTTTCAGTCTGTTATTTCACCTATTCTAGATTTTTCAACATCTTGATGGAATGTTTCGTACACAGGACTACCACAAGGTCTCACGATAGAGAAAGTTTCATAGAAATCGCTGCCGTAGTTTTCGAGATACAGGCATCCAAAAATGCTAAAAATCAGAAAATACTTGATTTTCAGCTTGCAATATTTTGTTACCTTTTCATATAATCCGTATGAATTGAGTATCATACGATAGATCAATCCAACCGTACCCTAATTTGTTTATTCCGTTGATATCTGACGGAGAAATCACTTTTCCCCCAAAACATTTTTGCATTTTTTTTTCACAATATTGCACACTATTTCGACAACTTCCAGTTTAAGGATCCTTGTCAAAATTGCTTTATCAGTTGGTATTGGACTATAACTTCATGTTCTATAAGTTTCAGAAATATCAATTTGGCCGTAAAACGAAACCCCAGCTGACAATATGGGAAGAAAAATCGAAAAATAAAGGACGATAACTCTGAATGGAACGTATATTTCTGGAATCGGATGGACTTCAGGTAACCAAAAATGTAGGTCAAATTTGAAAATTTTGAAAATTAACAAAATTTGTCTCGTAGGCAACATGTTTTCAATTTTCGATCGATAGAAGTCAACGATGAAGTTTAGAAAATGCAAAATGTGAGATTGCTATTATCTTGGAAAATAGGTAAAGAATTGACGAAACTACAGACGTTTTTTTAACTTTTTGGCACAATGCCGAATTCATTTACTTCTGGTATGTGCAGAAATAGTTTATGCAGTAGCCACCACATGGTTTCCCGATAGAAAATTTGATTCCAGATCGGTATCTCTTACAAGGACTGAGAAATAAGGGTCCGCAGGAAATAATAATAATAATAATTTTAGTAATCTCAATAGGCTTTCAGACAAAAGGGAATTCGGCTTTATTTAACATCAGAACGACTAATGTCGACTATACATTGTTCCTTGTCAGGCCCCCGCTCTGATTAGTAATAGTTTGCCCTCTAGCATATCTATGTCAGCTATGAATTTAGTGTAAATAATAAAATAATGGGGTGTAACTTTCCACTGTTCTGATAAAATGAATGATATAGGGTATTTCAACCCAAAACATTTGAATAAATCACCTCATAACGAACTTTAAGTCTGTTTATACTGCTGTTGAGTGGGGATTTTTATAATATCTACTTTTATGATAAAATGAAATGAAATGGGGTTTAACTTCCTACTGTTATGCTCCTAACCCGGGCTAATGAAGACGGGCATACGCCATACAGTTTGCGATGAGGGAAATTTTGCCCGGGCAGCATCGCTACGGCCTACTCTTATATTGAATTCCAACAACCAAGCGTGCTCGCCAATGTGTACACGGGACCTCGGCTTCTATCCCATCGGAATGACTAGACAGCTGTCCTTGTCAGACCCTCCGTCCTGCATCATTGACAAGGGGAAACCACGCCGGAAAATCTGGGTGAACGGTTGACTTTAGTGCAAATAAATGTATTAACCAAACCTACAGGATATCGATACTCGCGAGTTAAAAAATGCTAACATATCTTTCTTACGACCTTAATGTAATGTTGTAACGTCATTTTGACGGCATTACGTTGTGATATAATTATCAAATTTTATTGTATCTGCGCTCGGAAAACTGCTGGAAACCACGAACCACTGTATAATTCATAAAAGGAAAAGGAACCCATCTTCACCCAAACTGAAACTATATATCATCGTTGATCTATAGCCGGGAGCCACGGTGACTCAATGAGTAAGACTTTGGCTTGCTTACCTGGAGATTCAATGTTTGATCCCTGCGGTGGCCGAGAAAGTTCATAGGGACTTTGCGGCGTGATTCTTCTTTGTCAGTGGTGCAGGACAGAGGGTCTGACAAGGGACAACGTATAGTCCTTCAGATTATACGAAAAACCGAGATCCTGTGTACACATTGGCGTGCAAGTTACCTTGGCAGTGGGAATTCATTATAAGAGTAGGCCAATGTCGAGCAAAATGTCCCTTATAGCACATGTATGGCGTATGTATGTCAGCCTTGATTAACCAAGTCGGAGCAGAACAATGGGACGTTAAACCCCATTTAAATTCATTTAACATCCAGACACTTTCGAGTGAAAAATAGGTCATGTGCCCTTGTTTTGAAATTAGTCTCACTTCACCAGCTTACCGACCATTCTCCATCTGATTGACCGGCCGGGATAATCCAGACTACTTTTTTACGAAACATGACAGAAAGCTGGAACAAGAAATCGAATTTAGAAGTAGCGTGGGCGAATCAACAATTGTTTTACGAACCTTGTAAAAGTAAAATGAAACTATTGCTGGTATCATGTTCCTGTCCAACCCACATTATTCATAGATATTATTTGTACTAAACCAAAATATGTCACTCTTAACGGTCTTGTTAAGGTTAAAGCAATTTAAAAAATAAAACTAGCGTAATTTCTAAAGATGCCGTAATAACCAAAACGCTAAACATTACTGCTATTCAGAATCGTCAACAATAGATTTTTTACGACTGTAATTTCCGTGCTGTGGCTATTTATAGACTCAACGAGTGTGCGAGACTGTCAGAAAATTAGTAGTAGTTAACCAACTGAAGCGTGCACTTTCAACGTGTCTAGTACAACTTTTCAGTAGGCAGGTGGGGCACCCTAGATATGTGCGCATAATACTTCCGATATACAATAATTCACAAAATATTTATGTTCTCAACAGATTTTAAATTATGGCCTTCGATAATCTCAAAATTGTAAAAATGGCCTTGGTGTTGAACAAAATAGTCAGAGAGAAGCTTTGCTGTCTACAGCCATTTTTCAAAAAATGCCCTTGAGTACAAATCAGTGAATTTTGAGCCATTATAATATATGTCTCAAAATGGAATTTTTTTGTGTTTCCGAAAACTGGCTTCCTCAATGGGCGCCAACGGACGCAAGACAAGGCCAACGATCAAAGGCGCCCTTTTGTCCATTTGTGAAAAATCAGCTCCCTCAATGGACGCCAAAGGAGGCAGTACGAGACCAACGATCAAAGTCTCCATATGGGAGCCACATGGGAGAGGGGCCATAATGACATGATTGGTGGGACGCCTTATAATGTTGGGCCATACATAGTGCATGATGCCCATATCAGATTGGTTGGGCTCCCACGACTTGATCAATGGGGCGCCTAAAGCAGCATGATTTATGGGGTGCCTCATCCCAGAGAGGCGCCCATAATATAATGCTAGTGAGATTGTTTAGACGCCCACGAATGAATTGGGTGCCCAAAACGGCGTGATAATCTTGAAAACCCTTAAAGTCGTATTCCTTCCTTCAAATGTGCCCAAATCTAATAAAACACTAATTTTACTATTATTTTTAATTGAATACCGCGAATTTGTACTATATTGACTATGGATTACAACATTTTGTCTGGGGCCACTCTACTTGTGCCACTCTACTTGTGTCACATTTTCGGGCATCGATTAGTATCTGTGAATGCAGCTACAACAGTCCAATCGGATGGTTGGATTCAGGTCGGAATAGAATGGGATTTACAAAACAATTAAAAAATTGCTTTACTCTTGGTTTAGAATAGCAGGAAAAAAACACATAAGCTCGGTTATTTGGGATTCCTGTAACCCAACATATTCCTGAAGCAATGGCACAATAAATCCCTCGGGCCAGCAATGACAGCCCTTCATTTAATCTGGGTCTTTCCTAAAACTTTGGACAGTGATTTAAAGTATTGTACCGGTATCGGTTTAGATAGCCTTGTTTACTACTACTACTACTTACTTGTTTGTTGCGCGAAGAGTTGCTTTTATACTATATTTAGACTAGCGTGTTACGTAGTATTCTTAAGTAGCCAATCACCGGCAAGTAAACACTTAAAACACGTGGTCTTTTCCACGAACTGTGTGAGATGTTTTAGACACTACGGTAAACAAAACTACACGACACACTTTAATTAAACTTAAACGTATGAAAACTTTGATTCTAACATGATCTTAATTGTACCTTGACAGCGTAAAAATCAATTTTACATAGTTTGATAATATTTTTCATTCAAGTTTTGTAAATTAATAGTTACGCGGTAATTAAATCCAACTCCCGAACTCGCCGGGGAATAGCGCACGGCTGAACGTGTTTCCTTGACAAATACTCGCTTATTTTTAGTTGTCAATAAAATAACTTTCCCAGTTTAGTCTTTATTAAAACGGATCTTGTTAAATCAAATTAAATTTCACTCTGCATTGAACTACAATCTATTTATAATTACTATGCTACGTTTGAAACTGGGGTCATTAGTTACAAGTACAAACAGTGGCTAAATCGTATACTTTTTTTTGCACACTTTACTCCCTAGTCCGATACACATATACTTGGCCAGTGCTTCAGTATTACTTATTTCATAACACAAATAACACCCCTTTGGCCTCCCTCTTTCCCATATGTTACTCCATAGATTTTGGCAAATGCTTTTGTATTATTTATCTCATAATACATATTACACCACTCTCCCATTCCCACATGTTACTCCATGTCATTACACATATTAGGCAAATGCTTTTGTAATATTATCTTATGACAGAAATTACACATGTTCATAGTCCAATACACATACTTCGACCATTGCTTTTGTATTATTAATCTCAAAACAAATAATTACACTTTTCATTTTCATGTTTCCTTGAAAAATAACTACATGTTTAAAGTATTGAATGGCCTATTTCCATACTTTAAACTTGTAATTATTAACAAGAAAAAAATATGAAAATGAATAAAATCATACACCCCTCCCCACCCCCATACCACACTTTATAATGACCTGATTTCACTGTAGTGTGTTTAACTTCCCACTGCAGCTCCGGTTAATTATTAATACCAAAGACACCAGAAAGACACCAGCACCAAAATCAATTTCCACTTCCTTTCCTCCTTTACAATACAATTGTCTAAATTGTACTTCCAAGTTTAGACAAGGGTTTGACAGATTGGCTAGGTAGCAGTGGTCTGGTAAGAAAAGGGTTTAAATTGTGTGCTTTTTTAAGAACTACATACATGTACGTCTGTCTGCTCAGTATCATGTTTTTCACTTAGAGGGTTTTAACAACATGGACAAGTTTTTAATACACATTATTTTAAAAAGAAACATACTTAAAACATTTAAAATCTAATGCCAAAAAAGTGTTCATACAATATAATTCAAACATACAGAAAAAAATTGCACCGAAACCCGGTCTTTGAGCCCCAAAATAGTGAAACAGAAAACCTAAGTGTAAATGTCAAATATTGGATTATTATTTAAAATCATTAACGCATAAGACACTTTCTTTTAACCGTTGTCGACATTTCCTTTTTTCACTCCACTCCCTCGTTTTGCTGTACACATGAAGTTTGTTGCAGGTTAAAACGTAAAACATAAGCTTTGAATGATAGCAAAACAATATTTATTAAGGGGTGCCACTTTCGTTATTGTTGATTTATCATTGGTCAAGATGCGTCACATGGTCCCTTTAGTCACCTTTGACCGTGTCACATGACCAGTTTAATCAACACCGACAATATCAAAATTAAACCATTTATTTAGCAATAACTGCTGCGCCGTTACCTAGGAACTTTTTCGTGAGGCTTCAATATACGTTAATAAAGTTATTTGTTTTCTAAATTCTTAACGTTCCAGTTGTCGGAGCAAGGGTGACACGATAATCGATGTCAGAATCTGGCCTAATAACGTCACATAAAAATATATGGCCCAATTTGGAGCTCTGTTTAATGCGTAATGGCTATTGGTTGTTAATCGGACTACCGACCAGTCATAAGTTGGAACAGATATTTGCTCCCATTACAGCAGTGTTAAGTGGGATTCACTCTAATTAAACCAAACACTGGGTAGACTATATTGGACTACATTTATTTAAGTTGCTGTATTCACGAGCTGGAATAGGGGCATTCCATGTCGAGTGTACACAAGATTTGGGCGATTTTGACATGACCATCACAGATTTTGATGAATTTTGGTGTGCAAGTTAATCATGACGAAAAAACATGATGTGCAAAATGTTAACGCTGGATTTTGGCCTTTTCGACTGACCTTCAAACTTTGAAAATCCATAACTTCGCCCCTAGTCATCCTACGTACATGAAATTGGTACGAAATTGTTCAGAAAACATGGATCTTTCTAATGACCAGGAGCGCAAACTCGACAGAACAAAATCCAGGCAGATGTTGTTGACCTTGACCTTGGAAACCACGCCCATAAAAAGGGGCAGATTCGATTTGGCCAATTTTTCGTGTGAACATTGCCCCACCTATATATTACGAACACACAAAAAATCAAGGTGGGATCTCCATGGGAACAGATTTGATGGACATGAAGTCCATCTTGGTCGCTAAAACAGAAGTCGATTTTATTCGAATTCACTGTAGGTTGTTTTGTGCAAGCTGACTTCTGATCACTAATTTCACTATGATAACTTGTACTCTCTGTTTTTTATACGCCCACATGGAAATGTGGACATATATTGCCGTTGCCCCTGTCCGTCCGTCCGTCCGTTTGTCTATCCGTCCGTTGTCCCCACTTTCTTGTGGACACTCTAGAGGCTAAAGTTAATATCCGATTGACTTTAAATTCATACACAGTGTTTAAGGTCATGAGACAAAGAATCCTATTGATTTTCAGCGATATCCAATAATTATTGTCACAGTTATGGCCATCGATCAGAACAAAATCCAGGCAGATGTTGTTGACCTTGACCTTGGAAACCACGCCCATAAAAAGGGGCAGATTCGATTTCGCCAATTTTTCGTGCCCTATATATTACGAACACACAAAAAATCAAAGTGGGATCTCCATGGGAACAGATTTGATGGACATGAAGTCCATCTTGGTCGCTAAAACAGACGTCGATTTTATTCGAATTCACTGTAGGTTGTTTTGTGCAAGCTGACTTCTGATCACTAATTTCACTATGATAACTTGTACTCTCTGTTTTTTATACGCCCACATGGAAATGTGGACATATATTGCCGTTGCCCCTGTCCGTCCGTCCGTCCGTTTGTCTATCCGTCCGTTGTCCACACTTACTTGTGGACACTCTAGAGGCTAAAGTTAATATCCGATTGACTTTAAATTCATACACAGTGTTTAAGGTCATGAGACAAAGAATCCTATTGATTTTCAGCGATATCCAATAATTATTGTCACAGTTATGGCCCTCGATCACTTTGAAAAATCTTGTGGATGTTTTAGATACCAAAGTTAATAGCTGATTGTCTTTAAATTTATACACGGTGTTTAAGGTCAATAGATAAAGAAGCCTATTGATTTTCAACAATATTCGATAATTACTGCCAGAGTTATGGGCCTTAATCACTTTGAAAAAAACTTCTGGATGCTCTAGCGGTTAAAGATAATAATCGGTTGACTTTGTATACACAGTGTTTAAGGTCATCAGACGAAGAAACCTGTTGATTTTCAGCGATATTCGATAATTACTGCCAGAGTAATGGGCCTAGAAAAATCTTGTGGATGCTCTAGATGCTAATGTTAATATCCGATTGATTTTGAATTTATACACAGTGTTTAGACGAAGAAGACTATTGATTTTCAGTGATATCCGATAATTACTGCAAGAATTATGGCCCTCGATCCCTTTGAAATATTTTGTGGATGCTCTAGAGGCTAATGTTTTTATGCAATTGACTTTAAATATTGTTTAAGGTCATAATTACTGCCAGAGTTATGGTCCTTGATCACTTTGAAATATCTTGTGGACGAATTCTAACTATTACTTAATGGGCTATTACTAGTAATAAGATTTTCATGCATTGTAAACTTTCTCCTTACTGACAAAAGTAAAAATATGCGACAACCCTTGTTGACGACAGGACGACTTAGCTGGGCGTATTTTTCATTGCCTGGCAACCTATCTTGTCACTGGAGGATCCATTAATAGTGTACAGGCCTCAAATTTTTACCGCACCTCGAAAATAGAACCACACTTTTCCCCACACGAATTTGTGAGTAATGAGAATGCAACGTTACGAGCTTAAAGCACTATAATAAACAACACTGTGGCCGATGTCACTACTATAGGTACTATGTTAGTTGGACACCGCGTGTTGCTCATCGTTGGCATCTCTTTCCACGGCCGAAATCAGGGGCCTATTTCACGAAATTTTAACTAAGATAAGATCCCAATTTTAGTAATTTGATTGGATAATATTAGATTGATTTTAGTGCTTAGCCAATCAAAATTGAAGTATCTACTAAAATTGGATTTTATCTTAAGTTAAAATTTCGTGAAACAGGGCCCAGGTTCGCTGAGTTGTTGTTACGACGTCATGTCGTGGTGATAAGGTCGTGTGCACTTGAATAACTGTGTAGCACCTGACTTGACCGGCTCCTAAAATCTGTTCCCATGGAGATCCCATTTTGATTTTTTGTGTGTTCGTTAATCATAGGCGGGGCAATGTTCACACGAAAAATTGGCCAAATCGAAGCTGCCCCTTTATGGAGGCGTGGGTTCCAAGCTCAAGGTCAAAAACATCTGCCTGGGTTTTGTTCTGTCGAGTTTGTGCTCCTGGTCTTTAGAAAGATCCATGTTTTCTGAACAATTTGATACGAATTTCATGTAAGTAGTATTACTAGGGACGAAGTTATGGATCTCCAAAGTTTGAAGGTCAGCCGATGGGCCCAAATTTCGTAATGCCCCTGATGGGGCCCCATGGGGCTCCCAGCGCTAAAATTTTGCACATCATGTTTTTTCGTCATGGTTAACTTGCACACCAAAAATCATCAAAATCTGTGATGGTCATGTCAGAACCTTGTGTACACTTGACGTGGAATCCCCCAATAGCAGGAAAAAGCGTTTCTGGAAGTCACAATTTGCTCCCGGTCCCGGCAGCCCCGTCTCCGTGGAATATAAACGATTGATTGGAATTCGACACAGCTACCTAAATTAGGCTATTGACCATCTACTGTATTCAGGGTCTGGAATAGCGGGGAAGGGGTGGGGGCATCCCTAGACGTCTGTAGGCCAAATCAGAAATTTGTTCGGGCATTTCAGATTTTGCCCCCACCTAACACTGACCAAGCCTGTACGCCTATGAAGAGCACCCTATAGACCCTTCCAATGTACAGTTCACCATGGACTGTCAAGTACATCGGTTTACGTCTAATTTCATTGATTTTTCAGTTAAAAGAAAGGAAAAGAATTCGACAAGCTGGTGGATTTATAAGTTTTAATGGTGTTTGGCGAGTCGCAGGTGTATTAGCTACCTCAAGAGCTTTAGGGGATTACCCGTTAAAAGATAAAAATCTGGTCATAGCTGAACCAGATATATTAACCTTTGATCTTAGTGACCTTCAACCTCAATTTATGATTTTGGCCACAGATGGATTGTGGGATTGTTTTAGTAGTGAAGAAGCTGTGGAATATATCAAAGAGAGGTTGAATGAACCACATTTTGGTGCCAAGAGTTTGGTGTTGCAGGCATATTATCGTGGTTCTGTTGATAATATCACTGTTATGGTGGTGAATTTTAAATTAAAACAAGTAACTTCATTTGGTATGAATGATTGGTGATATTTGTGTAATTGTATTTTATATCTATGATTTTATTTTGAAATCTATACATAGGATATGTTGACGTGAATCTCAGTAGAAAATTATCTGCACACAGGCTACGCATATAAATTATTGTTAAATCTTGACATTGTCTCATTCATGTTCATCCAAATCTGAATTTCAGAATTGTCTATTCACAGTATTGATTGGCACAAAAATATTATCGGGTGGTTATTTCCACTAAAAGTATGGAAAGTACAGACAACCAATGGTACTACAAAAATACTGGATTCCTTGAAAACCACCCATGGAGCGTGCTCAGGACAAAAATGTGCTAGTGTCACTAAATGGCAGTCTGATGGTTAAGGGCTGTCGACTTGCGTGACGTCAGTGTTACACTCATAGATTTGCCTGACCTATTGGCATGATGGAGCCCTTGATGTACAAATATATATGCTGACAAACTTGATGGTGAAAAAGTGAGAGTTAAAAAAAAAGACTTGTGCTGGGAATAATCTGATAATTTATTTAAGCTTCGATATATATGATAAATAGACAGCAATCGAAGACGGCATCATCTTTTATATGCAACAAATTCTCTCCTGGCCTCGCACACATTGCTAGGTACAGCAACAACCAAGTCATGTGGCACAAACATGACTTGTTTAAATAGATTTTGTATACTTTGGGGTTTTTCCTCACAAAACAATGTTTTGAGAGGGATTTGTGATATTAATTAGTTTTAATATGTTTTAGTGTTTATGTTAGGCGCAATCTTCACCCCTCGCGCAGATTGCAATCTGCGCTGTCGTGTTGCGCAGATTGCACTCGGCGCGCGCAGATTGCACCTCGCGCGCGCAGATTACAATCTGCGCTGATGAAGCTGGTGCGCAGATTGCCCACGTTGCGCTGATAGTCCGGGAGCCCAGTGAGGTTTAATCAAAATATTGAGTCCAAAAGGTTTGAGGTCTACAACACATATTTTACCCCTAGACCATTATGGAAAGGCAAGTCTTAAGTTTTGTAACCCGTGCAAATACCCGGGAGCGCCCCTCCTAACCCCCCAAAATTTAATTAGAGTTAGAATTAAATGTCCATCCACAATTTTCTTGCAAACATTTCAAACTCAATACTAAGAAACAAAGTGCATGGCTTAAAGGTATAAAATGTTGTGCTTAATTAATTAGCACTAATTAGTGACCGTAATTAAAATTTAGAGTCCAAAACTGAAACAAAGCCTAAAAGTTAGCTAACTAAGTCAGGAAACCAAAAATACCACTTAAGAGCGACAAAAGTTGAACAAACTTTGCTTAAGACAAGTTCAAAGGTGATAAGAGGGGGGGGGGGGCGTCACTTACTGACGTTTAAGCGGTTTTGATAAAATTACCTTGTCCGGGATTATTTTCCTGTCTAATACCTTCACTATGAGTTTCACTGCATGAAATAGCTGCTTAAGAGCATAAAATGTTGTGCTAATGCTACTTAAGAGCTTAATTAATTAGCACTAATTAGTGACCGTAATTAAAATTTTGTGTCCATAACTGAAACAAAGCCTAAAAGTTAGCTAACCAAGTCAGGAAACAGAAAATACCACTTAAGAGCGACAAAAGTTGAACAAACCTTGCTTAAGACTTGTTCAAGTGTGACAGTGGGGGGGGGGGGGTCGGGTGGTACAAAGCGTGCGCTTCAGATCATTTGATCTGTCATCGAGTCAAGTGGCGTGGTTTAGAGCCTAGCTTATACTGACATAAAGCAGGGTCGCCTGTGTAACCTCTTGGTTTTTTTCGTGCCCTCCAGTTGCCCCTTGCCCCCTGTTAATGAACCCTACGCGTCAGCGAATTATTGAAGAAAAATGAAACCATATTTTAGTCCCGAAATCAAGGATGACGGGGGGGGGGGGCACATTATGATGATTAAGCGGTTTTGATAAAATTGTCTTGTCCGGGATTATTTTATTTTTCTTTTAAACACCTTTTCTATGAGTTTCACTGCAAAGATTGACTGCGCAAAAGCATGAAATAAGAGCTTATTAATTAGTGAGGGAGGGGTGGGTGGGTGATGGTTAACACGTGCACATTGCATCATAAGATCTGTCATAAGTGTGTGGGGTGGGGTGTGAATGGTCGAGTGGCGCAAAGCGTGGGCTTCAGATCATTACATCTGTCACTGGGTTAATTGGCATGGTTTCGAGCCTGATCTACTGCCATGCAGCAAGGTCGCCTGTATAACGTCTTGAGTTTTTTTCTGGGTCCTCCTCCCCTCACCCCACAGTTAAAGTCCCCAACGCGCAAGCGAAATATTGAAAAAGAAATGAACCATGTTTTAGTCCCGAAATGAACTATTTTATGTTGATATCTTTCTCCCTCGCTATCTCTCCCTCGACTGGTTAAAAAAAAATTCTGTTCTAACTGAATCCATCTTGTCTTAAGCAAAGTTTGTTCAACTTTTGTCGCTGTTAAGTGTTATTTTTGGTTTCCTGACTTAGTTAGCTAACTTTTAGGCTTTGTTTCAGTTTTGGACTCTAAATTTTAATTACGGTCACTAATTAGTGCTAATTAATTAAGCTCTTAAGCACAACATTTTATGCTCTTAAGCCATGCACTTTGTTTCTTAGTATTGAGTTTGAAATGTTTGCAAGAAAATTGTGGATGGACATTTAATTTTAACTCTAATTAAATTTTGAGGGGTGAGGAGGGGCGCTCCCGGGTATTTGCACGGGTTACAAAACTTAAGACTTGCCTTTCCATAATGGTCTAGGGGTAAAATATGCGTTGTAGACCTCAAACCTTTTTTACTCAATATTTTGATTAAACCTCACTGGGCTCCCGGGTTATGATTACCCCTCGATGTTTTTCGAGATGTTAGTTGTCTGTCAGACGTATATATATTTGCCCACGTTGCGCTGATTACCCGTCGATGTTTTTCGAAATGTTAGTTGTCTGTCAGACGTGTATATATATATATATATATGACTTGCCCCCTATCGGCTTTGTAGTGAATATTTTTTAAAATCACAACATAATTAGCGTGTGTGCATAGAAAATAAGATTTAATTTGAAATTCTGTCAGCAGTATCTCATAATCGGTGCTGACCTCGTAACTGAATGTAAAAAATATTTGCTGTAGTTTGACGTAACTACATATGGTTACAATTTGTGTGTTCACAATTAATAGAGAAAAAAAAAATTGAAAATATTCACTGATTCAACTTGGTCATCGTTTTATTCTTTCTATTATTCATATTCCATCAAGAGGAAATTTTATGTAAAAGAAACTTACTGTACGACGGTATTTTCACAAAAAAAAACCCAAAAACACACAATGGCCTATGATTGGTTCCAGTCTACGAGAAAGGCCGACGTCGCTTGGAATATACAGTAATAATTGTCCGTCATTTAGATTATATTCTTTGAATGACTACCACCATATTACAGACGTGTAATTACACCACCGTCGCATGGAATATACAACAGTCATAAATGCCTGTCGATAGATTCTTTGAATGACCGCTATACCTATTGTTTAATTAATCCCCTAATCCAGACACATGTCTGGGTTTCATCCGAAACAACGCCGTCCAGGTTAATATGACAAGGATAGTATGACAAGGGGGGTTGGGATGGCCTAGTGGTCTAGAGTGCGTCGCTTCGACCTCTAGCTGGCCGGTCACCTCTGGCTTGCGGCTGTGGTTTCGAGCCCTGGTGTGAGCGTATGTGGCATGGAGATGGGGGCTCCTTCTCAAACTCGTGGGTTTCCTCCGGGCACTCCGGTTTCATCCCACAGCAAAGACCTCTGCGCGTGCGCTAAGATAATGAAAATGGAAAAAATAAGACTTGTCTGCGATATCACCTTCGGTGGAAGCGGACGTTAAACACCAAGAACAACAACAACAAATGAAATGATTCGTCACTTATGTGGAAGCGGACATTAAACCACCAGCTTAAGTAATAAATGAAATGATCTGATTGTCTACGATATTACCCTTGGTGGAAGTGGACGTAAATCCCCAAGAACAAACGAAATGATCTGCACCTGTAATCTTCGATTTCTGTTATACGTACGCTATAGTATTATCATTGTGCACATAATATGGATTAATCTAGCTGGAAATATACCTGTGGACCACCGATAATGTAAGACCTGGTTAAGTCGTCCACACCCGTTGGTGGAGTCGTCCACACTCGATGGTTGAGTCGTCCACAAGACTTAGTTTAATTTGAAGATATAGCAATACGTTGGTAAAGTCGTCCACACGACTAAGTTTACTTTCGGGATATGGATATTCTTTCTATAATCCGGTAAAATATTGAAAACAAGCTTGTTGATTATTCATAAAAGGTGCATTAAAATAAGCCACGTGGGCATTGAAGACAGTCTCGGCATGGTTTCAGAATTTCACGTCTTCCACGCTCTGTCCGTGTGAATTTCAGGTACCGGTAGATATTGAAATAATAACTGGATAATATATTGATGGATTCACTGACCAGTTGTTAGGTAAATTTAAATTCGTCATTGGATATAATTCCCTGATGGAACATCGAATACACGGAGAGAGAAACAATGGATACGTGACATATCGGTTGGCATTATGCCAACAAAGCAGTTCTAAATCGATTTTTTATTCACTATTGACAGGCAATCTGAACGACAGACTCACCCTACCTAATATCATTTATTTTCGTACGTCAGATCTGAACGGCAGACTCACCTTACCTGTTACCATTTAATTTTCGTACGTCAGTTACGTACGTATAGACAGGGTGTTAATTTTAACAAATATTGAAGGCTATATCATAGTCGTACAGAACTTTATTTTATAGCCATTTCAGTTATGGTTGTCACGTGATCATTGTCTAACGTTTGCAAGTTACATGACTGTTACGTGAAGGACTACAAATTGTGTTATAAATACCACGGCATTTTCTGATTTTAACTTCGGCATTTTCTGATACTGACAATAAACACTATTCAAACAATCAAAATTGCTAAAATCATAACGCCAATTAACAAACAATACAAGAATACTTCATTAAAAAAAACATCGGCGAACAACAAAACAATGATCATACGATCATACAAACAATACGATTAACATTAACTTTATTATAAAAACATCGGTGATTCGATCTGAAATACTACAAAGATCATCTAGTCCAAAATAGATTTAAGGTTGTCTTTATTTTTATTCTTATACCATCACAAGGTATAAGGTTTACTTTCAATTTTGCATTCTTCATCTATCTTATTTTATTTTTACTTTATTTTCTTTAATTTAATTTATTTCCCTTTCCTTGCCTCATTCCTCAGTGCTTTATTGTTAGGATATTATTTTTACCTTATTTCTATACATTAGATATAATCTTTTTTTTTTTCTTAAATTCTTCTTCCATTTCATATTTTTCCACTCCTAATCTATTTTTTGTTACTTCCTTCCTTTACCCCTTTTCCAACTCTATTTACCACTTTTTTGTCTTTATTTATTTCTTTTTTTTCTCTATTTTGTATCTATTTAATCATTTTACTTTTCTTTCTATCATCTACAAACAAAGAAGTTCAGTGTACAAGCCAATCAACTGATTGAACTCGTCACAAGCTTCTTAAAACAATAACAAGCTAATTTACTTTTATAGCTAATAAGCCTGATAACTGTTAAGTACACTCATACAAGCAATAGGAACCCATAGTTAATTAGTATTAATAACACTGATTGACTAGCGGCTCTTTGTGGACAGGGTTAACGACAGGTGTATCAGCCTACTTCATTAATTAACAATAGCAAGCTAGGTGCTATAGAAACCTGACAACTGCTCGTGAACCCTTACAAGCAATTGGAACCCATAGCTAATCAGCACTAAACACACTAATTGACTAGCGGTTCTTTGTGGGAAAGGCTAACAACAGTACAGAAAAACCTTATAAAAACTGTTCAATCATTCCTTTGTTTTAGACTTTTTTCGATAGCAATAAGAACAATGGCGACAGAGGCTACTTCCCCCATGTCAATGGCAGAAGCCTTTAATAGCAGCCCTGCGCCTAAGTTTTTTCCTGCTACAAAAAGGAAGGATGAGCAGAACCACGTCGTGCAAGTAAGGCCAATGGAAGGCAAGTCTTTCCAAGGGTCCAAACTGACGGCAGTGGGAAAGGAACTACGGAGTAAGTGGGGTATCAGTAATATACCTGATATCAGGATAACAGTGACTGGACATATCAGACTTGCCTTAAAAAGTAAGTCGGACATGGACAAAGCACTAGCCCAGGACAGCCTACTCGGTATGACCGTGGCGGTATCCGAACCAACCACCTTGTTAACAGACAAGGTGGTTGTTCATGGGATACCGACCGAATATACCGGGGAGGAAATAATGGACGACCTGAAAGATAGGGAGTATGACGTCACTGAGATATACAGATTTAGAGTGGCCGAGGGGAAGGATCAGGGAAGCGTTGCCCTGACCTTCAAGAAAGGTACAGCACCCGAGGTCATAAACATAGTGTATCTCAGAAGACGGACCCATCCCTATATACAGAGGGTACGACAGTGCACTAATTGTCAAAAATTGGGTCATACAGTGAAGTACTGTAAAGGAAAAGCCGTATGCGCCCAATGTGGGGGAGAACACTTGGTGGCTGAGTGTAGGGTGGGTAGCAAAATTAACTGCTCAAACTGCAAGGGCAGCCACGCAGCTAACTCCCCCCAATGCCCAAAAATTCAAGCTACAAAAGCAGCGCTACGTCTGCAAAGTAAAGAAAAGCTCACCTTTAGGGAAGCGACCCAACAAGTAAAGAACAAGGAGAGGGAAGCAAAAGTAGTTAGAGAACCGGTGATGGAACCAAAACAAGCTCCAGTCCCGACTCTCTTGACGTCCGAAGCAACCCCCACCCCTAAAGGTAAAGACAAGAACAAGAAAGAGAAGAAAATATCACCCAAACCTGTAGAAGTCAAACAGAAGACAAAATCATCCAAAAAGAACTCGTCACAAGCTCCTTAAAACAATAACAAGCTAATTTACTTTTATAGCTAATAAGCCTGATAACTGTTAAGTACACTCATACAAGCAATAGGAACCCATAGTTAATTAGTATTAATAACACTGATTGACTAGCGGCTCTTTGTGGACAGGGTTAACGACAGGTGTATCAGCCTACTTCATTAATTAACAATAGCAAGCTAGGTGCTATAGAAACCTGACAAACTGCTCGTGAACCCTTACAAGCAATTAGAACCCATAGCTAATCAGCACTAAACACACTGATTGACTAGCGGTTCTTTGTGGGAAAGGCTAACAACAGTACAGAAAAACCTTATAAAAACTGTTCAATCATTCCTTTGTTTTAGACTTTTTTCGATAGCAATAAGAACAATGGCGACAGAGGCTACTTCCCCCATGCCAATGGCAGAAGCCTTTAATAGCAGCCCTGCGCCTAAGTTTTTTCCTGCTACAAAAAGGAAGGATGAGCAGAACCACGTCGTGCAAGTAAGGCCAATGGAAGGCAAGTCTTTCCAAGGGTCCAAACTGACGGCAGTGAGAAAGGAACTACGGAGTAAGTGGGGTATCAGTAATATACCTGATATGAGGATAACAGTGACTGGACATATCAGACTTGCCTTAAAAAGTAAGTCGGACATGGACAAAGCACTGGCCCAGGACAGCCTACTCGGTATGACCGTGGCGGTATCCGAACCAACCACCTTGTTAACAGACAAGGTGGTTGTTCATGGGATACCGACCGAATATACCGGGGAGGAAATAATGGACGACCTGAAAGATAGGGAGTATGACGTCACTGAGATATACAGATTTAGAGTGGCCGAGGGGAAGGATCAGGGAAGCGTTGCCCTGACCTTCAAGAAAGGTACAGCACCCGAGGTCATAAACATAGTGTATCTCAGAAGACGGACCCATCCCTATATACAGAGGGTACGACAGTGCACTAATTGTCAAAAATTGGGTCATACAGTGAAGTACTGTAAAGGAAAAGCCGTATGCGCCCAATGTGGGGGAGAACACTTGATGGCTGAGTGTAGGGTGGGTAGCAAAATTAACTGCTCAAACTGCAAGGGCAGCCACGCTGCTAACTCCCCCCAATGCCCAAGAATTCAAGCTAAAAAAGCAGCGCTACGTCTGCAAAGTAAAGAAAAGCTCACCTTTAGGGAAGCGACCCAACAAGTAAAGAACAAGGAGAGGGAAGCAAAAGTAGTTAGAGAACCGGTGATGGAACCAAAACAAGCTCCAGTCCCGACTCTCTTGACGTCCGAAGCAACCCCCACCCCTAAAGGTAAAGACAAGAACAAGAAAGAGAAGAAAATATCACCCAAACCTGTAGAAGTCAAACAGAAGACAAAATCATCCAAAAAGAAAGAAGAGGAACCGAAAACGAAGATTCATGAAGAACACTTCATTCCTAAATTTAAAACGGAAAGTGGCTTCATGAACTTCATGATCGAGTTCCTCAGGGTGGCCGTATCCAATGAGGACCAAGATGGCAAGTTTACTCGACAAAATAAGGACACACATGGTCAACGCCGATGTCCTGTGTCTCATGATTAATTCAATCAACACGGTAAAAAAAAGATCAAGAGAAGAAGAAGACGACGACGAAGAAACGACAAAAGGCGATCAAACGGCAAACCTCGCACTCCGTAGAAGGATATCTCATGTTCGTCACTACAGCACTAGTGATATGCCCAGTTGCTTGCCGGTTTCAACACCAAAGACAAACACTAATAAGGTACCTACTATGGAATGTGAAACGCCAATTGACCAATAAATAGCCAAGACAGAGAGGCATCCACCGGACAGTCATCATGGCGGGACAGGTAAAGGTTCTACAACTTAACGTTAACGGTCTGGCCCCCAGATCTGCTGAGCTGAGAAAATACATCACCCGCAACCCCAAAGATGTAATATGCCTCCAGGAGACCAAGCTACTACCAACTAAGAAAGACATCTACCTACCCGGATATACTTGTCAGAGAAGGGACAGACCGGGCAGCACGACACGTGGCGGCGGCCTTGCCATCTACGTCAGTGATAACTTAAATTATATTTCTGTTACGCTGGACGTAGCGGGCCCTCTAGAAGCAATGGGCATAGCCATCACATTGAGCAATAATACAAAATTGACAATAGTGAATGTCTATGCACCTCCTCAAGTCACGATAAAATCAGTAGACTTCCAGTCACTTCTCGACCAGCTTCCGCAGGGCGAATCTGTATTCTGTGGGGATTTCAACGCAAAACACGCTTTGTGGGGGTCACCGAGGAATGACTGTCGGGGGACTAGCCTGTGCTCAATAATAGAAGGGAACGACCTATGCGTACTGAACGACGAGAGTCCTACTTTTGTTGGAGGAAATGCATCACCTTCACACCTGGATCTCACGCTCTGTACGCTTGGTATGGCAAACCGCTGCGACTGGCAAGTACACGAAGATGAAACACTTGGCAGTGACCACCTACTTATAGAACTCTGCATCCAATGTGAAACAACCAGGGAAGTCTATAACGGGAAACCCAATTGGAAAATAAAAGAGGCTGATTGGGCTAACTTCCGTGTAAGCTGCTTTGAGTGGAAAGAGGATGACATCATCGATGCCAACATCGACGTGTACGCTGCCAACATCACAAGTGCTATTATAGGTGCCGCAGACGACTCCATTCCCAAGACTTCTGGAGGGAAACCAAGGATTAGAAAACCTTGGTGGTCACCAGAATGTCAGAAGGCGGTTAACGAAAGAAAGAAGGCACTACGCCTACGGAAACGCCACTACAATGAGGTCAACCACCAAAACTACCTGAAGTTGAAATACGCCGCAAGAGACACCATCCGGAAGGCACAAAGCGGACACTGGATGACTTTCTGTAATGCGTTGAATCAAAACACGCAAACAGGTGTCGTCTGGAAGAAGCTGAACGCCATGAACGGGAAGCGCAGATCATTCAACATACCAAACCTAAAGAATGGAGATGAGTACGCTACCAACGGCAATGAAAAGGCAGACCTACTTGCGAAAGCGTTCGCTGACGCAAGCAGGGACGAAAACCAATCACCAGAGTTCCTGAAGAGAAAGGAAATCTTTTACTCACAGCACCCTTCATTAGAAATTGAACCTAATGGAGGGGCTAAACCAATCAATCTACCCTTCTCTGAGGAGGAGCTAAATAAGGCTCTTTCCCTCAAGAAGGATAGTGCGGCTGGTGAGGACAAAGTAAAGTACTCAATGCTCAAACACCTGCCTAGAAATGCCAAAAGGATACTACTAAACTTCTTCAACACATCCTGGCTGTCGGGAGAGGTACCTAAAGAATGGCGGAAAGCCAACGTCATCCCTCTTCCAAAACCAGGTAAAGAGAGAACAAAGGCAGAGTCCTATCGACCAGTAAGCTTGACATCTACACTGTGCAAAACCTTGGAAACAATGGTTAACATCCGACTACAGTTCTATCTGGAGAGCAACCAACTGATAGACGAAAATCAAAGCGGGTTCAGGAAAGGGCGTTCGACAATGGACCACTTGGTGAGACTACAGCAAGTCATGTCGCAGGCACTCCTCTCTGGGAACCTGTTATGTGCCGTGTTCGTAGATTTAACTAAGGCTTTCGATTTAGTCTGGCTAGACGGGCTGCTCTTCAAGTTAGGGCGTATTGGTATAACGGGCATAATGTTTCGGTGGATCAAAAGCTTTCTGAGCGATAGAAGGATACAGGTGAATGTTGGCAGATTCCTGAGTGCCGAGCAAACATTAGAAAATGGCACGCCTCAGGGGTTGGTTATCAGTCCCACTCTCTTCAATATCATGATCAACGACATACAGAAATCCTCCTACCTCGACGCCAAAACTGAGTTAGCTAAATTTGCTGATGATAGTACCATATGGAGGACAGGGAGGCATTTTTGTGAACTACAAAAGAATATGCAAAAGGCCTTAGACAAATTCATGGCATGGGCAAACGACTGGGGATTTAAATTTTCGGAGAAGAAAACGGTCGGCATGCTTGTAAGCAGGGATAGTGGGATAAGCAGAATGACTCTGTGTATGAACGGGAAAACCATCGAGTTCAAAGACCAAACCAAGTTCCTTGGCGTAATCTTTGACCGAAGGCTGACCTGGAAACCGCTAGCCGGATGTGGACAGTGTGGTGGCCAAAGTGTATACTGGATGTGGGCGTGGCCTGCCTCTGTTTTCGTAGACCGTACAGCGGCCATACTTCTTCTGCAAATTGAAAACAAGTATGGCGATTATGTTTGGCAGTATTTTTTTTTTATTTGATCATTTCTGTAGTTTTGTAATCGGAGTTCAGCTTTAACATGTAATACCACAATGAAGTAGACATTTTTCGCCTCAATAATAGAAATAAGATAAAATAGAATTGATATTTACACTGAACAAATAAAGAAGTTGAATTATACATTGTCTTAAATTAGAAATTACGTGAATGGAAGTTAGAAGTTACATGAATGGAGGTTAGAAGTTACATGAATGGAGGTTAGAAATTAGACGATAGCATGTTAGAATTTTGGCACTAATATACCGCCATACATAAGCCATATCGGGAGTCAGATGCTGTAACTTGCGACTTGAGTCCTTTCATAGAACTCTTCTTTTCTCGTCGTGGTCTGCGAATGATCGGAGAGAGAGACCGAGCAGGGGAAGGTGGTGCCGTGGGGCGTGACCGGTAAGGTACGGCGTGGTGGTGTGACCGGTAAGGGAGACATGGGACGCGTGGGTGGTGTCAACAAGGGGGGGGGGGGGTAACCATTGTGTTCTGGGGGCCCTCATTCTCGAGCGAGTCTGACTTCGTACCATGGGATCACGATGGTCCGGTGCCAGGTGTTACGTGAATTACATTGCCTGTATAGTTAGTTAGTCAATAATAAAATAGAGTTATCTCGCTTGAACCTCAATATGAAGTGTTGTTGATTAAGAGTCCTGCTGTATTTAAATCATGAATAACCAACACGCAACATGGTGGCTGGAGTGGGATTTTCGTCTTGAGATGCTTATGAAGACACAGTGAGTTGTAATACACTAAATAGTGACTATATCTTCCCTAAAAACGAAGCAATACTCTATTTTTGTGTGAAACCACAAACTCGTAAACAAACATGGCGGATAGTGACGAAAACGAGAATGAACAACTCCCTGCTAGATTCAAGATTTTACCGGGCGTAAAAACCCCAGGTCCTCTAATTCTAGGAGACAATATTAGTGAAACTTGGAAATTATTCAAGCAGAAATGGAGTAACTACGAAATATTGGTCAATCTCGCTACTTTCCCACGTAATTATCAGGTCGCTTCTCTACTGAATGCACTTGGTGACGAGGCTTTGAAGGTCTACAATGGTTTCAACTTTGCAACGACAGAAGGTAACAGGACTACAGAAGAAATTATCGAGAAGTTTGAGCAGTTTATTGTTGGTGAAGTCAATGAGACTTATGAACGTTTCAAATTTAACAGTACAAATCAGAAAGAAGGTGAATCTTTTGAAGTATTTCATGCACATTTGAGAACTTTGATAAAGACATGCAACTATTGTGTGAATTGTGCTCCTTCACTAATGAGAGACAGGATTGTACTAGGTATTCGAGACAAATCAACACAACAATTACTACTTCGTGAAAGAGACCTAACCATAGATAAATGCATTGATACCTGTAAAGTTGCTGAAAATGCAAAGGCCCAGTTTGATGCTTACAAACCAGTAACGGAAGCAGTGAGCGCAGTTGTTAGTCGTCATAAAACAACGTCTAGATCTGGGAAGAAACCGAGACCAGTCTGTGATTCCAAAAATAAGTTTGGACCAAGGGATCGAGATCAAGTTTCATCGTATTCCAAAAACACAGTTGAATGTAAGTTCTGTGGAAATACTCATGCTATGAAGAAGAAATTATGTCCTGCATGGGGTGCCAAATGCAGCAAGTGTGGATGTAGGAATCATTTTGCTGTAAAGTGTAAAAGAACTGACTCAGTGAATGCTGTATTGGGTCAGACTGATCAAACTGAATCTGAATCCGATAGTGATGACTGGATCTGCTCTGTCGAAATTGATGATGAGACAACCAGAAGTTTCAAGAAACCAGTCAAGTGCCGGATGATCGTTGATAACATAACGGTAGTATTTCTTATCGACTCAGGGGCAACTCCAAATATTCTTCCAATGAATGAAGTAACGGACAAGTCCAGAATATCCAAAACTGATCGTCACTTGGTAATGTGGAATAAAACGCCGTTAACTCCGATTGGCTCCTACAAAGCAGTTGTACTTAATCCAAAGAATGGAAAGTTGTACTCAATCAACTTTGTTGTTGTTAAGGAGAGCTTAACACCACTGCTAGGCATAGAAACTGCCACAAAGATGGACTTAATAGACATTCAAGAACAGAATATGGATTTAGTAAATGCCATATCACCTCAGCATGATCATACAATCGCTGAAGAATTTTCATCGCTTTTTGACAGTCAAATTGGAACTTTTAAAGGGGAAGTACACTTAAAAACTGACCCAGATGTGAAGCCGGTCATCATGCCAACCAAACGCATACCTATCAGTCTCAAAGAGAAACTATCAGCTGAACTACAACGTCTACAGAAGTTGGGAGTAATTGAACCGGTGGACGAACCAACTCCATGGGTCAATCAGATTGCACTCACACAGAAGCAGTCAGGTGACATTCGCCTCTGTTTGGATCCCCAACAGCTAAACCGAGCTCTTCAGCGTGAACACTTTACGTTACCAGTTTTAGAAGACAATCTGCACGAGCTCAGCGTGTCTAGAGTGTTCTCCAAGATAGACCTTGCTTCGGGGTACTGGCATGTGAAATTAGACCATGAATCTAGTTTGCTGACAACATTTCAAACATGTTTCGGAAGATTCCGATGGCTGAGATTACCATTTGGACTATCTGTATCATCTGAGATATTCCAGAAGAAACTACTGGAAAATCTACAAGGCCTGAAAGGGGTGGCTTGTGTAGCTGATGATATCCTGGTTCATGGGGCTGATAATGAAAACCATGATCATTGTCTAGATGCACTGCTGAAACGATGCCAGGAACGAGGTATTCGTCTCAACAAAGACAAGATGGAGATTCGTCTCAACAAGATTACCTTTCTAGGTCACACTGTTACCAGCGAAGGACTGAGCACTGACCCTGAAAAAGTTAGAGCGATTACTGAATTTCCAAAACCTCAAAATGTTCACGATTTGCGTCGTTTTCTAGGTATGTGTAATTACCTTGCTCGTTTCATGGAGAATCTAACTGAAGAAACGACATGTCTTCGCAATTTGACGAAGAAAGATGTTCCCTGGATCTGGAGTGAAGCTCAACAGAATGCTTTTGATAAAGTGAAAGTCATGATCACCAATGCACCTGTCCTTGCATACTATGACCAGAATCAAGACCTATGGCTAGAGAATGATGCAAGTGAACATGGTCTTGGATCTGTGATCATCCAGAATGGGAAACCAATAGCATACGCTAGCCGATCTCTCTCCGAGTCTGAAACTCGATATGCTCAGATCGAGAAAGAGCTACTAGCCACAGTGTTTGGACTAGAAAAGTTCCATTGTTACACATATGGGCGTCCAGTTACTGTGGTAACAGACCACAAACCTCTTGTGGCTATTCACAAGAAACCGCTATCAAAAGCTCCGACTCGTCTGCAATCATTCCTGTTGAGGGCGCATAAGTATGATTTTCAGTTTGTGTACAAACCTGGAAAAAGCATTCCCATGGCTGATGCTTTATCACGTGCACCACTGAAAGAAGCACCCGAAACAATACGTGACACTGTGAACAATGTATCCTTTTGTCCCATTAAAACAGATCAACTGGATCGCATAAGATGTGCAACACAACAGGACCAAACTCTCTGTCGTCTCATGGACACGATAATGAAAGGGTGGCCGAACAACAAGTCTGAAGTTCATCCAGCGGTGATACCGTTCTTCCCGTATCGTGACGAACTAACAGTTCAAGACAGCATCGTATTACGAGGGGAAAGAGTTGTCATTCCTGCGTCACTGCGAAAAGAGATGAAAGGAAAAGTTCATGCTGGACATCTTGGAATCAATTCGTGTCTACGCAGAGCTAGATCTCTCATATTTTGGCCTATGATGTCACAAGATATTAGAAGTTTCATTGAAGCATGTGATGTTTGTGCAACATACGGGGCTCGTCAACCTCAAGAATCTCTCCACTTAAGAGAATCACCTAAGAGACCATGGGAAACAGTAGGCTGTGATCTATTCTCACTACAAGGTCGCAACTACATGGTGACAGTAGACTGTTACAGTAACTTCTTCGAAGTTGATTTTCTTGGAGAAGACATGACATCTCAAACAGTTATCACAAAACTCAAACACCACTTTGCTCGTCACGGGATTCCTGACAAAGTCATATCTGATGGTGGACCACAATTTGCCTCAGACAGGTTCAAACAGTTCACAAAACAGTATGGATTTACACATGACATGTCAAGTCCTGGTAGTGCATGTCTTCGGCCAACTCATTCACCAACAGTTTGATGGCATTGGTTCTCCCACCGAAAAAATAGGTTGCCAGGCAACGAAACATACGCCCACACAGCAGCCAAATCGTCCGGGCAGTCAACAAGAGTTGTCGCATATTAAGGAATTATCAGAAAATCATTAGAATTTGTTTGGTTTTTATAATCAAACGTTAAATCAGATAATAATTGTGACCTCCAGAGGGACCACAAGCTAAAAAGGGTGATTTTTCGTACAATCAGGGGACATAATTCAGGAAGTAATGACCCGATGGGCACAAATATCGAAAGGAACCAAGATCTTTGGGTTATAAACATACATGTCAAGTTTCATCAAAATCGGTTCAAAATTGTGACCTCTATAGGGTCCACAACCTTGATATAACATGTTTTCACACTATTCGTGTACAAACGACGGCCATTTTGTCCGTCAATTCTAGTCCGATTTTCACGTAATTCAAACTCTCTCTTCATTACCATGTAACGGTGATATAGTCAAACGTTTTTTTTTAAATCGGATAATAATTTTGACCTCCAGAGGGACCAAAAGCTAACAAAAGCGATTTTTTGGACAATCCGGAGACATAATTAAGGAAGTTATGATCCAATGGGTGCAAATATCGAAAGGAACCAAGATCTTTGGGTTATAAACATACATGTCAAGTTTCATCAAAATCGGTTCAAAATTGTGACCTCTATAAGGTCCACAACCTTTATATAACATATTTTCACACTATTCGTATACAAACGGCAGCCATTTTGTCCGTCAATTTTGGTCCGATTTTCCCAAATTCAAACTCAACCTTCATAACCATGGAATCGTGATATAATCAAACGGTTTTTTAAATCGGATAACAATTTTGACCTCCAGAGGGACCACAAGCTAAAAAGGGCAATTTTTCAGACAATCAGGGGCCATAATTCAGGAAGTTACGATCCGATGGGCGCAAATATCGAAAGGAACCAAGATCTTTGGGTTATAAACATACATGTCAAGTTTCATCAAAATTGGTTCAAAACTGTGACTTCTATAAGGTCCACAACCTTGATATAACATATTTTCACACTATTCCCTTACAAACGGCGGCCATTTTGTCCGTCAATTTTGGTCCGATTTTCAGGAAATTCGAACTCAACCTTCATAACCATGGAACGGTGATATAATCAAACGTTTTTTTAAATCGGATAACAATTTTGAACTCCAGAGGGACCACAAGCTAAAAAGGGCAATTTTTCAGACAATCAGGGGCCATAATTCAGGAAGTTACGATCCGATGGGCGCAAATATCGAAAGGAACCAAGATCTTTGGGTTATAAACATACATGTCAAGTTTCATCAAAATCGGTTCAAAATTGTGACCTCTATAAGGTCCACAACCTTGATATAACATATTTTCACACTATTCGCGTACAAACGGCGGCCATTTTGTCCGTCAATTTTGGTCCGATTTTCACGAAATTCGAACTCAACCTTCATAACCATGCAACGGTGATATAATCAAACGATTTTTTAAATCAGATAACAATTGTGACCTCCAGAGGGACCACAAGTTAAAAAGGGCGATTTTTCGGACAATCAGGGGCCATAATTCAGGAAGTTACAATCCGTTTGGCGAAAATTTCGAGAGGAACCAAGATCTTTGGGTTATAAACATACATGTCAAGTTTCATCCAAATCGGTTCAAAATTGTGACCTCTACGCTGTTCACAAGGTAAAAAACGTGATTTTTCGTACAATCAGGGGCCATAACCCATGAAGTTAGAGTCCGATACATGCCAATATCGAAAGGAACCGAGATCTTATGGTGATAAACCTATATTTTAAGTTTAATTGAAATCGGATAAAAATTGTGACCTGTAGACTGTTCACAAAAAGATAGGCTGGCACTGCCAGGCAGGATACGCCCACATTTTCGAGAGATGGACAGAGAACAAGCAATACCGAAAGTGAACAAGCAATACTGTATTGGGAGCAGCCATTTAGTTGGTCAGTTCCAGTCTGATATTAATGAAACTCGAAACCGACAATGATTATGGTGTGACGGTACACAACCTAGAAATGTGACTTTTCATCAAAATCGGATAAGAATTGTGACCTGTAGCGAGTCCACAACCATGATATACCATATTTTTACACTATTCGCGTACAAACGGCGACCATTTCGTCCGGCAATTTTGGTACGATTTTCACGAAATTAGAACTCAACCATCCTCATCAAAATCGAATTAAAATTGTGACCTATACAGGGTCCACAACCATTATATATCATTTTTTAAACAGTATTCGCGTACAAACGGCGGCCATTTTGTCTGTCAATTTTGGTCCGATTTTCCCGAAATTCAAACTCAACCTTCCTTACAGTGTAACGGTGATATAATCAAACGTTTTTTTAAATTGGATAATAAGTGTGACCTCCAGAGGGACCACAAGCTAAAGAAAGGGGGATTTTGCGTATAACCAGGGGCCATAATTCAGGAAGTTACGATCCGATATGCGCAAATATTGAAAAGAACCAAGATCTTTGGGTTATAACGATGAATTTCAAGTTTCATCAAAATCGAATTAAAATTGTGACCTTTACAGGTTCCACAACCTTGATATACCATTTTTTAACAGTATTCGCGTACAAACGGCGGCCATTTTGTATGGCAATTTTGGTCTGATTTTCCCGAAATTCAAACTCAACCTTCCTTACAGTGTAACGGTAATATAATCAAACGTTTTTTTAAATCGGATAATAATTGTGACCTCCAAGCTAAAAAAAAAGGCGATTTTGTGTATAATCAGGGGCCATAATTCAGGAAGTTACGCTCCGATATGCGCAAATATCGAAAGGAAGCAAGATCTTTGGGTTATAACCATGAATTTCAAATTTCATCAAAATCGAATCAATATTGTGACCTCCACAGGGTCCACAACCTTGATATACCATTTTTTAACAGTATTCGCGTACAAACGGCGGCCATTTTGTATGGCAATTTTCGTCCGATTTTCCCGAAATTCGAACTCAACCCTCCTTAGGGTGTAACGGTGATATAATCAAACGCTTTTTTAAATCGAATAATAATTGTGACCTCCAGAGGGACCACAAGCTAAAAAGGGTGATTTTTCGGACAATCAGGGGCCATAATTCAGGAAATTACATTCCGATAGCCGCAAATATCGAAAGGAACCAAGATCTTTGGGTTACAAACATGCATGTCAAGTTTCATCAAAATCGGTTCAAAATTGTGACCTCTATAGGGTCCACAAGCTAAAAACGTGATTTTTCGTACAATCAGGGGCCATAATCCATGAAGTTTTGATCCGATACATGCCAATATCGAAAGCAGCCGAGATCTTTTGGGGATAAACCTATATTTCAAGTTTCGTCAAAATCGGATAAGAATTGTGACCTGTAGAGAGTCCACAAACAAATTGTGGACGGACGGACGTCCGGACGGACAGGGGCGACGACATAATCCGTCCACATGAAAATGTGGGCGTATAAAAACGTGAATTTTCGTACAATCAGGGGCCATAACCCATGAAGTTACGGTCCGATACATGCCAATATCGAAAGGAACCGAGATCTTAGGGTGATAAACCTATATTTTAAGTTTCATTGAAATCGGATAAAAATTGTGACCTGTAGACTGTTCACAAACAATTGTGGACGGACGGACGGACGGACGGACAGGGGCGACGACAATATACGTCCACATGAAAATGTGGGCGTATAAAAACGTGATTTTTCGTACAATCAGGGGCCATAACCCATGAAGTTACGGTCCGATACATGCCAATATCGAAAGGAACCGAGATCTTAGGGTGATAAACCTATATTTTAAGTTTCATTGAAATCGGATAAAAATTGTGACCTGTAGACTGTTCACAAACAATTGTGGACGGACGGACGGACGTCCGGACGGACGGACGAACAGGGGCGACGACAATATACGTCCACATGAAAATGTGGGCGTATAAAAACTGATTACGAGTAACAACTCATTATGTAATTATCAGAAAATCATTAGAATTTGATTGCTTTTTATACGCCCACATGGAAATGTGGTCGTATATTGCCGTCGCCCCCGTCCGTCCGCCTGTTGGTCCGTCCATCGTCCACAATTTCTTGTGAACGCTCTAGAGGCTAAAGTTAATGCACGGTGTTTAAGGTCATGAGACGAAGAAGTCTATTGATTTTCAGCAATATCCGATAATTACTACCAGAGTTATGACCCTTGATCACTTTGAAAAATCTTGTGAACGCTTTAGAGGCTAAAGTTAATATCGGATTGACTTTAAATTTATACACAGTGTTTAAGGGCATGGGACGAAGAAGCCTATTGATTTTCGGTGATATCCGATAATTATTACCAGAGTTATGACCCTTGATCACTTTGAAAAAACTTGTGATCGCCCTAGAGGCTAAAGTTAATATCCAATTGACTTTAAATTTATACACAGTGTGTAAGGTCATGATACGAAGAAGCCTGTTGGTTTTCAGCAATATCCGATAATTCCTGCCCGAGTTATGACCCTTGATCACTTTGAAAAATCTTTGTGAACGCTCTAGAGGCTAAAGTTAATATCCGATTGAATTTAAATTTATACACAGTGTTTAAAGTCATGATGCAAAGAAGCCTATTGATTTTCAGCGATATCCGATAATTACTACCAGAGTTATGACCCTTGATTACTTTGAAAACTCTTGTGAACGCTCTAGAGGCTATAGTTAATATCCGATTGACTTTGAATTTATACACAGTGTTTAAGGTCATGAGACGAAGAAGCCTATTGATTTTCGGTGATATCCGATAATTACTACCAGAGTTATCACCCTTGATCACTTTGAAAAATCTTGTGAACGCTCTAGAGGCAAGTTAATATCCGATTGAATTTAAATTTATACACGGTGTTTAAAGTCATGATACAAAGAAGCCTATTGATTTTCAGCGATATCCGATAATTACTGCCAGAGTTATGACCCTTGATCACTTTGAAAAATCTAAAGTTAATATCCGATTGACTTTAAATTTATACACACTATTTACGGTCATGATACAAAATAGCCTATTTATTTTCAGCGATATCCGATAATTACTGCCAGAGTTATGACCCTTGATCACTTTGAAAAACCCTGTGAATGCTCTAAAGGCTAAAGTTAATATCCGATTGACTTTAAATTTGTACACAGTGGTTAGGGTCATGAGACGAAGAATCCTATCTGATTTTCAGTGATATCTGATAATTTCTGACACTTGATCACTTTGAAATATCTTGTGGACAAAGGCCTTGAGACAAACCATCAAAACTATTCTAATCAATTCTGATAATTATTTAATGGACTATTACTCGTAATAAGATTATCATGTGTTGTAAATGTTCTCCTTACTGATAAAAGAAACAATATGCGACAACCCTTGTTGACTGCCCGGACGACTTAGCTGTTGTGGGCGTATGTTTCGTTGCCTGGCAACCTATCTTTATAAAGTTTTACCCCAAGCTAACAATTAGTATATACATGAAACATTTAATATCATGGATTTAGCTGTTCAGTTATCTAAATTCATTGAAAATCAAAATACTTGTTCGTTTCAACACCTTAAACTCTATGTATCAATCTGAAGTCAATTGGATGGTAACTTTGGCCTCTATAGCGTCACAAGAATTTTTGAAGTTATCAAGGGAGATAACTCTGGCAGTAATTTTTTGAAATCGCTAAAAATCAATAGGCTTCTTTGTCTCATGACCTTAAACACTGTGTATAAATCTAAAGTCAATCGGATATTAACTTTGGCCTCCAGAGCGTCCACAAGATTTTTTGAGGTGATCAAGGGCCATAACTCTGGCACTAACTATCGGAAATCGCTGAAAATCAATAGGCGTCTTCGTCTTATAACCTTAAACACTGTGTATAAATTTAAAGTCAATCGGATATTAACTTTGGCCTCTAGAGCGCCCACAAGATTTTTTGAAGTGATCAAGGGCCATAACTCTGGCACTAATTATCGGAAATCGCTGAAAGTCAATAGGCTTCTTCGTATTATGACCTTAAACACTGTGTATAAATTTAAAGTCAATCGGATATTAACTTTGACCTTTAGAGCGTCCACAAGATTTTTTAAAGAGATCAAGGGCCATAACTCTGGCACTAATTATCGGAAATCGCCGAAAATCAATAGGCTTCATTGTCTTATGACCTTAAACGCTGTGTATAAATTTAAAGTCAATCGGATATTAACTTTGGCCTCTAGAGCGTCCACAAGATTTTTTGAAGTGATCAAGGGCCATAACTGTGGTAGTTATTATCGGAAATCGCTGAAAAACAATAGGCTTCTTCGTCTCATGACCTTAAACACTGTGTATAAATTTAAAGTCAATCGGATATTAACTTTAGCCTGTAGAGAGTCCACAAGTAATTGTGGACGCCGGACCGACATTTCAATGTGGGCGTATAAAAACGACCAAAGCCGATTGATCAGAGTGGGCCACTCTGACCTCCCGTCTAGGTGAACCATGGGCCAAAGTAATGTGTTGCAGAGAAAGGGCTCGCAAGCCAAATCCCCACTCAATTACCAGGATTCCACTCTCCACCGACACGGGTCGCAACGCACGGCAAACACGTTGCCCCATTACAGGGATCCTTTTAGTCGCCTTTTACGACACGCAGGACAAACGAAGGGTATATTCTTATCATCCCCTACACCCCAGGGGGGTTGTACTCAGGGGCTTATGTTTTTGTCCCATCTACACGAACTAGGCCCTTTGTCAAACTGTATATTGAGAGGAAGATGGCCGACATTACAAGATTCTTATTGTAGTATTATTGGGTTCAAATGCTGTGATGTCCGGTTGTAGTGTTAAAATGTTGTGATGATACCAATCAGCCACTGTACTGGCTGGATTTTATGGATACCCATATTTATAGTATTTTTAAAGCGCAGACTAGTACATCCCTTTCATAAATTTGAAGATTATGATGTAGACCGTTTGTAAGTATAAAACACACAATTCCACTTTGAGAAATGTGCACAGCTAACAACAATATCCACTATTTGTAATCTCTTCAAATTGCGAACTGATTAGAAATAGCCAATTTCATATTTACATTTTTCAATACAGATGCCTAGCACCTATTGATTTCCATTTATATCTCTTCAAATAGCTGATATAAATGTATTATTTTTGGTTTTATGTTATACATATTGCTGAACATATACCAGGTTATGTCTGGGATAAAGCACAACTGTGGGGATATGCTAAAAAAAAGCCAAACCAACAGTGAGGCTGACGTCCCCGCCGAAATCCCAAAATAAATAGATGACAGATATTAATTAATCGCACATTTATTTTTTCCAAAAGTATCGAGCAATCAAACTATACACTAAGTTCCATCGACCTCTATCAGATAGAATCAAGATTATCTTGTCCCAAAGTCTCGACCAAAGAAATTGATTAGCTCTGCACAGCTTTAGCTCCAAATATTAATCATTGAACTCAGTCAAGACATTCACCTAATGAACATCTACATCAAGTTTAAACATTCTACCTCAATTAAAAGTAGAGTTATTATGTTCCAAAGTCTTGACCAATCAAATTGCTTATCTCTGTTTACCCTATGCATACAATGCTCCATCAAGGTATTGACCTAATAAACACATACACCAAGTTTGAACATTCTAGCTCAATTAGAAAGAGTTATTGTGTTCCAAAAAGTGTGACAGACGGACAGACAAACAAACTCCTTTTAATAGTCCCCCGCCTATCAGGATGTTAGAATTGGGCTTGTATTTCATTTTAAATAGTGTTTATGACTCAAACAATCTATCAGGGTTGCAGAGTGAAGCTTATAAAATTGATTGGATTCTAGTTCTTCTTAGTGCTTATAAACCTATAACGGTAAATCCCTTTGATCTTTGGGGTAAATTCTAAGCTCGGAATAACTTGCGATCTTAAAGTTGGGGGCGGCCTTGAATATATATAGGGGAATTTGGGGTTATTCTTCTGAGGTTTTTCTTTTAACCCGTACCGGGTTATTCTTTCACTGCAGGTTTTTATTTCCCCATAAGAAAACATGGAATAGGGTTTTTCTTGTGGGAATTCTGGGATATACTCATGATCAATATAGCGGGTAAAATTTTGAGTTTTTAACAATCTGTTGACGTGCTCGCCAAAATAACACTTCCGTGTATGACATTAAAGGTACCCTACTTTCAATTAGAAATTAAATGGGGGTTTAACTTCTTACTAGCCCTGTCCTACAGTGTGGGGGAGATAGGGTTTAACGCCCAATCGACACATCCAGGGCATTTCGGGACTTACACGTCGTTCAATTCTATTCCAATAATTCCCCTGCGCGTAGGGTCTTAGAACGTTGGAGGAATCCGGAGAAAACCCACAAGGTTTGACAGGCGATCCCAAGTCCTGTCACGTACATCTGGGGAATCGAAACGATCCAGTTGCAACAAGGGGAAATAAACAACACAAATTATATGCTTTATTTCATATTTATATTGAAGGTTATAGTATTTCTTGCATTTTTGACTTCCAGGCGTTGGTTAAGTTTCACTTGAAGTCGGTCGTCGAGTGAGGCGTTCTACGGCGAGTCGTCGAATATGCATCTTTGTGGTTGGTCGTTTATTTAGGCCGACAAGTCGACTATTTTGGCCGATAACGATTGGTCGGCTAGTATCTTTACTTCCCCATACAAATAATTAGAAACATCGGATCTGTGTATTTGAGGCTCATTTGGAAATACGAATAGCTTCACTTTTATGACCTGTAAAAAAGATAGGCTGGCACTGCCAGGCAGGATACGCCCACATTTTCTAGAGATGGACAGAAAACAAGCAATACCGAAAGTGATTTTTCCTACATCTTTAAGTCCTGTATTTCATACTGTATTGGGAGCAGCCATTTAGTTGGTCAGTTCCAGTCTGATAGTAATGAAATTCGAAACCGACAATGATTATGGTGTGACGGTACACAACCTAGAAATGTGACTTTTCATCAAAATCGGATAAGAATTGTGACCTGTAGAGAGTCCACAACCATGATATACCATATTTTTACACTATTCGCGTACAAACGGCGACCATTTCGTCCGGCAATTTTTGTACGATTTTCACGAAATTAGAACTCAACCATCCTCATCAAAATCGAATTAAAATTGTGACCTATACAGGATCCACAATCATGATATATCATTTTTTTAACAGTATTCGCATACAAACGGCGACCATTTTGTCTGTCAATTTTGGTCCGATTTTCCCGAAATTCAAACTCAACCTTCCTTACAGTGTAACGGTGATATAATCAAACGTTTTTTTTAAATTGGATAATAATTGTGACCTCCAGAGGGACCACAAGCTAAAGAAAGGGGGATTTTGCGTATAACCGGGGGCCATTATTCAGGAAGTTACGATCCGATATGCGCAAATATCGAAAAGAACCAAGATCTTTGGGTTATAACCATGAATTTCAAGTTTCATCAAAATCGAATTAAAATTGTGACCTTTACAACGTCCACAACCTTGATATACCATTTGTTAACAGTATTCGCGTACAAACGGCGGCCATTTTGTGTGGCAATTTTGGTCTGATTTTCCCGAAATTCAAACTCAACCTTCCTTACGGTGTAACAGTAATATAATCAAACGTTTTTTTAAATCGGATAATAATTGTGACCTCCAAGCTAAAAAAAAGGCAATTTTGCGTATAATCAGGGGCCATAATTCAGGAAGTTACGATCCGATATGCGCAAATATCGAAAGGAAGCAAGATCTTTGGGTTATAACCATGAATTTCAAGTTTCATCAAAATCGAATCAAAATTGTGACCTCCACAGGGTCCACAACCTTGATATACCATTTTTTAACAGTATTCGCGTACAAACGGCGGCCATTTTGTATGGCAATTTTCGTCCGATTTTCCCGAAATTCGAACTCAACCTTCCTTAGGATGTAACGGTGATATAATCAAACGTTTTTTTAAATCGAATAATAATTGTGACCTCCAAGCTAAAAAAAAGGCGATTTTGCGTATAATCAGGGGCCATAATTCAGGAAGTTACGATCCGATATGCGCAAATATCGAAAGGAAGCAAGATCTTTGGGTTATAACCATGAATTTGAAGTTTCATCAAAATCGAATCAAAATTGTGACCTCCACAGGGTCCACAACCTTGATATACCATTTTTTAACAGTATTCGCGTACAAACGGCGGCCATTTTGTATGGCAATTTTCGTCCGATTTTCCCGAAATTCGAACTCAACCTTCCTTAGGGTGTAACGGTGATATAATCAAACGGTTTTTTAAATCGAATAATAATTGTGACATCCAGAGGGACCACAAGCTAAAAAGGGTGATTTTTCGGACAATCAGGGGCCATAATTCAGGAAATTACATTCCGATAGCCGCAAATATCGAAAGGAACCAAGATCTTTAGGTTACAAACATGCATGTCAAGTTTCATCAAAATCGGTTCAAAATTGTGACCTCTATAGGGTCCACAAGCTAAAAACGTGATTTTTCGTACAATCAGGGGCCATAATCCATGAAGTTTTGATCCGATACATGCCAATATCGAAAGGAACCGAGATCTTATGGGGATAAACCTATATTTCAAGTTTCGTCAAAATCGGATAAGAATTGTGACCTGTAGAGAGTCCACAAACAAATTGTGGACGGACGGACGGACGGACGTCCGGACGGACAGGGGCGACGACATAATACGTCCACATGAAAATGTGGGCGTATAAAAATGTGGACGGACGGACGGACAGACGGACGGACAGGGGCGACGACAATATACGTCCACATAAAAATGTGGGCGTATAAAAAAGCGTTGCGGGGCATCAGACGTTGGGGAGCAGGCAATTATGAACAATTATGAACCAATTTCTCACAAATGTTAAAGGGACAATCCCGATAAGAACAGAGTCTCAAAAATTAAAGTCCGAGCATTAATGAAATTTATGGACCAAAATATAGAGGCATGGTATATATACCTTGGCTCAATGTTTCAGCTCAAAATATTGAGTCGTTTTGACGTTAAAGTCAACACTGCTTATCCGGACACGTAACCCTTTTAAGATTTCGGGTCAATTTTTTGATTGGGTGACTTGATAATCGATTCTCGTTTCTTGAGAGGTCTATACAGTGAATGACCCATGTACTGTACTGATAACAAAAGGTAAATTTCACCTACATATCATTTTTATAGAAAAAAGTCTGGTTTTATCCAGATACTGTATAATACAACGGTCTCCATTTCCAGATGAAGACTGTCAGGTTTAAGTTATTTACAAGCGTATCACAAATATCGGGTTAGTTGGTTATAAGGGATTTTAACACAAAATTAAGCAGTTTTATTCCCCCAAAAGTTATCGGGATTGGCCCTTTAAGGATATGGTCGTTGGGGGGGGGGGCCAAAATACCCCTTGTATATGCACAAGGGTTAAATATTTGTCGAAATTGGCACTGTCTCTCTTCTTCACGTTTGTTCCACTGTTGCCTCTGCCATCGGGAGGGGACACGTGACAGATACTCATAGTCATGCGTTGACCCAGTCGAAATTCTTCATTACTCGGTAATACGGCAGCCACTTTCTGTAACACGTCTTCAGCTTTTAACAAGCGATACTCACGGAACGGTAATCAGATTGGTGTTTTGAGTCCTGGGTGACTGATGGCAATTCTAACGTAGTCACTTTCTCTGGCGTCCAAGGTTCGGCGAATTTCCTCAATGATGGCCTCCAAGGTGTCGTGTAGTCGTTGTGGCACATCTATGGCTGGAAGGTGGGTCCAATCTTCAAGAAAATCTTTTTCCACACATATCGCTGTATAACGTACAACGGCCCTTCTCAGGGCCAACTTAATCAATGCAAAAAGAGTTGTTTCCCCCTTCTCCTCCTCTCTTCCCTCTTCTTTGTCCTTTCTCTCTCTCTCTCTTCCCGTACATGCAAGGTTACATGCAAGGCATCAGAGGTTGGGGAGCAGGCCATTGCTGATCTTCCAATCCTCTCAAAAATTTGTCCATCTCGGGATCATGGCGTCGTTCTTCCTCCACCTCACATTCCCACATGACGCGGATGGTCTGTATACCATACTGCTCCTGGACCAGTCTCTACCAGGTTTCGGCTTTTGCATCAGGGCTCGAGGAATGACGACGAAGGTGTCTTTTGAAGTAGTGCTTGCGTAACACGCGTCTGCAGACGGAGGCCAGGGTCAGGCTCTTCTCAAAGGGATCGATTACCGTGTCCATGAGAAATATGTCGCGAAACACGCCACAACATCAGCGGAGGACATCTACGTCACTCTTACAGTAGGCCAGAATTTCCTGGCAAAAATCAAAGACATCTTGACTGTGCTGCTCGTACCACTTGTGAAACTTCTCTCTTTCCGTCACACTCATGCCATCGGGATCGTAATCAGGAGGATAGGCGTCCACGTATTCTTCATTCTCCGGTCTGCTTTACCACCATTCATACTGACTTCGGGTTGCGCCAGAGAATGTTTGTGCAGTGTCTGTAAAATCAGCAGTTAGTCATAACCTTTGAAGTTGTGGGCCACGGCAATCACGGGACTCGATTCGTGACTGTCATTATTCCGACCATCTACCACCGTATCGTGAGCAGAGAGTTGTAAAAACCATTTTCCCACATCGTCCATCGTGTCTTGACCATTAAACACAATTTCCCGTTGGTGATTCCAGTACATGTCACAGTGCTCGCAGGGTTCTTGGTTGTCGATACAAAAGTGACAGCACGTTTGCAAGACACATAGGTTGGGAATGTGTTCACCGGTATCTTGCTGGCATTCAAAGTCAAAGAAGACGAAGCGGGTCAACGTTGATTTCTGTAGTTTGTCGATTTGGGTCTTTCGGTCTCCGTTAATGTCGATGGGTGATTTTAGCTGTTGAATGTAGAAAAATTGTTTTTCGGCCCTGCGCCACTCTCGGCAGATGAAATACTCATATTCTCTGCATCGATGTTCTTATAAATTTCGCTTGGCCTTGATAATGTCCCACTCCTTCTGACACTTCTCGCATTTCTTCCACCGATGACAGATACTGCACTTGGCTCTGGAACAGGTGGCAAGGTGATTGTCGAAGCACTGGCGGCTCATAAACACGCGATGACAACGGTAACACGTCTTTGTGTTGGGATCAGGTGGACAGGGTGAACCCATTGTCTTACATCCTTGGCACATCACGTGACACAAATGTTCTTCAGCATGATCGTATCCTACTTGACAGGTCTGGCAAAAGTACGACCTTTCCACAAAGGCGGGCATGGAGGTAATGACGTCGTAATGTCTCTCGTGTAAATACAGGTTCAGCTGTTTTGGGGTGCCGGTGACGTATTTTGTTCCTCGATAGATCGCCTTACCAAAGGTGGCCCCGAGAGAAAACGTTGAGCTGATATCCTTGCTCTCCCAAATACTTGGCGTACAGTTTCCAGGTTTCCATCCCCGTGCAGGCTTGTCTGGCTCCACCGACAGCATCGATGAGTGCTTTGGTTTTCCTCGTCTGCCACGAGTGGGGTCCTGTGTTGTTGATTAATCTCTTCCTTTCTCTTTCCCATTCAGGCGTGTCCTGTTTGTTGGCATAATGACGGGCGACGACAATGGCTCGCTGAATACATAGATTGTCGCTATTCTTAATGGTGACCAGACATCTCTTTTTCTTTAACCTTGTGCGTACACGTCGCACGAAAAATGTTGTCGGCTACTAGGGGTAATCTAAGACCCCAGACATAAATAGGTTTTTGGGCGAATAATTTTATTCAAATACGATCAAACTACAGCTTCATATCAAGACTGAACAATAATCAATCAGGCTATAACAAAATATTTCCCTGTCTTCCGTTAGCCCAGGTTAAGTGCAAAAGAGTAGTACGTTAAATCCCATTTCATTTCATTTACAAAATATTTCAGGTATTACCAGTGATGATAAGAATTATAAGGTTTTTCTGAAACCATACAAATCTAAAAATATCGTAATTGTCATCTTCCATGTAGAATTGTCTTTTGATGGGGTTGGTAGGGTTCCTTACTAGAATAAGCAAAACAATATCATCAGTAAGAAAGATTCCTAATACAAAGCTAACACAGATTGCAAGACAGATTAGACACCTGTAACCGCCAAAATCTTGAAATGAAAGGGAAGGGGGGGGGGGTCCACAAGACCCCTGGTATCCGATAATGTAATATTCGTAGTTTCTTATCAAATGATGAATGTTGCCACTGCCTCACCTCCATTCTATTTGCAGCATTATACTAGACATCAAGTTTCTGACAATGTATAAAATTCTCGCTAGACAATTATGAACCAATTTCTCACAAACGTTAAGGATATGGTCATTGGGGGGCCAAAATACCCCTTGTATATGCACAAGGGTTAAATATTCGTCGAAATTGGCACTGTCTCTCTTCTTCACGTTTGTTCCACTGTTGCCTCTGCCATCGGGAGGGGACACGTGACAGATACTCATAGTCATGCGTTGACCCAGTCGAAATTCTTCATTACTCGGTAATACGGCAGCCACTTTCTGTAACACGTCTTCAGCTTTTAACAAGCGATACTCACGGAACGGTAATCAGATTGGTGTTTTGAGTCCTGGGTGACTGATGGCAATTCTAACGTAGTCACTTTCTCTGGCGTCCAAGGTTCGGCGAATTTCCTCAATGATGGCCTCCAAGGTGTCGTGTAGTCGTTGTGGCACATCTATGGCTGGAAGGTGGGTCCAATCTTCAAGAAAATCTTTTTCCACACATAACAATTCGTTTCTAAACAATCAGCTGTATCTTCTCTCCACGGGTCGTAAAGAAAAACTCATCTTGATTCGCTCGGTGATCGCATGAAAGTGTCATAAGCTGTTGCATCGCATCCTTTTATCCCCTATATTTCGTGACGTCATCAAACGTTTGATACCGTACACCCTACGCTGTATAACGTACAACGGCCCTTTTTAGGGCCAACTTAATCAATGCAAAAAGAGTTGTTTCCCCCTTCTCCTCCTCTCTTCCCTCTTCTTTGTCCTCTCTCTCTCTTCCCGCACGCGCGACCCACTCTCCGTACATGCAAGGTTACATGCAAGGTCACATGCAACGACGAACTAGGTCAAAGGGTCATTCAGTGAAATGGAACGTGCTTGCGTGGCTGTACAACTACTTATGTCACCATCACTAGAGAGATCACACTTAGCCCAGTTCGGATGTGGTATTCTACCCTTGAGAATTGAGACTGGCCGTTATACTAGTCAAAAGATCAAGGATAGATTGTGCATAATGTGTCAATCTGGAAGTATAGAAGATGAGTGGCACTTCCTTTTTCATTGTCCAAAATACAATGACGAAAGAATAAAAATGTACGAAGCAATGACAAAACATGAACATGATTTCGAAAACTTGAATGACAATGCCAAAATGATTAAATTAATGAACTACCCTCGATGTTGAGCAAAATACATTACAAAGTCGTTTAATTTAAGACGAAAATCCTTATTTAATCCTAACTAATTGTACATAAATAATCTCTCAACAAAATAACTACAAATATTTATATTATTACATGCATTTACTTTATTATTAATTATATTTAAAGTGACTTATAGGCCTCAGAGGCCGGGTGTTTGCATTATGTTATAAATTATATTGCATATAACATAACATAAGTCACTATAATAAAAATTTCTTCTTCTTCTTTAACACACAAATGATGAATACAGTACCAAAAAACGATGAAACATAACCAAAACAGCCATGAACGGCTAAGACTCATTTGACACCTGATTAGAATAAAACAAATTGAAAGTAACCCAGAAATGTCACTGTGCATACTCCGCATATAGTCGCGTATTATCCAGGCACTTTTTATGATACAACCTAGACGCCGGTCTTCAAACACAGAGCAATACCGACAAGTGGAAATGTTTTGAAACCCTATCACAGGGCTTGAGGTAGTTGCTAGGGGATGAGTTAGAGGTTATTAAGGGCCTTTCATACAAAATTAAGCAGTTTTAACCCCTAAAATGACATGTATCTGGGATTAGCCCTTTAAGGTAATGAAACAAAAGAAACCTATTGATTTTCAGCGATTTCCGATAATTAGTGCCAGAGTTATGGCCCTTGATCACCTCAAAAAATCTTGTGGACGCTCTAGAGGCCAAAGTTAATATCCGACTGACTTTAAATTTATACACAGTGTTTAAGGTCATGAAACAAAGAATCCTATTGATTTTCAGCGAATTCCGATAATTACTGTCAGATTTTTTCTCCATTGATCACTTTGAAAATTCATTTGTAACGCTCTAGAGGCCAAACTTATAATCCAATTGAATTCAGATTGATACGCAGAGTTTAAGGTCTTGAGTCGAACAAGTACATTGCTTTTCAATAAATTTTGATAATCCATGATTTTAAATGTTTCGTATAGTAAGCGTTAGCATGGGACAGAACTTTATAAAAACCAAAGAAATTCTAATGATTTTCTGATAATTACTTTATGAGTTGTTAATCTTAATCAGATTTCAGAGTATTATAAATGTTTCATCACCGAAAAAAGTAAGAATATACGACAACTCTTGTTGACTGCCTGAACGATTTAGCTGCTGTGGGCGTATTTTTCGTTGCCTGGCAACCTATCTTTTATCAAATACAAATTTATGAATTAATATACAAAACAAGCAACACTTCTGGAAGAAAGATTTTATTTCATATCAAAACACTCAAATGTCAAGTCATTGCTATCTAAGAAATAAACTCTTATGGATATATTATGTAAGATTTAGGTAAAGAGCTAGCCATAATTGCTAAAATAGTACCAAAATAGATAATGTAAAATGAAAAATTTGTTTGAAGGTTTGACAAGACATTTGCAATAATTTTAACCACCTTACTAGCTAGTTGGTCAAAGCTAAGTCTTGCTCCTCCATTTTAAGCTTAAATCAAAATATGGCTGAACTGTTCTAATTTATTTAATATCAGAGAAATCTGATGCCATCAAGGATTGATTATGGCCTGGATAAGTTAATTAATGTGTAATTAATAATTTAGAAAACATTTCAGGCCTAAAGAAAGACCTGCAATAGGCAGAGTTAGCTCTTGCATAATGTATGTTTAATAATATAGCAATATCATCATGAGCTGGCTCTGAGACGGCTTGTAATAATCAGTGATATTGAAAGGAAAGAGAGAAAGAAATGGGGTTAACGTCCACTAAACACACTAGGTCATTTCGGTACTAACATATGGTTTAATGTTAGAGGTCTTTAGCAGTGGCAGAAATGATATTGAAAACCGAGGCTGCTGGTCTTGTGTATACATGTACATCTCCTAAATATGACATTAAACAGACTTCTTTTTAGAGTTTCAAAATGACTTTTTGACTTTGCTTTAAACATCATAGGGTAAATTTTGAAAATAAAAAAAAATAATGGTCTGGTAGAATATGCTGGGCAGACAAGGCTGATTACCAATTAAATTATTGTGAGTGGCCTTTTTTTTTTGTATTTTTATGTTCAATTACTCCATACTCCTAGGTGAAGTATAGCCTAATGATTACCTAAAAATAAAATGAGTTATATTAATGTATATTCTGTGACACCAATACAATTTAAATTTTAATAATAAATGAGACCTCAATTGACCTCTGGTCCATTGTTTAAAATATGTGTCTATACATGTAGGTTAAGCATTTATTCCATGGATTTTAAATCTCGTATTTTCCAGGCACCTATTAAATATCGTAATCTTATTAATAAAATGTCTAGTCCCATTTCTATCCAACTCAATACAGGCACCATCTTTGATCCTTCAATTTCTTCCCATTTTACAGCTACTTCACTGATTGGCACTTTAAGAAACTGAGCCAGATATAATAAATCAACATCAAATGCCCATCGATTAACGTGTAAATTAGAAAATAAAACATCAGCCGCATGTCTTGATAAAAGCTTAAAGCCACATTGAGTGTCCCTAACCCCACGAACACATAAGAAAGAGACAAGGAAATGAAAACCATGCATTAGGAATGTGCGAAAAATTGATCGATGTGCAATAGACTGTTGTTCTAAATGAGCTCTTGACCCACAAACAACTGCCAGGCCATTTTCACAAATTTTTTCCAATTCTTCTTCTAATTTTTCTACATCCGAAAATTTACTTGCCCCATCTGCATCAGCGAATAAAAGTATTGTGCCCCGTCCAACCAACATACCCTGGCGAACTGCTCCCCCTTTTCCACGATTTTTATAGAGTGTCATAACACGAACTTTGTCAGTTCCATATTTTTGTGAATACTTTAAGCCAACTTTAGATGTTGCATCCTTGCTACCATCATCAACGATGACTATTTCATAGGTAAAATTTGAGATTTTGTTTCTATTTTCAAGATATTCTAAAGCTTCATCTAACATAACTGGCAGTCTCTTCTCTTCATTATAAGCTGGAACGACAATTGTGAGGTCCAATGATGATTCATCTTTTAAACTAGGAAATTTGGTAGATGACTCCTGGTCTGGAGAGTGATAAAAAGTTGTCTCTGTGCTGTGAAACGATAGACTGGGATACCGTTCAGAGTTCAAATAAATGAAAACAATGGCACCCACAACAACAGTAAGTGCTAACACAACTAAATAAAGCATTAATTCACATAAACAAAAGGGTGCCATATTGTTTAGTTTTTTCACAGAAAATTAACCGGAAGATTCGTGTTAATAACTGGTTGGTCGATTAAAAGGTGGACAAACACCTCAATACAACTATTGCAGCAGATGTTTTCGTCTAGATCGTCATGCCAAGTAAGCTCTATTTGTGACTTCCCTTTTCCGTAAAAATTTCAGTCTGGACAAGGCATTATAAAGCTATACAGACAACTCATCCCAATATAAGACAACTCATCCCAAGGTAGAAGACAACTCATCCCAATATAAAAGACAACTCATCCCAAGATAAAAGATTACTCATCCCAACTTTACAACATGGATAGAGACATGAGTTACAAGACAATTCATCCCAACTTAGGCTATTTGTTTTATAACAATTGCTTTCTCTGAGGATCACTCACATATCCTATAAAAGCTGTAATGAACTTCATTTTGGAAAAGTGGATGACAAGCAGAATATGGACCATCCCCACTCGGCAAACCTCGGCAAATTCCGTAACCTTTGGAACGTACGGGCGCTATAGGGCCGATAAGTAAATCCCGCAAAATTACGAGATTTCACGAGAAATTGAACTTCCGGTGACATGTGTTAGTATCACGCGATTTTGTTAGCCTGATAATGTTGATTGCAAATTGCAAGCGAGTAAATTGGGTTAAATATTTATTCATTTGTGCCTACCCGAAACAATGTTGTACTTTTCGCTCACCAGTTACTAATTTTATAAAAAAAACAAAGTCATAAATTATGCAAGAGTGAGAGTTTTGGAGATTTATTAGCTGTGAAAAATGACGAAGCGACGATCGACTGACTGCCGTCTGCCAGTACGAGTACGACGATTCAACTCCGTTGAGTCCTTGAGCAGGTATGTCGAAAATCCATTATCATTAATTAGTTAGGACTATAATTTGTACAATCTAGTCATCGTTCCATTTATTTGATAAAATACAAATCAAGCGATTGAAAATAATATACTGCATAGTTAAAGCCGGGGACAATTGCCAGAAAAACTAGGCTTGGGCTGTCACATCGAGCGGCTTGTAAACGCTTACGGAAATACCAAACATGTTTGTTTACTGTATTCATACACGTTTAATATATATTACGGATTGTCTTTTGACTTGGAATAGTCACACACACATTCCATTCATCCACTTTCCAAACCACTGAACTTCGAAAAATGTTTCCGAGTAGAATACCGTATATTTAAGTGAAAATTTTACAAAGTTTGGGAATTGATAAAGCCAAAAATAATGAGATAAAGATCAAGTTGATTTTTTTTTTTTTTAAATCTAAATGTAGAAATAATTTTATCAAATTGGACTTGGAGAATCATGTGCAGCTAAGCAGAATATCAATGGAATTTGTAATATTATTTCTTTTTTGTGAGCAGAATCACATTATAATTTATAATCATGAAGAAATAGATATCAGATTAGTGTTGTTAAAGGGGTGGATTTGTAAATAAATTAGGGCCTTTGGGAAAAATTAAACGATTCTGGTTGAAGCCTAAAGGAACTTTTTAGTAAAACCCTTTTTCAAAGTCGTGTGCAAATTCCAACTACGTGAACAAAGTGGTACTTTCTTGGCATTAAGTTGGATTTGATTTTATTTTATACCCATCTGTAAAGTGATAGCCTATGAAATCTGAGAACTCCGTTTTAATTTAAGCATAACAAATACTGCAAATTTTATTCAAACATACTAATAATTAATATGTATTTTTTTTTTTTCAGCCCACCAAAATAGAAGCCTCTGTATTTACTTTTATGAAGAATTTTCATTTGATGACCACAGGGATTTTTAAACTGATAAATTTCTAACATGGAAGGAACAATGTGAAAATAATGCTTAAAACGGTTATTGGCACTGAGCGATTGTTTCATCCATAAATTCTAATTTTAAAACAGTTTTCATTGAACGATAAACAGGCTTGTTATGTGAGTGCCTGAATGACTTTGAAATGCATATTTCTTGTAAAGAAGTGGAATACATATAACTCTCAACTGTACATTAATTACACATTTCTTTGTTTTGGAAAAATTTCAATAAATATATTAATTGAAATCATTGGATTATTGTGAAATATTTCTTTCTAACAGAATGTTGGGAGAATGTACCAGGTATAGAGATTATTTATCTATTCACAAAATTATAAATTTTCCTCACTCAATGAAATAAACCTGATATTTGTGTAAAAGTCAATTTCTAATATACATACATGTATCTGTTACATGTACATGTATTCAGTAAACTGCAAAAATTATCAGTTTTGATTTGAATTTGACTCGCACCCCCCTTAATAATGGTATAAAACCATTTATTTTAACCTACACAGATCACAATTTTTAAAACTAAACATGTACACAGTGAATGAAAATATGTCATTCTCATACTTTACTTTTGCCATGTATCTGGTAAAGTTTCTCTTTGATAATGTAAATGTCCAAATTTCTTGCCATATAAATCTGTACAAATTTAAAGTGAAATGTGAATGAAACTAGGCCTATGATATATTTTCTTGAGCAAATTTTCAAGGCCACAAAAACTTTTAACTTCACACAGTTTCAACTATAATGTATAGGGATAGAATAGCATTGTACTATCTTTAGATTTTCTGGGTCTCTATTATATTGCAATGTAAATACACATATAGGCTTTTCATATTTCAGATTTATTATTTCTATTAAAAAACAAAATTGATTATTTCGTTCTGATTCGCAGACCGACAAATGTTCTTGGTAATCTATGAGAAATAAACTTGGTGCCAATCCAAACTTTGTCTTGATATCTAATTCATTCTTTATTTTAAAATAGGCTTCTTTTCAAACATCAGCTTGCTTGTAGCGTGCATAATATTTACAATGCTGTCTGAAATGTAGAAAATTGAAATGAAATAAAATTAAGAATATTTGACTGAACAGCAGCTCCACAGCCTACGCTTATATCGAATTCCATCTATCAAGGGATCTTTTACATGCATGCCAATGTGTACACAGGACCTCGGTTTATTATCCCATCCAAGCGACTAGACAGATGTCTTTGTCAGGCTCCCCGTCCTACATCACTGAATCATGCCGGAATATCTGGATGAACTTTCTCATTCTTAGTCAATGCAGGGATCGAACACCCAACCTCCAGGCTAGTGAGTCAGCGTCTTACCGACTTAGCCACCGTTGCCCTGTTACTGAGCAATGTCAATTAGTGTAAAACATAAAATTTAGCACCAATTGTTCAATGGGAACCATCAGCAGTGGAAATAAATGTGTTCTGAATTAAATGAACAACCATAGGCAATCATTTTAGAGAAATGAAATGGGTTAATGTCCTACTCCAACTGGGATAATGAAGACAGACTTTACACCATACAGTGTGCTATAAGAGAAATTTTGTTAAGGCCTACTCTTATATCAAAATCTGACTGCCAAAGGAAACTTTTACGTATACACCAATAAGTAGTCTGGACCTCAGTTTTCCGTCCCATCCAAACGACTAAACAGCTGTCCTTGTCAGGCCCTCCGTCCTGCACCACTGACAAGGGGAAACTACACCGGAAAATGTCGAACTTTATCGGCAAACACCAAGATCAAACCTGTGACCTTTCGGCTAACAAGCCAGAGTCTTACTCACTTAGACAGTTGCTCCGCAATCATGATAGATAATTACATGATGGCACTGTTATAAAGGGAAAGGAATCATTTTACAGGTATTCCTTTCCAAATATATAACAGTGTCATCATGTAATTACTGTTAAGGTAAGTAGATACTGCTATGTATGGCTAACTTTTTTTAGAATTCTGTCACAATTAGAACCGTATATGCCTACCTTTAACATAACACCAAGTTATATTTAATCAATATTATGGTATAACCTGTCACAATGGTTTTTCCCTCTTCATTCATCTGAGGAAGAAAATGTAATAAATATCAGACAAATGCACTGCCAAACAATTTAAATACTCCACATATTGTGTGTCCTTATTTATTTTTCTTTTGATAGTTGATCACTGTTTTGTAAGAAATAGGTTGGCCTATATCATGATGTCATGATGACTAGTATTGTCTTAACTTTACAAATCTTCACAAAAGGCTGTGAGATATCCTGCCTGCATATCCTGACTTTTTTTTTTGAGAAATGATCACCTTTTCCTTTAGAAAATATAGGCATATCACATGGCTTGGTATTATTTTAAATTTAATTTACAAATCTTCACAAACTGCTGTGTGATATCCTGCCTGCATGTTGTGACTTTTTTTTGAGAGCAGATCACTTTTTTTATTAAAGAAATATATAGGCCTATATCACAAGGCCTAGTATTTTTTTAAACTTTAGTTTACAAATCTTCATAAAATGCTGTGAGAATTCTGCCTGCATATTGTGATCTCTTATTTTTGGACAGGTGATCCCAGTTTTTAGAAATAGGTAGGCCTATTTCATGAGGCCTTGTATTCATTATTTTAACTTTACAAATCCTCACAAAATGCAGGGGTATATATTATATATAGCCTGCTTTTTTGAGATAGCTGATCATTTTTTTAAAATATTTACGCCACGGTAGGCCTATATCATTTGGCCAAATATTTAAACTTTACAAATCTTCAAAAAATGCAAAATCTTCTTGAGTTGAGGCCTGGTATTATTTTATTATTACAAATCTTCGGAAAATGTCTGTCAAGTAAAACCATACAATCCAATCCAAGGGTACTAAATCATACTGAATATAGGCCTAAGTAAATTGAAATATTTCAATAATGATATTCGTCCATATTCGTTATTTGACAAATTACCTACTTCTTGAATCAGAACACCTTCCACGTTTTCTACGGCAGTTTTACGCCCATCCTCTCTGTGCTAAAAACTTGAATATTTCCTCAACATCATATTATAATCCACCAATATGCTGAAATAAAACACGCTGTAGAGCTAGTAAAGTTTTAAACTTGTCGAAAAATTCAAGGGAGATTGTGAAACGAGCCACTCGATTTTTATAGATTTTTTTTTAATCTTAAAACACAAGTAGTACTAGGCCTAGTAGGATTACTATAACACTTTTTTGCAAGGTTGCATTACCTGTACTTAGAATTAAAACCCATGGGAATAATTCTTTCAACTTTATATAACAATAAAAACTTTAAAATATAAATTTCTCGAAGCACTAAATGTGCAGGCGGAGGAATAATTATGTACTGGTAATGGGGTTTGTTTGTAAACAAATCTAACTCAGACCGCTACTATACGGTATTGGATAAGGCTAAAACTGTGAAACCAAGGCTTGGGTTAGAGCATACTATTTCAAGAATAATATCAAATATTTGATTAAGATATGTTTAAATAATTGATTTACATACCTTGATAAACAAACTAAAATATCTGTTATTTTTCTTTTGTAAAACGAAAGTAATTGGTGCCGCGAACGCTTCATCGATTCACAATCAATGCCTTGCGAGGCATCGTCTTTTCCGCCATAGCTGGGTACATGTCACCGGAAGTAGATTACCGAAGAAATCGTCGCGAGACTTAGCGGCCCTATTGCACTTTCGCACCTCTGCCAGTTCCCGTGGTTGTAGCGACTTGTTCAGGGAATGTTCAGGAGGACTAGTGATGATCCAACACAAAATTTCAGCCGAATCGATCAATAACTTGTCATTTTACCGACCTTTTACGTTCAGGTTCACATATCGTCTTATCCGGTCGACGCCGTTTTCTTCGTTTAACATTTTCGGTTTAGGTCTAAGGGAAGTAACTCCTGTTTAACATATTAGGGATAAGACCGGTAATTCTCTACAGTTCCACTTTAGCGGAAAATCGATATTTCTTGGCCTATAACATTTTTCCAGTAACATTCCTATGATCTTAATGCTTTTAAATACAAAGTCATCTAATAAAAATATCGTGGCCTGTTCGAATTTTTTCCCGCCTGTGGAGGTCACATGCACCTTTCACATTGACCACACCCATGGCCATTGACTTCTTTTCCGACACGGACCCTCAACGTTTGATCGTTTTCTGATCAAGCGGTGTGCGACAGAACCAAGGTCAAGGTCGGTGGTTCAAGCCAAGATTGTGGCCTCTGAAAAAGGTTACTGGGTAAAGGTCGTAAGTCAAGGTTAAATGTCCAAAAACTGACTTTGAAAAGTTTCAGTTCAGTTTACTGTAACATGACCTTGACCCACGGCTTTGACCTAATTACCTTTTTTGAAGGTCATCGTCTCTGCTTTCACCTCGAACAATGAACTTGATAATACAGCGAGAAATAGGGTCATGGCAAGCATAAACGGAAAGGCCCCGAGATCGACGGGAAGTTTGGACTCAAGGTCAAAGTCAAGGTCACGGTTCGTTAGCCTTGACTAGTGCAAGTCACCACGACCGTCTACATTGACCACGCCCATTGCCTTCCTTTTCGTCACGGACCCTCTGCGTTTGACAGTTTTCTGATTGAGCAGTGTGTGACAGGACCAAGGTCAAGGTTGGTTGTTCAAGCTAAAATTGTGGCCTTTGAACATGGTTACTGGATGAAGGTCGTAAGTCAAGGTCAAATGTCCAAAAACTGAGTTTGAAAAGTGTGAGTTCGGTTTTCTGTAACATGACCTTGACCCACGGCTTTGACCCAGTTATCTTTTTTGAAGGACGCTGTCTCTGCTTTCACCTCGAACACTGACTTTGATAATACAGCGAGAAATAGGGTCATGACAAGCATAAACGCAAAGGCCCCGAGAACGATGGAGAGTTTGGATTCATGGTCAAAGTCAAGGTCACGGATGGTTAGCCTTGACTAGTGCAGGTCACCACGACAATCTACATTGACAACAACAAAGTATCCTGGGTTAGTACGTTATCCTATATTACCATTGAAGTCTTTCACTTCAATATTATTTACCATTCACATATTTATAGATGTGTATAACTTTACAGGTTTATTGGAAGTGCTTGCCACCATCTCTTGGATTCCAAGTGGTTGGAAAACCCCTTTATAGGGTAAGCACTTAGCCAGTCAATTATATTAGTAATTAAGTTATATAATATATATATATTATAAGTTAGTAATTAATATATATATATTTTAAGTATTATTTCAAATCATTCATTATTATATTATAAATTAGATCTATGGAGTCGTATAATATTATGTATAGTTGTTTATCTGTGATATTTGTGATTGTAATGTTTTAATGAATTGGTGTAAATGTTATGTTTTATTTATAGTACGTATTTATGTATTTCAGGGTTTTTATTGTGGTTATTATTAATAAACCGATTTATGCGAGAACCTGAACCCTTGTGTCTTTTTCTTAATCCGGAAATTGCACCCTACAACATTTGGAGCCCGATAAGGGACTGGATTGGATTATCGACATCAACATCATCACCACCTGGAAATTGGAGATAGTAGAACATCAACTATATTGCGGTCTAACATTTAACAGAACATTTGCGTGTGTGTGGATTTACAGTGATAATAACATTTGCGGATAGTGGTACCACTTCAAGTAGTGTTCATATTGTTTCTTTGGATCCAAACTGGTCAGTTATGTTTATATATTAATTATTATTGTCAATTTCTATGTAATTAAGATTACATATAGTATTAAGTCTTAGTTAAGGTCCTTAGCAATTATCTAATTAGTTTTCCCACCCTTTATCTTTCCAGCAAGCTTGCATATCCTCATTAATGAACCCTTTATTTTTAGTTAAATTAGTTTAGCCATAGTTTAGACATATTCAAAGTACTATTTTCTATTACAAGTTGTATGGTATATATTTTCCATATATTTCTTTACAACTAAAACTTTGGAAATAATAGTTTGATATTTTCTAAGCATACTTCTACATAGATATTTATATATTAGAACAAACTTAAAATTTGGAAATAAGACTGTATTATAGTCAAGAAACATCAAAATATTTGATTGTTTACTTGTTGCTATGTAAACAGACTCCATTTTCTTAGTTAGCCATTTTGTTTATTTACAGTATCCTGTAAAAGTGACTCCATTTTGTGTCAGTTTTCCCCACCCCATTCTTTATAAGTTCTACACTTTAAGGTGTTTCTAGATCATTATCAAGACATTAAACATTCACTACATTTCAAGATACATTTATTTAATACATGCAACTCAACCGATTAGACTTAGAGTATAATTGTCATTATAAATCTATAATTTATTTCGGTTGTTTGAAATTAAATTGTTAAATTAATTTGTTTAGGGAATAAAATTTATAATAAACTTTAATCAAATAAATAAACTTAAATTAATTTAATATTATATTTAGGATTTGGAATTTGGAATTATAATTTATAATTTAGAATTTGAATTTAAATTTGGATTTAAAAGTTAGGTTTAAGATTTAAGAGATTTAAAATTTAAAATTAAACTTTAAAATTTAAACTTTAATTAAATTTCGACTTGTTTATATTCGGTATTGGTCTATTTTAGGATTTTATAGTTTCAACTTTGAATTATTGTATTCGTATAAGCGTAGGCTACTCTTGGTAATTGTTTTTTTAGTTCGTATAATTAGTTTATAATTGGACTTTGTTTATATTTGGAAGTGGTTTATTACTTAGGTAGTGGTATAGGTATTGTCAGTCAGTAGTATTATATTTTTTTTCTAATGTACTTCCAGTCTTCAACTATTTATTTCCAGCTATTATTTCTTTTTTCCCTATCTAGTTTCGCTCTTCTTCTACATTTATACACATACATGCAACTACTAACACAATTTACACAATGCACATTAGTATATGTTATTACTTGTAGGTTTTAGATTTTCAGGTTAATATTTCAATATTGTGTGTTGTTGGTTTTCCGTCCAGTTCGTCAATAACTACCAACCTATTGTGAGCTTATTCGCAGTGCGAATAGCTATTTATAAGATTCTCTACATTTGTGTTTATATTCCAATGTGTTTATAGGAGTTACGTGTATTTTATTTGCATTGCGACTTTGCGTTATCCTGTTTTGCGTTATATAAGTTAGTTATATAAGTTTGCGTAATGTACCATATTGCGTGCTAGTACTAGTTGCGTTTCATTGCGTTTATATTATTTGTGTTATATTGCGTTTCCGTTCGATATTTGCGTTCGTGTTATATTTGCGTTTATAGCGTATCCGTCCGATTGCGTCAATCCTACTAGTTCATAATTGCGAATATTTCTTTTGTGTTTTTAGTTTAGTGATATAGTTTTATAATTGTGAAAACTTAACTTTGTTTGTATACTAGTCGCAATCAAAGTTAATTAGTAACCATTTGGTGTTTGAGTTTGACTTGGTTTATTGGGTGTTGTCTAGACTACTATTGTGTTATCTTGGATCATCATCTTTTTGTGTCAACATGGCAACTGGAGGAGCAAGAACAAAGACACAGAGCATGAGTTCCGAGGAAATTAAGAATTTGGCAGAAACTTTTTCCAGCTTAGGAGTAAAGCCAGATGGAGACACCCCAGAACACTTAATCGACTGGATGTTCAACTACTTACAGTCATCTGGGAAATTGACAGGAAGTGTTTCTGAAACCAAATCTGAAGTAAAAGAAAATCATCAAGGTCAGGGAAACCCACACAGATCAACGGAACAAGTGAAATTTTTGTCTCAACTACCAAGAGTATCTACGTTTTCTGGAGATGTATTCTCCAAAGGAGATACCACATTTGATCTTTGGAAGTTCGAAGTTCTTAGTCTTCTTCAAGATAACCAACACAGTCCAGAAACCATTAGACTAGCTGTCACCAAGTCATTGAAAGGAGAAGCAGCACGAGTGGCCATGCGACTGGGACATGATGCCTCAACTAGATCGTTACTCTACAAGTTGGAAAGCAGATTTGGAATGGTGGAAGAAGGCCAGAGTTTACTGTCACAGTTTTACTCTACTACGCAAGGTCCAGAAGAATCTGTTTCTAAATGGGCATGCCGTATCGAGGATCTGTTGGACAAAGCTAGACTTGAAGGTGAAGTAGACAGAGGAACATTCGACGCTAAACTGCGAAACAAGTTATGGAGTGGATTGAATCAACAACTGAAGGACAGAACTGCCCATAAGTATGATAGGATAAACGACTTTGAACATCTACTAAGAGAAATTAGGAAAATTGAGAGGGAATCTGCAACTGCTCCTATACCTGCACCACGATCATCAATAAAAGGACAGGTCAAAATGGTTCAACATGCTCCAGATGACGATATTCGATCGCTGCTGTCTTCATTAACTGCTTCTGTTCAGAGTTTACAGAAAGACGTCACCGAAATGAAGTCAAAACCATCTAACTTCAGTAATCGTCCAAGTCCGATACCACCAGAACAGAGTAGACCTAGACCTCCAGTTAACAACAGACAACCAGTTTCCTGTTTCCGTTGCGGTCAAGTTGGCCATATAGCTCGTGGATGCAGAATGGCAATTCCTAACAAGGATTTAAACTGGTAGATGCCTTGGATGAGGGACAGTTGCAAGGCATGGACATTGAAAGTCCCAAACCTACAGTTATTGGACCTAGTAATATCACTGTAATCCACATCAACAGTAAATCAACATCTGCATTACTGGACACAGGCTCAACAGTTTCTGGAAGACAAGGATTGCTAGCTTACTTCACTAGACGAGTTAATTAACATCGAGAGTGCAGGAGGACAAAGATTACCGTACTTAGGCGTTGTAAGCGCTTCACTCACTATACCAAGTTTGAATCTACCTTCGCTGGATGCTTTGTTCTTAGTAGTGCCTGACACACCCTTTAGTCGGAATACACCTGTATTAATTGGAACAAATGTTTTACGTCCAACTCACAATCAAGTTATTGCGATTCATGGAAAGGATTACTCCAGTCACATAAATCTGCCTGAAACATGGAATTTCACGTTTGATTGTATGCAAATTCAGGAAAATTGTGCCAAAGGAGCGATTGGACAAGTTATTTGCACAGAAACTTCATCTGTAGTACTCAAAAGCAACAGATCTATATGTCTAGAAGGAAAGATTGCAAATTTTCAACTGCAGGGAAAGCACAAGGTTATTTTCCAACCCTCACTGGATTCCCTGATACCTACATCAGTCGAAATCACACCTGCTCTTTTGGAAGTTGACTCAGAGAATATGGAACCTGTTGTTGTTCGACTCTCCAACTTATCACTGTCACCAGTGAGGATCTATCCTAGGTCAATTCTGTGTGAATTGCAAGCTGCAGATGTCATCAGGAAAACAACCAATTCCGCTATTTCCACTGTTGAAGGTAACAAGACTGGAAGTTTCTTAGACAACATTGATTTTTCAACTTCAGATGTAACACCGCATCAGCTTAATGACTTACAGAAGTTTCTGATGGAATGGCAATGTGTGTTCTCTCAACATGATAACGATATTGGATGTGATAATTTGGTAGAACACAACATCAACTTAATGGACGACAAACCAATAAAACAGCCACATCGCTGGATACCACCATCATTGTTCAATGAAGTAAAGGGCCATCTTCAAGACCTTTTGGAAGCCAACATCATAAGGAAAAGTCATAGTCCATATGCGTCACCAATAGTACTTGTTAAAAAGAAAGATAATTCCATCCGCATGTGCGTGGACTACAGAATGCTGAACAAGGTTACCATCAGAGATGCTTATGCTTTGCATCGTATAGAAGAGATGCTTGACCACCTAGCTGGAGCACGGTACTTCTCGGTGCTTGATATGAAGAGCGGGTATCACCAAATCAACGTACGAGAGGAAGATAGGATGAAAACTGCATTTACAGTAGGTCCACTAGGATTTTTTGAATACAACCGCATGCCGTTTGGATTAACTAACGCGCCCGCCACCTACAAGAGACTTATGGAGGATTGTTTGGGAGATCTCAATTTGAAGATTTGTGCTATTTTCATAGATGACCTAATTATATTTAGTAAAACCTATGAAGAACATCTTGAGAGAATGTCTAACGATTTCGGCAGATTAAAAGAACATGGTCTGAAACTATCTCCAAAGAAGTGTAAATTTTTTCAAGAACGTGTGAAATATCTCGGACACATTGTTTCATCTGAAGGAGTTTGTACAGATCCAGAGAAAATAGAGAAAGTTGTCAACTGGCCAAGACCAACCAACCCTGATGAACTACGTCGTTTTCTAGGTTTCGTAGGATATTACAGACGGTTCATGAAAGATTTTTCAAAGATTTCCAAGCATCTGAATGATTTGTTGGTTGGAGTTGGAGGACCAACTCTCAAGAAAAGGGGAAAAAGGGTAAGTAAATCACCAACTAAGGAATGGATCTGGCAAGAACCCCAAGAAACTGCGTTTAACCATCTAAAGGAACTACTAGTTAACCCTCCAGTGTTGGCATATGCTAATTTCGACAAACCTTTCGTTTTGCACACCGATGCCAGTGGTAATGGTTTGGGAGCTGTTTTATATCAGAAAGAGGAAGGAAAAGAAAGAGTCATTTCCTACGCCAGCAGATCTCTAACCAAATCTTAAAGAAATTATCCAGCACACAAATAAGAATTTTTGGCCTTAAAATGGGCAGTTACAGAAAAGTTTCACCAGTACTTACTAGGCAGCACATTCTCTGTATATACCGATAACAACCCGCTCACCTACATTCTCACCACAGCGAAATTAGATGCCACAGGTCACCGATGGTTAGATGCACTGACGAATTACAATTTTTCCATCAAATACAGATCTGGGAAAAACAACCTTGATGCAGATGCCTTAAGTCGTTTACCATCCTCAACTGAATATGTCGAATTACACCAAGATATTGTTGGAGCATTAAAAGGTATTGATGTGCATGAGGGATACCTTACCACCATAAGTATGTCACAGCAAGTTGTGCCAGCTAAGTCAGAATCATCATCTTTAATTAACCAGACTTCCTGGAAACAGAACCAAGAGGATGATCCTGGCCTTAAAAGAATAATTGAAGCTGTAACAACAAAAAGGAAACCACACCATAAGCCAGATACACAAGAAGAAGCTATTCTTCATCGTGAATATGAACGTTTCATTCTCAAGTCTGGTGTACTGTACCGAAGGATAGTGAGTGGTGGCAGCAATGAAATTGAACAACTGATTCTGCCAAGTAAATACCGTAATTCAGCCATCAAAGGTATCCATGATGATGTTGGACACCAGGGTAGAGATAGAACCATCAGTCTGGCAAAGGATAGGTTTTACTGGCCAAAGATGAGGTTAGATATTGAGGAATACATCAAGAATTGTCCAAGATGTTTATGTCGTAAAGCTACACCAACAACATGTCCATTAGTGAACATCACCACGAATCAACCCTTACAGTTGGTATGCATGGATTATGTTTGTGTGGAGGAAGCAAAGGGTGGATATGACAGCATTCTTGTGATAACTGATCATTTCACCAGGCCATTCCGGTGCGGAACACCACAGCTAAAACAACAGCAAAAGCGATTTTCGACAACTTTATAGTTCATTATGGAATTCCAAAACGACTGCATAGTGACCAAGGTCAGCAATTTGAAGGAAAACTCATAAAAGAACTGTGTAAACTCACCGGCATGGATAAATCAAGGACTACTTCATATCACCCACAAGGAAATGGCCAGTGCGAGAGATTCCACCGTACTTTACTAAATATGTTAGGAACACTTCATCCGGAACAAAAGTTAGATTGGAAAACCTATGTCGCTCCTTTGGTAGGTACATGCGTACAACTGCACAAAGCATTCTGCCACAGGTTATTCACCATTCGAACTAATGTTTGGAAGAAAGCCAACTCTAGCTATTGATGTTGCACTAGGTCTGGTCAACAATGAAGAAGACCATACATACATCTTACAATACTTATGTAGAAAATTTGAAGGATAAACTAGAACATGCCTACCAAACTGCATCATCAGAGGTAAGTAGATCACAACAACAACAGAAGAAGAGATATGACATTCGAGCTAGAAGTAGTATATAAGAACCAGGAGATCGTGTGTTGGTCAAACGACTTGCGTTTAAAGAAGGCAGACACAAGATTCAAGACCAGTGGGAAACTACTCCATATACTGTATCCCGACAACCTCACCAAGACATTCCGGTGTATGAATTAGTTTGTGAAGACACCAGTAAAAGATCAAGAACTCTACACCGCAACCATTTATTACCGATCAGCACAGTACCAACACTACCAGTATCAGCACCAAAACCAGTTACTAAACCCAGAAAGACCAGAAAGGAACAGGTACCAGTATCAGTATCTGTAGATGACAGTGACAGGAGTGACAGTGAAGAGGAAGAACCTGTGTACATCATGGATGAAGTAGATTTACTGCCTCAACCTAGGGCCATGGATGACACAGAACAGGTTGGCGAAACAGAACCAGAACTTGAGACTACAGTTGTTCAAGATGGTGAAGATAGGCCGGTATCACCAGTGTCTGAGTCTGTATCATCGGAAGAAGATCCGTTCTCTCCTGAACCTGAAGTTACCAGAACTAGAAGGACTGCAAGGGAAAGAAAAGTACCTGAATGGCATAAAGAGTATGTGATGTCCAGCCAGACTACAACAACTTCTGTTTTGAGGAAAGCTGAATTGGTCAGATCATTACTGCCTGCAGATTTTATGTCATTATCACCAGAAAGTTTACGAGTGGTGCTGGAAACTTTACCCATGCTGTGCCAAACCTTATTTCCAGAAGTTTTCAAGAATGCGAGTTGAGGACAACCTTTCTCCTTGGCAGGGGAGTATGTGACAGAGTGAAGATTTATTTTAATCTATTTGTATAATATATGCTATTTTATTGTATAGTGTTCTTTTTGCACAGTGTCCTTTTATGCATGTTTTAACACAGTGAGCACATTTAACCTTACACACCAAGTATTGCTATAACATCTTTATCACCCTTGTCTGTCTCTATAGTTTTCTTGTGGACTGGTGAGTAGTGTTCAACTCACCATGTGCATGTTCTCTCTTATCTGAACATTCATTGGTCACCTAACTATTTTGACATTCTTACTTTAGAATTTGTTGGAGAAAGATCACCTTCTGATTTTCTCCAGGTATCTACTAGTTAGTTTTGGCGGGATTTTGGTATTTCATCAATATTCCAATTTCTATAATTAGCTTTAGTTTGATATAGTATAGTGTTTAATAAGGTTACAGATGAATTAAATAGGAATTACAGATTCAACAGCAGGTATGTGTAATGTTTAAGTTAATAATTGTTTTAAATTAGGTACCAATATATTTTAATCAGTAATAGTAATAGTAGTTTATAGATTGGCAGCCATCTTGAATTTTAGTAAAAGTAATATTTAAATGTTTCATTTAAATTAAATATCTTGAAGTTACAAAGTATCCTGGGTTAGTACGTTATCCTATATTACCATTGAAGTCTTTCACTTCAATATTATTTACCATTCACATATTTATAGATGTGTATAACTTTACAGGTTTATTGGAAGTGCTTGCCACCATCTCTTGGATTCCAAGTGGTTGGAAAACCCCTTTATAGGGTAAGCACTTAGCCAGTCAATTATATTAGTAATTAAGTTATATAATATATATATATTATAAGTTAGTAATTAATATATATATATTTTAAGTATTATTTCAAATCATTCATTATTATATTATAAATTAGATCTATGGAGTCGTATAATATTATGTATAGTTGTTTATCTGTGATATTTGTGATTGTAATGTTTTAGTGAATTGGTGTAAATGTTATGTTTTATTTATAGTACGTATTTATGTATTTCAGGGTTTTTATTGTGGTTATTATTAATAAACCGATTTATGCGAGAACCTGAACCCTTGTGTCTTTTTCTTAATCCGGAAATTGCACCCTACAACACTAACACAACTAAATAAAGCATTAATTCACATAAACAAAAGGGTGCCATATTGTTTAGTTTTTTCACAGAAAATTAACCGGAAGATTCGTGTTAATAACTGGTTGGTCGATTAAAAGGTGGACAAACACCTCAATACAACTATTGCAGCAGATTTTTTCGTCTAGATCGTCATGCCAAGTAAGCTCTATTTGTGACTTCCCTTTTCCGTAAGAATTTCAGTCTGGACAAGGCATTATAAAGCTATACAGACAACTCATCCCAATATAAGACAACTCATCCCAAGGTAGAAGACAACTCATCCCAATATAAAAGACAACTCATCCCAAGATAAAAGATTACTCATCCTAACTTTAAAACATGGATAGAGACATGAGTTACAAGACAATTCATCCCAACTTAGGCTATTTGTTTTATTACAATTGCTTTCTCTGAGGATCACTCACATATCCTATAAAAGCTGTAATGAACTTCATTTTGGAAAAGTGGATGACAAGCAGAATATGGACCATCCCCACTCGGCAAACCTCGGCAAATTCCGTAACCTTTGGAACGTACGGACGCTAGTGCACTTTCGCACCTCTGCCAGTTCCCGTGGTTGTGCGACTTGAAATTTTCAGGGGATGTTCAGGAGGACTAGTGATGATCCAACACAAAATTTCAGCCGAATCGATCAATAACTTGTCATTTTACCGACCTTTTACGTTCAGGTTCACGTATAGTCTTATCCGGTCGACGCCGTTTTCTTCGTTTAACATTTTCGGTTTAGGTCTAAGGGAAGTAACTCCTGTTTAACATATTAGGGATAAGACAGGTAATTCTCTACAGTTCCACTTTAGCGGAAAATCGATATTTCTTGGCCTATAACATTTTTCCAGTAACATTCCTATGACCTTAATGCTTTTAAATACAAAGGCTCTGGCATGTCACAGTCATCTAATAAAAATATCGTGGCCTGTTCGAATTTTTTCCCGCCTGTGGAGGTCACATGCACCTTTCACATTGACCACACTCATGGCCATTGACTTCTTTTCCGACACGGACCCTCAACGTTTGATCGTTTTCTGATCAAGCGGTGTGCGACAGAACCAAGGTCAAGGTCGGTGGTTCAAGCCAAGATTGTGGCCTCTGAAAAAGGTTACTGGGTAAAGGTCGTAAGTCAAGGTTAAATGTCCAAAAACTGACTTTGAAAAGTTTCAGTTCAGTTTACTGTAACATGACCTTGACCCACGGCTTTGACCTAATTATCTTTTTTGAAGGTCATCGTCTCTGCTTTCACCTCGAACAATGAACTTGATAATACAGCGAGAAATAGGGTCATGGCAAGCATAAACGGAAAGGCCCCGAGATCGACGGGAAGTTTGGACTCAAGGTCAAAGTCAAGGTCACGGTTCGTTAGCCTTGACTAGTGCAAGTCACCACGACCGTCTACATTGACCACGCCCATTGCCTTCCTTTTCGTCACGGACCCTCTGCGTTTGACAGTTTTCTGATTGAGCAGTGTGTGACAGGACCAAGGTCAAGGTTGGTTGTTCAAGCTTAAATTGTGGCCTTTGAAAATGGTTACTGGATGAAGGTCGTAAGTCAAGGTCAAATGTCCAAAAACTGAGTTTGAAAAGTGTGAGTTCGGTTTTCTGTAACATGACCTTGACCCACGGCTTTGACCCAGTTATCTTTTTTGAAGGACGCTGTCGAACACTGACTTTGATAATACAGCGAGAAATAGGGTCATGGCAAGCATAAACGCAAAGGCCCCGAGAACGATGGAGAGTTTGGATTCATGGTCAAAGTCAAGGTCACGGATGGTTAGCCTTGACTAGTGCAGGTCACCACGACAATCTACATTGACAACGCCCATTGACTTCCTCGGCATTTGACAGTTTTCTGACCAAGCAGTGTGTGACAGGACCAAGGTCAAGGTCGATGGTCCAAGTCCAGATTGTGAACTTCAAAATATAGTATTGGATGAAGGTTCAGTTTTCTGTAGCATGACCTTGACCCACGACTTTGACCCTGTTACCTTTTTTGAAGGACATCGTCTCTTCTTTCACCTCGAACATTGAATTTGATAATACAGCAAGAAGTATGGGAACAGCAAGCATAAACGCAAAGGCCCCGAGCTCGATGGAAAATTTAAAGTCAGGGTCAGCATCAAGGTCACAACGTTATTCACACGTAAACGACAATCCACATGGTCTACGCCAAATAGTCATTTACAGAAAATGGTGGCTTAGCGCAAAAATTAAAATATACCAAAATTATTATTATTATTATGAACTGCATCGTTAGGCGTGTAGCGCAGAGTGTCGGGGTCCGTCTGAGTGTCTTGTTATTCGAGTCTAAATAGTCAACAAAGAAAATGGCGTCAAACGGATAAGATTATCTGTGAAGCATAACGTAAAAGGTCGGTAAAAGGTCATGTTACAGTAAACTGAACTGAAACTTTTCAAAGTCAGTTTTTGGACATTTAACCTTGACTTACGACCTTTACCCAGTAACCTTTTTCAGAGGCCACAATCTTGGCTTGAACCACCGACCTTGACCTTGGTTCTGTCGCACACCGCTTGATCAGAAAACGATCAAACGTTGAGGGTCCGTGTCGGAAAAGAAGTCAATGGCCATGAGTGTGGTCAATGTGAAAGGTGCATGTGACCTCCACAGGCGGGAAAAAATTCGAACAGGCCACGATATTTTTATTAGATGACTGTGACATGCCAGAGCCTTTGTATTTAAAAGCATTAAGATCATAGGAATGTTACTGGAAAAATGTTATAGGCCAAGAAATATCGATTTTCCGCTAAAGTGGAACTGTAGAGAATTACCTGTCTTATCCCTAATATGTTAAACAGGAGTTACTTCCCTTAGACCTAAACCGAAAATGTTAAACGAAGAAAACGGCGTCGACCGGATAAGACTATACGTGAACCTGAACGTAAAAGGTCGGTAAAATGACAAGTTATTGATCGATTCGGCTGAAATTTTGTGTTGGATCATCACTAGTCCTCCTGAACATCCCCTGAAAATTTCAAGTCGCACAACCACGGGAACTGGCAGAGGTGCGAAAGTGCACTAGCGTCCGTACGTTCCAAAGGTTACGGAATTTGCCGAGGTTTGCCGAGTGGGGATGGTCCATATTCTGCTTGTCATCCACTTTTCCAAAATGAAGTTCATTACAGCTTTTATAGGATATGTGAGTGATCCTCAGAGAAAGCAATTGTAATAAAACAAATAGCCTAAGTTGGGATGAATTGTCTTGTAACTCATGTCTCTATCCATGTTTTAAAGTTAGGATGAGTAATCTTTTATCTTGGGATGAGTTGTCTTTTATATTGGGATGAGTTGTCTTCTACCTTGGGATGAGTTGTCTTATATTGGGATGAGTTGTCTGTATAGCTTTATAATGCCTTGTCCAGACTGAAATTCTTACGGAAAAGGGAAGTCACAAATAGAGCTTACTTGGCATGACGATCTAGACGAAAAAATCTGCTGCAATAGTTGTATTGAGGTGTTTGTCCACCTTTTAATCGACCAACCAGTTATTAACACGAATCTTCCGGTTAATTTTCTGTGAAAAAACTAAACAATATGGCACCCTTTTGTTTATGTGAATTAATGCTTTATTTAGTTGTGTTAGTGTTGTAGGGTGCTATTTCCGGATTAAGAAAAAGACACAAGGGTTCAGGTTCTCGCATAAATCGGTTTATTAATAATAACCACAATAAAAACCCTGAAATACATAAATACGTACTATAAATAAAACATAACATTTACACCAATTCACTAAAACATTACAATCACAAATATCACAGATAAACAACTATACATAATATTATACGACTCCATAGATCTAATTTATAATATAATAATGAATGATTTGAAATAATACTTAAAATATATATATATTAATTACTAACTTATAATATATATATATTATATAACTTAATTACTAATATAATTGACTGGCTAAGTGCTTACCCTATAAAGGGGTTTTCCAACCACTTGGAATCCAAGAGATGGTGGCAAGCACTTCCAATAAACCTGTAAAGTTATACACATCTATAAATATGTGAATGGTAAATAATATTGAAGTGAAAGACTTCAATGGTAATATAGGATAACGTACTAACCCAGGATACTTTGTAACTTCAAGATATTTAATTTAAATGAAACATTTAAATATTACTTTTACTAAAATTCAAGATGGCTGCCAATCTATAAACTACTATTACTATTACTGATTAAAATATATTGGTACCTAATTTAAAACAATTATTAACTTAAACATTACACATACCTGCTGTTGAATCTGTAATTCCTATTTAATTCATCTGTAACCTTATTAAACACTATACTATATCAAACTAAAGCTAATTATAGAAATTGGAATATTGATGAAATACCAAAATCCCGCCAAAACTAACTAGTAGATACCTGGAGAAAATCAGAAGGTGATCTTTCTCCAACAAATTCTAAAGTAAGAATGTCAAAATAGTTAGGTGACCAATGAATGTTCAGATAAGAGAGAACATGCACATGGTGAGTTGAACACTACTCACCAGTCCACAAGAAAACTATAGAGACAGACAAGGGTGATAAAGATGTTATAGCAATACTTGGTGTGTAAGGTTAAATGTGCTCACTGTGTTAAAACATGCATAAAAGGACACTGTGCAAAAAGAACACTATACAATAAAATAGCATATATTATACAAATAGATTAAAATAAATCTTCACTCTGTCACATACTCCCCTGCCAAGGAGAAAGGTTGTCCTCAACTCGCATTCTTGAAAACTTCTGGAAATAAGGTTTGGCACAGCATGGGTAAAGTTTCCAGCACCACTCGTAAACTTTCTGGTGATAATGACATAAAATCTGCAGGCAGTAATGATCTGACCAATTCAGCTTTCCTCAAAACAGAAGTTGTTGTAGTCTGGCTGGACATCACATACTCTTTATGCCATTCAGGTACTTTTCTTTCCCTTGCAGTCCTTCTAGTTCTGGTAACTTCAGGTTCAGGAGAGAACGGATCTTCTTCCGATGATACAGACTCAGACACTGGTGATACCGGCCTATCTTCACCATCCTGAACAACTGTAGTCTCAAGTTCTGGTTCTGTTTCGCCAACCTGTTCTGTGTCATCCATGGCCCTAGGTTGAGGCAGTAAATCTACTTCATCCATGATGTACACAGGTTCTTCCTCTTCACTGTCACTCCTGTCACTGTCATCTACAGATACTGATACTGGTACCTGTTCCTTTCTGGTCTTTCTGGGTTTAGTAACTGGTTTTAGTGCTGATACTGGTAGTGTTGGTACTGTGCTGATCGGTAATAAATGGTTGCGGTGTAGAGTTCTTGATCTTTTACTGGTGTCTTCACAAACTAATTCATACACCGGAATGTCTTGGTGAGGTTGTCGGGATACAGTATATGGAGTAGTTTCCCACTGGTCTTGAATCTTGTGTCTGCCTTCTTTAAACGCAAGTCGTTTGACCAACACACGATCTCCTGGTTCTTATATACTACTTCTAGCTCGAATGTCATATCTCTTCTTCTGTTGTTGTTGTGATCTACTTACCTCTGATGATGCAGTTTGGTAGGCATGTTCTAGTTTATCCTTCAAATTTTCTACATAAGTATTGTAAGATGTATGTATGGTCTTCTTCATTGTTGACCAGACCTAGTGCAACATCAATAGCTAGAGTTGGCTTTCTTCCAAACATTAGTTCGAATGGTGAATAACCTGTGGCAGAATGCTTTGTGCAGTTGTACGCATGTACCTACCAAAGGAGCGACATAGGTTTTCCAATCTAACTTTTGTTCCGGATGAAGTGTTCCTAACATATTTAGTAAAGTACGGTTGAATCTCTCGCACTGGCCATTTCCTTGTGGGTGATATGAAGTAGTCCTTGATTTATCCATGCCGGTGAGTTTACACAGTTCTTTTATGAGTTTTCCTTCAAATTGCTGACCTTGGTCACTATGCAGTCGTTTTGGAATTCCATAATGAACTATAAAGTTGTCGAAAATCGCTTTTGCTGTTGTTTTAGCTGTGGTGTTCCGCACCGGAATGGCATGGTGAAATGATCAGTTATCACAAGAATGCTGTCATATCCACCCTTTGCTTCCTCCACACAAACATAATCCATGCATACCAACTGTAAGGGTTGATTCGTGGTGATGTTCACTAATGGACATGTTGTTGGTGTAGCTTTACGACATAAACATCTTGGACAATTCTTGATGTATTCCTCAATATCTAACCTCATCTTTGGCCAGTAAAACCTATCCTTTGCCAGACTGATGGTTCTATCTCTACCCTGGTGTCCAACATCATCATGGATACCTTTGATGGCTGAATTACGGTATTTACTTGGCAGAATCAGTTGTTCAATTTCATTGCTGCCACCACTCACTATCCTTCGGTACAGTACACCAGACTTGAGAATGAAACGTTCATATTCACGATGAAGAATAGCTTCTTCTTGTGTATCTGGCTTATGGTGTGGTTTCCTTTTTGTTGTTACAGCTTCAATTATTCTTTTAAGGCCAGGATCATCCTCTTGGTTCTGTTTCCAGGAAGTCTGGTTAATTAAAGATGATGATTCTGACTTAGCTGGCACAACTTGCTGTGACATACTTATGGTGGTAAGGTATCCCTCATGCACATCAATACCTTTTAATGCTCCAACAATATCTTGGTGTAATTCGACATATTCAGTTGAGGATGGTAAACGACTTAAAGCATCTGCATCAAGGTTGTTTTTCCCAGGTCTGTATTTGATGGAAAAATTGTAATTCGTCAGTGCATCTAACCATCGGTGACCTGTGGCATCTAATTTCGCTGTGGTGAGAATGTAGGTGAGCGGGTTGTTATCGGTATATACAGAGAATGTGCTGCCTAGTAAGTACTGGTGAAACTTTTCTGTAACTGCCCATTTTAAGGCCAAAAATTCTTATTTGTGTGCTGGATAATTTCTTTAAGATTTGGTTAGAGATCTGCTGGCGTAGGAAATGACTCTTTCTTTTCCTTCCTCTTTCTGATATAAAACAGCTCCCAAACCATTACCACTGGCATCGGTGTGCAAAACGAAAGGTTTGTCGAAATTAGCATATGCCAACACTGGAGGGTTAACTAGTAGTTCCTTTAGATGGTTAAACGCAGTTTCTTGGGGTTCTTGCCAGATCCATTCCTTAGTTGGTGATTTACTTACCCTTTTTCCCCTTTTCTTGAGAGTTGGTCCTCCAACTCCAACCAACAAATCATTCAGATGCTTGGAAATCTTTGAAAAATCTTTCATGAACCGTCTGTAATATCCTACGAAACCTAGAAAACGACGTAGTTCATCAGGGTTGGTTGGTCTTGGCCAGTTGACAACTTTCTCTATTTTCTCTGGATCTGTACAAACTCCTTCAGATGAAACAATGTGTCCGAGATATTTCACACGTTCTTGAAAAAATTTACACTTCTTTGGAGATAGTTTCAGACCATGTTCTTTTAATCTGCCGAAAACGTTAGACATTCTCTCAAGATGTTCTTCATAGGTTTTACTAAATATAATTAGGTCATCTATGAAAATAGCACAAATCTTCAAATTGAGATCTCTCCCAAACAATCCTCCATAAGTCTCTTGTAGGTGGCGGGCGCGTTAGTTAATCCAAACGGCATGCGGTTGTATTAAAAAAAATCCTAGTGGACCTACTGTAAATGCAGTTTTCATCCTATCTTCCTCTCGTACGTTGATTTGGTGATACCCGCTCTTCATATCAAGCACCGAGAAGTACCGTGCTCCAGCTAGGTGGTCAAGCATCTCTTCTATACGATGCAAAGCATAAGCATCTCTGATGGTAACCTTGTTCAGCATTCTGTAGTCCACGCACATGCGGATGGAATTATCTTTCTTTTTAACAAGTACTATTGGTGACGCATATGGACTATGACTTTTCCTTATGATGTTGGCTTCCAAAAGGTCTTGAAGATGGCCCTTTACTTCATTGAACAATGATGGTGGTATCCAGCGATGTGGCTGTTTTATTGGTTTGTCGTCCATTAAGTTGATGTTGTGTTCTACCAAATTATCACATCCAATATCGTTATCATGTTGAGAGAACACACATTGCCATTCCATCAGAAACTTCTGTAAGTCATTAAGCTGATGCGGTGTTACATCTGAAGTTGAAAAATCAATGTTGTCTAAGAAACTTCCAGTCTTGTTACCTTCAACAGTGGAAATAGCGGAATTGGTTGTTTTCCTGATGACATCTGCAGCTTGCAATTCACACAGAATTGACCTAGGATAGATCCTCACTGGTGACAGTGATAAGTTGGAGAGTCGAACAACAACAGGTTCCATATTCTCTGAGTCAACTTCCAAAAGAGCAGGTGTGATTTCGACTGATGTAGGTATCAGGGAATCCAGTGAGGGTTGGAAAATAACCTTGTGCTTTCCCTGCAGTTGAAAATTTGCAATCTTTCCTTCTAGACATATAGATCTGTTGCTTTTGAGTACTACAGATGAAGTTTCTGTGCAAATAACTTGTCCAATCGCTCCTTTGGCACAATTTTCCTGAATTTGCATACAATCAAACGTGAAATTCCATGTTTCAGGCAGATTTATGTGACTGGAGTAATCCTTTCCATGAATCGCAATAACTTGATTGTGAGTTGGACGTAAAACATTTGTTCCAATTAATACAGGTGTAGTCCGACTAAAGGGTGTGTCAGGCACTACTAAGAACAAAGCATCCAGCGAAGGTAGATTCAAACTTGGTATAGTGAGTGAAGCGCTTACAACGCCTAAGTACGGTAATCTTTGTCCTCCTGCACTCTCGATGTTAATTAACTCGTCTAGTGAAGTAAGCTAGCAATCCTTGTCTTCCAGTTGTGTTTTAAAAAACGTTTCACAAACCGTAGAAACTGTTGAGCCTGTGTCCAGTAATACAGATGTTGATTTACTGTTGATGTGGATTACAGTGATATTACTAGGTCCAATAACTGTAGGTTTGGGACTTTCAATGTCCATGCCTTGCAACTGTCCCTCATCCAAGGCATCTACCAGTTTAAATCCTTGTTAGGAATTGCCATTCTGCATCCACGAGCTATATGGCCAACTTGACCGCAACGGAAACAGGAAACTGGTTGTCTGTTGTTAACTGGAGGTCTAGGTCTACTCTGTTCTGGTGGTATCGGACTTGGACGATTACTGAAGTTAGACGGTTTTGACTTCATTTCGGTGACGTCTTTCTGTAAACTCTGAACAGAAGCAGTTAATGAAGACAGCAGCGATCGAATATCGTCATCTGGAGCATGTTGAACCATTTTGACCTGTCCTTTTATTGATGATCGTGGTGCAGGTATAGGAGCAGTTGCAGATTCCCTCTCAATTTTCCTAATTTCTCTTAGTAGATGTTCAAAGTCGTTTATCCTATCATACTTATAGGCAGTTCTGTCCTTCAGTTGTTGATTCAATCCACTCCATAACTTGTTTCGCAGTTTAGCGTCGAATGTTCCTCTGTCTACTTCACCTTCAAGTCTAGCTTTGTCCAACAGATCCTCGATACGGCATGCCCATTTAGAAACAGATTCTTCTGGACCTTGCGTAGTAGAGTAAAACTGTGACAGTAAACTCTGGCCTTCTTCCACCATTCCAAATCTGCTTTCCAACTTGTAGAGTAACGATCTAGTTGAGGCATCATGTCCCAGTCGCATGGCCACTCGTGCTGCTTCTCCTTTCAATGACTTGGTGACAGCTAGTCTAATGGTTTCTGGACTGTGTTGGTTATCTTGAAGAAGACTAAGAACTTCGAACTTCCAAAGATCAAATGTGGTATCTCCTTTGGAGAATACATCTCCAGAAAACGTAGATACTCTTGGTAGTTGAGACAAAAATTTCACTTGTTCCGTTGATCTGTGTGGGTTTCCCTGACCTTGATGATTTTCTTTTACTTCAGATTTGGTTTCAGAAACACTTCCTGTCAATTTCCCAGATGACTGTAAGTAGTTGAACATCCAGTCGATTAAGTGTTCTGGGGTGTCTCCATCTGGCTTTACTCCTAAGCTGGAAAAAGTTTCTGCCAAATTCTTAATTTCCTCGGAACTCATGCTCTGTGTCTTTGTTCTTGCTCCTCCAGTTGCCATGTTGACACAAAAAGATGATGATCCAAGATAACACAATAGTAGTCTAGACAACACCCAATAAACCAAGTCAAACTCAAACACCAAATGGTTACTAATTAACTTTGATTGCGACTAGTATACAAACAAAGTTAAGTTTTCACAATTATAAAACTATATCACTAAACTAAAAACACAAAAGAAATATTCGCAATTATGAACTAGTAGGATTGACGCAATCGGACGGATACGCTATAAACGCAAATATAACACGAACGCAAATATCGAACGGAAACGCAATATAACACAAATAATATAAACGCAATGAAACGCAACTAGTACTAGCACGCAATATGGTACATTACGCAAACTTATATAACTAACTTATATAACGCAAAACAGGATAACGCAAAGTCGCAATGCAAATAAAATACACGTAACTCCTATAAACACATTGGAATATAAACACAAATGTAGAGAATCTTATAAATAGCTATTCGCACTGCGAATAAGCTCACAATAGGTTGGTAGTTATTGACGAACTGGACGGAAAACCAACAACACACAATATTGAAATATTAACCTGAAAATCTAAAACCTACAAGTAATAACATATACTAATGTGCATTGTGTAAATTGTGTTAGTAGTTGCATGTATGTGTATAAATGTAGAAGAAGAGCGAAACTAGATAGGGAAAAAAGAAATAATAGCTGGAAATAAATAGTTGAAGACTGGAAGTACATTAGAAAAAAAATATAATACTACTGACTGACAATACCTATACCACTACCTAAGTAATAAACCACTTCCAAATATAAACAAAGTCCAATTATAAACTAATTATACGAACTAAAAAAACAATTACCAAGAGTAGCCTACGCTTATACGAATACAATAATTCAAAGTTGAAACTATAAAATCCTAAAATAGACCAATACCGAATATAAACAAGTCGAAATTTAATTAAAGTTTAAATTTTAAAGTTTAATTTTAAATTTTAAATCTCTTAAATCTTAAACCTAACTTTTAAATCCAAATTTAAATTCAAATTCTAAATTATAAATTATAATTCCAAATTCCAAATCCTAAATATAATATTAAATTAATTCAAGTTTATTTATTTGATTAAAGTTTATTATAAATTTTATTCCCTAAACAAATTAATTTAACAATTTAATTTCAAACAACCGAAATAAATTATAGATTTATAATGACAATTATACTCTAAGTCTAATCGGTTGAGTTGCATGTATTAAATAAATGTATCTTGAAATGTAGTGAATGTTTAATGTCTTGATAATGATCTAGAAACACCTTAAAGTGTAGAACTTATAAAGAATGGGGTGGGGAAAACTGACACAAAATGGAGTCACTTTTACAGGATACTGTAAATAAACAAAATGGCTAACTAAGAAAATGGAGTCTGTTTACATAGCAACAAGTAAACAATCAAATATTTTGATGTTTCTTGACTATAATACAGTCTTATTTCCAAATTTTAAGTTTGTTCTAATATATAAATATCTATGTAGAAGTATGCTTAGAAAATATCAAACTATTATTTCCAAAGTTTTAGTTGTAAAGAAATATATGGAAAATATATACCATACAACTTGTAATAGAAAATAGTACTTTGAATATGTCTAAACTATGGCTAAACTAATTTAACTAAAAATAAAGGGTTCATTAATGAGGATATGCAAGCTTGCTGGAAAGATAAAGGGTGGGAAAACTAATTAGATAATTGCTAAGGACCTTAACTAAGACTTAATACTATATGTAATCTTAATTACATAGAAATTGACAATAATAATTAATATATAAACATAACTGACCAGTTTGGATCCAAAGAAACAATATGAACACTACTTGAAGTGGTACCACTATCCGCAAATGTTATTATCACTGTAAATCCACACACACGCAAATGTTCTGTTAAATGTTAGACCGCAATATAGTTGATGTTCTACTATCTCCAATTTCCAGGTGGTGATGATGTTGATGTCGATAATCCAATCCAGTCCCTTATCGGGCTCCAAATGTTGTAGGGTGCAATTTCCGGATTAAGAAAAAGACACAAGGGTTCAGGTTCTCGCATAAATCGGTTTATTAATAATAACCACAATAAAAACCCTGAAATACATAAATACGTACTATAAATAAAACATAACATTTACACCAATTCATTAAAACATTACAATCACAAATATCACAGATAAACAACTATACATAATATTATACGACTCCATAGATCTAATTTATAATATAATAATGAATGATTTGAAATAATACTTAAAATATATATATATTAATTACTAACTTATAATATATATATATTATATAACTTAATTACTAATATAATTGACTGGCTAAGTGCTTACCCTATAAAGGGGTTTTCCAACCACTTGGAATCCAAGAGATGGTGGCAAGCACTTCCAATAAACCTGTAAAGTTATACACATCTATAAATATGTGAATGGTAAATAATATTGAAGTGAAAGACTTCAATGGTAATATAGGATAACGTACTAACCCAGGATACTTTGTTGTTGTCAATGTAGATTGTCGTGGTGACCTGCACTAGTCAAGGCTAACCATCCGTGACCTTGACTTTGACCATGAATCCAAACTCTCCATCGTTCTCGGGGCCTTTGCGTTTATGCTTGCCATGACCCTATTTCTCGCTGTATTATCAAAGTCAGTGTTCGAGGTGAAAGCAGAGACAGCGTCCTTCAAAAAAGATAACTGGGTCAAAGCCGTGGGTCAAGGTCATGTTACAGAAAACCGAACTCACACTTTTCAAACTCAGTTTTTGGACATTTGACCTTGACTTACGACCTTCATCCAGTAACCATGTTCAAAGGCCACAATTTTAGCTTGAACAACCAACCTTGACCTTGGTCCTGTCACACACTGCTCAATCAGAAAACTGTCAAACGCAGAGGGTCCGTGACGAAAAGGAAGGCAATGGGCGTGGTCAATGTAGACGGTCGTGGTGACTTGCACTAGTCAAGGCTAACGAACCGTGACCGTGACTTTGACCTTGAGTCCAAACTTCCCGTCGATCTCGGGGCCTTTCCGTTTATGCTTGCCATGACCCTATTTCTCGCTGTATTATCAAGTTCATTGTTCGAGGTGAAAGCAGAGACGATGACCTTCAAAAAAGGTAATTAGGTCAAAGCCGTGGGTCAAGGTCATGTTACAGTAAACTGAACTGAAACTTTTCAAAGTCAGTTTTTGGACATTTAACCTTGACTTACGACCTTTACCCAGTAACCTTTTTCAGAGGCCACAATCTTGGCTTGAACCACCGACCTTGACCTTGGTTCTGTCGCACACCGCTTGATCAGAAAACGATCAAACGTTGAGGGTCCGTGTCGGAAAAGAAGTCAATGGCCATGGGTGTGGTCAATGTGAAAGGTGCATGTGACCTCCACAGGCGGGAAAAAATTCGAACAGGCCACGATATTTTTATTAGATGACTTTGTATTTAAAAGCATTAAGATCATAGGAATGTTACTGGAAAAATGTTATAGGCCAAGAAATATCGATTTTCCGCTAAAGTGGAACTGTAGAGAATTACCGGTCTTATCCCTAATATGTTAAACAGGAGTTACTTCCCTTAGACCTAAACCGAAAATGTTAAACGAAGAAAACGGCGTCGACCGGATAAGACGATATGTGAACCTGAACGTAAAAGGTCGGTAAAATGACAAGTTATTGATCGATTCGGCTGAAATTTTGTGTTGGATCATCACTAGTCCTCCTGAACATTCCCTGAACAAGTCGCTACAACCACGGGAACTGGCAGAGGTGCGAAAGTGCAATAGCGCCCGTACGTTCCAAAGGTTACGGAATTTGCCGAGGTTTGCCGAGTGGGGATGGTCCATATTCTGCTTGTCATCCACTTTTCCAAAATGAAGTTCATTACAGCTTTTATAGGATATGTGAGTGATCCTCAGAGAAAGCAATTGTTATAAAACAAATAGCCTAAGTTGGGATGAATTGTCTTGTAACTCATGTCTCTATCCATGTTTTAAAGTTGGGATGAGTAATCTTTTATCTTGGGATGAGTTGTCTTTTATATTGGGATGAGTTGTCTTCTACCTTGGGATACTTTAAAAATAAAAGAGAAAGAGAGAAATGCGGCCTAATGTCCATTCGACACAAACTAGGTCATTTCGGGACTAACATATGTTTTTTAATTTTATTTAAAAACTCCCCTTGCGCTTACAGGTCTTTAGCCGTTGGGAGGAAACCGAAGGACACGGAGAAAACCCAATAGGTTGGACATCATACTTCATGTCACGTCCAACCTGGAGATCGAAACGACGCCCGTTGACTCAATGACAGACGTTACGATACAGTGCGCACATGCTAACCATTCAGCCATTCAGCCTCCCTGAATTCAGAAAATTGCTGACTTATAGCAAGAAACATTTCAACCGGGCGAAATTTTCTGTTTTAACAGTTTAATGTGCACGGTACTTTAATTACCAACCGATTATTACAAAACTTTTGAAAATAAGCTCCAACTGACCAGCTTAATCGTATGCAATAAACGTTTTCGCCTGAAATGAAAGTTCTGCACGGAGAAAGTTCATCTCGATTTCCCGGCGTGGTTCCCCTTGTCAGTGAGGCAGAACGGAGGGCCTGACAAGCACAGCTGTCTAGTCATTCGGATGGGACGAAAAACCAAGGTCCCGTGTACACATTGGAGTGCACGTAAAATATCCCTAAGCAGTTGGAATTCGATACTGTTGAATAAGCTCTATACGATGACTAAATGTGTAGATTGTAGTCACCCACACTGCATGTTTCGCTTAACAATGAAAGGGTGCCGTTTTCAATGTTCGATCCTTTTGTTCTTCTACTCCTGATATGTTGGACTGTTGATCGATGGTTTCATATAAAAGACTACCAATAAGACTCTTTGTAGAAGAAGTTCCCAAAAAATATTATCTTGACTTTACGAGAAAGACCTCTAAACATGCTCCAAATTGTAAAAATACGACTTTTTGAATTTTCAATCTCTTTTTTTCGGCTATCCCTGATATTTAGAAAAAATAATACAATGATTTCACACAACAGGCTAGCTATTAGACTCTCTATTGACAAAAGTTTCACCGCCCTCCCTTCATTATAACCGAAGTTATCGTGCCCTAAAGAATCAACAAATTAGCATGCTTATCTCTGCTTACCCTAAGCATAACATTGACCTAGTGAACGTCTACACCAAGATTGAACATTCTAGCTTAATTAGAAGGAGAGTAATTGTGTTCCAAAGTCCCGACCCTTCAAATTGCTTCTATTTTTCATTTTCAATTCAAAATGGTGACCATCACGTGACCGAAATCAAAATTCTATTCGCGACATTTTTTAGGCCTTCCTACAAGGATTCAGAAAATATAACTCCCGAGTCTGTAAGTAAAATAGCAAAAAAGCCTTATTGATTTTTCACTTTTAAATATGGCGGCACTTCCGGTTCGATCGATAAACTCCATATTTTGTGTACAAATCAGTAATTACTTATCTAGTATCCCAAAAAAAAATCAGGTCATTCTGACCTATATTTCGATGATTTTTTTTTAAATTTTGATCCTTAATTTCGTCAAGGGGAGATAATTTAGAAAATTTCTAATTATATTTTTGAAGTCACATCGGTAAGATCTACTTAGATACTAAATTTCATGAAAATCGTACAACTATTAAAGAAGTTGTCAAATTGGTCTAAACTTCCGGTTCGAAATCACAGCGACGAATTTTCGAAATTCGAAAATGTGAAACTGCAGATGAAAATGATTTTTTTAAAGGTATTCAAAGAAAAAAGAATTAGTAAAATCGGTCAAAAAATAACAAAGTTACGACTATGCATTGTCATTTTTTTCGTTCGTAAAATTCGGTGATTTCGGATTCGTAAAACGTTTCGAAAATATATTTAATCAAGGTTCGCACCCCATTTTTGGGGGGGTAGGTCAAAATTTCAGAAAGATCCTATGGATAGATTCTGAGAAATCCGATTTGCAGAAAACACACACAAAAAAAAAATAATAATAACTAGATCTGCTACTGTCCCATGCAGATATGAAAGCTTTCATATTGATGGTCACGTGTCATTGATTGTATCAAGTATCCTAAATAAAAGGATAAGAAGAAAAAATTATCAAAATTGGTCAAAAACTCGCGAAGTTACAAATCTAAATATAGTATGAAACATTGCACCCAGTCATAACAATAATCTGAAATCAGCCGTGGGAGGAAACCGAAGGACACGGAGAAAACCCACGAGGTTGGACACCATACTCCATGTCACGTGCAACCTGGAAATCGAAACGATGCCGGTTGACTCAATGACAGATGTTACGATACAGCGCGCACATGCTAACCATACAGCCATTCAGGCTCCCTAAAATCGATAAATTGCTGACTTATAGCAAGAAACATTTCAACCGGGCATTTCAATCGAAACAACGCCAGTTGACTCAATGACAGACGTTACGATACAGTGCGCAGGTGCTAACCATTTAGCCACGCAACCTCCCTAAATTTGGCAAATTGCTGACCTACAAGGAGAAACATTTCAACCGGGCGGAATTTTCTATTTTAACAGTTTAATTTGCACGGTACCTTTAATTATCAACCGCATATTACAAAACTTTTAAAAATAAGCCCCCCCCCCCTGACCAGCTTAATTGTTCGCAATAAACGTTTGCCCCCTAAAATGAGCAAATTGGTGACTTTAATGTGAGAAACATTACTACCGGGCGAAATTTTCTGTTTTATCACTTTTACAGTACAGTACAACCGATTATTACAAAACTTTAAAAATAAAAGAGAAAGAGATAAATGCGGCTTAACCTCCATTCGACACAAACTAACATATAGATGGGACGAAAAACCAAGGTCCGGTGTACACATTGGAGTGCACGTAAAATATCCCTAAGCAGTTGGAATTCGATACTGTTGAATAAGCTCTATACGATGACTATGCAAACCATTATTAATCGATGAAGGTGTTAAAATGTACACAATATAAACAGTATTAATCTAAATCAATAACATAAATGATTAAAAATATTTTTTTTAGATAGTTTTAAAATAGAAAACAAATAATTATATCAAATCAAACCTATTCAATTTCAATTAATATGAGGACTGGCTGCAAAGTTCTAAGCCTATGTGTGCAAGACCTATATATTGTTGATGTTTCCTTTTATTTTTCTATATAGTTTCCATCAAAGCTCAATTTTTTCATCAGTTATTTACGGTGATTTTGGATTCGCAAAACGTTTTGAAAATATATTGATTCCAAGGCCACCACCCATTTTTGAAAGGAGGCTAACCAGAAAAGTAAAATAGATCACAAAATCACGAAGTAACACAGCTGTCAAGGTCAATTTTTTCATCAGTTGTTTTCGGTGATTTTGGATTCGCAAAACGTTTTGAAAATATATTGATTCCAAGGCCACCACCCATTTTTGAAAGGAGGCTAACCAGAAATGTATTGATTTCCCAGATTTGAGACAAAATCGCGAAACTGCGATCCATTTGATTATTTTCAAGCTGTTAATCGGAGTTATTCACGCGAAAACAACTTTGTCGGCACGGAAAACATCAAAGGCGAAATTTGAAATTTTGAAATTTGCAAATACCAAAAATTCGACAATGAGCTAGGCTATCCCCAAATGTATTAATTTCAAAGATAAGAAACGAATTCAACAAACTACGGTCTGTTCTGATAATTTACATGCCCGTTAATGTCCATTTTTCACTATTTCTGATATTCAATTCAATATGGTGACTATCCATTGACTTAAATCAAAATTCTACTGCCAACATTTTATAGCCATCCCTTCAAGGATTCAGAAAATATAACCCCCGTGTCTGTATGTAAAATAGCAAAATGGCGTTTGAGGTTTTTACATTTCAAGATGGTGGCACTTCCGGATTGAGCTACAAACTCCATTTTTTGTGTACTAATCAGTGGTCTCGTAGCTAGTACCTAAAAAAAAAATTCAAGATGATTTGACCTATATTTCGTCGATTTTTTTGAAAATTTCGATCCTCAATTTCTCCAAGGGGAGATAATTTAGAAAATTTCCAAAGTATTTTTTCAAGTCGCATCATTAAGGTTTACTTACATATTAAATTTCATGAAAATCGTAAAACTACTAAAGAAGTTGTCGAGTTGGTCTAAACTTCCGGTTCGAAATCACAGCGACGAATTTTCGAAATTCGAAAATCCGAAATTGCAGATTTGAAGTAAATGTCTCAAAGTACTCATAGAAAAAAGAATTAATTAAATAGGTCAAATAGTCACAAAGTTACAGCATTGTAGGTCAAAAGCATTCGTTCGTAAAATTCGGTGATTTTGGATTCGAAAAACGTTTTGAAAATATATTTAATCAAGGTTCGCACCCCATTTTTGGGGGGGTAGGTCAAAGTTTTAGAAAGATCCTATGGTTAGATTCTAAAAAATATCCCTAAGCAGTTGGAATTCGATACTGTTGAATAAGCTGTATACGATGACTAAATGTGTAGATTGTAGTCACCCACACTGCATGTGTCGCTTAACAATGAAAGGATGCCGTTTTCAATGTTCGATCCTTTTGTTCTTCTACTCCTGATATGTTGGATTGTTGATCGATGGTTTTATATGAAAGACTACCAATAAGACTCTTTGTAGAAGAAGTTCCCAAAAAATATTAAGTTGACTTTACGAGAAAGACCTCTAAACATGCTCCAAATTGTAAAAATACGACTTTTTGGATTTTCAATCTCTTTTTTTCGCCTATCCCTGATATTTAAAATAAATGATACAATGATTTCACACAACAGGCTAGCTATTGGACTCTCTATTGACAAAAGTTTCACAGCCCTCCCTTCATTATAACCGAAGTTATCGTGCCCTAAAGAATCAACAAATCAGCATGCCCATCTCTGCTTACCATTGGCAGAAAATGCTCATCTTTGGACTCAATCATGACATTGTCCTAGTGAACGTCTACACCAAGTTTGAACATTCTAGCTCAATTAGAAGGAGAGTTATTGTGTTTCAAAGTCTCGGCCCTTCAAATTGCTACTACTTTTCATTTTCAATTCAAAATGGTGACCATCACGTGACCGAAATCAAAATTCTGCTCCCTATGATTTTTGGGCCATCCTTCAAGGATTCAGAAAATATAACTCCCGTGTCTGTAAGTAAAATAGCAAAAAAGCCTTAGGGATTTTTCATGTTTCAAGATGGTGGCACTTCCGGTTCGATCGACAAACTCCATATTTTGTGTAGGAATCAGTAATTACTTGTCGAGTATCGAAAATTTTTTTTAGGTCATTCTGACCTATATTTCGACGATTTTTTTGAAAACTTTGATCCTTAATTTCACCAAGGGGAGATAATTTAGAAAATTTCTAATTATATTTTTGAAGTCACATCGGTAAGATCTATTTGTATACTAAATTTCATGAAAATCGTACAACTATTAAAGAAGTTGTCAAATTGGTCTAAACTTCCGGTTCGAAATCACAGCGACGAATTTTCGAAATACGAAAATGTGAAACTGCAGATGAAAACGATTTTTTTCAAGGTATTCAAAGAAAAAAGAATTAGTAAAATCGGTCAAAAAATAACAAAGATACGACTATGCATTGTCAGATTTTTCGTTCGTAAAATTCGGTGATTTCGGATTCGTAAAACGTTTTGAAAATACATTTAATCAAGGTTCGCACCCCATTTTTGGGGGGGTAGGTCAAAATTTCAGAAAGATCCTATGGATAGATTCTGAGAAATCCGATTTGCAGAAAACACACAAAAAAAAAAATAATAATAATAACTAGACCTGCAAGCAGCACTGAACCGGCTTTCAGGAATCATACAGGAAGTTTATTATACCATAGCCGATCCATTGAGCTACCAAACTATACATTAGTTGTTTAGCTTCAGTGACACCCTCTATCATATGTAAAAGTAATATTTGCTGGCGAAAAGACCGGTCAAAATTGTAAATTATGGCAAAATTACGTCACTTCCGGTGCCGAAAGAAATTTTTATAGGTGAAAAATAAGTCGAAAATTCGCAACATACAAAATGCAAACTTTTTTTTATAGATATCGGGCAATAAATAATTAACCTATAACCCATAAACTGAAATTAAGAAGGTAAAAAACTTAAAAGTGACCCTCGGAAAATTGGTTATTATTCGACAAGGGAACATGCTAGAAGCCTTTTCTTGATATCAATATGATGGTATTGATTCAGTCTTACTGCCCATTAGAGTCAGACGTTATAAAGTTAAACGAATAATAAATTTAAATCCCTTCAAAAAAATGTTTGTTTTGAAGGCTAAAAATACGTTTTTTGCAAAAATTACATCATTTCCGGTGATATTGAAAATTTTAACTTGTTTCATAGAAGTCATAAATGTCATAAGGCATCAAATGGTAAATAAATTATAAAAATCGAATAATAATTGACACTTTTACAGATCAAAAACCTTGAAAAGTGACTTATAGAAGATCGCCTATTTCTCTGTAACCGTACAAGTTAGAAACCATTTTGTGATATCTGTATGGTCGTATGGCTTCATTCTATTCGTTGATGGGAATCAAATATCATAATTTTAAAAACATTATAAGGCAGACTCATTTGAATAAAATATTTGTTTTTTAGGTTAGAAATACAGTTTTTGCCCAAAAGACGTCATTTCCGGTGACAGTGAAAATGTAAAATTGCCTTGACCTAGTCCAAATTGGCATTAGGCATCAAATGGAAAAAAAATATTGCAAATCGAATAATAATTCACTCTTTTATAGGCAAAATAACGTGAAAAGTGATGCATGCAAAATTGCATATTTCTCGGCAACTGCTCATATTACAAACTAATTTTCGCATACATTCTCTTCGTCTGGATTATTGCTACGAGTTTATGAAAATTACAAATAAATATTTCAAAATATGAAGACGCTGAATGAATTGTAAATAACTGAATTTTACACTTTATTTTACATTTTATTCGAAATTGCCCGAAATTGAAATTGAAATTTAAAAATATGAGCTAAGGATTTTGTGCACCTTTGCAGGGTGCATCCTTTTAGTTATATCAGTTTTGAAAAAAAATAATATTTGCTTTCAAAAAGTGGTACCGAACTGTCAAAATTATAGTTTTTGTTAATATTACGTCACTTCCGTTGCCGACAGAAAAATTTCACCGTAACAAAAAAAATTGCAATTGGGACCACGGTGCATATGAACTTTGTTTTATACAAATCGAACAATAAATAATTTTTCTGGGTACGAAAAACTAAATTAGCCGATGGCGGCTGACGCAAATTACCGAGACAATTTTTTTTCTCATTTCTGCTCAAGTACGGTGATATTTTAACCCCGTGTAAAATATCATCAAAAAATATTCATAAATAAAAAAGGTTTTCGTAAAAAAATTATTTTTTTTCAAAATATCGGACATTTTTTCGACTACTTCCGGCTTTACGATCGTTGTTGTGATAGCTTTACGAAGTTCTTTGGATACTTAACTTTCTGTACCAGAAGTGTCAGAAACATCCATTGAGTAGTTTTGGAAAAAAAGATAAATTAAAGAGCGTTTCCAAAAATTTAACGATTTTTCAGTTTTTTTCAAAGTTTGAGGCCATTTTTCGACCACTTATATTATTTCAATGCTTTTCATTTTGGATTCCCTAAAAAGACAACCGATAGGACTTTGAGTAAGAAAAGTTTAAGAAAAATCGTAGGCGTCGTTTTCGAGAAAAGGGCGTCTCAGAATGTTAAAAAATTGGAAAATACTAGATTTTTGGCATACAATAATTTATTTCCTTACCATCGAATTCGTATTATTTAGATACCATATGATGGTCCATTAATAGGGCTATCCAGCGACACTTTAGTTCTTTTGGTCCGCTATTACCTAAGAGAGAAATCAAGTTTTTCGCAAGTGCGACAATGTTTTTACTCTTTTTTTTCATTTTTTGAATACTTCCGGTATGGTTATTATTGTCGGAATAGTTTTAATAGCCGGTTTGGGCACTAAAATAGCCACAGGGCTCTGTAATGATATATTACATTATCTGATCAGATAAAATGCCCCTGAGAAATCCTATGTTCAAAAGTGTCAAAAATGCAAAGAATTTAAAATATCGAAAATTAAATTTTAATAATTACATACATATTATACATCGTTAGAATCGTAATTAGGTCAGCTATCTGAATATACATTCTTTTTTTGAAAATCTCTTAAAATAAAAAAATAGTAGAGCATTTTCCAAAATTTCACGATTTTTCGACTTTTTTCGATTTTCAGTCCCTTTTTTATCCTATTCCAGACATTTCAAAGTCTTATTGGATGGCTTCATGCAAAATACCTCCAAAAGGACTCTCGATAGAAAAAATTTAAAAAAAATTGCAGGTTAAGTTTCCGAGATACAGGCGTCCAAAAACGCTCCAAATCAGAAAATACTTGATTTTCAGCGTGCCATATTTTGCTGTCTGTTCATAGTATCCGTATGAATGGGGTATCATATGATAGTCCAACAATCGTGCCATCAAACGGTACCTTCATTCGTTTAATCCATTGATATCGGACGGAGAAATAGCGTTTTCCCCAAAAATATCCATTTTTTGCATTTTTTTCAAAATATTGCACATTATTTCGACCACTTCCGGTTTAAGGATTCTTGTCGAAATTGCTTTATAAGTTGGTATTGGACTATAACTTCATGTTCCAGAAGTTTCAGAAACGTCGATTCTGCCATAAAACGAAACCCGAGCTCACAAAATGGGAAGAAAATTCGAAAAAAATCGAAAAATAAAGGGCGATAACTCTGAATGAAACTTATATTACTGGAATCGGATGGACTTCAGGTATCCAAAAATGTAGGTCAAATTTGAAATTTTGAAAAATAACAAAAATTGTCTCGTAAACAACATGTTTTCAATTTTCAAACGATAAAAATCATAGACGAATGTTCGAAATTGAAAAATGTGAGATAGCCATTGTCTCAGAAAAGATTCAGGGATTCCAAAAATGTAATTTGTTTGAAAATGGATAAAGAATTGACGAAACTATGGCCGATTTTCAATTTTTAGAGAAAGTACAAAGTTCGGTCACTTCCGGTATGCGCAGAAATTTCAAAAATATTTTATCAAGTAGCCACCACATGGTTTCCCGATAGAAAAGCTAATTCCAGATCGATATCTGTTTTCGATCATGGAGATCTAGGCCCTCGCGGTAAATAATAATAATAATAATAATAATAATAATTTTAGTAATCTCAATAGGCTTTCAGACGAAAGTCTGAAAGCCTAATAACTTTAACAGAAACAATAAGCTTTCATATGTAATACATATGAAAGCTTAATAACTTTAACAGAAACAATAAGCTTTCATATGTAATATGAAAGCTTAATAATAACTTTAACAGAAACAATAAGCTTTCATATGTAATAAAGCTTAATAACTAGATCTGCTAAGCAGATATTAAAGCTTTCATATTCACGGTCAGTTTCTGTCGCATCTCATGAGTTATATAAAGAATCTTAAAAAGGAAAAAGAATTAATGAAATCCGCCCAAAAACTCACCGACTTATAACGAGAAACAATTCAACCGGTTCAAATTCTACCTTAATTAAAAACAGAGGTGCTATGTTCCAATGTGATCAGTCAAATTGCTTATGGCTCCTAAATCTACGCAGAAATTCTCAACATCAAACTTAGTCAAGGTAATGACATAATGAATCTATATTTGGAATTTTGTCACTCTCACTTCATTATAACCAAAGTTATCGTGCCCCAAAGAATCAACCAATCAGATTGCTTATCTCTGCTTACTGTAAGCAGACAATGCTCATCTTCGCACTCCTTCATGGCACTGACCTAATGAACGCCTTCACCAAGATTGAACATTCTGCCCCAATTAGAAGGAGAGTTATTTTGTTTCAAATTCTCGACCAATCAAATTGCTCATCGCTCTGCTTATCCAGGGCAGACAATGCTCATTGTCGAACGTATTCAAGGTGTTGATGTAATGAAACTATACACCAAGTTTCATCACTCTGACTGAAGTGAAAGTGTCCGAAATCATCAACCAATCTAATTGCTTATCTCTGCTTACCCTAAGCATAAAATGCTCATCTACGAACTCCATGTTTTTAATGTATGGGGATCATGGTGGCTCAGTGATAAGAGACACTGATTAACTAACCAGTAGGTCTTGGGCTCTCTCCCGGGGTTTGACCAGAAAGTCAATTGTACAGGCTTGGCTGCCCTTGTTAGCTGTACAGGACAGTAGGTCTGCCCGGTCTGACAGGCAATGTTCAGTGTACACATTGGCGTGCACGTAAAAGATTCCTTGATAGAGTATATCGTATTATAGATGTCCGGGCAAAATCTATCTGTTTGTCTTCAATGGTCCAGTCGGTGTATAAAGTAGGACTTTTGCCCTACTCCGTATAAGATTTCAAATCTTTGAAGTTTTAAGATAAGCATACCCGGTCCCTGAAATCTTAAATGGGACTTGCTTTTTCGCCCCTCTGTTCTGTACAGACTGGGCTAATACAGTAAAACATTGTAACAATCTACAGAGAGTAAATTTAACTTGTTGACTAAATAATCTTCAATACTTCCAATTAGCGGTATGTAGTGACAAGGATCGTGACCCAGATGGGATATGCTTGAACTTTCTAGACAAAAAAACCTGATATCTAATTTGGTATAGCACTAATAAGTTTCATTACATACTAAATTTTTATATGATTGCTTATCGCACTTGGCATTCATACCCATAGGTCCATCTTTAAATTTAAAACTGGTAGAAATCGAGGGTTGAACATGGTATTGCATCGTCACTGTTGTATTATTGCTTATCGCCCTTGACATTGTATTAAAGGCAGTTTTATATTCATAGGGCCAGAACGGTAAATTATAAAAAGTGTAAATTATTACCCAGAGTTGAACATTATTTGTGATTTTGCCTGGTAACGCCAAAACTCGATCATGTACTAAATAATGGCGGCACAGTAAAATTTCTTGATTGTCAAATTTTTGGTTATAAATAAACCCTCGCGATATTTTTTTTTAGTATGGAATCAAATCTACGGCTATTTCTGTAAAACACATGGGTTTTTTTCTTTTTCAGGCTTTCGTCGCTTTCGCTGTCTGTTTGACAGTAGCTGCTTCCCAATACATCAATGCTAAAATCGGACACGGTTTCGGACATGGTGTTGGTGTCTTTGGAAACGGAAATGGTAAAGGATTTGGAAGAGGACATGCCGGTGTTGGACATGGTCTTGTTGGTGTAGGAGCTATTGGCAACGGACTCAACCATGGTATTGGACATGGTATCCAAGGAAACCGACTCAGACACGGAATAGTAGCTGTTGGCAAAGTCGGTGTTATTGGTAACGGAATTGGTCATGGTATTGTTGGTAACGGTATCGGACACGGTATTGTTGGAAACGGAATTGGTCATGGTATCGTTGGTAACGGTATCGGACATGGTATCATTGGAAACGGAATCGGACACGGACTTATTGGACATGGAAAGATTGGTAACGGCATTGGGCATGGCATCGTTGGTAACGGTATCGGACACGGTATTGTTGGAAACGGAATTGGTCATGGTATCGTTGGTATTAATGGTAACGGTATCGGACATGGTATCATTGGAAACGGAATCGGACACGGACTTATTGGACATGGAAAGATTGGTTACGGCATTGGGCATGACATCATTGGTAACGGTATCGGACACGGTATTGTTGGACACGGAATTGGTCATGGTATCGTTGGTAACGGTATAGGACACGGTATAATTGGAAACGGACTTGTTGGACATGGAAAGATTGGAGCTTACAAACAATCATACAACTACAACGGGTACAACAACTGGCCATACAACCGATACAACAACGGACTATACAAGTACAACCAATACGATAATAAAGGATACAATAGTTACAACGGCCCCTACAATTACAACAACGGTTACAACAATGGCCACAATAACAACGAATATGGGAAGGGATATAACAACTACAATAACAACGGATACGGTAACGGATACAACAACTACAACCGTTATCCTTCTTACAATAACTATCAAGGTTGCGGTTACAACAAATATTAAGACAATACGGCTATTTGATAGCATAATATTACCATAGCTTTAATACTTATAAATACTAGTATATAGTTTCTATTGTTCATGCATAATGTATATATGTAAATCAGGGAGTTATATATAAATTTAATAAAATAATATACATATAAACTCTTGTTATTTAACTGTTTATAGCTTACTACTAGTCCGGTCTATAGCTTGATAACCCCAATCTGCATATATACGTCACATCCTGTCTTCATTACGTTTGGTCAAAGGTCACGAGATGTAAATAGGGATATCGCTAATCCTAATCCTAACCCAAGACCTAACCTTAGCGCTTACCCTAACCCTAACCTACAATCTCGCCTGTCAAATCTCCTGGGTTTACCCCGGGACCTGCGGTTTCCTCCCACTGTTAATATGCGCAAGCAGATTATTGAAATAAAATTAAACCATATGTTAGTCCCAAAATGACTTAGTTTGCGTCGAGTGGACGTTAAACCCATCTCTCTCTCTCTCTCTCACTCTCTCTCTCTCTCTCTCTCTCTCTCGCTCTCTCTCTCCGTGTCATGGTTATTCAGTGCATATAACTGTAATTTCGATATGTCAATTACTTCACGCAAACCTTAAAGTAATGTACAATTATTCCGCCCTCGCATATTGTTTAGGGTTTTTCCCACAAACAGGTCTCATCTTACCGCTCCTATGGAAGACAGCGAATAGAATGTAGCATACCCGGAATGCCGAATGATTCTTGAAGAAACGAGTGAGTTACCATTACTGGAAAAAACGGTATTATGTCAATAGTACTGCTAGTTCAAAAGCGTTTTATAGCTGAGGCGCTGGAGGCACCAGCCTCCCCGCGAAAAAAATCAAAGCAGTTGAAAAAATAAAACGGGAGAAAAAATGCTAAAACCGATGCGAAAAATGAAAATGTACCCTAGTTAGGGGGGGCTCTAAAGACAGACAAAAGGGTCCCACGAATGACAAAAGGTTCCCTAGGGCCAAGGGAAAGGGCCCCCGAGTCCAACTCAATCGTTTTCTATACACTGTTACTGTCGAATCCACTACTGAATGAGAATGCAGCCATTGCATTGGCATGACAATCATCAATCAAGAACCTCCCCTCGCGACAGAGGGCCCTCAAAATAGTACAGCCTCCGCCATGATAAACCTTAAAACGCCCCTATGCTAGTTCTGTAACTGAAAGTCAAAATGGTGAAAGATGTTATTTGGTAAACATTTATCTACACTAACACAGACATTTTCAGATGAGGCGTGTAATAAAGTGGCTTAAATATATGAAAATCTTGAAAGAAATGATCGCAACCTATACCCTGCATTTGTTAGGTGTGTGGTTGCGAATGGGATATAGCGTCTTGTGCCACCACCCCCACCCCATCACACACACATATACCACCCCGATTCTTCAATCCAAACTGATTAGAACCTGAATCACAATCCATCTAGTAGCAATCATACACAGTCGATATCAAAAATTGATTTCCAATCTCAAAGACGGCTTATCTCCCCTGAAACTGTTGAGTAATACGCGATTCCCAATTCACACAACTTTCATAGATTTAAGGAAAATGAATGAACTGAACATAGATTTAAGGAAATGGAATGAACTGAACAGAAATGGTTTTAACGACCTATCTGTCTGCGCCGACTAAATTAACTAAATTTTGATCGGACAGCGTCGTTACGGTCTTTTCTTTCGAATTCCAACTGTTAAGTAGTCTTTTACGGGCATGTAGATATTGTTCCTAGCCGGGCCATTTAGGTTTCAAATTTCACAGTGTATTGATAGCCTTCTGGTTTCTGCTATGATTCGTTCATTGTTTCACTGTTTTTTCTACTATGAACTCGTCTACTATTAATTCGTTGATTGTTCCACTCTTATTTCGGCTATGATTTCGTTGAACGTTTCATTGTTATTTCTGCTACGAATTCGTTAATTGTTTCACCGTTATTTCTGCTACAAATTCGTTAATTGTTAAAGTGTTATTACTGCTATAAATTCGTTGATCGTTTCATTGCTATTTATGGGAATCACGGTGGCTAAGTGGGCAAGGCGCTGGCTCGTTAGCCTGGAGGTCGGGTGTTCGATGCTTGCATTGGCCGAGAAAGCTCATCTCGATTTTCCGGCGTGGTTTCCTCTTGTCAGTGATGCAGAAGGAGGGCCTCATAAGGACAGCTGCCTAGTCGTTCGGATGGGACGAAAAACCGAGATCCCGTGTACACATTGGAATGCACGTAAAAGATCCCTTGGCAGTTGGAATTCGATATAAGAGTAGGCCGTAGCGCCGCTGCCCGGGCAAAAATTCCCTCATAGCACACTGTATGGCGTATGCCCGTCTTCCATTAGCCCAGGTCAGGTGCAGAAGAGTAGGACGTAAAACCCCATTTCATTTCTGCTATTTATGCTATGAATTCGTTAAGTTTTGCACTGTTATTTCTGCTATGAGTTCGTTGATCGTTTCACTCTTATTTCTGCTGTGAACTCGATCAAGACAATGACCTAGTGAACGTCTACACCAAGTTTGAACATTCTAGCTGACCTACAGCGAGAAACATTTCAACCGGGCCAAATTTTCTATTTTAACAGTTTAATTTGCACGGTACCTTTAGTTATCAACCGAATATTACAAAACTTTTAAAAATAAGCTCCCGCTGAACAGCTTAATCGTTCGCAATAAACGGGGTTGGACATCATATTCCATGTCACGTGCAACCTGAAGATCGAAACGACGCCCGTTGACTCAATGACAGACGTTACGATACAGCGCGCACATGCTAACCATTCAGCCATTCAGCCTCCCTGAATTCGGAAAATTGCTGACTTATAGCAAGAAACATTTCAACCGGGCGAAATTTTCTGTTTTAACAGTTTAATGTGCATGGTACTTTAATTACCAACCGATTATTACAAAACTTTTGGAAATAAGCTCCAACTGACCAGCTTAATCGTATGCAATAAAAGTTTGGCTTGAATTGAATGTTCTGCACGGAGAAAGTTCATCTCGATTTCCCGGCGTGGTTTCCCCTTGTCAGTGAGGCAGAACGGAGGGCCTGACAAGCACAGCTGTCTAGTTCGGATGGGACGAAAACCACGGTCCCGTGTACACATTGGAGTGCACGTAAAATATCCCTAAGCAGTTGGAATTCGATACTGTTGAATAAGCTCTATACGATGACTAAATGTGTAGATTGTAGTCACCCACACTGCATGTTTCGCTTAACAATGAAAGGGTGCCGTTTTCAATGTTCGATCCTTTTGTTCTTCTACTCCTGATATGTTGGACTGTTGATCGATGGTTTCATATAAAAGACTACCAATAAGACTCTTTGTAGAAGAATTTCCCAACAAATATTATGTTGACTTTACGAGAAAGACCTCTAAACATACTCCAAATTGTAAAAATACGACTTTTTGGATTTTCAATCTCTTTATTTCGGCTATCCCTGATATTTAAAAAAAATTATACAATTATTTCACACAACAGGCTAGCTATTAGACTCTCTATTGACAAAAGTTTCACCGCCCTCCCTTCATTATAACCGAAGTTATCGTGCCCTAAAGAATCAACAAATCAACATGCTTATCTCTGCTTACCCTAAGCAGAAAATGCTCATGTTTGAACTCCAGCATAACATTGACCTAGTGAACGTCTACACCAAGATTGAACATTCTAGCTTAATTAGAATGAGAGTTATTGTGCTCTAAAGTCTCGGCCCTTCAAATTGCTTCTATTTTTCATTTTCAATTCAAAATGGTGACTCTCGGTTGACCTAAATCAAAATTCTATTCGCGACATTTTTTAGGCCTTCCTACAAGGATTCCGAAAATATAACTCCCGAGTCTGTAAGTAAAATAGCAAAAAAGCCTTATTGATTTTTCACGTTTAAAGATGGTGGCACTTCCTGTTCGATCGACAAACTCCATATTTTGTGTACGAATCAGTAATTCCTTGTCTAGTATCGAAAAAAAAATTAGGTCATTCTGACCTATATTTCGACAATTTTTTTGAAAACTTTGATCCTTAATTTCACCAAGGGGGGATAATTTAGAAAATTTCTAATTATATTTTTGAAGTCACATCGGTAGGATCTACTTATATACTAAATTGAATGAAAATCGCACAACTATTAAAGAAGTTGTCAAATTGGTCTAAACTTCCGGTTCGAAATCACAGCGACGAATTTTCGAAAATGTGAAACTGCTGATGAAAATGATTTTTTTCAAGGTATTCAAAGAAAAAAGATTTAGTAAAATCGGTCAAAAAACAATAAAGTTACGACTATGCATTGTCCATTTTGTCATTCGTAAATTTCGGGGATTTCGGATTCGTAAAACGTTTTGAAAATATATTTAATCAACAGCTACCACCCATTTTTGGGTTGATAGGTAAAAGTTTCATAAAGATCCTGTGGTTAGATTCTGAGAAATCCGATTTGTGGGGAGATAATTTAGAAAATTTCTAATTATATTTTTGAAGTCACATCGGTAAGATCTACTTGTATACTAAATTTCATGAAAATCGTACAACTATTAAAGAAGTTGTCAAATTGGTCTAAATTTCCGGTTCGAAATCACAGCGACGAATTTTCGAAATTCGAAAATGTGAAACTGCAGATGAAAATGATTTTTTTCAAGGTATTCAAAGAAAAAAGAATTAGTGAAATCGGTCAAAAAATAACAAAGTTACGACTATGCATTGTCAGTTTTTTCGTTCGTAAAATTCGGTGATTTCGGATTCGTAAAACGTTTTGAAAATATATTTAAACAACGTTCGCACCCCATTTTTTTTGGGGGGGGGGGGGTAGGTCAAAGTTTTAGAAAGATCCCATGGTTAGATTCTGAGAAATTAGATTTGCAGAAAATACACAAAAAGAAAATAATAACTAGATCTGCCACTGTCCCATGCAGATATGAAAGCTTTCATATTCATCGTCACGTGTCATTGATTGTATCGAGTATCCTAAATAAAAGGATAAGAAGACAAAATTATTAAAATTGGTCAAAAACTCGCGAAGTTACAAGTCTAAATATAGTATGAAACATTGCACCCAGGCATAACAATAATCTGAAAACTAAAGGGAAATAACTGAAACTTGTATTACTGTAATGAGACGGATGAGAAAATGAAATGAAAATGGCGGGAAAAAAAATTAAAAATGGCAGGTTGGACAGGCGACCTTACTCCTTGTCACGTACAACCGGGCATTCGAAAACACGCTAGTTAACTCAATGACAGGCGCGCGTGCTAACCATTCAGGCACCCAACCCCCCTTTGAAATCAGACACGTGCAATATGTCATATATGAAGAATAAGAAGTCGCTCACAACAAAATGGTAAATTAAAGAGTTTAGGTCAAAAGGTTGAGCTACTGTTTTAGAGTACTTAATAGTTTTAAAGAGACACGTTAAGGGTTGTTCATAGTTAAATGAAAGTTTAATTTTAAATAAGACCAATAAAATTAGGATTTAATAATGCCAGACTAATATTTCCAATATGTTTGGTTATAAGTAGGAAATCGTGACGACTTCTTAAGCATGTTTTAAACAAAGGATCATGTTTGTTTAAACAAGAATGGCACTCTGCAATAAAAAAAACTGGCCAAAGCAAGATTTCTATGCAGAAATTAAATAATTGCTAGAACCACAAAAATATTTATCCACTATAATAAATAAGCAACATAGAGAAAATGAAATGAAATTGAATGGGGTTTAACGTCCGACTGTTCTGCTCCTAAAATGGGCTAATGAAGACGGGCATATGCCATAAAGTGTGCAATGAGGGAAATTTTACCCGGACAGCGGCGGTTACGGCCTACGAGGTTGGACAGGCGACCATACTCCTTGTCACGTACAACCAAGAAATCGAAACAACACCAGTTGACTCAATGATAGACGTTATGATACAGAGCGCACGTGCTAACCATTCAGCCACGCAACCTCCCTAAAATCGGCAAATTGCTGACCTACAGCGAGAAACATTTCAACCGGGCCAAATTTTCTATTGTAACAGTTTAATTTGCACGGTACCTTTAGTTATCAACCGAATATTACAAAACTTTTAAAAATAAGCTCCCCCTGACCAGCTTAAGCGTTCGCAATAAACGTTTGCCCCTTACGGCAAATTGCTGACTTTAAAGTGAGAAACATTACAACCGGGCGAAATTTTCTGTTTTATCACTTTTACAGTACCTTTGATTACCAACCGATTATTACAAAACTTTAAAAATAAAAGAGAAAAAGAGAAATGCGGCCTAATGTCCATTCGACACAAACTAGGTCATTTCGGGACTAACATATGTTTTTTAATTTTATCTAAAAACTCCCCTTGCGCTTACAGGTCTTTAGCCGTTGGGAGGAAACCTTTTGTTCTTCTGCTCCTGATATGTTGGACTGTTGATCGATGGTTTCATATAAAAGACTACCAATAAGTTCCAAAAAAATATTATGTTGACTTTACGAGAAAGACCTCTAAACATGCTCCAAATTGTAAAAATACGACTTTTTGGATTTTCAATCTCTTTTTTTCGGCTATCCCTGATATTTAGAAAAAATAATACAATGATTTCACACAACAGGCTAGCTATTAGACTCTCTATTGACAAAAGTTTCACCGCCCACCCTTCATTATAACCGAAGTTATCGTGCCCTAAAAAATCAACAAATTAGCATGCTTATCTCTGCTTACCCTAAGCAGAAAATGCTCATCTTTAAACTCAATCATAACATTGACCTAGTGAACGTCTACACCAAGTTTGAACATTCTAGCTTAATTAGAAGGAGAGTAATTGTGTTCCAAAGTCCCGACCCTTCAAATTGCTTCTATTTTTCATTTTCAATTCAAAATGGTGACCATCACGTGACCGAAATCAAAATTCTATTCGCGACATTTTTTAGGCCTTCCTACAAGGATTCAGAAAATATAACTCCCGAGTCTGTAAGTAAAATAGCAAAAAAGCCTTATTGATTTTTCACTTTTAAATATGGCGACACTTCCTGTTCGATCGACAAACTCCATATTTTGTGTACAAATCAGTAATTACTCATCTAATATCCCAAAAAAAATCAGGTCATTCTGACCTATATTTCGATGATTTTTTTGAAAATTTTGATCCTTAATTTCGTCAAGGGGAGATAATTTAGAAAATTTCTAATTATGTTTTTGAAGTCACATCGGTAAGATCTACTTAGATACTAAATTTCATGAAAATCGTACTACTATTAAAGAAGTTGTCAAATTGGTCTAAACTTCCGGTTCGAAATCACAGCGACGAATTTTCGAAATTCGAAAATGTGAAACTGCAGGTGAAAATGATTTTTTTAAAGGTATTCAAAGAAAAAAGAATTAGTAAAATCGGTCAAAAAATAACAAAGTTACGACTATGCATTGTCATTTTTTTCGTTCGTAAAATTCGGTGATTTCGGATTCGTAAAACGTTTCGAAAATATATTCAATCAAGGTTCGCACCCCATTTTTGGGGGGTAGGTCAAAATTTCAGAAAGATCCTTTGGATAGATTCTGAGAAATCCGATTTGCAGAAAACACACAAAAAAAAAAATAATAATAACTTTAACAGAAACAATAAGCTTTCATATGTAATATGAAAGCTTAATAATCTTAACAGAAACAATAAGCTTTCATATGTAATATGAAAGCTTAATAATCTTAACAAAAACAATAAGCTTTCATATGTAATATGAAAGCTTAATAATCTTAACAAAAACAATAAGCTTTCATATGTAATATGAAAGCTTAACTAGATCTGCAAAGCAGATATTAAAGCTTTCATATTAACAGTCACTTCCTGTCACATGGCATGGGTCATGTAAATAATCTCATCGACAAACAAAAAAACATTAAAATCGGAAAAAATATAGCGAAGTTTTTATGATTTTTCAATCGTAAACATCTTTATCGGCACGAAAAACATCAAAGACAAAATTCGAAAATGTGACATTTTCAAATAACAATATTTCGACCCTGATCCCGGCTATCCAGAAATGTATTCATTTTGGAAATAGGAGACATATTCTCCAAACTACGGCCTATTGCTTTCATTCACGTGCTCGTTAATGTCGATTTTTCACCTTTTCTCATATTCAGTTCGACCATCACGTGACCGAAATCAAAATTCTGATCCGATAGATTTTTAGGCATTCCTTCAAGGATTCAGAAAATGTAACTCCCATGTCTGTAAGTAAAATATCTGAAAAGCCTTTGTGATTTATCACGTTTCAAGATGGCGGCACTTCCGGTTCGATCCACAAACTCAATATTTTGTGTACGAATCAGTATTTACTTATCTAGTATCCAAAAAAAAAAATCAGGTCATTCTGACCTATATTTTTTCGATTTTTTTGAAAACTTTGATCCCTAATTTCACCAAGGGGAGATAATTTAGAAAATTTCTAAGGAGATCTTTTAAGTTGCATCGGCAAGATCTACTTACATACTAAATTTCATGAAAATCGTACAACTATTAAAGAAGTTGTCAAGTTGGTCTCAACTTCCGGTTCGAAATCACAGCGACGAATTTTCGAAATTCGAAAATCTTAAACTGCAGTTGAAAATGATTTTTGTCAGGGTACCCAAAGAAAAAAGAATTAGTAAAATAGGTCAAATAGTCAAAGAGTTACAGTAATGCAGGTCAAATTCACTCGTTCGTAAAATTCGGTGATTTCGAATGCTTAAAACGTTTTGAAAATATATTTAATCAATACTCACCACCCATTTTTTTTTGGGGGGGGGGGGGGTATGTCAAAGTTTCAGAAACATCCTATGGTTAGATTCTGAGAAATCCGATTTGCAGGAAACACATGTTGACTTTACGAGAAAGACCTTTAAACATGCTCCAAATTGTAAAAATACGACTTTTTGGATTTTCAATCTCTTTTTTTCGGCTACCCCGGACATTTAAGAAAAAATGATACAACGATTTCACACAACAGGATAGCTATTAGACTCTCGATTAACAAGAGTTTCATCGCCCTCCCTTCATTATAACCAAAGTTATCGTGCCCTAAAAAATCAACAAATCAGCTTGCTTATCTCTGTTTACCCTAGGCAGAAAATGCTCATTTTTAAACTCAATCAAGACACTGACCTAGTGAACCTCTACACCAAGTTTGAACATTCTACCTCAATTAGAAGGAGAGTTATTGTGTTCCAAATTCTCGGCCCTTCAAATTGCTTCTATTTTTCACATTCACTTCAAAATGGCGACCATCAATTGACCTAAATCAAAATTCTACTCCGAACGTTTTTGGGGCCATCCTTGAAGGATTCAGAAAATATAACTCCCGTGTCTGTAAGTAAAATAGCAAAAAAGCCTTTGTGATTTTTCACGTTTCAAGATGGCGGCACTTCTGGTTCAATCCACAAACTCAATATTTTGTGTACGAATCAGTATTTACTTATCTAGTATCCAAAAAAAAACATCAGTTCATTCTGACCTATATTTCTTCGATTTTCTTTAAAACTTTGATCCTCAATTTCACCAAGGGGAGATAATTTAGAAAATTTATATTTATATTTTTGAAGTCACATGGGTAAGATCTACTTACATACTAAATTTCATGAAAATCGTACAACTATTAACGAAGTTGTCAAGTTGGTCTCAACTTCCGGTTCGAAATCACAGCGACGAATTTTCGAAATTCGAAAATCTGAAACTGCAGTTGAAAATGATTTTTGTGAAGGTACTCAAAGAAAAAAGAATTAGTAAAATAGGTCAAATAGTCACAGAGTTACAGTATTGTAGGTCAAATTCATTCGTTCGTAAAATTCTGTGATTTCGAATTCGTAAAACGTTTTGAAAATATATTTAATCAAAAACTGACACCCAGTTTTGGAGGGGGAGGTCAAAGTTTCAGAAAGATCCCATGGTTAGATTCTGAGAAATCCGATTTGCAGAAACTACACAAAAAAAAAAATAATAATAGCAATAATAATCTTAACAAAAACAATAAGCTTTCATATGTAATATGAAAGCTTAACTAGATCTGCAAAGCAGATATTAAAGCTTTCATATTAACAGTCACTTCCTTTCACATGGCATGGGTCATGTAAATAATCTCATCAACAAACAAAAAAATCATTAAAATCGGTCAAAATATAGCGAAGTTTTTATGATTTTTCAATCGTAAACAACTTTATCGGCACGAAAAACATCAAAGACAAAATTCGAAAATGTGACATTTTCAAATAACAATATTTCGACCCTGATCCCGGCTATCCAGAAATGTATTCATTTTGGAAATAGGAGACATATTCTCCAAACTAAGGCCTATTACTTTCATTCACGTGCTCGTTAATGTCGATTTTTCACCTTTTCTCATATTCAGTTCGAAATGGTGACCATCACGTGACCGAAATCAAAATTCTGATCTGATAGAAATTAGGCATTGCTTCAAGGATTCCGAAAATGTAACTCCCATGTCTGTAAGTAAAATATTGCAAAAGCCTTTGTGATTTATCACGTTTCAAGATGGCGGCACTTCCGGTTCGATCTACAAACTCAATATTTTGTGTACGAATCAGTATTTACTTATCTAGTATCCCCCCAAAAAATCAGGTCATTCTGACCTATATTTCTTCGATTTTTTTGAAAACTTTGATCCCTAATTTCACCAAGGGGAGATAATCTAGAAAATTTCTAAGGACATCTTTAAAGTTGCATCGGTAAGATCTACTTACATACTAAATTTCATGAAAGTCGTACAACTATTAAAAAAGTTGTCAAGTTGGTCTTAACTTCCGGTTCGAAATCACAGCGACGAATTTTCGAAATTCGAAAATCTGAAACTGCAGTTGAAAATGATTTTTGTCAGGGTACTCAAAGAAAAAAGAATTAGTAAAATAGGTCAAATAGTCACAGAGTTACAGTAATGCAGGTCAAATTCACTAGTTCGCAAAATTCGGTGATTTCGAATGCTTATAACGTTTTGAAAATATATTTAATCAATACTCACCACCCATTGGGGGGGGGGGGTAGGTCAAAGTTTCAGAAACATCATATGGTTGGATTCTGAGAAATCCGATTTGCAGGAAACACATGTTGACTTTACGAGAAAGATCTTTAAACATGCTCCAAATTGTAAAAATACGACTTTTTGGATTTTCAATCTCTTTTTTTCGGCTACCCCGGACATTTAAGAAAAAATGATACAATGATTTCACACAACAGGTTAGCTATTAGACTTTCGATTGACAAGAGTTTCATCGCCCTCCCTTCATTATAACCAAAGTTATCGTGCCCTAAAGAATCAACAAATCAGCTTGCTTATCTCTGCTTACCCTAAGCAGAAAATGCTCATCTTTGAACTCAATCAAGACAGTGATCTAGTGAACGTCTACATCAAGTTTGAACATTCTAGCTCAATTAGAAGGAGAGTTATTGTGTTCCAAATTCTCGGCCCTTCAAATTGCTTCTATTTTTCTCTTTCACTTCAAAATGGCGACCATCAATTGACCTAAATCAAAATTCTACTCCGAACGTTTTTTAGGCCATCCTTGAAGGATTCAGAAAATATAACTCCCGTGTCTGTAAGTAAAATAGCAAAAAAGCCTTTGGGATTTTTCACGTTTCAAGATGGCAGCACTTCCGGTTCAATCCACAAACTCAATATTTTGTATCCGAATCAGTATTTACTTATCTAGTATCCAAAATTAACATCAGGTCATTCTGACCTATATTTCTTCGATTTTTTTGAAAAATTTGATCCTTAATTTGACCAAGGGGAGATAATTTAGAAAATTTCTATTTATATTTTTGAAGTCACATGCGTATGATCTACTTACATACTAAATTTCATGAAAATCGTAGAACTATTAAAGAAGTTGTCAAGTTGGTCTCAACTTCCGGTTCGAAATCACAGCGACGAATTTTCGAAATTCGAAAATCTGAAACTGCAGTTGACAATGATTTTAGTCAAGGTACTCAAAGAAAAAAGAATTAGTAAAATAGGTCAAATAGTCACAGAGTTACAGTAATGCAGGTCAAATTCACTCGTTCGTAAAATTCTGTGATTTCGAATTCGTAAAACGTTTTGAAAATATATTTAATCAAAAGCTGCCACCCAGTTTTGGGGGGGTAGGTCAAAGTTTCAGAAAGATCCCATGGTTAGATTCTGAGAAATCCGATTTGCAGAAATGACACAAAAAAAAATAATAATAACTAGATCTGCAAAGCAGATATTAAAGCTTTCATATTAACAGTCACTTCCTGTCACATGTCATGGGTCATGTAAATAATCTCATCAACAAAAAAAATATTCATTAAAATCGGTCAAAATATAGCGAAGTGTTTATGATTTTTCAATCGTAAACAACTTTATCGGCACGAAAAACATCAAAGACAAAATTCGAAAATGTGACATTTTCAAATAACAATATTTCTACCTTGATCCCGGCTATCCAGAAATGTATTCATTTTGGAAATAGGAGACATATTCTCCAAACTACGGCCTATTGCTTTCATTCACGTGCTCGTTAATGTCGATTTTTCACCTTTTCTCATATTCAGTTCGAAATGGTGACCATCACGTGACCGAAATCAAAATTCTGATCCGATAGATTTTTAGGCATTCCTTCAAGGATTCCGAAAATGTAACTCCCAGGTCTGTAAGTAAAATATCGCAAAAGCCTTTGTGATTTTTCACGTTTCAAGATGGCGGCACTTCCGGTTCGATCCACAAACTCAATATTTTGTGTACGAATCAGTATTTACTTATCTAGTATCAAAAAAAAAAATCAGGTCATTCTGACCTATATTTCTTCGATTTTTTTTACAACTTTGATCCCTAATTTCACCAAGGGGAGATAATTTAGAAAATTTCTAAGGACATCTTTAAAGTTGCATCGGTAAGATCTACTTACATGCTAAATTTCATTAAAATCGTACAACTATTAAAGAAGTTGTCAAGTTGGTCTCAACTTCCGGTTCGAAATCACAGCGACGAATTTTCGAAATTCGAAAATCTGAAACTGCAGTTGAAAATGATTTTTGTCAAGGTACTCAAAGAAAAAAGAATTAGTAAAATAGGTCAAATAGTCACAAAGTTACAGTAATGCAGGTCAAATTCACTCGTTCGTAAAATTCTGTGATTTCGAATTCGTAAAACGTTTTGAAAATATATTTAATCAAAAACTGCCACCCAGTTTTTTTTTGGGGGGGGGGGTTAGGTCAAAGTTTCAGAAAGATCCCATGGTTAGATTCTGAGAAATCCGATTTGCAGAAATGACACAAAAAACAAAAAAAAAAATAATAATAACTATATCTGCTACTGTCCCATGCAGATATGAAAGCTTTCATATTCATCGTCACGTGTCATTGATTGTATCAAGTATCCTAAATAAAAGGATAAGAAGAAAAAATTATTAAAATTGATCAAAAACTCGCGAAGTTACAAGTCTAAATATAGTATGAAACATTGCACCCAGGCATAACAATAATCTGAAAACTAAAGGGAAATAACTGAAACTTGTATTACTGTAATGAGACGGATGAGAAAATGAAATGAAAATGGCGGGGAAAAAAATTAAAAATGGCAGGTTGGACAGGCGACCTTACTCCTTGTCACGTACAACCGGGCATTCGAAAACACGCTAGTTAACTCAATGACAGGCGCGCGTGCTAACCATTCAGGCACCCAACCCCCCTTTGAAATCAGACACGTGCAATATGTCATATAGGAAGAATAAGAAGTCGCTCACAAGAAAAAGGTAAATTAATGAGTTTAGGTCAAAAGGTTGAGCTACTGTTTTAGAGTACTTAATAGTTTTAAAGAGACACGTTAAGGGTTGTTCATAGTTAAATGAAAGTTTAATTTTAAATAAGACCAATAAAATTAGGATTTAATAATGCCAGACTAATATTTCCAATATGTTTGGTTATAAGTAGGAAATCGTGACGACTTCTTAAGCATGTTTTAAACAAAGGATCATGTTTGTTTAAACAAGAATGGCACTCTGCAATAAAAAAAAAACTGGCCAGAGATTTCTATGCAGAAATTAAATAATTGCTAGAACCAGAAAAATATTTATCCACTATAATAAATATGCAACATAGAGAAAATGAAATGAAATTGAATGGGGTTTAACGTCCTACTGTTCTGCTCCTACAATGGGCTAATGAAGACGGGCATACCCCATAAAGTGTGCAATTAGGGAAATTTTACCCGGGCAGCGGCGTTACGGCCTACGAGGTTGGTAAGGCGACCATACTCCTTGTCACGTACAACCAAGAAATCGAAACAAGGCCAGTTGACTCAATGACAGACGTTATGATACAGAGCGCACGTGCTAACCATTCAGCCACGCAACCTCCCTAAAATTGGCAAATTGCTGACCTACAGCGAGAAACATTTCAACCGGGCCAAATTTTCTATTTTAACAGTTTAATTTGCACGGTACCTTTAGTTATCAACCGAATAGTACAAAACCAGCTTAATCGTTCGCAATAAACGTTTGCCCCTTAAAATCGACAAATTGCTGACTTTAAAGTGAGAAACATTACAACCGGGCCAAATTTTCTGTTTTATCACTTTAACAGTACCTTTGATTACCAACCGATTATTACAAAACTTTAAAAAGAGAAAGAGAAAAAATGCGGCCTAACGTCCATTCGACACAAACTAGGTCATTTTGGGACTAACATATGTTTTTTAATTTTATTTAAAAACTTCCCTTGCACGTACTGGTCTTTAGCCGTTGGGAGGAAACCGAAGAACACGGAGAAAACCCACGAGGTTGGACATCATACACCATGTCACGTGCAACCTGGAGATCGAAACGACGCCCGTTGACTCAATGACAGACGTTACGATACAGTGCGCACATGCTAACCATTCAGCCATTCAGCCTCCCTGAATTCAGAAAATTGCTGACTTATAGCAAGAAACATTTCAACCGGGCGAAATTTTCTGTTTTAACAGTTTAATGTGCATGGTACTTTAATTACCAACCGATTATTACAAAACTTTTGAAAATAAGCTCCAACTGACCAGCTTAATCATATGCAATAAACGTTTTCGCCTGAATTGAAAGTTCTGCACGGAGAAAGTTCATCTCGATTTCCCGGCGTGGTTCCCCTTGTCAGTGAGGCAGAACGGAGGGCCTGACAAGCACAGCTGTCTAGTCATTCGGATGGGACGAAAAATCAAGGTCCCGTGTACACATTGGAGTGCACGTAAAATATCCCTAAGCAGTTGGAATTCGATACTGTTGAATAAGCTCTATACGATGACTAAATGTGTAGATTGTAGTCACCCACACTGCATGTTTCGCTTAACAATGAAAGGGTGCCGTTTTCAATGTTCGATCCTTTTGTTCTTCTACTCCTGATATGTTGGACTGTTGATCGATGGTTTCATATAAAAGACTACCAATAAGACTCTTTGTAGAAGAAGTTCCCAAAAAATATTATGTTGACTTTACGAGTAAGACCTCTAAACATGCTCCAAATTGTAAAAATACGACTTTTTGGATTTTCAATCTCTTTTTTTCGGCTATCCCTGATAATTAGAAAAAATAATACAATGATTTCACACAACAGGCTAGCTATTAGACTCTCTGTTGACAAAAGTTTCACCGCCCTCCCTTCATTATAACCGAAGTTATCGTGCCCTAAAGAATCAACAAATTAGCATGCTTATCTCTGCTTACCCTAAGCAGAAAATGCTCATCTTCAAACTCAATCATAACATTGACCTAGTGAACGTCTACACCAAGTTTGAACATTCTAGCTTAATTAGAAGGAGAGTAATTGTGTTCCAAAGTCCCGAGCCTTCAAATTGCTTCTATTTTTCATTTTCAATTCAAAATGGCGACCATCACGTGACCGAAATCAAAATTTTATTCGCGACATTTTTTAGGCCTTCCTACAAGGATTCAGAAAATATAACTCCCGAGTCTGTAAGTAAAATAGCAAAAAAGCCTTATTGATTTTTCACTTTTAAATATGGCGGCACTTCCGGTTCGATCGACAAACTCCATATTTTGTGTACAAATCAGTAATTACTTATCTAGTACTCAAAAAGAAAATCAGGTCATTCTGACCTATATTTCGATGATTTTTTTGAAAATTTTGATCCTTAATTTCCTCAAGGGGAGATAATTTAGAAAATTTCTAATTATATTTTTGAAGTCACATCGGTAAGATCTACTTAGATACTAAATTTCATGAAAATCGTACAACTATTAAAGAAGTTGTCAAATTGGTCTAAACTTCCGGTTTGAAATCACAGCGACGAATTTTCGAAATTCGAAAATGTGAAACTGCAGATGAAAATGATTTTTTTCAAGGTATTCAAAGAAAAAAGAATTAGTAAAATCGGTCAAAAAATAACAAAGTTACGACTATGCATTGTCATTTTTTTCGTTCGTAAAATTCGGTGATTTCGGATTCGTAAAACGTTTCGAAAATATATTTAATCAAGGTTCGCACCCCATTTTTGGGGGGGGTAGGTCAAAATTTCAGAAAGATCCTATGGATAGATTCTGAGAAATCCGATTTGCAGAAAACACACAAAAAAAAAATAACTAGATCTGCTACTGTCCCATGCAGATATGAAAGCTTTCATATTCATCGTCACGTGTCATCGATTGTATCAAGTATCCTAAAAAAAAAAGGGATAAGAAGAAAAAATTATCAAAATTGGTCAAAAACTCGCGAAGTTACAAGTCTAAATATAGTATGAAACATTGCACCCAGGCATAACGATAATCTGAAAACTAAAGGGAAATAACTGAAACTTGTATTACTGTAATGAGACGGATGAGAAAATGAAATGAAAATGGCGGGAATAATCTGAAAACTAAAGGGAAATAACTGAAACGTGTATTACTGTAATGAGACGGATGAGAAAATGAAATGAAAATGGCGGGAAAGAACTAAAAATGGCAGTTTGGACAGGCTACCTTACTCCTTGTCACGTACAACCGGGCATTCGAAAACACGCTAGTTAACTCAATGACAGGCGCGCGTGCTTACCATTCAGCCACCCAACCCCCCTTTGAAATCAGACACGTGCAATATGTCATATAGGAAGAATAAGAAGTCGCTCACAACAAAATGGTAAATTAATGAGTTTAGGTCAAAAGGTTGAGCTACTGTTTTAGAGTACTTAATAGTTTTAAAGAGACACGTTAAGGGTTGTTCATAGTTAAATGAAAGTTTAATTTTAAATAAGACCAATAAAATTAGGATTTAATAATGCCAGACTAATATTTCCAATATGTTTGGTTATAAGTAGGAAATCGTGACGACTTCTTAAGCATGTTTTAAACAAAGGATCATGTTTGTTTAAACAAGAATGGCACTCTGCAATAAAAAAACTGGCCAAAGCAAGATTTCTATGCAGAAATTAAATAATTGCTAGAACCAGAAAAATATTCATCCACTATAATAAATAAGCAACATAGAGAAAATGAAATGAAATTGAATGGGGTTTAACGTCCGACTGTTCTGCTCCTAAAATGGGCTAATGAAGACGGGCATATGCCATAAAGTGTGCAATGAGGGAAATTTTACCCGGGCAGCGGCGGTTACGGCCTACGAGGTTGGACAGGCGACCATACTCCTTGTCACGTACAACCAAGAAATCGAAACAACGCCAGTTGACTCAATGACAGACGTTATGATACAGAGCGCAGCGGCGGTTACGGCCTACGAGGTTGGACAGGCGACCATACTCCTTGTCACGTACAACCAAGAAATCGAAACAACGCCAGTTGACTCAATGACAGACGTTATGATACAGAGCGCACGTGCTAACCATTCAGCCACGCAACCTCACTAAAATCGACAAATTGCTGACCTACAGCGAGAAACATTTCAACCGGGCCAAATTTTCTATTTTAACAGTTTAATTTGCACGGTACCTTTATTTATCAACCGAATATTACAAAACTTTTAAAAATAAGCTCCCCCTGACCAGCTTAATCGTTCGCAATAAACGTTTGACCCTTAAAATCGACAAATTGCTGACTTTAAAGTAAGAAACATTACAACCGGGCCAAATTTTCTGTTTTATCACTTTTACAGTACCTTTGATTACCAACCGATTATTACAAAACTTTAAAAAGAGAAAGAGAGAAATGCGGCCTAACGTCCATTCGACACAAACTAGGTCATTTCGGGGCTAACATATGTTTTTTAATTTTATTTAAAAACTCCCATTGCGCGTACTGGTCTTTAGCCGTTGGGTGGAAACCGAAGAACACGGAGAAAAACCACGAGGTTGGACATCATACACCATGTCACGTACAACATGGAGATCGAAACGACGCCCGTCGACTCAATGACAGACGTTACGATACAGCGCGCACATGCTAACCATTCAGCCATTCAGCCTCCCTGAATTCGGAAAATTGCTGACTTATAGCAAGAAACATTTCAACCGGGCGAAATTTTCTGTTTTAACAGTTTAATGTGCACGGTACTTTAATTACCAACCGATTATTATAAAACTTTTGAAAATAAGCTCCAACTGACCAGCTTAATCGTATGCAATAAACGTTTTGCCTGAATTGAAAGTTCTGCACGGAGAAAGTTCATCTCGATTTCCCGGCGTGGTTCCCCTTGTCAGTGAGGCAGAACGGAGGGCCTGACAAGCACAGCTGTCTAGTCATTCGGATGGGACGAAAAACCAAGGTTTCGTGTACACATTGGAGTGCACGTAAAATATCCCTAAGCAGCTGGAATTCGATACTGTTGAATAAGCTCTATGCGATGACTAAATGTGTAGATTGTAGTCACCCACACTGCATGTTTCGCTTAACAATGAAAGGGTGCCGTTTTCAATGTTCGATCCTTTTGTTCTTCTACTCCTGATATGTTGGACTGTTGATCGATGGTTTCATATAAAAGACTACCAAAAAGACTCTTTGTAGAAGAAGTTCCCCAAAAATATTATGTTGACTTTACGAGAAAGACCTCTAAACATGCTCCAAATTGTAAAAATACGACTTTTTGGATTTTCAATCTCTTTTTTTCGGCTATCCCTGATATTTAGAAAAAATAATACAATGATTTCACACAACAGGCTAGCTATTAGACTCTCTATTGACAAAAGTTTCACCGCCCTCCCTTCATTATAACCGAAGTTATCGTGCCCTAAAGAATCAACAAATTAGCATGCTTATCTCTGCTTACCCTAAGCAGAAAATGCTCATCTTTAAACTCAATCATAACATTGACCTAGTGAACGTCTACACCAAGTTTGAACATTCTAGCTGAATTAGAAGGAGAGTAATTGTGTTCCAAAGTCCCGACCCTTCAAATTGCTTCTATTTTTCATTTTCAATTCAAAATGGTGACCATCACGTGACCGAAATCAAAATTCTATTCGCGTCATTTTTTAGGCCTTCCATCAAGGATTCAGAAAATATAACTCCCGAGTCTGTAAGTAAAATAGCAAAAAAGCCTTATTGATTTTTCACTTTTAAATATGGCGGCACTTCCGGTTCGATCGACAAACTCCATATTTTGTGTACAAATCAGTAATTACTTATCTAGTATCCATAAAAAAAATCAGGTCATTCTGACCTATATTTCGACGATTTTGTGGAAAATTTTGATCCTTAATTTCGTCAAGGGGAGATAATTTAGAACATTTCTAATTATATTTTTGAAGTCACATCGGTCAGATCTACTTAGATACTAAATTTCATGAAAATCGTACAACTATTAAAGAAGTTGTCAAATTGGTCTAAACTTCCGGTTCGAAATCACAGCGACGAATTTTCGAAATTCGAAAATCTGAAACTGCAGATTTATAGTAATTGTCTCACGGTACTCAAAGAAAAAAGATTTAGTAAAATAGGTCAAATAGTCACAAAGTTACAGCATTGTAGGTCAAATGAATTCGTTCGTAAAATTCGGTGATTTCGGATACGTAAAACGTTTTGAAAATATATTTAATCAAAAGCCACCACCCATTTTTGGGGGGATAGGTAAAAGTTTCAGAACGATCCTATGGTTAGATTCTGAGAAATCCGATTTGTGGATAAAACACAAAAAAAAAATAATAATATTAATCTTAACAGAAACAATAAGCTTTCATATGTAATACATATGAAAGCTTAATTAATCTTAACAGAAACAATAAGCTTTCATATGTAATATGAAAGCTTAATAATCTTAACAAAAACAATAAGCTTTCATATGTAATATGAAAGCTTAACTAGATCTGCAAAGCAGATATTAATGCTTTCATATTAACAGTCACTTCCTGTCACATGGCATGGGTCATGTAAATAATCTCATCAACAAACAAAAAATCATTAAAATCGGTCAAAATATAGCGAAGTTTTTATGATTTTTCAATCGTAAACAACTTTATCGGCACGAAAAACATCAAAGACAAAATTCGAAAATGTGACATTTTCAAATAACAATATTTCGACCCTGATCCCGGCTATCCAGAAATGTATTCATTTTGGAAATAGGAGACATATTCTCCAAACTACGGCCTATTGCTTTCATTCACGTTCTCGTTAATGTCGATTTTTCACCTTTTCTCATATTCAGTTCGAAATGGTGACCATCACGTGACCGAAATCAAAATTCTGATCTGATAGAAATTAGGCATTCCTTCAAGGATTCCGAAAATGTAACTCCCATGTCTGTAAGTAAAATATCGCAAAAGCCTTTGTGATTTATCACGTTTCAAGATGGCGGCACTTCCGGTTCGATCTACAAACTCAATATTTTGTATACGAATCAGTATTTACTTATCTAGTATCCCCCCAAAAAATCAGGTCATATATTTCTTCGATTTTTTAGAAAAATTTGATCCCTAATTTCACCCAGGGGAGATAATCTAGAAAATTTCTAAGGAGATCTTTAAAGTTGCATCGGTAAGATCTACTTACATACTAAATTTCATGAAAATCGTACAACTATTAAGAAAGTTGTCAAGTTGGTCTCAACTTCCGGTTCGAAATGCTTCTATTTTTCACTTTCACTTCAAAATGGCGACCATCAATTGACCTAAATCAAAATTCTACTCCGAACTTTTTTTAGGCCATCCTTGAAGGATTCAGAAAATATAACTCCCGTGTCTGTAAGTAAAATAGCAAAAAAGCCTTTGTGATTTTTCACGTTTCAAGATGGCGGCACTTCCGGTTCAATCCACAAACTCAATATTTTGGGTACGAATCAGTATTTACTTATCTAGTATCCAAAAAACCATCAGGTCATTCTGACCTATATTTCTTCGATTTTTTTGAAAACTTTGATCCTTAATTTCACCAAGGGGAGATAATTTAGAAAATTTCTATTTATATTTTTAAAGTCACGTGGGTAAGATCTACTTACATACTAAATTTCATGAAAATCGTAGAAATATTAAAGAAGTTGTCAAGTTGGTCTCAACTTCCGGTTCGAAATCACAGCGACGAATTTTCGAAATTCGAAAATCTGAAACTGCAGTTGAAAATAAGGTACCCAAAGAAAAAAGAATTAGTAAAATTGGTCAAATAGTCACAAAGTTACAGTAATGTAGGTCAAATTCACTCGTTCGTAAATTTTGGTGATTTCGAATTCGTAAAACGTTTTGAAAATATATCTAAACAAAAACTGCCACCCAGTTTTTTTTTTGGGGGGGGGGGGTAGGTCAAAGTTTCAGAAAGATCCCATGGTTAGATTCTGAGAAATCCGATTTGCAGAAATGACACACACAAAAAAAAAATAATAACTAGATCTGCAAAGCAGATATTAAAGCTTTCATATTAACAGTCACTTCCTGTCACATGGCATGTAAATAATCTCATCAACAAACAAAAAATCATTAAAATCGGTCAAAATATAGCGAAGTTTTTATGATTTTTCAATCGTAAACAACTTTATTGGCACGAAAGACATCACAGACAAAATTCGAAAATGTGACATTTTCAAATAACAATATTTCGACCCTGATCCCGGCTATCCAGAAATGTATTCATTTTGGAAATAGGAGACATATTCTCCAAACTACGGCCTATTGCTTTCATTCACGTGCTCGTTAATGTCGATTTTTCACCTTTTCTCATATTCAGTTCGAAATGGTGACCATCACGTGACCGAAATCAAAATTCTGATCCGATAGATTTTTAGGCATTCCTTCAAGGATTCCGACAATGTAACTCCCATGTCTGTAAGTAAAATATCGCAAAAGCCTTTGTGATTTTTCACGTTTCAAGATGGCGGCACTTCCGGTTCGATCCACAAACTCAATATTTTGTGTACGAATCAGTATTTACCTATCTAGTATCTAAAAAATAAATCAGGTAATTCTGACCTATATTTCTTCGATTTTTTTGAAAAATTTGATCCCTAATTTCACCAAGGGGAGATAATTTAGAAAATTTCTAAGGACATCTTTAAAGTTGCATTGGTAAGATCTACTTACATACTAAATTTCATGAAAATCGTACAACTATTAAAGAAGTTGTCAAGTTGGTCTCAACTTCCGGTTCGAAATCACAGCGACGAATTTTCGAAATTCGAAAATCTGAAACTGCAGTTGAAAATGATTTTTGTCAGGGTACTCAAAGAAAAAAGAATTAGTAAAATAGGTCAAATAGTCACAGTGTTACAGTAATGCAGGTCAAATTCACTAGTTCGTAAAATTCGGTGATTTCGAATGCTTATAACGTTTTGAAAATATATTTAATCAATACTCACCACCCATTTTTGGGGGGGTAGGTCAAAGTTTCAGAAACATCCTATGGTTAGATTCTGAGAAATCCGATTTGCAGGAAACACATGTTGACTTTACGAGAAAGACCTTTAAACATGCTCCAAATTGTAAAAAATACGACTCTTTGGATTTTCAATCTCTTTTTTTCGGCTACCCCGGACATTTAAGAAAAAATGATACAATGATTTCACACAACAGGTTAGCTATTAGACTCTCGATTGACAAGAGTTTCATCGCCCTCCCTTCATTATAACCAAAGTTATCGTGCCCTAAAGAATCAACAATCAGCTTGCTTATCTCTGCTTACCGTTGGCAGAACATGCCGATCTTTGAACTCAATCAAGACAATGACCTAGTGAACGTCTACACCAAGTTTAAACATTCTAGTTCAATTAGAAGGAGGGTTATTGTGTTCCAAATTCTCAGCCCTTCAAATTGCTTCTATTTTTCACTTTCACTTCAAAATGGCGACCATCAATTGACCTAAATCAAAATTCTACTCCGAACTTTTTTTAGGCCATCCTTGAAGGATTCAGAAAATATAACTCCCGTGTCTGTAAGTAAAATAGCAAAAAAGCCTTTGTGATTTTTCACGTTTCAAGATGGCGGCACTTCCGGTTCAATCCACAAACTCAATATTTTGGGTACGAATCAGTATTTACTTATCTAGTATCCAAAAAACCATCAGGTCATTCTGACCTATATTTCTTCGATTTTTTTGAAAACTTTGATCCTTAATTTCACCAAGGGGAGATAATTTAGAAAATTTCTATTTATATTTTTAAAGTCACGTGGGTAAGATCTACTTACATACTAAATTTCATGAAAATCGTAGAAATATTAAAGAAGTTGTCAAGTTGGTCTCAACTTCCGGTTCGAAATCACAGCGACGAATTTTCGAAATTCGAAAATCTGAAACTGCAGTTGAAAATAATTTTTGTCAAGGTACCCAAAGAAAAAAGAACTAGATCTGCTACTGTCCCATGCAGATATGAAAGCTTTCATATTCATCGTCACGTGTCATCGATTATATCAAGTATCTCAAATAAAAGGATAAGAATAACAAACTATCAAAATTGGTCAAAAACTCGCGAAGTTACAAGTCTAAATATAGTATGAAACATTGAGTAATCTGAAAACTAAAGGGAAATAACTGATACGTGTGTTGCTGTAATCGGGATGAATGAGATAACTTTGAACAAAACTAAAACTTTTTGAATCAGGTTGAACTCAACTGTTTGAATATGTACGTTAAATATGTAGATTTGGAAAATTATAAGGACATAATATCAAAATCGTTCAAAAACTCACAAAGTTACAAATTTAAATGTAGTGAGAAACATTGCACCCGGGCAAAAAAATAATCTTTAAAGTAAAGGGAAATAACCTAAACTTGTATAGCTGTAATCGGGCTTCCAAAATTAGAGATATGTTATATAATTATGGTTTCCAATATGTTTGGTTATAAGTAGGAAATCGTGACAACTTCTTAAGCATGTTTCAAACAAAGGGTCATAGACTGCAATATACAAGAATGGCACTCTGCAATAAAAAAAACTGGCCAGAGATTTCTATGCAGAAATTAAATAATTGCTAGAACCAGAAAAATATTTATCCACTATAATAAATAAGCAACATAGAGAAAATGAAATGAAATTGAATGGGGTTTAACGTCCTACTGTTCTGCTCCTACAATGGGCTAATGAAGACGGGCATACGCCATAAAGTGTGCAATGAGGGAAATTTTACCCGGGCAGCGCCGTTACGGCCTACGAGGTTGGTAAGGCGACCATACTCCTTATCACGTACAACCAAGAAATCGAAACAAGGACAGTTGACTCAATGACAGACGTTATGATACAGAGCGCACGTGCTAACCATTCAGCCACGCAACCTCCCTAAAATCGGCAAATTGCTGACCTACAGCGAGAAACATTTCAACCGGGCCAAATTTTCTATTTTAACAGTTTAATTTGCACGGTACCTTTAGTTATCAACCGAATATTACGAAACTTTTAAAAATAAGCTCCCCCTGACCAGCTTAATCGTTCGCAATAAACGTTTGCCCCTTAAAATCGACAAATTGCTGAATTTAAAGTGAGAAACATTACAACCGGGCCAAATTTTTCTGTTTTATCACTTTTACAGTACCTTTGATTACCAACCGATTATTACAAAACTTTAAAAAGAGAAAGAGAGAAATGCGGCCTAACGTCCATTCGACACAAACTAGGTCATTTCGGGACTAACATGTTTTTTAATTTTATTTAAAAACTCCCCTTGCACGTACTGGTCTTTAGCCGTTGGGAGGAAACCGAAGAACACGGAGAAAACCCACGAGGTTGGACATCATACACCATGTCACGTGCAACCTGGAGATCGAAACGACGCCCGTTGACTCAATGACAATACAGCGAGCACATGCTAACCATTCAGCCATTCGGAAAATTGCTGACTTATAGCAAGAAACATTTCAACCGGGCGAAATTTTCTGTTTTAACAGTTTAATGTGCACGGTACTTTAATTACCAACCGATTATAACAAAACTTTTGAAAATAAGCTCCAACTGACCAGCTTAATCGTATGCAATAAATGTTTTGCCTGAATTGAAAGTTCTGCACAGAGAAAGTTCATCTCGATTTCCCGGCGTGGTTCCCTTGTCAGTAAGGCAGAACGGAGGGCCAGACAAGCACAGCTGTCTAGCTAGTCCTTCGGATGGTACGAAAAACCAAGGTCCCGTGTACACATTGGAGTGCACGTAAAATATCCCTAAGCAGTTGGAATTCGATACTGTTGAATAAGCTCTATACGATGACTAAATGCGTAGATTGTAGTCACCCACACTTCATGTTTCGCTCAACAATGAAAGGGTGCCGTTTTCAATGTTCGATCCTTTTGTTCTTCTACTCCTGATATGTTGGACTGTTGATCGATGGATTCATATAAAAGACTTCCAATAAGACTCTTTGTAGAAGAAGTTCCAAAAAAATAGTATGTTGACTTAACGAGAAAAACCTCTAAACATGCTCCAAATTGTAAAAATACGACTTTTTGGATTTTCAATCTCTTTTTTTCGGCTATCCCTGATATTTAAAAAAAATGATACAATCATTTCACACAACAGGCTACCTATTAGACTCTCTATTGACAAAAGTTTCACCGCCCTCCCTTCATTATAACCGAAGTTATCGTGCCCTAAAGAATCAACAAATCAGCATGCTTATCTCTGCTTACCCTAAGCAGAAAATGCTCATCTTTGAACTCAATCAAGATAGTGACCTAGTGAACGTCTACACCAAGTTTGAACATTCTAGCTCAATTAGAAGGAGAGTTATTGTGTTCCGCAGTCCGGGCCTTTCAAATTGCTTCTATTTTTCATTTTCAATTCAAAATTGTGACCATCACATGACCGAAATCAAAATTCTGATCCGATAGATTTTTAGGCATTCCTTCAAGGATTCCGAAAATATAACTCCCGAGTCTGTAAGTAAAATAGCAAAAAAGCCTTTTTGATTTTTCACGTTTAAAGATGGTGGCACTTCCGGTTCGATCGACAAACTCCATATTTTGTGTACGAATCATTAATTCCTTGTCTAGTATCGAAAAAAAAAATTAGGTCATTCTGACCTATATTTCGACGATTTTTTTGAAAACTTTGATCCTTAATTTCACCAAGGGGAGATAATTTAGAAAATTTCTAATTATATTTTTGAAGTCACATCGATAAGATCTACTTGTATACTAAATTTCATGAAAATCGTACAACTATTAAAGAAGTTGTCAAATTGGTCTAAACTTCCGGTTCGAAATCACAGCGACGAATTTTCGAAATCTCAAAATGTGAAACTGCAGATGAAAATGATTTTTTTCAAGGTATTCAAAGAAAAAAGAATTAGTAAAATCGGTCAAAAAATAACAAAGTTACGACTATGCATTGTCAGTTTTTTCGTTCGTAAAATTCGGTGATTTCGGATTCGTAAAACGTTTTGAAAATATATTTAAACAACGTTCGCACCCCATTTTTGGGGGGGTAGGTCAAGGTTTTAGAAAGATCCCATGGTTAGATTCTGAGAAATCCGATTTGCAGAAAATACACAAAAAAAAAATAATAATAATCTTAACAGAAACAATAAGCTTTCATATGTAATATGAAAGCTTAATAATAATCTTAACAGAAACAATAAGCTTTCATATGTAATATGAAAGCTTAACTAGATCTGCTACTGTCCCATGCAGATATGAAAGCTTTCATATTCATCGTCACGTGTCATCGATTATATCAAGTATCTCAAATAAAAGGATAAGAATAACAAACTATCAAAATTGGTCAAAAACTCGCGAAGTTACAAGTCTAAATATAGTATGAAACATTCAGTAATCTGAAAACTAAAGGGAAATAACTGATACGTGTGTTGCTGTAATCGGGATGAATGAGATAACTTTGAACAAAACTAAAACTTTTTGAATCAGGTTGAACTCAACTGTTTGAATATGTACGTTAAATATGTAGATTTGGAAAATTATAAAGACATAATATCAAAATCGTTCAAAAACTCACAAAGTTACAAATTTAAATGTAGTGAGAAACATTGCACCCGGGCAAAAAAATAATCTTTAAAGTAAAGGGAAATAACCTAAACTTGTATAGCTGTAATCGGGCTTCCAAAATTAGAGATATGTTATATAATTATGGTTTCCAATATGTTTGGTTATAAGTAGGAAATCGTGACAACTTCTTAAGCATGTTTCAAACAAAGGGTCATAGACTGCAATATACAAGAATGGCACTCTGCAATAAAAAAAACTGGCCAGAGATTTCTATGCAGAAATTAAATAATTGCTAGAACCAGAAAAATATTTATCCACTATAATAAATAAGCAACATAGAGAAAATGAAATGAAATTGAATGGGGTTTAACGTCCTACTGTTCTGCTCCTACAATGGGCTAATGAAGACGGGCATACGCCATAAAGTGTGCAATGAGGGAAATTTTACCCGGGCAGCGCCGTTACGGCCTACGAGGTTGGTAAGGCGACCATACTCCTTATCACGTACAACCAAGAAATCGAAACAAGGACAGTTGACTCAATGACAGACGTTATGATACAGAGCGCACGTGCTAACCATTCAGCCACGCAACCTCCCTAAAATCGGCAAATTGCTGACCTACAGCGAGAAACATTTCAACCGGGCCAAATTTTCTATTTTAACAGTTTAATTTGCACGGTACCTTTAGTTATCAACCGAATATTACAAAACTTTTAAAAATAAGCTCCCCCTGACCAGCTTAATCGTTCGCAATAAACGTTTGCCCCTTAAAATCGACAAATTGCTGAATTTAAAGTGAGAAACATTACAACCGGGCCAAATTTTCTGTTTTATCACTTTTACAGTACCTTTGATTACCAACCGATTATTACAAAACTTTAAAAAGAGAAAGAGAGAAATGCGGCCTAACGTCCATTCGACACAAACTAGGTCATTTCGGGACTAACATGTTTTTTAATTTTATTTAAAAACTCCCCTTGCACGTACTGGTCTTTAGCCGTTGGGAGGAAACCGAAGAACACGGAGAAAACCCACGAGGTTGGACATCATACACCATGTCACGTTCAACCTGGAGATCGAAACGACGCCCATTGACTCAATATTACAAAACTTTTAAAAATAAGCTCCCCCTGACCAGCTTAATCGTTCGCAATAAACGTTTGCCCCTTAAAATCGACAAATTGCTGACTTTAAAGTGAGAAACATTACAACCGGGCCAAATTTTTTCTTTCATCACTTTTACAGTAAATGCGGCCTAACGTCCATTCGACACAAACTAGGTCATTTCGGGACTAACATATTTTTTTAAATTTTATTTAAAAACTCCCCTTGCGCGTACTGGTTTTTAGCCGTTGGGAGGAAACCGAAGAACACGGAGAAAACCCACGAGGTTGGACATCATACACCATGTCACGTGCAACCTGGAGATCGAAACGACGCCCGTTGACTCAATGACAATACAGCGAGCACATGCTAACCATTCAGCCATCCAGCCTCCCTGAATTCGGAAAATTACTGACTTATAGCAAGAAACATTTCAACCGGGCTAAATTTTCTGTTTTAACAGTTTAATGTGCACGGTACTTTAATTACCAACCGATTATTACAAAACTTTTGAAAATAAGCTCCAACTGACCAGCTTAATCGTATGCAATAAATGTTTTGCCTGAATTGAAAGTTCTGCACAGAGAAAGTTCATCTCGATTTCCCGGCGTGGTTCCCTTGTCAGTAAGGCAGAACGGAGGGCCAGACAAGCACAGCTGTCTAGCTAGTCCTTCGGATGTTACGAAAAACCAAGGTCCCGTGTACACATTGGAGTGCACGTAAAATATCCCTAAGCAGTTGGAATTCGATACTGTTGAATAAGCTCTATACGATGACTAAATGCGTAGATTGTAGTCACCCACACTTCATGTTTCGCTCAACAATGAAAGGGTGCCGTTTTCAATGTTCGATCCTTTTGTTCTTCTACTCCTGATATGTTGGACTGTTGATCGATGGATTCATATAAAAGACTTCCAATAAGACTCTTTGTAGAAGAAGTTCCAAAAAAATAGTATGTTGACTTAACGAGAAAAACCTCTAAACATGCTCCAAATTGTAAAAATACGACTTTTTGGATTTTCAATCTCTTTTTTTCGGCTATCCCTGATATTTAAAAAAAATGATACAATCATTTCACACAACAGGCTACCTATTAGACTCTCTATTGACAAAAGTTTCACCGCCCTCCCTTCATTATAACCGAAGTTATCGTGCCCTAAAGAATCAACAAATCAGCATGCTTATCTCTGCTTACCCTAAGCAGAAAATGCTCATCTTTGAACTCAATCAAGATAGTGACCTAGTGAACGTCTACACCAAGTTTGAACATTCTAGCTCAATTAGAAGGAGAGTTATTGTGTTCCGAAGTCCGGGCCTTTCAAATTGCTTCTATTTTTCATTTTCAATTCAAAATTGTGACCATCACATGACCGAAATCAAAATTCTGATCCGATAGATTTTTAGGCATTCCTTCAAGGATTCCGAAAATATAACTCCCGAGTCTGTAAGTAAAATAGCAAAAAAGCCTTTTTGATTTTTCACGTTTAAAGATGGTGGCACTTCCGGTTCGATCGACAAACTCCATATTTTGTGTACGAATCATTAATTCCTTGTCTAGTATCGAAAAAAAAAATTAGGTCATTCTGACCTATATTTCGACGATTTTTTTGAAAACTTTGATCCTTAATTTCACCAAGGGGAGATAATTTAGATATTTTTGAAGTCACATCGGTAAGATCTACTTGTATACTAAATTTCATGAAAATCGTACAACTATTAAAGAAGTTGTCAAATTGGTCTAAACTTCCGGTTCGAAATCACAGCGACGAATTTTCGAAATTCGAAAATGTGAAACCGCAGATGAAAATGATTTTTTTCAAGGTATTCAAAGAAAAAAGAATTAGTAAAATCGGTCAAAAAATAACAAAGTTACGACTATGCATTGTCAGTTTTTTCGTTCGTAAAATTCGGTGATTTCGGATTCGTAAAACGTTTTGAAAATATATTTAAACAACGTTCGCACCCCATTTTTGGGGGGGTAGGTCAAGGTTTTAGAAAGATCCCATGGTTAGATTCTGAGAAATCCGATTTGCAGAAAATACACAAAAAAAAAATAATAATAATCTTAACAGAAACAATAAGCTTTCATATGTAATATGAAAGCTTAATTAGTAAAATTGGTCAAATAGTCACAAAGTTACAGTAATGCAGGTCAAATTCACTCGTTCGTAAAATTCTGTGATTTCGAATTCGTAAAACGTTTTGAAAATATATTTAATCAAAAACTGCCACCCAGTTTTGGGGGGGTAGGTCAAAGTTTCAGAAAGATCCCATGGTTAGATTCTGAGAAATCCGATTTGCAGAAATGACACAAAAAAAAAAATAATAATAATAATAACTAGATCTGAAAAGCAGATATTAAAGCTTTCAAATTAACAGTCACTTCCTGTCACATGTCATGGGTCATGTAAATAATCTCATCAACAAAAAAAAATCATTAAAATCGGTCAAAATATAGCGAAGTTTTTATGATTTTTCAATCGTAAACAACTTTATCGGCACGAAAAACATCACAGACAAAATTCGAAAATGTGACATTTTCAAATAACAATATTTCGACCTTGATCCAGGCTAACAGAAATGTATTCATTTTGGAAATAGGAGACATATTCTCCAAACTACGGCCTATTGCTTTCATTCACGTGCTCGTTAATGTCGATTTTTCACCTTTTCTCATATTCAGTTCGAAATGGTGACCATCACGTGACCGAAATCAAAATTCTGATCAGATAGATTTTTAGGCATTCCTTCAAGGATTCCGAAAATGTAACTCCCATGTCTGTAAGTAAAATATCGCAAAAGCCTTTGTGATTTTTCACGTTTCAAGATGGCGGCATTTCCGGTTCGAACCACAAACTCAATATTTTGTGTACGAATCAGTATTTACTTATCTAGTATCCAAAATAAAAATCAGGTCATTCTGACCTATATTTCATCGATTTTTTTTTAAACATTTGATCCCTAATTTCACCAAGGGGAGATAATTTAGAAAATTTCTAAGGACATCTTTAAAGTTGCATCGGTAAGATCTACTTACATACTAAATTTCATGAAAATCGTACAACTATTAAAAAAGTTGTCAAGTTGGTCTCAATGTAAGATGGCGCCCATGTGAGGCTGCACATGTTTATGCTCTGTGATGTTTCTTGTTATTTATGTGTGTGTGGGATCAGTGGACATACAGTTTTTTGCAATCGCTTTGGTGCAACTATTTGGATTCTGAATTTGGAAATATATGTGTGTTTATTTATTTGGATTATGCAGTTACGACAGGTTTTCTACACTATTCTATGGTTATCATCAGGAATCTATTTGAATGCAATCTCATCTCTATTACCCAGCTGTGAAATTTTTTCCAGTTCATAATGTTATCTCTTTGTTTAAAGCCAATCAACCGGAGAGACATCTGGTTGAAACAAAGAGAGGTGTCAGGGCTGGGAAAAATAAGCAGAGATCAATTAGGACTATAACCACAGTGAGACAAGATAGACTCATAAAACACAACAGAGGAGTGAACCCTAATAACTTAACACCAATTAACACTGGTCATAAGATAAATATACCTAACAAAATTACTCGTTTATGTGTTCTAAACTGTAGATCAGTGAGAAATAAAGCCATAGAACTAAATGAATTTATCATTGAAAATAAACTGGATATATTTGCTCTAACTGAAACTTGGTTAACTGATTCTAATGATCAGACTGCATTGGCTGAACTTGTACCTACAGGATACTCAATACATAGTGTGCCGAGAAATACAAGAGGAGGAGGTGTTGCACTTATCTTCAAATCATCGATTAAATCGACTAAACCTAGATTGGAAAAATTCAAAAGTTTTGAGTGTTTAGACTCCCTTGTTAGTATCAAACAGAAAAAACTGCGCCTTATAATTATTTATCGCCCACCGGGCAAATCTGCTGAACTATTTTTCAACGAATTTCAAACATTCCTAGAAGATGTATCTCATAGTAATTCCGAACTTGTTATCACTGGAGATTTTAATTTCCATTACGATAAAGATAATGATAAATCGTCTTCAAGATTAAAAAATATTTTGGACACCCATTCACTTTATCAACATGTGAAAACTAAAACCCATAAACGGGGTCACATACTGGACCTCGTTATATCAAGAGAGTCCGAGACATCAATTGGAAAGCTTACAGTCCAGGATCACATTCTTTCAGATCACTTTCCCGTATTTGCTGATCTTGAAATTGAACCGACTAACTTCCCAGTGCAATCACTACAAGTAAGAAACTTAAAAAACTTTGACAAAAACGTGTTTCTCTCTGAACTAGAAAAAACTCAGTTCCAGGACATTGTAGATCTAGATAATGTTAATATTAAGGCCATACAATTCAATGAATTATTACAAAGTGTTCTTGATAAACTTTATCCTGCAAAAACTAAGAATATCAGAATACGACCGAATTCTGAATGGTTCAATGATGAAGTACTACAAGCCAAAAGATCCAGAAATAAAGCAGAGCGACGCTGGAGGAAAACCAAGCTTCATGTACATCAAGAAATTTACCAACAAGAAAAGCACAATTTCACACGAATTATAGTAGAAGCTAAACAGTCCTACTACTCTAATAAAATACATAACAGTAGTAATAAGGCCAAGGAGATATTTCGTGTTTCTAATTCACTATCAAACCATAACTATGGAGAAACAATTCTGCCTAATTCTGACAATGATCAACAACTGGCTGATAAGTTTTCGTCATACTTTCTGACAAAAATATCCACAATTCGAGACAACCTTTCATCAAAATTGGAAGAAGTTGAAGTAACCTCTGCAGCATCGCCATTGTCTTTTCCTCCTTCACTCAATTTCTTTAATAATGTCAGTGAATCCGAATTATCAAAGTTAATTTTAAGCTGTTCCTCAAAATCTTGTCCATTAGATCCAATTCCGACCACGTTCTTGAAGGATTGCCTACCATCATTAATCAATGTCATCGCCAACATTATAAACTCTGCAATTCAGGAAAATGTTTTTCCAGATATATTTAAGGCAGCAATAATATTTCCACTTATTAAGAAGAAATCATTAGACCCCGAAATTGAGAAAAATTATAGGCCTGTGTCAAACTTAAGTTTTGTATCTAAAGTCCTGGAACGTGTAATTTCGAAACAAATATCATCACATATAGGGGATCACAATTTACTAGAATCTTTTCAAAGTGCATACAGGAAGAATCACAGCACGGAAACAGCATTACTAAGAGTTCATAATGATATTCTCACATCTATGGATAACCACAACTGTGTTTTACTGATACTGTTAGACCTATCAGCCGCTTTCGACACAGTGGATCACCATATTCTGCTAGATCGACTTGAAGTGGACTTTGGAATTAAAGATGATGCCCTGCAACTCATCCAATCATACATCAGCAAGAGAACACAAAGGGTTCTGGTTGGCAACAGCTCATCCGCCGAATCACTGCTTCAATTCGGAGTTCCGCAAGGGTCAGTACTGGGGCCGATATTGTTCAGTCTGTATACATCCCCTCTCGGCGCTTTGGTTCGCAAATTTGGACTTGAATTTCACTTATACGCTGACGACACCCAACTGTATATATCCTTCAAGCCATCAGACCCGGACAGTTTTAATCTATCCAAGTTCAACATTGAAAAATGTATAGATGATATAAAACTCTGGATGTCACAGAATTTCCTTAAACTCAATGATGAGAAAACAGAGTACTTGGTAATTGGTTCAAAACACAACCTCTCTAAGCTAGATGATGATCTATCCATCCGTGTTGGTGAGACATCCATCACTAATTCTACTGCTGCCCGAAACATTGGAGCAATCTTCGATTCTAACATGAATATGGAGTCCCAAATTAACAATGTGTGTAAAGTAGGCTACTTCCACTTGAGAAACATTGCCAAAATTAGGAAGTTTATAACAATAGATGCAACAAAAACACTTATACAAGCCCTAGTAATTTCTAGACTAGATAATTTCAATTCACTGCTGTTAGGTGTTCCGAATAAATCGCTGGACAGACTACAAAAATTACAAAATTCAGCTGCTCGTCTCATCTCAGGTTGTTCTAGATATGACCATATAACTCCAATACTGTTTAATCTCCACTGGCTCCCAATTACTTATAGAATTGAATACAAAATTCTGCTCTTCACCTACAAGTGTTTAAATGACGTAGCACCACTATACCTCTCGCAACTATTGTGTTTGTACAAGCCATCTCGTCAACTTCGCTCAAGTAACGATAACTTCTTGCTGATCGAAAGAAATGCAAAACAAGTATCGGTTGGGGAAAAGTCTTTCTCAATAAAGGCACCTAAATTGTGGAACAAATTACCACTTAACCTAAGGAACTGTGCATCACTTTCAACTTTTAAAGCAAATCTCAAGACGTTTTTATTTACCAAAGCTTTTTATTAATGTGATACGGTGTTGTTTTTCATATTTGTTTTCTACTATTTACGTGTACTTTTATTTGTATGTATTGTATCTTCCTTTTAAGTTTGTAAAGAGCATCTGGGCACTCTATAGGTGAAAGATGCGCTATATAAATACATCATAATAATAATAATAATAATAATAACTTCCGGTTCGAAATCACAGCGACGAATTTTCGAAATTCGAAAATCTGAAACTGCAGTTGAAAATGATTTTTGTCAGGGTACTCAAAGAAAAAAGAATTAGTAAAATAGGTCTAATAGTCACAGAGTTACAGTAATGCAGGTCAAATTCACTCGTTCGTAAAATTCGGTGATTTCGAATGCTTTAAACGTTGTGAAAATATATTCAATCAATACTCACCACCCATTTTTGGGTGGGTAGGTCAAAGTTTAAGAAACATCCTATGGTTAGATTCTGAGAAATCCGATTTGCAGGAAACACATGTTGACTTTACGAGAATGACCTTTAAACATGCTCCAAATTGTAAAAAATACGACTCTTTGGATTTTCAATCTCTTTTTTTCGGCTACCCCGGACATTTAAGAAAAAATGATACAATGATTTCACACAACGGGTTAGCTATTAGACTCCCGATTGACAAGAGTTTCATCGCCCTCCCTTCATTATAACCAAAGTTATCGTGCCCTAAAGAATCAACAAATCAGCTTGCTTATCTCTGCTTACCCTAGGCAGAAAATGCTCATCTTTGAACTCAATCAAGACAGTGACCCAGTGAACGTCTACACCAAGTTTGAACATTCTAGCTCAATTAGAAGGAGAGTTATTGTGTTCCAAATTCTCGGCCCTTCAAATTGCTTCTATTTTTCACTTTCACCATCAATTGATCTAAATCAAAATTCTACTCCGAACGTTTTTTAGGCCATCCTTGAAGGATTCAGAAAATATAACTCCCGTGTCTGTAAGTAAAATAGCAAAAAAGCCTTTGTGATTTTTCACGTTTCAGGATGGCGGCACTTCCGGTTCAATCCACAAACTCAATATTTTGGGTACCAATCAGTATTTACTTATCTAGTATCCAAAAAAAACCATCAGGTCATTCTGACCTATATTTCTTCGATTTTTTTGAAAACTTTGATCCTTAATTTCACCAAGGGGAGATAATTTAGAAAATTTCTATTTATATTTTTGAAGTCACGTGGGTAAGATCTACTTACATACTAAATTTCATGAAAATCGTACAATTATTAAAGAAGTTGTCAAGTTGGTCTCAACTTCCGGTTCGAAATCACAGCGACGAATTTTCGAAATTCGAAAATCTGAAACTGCAGTTGAAAATAATTTTTGTCAAGGTACTCGAAGAAAAAAGAATTAGTAAAATAGGTCAAATAGTCACAGAGTTACAGTAATGCAGGTCAAATTCACTCGTTCGTAAAATTCGGTGATTTCGAATTCGTAAAACGTTTTGAAAATATATTTAATCAAAAACTGCCACCCAGTTTTGAGGGGGTAGCTCAAAGTTTCAGAAAGATCCCATGGTTAGATTCTGAGAAATCCGATTTGCAGAAACTACACAAAAAGAAAAATAATAATAGCAATACTAATCTTAACAAAAACAATAAGCTTTCATATGTAATATGAAAGCTTAATAATCTTAACAAAAACAATAAGCTTTCATATGTAATATGAAAGCTTAATAATCTTAACAAAAACAATAAGCTTTCTTAACAAAAACAATAAGCTTTCATATGTAATATGAAAGCTTAATAATCTTAACAAAAACAATAAGCTTTCATATGTAATATGAAAGCTTAATAATAACTTTAACAGAAACAATAAGCTTTCATAATTATGTAATACATATGAAAGCTTAATAATAACTTTAACAGAAACAATAAGCTTTCATATGTAATATGAAAGCTTAATAACTAGATCTGCTACTGTCCCATGCAGATAAGAAAGCTTTCATATTCTCTGTTTTTTCTTTTATGGTCTTGAAAGTCGAATTCGTATTTGTATTAATGTGCATTTGCCACAGGCTAAATGGGGTGGGGTCAGTTCCCATTGGTAAACCAATAGTTTGTTGTATTTTCTGATCCCCAACCTCAAATATGGTATTGTCAATGAGAAAATGTATGATATTTTGAAATTTTTCTTTATCGAAAACTACAGTGTTGGAATTGCGCCGTTTTATAATCCATCTTGCATCTTGTGAGTAGATGGCCATCAGGTTTCTGCCCTTTCCGAAAGCTCAACGAACCAATCCAAATTATTTTTAAGATCTGTGTGTTGTAGCATAGTATATATTATATATAGTCGAAAGTTTCTATTGATTTTGCATTGCCTTTTTATACGCTCACATTTTCATGTGGACGTATTATGTCGTCGCCCCTGTCCGTCCACAATTTGTTTGTGCACTCTCTACAGGTCACAATTCCTATCCGATTTTGACGAAACTTGAAATATAGGTTTATCCCCATAAGATCTCGGTTCCTTTCGATATTGGCATGTATCGGATTGGAACTTCATGGATTATGGCCCCTGATTGTACGAAATATCATGTTTTTAGCTTGTGGACACTATAGAAGTCACAATTTTGAACCGATTGTGATGAAACTTGACATGCATGTCTATAACCCAAAAATCTTGGTTCTTTCGATATTTGCGCCCATCGGATTGTAACTTCCTGTATTATGGCCCCTGATTTTTCGAAAAATCGCCCTTTTTAGCTTAATGGCCGCCGTTTGTACGCGAATAGTGTGAAAATATGTTATATCAAGGTTCTGGACCCTATAGAGGTCACAATTTTGAACCGATTTTGATGAAACTTGACATGTATGTTTATAACCCAAAGATCTTGGTTCCTTTCGATATTTGCACCCATCGGATCGTAACTTCCTGAATTATGGCCCCTGATTGTCCGAAAAATTGCCCTTTTTAGCTTGTGGTCCCTCTGGAGGTCAAAATTATTATCCGATTTAAAAAAAACGTTTGATTATATCACCGTTACATTGTAATGAAGGGTGACTTCGAATTTCGTGAAAATCGAACCAAAATTGACGGACAAAATGGCCGCCGTTTGTACGCGAATACTGTTAAAAAATGGTATATCATGGTTGTGGACCCTATATAGGTCACAATTTTGAACCGATTTTGATGAAACTTGACATGCATGTTTATAACCCGAAGATCTCGGTTCCTTTCGATATTTGCGCTCATTGATTCGTAACTTCCTGAATTATGGCCGCTGATTGTACGAAAAATCACCCTTTTTATCTTGTGGTCCCTCTGGAAGTCACAATTATTTTCCGATTTAAAAAAAAACGTTTGATTATGTCACCGTTTCACATTAAGGAAGGTTTGAGTTCAAATTTCGGGAAAATCGGCCCAAAATTGACTGACAAAATTGCCGCCGTTTGTACGCGAAGACTGTTAAAAAATGGTATATCTTGGTTGTGGACCCTGTATAGGTCACAATTTTAATTTGATTTTGATGAAACTTGAAATGCATGGTTATAACCCAAAGATCTTGGTTCCTTTCGGTATTTGCGCATATCGGATCATAACTTCCTGAATTATTCGAATTTCGTGAAAATCGTACCAAAATTGCCGGACGAAATGGTCGCCGTTTGTACGCGAATAGTGTAAAGATATGATATATCATGGTTGTGGACCCTCTACAGGTCAAAATTCTTATCCGATTTTGCCGAAAAGTCATATTTGTAGGTTGTGTACCGTCACACCATAATCATTGTCGGCTTCGAATTTCATGATTATCAGACTGGAACTGACCAACAAAATGGCTGCTCCCAATACAGTATGAAATACAGGACTTAATGATGTAGGAAAAATCACTTTCGGTATTGCTTGTTCTCTATCCATCTCTCGAAAATGTGGGCGTATCCTGCCTAGCAGTGCCAGCCTATCTTTTATTGATTTTATCTAAAGTGTCTACTATAGGTTTACAGGCGCGGATCCAGAGGGGGGGGGGGGGGGTCCGGACCCCCCCTGTTCAGGCTTGAAATTTTTTTATGCGATTTTATTGGCGATTTAGACCTGTGTTTTTGGAATTTAACTTCCGGAAAGACGTCAGAATGAACCAAATTGAATCTATTTTACCAAATCATCGGTTGATCGCAATTAGTTAAGCAATTATCAAACCTAGACCCCCCCCCCCCCCCGCTGCATAAAAATCCTGGATCCGCACCTGGTTTATTTTTATCAATTATGAAAAACTGTTAATTCCAGTATAATTGCGAAGTGTTTTGCACCAAATGGCATGTTGGGCCTGGCATAATTTAAGTCCTTTCGTTATAGTCACTGCTAGAGGTTTTGTCTGGCAGATGCTGGAGGAAATTATATATCTGAATTTTACTGGATTTTTATGAAATTTCGGTATAGAATAAATATAAGGTAGTGCATCTATTTTCACATTGTCTCTGATATCATTACTCCTGTTAAACGAATATTGGTTATGCAAAATATCTATTTTAGATAATTCCGTAATACATTTATAAGTATCATTATTGGTGTTAGGCCAAAGTCCGACTTCGGTAAGGATATTTTTAATATAGTACTTTTTACAGATAAAGGCAATGATATTACTGGTCTTATCGACAGGTGTTAGAACAAATCTCCCTTGAAGAGCAGCAAGACATTCAGCTGCAGATGCGTTTTTTAGGACTTCGGGTGGTGGGTGTCTTGGGTTAAGTTTTATATATTTGATTCTCTTTGACAAGAGGTCAAAAACAGTGTTTCTCCATACTCCAAAAGATTCTAAAGGTGCACGAAATTTATCAGACCAAGCTACTATGCATTTCCGGATTTGAGATTTTAGATTATTATGTAATTTTTTGAAGTTAGTTTTACTTGGTTGTTCTCGAAATTGTGGCCCAAAGCGAAATAGTTTTCTAAGATTTTTGTCTTCAACAATATCGACGTTTCCTGTCAATATATGGTCATGAAACTTAACTTTAAAAGGAGAGTTATTGCATTGACAAGTGGTGTTATCGTAAATGTCAATAAATTCTTGAACGTTAAGGTTTGCAATAGTTTCATGGTAGTTAAATATTTTATTACGAATTGGAGGTAAAAATTTGTATATGACTGTAGGTGAAATTTTTGGGATAGAATCTGGTATAACATAGGATGGGTCGTCTTTTGACTTGAGATGAGTTGTCTTTGAACGTGGGGTGAGTTGTCTTTTATTGTGATGAGTTGTCTAGCATGAGTAGTCTTTGGATGAGTTGTCAGGTATTCATTCTGAAATATTATCTACGTCCTGTAAATCAAGACTATTATTATGGACGTGATGGACACAGATCACTCGGCAAACCTCGGAAGATTTCGGGAATCTAAACTCGGCTGTATGATGAATTCCGCCATATTGGAACTACTTTAAAGGTCCCGGAAAAAACATGGCTGTGCTCATTCCAAACACAAGTTGGCGACCTATTTGGCTAGCGACCTATTCGACCGATCCAGCTGTAAGATAATGACGAAATTACACTTCTATTCTGAGCTGAAGGAATGGATAAAAAATAATATATTTTACTTTCATTTGATAGACATAACGTTGGATTTTATTGGTTGATAAATAGAGACTGTTGTCTTTACTCTAAATAGGTTTCCAACGAACAGGTTGCAGCTCGATCGGTCGAATATGTTACGATATGTCATCTGTCAGTTATTTATAGACTGTCACTTGATGTTTACACACTGTTATTACGTCACCACTCTTCTGTGTAGCCATCTTACTGCATGTAGCTTCCCTGAAATAAAACCTAAGGGTGTATTCGAAACATGGTTCCGGTGCAGAGAACGTATTGAGGACGGATTCTTGTCGGTCTCGAGCAGTCGAGAATGCATTTGCGAACACGTTCCCGTTCTCAAATCCCACACTACCTCGTCAGCGGGTGTGAGGCGAGAACATCATGGCGGAGAAAACAGAATCGCGTGCATTTATTGATTTTAAAGTTTAATACCATTCGAAAACTGCATGTAGTTTGTAGCCAGTATGACATCAAGTAAAATGCGATGAAATCGTGACCGAAAATATTGAAATGGAGTAAAATGCAGTCACTTATCAAAATTATGCTCAATAACAAGGTCATACATGCGTAATACACACAGTTTGTAAAGGGCCGTACCGATGTTTTACTGAAAACCCGGGGGGGAAAAATCGAACTTTTAGTCCTTTGCCGAAAACTCTGGAAAATTAATCTCTTTTCTTCCTGTGCCGATTTTTCGGCATAGGATTTTACCCGACTTTTCCGTGTTTCGGTAAACAATGAATCAAAACATAAAACTCGAAAAAAAAAATCAAAAAAAATCCGAGATTTTCGAGTTTTCGGCATGGCCCTTACGAAGTTATGGTAATAGATTGTTTAAATTTAATTCAACTTGTTCAAGTTTATCTGCTAAGATTTAGTGTCGGGATTGGAATATCTACCTGACGCCATGTTAACGCGGATGTGTTACCATAGATACCGTTCTCTCATGTTCGAGACTCGTGAATGTGTTCTCGCGTTCTTCTGTCGTTCACTAACCTATGCGAACACTGTTTCGAATACAACCTAAGTATACTGCCGTTAAATGTTTCAGTAGTATTAAAACATGGTGTCAGAAGTGGGATGGTGTTTACTACATCATCCTACGTTCTGTAATATGTTGTAAAACAATGAGGACATTGTGTAGTGTCTAAAATTTCTACAATCATTCTGGTACTTTCTAGTATTCTACGCGTGTAGTTTTTGTGACGTCAGACGTCTATTTTGATTCTCAGTGGAACTCTACTAGACTCCATTTGTAAGTTGGATCCCTCTTCTTCATAATCTTTAAATATCAACTAAAATGAGTGATGAACGAGAAGTACCACCGCTTCCTACTTTCCACAGTAATGTACCCCTTCCGCCTAAACTTGAAGTAAAGGGTAATCTGTCAAATAACTGGAAACGCTGGCGACAACTTTGGGACTCATTTGAGATTGTATCACGTACTAAAGATCAATCCGGCAAATACAGAGTTGCAACTTTCATCACCTGTGTAGGCCCTGATGCCTTAGATATCTATAATGGTCTTCCGTTTGAAAATGAAGAGGCAAAGACTAACATGGATACTATACTTAACCTCATGGAAAGACACTGTCTGGGCGAAACAAACGTAATCTATGAGCGATATATCTTCTTTACTAGAAATCAAGGTGAGAATGAAAGTATTGACACTTACGCTACTCAACTCCGTTCTCTTGCACAGTCGTGTGAGTTTAGAGACTTAAAAGAGGAACTGATACGAGACCGCATTGTCTGTGGCACTACTAACAATGTTGTACGCAAAAAACTTTTACAGGAACCAAGACTTACTCTAACTAGATGTTTGGACATTTGTCGCGCATTTGAGTCAACTGAAAGTCAGGTTAAAGCAATGTCTGGAAAGGAAGAAATCCACTTCAACGGTGCCAAGTCGATGCACGATAGTTCTACTTCCCAACTAAGATATAATTGCAAGTTTTGTGGCAGAAAACATGAAAGGGATAGGAAGTCATGCCCTGCATTTGATCAGACATGCTCTAATTGTGGAAAACTTTCCCATTTTGCTGCCCAGTGCCTATTACCACCTAAGATAAAACCTACTAGAAATTCCCATAATCAGCACAACTATCGACGCAAATGGAAGAATAAGCAAGGCATAAAGAAGAAAGTGCATGCTGTGGATGATTCCTCTAGTGGTGATTATTCAGATGAACTACTACTTACTCTTGAAATCTGTAACGAAGAAACTCTCCATGCTTTAGAAGACAGATATCCATCGAAGATCTTCACCACTCTTCTTCTTGACAAAACTCTCACTAAATTTCAAATCGACACCGGTGCTACCTGTAATGTCATTTCTAGAGAAAACTTACCTGAAAACTGTGAAATTAAGAAAACTGATCTATCGTTAAAAATGTATAATGGTTCGCAGATTTCCGCTGATGGTGTTACAACACTTAGACTTGTCAATCCAAAGAATTCTCTGAGTTACAGTGGAAGATTTGTGGTCGTTCCTCAAAAGAGAATTCCTCTTCTTGGTTCTCGCTCCGCTCTACAGATGAATCTTCTTAAAGTACTTGAGGAGAATATTCTGCAAACTGAAAATACTTCTGTGGTATCAGATCACATCACTGTTAAGCCCATAACACTGGAAGATGCTCTTGTTGTCTACAAAGATATCTTCAATGATGAAATTGGATTGCTGGAGGGAAAACAGAAACTTGAAGTAGATACATCTATTAGTCCAGTGAAACAAGCTTTACGAAGAATGCCCCATGCTATCCGAGATCAGCTTAAAACTGAACTTGATCTGATGGAACACCAAGGTGTAATTGCAGCAGTTGACACTCCGACTGACTGGGTGTCAAGTCTGGTACTAGTAAAAAAGCCATCTGGCAAACTTAGGGTTTGCATAGACCCCAAACCACTAAATACAGCATTAAAAAGAAGTCACTATCCTTTACCTGTAATTGGGGATATACTGCCTAGTATTACACAAGCGAAAGTATTCTCGAAGTGTGACCTACGTAATGGTTCCTGGCATATACCACTTGAAGAAAATTCAAGCTTTCTCACAACCTTTGGTACACCCTTTGGAAGGTACAGATGGCTGCGACTTCCCTTTGGCATATCACCTGCTCCCGAAATATTCCAGTACAGAATAGATCAAGTTCTTCAAGGTCTTGATGGTACTTTTAGAGTGGCCGATGACATCCTTGTGATAGGAGAAGGCCCTACTGTAGATGAAGCTGTAAAAAAACCATGACCAAAGATTCATTCAACTTCTTGAACGGTGTAGACAAAAGAATGTAAAACTGAATCCAGATAAACTAGATCTGAAACAGACACAAGTTTCCTTCATTGGACATATTCTCTTATCAGAGGGTCTTAAACCAGATCCTCAAAAGATTAAGGCAATTTTAAATATGCCAAAATCTATCGATGTACAGGGTGTGCAGAGAATCATCGGGATGGTTAACTACTTATCTAAATTCTTGAAAGGTCTCACTGACATTTGTGAGCCACTCCGGACGTTAACTCGGAAAGATTCTGCTTTGAACTGGACATTTGAGCATGACCAATCATTTGACAAAATCAAAAAAGCAGTAACAGAAGCACCTATCCTAAAATACTATAATAGCAAAGAAGATGTTTGTCTCCAGTGTGATGTCTCTGATACGGGCCTAGGCGCAACACTTCTACAAGGTGGCCAACCAGTTGCATATGGTAGTCGCGCTCTAACTCCCACGGAAAAGAATTATGCGCAAATTGAAAAGGAACTGTTGATTATAGTTTACGGGTTTCACAAGTTCCACCAATACGTTTATGGCCGTAAAGTAGTTGTAGAGAGTGATCATAAACCACTGGTCTCTATACAGAACAAACCTCTTCTTACAGCTCCTAAAAGACTCCAGAGAATGTTGCTCTCACTACAGAACTATGAGTTTGAAATTGTGTATAAAAAAGGCAAGAACATGCACCTTGTAGACACGCTGTCACGAGCCTTCTTACCTGTGTATGAAAATACAGATGAACACAAGTCTCAAATACTGCACATAGATCTGTCTACAACAGCAACAGAATTACAATACATTCATATGTCTGAATACTTACCTATCACTGATGAAAGACTTCAATTAATTCAATCAGAAACTGAAGTAGATGATACTCTCCAATCAGTCAAATCCATGATAAAGTCAGGATGGCCAGTAAAAAGGAATGGTGTTCCAAATCTGGCTTTCCCATATTTCGATCTTCGAGATGAACTCTCTGTACAGGATGGTATCGTCTTTAGAGAGAGGATCACGCTGTATAATTCCGAAGAAACTTCGTCCAGATATTCTTAAGCGACTTCATAGTTCTCATACTGGTATCGAATCGTGTAGACGAAGAGCCCGTGAATGCATATACTGGCCCAACATGAATTCTGAAATAAGTGACTATATCTCCAAGTGTGATATATGTTCTACTTACGAGAGAAAACAACCTAAAGAACCACTGATTCCTCATAACATACCAGACCGCCCATGGTCTAAATTGGGTACTGACATTTTCACATTCAACCAAAGAGACTATCTTGTCACAGTGGACTACTTTAGTGATTTCTTCGAAATAGATCATATTACTGACAAGACCGGCAAGGAAATCATTCGAAGACTTAAAGGTCACATGGCTCGTCATGGTATTCCTGATACGCTAATCTCAGACAATGGACCACCTTTCAGCTCCAAGGAATTCCAGGAATTTTCTCAATCATTTGAGTTTGAACACATAACCAGTTCGCCAGGCTTCCCACAATCTAACGGCAAGGCGGAATCAGCTGTAAAAATTGCCAAACAGTTGATCAAGAAGGCACATAAGGCTAAATCTGATCCATACCTAGCCTTACTGGGTTACAGGAACACTCCTTCAGAAGCAACTAACTGTTCGCCTGCTCAACGTTTGTTTAATCGCAGAACTAAGACTCTTTTGCCAACTACGAAATCTCTGCTACAACCAGTAGTTCCTTCGTCTGTTCTACAAAACAAGAAGAAGAAAGCAGCACGGGTCACTGAGCATTATAACAAGTCGGCCAAAGAATTACCCCCACTTCCCGAAGGTAGTTTAGTTAGACTTCAACCTATGACTCCCAACGTAAAAGAGTGGCAGAAAGCTACCGTAAAGAAGCAGGTTAATATTCGATCATATGAGATTGAGACTGAGGAAGGCAAGATTTATCGAAGAAACAGACGACATCTGAAGTTCACACCTAAGTCGCCCGATAAATCACAATATGTAAAAGAAGACAACATAATACTACCAAGAGAAACTTCTATTGAGATAAATCCAGCAGAGACAGCCAGGATAACTCCTAAGAAATCTACTAGCGTCAATCCACAGGACTCAAGCCCTCAACACACTGTCGTTACAAGAAGTGGTAGACTTTCCAAACCCCCATCTTATTTAGAAAGTGATTATGTAAAATAACTGGTTGCTCATAGTTTGTCAATTGCAGTTCTTTCTACAGTTCGAATAGTTAAATTTTCTTATTTGTCTCTGTTTCGGTTTTCTTTTTTAAAAAACGAAAGATGTTACGATATGTCATCTGTCAGTTATTTATAGACTGTCACGTGATGTTTACACACTGTTATTACGTCACCACTCTTCTGTGTAGCCATCTTACTGCATGTAGCTTCTCTGAAATAAAACCTAAGTATACTGCCGTTAAATGTTTCAGTAGTATTAAAACAGAATAGGTCGCTAGCCGAATAGGTTCCCAATTTGTGTAATAGCGTCAAGTTTTCCTGTTAAAGTAAACCGGTAGCCGCATCGCAAATGTATGCGCGTAGGTACATATCACTTACTGTCATACATCCGAGACTAGATGTAGGCTAGTTTACGTAGTTTACGGAATCTGTCGAGATTAGCCGAGTGGGACACAGATCACTACGAATGTAGGGCGAAAGTTATTCTTAGTCCTTCTCTCCCTTTCCCTTTTTCCCCCTTTTGCATGGCGATTTTTGTTGACTTGTTGGTGTAGAATTGAAGAAAAGGGTTTAAAAATACATTTTCTGTCAGGTTTTGGTGAATATTCATGATTTTGAGGCGGAAGGATACAAGGGTTGTGAGGTTGGTTACGTTGAAAGGGAGGGCAGAAAATTGCTTGTTTAGTTGTCTCTACTTCCAGCCTGTGTATCTCAAGTTTTTCATGGTGAACCTGATACATTCTTTTGGGCCAGAGTTTGCCACATGTTGCTCCATCTGTGGCAGAAAGCGTTCTACCCAACGAATATTTGGGAAAAAGTTACAGCCGGTCTAAGAGACGAGAATTAACATTAAAGTCAATGGGGAAATAATTAGTGATCTGTGGCCTGATAGTGGTTTTCCCTTTATCGGAAGTGGCGTCACAATAATGATTGTGGGAACTTTGTCTGCACTTCTATTAATTTAACCTCTAATGACAATATCAATACGCTTCATTTGACATCTCATAAATTGTACCATTTTACATTCACTAAAGCGTTTAATTATTCCCTTACATTTGCTCTACATCGAGGGCTTTATTCATTCACTGTCTTAGTAAATAGATAAAAACAGAGCGAGAAATATTTCCTCTAGCGCATTTGGAATTACTTTCTCCGTGATAAGGCTTACAAATTTCATAGCAATGTGATCGGGTTATTAAATGTAATATTTTGATAACAAAAGATGTCATAACAAAGCCCAAGGCAACAATAAGATTAATTGATCATTAATAAGATGGTTAATCTTTCACTGTAGTGCATTCGATTAAAGCAGTGTATTGATAATTAATAGATAATTGGCGCTGAAGTTAGAGTTAGTTCTTAGCCAAAATGTCGAGTGGATTAGCGAGATCGTCACAATCTCGCAAGGATACTAAAATGCGTATCCGAGCATTTCCTGTAAGTATATTGAATATCTATTTCAGCTTTATTGGTGAGAGAAATTAATGTTATTGTTTAAACAAATGGTCGGTTAGCACATACCTATGATTGTTCACACATCATTTTATATTGACACTGACTTATTTAGGGTTTCACACTGCGTAGCTTGTCACCTTGTGCCTTGTGTGAAACGAAACACTATTGTTTTTGTTAAGATATTATTAAAGGACAATATATTATATTGGTGCCAGTCATTATCACATATGTGATGGAACTGATTAAACACTTCCCAAATATAATATTAACACAGAGTTCATCGCTACCATAGAGGAGTGATAAAGGATTCATGAATCGGAAGTGACGAACGCCAAAGGAAAACATGAGTTATTCCTCTATATAACTAACTGAAGTGACTAGTGACAACAGATACATGGGCGAATATCTGCTCACTAATACTAATAATTCCTTCGAAGACCTACAGTTGCTGTGTGACACTGTGAGAGAATATCTTACAATTCATAAAAAGAATTGACTGCCACTAGATAAGAGTAAGAGAACAGGAAAGAAAAACAGATTAAAAGTCCGTGCATTACCATGTTTTTATAAGGATGGGGAGACCGGGGCACATTGAACCACCATGGATATATCCTTTATAAATAATACTATACAACCCAACACTGTACAGAAGTGAGATAACTTCTTAGACCCATTCTCCATCAATAAGCCACATGCTGTCAATTATTTTCTTAGGCAGTGAATTTTTCAAAAAAAGCGCTTAAAATTAAAAGAGAAAAATTTTCCATACATGTTAACTTCTTAGCCTAGGAAATTCTTGTACTTAAGTGCAATCTATACAATCCAGATAATCCGGGGTTTGATCCATATAAGGGGGCATATGGATTTTTATACGCCCACATTTTCATGTGGACGTATATTGTCGTCGCCCCTGTTCGTCCGTCCGGACGTCCGTCCATCCGTCCACAATTGTTTGTGAACAGTCTACAGGTCACAATTTTTATCCGATTTCAATGAAACTTAAAATGTAGGTTTATCACCCTAAGATCTCGGTTCCTTTCGATATTGGCATGTATCGGACTGTAACTTCATGGGTTATGGCCACTGATTGTACGAAAAATCACGTTTTTTAGCTTGTGAACAGTGTAGAGGTCACAATTTTGAACCGATTTGGATGAAACTTGAAATGCATGTTTATAACACAAAGATCTTGGTTCCTTTCGATATTTGCGCCAATCGGATCGTAACTTCCTGAATTATGGCCCCTGGTTGTCCGAAAAATCGCCCTTTTTAGCTTGTGGTCCCTCTGGAGGTCAAAATTGTTATCCGATTTAAAAAAACGTTTGATTAGGCCTATATCATCGTTCTATGGTTATGAAGGTTGAGTTCGAAATTTCGTGAAAATCGGACCAAAATTGACTAGTGCTGATATCAAGTATTGATGCATCGGCGATGCATCGATTCGACCGATGCCGATGCGATTCTTGGCCTTCTTTCGTAGTATCGATGCATCGGCAAAAATACCAATAATTACCTTTAAGCGTCCACAAGAATAAATAACACATTTTCCATACGTTTTTTTGTCCCCCGCCTTTCAAAGAAAGTTGGGGGACTATTAAAATGGGTTCGTCTGTCTGTCTGTCCGTCTGTGCGTGACACTTTTTGGGACACAATAACTCTCTTCCTAATTGAGCTAGAATGTTCTAGTCTCGGTCACCCAGAACCCCCTAGTCTTCAACGCACTGAGGGTCTGGGTCGGTTCTCAATTATTGACGAAAATTACTGGATAATCCACCACATAAAAAAACAAACTCCCGGTTAAGCATGGGCAATGGAACCTTTTGGCTAAAGTCTGGGTAAGTGATAGATATTATGAAGCCGGGTCGATTTTGATAGATTCTGTAAAGCGAGGATAAAATATATCCCACAATTCACTTGGCACATCTATTATTAGAAACAAAATAGAGACGATACAACAGCATGCATCGCGATTAATAGGAGATTGTGAGAAGCCATACGTTTGATTCATGACGAGAGAAAATTACCATTTCAATTAAAACCTTTAAAACAAAATTTTAGAGAGTGTCATTGTTGACAAGCGAGATGTTTTGATAGATTCAGTACGTGGTAACTTGAAAGACTGGGTAATCCAGACAATGACCGACTTTCTGTCAAATTTTGAGGACCCATCCAGACTAATATTCGTAGAATATTTGTTTGGATGATAAGAGACTAGAATGTTCAAACTTGGTGTATGTGTTTATTAGGTCAATGCCTTGATGGAGTTCGAAGATGAGCATTTTCCGCTTAGGGTAAGCAGAGATAAGCAATTTGATTGGTTGATGCTTTGGGACACGATAACTTTAGTTCTAATTAAGTGAGATTGATGAAACTTGGTGTATACATGTAGTTTCATTACAGTAATGCCTTGACTAAGTTCGATAATGAGCATTTTCTGCTTAGGGTAAGCAGAACGATACGCAATTTGATTGGTCAAGTCTTTGGAACACAATAACTCTCCTTCTAATTGAGTTAAAATGTTCAAACTTTGTATATGGTTATTAGGTCAGTGCCTTGATGGAGTTCGAAGATGAGCATTTTCCGCTTAGGGTAAGCAGAGATAAGCAATTTGATTAGTTGATGCTTTGGGACACGATAACGTTAGTTCTAATTAAGTGAGAGTGATGAAACTTAGTGTATAGTTTCATTACAGTAATACCTTGACTATGTTCGATAATGAGCATTTTCTGGTCAGGGTAAGCAGAGCGATACGCAATTTGATTGGTCGAGACTTTGGAACACAATAATTCTCCCTTTAATTGAGTTAAAATGTTCAAACTTAGTGTATATGCTTATTAGGTCAATGCCTTGATGGAGTTTGAAGATGAGCATTTTCTGCTTAAGGTAAGCAGAGATAAGCAATTTGATTGGTTGATGCTTTGGGACACGATAATTTTAGTTCTAATTAGGTGAGAGTGAGGAAACTTGGTGTATAGTTTCATTACAGTAATACCTTGACTAAGATCGATAATGAGCATTTTCTGCTCAGGGTAAGCAGAGCGATATGCAATTTGATTGGTCGAGACTTTGGAAAACAATAACTCTCCTTATAATTGAGTTAAAATGTTCAAACTTGGTGTATATGCTTATTAAGTCAATGCCTTGATGGAGTTCGAAGGTGAGCATTTTCCGCTTAGGGTAAGCAGAGATAAGCAATTTGATTGGTTGATGCTTTGGGACACGATAACTTTAGTTCTAATTAAGTGAGATTGATAAAACTTGGTGTATAGTTTCATTACAGTAATACATGTACCTTGACTAAGATCGATAATGAGCATTTTCTGCTCAGGGTAAGCAGAGCGATAAGCAATTTGATTTGCCGAGACTTTGGAGCACAATAACTCTCCTTCGAATTGAGTTAAAATGTTCAAAATTGGTGTGTATGCTTATTAGGTCAATGCCTTGATGGAGTTTAAAGATGAGCATTTTCTTTTTAGGGTAGACAGAGATAAGCAATTTGATTGGTTGATACTTTGGGACAAGATAGCTTAGGTTCATCTTGATTGATGATTTTTATGCCAATACAATGACTGGATTCTCATTCAGTAATTTGTATTTATCCAAGTATTTCGACTTTCTATTCATGAAAAAATCAAAAATATTGAACGATATCGCCTGGTTTTATTACTTTCAGTATTTAGTATAGGCTACTTTCATTTCATCATTTTGTAACATGAATTTACTCGAGATGAAAACCTGTCTTCCGTATTTAGTATAGGCTACTTTCATTTCATCATTTTGTAACATGAATTTACTCGAGATGAAAATCTGTCTTCCGAATCCATTTATCCCTCGTAATACAATTACTGTTTAGTAGTTGAATTCAATAATGATATCTATCTATTTCTTTCTTATGTCTTTATATAGTAATTTTATAAAAGTAAAAATCGTTTCATTTATGCTTCTTTTTTATTGCTGTGTTCGTGGCTCGTGTTTATCCGCTTTAACCACGTGATATCACAAATATATCGTAGTCTAGTGCATCCAGCCTTTATTCCCGTAGAAATTACGAAGCTTGTCTGGATACATCACGACTACAACAAGCAGTCGGGTTGATGCTATACCGTATCTATCTAAATATAAAAAAGGGGAGGAGCTACCAATAACTAGATGAGCAGTAATTCTAACGCGTTTGTAGGCGGGAATTAAGAAGCATAACCACGCCTTGACATGATCGGTGAAGGTCGCGTTAGTAGCTCGCTTCACCAGCGAATTGATATATTGATCACCAATTTGAATTTGATGGCGATACCCATTTACCTACCGACAATTGAGATGTACAAGCTGTTTAATGCATTTAGGAAGCTGAGAAATAAATGAAAGCGACAAAAGTACACGTGACGACACAATGTATAACACGAAACACCAGGAATTTCAATGCACCAGGTAGGAAGTGTCTTTTGATATCGATATATGGTCGTTTGGCCTGTAAATATGTCTTTCCATATTGTAATACAATAATTGTACCGGGCGAGAATTCAGAAGTTCATCAAGATTTTTCGACGTTACTTCCCCTTGTCAGTGCTGATCGACGGAGGGTCTGACATGGACAACTGTGTAGTCTTTCGGATGGGACGAATAACAAAAGTTCCGTCAATACATTGATGTGCATGTGACGTAAAGGATCCCTTGGGAAATGGCGAAATGGCTCAAGTCAAACTGCGATTTCTTGTAGTTCAAAAACCAATGTTCAAATGTTGACATTTTTTCTGGATAGGGCATAAACTAGTAAAATGCAATGGCATGCTATGTCATTACCGAAGAGTGGCGTTAAAATTCCATTTTTATTTAATTTTTATTTTCACCTTCACCTAATTTGTAATGTTACGGTACCCAAGGTATCAATTGTTATTTGGCACTATATTATTGACAGGGGTCATGGCTGATGGGTCAACGGACTTGAGAGTTGATAATGCCACATGCTTGGCAAGTTAAGCAAAGCTTAAATAGTCTAAGTAACAATGCATCTTTATAAAGCTTCATTTATTTACAATTTAATTTTGTTCTATTTTCTTTTTTCTTCAGGATGATGCTCTGATAGTCTATTAAAAAATCTAATGTCAAAGTAGAAATTGATGTAAGTGGTTTTATCCTTTGACAGCAATTCAGCCTATAATACTAAAAATGATAAAGTACCCATCTTTAGTTCCCAGTGTTGACCAAGAAAATTCATCTCGATTTTCCGGCGTGGTTTCTCCTTGTTAGTGAGTGGTGCAGAACATGGCCTGACAAGGACAACTGCCTAGTTGTTGGGATGCAAAGATTAACAGGTCCAGTGTACACATTGACGTGTACGTAAAAGTTCCTTTGCCAGTTGGAATTGGATATAAGTGTAGGCCGTAACACCACTGTCTAGGCAAAATATCCCTCATAGCAGTCAGAGCTGTACAGTAGGACGTTATACCTCATTTTATTTCTATAATATTGGGAGCCCCAAAGTCTCAGTGTGTAAAGTGTGGTTAGCAATAGCTAGACATGGTCATCCTGTGTTTGATAGCACCTATGTCCAGGCAAGAGAGAGAGAGAGAGAGAGAGAAATAAATAGGGTTTAACATCCACTCAACACAAAATAGGTCTTTTTGGGACTAACATATGGTTTCATTTTATTTCAATAATTCGCTTGCGTGTAGGAGTGCCCGGAGGCACTGGGATTCCAATTAGTTGTTTATCTATGTACAAAACTATTAAAAAGAAGATTCAAGAAAAACTCTCTATTTGCAATGCTACATTTAACATATCTCCAGAATTGCAACTTCCGTGTTTATAATCTTGACAATTTATATGCAACATTTTGTTGAAAGAATCCTCAGTATTTGTTGTGGTGAACAAAATAAATATATGCTGTGGAGAGGCAAATTTTATGTTGACCATATTTAAAAAAAATTAAGTTATACATATGCATGTTTCAATCACTCTTTTTGTTATGCCTCTTTTCTTTTACAAATTAAGGTCCCAATGTTTTCTGCGGTATGGGGAAATGCTGCATTTGGGCCCAATCTGATGTAAAGAAATGAAATGGGGTTTAACATCCTAGTTTTTACACCTACCTGGCATATTAGGACAGGTATACACCATGCAGTGTGATATGATTGAAATTCCAAGCCCCCACCCCCTTCTCCTTCCTAACCTATTCACAAGAGAGAACAACATCGGAAAAGCATGCCATTATGACCTTTGCAAAATACTATTCTTTATTTCAAATTCCAAGCCCCCCCAATCCGTCCTAACCTATTAGGGGGAACAACATTGGAAAAGCATGCCATGATGACCTTTGTCAGTCTACAGTGAGTGGAACATTAAGCCACCGTGGCCCCTCTAAAGGAAACACCCAATGTGTAGGCAAATATTTTCTGTAACACAAGAAAGCATAACACTTTATGATGAATTTATCATACAAAATCCTCCTATAAGAACCAAGCTGAAAACAAATGTTGCTGTCATGGCTATTGTGGCCAAAATATTCTGTTCTGCTGAATAATCTAACTACAATTCCAGCTGTTGGGACTAATCTATATAAAATTCTCCTGTGGTATCTTTTCTGACGAAAAATTCTATTTTGTGGCTATCTACCGAAAAATTTTGCTGTGATGGATAATCTAACGAAATTCCTGATATAATGGATAATCTAAAAGAAAAATCCTACTGTGTAAACCAATCTATAGAAAATCCTGCTGTTGGAACCAAGCTAAAAACTAATTTTGCTGTATATGGCTGTTGTGGTGAAAATATGCTGCTGTCATGGCTATTGTGACGAAAATATTCTGCCTTCGTGGATTTTTTAACGGCAATTCCTGCTCTGCTGAATAATCTAACCACAATTCCTGCTGCTGGCACCAATCTATAGAAAATTCTGCTGTGATAGCTATTTTGACGAAAAGTCTGTTTTGGTGGTTATCTGCCAAATAAGATAATCTTACGAAATTCCCGATATGATGGATAATCTGTCGAATAATATTGAATCCCAAACTTAGGCTGCCTATCTCAAGCTAGCTCCGTCTGAGAATAACATTCTCGGAAGTCTGACATAGGTGGATCGCTGTGTGCAGTATGCTAATATTGCTGTGATGAATAGTCTAACGAAAATTCCAGCAGTTTAAAACAATCTATAGAAAATATGCAAGCAGAAAACAACTTATGCTGTCATGGCTATTGGGGTAAAAATATTCTGCTCTAATCGCTATTCTGAAGAAAATTTCCGCTCTGTTGAATAATCTAACCACAATTCTTCCAGTTAGGACCAATCTGTAGAAAATTCTGCTGTGATAGCTATTCTGCTGTGCTGGTTATTTTGCCGAATATACCTGTTGTGATGGATATTCTAACGAAATTCCTTGTACGATGGATAATCTATAGAAAAATCCTGCTGTTTAAACCAATCTATAGAAAATCCTGCTGTTTAAACCAATCTATAGAAAATCCTGCTGTTGGAACCAAGCTAAGAAAAATGTTGCTGTATATGATTGTTGTGATGAAAACATTCTGCTGTCATGGCTATTGTGACGAAAATATTCTGCTGGCATGGATTTTCTAACGACAATTCCTGCTCTGCTGAATAATCTAACCACAATTCCTGCTGTTGGGACCAATCTATAGAAAATTCTGCTGTGATAGCTATTTTGACGAAAAGTCTGTTTTGGTGGTTATCTGCCAAATAAGATAATCTTACGAAATTCCCGATATGATGGATAATCTGAAGAAAAATCCAGCTGTTTAACCCAATCTATAGAAGATATCCAAGCAGAAAACAACTAGCTGTCATGGCTATTGTGATAAAAATATTCTGCTGTAATCGCTATTGTGACGAAAATTCCAGCTCTGTTGAATAATCTAACCACAATTCTTCCATTTAGGACCAATCTATAGAAAATTCTGCTGTGGTAGCTATTCTGGCGAAAAAGGCTGCTATGCTGGCTATTCTGTCAAATAAACCTGTTGTGGTGGATATTCTAGCGAAATTCCTTATATGATGGATAATCTAAAGAAAAATCCTGCTGTTTAAAATATTCTGCTGCCATGGCTATTATGACGAAAATATTCTGCTGTCATGGATTTTCTAACGACAATTCCTGCTCTGCTGACTAATCTAACCACAATTCCTGTTGTTGGGATGAATATATAGAAAATTATGCTGTGATAGCTATTCTAACGAAAAATTCTGTTTTGGTGGCTATCTACCGAATAATATTGCTGTGGTAAATAATCTTACGAAATTCCTGATATGATGGATAATCTGAAGAAAAATCCAGCTGTTTAAACCAATCAATAGAAAATCCTGCTGTGAAAACCAAGCAGAAAACAACTTCTGCTGTCATGGCTATTGTGGTAAAAATATTCTGCTGTAATCGCTATTGTGTCGAAAATTCCCGCTCTGTTGAATAATCTAAACACAATTCTTCCAGTTAGAACCAATCTATTTGAAAATCCTGCTGTTTAAACCAATCTATAGAAAATCCTGCTGTTTAAACCAATCTTTAGAAAATCCTTCTCTTGGAACCAAGCTAAAAACAAGAAAATCTTGCTGTTGGAACCAAGCTAAAAACAAATTTTTCCTGTATATGACTGTTGTGATGAAAATATTCTGCTGTCATGGTTATTGTGTCGAATATATTCGGCCTTTATGGATTTTCTAACGGCAATTCCTGCTCTGCTAAATAATCTAGCCATAATTCCTGCTGTTGGGACCAATCTATAGAAAATTCTGCTGTGATAGCTATTCTAACGGAAAATTGTGTTTTGGTGGCTATCTACCGAATAATATTGCTATGATGGATAATCTATCGGAATTCCTGATATGATAGATAATCTGAAGAAAAATCCAGCTGTTTAAACCAATCTATAGAAGATATCCAAGCAGAAATAAAATAAAACCAAGTACGAACAATCCAAACCATTAGGCAAAAATCGAAGTCCTAAAGAACATAATAGGCAAAATAGTTAGGCAAAGTAGTGTAATCAGCAAATGGACTGTTCATCGTGTACGAAATACACAACAAACAGTGGTAACAGGTGTCCGGAAGAGTAAGCCACACCCGCCATCGCTGCATCCAAACTACTAGGCAAAATGTAGGTAAAATAACGTGATTGGCCAATGGACTATAGGTATGCAAAATGCACGTGATGAACATTGTTAACGGTGTAGTAGACATAATCAGAGAGATAGTAAATAGGATACGCGTCAATTAAATATATCAAGAATAAATAGCTGAGAGCGACATGTTATATTTACCAATCAAGTCAATATGACGGCCATAAAACTTTTTAAAGGATTTTATAAGTTTAGTGCGCAAGTATCCTTGTAGTTGAAGCTTAGTTGACAAATGTCTCGATCTACTTAAAAAATCAGAATAAAAAGAACAAGCTCTCGCGTAACGAATTAGCTGAGACACAAACAATCCATAAGCTGGTGATACAGGAATGTTACTACTAATAAATGGAAAGTTAACAATCGGAAAGTCAAAGTCATCACGTTTATCATACAATTTAACACTGAGTCTATGGCAATTGTCAAAATCGAGACGCAGATCCAAGTAGGAAGCGTAATTGTCACTGTCAGTAGTATTTTTAATTTCAAGCTCATCAGGATATATGAATTCTACATAATCACTAAATTTAGGATTATTCAGTGATAGAACATCATCGATATACCGATAAGTAAAATTAAAATGTCTGACTAGTCGTTTATTTGTTTTAACTAGTGCCTGTACATGTATGTACTCGGCTTCATAGGAATACAGAAATAAATCAGCAAGCAAAGGTGCACAGTTGGTGCCCATGGGGATACTAACCACTTGCTGATATATTTCCCCTCCAAATTCAATAAAGATGTTATCAATTAAAAAATCCAACATCTGAATTATCTTGATGGCGGTGAATTTATTTTTTGAATCACTATGGTACTTAACGAAATATGAAGAATTGTAATTAACAACTAAATATTGATATCTAGCAGTTCCCGATTTAGATGAAAAGACACTGTAAATAATATCTTTCAACCGAGCTTTTAATTTACTATGAGGAATTTTAGTGTACAAAGTGGAAAAGTCAAAAGTTTGAATAGATGAGATCGAAGCAAGGGATCTAGATTGTAAACCATCAAGTAATTCTTTGGAATTTTTTAATATCCACATTTGATTAATACCACTACGAGAGTATATTTTGTCACAGTATTTTTGAATACCCTCTTTAACTGCAGTTAGTATAGATGTCAATACTTTTGAAAGTGGTTTTGTGGAACATCGGAATGAACCTGCTATAAAACGTTGTTTGTAGGGATTTTTATGTAGTTTAGGTATCCAATATAACAGGGGCAAATCTGTATAGGTATCTCCGCATGGAGTACCAAATGAAGTGAGTACAGATTTGTGATTGGATATAATTTCATCCTTACTAAGAGTAGATCGTTTATACGTAGCACTGTCGGTTGATTTCCCGAAATTAAGTTCTAGACAGTCATAGTAATATCGTTTACATATAAACACAAAGTTATTGGACGCTTTGTCAGCCGTAACAATGACATACTTGTCATGCAAGGCTTTGAGATTTTCAACGATGCTAACATCATTGAAAATAGACTTAGGCCTTGTGTCAACTGACAAACGTTGCATATAAGTTCTTCGTTTTAGTAAACAACTTCTGCTGTCATGGCTATTGTGATTAAAATATTCTGCTGTAATCGCTACTGTGACGAAAATTTCAGCTCTGTTGAACAATCTAACCACAATTCTTCCAGTTAGCACTAATCTGTAGAAAATTCTGCTGTGATAGCTATTCTGATGAATGAATAAGTCTGCTGTGCTGGCTATTCTGCCGAATAAACCAATGTTTAAACCAATCTATAGAAAATCCTGCTGTTTAAACCAATCTACAGAAAATCTTGCTGTTGGAACCAAGATAAAAACAAATTTAGCTATATATGGCTGTTGTGATGAAAATATTCTGCTGTCATGTCTGTTGTGATGAAAATATTCTGCTATGATGGATATTCTAAATAATCTAATCACAATTCCTGGGAACAATATGTGCTGTGATAGCTATTCTGATGGAAAATTCTGTTTTGGTGGCTATTATGCCGAATAATTCTGCTGTTCTGATGAATAATCTAACCACAATTCCTGATACGTATGATAATCTACAGCAAAATAGTGTTGTTGGGTGCAATGTAATGAAACTCCTGCTGAGAACGAATCTGAAAACAAATTCCGCTGTCATGGCCATTGTGACGAAAAAATTCTGCTGTGGTCGCTATTGTGACGAAAATATTCGACTGTGATGTATGACGTAACGCAAATTCCTGCTCTGTTGAATAATCTAACCAGAATTATTCCTGTCGGGGACCAATCGATACAAAATTCAGCTGTGATAGCTATTTTGACCCAAAATTTGTGATGGCTATTCTGCCGAATAATTCAGCTTGGATACATAATCGAAAGAAAGAAATTTCTGATATAATTGATATTATAAAGACAAATCAGGCTATTGGCGTCAACATATAGAAATCTTGCTGTGAGAACCAAGTTGGAAACAAATTCTGCTGTCATGGCTATTGTGACGAAAATTTCTGCTGTCATGGCGGCTGTGGTGAAACTATTCTACTGTGATGGATATTCTCATGGCTATTCCTGCTCTGCTGAATATACTAAATAATCTTATCACAATTTTTGCTATTGGGAACAATCTATAGAAAATTCTGCTGTGGTAGCTATTCTGATAACAATTCTGTTTTGATGGCTATTATGCCGAATAATTCTGCTGTTCTGATGAATAATCTAACCACAATTCGTGATACGAATGATAATCTACAGAAAAAAAATGTTGTTGGGAGCAATGTATAGAAAATCCTGCTGAGAACGAAGCTGAAAACAAATTCCGCTGTCATGGCTATTGTGACGAAAAATTCTGCTGTTCCTTCATTTTCTAACGACATTCCCTGCTCTGCTGAATTATCTAACCACAATTCCTGCTGTTGGGACCAATCAATAGAAAATTCTGCTGTGATAGCTATTCTGAAGAAAAATTCTGCTTTGGTGGCTATCTACCGGATGAAATATTGCTGTGATGAATAATCTAACGAAATTCCTTATTTGATGGATAATCTGAAGAAAAATCCAGCTGTTTAAAGCAAGCTATAGAAGATATCCAAGCAGAAAACAACTTCTGCTGTCATGGCTATTGGGGTAAAAATATTCGGCTGTAATCATTATTATGACGAAAATTTCAGCTCTGTTGAATAATCTAACCACAATTCTTCCAGTTAGGACCAATCTGTAGAAAATTCTGCTGTGATAGCTATTCTGACGAATAAGTCTGCTGTGCTGGCTATTCTGCCGAACAAACCTGTTGTGATGGATATTCTGCCGAATAAACCTGTTGTGATGGATATTCTAACGAAATGTCTTATATGATGGATAATCTAAAGGAAAATACTGCTGTTTAAACCAATCTATAGAAAATCCCGCTGTTTAAACCAATCTATAGAGAATCTTGCTGTTGGAACCAAGCTAAAAAAAATTTCCCTGTAAATGACTGTTGTGATAAAAACATTCAAGCAGAAAACAACTTCTGGTGTCATGGCTATTGGGGTAAAAAAATTCTGCTGTAATCGCTATTCTGACGAAAATTCCAAGTCTGTTGAATAATCTAAACACAATTCTTCCGGTTAGAACCAATCTATTTGATTCTTCCAGTTAGGACAAATCTGTTGAAAATTCTGCTGTGATATCTATTCTGCCTTATAAGTCTGCTTTGCTGGTTATTCTGCCGAATAAACCTGTTGTGATGGATATTTTAACGGAATTTCTTATATTATAGATAATCCAAAAGAAAATACTGCTGTTTAAACAAATCTATAGAAAATCATGCTGTTTAAACCAATCTACAGAAAATCTTGCTGATGGAACCAAGCTAAAAACAAATTTAGCTGTATATGGCAGTTGTGATGACAACTTTCTGCTGTGGTGCCTATTGTGACGAAAATATTCTGCTGTCATGGATTTTATAACGACCATTGCTGCTCTGCTGGATAATCTAACCAAAATTCCTGTTATTGGGACCAATCTAAAGAAAATTCTGCTGTGATAGCTATTCTGACGAAAAATTCTGTTTTGGTGGATATATGCCGAATGATATTTCTGTGATGAATAATCTAACGAAATTCCTGATATGATGGATAATATGAAGAAAAATTCCAACTGTTTAAACCAATCTATAGAAGATATCCAAGCAGAAAACAACTTCTGCTGTAATGGCTATTGTGATAAAAAATATTCTGCTCTAATCGCTACTGTGACGAAAATTTCAGCTCTGATGAATAATCTAACCACAATTCTTCCAGTTAGGACCAATATATAGACAATTCTGCTGTGAAAGCTATTCTGGCGAAAAATTCTGTTTTTGGTGGTTATCTGCCGAATAACATTGCTCTGATGGCTAATCTTACGAAATTGCTGATGTGATGGATAATCTGAAGAAAAATCCATCTGTTTAAAGCAATCTATAAAAGATATCCAAGCAGAAAACAACTTCTGCTGTCATGGCTATTGGGGTAAAAATATTCTGCTCTAATCGCTACTGTGACGAAAATTCCAGCTCCGATGAAAAATCTAACCACAATTCTTCCAGTTAGGACCAATGTATAGACAGTTCTGCTGTGATAGCTATCCTGACGAAAAAGTCTGCTATGCTGGCTATTCTACCGAATAAACCTGTTGTGGTGGATATTCTAACGAAATTCCTTATATGAAGGATAATCTAACGGAAAATCACGCTGTTTAAACCAATCTATAGAAAATCATGTTGTTTAAACCAATCTATAGAAAATAATGCTGTTTAAACCAATCTATAGAAACTCTTGCTGTTGGAACCAAGCTAAAAACAAACTTAGCTGTATAGCTGTTGTGATGGAAATATTCTGCTGTCATGGCTGTAGTGATGAAAATATTCTACTGTGATGGATATTCTAATGGCTATTTCTGCTCTGCTGAATATACTAAATAATCTAATGACAATTCCTGCTGTTGGGAACAGTCTAGAGAAATTCTGCTGTGATAGCTATTCTGATGAACAATTCTGTTATGGTGGCTATTCTGACGTGATGGATTGTAACGAAATTTCTGATACATGTATGATGGAAAATGTAAAGGAAAAATCCTGTTTAAAGCAATCTATAGAAAATTGTACTGTGAGGACCAAACTGAAAACAAACTCTGCTGTTATAGCTTTTCTGACGAAATATTTTGCTGTGGTGGATAATCTAACGGAACTCCTGATGTGATGGATATCTAAACAAAGACCCTCTGTTGGGACCAATCTATAGAAAATAAAGTTGTGGGGACCAATCTGAAAACAAATTCTGTTGTGATGGCTATTCTGACGAAAATTTCTGCTGGGCCGAACATTCATACATAATATAAACTACTTTTAAAGGCCAACCCTGTTCAATTTGTCTAAGACTCTTATGGCCGGCCGCTGGTGGGGACTCTTTTAGTTTTCAACTGCATGTTTTATAGAATAATTTTCCATTTAGTATAAGAACGTATTTTTTTTTAAAAAAAACAAAAAACAACCCAACTTAACACCTTTTTTTTAAACAGGCTTTAAGAGACACTGTATACAACTGATATGCCCATAATTTTGCTGGTTGGTTGGTTTTTGATTGTGTGTGTTTTTTATACGATTACATTGTCACTTTGTAAAGTGTCCCTGAACATAACATAAAGGGTGCACTATAAATATGCTGTAATAAAAATAATAAATATTATGTAATAGTAATAGTAATAAATATACTATAATAGTAATCTATAGAAAATCTTATTGTTGGGACTAATATATTGAACATCCTGCTGTGAGGGCAAATCGGAACCGTTATAAATAATTCCTGCTTTGAGGGGTGGGGTGGGGCAATCTACAGATAATAATGGTGGGGGAAATAATCTTAAGAAAAATCTTGCTGTGAAAGACAAACTGAACAAAGCATTCTCAAACTTTAGTGAAGAATTCACTCAAAATTGTTCGCCTTATTTTAACTAAAATATAGTTCTGTATTAAAACCTTGGCTGTTTTCATACGTATAAAATAGGCCTACATGAATAAGAAACTATGTGCAAAGTTTTGTGTTTCTGGATCAAAGATATTTCTTATAAGCAGTAGGGACTAATTGAAAATTGAGTAAATTCTTAACTTAAGCCTGAGAATGCTTAGTGAACTCGGGGCCCGATGTGATGGATAATCTAAAGAAAACTCTGTTGTGGGGGCTAATACGAATAAAAATTCTGCTGTGACGGGCAATCTATATAAAATCATTGGGACCATAGAAATACTAATATTATTATAACAATATAAGTAGATGGGGCCGACCATGCAATGAAACGCGCCCACAGGGTTATAAGCCTTTCTGCCGCCAATAGGACGCGGCAATTCCCTGCAGACTTTTATGAAGATTGTCACAGCGTAGATTTCTGACGCGTTGATAAAATTAAAGACCACATTAATTCCAAAAAGCATCAAGCTACACAAAAAAGTCAGCGAGTGGCCGGCACAAAAATAACGTCTTCGCTAGGCAGGCAATGGTCATGTGGAAGGATGTGAATTTCAAAATTAACTTTTCGTTAACAGTAAATATAATGTGTTAAAATGGAAGAACAGCTAGTCATGGACAATTATTTGAATTAAAAATAAAAGTCAATCACAATTCATAATTTGTTATCATTGTCATTAGTTTAAAATGGCCAGTTTTATATTTTGAGATGTTTTATTCATTTATTTATGAAATAGCATTTTATCCGGAAAAAACGGAATATGGTCAGCTTTAAAACGGAAAATAACGGAATTTAAAACGGAATTTACAATTTTCTGAAACAGAAAATCATCACCCCTAAGTAATGGATTCGACATTAACAGTGTATAGAAACGATTGACTTGGACACGAGGGCCCTTTCCCTTGGCCAGAGGGGCCCTTTTGTCAAGCGTGGGTCCCTTTTGTCTGCCTTTAGGGTCCCACTAACTAGGGTACATTTTCATTTTTATACGCCCACATTTTCATGTGGACGTATATTGTCGTCGCCCCTGTTCGTCCGTCCGTCCGTGAACAGTCTACAGGTCACAATTTTTATCCGATTTCAATGAAACTTAAAACATAGGTTTATCACCCTAAGATCTCGGTTCCTTTCGATATTGGCATGTATCGGACTGTAACTTCATGGGTTATGGCCCCTGATTGTACGAAAAATCACGTTTTTATACGCCCACATTTTCATGTGGACGTATTATGTCGTCGCCCCTGTCCGTCCGGACGTCCATCCGGACGTCCGTCCATCCACAATTTGTTTGTGGACTCTCTACAGGTCACAATTCTTATCCGATTTTGACGAAACTTGAAATATAGGTTTATCCCCAAAAGATCTCGGTTCCTTTCGATATTGGCATGTATCGGATCAAAACTTCATGGATTATGGCCCCTGATTGTACGAAAAATCACGTTTTTAGCTTGTGGACCCTATAGAGGTCACAATTTTGAACCGATTTTGATGAAACTTGACATGCATGTTTGTAACCCAAAGATCTTGGTTCCTTTCGATATTTGCGGCTATCGGAATGTAATTTCCTGAATTATGGCCCCTGATTGTCCGAAAAATCACCCTTTTTAGCTTGTGGTCCCTCTGGAGGTCACAATTATTATTCGATTTAAAAAACCGTTTGATTATATCACCGTTACACCCTAAGGAGGGTTGAGTTCGAATTTCGGGAAAATCGGACGAAAATTGCCATACAAAATGGCCGCCGTTTGTACGCGAATACTTTCTGAATTATGGCCCCTGATTATACCCAAAATCGCCCTTTTTTTTAGCTTGGAGGTCACAATTATTATTCGATTTAAAAAACCGTTTGATTATATCACCGTTACACCCTAAGGAAGGTTGAGTTTGAATTTCGGGAAAATCGGACCAAAATTGCCATACAAAATGGCCGCCGTTTGTACGCGAATACTGTTAAAAAATGGTATATCAAGGTTGTGGAACCTGTGGAGGTCACAATTTTGATTCAATTTTGATGAAACTTGAAATTCATGGTTATAACCCAAAGATCTTGCTTCCTTTCGATATTTGCGCATATCGGATCGTAACTTCCTGAATTATGGCCCCTGATTGTCCGAAAAATCGCCCTTTTTAGCTTGTGGTCCCTCTGGAGGTCAAAATTGTTATCCGATTTGAAAAACCGTTTGATTATATCACCGTTCCATGAGTTCGAATTTCGTGAAAATCGGATCAAAATTGACGGACAAAATGGCCGCCATTTGTACGCGAATAGTGTGAAAATATGTTAAATCAAGGTTGTGAATAGTGTAGAGGACACAATTTTGAACCGATTTGGATGAAACTTGAAATGCATGTTTATAACCCAAAGATCTTGGTTCCTTTCGATATTTGCGCCAATCGGATCGTAACTTCCTGAATTATGGCCCCTGATTGTCCGAAAAAATGCCCTCTTTAGCTTGTGGTCCCTCTGGAGGTCAAAATTGTTATCCGATTTAAAAAAACGTTTGATTATATCACCCTTCTATGGTTATGATGGCTGAGTTTGAATTTCGTGAAAATCGGACCAAAATTGACGGACAAAATGGCCGCCATTTGTACGCGAATAGTGTGAAAATATGTTATATCAAGGTTGTGAACAGTGTAGAGGACACAATTTTGAACCGATTTGGATGAAACTTGAAATGCATGTTTATAACCCAAAGATCTTGATTCCTTTCGATATTTGCGCCAATCGGATCGTAACTTCCTGAATTATGGCCCCTGATTGTCCAAAAAATTGCCCTTTTTAGCTTGTTGTCCCTCTGGAGGTCAAAATTGTTATCCGATTTAAAAAACCATTTGATTATATCACCGTTCCATGGTTATGAAGGATGAGTATGAATTTTGTGAAAATCGGACCAAAATTGACGGACAAAATGGCCGCCGTTTGTACACGAATATTGTGAAAATATGTTATATAAAGGTTGTGAACAGTGTAGAGGTCACAATTTTGAACCGATTTTGATGAAACTTGACATGTATGTTTATAACCCAAAGATCTTGGTTCCTTTCGATATTTGCGCCCATTGGATCATAACTTCCTGAATTATGTCCCGGGATTGTGCGGAAAATCGCTTTTGTTTGCTTTTGGTCCCTCTGGAGGTCAAAATTATTATCCGATTTAAAAAAAACGTTTGACTATATCACCGTTACATGGTAATGAAGAGAGAGTTTGAATTACGTGAAAACCGGACTAGAATTGACGGACAAAATGGCCGCCGTTTGTACATGAATAGTGTGAAAATATGTTATATCAAGGTTGTGGACCCTATAGAGGTCACAATTTTGAATCGATTTTGATGAAACTTGACAGGTATGTTTTAAACCCAAAGATCTTGGTTCCTTTCCATATTTGCGCCCATCGGGTCATTACTTCCTGAATTATGTCCCCTGATTGTACGAAAAATCATCCTTTTTAGCTTGTGGTGCCTCTGGAGGTCACAATTATTATATGATTTAAAAAAAAAAGATTATAAAAACCAAACAAATTCTAATGATTTTCTGATAATTCCTTAATATGCGACAATTCTTGTTGACTGCTGTGTGGGCGTATGTTTCGTTGCCTGGCAACCTATTTTTCTCGTCAGTTTTAGCATTTTTCTTTATATAGAGCGAAGCTCTAAAGCATCGCGCGAAGCGCGGTGCTTGAGCAAAGCTCTTTTCCGGTAACACAGGAGCGTAAGCAAAATGTCACCCACAGACTGTTGGTTAAAAAAAATTTCAGACCGGAACCGGATACACTGGGCAAAATTGGCAATGCGCATGTCTGACAATGCGCATGTCAGCGCATGTCAACTTACCAAATCTCGCCCAAGCGAGATTTCGCGTCTCTAGGAAATATTTCTATGACGCGTCGAATGAATGACGTCACATATTTTTGACGTCAATGAAAATTCTCACACTTTTTTGTTCTTTTTTCAACTGGGGAAACTTTATTATGAAGGTTTTATATTTGACAACAATCACATCAGCTTCGCTCTACTCAGGCAAGGCCTGTTACATATTAAAATACTTTTGGATGACACTTGGTGTACAGTTTGATAGCTCGATACGTTTGAAAAAAAATAAATGTGTGATTAATTAATATGTGTCATCTATTTATTTTGGGATTTCAGCGGGGGACAACAGCCTCACTGTTGGCTTGTTTTAATTGAAATTAAAACAATATACATTGTAACAGAATTTTTCCCGCACGTAGACTATTAGGCTAGCCCAGCTTCACCTGTTTACGTTATGCTTCCGTTATGTTTGTCTCCATTTCCCAGTGACTACTAAAACTGTCTTTGTTTGTTACTTCCGCTTTCATGCCCTTCGACCCCGAGGTCAAATTCACTACATCTGTCCATAGCCTAGCGAACTTATTAGAACTATGTCATGAGGATAATATTTCCCGGCCCGTTTTTAATGCTAGTGTTAAAACGATTTAGTCTTACTTTTTGTAACGGGCTATAAAGAATGCATTTCATAAATCCCTATAGAGTATAGACAGGCTTTGGTACGACCTGCAAACCGCCTCTTGCTCTTGTTATCGCCTTACAGTTACTCACGCCCTCACGTCGACAGTCATGACAGTGGCTAACGAGTGTCAATTGAATCGAACGATATTTGAAGAATATTGTCGAAATAAATTATTCATATAATCAACATTTGTATAATAATGATAATGTTGAGGAAATCTATGTTTCTATCATAAATAATAATGTTATTTCAGAAATTTTTGAAAAACAAAATGGCGGCATAAAATTCCCGATGCATCGATGCGAGTATCGATGTTTGCGTCCGATGCATCGATGCATAAAATTTTACTTGATATCAGCACTAAAATTGACGGACAAAATTGCTGCCGTTTGTACGCGAATAGTGTGAAAATATGTTATATCAAGGTTGTGGACCTTATAGAGGTCACAATTTTGAATCGATTTTGATAAAACTTGACATGTATGTTTATAACCCAAAGATCTTGGTTCCTTTCGATATTTGCGCCCATCGGATCATTACTTCCTGAATTATGTCCCCTGATTGTACGAAAAATCACCCTTTTTAGCTTGTGGTCCCTCTGGAGGTCATAATTATTATCTGATTTAAAAAAATGTTTGATTATATCACAGTTACACTGTAGTTATGGGTGAGTTTGAATTATGATTTTCTGATGATTACTTAAAATGCAACAACTCTTGTTGACTGCCCGGACGATTTGGCTGCTGTGTGGGCGTATGTTTCGTTGCCTGGCAACCTATTATTTTTTTTTGATAATAGACAAGTAATTACCGATTCGCATACAAAATATGAAGTTTGTCGATCGAACCGGAAGTGCCACTATCTTGAAACGTGAAAAATCAATAGAACTTTTGCGATATTGTACTTACAGACATGGGAGTTTCTGAATCCTTGAAGGAAGGCCTAAAAGACGTTCAGAGCAGAATTTTGATTTAGGTCAACTGATGGTCGCCATTTGGAAATGAATATGAAAAGTGGTAGCAATTTGAAGGGCCGGGAATTTGGAACACAATAACTCTCCTTCAAATTGAGCTGGAATGTTCAGTCTTGGAGTAGACGTTCACTAGGTCAATGTCATGATTGATGTGTTAGCATTTTCTGCTTAGGGTAAGCAGATATAAGCAAGCTGATTTGTTGATTTTTTAGGGCCCGATAACTTTGGTTATAATGAAGGGAGGGCAATGAAACTCTTGTCAATTGAGAGTCTAACAGCTAGCCTGTTGTGTGAAATTGTATCATTTTTATACGCCCACATTGAAATGTGGTCGTATATTGTCGTCGCCCCCGTCCGTCCGTCCGGCGGTCCGTCCGGCGGTCCGGCGTCCACAATTGCTTGTGGACTCTCTAGAGGCTAAAGTTAATATCCGATTCACTTTAAATTTATACACAGTGTTTAAGGTCATGAGACGAAGAAGCCTATTGTTTTTCAGCGATTTCCGATAATAACTACCAGAGTTATGGCCCTTGACGACTTCAAAAAATCTTGTGGACGCTCTAAAAGCCAAAGTTAATATCCGATTGACTTTAAATTTATACACATTGTTTAAGGTCATAAGACGAAGAAGCCTATTGATTTGCATCAATTTCCGATAATTAGTGCCAGCGTTATGGCCCTTGATCAGATCAAAAAATCCTGTGGATGCTCTAGAGGCCAAAGTTAATATCTGATTGACTTTAAATTTACACACACTGTTTAAGGTCCTGAGACGAAAAAGCCTACTGATTTTCATCGATTTCAAATAATTACTTCCAGAGTTATCTCCCTTGATCACTTCGAAAAACCTTGTGGCGCTGTAGATGCCAAACTTATAAATCATCCGATTGACTTCAGATTGACACACAGAGTTTAAGGTGTTGAAACGAACAAGTATTTTGATTTTCAATGAAATTTGATAACTGAACAGCTAAATCCATGATGTTAAATGTTTCCTATACTAATTGTTAGCTTGGGGCAAAACTTTATAAAAAGCAAACAAATTCTAATGATTTTCAGATAATTACATAATGAGTTGTTACTCAGATTTTAGTGTATTACAAATGTTTTATTACCAAAAAAAAGTAAAAATATGCGACAACCCTTGTTGACTGCTCGGACGATTTAGCTGCTGTGGGCGTATGTTTCGTTGCCTGGCAACCTATGTTTTTTAAATGTCTGGGGTAACCGAAAAAAAGAAATCGAAAATCCAAAAAGTCGTATTTCAACCTGCCATTTTTAGTTCTTTACCGCGAGTTTTTGACCAATTTTGATAATTTTTTCTTCATATCCTGTTATTTAGGATACTTGATATAATCGTGACGATGAATATGAAAGCTTTCGTATCTGCATGGGACAGTAGCAGATCTAGTTATTCTTCTTCTTTTTTTTTTTCCACTTGAGCATATCTCAGAAACAACTTGTCGGATTGATTCGATTTTTTCAGTTTTACTGGGAAAGGGGGTGTGACTTAGAGTTTAAAGCTATTTCGAACTTTCTGTGACAATGCGAAATGCCGGAAATCCAGAAGTTATCATTTTTTTTAAAATATTGCTGTAATATTTACAATATCATCGGATTTTAACATTTGATACATTTTGACATGGCCTGAAACAGGGCACATAGCTATAGTTCTATTTATGAATATTTTTTTATGGCGTTTTACCCATAATTAAAGGGTCATGTGATTTGAGCAAAAATATGAACAAATTTTGTCTCAATAATTTACCTTCGCCGATATTGGCTTATTCAGGTTCTGGGTTAATTATTTATTGCTCGATTTGTGTAAAACAAAGTTCATATGCTCAATGGTGCACAGTCTCAACTTTTTTATTACCGATAAAGTTTTCTGTCGACACCGGAAATGACGTAATTTTGACAAAAACTGCAATTTTGGCAGTTAGGAACGTCTTTTCAAAAGCAAATATTATTTTTTTAAAATAAGTAAAAAGATGTGCCGTGTAGAGGCACAAAAAACATCGGAAGCAGTTTTTTTAATTCCGATTTCATTTTTGCGTCATTTCGATAAAAAGGTGTAAAAATGGTCTATTCAAAACCCATTCAAGCTTTTCATTTTTTTAAATATTCCTTCATAACTTTCTTATCTTTGTAGCATTTATCCATACAAAGAGAATGTATGTCAAAATTAGTTTGTAATATGACTAGTTGCCGAGAAATAGGCAAATTTGCATGAGTCACTTTTTACACTATTTTGCGTGTAAATGAATCAATTATTGGAATCAATTATTGGATTTTCATAAAAGTGACACCATTTGTGACTAGGTCAAACCAATTGAAATGTTTTGCTGTCATCGGAAATGACGTCATTTTGGCAAAAACTGTATTTATAGCCCTAAAACGAATATTTTATTCAAATGTGTCGTATTGGTCATTTGTTTAAAATATTGATTCTAATTAACTAATAGAATGAACCCATACGATCATATAGATATCAAAAAATAATCTATATTTTGAAGACAAACTCAAATTTTGGTGGAAATTGTTCCCAATTTTTTTTTTATTTGGTCTTTCGTCGAGGTGTATATGTCAACATTTACAACATATTGTCGTCGCCCCAGTCTGTCTGGCGGTCCCGCGTCCACAATTGCTTGTGGATGCTCTACAGGCTAAAGTTAATATCCGATCGACTTTAGATTTATACACAGTGTTTAAGGTTATGAGACGAAGAACCCTATTGATTTTCAGCGATTTCCGATAGTTACTGCCAGAGTTATGGCCCTTGATCACCTCAGAAAATCTTGTGGACGCTCGAGAGGCCAAAATTAATATCTGATTGACTTTAAATTTATACACAGTGTTTAGGGCCATGAGACGAAGATTCCTACCGATTTTCAGCGAATTCCGAAAATTACTGCCAGAGTTATCTCCCTTGATCACTTTGAAAAATCTTTTGTAACACTCTCGAGGCCAAACTTATCGTCCAGTTGACTTCAGATTGATACACAGAGTTTAAGGTTTGAGACGAACAAGTAAATTGATTTTCAATGACTTTTGATAACTGAATTTTTAAATGTTTCGTATACTAAGCGTTAGCATGGAGCAGAACTTTATAAAAACCAAACAAATTCTAATGATTTTCTGATAATTACTTGATGAGTTGTTAATCTTAATCAGATTTCCGAGTATTATAAATGTTTCATTATCGAAAAAAGTAAGAATATGCGACAACTCACGTTAACTACCTGGTCGATTTGGGCGTATGTTTCGTTGCCTGGCAACCTATCTTTATGTATTTTCTTACTCTGTGTTTAAAATCCTTATACGGCATTTAGGAACAGAACATATGATAAATAACACAAATTTATATGGAAAACTCAGTGATTGTTTTCCATATAAATTTGTGTTATTTATTAGGGTTTCACACTGCGTAGCTTGTGTGAAACACTATTGTTTTTGTTAAAATTATTATTCTTATTATTATTAGGGTTTCACACTGCGAAGCTTGTGTGAAACACTATTGTTTTTGTTAAAATTATTATTCTTATTATTATTATTATTCTTCTTTTGTTTTGAGTAGATCTCAGCAACTGCTTGTCGCATCGTTACGATTTCTTCGGTTTTACTGGGAAAGTGGGTGTGACTTAGAGGATAAAGCTATTTTGAACGTTCTGCGACAATGCGAAATGTTCGAAATCACCGAAGTTATCGTTTTTGAAAATATTGCAGTAATTTTAACAATAATCATTGGATTTTAACTTTCGATACATTTTGGCATAGCCTGAGACAGGGCACATAGCTACGCTACTTTCGATTTTTGATTTTCGGCAAATCTTCGAAGATATTAGGCGCCAAATTTCGAAAATTTAAAATTTTACAAAAAACTTTTTTATTTATGAATATTTTTTAGTCGTATTGTGCACAGAATTAAAGAGTCATCTGCCTAGTGCAAAAATGTTAAAAAATTTTGTCTCAGTAATTTTCCTTGGCCGCTATTGGCTAATTCAGTTTTTCAGTCCTAGATTAATTTTTTATTGTTCGATTTGTATAAAACAAAGTTCATATGCTTCGTTGTCTCAATTGTCATTTTTTTTATTACCGGAAGTGTTATCTGTCGGCACCGAAAGTGGCATAATTTTACCAAAAACTACAATTTTGACAGTTAGGTACCATTTTTCGAAAACAAATATTATTTTTTGGAAAAATTATTTGACTCAAAGAGAGTGCCCTTTCAAGGCGCAAAAAATGGCGGAAGCAGTTTTTTTAATTTCGATTTCATTTTCGAGCAAATTCGATTAAATGGCTAAAAATGGTGTAAAATTGACCCATTTACAACCTATTCAGGCTTTTCAGATTTTAAAATATTTCTTCGTAACTTTTATAAACTTGTAGCTATAATCCATACGAAGAAAATGTATGTTAAAATTAGTTTGTAATATAAGCAGTTACCAAGAAATGGACAGTTCTGTACAAGTCACTGTTTTCGTTATTTTGCCTGTAAAATAGTCAATTATGATTGGATTTTTATAAAAGTGACATCATTTGATTCAAAAAGCATGTAGCGTCATATCAAGTTGATTACAATTTAAAATTGACACCGGAAGTGACGTCATTTTGTCAAAAACTGCATTTTAAACTTTTTAAATCAATGTTTTATTCAACCATGAATAACTTAATATGTATTAATAATTTTAACTTTTGGTTTAAATTCACATATAAATACAACTCATATGGTCATATAGATATCATAAAATTGTTTCTAACTTGTTCGGTTGCCGAGAAATAGACGGTTTTCTACAGGTCACTTTTGAAGGTTTCGGGGCCATAAACGTGTCAATTATTATTCGATTTTCATAAACGTTACACCATGTTATACTTAATGCCATTTGTGATTTCATACAAGTAATTTAAGATTTTCATTATCACCGGAAGTAACGTCATTTTGGCAAAAACTGAATTTTTAGCCTTCAAAACAGTTATTTTATTCAAATGAGTCTGTTTTGAAATCTTTTTCAAATTATGGTATTTGATGCCAATCAACAAATAGAATGAACCCATACGATCATACAGATACCACAAAATGGTTTCTAACTTGTACGGTTGCAGAGAAATAGCAGATTTTCTACAAGTCGCTTTTCAAGTTTTTTGGTCTTTAAAAGTGGCAATTATTATTCGATTTACATAAAATTGTCACTATATGATATCGTATGCCATTTCTGATTTCATAACACTAATTGAACATTTTCATTAACACCGGAAGTAATTTAATTTTGTCAAGATCATTTACAAGTAACAAATGTATAAAATGACTTGATATTGCTGGATTGATTGGTTGATTCTACGTCCATTTTATTTGTGTGCAATGTTAATTTGGAAACCTGTTTAGTGGTTTCGTTGGTACCGGAAGTGACATATGTTCAAGTGTAACTTGGCACCGAAAGTGACATGTTTAAGAGTAACTTGGCACCAGTGAAACCCGTCATTCCTGCATGCAGGTCTAGTTATTATTATTATTATTATTCAGATTCCAATTTGAATAGATCTCAGCAACTACGTGTCGCATCGTTACGATTTCTTCGGTTTTACTGGGAAAGTGGGTGTGACTTAGAGGATAAAGCTATTTTGAACGTTCTGCGACAATGCGAAATGTCCGAAATCACCGAAGTTATCGTTTTTGAAAATATTGCAGTAATTTTAACAATAATCATTGGATTTTAACTTTCGATACATTTTGGCATAGCCTGAGACGGGGCACATAGCTACGCTACTTTCGATTTTTGATTTTCGGCAAATCTTCGAAGATATTAGGCGCCAAATTTCGAAAATTTAAAATTTTACAAAAAACTTTTTTATTTATGAATATTTTTTAGTCGTATTGTGCACAGAATTAAAGAGTCATCTGACTAGTACAAAAATGTTAAAAAAATTTGTCTCAGTAATTTTCCTTGGCCGCCATTGGTTAATTCAGTTTTTCAGTCCTAGAGTAATTTTCTATTGTTCGATTTGTATAAAACAAAATTCATATGCTTCGTTGTATCAATTGTCATTTTTTTTATTACCAAAAGTGTTATCTGTCGGCACCGGAAGTGGCATAATTTTACCAAAAACTACAATTTTGACAGTTATTTTTTTATTTCGAAAACAAATATTATTTTTTGGAAAAATTATTTGACTCAAAGAGTGTGCCCTTTCAAGGCGCAAAAAATGTAGGAAGCAGTTTTTTTAATTTCGATTTCACTTTCGAGCAAATTCGATTAAGAGGCTAAAAATGGTGTAAAATTGACCTATTTAGAACCTATTCAGGCTTTTCAGATTTTAAAATATTTCTTCGTAACTTTTATAAACTTGTAGCTATAATCCATACGAAGAAAATGTATGTTAAAATTCGTTTGTAATATAAGCAGTTACCAAGAAATGGGCAGTTCTGTACAAGTCACTGTTTTCGTTATTTTGCCTGTAAAATAGTCAATTATTATTGGATTTTTATAAAAGTGACATCATTTGATTCAAAAGGCATGTAGCGTCATATGAAGTTAATTACAATTTAAAATTGACACCGGAAGTGACATCATTTGGTCAAAAACTGCATTTTAAACTTTTTAAATCAATGTTTTATTCAACCAAGAATAACTTAATATGTATTAATAATTTTAACTTTTGGTTTAAATTCACATATAAACAAAACTCATATGGTCATATAGATATCATAAAATTGTTTCTAACTTGTTCGGTTGCCGAGAAATAGACGGTTTTCTACAGGTCACTTTTGAAGGTTTCGGGGCCATAAAAGTGTCAATTATTATTCGATTTTCATAAACGTTACACCGTGTTATACCTAATGCCATTTGGGATTTCATACAAGTAATTTAAGATTTTCATTATCACCGGAAGTAACGTCATTTTGGCAAAAACTGTATTTTTAGCCTTCAAAACAGATATTTTATTCAAATGAGTCTGTTTTGAAATCTTATTCAAATTATGGTATTTGATGCTAATCAACAAATAGAATGAACCCATACGATCATACAGATACCACAAAATGGTTTGTAACTTGTACGGTTGCAGAGAAATAGCCGATTTTCTACAAGTCACTTTTCAAGTTTTTTGGTCTTTAAAAGTGGCAATTATTACTCGATTTACATAAAATTTTCACTATATGATATTGTATGCCATTTCTGATTTCATAAGACTAATTGAACATTTTCATTAACACAGGAAGTAATTTAATTTTGTCAAGATTATTTACAAGTAACAAATGTATAAAATGACTTGATATTGCTGGATTGATTGGTTGATTCTGCGTCCATTTTATTTGTGTGCAATGTTAATTTGGAAACCTGTTTAGTGGTTACGCTGGTACTGGAAGTGACATATGTTCAAGGGTAACTTAGCACCGGAAGTGACATGTTTAAGAGTAACTTGGCACCAGTGAAACCCGTCATTCCTGCATGCAGGTCTAGTTATACTCTGTGTTTGTTGGATAATTCTGAGTCATAATGAATGATTTGGCATTAGTTATCTCACAATGTATATAAACATGATATTTATACATTAAAATATGAATATAACATTTTTTTGTGAAAGTAACCAACTTTGAAAAATATCACCATGAGAATTAAATTAGCTACAAGAACGTAGCTCAAAATGTTGAGACATACTGATGTGTTTTTTTTGTGCTACGATTTGAGGCCTTTAGTTCCAAATTCAATTTCTTTATTAATGCATATCTTGGGTCTCTGCTTATAAACCTCGTATAACCGTTTTTTGGCCAAAAACATTTTTTCATATCATTGCAAAGCTCGTAAAAGCGCGCTTCTGAATATCAAAACCTCGTTTAACTACGGCAGTTTTAAATGTCTGAAAATGTCTAAATAAATATCACGTATAAAATGACATACAATCAAACCCTCGTATAATAATATAATTGCAAATAATATCAACTGTAATATTATAAACCTCGTATAAACCGATATACAAAGTTTTGATACCATAGATTTCTGTCATGTGACATCTATTTACCATAATACAAGGTCATTATAGCCAATTAAGACATCGACGTATCAAGATAAAACATAAGTTTCGTTTAAATTTTAGTGGAATTATGGAAGTTTTATGGATTTTGTGAGATTTAATATCACACTGTTTTATTCTGGCATAGAGATATAAGTAAATATAATGTGTAATGTTTGTGTCACGATGACTAAATGTGGCCCAATTAAACGTCTTTGTTCTTGGTTTTACAGTGGAGAAAGAATTGCAATGGACATCCTTGGACCTTTGCTGCTCACCAATATAGGTAATCGATACATATAATTGTATTCTGCGACTGCTTTACCAAATGGACAGAATTTTTTTTTTGTAGAGAGATAACTTTACCACTGAAGGCAATGATTGGTCAACTAGGAAACGAAGTAACTGAACAAGATGTAGACAACTACACAAAATTAAACAATGTCATGAGATAAGTCGGAGGTTCCTTGTTACAGGAAGAAGATTCAGACAGTATGGTTACACAATCATGTGAGGAAAGTCGGTGTTGTTGTTAGTCTTTAGAGATTGAATATTTCTTAAATGCTAGAAGTTAAACAGATGTTAGACAAAAGAAGTAATCCGGTCATCTTATGCTATGTGGTTGTCCATTTTAGAAATTTTTAAGTGAGAGAAATGATATTGCTGGTAGTCAGCCTCCTTGAAGGTAAAAGGAAGGGTTTTTTTTAGATGCAGTGAGTCCCGTTTTACGGAAAATGATACTGGATAATTAAATGCTTACACTGAGGAGTGTGGATAGGAAATATATCCATTGGAGTAATTTTTCAGTAGAGATTTGGCCTGATCAACCAAAAAAACCTAGTGACACAGGATCTACCTAAATGAATACGGAGCTGCATTAAAGTACCGAACTCGAAGGAAGAATGGAGGTTGGGAATAATACTTTATTATAGAGAAACGGCAAGGATATAGTGACGGCTGTTTCATTATGGTAGTTGCGTTATTAGCTACACATGATGGCATTATTGATACATTATTATACATTTTAGGCTTTTCAAGATGTCTAAATACAATTGTGGGATTGGGTCTTGCCTTGGGTCGTGTCGTATAATTAATCTTGTTTATATTACTTTCGATTTATTATTTACTCCGGCGCTTACGGAAGTGATGTCATAGGTCTATTAACTCCGGCGCTCACGGAAGTGATGTCATAGGTCTATTATTACCTCCATTGCTGTACAAATGTTGTATGCTGAATTTTGTTGATTAAAGCTTGAATAAAGCTCTCCTCTTGTCATTTATACAACAATTTAATCAACAAAAATTCTAGAATGGATCGTCATCTTCGGCCCAAGAGACTCGAAGTTGACTCCCAACTCGTCCGACGCTCCAAAAACTTGGTGTCATTGGAAGCGGACTTTTGAGAATTTTCTCATGTGTCTCGCCGCTCCTCTCCAGGGACAAGATGAAGATCAACCACGAACGATCAACAAGTAAAGCACTCTGGTTAATTTTGTGGCCCCTGCTGTGTACCAACTGATAGCAGATTCTGATTCTTATGAGGATGCAATGACAATTTTGGAATCTGCATATGACAAGCCAAAGAATGAAATCTTCGGTAGACATTTACTCTTTTCATGTAAACAAGACGCTAGTGAGACCCTTGATCAGTTCATACTAAAACTAAAACTAAATAATTTAGCCAAGGACTGCAATTTTAAACAAGTAACAGCTGAGCAACATAAAAATGAGTCAATTAGGGATGCCTTCATCAATGGCTTAAAATCAAACACCACAAGACAGAGATTACTTGAAAACCAAAACCTTGACCTCAAAACAGCATTTGATAATGCTAGGTCATTAGAAATGGCAGAACAGCAAAGCCAACTGTACCAGCCTTTGTCTACAACAGCAGCCAGCTCGCCTCAAGACTCAAATGCAGCCGAAGAAGAAGATGTAGATAATACTCTAGCAATAATGTTTTCATGGTGCTATTTTTGTTGAAACCGCCGACACCCGCAGTCAAAATGCCCAGCACGAGAAGCTGTTTGTAAACAGTGTGGTAAGAGGGGATATTTTCAGAAAGTTTGTCAGAATGGTTTGTTCAATAAACCAGGACGTACTGGTACCACTGCATTTACGAATCCTTGTTTGGCTGCAACTTCAGCAGCTTCTGGTATAGATGGATTGAAAAGCGCCAAAATAACTGTTACAATAAATAACTGTAAATTCAATGCACTGGTTGATTCAGGAAGTACAGATAGCTATGTAAATTCCGAGATTGCATATGATAACGGATGGCCTACTCATTCATCTAGTGCTACAATAAGTATGGCCTCAACATCCCTCACAAATACTACTGAGGGACATTGTTTTGTTAGTCTAGAATGCAAACAATCAAAATATGATCATGTTAGATTATCTCTTCTACCAAATGCCTGTGAAGACATCATTTTAGGCCATGATTTTATAAATAAACATACTGAACTGAGAATTTTAATGAAAGGGTTAAAACCACCATTGGTAATATGTGGGGTTTCAGCAGCAAAAATAGATCCTCCGCCTTTGTTTTCAAACTTGGATCCTAATTGCAAACCTATTGCCACAAAGTCAAGAAGACACGCTAAGATGGATGAACAATTTATTAGTCAAGAAATACAGAAATTATTAAAAGAGGGAGTCATTGAACCATCACAATCCTCTTGGCGTGCTCAAGTATTAATTACGAAACGCACTGGAAAAGGATGGTAATTGATTACAGTCAAACTATAAATCAGTATACTTACCTTGATGCCTACCCACAGAAAAGAATGGACAAAATGGTTGAGGATATCAGCCAATACACTTATTACAGTGCCCTTGATCTTATAAGCGCCTACCATCAAATTCCATTAAAGGAAGATGAGAAGGCTTATACAGCTTTTGAAGCCTGTGGTAATTTATATCAATTTACACTAGTTCCATTTGGTGTGACAAATGGTGTATCCTACTTCCAAAGGGTGATAGACTCCATTATAGACATGGAACAATTAGAAGGAACGTATGCATATATAAACAATGTTACTGTGTGTGGTACAACCAAGAACTCCCATGATCAAAATCTAACGAAATTCCTGAAAGCATCGGAAAAATATGGCATCACTTTTAACACCTCAAAAAGTGTAATTGGTGTCAAAGAAGTCAAAATGATAGGTTATCAGGTTTCAAGGGGTGTTATCAAACCAGACCCTGAGCGTTTACAACCACTAAAATCTATGAAACCCCCTGAAACAATTAAAGGACAACAAAGAGTAGTTGGAATGTTTTCATATTATTCTCAATGGATTTCCAAATTCTCTGATAAGATACGTCCTTTAATCCAGAACACAATATTTCCTCTTCCACCAGATATTGTTTAAGTTTTCAACAACCTGAAAGGGGAATTAGAAAATTCAGTACCGTATTAGTAACTGTAAATCCAAATATTCCATTAGTTGTCGTAACAGATGCCTCGGACATTGCTATTTCAGAGACGTTGAATCAAGAAGGTAGATCTGTGGCCGTCTTCTCTAGGACTCTATCATCTAGCGAATGTAATCATCGAAAAAGAGGCTTATGCAATCGTGGAAGCCATTAGGAAGTGGAAACATTACCTTCTTTATACTCACTTTAAGGTCGTCACTGATCAAAAATCTGTTTCCTTCATTTATGACATGTCAAAAAGGAAAAGTAAAAAATGATAAAATGCAAAGGTGGAGAATAGAACTTTCTCCATTTAGTTATGAAGTCGTGTACCGCCCAGGAAAAGAAAATTTTGCCCCTGATGCTCTCTCTCGTTGTGGTGCAACACAAACTGAATTACAGGAAGAACTTTATTCTATACAAGTCTCCTTATGCCATCCTGGCATCTCAAGAATGATACATTTTGTGCAATCAAAGAATCGCCCATACTCCACAGATAATGTGAAATCCATGACATCAAAATGTAAGGTTTGTGCGGAACTTAAACCTCGTTTCTACAAACCTAAAACTGGAACTCTCATTAAGGCAACTCATCCGTTTGAATGGCTTAGCATGGACATTAAAGGGCCCATGCCTTCCAGCACTCGAAATAAATATCTGCTAACAATTATTGATGAATACTCAAGATTCCCTTTTGCTTTTTCTTGCTCGGATATGACCTCATCTACGATGATTCAGAGCTTATCTCAGGTATTTACAATTTTTGGTATGCCTCAGTTCGTTCACAGTGATCGGGGATCTTCATTTATGTCTTCAGAATTAAAGTCATTTCTGCATAGCAAAGTCATTGCTACCAGTCGCAGTACCCTATACAATCCTCAAGGAAATGGGCAAGTGGAAAGGTTAAACGGAACCTTGTGGAAAGCCAGGGCTTCCACTTCAAAATTTTCACTACCGGTCATTTTTGATAACGCACGAAAACTTTGCAAAGTAAATTCATATTTCATATTTTTTATTCATCGTTGGGTATTGTGAATTCACGTGTCTACACCACTTTGTCAGCATGGGGTACACAAAAAAATATATATTGGACTTAAAAATGAAATATTAGTAAGACTTATGATAATTATTTAGTAATTAAATATTCCCTTTGGGCTACTTAATTAATCGAAATAGCTGAATTGGCCGTAGAAAAACCATTCCAGTGGATGACACGTAATGACCACGTGCTCTATAGAAAACACACTGACCTGGATAATTTATGAGTTGTAATACAAAAAATACGATATGCTGATAAATATATAAGTATCCATGGCATATATCTCATAATGAATAACTAACTTCGGACTGCTAACTTCCAAGCTGGCGACACTAGCGCCCCCTATAATATCCTTGTGTGTAAGAGCTGGGCTACCATATATACACAGCATTTTTATACGCCCATATGGAAATGTGGTCGTATATTGCCGTCGCCCCCGTCCGTCCGTCCGTCCATCGTCCACAATTTCTTGTGAACGCTCTAGAGGCTAAAGTCAATATCCGATTGACTTGAAATTTATACACGGTGTTTAAGGTCGTGAGACGAAGAAGCCTATTGATTTTCAGCGAAATCCGATAATTACTTCCAGAGTTATGACCCTTGATCACTTTGAAAAATCTTGTGAACGCTCTAGAGGCTATAGTTAATATCCGATTGACTTTAAATTTATACACAGTGTTTAAGGTCATGAGACGAAGAAGTCTATTGATTTTCGGTGATATCTGATAATTACTGCCAGAGTTATGACCCTTGATCACTTTGAAAAATCTTGTGAACGCTTTAGAGGCCAAAGTTAATATCCGATTGACTTTAAATTTATACACAGTGTTTAAGGTCATGAAGAAGCCTATTGATTTTCAGTGATTTCCGATAATTACTACCAGAGTTATGACCCTTGATCACTTTGAAAAATCTTGTGAACGCTCTAGAGGCTAAAGTTAATATCCGATTGACTTTAAATTTATACATAGTGTGTAAGGTCATAATACGAAGAAGCCTGTTGATTTTCAGCAATATCCGATAATTCCTGCTCGAGTTATGACCCTTGATCACTTTGAAAAATCTTGTGAACGCTCTAGAGGCTAAAGTTAATATCCGATTGAATTTAAATTTATACATGGTGTTTTAAATCATGATACAAAGAAGCCTATTGAATTTCAGCGATATCCGATAATTACTACCAGAGTTATGACCCTTGATCACTTTGAAAAATCTTGTGAACGCTTTAGAGGCTAAAGTTAATATCCGATTGACTTTAAATTTGTACACAGTGTTTAGGATCATGAGACGAAGAATCCTATTTGATTTTCAGTGATATCTGATAATTTCTGGCACTTGATCACTTTGAAATATCTTGTGAACAAACGCCTTGAGACAAAGCATCAAAACTATTCTAATCATTTCTGATAATTATTTAATGGGCTATTACTCGTAATAAGATTATCATGTGTTGTAAATGTTCTCCTTACTGACAAAAGAAACAATATGCGACAACCCTTGTTGACTGCCCGGACGACTTAGCTGTTGTGGGCGTATGTTTCGTTGCCTGGCAACCTATCTTTATAACATGTGGAATCCTCAATATTGCTACACGATAGCACTGGTATACGTAATGTTCTAAATTTTTGGGTAAGCAAGTTAACTAATCTCTAGATTTTTTTTCTACAATTCCCGCAAAGCCGTAATATCACTTTAAAAAATTATAATGCAGTTTCCTCCAAACACGTACGTTGTTGAGGATTTACGCAATTTCTATGCTGTTTTATATAATATGACAGTTGGTTGGATTCGAAGAACAGTACTTTATATAAACTGCCCTTTTTTCGAAGATCATAATCTCGTTTATATCGTACGTAACTGTAATAGCGGTAAACGGCTTTGATCTAGAAAATTCTTATAACACGTGGACAATAGGTGATCGACAAAGAGTGGACCGCTTAATATCAATTAACTTTTATTGTTCTACTACAAGACAATCATCATTAATTATCAACACAAGGCCCAGTATAATCTATTGACGACTATGTATACAACTCTTATAACACCAACCATGAGATTATGTGGCTTCTCTTATCTTTACGTGCGCTGGCCGTACAATTTTATTGCAGAGATGTCGATCGTAGCCATGTTTGAAAATTTGGTTTTGGAAAAAAAGGCTATTTTTCCGGCGTGCAAAATGACCGTTGGGTCGGATCTAGTTATGGTCATTTTATATAGCCCCCGGTCCCGTCCGGCATATACGGTCGACATGGAACCCATGGGGAAGAGACACTACTTGACGCTTTGCATTCCATTCGCTCTCTCCTGTGGCTGTGTACAGAAACTAATTGTACACCTCATGAGCGAATGTTTTCCTTCCAAAGACGCTCAAGTAATGGCAGTATACTCCCTACATGGCTCCATACTCCTGGTCTAATGTACCTTAAATGTAATGTACGCAAATCAAAGTATGATCCCTTAGTAGATGAAGTGGAGCTGCTGGAAGTTATCCCCATGTATGCTCGAGTTAGACTAGCCGATGGAAGGGGGAGTACAGTCTCCTTGAAGCAGCTTGCTCCTATTCCTGAGAATGGTCACGGACACGTCTCGACAGATGAACCCAGAACTGTTGAAAAGAGCGAAGACCTGTTGGATCTTGAAAATAAATCAACAGCAGACCCTACAATTCCGGTCTTAGATACACCAATAATTCACGAAGAAGAACTATTGAAATGCCAGATGCTGAAACTAATGTTGAAACTCCTAATCCGAATCTAACAGGGGATTCATAAGAAATTCTCCATATAACCTTTGGAGTGGACCAAAGTGATTGTTCTCCCAACTTAAACAGTGAACTTTTTTATGGGGGGGGGGGGGAGAGAATGTCGTATAATTAATCTTGTTTATATTACTTTCGATTTATTATTCACTGCGGTGCTTACGGAAGTGACATCATATGTCTACTAACTCTGGCGCTCACGGAAGTGACATCATATGTCTATTTTCATTTATACAACAGGTCGTTTGCAACGACGAAACAACTAAAGAACCACTTGGCTGTTAATCCCCATAAACGTATGACGGTTGTATGTGTATTCTGTCGGAACTTTCGACTGAGTTTAGAAAACACTGTGACCAAATTTACACCGGAGGCGGAAGAGAATTTTATATATTTAGGCATCACCACTATCCCAGCTTTCAGAAGAAGAATGTACAGAAGAATGGAGAATCGCGAGAGTGTTGCCTATCTGTGCTAACACCAACGCCTTTACTGGAGAAGTATAATCCTCATCAACCATTGTTGATCTGGTTACTCTTCAAGATCTCTCTATTACAAGGTGGAGGAATTGCACTGGTGAAGATAAGGCCGCCGTACAAAACCTTAAACATCTCTTCGAAGATAAGGCCGCCGTACAAGATCTTAAAATTCTCTCTATTGGTATAAGAAGGATGGCGGAGTTGTCCTGGTGAAGATTGACCGCTGTACAAGACCCTGGGACCTTGGGTTCTTTAATCTGAAAGTTAGCTCTTCTGCCACACTCAAACAACCCGAGACTGCCTGGTGTTGGCACTGCCCTTAGAGGATCCCAGTTGGAAACGAAGAAGGTAACATTGACCCCTAGACAAGTATAACATGCTGACACTCACTACTGGGTACCCCTATACCACTTCCAGGAAAGAGCGCCCAGCACAATGCCTGTAAGTCATGAGTATGAGTACCCGAGTCTTGGACAAGGATGAGACTCAAAGGTCCTGAGGTCGATAATGATAACTAGGTAACTAACAACATGGGCAGTAAGGTACTGGTATGATGTCGGAAGACGTGGTATCCCTATAGCATGTATCTGACGTTTTAGTTTGAGTGGGGGAGGGCTCATACGACACTCAAAACCTGCACCCCTGACAGCTGGAAGATCCTGAGTAACGACACCAGTACTGAATATGCGACATCATGGTTTCCGAGCCATTGCCTTAATCACTGAGCCACTGCGAATCCCGTTGTCCTACTCATATTAGCCCTTTGGCATTATATCATTAACTGTGTACTTCTCAGTTTTCAAAAAAATCACGACTCATCTTAACTCTTAAGAAAATTCTCTTTATTACACAGTAAAATAGTTGTCATCATATGAAATATATCAGACACATGAAATTTTCATATTATTCCATTTTGATAAAATTTAGAAAGCTGAAAACTAATTATTTTAACATTGTCTTTGTTAAACTTTCCTTGATCAAAAAACACGTATCCGGCGAATTGGTTGTCTTTCTAGAATCAAAAACATGTATATAACATTTTTCGATTATATTTTAGAATTAATAAATATTTTTACTTGAAAATGTTCAGGAATCACAACGTACACATATTTTCACCAAATTGATACCCGATATTATAAAGAAAAATGCGGCAGTATTATGTAAAACAAATTTTATCAGTTAACTCCTTTACTGGTTTTCAGCATTTTTTCGTTATACGAGGTTTCAAGCGGAGACCCACGATATAAAATCTTTAAGATAAGATAAGTTAATACTATTATCACTAATTAAACTTACAGAGGTCAATGTGGTGGCAAAACTATCGCCTAACTCCAAATATTCACATTTAAATTACCGAAGCGATATTTTTGTGCGACATTCACCGCCATTGAAATCCGCGTGGATGTCATTTAGTTAGTTTACGTTTTTCCACATGCAATTGCGTTTTTGATTGGCTGTTACAAAGCCTTATATTTAGCCCCCGCCTTCATGATGACAGTGCTAGACGTCTCTTGTCTAAAAAGATGACGGTCTTAGTAACGGCTTAACGCCTCGATTTTAAATACAGTGATTTATACCCGTTCCAGGTAGGACTACATGTATATGCTTAACTGTAATTGGTTGTGGCTGAAATATTATGAAAAACAATAATCAATTGTTGTTTTGATGAAAAATATTGTCAATTTTGCATAGTAAGAGCGATTCTGATTCACAATTGCACATGCACGTTGAACCAAATGGGGAGTAATTTCATCTGGAAACACAGACGGTTGACAGGTGAATTTTTATACGCCCACATTTTCATGCGGACGTATTATGTCGTCGCCCCTGTCCGTCCGGACGTCCGTCCGTCCACAATTTGTTTGTGGACTCTCTACAGGTCACAATTCTTATCCAATTTTGACGAAACTTGAAATATAGATTTATCCCCATAAGATCTTGGCTGCTTTCGATATTGGCATGTGTCGGATCAAAACTTCATGGAATATGGCCCCTGATTGTATGAAAAATCATGTTTTTAGCTTGTGGACCCTATAGAGGTCACAATTTTGAACCGTTTTAGATGAAAATTAACATGTATGTTTATAACCCAAAGATCTAGGTTCCTTTCGATATTTGCAGGCATGATTTTTTTTCCGTTTTTTAACAGATTTCCGCTTTTTTCATCGCCGTGGGTCGTTTCCGTGAATCATCCAAATTTGCAATAAAAATTTGGGGCATGATGGTAGAGTCTTTTGACTTTGTCTGACGATATTTATTTCTATATTATAATGTCCTTGCCATTTGCTAAAAACAGGACTGGTAATTTTGTTGTCAAGTCTATTCATTTGGATAGTGTAGTCTATTTAGACAAGGTCAACAAGAGAATGTTTCAATTGCCGTGTCAACGTAAAAAATTAAAAGCATGGTAATCGAGACTTGGGAATTATTGTCCAATGAAATTTCAGAAAAGTATTACTCTGCTGCCTACTTGTTCAGTCATTTCGTTTCACCTGTGATAGTTAGCGTTGGTCAATTCACAACGTTGTAAGGACACAGTTTCTATTATCATTTATATATTGGCATTTTCTGTGGCTGTAATATACTATTCAAAAAAAGTAGGGGATATTTGATTTTTAAGTGTTATTAAAGTCACCTAATGAAACTGACGAAGAAACAAATGACAAAATGAAATGAAGTTCACATTCATCGATTTATTCCAAATGATCGTTAGAGTAAGTAAGGCACAGACTGACCATTATGAGGGTAAAATGATACCCGGGGTCAAACAGCAAAGTTACCACAGCATCACAACAAAGTCAGTAACGGGTAAATCCTCCTCTGTTTGCCAAACACGCATTGATCCGACGTGCCATACACCTAATGAGACGTCTAAGGTCATTTTGGTCCAGATTGTCCCATTCCTGTTGCAACCTAGCAGCAAGTTCTTGGACATTGGCAGGACGTTGTTGACGTTGACGTAACCTCTGTCCAAGCATGTCCCAGACATGCTCAATGGGGGAGAGGTCGGGACTCAGTGCTGGCCAAGGTAATGTGGTGATGTTCTGTTGTTGGAGGTAACCTGTAACGATCCTGGCCCTGTGACATCTTGCGTTGTCATCCTGGAAGATGAAACGGCGGCCATGACGTCGTGCGAACGGCACAACGTGGACTGCCAAGATGTTGTCCCGGTAGTACTGGCCTGTAACACGCCCTGCAACAACATGTAAAGCCGTTCTTCCAGCAACAGTGATGCCTCCCCACACCATAACAGAACCACCCCCAAATTGATCATGTCTGATGACGTTAACGTCTTGGAAGCGCTCGTTTCGACGACGCCACACTCTCCTACGTCTGTCCAAAAAATCAACAGTGAACCTTGACTCATCTGAAAACATCACATTGCTCCAGCGTCGATTATCCCAGTGTTGACGATCCCTACATCAACGATGTCTTGCCTGAATGTGATGATCTCTCAAACAAGGGATCACACAAGGACGTCGGGCGCGAAGGTGACCCCTATGCAGTCGATTCCGAATTGTCTGGCCACTCACTCTCACACCAGTGTCTGTTTGAAGACGAGCGCTGATCTGATTTGCTGTGATGACACGATTTCTCAAGGCCAAGGTACGGATAAATCGATCCTGGGCTTGATTGTGTATCACAGTATCTGGACCATACCCTGCTTATGACAGACTGAGAAACATTCATCGTCCGTGCCACAACCGCCTGTGTTGTGCCGATCTGTAGCATGCCAAGGACACGTAACCTTTCATTTTGGGTAAGCCGATGCATATGAAAATTTGTTTTCTGGTCACTAAAACAATTAAACTGATGTTTCCACCCTGGAATTCAATGCCACAATGACTGTAACATTCAAAGTCAGAGTCGTGCAAATCTTGGGTTGGACCCCCATGATGATCCCAAGCATCACCTACATTCCATGCGGTAGCTATTGGTGCGTTTGGGTGTCACATGTAACTGGAAATGTTTCTTCTGTTAGGTTCTATAGTGACTTTTTTCGTAGTCATTTGCAGATTTTAGTATTATGCTCCCAAAATCAAATATCGCCTACTTTTTTTGAATAGTATAATATATTTTGATCATCAGTGATGTAAAAAAGATATTAACCACTTTTACATTGTAGGTAATTGAAATAAAAAAAAATATATACGATCAAGACCGTATTTAATATCCATATAAATACTGTAAACACATATTCCAGCGTTACAAGAGTATACTGACTATGACAGTCGTCTTTTGATAATCAAATTACGGTACTCCAGATAATTTATAATCGGAATTCAACACTGTCACATTTTTCCTCATTTGTAATTTGTATGCTTGATAACGACCAGTGAATTTTTGTCGAAACGTCGTGTGTGTATAATATAGTGATTGTTATCCATAGAACTGTGTTTTGTATTATGTTCGCTAAATAGTGGCGCTAAGGCCTACTCTTTTCTCAAATTTCAATACATCAGTGTTTTATACCAACCTAAAACTATTTATCCCTTTATAGTTCCTCGGTCCTGTGCAATATGAATTAGAGACGCCGGAAAATCCCGATGATCTTTCCCACAAAACCCAGGGACCTCCATCGGCAGATAATCGAAACATCGACAGACAGAATCGCCGTGACAACCAAAACCGGTTTAGTTCAGGACAACCTAATACATGTATATGTAATGGGATGGTTTGAGACAAAATTGAAAAGAAAAACCAAATATTTTAATGTATTTAATACAAAACATCCAAATTACAACTTTTCTAATTCAAGAAAATTCTGAAGTAATTTTCTTGCCCCAACCCCATTCAAATGTGTGCCATCTGCCAGGTCAGCTGACCCTATATTATCATGCCTAATTAAATACCAGGAATTAGCTGACGCCATTCTAGCTAAATTTTTATTCACTAGCGAAACCCTTGCATTTATATCTACCTCTGAAGTCTTTAAAACAGATGACAAAAATATTGTAGAGCTTTTAAACAAATCATTTAAGACATTTCGAAGAATGTCAAAATCACGTAAACATTGAGCTAACTGTTCAAACTCGAAATGGGTTCTGTTAATATTATTGATTCTGACGTGAATGTACAGGAAAATACAAGACACAGATTGTGCCAAATTAATCAAATTCCGAGATAAATCTAAAATTGATGCCCCTGGAATTGAAAAGACTTTGATACCCGACATATTAACAATACTACGTACAATAGAATCCCCTATAAGCAACATTGAATGGTGACGTAATACTGGCGTCCTAAAGAAAACTGGACCGAAATTAAATAAATTTTCCTTCCGAGTTTGAAAACAAAATCTAACAATCCACAAATTCCATGGTAAACCAAATTTGTCTTTTCGGAAACCTATCTTACTTGGGAATAACAGAATGTTTTTGTCACCTTTATACGCTAATACAACTATCTGGATTGCCAAGGAAATTTGTCGAAACCAAACTGGGATAGGGGAGATAGCCGGAACAATAAAGGTACAGTTTATTTGCTTCTGTTTTATTAAGTTGATAACGGCAGAGATCATATTAAAGGGGGGAACGCATACGTGTTCTCGTGTGAACTTATCGACTGTGCAAAAACATTTATACCTGACGTGTTTGGAGTTCTATAAGGGGTATAATGGGGGAGAGTGATGCCATCCCTCCCCTTCATAGCGTTACAATCAAGAGACATGAGATCAATAGTATGTGGTCCGAATATTATATCAACTCTCTTAAATGCTAGTCTGAAAGACAAGCATCCGATTTTAAAAAGGCCCTGGACGGACCATCAGCAGGATTATCCGAAGATGGAATGAAAACTAAATTCATGTGAATGTTGAATTCTTGCAGAATAAAAAATATATCTTTAAGAATGTTATTTAAAATTGAAGACCGACTCCCTTGTTTTTTCCAGCTATCTAAAAGGGGTTTATTATCGATATTAACATCTAAGAGGTAATCTTTAACATCATGTCTAATACAAATTAAAGCCCTTAAAAGAGCTAAAGCCTCTTTTATCATGATTGGGTAATCGATTTCAGATGACCGCCAATAGTCCCCGAAATACTGTTTCTGACTATTGAGAATAAACTCAGCACCCCATTTGAAATTTGAAGCATCAGTAGACAAACATAAAACTAGGTGCTCTTCCTTAACCCATTGTTTAGAACCCTGCCAGTCAGATAGAAACCCCCAAAATACAATTTCCTCCCTCAATTCTAACGATAAAAGACACTCAAATTCTTTCGAAGCCGACAACATTGAAATAGCGTTAAAACATTCCGACGCAAATAATTTCGCTCCTGGTACTGCTAAAGAAAACGAAATTATTTTCCCAGCAAATCTTTGCAAAGATAATAAATTTATACTATTAGATTCTAATATAAATTTTCTTAGGGTCAAAAATTTACAAACTTTTTCCTCTGTTAGACGAAAGGTCTGTTTTTGCGCATCAACCCACATTCCTAAATAAATTAAACGTTGTGTTGGGATTAAAGTAGACTTTTGCAAACCAATAAAAAAACCAAGACGAACTACAACTTCACAAGAAACGTAAATTGCGATTTTAGCGCGTTCAAAGTTTGACAATGTCAAGTTAGAATTTATCTGCTCAACGAAACGATCATCGATATAAATTAGGTTATTTACGCCAATAGACCGTAAATAGGAAGAAACATGAGTATTTAAGGTATTGTATATAAAAGCAGAATTCTTCCATCCGAATGGAATAGTGTTGCATACATAGTAAACGTTATTCCACTGAAAACCTAAAAGTTTACGTGAGTTTCTGGATACAAAAACATGGTCATACCCACTCTTGTCATCAAATTTTGTTAGAAAAGAAGAATTGGTCACAAATCTAGGAATATCATTTAATGAATCTAAGGAAAAAGGGCAATCCTTCATCCAACAATTAAGATATCTCATGTTTAAAGATAATCGTGGTTTAGTAGGCTCGACAGTTAATGGAGAAACTACGTAAGGCGGGGAAACCTCATTTACTCTACCCCAAATAGTAATGGCGCCAGTGGAAAGACGGTTCTTAATTTCCGTTGTAATAAAATCTTGAAAATTTAGACAAGAGTTAGAATTAGAAAACACTTTAGGAGGTGGATAGCTATGATCATATTTTCTACTTCCATAAAACCCGTTAAAATGAACTACAAAATTTTCTACATTAACTCCGTCACTTAACCAATTCAAAATATTGATAGAATTCGGTGATTCCAACAAAATATCCCGCCATTTATCAACATGCGAGTGAATACTTCCTGCCCTAAAGTTATTGGGATCTCTAAAAACTAAATTCTGCATAGAAGCTTCCAAAGGGTTACATAACACATATTCAGCTGTCTTGACTTCTTTCCACTGACAAGGTTTTCCTTCATAGTCTACCCAAGTGTTACATATTTCCTTAACACTCTAGAAATATATAAAGCACAAATTATTTATTACATTTAGCAACAACATGGCCCATTTCCCCACATTTATAACATATAATTTTGGGACTTTGCGGTATAAACCGGGGCTTATGAAATCTTTGTTTTGAAGGTTGATCCCCCCATGCTTTAATAAACTTCTGCTCCTTTTCCATTAAGTGATATTCTTTTTTGGATGAGCCCACATTAAGATTATGTTTGGTCGCCAAAAACCGTTGGAGAATAAAACCATATTCCTCCGCACTTTGGTCGCATGACTTCCTAGCTTTCTCGTCAAGAAGAATGAGTTTCTGGTGCAGAGTGTCAAGGTTTATGTCCGAAGTTCTGGAGGCATATTCTTTAACTTCTCTAACCATTACCTCAACCGACTATTTCTCTTGTTTGTGTTTCTGTTCTTCCAGTTGTTCTTTTAACCTTTTAATCTCTTGTCTAGCATCAAACTGAAAAATATCAAATAAAATCCAAGTCTTTCCAATTTGATAGAGTATTCTCAACCTCGAGGACCTGTCTGCCAGCGCTAACATTCAGTTGAGAAGCTGGTAAACCCACGGTATTCCCTTGTTGCAACGCTGAGTGTGGAATGGTATACTCCTCTAGCATAGAATTCGTTCTCCACCCAACGTGAGACAAAATGTCTATCTGAAACACCCAAACTCTTTAGGCTAATAGCACACCCACTACGTAAACCATGTGGAGTTTCCCCGTTAAAAAGCTTGACAGCCGACAAATGTTTTTTAAGCCGGTGGTTCATAGCTGAAGAGGACACAGGTGCATCTTTAACGCCTACGCCTCCAGCAGAACAAGGTCTGAACAAATAACCCGAATTGAGTTCTATTCCAAGCGAGTCGCACACTCCAATGTAAGATTCTAACTCCAAAACAGCACAAATTTCCTTGTTTTCCACGGGAGGAATAATTAACCTTCTTGGTTCCGAACTTAAAGATTTACCTTCAGACATATGAATATATAAACCATCACCATTTGGTAGTTTCCTAACCTGAGAAAACTTCAACCTACCCAAATCACCAGCTCTGTCACCTGAGAAACACAGTAACTTAAAATAAGCCTTATCTCTAGCTAAACAATATCTTTGAGTCCTGGTCAAAGCTTCCTTAGATACATCAACATCTATGGCTCTACACATACGAATGATTTTGTCCAAAAATACAGGTTTGGCCTTTTTCTTACTAAGAAGCGCCCTTGCTTGCTCAATGCGCACCGCTTTAAGGTGGTTTTTTACTGATGGTGAGGCCAATGGATTCCCTAGCCCAAGCCTAGTGTTCCAAACCGAACCTCTACCATGGTCACGAAAAATCGCTCTTAAACGAACAATCAAAATGTCGACAGTAGATGCAGCCATCCGCCTTGGACAAACGCACAGAGAATGTTTTAATACTTTATACTTTTTGGGACAGGATTCGTAATGAATTTTGACTTTTACCACAACTTTCCTTAAACACTAAAAATTGCCTCATAACAAAAGGAGAAGCATCATCTAGAGATCTCGATGGATTAAGTAAAGTCAAAAAATGTTTTAATTCTTCGCTTAACTTCTGTTTCTGTGTAGAATACTTTGTATTTAAAACGAAACTATCCAACTCATTAATCCTGTCACTGATAGATTTCGCATCTACAGTGGATACCTGAAGGGGAAAAAAAAATATTCATATATATTCCAAATTTTGACTAAATTGAATAAAATGAAATTAGCAGAAATATCAGAAAAATGTTTTTGGGACAACCTTTTGCCTGACACCCCTTAAAAGAGTCAAAAGGAAATGCCTCATGGGGGCGATATCTGTCAGCCTTTTTCAAGTTAATATGGAAAAGTGCCTAACACAAAACCCGATCAGATTCACTACATTTAATTGCATTAACGCACCTAAGATCACAACTGTACAATTCGTAGCGCTTGCAAATCACCTTCTAACGCACATTCTATTAGACTGATAAAACACGACCTCAGCCTCGGTCTAACAACTAGATATTCTTAGGTCGACACACCTGCATGACAAGGTATCGATCTCGGGCCAACTAAACACTACGAATAAAGTATATATTTCAATGTAACTCAAAAACATAGAACTAGATATCAATTTCTATATGCGGTCCATGATAAAACCATACAACTAAATATCAATTTCAGGCTGATACAACCCTACAGCTAAATATCGATTTCAGGCTGATAAAACCATACAGTTATATGTCAATTTCAGGCTGATAAAACCATACAAAATTAACTATTCATTCCAGGCTGATAAAACCAATACAAATTAAATATCCATTTCAGGCTGATAAAACCATACACATTAAATATCCATTTCAGGCTGATAAAACCATACAACCAGGAAAGGACCCAAAAAACTGGTAAAACATAGAACACATTCTAAATGTAATTTGAATGAATCCCCTGCCCCCAAAAAGTTTTTCGTTGTGATAAATATAAATAAATGTGACCTTCCGACTCGAAAAGTGACGTAAAAATAAAAAATCGAATGAATTCAAAATTAAATTAGGCCGATAAATGCATCAAAATCAAGTCTTCATCCCAAAAAATTAACTATGCATTTTTAACAATTGCCTCCCAAAAGTTGTTTTGCCCTTCCTTCCCAAAAAATATTAAATTCACAACAGAATAAATGAGTAAACCTATACAACATAAACATTTTCATTTCAGGCTGAAAAACCATACCGAGATGCCATACAAATTGTGACATGCCTGCCTTTTTGCACACCTCTGTAAATTTGCACACCTCTGTAACTTTGGCAAAGCAAAGACATATGTACCTCATCATGAGCCGTGACGTCATTCACAGCTCCAGATTTTCTCTTTTTAGATGTTGAGGGTCCATCTTGTAACTTTGAATTGGCAACCTGAGGATAAAGAAAAAAATAGACAATTAAAAAAAAAACAAACGGCGATCCTAATGTTACCGTACTAGTCCACCATACTATTTCCACACGTGCCTAGTAACAGCAAAACCAAAACCAAAAATGATATTTACTGAGAACTATTGGTAAATAAAATACTATGTAAATCCAACTATGTACAGTTATGGTTAAAATACCCACTTCCAGCGGCCATTTAACATGCGAAGTAACATGTGAACTTTTTGGGGGGAAAACTCGTAATTTCAGACCTAACACCTGCACATTTAAACCTGTGAACTTTTTTGGGGGGGGGGGGGATTCGTAATTTTTAGCCTAACCTGTATGTTTAAACCAGCGTATTTTCCACTGGATAAAATTAAAGATTCATGTTTGAATACATCTTACACACACCTTGTCTGTTTATACACGCTGAACATGGCTGACTAGTGTGGTAACGAGCACGTGCAAGCGTGCGTGGCCTATATTGTCCACTGCTTTCTTGAAAGACGAAAACGAAATATGGAAATCAAAACAAAACAAATCAGTTTACCTGAAGAGCAGCATAAGCGAGAAATACCACCTCCTTCTGTTCAACGGTGTTTAAATCAAACCCCAAAATTTCAAACACCTCCTCGATAACAGAGTTTGTCCAACCAGTGTCCAGGAAACGTTTTATTATCCCGTCTTTTGAAAGGGATTTTAAGACCTCATTTTCCTTTAAAAGAAAATTCCGATTTCGTCCCCTTTCTAAACTTTTTCAAGACAGGGATAATATCTTCCCGGTTTAACACGGCGTTGTTAGAGAGGACAAACATTTCGTCCAACCAGTTGGGGTGTTGATGGGCAAGTGACAAATACAGTCATGTCACGTGTTACATACTTCCGGGCGGAGGTCAAAAGTTGTGAATAGTATTTTGTTTTGCTCATACTAGTTTTAGCGAGGTAAGCAAGGTCTTATTTTCTTTAAGTTGTTCAGTAACATTGGACAGGTCGTGAGCAGGGACTGACACGCGACCGTTTAGCAGTAAAAGTTGCCCAGTAAAATCTGGGAGGAAGTGATTCCACTTTCGACAAGTATTCAATAGCACAATCCCTGAATGTACATGGCGAGTGTAATGAGACCTACCTACAGAGCTGAAATACGCAGGATCAATCTCACAGCTACGCAAATACGGCTCCGTACTACAATGTATAATAATATTAATCGTTTTTTATAGCGCTGAACATTCAGTCAGTCTGACTGCTCTGTGGCGCTTTAAAGATAGTATATCATATGATATGAAACAGTTCCTGGCATTAATTATTACTTAAAATTAAAGGGTCATAAGCTTTGGGTAGGTTGATACCAACATTTAGGTTGAGCTCAGGCCGGGTTTTCTTTATGTGGATAGCTTCTAGTATACGTATCGTTTTCTTGTTTGTTTGATTTCTCTCTAGAATTTTTACATCTGACCAATTTTATAACTTAAGATCTTGGTTCCTGTCACTATTTGCACATATATGATCGTAACTTTCTGAATAATGGCCCCTTGATTGTATGAAAAATCGCCTTTTTATACGCCCGGGACTGTACAGCGCAGTGGACGCTTACGGCTGGCCCCCGGATCCATTCACTTGATTTGATATTTTCCGCAGGTTAATCTTATAGGTTTTTGTTTTTCGTGTAGTGTGGTCCTCCTGCACTTACTATTAGAGTAGAGTTTTAACCCTTCGTACTGCAGAATGTTCTCGTTGTCGGGTTTTGCTCCTGATTGCTCACTACACTTATTATTTTAGCGTTTTCCGAGATTCTATCCGGATTATCGCCCTTATTGTTGAAATTGTTTGACGTTCTAACATCTGACGTCAACTGGCAGACTATCGCCATTGAAGAGACGACCATTGTCACGATCGGTCGCATTATTTCTGTTACCTCTTTTTTTTTTCAAATCATTTTTAGTGAAGCCTGTACCATAACAGGCCCGGGACTGTACAGCGCAGTGGACGCTTACGGCTGGCTCCCGGATCCATTCACTTGATTTGATATTTTCCACAGGTTAATCTTATAGGTTTTTGTTTTTCGTGTAGTGTGGTCCTCCTGCACTTACTATTAGAGTAGAGTTTTAACCCTTCGTACTGCAGAATGTTCTCGTTGTCGGGTTTTGCTCCTGATTGCTCACTACACTTATTATTTTAGCGTTTTCCGAGATTCTATCCGGATTATCGCCCTTATTGTTGAAATTGTTTGACGTTCTAACATCTGACGTCAACTGGCAGACTATCGCCATTGAAGAGACGACCATTGTCACGATCGGTCGCATTATTTCTGTTACCTCTTTTTTTTTCAAATCATTTTTATACGCCCACATGGAAATGTGGTCGTATATTGCCGTCGCCCCCGTCCGTCCGTCTGTCGGTCCGTCCGTCCGTCCGTCGGTCCGTCCGTCCGTCCGTCCGTCCGTCCATCGTCCACAATTTCTTGTGAACGCTCTAGAGGCTAAAGTTAATATCCGATTGACTTGAAATTTATACACGGTGTTTAAGGTCGTGAGACGAAGAAGCCTATTGATTTTCAGCGATATCCGATAATTACTACCAGAGTTATGACCCTGGATCCCTTTGAAAAATCTTGTGAACGCTCTAGAGGCTATAGTTAATATCCAATTGACTTTAAATTTATACACAGTGTTTAAGGTCATGAGACGAAGAAGCCTATTGATTTTCGGTGATATCTGATAATTACTGCCAGAGTTATGACCCTTGATCACTTTGAAAAATCTTGTGAATGCTTTAGAGGCTAAAGTTAATATCCGATTGACTTTAAATTTATACACAGTTTTTAAGGTCATAAGACGAAGAAGCCTATTGATTTTCGGTGATATCCGATAATTAATACCAGAGTTATGACCCTTGATCACTTTGAAAAATCTTGTGAACGCTCTAGAGGCTAAAGTTAATATCCGATTGACTTTAAATTTATACACAGTGTGTAAGGTCATGATAAGAAGAAGCCTGTTGATTTTCAGCAATATCCGATAATTCCTGCCCGAGTTATGACCCTTGATCACTTTGAAAAATCTTGTGAACGCTCTAGAGGCTAAAGTTAATATCCGATTGAATTTAAATTTATACACGGTGTTTAAAGTCATGATACAAAGAATCCTATTGATTTTCAGCAATATCCGATAATTACTGCCAGAGTTATGACCCTTGATCACTTTGAAAAATCTAAAGTTAATATCCGATTGACTTTAAATTTATACACACTATTTACGGTCATGATACAAAATAGCCTATTTATTTTCAGCTATATCCGATAATTACTGCCAGAGTTATGACCCTTGATCACTTTGAAAAACCCTGTGAATGCTCTAAAGGCTAAAGTTAATATCCGATTGACTTTAAATTTGTACACAGTGTTTAGGGTCATGATACGAAGAATCCTATTTGATTTTCAGTGATATCTGATAATTTCTGGCAGTTGATCACTTTGAAATATCTTGTGGACAAAGGCCTTGAGACAAACCATCAAAACTATTCTAATCATTTCTGATAATTATTTAATGGGCTATTACTCGTAATAAGATTATCATGTGTTGTAAATGTTCTCCTTACTGATAAAAGAAACAATATGCGACAACCCTTGTTGACTGCCCGGACGACTTAGCTGTTGTGGGCGTATGTTTCGTTGCCTGGCAACCTATCTTTAGTGAAGCCTGTACCATAACAGGCCCGGGACTGTACAGCGCAGTGGACGCTTACGGCTGGCCCCCGGATCCATTCACTTGATTTGATATTTTCCGCAGGTTAATCTTATAGGTTTTTATTTTTCGTGTAGTGTGGTCCTCCTGCACTTACTATTGAAATGTAGTCGTATATTGTCGTCGCACCCAACATCGGATTAACCATGGTGGGGGGCCTGGTACATGTGGAGGCCCCTTGATCACTGAACACGTAAGTGTAGCCGGCAAGCACCAAAGGCGTGAAGCCCCGCAAGGGCGGTCTGGAAGGGGGGTTCTTCCCCCAGGAAATTTTCAGAAATTGGACGTGATTTTCTGGTATTTCAGGCACTTGTGTCGGAGCCATTTAGAAGTACCTCCCCCAGAAAAAAATAAAATTCTGCCACAAAATTAGCACATTCTGGCATTATTTCAGTGGACCAATCTATGCGAGTGTTATGAAATGATGGCATTTCTAGAGGAGGAGACTGGAGCCATTGAGCCTGTTAAATCCGCCACTGTAAGTGAGCAGAGCTACATCAAACCTAATTTTGAAGTTGCTCAGTGATAGATAACAGGGTCACTTGATTCGGTATCTTATTATATCCCCCACAATGATTTGATGAATGAAGGCCGTAACGTTACGACTAAGCTGGACTCGATTTTTGACGAACGTTTAAAACTGTAATTACCAAATGGTAATACGAGATTTAATCAAGAAATTAATAATATCGTGTGATCATGATGTACATCGCATCAAATTCAGCTTATATACCCACAACAAATATTAACAACAACAACAACTACAGCTTATATACAATCGTACGTCAATCTGAAGCAAAATTCGCGCTACTTGAAATGATGGGGACGGGTAATTTGTTCGAGTTATACGATAATTCAAGTTAGACGATGTTCCATTATATACAGTTATATGCAAGGTCCATTATATACAGTTCGAGTAAAGCGATGTAAATAAATAAGACTTTGATAAGGATTGTACCGGAAATTAGGTTCGAGTTACAGTTTCCGAGCTATGCGATGTTTTATAAAAGGAAAACAAAAGAAAGTATTCGTGCAATGAATTTAGTTCGAGTTAGGCGATAATTCGCGTTATATGGGATCAAGTTACGCGGAGTTAGAATTGAATGATAATGATCAATGGATGAACACTCTTCTTTTTTTCACCCTGGCGAATTTTGCAGTGGTTTCTTCGACATTGATGGTGCGCAGGATATCGCTTTCAGAGGTCAGCCAAATACACTAGCCTATCCTGCCTGACCCATCGTAGACCAGAGATAATATTTTGTTTCAATTTGGAGAAAGATCTCTCCCCAGAACAAGTAGATATCATCATACACATATGGGGAATGTATCTTGAGTATCCATTCTAATAGTTAGATTGACGTTTCGCGGTAAATAAACAAAAAAGAAACATGGATAACAGTCGAAAATATGACGCAGCTTCACCGGATTACACCGAATTCTCGGAGGTCGATCGCGACACACCATGGATTGAGGGTGCCCCAGTGATTTCCGAAGGAGCGCCCTTGTATCATCAGATTTTCAGAGATTTCCGATAATTACTGCCAGAGTTATGGCCCTTGATCACTTCAGAAATCCTATGGACGCCAAAGTTAATGTCTGATTGACCTTAAATTTATTTACAGTGTTTACGGTCATTAGATGCAGAATCCTATTGCGTTATGGCCCTTGATCACTTCAAAAAAATCTTGCGGACGCTCTAGAGGCCAAGGTTAATATCCGATTGACTTTAAATTTATACACAGTGGTTGAGGTCACAAGACGAAAAATCTTATTGATTTTCAGCGATTTCCAATAATTAGTGCCAGAGTTATGGCCCTTGATCACTTCAAAAAATCTTGTAGACACTCTAGAGGCCAAAGTTAATATCCGATTGACCTTAAATTTATACACAGTGTTTAAGGCCATGAGACAAAGAAGCCTAATGATTTTCAGCGATTTCTGATAATTACTGCCAGAGTTATGGCCCTTGATCACTTCAAAAAATATTGTGGACCCTCTAGAGGCCAAAGTTAATATCCGATTGACCTTAAATTTATACACAGTGTTAAAGGTCATGAGATGCAGAAGCCCATTGATTTAGAACGATTGCTGATAAATACTGCCAGAGTTATAGCCCTTGATCACTTTTAAAAAATCTTGTGAATGCTCTAGAAGCCAAAGTTAACATCCGATTGACTTTAATTTTATACACAGTGGTTCAGGTCAAGAGACGAAGAATCCTATGGATTTTCAGCGATTTCCGATAATTAGTGCCAGAGTTATGGCCCTTGATCACTTCAAAAAATCTTGTAGATGCACTAGAGGCCAAAGTTAATATCATTCACAGTGTTTTAGGTCATGAGACAAAGAAGCCTATTGATTTTCAGCGATTTCCAATAATAATTACCAGAGTTATTGCCTTTGATCACCTCAGAAAAATCTTGTGGACGCTCTAGAGGCCAAAGTTAATATCCGATTGACTTTAAATTTATACACAGTGTTTAAGGTCATGAAGAAGCCTATTGATTTTCAGTGATTTCCGATAATTACTGCTAGAGTTATGGCCCTTGATCACTTCAAAAAATCTTGTGGATGCTCATCATCAATGACCCAGTCTTTGCACAATGACATATAAGCCGCTATAGAACATGACGACGAACAGTGTTACTTCAAATAAAGCCTCAGTCCTTTGTATGCTGTCTTAATGATGATCAGCCATGGACTGGAATGGTTGACGAAATTTCAGAAGAATTCGGGGACATGAGGATAGATTTTATGCATCCACATGGACCTACTAAACGACTTCAATGGCCATCTTCAAAGGATAAGTGTTGGATTAAAAAATCTGACATTCTTTGCACTCTTAAAGCACCATTACTTTGTAGGAACGAAAATAATTTTGCAACGAGAATTTGTGCCCATGGAATGCGGACTAGAAAGGATAATTTAAAAAGACCATGAATACTAATTTGAGATTTTATATTTTCTTTTCAGATGACTATGGATGAAAAATATGTAAACAATATTTGGGCTCTATTAAAAAATGCTATTCAAGAAATCCAGAAGAAAAACAACAGTGGTTTGAGTTTTGAGGAGTTGTATAGAAATGCGTACACCATGGTTTTACATAAACATGGAGAAAAACTGTACACGGGTCTAAGAGAGGTTGTTACTGATCATCTTATTAATAAGGTATATCAATATTACCTGTATTTAATTAGTCTCATTTTCTCTTAAGATAAGATGTCTGATAAACTGCACAATGTTGGTATGGACGGTTTATAATTTTACTAATGCTTATACGCCCTTGTTTTCATGTGAATCCGAATGATAAATTGAGAGGAATCCAATGGCTGGACGGTAATTTTGATAAATCAATATATCACGGTTTGGAAATTATATTGACGGTAATTTTAAGACCCATATACAGCGGTATACACTGCAATATTCTCCGAATTTAGTTCACTTTCATTAGAACAATTATAATTTTCCAACACCCCCGAATAACTAATGTTAACAGTAGACTAATTTAGAAATGTAATATTTATCTGGTAATTAAATATAGCCGGGACTAGTCGATGTCTTGGATGTCCAGTCACACAATATACAATAAGGTACACCGAGACTATAAAAAGGTCGAAAGTGAAAATAAGAAAACCTGGAAAATCTGTTACTATTTTCAGCATTTATCTGGTCTCGATTATCAACGTTCAGTTTTAATTTGTATAGTTCGACTAGTCGTCTATGTCTATATAGCCATTGGTCGATTCACAAAATGGCAGACGACGTAGTTGATGTAGAAGGGGCAGCTTCGGATATTGTACCGAAAAGAAACTGTACAACAAGCCATATTTGGCTTTACTTCTGATTTGACGAAAACGATACTGACCAAACTGTTTCAATGGCATTTAGTAATTGAACTAGAGTATACAGGTCACAATTCTATGGAATACAATTACTGCTTATTACTGAGCGATGTTTCGACTAGGCTTCTCTAGTCGTTATCAAGCAATGATAAAATCTAAAAAGAGACAAGTCAATATATACATGTACACAACAATACCTTCTTAATGCTGACAAACCACAGATCTACAATTGCTGTACCTAAAGGGAATCTAATTCAATTAAGGATTACAAATTGAAACGTTATTGACAACATTCCATAAGACCACTTAACTAAAAATAAAAACAAACTAACTAATTGATTAATGGTTAAGTGTTATGGAGTATATACAATAATTAGTAGGTTTTAATAAGGACAAACGGTCAGAGAAAATGGAATTTGATCAAATTCTATGAACCACCCCTTTCACTGAAATAAACACAAATGAATAATGAATTGATTGTTGTGGAGTATTTACAACGATTTGATCTGGTTTAAATAATTACAACATCCCGAGAGGATAAGATTTTGTATTAGGACGGGAAATAATATATATATATGTGTGGTTTAATGGTCGAGAGCGAGACATTGCGTAATATATTGATACTGCACAAGGCGAAAGCCGAGTGTTGTTTCAATATATTACGCAATGTCTTGCTCGAGGCCATTAAACTACTTAAAATACCGATTACAGTATCATGCACGTGCGTTACTATGGGATCATCATGTGGCCATTATTTGTGGGTATCCTTTTCATGTCAGCAAACAATGCACGTTCATTTATCACGTGATTAATATTTCCGATTACTTATATTACGTCACAATAGCATGTGACCCTATGTTAAAACGCACGTGCGGCGATTTTGTTATATCCACTTTTCAACACGTGTTTAGACAGTTGTCGAATTAGAATAAATGGAGTACGGACAATTTAAAGTAGAATGGCCTTCTATGTCCGAAACGGATAATAGTGATAATATCCTGTTTGAAGCGTCCCAAATTGCTGAGCAGGAGTTAAATTCTGACCAGCAAACAGCCAAAGGTGCCTCAAATACAGTGTATCACACAAACAGTTCGCATTACTCGGATATAAGCGAGGACGATTGCGACGACTTAAAAGTGACGAAATTAGTAGAAAGTACGGTGGTGAATTCCAGACAATTCGGAAAAACTGTCTCTGAAAATGAACTGAAAGATATTGTTTTTTCAAGATTGTCGCCAAATACAGTGGCCAAAAGTAAGTGGGCAGTTCGTACTTTTCACGATTGGCAAAACTACCGCCGTACCGTGGCAACTACATCGGCTATTAAAACATTTCAAGGTGATTTATTACAGATGACGAAAGAACAACTCAATGACGCTTTTGGTTATTTTATTGTAGAAATTAAAAAGCAGGACGGTTCCGAATATAAAGGTCAGACTCTCTATGAGCTTATATCTGCTATTCAATATCATTTACGGCTTAATGGTGTAATCGTTCATTTTCTTGAAGATAATGAATTCATAGGAATGAGGAATGTACTTGAATGTAAATGAAGGAACTTTCCCGTCGTGGTATTGGATTGGACAAGAAAAGAGCAGACATAATATCTGTAGAAAATGAAGATATTTTGTGGAAAAAGGGGATTCTAGGATCTGACACCCCTAAGCAATTGTTGGACATTATTTTTTACTTGATTGGGTTGAATTTTGCTTTGCGGGCTGGTAAGGAGCACCGAAATTTGCGATATGGACAGAATTCACAACTGTCACTTCATACTTCCGAATCCGGAGACCAATACTTGCAATACACAGAAGATGTATCGAAAACAAATCAAGGGGGTCTTAAGCACCAAAAACACAAGAAGAAAGTCGTTAGAGCTTATGAGAACTTGGACATTCCCGAGAGATGTATTGTACGTCTCTATGAAAAGTATATTAGACTCAGGTAAGCTAAATTTGATTTATTGTAGAGCCTGTACCAAACAATTCATACAGTCTATGGTAATTAACAGGGAAAATCTTTAAAGCTTGGATTGAATTTATGAAAACCGAATTTATAAATGTCCTAATCCGGGACAATGGAGAGGAATTATATGTTAGTATATCATGGGTTCGTTTGCAGTGAGGGGATCACGGTGGCTAAGTTGGTAAGACGCTAGTTCGAAATTTCATCCCTTTTTTCCTGCGTGCAGGTTTCCCCTTGTCAGTGATGCAGGACGGAGGTCCTAACAAGCACAACTGTGTAGTCGTTCGCATGGGACGAAAACCGAGGTCCCATGTACACATTGGCGTGCACGTAAAAGATCCCTTTGCAGATGGAATTCGATATAAGAGTAGGCTGTAGCACCGCTGCCCGTCCAAAATTTCCCTTATAGCACACTGTATGGCGTATGACTGCCTTCTTTCGCCCTGATTAGGAGCAGAACAGTAGGACGTTAAACCCCATTTCATTTCGTTTGCAGTGAGCCCTCCTGGATCAGTTTTGAATAATTAAAATCGTCCATAAAACTAATTAAAATTAATTTGCATATTTCAGACTGAAAACCTGCGCCTGTGATGCATTTTATCTCCAACCAGCAAAGCTAAATTCAAAAGAGCATTGGTATAACAGCATCCCAGTTGGCGTACATACGCTCCAGAATTTAGTGAAGAATATGTGTTTGAGAGGTGGAATGATTGGAAATTTCACCGACCACTCGTTACGTGCGACAGCAGCCACGTGTCTTTATAATGCTGGTGTGGATGAGCAATTAATAGCTGAAACTACGGGTTATTCATCATACGCTATTCGTGTATATAAGCGCACATCCAATGCCCAACTTCAGGATGTTAGTGATATCATTCAAAATAAGAGAAAGAAATGTAAACAGGAAAATATATCCAAAAGTGGAATTCAAGAACCAAGTAGCAGAGAACTTTCTATTGAGAATGAACATTTCAAGTTTAATTTGAAGTTTTTTGATCAATAAATTTCTGTAAAAAATAAATTTGTCATTAAAATTCTTTTCGATTGTCCGCATCGTTTTGAGTCCAATATTTTCCGCCACCTTGTGTAAATAATGTACGCTTGGCATTTTGCCGGTACCATTAATTGAAATAATGGTACGCCAACATCAAAGGATGACGTCACATCTGTATTTTAAATATATATATATGCGCATGTTGATGCGAGTGATTATACTGATATACGAAAAACCCTTAGAAACAATAACTTATAAATGATAAATGAAGGCTGACTATTTAAAATGGTGAGTAGTACTTCCACTGGACTGGATGTTATAGTGATGAAGGGAGGCAGGATTAGAACTATTAAGTGCTTAAATTACAATAACAGCAGGCCTGAAAAGCAAAAATAAAATAATATAAAATAAAAATAAATGTAAAAATAATAATAAAAATAAAAATAGTTGTCAATTATTGATTTTTATTTTTGCAAATTGTAGTGTTATTACAGACTTAAAAATTATTTTGTTAAGTATAGAGTATGATTGAAATAAAATAAAATAGTTATGCTTAGCCCTCGATTATGCGATAAGAGTGTCATACTCCCTGGGGAGGAACAATCCTAGATCTCTGTTCATCTGGGGTTTGTGTCGTCGTATTTGAATGGCTTCATGCAATCGGCGCGTTCTCTTGTTGTTGATGTTCATTTGTGTTTATTTCAGTGAAAGGGGTGGTTCATAGAATTTGATCAAATTCCATTTTCTCTGACCGTTTGTCCTTATTAAAACCTACTAATTATTGTATATACTCCACAACACTTAACCATTAATCAATTAGTTAGTTTGTTTTTATTTTTAGTTAAGTGGTCTTATTGAATGTTGTCAATAACGTTTCAATTTATAATCCTTAATTGAATTAGATTCCCTTTAGGTACAGCAATTGTAGATCTGTGGTTTGTCAGCATTAAGAAGGTATTGTTGTGTACATGTATATATTGACTTGTCTCTTTTTAGATTTTATCATTGCTTGATAACGACTAGAGAAGCCTAGTTTCCATGTTTATAATCCCTTTGTATTTATATTTCCAGTGTTTTTCCTTTGTGTTTTTTTTGGTTCTCTTCCTTCCTTCGTTGTTTTTTTGTGTTCGTTTATGTGAATAAACTGTTTAAACCTGTACTGTTTGCTGTCCTCATTAACCCGAAATCCCCTGAGATAAAGCTCCGGCTACAAGTACTACCAGTATTCAATCTAAAATACTCACCAATCGTCATACTGAGCAACTTTGACATATGAGAAAACATGCAAAAGATGGGTAACACTGACAAATGCCATCACACAATGTTTAGCAAAGGACATGTTTCCCTTTTACACTGTTGAGAAGTCAGGCTTGATAAAAATGTTGAAGACTTTTGATAGTACATGTAGGTATAATTTGCCTGGAAGAAAATATTTTTCCACAGCCATTTTAAAACTATATCAAACTGTACATGATCAAGTTATGGAAGAAGTTTCAGAAGCCACTTATTTTGCTGGAACTACAGACCTATCATCAAGCCGGACGGTGGAGCCATACATGAGCTATACAGCCAACTTTATTGATAGGGATTCGAATCTCGCATCCAGACACCTTCAATCAAACAGTCTTTTTCCCAGATGACCATACAGGTGAAAACCTTGCAGCCTTGCAGCTGGTTTGAAAGATACAGTACAAGGATCCTGAAGGTTTGACCAGCCACGATATTGTTGTGTTTTCTATCGTGGAATTCCATGATTTACCGAGGGAATATCGTGTGACACGATAGCACTGCCTCGGTGTTGAAAACATGGTGTGACTCAATGTTTTAATTAAAACATGCCTCTCGTCATTTATTTTAGGTGAAAAACATGTAGCACTTTAATCATTATAGATCAGTTACTACGATGGGATCTTTCCATTAATCACGAATATTTAACGGCAAGTTCGAAATCGGAACAGGAATAAACACATTTTTCGTGAAATCCCTCGTACTATTCATTCTTCTAAACAATACGTTACCAATACATTAATATGTTTGACTATTACAAATTCATTCATATTACGGGAAAATGATAAAATGAGCACAAACTGGTTCTGGTCTTACTGGGGTGGAGTTTTATCCATTCAAATAGTAATTCACATACTGACAAATAAGTCACACGGCACATACAGTATTACTACTACTACCTGATGTTTTAACGTCCGCTTCCACAGAAGTGATAGGAGTCAGGAGAGCCGAGGCTTCTTCCTGTTTTTAGAATATGATTTTGCAATCTTTCCATGGAGTAGGTTTAGTGAGAAGTTATTCCCTTTATTTAATAAAACACATATTGTTTGGTAGTTGATCTGTAGGGACAGCATTTATGCAGACATATATGCGTCTCGTCTCTGGATTGGTAGAAGTCATCTTTTGGGGTTTAATGTTTAGGTGCCAGGCCCGTCTTATCGTGGCCTCCCCTTACTCCACTTATCCCACTTTGTAGGTTTGGTGTCTTTGTAGTGGATTAGTGTTTAGATGCCGAGCCCGTCTTACCGTGACCCTCCCTTACTCCACTAGCCCACTACTTGGTGTATATCCCCTATGTAGTTTAGTGTTTAGATGCCGCGCTCGTCTTATCGTAGCCCCCTCTTACTTCACTATTCTACTTAATCCAACGGTGTTCATTACATCGTGAATTAGTTCGAAGATTTGCAGCTTCAGATCGGGTCTTGTAAAGAGTAGGTTCTTAGTGTTGAGCGGTATGTTGTTGGTCTCCATCATCTCCACTAGTTCCGTTCTCTCTTCCCTGAATACCTCGCAGTCTACCAGGACATGGTTGGTGGTACATTCTTCTCCGTACTAACAGACAGGTGTTTGTAGTCTCGCAGCCGCTCTTTCACCCTTAATTTCGATATAAGTTTGCATATATCTCTTCTAGGGTGATTGATAGTTGTCTTTGTGTAGATCTTGTTATACAGTTGGAATCTGTATGTGTCAAGTTCAACGAGCTTTAATTCCCAGAGTGAATTGACCTGTCTTTTTACCATACTGTAGATTTCCGTGGTGCTGTATTCTATGGTGCGGAGTGGTGCTGTGTCCCCGAGACCTTCATTTGCGAGTCGATCTGCTTCCTCGTTTCCTCTAATGTTCACATGTGATGGAATCCACACGAGCTCTAATTTGCTTCCCTTCTCTAGGACCCTCTGGTACAGCTGCCTGATTTCCAAAATGACTTTTGGTCTTGAGTCCGAGTTGTCATTGGGCAGTTTCCTGCTTATTCCCTGTTCCCCGTTTGGCAGGTATATTCCAAACGAGCTGGTGACATACAGTATTGGTACACCTCAACCAGAAAAGATATATTAGTTGAGGTGTACATACAGTATTGGTACACCTCAACTAATATATCCTTTCTGGTTTAAATCACAAATGAATTAAAAGCCTTCGTCACCTGATATAAAGCACATGGATATGGACACATATCAGTCTGATAAAGGCGATAATATAATGCTGACTTTTTATACGCCCACATTGAAATGTGGTCGTATATTGTCGTCGCCCCCGTCCGTCCGTCCGTCCGTCCGTCGGTCCGTCCGTCCGTCCGTCCGTCGGTCCGTCCGTCCGTCCGTCCGTCGGTCCGGCGTCCACAATTGCTTGTGGACGCTCTACAGGCTAAAGTTAATATCCGATTGACTTTAAATTTATACACAGTGTTTAAGGTCATGAGACGAAGAAGCCTATTGTTTTTCAGCGATTTCCGATAATAACTACCAGAGTTATGGCCCTTGATCACTTCAAAAAATCTTGTGGACGCTCTAGAGGCCAAAGTTAATATCCGATTGACTTTAAATTTATACACAGCGTTTAAGGTCATAAGACAATGAAGCCTATTGATTTTCGGCGATTTCCAATAATTAGTGCCAGAGTTATGGCCCTTGATCTCTTTAAAAAATCTTGTGGACGCTCTAAAGGTCAAAGTTAATATCCGATTGACTTTAAATTTATACACAGTGTTTAACGTCATAAGACGAAGAAGCCTATTGATTTTCAGCGTTTTCCGATAATTAGTGCCAGAGTTATGGCCCTTGATCACTTCAAAAAATCTTGTGGACGCTCTAGAGGCCAAAGTTAATATCTGATTGACTTTAAATTTATACACAGTGTTTAAGGTTATAAGACGAAGACGCCTATTGATTTTCAGCGATTTCTGATAGTTAGCGCCAGAGTTATGGCCCTTGATCACCTCAAAAAATCTTGTGGACGCTCTGGAGGCCAAAGTTAATATCCGATTGACTTTAGATTTATACACAGTGTTTAAGGTCATGAGACGAAGAAGCCTATTGATTTTCAGCGATTTCAAATAATTACTGCCAGAGTTATCTCCCTTGATAACTTCAAAAATTCTTGTGACGCTATAGAGGCCAAAGTTACCATCCGATTGACTTCAGATTGATACATAGAGTTTAAGGTGTTGAAACGAACAAGTATTTTGATTTTCAATGAATTTAGATAACTGAACAGCTAAATCCATGATATTAAATGTTTCATGTATATACTAATTGTTAGCTTGGGGTAAAACTTTATAAAAAGCAATCAAATTCTAATGATTTTCTGATAATTACATAATGAGTTGTTACTCTTAATCAGTTTTTAGTGTATTACAAATGTTTCATTACCGAAAAAAGTAAAAATATGCGACAACCCTTGTTGACTGCCCGAACGATTTAGCTGCTGTGGGCGTATGTTTCGTTGCCTGGCAACCTATCTTTAATTTCTGCATCAAAGTGTCTGGGGAATGCAGACTGTCAATCAAGGTTTCATAATGTGAATTGGCAAGTGACATGAAAAGAAACCAACTGACAGAAAATACAACTGACAGAAAATTGTTACCCTGTTGAAGTTGTCTTGACAGTATGACTTGTATTGTAAATTGTCAGTAGTGAAAATTACCCCGAAAGGTTTGACATCTTAATTTAAAAAAACAAAACAATCACAATTGTTAATTTGATTCTGATATGCAGATGGTTGGAATTCAGGAGGGGACACAATGCTTTGTTCTTTGCATGTCGATCAGTTTGTGCGTTTCGGTTAAAATTAAACGCAAAAGAAATTTTCAAAAGAGGTGTCTTGTAAAATACCCCTTATTTAGTGCTGAACTATTTTCTCAATTAGCAGATTTCAAAATTTAAGAAAACAACACAGCGCTTACAATATGATTAACTACAGGGTTGTTTTGTATTTGGCTGGACACCCCACCCCACCCCTACATTTAATACCAATATGTAAAGTAAGCAATTTGATTGGTTGATGCTTTGGGACACAATAATTTTAGTTCTAATTAAGTGAGATTGATGAAACTTGGTGTATAGTTTCATTACAGTAATACCTTGACTAAGTTCGATAATGAGCATTTTCTGCTCAGGGTAAGCAGAGCAATACGCAATTTGATTGGTCGAGACTTTGGAACACAATAACTCTCCTTCTAATTGAGTTAAACTGGGTGTATATGCTTATTAGGTCAATGCCTTGATGGAGTTCGAAGATGAGCATTTTTCACTTAGGGTAAGCAGAGATAAGCAATTTGATTGGTTGATGCTTTGGGACACGATAACCTTAGTTCTAACGAAGTGAGAGTGATGAAACTTGGTGTATAGTTTCATTACAGTAATACCTTGACTAAGTTCGATAATGAGTGTATACTTTCATTACAGTAATACCTTGACTAAGTTCGATAATGAGCATTTTCTGCTCAGGGTAAGCAGAGCGATATGCAATTTGATTGGTCGAGACTTTGAAACACAATAACTCTCCTTCTAATTGAGTTAAAATGTCCAAACTTGGTGTATATGCTTATTATTGCTTATTAGGTCAATTCCTTGATGCAGTTCGAAGATGAGCATTTTCTTCTTAGGGTAGGCAGAGATAAGCAATTTGATTGGTTGATACTTTGGGACAAGATAGCTTTGGTTCATCTTGATTGATGATTTTTATGCCAATACAATGACTGCATTCTCATTCAGTAATGGATTCGACAGTAATAGTGTATAGAAACGATTGACTTGGACATGAGGGCCCTTTCCCTTGGCCAGAGGGGCCCTTTTGTCAAGCGTGGGGGCCCTTTTGTCTGTCTTTTGGGTCCCCCTAGCTAGGGTACATTTTCATTTTTCTGGTCGGTTTTAACATTTTTCTTTATAAAACACTTTTGGATGACACTTCGTGTACAGTTTGATTGCTGGATACGTTTGAAAAAAATAAATGTGCGATTAATTAATATGTGTCATCTATTTATTTTGGGTATGTTGGCGGGGGACATCAGCCTCACTGTTGGCTTGTTGATATATCAAGGATTTGAAAATTTCCATTCATCCTTAAGAGATCTACATTTTTCAAATGCACAAACATACATTATGTAAGGACTAAGAGCTGAATCTTTCTTTAGTGATGATGATCTAGGCTGGGCCTAATATCAAACGCTAATAATCTTGGTTCAAAGGAAGCAAAATGTCTCAAATTTTCAGCATATTCCACTTATGTTATTTATTTTTTTTAACTATTATGTAGTCAGTTCGAGAGTATTTTGGTGGTGAAATACAAAAAAAAAAAGTTTGAAATTTTTCTATCGGACGTTGACGAAAGCTGTTCAAGTTTTCGATTACGACCCATTATTATTAATGGCATGTGATTAGAAAATAACTGACTTTCGTTCGTTCGTTTCTGGCGTTTAATATCGGCTTCCATATAAACTTTAACAACAAACCTGGCTTCATTTGTTAACAATACGTGCAACAGGAGTAGGGAAAGGATAAAACAGATGACATAGTCCAATAATCTCACACAAATCGAACGAGTATTATTCACGGTGTTTGCCATTTTGAATATAAAAACCGTCAAAAAAGCAACCGATTCTTATTTGGAGACAAACTATTAAATCGTTTGTCTCTTGATTAGTTTATTACTACTCTTACTGTATATACTAATCAAAGCTAATCCAAGATTGATCAAGAGACAAAGGATTAGTATTTGATTGATTGATAACTGATTGATTGATAGCGTGATAGATTGTAACGTGTGTGCACGGCGTGGAAATCAAAACTTTGTGGCAAGAAATTTTTTTAGCCATGGTTAAAAAAGAATCACCAAAAATTTCGCCAAAATTATATTTTTATCGTAATTGGTGGAAATGGCGCACGACAGCGTGATCGCTGGCTCTCATATTTCATATGAAAGTTTATTGTTTTAATACGCCCACATTGAAATGTGGTCGTATATTGTCGCCGCCCCCGGCCGGCCGGCCGGCCGGCGTCCACAATTGCTTGTGGATGCTCTACAGGCTAAAGTTAATATCCGATTGACTTTAAATTTATACACAGTGTTTAAGGTCATGAAGAAGCCTATTGTTTTTCAGCGATTTCCGATAATAACTACCAGAGTTATGGCCCTTGATCACTTAAAAAAATCTTGTATACGCTCTAAAGGTCAAAGTTAATATCTGATTGACTTTAAATTTATACACAGTGTTTAAGGTCATAAGACGAAGAAGCGCATTGATTTTCAGAGATAATTAGTGCCAGAGTTATGGCCCTTGATCACTTCAAAAAATCTTGTGGACGCTCTAGAGGCCAAAGTTAATATCTGATTGACTTTAAATTTATACATGGTGTTTAAGGTCATGAGACGAAAAAGCTTATTGATTTTCAGCAATTTCTGATAATTAGTGCCAGAGTTATGGCCCTTGATCACTTAAAAAAATCTTGTGGACGCTCTAGAGGCCAAAGTTAATATCCGATTGACTTTAAATTTATACACAGCGTTTAAGGTCATAAGACAATGACGCCTATTGATTTTCGGCGATTTCCGATGATTAGTGCCAGAGTTATGGCCCTTGATCTCTTTAAAAAATCTTGTGGACGCTCTAAAGGGCAAAGTTAATATCCGATTGACTTTAAATTTATACACAGTGTTTAAGGTCATAAGACGAAGAAGCCCATTGATTTTCAGAGATTTCCGATAATTAGTACCAGAGTTATGGCCCTTGATCACTTCAAAAAATCTTGTGGACGCTCTAGAGGCCAAAGTTAATATCTGATTGACTTTAAATTTATACACAGTGTTTAAGGTCATGAGACGAAACAGCCTATTGATTTTCAGCGATTTCTGATAATTAGTGCCAGAGTTATGGCCCTTGATCACTTCAAAAAATCTTGTGGACGCTCTAGAGGCCAAAGTTAATATCCGATTGACTTTAACTTTATACACAGTGTTTAAGGTCATGAGACAAAGAAGCCTATTGATTTTCAGCGATTTCAAATAATTACTGCCAGAGTTATCTCCCTTGATAACTTCAAAAAATCTTGTGACGCTATAGAGGCCAAATTTATCATCCGATTGACTTCAGATTGATACACAGAGTTTCAGGTGTTGAAACGAACAGGTATTTTGATTTTCAATGAATTTAGATAACTGCTGTGGGCGTATGTTTCGTTGCCTGGCAACCTATCTTTGTTAAAGTTATTATTTTTATTATTTTTTTTTTGTGTTTTATCCACAAATCGGATTTCTCAGAATCTTACCATAGAATCTGTCTGAAACTTTTACCTATCATCCCAAAAATGGGTGGTGGCTGTTGATTAAATATATTTTCAAAAACGTTTTAGAATCCGAAATCACCGAATTTTACGAACGAATACATTTGACCTACAATGCTGTGACTTTGTGACTATTTGACCTATTTTACTAATTCTTTTTTCTTTGAGTATTTTGAAACATTTACTTCAAATCTGCAATTTCGGATTTTGGAATTTCGAAAATTCGTCGCTGTCATTTCGAACTGGAAGTTATTACTAATTTGACCACTTCTTTAATAGTTGTGCGATTTTCGTGAAATTTAGAATGTTTGTAGATCTTGCCAATGCGACTTCAATGATGTGCTAGGAAATTTTCTAAATTATCTCCCCTTGGTGAAATTAAGGATCAAAGTTTTCAAAAAAATCGTCAAAATATAGGTAAGAATGACCTAATTTTTTTTTTTTTCGATACTAGACAAGTAATTACTGATTCGTACACAAAATATGGAGTTTGTCGATTGAACCGAAAGTGCCACCATCTTGAAACGTGAAAAATCCCTAAGGCTTTTTTGCTATTTTACTTACAGACTCAGGAGTTATATTTTCTGAATCCTTGGAGGAAGGCCTAAAAAACATCGAGAGTAGAATTTTGATTTAGGTCAACTGGGAGTCACCATTTTGAATTGAAAATGAAAAATAGAAGCAATTTGAAGAGCCGAGACTTTGGAACACAATAACTCTCCTCCTGATTAAGCTAGAATGTTCAAACTTTGTGTAGACGTTCAATAGGTCAATGTCATGATTGAGTTCAAAGATGAGCATTTTCTGCTTAGGGTGAGCAGAGATAAGCATGCTGATTTGTTGATTCTTTAGGGTACGATAACTTCGGTTATAATGAAAGCAGGGCGGTGAAACTCTTGTCAATAGAGAGTCTAATAGGTAGCCTGTTGTGTGAAATCATTGTATTATTGTCCCCCGCCTTTCGAAGAAAGTTGGGGGACTATTAAAATGGGTTCGTCTGTCTGTCCGTCCGCCTGTCCGTCACACTTTTTGGGACACAATAACTCTCTTCCTAATTGAGCTAGAATGTTCAAACTTGGTGTATATGCTTATTAGGTCAATGCCTTGATGGAGTTCGAAGATGAGCATTTTCCGCTTAGGGTAAGCAGAGATAAGCAATTTGATTGGTTGATGCTTTGGGACACGATAACTTTAGTTCTAATTAAGTGAGAGTGATGAATCTTGGTGTATAGTTTCATTACAGAAATACCTTGACTAAGTTCGATAATGAGCATTTTCTGCTCAGGGTAAGCAGAGCGATACGCAATTTGATTGGTCGAGACTTTGGAACACAATAACTCTTCTTCTAATTGAGTTAAAATGTTCAAACTTGGTGTATATGCTTATTAGGTCAATGCCTTGATGGAGTTCGAAGATGAGCATTTTCCGCTTAGGGTAAGCAGAGATAAGCAATTTGATTGGTTGATGCTTTGGGACACGATAACTTTAGTTCTAATTAAGTGAGAGTGATGAATCTTGGTGTATAGTTTCATTACAGAAATACCTTGACTAAGTTCGATAATGAGCATTTTCTGCTCAGGGTAAGCAGAGCGATACGCAATTTGATTGGTCGAGACTTTGGAACACAATAACTCTTCTTCTAATTGAGTTAAAATGTTCAAACTTGGTGTATATGCTTATAAGGTCAATGCCTTGATGGAGTTCGAAGATGAGCATTTTCCAATTAGGGTAAGCAGAGATAAGCAATTTGATTGGTTGATGCTTTGGGACACGATAACTTTAGTTCTAATTAAGTGAGAGTGATGAATCTTGGTGTATAGTTTCATTACAGAAATACCTTGACTAAGTTCGATAATGAGCATTTTCTGCTCAAGGTAAGCAGGGCGATACACAATTTGATTGGTCGAGAGTAGTCGAGACTTTGGAACACAATAACTCTCCTTCTAATTGAGTTAAAATGTTCAAACTTGGTGTATATGCTTATTAGGTCAATGCCTTGATGGAGTTCGAAGATGATCATTTTCCACTTAGGGTAAGCAGAGATAAGCAATTTGATTGGTTGATACTTTGGGACAAGATAACTTAGGTTCATCTTGATTGATGATTTTTATGCCAATACAATGACTGAATTCTCATTTAGTAATGGATTCGACATTAACAGTGTATAGAAACGATTGACTTGGACACGAGGGCCCTTTCCCTTGGCCAGAGGGGCCCTTTTGTCTGCCTTTAGGGTCCCCCTAACTAGGGTACATTTTCATTTTTCTCGTCGGTTTTAGCATTTTTCTCTATAAAACACTTTTGGATGACACTTCGTGTACAGTTTGATTGCTCGATACGTTTGAAAAAAATAAATGTGCGATTAATTAATATGTGTCTTCTATTTATTTTGGGATTTCGGTGGGGGACATCAGCCTCACTGTTGGCTTGTTTTTTTTAAATATCAGGGATAGCAGAAAAAAAGGAGATAGAAAATCCCAAAAGTCGTATTTTTACGATTTGGAGCGTTTTTAAAGGTCCTTTTCTCTTAAAGTCAACATAATATTTTTTTGGAACTTCTTCTACAAAGAGTCTTATCGATAGTCTTTTATATGAAACCATCGATCAACAGTCCAAAATATCAGGAGTAGAAGAATAAAAGGATCGAAAATTAAAAACGGTACCCTTTCATTGTTAAAAGATGAGAACTTTCTTGACCAATGCAGGGATCGAACACCCGACATCCTTACTAACAACCCCCCTTAGCCACTTAGTGTGGACACCCATCGTACATTTCATCCGTCAAATCAAAACATATCATTGCTTTAGACACATTATTAATTATTCTTAATTTAAAACTTTATTTTAATATTAGTCTGGCATTATTAAATCCTAATTTTATTGGTCTTATTTAAAATTAAACTTTCATTTAACTATGAACAACCCTTAACGTGTCTCTTTAAAACAATTAAATACTCTAAATAGTAGCTCAACCTTTTAACCTAAACTCATTAATTCACCATTTTGTATGTGAGCGACTTGTTATTCTTCCGATATGATACATTGCACGTGTCTGATTTCAAAGGGGGGTTGGGTGGCTGAATGGTTAGCACGCGCGCGCTGTATCATAAAGCCTGTCATTGAGTTAACTAGCGTGTTTCGAATGCCCGGTTGTACGTGACAAGGAGTAAGGTTGCCTGTCCAACCTACCATTTTTAGTTATTTCCCGCCATTTTCATTTCATTTTCTCATCTGTTTCATTACAGCAATACAAGTTTCAGTTATTTCTCTTTAGTTTTCAGATTATTGTTATGCCCGGGTGCAATGTTTCATACTATATTTAGACGTGTAACTTAGCGAGTTTTTGACCAATTTTGATAATTTTTTCTTCTTATCCTTTTATTTAGGATATTTGATACAATCGATGACACGTTACGATGAATATGAAAGCTTTCATATCTGCATGGGACAGTAGCAGATCTAGTTATTATTATTATTTTTTATTTTTTTGTATGTTTTCTGCAAATCGGATTTCTCAGAATCTATCCATAGGATCTTTCTGAATTTTGACCTACCCCCCCTAAAATTGGGGTGCGAACCTTGATTAAATATATTTTCAAAATGTTTTACGAATCACCGAATTTTACGAACGAATGCCTTTGGCCTACAATGCTGTAATTGTGTGACTATTTGACCTATTTTACTAACAAAAAAATCTTTGAGTATCCTAAGACATTTACTTCAAGTCTGCAATTTCGGATTTTCGAAACTTGGTCGCTGTGATTTCGAATCTGAAGTTGAGACCAAATTGACAACTTCTTTAATAGTTTTCATGAAATTTAGGATATAAGTAGAACTTGCCAAGGCGACTTCAATGATGTTCTCAGAAAGTTTCTAAATTATCTTCCCTTGGTGAAATTAAGGTTGAAAGTTTTAAAAAAAATTGTCGAAATATTGGTGAGAATGACCTGGGGTTTTTTTTTGATACTAGATAAGTAATTACTGATTTGTACACAAAATATGAAGTTTGTCAATCGAACCGGAAGTGCCACCATTTTTAAATGTGAAAAGTCTCAAAGGCTTTTTTGCTATTTTACTTACAGACTCGGGAGTTGTATTTTCTGAATCCTTAAAGGAAGGCCTAAAAAACGTTGAGAGTAGAATTTTGATTTAGGTCAACAGGTAGTCACCATTTTGAATTGAAAATGAAAAATAGAAGCAATTTGAAGGGCCGAGACTTTGGAACACAATAACTCTCCTTCTAATTGAGCTAGAATGTTCAAACTTGGTGTAGACGTTCACTAGGTCAATGTCTTGATTGAGTTCAAAGATGAGCATTTTCTGCCTAGAGTAAGCAGAGATAAGCAAGCTGATTTGTTGAATCTTTAGGGCACGGTAACTTTGGTTATAATGAAGGGAGGGTGGTGAAACTTTTGTCAATCGAGAGACTAATAGCTAGCTTGTTGTGTGAAATCATTGTATCATTTTTATACGGCCACATTGAAATGTGGTTGTATATTGTCGTCGCCCCCGTTCGTCCGTCGGTCCGGCGTCCACAATTGCTTGTGGACGCTCTACAGGCTAAAGTTAATATTCAATTGACTTTAAAACTGCCAAAGTTATGACCCTTGATCACTTTGAAAAATCTTGTGAACGCTTTAGAGGCTAAAGTTAATATCCAATTGACTTTAAATTTATACACAGTGTTTAAGGTCATAAGACGAAGACGCCTATTGATTTTCAGCGATTTCCGATAATTAGTGCCAGAGTTATGGCCCTTGATCGCCTCAAAAAATCTTGTCAACGCTCTAGAGGCCAAAGGTAATATCCGATTGACTTTAGATTTATACACAGTGTTTAAGGTCATGAGACGAAGAAGCCTATTGATTTTCGGCGATTTCCGATAATTAGTGCCAGAGTTATTGCCCTTGATCTCTTTAAAAAATCATGTGGACGCTCTAGAGGCCAAAGTTAATATCCGATTGACTTTAGATTTATACACAGTGTTTAAGGTCATGAGACGAAGAAGCCTATTGATTTTCGGCGATTTCCGATAATTAGTGCCAGAGTTATTGCCCTTGATCTCTTTAAAAAATCATGTGGACGCTCTAAAGGTCAAAGTTAATATCCGATTGACTTTAGATTTATACACAGTGTTTAAGGTCATGAGACGAAGAAGCCTATTGATTTTCGGCGATTTCCGATAATTAGTGCCAGAGTTATTGCCCTTGATCTCTTTAAAAAATCATGTGGACGCTCTAAAGGTCAAAGTTAATATCCGATTGACTTTAAATTTATACACAGTGTTTAAGGTCATAAGACGAAGAATCCTATTGATTTTCAGCGATTTCCGATAATTAGTGCCAGAGTTATGGCCCTTGATCACTTCAAAAAATCTTGTGGACGCTCTGGAGGCCAAAGTTAATATCCGATTGACTTTAGATTTATACACAGTGTTTAAGGTCATGAGACGAAGAAGCCTATTCATTTTCAGCGATTTCAAATAATTACTGCCAGAGTTATCTCACTTGATTACTTCAAAAATTCTTGTGACGCTATAGAGGCCAAAGTTACCATCCGATTGACTTCAGATTGATACATAGAGTTTAAGGTGTTGAAACGAACAAGTATTTTGATTTTCAATGAATTTAGATAACTGAACAGCTAAATCCATGATATTAAATGTTTCATGTATATATACTAATTGTTAGCGTGGGGTAAAACTTTATAAAAAGCAATCAAATTCTAATGATTTTCTAATAATTACATAATGAGTTGTTACTCTTAATCAGTTTTTATACGCCCACATGGAAATGTGGTCGTATATTGCCGTCGCCCCCGTCCGTCCGTTTGTCGGTTCGTCCGTCTGTCGGTCCGTCCGTCCGTCCGTCCATCCATCGTCCACAATTTCTTGTGAACGCTCTAGAGGCTAAAGTTAATATCCGATAATTACTACCAGAGTTATGACCCTTGATCACTCGTCGTAACAATAGCCACTGCCTTTTTTAAATGTCCGGGGTAGCCGAAAAAAAAGATCGAAACTTTTAGAGATCTCTTTCTCATAAAGTAAACATAATATTTTTGGGGAACTTCTTCTACAAAGAGTCTTATCGGTAGTCTTTTATATGAAACCATCAATCAGCAGTCCAAAGTATCAGGAGTAGAAGGACATAAGAATTGAAAATTGAAAACGGCACCCTTTCATTGTTAAGCGAAACATGCAGTGTGAGTGGCTACAATCTGCACATTTAGTCACCGTATAGAGCTGATTCAACAGTATCGAATTCCAACTGCTAAGGGGTCTTTTACGTGCACTCCAATGTGTACACAGGACCTTGGTTTTTCGTCCCATCCCAACGACTAGTTATATTTTTTTTGTGTGTGTTTTCTGCAAATCAGATTTCTCAGAATCTATCCAAAGGATCTATTTGAAATGGGGTGCGAACCTTGATTAAATATATTTTCAAAATGTTTTACGAATCCGAAATCACCGAATTTTACGAACGAATGCATTTGATCTACAATGCTGTAACTTTGTGACTGTTTGACTGATTTTACTAATTCGTTTTTCTTTGAGTATCCTAAGACATTTACTTCAAATCTGCAATTTTGTATTTTCATAGCCAGGATACGGGTCGAATTTTTGGTATTTGACTATTTTAAAATTCGAATTTTGCCTTTGATGTTTTTCGTGCCAACAAAGTTGTTAACGAGTGAAAGATCGCAGTGACTTCGCTAGATTTTGACCGATTTTAATGACTTTTTTTTTTCTTGTTCAGATTATTTATATGACCCATGACATGTAACAGGACTGTGACTGTGAATATGAAAGCTTTAATAAAAGCTTAGCAGATTTAGTTAGGGTTTCACACTGCGTAGCTTGTGTGAAACACTATTGTTTTTGTTAAAATTATTATTCTTATTATTATTAGGCTTTCAGACTTTCGTCTGAAACCCTATTGTGATTACTAAAATTATTATTAAGCTTTCATAATAATAATAATAATAATAATACATTCTTATATAGCGCATTCTAAAACATAACAATTTACACTGTAAAAAGCATGGGACATTTTCAACGCGCTTTACAATAAAATAAATATTTAAAGTAAGATTGTTACAGATAATAGAAACTAAAACTACATAAGAGGAAAAAAACTACAGTAAAATTGCAGTAAGCTATGCTCTATACAAAATATAAAAATTTTAAATAAGATTGTTATCGATAATAAAACTACATAAGTGGAAAATTCAGTAAAACTATAATAATAATAAGATATGTAAAAGTGTAACTATAAGAAGAAAACTTCAGTAAAATTACAATAAGCTGTCCGCTTTACAAATATAAAAACTAAAATAAGATTGCTACAGATAATAAAACTACATAACAGAAAAAGTTTAACATTTGAAATGGCGTCGGAAAAGACGAGTTTTAATTAGTTTTTTGAAAGTTTCAATGTTAATCACAGCTCTAATTTCGCATGGCAGTCCATTCCATAAGACAGGGGCATATCGTGAGAAGATTCGGTCTCCGTAAAATTTGTTGTTCGCTCGACCTTTTGGGTAGGCAAGTGATGGTGCTTGCATAAAACGAGTGGCTTTTTGTGGGCGTCTGACGTCGACGAGTTTGCAAAGATATGACGGTGCCATATCGTTCACAATCTTAAATATAGTAAGTAACACTTTAAACTCAACACGTTCAACTACTGGGAGCCAATGTAATCTGAACAAAACGGGTGAGATAGATTCACGTTTTCTCGTTCTAGTAACCAGTCTTGCAGCAGAATTTTGAAGACTTTGTAACTTTTTCAACTGAGTTTTGCCAAGGTTATGATACAAACTGTTACAGTAGTCCAATCTCGACGTTATTAGGGCATGTACTAACTTTTCTGCTGTCTCCTGGCTTAACAGATCTTGAATAATGCAAAAGAGACACTCTGACAAGTTTGCTTTATGAAACTTTCTAATGAACAGTCAGAATCGAAAACTACACCAAGATTACGAACACTGTTATATGGTGAAATAGACTCGTTACCAACCCGGACAGACTGACTGGGAATAGAGTCACCAAAACGCGACTGGAAATGAATTACTTCGGTTTTGGAGTTATTTAAAACTACATGTAGTTTGTTGTCAAACATCCAGGCTCTGATTTCATCAATGCAAATCTCTAACGACTGAACTGAAACTGACGGATCTTTACATACTAAATAGAGCTGGCTGTCATCTGCATAGATCATGGCATCTAGATTGTGTTTGGTGATGATTTCCTCAATGGGAGAGGTATATAACGTAAACAAGGCTGGACCCAAAACAGTTCCCTGGGGAACACCACGTATTAGTATTTCTTTAGACGAAAAGTTATCAGCATTAATGACAACAAATTGAGTTCTACCATTCAGGTATGACGTAAACCAGTTCAAAACTGTCCCCGATAGGCCGAAACGATTCTTCAGTCTACTTAACAATGTATCGTGATCTAGGGTGTCGAATGCGGCACTCAAGTCGAGTAGAGAGAGCAATACATGACTTCTAGAATCAAGAGCAGTCGTAATATCATTGTTTATACAGAGAAGAGCTGTTTCGGAGCTATGATTAGGCCGGTAGGCAGATTGTCTATCGGTGTATAATGAGTTTTGAGATAGATATTCATGTAAACGTTTCATCACAACTTTTTCGAGGATTTTGAACATGAACGGTAGATTGGAAACAGGCCGAAAGTTTTTCAAGATTGGTTCAAGTCCAGGTTTCTTCAATAGGGGACGGACCAGGGCGGTCTTGAAGGCGTCCGGCACTTCCCCAGTTTTGAGTGATTCATTTATGAGATCAGTAATGTAGGGGGCGATACAGTCCACATGTTTCTTCACTAGTTGTGTAGGAGCCAGGTCAAGACAACAAGACTTGTTTGGGGCATTAATGATAAACTTCTTTACCTCGTCTACAGAAACTGGTTCAAAAGTGTCAAGTGTAGATAAACAAGTCTTCTCTTGACGAGCAGACACAGAGGAAGTGAACTTTTCGCATAATCTATCTACCTTTTCTATGAAAAAGGTGGACAGCATGTCAGCTGCGGCTTGCTTTGAAGTTGCAGATTCAGGGATGACATTGTTCACAGCAGTTTTCTGGCCAATCATGTCATCAACAATCTTGAAAAGACCCTTTGAGTCAGCATTTTCATCTGATCTCTGTGATGTTCAACTTTGGTCTTTTCAACAAATTCACTGTACCTTGATCACTTCAAAAAATCTTGTGGACGCTCTAAAGGCCAAAGTTAATATCCGATTGACTTTAAATTTATACACAGCGTTTAAGGTCATAAGACAATGACGCCTATTGATTTTTGGCGATTTCCGATAATTAGTGCCAGAGTTATGGCCCTTGATCTCTTTAAAAAATCTTGTGGACGCTCTAAAGGTCAAAGTTAATATCCGATTGACTTTAAATTTATACACAGTGTTTAAGGTCATAAGACGAAGAATCCTATCGATTTTCAGCGATTTCCGATAATTATTGCCAGAGTTATGGCCCTTGATCACTTCAAAAAATCTTGTGGACGCTCTAGAGGCCAAAGTTAATATCCGATTGACTTCAAATTTATACACAGTGTTTAAGGTCATAAAACAAAGACGCCTATTGATTTTCAGCGATTTCCGTTAATTAGTGCTAGAGTTATTGCCCTTGATCACCTCAAAAAATCTTGTGGACGCTCTGGAGGCCAAAGTTAATATCCGATTGACTTTAGATTTATACACAGTGTTTAAGGTCATGAGACGAAGAATCCTATTGATTTTCTGCGATTTCAAATAATTACTGCCAAAGTTATCTCCCTTGATAACTTCAAAAATTCATGTGACGCTATAGAGGCCAAAGTTACCATCCGATTGACTTCAGATTGATACATAGAGTTTAAGGTGTTGAAACGAACAAGTATTTTGATTTTCAATGAATTTAGATAACTGAACAGCTAAATCCATGATATTAAATGTTTCATGTATATACTAATTGTTAGCGTGGGGTAAAACTTTATAAAAAGCAATCAAATTCTAATGATTTTCTAATAATTACATAATGAGTTGTTACTCTTAATCAGTTTTTAGTGTATTACAAATGTTTCATTACCGAAAAAAGTAAAAATATGCGACAACCCTTGTTGACTGCCCGGACGATTTAGCTGCTGTGGGCGTATGTTTCGTTGCCTGGCAACCTATCTTTTTATTACCAGTACCTTTTTCTATCAGCACCAGATGTGACGCAATTTTGCTAAAAACTCTGATTTTGACGAGTCGGAACATCTTTTCACTAACAAATGTTATTTTTTGCAAATCTGATAGATCAAGAAAAATGCCCCTACAAAAGGTGCATAAAAACTAGGAAGCTGATTTTTAAATTTCGGTTTTGTTTTCAGCTCATTTCGATTTAAAGGTGAAAAAATGAGCTATTTACAACCCATTCATGCCTTCATATTTTAAAATATTTCTTCGCAACTTTCATTAACTTGTAGCAATAATCCATACGAAGAGAATGTATGAGAAAATTAGTTTGTAAAATTAACAGTTGCCGAGAAATGGGAAATTTTGCAGGAGTCACTCTTTACGCTAGTTTGCCTGTAAAAGAGTCAATTATTATTGGATTTTCATAAATGTGACACCATTTGATGCGTAATGTCAATTTTAACTAGGCCAGACCAATTTAACATTTTCAATGTCACCGGAAATGGTGTAATTTAGGCAAAAACTCTATTTATGGCCTTCAAAACAAATAATTTATTCAAATTAGTTGTATTTGTTATTTGTATAAAATTTTGATATTTGATTCCAACCAACAATAGAATGAACACATACAATCATATAGATATCACAAAATGGTTTCTAACTTGTTCAGTTGCGGAGAAATAGGTGATTTTCCATAGGTCACTTTCCAAGGTTTTTGATCCATAAAAGTGTCAATTATTATTCGATTTACGATTTCATGAAACTAATTTAAGATTTTTATTATCACCGGAAGTAACGTCATTTTGGCAAAAACTGTATTTTTAACCTTCAAAACAGATATTTTAATTAAAAGGGTCTGATTTGTAATGTTTTTGAAATTATGATATTTGATTCCAATCAATGAATAGTCTGAACCCATACGATCATATAGATACCCCAAAATAGTTTCTAACTTGTACGGTTGCCGAGAAATCGACGATTTTCTACACGTCACTTTTCAAGGTTTTCGATTTATAAAAATGGCAATTATTATTCGATATACATAAAATTTCCACCATGTGATGCATTATGCCATTTTTGATTTCATAGAACTAATTGAACATTTGCATTATGACTGGAAATATTGTAATTTTGTCAAGATCAGTTACATATAACACATGTATAAAATGAATTGATATTGCTGGATTTGGTTGATTCGGCGTCCCATTTTATTTGATGTGCGCAATGCTTATGTGGAAACCTCTTTAGTGTTTTCATTGGTAGCGGAAGTGACATATGTTCAAGGGTAACGTGGCACCAGTGAAACCGGTCATAACTGCATCGCAGGTCTAGTTATAAAACATATTATCAGGGCAGCATTTTTGACGGGCGTCTGCGCATGTAATCTTGTAAGCGCAGGTTATAGTTCCTGCTAAAAATTCAGACAATTTCGACAGTTTTATCAAGAAAGTCGAGCTTGAAAAGTTAAATAAAATATTATTGTATCGGAAAATCGTGGCATTTGGGTTGAAGATTATTAGCTCGCATTCACGATAGATTATTTTTTATTAGTGATAGTATTACATTAGTAATAAACAATTGATCCTTTTTAAATTAAATGCTTTCCGTGTTGTGGCGTTAGTTTTGTAAGAGTTTTTGATTGTGAAATTTAAATAAATATAACGTTATGAATTTCTGTCATGGTCGTTGAGAAAGCGTCTGGATAATTACGATATATATATATATATATATACATTCTTTTCCTGCCTTTGGCATTGAGCCAGCGGTAACCCGGTAAATCAATAAATAAATAAATTGGATTTTTAACTGTTTTTTTTTTTTTTACACCATTTGGATAGATGGTAAAAAAAAAGCTCTTGCGAGCAAATTTGCGGGTGCCTTTTTATGTGCTGCCGGAAATTTAAGTGCAAGAGCTTTTTGTGACTCCTGCGTGTTTTACAGAAATGATGCCCTGTATTATATAATCCAAGACAACATAAAGTTTATATTTTTGTTAATTTTGTATTTGAGAAATATGTGCAGCTTTATAGAATCCAAAGTCATAATTTTCTCATTTTATTGTTCATATATCAATTGAAATTTGTAGGTATTCATAGGAAAGAACAACCTACATCTATATGAACAACCTACATCTATATATCTTCTAATACTTTTGTAGCTTCTTAATTTATTTATTGTCTTTATTATTTTTGTTATTTTGTTTTTTTATACGTCCACATTGTAAATGTGGTCGTATATTGCCGTAGCCCCGTCCGTACGTATGTCCATACGTACGTACGTCCCTCCATCTTCCACAAATTCGTGTGAACGCTCTAGAGGCTAAAGTTAATATTCGATTGAAATTTATACTTTTGATTTTCGTTCGATCCCTGCATTAGCTGAAAAAGTTTGTCTCGATTTTCCAGCTTGGTTTCCCTTTGTGAGTGATGCAGAACCAAGGGCCTGACAAGGACACCTGTCTAGTCATTCTGATGGGACAAAAACCGAGGTCCTGTGTACACATTGGCGTGCACGTAAAAGATCCCTTGGCAGTTGGAATTCAATATAAGAGTAGGCCATAGCGCCGCTTCCATTAGTCCAGGTTAGGTGCAGAAGAGTAGGACGTTAAACCCCATTTCATTCCCTATTGATTTTCAGCGATATTCGATAATTACTGCCAGAGTTATGGCCCTTGCTCACTTCGAAAGATCTTGTAAACGCTCTAGAGGCTAAAGTTAATATTCGATTGACTTTATACACAGTGTATAAGGTCATGAGAGGAAGAACCTTATGGCCCATGATCACTTTGAAAAAGACCGTGAATGTGGATAAAGGCCATGAGACAAACAATCGAAACCATTCTAACCATTTCTGATAATTACTTAATGGGCTATTGTAGTAGGGTGAATTATTCTAAGGTGCAACAATAAATATTTAATATGTCGTGCTAATCCGCATAGTATCACTTAACTTTGAAGACCATATTTTAATGGATCTTAATCCACCTTAATTACCCTCATTTATGTCTATTTCATATTGTCTTATATACCTAATTAATCACATGTCTGTTGTCTTCTTTGTTTTACACTTTTAAAATCTATCTTATAAATTGTAATTAACGTCTACAGGCTAAAGCGTTTTAGTGACCATGGTATATAGTTGCTAGATTTATAGGATTAATGCCCTAGGCAATGGATGGTGCTATACAGACCTAAATGACCGAATTAGAGGGTCTATATAAATCAGCTTAGAACAAACCTGTATTTGGATATTTGGAGACAAATGTTTATGTCAATTCCCATATCCATATTGGAGTTTATATTCTATTAAAGGGGAAGACCAACGATTTTCAACAAGGTTTCCATAAATCTTAAATATATATTGTTAAATAATCCCCTCTGTAACAAAGGCAAAAAAGTTTTTGTAAGCAAGAAATTAATTTTTATTAAAACCGGAAGTGACATAGTTGGTTCAACACGCTCACCAGGCTCTATAGTAAGCATGCAAATATGGTCTATGTTTACTGCTGTATTGTGTACTCGCATCGTCCTTTGACCAAAAATCTGATAAAATGGGCTGTCTATTAGGATATTATAAACACGAATTTATGTTTTGTTAACGTTTAGTACACAAAGCCGCTACGTAAATTCACTCATACTGAACAGTACATGGTGTCTCAAAAGAAAAAATATGTGACAACCCTTGTTGACTGCCCCGATGACTTAGCTGTTGTGGGCGTATGTTTCGTTGCCTGGCAACCTATCTTTCTCAGAGTTAAGAATTTCTTGGTCAATCTCACGACAGTCACTTGCAATAAATCGTCTTTCAGCTTTTCTGAAAGTTTTCCGAGCTTCAGAAATATTGTCATTGAACCAAGGTGCCTTTGGTTTATCAGTTACAGTTTTAGATGATGAAGGAGCTAGGATATCCAAGGATCTTTTGAGGGCAGCATCATAATGATCAGCCATAGAGTTGATGTCGCTTGGAACTCTGCCAAGTGACGAAACCAAAGTTTCTCTGAATTTATTGTGGTCTAAAGTCACAAGATTTCTACGCTGCACAGTTTTCTTAGTACATGGAGGCTTTTTGATCCTCAAATTGATCAGAAGTTCACTGTGGTCAGAGGGAAGACCACAGCCAATGTCAATAGATCCGATAAAATCGTCTGTTTCTCGTGTGAGCAGCAAATCCAAGGTGTGTCCCTTGTAGTGGGTAGCCCCACTTACACGTTGAACTAGGCCAAAAGATGAGATAAGATCTGTTAACTTTATGACTTCTGGTTTCTCTGTTTCAAAGTGGAAGTTGAAATCTCCACCGATAAGAAGGTGACCAGGCCGAGAAATCTAATTTTCGAGTAATGTTCTGAAGTCAGACAAGAAGTCCTCTACAGTCAACTTGTTTTTCGAAGAGTAGGGGGGCCTATATACTACAAAGACATTGAAAAGTTGACTCTTGGATGTGATAGTCACTTCTAGGTATTGAAAAGATTTGAAATCAATTGACCGCCTTTTCTTTCTGGTAAATTTTGTTCTGATCAACAGTCCTACACCACCTCCTTTTCTGAATTTGCGAGGGTTGTGTTCAAAGCTATATCCCTTCAAGCCATGCAGAAGTTCACCAACAGTAGGGTCAATACCTTCTTTTGTCCAAGTCTCTGTAACCATATAGAAATCAATCTTGTTTTCAATGACAGATACGGAGAGAGCACCAAGTTTATTCGTCAGGGACCGGGCATTCCAAAGTCCACAGTTCATGTGAGTTTTTAAAAGTTGAGATGATAAAAATTTTACCTTTGTGACACACCTCTGTCGATCATCATCTCGGAGATGATTTCTCGAACGATCAAACTTATTGACCACAGTAGAAATACGATGGGTATTGATTTTCAGGCACGGGTTTGTTTTGTTTGAAAAAAGTTTTTTACTTACAGTGTCTTTGGAAGCCTTAATGTAAATCAGGTTGTGGGGATTACAAGCCTTGGGTTTAATGCAGTTGGAATTATTAATATTATTAATATCACAGCGGGTAGATGTAGTTAAACGAGTGGAAATATAATGTTTGTTTTTACGCCTTGTTGGTCTAATTCTAAGTAGATGTTTTGTTGTGTGTTTAATTTCTCCATAAATTGTGTTTAAAGTGGATTGTGTGACACTCTCTTTAAGCAGTAAGAGTTCTGAGCGATTATATCTCAGTATTAAGTCCGGTGATCTAGGTTCACTATTGACTAACATAGTGACTTACATTACCAAGTTGATACCATCAAGCTTTACCATGCTCCACTGGTCACTATAAGCCTCAGTTTAATGGTTGATTGAAGATAGATACTAAAATTAAATTTTACTGTTTTTCCAAATATCGCACAAATAAAGATCCAAATTATCACAGAATCATTCACAATTGATGCACTGGTATATGAATGAAATTTTTAGACACAAAGTATCCAATTAAAAATATATAACCTTGAAGAAAATGTAAAAAAATGCTGCAGAGCTATGAGGAGCAGCCTACACGCTCAACTCAACATTATCATATTTCATATGAAAGCTTATTGTTTCTGTTAAGATTATTATTATTTTTTTTTTGTGTGTTTCTCCTGCAAATCGGATTTCACAGAATCTAACCATAGAATGTATCTGAAACTTTGACCTACCCCCCCAAAAATGGGTGGTGGCTGTTGATTAAATATATTTTCGAAACGTTTTGCGAATTCGAAATCACCGAATTTTACGAACGAAAAAATTAACAATGCATAGTCGTAACTTTGTTATTGATAGACCTATTTTACTAAAAAAAAATTTCTTTGAAAACCTTGACGAAAACCAATTTCAAATTTTCGAATTTCGAAAATTCGTCTCTGTGATTTCGTTCCGGAAGTCATGACCAATTTGACAACTTCTTTAATAGATACACGATTTTTATGAAATTTGGAATGTAAGTAGATCTTACCGATGCGAGTTTAAAAATGACTTTTAAAATTTTCTAAATTATCTCCCCTTGGAGAAATTGAGGATCGAAATTTTCAAAAAAATCGACGAAATATAGGTCAGATCATCTTGAATTATTTTTTAGGTACTACCTACGAGACCACTGATTAGTACACAAAAAATGGAGTTTGTAGCTCAATCCGGAAGTGCCACCATCTTGAAAAGTGAAAAATCCCTACGGCTTTTTTGCTATTTTACTTACAGACACGAGAATTATATTTTCTGAATCCTTGAAGGATGGCCCAAAAATCGCAGGCAGCAGAATTTTGATTTAGGTCAACTAATGGTTGCCATTTTGAAGTGAATATGAAAAGTAGTAGAAATTTGAAGGTCTGAGACTTTGGAGCACAATAACTCTCATTCTAATTAAGCTAGAATGTTCAAACTTGTTGTAGACGTTCACTAGGTCAATGTTATGATTGAGTTCAAAGATGAGCATTTTCTGCTTAGGGTAAGCAGAGATAAGCATGCTGATTTGTTGATTCTTTAGGGCACGATAACTTCGGTTATAATGTAGGGAGGGCGGTGAAACTTTTGTCAATAGAGAGTCTAATAGCTAGCCTGTTGTATGAAATCATTGTATCATTTTTTTTAAATATCAAGGATAGCCGAAAAAAAGAGATTGAAAATCCAAAAAGTCGTATTTTTACAATTTGGAGCATGTTTAGAGGTCTTTCTCGTAAAGTCAACATACTATTTTTTGGGGAACTTCTTCTACAAAGAGTCTTATTGGTAGTCTTTTATATGAAACCATCGATCAACAGTCCAACATATCAGGAGTAGAAGAACAAAAGCAAAACATGCAGTGTGGGTGACTACAATCTACGCATTTAGTCATCGTATAGAGTTTATTCAACAGTATCGAATTCCAACTGCTTAGGGATATTTTACGTGCACTCCAATGTGTACAGGGGACCTTGGTTTTTCGTGCCATCCGAAGGACTAGACAGCTGTGCTTGTCAGGCCCTCCGTTCTGCCTCACTGTTAAGGGGAACCACGCCGGGAAATCGAGATGAACTTTTTCCGTGCAGAACTTTCAATTCAGGCAAAACGTTTATTGCATACGATTAAGCTGGTCAGTTGGAGCTTATTTTCAAAAGTTTTGTAATAATCGGTTGGTAATTAAAGTACCGTGCACATTAAACTGTTAAAACAGAAAATTTCGCCCGGTTGAAATGTTTCTTGCTATAAGTCAGCAATTTTCCGAATTCAGGGAGGCTGGATGGCTGAATGGTTAGCATGTGCTCGCTGTATCGTAACGTTTGTCACTGAGTCAACGGGCGTCGTTTCGATCTCCAGGTTGCACGTGACATGGTGTATGATGTCCAACCTCGTGGGTTTTCTCCGTGTTCTTCGGTTTCCTCCCAACGGCTAAAGACCAGTACGTGCAAGGGGAGTTTTTAAATAAAATTAAAAAACATATGTTAGTCCCGAAATGACCTAGTTTGTGTCGAATGGACGTTAGGCCGCATTTCTCTCTTTCTCTTTTTAAAGTTTTGTAATAATCGGTTGGTAATCAAAGGTACTGTTAAAGTGATAAAACAGAAAATTTGGCCCGGTTGTAATGTTTCTCACTTTAAAGTCAGCAATTTGTCGATTTTAAGGGGCAAACGTTTATTGCGAACGATTAAGCTGGTTAGGGGGAGCTTATTTTTAAAAGTTTTGTAATATTCGGTTGATGACTAAAGGTACCATGCAAATTAAACTGTTAAAATAGAAAATTTGGCCCGGTTGAAATGTTTCTCGCTGTAGGTCAGCAATTTGACGATTTTAGGGAGGTTGCGTGGCTGAATGGTTAGCACGTGCGCTCTGTATCATGACGTCTGTCATTGAGTCAACTGGCCTTGTTTCGATTTCTTGGTTGTACGTGACAAGGAGTATGGTCGCCTTACCAACCTCGTAGGCCGTAACGCCGCTGCCCGGGTAAAATTTACCTCATTGCACACTTTATCGCGTATGCCCGTCTTCATTAGCCCATTGTAGGAGCAGAACAGTAGGACGTTAAACCCCATTCAATTTCATTTCATTTTCTCTATGTTGCTTATTTATTATAGTGGATAAATATTTTTCTGGTTCTAGCAATTATTTAATTTCTGCATAGAAATCTCTGGCCAGTTTTTTTTATTGCAGAGTGCCATTCTTGTATATTGCAGTCTATGATCCTTTGTTTAAAACATGCTTAAGAAGTCGTCACGATTTTCTACTTATAACCAAACATATTGGAAACCATAATTATATAACATATCTTGGAAGTCTGATTACAGCTATACAAGTTTCAGTTATTTCCCTTTAGTTTAAAGATTATTTTTTTGCCCGGGTGCAATGTTTCTCACTACATTTAAATTTGTAACTTTGTGAGTTTTTGACCGATTTTGATATTATGTCTTTATAATTTTCCAAATCTACATATTTAACGTACATATTCAAACAGTTGAGTTCAACCTGATTCAAAAAGTTTTAGTTTTGTTCAAAGTTATCTCATTTAATTTTTCGATGTTTTCTTACCATTTTCATTTCATTTTTATACGCCCACATTTTTATGTGGACGTATATTGTCGTCGCCCCCGTCCGTCCGTCCGTCCGTCCACAATTGTTTGTGAACAGTCTACAGGTCACAATTTTTATCCGATTTCAATGAAACTTAAAATATAGGTTTATCACCCTAAGATCTCGGTTCCTTTCGATATTGGCATGTATCGGACTGTAACTTCATGGGTTATGGCCCCTGATTGTTCGAAAAATCACGTTTTTAGCTTGTGAACAGTGTAGAGGTCACAATTTTGATCTGATTTCGATGAAACTTGAAATGCATGTTTATAACCGAAAGATCTTGGTTCCTTTCGATATTTGCGCGTATCGGATCGTAACTTCCTGAATTATGGCCCCTGATTGTCCGAAAAATCACTCTTTTTAGCTTGTGCTCCCTGTGGAGGTCAAAATTGTAATCTGATTCAAAAAACCGTTTGATTATATCACCGTTACATAGTTATGGGGGTTGAGTTCGAATTTCGTGAAAATTGGACCAAAATTGACAGACAAAATGGCCGCTGTTTGTACGCGAATAGTGTGAAAATATGTTATATCAAGGTTGTGGACCCTATAGAGGTCACAATTTTGAACCGATTTTCATGAAACTTGAAATGCATGTTTATAACCGAAAGATCTTGGTTCCTTTCGATATTTGCGCATATCGGATCATAACTTCCTGAATTATGGCCCCTGATTGTCCGAAAAATCACCCTTTTAAGCTTGTGTTCCTTGTGGAGGTCAAAATTGTTATCCGATTCAAAAAAACGTTTGATTATATCACCGTTACATAGTTATGGGGGTTGAGTTAGAATTTCGTGAAAATCGGACCAAAATTGACAGACAAAATGGCCGCTGTTTGTACGCGAATAGTGTGAAAATATGTTATATCAAGGTTGTGGACCCTATAGAGGTCACAATTTTGAACCGATTTTCATGAAACTTGAAATGCATGTTTATAACCGAAAGATCTTGGTTCCTTTCGATCTTTGCGCATATCGGATTGTAACTTCCTGATTTATGGCCCCTGATTGTCCGAAAAATCACACTTTTTAGCTTGTGTTCCCTGTGGAGGTCAAAATTGTTATCCGATTCAAAAAAACGTTTGATTATATCACCGTTACATAGTTTTGGGGGTTGAGCTTGAATTTCGTGAAAATCGGACCAAAATTGACAGACAAAATGGCCGCCGTTTGTATGTGAATAGTGTGAAAAAATGTTATATCAAGGTTGTGGACCCTATATAGAGGTCACAATTTTGAACTGATTTTCATGAAACTTGACATGTATGTTTATAACCCAAAGGTCTTGGTTCCTTTCAATATTTGCGCCCATCGGATCGTAACTTCCTGAATTATGGCCCCTGATTGTCCAAAAAATCACCCTTTTTAGCTTGTGGTCCCTCTGGAGGTCAAAATTGTTATCCGATTTAAAAAAACGTTTGATTATACCATCGTTACATGGTAATGGAGGCTGAGATCGAATTTCGTGAAAATCGGACCAAAATTGACAGGCAAAATGGCCACCGTTTGTACGCGAATAGTGTGAAAAAATGTTATATCAAGCTATAGAGGTCACAATTTTGAACCGATTTTGATGAAACTTGACATGTATGTTTATAACCCAAAGATCTTGGGTACTTTCTATATTTGCGCCCATCTGATCGTAACTTCCTGAATTATGTCCTGTGATTGACCGAAAAATTGCCTTTTTTAGCTTGTGGCCCCTCTGTAGGTCAAAATTATTATCCGATTTAAAAAAACGTTTGATTATATCACCGTTACATTGTTATAAAAGATGATGTGGAATTTCGTGAAAATTGGACCAAAATTGACGGACAAAATGGCCACTGTTTGTACGCGAATAGTGTGAAAATATGTTATATCAAGGTTGTGGACCCTATAGAGGTCACAATTTTGAACTGATTTTGATGAAACTTGAAATACATGTTTATAACATAAAGATCTTGGTTCCTTTCGATATTTGCGCATATTGGATCGTAACTTCCTGAATTATGGCCCCTGATTGTACTAAAAATCGCCTTTATCACCTTGTGGTCCCTCGGACCAAAATTGACAAACAAAATGACCGCCGTTTGTACGCAAATGGTGTAAAAATATGGTATATCAAGATTGTGAACCCTATAGGGGTCACAATTTTAATACGTTTTTGATGAAACTTGAAATACATTTTTATAACCTAAAGATCTTGGTTCCTTGCGATATTTGCGCATATCGGATTATAATTTCCTGAATTATGGCCTCTGATTATACGGAAAATTGCCTTTATGTCGTTCAAAAACATTTGATTATATCACCATTACACTGTAATGAATTTTCAGTTTGAATTTTGTGAACATCGGACCAAAATTGATGAACAAAATGGCTGCCATTTTTACACGAATAGTGTAAAAATATGATATATCAAGGTTGTGTACCCTGTAGAGGTCACAATTTTAATTCAATTTTGGTCAAACTGAAAGATCTTGGTTCCTGTCGATATTTGGACATATCTGATCGTAACTTCCTAAATTATGGCCCCTGATTGTACGAAAAGTCGCCATAATATTAAATGTTTCGTATCCAGTTGAGGTGACAGCTTATTCCATGATATTAAATGATTCGTATACTTTACATTAGCATGGAGCAGAACTTTATAAAAACCAAACAAATTCTAATGATTTTCTGATAATTACTTAAACGACAATATTGGTGCCAGTCATTATCACATATGTGATAGAACTGATTAAACACTTTCCAAATATAATATTAACACAGAGATCATCGCTACCATAGAGGAGTAATAAAGGATTCATGAATCGGAAGTGACGAACGCCAAAGGAAAACACGAGTTATCTCTCTATGTGAATGACTAAAGTGACGAGTGATGACAGATAAACGGCCGAATTTCTGCTCACTAATAATTCCTTCGAAGACAAAAAGTTGTTATATGGGACTGCAAGAGGTTATCTGACGATACAATAAAGTAATTAAGTGTCATAAGATAAGAGAACACGGGAAAAATAGAAATACTCCGTACAGCAGGGAATATGATAAGCGGTATCGCATCGCAGTTTGCTAAACAAAAACGACGTAAGTGCGAATCAAATATTAATTTGATTAGCAGAAAATTTTCAAATACAAGGGAACCCGCGAATCAAATTTCTTGTCCTAAATCAAGCGTGAAAAAATGTTTAACAAACATGATTTACCGTTTCACTGCGTACGGACATTTTAATCCCCTGGATGTCGGTCCCTAAATTAGTCAGTAATCTACGGTAATTGTAAGCTAACCTTGTAACAGTCATCCAGTTCACGATCACATTAGGTAAACAATCCCGTAAATATACAAGCTCCTCGATAATTATTCATAAAACAATAATTTGTATCTGTAACCATTTCCCTTTGTAAGAATTGAGCACGTGTTCCCAACTGGTATCCTCTTTGCCATCACACAAATATTTTAATTATTTTCCATTCACTGAACAACAAAATATCCCGTTGTCTTTAATCGTACGAAAAATGTGTATCCATCTGATGCGTGCACTATTATTAGCTCTAGACACCAGTTTAATTTTTATTTGTTTGACAAACTAATTTGCGACAATATAATTGCACTTGGTTCATTTTGGCGGGAAAAAGGGTCACGTGGACAAATAACAACAACATGGCGACAATGCATGCGTTGCACTCGGCAGATCTTCCGAGGTTTGCCGAGTGGCATGCATTGCAGACGGGTGTCGAAGCTTCTATGTAATTTTAAAATAAAATCTACCGTTTTATAACAAAGTCAAACAATGCTTCGACATCAAAATTTTCTTATCAGAGATATTTTGTTTTCATTTTCTGTAGTGTAAAGAAAGACATGTAATTTTGGAGGAATATTTTGCCGGCATGAAATTGAACCAGGTACTAGATAGCCGAAGCGTCGGTACGCTTAGATTCTCTCTTATTCGTATAACAAAACCCCTTTTTTTTGTAGAAATAATATTGATTTAAATTTGAATATTGTATGGGAATTGAATATGAAAAATAGCGAGGTGCATCTATTTGTTTGTATTGAGAACAAAATACTGCATATAAACATAACACTATTATTAAAGGGAGTTAATAATGTCCCCCATTTATTACACCCATGTCATCAATATTATTTGTATACCGGTAGAAATTATGGCCTTTAGAGATCGTTCAATACGATACCATGAAAATTTACTTTTTTGCTATTCAATTAAGAGGAACTGCTAATCAATTTTCAGATTGATTAGCACTTTTTTTTTAAAACATCCTATGACTGCTAATCAATTTTTTTTTCTTACCATATACCCTGCCGTACAGCCCCTTGTTTTTATTCCTTCTATAGGGGAAACCGGGGCACATTGAACCACTTTGTTCACATACATGTTTGTCCTCATTTCATATCAAATGTTTTCATTAAAGATCTCTTTATTTCATGATCAAAATTTAAAAAAAAAAAATCAATACGCCCTCTTAATGGATCAAACCCCGGTTTATCTGGATTGTATAGATTAGACATATATGAACTTAAGTACAAGAATTTCCTAGGCTAAGAAGTTAACATGTATGGAAAATGTTTCTCTTTTAAGCGCTTTTTTGAAAAATCCACTGCCTAAGAAAATAATTGACAGCATGTGGCTTATTGATGGAGAAATGGGTCTAAGAAGTTATCTCACTTCTGTATAGTGTTGGGTTGTATAGTATTATTTATAAAGGATATATCCATGGTGGTTCAGTGTGCCCCGGTCTCCCCAATCTTATAAAAACATGGTAATGCACGGACTTTTAATCTGTTTTTCTTTCCTGTTCTCTTATCTAGTGGCAGTCAATTCTTTTTATGAACTGTAAGATATTCTCTCACAGTGTCACACAGCAACCTTAGGTCTTCGAGGGAATTATTAGTGAGCAGATATTCGCCCATGTGTCTGTTATCACTATTCACTTCAGTTAGTTATATAGAGGAATAACTCGTGTTTTCCTTTGGCGTTCGTCACTTCCGATTCATGAATCCTTTATTACTCCTCTATGGTAGCGATGATCTCTGTGTTAATATTATATTTGGAAAGTTCTATCACATATGTGATAATGACTGGCACCAATATTGTCCTTTAATATGCGACAACTCTTGTTGACTGCCCGGACGATTTAGCTGCTGTGTGGGCGTATGTTTCGTTGCCTGGCAACCTATTTTTCTGAAAGTTTTGATATCGGAAGTCATCCCGATTACAGCAACACAAGTATCAGTTATTTCCCTTTAGTTTTCAGATTACTCAATGTTTCATACTATATTTAGACTTGTAACTTCGCGAGTTTTTGACCAATTTTGATAGTTTGTTATTCTTATCCTTTTATTTGAGATACTTGATATAATCGATGACACGTGACGATGAATATGAAAGCTTTCATATCTGCATGGGACAGTAGCAGATCTAGTTTATTATTATTATTTTTATACGCCCACATTTTCATGTGGACGTATATTGTCGTCGCCCCTGTTCGTCCGTCCGTCCGTCCGTCCGTCCACAATTGTTTGTGAACAGTCTACAGGTCACAATTTTTATCCGATTTCAATGAAACTTAAAACATAGGTTTATCACCCTAAGATCTCGGTTCCTTTCGATATTGGCATGTATCGGACTGTAACTTCATGGGTTATGGCCCCTGATTGTACGAAAAATCACGTTTTTTAGCTTGTGAACAGTTTAGAGGTCACAATTTTGAACCGATTTGGATGAAACTTGAAATGTATGTTTATAACCCAAAGATCTTGGTTCCTTTCGATATTTGCGCCAATCGGATCGTAACTTCCTGAATTATGGCCCCTGATTGTCTGAAAAATCGCCCTTTTTAGCTTGTGGTCCCTCTGGAGGTCAAAATTGTTATCCGATTTAAAAAACCGTTTGATTATATCACCGTTCCATGGTTATGAAGGTCGAGTTCTAATTTCGTGAAAATCAGACCAAAATTGACGGACAAAATGGCCGCCATTTGTACGCGAATAGTGTGAAAATATGTTAAATCAAGGTTGTGAACAGTGTAGAGGACACAATGTTGAACCGATTTGGATGAAACTTGAAATGCATGTTTATAACCCAAAGATCTTGGTTCCTTTCGATATTTGCGCCAATCGGATCGTAACTTCCTGAATTATGGCCCCTGATTGTCCGAAAAATTGCCCTTTTTAGCTTGTGGTCCCTCTTGAGGTCAAAATTGTTATCTGTTTTAAAAAAAAGTTTGATTATATCACCATTCCATGGTTATGAAGGTCGAGTTCGAATTTCGTGAAAATCGGACCAAAATTGACGGACAAAATGGCCGCCATTTGTACGCGAATAGTGTGAAAATATGTTAAATCAAGGTTGTGAACAGTGTAGAGGACACAATTTTGAACCGATTTGGATGAAACTTGAAATGCATGTTTATAACCCAAAGATCTTGGTTCCTTTCGATATTTGCGCCAATCGGATCATAGCTTCCTGATTGTCCGAAAAATTGCCCTTTTTAGCTTGTGGTCCCTCTGGAGGTCAAATTTGTTATCCGATTTAAAAAAACGTTTGATTATATCACCGTTCCATGGTTATGAAGGTCGTATTCGAATTTCGTGAAAATCGGACCAAAATTGACGGACAAAATGGCCGCCATTTGTACGCGAATAGTGTGAAAATATGTTATATCAAGGTTGTGAACAGTGTAGAGGACACAATTGTGAACCGATTTGGATGAAACTTGAAATGCATGTTTATAACCCAAAGATCTTGGTTCCTTTCGATATTTGCGCCAATCGGATCGTAACTTCCTGAATTATGGCCCCTGATTGTCCGAAAAATTGCCCTTTTTAGCTTGTGGTCCCTATGGAGGTCAAAATTGTTATCCGATTTAAAAAACTGTTTGATTATATCATTGTTCCATGGTTATGAAGGTCGAGTTCGAATTTCGTGAAAATCGGACCAAAATTGACGGACAAAATGGCCGCCGTTTGTACATGAATATTGTGAAAATATGTTATATAAAGGTTGTGGACCTTATAGAGGTCACAATTTTGAACTGATTTTGATGAAACTTGACATGTATGTTTATAACCCAAAGATCTTGGTTCCTTTCGATATTTGCGCCCATTGGATCATAACTTCCTGAATTATGTCCCCGGATTGTCCGAAAAATCGCTTTTTATACGCCCACATTTTCATGTGGACGTATTATGTCGTCGCCCCTGTCCGTCCGGACGTCCGTCCGTCCACAATTTGTTTGTGGACTCTCTACAGATCACAATTCTTATCCGATTTTGACAAAACTTAAAATATAGGTTTATCCCCAAAAGATCTCGGCTGCTTTCGATATTGGCATGTATCGGATCAAAACTTCATGGATTATGGCCCCTGATTGTACGAAAAATCACGTTTTTAGCTTGTGGACTCTATAGAGGTCACAATTTTGAACCGATTTTGATGAAACTTGACATGCATGTTTGTAACCCAAAGATCTTGGTTCCTTTCGATATTTGCGGCTATCGGAATGTAATTTCCTGAATTATGGCCCCTGATTGTCCGAAAAATCACCCTTTTTAGCTTGTGGTCCCTCTGGAGGTCACAATTATTATTCGATTTAAAAAAACGTTTGATTATATCACCGTTACACCCTAAGGAAGGTTGAGTTCGAATTTCGGGAAAATCGGACGAAAATTGCCATACAAAATGGCCGCCGTTTGTACGCGAATACTGTTAAAAAATGGTATATCAAGGTTGTGGACCCTGTGGAGGTCACAATTTTGATTCGATTTTGATGAAACTTGAAATTCATGGTTATAACCCAAAGATCTTGCTTCCTTTCGATATTTGCGCATATCGGATTATAACTTCCTGAATTATGGCCGCTGATTATACGCAAAATCGCCTTTTTTTTTAGCTTGGAGGTCACAATTATTATCCGATTTAAAATAACGTTTGATTATATTACCGTTACACCGTAACGAAGGTTGAGTTCGAATTTCGGGAAAATCAGACCAAAATTACCATACAAAATGGCCGCCGTTTGTACGCGAATACTGTTAAAAAATGGTATATCAAGGTTGTGGACCCTGTAAAGGTCACAATTTTAATTTGATTTTGATGAAACTTGAAATTCATGGTTATAACCCAAAGATCTTGGTTCTTTTTGATATTTGCGCATATCAGATCGTAACTTCCTGAATTATGGCCCCTGGTTATACGCAAAATCCCCCTTTCTTTAGCTTGTGGTCCCTCTGGAGGTCACAATTATTATCCAATTTAAAAAAACGTTTGATTATATCACTGTTACACTGTAAGGAAGGTTGAGTTTAAATTTCGAGAAAATCGGACCAAAATTGACGGACAAAATGGCCGCCGTTTGTACGCGAATACTGTTAAAAAAATGATATATCATGGTTGTGGACCCTGTATAGGTCACAATTTTAATTCGATTTTGATGAGGAAGGTTGAGTTCTAATTTCGTGAAAATCGTACCAAAATTGCCGGACGAAATGGTCGCCGTTTGTACGCGAATAGTGTAAAAATATGGTACATCATGGTTGTGGACTCTCTACAGGTCACAATTCTTATCCGATTTTGATGAAAAGTCACATTTCTAGGTTGTGTACCGTCACACCATAATCATTGTCGGTTTCGAATTTCATTAATATCAGACTGGAACTGACCAACTAAATGGCTGCTCCCAATACAGTATGAAATACAGGACTTAAAAATGTAGGAAAAATCACTTTCGGTATTGCTTGTTCTCTGTCCATCTCTCGAAAATGTGGGCGTATCCTGCCTGGCAGCGCCAGCCTATCTTTGGCACTTTTGAACATAGGATTTCTCAGGGGGATTTTATCTGATTGGATAATGTAATATATCATTACAGAACCCTGTGCCTATTTTAGTGCCCAAACCGTCTATTAAAACTATTCCGACAATAATAACCATACCGGAAGTACTCAAAAAATGAAAAAAAAATGGTTAAAAACATTGTCGCACTTGCGAAAAACTTGATTTCTCCTTTAGGTAATAGCGGAGCAAATGAACTAAAGTGTCCCTGGATAGCCCTATTAACGGACCACCATATGGTATCTAAATAATACGATTTCGATGGTAAGGAAATAAATTATTGTATGCCAAAAATCTAGTATTTTCCGATTTTTTAACATTCTGAGACGTCCTTTTTTCGAAAACGACACCACAGATTTTTCTTAAATTTTTCTTACTCAAAGTCCTATCGGTTGTCTATATAGTGAATCCAAAATGAAAAGCGTTGAAATAATATAAGTGGTCAAAAAATGGCCTCAAACTTTGAAAAAAATTGAAAAATCGTTAAATTTTTGGAAACGCTCTTTAATTTATCTTTTTTTCCAAAACTACTCAATGGATGTTTCTGATACTTCTGGTACTTAAAGTTAAGTATCCAAAGAACTTCGTAAAACTATCACAACAACGATCGTAAAACCGGAAGTAGTCGTAAAAATGTCCGATATTTTGAAAAAAATTAATTCTTTTACGAAAACCTTTTTTATTTATGAATATTTTTTGATGATATTTTACACAGGAATTATTGATATAAAATTAAACCATGCTAGTCCCGACGAAATGACATAGTTTGTGTCTAGTCAACGTTAAACCCCATTTCTCTCATCTCGGTAGTGCCAGTTAATTTGAGATATATAATATAGTTTGTCTCCCTTTAAGTTTTTTACCTTTTTAATTTCAGTTTATGGGTTCCAAGTTTATTATTTATTGCCTGGTGTGTATAAAACAATTCTCAATTGCGAATTCTCAACTTATTTGTTACCGATAATGATTTCTTTTGGCACCGGAAGTGAAGTAATTTTGCCAGATTTTACAATTTTGACCAGTGAATTCGGAAGCAAATATTACTTACAAATCTGATAGAGGGTGTCACTGAATCATAACAACTACAGTATCGTTTGGTAGCTCGATGGATCGGCTATTGTATGACGCACTTCCTGTCTGATTCCTGAAAGCCGATTCAGCACTGCAGGTCTGCAGGTCTAGTTATTATTATTATTATTCAGATTCCAATTTGAATAGATCTCAGCAACTACGTGTCGCATAGTTACGATTTCTTCGGTTTTACTGGGAAAGTGGGTGTGACTTAGAGGATAAAGCTATTTTGAACGTTCTGTAACAATGCGAAATGTCGAAATCACCGAAGTTATCGTTTTTGAAAATATTGCAGTAATTTTAACAATAATCATTGGATTTTAACTTTCGAAACAGTTTGGCATAGCCGGAGACAGGGCACATATCTACGCTACTTTCGATTTTTTATTTTCGGCAAATCTTCGAAGATATTCAGCGCTAAATTTCGAAAATTTAAAATTTGACAAAAAACTTTTTTATTTATAAATATTTTTCAGTCGTGTTGTGCACAGAATTAAAGAGTCATCTGACTAGCGCAAAAATGTTAAAAAATTTTGTCTCAGTAATTTTCCTTGGCCGCCATTGGCTAATTCAGTTTTTCAGTCCTAGATTGATTTTTTATTGTTTGATTTGTATAAAAAAAAGTTCATATGCTTCGTTGTCTCAATTGTCATTTTTTTTATTACCAAAAGTGTTATCTGTCGTCACCGGAAGTGGCATAATTTTACCAAAAACTACAATTTTGACAGTTAGGTACCATTTTTCGAAAACAAATATTATTTTTTTGAAAAATTATATGAATCAAAGAGTGTGCCATTTCAAGGCGCAAAAAATGTCGAAAGCAGTTTTTTTAATTTCGATTTCATTTTCGAGCAAATTCAATTAAGAGGCTAAAAATGGTGTAAAATTGACCTATTTACAACCTATTCAGGCTTTTCAGATTTTAAAATATTTCTTCGTAACTTTTATAAACTTGTAGCTATAATCCATACGAAGAAAATGTATGTTAAAATTAGTTTGTAATATAAGCAGTTGCCAAGAAATGGACAGTTCTCCGTAAGTCACTGTTTTCCTTATTTTGCATGTAAAATAGTCAATTATTATTGGATTTTTATAAAAGTGACATCATTTGATTCAAAAAGCATGTAGCGTCATATCAAGTTGATTACAATTTAAAATTGACACCGGAAGTGACGTCATTTTGTCAAAAACTGCATTTTAAACTTTTTAAATCAATGTTTTATTCAACCAAGAATTACTTAATATGTATTAATAATTTTAACTTTTGGTTTAAATTCACATATAAACACAACTCATATGGTCATATAGATATCATAAAATTGTTTCTAACTTGTTCGGTTGCCGAGAAATAGACGGTTTTCTACAGGTCACTTTTGAAGGTTTGGGGGCCATAAAAGTGTCAATTATTATTCGATTTTCACAAACTTTACACCATGTTATACCTAATGTCATTTGGGATTTCATACAAGTAATTTTAGATTTTCCTTATCACCGGAAGTAACGTCATTTTGGCAAAAACTGTATTTTTAGCCTTCAAAACAGATATTTTATTCAAATGAGCCTGTTTTGAAATCTTTTTCAAATTATGGTATTTGATGCCAATCAACAAATGGAATGTACCCATACGATCATACAGATACCACAAAATGGTTTCTAACTTGTACGGTTGCAGAGAAATAGCCGATTTTCTACAAGTCACTTTTCAAGTTTTTTGGTCTTTAAAAGTGGCAATTATTATTCGATTTACATAAAATTTTCACTATATGATATCGTATGCCATATCTGATTTCATAAGACTAATTGAACATTTTCATTAACACCGGGAGTAATTTAATTTTGTCAAGATCATTTACAAGTAACAAATGTATAAAATGAATTGATATTGCTGGATTTGGTTGATTCTGCATCCATTTTATTTGTGTGCAATGTTAATTTGGAAACCTGTTTAGTGGTTCCGTTGGTACCGGAAGTGACATATGTTCAAGGGTAACTTGGCGCTTGAAGTGACATGTTTAAGGGTAACGTGGCACCAGTGAAACCCGTCATTCCTGCATGCAGGTCTAGTTATTATTGTTATTATTCTCCCAGCCCTCTTTTAAATTCTAATATTATTGTTATTGCATTATTATCATTATTACTAGCCCACTTTGAATGCATGTGCAATTGAATGATTGATTGAATATAGTTTATGTATTATATTGTAAATAGGGTACATATTTCTTTTGTCTTGTCATTTTACATGTTAAAATTTGAGGGAGAGGGATTATATAGGCTTTGCCCGTTTTCCAATCCTAAAATTCAATAAAATATTGTTTATAAAAAAAACAAATATGAAAAATGCATTGGGTTACATTCCAAATAGAAATCATGAAAGCTGATTGGGGTTTTTGTTCTTGTCTGTTTTCAGGTTCGAGATGATGTACTTGCTGCTCTAAATAATAACTTTCTTCAAACATTAAATAATGCATGGAACGATCATCAAACGTCAATGGTGATGATCCGTGATATATTAATGTACATGGATCGTGTGTATGTACAACAGAATAGTGTAGATAATGTATATAATTTGGGTTTAATCATATTTCGAGATCAAGTAGTACGTAATCCTGTCATCCGAGATCATTTAAGGACTACTTTATTAGAAATGGTGGCAAAAGAAAGAAGAGGAGAAGTTGTAGATAGGTTAGTAACCTCTTTAAATATCTATCTTGAATAAAGCGACATTACATGTAGGTAAGATTAGATAAAGAGCTGACAGTTTTCGCTGTAATTGTTAAAAAAAAGATAATGTAAAGAGTTTAAGCTAAAATTACATGTAGGTAAGATTAGATAAAGAGCTGACAGTTTTCGCTGTAATTGTTAAAAAAAAGATAATGTAAAGAGTTTAAGCTAAAATTTCAGCAAAATTACTTCACTCTGAGCCCAGATATCGGCAATACAATTATAGCCTAGCCTTGATTATCACTAACATTGTTACGATAATAAACAAAGTCTCGATTATCCACTTTCACAGTAATCGTGTCGACCACAAAATGTATTTAAAATAGATGTATGAAGTTGAAACCGTAATGGTATTAATATAGAAAAAATAAAGGTTAAAAATGCTTCAAAAAAGTACTATTGTCTGTAATGTTTTGCCTGAGATTGGCAAGACATACAATAACAATAAATCATAATCGAAGTGTAAAGTGTTGAATGTTTAATTAATTGAATCACAATTAATGGGCACAATGCAATACTAGTGAAATTGAAAATGGGATTGCACTAATATAGACCTACAGACTGGCTAACTAGATTTTTATACGCCCACATTTTCATGTGGACGTATTATTTCGTCGCCCCTGTCCGTCCGCCGTCCGTCCACAAGTGTTTGTGGACTCTCTACAGGTCACAATTCTTACCCAATTTTGACGAAACTTAAAATATAGGTTTATCCCCAAAAGATCTCAGCTGCTTTCGATATTGGCATGTATCGGATCAAAACTTCATGGATTATGGCCCCTGATTGTACGAAAAATCACGTTTTTAGCTTGTGGACTCTATAGAGGTCACAATTTTGATGAAACTTGACATGAATGTTTATAACCCAAAGATCGTGATTCCACTGATTGTCGGAAAAATCACCTTTTTATACGCCCACATTGAAATGTGCTTGTGTATTGTCGTCGCCACGGTCCGGCATCCACAATTGCTTGTGGACGCTCTAGAGGCTAAAGCTAATATCCGATTGAGTTTAAATTTATACACAGTGTTTAAGGTCATGAGACGAAGAAGCCTATTGTTTTTCAGCGATATCCGATAATAACTACCAGAGTTATGGCCCTTGATCACTTCAAAAAATCTTGTGGGCGCTCTAGAGGCCAAAGTAAATATCCGATTGACTTTAAATTTATACACAGTGTTAGTTTAAGGTCATGAGACAAAGAAGCCTATTGATTTTCAGCGATTTCTGATAATTAGTGCCAGAGTTATGGCCCTTGATCACTTAAACAAATCTTGTGGATGCTCTAGAGGCCAAAGTTAATATCCGATTGACGTTAAATTTATACACAGTGTTTAAGGTCATGAGGCATAGAAGCCTATTGATTTTCAGCAATTTCCGATAGTTAGTGCCAGAGTTATGGCCCTTGATCACTTCAAAAAATCTTTTGGACGCTCTAGAGGCCAAAGTTAATATCCGATTTACTTTAAATTTATACAAAGTGTTTAAGGTCATGAGACGAAGAATCCTATTGATTTTCAGCGATTTCCGATAATTAGTGCCAGAGTTATGACCCTTGATCACTTCAAAAAATCCTGTGGACGCTCTAGAGGCCAAAGTTAATATCCGATTGACGTTAAATTTATACACAGTGTCTAAGGTCATGACACTAAGACATCTATCGATTTTCAGTGATTTTCAATAATATCTGCCAAGAGTAATGACCCTTGATCACTTCGAAAAAATCCTGTGGAAGCTCTAGAGGCCAAAGTTAATATCCGATCGACTTTAAATTTATACACAGTGTTTAAGGTCATGAGACGAAGAAGCCTATTGAATTTTGATAACCGAACAGCTAAATCCATGATATTAAATGTTTCATGTATATACTAATTGTTAGCGTGGGGTAAAACTTTATTCTCATAATTACATGAGTTAATCTAAATCAGATTTTAGTGTATTACAAATGTTTCATTACCAAAAAAAGTAAAAACATACGACAACCCTTGTTGACTGCCCGGACGATTTAGCTGCTGTGGGCGTATGTTTCGTTGCCTGGCAACCTATCTTTTTTATCTTGTGGTCCCTTTGGAAGTCACAATTATTTTCCGATTTAAAAAAAACGTTTGATTATATCACCGTTACACCTTAAAGAAGGTTTGAGTTCGAATTTCGGGAAAATCGGACCAAAATTGCCATACAAAATGGCCGCCGTTTGTACGCGAATAGTGTTAAAAAATGGTACATCATGGTTTTGGACCCTGTATAGGTTACAATTTTAATTCGATTTTGATGAAACTTGAAATGCATGGTTATAACACAAAGATCTTGGTTCCTTTCGGTATTTGCGCATATCGGATCGTAACTTCCTGAATTATGGCCCCTGATTGTTCGAAAAATCGCCTATGGTCCCTCTGGAGGTCACAATTATTATCCGATTACACCCTAGGGAAGGTTGAGTTTGAATTTCGAGAAAATCGGACCATATTTGCCAGACAAAATGGCCGCCATTTGTACGCGAATATTGTAAAAATATGGTATATCAAAGTTGTGAACCCTGTAGAGCAGGGCTCACACTGTCGGTCGCCAAAGTCGCAATTTGCGATTAAATTATGAAAGTGGCGATTTAATTTTCATTTTGGCGAAAATTTTTGCGATAAAGTTTTGGGGTACTGGCGATTCTTTTTTAGAAATGGCGAAAAAAAATTTATAAAATTCAAACCGTATTTATCCTTGATTAACCATATATTGGCAAACTATAAATCAATCAACTTGTTGATAATCCCGAACGTGTCAAGAGTAAAACTAAACACTTGTCTAGGATTAATGGTTTCAACCAGGGCTTCCACTTCAAAATTTTCCCAACCGGTCATTTTTCTCACAGAGAAAGTGGTGCTATTTTAAGCACATAATAAGAAGCCAAAAACTACATGCTATCGGAATGTCGATCGACTTTAATTGGGTCAAGGACAGTCACACAAAAAATAAACCTCACATCGACATTTATATACCCACCCACCTATCCCCCTAATAAATAAAAGAACACATGTAATCAATTATTATCATTTAGTTATTTATACATTCATAAAGTATAACAATAACAAGATGCATTCATTTATCGAAAGTACAGTATTTTCTTAAGTTGTTTACGACATCACCCGTATATACTCGTCGGTTTCTACAGGATTTCCATTTCTGTAAAGCACGTGCTAGACTGCTAGTTGAAATTCTCATTAATTCGTCAAGATTTTTCATGCTCAAGGAACATCGTAACTTGGTTTTAATTATGTTTTGGTGCTAGAATCCCGGTTCTCAGTGGCGTACGTGACATTATTCGGCGGTTGACTATTTTCTCCATACACGGGGAAAGAGTAGTTCCGAATGATAAGCACACGTAAATAATTCAAAGTAATACACACGTACAATAATTAACATAATTCTTAAACTTATCAATTTATTAACTCGTATTGATATTTTGAGAGCTCAAATAATATCGTGCTAGTATTTTAACTCCATAACATGTAAAGATATTTGCACATATTTCCAAATGGCGGCGATCGTAAAAGCTCATTGTTTTAACCAAATGACGTCTACCGATTGTTATATAAACGGAATAAATGGATTAAAAACACACCTGGGAATGGGAATACATATTTTGTGTGGGAATATCATATCTTAACCACGGGAATATTTGTAACCATTTAGAAGAGAATTTACGGCTGACTTTGTTTTTCGGGGCGGAACTGTCATCCTCGTGGTTCGATGTTGAAGAAGGGAGATCGGATTCATTCACAGCAATATCATCATCTCGCTTTCTTTTGGGAGGTGAGGAATTTCAACATTTTGAAATGATATAAAGAATGCTAACATTCTAGTATATATATATCATTTGCAAGATTGACATGATTAACTCTTGTGATCAAGTGAAGACATCAAAGAAAAGTCTTTAATTTGTTTGATGTTCAAACAGTGAATTGCCGCACGAATGATGAAAGTCGGTAAATATGCTGTAACAACAACTCAAGAATGATCACGCTCACAGTATTACTAATTATAAAACAAAACACAACTAAGTAAATTGATTAAATGAATGTTGAGCGTTTAATCTGTTTGATGTAGCCCCTTTGTTACTTGTGATTACAGCAATATACACAAGGATAATTGATTGACAGTGGTTTCCATTCGTGGGCTACTGAACCCGATAGCTACATCACGCCACGCACGGATTTTCGTCGTCTCCCGGATTTTATGATTTAGCACAAAATATGCTATTTTTCCGGGGTGCAAAATGACCTACGGGTCTGATCCAGATCCGGTCATTTGCCAAAGCCGTAGGTCCCGACCGGCATATACGGCCGAAGTGGAACCCATGGTTTCAACTGATTGATAATTGTCGATCATAAAGCCTATATCTGGCCATTGTTCATCATTAATTAACCCTAACAAATAGATTAGCGGTGACTATTTGATGTTGTGTAATGAAAACAAAGGGGAGTAATCAAAATGGATGATCATTGCCGGCAACTCTTTTGAAGGAGAGTTACATGATTTGATAGTTGAATTTCGTTTACTGTACGTGGCTTCATACATCATGTATAAATATTACAGCATGGCTAATTGGACATTATTATTCCAAATTATATATTGCAATGGGTTGAAAACGAAAGAGTGAGTTGAATAGCGACGATTCTGGAGTGAGAAAACTGTCTGCCTTTTTTTTCGTTACCGCCGCCGAAGTGTTCTAAAGTTAACGAAGAGTCTGACGTCGGCTCCTCTAGACGAAATGAACTTGATACTACGATTAACGATTCAGATGCTGATACCGTGACCGTACCCGAAATCAACAATAGGCCTATTTTACACGCGAAACGGTTATTCAAAGAAAACTGGAAAACTTGGCTGAGATTAGATGTATACAAACAGAAGATGTTTTGTTCAATATGTGAAAATTCGAAAGTCGGCAAAAATTTTACATCAGGATGTACTGTTCTGAAGAAAGAAAGTATTGACACTCATCTATCTGCAAAAGGTAAGCTGATTTATATGTTGACGAATTTATGTGAAGATTTTATATGAGAAATTCAACTCGATATCAGTAATATCAATCCTGTTACAGAATATCTACGACTCAATAATATCAATCTTGTCAGTGATGACAAAGTATTAAATATAATTTTTATACGCCCACATTTTCATTGTGGACGTATTATGTCGTCGCCCCTGTCCGTCCGTCCACAATTTGTTTGTGGACTCTCTACAGGTCACAATTCTTATCCGATTTTGATGAAACTTTACATGCATGTTTATAACCCAAAGATCTTGATTCCTTTCGATATTTGTGCTGAATGATTCATAATTTCCTGAATTATGGCCCCTGATTGTACGAAAAGTCACCCTTTTTAGTTTGTGGTCCCACTGGAGGTCAAAATTGTTATCCGATGTAAAAAACCGTTTGATTGTATCTCCGTTCCATGGTTATGAAGGTTGAGTTCAAATTTCGTGAAAATCGGACCAAAATTGACAGACAAAATGGCCCCCGTTTATACGCGAATAGTGTGAAAATATAGAGGTCACAATTTTGAAGCAATTTTGATGAAACTTGACATGTATGTTTATAACCCAAAGATCTTGGTTTCTTTCGATATTTGCGCCCATCGGAATATAACTTCCTGAATTATGTCCCCAGATTGTCCCAAAAATCGCTTTTGTTAGCTTGTGGTCCCTCTTAAGGTTGCAGCGATACCCCGGGGATGCCGCATTATCGCGATTATTTTTTTTCAAGTGATATCGTATCGGCCAAAGTTGAATAATCGCAATCCCCGGTATTTTGGGATTTTTTATACGCCCACATTGAAATGTGGTCGTATATTGTCGTCGCCCCCGTCCGTCCGTCCGTCCGTCCGTCCGTCCGTCCGTCCGTCCGTCCGTCCGTCGGTCCGTCGGTCCGGCGTCCACAATTGCTTGTGGACGCTCTAGAGGCTAAAGTTAATATCCGATTCACTTTAAATTTATACACAGTGTTTAGGGTCATGAGACGAAGAAGCCTATTGTTTTTCAGCGATTTCCGATAATAACTACCAGAGTTATGGCCCTTGACGACTTCAAAAAATCTTGTGGACGCTCTAGAGGCCAAAGTTAATATCCGATTGACTTTAAATTTATACACAGTGTTTAAGGTCATAAGACGAAGAAGCCTATTGATTTTCAGCGATTTCCGATAATTAGTGCCAGAGTTATGGCCCTTGATCACTTCAAAAAATCTAGTGGACGCTCTAAAAGTCAAAGTTAATATCCGATTGACTTTAAATTTATACACAGTGTTTAAGGTCATAAGACGAAGAAGCCTATAGATTTTCAGCAATTTCCGATAATTAGTGCCAGAGTTATGGCCCTTGATCACTTCAAAAAATCTTGTGGACGCTCTAAAAGCCAAAGTTAATATCCGATTGACTTTAAATTTATACACAGTGTTTAAGTTCATAAGACGAAGAAGCCTATTGATTTTCAGCGATTTCCGATAATTAGTGCCAGAGTTATGGCCCTTGGTCACATCAAAAAATCCTGTGGACGCTCTAGAGGCCAAAGTTAATATCCAATTGACTTTAAATTTACACACACTGTTTAAGGTCCTGAGAGGAAGAAGCCTACTGATTTTCATCGATTTCAAATAATGAGTTCCAGAGTTATCTTCCTTGATCACTTCAAAAAACCTTGTGGCGCTGTAGATGCCAAACTTATCATCCGATTGACTTCAGATTGATACACAGAGTTTAAGGTGTTGAATCGAACAATTATTTTGATTTTCAATGAATTTTGATAACTGAACAGCTAAATCCATGATATTAAATGTTTCCTATACTAATTGTTAGCTTGGGGCAAAACTTTATAAAAAGCAAACAAATTCTAATGATTTTCAGATAATTACATAATGAGTTGTTACTCAGATTTTAGTGTATTACAAATGTTTCATTACCAAAAAAAAGTAAAAATATGCGACAACCCTTGTTGACTGCCCGGACGATTTAGCTGCTGTGGGCGTATGTTTCGTTGCCTGGCAACCTATCTTTTGGGCGGAGGTCGGTGCAATAAATCCAAAGTTCATTTTCACCGGTGCGGGGGCCGGATCGAATTCGAAATAATAGTTTAATTACTACTTGTAAAATTATACAATAAAAATCGGTGAGAGAAAGTTCCCGAAACACATTTTGTAAACAAAGCCGCACGCGACATCGGTGTACCGTAGCAACGGTGCGGCGAATCCCCGGTTAACAAGACTGAAAATATTATGTTTATTTCAATGTTAAGTTAGTACTGTACGTCTGGTTGTTTAACCCGCCAAAACAAAGCAACCAAGTAACTCGACTTAGTCATCCAGCCGCTTTTTTCAAGTTATGAATCCGCACTCAGGTTCATCGATATCTATCTACTATCTAGTTTTGTTTATTTTATCTTTGTCTCCGCTATTACTGTTTTAACAGTTTACTTTTTTTGGATATTTTAAATAGATAATGTATTACATTATTATTAAAATAAATTGAAAAGTGAATCGACTTTTGTTTTTTATCGGATGGCTTTAGATGGGTGGGTAGTGGACTGATTGATTAACATAAATAGTGTCTTATTAAGTGACAACAGAACCCACCTGCAAACTGAGGAGAAATTACAGATGGCTATTACCCCCTATTTTTCACTAGAAATCCTATCCTCTAACCAATCATTTATTATGGTGCATGATAATTACAATTATCACGATTATAAATAACTATCGTGATAAAGAGAAATATCATGATAAAGAGAATTATCGTGATAAAATTGATAATCGTAGACTTTTATTTATCGCGATAATTCCAAAAGCAGTTATCATGATTAATGGCGATATCAGAATTTGATATCGTTGCAACCTTAGTCCCTCTGGAGGTCAAAATTATTATCCGATTTGTACGCGAATTGTGTGAAAATATGTTATATCAAGGTTGTGGACCCTATAGAGGTCACAATTTTGAACTGATTTTGATGAAACTTGAAATACATGTTTATAACCTAATATAATGATCTTGGTTCCATTGCATATTTGCCCATATCGGATTGTAACTTCCTGAATTATGGCCCCTGATTGTACGAAAAATCACCCTTTTTAGCTTGTGGTCCCTCTGGAGGTCACAATTATTATCTGATTTAAAAAAATGTTTGATTATATCACAGTTAAACCGTAGTTATGGGTGAGTCTGAATTATGGTTTTCTGATGATTACTTAAAATGCAACAACTCTTGTTGACTGCGCGGACGATGTGACTGAAAAAATGGCTGCCGCTTGTACTCGAAGAGTGTAATAAAAATATGGTATATGCAAGGTTGTGAACCCTGTAGAGGTCACAATCTTCATTCAATTTTGATGAAACTTGAAACATATGTTTACAACTTAACAATCTTAGTTCCTTTCGATATTTGTGCATATCGGATCGTAACTTCTTGAATTATGGCCCTTGATTATACGCAAAATCGCCTTTTTTATTTTTAGCTTGTGGTCCCTCTGGAGGTCACAATTATTATCCGATTTAAAAAAACGTTTGATTATATTACCATAAGGAAGGTTGAATTCGAATTTCGGGAAAATTGGACCAAAATTGCCATACAAAATTGCCGCCGTTTGTACGCGAATACTGTTAAAAAATGGTATATCAAGGTTGTGGACCCTGTGGAGGTCACAATTTTAATTCGATTTTGATGAAACTTGAAATTCATGGTTATAACCCAAAGATCTTGGTTCCTTTCGATATTTGCGCATATCTGATCGTAACTTCCTGAATTATGGCCCCTGGTTATACGCAAGATCGCCTTTTTATACGCCCACATTTTTATGTGGACGTATATTGTCGTCGCCCCTGTCCGTCCGTCCACAATTTGTTTGTGGACTCTCTACAGGTCACAATTCTTATCTGATTTTGACGAAACTTGAAATATAGGTTTATCCCCAAAAGATCTCGACTGCTTTCGATATTGGCATGTATCGGATCCAAACTTCATGGATTATGGCCCCTGATTGTACGAAAAATCACGTTTTTAGCTTGTGGACCCTATAGAGGTCACAATTTTGAACCGATTTTGATGAAACTTGACATACATGTTTATAACCCAAAGATCTTGGTCCTTTCGATATTTGCGCCTATCGGAACGTAATTTCCTGAATTATGGCCCCTGATTGTCCGAAAAATCACCTTTTTATACGCCCACATTTTTATGTGGACGTATATTGTCGTCGCCCCTGTCCGTCCGTCCACAATTTGTTTGTGGACTCTCTACAGGTCACAATTCTTATCCGATTTTGACGAAACTTGAAATATAGGTTTATCCCCAAAAGATCTCGGCTGATTTTTATTTTGGCATGTATCGGATGAAAACTTCATGGATTATGGCCCCTGATTGTACGAAAAATCACGTTTTTAGCTTGTGGACCCTATAGAGGTCACAATTTTGAACCGATTTTGATGAAACTTGACATGCATGTTTATAACCCAAAGATCTTGGTTCCTTTCGATATTTGCACCTATCGGAATGTAATTTCCTGAATTATGGCCCCTGATTGTCCGAAAAATCACCCTTTTTAGCTTGTGGTCCCTCTGGAGGTCACAATTATTATCCGATTTAAAAAATCGTTTGATTATATCACCGTTACACCCTAAGGAAGGCCAAGTTCGAATTTCGGGAAAATTGGACGAAAATTGCCATACAAAATGGCCGCCGTTTGTACGCGAATACTGTTAAAAAATGGTATATCAAGGTTTTAGACCCTGTAGAAGTCACATTTTTTATTCGATTTTGATGAAACTTGAAATTCATGGTTATAACCCAAAGATCTTGGTTAACTTCAATATTTGCGCATATCGGAACATAACTTCCTGAATTATGGCCCCTGATTATACGCAAAATCGCCTTATTTTAGCTTGTGGTCCCTCTGGTGGTCACAATTATTATCTGATTTAATAAAACGGTTGATTATATTACCGTTACACCGTAAGGAAGGTTGAGTTCGAATTTCGGGAAAATCGGACCAAAATTGCCATACAAAATGGCCGCCGTTTGTACGCGAATACTGTTAAAAAATTGTATATCATGGTTGTGGACCCTGTAGAGGTCACAATTTTAATTTGATTTTGATGAAACTTGAAATGCATGGTTATAACCCAAAGATCTTGGTTCCTTTCGTTATTTGCGTATATCGGATCGTAACTTCCTGAATTGTGGCCCCTGATTGTCCGAAAAATCGCTAATGGTCCCTCTGGAGGTCACAATTATTATCCGATTTGAAAAATCGTTTGACTCTATCACCGTTACACCCTACGGAAGGTTGAGTTCGAATTTCGAGAAAATTGGACCATAATTGCCAGAAAAAATGGCCGCCGTTTGTACGCGAACAGTGTAAAAATTTATGTCCCTCTGGAGGTCACAATTATTATCCGAATTAAAAACGTTTGACTCTACCACCGTTACACCCTACGGAAGGTCGATTTCGAATTTTGAGAAAATTGGACCATAATTGCCAGAAAAAATGGCCGCCGTTTGTACGAGAACAGTGTAAAAATATGGTATGTCAAAGTTGTGGACCCTGTAGAGGTGACCATTTTAATTCGATTTTGATGAAACCTGAAATACTTGTTTATAACCTAAAGATCTTTATTGTTTTCGATATTTGCGCATATCAAATTGTAACTTAATGAATTATTGCCTTTGATTGTAGGAAAAATCACTTTTGGTATTGCTTGTTCTCTGTCAATCTCTCGAAGAATTATTATCTGATTTAAAAAAAAACTCTGATTATATTACTGTTGCACTGTAAGGAAGGTTGAGTTCGAATTTCGAGAAAATCGTACCACAATTGCCGGACGAAATGGTCACCGTTTGTACGCGAATAGTGTAAAAATATGGTATATAATGGTTATGGACTCTCTAGAGGTCACAATTCTTATCCGATTTTGACGAAAAGTAATATTTCTAGGTTGTGTACCGTCACACCATAATCATTGTCGGCTTCGAATTTCATGAATATCAGACTGGAACTGACCAACAAAATGGCTGCTCCCAATACAGTATGAAATACAGGACTTAATGATGTAGGAAAAATCACTTTCGGTATTGCTTGTTCTCTATCCATCTCTCAAAAATGTGGGTGTATCCTGCCTGGCAGTGCCAGCCTATCTTTTAAGTCACGTAATAACCTACTGATCTCGTATATTAATAGTTATTATTATTATGTTAGCATTGGGTAAATCTGGTAATAACCTACTGACCCGTATATAATTATTATGTCAAGTAATAGCCTATCATGACAATTGGCCACGTGACTTTGCGCACGTATGGCATCACTCGGCAAACCTCGGCATATTTCCGAGTTCCGACTATACACAGAAGCTAATTTGTGCTAATTTGTTATTATTGATATGTACTTACATTCTTTTTATTTTTATTATACGCCCACATTGAAATGTGGTCGTATATTGTCGTCGCCCCCGTCCGTCCGTCGGTCCTGCGTCCACAATTGCTTGTGGACGCTCTAGAGGCTAAAGTTAATATCCGATAAATTTATACACAGTGTTTAAGGTCATGAGACGAAGAAGCCTATTGTTTTTCAGCGATTTCCGATAATAACTACCAGAGTTATGGCCCTTGATCACTTCAAAAAATCTTGTGGACGCTCTAGAGGCCAAAGTTAATATCCGATTGGCTTTAAATTTATACACAGTGTTTAAGGTCATACGACGAAGAAGCCTATCGATTTTCAGCGATTTCGGATAATTAGTGCCAGAGTTATGGCCCTTGATCACTTCAAAAAATCTTGTGGACGCTCTAAAAGCTAAAGTTAATATCCGATTGACTTTAAATTTATACACAGTGTTTAAGGTCATAAGACGAAGAAGCCTATTGATTTTCAGCAATTTCCGATAATTAGTGCCAGAGTTATGGCCCTTGATCACTTCGAAAAATCTTGTGGATGCTCTAGAGGCCAAAGTTAATATCCGATTGACTTTAGATTTATACACAGTGTTTAAGGTGATGAGACTAAGAAGCCTATTGATTTTCAGCGATTTCCGATAATTTGTGCCAGAGTTATGGCCCTTGATCACTTCAAAAAATCTTGTGGGTGCTTTAGTGGCCGAAGTTAATATCCGATTGACTTTAAATTTATACACAGTGTTTAAGGTCATGAGACGAAGAAGCATATTGATTTTCAGCTATTTCTGATAATTACTACCAGAGTTATGGCCCTTGATCACTTCAAAAAATCTTGTGGATGCTCTAGAGGCCAAAGTTAATATCCGATTGACTTTAAATTTATACACAGTGTTTACAGTCCTGAGACAAAGACGTCTATTTATTTTCAGCGATTTCCAATAATTACTGCCAGAGTTATGGCCCTTGATCACTTCAAAAAATCCTGTGGACGCTCTAGAGGCCAAAGTTAATATCCGATTGACTTTAAATTTATACACAGTGTATACGGTCATGAGATGAAGAATCCTATTGATTTTCAGCGACTTTAAATAATGACTGCCAGAGTTATCTCCCTTGATCACTTCAAAAAATCTTGTGACACTATAGAGGCCAAACTTATCATCCGATTGACTTCAGATTGATACACAAAGTTTAAGGTGTTGAAACGAACAAGTATTTTGATTTTCAATGAATTTTGATAACTGAACAGCTAAATCCATGATATTAAATGTTTCGTATACCAATTGTTAGCCTGGGGCAAAACTTTATAAAAAGCAAACAAATTCTAATCAGATTTTAGAATATTACGAATGTTTCATTACCGAAAAAAGTAAAAATATGCGACAACCCTTGTTGACTACCCGGACGATTTAGCTGCTGTGGGCGTATGTTTTGTTGCCTGGCAACCTATCTTATATTGACAAGTGATCACAATAATACAATTGTTAATAAACATATTTATATTTACTGGTAGTTTTTCTTTTTACTAAATTATAACTTCTGTTTGGTTGGGTGAAAGCGAAAGTAGGAATATGCATTATGCAAGTAGCTGAAATTTGACTATAAATTTCGATATTATTATCCATATAGGAATACAGGTATGCAATAACAACAAAGGTTTTGTTTATTTGAAGTTTAAGCTATTATTATTCGGAATACGTTATGCAATTATAAACGTGAATAAAGTATGCATAAACCAACATGTCTGTTGTTGAAAATACGACTATCCGTTAGGCTTACTCTTGGCCGGTTCATTTCAAAATGGATTAAGAACCCTGGATGTGGAATCATTTCGCGACGAAACTTTCACTTCGTCAGTCAGTTTGTAGATACTAACACTCGGGAGATGAAGGCAGATTGGATTGGGGATTTTAATTCATCGAAAGATAGTCACAGGTAGGTTGATAATTATAATACTAATCCAGTAGTCTAGTTTGTCTTACGTAAAAAAAAATATGTTCTACATATCAAAACAACATAGTTTATTTGTCATGACGTGTTGATAATTGATAATGATGATTCGTTGTAGGTACACCACTAACATGGATGTAATCTCAGATTAATCAAATGAAGGATTAAGAGTTATCTATACACAGCCTTTGTGTTAATTGTTTTGTGGCTTCACTTTCATACAAGAATTCAATTATCAAAACTGCCCTTACTTTGGTCTGCAAATATGGCTTCTCAATGATTCATATAAAACTTTGTCAAATATGGAATGCGGTTATTGTATCCCTACATACACAGAATGGCAGAACGACCTTTATGCGTGCATTGTACTAAACTTCTCAGAAAAAGTGCCCAAGCAATATCATGTGATATGTAATAGTTATTAGTACACTTTCCGAGGTGTATTGGTGAATATCAGGACAGTTTTGGTCGGGGGCTCAGCCGAGACGGCCCACGACCAAAACTGTCCTGATATTCACCGATACCCCGAGGAAAGGTGCTAATAAGTTACTTACATCACATTTCTATCGAGTATTGTGAAGCAAAATGTGAAAAATAGTATTTATTATCGAGTCGTTTCAACCGAAAAGTGACAAATAATTTCAGCTCTTTTATTTATCCCTTTCTGTGCCTCACGTTACATTTCATGGTAGTATTTACACATGCGTCTTGTTGTGAAACCCCGAGCGCGAAACAGTCACGTGTTTGTTTAGACCACATCGTCAAAACAACTTGTCTATGGCGTAGAGGACTGCGATGATATTAAATGTAGTGTAAAGGAAATTCGAAACGTGGGTCATTCCTGGTCAAAGTATGCATCGGCGCATGGTTCATCTGTTGAAATTTAATTGTAATGAAATTTATAACTTTCTAGGCTTTTTTTTTATATCCTGCTTATTTTCAAGGCTTGTGAAATGTCTAGCAAGAGAATCACAATTAGTTAAAATGATTATTCAATATTCTCATTTATATGTTTTGCATAATAAATCAAACCAAATTATGGAATAGATGCCAATTGATATGTGTAATAATTTTTTTTCGTAATATGTTGTTATGTTGATTTTATGTCATTGTATTTATTTTTGCACTGCCATGTAGTTCCTACCGGTTTGTTTTGTTTCTATGATTTTGATTAGTTGTCTCATGTACAACTAGTTATCATTGCGATCTGGATCGGACTAAATGTCCGCTTCTTATTGCTTGATACGTTTCTTAAACAGTATAATAGTATCAGTGTATCAGAAATGAACAGTACTCTTTTTCTGATACACGGCTACTTTTTTATGCATGTATTGGAAATGAACAGGACAGTTTCATCAAAGGTTGCCATTGGCAACGAGTAGAAGTGGGATGTAATTGTAGTAAATGGACCCATAGGGCATGTGGGACAGTAAAGTGATCTATAAAATCTCATTATTCAAGAGTCAACAAATTTAGAAATGTTTTATTGCAATATTCTACGATTTTATGAAGTAAATTTATTGGTTCAATCTATGTTGTATACTAAAGCTGTCATTCTAATTTTGCGTACATGATTGATGCTTTTCAGGATTTACAGTTGCAGCTTACAAGAAAGCTATTGAAGAAGGTGCCACAACTTATGTTTGTAAATGTAAAGCTTGTCGACCCAAAGAGTCATCTGACAGTTCTGACCTACCGATACCAACATCGACAAGTTCAAATGACTCATCAGACCTTGAACCACCAGCACCAAAAAGAGCATTGCAAGGTAAAGGCAAAGGCAAAGGAACAACTGGTAAAAAAACCACATAACCCTGTGGAGTCAATCTTAGAAAGGGTAACAAGATTACAAAAAGAGAGACGTGAAAGTCTTAAAGTGAGTTTTAATACTTGATTAAAAATGCAATACATCAATTGTTAATTTCTCAAAATTGAGGAAATCCATCATCAAGTAAAGAATAATTTACATACTAATAAATATTTATGGTATTTTCTATAATATATTGCATGTCATAAAATAACTATTTACAGGATATGAATTCAAATGATAAGGCAAAAAGTGACATGTTGTAAAATAATACATATATTTACAGGATATATTTCAAAGATGGCATGTCATAAAATAACAAATTATAAAAACTATCTTTCAGGACATGATTTCTAATATCACTGGTGAAAAAGCAAAAGAGTTACTATTGTTACTAGCAGAGAAAATGCCTGGTCTTGTGTTTGACATTGCAGAAAGTGCGACCAAATCAACAGCACAAGGAGCAGATTCAGACAACACTGATCGAGGGCCATGTAGCACATCGGCTGATTGGTGCACATGCAGCCATTGCAGAGAAATGCCCACAGATGAGGAAAAGCTCAGCTGTAATATGGCCCCAGAATTTTGTACCGTATTTTTCGGTGTATTAGGCGCACTTTTTTTTACCAAATATTTTATTTTCTAGAATGGGTGCGCCTAATACACAACGTTAAGCAAATCCAGCCTTTTCCCGTGTTGACACCGAAGTCGGGAGTTCAAGAAATAATTGCCCTACAATCAACAAATATCTACCTCAAAAGTTTATGATATATTATCACTCAAACTAAACACAATATTGTTCCCTTTCGTGTCCATTTATATTTGTCATAAATGTTTGAGATTTTTTAAAATGTGTCCATGTCATCAATAATTATCGCCCGTATTTCTGTTATTTCGTGCATAAAAAAAAAATGTCGTCCTTTTCTGCTATTTCGTGTATGGTATAGTGTTAGTCATAACCGGCAATGCAAACACTATCGGCCAATAGCCATTCTACTTTAAACATGTTTTAAAAAATAGCATACGTATCGTTAATATTTCTTGATATTCTACTTTAAACATGTTTTAAAAAATAGCATACGTATCGTTAATATTTCTTGCTATTTCCACATCATATATTTCTGCTATTCAGTAAAGATTGGCCAACACTGATCGAGGGCCATGTAGCACATCGGCTGATTGGTGCACATGCAGCCATTGCAGAGAAATGCCCACAGATGAGGAAAAGCTCAGCTGTAATATGGCCCCAGAATTTTGTACCGTATTTTTCGGTGTATTAGGCGCACTTTTTTTTACCAAATATTTTATTTTCTAGAATGGGTGCGCCTAATACACAACGTTAAGCAAATCCAGCCTTTTCCCGTGTTGACACCGAAGTCGGGAGTTCAAGAAATAATTGCCCTACAATCAACAAATATCTACCTCAAAAGTTTATGATATATTATCACTCAAACTAAACACAATATTGTTCCCTTTCGTGTCCATTTATATTTGTCATAAATGTTTGAGATTTTTTAAAATGTGTCCATGTCATCAATAATTATCGCCCGTATTTCTGTTATTTCGTGCATAAAAAAAAAATGTCGTCCTTTTCTGCTATTTCGTGTATGGTATAGTGTTAGTCATAACCGGCAATGCAAACACTATCGGCCAATAGCCATTCTACTTTAAACATGTTTTAAAAAATAGCATACGTATCGTTAATATTTCTTGATATTCTACTTTAAACATGTTTTAAAAAATAGCATACGTATCGTTAATATTTCTTGCTATTTCCACATCATATATTTCTGCTATTCAGTAAAGATTGGCCATTACTGACAGTCCGCACGTCCCCGTTCAAGGTCGATGGTGTTATCAGTCAAGTTGACGTATAGGGCGGGGTACGCATTCATACAAGCATTTACATTGTTTCAATATAAGTCATCGGTAGTAAGGGTGTTATTACAGTTAAACTGAAATGTCATGTGTTGAAGTTGTTCAGTCTAACCTGTCGTTGAAACGGCAAATCTGCTCGACGTATATCATTGACATATATAGTCAACCAATTCTTTCTCTATTTGTGGATAACGTGCCACGCTCCATCTATGCGCTTCCTTACTTGGTTACTAACTTCCAAACTAATAGCCGTCTTAGGTTCGCCAAAATTAAATTCACAACCCGCAACACTGTTAACGAGGTCTTTATCGGTTCGTCTCGTAGCCATTCTGAATAGATAATGTTTAGAAATTTTATGGAATGTTCGTTGGTATTTTCTATACATTGCTGTAAATTTTACATCAAGCCATTTCAAGTTACTGATAGTTTCATGCAACATAGATTCACAGATTGATCCATTGTTATAATTTACCGGTATCGTTAATTATCTACCGGTGAGTTTTCACCGTATGATTTATGAAGTTGTTTATAGTTCACAAAATCATTGTTTCTTTGATTGGTATTAAAATGATATTGTATTATGTTACTGATAGATCTAAATGGCTACAATTTAGGTATTGTCATGCTGCGTGTAGTGGGCGGGGCAATGGACACCGTTGTTTCATTGTCAGTTGTTTGAATAGCTTAAATGAACTAGAAGTATTGTTTCTCTTTTACCGGTAGTCAGGATTTAAGTCGAGAGTAGCTGAACATAATACATTGTTTCTACAGTTATTATTTCATTTGTTTATCATCAATAACTACTCATTTATCAAAGCCAATTGCTCATGAATTTAACAGAAAGTAATAGACGGCCATGTTTGTTGTGGCTGGGATTTAAACGACAATTTGACTATGGTACAAGCGCCAGAATTACCATTTAAGATATGTAACAATTCAATAGAAACCTTTGCCGAAGATTTACTGGGGATCAGTATCTGACAATTCTTTAGATGATTGTAACAGGGTTTTAGAATGTAAATGAAGGTAAATGATTGATTTAATTAGTTCTTGGATGTAATTGTAGTTTTTCTGTGACATCAGAGGTACTGCCGTCCACGAACCTGATCTTTTTGAGTATTTTTTTCTGTGCCTGAAAATAAAATGATAATAATAAATCTTATGAAAAATGGTCCACTGTCTTACTTTTCTGTGCCTAACAAAGATGTTCACACAAAATGCAGTGTGTTACGAGGACACTGTTCTGTGTGTGTGTGTGTTGTATGTGCAGTGTGTTACGAGGAAACCGTTCTTTGACAGGGGGTGGGGGGATCAATAATCTTCTTACTCACCAAGCCATCTTATACTGCTTTGATTAGTTTTTCATAGCATGCAAAATTGAATATTCAGAGCGTTATATTTTTGCCCCATTATAGTTACAAATAATGTCAAGTTACTTACCGAATATTACCATATGTAGAGTGGTTCAGAGACACAGTATTTGTCCTTATAAAAACTGACCCGCTTATCTGTGTGATTGCTCCGTCGAGAAATCTTCTGAAGTGAGCAGAAGTTAGCGCCGCGCACGTGGTTTAGGAAGTCGCAGCAAATATACGTCACATGAGGTATTTTTACAAACCTGTATTGGTATATAACGCGGAGTAAAAAATACACTCATTACGGGCTTCGACTTACGTGTTTATTTAATAGCGAACGTGAGCAAAAATTTCGATTTCACTCCTTGATTTGATTTTTGATTTTGGTGATTTAAATACAGAGCTAGCTATAATAGCTTCGTTTCATTTCTAACTTTCAAGTAGGTGAAAGCGCCCAGATAAATTCACTACAATCCTTTCGAGATTTACTTTTATTAAGTGGCTACATTCTTGGTTTACGCTGGCGACTATTGTGGTTAGGAAATAAATATTTGTTAGCTCTAAATACGCAGAACTATTTGAGACCGGAAAATAACCGAAACAAACTTTTTATTTGTAGTCTTTATTTTCCAGACCCTTTTCGGTAACATGGTGTAAATTATTTTTATAATCATAGTATATTATCTAACCATCCTGTAGCCATAGACTTTGATCGACGGACTTATTTTTTTCTAGATTTGAGACTGAGCCCTGCAAGATATCGTCCACTGATGATTTGCTATCCAGCATTGGATTGGACAAGTACCCCTATGATTTGGGAACTGTAACAAACTACCTATGACAAAAATCACATAGGCTTTATGCTAGACAAATGTTAATAAATTCCTGACAACTTCGGAGCATCGGTCTATCATGACTGCTTTACATGACGACTGTGTGACATTTGACTTTTGGTGACAAATACATTCAAAATAGACTGGTCAGACTGACGACAAAGACTAGGAAGGTGAGTAAAAGTAAGGTTAAGTCCACTAAAAGGTATGAAATCATACGATGATTTTCTTGACACCCCATTTTTTCCGTGATAGTTTACGTTACTCCATCGGCAGACACAAGTGAAATTAATTTAATAAACAGAGAGACTCGGACATCTGCCGATGCGACCATAACTGATTTAGATAGAAAGAAAAGTATTTGCGGCGATTGTCATAAAAGCACAATCACCAAGTTTAAAAAAAAAATCATCGTACTGCACAATATCGTACTGCACAATATAATATTTAGTTATCTTTGAGATAAACATTAAAATGTTACATTATTAGATTTATAGACCCCTCTCTCTCCCTCGCTCCCTCTGTATAACATGCCGTTATAAATAGGCCACTGTCTGGGTATAAATAAGTAAACGCACTGTTCAGTTTAATATATGTATGAGGCTAATCTTGAAATAATTCATGTCAAATGCCGATCATTTCATCTCCAGCTTAACATGTATTTTTATACGCCCACATTGAAATGTGGTCGTATATTGTCGTCGCCCCCGTCCGTCCGTCCGTCCGTCGGTCCGGCGGTCCGGCGTCCACAATTGCTTGTGGACACTCTACAGGCTAAAGTTAATATCCGATTGACTTTAAATTTATACACAGTGTTTAAGGTCATGAGACGAAGAAGCCTATTGTTTTTCAGCGATTTCCGATAATAACTACCAGAGTTATGGCCCTTGATCACTTCAAAAAATCTTGTGGACGCTCTAGAGGCCAAAGTTAATATCCGATTGACTTTAAATTTATACACAGTGTTTAAGGTCATAAGACGAAGACGCCTATTGATTTTCAGCGATTTCCGATAATTAGTGCCAGAGTTATGGCCCTTGATCACCTCAAAAAATCTTGTGGACGCTCTAGAGGCCAAAGTTAATATCCGATTGACTTTAGATTTATACACAGTGTTTAAGGTCATGAGACGAAGAAGCCTATTGATTTTCATCAATTTCCGATAATTAGTGCCAGAGTTATGGCCCTTGATCTCTTTAAAAAATCATGTGGACGGTCTAAAGGTCAAAGTTAATATCCGATTAACTTTAAATTTATACACAGTGTTTAAGGTCATAAGACGAAGAATCCTATTGATTTTCAGTGATTTCCGATAATAGCTACCAGAGTTATGGCCCTTGATCACTTCAAAAAATCTTGTGGACGCTCTAGAGGCCAAAGTTAATATTCGATTGGCTTTAAATTTATACACAGTGTTTACGGTCATAAGACGAAGAAGCCTATCGATTTTCAGCGATTTCCGATAATTAGTGCCAGAGTTATGGCCCTTGATCACTTCAAAAAATCTTGTGGACACTCTAAAAGCCAAAGTTAATATCCGATTGACCTTAAATTTATACACAGTGTTTAAGGTCATAAGAAGAAGAAGCCTATTGATTTTCAGCGATTTCCGATAATTAGTGCCAGAGTTATGGCCCTTGATCACTTCAAAAAATCTTGTGGACGCTCTAAAAGCCAAAGTTAATATCCGATTGACTTTAAATTTATACACAGTGTTTAAGGTCATAAGACGAAGAAGCCTATTGATTTTCAGCGATTTCCGATAATTAGTGCCAGAGTTATGGCCCTTGATCACTTCAACAAATCTTGTGGACGCTCTAAAAGCCAAAGTTAATATCCGATTGACTTTAAATTTATACACAGTGTTTAAGGTCATAAGACGAAGAAGTCTATTGATTTTCAGCGATTTCCGATAATTAGTGCCAGAGTTATGGCCCTTGATCACATCATAAAATCCTGTGGACGATCTAGAGGCCAAAGTTAATATCTGATTGACTTTAAATTTACACACACTGTTTAAGGTCATGAGACGAAGAAGCCTACTGATTTTCATTGATTTCAAATAATTACTTCCAGAGTTATCTCCCTTGATCACTTCAAAAAACCGTGTGACGCTACAGATGCCAAACTTATCATCCGTTTGACTTCAGATTGATACACAGAGTTTAAGGTGTTGAAACGCACAAGTATTTTGATTTTCAATGAATTTTGATAACAGAACAGCTAAATCCATGATGTTAAATGTTTCCTATACTAATTGATAGCGTGGGGCAAAACTTTATAAAAAGCAAACAAATTCTAATGATTTCAGATAATTACATAATGCGTTGTTTCATTACCAAAAAAAGTAAAAATATGCGACAACCCTTGTTGACTGCCCGGACGATTTAGCTGCTGTGGGCGTATGTTTCGTTGCCTGGCAACCTATCTTTCATAAACTTGTAGCAATAATTCATACAAAGAGAATGTATGTGAAATTTAGTTTGCATGAGTCACTTTTCACGTTATTTTGCTTGTAAAAGAATCAATTATTATTCGATTTTCAATTTTCTTTCACTGTCTGTTGCCTATTGCCACAGTCAACTATTCCAAACCATTTTAATACTTTCACTGTTAACGGAAGTGACGTCATTTAGGCAATAACTGAATTTTTAGCCTTAAAAATACATTTTTTATTCAAATGAGTATTATTTGTAATATTTTTAGAATTATGAAATTTGGTTCCCATCAACAAATAGAATGAACCCATACGATCATATAGATACCACAAAATGGTTTCTAACTTGTACGGTTGCAGAGAAATGGGCGATTTTCCACAAGTCACTTTTTACTTTATTTTGGCTCTAAAAGAATCAGTTATTATTTGATTTTCATAAAATTTTTACCATATGATGTCTTATGCCATTTACGATTTCATAGAACTAATTTAATTGTTTTAGTATCACCGGAAGTGATGTCATTTTGTCAAAAACTGAATTTTTAGCCTGAAAAACAGATATTTTATTCAAATGAGTCTGATTTGTAATGTTTTCAAAATTATGATATTTGATTCCATTCAAAGAATAGACTGAATCCATACGATCATACAGACACCACAAAATGGTTTCTAACTTGTGCGGTTGCAGAGAAATAGTCAATTGTCTACAAGTCACTTTTCAAGGTTTTTGGTCTATAAAAGTGGCAATTATTATTCTATTTACATAAAATTTTCACTATATGATGTCATATGCCATTTCGGATTTCATAAAACTAATTGAACATTTTCATTATCACCGGAATTAATGTAATTTTGTCAGGATCACTTACAAGTAACAAATGTATAAAATGAATTGATATTTGCTCCATTTGATTGATTCTGCGTCCAATTTATTTGATGTGTGCAATGCTTATGGGGAAACCTGTTTAATGGTTTCATTGGTTCCTGAAGTGACATATGTTCAAGGGTAATGTGACACCGGACGTGACATGTTAAAGAGTAACGTGGCACCAGTGAAACCCGTCATTCCTGCATGCAGGTCTAGTTTTAACTGTGTTAATTTCATCAATTGTCATAAATAATTTCATCTATTATCATCATGAAGTTTGTACAGCTCAGCATAACATCTTCAGGAACAACTTGTAACATCATTTCTACGGTTTGGTTAATAATTTCAGTGAACTTTTCAATGAATCAATATCATATGAGACTCGATCAAAGTTTTTTACATCCGCCATTTGCATCCAACGGACAGGACAGCTAATCCAGCAATTTTGAATAAACAACTCCACTTAAAGTTCCATTTACGATGCTTTATGATAAAAATTATATGTGTACTCCAGTGGGACGACGTCCATCCCCATCCAGGCCCTAAACAAATCAGTAGGTCTAATTATGTCAGTAGTAATACATCAACAAATAGAGAAGGGAGACAATACAATGTATGTGCTCAATTCAAACAAACAAACGAACCAAGGTTGTAATAGTAATATGCCCAACATGTTTTTCCTGTACACATGCTAAATACTTATCCCCATCTATAGTAAACAAATCGAATCTAAAGGGTTCTCTATCCTATGAAACTGAATGTTACCAATGTTTGTACGCGAATAGTGTAAAAATATGGTATATCATGGTTGTGGACTCTCTACAGGTCACAATTCTTATCCGATTTTGATGAAAAGTCACATTTCTAGGTTGTGTACCGTCACACCATAATCATTGTTGGTTTCGAATTTCATTAATATCAGACTGGAACTGACCAACTAAATGACTGCTCCCAATACAGTATGAAATACAGGACTTAAAGATGTAGGAAAAATCACTTTCGGTATTGCTTGTTCTCTGTCCATCTCTCGAAAATGTGGGCGTATCCTGCCTGGCAGTGCCAGCCTATCTTTCCATGATGACATTGAAATCAGGGAAAATGTAGAACCACCGATTTCCAGTACAACGGATATCTTAAGTGATTTATTCCAATGTTTTGTGAATAAAGGATTACACTTTCTTCATGTAAATAATGTTCGATCATTACTACCTAAATTAGCTGAACTGCGACTGATTGCTTCATATTCTGTGGCAGCAGTTATATCAATTTCTGAAACATGGCTGGATAAAAGTGTTAATGACAGCGAAGTTGGGATAACAATTATAACATTGTACGAAAAGATAGGAATAGACAGGGCGGGGGAGTATGTTTATATGTCAGATCAGACTTGGCCACAACCACCAGACCGGATTTGCAACATAATCATGCTGAATCCGTGTTTATCGAACTCTTATTACCTAAAACTAAACCAATTCTTGTTGGAACTATCTACAGGCCACCTAAGCAAAATAACTTTCTGGAACTCTTTGAAGCAGTTATCTCGAAATTGAATTTTGACAATGAAACTATACTCCTAGGTGATATCAATATATGTTTGTCAAAAATGTGTAGCCCATTGTATAAACCATATATTAATATTCTAAAGCTTTATAACTTTCAGCAGATATTCGTCAACGTTATAAGAGTGACAGCAACAAGTAAAAGTATTATTGATCACATATTATGTAACTTTAGTGAAAAAATATGTAATTCTGGGGTAATAAATGTAGGTCTGAGTGATTATTACATTACCTATTGTACTAGGAAATGTAACAGGGTCCCAATTAATAAACATAATGTAATTGAAATTAGATCTCTTAAACAATATTGCAAAGATGAATTTATTCAAAAATTACTTGATACAAATTGGGATAATCTTTTTAATAGCACAAATGTCACTGAAGCTTGTTAAGTTTCAAAGATTTATTTACTGAAGTATTGAATTCTGTTGCCCCTATTAAACACATCAGATTAAAACAAAGGACTGAACCATGGGTAAATAATGAAATTTTAGACTTGATATCAAAAAGAGATTGGCATCTAAACCGTTTCAGAAAAACTGAAAATCCAAATGATTACAAAAGCTTTTGTAAAATTAGAAACAAAACACAGAGAGTAATAAAGAAAGTTAAATCAACATATTTAGCAAACAAATTAGAAGAAAACAAAAATAATTCCAAAAAACTATGTCAAAATCTTAAAGATCTTGGATTGAAAAACAATAAAAACTAGACCTGCTTGCAGGACTGAAGGCTTTCACCTTGGCCACGCGATTGACGTGTTGACAGATGCGTGACAAAAGACTACCCCCCGCACACACTCCTAATGACACACACACATACACCTATATATAACTGAGATATTAAGACTCGCTTGACTTGCGCATTACGATAAAAGGAAATAGAAAAATGAATTTGAACAATTCAGATCATAATAATACCAGATCAATAGAATTGGACAGATGTCGAAAATCCAAATATGTATTTGAAAATCAAAATTCCAGGAAATAACAATTTTAACAAATTTTCAAAAACAATTGAGAACGACATGGTTATCTCAATTCGAATGTTATCGCATCCACAATAACCCCGGCTGTATAAAAATATAACTTTGTCAAAAATCGGTTGGGAATTGACATAATTAGGATCGAATTTCATTCGTGCATGTTAAAGATTTACATCATTTCCGGTCTGTTCACAACTTTTGCAATAGATCTAAGTACTAACTGTATAAACACAGGAGAAACCAATATTCACAACTCTATCTGTTTTAGTTTCAGAAATCTAAACGAACAAAAAACAAAAAAGTTTTCCGAATGAGACAAAAAAGTATTTTAAGTATCAGATAATAACGAAAACCCAAAATCACACCTTTCCACATTAATTTTTCAACATTGTAACCAGGGTTCTTAATCCATTTTGAAATGAACCGGCCACAGGCACCCCTAACGGATAGTCGTCTTTTGAACAACAGACATGTTGGTTGATGCATACTCTATTCACGTCAGTAATTAGGCTATCAGTAATTGCATAACGTTATGGTATTCCGTGTAATATTATAATAATAACTTCTAATAAACAAAGCCTGTGTTGTTATTCCATACTAGTATTCATATATCCATACATTATCGAAATTTATAGTCAAATTTTGACATAATGCATAATCTATTTTTGCTTTCATCCAAACAAACGGAAGTTAGAATTAATTTAGTAAAAAGAAAAACTACAAGCAAATACAAATAAGTTCGTTTTTATACGCCCACATTGAAATGTGGTCGTATATTGTCGTCGCCCCCGTCCGTCCGTCCGTCCGTCGGTCCGTCGGTCCGTCCGTCGGTCCGTCCGTCCGTCCGTCGGTCCGGCGTCCACAATTGCTTGTGGACGCTCTACAGTCTAAAGTTAATATTCGATTGACTTTAAATTTATACACAGTGTTTAAAGTCATGAGACGAAGAAGCCTATTGTTTTCCAGCGATTTCCGATAATAACTACCAGAGTTATGGCCCTTGATCACTTCAAAAAATCTTGTGGACGCTCTAGAGGCCAAAGTTAATATCCGATTGACTTTAAATTTATACACAGCGTTTAAGGTCATAAGACAATGACGCCTATTGATTTTCGGCAATTTCCAATAATTAATGCCAGAGTTATGGCCCTTGATCTCTTTAAAAAATCTTGTGGATGCTCTAAAGGTCAAAGTTAATATCCGATTGACTTTAAATTTATACACAGTGTTTAAGGTCATAAGACGAAGAAGCCTATTGATTTTCAGCGATTTCCGATAATTAGTGCCAGAGTTATGGCCCTTGATCACTTCAAAAAATCTTGTGGACGCTCTAGAGGCCAAAGTTAATATCCGATTGACTTTAAATTTATACACAGTGTTTAAGGTCATAAGACGAAGACGCCTATTGATTTTCAGCGATTTCCGATAATTAGTGCCAGAGTTATGGCCCTTGATCACCTCAAAAAATCTTGTGGACGCTCTAGAGGCCAAAGTTAATATCCGGTTGACTTTAGATTTATACACAGTGTTTAAGATCATGAGACGAAGAAGCCTATCGATTTTCGGCGATTTCCGATAATTAATGCCAGAGTTATTGCCCTTTTTCTCTTTTTAAAAAATCATGTGGACGCTCTAAAGGTCAAAGTTAATATCCGATTGACTTTAAATTTATACACAGTGTTTAAGGTCATAAGACGAAGAAGCCTATTGATTTTCAGCGATTTCCGATAATTAGTGCCAGAGTTATGGCCCTTGATCACTTCAAAAAATCTTGTGGACGCTCTAGAGGCCAAAGTTAATATCCGATTGACTTCAAATTTATACACAGTGTTTAAGGTCATAAAACAAAGACGCCTATTGATTTTCAGCGATTTCCATTAATTAGTGCCAGAGTTATGGCCCGTGGACGCTCTGGAGGCCAAAGTTAATATCCGATTGACTTTAGATTTACACACAGTGTTTAAGTTCATGAGACGAAGAATCCTATTGATTTTCTGCGATTTCAAATAATTACTGCCAGAGTTATCTCCCTTGATAACTTCAAAAATTCTTGTGACGCTATAGAGGCCAAAGTTACCATCCGATTGACTTCAGATTGATACATAGAGTTTAAGGTGTTGAAACGAACAAGTATTTTGATTTTCAATGAATTTAGATAACTGAACAGCTAAATCCATGATATTAAATGTTTCATGTATATACTAATTGTTAGCGTGGGGTAAAACTTTATAAAAAGCAATCAAATTCTAATGATTTTCTAATAATTACATAATGAGTTGTTACTCTTAATCAGTTTTTATACGCCCACATTGAAATGTGGTCGTATATTGTCGTCGCCCCCGTCCGTCCGTCCGTCCGTCCGTCCGTCGGTCCGTCGGTCCGTCGGTCCGGCGTCCACAATTGCTTGTGGACGCTCTACAGGCTAAAGTTAATATCCGATTTACTTTAAATTTATACACTGTGTTTAAGGTCATGAGACGAAGAAGCCTATTGTTTTTCAGCGATTTCCGATAATAACTACCAGAGTTATGGCCCTTGATCACTTCAAAAAATCTTGTGGACGCTCTAGAGGCCAAAGTTAATATCCGATTGACTTTAAATTTATACACAGCGTTTAAGGTCATAAGACAATGACGCCTATTGATTTTCGTCGATTTCCGATAATTAGTGCCAGAGTTATGACCCTTGATCTCTTTAAAAAATCTTGTGGACGCTCTAAAGGTCAAAGTTAATATCCGATTGACTTTAAATTTATACACAGTGTTTAAGGTCATAAGACGAAGAAGCCTATTGATTTTCAGCGATTTCCCATAATTAGTGCCAGAGTTATGGCCCTTGATCACTTCAAAAAATCTTGTGGACGCTCTAGAGGCCAAAGTTAATATCCGATTGACTTTAAATTTATACACAGTGTTTACGGTCATAAGACGAAGACGCCTATTGATTTTCAGCGATTTCCGATAATTAGTGCCAGAGTTATGGCCCTTGATCACCTCAAAAAATCTTGTGGACGCTCTAGAGGCCAAAGTTAATATCCGATTGACTTTAGATTTATACACAGTGTTTAAGGTCATGAGACGAAGAAACCTATTGATTTTCGGCGATTTCCGATAATTAGTGCCAGAGTTATGGCCCTTGATCTCTTTAAAAAATCATGTGGACGCTCTAAAGGTCAAAGTTAATATCCGATTGACTTTAAATTTATACACAGTGTTTAAGGTCATAAGACGAAGAAGCCTATTGATTTTCAGCGATTTCCGATAATTAATGCCAGAGTTATGGCCCTTGATCACCTCAAAAAATCTTGTGGACGCTCTGGAGGCCAAAGTTAATATCCGATTGACTTTAGATTTATACACAGTGTTTAAGGTCATGAGACGAAGAAGCCTATTGATTTTCAGCGATTTCAAATAATTACTGCCAGAGTTATCTCCCTTGATAACTTCAAAAATTCTTGTGACGCTATAGAGGCCAAAGTTACCATCCGATTGACTTCAGATTGATACATAGAGTTTAAGGTGTTGAAACGAACAAGTATTTTGATTTTCAATGAATTTAGATAACTGAACAGCTAAATCCATGATATTAAATGTTTCATGTATATACTAATTGTTGGCGTGGGGTAAAACTTTATAAAAAGCAATCAAATTCTAATGATTTTCTGATAATTACATAATGAGTTGTTACTCTTAATCAGTTTTTAGTGTATTACAAATGTTTCATTACCGAAAAAAGTAAAAATATGCGACAACCCTTGTTGACTGTCCGGACGATTTAGCTGCTGTGGGCGTATGTTTCGTTGCCTGGCAACCTATCTTTACAGAATACGGTATCCAATTTTAAGAACCCATATGATAATTGTAATAATGATTAACTTTTAAAATATAAGAATTCAAATTATAATTTTAACCATAGCTTCTGGAATTATATTTGTAGACTTTTTTTTATTTTACATTCTTTATTGATATTAAATTTTTATACTTTTATATTTATTAATACAATTTATTTTTGATTAACAACAATATTTTATTATTGATATAACCTCTCCTAGATTACATTTTTTATACGCCCACATTGAAATGTGGTCGTATATTGTCGTCGCCCCCGTCCGTTCGTCCGTCCGTCCGTCCGTCCGTCCGTCGGTCCGTCGGTCCGGCGTCCACAATTGCTTGTGGACGCTCTAGAGGCCAAAGTTAATATCCGATTGACTTCAAATTTATACACAGTGTTTAAGGTCATGAGACGAAGAAGCCTATCGATTTTCAGCGATTTCTAATAATTAGTGCAAGAGTTGTGGCCCTTGATTAATTACTGCCAGAGTTATGGCCCTTGATCACATCAAAAAATCCTGTGGACACTCTAGAGGCCAAAGTTAATATCCGATTGACTTTAAATACACACACACTGTTTAAGGTCATGAGACGAAGAAGCCTATTGATTTTGAGCGATTTCAAATAATTACTTCCAGAGTTGTCTCCCTTGATCACTTCAAAAAACCTTGTAATGTTATAGAGGCCAAACTTATCATCCGATTGACTTCAGATTGATACACAGAGTTTAAGGTGTTGAAACGAACAAGTATTTTGATTTTCAATGAATTTTGATAACTGAACTGCTAAATCCATGATATTAAATGTTTCCTATACTAATTGTTAGCGTGGGGCAAAACTTTTATAAAAAGCAAACAAATTCTAATGATTTTCAGATAATTACATAATGAGTTGTTACTCTTAATCAGATTTTAGTGTATTACAAATGTTTCATTACCAAATTACCAAAAAAAGTAAAAATATGCGACAACCCTTGTTTACTGCCCGGACGATTTAGCTGCTGTGGGCGTATGTTTTGTTGCCTGGCAACCTATCTTTAGTGTATTACAAATGTTTCATTACCGAAAAAAGTAAAAATATGCAACAACCCTTGTTGACTGCCCGGACGATTTAGCTGCTGTGGGCGTATGTTTCGTTGCCTGGCAACCTATCTTTAATTATTTTATACGTTAAACATTTGTCAATATATAAAAGTATATTAGTAAGCACGTGTCAATAATAAAACAATGTAGCACAAATTATTTTCCGTGAATAGTCGGGGCTCGGAAATATGCCGTACGGGCAAACGATGATGTGGCCAATTCTGATTCAGATTAGTTTATTTTTAGTGTTACCGGTACTCGCAAAAAGTAGACTTTAATAACTTATATGAATGAGACAAAACATTTTCTGTGAATTTTCATCAAACGAAAGACGTTTGAAAGGAGTTATATATAACTATTCAGATCTAAATTATCTTCTAGTCTTCAACCACAGGCACTTGAAGGGATTAAAATAAATTAAAATAAAACTTCTTACCACTGCTTAATAAATACAAGAAGGTAAGTCACTACGCCATCTTTGTTTTGACTGAGATACCATGAATCGTCTGAATTCATCTCACAATACTCACTAGTTCTAACACTTCATGTCATTTTTATTGCTAACGAGACTTTATTTGATTATTATTCACCTTCAGATGTAATTAAATTGGTCATTTAACACTGTTATTGATAACAAATCAAACTTGAACCGCTATCATTTATCCACAATCAACTTGCCGAGACCGGAAGTAATCCGAAAATAGGTCAAAAGAAGTCTGTGTCACCCAGTTCCTTTATAAACCTATCATTACTCTATATGTGCATAGGAACTGGGTGATCGAGTTTCGCCTAACAGCGGCCTCGCTTCGTAGGCTTTATCACGTTATAGAACTTACGAAGCCAGGCCGCTGTTGATTGAGACTTGATCATCCAGGTCCTATGCACATATCGAGTATTGATAGGTTTATAAAGTGACTGAGTGACACAGACTTCTTTTGACCTTATTTCGGGTTTCTTCCGGGCTCGGCAAGTTGAATATTGGTAAATGATAGCTTTTTAAGTTTGATTTGTTATTAATAACGCTGTAAAAGGACAAATTTAATTACATCGGAAGGTGAATAATGATCAAATAAAGTCTCGTTGGCAATAAAAATGACATGAAGTGTCAGAACTAGTGAGTATTGTGAGATGACACCAGACAATATATCATAAAAAAGTCAGAACATATAGATCATATAGGCTAGTTATAGTCAAGCAGTAGTAAGAAGTTTTATTTTAATCCCTTCAAGTCCCTGTGTCTTCAACTTTGGCTGACCGATATTGGACGTGGGAGGATCTCCAGCTTTTGGAACTTCCAAATACAATGCCTACGTGCATGCTTGAAGTTCAAGGTCAACGCCGCCATTATTTTCGGCTATTCTTTTACCGAACTTGGCATGAATTAACTCAACAAAGTTGTTTATTTACGAAATGAGCTGAGAAGGATTGACACTGAATGTATTCATTGCATTGATTGACTCTTTGATGGGTTAATTAATTGACGACTAATAATTACCTCTTTGTAATCGGCTGAAAATAGATTTATATATGACACCGTAGTGGCTTGTTGTTCATTGTTTTATCAAGCATGATAATTAACTCTTTGTAAATCGGCCGAAAGTAGATCGATATATTATACCATAGTGGCCAATTCATTGTTTTACGATTCGGCTAGATTAAAGATCAATCGGCTATAGCCGACAAAAAGCAGCCGATTAAGATCCCTGATTGTAATGGAGGGGTGCCTTCTTTATAAACAGCTTCAACAGAGAGCTTTATTTTCACTGGTACCAAATGATGACGTCATGTAGACAAAAAACCTGGGATATTAATTTCAGGAGTAACTGTTTATTACTAAAATGAATTATTTTCTCTCTAGAAGCACCAGTACCAGATATTGGTTACCATTGAAACACCCTTAGTTAAAATATTGCCACTTTTTAAAAAAAAATGCAAGCTATATATATGCTTTATACGTATGCAAAACGTTCCAATTATAACCAATTCGGACTTTTGTCGATGTCACACCAATGTGTACAAGGGACTTCGGAATCGCGTTCATGTCAGCTACTCAAATATTTAACTGGTTCAAAAATTGATTTAATATTAAATGAAATATCGACAATTTTCTGATTTCGTGCACGTTAAAGATTTGACGTCACTAACATATACAAATATATACTATTCAAAAAAAGTAGGGGATATTTGATTTTTAAGTGTTATTAAAGTCACCTAATGACAAAATGAAATGAAGTTCACATTCATCGATTTATTCCAAATGATCGTTAGACTAAGTAAGGCACAGACTGACCATTATAAGGGTAAAATGATACCCGGGGTCAAACAGAAAAGTTACCACAGCATCACAACAAAGTCAGTAACGGGTAAATCCTCCTCTGTTTGCCAAACAAGCATTGATCCGACGTGGCATACTCCTAATGAGACGTCTAAGGTCATTTTGGTCCAGATTGTCCCATTCCTGTTGCAACGCAGCAGCAAGTTCTTGGACATTGGCAGGAAGTTGTTGACGTTGACGTAACCTCTGTCCAAGCATGTCCCAGACATGATCGATGGGGGAGAGGTCTAGACTCAGTGCTGGCCAAGGTAATGTGGTGATGTTCTGTTGTTGGAGGTAACCTGTAACGATCCTGGCCCTGTGACATCTTGCGTTGTCATCCTGGAAGATGAAACGGCGGCCACGACGTCGTGCAAACGGCACAACATGGACTGCCAAGATCTTGTCCCAGTAGTATTGGCCTGTAACACGCCCTGCAACAAAATGTAAAGCCGTTCTTCCAGCAACAGTGATGCCTCCCCACACCATAACAGAACCACCCCCAAATCAATCATGTCTGATGACGTTAACGTCTTGGAAGCGCTCGTTTCGACGACGCCACACCCTCCTATGTCTGTCCAAAAATTCAACAGTGAACCTTGACTCATCTGAAAACATCACATTGCTCCAGCGTCGATTATCCCAGTGTTGACGATCCCTACACCAACGACGTCTTGCCTGAATGTGATGATCTCTCAAACAAGGGATCACGCGAGGACGTCGGGCGTGAAGGTGACCCCTATGCAGTCGATTCCGAATCGTCTGGCCACTCACTCTCACACCAGTGTCTGTTTGAAGACGAGCGCTGATCTGATTTGCTGTGATGACACGATTTCTCAAGGCCAAGGTACGGATAAATCGATCCTGGGCTTGAGTTGTCGCCCTTGGTCGACCTGAGCGTGGTCTGTCCTGTATAGATTGTGTATCACGGTATCTGGACCATAGCCTGCTTATGATAGATTGAGAAACATTCATCGTCCGCGCCACAACCACCTGTGTTGTGCCGATCTGTAGCATGCCAAGGGCACGTAACCTTTCATTTTTGGTAAGCCGACGCATATCAAAATTTGTTTTCTGGTCACTAAAACAATTAAACTGATGTTTCCACCCTGGAATTCAATGCCACAATGACTGTAACATTCAAAGTCAAAGTCGTGCAAATCTTGGGTTGGACCCCCATGATGATGCCAAGCATCACCTGCATTCCATGCGGTAGCTATTGGTGCGTTTGGGCGTCACATGTAACTGGAAATGTTTCTTCTGTTAGGTTCTATAGTGACTTTTTTCGTAGTCATTTGCATATTTTAGTATTATGCCCCAAAAATCAAATATCCCCTACTTTTTTTGAATAGTATAATATTTATTATAGATAGAATCTATGCTCAAACTACATCATGCTTTCTCTCACGGGCGCAATATTCGTACTTCTGCACGATACTACTGCAAGATACAACTGCAACCTCTTAAAGATTGGACTTGCTTACAAACAGCGCGAGCCGTCGATTTATGTCGAGATAATTACGGTTATGAGGTAATTTTGACAAAGAAGAAACAATGTTAATTCAAAGACTAATTATTACACACAGAAATCAACTATTTCTGTTACAGGGTCACTAAACCCATATTTTGAATATAAGTAAACACCCAAAGTGGAAATACTTTTAGCTCAAATATCGTCATTGTGAAAGAAAAAGGGACTTTTGAACATGCTCTAAACGTTGGTAATACGTACAGATTGTATCAACTCTTACTGCATGTTTCGCTTAACAATGAAAGGTGACGTTTTCAATTTTCGATCCATTTGTTCTCATACTCCTGATATTTCTAACTGTTGCGCAATGGTTTCATACATAAGAAGACTACCGATAAAACTCTCTGTAGAAGAAGTTCCTAAAAAATATTACGTTGACTTTTCGAGAAAAGGACCCCTAAACATGCTCCAAATCGTAAAAATATGCCGTTTTCAGTTTTCGATCTCTTTTTTCGGCTACCCCAGACATTTAAAAAATTGTACATTGGTTTCACACAACAGACTACCCATTGGACTCTTGATTGAGAAAGTTTTTAAAAAATCGTTGGCGGCGCTTCCAAGAAATTTGCGTTCAAACATGCTCGAAATTAAAAAAAAAGCATACTTTTCAAAGTCATAACTTTCTAAATTTTGATTGCAAACCTGTCGCTTAGTACCATCTGATTGACAATTCAATTGACTATTACACGATATAATAATTCAAGTACTCGGTAACCAACCAATTGATACATTGTATTTTCTGCACAAACACACATTTTTATACGCCCACATTTGTACGCGAATACTGTTAAAAAATGGTATATCAAGGTTGTGGACCCTGTGGATGTCACAATTTTAATTCGATTTTGATGAAACTTGAAATTCATGGTTATAACCCAAAGATCTTGCTTCCTTTCGATATTTGCGCATATCGGATCGTAACTTCCTGAATTATGGCCCCTGATTATACGCAAAATCGCCTTTTTTATACGCCCACATTGAAATGTGGTCGTATATTGTCGTCGCCCCCGTCCGTCCGTCCGTCGGTCCGGCGTCCACAATTGCTTGTGGACGCTCTACAGGCTAAAGTTAATATCCGATTGACTTTAAATTTATACACAGTGTTTAAGGTCATGAGACGAAGAAGCCTATTGTTTTTCAGCGATTTCCGATAATAACTACCAGAGTTATGGCCCTTGATCACTTCAAAAAATCTTGTGGACGCTCTAGAGGCCAAAGTTAATATCCGATTGACTTTAAATTTATACATAGGGGTTAAGGTCATAAGACAATGACGCCTTTTGATTTTCGGCGATTTCCGATAATTAGTGCCAGAGTTATGGCCCTTGATCTCTTTAAAAAATCTTGTGGACGCTCTAAAGGTCAAAGTTAATATCCGATTGACTTTAAATTTATACACAGTGTTTAAGGTCATAAGACGAAGAAGCCTATTGATTTTCAGCGATTTCCGATAATTAGTGCCAGAGTTATGGCCCTTGATCACTTCAAAAAATCTTGTGGACGCTCTAGAGGCCAAAGTTAATGTCCGATTGACTTTAGATTTATACACAGTGTTTAAGGTCATAAAACGAAGAAGCCTATTGATTTTCACCGATTTCCGATAATTAGTGCCAGAGTTATGGCCCTTGATCACTTCAAAAAATCTTGTGGACGCTCTAGAGGCCAAAGTTAATATCCGATTGACTTTAGATTTATACACAGTGTTTAAGGTCATGAGACGAAGAAGCCTATCGATTTTCGGCGATTTCCGATAATTAATGCCAGAGTTATTGCCCTTGATCTCTTTAAAAAATCATGTGGACGCTCTAAAGGTCAAAGTTAATATCCGATTGACTTTAAATTTATACACAGTGTTTAAGGTCATAAGACAAAGAAGCCTATTGATTTTCAGCGATTTTCGATAATTAGTGCCAGAGTTATGGCCCTTGATCACTTCAAAAAATCTTGTGAACGCTCTAGAGGCCAAAGTTAATATCCGATTGACTTCAAATTTATACACAGTGTTTAAGGTCATAAGACAAAGACGCCTATTGATTTTCAGCGATTTCCGATAATTAGTGCCAGAGTTATGGCCCTTGATCACCTCAAAAAATCTTGTGGACGCTCTGGAGGCCAAAGTTAATATCCGATTGACTTTAGATTTATACACAGTGTTTAAGGTCATGAGACGAAGAAGCCTATTGATTTTCAGCGATTTCAAATAATTACTGCCAGAGTTATCTCCCTTGATAACTTCAAAAATTCTTGTGACGCTATAGAGTTCAAAGTTACAATCCGATTGACTTCAGATTGATACATAGAGTTTAAGGTGTTGAAACGAACAAGTATTTTGATTTTCAATGAATTTAGATAACTGAACAGCTAAATCCATGATATTAAATGTTTCATGTATATACTAATTGTTAGCGTGGGGTAAAACTTTATAAAAAGCAATCAAATTCTAATGATTTTCTAATAATTACATAATGAGTTGTTACTCTTAATCAGTTTTTAGTGTATTACAAATGTTTCATTACCGAAAAAAGTAAAAATATGCAACAACCCTTGTTGACTGCCCGGACGATTTAGCTGCTGTGGGTGTATGTTTCGTTGCCTGGCAACCTATCTTTAGTGTATTACAAATGTTTCATTAGCGAAAAAAGTAAAAATATGCGACAATCCTTGTTGACTGCCCGGACGATTTAGCTGCTGTGGGCGTATGTTTCGTTGCCTGGCAACCTATCTTTTTAGCTTGTGGTTCCTCTGGAGGTCACAATTATTATCCGATATAAAAAAACGTTTGATTATATTACCGTTACACTGTTTGGAAGGTTGAGTTGGAATTTCAGGAAAATCAGACCAAAATTGCCATACAAAATGGCCGCCGTTTGTACGCGAATACTGTTAAAAAAAATAGGTTGCCAGGCAACGAAACATACGCTCACACAGCAGCTAAATCGTCCGGGCAGTCAACAAGAGTTGTCGCATATTAAGTAATTATCAGAAAATCATTAGAATTTGTTTGGTTTTTATAAAGTTCTGCTCCATGCTAATGTAAAGTATACGAATCATTTGATATCATGGAATAAGCTGTCACCTCCACTGGATACGAAACATTTAATATTATGGCGACTTTTCGTACAATCAGGGGCCATAATTCAGGAAGTTACGATCAGATATGTCCAAATATCGGCAGGAACCAAGATCTTTCAGTTTGACCAAAATGGAATTAAAATTGTGACCTCTACAGGGTACACAACCTTGATATATCATATTTTTACACTATTCGTGTAAAAATGGCAGCCATTTTGTTCATCAATTTTGGTCCGATGTTCACAAAATTCAAACTGAAAATTCATTACAGTGTAATGGTGATATAATCAAATGTTTTTGAACTCCATAAAGGCAATTTTCCGTATAATCAGAGGCCATAATTCAGGAAATTACAATCCGATATGCGCAAATATTGCAAGGAACCAAGATCTTTAGGTTATAAAAATGTATTTCAAGTTTATTCAAAAACGTATTAAAATTGTGACCCCTATAGGGTTCACAACCTTGATATACCATATTTTTACACCATTCGCGTACAAACGGCGGTCATTTTGTTTGTCAATTTTGGTCCGATTTTCATGAAATTCAAACTCAACCTAGATTACCCTGTAACGGTGATATAATCAAACGTTTTTTTAAATCAGGTAATAATTGTTACCTCCAGAGGGACCACAAGGTGATAAAGGCGATTTTTAGTACAATCAGGGGCCATAATTCAGGAAGTTATGATCCAATGGGCGCAAATATCGAAAAGAACCAAGATCTTTATGTTATAAACATGTATTTCAAGTTTCATCAAAATCAGTTCAAAATTGTGACCTCTATAGGGTCCACAACCTTGATAAAACATATATTCACACTATTCGCGTACAAACAGCGGCCATTTTGTCCGTCAATTTTGGTCCAATTTTCACGAAATTCCACATCATCTTTTTATACGCCCACATTTTCATGTGGACGTATTATGTCGTCGCCCCTGTCCGTCCGGACATCCGTCCGTCCGTCTGTCTGTCCGTCCGTCCGTCCGTCCGTCCGTCCGTCCGTCCGTCCGGACGTCCGTCCGTCCACAATTTGTTTGTGGACTCTCTACAGGTCACAATTCTTATCCAATTTTGACGAAACTTGAAATATAGGTTTATCCCCATAAGGTCTCGGTTCCTTTCGATATTGGCATGTATCGGATCAAAACTTCATGGATTATGGCCCCTGATTGTACGAAAAATCACGTTTTTAGCTTGTGGACCCTATAGAGGTCACAATTTTGAACCGATTTTGATGAAACTTGACATGCATGTTTGTAACCCAAAGATCTTGGTTCCTTTCGATATTTGCGGCTATCGGAATGTAATTTCCTGAATTATGGCCCCTGATTGTCCGAAAAATCACCCTTTTTAGCTTGTGGTCCCTCTGGAGGTCACAATTATTATTCGATTTAAAAAAAACCGTTTGATTATATCACCGTTACACCCTAAGGAAGGTTGAGTTCGAATTTCGGGAAAATCGGACGAAAATTGCCATACAAAATGGCCGCCGTTTGTACGCGAATACTGTTAAAAAATGGTATATCAAGATTGTGGACCCTGTGGAGGTCACAATTTTGATTCGATTTTGATGAAACTTCAAATTCATGGTTATAACCCAAAGATCTTGCTTCTTTTCGATATTTGTGCATATCGGATCGTAACTTCCTGAATTATGGCCCCTGATTATACGCAAAATCGCCTTTTTTTTAGCTTGGAGGTCACAATTATTATTCGATTTAAAAAACCGTTTGATTATATCACCGTTACACCCTAAGGAAGGTTGAGTTCGAATTTCGGGAAAATCCGACGAAAATTGCCATACAAAATGGCCGCCGTTTGTACGCGAATACTGTTAAAAAATGGTATATCAAGATTGTGGACCCTGTGGAGGTCACAATTTTGATTCGATTTTGATGAAACTTCAAATTCATGGTTATAACCCAAAGATCTTGCTTCCTTTCGATATTTGCGCATATCGGATCGTAACTTCCTGAATTATGGCCCCTGATTATACGCAAAATCGCCTTTTTTTTAGCTTGGAGGTCACAATTATTATTCGATTTAAAAAAACGTTTGATTATATCACCGTTACACCCTAAGGAAGGTTGAGTTCGAATTTTGGGAAAATCGGACGAAAATTGCCATACAAAATGGCCGCCGTTTGTATGCGAATACTGTTAAAAAATGGTATATCAAGGTTGTGGACCCTGTGGAGGTCACAATTTTGATTCGATTTTGATGAAACTTGAAATTCATGGTTATAACCCAAAGATCTTGCCTCCTTTTGATATTTGCGCATATCGGATCGTAACTTCCTGAATTATGGCCCCTGATTATACGCAAAATTGCCTTTTTTTTAGCTTGGAGGTCACAATTATTATCCGATTTAAAAAAACGTTTGATTATATTACTGTTACACCGTAAGGAAGGTTGAGTTCGAATTTCGGGAAAATCAGACCAAAATTGCCACACAAAATGGCCGCCGTTTGTACGCTAATACTGTTAAAAAATGGTATATCAAGGTTGTGGACGCTGTAAAGGTCACAATTTTAATTCGATTTTGATGAAACTTGAAATTCATGGTTATAACCCAAAGATCTTGGTTCTTTTCGATATTTGCGCATATCGGATCGTAACTTCCTGAATTATGGCCCCTGGTTATACGCAAAATCCCCCTTTCTTTAGTTTGTGGACCCTCTGGAGGTCACAATTATTATCCAATTTAAAAAAACGTTTGATTATATCACCGTTGCACTGTAATTTCGGGAAAATCGGACTAAAATTGACAGACAAAATGGCCGCCGTTTGTACGCGAATACTGTTAAAAAAATGATATATCATGATTGTGGAGCCTGTATAGGTCATAATTTTAATTCGATTTTGATGAGGATGGTTCAGTTCTAATTTCGTGAAAATCGTACCAAAATTGCCGGACGAAATGGTCGCCGTTTGTACGCGAATAGTGTAAAAATATGGTTGTGGACTCTCTACAGGTCACAATTTTTATCCGATTTTTATCATGGTTGTGGACTCTCTACAGGTCACAATTCTTATCCGATTTTGATGAAAAGTCACATTTCTAGGTTGTGTACCGTCACACCATAATCATTGTCGGTTTCGAATTTCATTAATATCAGACTGGAACTGACCAACTAAATGGCTGCTCCCAATACAGTATGAAATACAGGACTTAAAGATGTAGGAAAAATCACTTTTGGTATTGCTTGTTCTCTGTCCATCTTTCGAAAATGTGGGCGTATCCTGCCTGGCAGTGCCAGCCTATCTTATACCAATGTAACGGTGATATAATCAAACGTTTTTTTAAATCGGATAACAATTTTGACCTACAGAGGGGCCACAAGCTAAAAAAGGCAATTTTTCGGTCAGTCACAGGACATAATTCAGGAAGTTACGATCAGATGGGGCAAATATAGAAAGTACCCAAGATCTTTGGGTTATAAACATACATGTCAAGTTCAAAATTGTGACCTCTATAGCTTGATATAACATTTTTTCACACTATTCGAGTACATACGGCGACCATTTTGCCTGTCAATTTTGGTCCGATTTTCACGAAATTCGATCTCGACCTCCATTAACTTGTAACGGTGGTATAATCAAACGTTTTTTTAAATCGGATAACAATTTTGACCTCCAGAGGGACCACAAGCTAAAAGGGGTGATTTTTTGGACAATCAGGGGCCATAATTCAGGAAGTTACGATCCGATGGGCGCAAATATTGAAAGGAACCAAGACCTTTGGGTTATAAACATACATGTCAAGTTTCATGAAAATCAGTTCAAAATTGTGACCTCTATAGGGTCCACAACCTTGATATAACATTTTTTCACACTATTCGCGTACAAACGGCGGCCATTTTGTCTGTCAATTTTGGTGCGATTTTCACGAAATTCGAGCTCAACCCCCATAACTATGTAACAGTGATATAATCAAACGTTTTTTTGAATCGGATAACAATTTTGACCTCCAGAGGGAACACAAGCTAAAAAGTGTGATTTTTCGAACAATCAGGGGCCATAATTCAGGAAGTTACGATCCGATATGCACAAATATCGAAAGGAACCAAGATCTTTCGGTTATAAACATGCATTTCAAGTTTCATGAAAATCGGTTCAAAATTGTGACCTCTATAGGGTCCACAACCTTGATATAACATATTTTCACACTATTCGCGTACAAACAGCGGCCATTTTGTCTGTCAATTTAGTCCGATTTTCACGAAATTCGAACTCAACCCCCATAACTATGTAACGGTGATATAATCAAACGTTTTTTTGAATCGGATAACAATTTTGACCTCCACAAGGAACACAAGCTAAAAAGGGTGATTTTTCGGACAATCAGGGGCCATAATTCAGGAAGTTACGATCCGATATGCGCAAATATCGAAAGGAACCAAGATCTTTCGGTTATAAACATGCATTTCAAGTTTCATGAAAATCGGTTCAATATTGTGACCTCTATAGGGTCCACAACCTTGATATAACATATTTTCACACTATTCGCGTACAAACGGCGGCCATTTTGTCTGTCAATTTGGGTCCGATTTTCACGAAATTCAAACTCAACCCCCATAACTATGTAACAGTGATATAATCAAACGATTTTTTGAATCAGATTACAATTTTGACCTCCACAGGGAGCACACGCTAAAAAGGGTGATTTTTCGGACAATCAGGGGCCATAATTCAGGAAGTTATGATCCGATATGCGCAAATATCGAAAGGAACCAAGATCTTTCGGTTATAAACATGCATTTCAAGTTTCATCGAAATCATATCAAAATTGTGACCTCTACACTGTTCACAAGCTAAAAACGTGATTTCTCGTACAATCAGGGGCCATAACCCATGAAGTTGTTACAGTCCAATGCATGCCAATATCGAAAGGAACAGAGATCTTAGGGTGATAAACCTATATTTTAAGTTTCATTGAAATCGGATAAAAATTGTGACCTGTAGACTGTTCACAAACAATTGTGGACGGACGGACGGACGGACAGGGGCGACGACAATATACGTCCACATAAAAATGTGGGCGTATAAAAATGGTATATCAAGGTTGTGGACCCTGTAAAGGTCACAATTTTAATTCGATTTTGATGAAACTTGAAATTCATGGTTATAACCCATGGATCTTGGTTCTTTTCGATATTTGCGCATATCGGATCGTAACTTCCTGAATTATGGCCCCTGGTTATACGCAAAATCCCCCTTTCTTTAGCTTGTGGTCCCTCTGGAGGTCACAATTATTATCCAATTTATAAAAACGTTTGATTCTAAATCACTGTCCTACGTCACTCCGAGATTCAGCGAGATGATACATAGCGCGGGAACTAGTCAGTATACACTTAGCGCTTGAAGGGAAAGGTTGTGCAGTGACTAGAGCTCCAATTCCACTTCCATTTAATTTGAAATAGAATTTGTCGGTATAGGCATAACTTTTAATATATCTACAAGATTTCATTGGGTTGTGTAATGGATTTAGAGACATCAAATAAGGATGACACGGCGGATTGTGTTAAAAACAAAATCTCGTCACACGTTTCGGAAAGTCCTCACGATAAATTCAAAGCCACAGGCTCTAATTTAGATAAAGATGATAATATTTCCACAGGAAATAAATCTTCTAGGGGTAGAAAACGTTCTAATTTAGTCACAGACTCTGAATATATTGCAACTAAAGGTAAAACTTCGAAGAGTAGTGTCAACAGAACTTCTGGCAACATGCCAACAATAGGCCTTCCTCAGCCAACTGACCTTCACCTAAGCCAGTTTGACAGTACGAGCAAACTTGGTCAAATGGCTAACAATAACGAAGTAAATATTTCTAATATGATGGCCACCATGCATAAAATGCAAATGGATTCCATGAAAATGATGTTTGATGGGTTCAAAGAGGCCATGGTGGGTGGTTTTCGGCCATTGCTTGAATGTGACAGTTCACCCCCTGATTCTAAAAGACGGAAAGTCCATGACATGAGTGAATCAGAAACGGAAGGAGAGGGGGGTGATGAGTTGGATCACCTCATGGATGATGATAATAGGAGTAATGTTTCAGTTTCAAAAGATAATGAAAATGATGGGGTTGATATGAATATTGATCCGGACCAAACATTAAATGATCTATCAGAGTTTTTCAATTTATCTGGTGAATGCAGTTCAGAAATTTCACAGAATTTAGCTGACATTGTGGATAGTGGGATGATTTGTTCCAACCTATCCTATATAAAAATTAAAGATATTTGTGACAAATATTCTCGTCCAAGTAATTGTAAAAATGTTGTTGTACCAAAGGTCAATGAAGAAATTTGGCGATCTCTGCCTACAAATGTCAGATCAAATGATTTACGTTTGCAAAAATGTCAAACATTTGTAGTTAAAAGTATTATTCCAACAGTTCAACTGATGAATCAGGCATACAAGGCTAAAACAAATAAGGAACAATTAGATGCTAAACAGTGTTTTGAACTTATGTCAGATATATTTAGATTATTGACGGCTGTTTATTGTGAAATGTCACAACGCAGGAAGGACGGCATAAGGCCACATCTAAATGATCCATTTACTCAGTTGTGTTCTAGAAACAATCCTTCTTCATCTAATGAGAAGTTATTTGGCCTTGACCTTTCAAAACAGGCGAAGGACTTGGCTGATGTACACAAACTAACTGGAAAAGTACATAATAATCAGAATAGATATTCAAAAAACGAGTACAGGAGGGGACAGAATCATTACAACAGGAACTCAAACTACAAAAAGGCCCCTCCTTACATTCAGAACTATTACAAGGGGTCAAACAGAGTTCCAAACAAGATTTATTACAAAAAGAAAACAGAGACACAGTCCCCAAGCTCCAGCAAATAGATAATTTTAATCGAAATGGAATTATGTTAGATCAAGTACATGTAAGTGATCAAGGTAATATAACCCACTCTCCTTTAAGAGATATTTTCAATACTGTTGACAATTTCATTGCTGGAAAACTCTCTGTTTCTTTGGGTACTTGGAGTACTATTACTTCAGATCCCTGGATTTTGAATCTTATTGGGGGTGTATCTGCAAATTTAATGGATTTTCCAAGACAATTTTATCCACCTAGGCCTATCATGTTTAATGCTCATGAAAAGGTTGTCATGAGGAATGAAATAGAGAAAATGAAATCAAAACAGATTATTACGGAAGTGGAACCTATTCATGGTCAATTTTTATCAAACATTTTCTTGAGACAGAAATCTGATGGCATTTCTTATAGAACTATTTTAAATTTAAAAAGATTTAATGAATCAGTCAATCATATACATTTTAAAATTGATACATTGAAAGACGCTATTTGGTTGATGAAAAGGAATTGTTATTTTACTTCAGTAGATTTTAAAGATGGTTATTATAGTCTTTTATTGAATGAAAAGGACAGAAAGTTTTTCAGATTTCAGTTTGAAAGTAACTTATATGAATTCAGGGCCTTGCCTCAGGGTTATTCTGATGCACCAAGAATTTTCACTAAGATTATGAAGCCTGTTTTATCCGAGCTTAGGAAGCAAGGATTTAACGTGTTATCATATATCGATGACAGCTTACAGCAAGGTGACATCTATTCTGATTGTAAAGACAATGTTTTAGCTTGTGTAAAATTGTTTGATAGTCTTGGATTTACCATACACCCTCAAAAGTCTGTATTAGAACCTACCCAACAAATTGAATTTTTGGGGTTTGTTTTGGATTCAAGAAGTATGACAGTATATCCAAGTAGCTCTAAGGCACAGAAAATTAAACACAAGTGTTTAAAATTTCTAACTTTAAACAAATTCTCTATAAGAGAGTTTTCAGAAATTATTGGCACTTTAGTGGCTACAGAACCAGGCGTTTTGTATGCTGCTATATATTATAAACGTTTGGAAATCATCAAAAATAATGCATTGGTGGAGAATTATGGTAATTATGAGGCCAGAATTTTTACTAATGAGATTATTAAACAAGATATTACATGGTGGATTGAAAATATTGATAAGGTTTTTAAACCCGTCTGGACGAGGCCTTATGATTTAGAGATTAAAACTGATTCATCATTGTCAGGCTGGGGTGGAACATGTAATGACATTTCCACTGGTGGTCTTTGGTCTTCAGCTGAAAGGGAAAAACATATTAATTATCTTGAACTGTTAGCTGCTAAAATTAGTTTAATTATATTTTGTAAAGACAAAAGATTCATTCATGTAAAATTATTAACTGACAATACTACAGCTGTAGCTTGCATCAATAAAATGGGTAGCACTAAATCAGATTTGAATATATTGACTAGAGATATTTGGTTATGGTGTAGAGAACATGATATCTTCTTGACAGCTTGCCATATTAAAGGCAGTTTGAATACTGTTGCAGACAGAGAATCAAGAAGATATAAAAGTGAAACTGAATGGATGCTAGATAAAATAATTTTTGGAAAAGTACAATCTACATTCGGAATTTTTTCAATTGATCTATTTGCTACAAGGGTTAATAAACAGTTAGATAATTATGTCAGCTGGAGACCGGACCCTGATGCTTTTGTTATAAATGCTTTTAGTATTAATTGGCATGAATTTAATTTATCATATATATTCCCTCCGTTCAGTTTGATTGGTCGAATTTTGCAAAAAATAGAACAGGACAATGCAGAAGTGGTTATGATAATGCCATTATGGACAACACAAGTCTGGTTCTCGAAAATGATGCAATTATTGGTGGACAGTCCAAGAATTTTACCAAAGATGAAGCATCTTCTAGTAAATCCACACAAAATACAGGAAATTCATCCGTTATATCCGAAAACACGGTTAATAGCATGTCGGCTCTCAGGAAATCTTTCGAACTGTTTGGAGTTTCAGAAGACACTGCAAAGATATTGGTTAGCTCCTGGAGAAATCCGACACAGAAACAGTATAACAGCTATCTCAAGAAATGGTTGCAATTTTGTAATGAAAGGGAGACTAATCCATTTTACCCTACTGTAAACTGTTTATTGCAATTTTTGACAAAATTATATCATGATGGTTTGGGGTATCACAGCATTAATACAGCAAGGTCTGCTGTGTCTGCTATTAGTCTAAATAACCAAGAAGCTATTGGTAAACACTTTTTAATTTGTAGATTTTTAAAGGGTGTGTTTAATCAGAGACCTAGTTTACCCAAAAATAAAGTTATTTGGGATGCTTCCATTGTATTGAAATTTATTAAACAGTGGTATCCATTGCATTCTTTATGTTTAAAACAATTAACATTAAAAATGGTAATGTTATTTTTACTTTTGTCAGGCCAGAGAGGCCAGACTATTATGTGTTTTGATTTGAGGAATATGGATTTAAATGATAATAGGGTCATTCTCAGAAAAAGTAGCAAATTGAACGAAAAAAATGTCTTCAATTTTTTCACCTACTAGTTGCTTGATTATTATAAGTTTTATATATTAATGTGTTAGAACAACATTTTATCTAATAGAAAAAAATTATTTACCCATATTTACGCCAAAAATAGACCTTTGCGATCTAAAATACGCGTGAAATGTCATTACCGTTACCATGTCCAACTTTGGATTACAAAAGTTATGTACATTTTTCCTAAATGTGAGGGAACTGTGAATGTTAATCCCCATAAATATCAATTCATACTATATTGGTCTATTTCCATTCAAAGTCCAGTGTTTCTAGGGGTTTTAATGTGTCTGTGAGGATAGCCTCAATGCGGGTCCTGATTTTTCGTTTCAAAATGTCTTTACCGTTACCGCGCTGTGTATTTCACAGATGCCTCTACTTTATTCAGCAAGGCTATTTTTAACATCGAGGTCAAGGTCTTTTTAAGCCATGTTGGATTTCTGAAGGTCATAAAAGTTTACCAAGGAGGGAATTTCAAAGGTAAGAATCATAATTTTCATATGTCAGGGAAATTGTTTGTCTTTACCGTTACCTGAAATAATGAGGCAAAGAACGGGGGAATATTTTTGATAATAATATATGAGATAAGATAACTGGTATGCTTCAAAATAAGCAAGAAAAAGATGAGAATATATATATATGTTTATATATTCTAAACAAAATGTGTCTTTACCGTTACTACTCGATGTCTTTACCGTTACCTTTTTTGGTAACGGTAAAGACATTTGTTGGAACGGTAAAGACTTGTCCACTTGCAAGTTGGACTGTGTGTGTTGGGGACCACCTATGGGCCAGATAACTAGCTAGAATTCTAAATGATGATGTATAGCATTAAATTTTCATTTTTACAGTGCATGACGATTGTGCCAATGGCAGCCAAATCTAAAAGAGAGATGATGGCAGCAAAGCGTGCAAAGACGAAGATGGATCCTGAGGCGCACCAAGAGTAACCTAAATCTGAATGAGAAAGGTGAGACATGTGAACTTATATATTCGGTATAAAATATTTATTTGATATGCCAAGACATAATCTGTCATAACGCCAATCGACTGTAGTCAGCGGAGGGGGCGAACCGCTCTTCAACGAATGGTCAATTGAATTAGGCCCCCTATACTGACACATGAACTTATTATGCCAATCCCCCCCCCCCCCAAATTTGCTTAATTGAGAGATAATGAACAGAAACATCTTTATTTTTCAGATACCGAAAACGTAAAGAAGTGGGCAAGATAAAAAAATATCACAAAAATGTCAGAAAGAGAGAAACGATCGCAGCGAAATACTTGGCCCAAATGTAAGCAAGAACACCGGCGTAAACATAATGAAGCGGCAACAAAAGCTACAACTCCAGAACTACTCACTCCAGAGCCTACCCCGCCAAGACAACCACAGGAAAATATTGAACAAGCAGTTCCATCGCATCAAAAAAGGGCGGGAAGGAGAAAAATACGCGAGAAGAAAAAAGGGCATACAGGACCATCAATAAGTTACAGGATAAAGTTAAAAAACTTGAGAACAAGATCAAAAACTACCAACGTCAAGCCAGGAAAATATCAATGCCAGTGAAAGATGATATAGACCGCATTATAAATGATGGTGGAAAAGCAGCCTCGCCTGGCACCAGAGCTGCTAATTTAATAAGTTCAAGAAGTCAGGCAAAGATCAAGCGTCAGTTAGTTTTGGTAAAATTAAATGTCCTAATATTATCATTATGTATTTTGAAATTTAGATAATAAATAGAACATATTTCAAAGCAAGATACCGAGTTAACATTATTTAATATTGTGATTATTCCCTGGATTTGAGACATCAAATATGCAACCCCAGACCACTCAAACCAGAATATCCGATCGCCAGTTATGACATATTGAAAGATAGGTTGCCAGGCAACGAAACATACGCCCACAACAGCTAAGTCGTCTGGGCAGTCAACAAGGGTTGTCGCATATTGTTTCTTTTATCAGTAAGGAGAACATTTACAACACATGATAATCTTATTACGAGTAATAGCCCATTAAATAATTATCAGAAATGACTAGAATAGTTTTGATGGTTTGTCTCAAGGCTTTGTCCACAAGATAATTTCAAAGTGATCAAGTGCCAGAAATTATCAGATACCACAGAAAATCAAATAGGATTCTTCGTCTCATGACCCTAAACACAGTGTACAAATTTAAAGTCAATCGGATATTAACTTTAGCCTTTAGAGCATTCACAGGGTTTTTCAAAGTGATCAAGGGTCATAACTCTGGCAGTAATTATCGGATATCGCTGAAAATATAGGCTATTTTGTATCATGACCGTAAATAGTGTGTATAAATTTAAAGTCAATCGGATATTAACTTTAGCCTTTAGAGCATTCACAGGGTTTTTCAAAGTGATCAAGGGTCATAACTCTGGCAGTAATTATCGGATATCGCTGAAAATATAGGCTATTTTGTATCATGACCGTAAATAGTGTGTATAAATTTAAATTCAATCGAATATTAACTTTAGATTTTTCAAAGTGATCAAGGAGCATAACTCTGGCAGTAATTATCGGATATTGCTGAAAATCAATAGGCTTCTTTGTATCATGACTTTAAACACTGTGTATAAATTTAAATTCAATCGGATATTAACTTTAGTCTCTAGAGCGTTCACAAGATTTTTCAAAGTGATCAAGGGTCATAACTCGGGCAGGAATTATCGGATATTGCTGAAAATCAACAGGCTTCTTCGTCTCATGACCTTAAACACTCTGTATAAATCTAAAATCAATCGGATATTAACTTTAGCCTCTAGAGCGTTCACAAGATTTTTCTAAGTGATCAAGGGTCATAACTCTGGCAGTAATTATCAGATATCACCGAAAATCAATAGGATTTGAATATTGCTGAAAATCAATAGGCTTCTTTGTATCATGACTTTAAACACTGTGTATAAATATAAATTCAATCGGATATTAACTTTAGTCTCTAGAGCGTTCACAAGTTTTTTCAAAGTGATCAAGGGTCATAACTCGGGCAGGAATTATCGGATATCGCTGAAAATCAATAGGCTTCTTTGTATCATGACCTTAAACACCGTGTATAAATTTAAATTCAATCGGATATTAACTTTAGCCTCTAGAGCGTTCACAAGATTTTTCAAAGTGATCAAAGGTCATAACTCTGGCAGTAATTATCAGATATCACCGAAAATCAATAGGCTTCTTCGTAAACACTGTGTATAAATTTAAAGTCAATCGGATATTAACTTTAGCCTCTAGAGCGTTCACAAGATTTTTCAAAGTGATCAAGGGTCATAACTCTGGTAGTAATTATCGGATATCGCTGAAAATCAATAGGCTTCTTCGTCTCACGACCTTAAACACTGTGTATAAATTTAAAGTCACAAGAAATTGTGGATGATGGATGGACGGACGGAGGCAACGGCAATATACGACCACATTTCCATGTGGGCGTATAAAAATGAGTCTTTACAGTTAACATTGAACTCTTGTCCATGTTACAGGAATGATTCACATTGCAGTCTGTAGAGATAGAAAGCCAGTGACGCCTCAGTTCTGATATATAATGAAAAAATGTCTTCACCGTTACTGTTGATGTCTGTACTGTTACCGTGGTAACGGTAAAGACACATATATTTTTTTTGGAAGGGTCATAAATAACTCAAAAATGCTGATCATGCATTGCAAACATGATTTTGAACTAAAGAACACCTTCTACTTCTGATTTACAAAAAAAAATTACATAAATGGCCTCATAAAAAAAATGAATGTGTCTTTACCGTTACTTGTCACTTTTTCTGAGAATGACCCAATAGTGTTTCATTTAGAATAGGTGATTTACTTAAAACCAGTAAACCTAGATCACACTTGTCTCAAGTAACATTTCCAGCATTTTCTGAGGATAAATCATTATGTGTTGTGGAAACATTGAAAGAATATTTATCTAAAACTGAAAGTAATAGAAAAGATGAAACGAAGTTGTTGTTGAGTTGGGCAACTTTTAAACCTATTTCTAGGGATACTTTAAGTAGATGGACCAAATTGGTCTTGAAAGATTCTGGAATTGATTTGAAAAGTTTTTCAGCTCATTCAACAAGATCAGCATCGTCGTCGAAAGCTTTAAGTAATAGTGTGTCTATTCAAACGATTTTAAATACAATTGGATGGAAATCTGATAATACATTTGTGAGATATTATAAGAAAAGTATTGTATCACATGATTTTGCTAAGGCATTGTTAACATAAAGTTAATTCTGAATAAAGACGCATATTTTTATTTATGTTATATTTCTATAATGATGGGTTAAAATGATCTCAGGCTTTAAAGATCTCGCTGAATCTCGGAGTGACGTAGGACAGTGAGGTAGAATTATAAAATTAAACGAACTTACCTAGTGAAGTTTAATTGGGATTCTACCGAATCTGTCTGGAGTACGTAGAGATTATGCGCCCATCCCTTTGGTAGTTTATACACGGTATATAATGGGTACCCACCAGTTGTTGGCAGAATTATCTGAGCTCATTTTATTTGCTGTAAAGACTGACTAGTTCCCGCGCTATGTATCATCTCGCATAATCTCTACGTACTCCAGACAGATTCGGTAGAATCCCAATTAAACTTCACTAGGTAAGTTCGTTTAATTTTATAATTATATCACCGTTACACTGTAAGGAAGGTTGAGTTTGAATTTCGGGAAAATCGGACCAAAATTGACAGACAAAATGGCCGCCGTTTGTACGCGAACTCTGTTAAAAAAAATGGTATATCATGGTTGTGGACCCTGTATAGGTCACAATTTTAATTGTCCCCCGCCTTTCGAAGAAAGCAGGGGACTATTAAAATGGGTTTCGTCCGTCTGTCTGTCCGTCTGTCTGTCCGTCACACTTTTTGGGACACAATAACTCTCTTCCTAATTGAGCTAGAATGCTCAAACTTGGTGCATGTGTTTATTAGGTCAATGCCTTGATGGAGTTCGAAGATGAACATTTTCCGCTTAGGGTAAGCAGAGATAAGCAATTTGATTGGTTGATGCTTTGGGACACGATAACTCTCTTCCTAATTGGGCTAGAATGTTCAAACTTGGTGTATGTGTTTATTAGGTCAATGCCTTGATGGAGTTCGAAGATGAGCATTTTCCGCTTAGGGTAAGCAGAGATAAGCAATTTGATTGGTTGATGCTTTGGGACACGATAACTTTTAATTGAGCTAGAATGTTCAAACTTGGTGTATGTGTTTATTAGGTCAATGCCTTGATGGAGTTCGAAGATGAGCATTTTCCGCTTAGGGTAAGCAGAGATAAGCAATTTGATTGGTTGATACTTTGGGACACGATAACTCTCTTCCTAATTGAGCTAGAATGTTCAAACTTGAAGTATGTGTTGATTAGGTCAATGCCTTGATGGAGTTCGAAGATGAGCATTTTTCGCTTAGGGTAAGCAGAGATAAGCAATTTGATTGGTTGATGCTTTGGGACACGATAACTTTAGTTCTAATTAAGTGAGATTGATGAAACTTGGTGTATAGTTTCATTACAGTAATACCTTGACTAAGTTTGATAATGAGCATTTTCTGCTCAGGGTAAGCAGAGCGATACACAATTTGATTGGTCGAGACTTTGGAACACAATAACTCTCCTTCTTATTGAGTTAAAATGTTCAAACTTGGTGTATATGCTTATTAGGTAAATGCCTTGATGGAGTTCGAAGATGAACATTTTCTGCTTAGGGTAAGCAGAGATAAGCAATTTGATTGGTTAATGCTTTAGAATACGATAACTTTAGTTCTAATTAAGTGAGAGTGATGAAACTTGGTGTATAGTTTCATTACAGTAATACCTTGACTAAGTTCGATAATGAGCACTTTCTGCTCAGGGTAAGCAGAGCGATACGCAATTTGATTGGTCGAGACTTTGGAACACAATAACTCTCCTTCTTATTGAGTTAAAATGTTCAAACTTGGTGTATATGCTTATTAGGTCAATGCCTTGATGTAGTTCGAAGATGAGCATTTTCCGCTTAGGGTAAGCAGATATAAGCAATTTGATTGGTTGATGCTTTCGGACACGATAACTTTAGTTCTAATTAAGTGATAGTGATGAAACTTGGTGTATAGTTTCATTACAGTAATACCTTGACTAAGTTCGATAATGAGCATTTTCTGCTCAGGGTAAGCAGAGTGATACGCAATTTGATTGGTCGAGACCTTGAAACACAATAACTCTCCTTCTAATTGAGTTAAAATGTTCAAACTTGGTGTATATGCTTATTATGTCAATGCCTTGATGGAGTTCGAAGATGAGCATTTTCCGCTTAGGGTAAGCAGAGATAAGCAATTTGATTGGTTGATGCTTTGACACACGATAACTTTAGTTCTAATTAAGTGAGAGTGATGAAACTTGGTGTATAGTTTCATTACAGTAATACCTTGACTAAGATCGATAATGAGCATTTTCTGCTCAGGGTAAGCAGAGCGATAAGCAATTTGATTTGCCGAGACTTTGGAACACAATAACTCTCCTTCGAATTGCATTAAAATGTTCAAAATTGGTGTGTATGCTTATTAGGTCAATGCCTTGATGGAGTTCGAAGATGAGCATTTTCTTCTTAGGGTAGGCAGAGATAAGCAATTTGATTGGTTGATACTTTGGGACAAGATAACTTAGGTTCATCTTGATTGATGATTTTTATGCCAATACAATGACTGCATTCTCATTCAGTAATGGATTCGACAGTAACAGTGGAAAGAAACAATTGACTCAGACACGAGGGCCCTTTCCCTTGGCCAGAGGGGCCCTTTTGTCAAGCGTGGGGGCCCTTTTGTCTGCCTTTAGGGTCCCCCTAACTAGGGTACATTTTCATTTTTCTCGTCGGTTTTACCATTTTTCTTTATAAAACACTTTTGGATGGCACTTCGTGCACAGTTTGATTGCTCGATACTTTTGAAAAAAAAAAATGTGCGATTAATTAATATGTGTCATCTATTTATTTTGGGATTTCAGCGGGGGACATCAGCCTCACTGTTGGCTTGTTTGATTTTGATGAGGAAGGTTGAGTTCTAATTTTGTGAAAATCGTACCAAAATTGCCGGACGAAATGGTCGCCGTTTGTACGCGAATAGTATAAAAATATGTTATATCAAGGTTGTGGACCCTATCGAGGTCACAATTTTGAACCGATTTTGATGAAACTTGACATGTATGTTTATAACCTAAAGATCTTGGTTCCTTTCGATATTTGCACCCATTGGCTCGTAACTTCCTGAATTATGGCCCCTGATTGTTCGAAAAATTGCCCTTTTTAGCTTGTGGTCCCTCTGGAGGTCAAAATTATTATCCGATTTAAAAAACCGTTTGATTATATCACCGTTACATGGTAATGAAGGCTGAGTTCGATGTTCGTGAAAATCGAACCAAAATTGACAGACAAAATAGCGAATAGTGTGAAAATATGTTATATCAAGGTTGTGGACCCTATAGAGGTCACAATTTTGAACCGATTTTGATGAAACTTGACATGCATGTTTATAACCCGAAGATCTTGGTTCTTTTTTATACGCCCACATTGAAATGTGGTCGTATATTGTCGTCGCCCCCGTCCGTCCGTCCGTCCGTGGACGCTCTAGAGGCTAAAGTTAATATCCGATTGACTTTAAATTTATACACAGTGTTTAAAGTCATGAGACGAAGAAGCCTATTGTTTTTCAGCGATTTCCGATAATAACTACGAGAGTTATGGCCCTTGATCACTTCAAAAAATCTTGTGGACGCTCTAGAGGCCAAAGTTAATATCCGATTGGCTTTAAATTTATACACAGTGTTTAAGGTCATGAGACTAAGAAGCCTATTGATTTTCAGCGATTTCCGATAATTAGTGCCAGAGTTATGGCCCTTGATCACTTCAAAAAAATCTTGTGGACGCTCTAAAAGCCAAAGTTAATATCCGATTGACTTTAAGTTTATCCGGAGTGTTTAAGGTCATCAGACAAAGAAGCCTATTGATTTTCAGCGATTTCCGATAATTAGTGCCAGAGTTATGGCCCTTGATCACTTCAAAAAATCTTGTAGACGCTCTAAAAGCCAAAGTTAATATCCGATTGACTTTAAATTCATACACAGTGTTTAAGGTCATAAGACGAAGAAGCCTATTGATTTTCAGCGATTTCCGATACTTAATGCCAGAGTTATGGCCCTTGATCACTCAAAAATTCTGTGGACGCTCTAGGGGCCAGAGTTAATATCCGATTGACTTTAAATTTACACACACTGTTTAAGGTCACGAGACGAAGAAGCCTACTGATTTTCAGCGATTTAGAATAATTACTTCCAGAGTTATCTCCCTTGATCACTTCAAAAAACATGTGACGCTATAGATGCCAAACTTATCATCCGATTGACTTCAGATTGATACACAGAGTTTAAGGTGTTGAAACGAACAAGTAGTTTGATATTCAATGAATTTTGAAGAGCAACTGAAGAGCTAAATCCATGATGTTAAATGTTTCCTATACTAATTGTTAGCGTGGGGCAAAACTTTATAAAAAGCAAACAAATTCTAATGATTTTCAGATGTTTCATTAGTAAAAATATGTGACAACCCTTGTTGACTGCCCGGACGATTTAGCTGCTGTGGGCGTATGTTTCGTTGCCTGACAACCTATCTTGATATTTGCGCTCATTGATTCGTAACTTCCTGAATTATGGCCCTTGCTTATACGAAAAATCACCCTTTTTAGCTTGTGGTCCCACTGGAGGTCAAACTTATTATCCAACTTAAAAAAAACATTTGATTATATCACCGTTACATGGTAATGAAGATTGAGGTAAAATTTCGTGAAAATCGGACCAAAATTGACAGACAAAATGGCCGCCGTTTGTACGCGATTAGTGTGAAAATATATTATATCAAGGTTGTGGACCCTATAGAGGTCACAATTTTGAACCGATTTTGATGAAACTTGACATGCATGTTTATAACCCAAATATCTTGGTTCTTTTTTATATTTGTGCCCATTGGATCGTAATTTCATGGGTTATGGCCCCTGATTGTACGAAAAATCACGTTTTTTAGCTTGTGAACAGTGATAAAACTTGAAATGCATGTTTATAACCCAAAGATCTTGGTTCCTTTCGATATTTGCGCCAATAGGATCATAACTTCCTGAATTATTGCCCCTGATTGTCTGAAAAATCGCCCTTTTTAGCTTGTGTTATCCGATTTAAAAAACTATTTGATTATATCACCGTTCTATGGTTATGAAGGTTGAGTTCGAATTTCGTGAAAATCGGACCAAAATTGACGGACAAAATGGCTGCCATTTGTACGCGAATAGTGTGAAAATATGTTATATCAAGGTTGTGAACAGTGTAGAGGACACAATTTTGAACCGATTTGGATGAAACTTGAAATGCATGTTTATAACCCAAAGATCTTGGTTCCTTTCGATATTTGCGCCAATCGGATCGTAACTTCCTGAATTATGGTCCCTGATTGTCCGAAAAATCACCCTTTTTAGCTTGTGGTCCCTCTGGAGGTCACAATTATTATCTGATTTAAAAAAAAAACGTTTGATTATAAAAACCAAACAAATTCTAATGATTTTCTGATAATTCCTTAATATGCGACAACTCTTGTTGACTGCCCGGACGATTTGGCTGCTGTGTGGGCATATGTTTCGTTGCCTGGCAACCTATTTTTTAGCTTATGGTCCCTCTGGGGTCAGAATTATTATCCCATTTAAAAAAACGTTCGATTATATCACCTCAAGGCTACCGAGCCAGCATCTTACTCACTTAGCAATATGATCCCCAGTCGAATTTGAAGCCTACTGAAATGAACCTTTATAACCCAAAGATCTTAATTCATTTCGATATTTGCATATATCAAATTCTAACTTAATGATGTAGGAAAAATCTCTCGAAAATGTGGGCGTATCCTGCCTGGCAGTGCCAGCCTATCTTTCGAATATTCACCAAAAAAATGAAAACGACAAAAATTCAAAATTCAACATTTTTGAACTGCTATCTGCTCAGCAAGTTTGGATACTTTTCTTGATCACTTCCGGTGATTAGAGGATTTTCATTTATAGTTTAAGGACTGGAATAGACCTTTGACTTCATATTCCTTTAGTTTCAGAAAAATCGTAGGCGCCGTTTTAAAAAAATAAGAACTCTACGATTTGAATTTAATGCGAAAAATAGTGAAAAATCAAAGTTAACATTCAAGATTAAAACTGATATTTTTGGAATCGGATCGATGTCAGCTATCCAAAAATGTCAGTGGATATTGCCGATTCCCCCCCCCCCCAAAAAAAAAATGAAAATTTTTCGAATATTCACCAAAAAAATGAGAACGACAAAAATTCAAAATTCAACATTTTTGAACTGCTATCTGCTCAGCAATGTTTCTGGGTATCCAAAAATGTAACTATCTGAAAAATCAGTTAAAAACTAACAGACTTATGGCCGATTTTCAAATTTCGTGCACGCTACAGATTCTACAAAAGCTGTACATTCTGGTAACAGTTGGATTTGATTCCAGAATTTCAAAACATTCGCTCCAATATTTTCTGAGATTTTGGCTTCCCCATTTGAGTTAAACGTATAATGCGTTTTGTAATTGGTTTTTGTGAAAGTGTTTACCTACTAGACTTGCTCGCAAGACTGAAGGCTCTCACGATAGCTACGTGCTACACAGTCGCTGAATGCAAGACATAGACTATCCCCCCACCCACCCACCGCATGTTCTTTGCATGCGCATCACGATAGAAAGAAAGTGAAAATATAGTTGAATAATTTCCAACATAATGAACTTGGATCGGTAGAATCGAACAGACGCCGGAAATATAAATATGCAATCAAAAACTAAAAAATTCCAAGAAATTTTAATTTTAGTACATTCTCAAATTTTCAAGAAAGAAAGAAAGACATGGTATCTCAAATTCGACCGCTTTTGCATCCGCAATATTCCCGGCTGTATAGAAATATGACGTTTTCGAAAATAAGTTGGGAATTGACATGATCAGGACCGATTTTCATTCGTGCACGTTAGAGATTAACATCATTTCTGTTCTGTTCACAACTTTCGCAAAATGGTTCTAAGTACTAACTGTTTAAAATATAGGAAAAATCAATATTCAGATGTCTATCTGTTTTAGTTTCAGAGATCCACACGAGAATAAAAAAAAACAGTCTTCTGAATAGGACAAGAAAAAGTATCAGATAATAACCAAAAACCAGAATCATACCTTTCAATACTAATTTTTATGTGGACGTATATTGTCGTCGCCCCTGTTCGTCCGTCCGTCCGTTCACAATTGTTTGTGAACAGTCTACAAGTCACAATTTTTATCCGATTTCAATGAAACTTAAAACATAGGTTTATCACCCTAAGATCTCGGTTCCTTTCGATATTGGCATGTATCGGACTGTAACTTCATGGGTTATGGCCCCTGATTGTACGAAAAATCATGTTTTTTAGCTTGTGAACAGTGTAGAGGTCGCAATTTTGAACCGATTTGGATGAAACTTGAAATGCATGTTTATAACCCAAAGATCTTGGTTCCTGTCGATATTTGCGCCAATCGGATCGTAACTTCCTGAATTATGGCCCCTGATTGTCCGAAAAATCGCCCTTTTTAGCTTGTGGTCCCTCTGGAGGACAAAATTGTTATCCGATTTAAAAAAACATTTGATTATATCACCGTTCGATGGTTATGAAGGTTGAGTTCGAATTTCGTGAAAATCGGACCAAAATTGACGGACAAAATGGCCGCCATTTGTATGCGAATAATGTGAAAATATGTTATATCAAGGTTGTGAACAGTGTAGAGGACACAATTTTGAACCGATTTGGATGAAACTTGAAATGCATGTTTATAACCCAAAGATCTTGGTTCCTTTCGATATTTGCGCCAATCGGATCGTAACTTCCTGAATTATGGCCCCTGATTGTCCGAAAAATTGCCCTTTTTAGCTTGTGGTCCCTCTGGAGGTCAAAATTGTTATCCGATTTAAAAAAACGTTTGATTATATCATTGTTCCATGGTTATGAAGGTTGAGTATGAATAATGTGAAAATATGTTATATCAAGGTTGTGAACAGTGTAGAGGACACAATTTTGAACCGATTTGGATGAAACTTGAAATGCATGTTTATAACCCAAAGATCTTGGTTCCTTTCGATATTTGCGCCAATCGGATCGTAACTTCCTGAATTATGGCCCCTGATTGTCCGAAAAATTGCCCTTTTTAGCTTGTGGTCCCTCTGGAGGTCAAAATTGTTATCCGATTTAAAAAAACGTTTGATTATATCATTGTTCCATGGTTATGAAGGTTGAGTATGAATTTTGTGAAAATCGGACCAAAATTGACGGACAAAATGGCTGCCGTTTGTACGTGAATATTGTGAAAATATGTTATATAAAGGTTGTGGACCCTATAGAGGTCACAGTTTTGAACCGATTTTGATGAAACTTGACATGTATGTTTATAACCCAAAGATCTTGGTTACTTTCGATATTTGTGCCCATTGGATCATAACTTCCTGAATTATGTCCCTGGATTGTCCGAAAAATCGCTTTTGTTCACTTTTGGTCCCTCTGGAGGTCAAGATTATTATCCGATTTAAAAAAACGTTTGACTATATCACCGTTTCATGGTAATGAAGAGAGAGTTTGAATTTCGTGAAAATCGGACTAGAATTGACGGACAAAATGGCCGCCGTTTGTACACGAATAGTGTGAAAATATGTTATATCAAGGTTGTGGATCCTATAGAGGTCACAATTTTGAATCGATTTTGATGAAACTTGACAGGTATGTTTATAACCCAAAGATCTTGGTTCCTTTCGATATTTGCGCCCACCGGGTCATTACTTCCTGAATTATGTCCCCTGATTGTACGAAAAATCACCCTTTTTAGCTTGTGGTGCCTCTGGAGGTCACAATTGTTATCTGATTTAAAAAAAACCGTTTGATTATAAAAACCAAACAAAGTCTAATGATTTTCTGATAATTCCTTAATATGCGACAACTCTTGTTGACTGCCCGGACGATTTGGTTGCTGTGTGGGCGTATGTTTCGTTGCCTGGCAACCTATTTTTCAACATTAGTACAGGGAGGGGGAATTCTTTATTAACATCAACAGATAGCTTTAGTAGTACTCTGGTGGTTTAAGGGCAAGGTAAAGTGACATCATTTTGTCACAACTCCTAAAATGATGAAAAAATTATTTGAAAAACCAAAACAAGGGCCCTTGGATACAAAAATCTAAAATAAAAAACATTACTCACAGACCATTTTTATACGCCCACATTTTTATGTGGACGTATATTGTCGTCGCCCCTGTCCGTCCGGACGTCCGTCCGTCCGTCCACAATTTGTTTGTGGACTCTCTACAGGTCACAATTCTTATCCGATTTTGACGAAACTTGAAATATAGGTTTATCCCCAAAAGATCTCGGTTCCTTTCGATATTGGCATGTATCAGATGAAAACTTCATGGATTATGGCCCCTGATTGTACGAAAAATCACGTTTTTAGCTTGTGGACCCTATAGAGTTCACAATTTTGAACTGATTTTGATGAAACTTGACATACATGTTTATAACCCAAAGATCTTGGTTCCTTTCGATATTTGCACCTATCGGAATGTAATTTCCTGAATTATGGCCCCTGATTGTCCGAAAAATCACCCTGTTTAGCTTGTGGTCCCTCTGGAGGTCACAATTATTATCCGATTTAAAAAAAAGTTTAATAATATCACCGTTACACCCTAAGGAAGGCTGAGTTCGAATTTCGGGAAAATCGGACGAAAATTGCCATACAAAATGGCCGCCGTTTGTACGCGAATACTGTTAAAAAATTGTATATCATGGTTTGTGGACCTTGTAAAAGTCACATTTTTAAATCGATTTTGATGAAACTTGAAATTCATGGTTATAACCCAAAGATCTTGGTTCCATTCGATATTTGCACATATTGGAACGTAACTTCATGAATTATGGCCCCTGATTATACGCAAAATCGCCTTATTTTAGCTTGTGGTCCCTCTGGTGGTCACAATTATTATCCGATTTAATAAAACGGTTGATTATATTACCGTTACACCGTAAGGAAGGTTGAGTTCGAATTTCGGGAAAATCGGACCAAAATTGTCATACAAAATGGCCGCCGTTTGTACGCGAATACTGTTAAAAAATTGTATATCATGGTTGTGGACCCTGTAGAGGTCACAATTTTAATTCGATTTTGATGAAACATGAAATGCATGGTTATAACCCAAAGATCTTGGTTCCTTTCGATATTTGCGCATATCGGATCGTAACTTCCTGAATTATGGCCCCTTATTGTCCGAAAAATCACCTATGGTCCCTCTGGAGGTCACAATTATTATCCGATTTGAAAAAACGTTTGACTCTATCACCGTTACACCCTACGGAAGGTTGAGTTAGAATTTCGAGAAAATTGGACCATAATTGCTAGAAAAAATGGCCGCCGTTTGTACGCGAACAGTGTAAAAATATGGTATGTCAAAGTTGTGGACCCTGTAGAGGTGACAATTTTAATTCGATTTTGATGAAACCTGAAATGCTTGTTTATAACCTAAAGATCTTTATTCTTTTCGATATTTGCGCATATCAAATTGTAACTTAATGAATTATGGCCTTTGATTGTAGGAAAAATCACTTTCGGTATTGCTTGTTCTCTGTCTATCTCTCGAACAATTATTATCTGATTTTAAAAAAAACTCTGATTATATTACTGTTGCACCGTAAGGAAGGTTGAGTTTGAATTTCGTGAAAATTGTACCAAAATTGCCGGACGAAATGGTCACCGTTTGTACGCGAATAGTGTAAAAATATGGTATATCATGGTTGTGGACTCTCTGCAGGTCACAATTCTTATCCGATTTTGACGAAAAGTAACATTTCTAGGTTGTGTACCGTCAAACCATAATCATTGTCGGCTTCGAATTTCATGAATATCAGACTGGAACTGACCAACAAAATGGCTGCTCCCAATACAGTATGAAATACAGGACTTAATGATGTAGGAAAAATCACTTTCGGTATTGCTTGTTCTCTATCCATCTCTCAAAAATGTGGGCGTATCCTGCCTGGCAGTGCCAGCCTATCTTTTAACTACCACTGGCACTGGCCCTTTAAACTCATTCTGGGATCACTGAGGCCTAAATTTATGGTGAAAATATCGCAAAATGTCCAACAAACACGGTTACACCTGCAACATTTATTTTAACTTTCTGACGTTTCTTATTACCCTCAACTATTGCTCCATGGTGTGTACAACAACCGTCAGGACTCGCTTTTTCAATGAACTCCTCTATAGTAATGTAATATGTATTTCATTATGTATTTCATCGCATTTGCTTTAGCCTTTTTATACGCCCACATTTTCATGTGGACGTATTATGTCGTCGCCCCTGTCCGTCCGGACGTCCGTCCGTCCACAATTTGTTTGTGGACTCTCTACAGGTCACAATTCTTATCCGATTTTGACAAAACATGAAATATAGGTTTATCCCCCAAAGATCTCGGCTGCTTTCGATATTGGCATGTATCGGAACAAAACTTCATGGATTATGGCCCCTGATTGTACGAAAAATCACGTTTTTAGCTTGTGGACCCTAAAGAGGTCACAATTTTGAACCGATTTTGATGAAACTTGACATGCTTGTTTGTAACCCAAAGATCTTGGTTCCTTTCGATATTTGCGGCTTTGACATGCATGTTTGTAACCCAAAGATCTTGGTTCCTTTCGATATTTGCGGCTATCGGAATGTAATTTCCTGGATTATGGCCCCTGATTGTCCGAAAAATCACCCTTTTTAGCTTGTGGTCCCTCTGGAGGTCACAATTATTATTCAATTTAAAAAAACGTTTGATTATATCACCGTTACACCCTAAGGAAGGTTGAGTCCGAAATTCGGACGAAAATTGCCATACAAAATGGCCGCCGTTTGTACGCGAATACTGTTAAAAAATGGTATATCAAGGTTGTGGACCCTGTGGAGGTCACAATTTTGATTCGATTTTGATGAAACTTGAAATTCATGGTTATAACCCAAAGATCTTGCTTCCTTTCGATATTTGCGCATATCGGTTCGTAACTTCCTGAATTATGGCCCCTGATTATACGAAAAATCGCCTTTTTTTTAGCTTGGAGGTCACAATTATTATTCGATTTAAAAAACCGTTTGATTATATTACCGTCACACCCTAAGGAAGGTTGAGTTCGAATTTCGGGAAAATCGGACGAAAATTGCCATACAAAATGGCCGCCGTTTGTACTCGAATATTGTTAAAAAATGGTATATCAAGGTTGTGGACCCTGTGGAGGTCACAATTTTGATTCGATTTTGATGAAATTTGAAAGTCATGGTTATAACCCAAAGATCTTGCTTCCTTTCGATATTTGCGCATATCGGATCGTAACTTCCTGAATTATGGCCCCTGATTATACGCAAAATCGCCTTTTTTTTAGCTTGGAGGTCACAATTATTATTCGATTTAAAAAAACGTTTGATTATATTACCGTCACACCCTAAGGGAGGTTGAGTTCGAATTTCGGGAAAATCGGACGAAAATTGCCATACAAAATGGCCGCCGTTTGTACGCGAATACTGTTAAAAAATGGTATATCAAGGTTGTGGACCCTGTGGAGGTCACAATTTTGATTCGATTTTGATGAAATTTGAAATTCATGGTTATAACCCAAAGATCTTGCTTCCTTTCAATATTTGCACATATCGGATCGTAACTTCCTGAATTATGGCCCCTGGTTATACGCAAAATCCCCCTTTCTTTAGCTTGTGGTCCCTCTGGAGGTCACAATTATTATCCAATTTATAAAAACGTTTGATTATATCACCGTTACACTGTAAGGAAGGTTGAGTGTGAATTTCGGGGAAAATCGGACCAAAATTGACAGACAAAATGGCCGCCGTTTGTACGCGAATACTGTTAAAAAAATGATATATCATGGTTGTGGACCCTGTATAGTTCACAATTTTAATTCGATTTTGATGAGGAAGGTTGAGTTCTAATTTCGTGAAAATCGTACCAAAATTGCCGGACGAAATGGTCGCCGTTTGTACTCGAATAGTGTAAAAATATGGTATATCATGGTTGTGGACTCGCTACAGGTCACAATTCTTATCCGATTTTGATGAAAAGTCACATTTCTAGGTTGTGTACCGTCACACCATAATCATTGTCGGTTTCGAGTTTCATTAATATCAGACTGGAACTGACCAACTAAATGGCTGCTCCCAATACAGTATGAAATACAGGACTTAAAGATGTAGGAAAAATCACTTTCGGTATTGCTTGTTCTCTGTGCATCTCTCGAAAATGTGGGCGTATCCTGCCTGGCAGTGCCAGCCTATCTTTTAGCTTGTGAACAGTGTAGAGGTCACAATTTTGAACCGATTTAGATGAAACTTAAAATGCATGTTTATAACCCAAAGATCTTGGTTCCTTTCGATATTTGCGCCAATCGGATCATAACTTCCTGAATTATGGCCCCTGATTGTCCGAAAAATCGCCCTTTTTAGCTTGTGGTCCCTCTGGAGGTCAAAATTGTTATCCGATTTAAAAAAACGTTTGATTATATCACCGTTACATGGTTATGAAGGTTGAGTTCGAATTTCGTGAAAATCGGACCAAAATTGACGGACAAAATGGCCGCCATTTGTACGCTAATAGTGTGAAAATATGTTATATCAAGGTTGTGAACAGTGTAGAGGACACAATTTTGAACCGATTTGGATGAAACTTGAAATGCATGTTTATAACCCAAAGATCTTGGTTCCTTTCGATATTTGCACGCATTGGATCATAACTTCCTGAATTATGTCCCCGGATTGTCCGAAAAATAGCTTTTGGTCCCTCTGGAGGTCAAAATTATTATCCGATTTAAAAAAACGTTTGACTATATCACCGTTACATGGTAATGAAGAGAGAGTTTGAATTTCGTGAAAATCGGACTAGAATTGACGGACAAAATGGCCGCCATTTGTACACGAATAGTGTGAAAATATGTTATATCAAGGTTGTAGACCCTATAGAGGTCACAATTTTGAATCGATTTTGATGAAACTTGACAGGTATGTTTATAACCAAAAGATCTTGGTTCCTTTCGATATTTGCGCCCATCGGGTCATTACTTCCTGAATTATGTCCCCTGATTGTACGAAAAATCTGATTTAAAAAAAAAACGTTTGATTATAAAAACCAAACAAATTCTAATGATTTTCTTATAATTCCTTAATATGCGACAACTCTTGTTGACTGCCCGGACGATTTGGCTGCTGTGTGGACGTATGTTTCATTGCCTGGCAACCTATTTTTTAGCTTGTGGTACTTCTTGAGGCCAAAATTATTATTCGATTTGAAAAACCGTCTGATTATATCACCGTTACACCATAAAGAAGGTGGTGTTCGAATTTCGTGAAAATCGGACCAAAATTGACGGACAAAATGGCCGCCGTTTGTACGCGAAAAGTGTAAAAATATGGTATGTCAAGGTTGTGAACACTGTAGGGGTCACAATTTTGAACCGAATTTGATGAAACTTGAAATGCATGTCTATAACTCAAAGATCTTGGTTCCTTTCGATATTTGCGCATATCGGATCGTAACATCCTGAATTATGGCCCCTGATTGTACGAAAAATCACGCTTTTAGCTTGTGGATATTATAGAGGTCACAACTTTGAACCGATTTTGATGAAACTTGACATGTATGTTTATAACCCAAAGATCTTAGTTCTTTTGATATTTGCGCCCATCGGATCTTAACTTCCTGAATTATGGCCCCTGTTTGTCCGAAAAATCACCCTTTTTAGATTGTGGTCCTTCTAAAGGTTAAAATTATTATCCGATTTAAAAGAAGGTTTGATGATATCACCGTTGCTTGGTAATGAAGGTTGAGTTTGAATTTCATGAAAATCAGACTAAAATTGACAGACAAAATGGCCGTCGTTTGTAAAGATATGTTTATCAAGGTTATGGACCCTATAGAGGTCACAATTTTAATTCGATTTTGATAAAACTTAAAATACATGTTTATAACCTAAAGGTCTTGGTTACATATTTGCGCATATCGGATTGTAACTTCCTGAATTATGGCCCCTGATTGTCCGAAAAATCGCCTTTTATTGCTTGTGGTCCCCCTGGAGGTCGCAATTATTATCCAATTTAAAAAAAAACATTTGATTATATCACTGTTACACTGCTGCTTGTATGCGAATAGTATAACAATATTGTATCAAGTGAACCTGTAGAGGTCACAATTTGAATTTTATTTTGATGAAACTTGAAACAGAGTTTAAGGTCTTGAGACCAACAAATATATTGATTTTCAATGAATTTTTGATAATTGTACAGCTAAATCCATAATATTAAATTTTTCGTATACTAGACATTAGCATAGGCCAGAACTTTATAAAAACCAAACAAATTCTAATGATTTTTGATAATTACTTAATATGCGACAGCTCTTGTTGACTGCCCGGACGATTTAGCTGCTGGTGGGCGTATGTTTCGTTGCCTGGCAACCTATTTTTTAAGTTTGAAAAAGAAACTTATTGCTGTAATAGTACCATATTGTAGATAATTCACATGGCTATCGTATCAAACGACATTGTACTTTAACTACTCGGTAATCAACCAATTGATACATCGCATTTTGCGCATCGGTACCCATTTTTCAGAATTTTGTCAAACTTTGGATACCTTTCTTGACCACTTCCGGTGATTAGAGGATTTTCATTTATAGTTCATCGACTGGTTTGGACCATCGACTTCATATTCCATAAGTTTTAGAAAAATCGTAGGCGCCGTTTTAAAAAAATAAGAACTCTACGATTTGACCAAAATGCGAAAAAAGTCAAATTAAAGATAGCATTTCAGATTAAAACTTATATTTATGGAATCTGATTGATGTCAGGTATCCGAAGATATAAGTCAAATTTCAAAATTCCCAAAAATAAAAATTTTAGAAAATTTTCCCATTTTCACATAAAAAAATGAAAGCGACAAAGTTCCTAAATTCAATATTTTTGAAATGCTAACTGGTCCGAAATGTCTCCTGCTATTAGGCCAGATTCTGACATCGATTATCGTGTCACCCTTGCTCCGACAACTGGAACGTTAAGAATTTAGAAAACAAATAACTTTATTAACGTATATTGAAGCCTCACGAAAAAGTTCCTAGGTAACGGCGCAGCAGTTATTGCTAAATAAATGGTTTAATTTTGATATTGTCGGTGTTGATTAAACTGGTCATGTGACACGGTCAAAGGTGACTAAAGGGACCATGTGACGCATCTTGACCAATAATAAATCAACAATAACGAAAGTGGCAGCCCTCAGTAAATATTGTTTTGCTATCATTCAAAGCTTATGTGTTACGTTTTAACCTGCAACAAACTTCATGTGTACAGCAAAACGAGGGAGTGGAGTGAAGAAAGGAAATGTCGACAACGGTTAAAAGAAAGTGTCTTATGCGTTAATGATTTTAAATAATAATCCAATATTTGACATGTACACTTAGGTTTTCTGTTTCACTCATATTTTGGGGCTAAAACATCGAGTTTCGGTGCAATTTTTTTCTGTATGTTTCAATTATATTGTATGAACACTTTTTTGGCATTAGATTTTAAATGTTTTAAGTATGTTTCTTTTTAAAATAATGTGTATTAAAACCCTCTAAGTGAAAAACATGATACTGAGCAGACAGCTAGACGTACATGTATGTAGTTCTTAAAAAAGCACACAATTTAAACCCTTTTCTTACCAGACCGCTGCTACCTAGCCAATCTGTCAAACCCTTGTCTAAACTTGGAAGTACAATTTAGACAATTGTATTGTAAAGGAGGAAAGGAAGTGGAAATTGATTTTGGTGCTTGGGTTAGAGGGGGCTGCAGGAACATAATTTGGTGTCTTTCTGAAAATTCATTTTGGTATTAATAATTAACCGGAGCTACAGTGGGAAGTTAAACACACTACAGTGCAATCAGTCAATTATAAAGTGTGGTATGGGGGTGGGGAGGGGTGTATGATTTTATTCATTTTCATATTTTTTTCTTGTTAATAATTACAAGTTTAAAGTATGGAAATAGGCCATTCAATACTTTAAACATGTAGTTATTTTTCAAGGAAACATATGAAAATGAAAAGTGTAATTATTTGTTTTGAGATAAATAATACAAAAGCAATGGTCGAAGTATGTGTATTGGACTATGAACATGTGCAATTTCTGTCATAAGGTAATATTACAAAAGCATTTGCCTAATATGTGTAATGACATGGAGTAACATGTGGGAATGGGAGAGTGGTGTAATATGTATTATGAGATAAATAATACAAAAGCATTTGCCAAAATCTATGGAGTAACATATGTGAAAGAGGGAGGCCAAAGGGGTGTTATTTGTGTTATGAAATAAGTAATACTGAAGCACTGGCCAAGTATATGTGTATCGGACTAGGGAGTAAAGTGTGCAAAAAAAAGTATACTAGTAGGCCTACTGTTTGTACTTGTAACTAATGACCCCAGTTTCAAACGTAGCATAGTAATTATAAATAGATTGTAGTTCAATGCAGAGTGAAATTTAATTTGATTTAACAAGATCCATTTTAATAAAGACTAAACTGGGAAAGTTATTTTATTGACAACTAAAAATAAGCGAGTATTTGTCAAGGAAACACGTTCAGCCGTGCGCTATTCTCCGGCGAGTTCGGGAGTTGGATTTAATTACCGCGTAACTATTAATTTACAAACTTGAATGAAAAATATTATCAAACTATGTAAAATTGATATTTACGCTATCAAGGTACAATTAAGATCATGTTAGAATCGAAGTTTTCATACGTTTAAGTTTAATTAAAGTGTGTCGTGTAGTTTTGTTACCGTAGTGTCTAAAACATCTCATGCAGTTCGTAGAAAAGACCACGTGTTTTAAGTGTTTACTTGCCGGTGATTGGCTACTTAAGAATACTACGTAACACGCTAGTCTAAATATAGTATAAAAGCAACTCTTCGCGCAACAAACAAATATGATCAAAGAACTAATTTACTGCTTCTGTCCCATCTAGGAACTTTTGATATAATGTTCAGAACATTTAGTTCTATCATTTAAAGCAAAAATATCTTTAAAGTTCAAAAGTCGGAGCAAACTTGGTTTTCTGTTAATATATATCGATCACAGATACTGTCCTATATTCAAAAATGTACATATCTGAAAATTTGATTGAGAATTAACAGAGTTATGGCCGATTTTCAATTTTCGTGCACAAAGATTTGAGGCATTTCCGCTATGCGCACAAATTTCGTTTTTATACGCCCACATTGAAATGTGGTCGTATATTGTCGTCGCCCCCGTCCGTCCGTCCGTCCGTCGGTCGGTCTGTCGGTCCGTCGGTCCGGTGTCCACAATTGCTTGTGGACGCTCTAGAGGCTAAAGTTAATATCCGATTGACTTTAAATTTATACACAGTGTTTAAGGTCATGAGACGAAGAAGCCTATTGTTTTTCAGCGATTTCCGATAATAACTACCAGAGTTATGGCCCTTGATCACTTCTAAAAATCTTGTGGACGCTCTAGAGGCCAAAGTTAATATCCGATTGGCTTTAAATTTATACACAGTGTTTAAGGTCATGAGACGAAGAAGCCTATTGATTTTCAGCGATTTCCGATATTTAGTGCCAGAGTTATGGCCCTTGATCACTTCAAAAAATCTTGTGGACGCTATAGAGGCCAAAGTTAATATCAGATTGGCTTTAAATTTATACACAGTGTTTAATTTCATGAGACGAAGAAGCCTATTGATTTTCAGCGATTTCCGATAATTAGTGCCAGAGTTATGGTCCTTGATCACTTCAAAAAATCTTGTGGACGCTATAGAGGCCAAAGTTAATATCCAATTGGCTTTAAATTTATACACAGTGTTTAAGGTCATGAGACGAAGAAGCCTATTGATTTTCAGCGATTTCAGATAATTAGTGCAAGAGTTATGGCCCTTGATCACTTCAAAAAATCTTGTGGACGCTATAGAGGCCAAAGTTAATATCCGATTGGCTTTAGATTTATACACAGTGTTTAAGGTCATGAGACGAAGAAGCCTATTGATTTTCAGCGATTTCCGATAATTAGTGCCAGAGTTATGGCCCTTGATCACTTCAAAAAATCTTGTGGACGCTTTAAAGGCCAAACTTATCATCTGATTGACTTCAGATTGATACACAGAGTTTAAGGTGTTGAAACGAACAAGTATATTGATTTTCAATGAATTTTGATAACTGAACAGCTAAATCCATGATTTTAAATGTTTCATGTATATATACTAATTCAATTGTTAGCGTGGGGTAAAACTTTATAAAAAGCAATCAAATTCTAATGATTTTCTGATAATTACATAATGAGTTGTTACTCTTAATCAGTTTTGAGAGTATTACAAATGTTTCATTACCGAAAAAAGTAAAAATATGCGACAACCCTTGTTGACTGCCCGGACGATTTAGCTGCTGTGGGCGTATGTTTCGTTGCCTGGCAACCTATCTTATATTTAAGCACTAACCACCAGCCAGTTTCTTGAGAGAAATCCAAACTTCAGAACTCTATCTCTTGTAGGCTCCCCCAAGTAATCGGTAAACAATCAATTGATATAGTGTATATTCCAGACAAACACCCATTTTTATACACCCACATTGAAATGTGGTCGTATATTGTCGTCGCCCCCGTCCGTCCGTCCGTCCGGCGTCCACAATTCCTTGTGGACGCTCTAGAGGCTAAAGTTAATATCCGATTGACTTTAAATTTATACACAGTGTTTAAGATCATGAGACGAAGAAGTCTAGTGATTTTCAGCGATTTCAGATAATTAGTGCCAGAGTTATGGCCCTTGATCACTTCAAAAAATCTTGTGGACGCTATAGAGGCCAAAGTTAATATCCGATTGGCTTTAAATTTATACACAGTGTTTAAGGTCATGAGACAAAGAAGCCTATTGATTTTCAGCGATTTCAGATAATTAGTGCCAGAGTTATGGTCCTTGATCACTTCAAAAAATCTTGTGGACGCTATAGAGGCCAAAGTTAATATCCGATTGGCTTTAAATTTATACACAGTGTTTAAGGTCATGAGACGAAGAAGCCTATTGATTTTCAGCGATTTCAGATAATTAGTGCCAGAGTTATGGTCCTTGATCACTTCAAAAAATCTTGTGGACGCTATAGAGGCCAAAGTTAATATCCGATTGGCTTTAAATTTATACACAGTGTTTAAGGTCATGAGACGAAGAAGCCTATTGATTTTCAGAGATTTCCGATAATTAGTGCCAGAGTTATGGCCCTTGATCACTTCAAAAAATCTTGGACGCTATAGAGGCCAAAGTTAATATCCGATTGGCTTTAAATTTATACACAGTGTTTAAGGTCATGAGACGAAGAAGCCTATTGATTTTCAGAGATTTCCGATAATTAGTGCCAGAGTTATGGCCCTTGATCACTTCAAAAAATCTTGTGGACGCTTTAAAGGCCAAACTTATCATCTGATTGACTTCAGATTGATACACAGAGTTTAAGGTGTTGAAATGAACAAGTATATTGATTTTCAATGAATTTTGATAACTGAACAGCTAAATCCATGATTTTAAATGTTTCATGTATATATACTAATTCAATTGTTAGCGTGGGGTAAAACTTTATAAAAAGCAATCAAATTCTAATGATTTTCTGATAATTACATAATGAGTTGTTACTCTTAATCAGTTTTTATACGCCCACATTGACATGTGGTCGTATATTGTCGTCGCCCCCGTCCGTCCGTCCGTCCGGCCGTCCGGCCGTCGGTCCGGCGTCCACAATTGCTTGTGGACGCTCTACAGGCTAAAGTTAATATTCGATTGACTTTAAATTTATACACAGTGTTTAAGGTCATGAGACGAAGAAGCCTATTGTTTTTCAGCGATTTCCGATAATAACTACCAGAGTTATGGCCCTTGATCACTTCAAAAAATCTTGTGGACGCTCTAGAGGCCAAAGTTAATATCCGATTGACTTTAAATTTATACACAGCGTTTAAGGTCATAAGACAATGACGCCTTTTGATTTTCGGCGATTTCCGATAATTAGTGCCAGAGTTATGGCCCTTGATCTCTTTAAAAAATCTTGTGGACGCTCTAAAGGTCAAAGTTAATATCCGATTAACTTTAAATTTATACACAGTGTTTAAGGTCATAAGACGAAGAAGCCTATTGATTTTCAGCGATTTTCGATAATTAGTGCCAGAGTTATGGCCCTTGATCACTTCAAAAAATCTTGTGGATGCTCTAGAGGCCGAAGTTAATATCTGATTGACTTTAAATTTATACACAGTGTTTAAGGTTATAAGACGAAGACGCCTATTGATTTTCAGCGATTTCCGATAGTTAGTGCCAGAGTTATGGCCCTTGATCACCTCAAAAAATCTTGTGGACGCTCTGGAGGCCAAAGTTAATATCCGATTGACTTTAGATTTATACACAGTGTTTAAGGTCATGAGACGAAGAAGCCTATTGATTTTCAGCGATTTCAAATAATTACTGCCAGAGTTATCTCCCTTGATAACTTCAAAAATTCTTGTGACGCTATAGAGGCCAAAGTTACCATCCGATTGACTTCAGATTGATACATAGAGTTTAAGGTGTTGAAACGAACAAGTATTTTGATTTTCAATGAATTTAGATAACTGAACAGCTAAATCCATGATATTAAATGTTTCATGTATATACTAATTGTTAGCGTGGGGTAAAACTTTATAAAAAGCAATCAAATTCTAATGATTTTCTAATAATTACATAATGAGTTGTTACTCTTAATCAGTTTTTAGTGTATTACAAATGTTTCATTACCGAAAAAAGTAAAAATATGCAACAACCCTTGTTGACTGCCCGGACGATTTAGCTGCTGTGGGCGTATGTTTCGTTGCCTGGCAACCTATCTTTAGAGTATTACAAATGTTTCATTACCAAAAAAAAGTAAAAATATGCAACAACCCTTGTTGACTGCCCCGGACGATTTAGCTGCTGTGGGCGTATGTTTCGTTGCCTGGCAACCTATTTTTTTTTAGAATTTTGTCAAAGTACAGATACTTTCCTTGACCACTTCCGATGATTAGAGATCTATGGTTTAAGGACTTAATTAGACTTTCGACTTCACTATCCTGAAGTTTCAGAAAAATCGTTGGAGTCGTTTTAGAGTTATTAAATTTTGACTAAAAATCGACCAAAATCGACCAAAATCAAAATTAGAATTTCACAACAAAACTTATATCGTTGGAATCAGATAGACGCCAGCTATCCGAAAATGTAATCAAAAATTTGAAAATTCTGACAAATAAAAATTTTAGGAAATTTTGAAAGTTTTCCAATTTTCACTAAAAAAATGAAAGCGACAAAGTCTCTAAATTCAACGTTTTTGAACTGCTATCTTCTTAGAAATGTCTCAACATATCCAAAAATGTAAATATCAGAAATATCGGTTGACAATTAACAGAATTATGGCCGATTTTCAATTTGCGTGCACATTAAAGTTTTGAGGCATTTCCGCTATGCGCACAAATTTTGTTTTATATTTAAGCACTAACCACCACCCAGTTTCCAGAGAGAAAACCAAACTTCAGACCTGTATCACTTATAGTTGCTGAGAAATAGGCTCCCCCAATAAAAAAATATATAATAATATTTGTGAAAGCCTAACTAGACCTGCTTGCAGAACTGGAGACTTTCACCTTGGCCACGCGATTGACGGGTTGACAGATGCACGACAAAAGACAACTCCCCGCACACTCCAAATGACACACTGCGATATTTAGACTCCCTTGACTTGTGCATTACGATAGGAGGAAATAGAAAAATAAAGTTAAACTATTCAGGTCATAATAATACCAGATCAATAGAATTGGACAGATGTCTGAAATCCAAATATGTATTTGAAAATCAGAATTCCAAGAAATAACAGTTTTAGTAAATTTTCATTAACAATTAAGTACGACATGGTTTTCTCAATTCGACCGTTATCGCATCCACAATATTCCCGGCTGTATAGAAATATAACTTTATCGAAAATCGGTTGGGAATTGACATAATTAGGACCAATTTTCATTCGTGAAAGATTAATATCACTTCCGGTCTGTTCACAACTTTCGCAATAGTTCTAAGTACTACCTGTTTAAAACAATATTCAGAACTCTATCTGTTTTAGTTTCAGAGATCTACACAACTATAAAAAAATAGTTTTCCGAATGAGACAAAAAGGTTATCCTTTTTGACACAATAACTCGCCTCCCAATTGAGCTAGGGACACGATAACTTTAGTTCTAATTAAGTGAGAGTGATGAAACTTGGTGTATAGTTTCATTACATCAATACCTTGATTAAGTTCGATAATGAGCATTATTTGCTCAGGGTAAGCAGAGTTATAAACAATTTGATTGACCAAACTTTGGAACACAATAACTCGCCTTCTAATTGAGTTAAAATGTTCAAACTTGATTGAGGTGTTTACTAGGTTGATACCTTGATGGAGTTCGAAGATGATCATTTTCTGCTTTAGTTCTAATTAAGTGAGAGTGTTGAATAATTTGATTGGTTGATGCTTTGGGACACGATAACTTCAGATCTTATTAAGTGAGGGTGATCAAACTTGGTGTATAGTTGCATTACATCAATAGCTTGACTAAGTTTGATAATGAACATTTTCTGCTAAGGGTAAGCAGAGCGATATGCCATTTGATTGGCTCAAACTTTGGAACACAATAACTCTCCTTCTAACTGAGCTAGAATGTTCAAACTTGGTGTTGGCGTTCATTAGGTGAATGCCTTGATGGAGTTCGATGATGAACATTTTCTGCGTACTGTAAGCAGAAATAAGCTTAGTCTAAGGAGCTATAAACAATTTGATTGGTCCAATCTAATTGAAATTCAGATCTATATTTTGTTTCCGTTTTTTATCATTTCGATGGCCTACACTACATGTAGAGCTAACAAGTTATAGCGGGAGGTCACGTTCAGCCAGTTCAGATATCAAACACGCGACATTTGACCCAATAACCTCAGTCATTCAATTAACCAATCAGAATCGTTGTTGCTTTGTTTTGATTTCTAACGCTGAGGTAAGGTTTTCGTAGTTCACCTGAGTCACTCAAGTCGACACCAGACCGTTCGCGTTTTGAATCGAGTTGGTCACATGACTGACTCGAGTCGCATCACGTGACTAACCCGTTTACTCCCTGTTGAACGGAGAGTAAAAGGGTTCGTCACATGATAAAATGACGTCCTTTGTCACCAGGCTCGCTAGAAGAGGTAGAAGTAAGTCGGTTGTTTCGGAATCTTCTTCGTCCTCTAACAGTTCCTGAATTAAAATAAGATTCTGAATGGAGGCAGCCATTGCGAAAAAATAAAACAAAATAAATAAAGGTGTCTCGTCATTTTGTTTTGATGTCATGTTACTACTCAGACTACTCGGACCGTTCGGGATGTTTCACCCTGGTAAACTCGGCAATGGAGTCGACACGAGTAAACGACGAAAACCTTACCTGATAATGCCTACCCAAAAAGGTCAGACCCTCGATTCGAGCAGAACATGAGTTAAATAACATGTCTTTCAGATCCTGGTGTAGTAAAGACAAGTAAAACAAAATTTTGAACTATAAAAACAAAATGAAATAGGATCTGTATTTTAATCAGATTGTGATTGGTCAAGACTTTGGAACATTACAACTCTGTTTTTATACGCCCACATTGAAATGTGGTTGTATCTTGTCGTCGCCCCTGTCTGCTCTACAAGCTAAAGTTAATATCTGATTGACTTTAAATTTATATGCAGTGTTTAAGGTCATGAGACGATTTCCGATAATTGTCCCCCGCCTTTCGAAGAAAGTTGGGGGACTATTAAGATGGGTTCGTCCGTCTGTCTGTCTGTCTGTCACACTTTTTGGGACACAATAACTCTCTTCCTAATTGAGCTAGAATGTTCAAACTTGGCGTGTGTGTTTGTTAGGTTAATGCCTTGATGGAGTTCGAATATGAGCATTTTCCGCTATCGGTAAGCAGAGATAAGCAATTTGATTGGTTGATGCTTTGGGACACGATAACTTTAGTTCTAATTAAGTGAGAGTGATGAAACTTGGTGTATAGTTTCATTACAGTAATACCTTGACTAAGATCGATAATGAGCATTTTCTGCTCAGGGTAAGCAGAGCGATAAGCAATTTGATTGGTCGAGACTTTGGAACACAATAACTCTCCTTCGAATTGAGTTAAAATGTTCAAAATTGGTGTGTATGCTTATTAGGTCAATGCCTTGATGGAGTTCGAAGATGAGCATTTTCTTCTTAGGGTAGGCAGAGATAAGCAATTTGATTGGTTGATACTTTGGGACAAGATAACTTAGGTTCATCTTGATTGATGATTTTTATGCCAATACACTGACTGCATTCTCATTCAGTAATGGATTCGACAGTAACAGTGTATAGAAACGATTGACTCGGACATGAGGGCCCTATCCCTTGGCCAGAGGGGCACTTTTGTCAATCGTGGGGGCCCTTTTGTCTGCCTTTAGGGTCACCCTAACTAGGGCACATTTTCATTTTTCTCGTCGGTTTTAGCATTTTTCTTTATAAAACACTTTTGGATGACACTTCGTGTACAGTTTGATTGCTGGATACGTTTGAAAAAAATAAATGTGCGATTAATTAATATGTGTCATCTATTTATTTTGGGATTTCGGCGGGGGACATCAGCCTCACTGTTGGCTTGTTAGTGCCAGAGTTATTGCCCTTGATCACTTCAAAAAATCTTGTGGATACTCAAGAGACCAAAGTTAATATCCGATTTACTTTAGATTTATACACAGTGTTTAAGGTCATGAGACGAAAAAGCCTATTGATTTTTAGTGATATCCGATAATTACTGCCAGAGTTGTGATCGCTCTAGAGGCTAATGTTAATATATGATTGACTTATACACAGTGTTTAAGGTCATGAGACGAAGAAGTCTATTGATTTTCAGCGATATCTGATAATTGCTGCCAGAGTTATGGCCCTTGATCACTTTGAAATAATTTGTGGATGCTCTAGAGGCTAAAGTTTATTTCTGATTAACTTTAAAATTATACTCAGTGTTTAAGGTCACAAGACGAAGGATCCTAGTCATTTTCAATGATTTCCAATTATTACTGTCAGACTTATGGCCCTTGATCACTTTTGAATACCTTGTGGACGAAGGCCATGAGACGAATAATCAAAACAATTCTAACCGTTTCTGATAATTACTTAATGGGCTATTACTCTTAATAAGATTTTCATGTACTGACAAATATGTGACAACGCTTGTTGACTGCCCGGATGACTTAGCTGTTGTGAGTGTATGTTTCATTATCTGGCAACCTATGTTTTAGTTTGTGGTCCCTCTAGAGGTCATAATTATTATCGGATTTAAGATATCATTTGAATATATCAGAGTTTGAATCTCGCTATAATCTGACCAAAACACCCGGTCAAAATGGTCACCACTTGTACGCGAATAGTGTAAAAATATGATAAATCAAGGTTGTGGACCCTGCAGAGGTCACAATTTTAATCCAATTTTGATGAAACTTGAAATGCATGTTTATAACCCAAAGATCTTGGTTGTTTTCGATATTCATGATATCGCATTGTAACTTCCTGAATTGTGACCCATGATTGTACGAAAAATCATGTTTTAGCTTGTCGTCCCTCTAGAGGTCACAATTATATCACCGTTACACTGTAAGGTTGGTGGAGTTTGAATTTCGTGAAATGACCGCCCCTCGTACACAAATAGTGTAAACATCTGGTATATCCGATTGTAGGTTTCTGGATTATGGCCCTTGATTATACAAAAAATCGTTGTTTTTAGCTCCTAACTGAGCTAGAATGTTCAAACATGGGGTTCGAAGATCAACATTTTCTGCTTACAGTAAGCAGAAATAATCACTCATGTTTTTTGGCTTGTGGACCCTATGGAGGTCACAATTTTATTCCAATTTAAAAAACCGTTTGACTATATCCCCATTACACTTTAAAGATTCTTTCCCAGTAAAATATTTATCGAGTGGTTATTTCCAGTAAAAGTATGGCAATTTTGGTATGGATGGAAAGAAGAAACATCCAATCTTACTAGAAAAATAATGAATCCCCAGAAAAACACCCATGGGCCAAGCACTGGGCGAAAATCTCAGGGTATCCTTAATCGTCAACCCGATCAATAGTGGTTCCCACACGCGTGACGCGAAGGGATGCGCGCGCAGGTTGTATGAGGTCAAGACAACAGGGAGCACTCAATGCGTAGTGTACTCTTGTTGACAAGCGTAGTGGTGAGTGGACGTGGAAGAGGTGAAAGACTAAAACACACAACAGATACAGAGATTAAACTGCGGAGAAAGAAATGGGCAGAAGATAATCCAAGATTTTACTTCGGCTTCGACATTTATGGTAAATGGACAGCGATTAAAGAGAAATACAATCTTAAACGGGATCGGGAAGTCGCGTCTATATGCTGATTGAATGTTGGTAAGTTTTCATGTTATCCTCTTTCTACTTTGGCTTGCTTTCGATTTCTTTTATTGAAGTTGGTTGTAGGTTTCGTTTGGGATATAGACCTAATTATTGAATTATATTAATTTTCATTTTCTAAAGAGCATTTTGTGTTTATATGTTGACTGAAAATTAATGATGTTGACGATTCTCTTTTTTTGCAAGATGTAGGCGTCAAAAAAAAGTAAACATTGCCAATATGCTTTTCGGGCTATTTGATTCCATGTTGACCATTTCACTTTTACCACATACATTTACATGTATGCTATTTGTATAGGCCTATCAACTGGTTAAAATAATATAAGGCCCGTCGTTGTACCTAATTGACACTCTTTAAACGCAACTAGTTGTTACAAATATCCCAACTTTCCAGATCTTCATATATATAAGAAAATATACATTTATTCATTTATATATTTTAGGAACCAACACAAAGAGAAAGAACTGAAAGGTATATCTGTTTATCAAATGTAAGTGTAAACCATGCTAATTTTGTAAACCATGCTAATTTTGTAAGATATTGCGATCTTTATTTTATGCATTGTAGATCTATATGTATTTGTTGCAAATGCAGACACAATTCCTGTGTATGGGTGTTAATTTTCAAAATTTATTACATACAGTAGAATGTGTGCTGATGAATATCAATCAATTTTTTTAATTATAGGCAAATTGGTGTAGGTCTGCAGTCAGTGTACACATTGACATGTAAAAATAAAGGAGACTTGACAGTGAAATTCAAAATGAGAGTAGGTCATAGGGCCGCTGTCTGGGCAAAATGTGGCTTTTTGCACTGCCTGTCTTCATTAGCCTGGATGACTCAATGAGACAAATTATGGCTTATAATATAATTAGGATTATTTTATTTCAGACATACAGGGGAATTAGAAAGCTTCCACCAACATATTTTAATGTATGCTGCTAAAAGATTTTCATAAACATGTAGGTATGTCATTGTATATTGTTGGAATGAACAAATCCCAAACTGAAAATTTATTTTGATGTTTTTTCATATAGGTATGTCATTAATTTTGTATGTAGACTGAATAAATCTCCAAATTTATTTTGAAGGTGTTCCATATCTTTAAATTCTGGCTTTGTATTGTTGTAGCTACCCTATTTACAAGGCTAGAAACAAAACTATTTGGCAGCTATAGACTACCAGCGACACAAGCCCTTGACAAGACCTGGAATCTGAGGTGAGTTTGCCTTGTTATGGTGTAGGAGCTTATGTGGTGGTTGAATATATACTATTAGACAATCTAACAAGTGCTATTTAGATAAAGTCTGTTTATTGAGTCAAGTTGTGTAGTTTCGATACGAAGCTGACTTTATATACGGAGTAGGGTCGATTACCACTCCCCCCATCCCCCAACAAAGTTTCCTTCTACTGCTCATGACAAAATAGTACCGTATTAAATTTTAGTCAAGAAATGACCTAAATTGTGTCAAGTGTGCAACGTCCTCCCCCCTCTCACCCCATTCTTGGCATAACAAAATACAAATGTTATTCTCTCTCCCCATTCTTGACATAATAAAATACAAATGTTATTCTCATATATTCATTAATTGCTAATACAATAGATTACAAAATTAAAACAATATACTACAAAATTTGAAATTTTACAGGTTTCACAGGCTATATTCTAAAAGAAAAAATACTTGGAGTGCTGTTCCTGTAAAGGTTGAAAAAGAATACAAATACATGGATAATATCCTTAGTGGAATTTTGGATAGAATTAGGAATCACCAGGGTCCCATCCCTCAAATATTTCCACTTTCGGATGATGATCCAAGAAAAATAAAAAGAAACATTGCAGTTGTGTCACCTCCGCCAACAAAAGAACTTGTTGCAATAAAAAAATCGAGATTTGGTTAGTTAATTCCAAGGGTTATAATTAGAATTTCCGACATTTTAAATCATACAGCTATTACTGAAATCTATTACTGTGTCTAAAATGGGTATATCGTCCTGTTGCACTTGGGAACGTTTGTCTGATGCGCATAGTTACACAGCTTGGTACAACTCTTCTGATGCCTGAACCAAGACGTCCATTTCCTGCAGAAGAGATATGTACAATAATATTTAAACATACATTATGCTAGAGCTAAATCTGCCTATTGATATTATTAGATAACTGATCAAGGCCATAATGAACTCTCGATGGCACAGGATTTCTCTGATAGACTAGAATGTTTCAATCATATTTTCATTTAATTTAAAAATGGAGGAGCGGGCATTTGCTTCGATCAACAAAGGCTAATATCTTCAATAGAGTAATTTGAATGAAATTATTCATTTTTTAACATTACATAACTTCTACTATAATAGCAATAAGAGTTTATCTAAATTTTACATAATGTATCTTTAACATGAAATATTTTTGTTTATACATATTTCATATTGTAAAAATTGTTTGATTTCATTGGCGTTACTGTTTTTATTTATTATATTTTAATGCTTTAAACTTACAATTCTTGTGGAAATACAAAAAGCTGGTTGGCATCCACAGTAGACTATTAAAATCTAGATTATTTGTAAAATTTATAGTTAAATAAAATATATAAATCTTACTATAAGTTGTTGTCTTCTATTTTCTATTCGTCCAGCTAATCTTTGTCTGTCTTCCTCCAAAACCGCTGCTCTTTGTGTCCCCTTCCCCTGGATGTAGAAATACTCCTGCCTCGTCCCCTGCCCCAAGAACGGGGTCTGCCTCTTCCCCTGCCTCTTACTACTGGAGCTACTGTTACAGGAGAATCCCCGCTTGAACCAGAACTCTTAAACGAGACAATGAATATGATAATATTGTAAGAAACATTTTATTTCAATAGTTTGCCCGCTCATAAGAGTTTTTAGCAGTGAGGAGCCAAAGAAAAAGTTAAACAGTCGACTGTACTAGGAGTCGAAGAAAACCCCCAAAGTTGGATAGTCGACTCTCCTTGAGGCATTGAGATCACATCACTGAACTCAATGAGAGACCTTATGCTCTAAAGCACACATACTAGAAAAATCTCTCCCCAGCTGAAGATGAATCTTGGATATAGATGTATCAATATAATCCTATAAATTTTATTGCAACAGGGAATATTGAACATTTAGGAAGTCAACATTAGAGCCTTGTGAACATTATAAATAATAAACCAAAGAATGAAAATTGATTTATTATAAGGGAAAGGTGTTAAAAATCGGAATACAAAAAGTTCTCTAAAACAAAAAAATAGAAGCAATTTCCATGTACACATAGGCCTATTGCCACTATTGGATTGCAGAAATTCATATCCGACGGGTCCTTCTAAAGTAATAACACCACTTTGTGAAAAGGCGCTATCATGATATTTTTTCCTCGTTATTTTTAAAAAGATAACGTATATGATAATCTTTTTTTTTTTTTTTTTTTTTTTTAAGAAATAGCGAAGCTGTCTCGCACGGTGACAATGAATCCAATGATATTTTCTGCTAACTCCACAAATCCCGTACCCACACATTTATGTACAAGAAGGAATGCAAATCTTAATAATAAAACAAAATTTAATTACCTATGAAGTTTCAATATCCATATTACGTTCTCCTTTCGTAAAATCTGCATTGACAGCCACTTAAATTCACCGCTTTTACACATCCAGATAAGTGTACATCGATACATCGTCTTTTATATATTCAACGAATTCTCCCTCGGCTTACCTCGTTTCCGTGACGTTCAATTCACGTCACAAACATGGCTTCTTAAAATAAATATTTTACCGTTTGTGGTGTTTCCCGTGGATAGCAGTGTTGTTAGAGGGATTTGAGGCAAAATTGTGATTGTTTAATTAGTTTGAGTATGTTTTTAGTCTAAATATATCATCAAATCACCCAGTTTGTTCACGGGAAGGCATCTTTAATGACAGTTGAGTTCAAATTTCAGACCAAAACTACTGGAAAAATGTCTGTCCTCAGATTGATATTAAATTTATACACAGTGTTAAAGGTCATGAAATGAAGACGGCTATGGATTTTAAGTGTTTTCCAATAATTATTACTGTCAGAGTTATAGCCCTTGATGAGTTTGAAAAATCTTGTGAACCGAGTTTAAGGCCTTGAGACAAACAAGTATATTGATTTTAAATTAATTTTGATAATTGAACAGCTAAATCCATAATATTAAATGTTTTGTATATAGTTGGGTACGAGACCTAAAATCTGTGACCAATTTGCGGGGAAGTTGTTTTGAGGGTGGTTTCTACAAGAAAAAAACCTGCTGAAGCGATTAAGCTTGGGTGCCTCTCTCTAAAATGCTGGCGGAAGCCGCTAGAGGGCCAAATTCAAAATGGGGGTCAGATGTGGCGGGAAAATATAAAATTATGTAATATAGGCTTCTGATGTGTCTATTCGTATGTTTTAAGGGTCCCTGAATCGAAATATTGTAATCAAAAATCAATCCAGCCACTAGTTTTGCCAATATGGCCGTAAAATCCAAGATGGCCACTATTTTTGGCCTGGAAAATAGTTTCGGAGTTGATGTCTTCAATTTTGATGAATTTGTGTCGATAGATGGCAACCAACAACAATAGTTGGATTGATGCAATGTAAATTTAGTGAAAAGCTAAAATAATTTGAGTTTAAATACCATTTGCGTGGGAATTACCACTGTTCGATTGGTTGTTGTGTCGTAATATTTATCAACAAGGAGATTTCTGTTTGGTATTTATAAATGACGACATTACATTCGCCTTTCTGTATACGATAGATTAATCCATATTTTTATTTCATAAAATGCAACTTTATATATATGATACGTAATAGGCCTACAATAGACATAAGAGAAACGTAGATCATAGCGAGAGCACACGCCTATCTAAAGACCTCATTATTTTACAAAGACCTGCATAAAACACACGGTCAAATGATTAATTGCACGGTTAAACAGTTTTACTTCTCAAATTTTGATTTAACTCGTACGTGTCAGATAAAGCATGTTGGTCCTTGATTATACTCCTTTTGGTGCAATTATCGCAACTAGCGAGAAAACACGCCAATTAAACAATACACAGCATTGACATTCATTTTTTACCAGTCGGTTAATTAACACACCTCTACAGAAAACGCACCTAGCGTTAATTAACCCACCTCTCGAACAGTTTTTCACCCTCGTTAATTAACACACCTTTTTACAGTTTTAAACCGGTAATACCGAGTAATAGTCCGAAAATTAATTATCTTCCGACATAAATAACAACGAGGATTAAGAATTCTATACGGGCTGTGCACCTTTTAACTCCTTAGCAGTTCTCAGTGTAATTAGCCGCGGTAGTGGGAAATTTCAGGCATTTAGTAGGTCTAAGCTTAACATGTACTAACAACTGACAATTTATTGTTGACTAAAAACAAAGTTTAAGTAACGCATACATGATGCAGTAGTGAAAAGCGGCTGCGGAAAGTACGCTACTGTTTTCAACATTTAACGATTCTCAAAACATTAGTTTTATTATAGTTTATTGCCGTCGGCTAATTTCCACTGCTGTATGGTGCACTTATTATCTATTTTTATGATAATTTTTTTCGATATTTGAAGTTTTTGGCGATATTCGATAAACCACTACATTGACGATATTTGGCCACATGATATTGTAGTTGGGTCTGATAATACCATATCGCGATAAATGACTATATCGAGAATATCGTACAGCCCTAATTGTCAGAGTCATGGCCCTTGATCACTTCAAAAAATCTTGTTACGCTCTATTTGACAATAATAATATATTCGATTGACTTTAAATTTACACACAGTGGTTAAGGTCATAAGACGAAGAAGCCTATTGATTTTCAGGGATTTCAAATAATTACAGCCATCATGAATAAAAGTATATTCATTCACCAGACTCTTTGGTGCCGAAATGAAAAATTCAGCATGATATTATCGCCTTTATCGGACTAATACATGTCAGCACAGTTCCATAACCATGCTGACGTTGAATAATGGCGATGTGCGCTTCGTATCTGGTGACGAAGGCGTTTAATGCATTTGTGATTAAAACCAAAAAAGATATATTAGTTGTGGTGTGATTTACCAATACTGTATGCACCAAGTGACTTAATTGTTAGTATGTAAATTACTATTTAGATGGATAAAACTACACCCCGATAAGACCAGAATCGGTTTGTGTGCATTTTATAATTTTTCCGTAATATGAATGAATTTGTAATAGTCGGGTGACGCAAGTCTTAAAAATATCGATCATATTAATGAAGTAAAAACGTATTGGTATCTTTAGGCATATTCTGTTTAAAAGAAGAATGAATAGTACTTGGGTTTCTCGAAAAATGTGTTTATTCCTGTTCTGATTTCGAACTAGACATCAAATATTCATGATTAATGTCAAAATGCCAAGGTAGTAACTGATCTATAATAATTAAAGTGCTACATGTATTTCACCTAAAATAAGCGACGAGAGGCCTGATTTAATTAAAACACTGAGTCACATAGGCCTAGACATAACACTGTTTTATTATCATTTTTATACGCCCACATTTTCATGTGGACGTATTATGTCGTCGCCCCTGTCCGTCCGGACGTCCGTCCGTCCATCCGTCCACAATTTGTTTGTGGACTCTCTACAGGTCACAATTCTTATCCGATTTTGACGAAACTTGAAATATAGGTTTATCCCCAAAAGATCTCGGCTGCTTTCGATATTGGCATGTATCGGATCAAAACTTCATGGATTATGGCCCCTGATTGTACGAAAAATCACGTTTTTAGCTTGTGGACCCTATAGAGGTCACAATTTTGAACCGATTTTGATGAAACTTGACATGCATGTTTGTAACCCAAAGATCTTGGTTCCTTTCGATATTTGCGGCTATCGGAATGTAATTTCCTGAATTATGGCCCCTGATTGTCCGAAAAATCACCCTTTTTAGCTTGTGGTCCCTCTGGAGGTCACAATTATTATTCGATTTAAAAAACCGTTTGATTATATCACCGTTACACCCTAAGGAAGGTTGAGTTCGAATTTCGGGAAAATCGGACGAAAATTACCATACAAAATGGCCGCCGTTTGTACGCGAATACTGTTAAAAAATGGTATATCAAGGTTGTGGACCCTGTGGAGGTCACAATTTTGATTCGATTTTGATGAAACTTGAAATTCATGGTTATAACCCAAAGATCTTGCTTCCTTTCGATATTTGCGCATATAGGATCGTAACTTCCTGAATTATGGCCCCAGATTATACGCAAAATCGCCGTTTTTTTAGCTTGGAGGTCACAATTATTATTCGATTTAAAAAACCGTTTGATTATATTACCGTCACACCCTAAGGAAGGTTGAGTTCGCATTTCGGGAAAATCGGATGAAAATTGCCATACAAAATGGCCGCTGTTTGTACGCGAATACTGTTAAAAAATGGTTGTGGACCCTGTGGAGGTCACAATTTTGATTCGATTTTAATGAAATTTGAAATTCATGGTTATAAACCAAAGATCTTGCTTCCTTTCGATATTTGCGCATATCGGATCGTAACTTCCTGAATTATGGCCCCTGATTATACTCAAAATCGCCTTTTTTTTAGCTTGGAGGTCACAATTATTATCCGATTTAAAAAAAACGTTCGATTATATTACCGTTACACCGTAAGGAAGGTTGAGTTCGAATTTCGGGAAAATCAGACCAAAATTGCCATACAAAATGGCCGCCGTTTGTACGCGAATACTGTTAAAAAATGGTATATCAAGGTTGTGGACCCTGTAAAGGTCACAATTTTAATTCGATTTTGATGAAACTTGAAATTCATCGTTATAACCCAAAGATCTTGGTTCTTTTCAATATTTGCGCATATCGGATCGTAACTTCCTGAATTATGGCCCCTGGTTATACCCAAAATCCCCCTTTCTTTAGCTTGTGGTCCCTCTGGAGGTCACAATTATTATCCAATTTAAAAAAACGTTTGATTATATCACCGTTACACTGTAAGGAAGGCTGAGTTTGAATTTCGGGAAAATCGGACCAAAATTGACAGACAAAATGGCCACCGTTTGTACGCGAATACTGTTATAAAAATGATATATCATGGTTGTGGACCCTGTATAGGTCACAATTTTAATTCGATTTTGATGAGGAAGGTTGAGTTCTAATTTCGTGAAAATCGTACCAAAATTGCCGGACGAAATGGTCGCCGTTTGTACGCGAATAGTGTAAAAATATGGTATATCATGTTTGTGGACTCGCTACAGGTCACAATTCTTATCCGATTTTGATGAAAAGTCACATTTCTAGGTTGTGTACCGTCACACCATAATCATTGTCGGTTTCGAGTTTCATTAATATCAGACTGGAACTGACCAACTAAATGGCTGCTCCCAATACAGTATGAAATACAGGACTTAAAGATGTAGGAAAAATCACTTTCGGTATTGCTTGTTCTCTGTCCATCTCTCGAAAATGTGGGCGTATCCTGCCTGGCAGTGCCAGCCTATCTTTATACGCCCACATTGAAATGTGGTCGTATATTGTCGTCGCCCCCGTCCGTCCGTCCGTCCGTCCGTCCGGCCGGCCGGCGTCCACAATTGCTTGTGGACGCTCTACAGGCTAAAGTTAATATTCGATTGACTTTAAATTTATACACAGTGTTTAAGGTCATGAGACGAAGTAGCCTATTGTTTTTCAGCGATTTCCGATAATAACTACCAGAGTTATGGCCCTTGATCACTTCAAAAAATCTTGTGGACGCTCTAGAGGCCAAAGTTAATATCCGATTGACTTTAAAGTTATACACAGCGTTAAAGGTCATAAGACAATGACTCCTATTGATTTTCGGCGATTTCCGATAATTAGTGCCAGAGTTATGGCCCTTGATCTCTTTAAAAAATCTTGTGGACGCTCTAAAGGTCAAAGTTAATATTCGATTGACTTTAAATTTATACACAGTGTTTAAGGTCATAAGACGAAGAAGCCTATTGATTTTCAGCAATTTCCGATAATTACTGCCAGAGTTACGGCCCTTGATCACTTCAAAAAATCTTGTGGATGCTCTAGAGGCCAAAGTTAATATCCGATTGACTTTAAATTTATACACAGTGTTTAAGGTCATAAGACGAAGACGCCTATTGATTTTCAGCGATTTCCAATAATTAGTGCCAGAGTTATGGCCCTTGATCACCTCAAAAAATCTTGTGGACGCTCTAGAGGCCAAAGTTAATATCCGATTGACTTTAGATTTATACACAGTGTTTAAGGTCATGAGACGAAGAAGCCTATCGATTTTCGGCGATTTCCGATAATTAATGCCAGAGTTATTGCCCTTGATCTCTTTAAAAAATCATGTGGACGCTCTAAAGGTCAAAGTTAATATCCGATTGACTTTAAATTTATACACAGTGTTTAAGGTCATAAGACGAAGAAGCCTATTGATTTTCAGCGATTTCCGATAATTAGTGCCAGAGTTATGGCCCTTGATCACTTCAAAAAATCTTGTGGACGCTCTAGAGGCCAAAGTTAATATCCGATTGACTTCAAATTTATACACAGTGTTTAAGGTCATAAAACAAAGACGCCTATTGATTTTCAGCAATTTCCGTTAATTAGTGCCAGAGTTATGGCCCTTGATCACCTCAAAAAATCTTGTGGACGCTCTGGAGGCCAAAGTTAATATCCGATTAACTTTAGATTTACACACAGTGTTTAAGGTCATGAGACGAAGAATCCTATTGATTTTCTGCGATTTCAAATAATTACTACCAGAGTTATCTCCCTTCAAAAATTCTTGTGACGCTATAGAGGCCAAAGTTACCATCCGATTGACTTCAGATTGATACATAGAGTTTAAGGTGTTGAAACGAACAAGTATTTTGATTTTCAATGAATTTAGATAACTGAACAGCTAAATCCATGATATTAAATGTTTCATGTATATACTAATTGTTAGCGTGGGGTAAAACTTTATAAAAAGCAATCAAATTCTAATGATTTTTCTAATAATTACATAATGAGTTGTTACTCTTAATCAGTTTTTAGTGTATTACAAATGTTTCATTACCGAAAAAAGTAAAAATATGCGACAACCCTTGTTGACTGCCCGGGTGATTTAGCTGCTGTGGGCGTATGTTTCGTTGCCTGGCAACCTATCTTTTAAGAAGCAACAGTAAGATTTTTAATTGTCAAAATGTCGAACAGGAAGTAAACAAATGAGAAACAGCTGTCTGTTTATGAGGAAAGTAACTCTTTTTACGCTTGGAACATTGCATTCAACTAACTTGTTTTGTCGACAAAAGTTGCTGTGGGTACTTAACGGTAACGTTATAGGTGGCGACAAAAATCGCCGTTGGTATTTAAGAGTTAATATATATCATTTGTAATTTTTATACGCCCACATTGAAATGTGGTCGCATATTGTCGTCGCCCCGTCCGTCCGTCCGTCCGTCCGTCCGTCCGGCGTCCACAATTGCTTGTGGACGCTCTACAGGCTAAAGTTAATATCCGATTGACTTTAAATTTATACACAGTGTTTAAGGTCATGAGACGAAGAAGCCTATTGTTTTTCAGCGATTTCCGATAATAACTACCAGAGTTATGGCCCTTGATCACTTCAAAAAATCTTGTGGACGCTCTAGAGGCCAAAGTTAATATCCGATTGACTTTAAATTTATACACAGGGGTTAAGGTCATAAGACAATGACGCCTTTTGATTTTCGGCGATTTCCGATAATTAGTGCCAGAGTTATGGCCCTTGATCTCTTTAAAAAATCTTGTGGACGCTCTAAAGGTCAAAGTTAATATCCGATTGACTTTAAATTTATACACAGTGTTTAAGGTCATAAGACAAAGAAGCCTATTGATTTTCAGTGATTTCCGATAATAACTACCAGAGTTATGGCCCTTGATCACTTCAAAAAATCTTGTGGACGCTCTAGAGGCCAAAGTTAATATCCGATTGACTTTAGATTTATACACAGTGTTTAAGGTCATAAAACGAAGAAGCCTATTGATTTTCACCGATTTCCGATAATTAGTGCCAGAGTTATGGCCCTTGATCACTTCAAAAAATCTTGTGGACGCTCTAGAGGTCAAAGTTAATATCCGATTGACTTTAAATTTATACACAGTGTTTAAGGTCATAAGACGAAGACGCCTATTGATTTTCAGCGATTTCCGATAATTAGTGCCAGAGTTATGGCCCTTGATCACTTCAAAAAATCTTGTGGACGCTCTAGAGGCCAAAGTTAATATCCGATTGACTTTAAATTTATACACAGTGTTTAAGGTTATAAGACGAAGACGCCTATTGATTTTCAGCGATTTCCGATAGTTAGTGCCAGAGTTATGGCCCTTGATCTCTTTAAAAAATCTTGTGGACGCTCTAAAGGTCAAAGTTAATATCCGATTGACTTCAAATTTATACACAGTGTTTAAGGTCATAAGACGAAGAAGCCTATTGATTTTCAGCGATTTCTGATAATTAGTGCCAGAGTTATGGCCCTTGATCACTTCAAAAAATCTTGTGGACGCTCTAGAGGCCAAAGTTAATATCCGATTGACTTTAAATTTATACACAGTGTTTAAGGTTATAAGACGAAGACGCCTATTGATTTTCAGCGATTTCCGATAGTTAGTGCCAGAGTTATGGCCCTTGATCACCTCAAAAAATCTTGTGGACGCTCTGGAGGCCAAAGTTAATATCCGATTGACTTTAGATTTATACACAGTGTTTAAGGTCATGAGACGAAGAAGCCTATTGATTTTCAGCGATTTCAAATAATTACTGCCAGAGTTATCTCCCTTGATAACTTCAAAAATTCTTGTGACGCTATAGAGGCCAAAGTTACCATCCGATTGACTTCAGATTGATACATAGAGTTTAAGGTGTTGAAACGAACAAGTATTTTGATTTTCAATGAATTTAGATAACTGAACAGCTAAATCCATGATATTAAATGTTTCATGTATATACTAATTGTTAGCTTGGGGTAAAACTTTATAAAAAGCAATCAAATTCTAATGATTTTCTGATAATTACATAATGAGTTGTTACTCTTAATCAGTTTTTAGTGTATTACAAATGTTTCATTACCGAAAAAAGTAAAAATATGCGACAACCCTTGTTGACTGCCCGGACGATTTAGCTGCTGTGGGCGTATGTTTCGTTGCCTGGCAACCTATCTTTAAAATATTTTTTGTATAGGGGTGCTGTGAAGAATGCCTGTCAAATGTTAATGGTATTAGGTATAGACTCTAGAAGTGTGTATGAAGAAGATTTTGAACGTCCTTTCTTAGAACAGTCAGCAGAATTTTATAGAGTAAGTTTTCTCCTCTTTAATTAGTATTAAAATGGGTCTGTCAGTCAGTCAGTCTCACTTTTTTTAAGGACACAATAACTCGCCTTTTAATTGAGCCACAATGTTCAAACTTGGTGTAAGTGTTTATAGGTGAATACACATACCCAGATGGAGTTCGAAGATGAGCATTTTCTGCTTAGGCTAGGCATGGGTTCCATGTCGGCCGTATAGCTGGTCGGGACCGAGGGCTATGGAAAATGACCGTAACTAGATGTTTTTGTGCGTTATCAAAAATGACCGGTAGTCACAATTTTGAAGTGGAAGCCCAGGGCTAAGGCCATGTAAACTTGATGACACCTTAGGAATTGGGACACGAAAATCACCCATGCAACTTCTCAACACAACATAATCCAAATCAGGAATTATATTATTTTGCTTCTGTTCTAAGCAGTGATAGGTTTTGCCTGTATATATTCCAGTCATGTCTGATGCTATTTTCCAAATGTTCTAAATTGTTTGACCAGGAATATGCCTAATTAGACATCAAGACATGGTGAATAATATTCAAAATTGCAAAATTAATATAGTGCACTGAGTGTATAACTACCACTCAACTCGATTATCGTTGATAATTGGCTGGATCAAAGGTCGCAGTCATGCAAAAATTTGTGTAGATCTAAGATAATTATGCTGTTAGCCTCCTGTTGTCATGAGACTAAATACAGTGGGCCAATGAATGAAATAAGGACGTTTAAAATAGGGTTGTTCACAAAACTACTTGATTTGCTTCTAATGAGTATATTTTGAGAGGCTCTATATCACGCAGATCTAGACGGCAAATTTTGGAATGTTTGCATTTTTTATACGCCCACATGGAAATGTGGTCGTATATTGCCGTCGCTCCCGTCTGTCTTGTGAACGCTCTAGAGGCTATAGTTAATATCCGATTGACTTTAAATTTATACACAGTGTTTAAGGTCATGAGACGAAGAAGCCTATTGATTTTCGGTGATATCTGATAATTACTGCCAGAGTTACGACCCTTGATCACTTTGAAAAATCTTGTGAACGCTTTAGAGGCTAAAGTTAATATCTGATTGACTTTAAATTTATACAGGGTGTTTAAGGTCGTGAGACGAAGAAGCCTATTGATTTTCAGCGATATCCGATAATTACTACCAGAGTTATGACCCTTGGTCACTTTGAAAAATCTTGTGAACGCTCTAGAGGCTATAGTTAATATCCGATTGACTTTAAATTTATACACAGTGTTTAAGGTCATGAGAGGAAGAATCCTATTGATTTTCGTTGATATCTGATAATTACTGCCAGAGTTATGACCCTTGATCACTTTGAAAAATCTTGTGAACGCTCTAGAGGCTAAAGTTAATAGCAGATTGACTTGAAATTTATACACGGTGTTTAAGGTCGTGAGACGAAGAAGCCTATTGATTTTCAGCGATATCCGATAATTACTACCAGAGTTATGACCCTTGATCACTTTGAAAAATCTTGTGAACGCTCTAGAGGCTATAGTTAATATCCGATTGAATTTAAATTTATACACAGTGTTTAAGGTCATGAGACGAAGAAGCCTATTGATTTTCGGTGATATCTGATAATTACTGCCAGAGTTACGACCCTTGATCACTTTGAAAAATCTTGTGAACGCTTTAGAGGCTAAAGTTAATATCTGATTGACTTTAAATTTATACACGGTGTTTAAGGTCGTGAGATGAAGAAGCCTATTGATTTTCAGTGATATCCGATAATTACTACCAGAGTTATGACCCTTGATCACTTTGAAAAATCTTGTGAACGCTCTAGAGGCTATAGTTAATATCCGATTGACTTTAAATTTATACACAGTGTTTAAGGTCATGAGAGGAAGAATCCTATTGATTTTCGTTGATATCTGATAATTACTGCCAGAGTTATGACCCTTGATCACTTTGAAAAATCTTGTGAACGCTTTAGAGGCTAAAGTTAATATCCAATTGACTTTAAATTTATACACAGTGTTTAAGGGCATGAGACGAAGAAGCCTATTGATTTTCGGTGATATGAGATAATTACTACCAGAGTTATGACCCTTGATCACTTTGAAAAATCTTGTGAACGCTCTAAAGTAGGGTGCTCCGAGCTCTCTAAGAAAGTTTGTCTTACCTCGAGAGGTGTTTACTCTGCCAAGACGAATTTCTCAATGATGACGAAACAGGCTCGGGCACAATGGGAGCACGTGCACGGACCAAATATTCACCGTATACAGCCATGCACGTGATTATCACAACATAAAATTGTAAATAAAGACAGGTTAAAAATATTTTCATCACGCGTTTGTCTTTCAATATTATTGGATCGCTAACTTTGTTAAAAATTCTAAAAATGATTGTCGTTTTTATTTTTCAATTCGCTATTTATTTACAGAGTGCTGTCGTTTAGTTTCGGCGATTTAACATCTCCTAATAACACGTTTTGGAAAAGATAAGAGTACAACCGGTATTTTACTTTTAATTTTGAAAGGTTCGTGAAATCGTCGTTGTACTCGACTAGATGTGTTATACCAAATTAGGAAATATAACAATTGTTTCGTATTTTTAAATTTGCTACCGGGAATTTATCGAAGCGAAATGTAGTCTCGATTGACCAGATTTCTGTTCGAGACTACTTGCTTTTAGGGTTAAGGGGAAACAAATCTTCTTATTTTGTTAAGGAATTGACCGACGGTCTTTTTAGAATTGTTGTCAATCGATTCAATTAGCAGGCATGACGTCCAACGATGAATTACTATCCAGCAGTGGTTCGGGCGATAACTATGATCTCGGCACAATAACAAAATTTGCCTTTGCAAGAACTACAGGCTAGTACTAGGTACCATTAATAAATTTCCGACCAATACAGAGCGCCAGTCTATAATTACTGCTTTACATGACGTCAGTGTGACGTTTGAAGACAACGGTATTCGAAAGAGACTGATCAGACTGAAGACAAAGGCTAGAAAGCTGGGTAAACATATACAAACTTCTAATAAATCTTTAAAATTATATAACGATTATCTCGACAGCCCCCTTTTCCCCGGGATAGTGGACAATACACCATCGAAAGATACCAGCAAGACACATTTAAGTAATAGAGAGACACAGACATCTGTCGATTCGACTTTGGCCAAATTAAATAGGAAAAATAGGTATTTAGTAAGTAGGATCAATAGGTATAAAAAAAACAATTTTCAGTTTAACAAATCGACTAAGGAAGACCTCAAACGAATTGATTCACACGAAGGCTAATAATAATAAAGTCTTGACAAATAAAAAAACTGGTTGTACGTCCCAACCTCGTGTGGAAGAAGTAATTTTGTATGATGTCGAAAATCAAAGATACGCTTCAGAATACCATAATTTTGCCATGCAACTAAAAATCCTCAATGTTCCCGATGGGAATATCGACGCGGTTATAACCGCATTTTTTGCCTCTCGCGAACTCAAATCTAATTACACTCCAACAGAAACTACAGTCCAAAGAATATCTTTAAAACATGTTTCAGAAACCCCAAAGTCAGCGAAAAACACCACTTTATATATACGGACGAAACAACTAAATATGACTCCTAATTCGGCACATATGCAATAACCGCTGACTCAACTCATATGCCAATGATTATTGGTCTTCGAAATATGTCAGATGAATCTGCGCAAATTACTCTTGCAACTTTAAATGAAATTTTGGCAGATCTTGATGATATAGCCGGACCCATTAGTAAATACGTAATTTCGAAATTAGAAATACAATGCCGCAATTGTAAATTATATGGCCAAGCATATAACAAATTTTCTTGGTGATTTTAAAACAGAAAATAGATTGACATACCATTACGAAAGAAGATCTAACATACTGGCCACGAAGATATGTGTTTTTGTTAATGTAATCGATCGCTTTCAGTCCCTATAAAGTTATAGGAAACACTAGGGACCGGGAATCTTCAAGTTTTTACGAAAAAAGGTAAGAAACTACCCTTATCATCTAGAATCTAATACACATCAAGAATGTGTTAAATACCGTCAAGATTCATCAAAAACCGTCCAGTTTGTGCTACCGTGTAGATTTAGAAACACCGTCTAGTTTTGTCATCGATCGTCTACTTTACGACCGTCCAGTTTCTCAGGATGTTTTAGATTTGAAAGGGGTTTAGTTTTTAGCAAGGCCTTATTTTCCCGTACGTTGTCTAGAAATGAACAGAGTGTTTAATTACTAACGGCGTTTAGTTTTTACGCCAAATTACCACTTTAGGCTGTGTTGAATTGGAACTATGTTTCTTGTCGCCCGCGCGCTTAGGATCGGGGGGTCTATTTTCGGCCGCATAGCTTTTCAACACAAAAAATTTTAAGTTTTATTTGAATGTTTCCGACATTTTTAACAATTATTTTAGAAATAAGTTACCCCGTAATGTCTCGTTTATCAATATATACCGGCTAAACAAAAATAGCTGCAATTTACATAAATTTTATGTGCCCATGGCCACTTTGCTCTACTAGTTGTATTTCAACTAGTAAAACTTTCAATATAAATCTAAAAACAAGTATTCCACAAGCGAAATTCTCGGCTTTCGCTCGGTGCGGGCATGTTTTTGCATACATAATGAAGTTATTTTAAGAATAAGTTATTTGATTGGTCGGTCGCTAAGGTCAATCGTTGAAGTGTCCAATCAGAAACAAGCAGGTCAGGTTATTAGGCATGCGCACTGAGCTGATGTCTTAGATATTCCTTCTCGTCGGTTTATCGCTAATATTCTTGATAAATAAGTCATTGTTTGTAGATATTTTTGAAGACTTTCGAATAAAATGGCTTTAAATTTTTTGTAGATCACTCTATAAGTTTGACAGACAACCATAATTCAATAAAGAATAATAATACCATTACTAAGTTCTGTTGTTTTGAATAACATTTATGTCATTGTATGTCAAAGTTACATGTATATGTGTCAAAGTTACACATGTAAATATACACACAACAAGAAATAAAATAAGCCAATATTGAAATATTGTATAATTTATAAGAAATACATATATGAAAACTCATTTTATTAAAGTAAAATTAATTAATGGAACATATATGCCTAACAGATCCCAAATAATTTTTTTTTTCTACAGTTAACAATTTTAGTCAAAATTATATCTCTGAAAGTTATCGTCAGATTTTATTGAAACTTGGAACCGCTTTCTAAACTGACTTTGTGCAATAGGAGATTTTTTTTGATTTTTTTTTTAAATCTGCAAAATAGTTGCTGATGTATTGCACAAAGTAAAACATTTGGTGTTGAATATTGTTTGCCAATTGTTTGTTGGATCAAAAAGTTAATTTAGTAGGGGATATTGGTCAAACCAACTTTTATTTGGATGGCATTCAAGTTTTAAAACGTATTTCAGCCAACTTTTGTATTTTACTTCATTATTTCATTCATTCAGTTTACCATATAGGTTAATACCTGGGAATATGAATTAACTTTGAGCTTTTGGGGGTAGAATAAAATCAAAATGATGGTTTGTGTTGGTTTGTATACTTTGTGTTGAAAAATACACTTTGTGTTGTGTTTGCCTCACACCCTCATTGGATTGTCACGAAGGTAGTGACAAGAAACATAGTTTCAATTCAACACAGCCTTACCGAGAGCCATCTAGAAACTTACGGGTGATTAGAAATGCAATGCCGTTTTTATACGCCCACATTTTCATGTGGACGTATTATGTCGTCGCCCCTGTCCGTCCGTCCACAATTTGTTTGTGGACTCTCTACAGGTCACAATTCTTATCCGATTTTGACGAAACTTGAAATATAGGTTTATCCCCATAAGATCTCGGTTCCTTTCGATATTGGCATGTATCGGATCAAAACTTCATGGATTATGGCCCCTGATTGCACAAAAAATCACGTTTTTAGCTTGTGGACCCTATAGAGGTCACAATTTTGAACCGATTTTGATGAAACTTGACATGCATGTTTGTAACCCAAAGATCTTGGTTCCTTTCGATATTTGCGGCTTTCGGAATGTAATTTCCTGAATTATGGCCCCTGATTATCCGAAAAATCACCCTTTTTAGCTTGTGGTCCCTCTGGAGGTCACAATTATTATTCGATTTAAAAAACCGTTTGATTATATCACCGTTACACCCTAAGGAAGGTTGAGTTCAAATTTCGGGAAAATCGGACGTTTGGCCGCCGTTTGTACGCGAATACTGTTAAAAAATGGTATATCAAGGTTGTGTACCCTGTGGAGGTCACAATTTTGATTCGATTTTGATGAAACTTGAAATTCATGGTTATAACCCAAAGATCTTGGTTCCTTTAGATAATTGCGCATATCGGATCGTAACTTCCTGAATTATGGCCCCTGATTATACGCAAAATTGCCTTTTTTTTAGCTTGGAGGTCACAATTATTATCCGATTTAAAAAAACGTTTGATTATATTACCGTTACACCGTAAGGAAGGTTGAGTTTGTATTTCGGGGAAAATCAGACCAAAATTGCCACACAAAATGGCCGCCCGTTTGTACGCGAATACTGTTAAAAAATGGTATATCAAGGTTGTGGACGCTGTAAATGTCACAATTTTAATTCGATTTTGATGAAACTTGAAATTCATGGTTATAACCCAAAGATCTTGGTTCTTTTCGATATTTGCGCATATCGGATCGTAACTTCCTGAATTATGGCCCCTGGTTATACGCAAAATCCCCCTTTCTTTAGCTTGTGGTCCCTCTGGAGGTCACAATTATTATCCAATTTAAAAAAACGTTTGATTATATCACCGTTACACTGTAAGGAAGGTTGAGTTTGAATTTCGGGAAAATCGGACCAAAATTGACAGACAAAATGGCCGCCGTTTGTACGCGAATACTGTTAAAAAAAATGATATATCATGATTGTGGATCCTGTATAGGTCACAATTTTAATTCGATTTTGATGAGGATGGTTGAGTTCTAATTTCGTGAAAATCGTACCAAAATTGCCGGACGAAATGGTCGCCGTTTGTACGCGAATAGTGTAAAAATATGGTATATCATGGTTGTGGACTCTCTACAGGTCACAATTCTTATCCGATTTTGATGAAAAGTCACATTTCTAGGTTGTGTACCGTCACACCATAATCATTGTCGGTTTCGAATTTCATTAATATCAGACTGGAACTGACCAACTAAATGGCTGCTCCCAATACAGTATGAAATACAGGACTTAATAAAGATGTAGGAAAAATCACTTTCGGTATTGCTTGTTCTCTGTCCATCTCTCGAAAATGTGGGCGTATCCTGCCTGGCAGTGCCAGCCTATCTTCTTTTCATGTCTTTTAATTAGTTTGCCCGGTGTCATCTAGAAAACGTACGGCGTTTGTTTTTGTGTGAAATATTTAATTTCTATCTCCCAATTTTAGAAACTGTGTTCCGATTTAGAATCTTAGCATAGTGTCTAAAATTCTCGAATGAATTGCATATTTGTTGAATATCTTCTGTATTGCCGACGTCCGTTGGGAAACGTCCATTTGCAATGAATTATTTTCCTGGCGTAAATAAAACTCAACGATTAATTTGTTAGAAATTAACGAAACAAATGGACGTATATCTTGTTTCTTATAATCTTGTTTTCTGGGTTATTTACCCGCTCCAGTCATCAATAACAAATGTATTTGTGAATTTACAAATTAATGCGTGCAGTACTCATTGCGACCACAATGACGTAATTTTCGACATTTATCAAGGCGCATTCGGGGGACTGTTTTCGTCAACATTTATTTTTGTATCCCGTGGAAATGTTGAAGAAATGCAGAAGAAGAGGAATTGTTAACAGGCACAGTTTCCCCCCATTGACACGGACATGGACCGCAAATCGTATCTAAATATATTTCTTACCTGGGCCGTAATATATCATCACTAATAGATAAATCACATACCTAATATAAGCATTTAATAATATGATGATAAAAAGTCGGCCACAAGCTTTTGAGCGGCCTTGTAAATAAATAAAGTAAATCATGCAGACATATATTACTACACCGCTACCGCACGATCCAGTCATTCTTTTTATACGCCCACATTTTTATGTGGTCGTATATTGTCGTCGCCCCCGTCCGTCCGTCCGTCCACATTTTTTTTGTGAACAGTCTACAGGTCACAATTTTTATCCGATTTCAATTAAACTTAAAATATAGGTTTATCACCATAAGATCTCGGTTCCTTTCGATATTGGCATGTATCGAACTGTAACTTTATGGGTTATGGCCCCTGAATGTACGAAAAATCACGTTTTTTAGCTTGTGAACAGCGTAGAGGTCACAATTTTGAACCGATTTGGATGAAACTTGACATGTATGTTTATAACCCAAAGATCTTGGTACCTTTCGATATTTGCGCCCATCGGATCGTAACTTCCTGAATTATGGCCCCTGATTGTCCGAAAAATTGCCCTTTTTAGCTTGTGGTCCCTCTGGAGGTCAAAATTGTTATCGGATTAAAAAAAACGTTTGATTATATCACCGTTCCATGGTTATGAAGGTTGAGTTCGAATTTCATGAAAATCGGACCAAAATTGACGGACAAAATGGCCGCCGTTTGTACGCCAATAGTGTGAAAATATGTTATATCAAGGTTGTGGACCTTATAGAGGTCACAATTTTGAACCAATTTTGATGAAACTTGACATGTATGTTTATAACCCAAAGATCTTGGTTCCTTTCGATATTTGCGCCCATCGGATCGTAACTTCCTGAATTATGGTCCCTGATTGTCCGAAAAATCGCCCTTTTTAGCTTGTGGTCCCTCTGGAGGTCAAAATTGTTATCTGATTTAAAAAAACGTTCGATTATATCACCGTTACATGGTAATGAAGGCTGAGTTTGAATTTGGGAAAATCGGACCAAAATTGACGGACAAAATGGCCGCCGTTTGTATGCGAATAGTGTGAAAATATGTTATATAAAGGTTGTGGAGTTCACAATTATTATCTGATTTAAAAAAAAATGTTTGATTATAAAAACCAAACAAATTCTAATGATTTTCTGATAATTCCTTAATATGCGACAACTCTTGTTGACTGCCCGGACGATTTGGCTGCTGTGTGGGCGTATGTTTCGTTGCCTGGCAACCTATTTTACAATTCATACTGTCGATTCATGCACGCTTTTCACACGGAATTGTTCTTTGATGTTGATAGATGACACACAGTGACGTCGGCAATACAGTAGATATTTATAAAATATAAAGGTGACGAAACTTACAGGTTATCATTAGTTGCGAGATTTTTTGTTTTATAATTTTGTTATCGATATAGATTACAGCATCTGATATCAATCGAGATTAAAATACATCGGATAATCAAAATGAGGTTGGACCGGATATCGGTAAATAACGAAACTATGTTCCGATTTAGAATCTTAGCATAGTGTCTAAAATTCTCGAATGAATTGCATATTTGTTGAATATCATCTGTATTGCCGACGTCACTGTGTGTCATCTATCAACATCAAAGAACAATTCCGTGTGAAAAGCGTGCATGAATCGACAGTATGAATTGTAAAGTCATATCGCCGACAATAACATGTAATTATATTTTGAACTGTGCCTGTTAACAATTCCCCTCCTTCTGCATTTCTTCAACATTTCCACGGGATACAAAAATAAATGTTGATGAAAACAGTCCCCCGAATGCGCCTTGATAAATGTCGAAAATTACGTCATTCGTGGTCGAAATGAGTACTGCACACATTAATTTGTAAATTCACAAATACATTTGTTATTGATGGCGGGAGCGGGTAAATAACCCAGAAAACAAGATTATAAGAAACAAGATATACGTCCATTTGTTTCGTTAATTTCTAATAAATAAATTGTTGAGTTTTATTTACGCCGGGAAAATTGTCAATTCATTGCAAATGGACGTTTCCCAACGGACGTCGGCAATACAGAAGATATTCAACAGATATGCAATTCATTCGAGAATTTTAGACACTATATGCTAAGATTCTAAATCGGATCATAGTTTCTAAAATTGGGAGATAGAAATTAAATATTTCACACAAAAACAAACGCCGTACGTTTTCTAGATGACACCCGGCAAACTAATTAAAAGACATGAAAAGAAAACGGCATTGCATTTCTAATCACCCGTAAGTTTCTAGACGGCTCTCGGTAAAGTGGTAATTTGGCGTAAAAACTAAACGCCGTTAGTAATTAAACACTCTGTTCATTTCTAGACAACGTACGGGAAAATAAGGCCTTGTCTAAAAACTAAACCTCTTTCAAATCTAAAACATCCCGAGAAACTGGACGGTCGTAAAGTAGACGATCGATGACAAAACTAGACGGTGTTTCTAAATCTACACGGTAGCACAAACTGGACGTTTTTTGATGAATCTTGACGGTATTTAACACATTCTTGACATGTATTAGATTCTAGATGATAAGGGTAGTTTCTTACCTTTTTTCGTAAAAACTAGAAGATTCCCGGTCCCTAGTGAAATACACTGTCTTCATTAGCCCAGTTCGGAGCAGAACAGTAGGACGTTAAGCCCCATTTCATTTCATTTCATTTATTCTTGTGTAAATGCTATCATACAATAAGGCACGGGATCTCGAATTTGTTCTTAATTATGTATCTTCTAGTTTGTATTCACTTATTCAAATCCAACTTCAAAATGCCAATGTACATCTCAAATCTGTACATAACTTGAACAGCTATTGCATATTTTTCATTCAGATTGATTAAAATAGTCTGTCATTATTTATTTAATACTGTTAATTATTCCATAAAACTTTCCTTAAATAAACATACTTCCAAACATTATACAAGGGGTATTTCGGGACCCCACGACATCGGACACCAGGGGTCTTTTGGACCCCCCCCCCCTTGCTTTTTACAAGTGTCTAATCTGTTCTGTAATCGGTGCTAGCTTTGTATTAGGAATATTTCTTACTGATGATATTGTTTTGGTTATTCTACACTGAGAAATAGGTAAGGGTTAATCTGTATGTTTGCATCATAAAAAAGTATCCGAAAGGGTCAATACCTACGTTTGCCTCATTAAAAAATAAAATTCGGATTATAACTCCTCATTATGGCTTAAAATCTCTAGATAAGGTGTGTTAATTAACAAGGGTGAAAAATGGACTGCAGGGCGAGTTAATTATCGGTAGGGTTGAACAACTCTCGGACGGTGCGTTTTCTGTACTGAGTGTGTTAATTAACCGACGGGTTAAAAACGAATGACACGGTGTGTATTGTTTAATTGGTGTGTTTTCTCGATAGTTGTTATAACTGCGCCAAAAGGGTATAATCAAGGACCAACAGGCATTATCTGACGTGTGAGTGTTAAATCAAAACTTAGGAAGGAAAATTAATTTTACCGTGCGATTTTTCATTCGCCGGTGTGTTTTACGCAAATAGGTCTTTGTATAAGGACAGGTCTTCATATTTGGAGTTGTACGGGGACGTTTCTTCAATGCATCTTTTGTATTTGTTGATGAACATAAGACTCAGTACTGTTTTATAGTCACGCCATTTATAAAATTGCATAATAAAATATAAATATGGACCTTCATCTGTAGTAAAATGGTGAAAACAATGTCGTCATTTATAAGTATCTAGCAGTCGGACCCCAATTTGAATATATCCGGGTACATAGCGATAATCTAAATTTACCGCATGTCTATATATACTCTTTTGTTCTGACAATTTATTGTTTTGCATGTTTAAATGGGTACCACGTAAACGATAACTCGTTGCCAGTTTATTGTTTTGCATGTTGAAATGTGTACCGTGCAACCCGTAACTCATGGCCAGTTTATTGTTTTGCTTGTTGAAATTAGTACAACGTACGTAACTCGTATTTATTTCATTACAACTTTTAATAGATAAAGACAAAAGTTCAACGAGTTTGCAATTTTATTTATTATTATAAACAAAACAACTCTAGAAATGTTAGCAGTTCAATAATAATTATTATATATCCAGCGTTGGACGAACAGATATAGTAGTGATTTACCACGTAACTCATTCCCAGCTTATTGCTAGGACTGATCGCTTGCACAAAAACCTGTAAAAAACAAACAACAAAGCCAAGTGGTGTGTAAAAACTTATTACTGTATCACCATTAATTATTTGATTGTCTGCGATACAATAGAAAAAAACTATATTCATATCAATAACATATACTTTATACAGTTACAATAAAATGCTTCTCCGTCAGAATAAAATCGAGTTAAAACTGGAGGTCAAGCGATTGGTAGCTCTAAAAATGTTTTAAGGAAATTATGATTAAGCATAGAACTAAATTCTATGGATTAAACAATAATATGTAAATTTACAATAGAGTAAATATGATCAATTGAGCGGTAATTAAAACAGCAGACCTAAAATATAAATTTACAATAGAATACAGATAAACAATAACAATGATCATTTGATCGCTGTAATTATCATTTGCGGAAAATGTACATGTGGGTTTTAATTTTTATAGTATAATTGGTATAATTTGTTACTGATGAAATTGACACAACGAATCTTTTACGCATACCGTAAGTATTTTTATTGTCGTTTCCGAAATCTATAAATGCCTGGCTTGGGTTTTGATCTATACACCGTTAATGGACAAAATAAAAAAAAAAGTCATTTTCTTCCGCGTTTACAAGCGGGGTCGACAAGAAGAGGCATCACGGAAAAGCCCGCAACACACCAAGAGTGATATCAGCCACTGACTCTGTAATGGAAAATAAAACATATTTTACAATTTGTATTGGGGATTGACGGTGCCATAAACTGGGTTGCACTGGGCTTCACGCCTGGAAGTCGAATTCCCGTCTACCGTGGTTCATTTGGAATGTAAAATATACAACCAATAACGATGTTATTTGAAATTATATATTATCGGCATGGCCATGGAATGGGTCGGAAACGTGCGTACAACGAATGGGTCGGAGTATCGAAGATTCTCGAGTGAGAAAACGGTGGTCATTTGTTTCATTACTTCCGCCAAAATGTGCTAAGTTGAACGCTGAGTTTATTAAAAAAAAAAAAAATTATTAAAATTAAAAACGAAAATCAAAGGCGACAACTTGAAATGACCAAGTGACAAGTAAAAAAATATTTCTAAAAGTTTACAAACATTTCAACCCCTGACTTAGTTGAATAAACTGTAACAATTGCCAAATTCCAACCAACTACATGTATATCAGCTAATCCATTACAGCACGAGTTTACTTGTGCCTCGTCTGTCAACATCAAAGTGCGTCGCCTGACAACATCAAAGGGCTATTCCGTGTGAAAAGCGTGCATGAATCGACAGTACTGTAAAACAAAGGCTGGATTCACAATCACAGAAACCTGTGGTTTTAGCAGGCCCTGAGATTTGACAATCGAGATTAGAATATATCAGATAATCAAATTGGAACTAAGTATAAAACACGTTGTATTCATCAAGAAATGAAATGCGTATAAGAACGCATATATGTAACTATATGTAGGCCTACACCATGTATAAATCCATATAAAGACCTACACTTAACAAAGACTGATCTGCGTAAAACATATGTTTGATGTTTATGAAAGAAAAGACTGCTGCTAAAATTATATAAAATCTTTATTATTTAAATCAACCATGCACAAATCTTATATAATCAACTGAATCAAATCCTAGTCAAACTGACCCAAATAGATGTTGTCGAAATAAATCGGGTAACGGGTGTTGAACCAGCTTGATGTCGAAACAACTTGTTCCCGTAAGTTCTATGATTGATAGTATACATTGGAGGCTGAGCCGTTGGGACCAAAATGAAAAATAGAAATCAGCATGGTATTGCATCTGTCCCGTGGATCCAGCAAAAATTATAAAACTTTTGAACGATAGATCTGCTCCCTATAGAACTCTATAGACGATATTAATACTTGGAATGTGTTGCGAACATTTAAATAGTTCATCAATAACACCCCCTATATTTCTTACCATTTTCTAAAATACAATATTAGAGCACTGGTATCTTGTATATGCTGTCAAACTGGGGGGGGGGGGAGTATTTCCATCTTTTTGTTCTGGTTGATTGATCAGAATGTTTGAAAACGTTGACCTATATAGGTGTTATGTAATGCGGTTTATAGAGTTTAGACAGACACTTGATTGGTGTCATAAAGTAATAAACTAATTAACAAGCCACTGATTATTTATTTCAACTAAAATGTGTATTACAATTTGCTGTCTGAATTACAGTTGTTAATTTTGATTAAAGATTACTTAATTAATTAAATGTTTTTGATAACTTAAAAAATCGTGCAATGCAAAATGAAAAATAAGGTAATTTATGTTTAAAACTTTTATGGCATGTAAATAGAATACATAGACGCGTGTAGAGTAAAATTTACGACAACCAGTAACTAACTCTTGATACTGGCGTATCTTTTTTAAGGAATAATCTACCATTTACTTAGTTTAAAATGTTGCACATAACTATATTCTCTCTCCAAATAAAAAAGGATATTTAAAACAAAGTCATTTAAACTGGCTTTTAATATTTTTTTATATGATTTAATTGTCACTTTGTAAAGCGTCCCTAAACAAGTTATGAAGAGCACACTATAATTATATATGCACGTGTAGTGTATCAATATCCGTTCTTAAACTTTAATATGTATTAACAGTAACAAAATTTAGATTTATAGTATTATTATTACTTTGTCCCCTTTATTTGCAAAACATCTCCCCGATGTTGATAATAAATTATATTTGAATTATTTCTCCGTGCCAGTTGGAAACATAATTGTCTAAGGTCTAATTGAACCGTGAAGTTTAAATCAAGTATCAAATCGAATTAGGAAACAGGTAGATGTATTTTTTCATAGAATAACAATGCTGTTAGTTTCAAATCTGCATTGGACTATTCACGATCTATTTATTGTGATTTATATTTGATATTGAATGATATCCGACTATCATAAAAAGGGCCCTTTAAAACTTAACATCTAATAATTCAGATATCCTATATATATTATCTGCTAGCTATTATAAACTTAAAATACACACAAACAGAGTAAGGTATATGATCAACGCTTCCCAAAGAGCTACCAATTTATCAGAATTTTCAAAGAAAAAATTGCCAAATGTTATAGTTTATTATTAGTATCGTCTCAAATAAAGCAACCGAACAGTTTTCCAGTACGTGCGAATAATCTCGTTTATTCCTCTACATCTAAACAGAAGTGTTGCTTTGATCAAAGAAACGTAATTGAGATTGTCGAATCTGCACGGACAACGCATGAACCGGAGAGACGTGAAGTCTGAAATGCCAATGGATGGGTTGACATTTGAATTATATTATTTTTTGGATCATGAATACGGGCATGGTACAAATTTGAAGACACAAATAATAACTTGTCGGAAGACGAGATTTAGTATAATTTACATACGGTAAAGTTACAAGTTTAGTTCTGGAATTAGGATCGTTGGGGTGTATGCAATGTAAATGTAGAGAAAAGCTAAAGTAAAGTTTAAATACCATTTGCGTGGGAATTACCACTGTTCGGTTGGTTGTTGTGCCTCAATATTTATCAACATGGAGATTTCTATTTTATGGATATTGCTATTGAAGGTAAGATGATGGGACCCGAGACATACCAACTGGGCGGGGGCCCCATTGTTGTTTGTTTAAATTGTTCGTACTGACCGCGGATCGTACTAGTATGTACTCCGCGCCTTGCTTTGAGTGCCTGGGACGTTTTCCTCCGGGATTTTACAATTTAGGCAGCAGTTTCATTGACGTTTAGAATTTGTTGGCAATTTGAGTATTTTAAGCTCCGTCCGGGATAGAATTGGGTGGGGGGGGGCATTTGTCCCACCACTTTGCCGAGACTCGGTACCTGAAGAAAAGAAAAATGAAGGAACAAACGAATAAGTAAATATACACATACGGAAAATTTAGCTTACTCGCTGTGTACCCGGGGATATTCAAATTTTGGATTCTGTGTGGGATATCTATATAATTATGACGACATTATATTCACCTTTCCGTACATTTTTATTTCATTAAATGCAAATTTATATATAAATAACGTGAAAGTATAAAACGCGTACGGGTTTTATACAAATACAAAAATACGAGATGAGAGAAACGTGAATCATATAGCGAGCACACGTCCATATAGGCAATTTTATAAATGGCGAGACTATAAAACACGTAGTGTGTCTTATGTTCATCAACAAATACAAAAGACGCATTGAAGAAACGGCCCCGTACAACTTCACATATAAAGACCTGTCCTTATAACACGTACTGTGTCTTATGTTCATCAACAAATACAAAAGACGCATTGAAGAAATGGCCGCGTACAACTCCACATATAAAGACCTGTCCTTATACAAAGACCTATTTGCGTAAAACACACCGGCGAATGAAAAATCGCACGGTAAAATTAATTTTCCTTCCTAAGTTTTGATTTAACACTCACACGTCAGATAATGCCTGTTGGTCCTTGATTATACCCTTTTGGCGCAGTTATAACAACTATCGAGAAAACACACCAATTAAACAATACACACCGTGTCATTCGTTTTTAACCCGTCGGTTAATTAACACACTCAGTACAGAAAACGCACCGTCCGAGAGTTGTTCAACCCTACCGATAATTAACTCGCCTTGCAGTCCATTTTTCACCCTTGTTAATTAACACACCTTATCTAGAGATTTTAAGCCATAATGAGGAGTTATAATCCGAATTTTATTTTTTAATGAGGCAAACGTAGGTATTGACCCTTTCGGATACTTTTTTATGATGCAAACGTACAGATTAACCCTTACCTATTTCTCAGTGCTAGTAATCTAGATCTGAAAGCAAATCAAGGTACCCTACCGACCCCTCCAATAGACGATTCTACATGGAACATGACAATTACGATATTAATTTAGATTTGTATGGTTTTAAAAAAATCTTATAATTCCTATCGTCAGTGACAATACCTGAAATAATTTGTTTTAGCCTGATTGATTATTGTTCAGTCTTGATATGAAGCTGAGGTTTGATAGTATTTGAATACAATTATTCATCCAAAACCTATTTATGTTTGGGGTCTTAGGTTACCCCTTGTTGCCGACAACATTTTTCGCGCGATGTGTACGCACAAGGGTTAAATGGGACATCAAATATAAATTTACAAAGGCACGTTCACATCTTTGGGTATAGAAACTATAAATAGATCGGTCCATTGTATCAACAAAAACTTAAACAAATGTAAATTGGACTGCACACATATAAATTACACAGGAATAGCCGATCCAAACACTGAGCCGTATTGCGCTTGCTTGGAGATCTGAAATCCAATCGATACATGGAGCAGATTTTGTTACATAGCAAATTACGATATAAACGAAGAGTCCCGAATGGTTGTGGTGGTAAATTCTTATAGGAAAAGAAATCCATAATTTTCCATTTCCAAGAAAACATAACTCTGTCAACATTGAAATCCCAAAATACAAATGTCCGCCGCTAGTACACAAAAGTAGAGATTTTACCGTACAGTCGAATGAATATATCTTGTGAAATAAAGCACGCAGGTACAGTTTCTTGACAGTTTATAATAAAGGGTTATCTGGGGTTGTTGTTTGTATAGATATAGTGCCATAACAGTAAATTTTTTTTAGCTCGGGGCACCCTATCTAAAGGCTAAAGTTAATATCCGTTTGACTTTAAATTTGTACACAGTGTTTAGGGTCATGAGACGAAGAATCCTATTTGATTTTCAGTGATATCTGGCACTTGATCACTTTGAAATATCTTGTGGACAAAGGCCTTGAGACTAACCATCAAAACTATTCTAATCATTTCTGATAATTATTTAATGGGCTATTACTCGTAATAAGATTATCATGTGTTGTAAATGTTCTCCTTACTGATAAAAGAAACAATATGCGACAACCCTTGTTGACTGCCCGGACGACTTAGCTGTTGTGGGCGTATGTTTCGTTGCCTGGCAACCTATCTTTTTTTACGCAGCTTGAAATTGATCCACTGCAACCTCTAGACTGGATTGATTAGGCAATTAAGTGATTAACATATTTAACATGTTATACCGTCTTTACACCTACCTTGATTAACTACTTAATCTGCCTTGATTGGCTGACTTAATTCTTTGTCAGACAATTCAATTCAATCCTTAACAAAAGTCATTGGTTCTCCTTTGTTGGACTATATATATCAATCCAATAAGAGTGATTATAAACTTAATCTAAGAGATTAACCTGTGATTTCTCCATTGTTACACATTTTAATCTCCTTGTTGTCAAAATTAGCCATACACTACAAGTCACATGGAAGTATGAAAAATTGCGGACCATAGCTTATTAATCCGCTCCAGAGTTGGGATTTCAAAATTTTGCGTGTCGGACATTTTACCGAAAATAAAGGGCATAACTCTTATCGTTATTTAAGCAGACGAATTCATACCACAATTAAAAGTCACATGTCAAAATATTCAAATCACGTACATGTACATAACAAAATTAGGTGAACCTCGCTATTTTTCATATTTAATTCCCGTACGGTATTCAATTCATACCACAATTAAAAGTCACATGTCAACAAAATATTCAAATCCCGTACGTAATAAAAATTGGTGAACCTCGCTATTTTTCACACCTAATTCCCGTATGGCATTCAAATTTATGTCAGTAAATGTCGTACAAAATTAAGCATTTTCGTAATACATTGAATGAAAGCTTGCCGATCCTGCTTCGGCATAAAATTCACAACGGTAATATTCCTTTAGATTTACGTGGCAGCAAATGAATGCCGAACTTCCGAAATAAGAATAGTTTGTGATGTCAGAATATCGTTTTTTCTTTATAAAATGTCAACAAAATATTCAAATCCGTGCGTAATAGAAATAAGAACACGGCAGCAAATGAAAGAAAAGCGTTCGAAATAATACTTGTGGTGATGACAAAAGGCATATCTGACTTCAGCGTATTGCCGCTATGGCGTACGTGACCCACAGCTTCATACATTACTTGTGGTGATGAGAAAAGGCATAGCTGACTTCAGCGTATTGCCGCTATGGCGTACGTGACTTACAGCACACAGCTTCATAGTAAGCACTGCCTAACATGTTAAGTAATATATGTGCGGCGCTCGAGATCACGGGAAAGTGCCACTGTGGATGAGAACTTATATATGGATTCTTAAAAGACGTAAAAGATATCGTAGATAAAATAATATACTCTTACGATATGTGACATCTATGATTAGTTGATAGATGCTGTCGGCTCACATCAATGCGATTAAAATGCCCAACAATTGAAGACCACGAGGTAAACAGGTGAATCAAAATTATAATCACTCTTATTGGATTGATAAATAGTCCGACAAAGGGAAAGCAATGACTTCTGTTTAAGATTAGATTGATGAATTGTCCGACAAAGGATTAAGTCAATCAATCAAGACAGATTAAGTAGTTAATCAAGGTAGGTTTATTGACGGTATAACACGATAAATACGTTGATCACTTAATTACCTAATCAATCCTGCCTATTGTCAACAATAATCGGGTTGAGTGGTAGTTATACTCTCAGTACACTATATTAATTTTGGAATTTTGAATATTATTCACTATGTCTTGATGTCCGATTGGGCATATTCCCGGTCGAACAACATTGTGCGTTTGGAAAAAATATTCGGACAAGTCCGGAATATACGGGCGAAATCCCAACTCTGATCCGCTCACACTCCACTCTAAATTTCGCTCTAAATTTCCTCCGCGAATTTGAGTAAACCGAGAAACCACCGTGGATTTATTAAATCACGACTCAGGATTTGTTAAACCACCAACCCCAGCGCAAAATTTAATATTATGAAATTGTTGTTACACGTATGCTTTGCATGGTATTCGTATCCATAATATAGTAGTCCAATTCCGAAAACAACATGATCGGCATGCTTGTAAATGTCTGAATTAAAAAATATGGCATATATTATCGGTGTCGGCATCGATGTATAAATAACAACATCGCCAACTCTTGTGGGTTTGTTTTGTTTTTGTTTTACATGTATGTCATATATAACTATAACCTTACAAATAATCAACTGGACAAACATTCGTACATAGGTATTATTCAGCTTCATTTTACGTCCGCTTGACTCTCCATTAATGCCTTATAGATATATATTCGCATGTACGTAGTCTGTATTCTGTTACTATGTTTTTTAAAACAACAATATGCGACGAAGCTGTTTATCTTTTATGTATGTCGCCAAAGAATAAAGAAAAGTGAGTACACTCATTGTTACAAAGCCGTGGTTTCAATCCGAAACGTGTTGACATTGTTATTACAATACAAGTGGTTCTTCTATTCAAATAATCAAAAAAAGTGAATACACTCATAGTTTTAAAGACGTGGTTTTAATCCGAAACATGTTGGCATGGTAATTCTAAGTGTTTATTCTGTTAAAATATTGTTTTATTAGACATAACAATAAATCACAAAAATGGAATATTAAAAACAGGCGAATATGTGATAAACACTTTTAACCAAGTATGCCTCTATCGATACATTATTTGATTAATAGGTTCGATTTGCATCAAAGACTTTATCAAACTCAGTCCAATTACGAAAAAATTCAAAATGTGCACACATAGATGCTTGTCTTACCGTGGGCGAAAGTTTTATCTATTCCATTCTGACAAATAAGTTACAAAATGCATTTTAAATCGGTAAGTCACATCTGAAGTAATATATCTTTGAATTTAATTCACAAATGAATGAAATGCCTTCATCTCCCGTTTTTAAGCACAGAAGTCACCATCAACCTTGCTGAACACATTTACATTAAACTGTATTAGTCAGATAATACCGTAATGACTTTTTCATTTTGGCACCAGAGAATCTGAGTCAATGCATACTGTTAATCAAGTTTCCAAATTAGGTGAATTCACACATGCCATCAAAAAGAATTGATAATTGACTATAATTGAAGCCCTGCTAACAACAAACTGTTTCCATGTCGTAATCTTGTAAACAATACTTTTATTCTGAAGTGTCAGTAAGTAATCAATTGACCTCATTATTTAAGAACAAATACAATTGGTATGCGACCAATCTGGATTTTTACACAAAATAGGTGCTGTTGCCATGGCTAAATTACGAACGGGCTATGATGAATAGCACCTTCCCCACCTCCCACAATTTATATCACGTATTACCAGTAGGTTAAAGAGGATTCTATTAATTTTATTTACGATAAAACTCAGACTAGAGGCCAAAGTTAATATCAGATTGACTTTAAATTTATACACAGTGTTTAAGGTCATGAAACAAAGAAGCCTATTGATTTTCATCGATTTTTGATAATTACTGCCAGCGTTATGGCCCTTGATCACCTCAGAAAATCTTGTGAACGCTCCAGAGGCCAAAGTTAATATCCGATTGACTTTAAATTTGTACACAGTGTTTAAGGTCACGAGACGAAGAACACTATTGATTTTCAGCGATTTCCGATAATTACTGTCGAGTTATCTCCCATGGTCATTTTCGTAGTAGAGGCCAAACTTATCATACAATTGACTTCAGATTGATACACAGAGTTAAAGGTCTTGAGACGAACAAGTAAATAGACCAGGAGCCCAGAGGGTCGAACTTAGACGAACGAGGTACCAATATCTGACCATATAGGCGTCTACATGCTAACCAGGTATGCACAGAAGTGGGCGTCTGCTGCGGCCCAGTCCTTGGGTGTGACCCTGGTGAGACCCCTATAATGACCCCCAAAATGGGTTAAACTCGTACATGTATTCAAGGTACCGGTCAAAACCAATTTTAAATGAAACTAGACAAGCATGCAGGAATGACGGGTTTCACTGGTGCCGCGTTATCCTTAAACATGTCACTTCCGGTGCCAAGTTACCCTTGAACATATGTCACTTCCGGTACCAACGAAACCATTAAACAGGTTTCCAAATAAACATTGCACACAAATAAAATGGACGCAGAATCAACCAAATCAAGAAATATCAATTCATTTTATACATTTGTTACTTGTAAATGATCTTGGCAAAATTACATTTCTTCCGGTGTTAATGAAAATGTTCAATTAGTTTTATGAAATCAGAAATGGCATACGATATCATATAGTGAAAATTTTATGTAAATCGAATAATAATTGCCACTTTTAAAGACCAAAAAACTTGAAAAGTGACTTGTAGAAAATCGGCTATTTCTCAGCAACCGTACAAGTTAGAAACCATTTTGTGGTATCTGTATGTTCGTATGGGTTCATTCTATTTGTTGATTGGCATCAAATACCATAATTTGAAAAAGATTTCAAAACAGACTCATTTGAATAAAATATCTATTTTGAAAGCTAAAAATACAGTTTTTTGCCGAAATGACGTTACTTCCGGTGATAATGAAAATCTTAAATTACTTGTATGAAATCCTAAATGGCATTAGGTATAACATGGTGTAACGTTTATGAAAATCGAATAATAATTGACACTTTTATGGCCCAAAAACCTTCAAAAGTGACCTGTAGAAAACCGTCTATTTCTCGGTAACCGAACAAGTTAGAAACAATTTTATGATATCTATATGACCATATGAGTTGTGTTTATATGTGAATTTAAACCAAAAGTTAAAATTATTAATACATATTAAGAAATTCTTGGTTGAATAAAACATTGATTTAAAAAGTTTAAAATGCAGTTTTTGACAAAATGACGTCACTTCCGGTGTCAATTTTAAATTGTAATCAACTTGATATGACGCTACATGCTTTTTGAATCAAATGATGTCACTTTTATAAAAATCCAATAATAATTGACTATTTTACAGGCAAAATAACGAAAACAGTGACTTATGCAGAACTGCCCATTTCTTGGCAACTGCTTATATTACAAACTAATTTTAACATACATTTTCTTCGTATGGATTATAGCTACATGTTTATAAAAGTTACGAAGAAATATTTTAATATCTGAAAAGCCTGAATGGGTTGTAAATAGGTCAATTTTACACCATTTTTAGCCTCTTAATCCAATTTGCTCGAAAATGAAATCGAAATTAAAAAAACTGCTTCCGACATTTTTTGCGCCTTTAAAGGACACACTCTTTGAGTCATATAATTTTTCAAAAAAATAATATTTTTTTCAAAAAATGGTACCTAACTGTCAAAATTGTAGTTTTTGGTAAAATTACGCCACTTCCGGTGCCGACAGATAACACTTTTGGTAATAAAAAAAATGACAATTGAGACAACGAAGCATATGAACTTTGTTTTATACAAATCGAACAATAAAAAATTAATCTAGGACTGAAAAACTGAATTAGCCAATGGAGGCCAAGGAAAATTACTTAGACAAAATTTTTTAACATTTTTGCGCAAGTCAGATGACTCTTTAATTCTGTGCACAACACGACTAAAAAATATTCATAAATAAAAAAGTTTTTTGTAAAATTTCAAATTTCCGAAATTTGGCGCCTAATATCTTCGAAGATTTGCCGAAAATCAAAAATCGAAAGTAGCGTAGCTATGTGCCCAGTCTCCAGCTATGCCAAAATGTATTGAAAGTTAAAATCCCATGATTATTGTTAAAATTACCGCAATATTTATAAAAACCTTAACTTCGGTGATTTCGGACATTTCGCATTGTCGCAGAACTTTAAAAATAGCTTTATCCTCTAAGTCACACCCACTTTCCCAGTTAAACCGAATAAATCGTAACGATGCAACAAGTAGTTGCTGAGATCTACTCCAAACAAAAGAAGAATAATAATAATAATAACTAGACCTGCATGCAGGAATGACGGGTTTCACTGGTGCCACGTCACTTTCGGTGCCACGTTACCCTTAAACATATGTCACTTCCGATACCAATGAAACCATCAAACAGGTTTCCACATAAGCATTGTAAACATCAAATAAAATGGACGAAGAATCAACCAAATCCAGCAATATCAATTCATTTTATATATATGTTACTTGTAAGTGATCCTGGCAAAATTTCATTACTTCCGGTGATAATGAAAATGTTCAATTAGTTTTATGAAATCAGAAATGGCATAAGGCATCATAATGGCGAAAATTGTATGTAAATCGAATGAGAATTGCCACTTTTATAGACCAAAAACCTTGAAAAGTGACTTGTAGAAAATCTTCTATTTCTCGGCAACCATACACGATAAAAACTATCTTTTGGTATCTATATGATCGTATGGGTTCAATCCATTTGTTGATTGGAATCAAATATCATAATTTGAAATATATTACAAATCAGACTCATTTGAAAAAAATGTCTGTTTTGAAGGCTAAAAATACAGTTTTTGCCAAAATGACATTACTTCCGGTGATACTGAAAATGTTAAATTAGTTCTATGAAATCATAAATGACACAAGATATCATATGGTGAACATTTTATGAAAATCGAATAATAACTGACACTTTTATAGACCAAAAACCTTGAAAAGTGACTTAAGGAAAATCGCCCATTTCTCTGCAACCGCACAAGTTAGAAACCATTTTGTGGTATCTGTATGATCGTATGGGTTCAATCTATTTGATCAATAGAATCAAATATCACAATTTGAAAAAAATAACAAATACGACTCATTTGAATAAAATATTGTTTTTTGAGGGCTAAATTTAAGTTTTGGGCAAATGACGTCATTTCCGGTGGCAGCGCAAGGGGTAAAATGGTTTGACATAGTCCACTATGGCATAAGGCATCCAATGGCGAAAGAAAATTGAAAATCGAATAATAATTGATTCTTTTACAGCCAAAATTACGTGAAAAGTGACTCATGCAAAATTGCCTATTTCTCGGCAACTGCTTATATTACAAACTAATTTTCACATACATTCTCTTCGTATGGATTATAGCTACAAGTTTATAAAAGTTACGTAAAAATATTTTAAAATCTGAAAAGCCTGAATGAGTTGTAAATAGGTCAATTTTACGCCTTTTTTCACCTCTTAATCCAATTTGCTAGAAAATGAAAAAGAAATTAAAAAAACTGCTTCCGACATTTTTTGCGCCTTTAAAGGACACACTCTTTGAGTCATATAATTTTTCAAAAAAATAATATTTGTTTTCAAAAAATGTACCTAACTGTCAAAATTGTAGTTTTTGGTAAAATTATGCCACTTCCGGTGCCGACAGATAATACTTTTGGTAATAAAAAAAATGACAATTGAGACAACGAAGCATATGAACTTTGTTTTATACAAATCGAACAATAAAAAATTAATCTAGGACTGAAAAACTGAATTAGCCAATGGAGGCCAAGGAAAACTACTGAGACAAAAAATTTTTTTAACATTTTTGCGCAAGTCAGATGACTCTTTAATTCTGTGTCCAACACGACTAAAAAATATTCATAAATAAAAAAGTTTTTTGTAAAATTTTAAATTTCCGAAATTTGGCGCCTAATATCTTCGAAGATTTGCCGAAAATCAAAAATCGAAAGTAGCGCAGCTATGTGCCCTGTCTCCAGCTATGCCAAAATGTATCGAAAGTTAAAATCCCATGATTATTGTTAAAATTACCGCAATTTTTCTAAAAACGATAACTTCGGTGATTTCGGACATTTCGCATTGTCGCAGAACGTTCAAAATAGCTTTATCCTCTAAGTCACACCCACTTTCCCAGTAAAACCGAAGAAATCGTAACGATGCGACACGTAGTTGCTGAGATCTACTCAAAACAAAAGAAGAATAATAATAATAATAACTAGACTTGCTTGCAAGGCTGAAGGCTTTCACCTTACCCAAGGCAGCACAAAATGCCCACCACTCACCCCTTAAAACACACACACACACACACTTAAACAACTCAGACATTGACACTCTCTGTGCATGCGCATTACGATAGAAGGGAAGTGAAAAATATAGTTGAACAATTTACAACATTATGAACTTGGATCGGTAGAATCCTACAGACTCCAGAAATCTAAATACGCAATCAAAAACGCAAAAATTCTAAAAGAAAAAATTACAATTTTAGTACATTTTCAAATTTTCAGGAAAAAAAGAGAACTGCGTGGTATTGCAATTCGACCTATATCGCATCCGCAATGTCCCCGGCTCTACAAAAATATAACTTTTTCGAAAATCGGTTGGGAATTGAGATTATTAGGACCTATTTTCATTTATGCACGTTAAAGATTTACTTTACTTCAGGTCTGTTCAGAACTTTCGCAACACTTCTAAGTACTTATGCTTAAAACATAGAAAAAATCATTATTCAGAACTCTATCTGCTTTAGTTTCAGAGATCTACACGAGAATGAAAAAAAAAACAGTTTTTCGAATGGGACAAAAAAAAAAGATCGTGTCAGATCTTAACCAAAACCAAGAATCATACCTTTCAACATCAACTTTTCAACATTTGTCCAGAGGGGTGCCTTCCTTATAAATACTTTCGGTAAATAGCGTCATTTTCGCTGGTTTCATATGATGGCGTCATGTAGACAAAAAACCTGGGATAATAATTTCAGGAGTAACTGTTATTGACTAAAATGAATTATTTTCACTCTAGAAGCAGCATTACCAGATATTGGTTACCAGTAAAACACCTTTAGTTCAAATATTGCCTCTTTCAAAAAAAGCTCTCTATATAATGCTTTATACGTAGGCAAAACGTTGCGATTATGACCAACTCGGACTTTTGTCAATGTCACACCAAGTTTACACGGGACTTTGGAATCACGTCCATATCAACTACTCAAATATGCAACTGGTTCAAAAATTGATTAAATATTCAATGAAATATCTACAATTTTGTGATTTCGTGCACGTTAAAGATTTGACGTCACTACATGTAATATATAAAAATTTAATATTTATTACAGATAGAGTCCATGCTCAAACTGGTTATCTCAACTGAGAACGACATGGTTATCTCAATTCGACCTTTATCCCATCCGCGATATCCCCGGCTGTACAAAAATATAATTTTTTCGAAAATCGGTTGGGAATTGACATAATTAGAACCGATTTTCATTCGTGCACGTTAAAGATTTACATCACTTCCGGTCTGGTTCACAACTTTCGCAATAGTTCTAAGTACTAAATGTTTAAAACATAGGAAAAATCAATATTCAAAACTCTATCTGTTTTAGTTTCAGAGATCTACACGAGAATAAAAAAAAAAACGAGTTTTCCGATTGGGACAAAAAAGTATCGTTAGTGTCAAATAATAACCAAAACCCAGAATCATACATTCAACATTAATTTTTCAGCATTTTTATTGAGGAGTGCCTTCCTTATAAATAGCTTCAAGAGAGAGGTTTATTTTCACTGGTATCAAATGATGACGTCATGGAGACAAAAATCCTGCGATATTAATTTCAGGGGTAACTATTATTTACTAAAACGAATTATGTTCACTCTAGAAGCACCAGTAACAGATACTGGTTACTATTAAAACACCCTTAGTTCAAATATTGTCACTTTTAAAAAAATCTCTATATATATGCTTTATACGTATGCAAAACGTTCCAATTATGACCAATTCGGACTTTTGTCGATGTCAAACCAATGTGTACACGGGACTTCGGAATCGCGTTTTCATGTCAGCTACTCAAATATGTAACTGGTTCAAAAATTGATTTTATATTCAATGAAATATCGGCAATTTTCTGATTTCGTGCACGTTAAAGATTTGACGTCACCAACATATAAAATTTCGATATTTATTAGTAACAGAGTCCATGCTCTAACTACATTACACTTTCTATGACCGGTGCAATATTCGTACTTCTGCACGATACTACTGCAAGATACAACTACAGCCTCTTAAAAATTGGATTTGCTTATAAACAGCGCGAGCCGTCGATTTGTGTCGAGATGATTACGGCTATGAGGTAATTTTGGCCAAGGAGAAACAATATTAATTCAAAGACTAATTATTACAAACATAAATCAAATATTTCTGCTACAGGGTCACTATACCCTTATTTTGAATAGAAGTAAAGACTCAAAGTTGAAATACTTTTTGCCCAAATATCGCCACTGTGAGAGAAAAAGGGACTTTTGAATATGCTCTAAACGTTGCTAATACGTACATATTGTATCAACTCTTACTGCATGTTTCGCTTAATAATGAAAGGTGACGTTTTCAATTTTCGATCCCTTTGTTCTCATACTCCTGATATTTCTAACTGTTGCGCAGTGGTTTCATACCTAAGACTACCGATAAAACTCTCTGTAGAAGAAGTTAAAAAAAAAAAATTACGTTGACTTTTCGAGAAAACGACGTCTAAAAATGCTCCAAATGGTAAAAATACGACGTTTTGGATTTTCAATCTCGTTTTTATACGCCCACATTGAAATGTGGTCGTATATTGTCGTCGCCCCCGTCCGTCCGTCCGTCCGTCCGTCCGTCGGTCCGGCGTCCACAATTGCTTGTGGACGCTCTACAGGCTAAAGTTAATATCCGATTGACTTTAAATTTATACACAGTGTTTAAGGTCATGAGACGAAGAAGCCTATTGTTTTTCAGCGATTTCCGATAATAACTAGAAGAGTTATGGCCCTTGATCACTTCAAAAAATCTTGTGGACGCTCTAGAGGCCAAAGTTAATATCCGATTGACTTTAAATTTATACACAGTGTTTAAGGTCATGAGACGAAGAAGCCTATTGATTTTCAGCGATTTCCGATAATTAGTGCCAGAGTTATGGCCCTTTATCACTTAAACAAATCTTGTGGACGCTCTAGAGGCCAAAGTTAATATCCAATTGACTTTAAATTTATACACAGTGTTTAAGGTCATGAGACGAAGAAGCCTATTGATTTTCAGCGATTTCCGATAATTAGTGCCAGAGTTATGGCCCTTGATCACTTCAAAAAAATCTTGTGGACGCTCTAGAGGCCAAAGTTAATATCCGATTTACTTTAAATTTATACACAGTGTTTAAGGTCATGAGACGAAGAATCCTATTGATTTTTAGCGATTTCCAATAATTGGTGCCAGAGTTATGGCCCTTGATCACTTCAAAAAATCCTGCGGACGCTCTGGAGGCCAAAGTTAATATCCGATTGACTTTAAATTTATACACAGTGTCTAAGGTCATGAGACGAAAAAGCCTTTTGATTTTCAGCGATTTCTGATAATTACTGCCAGAGTTATGACCCTTGATCACTTCAAAAAATCTTGTGGATGGTCTAGAGGCCAAAGTTAATATCCGATTGACTTCAAATTTATACATAGTGTTTACAGTCATGAGACTAAGTCATCTATCGATTTTCAGTGATTTTCAATAATTGTTGCCAGAGTTATTGCCCTTGATCACTTCGAAAAAATCCTGTGGAAGCTCTAGAGGCCAAAGTTAATATCCGATCGACTTTAAATTAACACACAGTGTTTAGGGTCATGAGACGAAGAAGCCTATGGATTTTCAGAGATTTCAAATAATTATTGCCAGAGTTATCTCCCTTGATAACTTCAAAAAATTTTGTTACGCTATAGAGGCCAAACTTATTATCCGATTGACTTTAGATTGATACACAGAGTTTAAGGTGTTGAAACGAAGAAGTATTTTGATTTTCAATGAATTTTGATAACTGAACAGCTAAATCCATGATATTAAATGTTTCATGTATATACTAATTGTTAGCGTGGGGTAACACTTTATAAAAAGCAATCAAATTCTAATGATTTTCTGATAATTACATAATGAGCTGTTACTCTTAATCAGTTTTTAGTGTATTACAAATGTTTCATTAGCCAAAAAAGTAAAAATATGCGACAACCCTTGTTGATTGCCCGGACGATTTAGCTGCTGTGGGCGTATGTTTCGTTGCCTGGCAACCTATCTTTCGAATACTTATGACATTTAGAGAAATTGTACAATGGTTTCACACAATACACCACCTATAAGACTCTCGAATGAGAAAGTTTTAAAAAAATCGTAGGCGGCGTTTTCAAGAAATACGCGTCTAAAGTTGATCGAAATAGCAAAATACCTTACTTTTCAAACTCAGATAACTTTTTTATTTTTTGATAGAAACTTCTCGCTATAGTACCATCTTGTAGATAATTCACGTGGCTATCAAACGATATAATACTTTAACTACTCGGTAAACAACCAATCGATACATCTTATTTGGCGCACAGGCACCCATTTTTCTGAATTTTGTCAAACTTTGGATACCTTTCTTGACCACTTCCGGTGATTAGAGGATTTCCATTTATAGTTTAAGGAACAATTCAGACATCTCTGTTCATCTTCCCAAAGTTTTAGACAAATCGTAGGCGCGGTTTTAAAAAAATAAGCCTTACCGTTTTTGACCAAAATGCAAAAAAAGGTGAAAAATCAAAGTTAATATTTCAGAACAAAACTGATACGTGTGTTGCTGTAATCGGGATGAATGAGATAACTTTGAACAAAACTAAAACTTTTTGAATCAGGTTGAACTCAACTGTTTGAATATGTACGTTAAATATGTAGATTTGGAAAATTATAAAGACATAATATCAAAATCGTTCAAAAACTCACAAAGTTACAAATTTAAATGTAGTGAGAAACATTGCACCCGGGCAAAAAAATAATCTTTAAAGTAAAGGGAAATAACCTAAACTTGTATAGCTGTAATCGGGCTTCCAAAATTAGAGATATGTTATATAATTATGGTTTCCAATATGTTTGGTTATAAGTAGGAAATCGTGACAACTTCTTAAGCATGTTTCAAACAAAGGGTCATAGACTGCAATATACAAGAATGGCACTCTGCAATAAAAAAAACTGGCCAGAGATTTATATGCAGAAATTAAATAATTGCTAGAACCAGAAAAATATTTATCCACTGTAATAAATAAGCAACACAGGGAAAATGAAATGAAATTGAATGGGGTTTAACGTCCTACTGTTCTGCTCCTACAATGGGCTAATGAAGACGGGCATACGCCATAAAGTGTGCAATGAGGGAAATTTTACCCGGGCAGCGGCGTTACGGCCTACGAGGTTGGTAAGCGACCATACTCCTTGTCACGTACAACCAAGAAATCGAAACAAGGACAGTTGACTCAATGACAGACGTTATGATACAGAGCGCACGTGCTAACCACTCAGCCACGCAACCTCCCTAAAATCGGCAAATTGCTGACCTACAGCGAGAAACATTTCAACCGGGCCAAATTTTCTATTTTAACAGTTTAATTTGCATGGTACCTTTAGTTATCAACCGAATATTACAAAACTTTTAAAAATAAGCTCCCCCTGACCAGCTTAATCGTTCGCAATAAACGTTTGCCCCTTAAAATCGACAAATTGCTGAATTTAAAGTGAGAAACTTTACAACCGGGCCAAATTTTCTGTGTTATCACTTTAACAGTACCTTTGATTACAAACCGATTATTACAAAACTTTAAAAAGAGAAAGAGAGAAATGCGGCCTAACGTCCATTCGACACAAACTAGGTCATTTCGGGACTAACATATGTTTTTTAATTTTATTTAAAAACTCCCCTTGCACGTACTGGTCTTTAGCCGTTGGGAGGAAACCGAAGAACATGGAGAAAACCCACGAGGTTGGACATCATACACCATGTCACGTGCAACCTGGAGATCGAAACGACGCCCGTTGACCCAATGACAAAGGTTACGATACAGCGAGCACATGCTAACCATTCAGCCATCCTGCCTCCCTGAATTCGGAAAATTGCTGACTTATAGCAAGAAACATTTCAACCGGGCGAAAATTTCTGTTTTAACAGTTTAATGTGCACGGTACTTTAATTACCAACCGATTATTACAAAACTTTTGAAAATAAGCTCCAACTGACCAGCTTAATCGTATGCAATAAACGTTTTGCCTGAATTGAAAGTTCTGCACAGAGAAAGTTCATCTCGATTTCCCGGCGTGGTTCCCTTGTCAGTAAGGCAGAACGGAGGGCCTGACAAGCACAGCTGTCTAGTCCTTCGGATGGGACGAAAAACCAAGGTCCCGTGTACACATTGGAGTGCACGTAAAATATCCCTAAGCAGTTGGAATTCGATACTGTTGAATAAGCACTATACGATGACTAATTGCATAGATTGTAGTCACCCACACTGCATGTTTCGCTCAACAATGAAAGGGTGCCGTTTTCAATGTTCGATCCTTTTGTTCTTCCACTCCTGATATGTTGGACTGTTGATCGATGGTTTCATATAAAAGACTACCTATAAGACCCTTTGTAGAAGAAGTTCCCAAAAAATAGTATGTTGACTTTACGAGAAAGACCTCTAAACATGCTCCAAATTGTAAAAATACGACTTTTTGGATTTTCAATCTCTTTTTTTCGGCTATCCCTGATATTTAAAAAAAATGATACAATCATTTCACACAACAGGCTACCCATTAGACTCTCTATTGACAAAAGTTTCACCGCCCTCCCTTCATTATAACCGAAGTTATCGTGCCCTAAAGAATCAACAAATCAGCATGCTTATCTCGGCTTACCCTAAGCAGAAAATGCTCATCTTTGAACTCAATCATAACATTGACCTAGTGAACATCTACACCAAGTTTGAACATTCTAGCTTAATTAGAAGGAGAGTTATTGTGTTCCGAAGTCCGGGCCTTTCAAATTGCTTCTATTTTTCATTTTCAATTCAAAATTGTGACCATCACATGACCGAAATCAAAATTCTGATCCGATAGATTTTTAGGCATTCCTTCAAGGATTCCGAAAATATAACTCCCGAGTCTGTAAGTAAAATAGCAAAAAAGCCTTTTTGATTTTTCACGTTTAAAGATGGTGGCACTTCCGGTTCGATCGACAAACTCCATATTTTGTGTACGAATCATTAATTCCTTGTCTAGTATCGAAAAAAAAAATTAGGTCATTCTGACCTATATTTCGACGATTTTTTTGAAAACTTTGATCCTTAATTTCACCAAGGGGAGATAATTTAGAAAATTTCTAATTATATTTTTGAAGTCACATCGGTAGGATCTACTTATATACTAAATTTCATGAAAATCGTACAACTATTAAAGAAGTTGTCAAATTGGTCTAAACTTCCGGTTCAAAATCACAGCGACGAATTTTCGAAATTCGAAAATGTGAAACTGCAGATGAAAATGATTTTTTTCAAGGTATTCAAAGAAAAAAGAATTAGTAAAATCGGTCAAAAAATAACAAAGTTACGACTATGCATTGTCAGTTTTTTCGTTCGTAAAATTCGGTGATTTCGGATTCGTAAAACGTTTTGAAAATATATTTAAACAACGTTCGCACCCCATTTTTGGGGGGGTAGGTCAAGGTTTTAGAAAGATCCCATGGTTAGATTCTGAGAAATCCGATTTGCAGAAAATACACAAAAAAAAAAAATAATAATAATCTTAACAGAAACAATAAGCTTTCATATGTAATATGAAAGCTTAATAATAATAATAAGAATAATAATTTTAACAAAAACAATAGTGTTTCACACAAGCTACGCAGTGTGAAACCCTAATAATAATTTTAACAAAAACAATAGTGTTTCACACAAGCTTCGCAGTGTGAAACCCTAATAAGAATAATAATTTTAACAAAAACTAGACCTGCATGCAGGAATGAAGGGTTTCACTGGTGCCACGTTACCCTTAAACATGTCACTTCCGGTGCCAAGTTGCCCTTGAACATATGTCACTTCCGGTACCAACGAAACCATTAAACAGGTTTCCAAATTAACATTGCACACAAATAAAATGGATGCAGAATCAACCAAATCCAGCAATATAAATTCATTTTATACATTTGTTACTTGTAAATGATCTTGACAAAATTACATTTCTTCCGGTGTTAATGAAAATGTTCAATCAGAAATGGCATACGATATCATAAAGTGAAAATTTTATGTAAATCGAATAATAATTGCCACTTTTAAAGACCAAAAAACTTGAAAAGTGACTTGTAGAAAATCGACTATTTCTCTGCAACCGTACAAGTTAGAAACCATTTTGTGGTATCTGTATGATCGTATGGGTTCATTTTATTTGTTGATTGGCATCAAATACCATAATTTGAAAAACATTTCAAAACAGACTCATTTGAATAAAATATCTGTTTTGAAGGCTAAAAATACAGTTTTTGCCAAAATGATGTTACTTCCGGTGATAATGAAAATCTTAAATTACTTGTATGAAATCCTAAATGGCATTAGGTATAACATGGTGTAACGTTTATGAAAATCGAATAATAATTGACACTTTTATGGCCCAAAAACCTTCAAAAGTGGCCTGTAGAAAACCGTCTATTTCTCAGCAACCGAACAAGTTAGAAACAATTTTATGATATGTGGGGAAAAGACATTAGTTTGTATCGAACTTAGCTGCAAGACAGGGCCTTTAAAATTAAACGTGAACAAAAATAGAAACAATTTGGTGTACGAGACTAGATAACACGCTCGGCGTGCATTCGACCAAAACCAGTGCGTGCTTAGTCAACCATGTGCTTACAAGGACCATGTGTGTTTTTTTGGGACATTTAAAAAATGACTGTATGAAATTTGAATGAACATTGAAGGTGTTTTTGAAATAAATATGAAAACTGTCTTTTTATTTTAATGGTCTTAATCCCATTATTGGTAGCAGAGCGTGGTTATTTGTTTAAATAATGGAAAATATAGAAAATGTTAGAAAATCAACTTCGGGGACACCTTTAAGAAATAATGAAATATTGCAAAGAGACTCAAACAGCGAAGAAGAAATGACAACGGAAGAAATAATAGAAGAATTAAAACAGAGGAAATCAACGACAAAGGCGGTATTTACAAGGTCAAGACATAAGTTATTGAATTTACTGGACTTGGGCGACGAAGATGACAAAGAATTTTCGATGAAAAGTAGGAGAAAAGAAGTTCAGGAATGGTGTGAAAAGATAGATACTACAAGTGAAAAGGTATTAACTATTATGAAAGAACTGGCCAACGAATATGCCAAAATAAAGGACAGAAAAAGTAAGTCAAATATTAGTTTTGAAATGGAAAAAATTGAAATGGAACTCAGTGAGACCCACGAATTGGCATATTCTTATATGAAATCTCTAAGAGGTGACAGATCGTTCCTATCAGAACCGCAAAGAGAACTAGAGACAAAAAGGGAGACTGAACAATTGAAATCCGAGGTTTCGAAGAATATTGAGGCTATTTCAAAAAAGAAATCTGAAATTACAAGAAATTTTGAAAGCGTTCAAAGAGAGTTAGACGAAGAAATGAATTTTGAAAAGAATCGTTTGAAAGATTTTGAACCAAATATATTTAATGATATTGATGAATTACAGAATCACATAAGTCAGGAATTAGGTATTTCAGATGAATCAAGGCTAGAAGAAGAAAAGAAAGTCAACAGAAGAATGGTTGACGACGAAATTAAAGAGACTGTAGTTCAAAGTGAAGTGAATCGAAAAATGGCACAAAACAGTACTTCTAAAGCTATTGGTGAAGATTTATGGAAACAAATGCAAAGGGTCTCCATTCCGGAATTTAACGGTAATAAAAAATCATATGAAAACTGGAAAGCAGCTTTTGTCGCTTGTATAGACAATGCCCCAGCTACGCCAGAATATAAATTGTTACAATTACGTCAATATTTGTCTGGTGAAGCCCTTCAGGTTATTGAAAGTCTTGGCCATTCAGCATTTGCATATGAAGCTGCCAAAGATAGGTTAGACAGAAAGTATGGAGGTAGTAGGAGAAAAGTCACTATCCAACTTGAAGAATTAGATAAATTTAGACCAATGTCCGATAATAACCCTAAAGAATTTGAAAAATTTGCAGATTTGTTAGATGTTGTTGTTATTAATTTGAAGGAAGCTGATAGAACTGAAGAACTGGGTAATGGCTCATTATATGCGAAATTACAGAAAAAGATGACAGAAAAGTTACTAGCACAGTATCAGAGGTGGATATTTGAAAGAGGTAAGGAAGAATCAGTTGAGGCATTAAGAGAGTGGGTACTTCAGGAGTCAGAATTCCAAACAATTGCACAAGAGACTGTCAGGGGAGTCGCGAATAAAAATGATTCTAAACGAGAAAATAAAAAAGAAAGTTCTAGAAACTTTTTTACTGATCAACGTACCAAGCAAGATACTTTAACTAGACGGAAATGCATTGCATGCGAAGATGTTCATCACGGTGTGTGGTCTTGTGATCTTTTTCGAACCTTTTCCACAGAAAAGAGGTGGGATATTGTTACCACTAACAGATTATGCTTTTCCTGTTTAGGCGATGATCATCGATCACAAGATTGTCCGCGACAAAGGATTTGCGGTATTGATGGTTGCAGAGAAATTCATAATAGACTGTTACACAATCCTTACAGACCAAGGCCAAATCACTCCCCAAGATTGGTAGGAGCTGCGAAATACTTACCAAACCTGAAAACATACTTACCTCGAGCCGCAGGTTACTTACCTCGGTTTCCGTCATACTTACCCAATTCACCATCCATTTCACCCAGATCTTTATCTTCACAACCGTCTCCTTCATACGAGCCTAGGACTTCTTCCTATTTACACAGATCTCCACATGGCGGGCTTGCTTCAGTTAGTGAACACGATAGAAAGAGTCGAGTCATGGAGGGGAGAAATGAAAATCCAATAACCATGAAATCAGATATTACAGCTGCTGGTGCGAGTCTAGCACTTAGGACGATTCCTGTTATTATAAAGAATAAATTAAAACGTATTAAGGTTAATGCTCTTATGGACGATGGAAGTACAAAAACATACCTAAATTCTGATGTAGCCGCAGAACTAGATTTATGTGGACCCAAAGAACGAATAGTCGTAAGCACCTTAAATGGAAATGACACCATTATCGACACAACTAATGTTGAATTTGAGCTAGAGAGTTTAAATGGTTATGTAAACATGAAGATTGCAGCCGTCACTACTGATAAAGTAACCGGTGATATGGCTGTTGTTAACTGGAATATTAATGCAAAACATTGGCCTCATTTAGATGGAATAAAATTCCCCGAAGTTGGAAGTCGACCAGTCGTTGATCTTCTTATTGGTATAGACTACGCATACCTCCACCATTCTTTGAAAGATGTTTATGGATGCCCTGGAGAACCAGTTGCTAGACTTACGCCATTGGGTTGGACTTGCATTGGTAGTACACGGCCTAGTCTTCATTCACCACCAATGTCCGAATTTGCTAGAACTTACTTTACTAGTTCAACAGACATAGAACATGCCAATCTAAACCAAACAATTAGAAAGTTCTGGGAAGTAGAAAATATAGAAACGGAATATAATCCAGAATTCTGCTCCTTGCAAAATCGACTTGCATTAGAGAAAGTACAAAATACTATGCTATTTAAAGATGGGTGTTATCAAGTAAATTTACCTTGGCGAAATGATGTACCAAGCCTACCAGATAATTTTCAAATGGCCTTCAGCAGACTTAGAAATACAGAGAAAAGACTTCTCAAAGATTCCACTGCTGCCAAGGATTATGGTGAAATAATTGAGAAGTACTTATCAAAAGGTTATATAAGACGTGTACACCGTTCAGAACCAGAACCACCTGGAAAATGGTACCTACCTCATTTTGCAATCACACGTCCAGAGCGAACTACAACCAAAACGAGAATTGTATTCGACGCATCCGCTAAATACAATGGTATTTCACTCAATGATGTCATATATCAGGGACCAAAACTACAACGAGAGCTGTTTGACATTTTGCTGAGATTTAGAAAGAATTCCGTGGCGCTAGTTTGTGACATTGCTGAAATGTATTTGCGCATTACTATTGCCAATCACGACAGACCTTACAACCGATTCCTTTGGAGAAATTTGGATCAAACAAAATCCCCAGATGTTTATGAATTCAGCAGAGTGGTATTTGGTATCAACTGTTCACCATTTTTGGCACAACTCGTATCGCAACAACATGCTGAGAAATACAGTAATGAATTCCCGATGGCCGCTAATACAGTTCTTAAATCTACGTACATGGACGATAGCATGGATTCCGTTGAAACGGTAGAAAAGGGTATTCAACTTTATAAAGAACTGTCTCAACTGTGGGGAAAAGCTGGAATGCATGCTCGAAAATGGTTATCAAACTCTCCCCAGTTACTTACCCATATTCCCGAGGAAGATCGGGTTTCTGAAGTCAATTTAGAGACTGGTGAACTACCCTCAATCAAAACATTAGGACTACGATGGTTAGCGGACGACGATATACTTACCTTTAGATCCTCTTATACTGGTCACAACTGTAAAGTCACCAAGCGGGTCTTCTTAAAGAGATTGGCTACAGTGTTTGATCCTCTTGGTTTTTTAGCACCATATGTTGTCAAAGGAAAAGTAATCCTTCAAGAAATATGGTCATCCGGTTCTGACTGGGACATACAACTCGATGACGAACTTGCCAAAAAGTCTTTGGCATGGATTGACGATCTTACCAATCTTTCTGATGTTAAAGTTCCAAGATGCTTACAGACCACCTACGAAGCAATTATATCCTTTTCAATTCACATATTTGTTGATGCTTCTCAAGAAGCTTATGGGGCAGTTTCTTATGCAAGAATAATATATTTAAATGGGACAATTTCTTGCAATATCATTGCGGCTAAGACAAAAGTAGCACCTCTTTTGACCATGTCCATTCCTCGTCTTGAACTTATGGGAGCAGTATTGGGTCTAAAATTGGGGATAGCAATTAGCAGAAGTTTAGATGTTACTTTAAATAACTTTACCTTTTGGTCAGACTCCATGAATGTACTATGGTGGATCCGGGGTCATAGTCGAAAATTCAAACCATTTGTTGCTAATAGAGTAGGATTTATTCAAAATTCCACTGAACCTAGTCAATGGGTTTATATTTCCACAAAATCAAATCCAAGTGATATACTTACCAGAGGTTTAGATATTTCAAAACTGATAAATGAAAATCGTTGGTGGCATGGGCCTGAATTTCTGTGTTTAAATGAAAAACTTTGGCCATATAATAAAGTTCTTGAGTTGGTGGAAAGAAACGATTCAGAAGTTAAGAAAAAGACCAATACAGAATACCTATACATGTACTTATATCCAAGATGGTGGATCATGGCGTCTAGATCCAACAAGATTTTCGAATTGGCTTCACTTAAAACGAGTACTAGCTTGGGTTTATAGGTTTGGGGATAACTGTCGGTATCCTCAAATTGAAAGAACCTATGGTGAACTGACAAGTGAAGAACTCCGCGATGCCGAAATTAAACTGCTCAAAGATGCACAGAAGTGTTCGTTTACAGACGAATACGACGCCTTAAGTAATGATAAAGTAATTTCTAAAAAGAGTAAAATACTTCAACTTCAACCTTTCCTAGATGAAGATGGTCTGTTACGTTTAAATGGTAGACTACGCTATATTGACTACTTGCCTTATGATGTCCGATTTCCTGTTATTCTGCCAAGAAAGAATTGGATTACCAAACTAATTGTGAGACATTATCATGAACAATGCCTGCATGGTGGAACCAATCACACCTTATCACTGATTTTGTCCAGATATTGGATAGTCGCGGCCAGGGAAGAAATTAGAGAATATGAAAAGGGCTGCATAATTTGTCAGAAACAAAACCTTAAACCAGGGAAACAACTCATGGCTCCAATTCCTAATATTCGATTCAAAGAGCCCCTGAAAGCATTTTCCAGAGTCGCCGTCGATTATGGGGGTCCATTTATCACGATTCAAGGTAGAGGTGAAAGATATTTATGCTTATTTACCTGCCTTTCAAGCCGAGCTGTCCATTTAGAAGTAGCCTTTGGTCTTGACACGGATTCCTTTCTAAATGCCTTCTACAGAATGGTCAATCGTAGAGGAATTCCCATGGAAGTTATTTCCGACAATGGCACAAACTTTGTTGCGGCTAATACAGAACTGAAACAGCTTCTATCTTCACTGGATAAAAGCCAGATTGAGAAGTCCGCTGCTAACCGAGGAATAAAATGGTATTTCAATCCCCCTTTGGCTCCGCATTTTGGTGGAGTACATGAAACTATGATTAAAGCAGCTAAGAAGGCCATCTATGCTATTCTCGGTAACGCCGATGTCAATGACGAAGAATTAATTACTTCATTTACTGGAGCTGAAGCTCTCATCAATTCCAGACCATTGACGTACCAAAGTGTCAACTCCGCAGATGATGTTCCACTCACCCCTAATCACTTTCTTCATGGACAGATTGGTGGAATATTTGCTCCAGATTCTGTTGACGAAACAGCATTTAATCCAAGGAAACGATGGCGGAGAATACAGGAATTAATTCGTCATTTCTGGAAGCGGTGGTTAAAGGAATGGTTACCTGCACTTAGTCCCAGGAAAAAATGGTTACACACAGTCAAAAATCTAAATATCGGTGATATTGTTTTAGTCATTAGTTCTGATACACCTCGTGGCAGATGGCCCCTTGGGCGTATTACCGAAATCCATCCCGGACAAGATGGGCTTGTTCGAGTGGTAAAATTAAAAATTGGACAACAAGAGATGTTGCGACCTGTTACAAAACTGTGCAGACTGGAACTTGATGATTAAAAACTTCCAAATAAACAGTCGGTGATGTGAATAATCTATATTTGAACACTTAAGGACTTAAGTATGTCAAGGAGGGGAGAATGGGGAAAAGACATTAGTTTGTATCGAACTTAGCTGCAAGACAGGGCCTTTAAAATTAAACGTGAACAAAAATAGAAACAATTTGGTGTACGAGACTAGATAACACGCTCGGCGTGCATTCGACCAAAACCAGTGCGTGCTTAGTCAACCATGTGCTTACAAGGACCATGTGTGTTTTTTTGGGACATTTAAAAAATGACTGTATGAAATTTGAATGAACATTGAAGGTGTTTTTGAAATAAATATGAAAACTGTCTTTTTATTTTAATGGTCTTAATCCCAATATGTATATGACCATATGAGTTGTGTTTATATGTGAATTTAAACCAAAAGTTAAAATTATTAATACATATTAAGTAATTCTTGGTTGAATAAAACATTGATTTAAAAAGTTTAAAATGCAGTTTTTGACAAAATGACGTCACTTCCGGTGTCAATTTTAAATTGTAATCAACTTGATATGACGCTACATGCTTTTTGAATCAAATGATGTCACTTTTATAAAAATCCAATCATAATTGACTATTTTACAGGCAAAATAACGAAAACAGTGACTTGTACAGAACTGTCCATTTCTTGGTAACTGCTTATATTACAAACTAATTTTAACATACATTTTCTTCGTATGGATTATAGCTACAAGTTTATAAAAGTTACGAAGAAATATTTTAAAATCTGAAAAGCCTGAATAGGTTGTAAATGGGTCAATTTTACACCATTTTTAGCCATTTAATCGAATTTGCTCGAAAATGAAATCGAAATTAAAAAAACTGCTTCCGCCATTTTTTGCGCCTTGAAAGGGCAAACTCTTTGAGTCAAATAATTTTTCCAAAAAATAATATTTGTTTTCGAAAAATGGTACCTAACTGTCAAAATTGTAGTTTTTGGTAAAATTATGCCACTTTCGGTGCCGACAGATAACACTTCCGGTAATAAAAAAAATGACAATTGAGACAACGAAGCATATGAACTTTGTTTTATACAAATCGAACAATAAAAAATTAATCTAGGACTGAAAAACTGAATTAGCCAATAGCGGCCAAGGAAAATTACTGAGACAAAATTTTTTAACATTTTTACACTAGGCAGATGACTCTTTAATTCTGTGCACAATACGACTAAAAAATATTCATAAATAAAAAAGTTTTTTGTAAAATTTTAAATTTTCGAAATTTGGCGCCTAATATCTTCGAAGATTTGCCGAAAATCAAAAATCGAAAGTAGCGTAGCTATGTGTCCTGTCTCAGACTATGCCAAAATGTATCGAAAGTTAAAATCCAATGATTATTGTTAAAATTACTGCAATATTTTCAAAAACGATAACTTCGGTGATTTCGGACATTTCGCATTGTCGCAGAACGTTCAAAATAGCTTTATCCTCTAAGTCACACCCACTTTCCCAGTAAAACCGAAGAAATCGTAACGATGCGACAAGCAGTTGCTGAGATCTACTCAAAACAAAAGAAGAATAATAATAAGAACTAGACCTGCATGCAGGAATGACGGGTTTCACTGGTGCCATGTTACCCTTAAACATGTCACTTCCGGTGCCAAGTTACCCTTGAACATATGTCACTTCCGGTACCAGCGAAACCACTAAACAGGTTTCCAAATTAACATTGCACACAAATAAAATGGACGCAGAATCAACAAAATCCAGCAATATCAATTCATTTTATACATTTGTTACTTGTAAATGATCTTGACAAAATTAAATTACTCCCGGTGTTAATGCAAATGTTCAATTAGTCTTATGAAATCAGAAATGGCATACGATATCATATAGTGAAAATTTTATGTAAATCGAATAATAATTGCCACTTTTAAAGACCAAAAATCTTGAAAAGTGACTTGTAGAAAATCGGCTATTTCTCTGCAACCGTACAAGTTAGAAACCATTTTGTGGTATCTGTATGATCGTATGGGTTCATTCTATTTGTTGATTGGCATCAAATACCATAATTTGAAAAAGATTTCAAAACAGACTCATTTGAATAAAATATCTGTTTTGGAGGCTAAAAATACAGTTTTTGCCAAAATGACGTTACTTCCGGTGATAATGAAAATCTTAAATTACTTGTATGAAATCCCAAATGGCATTAGGTATAACATGGTGTGACGTTTATGAAAATCGAATAATAATTGACCCTTTTATGGCCCCGAAACCTTCAAAAGTGACCTGTAGAAAACCGTCTATTTCTCGGCAACCGAATAAGTTAGAAACCATTTTATGATATCTATATGACCATTTGAGTTTTGTTTATATGTGAATTTAAACCAAAAGTTAAAATTATTAATACATATTAAGTTATTCTTGGTTGAATAAAACATTGATTTAAAAAGTTTAAAATGCATTTTTTGACCAAATGATGTCACTTCCGGTGTCAATTTTAAATTGTAATCAACTTGATATGACGCTACGTGCTTTTTGAATCAAATGATGTCACTTTTATGTAAATCCAATCATAATTGACTATTTTACAGGCAAAATAACGAAAACAGTGACTTGTACAGAACTGCCCATTTCTTGGTAACTGCTTATATTACAAACAAATTTTAACATACATTTTCTTCGTATGGATTATAGCTACAAGTTTATAAATGTTACGAAGAAATATTTTAAAATCTGAAAAGCCTGAATAGGTTGTAAATAGGCCAATTTTACACCATTTTTAGCCTCTTAATCGAATTTGCTCGAAAATGAAATCGAAATTAAAAAAACTGCTTCCTACATTTTTTGCGCCTTGAAAAGACACACTCTTTGAGTCATATAATTTTTCAAAAAAAATAATATTTGTTTTCGAAATAGGAAAATAACTGTCAAAATTGTAGTTTTTGGTAAGATTATGCCACTTCCGGTGCCGACAGATAACATTATTGGTAACAAAAAAAATGACAATTGTGACAGCGAAGCATATGAACTTTGTTTTATACAAATCGAACAATAAAAAATTAATCTAGGACTGAAAAACTGAATTAGCCAATGGCGGCCAAGGAAAATTACTGAGACAAAATTTTTTAACATTTTTGCACTAGGCAGATGACTCTTTAATTCTGTGCACAATACGACTAAAAAATATTCATAAATAAAAAAGTTTTTTGTAAAATTTTAAATTTTCAAAATTTGGCGCCTAATATCTTCGAAGATTTGCCGAAAATCAAAAATCGAAAGTAGCGTAGCTATGTGCCCTGTTTCAGGCTATGCCAAAATGTATCGAAAGTTAAAATCCAATGATTATTGTTAAAATTACTGCAATATTTTCAAAAACGATAACTTCGGTGATTTCGGACATTTCGCATTGTCGCAGAACGTTCAAAATAGCTTTATCCTCTAAGTCACACCCACTTTCCCAGTAAACCCGAAGAAATCGTAACGATGCGACACGTAGTTGCTGAGATCTATTCAAATTGGAATCTGAATAATAATAATAATAATAATAATAATAAGAATAATAATTTTAACAAAAACAATAGTGTTTCACACAAGCTACGCAGTGTGAAACCCTAATAAGAATAATAATTTTAACAAAAACAATAGTGTTTCACACAAGCTTCGCAGTGTGAAACCCTAACAATAGTGTTTCACACAAGCTTCGCAGTGTGAAACCCTAATAATACACTCTACTGAGTACGAAATTGACCATATCAGACGATTTTGGCTCTGGGATGGCCCAAACTGACACCCCAAATATTAAAGAAGGTTATATTCATACATTTGAGGTACCAGTTGAAACTAATTTTAAATGAAAGAGTATATCCCACTGAGTCCGAAATTACATTTAACAGACGATAAGACCTCTGGGATGGCCCAGACTGACACACCAAAGCCTAAGAGGGTAGGGTGGGGCAAAATAGGGTTTGTTGAAACTAATTTTAAATGTGTTATTTATGACAATTTATTGCTTAATGATGAAAAAAATACTGCTATAAACTCCCGAGTATTCATTTCACAAAGTTTGTAAATGCCAATGTGGAGCTTTATGTACATCACATGATTTCTCGCCCACCTTTCCACCGGTTAGAATTATCCCCATTTCTGTTCAATTTCTATACATCTTCCTTGAATGGCATTTAGTAATTGGAACATAATCAAATAACACACTATTTATGGATAACAATTACTATGGTTTATTTCACTGCGACGTTTCAACAAGATTTCACAAGTCGTTATCAAGCATATAACACGTCGCAGTGAAATAAACCATAGTAATTGTTATTATTAGGGCTGGGTATCGATAGTGATTTTTATACGCCCACATTTTCATGTGGACGTATTATGTCGTCGCCCCTGTCCGTCCGTCCACAATTTGTTTGTGAACTCTCTTCAGGTCACAATTCTTATCCGATTTTGACGAAACTTGAAATATCGGTTTATCCCCATAAGATCTTGGTTTCTTTCGATATTGGCATGTATCGGATCGGAACTTCATGGATTTTGGCCCCTGATTGTACGAAATATCATGTTTTTAGCTTGTGGACCCTATAGAGGTCACAATTTTGAACCGATTATGATGTAACTTGACATGCATGTTTATAACCCCAAAATCTTGGTTCCTTTTGATATTTGTGCCCATCGGATCGTAACTTCCTGAATTATGGCCCCTGATTATCCGAAAAATCGCCCTTTTTAGCTTGTGGTCCCTCTGGAGGTCAAAATTGTTATCCGATTTAAAAAACCGTTTGATTATATCACCGTTACATGGTTATGAAGGTTGAGTTCAAATTTCGTGAAAATCGGACCAAAATTGACGGACAAAATGTCCGCCATTTGTACGCGAATAGTGTGAAAATATGTTATATCAAGGTTGTGGACACTATCGAGGTCACAATTTTGAACCGATTTTGATGAAACTTGACATGTATGTTTATAACCCAAAGATCTTGGTTCCTTTCGATATTTGCACCCATCGGATCGTAACTTCCTGAATTATGGCCCCTGATTTTCCGAAAAATTGCCCTTTTTAGCTTGTGGTCCCTCTGGAGGTCAAAATTATTATCTGATTTAAAAAAACGTTTGATTATATCACCGTTACATGGTAATGAAGGCTGAGTTTGAATTTCGTGAAAATCAAACCAAAATTGACGGACAAAATGGCCGCCGTTTGTACCCGAATAGTGTGAAAATATGTTATATCAAGGTTGTGGACCCTATAGAGGTCACAATTTTGAACCGATTTTGATGAAACTTGACATGCATGTTTGTAACCAGAAGATCTTGGTTCCTTTCGATATTGGCGGCTATCGGAATGTAATTTCCTGAATTATAGCCCCTGATTGTAGGAAAAATCACCCTTCTTAGCTTGTGGTCCCTCTGGAGGTCACAATTATTATCCGATTTAAAAAACCGTTTGATTATATCACCCTTACACCCTAAGGAAGGCTGAGTTCTAATTTAGAGAAAATCGGACCAAAATTGACATACAAAATGGCCGCCGTTTGTACGCGAATACTGTTAAAAAATGGTATATCAAGGTTGTGGACCCTGTGGAGGTCACAATTTTAATTTGATTTTGATGAAACTTGAAATTCATGGTTATAACCCAAAGATCTTGGTTCCTTTCGATATTTGCGGATAATCGGAACGTAACTTCCTGAATTATGTCCCCTGATTATATGCAAAATCACCATATTTTAGCTTGTGGTCCCTCTGGTGGTCACAATTGTTATCTGATTTAATAAAACGGTTGATAGTATTACCGTTACACCGTAAGGAAGGTTGAGTTCGAATTTCGGGAAAATCAGACCAAAATTGACAGACAAAATGGCTGCCGTTTGTACGCGAATACTGTTAAATTCGATTTTAATTCAATTTTGATGAAACTTGAAATGCATGGTTATAACCCAAAGATCTTGGTTCCTTTCGTTATTTGCACATATCCAATTGTAACCTCCTGAATTATGGCCCCTGATTGTTTGAATTTCGTGAAAATCGTACCAAAATTGCCGGACAAAATGGTCGCCGTTTGTACACGAATAGTGTAAAAATATGGTATATCATGGTTGTGGACTCTCTACAGGTCACAATTCTTATCCGATTTTGACGAAAAGTAACATTTCTAGGTTGTGTACCGTCACACCATAATTAATCATTGTCGGCTTCGAATTTCATTAATATCAGACTGGAACTGACCAACAAAATGGCTGCTCCCAATGCAGTATGAAATACAGGACTTAATGAGGAAAAATCACTTTCGGTATTGCTCGTTCTCTATCCATCTCTCAAAAATGTGGGCGTATCCTGCCTGGCAGTGCCAGCCTTTCTTTTAGCTTGTGGTCCTTCTGGAGGTCAGAATTATTATCCCATTTACATTGTAATGAAGGTTGAGGTCGAATTTCGTGAAAATAGGACCAAAATTGACTGAAAAAATGGCTGCCGCTTGTACGCGAATAGTGTAAAAATATGGTATATCAAGTTTGTGAACCCTGTAGAGGTCACAATCTTCATTCAATTTTAATGAAACTTGAAACACATGTTTACAACTTAACAATCTTAGTTCTTTTCGATATTTGTGCATATCGGATTGTAACTTCCTGAATTATGGTCCCTGATTGTACGAAAAATGACCTTTTTTTTAACTTGTGGTCCCTCTGGGGTCAGAATTATTATCCCATTTAAAAAACCGTTTGATTATATCACCGTTACATCGTAATGAAGGTTGAGGTCGAATTTCATGAAAATCGGACCAAAATTGACAGCTCACGAACAAGGGGAAACCACGCTAGAAAATCTAGATGAAGTTTGTCACCCAATGCAGGGATCAAACACCCAACCTCAAGGCTACCGAGCCAGCATCTTACCCACTTAGCAACATGATCCCTAGTCGAATTTGAAGCCTACTGAAATGAACCTTTATAACCCAAAGATCTTAAATTCATTTCGATATTTGCACATATCAAATTCTAACTTAATGATGTAGGAAAAATCACTTTCGGTATTGCTTGTTCACGATCCATCTCTCAAAAATGTGGGCGTATCCTGCCTGGCAGTGCCAGCCTATCTTTTTAGCTTGTGGTCCCTCTGGAGGTCACAATTATTATCCGATTTAATAAAACGTTTGATTATATTACCGTTACACCGTAAGGAAGGTTGATTTCGAATTTCGGGAAAATCGGAGCAAAATTGCCTTACAAAATGGCCGCCGTTTGTACACGAATACTGTTAAAAAATGGTATATCACGGTTGTGGACCCTGTAAATGTCACAATTTTAATTCGATTTTGATGAAACTTGAAATTCATGGTTATAACCCAAAGATCTTGGTTCTTTTCGATATTTGCGCATATCGGATTGTAACTTCCTGAATTATGGCCCCTGGTATATACGCAAAATCCCCCTTTCTTTAGCTTGTGGTCCCTCTGGAGGTCACAATTATTATCCGATTTAAAAAAACGTTTGATTATATCACCGTTACATCGTAAGGAAGGTTGAGTTTGAATTTCGGGAAAATCGGACCAAAATTGACAGACAAAATGGCCGCCGTTTGTAAGCGAATACTGTTAAAAATATGGTATATCATGGTTGTGGACCATGTATAGGTCACAATTTTGATGAGGAAGGTTGAGTTCTAATTTCGTGAAAATCGTACCAAAATTGCCGGACGAAATGGTCGCCATTTGTACGCGAATAGTGTAAAAATATGGTATATCATGGTTGTGAACTCTCTACAGGTCACAATTCTTGTCCGATTTTGATGAAAAGTCACATTTCTAGGTTGTGTACCGTCACACCATAATCATTGTCGGCTTCGAATTTCATTAATATCAGACAGGAACTGACCAACAAAATGGCTGAGTCCCAATACAGTATGAAATACAGGACTTAATGATGTAGGAAAAATCACTTTCGGTATTGCTTGTTCTCTATCCATCTCTCGAAAATGTGGGCGTATCCTGCCTGGCAGTGCCAGCCTATCTTTACTATCAATAATCGGCAATGAAATGTCGGTCGATAATCGATAGTATCGAAAACAAACTTATTTTCATGGTCCTCATCAAGACTGGATTAGGGCTGGGTATCGATAGTGATTTTTACTATCGATAATCGGCAATGAAATGTCGGTCGATAATCGATAGTATCGAAAACAGACTTATTTTCATGGTCGTCATCAAGACTGGATACAGTGTAAGTTCAAAGTGCAAAACCATACGAAGTTGCGAAAGATCGTTTGCTCCTTCTAAGGAGATTTATTTGGAAAACATTAATAAAACTTGTTATATCCCTTATGTTAAGGGACCAAAATGAACTTGTTCCGATTCAAAACATTGCGTACGTGCGTACAGAAATAGTGAACTGTACAGACGAATTCCGAAGCTTGCAAAGGGAAATAACTCTAACTTTATTTACACATCCGGGCAGCTCAGATTTAGCGAAATTCAACAATAATTTCTTCAAAACTAAAGTAACGTTTCAATGAGAGTGAATTTATGAAAACGGCTGTTCAATAAGCAGTCACAATTTTGTTATGTGTTAAATTGATACTTGATAGTAATTAAAGTGAGCGGTGTATTATGATTAACTGAAAGAAAACATTGACATTTCAGACGCAAGAAAAATAGACGAAGGAGCGATAATCGATAGTAACCCACCGCTATCGATAGTGCTTTTCTGGGCCGTCCAATCGATACTATCGATTTATATCGATATTTTACCCAGCCCTAGACTGGATACAGTGTAAGTTCAAAGTTCAAAACCATACAAAGTTGCGAAAGATCGTTTGCTCCTGTCTCAAACCCAAAGTGCTTCTACACAGCACTTTTAGCTTTGCCGGGAAAATCAACAAGCGTTTTGTCGTCCATGTGTGCTATTTATTGTACCGGGTACTCTATTACTGAGGCATCAGAAATAGTGAACAGTACAGACGAATTCTGAAGATATTTTACCCAGCCCTAATTGTTATCCATAAATAGTGTGTTATTTGATTCTATACATCACTGAGAAATAGGTAAGGGTTAAACTGTACGTTTGCCGTAATAAAAATGATCACAAAGTGTCAATAAATAAATTTCGGATTATAACTCCTCATTATGTGTGACAGTATTTCGTTCTTTAATCAGGTTCTTGGATGACAACACTGGTGTGACTTCAAATATAATATTTTTATTCTTCTTACATATTAGGTACAAACATCGTAATGTAAACGACCGTAGAACTATCTATAATGGAAGGAGTCATGACTTAATTAGCTTGGCTTAGCACGAGTGTGCTAACTCCAGAAGCTCTCGTCTCGTCTCCGACTCCTAGACCTGACTGTAGTACTCCTGAGGTACCTTAACTAGGCGCCCGCCTAGCATGGCCTCCTGGACCTGCCTGACCATTCGTTTATGTTCTGAGTTTATAAACATATTCAAGACAAAAGAGCTCATTAGACACCTGTCTAATGTATCATGCATAATATCAGGTTTAACATTCAATATAGTTTATCAGATAAAGTTAGATAAGACATGCCAACAACAAGTTCTAGTTACGCAATGACATAAGGAATACTACCAAGATCTCCAGCCGAGTGCTGATAGCAACAGGTTTATGTTACAATCACTAACACGTATTTTGATATGGCAGGACGCTTCTATGACATATGTCATTGTGTAATATATGGCTTAAAATCTCTAGATAAGGTGTGTTAATTAACAAGGGTGAAAAATGGACTGCAAGGCGAGTTAATTATCGGTAGGGTTGAACAACTCTCGGACGGTGCGTTTTCTGTACTGAGTGTGTTAATTAACCGACGGGTTAAAAACGAATGACACGGTGTTTATTGTTTAATTAGTGTGTTTTCTCGATAGTTGTTATAACTGCGTCAAAAGGGTATAATCAAGGACCAACAGGCTTTATCTGGCGCGTGAGTGTTAAATCAAAACTTGGGAAGGAAAATTAATTTTACCGTGCGATTTTTCATTCGCCGGTGTGTTTTACGCAAATAGGTCTTTGTATAAGGACAGGTCTTCATATTTGGAGTTGTACGGGGCCGTTTCTTCATTGCGTCTTTTGTATTTGTTGATGAACATGAGACTCAGTACTGTTTTATAGTCACGCCATTTATAAAATTGCATAATAAAATATAAATATGGACCTTCATCTGTCGTAAAATGGCGAAAACAATGTCGTCATTTATAAGTATCTAGCAGTCAGACCCCAATTTTAATATATCCGGGTACATAGCGATAATCTAAATTTACAGCATGTCTATATATATTCTTTTGTTCTGACAATTTATTGTTTTGCATGTTTAAATGGGTACCACATAAACGGTAACTCGTTGCCAGTTTATTGTTTTGCATGTCGAAACGGGTACCGTGCAACCCGTAACTCATAGCCAGTTTATTGTTTTGCGTGTTGAAATTAGTACAACGTACGTTACTCGTATTTATTTCATTGCAACTTTTAATAGATAAAGACAAATGTTCAACGAGTTTGCAATTTTATTTATTATTATAAACAAAACAACTCTAGAAATGTTAGCAGTTCAATAATAATTATTATATAGCCAGCGTTGGACGGACAGATAAAGTAGTGATTAGAACCACGTAACTCATTCCCAGCGTATTGCTAGGACTGATCGCTTGGCACCCCCGTAAATAAAACCACAGAAACTTGTAAAAAACAAACAACAAAGCCAAGTGGTGCGTAAAAACTTATTACTGTATCACAATTAATTATTTAATTGTCTGCGATACAATAGAAAAAAAACTATATTTAATCAATAACATATACTTTATACAGTTACAATAAAATGCTTCTCCGTCAGAATAAAATCGAGTTAAAACTGGAGGTCAAGCGATTGGTAGCTCTAAAAATGATTTAAGGAAATTATAATTAAGCATAGAACTAAATTCAATTGATTAAGCAACATATGATCAATTGAGTGGTAATTAAAACAGCAGGCCTAAAATATAAATTTACAATAGAATGCAGATAAACAATAACAATGATCATTTGATCGCTGTAATTATCATTTGCGGAAAATGTACATGTGGGTTTTAATTTTTATTGTATAACTGGTATAATTTGTTACTGATGAAATTGAGACAACGAATCTTTTACGCATACCGTAAGGATTTTTATTGTCGTTTCCGAAATCTATAAATGTCTGGCTTGCGTTTTGATCTATACATCGTTAATGGACAAAATAAAAAAAAAGTCATTTTCTTTCGCGTTTACAAGCGGGGTCGACAAGAAAAGGCATCACGGAAAAGCCCGCAACACTTCAAGAGTGATATCAGCCACTGACTATGTAAGAGAAAATACAACATATTTTACAATTTGTATTGGGGATTGACGGTGCCATAAACTGGGTTGCACTGGGCTTCGCGCCTGGAAGTCGAATTCCCGTCTACTGTGGTTCATTTGGAATGTAAAATATACAACCAATAACGATGTTATTTGAAATTAAATGTTATCGGCATGGCCATGGAATGGGTAGGAAACGTGCGTACAAAGAACGGGTCGGAGTAGCGAAGATTCTCGAGTGAGAAAACGGTGGTCATTTGTGTCATTACTAATACTTCCGCCAAAATGTGCTAAGGTGAACGCTGAGTTTATTAAAAAAAATTATTATTAAAATTAAAAACGAAAATCAAAGGTGACAACTTGAAATGACCAAGTGACAAGTAAAAAATATTTCTAAAAGTTTACAAACATTTCAACCCGTGACTTAGTGGAATAAACTGTAACAATTGCCAAAATCCAACTAACTACAGGTATATCAGCTAATCCATTACAGCACGGTTTTCCTGTGCTTCGATCGTCTGTCAACATCGAAGAGCAGAGCCAACCGTGCAACATCAAAGGGGTATTCCGTGTGAAAAGCGTGCATGAATCGACAGTACTGTAAAACAAAGGCTGGATTCACAATCACAGAAACCTGTGGTTTTAGCAGGCCTTGAGATTTGACACTCGAGATTAAAATATATCAGATAATCAAATTGGAACTAAGTATAAAACACGTTGTATTCATCAAGAAATGAAATGCGTATAAGAACGCATATATTATGTAACTACATGTAGGCCTACACCAGGTATAAATCCATATAAAGACCTATAACACTTAACAAAGGCTGATCTGCGTAACACAGATGTTTGATGTTTATGAAAGAAAAGACTGCCGCTAAAATTATAAAATCTTTATTATTTAAATCAACCATGCACAAATCTTATATAATCAACCGAATCAAATCCTAGTCAAACTGGCCCAAATAGATGGTGGTTGAAATAAATCGGGTAACGGGTGTTGAACAAGCTCGATGTCGAAACAACTTGTTCCCGTAAGTTCACATATTGACTTATACATTGGAGGCTGAGCCGTTGGGGCCAAAATGAAAAATAGAAATCAGCATGGTATTGTATCTATCTGTCCCGTGAATCCAGCAAAAATTATAAAACTTTTGAACGATAGATCTGCTCCCGATAGAACTTTCTGGTTGATTGATCAGAATGTTTGAAAACGTTGACCTATAGGTGTTATGTAATGCGGTTTATAGAGTTTAGACTCAGACACTTGATTGGTGTCATAAACAGGCATGATTTTTTTCCGTTATTTTTATCGGCCGTGGGTCGTTTTCGTAAATCATCTAAATTTGCAAAAAAAAATTAGGGGGGGGGGTAGGGTAGGGTAGGGTATGGGAGAGTGTTTTGACTTTGTCTGATGATCATTATTTTTATATTATGTCCGTATCGTGATGATAACAAAAACCCCCGTGTGTTGAAGTAAAGACAAGACTGGTAGTTTTGTTATCAAGTCTTTTCATCAACAACGGTGTAAACACGGTCTGTGGTCTGGCTAATGTAGTCTATTTACACAAGATTAACCAGTGTATGTTTCAATTGCCGTGTCAATTCAGAAAATTAAATGCATGGTAATCGAGACTTGAGAAAAACATTTGGCAGCCATCTTAATCGGTCGTTTTGCTTCACCTGTGATAAAACGTTGGTTGATTCACAACTTTTCCTACCTGCGCTCATTTCTTTCGGCTCAGTTTCTATTATTATTTATATATTGTCATTTTCTGTGGCTCTAATAATATTTTTTAGGCATCAATGATGCAAAAAAAATATTAATCTATTTTAGCTAAATGAAATAAAAATTTTTTTAATTTAAACGATCATTATTAATACTGTGGTACGAACTATCCCGAGTAAAAAGTGAAAGGAGAACGCACATACCGGCATTCTGTACTGAAATAAAAATGGCGACCGGTAAAAGTATCTGTTTTTATTTTTGCGTTTGTGTTAAAATTTGCTGTACCAGGTTCATTTTTAATCAAAGCATTTACCATCCAAATGTCTTCAGAGTGCTCGATTTGAGGTTAAATTTTGAAAAAAATTTAGGGGGGGCATGCCCCCGAACCCCCCTAGAGTTTCGGCACGCCAGCGGCGTGCCTCAATCGTCGTCTACGGCAGCAAATTTTGGCCAAAATCAGTTATTTTTTTGAGTCCACAGAATCATGCCTGCATAAAGTAATAAATTAATTAACAAGCTACATGGATTATTTATTTCAACTAAAACGTGTATTACAATTTGCTGTCTGAATTACAGTTGTTAATTTTGATTATAGATTAATTAATTAATTAAATGTTTTTGATAACTTAAAAAATCGTGCAAAATGAAAAATAAGGTAATTTATGTTTAAAACTTATATGGCATGTAAATAGAATACATACATGTAGACGCGTGTATAGAAAAATTTACGACAACCAGTAACTAACTCTTGATACTGGCGTATCTTTTTTTAGGAATAATCTACCATTTACTTAGTTGCATATAACTATATTCTCTCTAAAAAAAGGATATTTAAAACAAAGTCATTTAACCTGGCTTTTAATATTTTTTTATATGATTAAATTGTCACTTTGTAAAGCGTCCCTAAACAAGTTATGAAGAGCACACTATAATTATATATGCACGTGTAGTGTATCAATATCCGTTCTTAAACTTTCATATGTATTAACAGTAACAAAATTTCGATTTATAGTATTATTATTACTTTGTCCCCTTTATTTGCAAAACATCTCCCCGGCGTTGATAATAAATTATATTTGAATTATTTCTCCGTGCCAGTTGGAAACATAATTGTCTAAGGTCTAATTGAACCGTGAAGTTTAAATCAAGTATCAAATCGAATTAGGAAACAGGTAAATGTATTTTTTCATAGAATAACAATGCTGTTTGTTTCAAATCTGCATTGGACTATTCACGATCTATTTATTGTGATTTATATTTGATATCTGTGAATGATATCCAACTATCATAAAAAGGGCCCTTTAAAAATTAACATCTAATAACGAGATATAATATGTTCATTCAGAAATTATTCAGATATCCTATATTATCTGCTAGCTATAATAAACTTACAATACACACAAACAGAGTAAGCTATATGATCAACGCTTCCCGAAGAAAAAATTGCCAAATGTTATAGGTTATTATTAGTATCGTCTCAAATAAAGCAACCGAACAGTTTTCCAGTACGTGCGAATAAGCTCGTGCACGTCTCTACATGTAAACAGAAGTGTTGCTTTGATCATGGAAACGTAATTGAGATTGTCGAATCTGCACGGACAACGCATGGACCGGAGAGACGTGAAGTCTGAAATGCCAATGGATGAGTTGACATTTGAATTATATTATTTTTTGGATCATGAATACGGTTACATGGTACAAATTTGAAGATACAAATAATAACTTGTCGGATTTCTGATAATTACTGCCAGAGTTATGGCCCTTGATCACTTCAAAAAATCTTGTGGATGCTCTAGAGGCCAAAGTTAATATCCGATTGGCTTTAAATTTATACACAGTGGTTACAGTCATGAGACAAAAACGATTGATTTTCAGCGATTTCCAATAATAACTGCCAGAGTTAGGGCCCTTGATCACTTCAAAAAATTTTTTGGATCCTCTAGAAGCCAGACTTAATATCCGATTGACTTTAAATTTACACACAGTGTTTAAGGTCATGAGACGAAGAAGCCTAATGATTTTCAGCGATTTCAAATAATTACTGTCAGACTTATCTCCCTTGATAACTTTAAAAAATCTTGTGACGCTATAGAGGCTAAACTTATCATCTGATTGACTTCAGATTGATACACAGAATTTGAGGTGTTGAAACGAACAAGTAGTTTGATTTTCATTGAATTTTGATAACTGAGTTCAGCTAAATCCATGATATTAAATGTTTTGTATGCTAATTGTTAGTGTGGGGCAAAACTTTATATAAAGCAAACCAATTCTAATGATTTTCTGATAATTACGTAATGAGTTGTTACTCTTAATTAGATTTTAGTGTATTAGAAATGTTTTATTACCAAAAAAAGTAAAAATATGCAACAACCCTTGTTGACTGCCCGGACGATTTAGCTGCTGTGGAGGTATGTTTTGTTGCCTGGCAACCTATCTTTAGAGAAAGGGTTTAAATAGAATCCAACACGTATTGCGCATAAAAACAACTGAGTCCGTTAAGCCGGATTGATTGCTCCCAGAGCTTATTTTTGTAAAGTGCGTCCGGCATTTCAGCTAGACCAGCAAGGAAAAAACAGGAGAATCCAGGAGATTTTTTTATTCTTTCAAAAGCATCATTTTTATACGCCCACAATGTGGGCGTATATTGTCGTCGCCCCCGGCCGTCCGGCATCCACAATTGCTTGTGGACGCTCTAGAGGCTAAAGTTAATATCCGATTGACTTTAAATTTATACACAGTGTTTAAGGTCATGAGACGAAGAAGCCTATTGTTTTTCAGCGATTTCTGATAATTAGTGCCAGAGTTATGCCCTTGATCACTTAAACTGTTAAACAAATCTTGTGGACGCTCTAGAGGCCAAAGTTAATATCCGATTTACTTTAAATTTATACACAGTGTTTAAGGTCATGAGACGAAGAATCCTATTGATTTTCAGCAATTTCCAATAATCACTGCCAGAGTTATGGCCCTTGATCGCTGCAAAAAATCTTGTGGACGCTCTAGAGGCCAAAGTTGATATCCGATCGACTTTTAATTTATACACAGTGTTTAAGGTCATAAGACGAAGAAGCCTATTGATTTTCAGCGATTTCCAATAACTAGTGCCAGAGTTATGGCCCTTGATCACTTAAAAAAATCTTGTGGATGCTCTAGAGGCCAAAGTTAATATCCGATTCACTTTAAATTTATACCCAGTGTTTAAGTGAGACAAAGAATCCTATTGATTTTCAGTGATTTATGATAATTACTGCCAGAGTTAAAGCCCTTGATCACTTCAAAAAACTTGTTGACGCTCTAGAGGCCAAAGTTTATATCCAATTGACTTTAAATTTATATGGGGGTTGGGAATGGCCTAGTGGTCTAGAGTGCCGCTCTTCTACCTCTAACCTGCGGGTCACCTCTGGCTTGCGGCTGTGGTTTCGAGCCCTGGTGTGAGCGTATGTGGCATGGAGATAGGAGCGCCTTCTCCACCTCATGGTGGGCACTCTGGTTTCCTCCCACTGCTTAAGACCCCAACGCACAAGCGCATTATTGAAATGAAATTAAACCATATGTTAGTCCCGAAATGACGTTGAGTGGACGTTAAACCCCATTTCTCACTCTCTTTCTCTTTAAATTTATACACAGTGTTTAAGGTCATGCTTGTGATGCTCAAAAGGCCGAACTTATCATTCGATTGACTTCAGATTGATATACAGAGTTTTTCAGACGCACAAATATATTGATTTTCATTGAATTTTTATACGCCCACATTTTCATGTGGAGGTATATTGTCGTTGCCCCTGTTCGTCCGTCCGTCCGTCCGTAATTGTTTGTGAACAGTCTACAGGTCACAATTTTTATCTGATTTCAATGAAACTTAAAATATAGGTTTATCACCCTAAGATCTCGGTTCCTTTCGATATTGGCATGTATCGGACTGTAACTTCATGGGTTATGGCCCCTGATTGTACGAAAAATCACGTTTTTATACGCCCACATTTTTATGTGGACGTATATTGTCGTCGCCCCTGTCCGTCTGGACGTCCGTCCGTCTGTCCGTCCGTCTGTCTGTCTGTCCGTCCGTCACACTTTTTGGGACACAATAACTCTCTTCCTAATTGAGCTAGAATGTTCAAACTTGGTGTATGTGTTTATTAGGTCAATGCCTTGATGGAGTTCGAAGATGAGCATTTTCAGCTTAGGGTAAGCAGAGATAAGCAATTTGATTGGTTGAAGCTTTGGGACACAATAACTCTCTTCCTAACTGAGCTAGAATGTTCAAACTTGGTGTATGTGTTTATTAGGTCAATGCCTTGATGGAGTTCGAAGATGAGCATTTTCAGCTTAGGGTAAGCAGAGATAAGCAATTTGATTGGTTGATGCTTTGGGACACGATAACTTTAGTTCTAATTAAGTGAGAGTGATGAAACTTGGTGTATAGTTTCATTATAGTAATACCTTGACTAAGTTCGATAATGAGCATTTTCTGCTCAGGGTAAGCAGAGCTATACGCAATTTGATTTGTCGAGAATTTGGAACACAATAACTCTCCTTCTAATTGAGTTAAAATTTTCAAACTTGGTGTATATGCTTATTAGGTCAATGCCTTGATGGAGTTCGAAGATGAGCATTTTCCGCTTAGGGTAAGCAGAGATAAGCAATTTGATTGGTTGATGCTTTGGGACACGATAACTTTAGTTCTAATTAAGTGAGAGTGATGAAACTTGGTGTATAGTTTCATTATAGTAATACCTTGACTAAGTTCGATAATGAGCATTTTCTGCTCAGGGTAAGCAGAGGGATACGCAATTTGATTGGTTGAGACTTTGGAACACAATAACTCTCCTTCGAATTGAGTTAAAATGTTCAAAATTGGTGTGTATGCTTATTAGGTCAATGCCTTGATGGAGTTCGAAGATGAGCATTTTCTTCTTACGGTAGGCAGAGATAAGCAATTTTTGGATGACACTTCGTGTTCAGTTTGATTGGTCGATACGTTTGAAAAAAATAAATGTGCGATTAATTAATATGTGTCATCTATTTATTTTGGGATTTCGGCGGGGGACATCAGTCTCACTGTTGGCTTGTTACTATTTTTATACGCCCCCGGATGTCCGTCTGACTGTCCATTATGGGAATATCTTGCATGGCAACTGCTTGTTTCTATTAATTAATGAATAGAATCCATAAAAATTAAAAAGTGTATTACTATTTTTATACGCCCCCGTCTGATCCGTCTAACCGTCCATTGTCCACAATTTCTTGTAAACACTCTACAGACAACATTGATCATCTGATTGTTTTGAAATTGATATATGGGTCATTCCATGAAGTTGGTACCTAAAGTGTGACATGGGCATTAAAATTTCAAAATGTATTTGGAGAGAAAAAAACGCTTTGTTTGTTTTGTTTTCAATGTCACCTGATGTACCAATGTGGTAAAAAGATAAAAACTTCACAATTTTTTGCAAAAACGCTGACAAACCAAAATGAATGCGTGTAACATTGACAAAATATTGTCCTCTTTTTCTTCTTGTTAAGATAAATAAATCATGATCAAAGGCAACTCAGTACTCAAGACCAAAGTGTCTATCATTTGGTGGTATCAAAATGTAAAAAAAATGTAATTTATTTTACATCATCTCTCAAAATGAGTCTGCGGGTAACAATGACCAAAAACACACGTTAAAGTTCTATAAAACAATACTCATAAAAAAAAAGCGAAAACAATTCCTAATTTTGTACTTCTATTTGACTTGTACAGTTTTTGACCTGATGATTTTACCATCTAAAAATAAAAACCACTACATATCCTGGGTAAAAAGAGTTGGTAACATTGACCACATCAAATTCCTTTGGAAATCAATTCCTAATATTGTACATCTATTTGCCTTGTACAGTTTTTGACCTGTTGATTATACTGTCTAATAATAATTAAAAAAAATACATATCCTGGGTAAAAAGCGTTGGTAACATTGACCACATCAAATTCTTTTGGAATCGTGATATATTGTTCAGTAATCGGGGATAAAAAATTGTGTTAACCATCCGAAATAGCTATGGCCTTCAAATACAAATGATAACGTTGATTTTAGTCATGTATGTGACAAGCACAAGGGTCATTTGTCTAACCTTGTGCCTTGTGAGTTTTGCCAAGGACTATCATTTACCCCCACTGCTAAAGACCTCACAAGCCACTCGTTGAAATAACCTAGAGTCAAGTGACCGTTAAAATCCATCTTTCTCGAACAACCATCATTAAATAAGTAACGACTTTGGAAATATGATTTAATATTTCATTTATTATTCAACATGTAACATAGTGATCAGTGTAAAAACAAAGACAAAATAAAAATGACATAACAAATAAAATAGGGTTTAATGTAAATGACATTACAATAATGGTAAAATAATTGGATGGATAAAGCCTCAATACTTATTTAATTAAAATGGACAGATAAAGCATCAATACTGATTTAATTAAATTGGACAGATAAAGCATCAATACTATTCAATTAAATTGGACTGATAAAGCATCAATACTGATTTAATTAAAATAACGACATGGGATTTGCATTTTTCAGAAAATATTTTCTTCTTCATAACCAATGCTGAAACTCAACATTGACTGACTTAATAGTATAACTAAGAAATCAAAACATCAGCAAGAGATAATTTCCCTGCATAGATTCAATCAGATTTAAAATGCGAAACAAAGATGACGAAAAGCTCTTTTGGTCATCATATTTTGCGAAACAAAGATGACGGAAGGCTTGTTTACATAGGGAGAAGCATTTTCAAGTTGTCAACAGAATCAAATCAATTTCGGACTGTTATTCCTATTAGAGATTCAAATAACAGTTCACTTTCCAACCAAAAATTCTCTGCTGGTTTGTAGTACTTGACACACGAACAACCAACAACCTAGAAAGAAATTGATTTAAACACAAGGTTAATTCTACACTATTTTGCAATTCAATGTTAAATAGCCTACAACGTGTTCAGAACATGCAAATTAAATAAGTACAGCCATTATTGAATAAAATCTAAACAAGAAATATAACTGTGTTGGTAACAAAAATTTCTCAAGGGCAGTTGTTTGGTCATTGTTACCAACAGTCACTATCATTTTCATCAACAGTCTTGAACAGGTGTAGGTACATATAAAGATGACAACGAAGTCGTAATGGCATTATAGAACCATGAACTATTTCAAAAGATAAGCTTTTGTAAAAATCTAACAAATAATTAAATAAATGTGCCAGACAGAGGTTGTTAGTAATTTTGACATTCAACTGAAAGCTTAACCGTGTCAAGTTACCAACCAACGCAATCCCGATTTGTTCCCGAGATCGGCAATGACAACCATTTGTTTTGCGGACAAAAAGTTTGCATAACAGTATTCTATACTTATGTATATAAAGAAAAGGAACATTCATATTGAATAAGTATTCATATGTTGTTCGTAACTTGACACAAGCGATTCAAATGTACGTAACAAATTGACAAATTCCATTTTCCTTACCGAATTCCATATTTTCTACGGCTTTCTCCGCCATGTTGCCATTAACCAGTCGTCTATGCTGTAAATGAGTTGTGTGGTGTCGTTAAATTTTCGTTCACTTTCGCCGGCGTAAAAAGAGATGGAAATCGCGCGAACGTAAAATTGACAGACAATCAACACTTTTCGCAATGACTGCAGTTTAAAACATTTGAAAAGTCTAGCCGATAAACATTTTCTCTTTTCCGAGATGAAATAAGAGTGGTTACATTTTACGACATTATTTAAGTACGGCACACGAAAGCGCTCTGTCTCATCGTGTCATTAGCGTACGTAACAAAGTTGACAGACATAGTTACGATTTTTTCTGTATTTTTGGGTGACGATATCTCAACAAATAGTCATATCGATGCTCTTGTTGTGCTGTATTTGAAAAATTGAAAGTTAAATCTTTGCAACTGCACCTCGGATAGATGATTTAAACACATAATAAAAAGTTGGGATCAAATCAAAGTTCAGGGGGGTGAAAATGTCACACTTTTGGTGCATGTCAAACTGCAGAAAATGCATTTGACACATCCTTTTTTCAAGTGAATTTTTTTTATTCCACAAAATGACATTTTAATATTATCTTTACATCAGACCCCCAAGATAATTATCAACAATTCATTTATTGAATTCTATTTCTTGAGTATTTTATCATCACATTAATTCTCGTTGGTAACAAAGTGTCAACTTCATGGAATGACCCATATATGTTGTTTGCAATAGTGAGATGAAAAGCTCAATTTAATTTTAATAACAGTTAATTTCCTCTTGTTCCACTTTGTTACATCTGTGAACAATCAGACGACAAAAGGTATCATGTGATCTGTATGAAATTTATATGTATTGTTTAAATTAGTAATCCAAAGAAGCCTATTGAATTTCAGCAATTTCTGTCAATTACATCTTTAGTTATGGCCCTTGTTTTACTTTATTGAACCCAGTGAATGTTAGAACAACAAAGGTTATCATCTGATCTGTATGAAATTTATTTGCATTATTTGAATTAGTAAAACGTAAAAGCCTGTCAAATTTCAACGATTTCTGTAGATTACATCCAGAGTTAAGACCCTTGTTTTGATTCTTAGAACATTGTGAACCTTCCAACAACAAGAATTATAATGTCATCTGTATGAAATTGTCCATTAAAGATACTTTCCCAGAAAAGTATTTATTGGGTGGTTATTTCTAATTAAAGTATGCCAAATTTGGTATATATGGAAAGTATAGACACCCAATCTTACTAGAAAAATAAAATACTAGATTACATAAAAAACGCCAATGGGACAAGCACTGGGCAAATATGTCAGGGTATCACTAACTGTCAACCTGACTGTTATCTGCCAGTTTATTGTGTGCCAGCTTAAGGGAGGGAGCAGTTGTTATTTTTTGATCAAATGGTTAGGCGGATTTGGGAACATTGAGGGTGTCGACGTATGTCTGGTAAATGTACAGTAAGGGAGTTGAAGCAAATTTTTGATAGATTGGTTACTTTGAATATGTTTTCAGTCCAAATATATCAAATCACAAAGTTTGTACCCGAGAATGTATATTTAAATGCCCCTAATTTAAATTACCTACAAAAGAATTAACCCCTTGTGGACGGGATTTTCGACGAAATTTTGTAACCCTGGACGGGATTATTTAGGGGAAAAAATCATTTTTTTTAAAATGTGAATTTATCTTCAATCTGCTTGGCTTAAATTCTTAAAAAAGAATTCCTGTTGTAATTTTATGATGTTTTGAGTTCACAAAATGAATTTTCCTTGCCTTATTGTCTATTTTACTGCGTTGAAAGACAGCTGGCGCTTCCTGGCAACCGCCATTGTTTACATGTCGTAACTATGCAGAAAATTCGAGAAAATTACACGATAAAATACAAGTGATGCCATCTAGAACAACAGGAGATAACTAGTTTATGATCGCAAAGCAAAGGGGGATTCCCCGTGCTAAATTTAGCATATTTAAATGAGGACTGATTCAGGGTGTCACGTGTGACGTGCCAACATGTCAACCGTCTCTGGGCACGGAAAATATTTGCGGTCAACACGTCATCCGTCCAAAAGGGGTTAATATGTGACAACCCTTGTCGACTGCTTGGACGATTTAGCTGCTGTGAGCATATGTTTGGTTGCCTTCAAACCTATCTTTTAAGAAGTATTAAGAGCTAGTCCACGAGAAAACCATGCAGGTGGTTCGAAGGTGGGGGTCGGCCGATTGAGTTCATATTTACAGGGATTGGTAGACCCATCGAGCCTACTCCCCAGCCAAAATCACTGATTTCAGAAATCAACCGTTTTCGAGATACAGGCCTTTTACGTTTTTCGACAGTTTTTTGACATTTTCAAGCCAAATTTTAGGTATTTTCGTCGCACTATTACCACTGTTACGTGACCCTAGAGAACTAGGTTTGGGTTGTTCATGATAGCAGGGGTCTTGGACTACCACATTATCATGTTCATCCGGTTCAAGTTCATTTTCCAAAGGTGTCCGGATACTTCACACGATACGTGTCTAGAGATACCTGAATTATACCCTTTCTTCAAATTTCGATAACTCCACTGGAGCAGGGTTTGCGATAAAAATGGAAATCGTTTTATTTGCAGCTTGACCTGTTCTAACAAAGTAAAAAATAAAATCTTTGTCAACTCACCTACAACAGTATGAAAATTTGTGTCGAAAGTTACGAAATTCGTCATTTTTCGCGACGTATTTTGGTTTCTTTAGTGTTTGGATTTCAGCCATACTTTTCGGACATGTCCTGCGATATTTTCCAAATGTCAGGCCAGGAATATGACCGACTGGACATCAATATTGACCAATTGGACATCAAGATATGGTGAATAATATTCAGAATTTCAAAATTAGTATGTGCATTGAGTATATAACTACCACTCGACCTGTATTTATCTTGTTATACCGTCGATACGAACACCTACCTTGTTTACCTGCTTAATCTATTGTAGAAATGATTTATCTATGAATGAAATAAAACCAAGTGTGAACAATCCAAACCATTAGTAAAAATTCGAATTCCGGCAAAATAGTGTAATCAGCAAATGGACTGTTCACCGTGTACAAAATACACGACAAACAGTGGTTAAAATACCATTTCGGAAGCTTTTTTTTCATTTGCTACCATATAAACGAATAAATTTTTGAGAAATATCACTGGCCTGAATTTGATTGAAGCAGACACGGATAGTTTTGAAGATTCATCAAAATCTGATAAAATTTATGTTCTTTAAGCGGGCCCCACACGCTCAATATAATTGTCAATATTACTGATGTCAATGTTATTGAAGCAAATATTGTCTCAATATTCATTCTGAGGAAAGCAGCCATCATTGACGGAACAATTTGTTTAGCATTAGCTATGGCGGTTCCAAGTCCCAAGAAAAAGAAACTACATCGAAAATGGTCATAACAAGGGTGTACTCAGATGGAAAGTTTGGGCACAAACACCTACTTCGAGAGCTTCGTGAAAACGAAATATTGCGTCAATATTATTGATGACGCCCACACACGATCAATTGTTGCACAAAAATTGACGGTTCGTCAATAAAAAATCTACGGACATTTGATTTCTTCAATCATATTGACATCAATTATTTCGAGCTTCAATATCACATACACACACTCAATATGATTGTCAATATCAAGTATTGACAATAACTGACAATTATGTTGAGCGTATGTGGGCCGCTTAAGAGTGTCAACATTCTTGGAATTACATACTTTTACACTATTTGCGAACGAAAAGCGGCCATTTTGTCTGGCAGTTTTATTTCGATTTTCATAAAATTCGAACTCCGCAATCATTAGCGTGTAACTGGGATATATCAAAACGTTTTTAAAAATCGAATGAAAGTTGAGACCTCTAGACGGGCTACAAGCTAAAACAGCATTTTTTTTGTAGAATCATGGGCCATAAACCATGTTTACATTACAAATTTTAAGCGTGCCGGGTACGGTTCCTGGTACGGCACCGTTAATGTTTTTGTAGTGTAAACGGGTCAAACACAAGCGTGTCGTACTGAGTACCGTGCCAATCTGGCCCACTGAAGTGGGATGGTCTCGAAACCGTGCCAAGAACGGCTCGTTTTAAATTTTCGTACTGTAAGCGCTAACCGATCGGAGCACGGATTACTGCGCATGCGCCAAATGAACCTTGACTTTTTTCCGCGAACTTTGACTGTCAAAATGACTATACGTACCAAAATCAACCGCCAAAATTGTTTTCATCCGGGTAACTTGCTTAGGGACTGAAATTAACTTTTCTGTGAAGAGTCTCGCTTTTGGCGTGCTTGGCACGGTTCCAAGACCGGTAATGTAAACGGGTCAATTTCTTGAAATTTATCGAGACCTAGTACCGTGCCCAGTACGACACACTTATCGCGGCCAAGTGTAAACGGGGCTATAATCCAGGAAGTTAATAATATCCGATATTAGGGTTATAAACGATCCCTTTAAAGCTACAATTTCATATTTTCAAGTTATATCTGTAAATTATATTTTTAAAAAAACGATTAAAATAGTTGGTATCTATAAACAGTCCTGCCTTGTTAAAGAGAGAGAGAGAGAGAGATGGGGTTTAACGTCCACTCAACACAAACTAGGTCATTTCGGGACTAACATATGGTTTAATTTTATTTCAATAATTCGCTTGCGCGTAGGGGTCTTTAGCAGTGGGAGGAAACCGGAGTGCCCGGAGGCAACCCACGAGGTTGAGAAGGCGCCCCTATCTCCATGCCACATACGCTCACACCAGGGCTCGAAACCACAGCCGCAAGCCAGAGGTGACCGGCCAGCTAGAGGTCGAAGCGCGGCACTCTAGACCACTAGGCCATCCCAACCCCCCGCCTTGTTAAAGAATAAACCTATTAATCCTATAATTCACTATTGTCAGTTGAGAAATTGGCAAAAATATCATTATCAACTTCAAATTCAAACGTTTGAAGATAGCTATTGCATGGGGGGGGGGAAACAAGGGAGATAATTATGTTATTATTTCCGATTTAGTCCACAAACTAAAAACATGATTTTTCGTAAAATCAGGTGCCATGAAGTTACGATCAGATACATGCCAATATTGAAAGGAACCGAGATGTTAGGGAGATAAACCTATAATTATTTCAAGTATTGCAGAAAGTGGATAAAAATGTGACACATAGAGTGTCCGTAAACAAAATGTGGACCGACGGACAGGGGCGACGACAATACACGTCCACGCGAAAATGTGGACAGATAGACTGACAGGGGGGTCCACATGAGAATGTAGGTGTACAAAAATAGCGAGATTTTCCTATTTTTATTACGGGCGGATTTTGAATATTTTGTAGACATTTTATAACGAAAACGATGATTTGACATCGCAAAACTACTCTTATTTGGGCAATTCTGCATTCATTTGCTGTCGAATAAACGAAGAGACGTTATTTTGTACCATACGGGGATTAAATATGAAAAATATTTTTATCTGCTCTAACTCGACCGTTTTTCAAAATTTTGACGCTTTAGATCGAGAATTTGCGAAAATCCATATTCTCTGGGAGACGCCATCTTGGATTTGCAGACTGGATACCCAAACCAAACCGGGACTGAATATTTTGGCAAAGTCGGTTGAAGGGGAGGCGGAGTCGATATACTGACCCTCTGAATAACAATATAGGCGATAGGGTACCTTAATAATCCGCCCATGTATCCCAATGAAAACTGAAGTTTTTGCTAACTTTCGACATGAAATTTCATACTGTTGCAAGTTAGCTGACAACGAATTTATTTCTTATGTTGTTAGAACTGGTCAAGCTGCAAATAAATTGATTTTAATTTTTATCGCAAACCCTGCTCCAGTGGAGTTATAGCGATCTAAAGATGGGGTACATTTCAGGCATCTCTAGACACGTACCTTGTGAAGTATCCGGACACCTTTGGAAAATGAACTTGATCCGGATGACCATGATTATGTGGTAGTGCAAGACCCCGGCTATCATGAACAACCCAAACCTAATTCTCCAGGATCATGTAACAGCGTTAGTAGTGCGACGAAAATACCTAAAATTTGGCCTAAAAATGGCAAAAAAAACACCGAAAAACGTAAAAGGCCTGTATCTCGAAAACGGTTGATTTCTGAAATCGGTGATTTTGGCCAGGGAGTAGGCTCGACGGATCGACCAAACCCTGTGAATATGAACTAAAACGGCCGACCCCCACCTTCGAACATCTGCATGATATTGCATGGTTTTCTCGTGGAATGACTCTTAAATGAATTTTGTTTTAATAGATGGAGAGTCAGAAGTTTTTAGGCGAGAATTCTGCATCTGTTTATATAAAGAAAGTTGAAGCTAGAATAAACGAAGAAGCTGAGAGAGCCAGTCATTATTTAGATAAAACTACGGAAGAACCAATTGTGAAGGTTGGTTTTACTCAACTATTCATTTCATGTGACCCCAAAACAATCTTGTTTACCATTCAGAACATATTCCAAATAGATTTGCTGTGATTTTTCACTTACTTTAGTGACTACGATGACTTAGAGGGATGAGTGAGCAATATTAACTTTTTATGCTGTGAAGATATTGCATTTATTCACCCAGATCAGTTACTAGTACAAATAAATCAGTTTATGTCTTATCAATTTGTTTGATTTCTGTTAATTTCAATAACCTCTGTTAATTTCTTCTTGAGTTATGACCCTTGTTTCACTTTGTTGCACCTTGTGAGCATTCTAATGACAAAAGTTATCAACCAATCTGTATGCATCATTTGAATTAGTAAAACAAAGAAGTCACTTGTATTTCAGCAATTTCCATTAATTACATCTAGAGTTATGACCCTTGTTTCACTTTGTGGGTTCCTCTCTCTGTCTGTCTCTTTGTCTATCCACCTGTCCGTCACACTTTTAGGGACACAATAACTCTCTTTCTTGGTTCAAACTTGGTGTAGGTGTTTATTAGGTCTATGCCTTGATGCAATCTGAACGACAGACTCGCCCTTACCTGCAGAGAAGTGACTCTGACACAGTGAATAGCCATGATATCCATATGACATTATCTAAACATCACAGGTCATGAGATCACATCAACAAACAAAATGTCAACATTACAAGACACAGTGTTACATTGTAAACAAGCCTTCCTGTAGCCTTTAGGACTGTGTAATCCGTACATCTATAACGTCTTATCGCTTCGTCCTATGATTTTTCTCACAAATAACTCTAGATTTGACGTCAGCAAATTGGCACTATTTTGTGCTTTGGTCGTGTCTATTTCAGATATACACAATCAATTCCGTTAATGTTTTTAACATGGGGATTGACTAATAGTTAATTTATTTCAGTTCTAAACAAAAATCAAAACTTTAATGCAATGGGATTACTGAGCAAAATGGCCATTCATTGTATACGTGCGAAAAAAAAACCAGCTTCCATTTAATTTTCGTACGTTAGTTACGTACGTACCTTGATGGGGTTCGAAGATAATAGCATTTTATGCTTAGGGTAAGCAGAGATAAGCAATTTGATTGGCCGATAAGCAATCTGATTAGTTGATTCTTTGGGGCACGATAACTTTAGTTAAAATAAAGTGAGAGTGATGAAACTCCAAATATATAGATAGAACTCAATGACCATTGAATACCGCTCGGATTATCCAATGGTTCAAGAGAGTGTATCCCTGCGCAAGTATTCCTCGAGCGATAGCCAGTGGAATGTGGCAGGGATATTGAATAACCCGAGCGGTATTCAATGGTCATTGATTTCTGTATTTATTCTATAACTACATGCAAATCTCAAAATACAATGTACTATTCAGATCATCCAAAAAATCATCACCAATAACGTTTTAAATTCATCATAGGTTCCGCCCTATTTTCTTTCCTTTTTATACGCCCACATTGAAATGTGGTCGTATATTGTCGTCGCCCCCGTCCGTCGGTCCGTCCGTCGGTCCGGCGTCCACAATTGCTTGTGGACGCTGTAAAGGCTAAAGTTAATATCCGATTGACTTTAAATTTATACACAGTGTTTAAGGTCATGAGACGAAGAAGCCTATTGTTTTTCAGCTATTTCCAATAATAACTACCAGAGTTATGGCCCTTGATCACTTCAGAAAATCTTGTGGACGCTCTAGAGGCCAAAGTTTATATCCGATTGACTTTAAATTTATACACAGTGTTTAAGGTAATGAGACGAAGAAGCCTATTGATTTTCAGCGATTTCCGATAATTAGTGCCAGAGTTATGGCCCTTGATCACTTCAAAAAATCTTGTGGACGCTATAGAGGCCAAAGTTAATATCCGATTGGCTTTAAATTTATACACAGTGTTTAAGGTCGTAAGACGAAGAAGCCTATTGATTTTCAGCAATTTCCGATAATTAGTGCCAGAGTTATGGCCCTTGATCACTTCAAAAAATCTTGTGGACGCTATAGAGGCCAAAGTTAATATCCGATTGGCTTTAAATTTATACACAGTGTTTAAGGTCATGAGACGAAGAAGTCTCTTGATTTTCAGCGATTTCCGATAATTAGTGCCAGAGTTATGGCCCTTGATCACTTCAAAAAATCTTGTGGACGCTATAGAGGCCAAAGTTAATATCCGATTGACTTTAAATTTATACACAGTGTTTAAGGTCATGAGACGAAGAAGCCTATTGATTTTCAGTGATTTCCGATAATTAGTGCCAGAGTTATGGCCCTTGATCACTTCAAAAAATCTTGTGGAAGCTTTAAAGGCCAAACTTATCATCTGATTGACTTCAGATTGATACACAGAGTTTAAGGTGTTGAAACGAACAAGTATATTGATTTTCAATGAATTTTGATAACTGAACAGCTAAATCCATGATTTTAAATGTTTCATGTATATATACTAATTCAATTGTTAGCGTGGGGTAAAACTTTATAAAAAGCAATCAAATTCTAATGATTTTCTGATAATTACATAATGAGTTGTTACTCTTAATCAGTTTTTAGAGTATTACAAATGTTTCATTACCGAAAAAAGTAAAAATATGCAACAACCCTTGTTGACTGCCCGGACGATTTAGCTGCTGTGGGCATATGTTTCGTTGCCTGGCAACCTATCTTTACAAAAATTGTCGTTGCTAGTGGTGACAGCATTAGGGTTTGATGTTACCATGAAAGTGACGTCATTCTAGGCAAAAGTAGTATGTTTTCAAGCCATTGTATACAACCATAGACTATTCAATGGCTGTATTCAATGGCTGTACTCAATGATATTTGCATATATTTGCATGTAGTTATAGAATAGAGATTCATTATATCATTACCTTGACAAAGCTTAGGCCAAGGAGCAATAAGCAATTTGATTGATCAAGACTTTGGAACATAACAACTCTGCTTTTAATTGAAGTAGAATATTTAAACTTGATATAGATGTTCATTAGGCGAATGAGTTGACTAAGTTCAATGATTAACATTTCGAGCAAAAGCTAAGCAGAGCTAATCAATTTCATTGGTCGATGCTTTGGGACAAGATAATCTTGTATGAAATGTTTAAATTTGTAAAATGAAGAAGCCTATTGACTTGCAGCAATTTCCATTAATTGCATCTATTATGTCCCTGGTTTCACATTGTTGAATCTTGTGAACCGACTAATTAGTCTAATGACAACAGTTATCTGTATGAAATTTATATGCATCATTTAAGATAGTGAAACGAAGAAGCCTATTGAATTTCAGCAATTTCCGTTAATTATGCCTTGAGTTATGGTCCTTGTTTCACTTGGTTGCACCCTAGTAACGCTCTAATGACAAGACAAAAGTCAACATCCGTTCTGTATTAACTTTATAAGTTTCGGTCAAATTAGTAAAAAGAAAAATGTGACCGGGTAAATAAAACCAAGTCAGAATACGCAAAATCTAATTTTGGACTGGAGACAAAATAAGTGATAATATTGATTTTGATCGAAATTGTCACAAAAGTGAATGTATAAATATAATATCTATCGACAGAAAAGATCAAAATCGCAATAAAAGATTTTAGAAGACCTTTATTTGAACATTTTGTAAGAGTACCATATTCTTAAATCTGTCCTTTTTCTTGACGAAATTAGTTATTTTTCTTCACTCGTAGCAGGACGATATCACCGAATAGTGAAACTAAATTCTTCTTCTTTTTTAAATTGGCTAAGTGGACAAGGCGCTGGTTCGCTAGCCTGGAGGTCGGGTGTTCGATCCCTGCATTGGCCGAGAAAGTTCATCTCGATTTTCCAGGATGATTTCCCCTTGTCAGTGATGCAGAAGGAGGGCCTGACAAGGACAGCTGCCTAGTCCTTCGGATGGAATGAAAAACCGAGGTCCTGTGTACACATTGGAGTGCACGTAAAAGATCCCTTGGCAGTTGGAATTCGTTATAAGAGTAGGTCGTAGCGCCGCTGCCCAGGGAAAATTTCCCCCATAGCACACTGTATGGCGTATGCCCATCTTCCATTAGCCCAGGTTAGGTGCAAAAGAGTAGAATGTTAAACCAAGTGATGGGATTTCAAAATTTACAAATTCGTACGTAATAAAAACAATAGGTGCACTTCATTATTTTTCATATCTAATTCCCGTACGGTATTCAAATTTATGCCAGTAATAATATTTCTAAAACATTATGTGATGTCATAATACAATAGAACAAAAGCCGACTGCCGACTACTGTCGATCCGTACTGTTTCAAATTCCTTGAAAAGTACCGTATTTTCGGGTCATTTTATTTGCTACATTCTTCAGCGGAAGTCCGGCATTCGTCTTATGATCCGTTTCGGCTTATATACGGAGGATAAAAAATGTTATCCCCATATTTGTTTGGCAGTAAACGTGTTGTGGTAGGAAGAACGAGTGACACCATCAAGCACACCTCTATCGTCTACAGGGGGGGTTGGGATGGCCTAGTGGACTAGAGTGTCGCGCTTCGAGCTCTAGCTGGCCGGTCACCTCTGGCTTGCGGCTGTGGTTTCGAGCCCTGGTGTGAGCGTATGTGGCATGGAGATAGGGGCGCCTTCTCCACCTCATGGTGGGCACTCTGGTTTCCTCCCACTGCTTAAGATCCCAACGCGCAAGCGCATTATTGAAATGAAATTAAACCATATGTTAGTCCTGAAATGACTTAGTTTGTGTTGAAGTATATATAGACAAAATAGCTAATATTAAGGTTATCATTTGGTCTTTCCATACTGTTAGCCTTTATTGCAATCATAATCATAATATTTACTGTAATTTACCTTATATAAATATGTATTTGTACATGCGCAGTGTTCAGGGCGGGAAGAGACACTTCCGCCTAGAGGGTTTGGGGAGAGAACATGGCATCGGCCCCTCTGTATTATTAGTGTATCATTAGTGTTAATAAAACAATTTACTATCAATAATTTAGTGTCTACATTGGTAGCAGAGCATAATGTCCGCTCATAATTTTAAGAATCCACCGCCGTTTGGTCCACAGACGAACTATGATACGTGGAAAAATGAAATTTCTATTTGGACGAGGATGACGGAACTCAAGAAGAAACAAGCGCTAGCAGTTACGCTCTCTCTTCAAGGTAAAGCCAGGGAAAAGGCCTTAGAAATTCCGGCTGATGATTTGGATAAGGACACAGGGCTACAAACTTTATTAACCAAATTGGACGAAGCATTTCAAAGGGAAGCCAAAGACGTGGCATACAAGGCCTATTCGTTATTTGACAGCTACCGGAAGCCATGTGATCTCAGTATGGCAAATTTTATTGTTGAGTTTGAGCATCGCTACAACAGAGCCAAGAAACATGCTATGACCTTACCTGACGCTGTTTTGGCATTTAAGCTGTTGGATAACGCAGGACTTACTGTGAAAGAACGTCAGTTAGCTCTCACAGCATCGGTAGACCTTTCGTTTGTGTCAATGAAGTCAGCCCTCAAACGTATTTTCAATGAAGCAGATGCCACAAGGGAGGCAACTGCGAATAACATTCAGTTTAAACAGGAAGTTGATGATGGTGTTTACTTCATGAAAAATTTTTCTAAGATGCGGCTCAAAGATGAACAAAACGCCAACCCGAAAGGGACAAATCCACTGAACAAATTTGGTAGAAGGACAAGATGTGCCATATGCCAATCAACCTATCATTGGGTTAAGGAATGTCCAGAAAAACAAAACAAAGCTTTCATTGCTGAAATTGATGAACAGGATGGAGGAGAATAATCTGAAGAAAACTGTAATATAACTCTATTTACGAAGGAATTGCCTGCTGAAATATTGTTGGTTGAATCTTTTGGTACAGCCATAGTAGATACAGCCTGTACAAGAACTGTTTGTGGAACAGGTTGGATGAACAACTACATTGGAAATCTAAATGTGAAAGATAAACTTAAGGTTCGAAGGCAGCCAAGTAGTAAAAGATTTCGCTTTGGAGATGGTAAATTCATATCATCATATGAAAGAGTGAATGTTCCGGCTAAAATTGGGAATAATCTATGTAATATAGATATAGAAGTGGTTGATATTGATTTACCTTTGCTACTCAGCAAAGATTCACTGAAACGGGCCCAGACAGTTTTGGATATCCATAATGATAAAGTTACCATGTTTGGTAAATGCATTCGTTTGGAACTTACATCCAGCAGACACTATTGAGTGGACCTTTATAATGATAGTGATACATTAAATGAAATGTCAGATGTTTTAACAGTAGTATCAGATTTATCGAACACAGAAGAACAATCAAAGTTAATTTCAAAACTACACAGGCAGTTCGGACATGCATCAAGTAATCGTCTTAAAAAATTACTGGTGAGTTCTGGTGTTTGTGATAAAACTCTTCTTTCTAAAATTGATGATATCATTACTAAGTGTAACATTTGCATAAAAACAAAGAGGGTACACATAAAGCCTATTGTTGGGTTACCCCTGGCAACCGAATTCAATCAAACAGTAGCAGTTGATCTGCATGAATTAAGTCACAGCCTATGGTATATGCACATTATAGACAAATTTTCACGGTTCAGTAGTGCATGTATTTTAAAGACTAAACAAGCATCTACCATCTACCATTGTCGGCGCTTTTTTGAAATATTGGATAAGCATTTATGGACCCCCACAAAGACTTTTTAGTGACAATGGCCATGAATTTAACAATCAGGAATTCAGAGACATGGCTGTAAACTTTAATATCGATGTAAAAGCTACTCCGGTTGAAAGTCTGTGGAGTAATGGACTACTAGAAAGACACAACAAAGTCCTTACAGATATTCTCGTGAAAGTTAAAGTTACCCAAAACTGTGATTGGGAAACAGCCCTTAGTCGGTCATTTATGGCTAAAAATACACTCAAAAATGTACATGGCTTTAGTTCATATCAACTTGTGTTTGCACGTAATCCCAATCTACCAAATGTACTTATAAACAAGCCTCCAGCTTTGGAAGGCACGTCCATGAGTCATATTGTGTGTGAACATATCTCTTCTTTGCACACAGCACGGAAAGCCTTCACTGAAGCGGAGTGCTCGGAGAGAATAAAGAGGGCTTTAACACATCAAATTAGAACTTATAATGACATTGATTATTCCACAGGTGACAAAGTTTACTACAAACGACCAGAAGGAAAAGAATGGAAAGGTCCAGGAACAGTTTTAGGCCAGGAGGGTGCCCTGGTATTTGTGCGACATGGCGGCACTTATGTTCGAGTTCACAAATGCCGTCTCATGAAAGCTGATACCCTTACTTTTGGAAAGAACAGTGATGCAGATCAACAGCTTACACTTGCGGAACATTCTGTAAATAGTAACGCTGACAAAATAATAAGTGTTAATAATCAAACTATTGATAGTGATACTGAATTTGAGGATGCAAGTAATAAAAATTCAAATACATGTAATGCCTCAGTCAGTAATATGGCAGCTGACAATATTTCTCTACAAGCACCTATTAGCAGCACGCCAATTAGTGACTGTGGTAATGATATCAATAATTCTGTAATTACTGATTCTTCTAAAATTCAATTGACCCCTGGTGTATTAATTTCGTATAAAGACAGTTGCAATGATGTTGTGACTGGTACTATTATTAGTCGAGCAGGTAAAGCCACAGGAAAATTCAAGGACTGGTATAATATCAGTTTTGAATCATCTACAGGTAATACTGCTTATCAACAAGCAGTTGATCTTAGTAAAGTAACAGATTTAAAATTAGCTCAAAGTGACGGTGCCAGTGAGGAAGTTATGCAATTTGAAAACTTTGAATTTTGTGAGGCTAAACAAAATGAACTAACTAGCTGGAAAGAGAACAATGTTTATAGTGAAATACCAGATGTCGGACAGCGCTGCCTTTCAACACGTTGGATATGTACAAAAAAGGAAACTCCTGAAGGGATAAAATCTAAAGCTCGTCTAGTAGTCAGGGATTTTGAAGAAACAACAGATGATATTCCTAAAGATTCCCCAACATGTTCAAAGGAAGCCCTGCGGACAATACTTACTATCATTACACAGAAAAATTGGAAAGTACATTCAATGGACATTAAGACTGCATTCCTACAAGGATCTGAAATCTCACGTGATATATTTATTAAACCTCCTAAAGAAACCGAAATTACTGGTAAAGTTTGGCGTCTTCAGAAATGTGTATATGGTCTAGCAGATGCATCACTATGTTGGTACAATCGTGTGTTTAAGGTAATGACGGGTCTTGGAGCGGTAAGGTCGCAGGTTGATCCAGCCGTCTTCTATTGGCGTGACAGTAATCAGTTGTGTGCACTTCTTGCCTGTCATGTGGATGATTTTATTTGGGGAGGCAATGATTCATTTCAAGGAATAATTGACCAAATTAGAAATTCTTTTAACATTGGAAGAGAAGAAAGTGAGACTTTTCGCTATGTGGGTATGGAATTAAAATCTGAAAATGAGGTTATATCAATGAATCAACATGATTATATAAATCATTTAAAACCCATCGAAAAAACAAGGCAAAGAGCCCTGCAGCGATCATCAGATTTGGTAAAATGTGAACTGGACAATTTTCGTTCCAAAGTAGGTCAATTACTCTGGACAGCAAAACAAAGTAGACCAGACATACTTTTCGATGCCTGTCAATTAGCGAGCTCAGTGAAACAAGCGACAGTCAAGGACATTGTTGAAGCAAATAAACTGATACGTAAATTAAAATCTGAAAAGTTAGACTTGAAATTTCAAAATTTGGGAAATGAAGATAAATTAAATCTTGTGGTCTTCAGTGATGCGTCATTAGGAAATTTACCAGATGGAGGAACTCAGGGGGGCTATCTCATTATGTTAATGGGAGAGAACGGCCAATTTTCTCTCTTGGGATGGCAATCTAAACGAATTCGAAGAGTTGTGCGAAGTACTCTATCCGGGAAAACTCTTGCAATGTCTGATGGAATAGACAATGTGTGGTTTATTGCCACTTTGTATTGTGAACTAACAAAAGGTCAAGCCAATCCAAATTTGTTACCAATTATTTGTGTGACTGACAATCATTCTTTACATGATGCCATAAAATCCAATAAATTTGTTTCTGAGAAATGTCTGCGATTAGAAATCAGCAGCATTAAAGAATTGATAAATAAACAAGTGATAAGGGAAATATTATGGTTAAGTACTAGTAATCAATTAGCGGACTCCTTAACCAAAAAGGGCGCTTCTTCACTAGAGCTTTTGAATGCCATAGAAACTGGAAAATGTGACTTGTTTGTTTAATATTGTATTACATTTATATACAATGAGTCTTCATTTTTATACGCCCACATTTTCATGTGGACGTATTATGTCGTCGCCCCTGTCCGTCCGGACGTCCGTCCGTCCGGACGTCCACAATTTGTTTGTGGACTCTCTACAGGTCACAATTCTTATCCAATTTTGACGAAACTTGAAATATAGGTTTATCCCCAAAAGATCTCGGTTCCTTTCGATATTGGCATGTATCGGATCAAAACTTCATGGATTATGGCCCCTGATTGTACAAAAAATCACGTTTTTAGCTTGTGGACCCTATAGAGGTCACAATTTTGAACCGATTTTGATGAAACTTGACATGCATGTTTGTAACCCAAAGATCTTGGTTCCTTTCGATATTTGCGGCTATCGGAATGTAATTTCCTGAATTATGGCCCCTGATTGTCCGAAAAATCACCCTTTTTAGCTTGTGGTCCCTCTGGAGGTCACAATTATTATTTGATTTAAAAAACCGTTTGATTATATCACCGTTACACCCTAAGGAAGGTTGAGTTCGAATTTCGGGAAAATCGGACGAAAATTGCCATACAAAATGGCCGCCGTTTGTACGCGAATACTGTTAAAAAATGGTATATCAAGGTTGTGGACCCTGTGGAGGTCACAATTTTGATTCAATTTTGATGAAACTTGAAATTCATGGTTATAACCCAAAGATCTTGCTTCCTTTCGATAATTGCGCATATCGGATCGTAACTTCCTGAATTATGGCCCCTGATTATACGCAAAATCGCCTTTTTTTTTAGCTTGAAGGTCACAATTATTATTCGATTTAAAAAACCGTTTGATTATATCACCGTTACACCCTAAGGAAGGTTGAGTTCAAATTTCGGGGAAATCGGACCAAAATTGCCATACAAAATGGCCGCCGATTGTACGCGAATACTGTTAAAAAATGGTATATCAAGGTTGTGGAACCTGTGGAGGTCACAATTTTGATTCGATTTTGATGAAACTTGAAATTCATGGTTATAACCCAAAGATCTTGCTTCCTTTCGATATTTGCGCATATCGGATTGTAACTTCCTGAATTATGGCCCTGATTATACGCAAAATCGCCTTTTTTTTAGCTTGGAGGTCACAATTATTATCCGATTTAAAAAAACGCTTGATTATATTACCGTTACACCGTAAGGAAGGTTGAGTTAGAATTTCGGGAAAATCAGACCAAAATTGCCATACAAAATGGCCACCGTTTGTACGTGAATACTGTTAAAAAATGGTAAATCAAGGTTGTGGACCCTGTAAAGGTCACAATTTTAATTCAATTTTGATGAAACTTGAAATTCATGGTTATAACCCAAAGATCTTGGTTCTTTTCGATATTTGCGAATATCGGATCGTAACTTCCTGAATTATGGCCCCTGGTTATACGCAAAATCCCCCTTTCTTTAGCTTGTGGTCCCTCTGGAGGTCACAATTATTATCCAATTTAAAAAAACGTTTGATTATATCATCGTTCTGTAAGGAAGGTTGAGTTTGAATTTCGGGAAAATCGGACCAAAATTGACAGACAAAATGGCCGCCGTTTGTACGCGAATAATGTTAAAAAAATGATATATTATGGTTGTGGACCCTGTATAGGTCACAATTTTAATTCGATTTTGATGAGGAAGGTTGAGTTCTAATTTCGTGAAAATCGTACCAAAATTGCCAGACGAAATGGTCGCCGTTTGTACGCGAATAGTGTAAAAATATGGTATATCATGGTTGTGGACTCTCTACAGGTCACAATTCTTATCCGATTTTGATGAAAAGTCACATTTCTAGGTTGTGTACCGTCACACCATAATCATTGTCGGTTTCGAATTTCATTAATATCAGACTGGAACTGACCAACTAAATGGCTGCTCCCAATACAGTATGAAATACAGGACTTAAAGATGTAGGAAAAATCACTTTCAGTATTGCTTGTTCTCTGTCCATCTCTCGAAAATGTGGGCGTATCCTGCCTGGCAGTGCCAGCCTATCTTTATGTTTTCTTAGTCATAGCCAGGGCTCGAAATTCGTTTTTTCGATCGAAAGCCAACATTGGCCTACGATAGGCCAAAGTGCAACCTTGATCGTAGGCCAAAAATTAAAAATCCAAGGCCAAGTCATAAATTATTATATTATCAGCTTAATCTGTTTATTGTAGTGTAGATCTTTTTTCTCAGTCAAATGGTTGTTACAGGTTGTTATTTATTACTTTTACAAAAATAATGCATCCTTACAGTTTAGGGGGGGGGGGGATAAAACTCTTATCGTACCGTTTTTAGTACGATTTTTTGTTCTAAAAAATATTTTTAAAAAATCGGCATTTTTATTAGGAGTTGAAAGTATTACTATATCATCGGTAGAGCTTCGTAAAATATCAATACAAATCGATAGTATTGATAAGATATGCCAAAAAGCACTCTCAAGTATCGTTCTCTTCGTCTATTTTTTGTGCGTGCGTCGGGGGCTGAGGAGTCGACTCGATGTTTTCCGTAACTTAATCCTTCGTATATAATAATACAATAGCCTACTTCGGTCACTTTATATTTATATTTCAAAGTCTCAATCCAATCTCAATGAACAATTTATGATAACAAGCTCTTTAGCCTTACTTTAGACAATTCATTTTTCCATAGTTTTTGCACGCGAATCGACAACGAATTATCCGCCATGTTGGTATTTGTCGCGCTCACGTACGCAATGCTTTGAGTCGAATCGTGCTCATTTTATTTTGGTTCCTCCACATACATCGGCATATCAACGGTTTTTCGTCATTCAGAACCACGGCTACATTATTTAAAAATTAAGTACAATTTATACGTAATATGAGACAGATTATTATTAACTAGACGAACAAAAAACAACTATCGCAAAACATCGTATGGTTTTGACTTTTAAACACGTAATCCAGTCTTGATTACGACCGTGAATAGATGATTGTTTCGATATTATCAATCGACGCTTCAATGCCGACTATCGATAGTAAGAATAACTATCGATACCAAACTCTAATCGGCGGCCATACATGGCCGTGGATAATTGAAAATCGGCCACGAATCTGCGGCCAAATTCTAAAATTCGGAGGCCATGGCCGCCGTGGCTGCCGGCAGTGTCGAGCCCTGGTCATAGCCCACTTATTCCCACCCTTATGGCTTCCTATCCCATTGATGGTTTCAAATGATTATCTCTCATTGTATATAAATGTTTACCTTTGTTTCATATTTTGTATATATATCTTCATTTGTGCTAGCCTATGGTTGTCATTCTTTGCTTGATAAAGACGGGAGAACCCTCGTCAAAACGTCGCTGAAATAAATTCTTTAAGTAACTTGTATTCCATATAATTGTGTCATGTGTTATATCACCATGGGTCGAAAAAATGAAAACGAACAACGAGCCGAAATGCGGCGATTCTCGAGTCTGACATTGTTTAATTACATCAAAGTCAAAATGCACGAAAGTCAACGTAAGTATTTCGTGAATATGAAATTGACATTTCTATAGGTACTCATATTTTGATAACGTTACGGTAAGTATTTTGTGACTATGAAATTGACATTTCTATAGGGACTCATATTTTGATAACGTTACAGTACCTGAAAATATTAAAAGACCTATCCTACACGCAAAATCTTATTTTAATTTGTGTGTTAAATAAACACGTGTATGGCTGTGGCAGGTTCTTTGAAGATTATCCAATCAACAAATCTTAATCTCCTCACTACTAGCTGGCATTAAGGTGCTAATTAATTGATGAGATTACGAAAGGAGTGCATTTAGGAAAGGAGTGCATTGACTACTACGATTTTGTCGTCAGTACACTTGAAATCCTAAATAATAAAAATATTAAAGGACAGAATAGCAATTAAATGGCGGAAATTGTCAGATCAAATTTTTGTCCCTCGCCTTTCAAAGAAAATTGGGGGACTATTAAAATGTGTTCGTCCGTCTGTCTGTCCGCCTGTCCATCACACTTTTTGGGACACAATAACTCCCTTCTTAATTGAGCTAGAATGTTCAAACTTGGTGTATGTGTTTATTAGGTCAATGCCTTGATGGAGTTCGAAGATGAGCATTTTCCGCTTAGGGTAAGCAGAGATAAGCAATTTGATTGGTTGATGCTTTGGGACACGATAACTTTAAGTGAGAGTGATGAAACTTGGTGTATAGTTTCATTACAGTAATACCTTGAATAATGAGCATTTTCTGCTCAGGGTAAGCAGATCGATATGCAATTTGATTGGTCAAGACTTTGGAACACAATAACTCTCCTTCTAATTGAGTTAAAATGATCAAACTTGGTGTATATGCTTATTAGGTCAATGCTTTGATGGAGTTCGAAGATGAGCATTTTCCGCTTAGGGTAAGCAGAGATAAGCAATTTGATTGGTTGATGCTTTGGGACACTATAACTTTAGTTCTAATTAAGTGAGATTGATGAAACTCAATAACTCTCCTTCTAATTGAGTTAAAATGATCAAACTTGGTGTATATGCTTATTAGGTCAATGCTTTGATGGAGTTCGAAGATGAGCATTTTCCGCTTAGGGTAAGCAGAGATAAGCAATTTGATTGGTTGATGCTTTGGGACACTATAACTTTAGTTCTAATTAAGTGAGATTGATGAAACTTGGTGTATAGTTTCATTACAGTAATACCTTGACTAAGATCGATAATGAGCATTTTCTGCTCAGGGTAAGCAGAGCGATACGCAATTTGATTGGTCGAGACTTTGGAACACAACTCTCCTTCTAATTGAGTTAAAATGATCAAAATTGGTGTGTATGCTTATTAGGTCAATGCCTTGATGGAGTTCGAAGATGAGCATTTTCCGCTTAGGGTAAGCAGAGATAAGCAATTTGATTGGTTGATGCTTTGGGACACGATAACTTTAGTTCTAATTAAGTGAGATTGATGAAACTTGGTGTATAGTTTCATTACAGTAATACCTTGACTAAGTTTGATAATGAGCATTTTCTGCTCAGGGTAAGCAGAGCGATAAGCAATTTGATTTGCCGAGACTTTGGAACACAATAACTCTCCTTCTAATTGAGCTACAGTGTTCAAACTTGGTGTAGGCGTTCATTAGGTGAATGCCTTGATGGAGTTTGATGCAGATATAAGTAATCTGATTGGTTGATGCTTTGGGGCACGGTAACTTTGGTTATAATGAAGTGAGAGTGATGAAACTCAGAATATAGATTCATATTATTATATCATTACCGTGTCTAAGTTTGATAGTGAGAATTTTCTGCCTAGGTTAAGGAGCGATTGGTCAAGACTTTGGAACATAATAACTTTTAATTGAGGTAGAATGTTTACACTTGATATAGACGTTCATTAGGTGAATGTCTTGACTGAGTTCAATGATTAACATTTCGAGCTGAAGCTAAGCAGAGCTATTCAATTTCATTGGTCGGTGCTTTGAGACAAGATAATCTTGATTCTATCTGGTAGAGTGATGAAACTTAGTGTATTGTTTGATTGCTCCTTACTTTTGAAAAAAGTAAATGTGCGATTGATTAATATGTGTCATCTATTTGTTTTGGGATTTCGGCGAGGGACATCAGCCTCTCTGTTGGCTTGTTCATATTTGTGATTTATTGTTATGTCGAACAAAACAACAAACACTTAAAAATACCAACATGTTTTGGATTAAACCACGGCTTTAAAACTATGAGTGTATTCACTTCTTTTGATTATTTAAATAGAAGAACCACTTGTATTGTAATAACAATGTCAACACGTGAGTGTACTCACTTTTTTTTATTCTTTGCCGACATACACAAAAGGTAAACGGCTTCGTTGCACATTGTTGTTTTAAAAACTAAATCCAAAACAAAAACATAGTAACGGAATACAGTCAACGTACATGTGTGTACATGTATAAGGCATTAATGGGCAGTCAAGCAGACGTTAAATAAAGCTGAATAATATTTATTTACGAATGTTCGTTAGTCATATGTGGCTGGTGCCAGCAAAATCAGTCACTTGGATCACTTCACCAAAATTGAGTTCTATACATTTTCTGAAAGCCACAACTGTGAGCTTTCAAATGCAACAAAAATTATGTTGATATCTCAAAAATTGACTGAGTTGTGAAATTTTGAAGCTTCAAGGTCAACATAAGTACATTCTGAGAAAACGCAGATTAAAGTCTGGGTACTAAAAATTTTTAATTCATTATAGCAACCAGTATCTTAGGATGGGGATATTGCCTCCAAATTTTTACCGGTTGAAAATTTATTTGACATGTTAAGTGACGACTAATTTCAATTGTTTTAGGGAGAATTTTGATTACGTAACATTCTACATGTTTTATTAAAATCAATTTTTGAGGCATTTAGAGTTCGAATAATTAAAAATGGTTTAGAATTCCGAAAGACAACATTTCAAACTATTGTTTGGTGATGAAAACTGAAAATCAATAATTTCACCACTGACTGCCGTATTTTGCCTATAACGCAAAATGAATGATTCCGACTTCCGACTGAAAACGATAATTCCGGTCACATATATGCCGCACATGTAAAACAAAAGTTGGCGATGTTGTTATTTATACATCGATGCCGACACCGATAATATATGCATGCCAATAATGTTGTTTTCGGAATTGGACAACTAAATTATGGATACGAATACAATCTAAAGCAATGATTTCATAATACTAAATTTTGCGCTGGGGTCGGCGGTTTACTCAAATTTGCGAAAGAAATTTAGAGCGGGGCCTGGGCGGATTAATAAGCTGTGATCTGCGATTTTTCATTAACACCAAGGTCGGACCACGGAGGATTTTCATACTTCCGTGTGACTTGTACTGTATAGAACTGTAACTTCATGAAATGCATGTTTATGACCCAAAGATCTTGGTTCCTTTCAATATTTTCGAATATAAGATGGTAACTTCCTGAATTATGGCCCCTGATTGTACGAAAAATCGCCGTTTTTAGCTTGTGGTACCTTTGGAGGTCAAAATTATTATCCGATTTAAAAAAAAACAAACTCTGATCATATCATTACACCATAAAGTAGATTGAGTTCGAATTTCGTGAAAATTGGACCAAAATTGACAGACATAATGGCTGTCACTTATACGCGAAAAGTGTAAAAATATGGTATTCCAAGGTTGTGAACACTGTAGAGGTCACAATTTTGAACCGATTCTGATGAAACTTGAAATGCATGTTTATAACCCAAAGATCTTGGTTCCTTTCGATATTGGCTCATATTGGATCATAACTTCCTGAATTATGGCCCCTGATTGTACAAAAAATTGCCTTTTTATACGCCCACATGGAAATGTGGTCGTATATTGGCATCGCCCTGTCCGTCCGTCCGTCCGTCGTCCACAATTTCTTGTGAACGCTCTAAAGGCTAAAGTTAATATCCGATTGACTTTAAATTTATACACAGTGTTTAAGGTCATAATATGAAGAAGGCTTTTGATTTTCAGCGATATCTGATAATTACTACCAGAGTTATGATCCTTGATCACTTTGAATAACCTTGTGAATGCTCTAAAGGCTAAAGTTAATATCCGATTGACTTTAAATTTATACACAGTGTTTAAGGTCATGATACGAAGAAGCCTATTGATTTTCAGCAATATCCGATAGTTACTGCCAGAGTTGTGACCCTTGATCACTTTGAAAAATCTTATGAACGCTAAAGTTATGAGGCTAAAGTTAATATCTGATTGACTTTAGATTTATACACAGTGTTTACGGTCATGAGAGGAAGAATCCTATTGATTTTCGTTGATATCTGATAATTACTGCCAGAGTTATGACCCTTGATCACTTTGAAAAATCTTGTGAACGCTCTACGAAAAAGCCTATTTATTTTCAGCAATATCCGATAATTACTGCCAGAGTTATGACCCTTGATCACTTTGAAAAACCTTGTGAAGTTAATATCTGATTGACTTTAAATTTGTACACAGTGTTTAGGGTCATGAGACGAAGAATCCTATTGATTTTCAGTGATATCTGATAATTTCTACCAGAGTTATGGCACTTGATCACTTTGAAATAATATTGTGTGGACGAATGCCTTGAGACAAACAATCAAAACAATTCTAATCATTTCTGATAATTACTTAATGGGCTATTATTCATAATAAGATTATCATGTGTTGTAAATGTTCTGCTTACTGACAAAAGAAACAATAGCTGACAATCCTTGTTGACTGCCTGGACGACTTAGCTGTTGTGGGCGTATGTTTCGTTGCCTGGCAATCTATCTTTTAGCTTGTGGTCCCTCTGGAGGTCAAAATTATTATCTGATTTAAAAAAAACGTCCGAGTATATCACCGTTACATCGTAAAAATGGTTGAGTTCCAATTTCATGAAAATCAGACCAAAATTGATGAACAAAATGGCCACAGCTTGTACGCGAAAAGTGTAAAAATATGGTATGTCAAGGTTGTGGACCCTGTAGATGTCACAATTTTGAACCGATTTTGATGAAACTTGACATTCATGTTAATATCCCAAAGATCCAGGTGCCGTTCGATATTGGCGCCCATCGTATCGTAATTCCTGAATTGTGGCCCCTAATTGTCCGAAAAATTGCTATTTTTAGCTTTTCGTCCCTCTGGATTTAAAAAAAACCGTTTGATTATATCAACGTTACACTGTAATGATGGTAGAGTTTGAATTTCGTGAAAATCGGACCATAAATGCCAAAAAAATGGCTGTCGCTTGGTTCCCTCGATATTTGCGCATATCGAATTGTGTAACTTCATGAATTATATGGCCATTGATTGTAGGAGAAATCACTTTCTTTTTAGCTGGTTCTCTCTATCCATCTCTCGAAAATGTGGGCGTATCCTGCCTGGCAGACGTTGGTCTTCTATAATTTTAAGGTTACAAAGAATAGAGCCAAATTCCCTTTAACCCCACACCTAAATTTTGTATGTGTGCTACGATGGCTTCGATGTTAGGTATTATTTTGTTTTTATGTTTGTATATTTCCAGGTTTTAGAAGAGGAATTAATAAGTAAACATATGAAGACAATTGTTGAGGTAAATAAATGTCTCATGCTTTCATCTATACATTTACTTTGTTTGTTTTGGGGTCAAAGTTTAGTTTATGTAAAATATACCAATGTACAGGGATGTACAAATGAAAATAAATATTGTTCGAAAGACTTTGCTAACAACATTACATCAAATATTTTTATCCTTATTTTCTGCAAATTCTGACTATGAATACTATGATCATTCATAGTGAAACATGCATTATGGAAGAGCAAAATCTGCTTCTTACAAGTCCTTCTTTAGGCCTGAAATGTTATCTAAATTATTCATTAACTTATCCAGACCATAATAAACTTTGGATGTCAAGGCTAGACTTCGATGACCGAGGCTATGTGAATATTTCACTCGCTTCGTTCTTGACCCATAGTGGATCAATTTGACTGAAATTTTCAGCAAGTTACCTTAACACTATCTAGTTTTTATACACCCACATTTTCATGTGGACGTATCATGCCGTCACTTCCGTCCGTCCACAATTTGTTTGTGGACTCTCTACATGTCACAATTCTTATCCGATTTTGACGAAACTTGAAATATAGGTTTAACCCCATAAGATCTTGGCTGTTTTCGATATTGGCATGTATCAGATCAAAAATTCATGGATTATGGCCCCTGATTGTACGAAAAATCACGTTTTTATACGCCCACATTTTCATTTGGACGTATTATGTCGTCGCCCCTGTCCGTCCGGACGTCCGTCCACAATTTGTTTGTGGACTCTCTACAGGTCACAATTCTTATCCGATTTTGACGAAACTTGAAATATAGGTTTATCCCCAAAAGATCTCGGCTGCTTTCGATATTGGTATGTATCGGATCAAAACTTCATGGATTATGGCCCCTGATTGTACGAAAAATCACGTTTTTAGCTTGTGGACCCTATAGAGGTCACAATTTTGAACCGATTTTGATGAAACTTGACATGCATGTTTATAACCCAAAGACCTTGGTTCCTTTCCATATTTGCGCCTATCGGAACGTAATTTCCTGAATTATGGCCCCTGATTGTCCGAAAAATCACCTGTTTTAGCTTGTGGTCCCTCTGGAGGTCACAATTATTATCCGATTTAAAAAACCGTTTGATTATATCACCGTTACACCCTAAGAAAGGTTGAGTTTGGATATTGGGAAAATCGGACCAAAATTGCCAAACAAAATGGCGGCTGTTTGTACGCAAATACTGTTTAAAAAAGGTATATCAAGGTTGTGGACCCTGTAGAGGTCACAATTTTAATTTGATTTTGATGAAACTTGAAATTCATGGTTATAACCCAAAGATCTTGGTTCCTTTCCATATTTGCGCATATCGGATCGTAACTTCCTGAATTATGGCCCCTGATTATACGCAAAATCGCCTTTTTATACGCCCACATTGAAATGTGGTCGCATATTGTCGTCGCCCCCGTCCGTCGGTCCGGCGTCCACAATTGCTTGTGGACGCTCTAGAGGCTAAAGTTAATATCCGATTGACTTTAATATTTATACACAGTGTTTAAGGTCATGAGACGAAGAAGCCTATTGTTTTTCAGCGATTTCCAATAATTAGTGGACGCTCTTGTGGACGCTCTAAAAGCCAAAGTTAATATCCGATTGACTTTAAATTTATACACAGCGTTTAAGGTCATAAGATGAAGAATCCTATTGATTTTCAGCGATTTCCGATAATTAGTGCCAGAGTTGTGGCCCTTGATCTCTTCCAAAAATCTTGTGGATGCTCTAGAGGCCAAAGTTGATATCCGATTGATTTTAAATTTATACACAGTGTTTAAGGTCATGAGACGAAGAAGCCTATTGATTTTCAGCAATCTCTGATAATTATTGCCAGAGTGATGGCCCTTGATCACTTCAAAAAATCCTGTGGACCCTCTAGAGGCCAAAGTTAATATCCGATTGACTGTTTAATGTCATGTGACGAAGAAGCCTACTGATTTTCATCGATTTCAAATAATTACTTCCAGAGTTATCTCCCTTGATCACTTCAAAAAACCTTGTGACGCTATAGATGCCAAACTTATCATCCAATTGACATCAGATTGATACACAGAGTTTAAGGTGTTGAAACGAACAAGTAGTTTGATTTTCAATGGATTTTGATAACTGAACAGCTAAATCCATGATGTTAAATGTTTCCTATACTAATTGTTAGCGTGGGGCAAAACTTTATAAAAAGCAAACAAATTCTAATGATTTTCAGATGTTTCATTACCAAAAAAAGTAAAAATATGCGACAACCCTTGTTGATTGCCCGGACGATTAAGCTGCTGTGGGGCGTATGTTTTGTTGCCTGGCAACCTATCTTTTTTTAGCTTGTGGCCCCTCTGGAGGTCACAATTATTAACCGATTGAAAAAAACGGTTGATTATATTACCGTTACACCGTAAGGAAGGATGAGTTCGAATTTCGGGAAAATCGGACCAAAATGGCCGCCGTTTGTACACTAATACTGTTAAAAAATTGTATATCATGGTTGTGGACCCTGTAGAGGTCACAATTTTAATTCGATTTTGATGAAACTTTTTATTGTATGTACGTCTAATTATCTTTATGGCTTCGTCTGATTATTATTAGTAATTGGTCTGATTATAGATGTTATGATGAAACCATATTAAGTGTGGCCCTTGATCTTGAGTACTAATTAACTCGTGATTATTCGACTAAGAGGTAGTCTTTATTATTGTTTGGATCATGTATTGTTATTGTATGTACTTCTATGGTTATGGTTTCTTCTGATTGTTATTAAATTGTTGCAAGCTAAAATTATGTATAAATAGGCTGACTAGATGGATATATTTGTCATTAACTTGAAAACGTGACCTGTACGTGTTACGAAACGTCGTTATTAAATTATAGAGAAGTAGTTATATCCATATATACCTGGTGTTGTGTTTTATTATGAATAGTGATCCGTGCTTCTAGATGTCATTTAAAGAACCTAAAGATCTTTATTCTTTTCGATATTTGCGCATATCAAATTGTAACTTAATGAATTATGGCCTTTGATTATAGGAAAAATCACTTTCGGTATTGCTTGTCCTCTGTCTATCTCTCGAACAATTATTATCTGATTTAAAAAAAAACTCTGATTATATTACTGTTGCACCGTAAGGAAGGTTGAGTTCGAATTTCGTGAAAATCGTACCAAAATTGCCGGACGAAATTGTCACCGTTTGTACGCGAATAGTGTAAAAACATGGGTCACAATTCTTATCCGATTTTGACGAAAAGTAACATTTCTACGTTGTGTACCGTCACACCATAATCATTGTCGGCTTCGAATTTCATGAATATCAGACTGGAACTGACCAACAAAATGGCTGCTCTCAATACAGTATGAAATACAGGACTTAATGATGTAGGAAAAATCACTTTCGGTATTGCTTGTTCTCTATCCATCTCTCAAAAATGTGGGATCCTGCCTTGCAGTGCCAGCCTATCTTTAACATATATGTCAAGTTTCATCAAAATTGGTTCAAAATTGTGACCTCGGATAAGAATTGTGACCTGTAGAGAGTCCACAAACGGACGGTCGGATAATAGGGGCGACAACAATATACATCCACATGAAAATGTGGGCGTATAAAAATATGGTATATCAAGGTTGTGAACCCTACAGGGCTGGCCACGAATAAATTGATGGCGAGCAGATGACTGCTCTTGCAAATATAGGTTTGGGCGAGCAATAAAAATTGCTCACGTAAAATGTTGCTTGCGTGAGCACACATTTTCTAAAATTGTTGTCCCCCGCCTTTCGAAGAAAGTTGGGGGACTATTAAAATGGGTTCGTCCGTCCGTCTGTCTGTCTGTCTGTCTGTCTGTCTGTCCGTCACACTTTTTGGGACACAATAACTCTCTTCCTAATTGAGCTAGAATGTTCAAACTTGGTGTATGTGTTTATTAGGTCAATGCTTTGATGGAGTTCAAAGATGAGCATTTTCCGCTTAGGGTAAGCAGAGATAAGCAATTTGATTGGTTGATTGCTTTGGGACACGATAACTTTAGTTCTAATTAAGTGAGAGTGATGAAACTTGGTGTATAGTTTCATTACAGTAATACCTTGACTAAGTTCGATAATGAGCATTTTCCGCTCAGGGTAAGCAGAGCAATTTGATTGGTCGAGACTTTGGAACACAATAACTTTCCTTCTAATTGAGTTAAAATGTTCAAACTTGGTGTATATGCTTATTATGTCAATGCCTTGATGGAGTTCGGAGATGAGCATTTTCCGCTTAGGGTAAGCAGAGCGATACTCAATTTGATTGGTCGAGACTTTGGAACACAATAACTCTTCTTCTAATTGAGTAAAAATGTTCAAACTTGGTGTATATGCTTATAAGGTCAATGCCTTGATGGAGTTTGAAGATGAGCATTTTCCACTTAGGGTAAGCAGAGATAAGCAATTTGATTGGTTGATGCTTTGGGACACGATAACTTTAGTTCTAATTAAGTGAGAGTGATGAAACTTGGTGTATAGTTTCATTACAGTAATACCTTGACTAAGTTCGATAATGAGCATTTTCTCCTCAAGGTAAGCAGAGCGATACGCAATTTGATTGGTCGAGAGTCTGTCCGTCTGTCCGTCACACTTTTTGGGACACAATAACTCTCTTCCTAATTGAGCTAGAATGTTCAAACTTGGTGTATGTGTTTATTAGGTCAATGCCTTGATGGAGTTCAAAGATGAGCATTTTCCGCTTAGGGTAAGCAGAGATAAGCAATTTGATTGGTTGATTGCTTTGGGACACGATAACTTTAGTTCTAATTAAGTGAGAGTGATGAAACTTGGTGTATAGTTTCATTACAGTAATACCTTGACTAAGTTCGATAATGAGCATTTTCCGCTCAGGGTAAGCAGAGCAATTTGATTGGTCGAGACTTTGGAACACAATAACTTTCCTTCTAATTGAGTTAAAATGTTCAAACTTGGTGTATATGCTTATTAGGTCAATGCCTTGATGGAGTTCGGAGATGAGCATTTTCCGCTTAGGGTAAGCAGAGCGATACGCAATTTGATTGGTCGAGACTTTTGAACACAATAACTCTTCTTCTAATTGAGTAAAAATGTTCAAACTTGGTGTATATGCTTATAAGGTCAATGCCTTGATGGAGTTTGAAGATGAGCATTTTCCACTTAGGGTAAGCAGAGATAAGCAATTTGATTGGTTGATGCTTTGGGACACGATAACTTTAGTTCTAATTAAGTGAGAGTGATGAAACTTGGTGTATAGTTTCATTACAGTAATACCTTGACTAAGTTCGATAATGAGCATTTTCTGCTAAAGGTAAGCAGAGCGATACGCAATTTGATTGGTTGAGAGTAGTCGAGACTTTGGAACACAATAACTCTCCTTCTAATTGAGTTAAAATGTTCAAACTTGGTGTATATGCTTATTAGGTCAATGCCTTGATGGAGTTCGAAGATGAGCATTTTCCGCTTAGGGTAAGCAGAGATAAGCAATTTGATTGGTTGATACTTTGGGACAAGATAACTTAGGTTCATCTTGATTGATGATTTTTATGCCAATACAATGACTGCATTCTCATTTAGTAATCGATTCGACAGTAACAGTGTATAGAAACGATTGACTTGGACACGAGGGCCCTTTCCATTGGCCAGAGGGGCCCTTTTGTCTGCCTTTAGGGTCCCCCTAACTAGGGTACATTTTCATTTTTCTCGTCGGTTTTAGCATTTTTCTTTATAAAACACTTTTGGATGACACTTCGTGTACAGTTTGATTGCTCGATACATCGAAAAAAATAAATGTGCGATTAATTAATATGTGTCTTCTATTTATTTTCGGATTTCGGCGGGGGACATCAGCCTCACTGTTGGCTTGTTTAAATTTAAAATCAACTTGTTGCCTGGATACTTTTGTTAAATTAAATAATGAAAATGCTGTTTAAAGTTTGTTATTTATTATTTTTTTTTTTCAATTCTTTATTTACATGATACATGTAGTACTATTACTATGAGTTGGCACTAGTATAACAAAACAACAAAATAAACGATTGAGCAACAAAATTGCTATTCCTGGCACAGAGTTTGCAGTAAACATGTGTGACCATCGCTTTTCTGTTTTTGACAAGTCATAGGCCTACTCTTTTTGTCCCCCGCCTTTCGAAGAAAGCAGGGGACTATTAAAATGGGTTCGTCCGTCTGTCTGTCCGTCTGTCTGTCCGTCACACTTTTTGGGACACAATAACTCTCTTCCTAATTGAGCTAGAATGCTCAAACTTGGTGTATGTGTTTATTAGGTCAATGCCTTGATGGAGTTCGAAGATGAAGATTTTCCGCTTAGGGTAAGCAGAGATAAGCAATTTGATTGGTTGATGCTTTGGGACACGATAACTCTCTTCCTAATTGGGCTAGAATGTTCAAACTTGGTGTATGTGTTTATTAGGTCAATGCCTTGATGGAGTTCGAAGATGAGCATTTTCCGCTTACGGTAAGCAGAGATAAGCAATTTGATTGGTTGATGCTTTCGGACACGATAACTTTTAATTGAGCTAGAATGTTCAAACTTGGTGTATGTGTTTATTAGGTCAATGCCTTGATGGAGTTCGAAGATGAGCATTTTCTGCTTAGGGTAAGCAGAGATAAGCAATTTGATTGGTTGATACTTTGGGACACGATAACTCTCTTCCTAATTGAGCTAGAATGTTCAAACTTGGAGTATGTGTTGATTAGGTCAATGCCTTGATGGAGTTCGAAGATGAGCATTTTCCGCTTAGGGTAAGCAGAGATAAGCAATTTGATTGGTTGATGCTTTGGGACACGATAACTTTAGTTCTAATTAAGTGAGATTGATGAAACTTGGTGTATAGTTTCATTACAGTAATACCTTGACTAAGTTTGATAATGAGCATTTTCTGCTCAGGGTAAGCAGAGCGATACACAATTTGATTGGTCAAGACTTTGGAACACAATAACTCTCCTTCTTATTGAGTTAAAATGTTCAAACTTGGTGTATATGCTTATTAGGTAAATGCCTTGATGGAGTTTGAAGATGAGCATTTTCTGCTTAGGGTAAGCAGAGATAAGCAATTTGATTGGTTAATGCTTTAGGATACGATAACTTTAGTTCTAATTAAGTGAGAGTGATGAAACTTGGTGTATAGTTTCATTACAGTAATACCTTGACTAAGTTCGATAATGAGCATTTTCTGCTCAGGGTAAGCAGAGCGATACACAATTTGATTGGTCGAGACTTTGGAACACAATAACTCTCCTTCTTATTGAGTTAAAATGTTCAAACTTGGTGTATATGCTTATTAGGTCAATGCCTTGATGTAGTTCGAAGATGAGCATTTTCCGCTTAGGGTAAGCAGATATAAGCAATTTGATTGGTTGATGCTTTCGGAAACGATAACTTCAGTTCTAATTAAGTGATAGTGATGAAACTTGGTGTATAGTTTCATTACAGTAATACCTTGACTAAGTTCGATAATGAGCATTTTCTGCTCAGGGTAAGCAGAGTGATACGCAATTTGATTGGTCGAGACCTTGGAACACAATAACTCTCCTTCTAATTGAGTTAAAATGTTCAAACTTGGTGTATATGCTTATTATGTCAATGCCTTGATGGAGTTCGAAGATGAGCATTTTCCGCTTAGGGTAAGCAGAGATAAGCAATTTGATTGGTTGATGCTTTGGGACACGATAACTTTAGTTCTAATTAAGTGAGAGTGATGAAACTTGGTGTATAGTTTCATTACAGTAATACCTTGACTAAGTTCGATAATGAGCATTTTCTGCTCAGGGTAAGCAGAGCGATACGCAATTTGATTGGTCCAGACTTTGGAACACAATAACTCTCCTTCTAATCGAGTTAAAATGTTCACACTTGGTGTATATGCTTATTAGGTCAATGCCTTGATGGAGTTGGAAGATGAGCATTTTCCGCGTAGGGTAAGCAGAGATAAGCAATTTGATTGGTTGATGCTTTGGGACACGATAACTTTAGTTCTAATTAAGTGAGAGTGATGAAACTTGGTGTATAGTTTCATTACAGTAATACCTTGACTAAGTTCGATAATGAGCATTTTCTGCTCAGGGTAAGCAGAGCGATACGCAATTTGATTGGTCCAGACTTTGGAACACAATAACTCTCCTTCTAATCGAGTTAAAATGTTCACACTTGGTGTATATGCTTATTAGGTCAATGCCTTGATGGAGTTGGAAGATGAGCATTTTCCGCGTAGGGTAAGCAGAGATAAGCAATTTGATTGGTTGATGCTTTGGGACACGATAACTTTAGTTCTAATTAAGTGAGAGTGATGAAACTTGGTGTATAGTTTCATTACAGTAATACCTTGACTAAGTTCGATAATGAGCATTTTCTGCTCAGGGTAAGCAGAGCGATACGCAATATGATTGGTCCAGACTTTGGAACACAATAACTCTCCTTCTAATCGAGTTAAAATGTTCACACTTGGTGTATATGCTTATTCGGTCAATGCCTTGATGGAGTTCGAAGATGAGCATTTTCTTCTTAGGGTAGGCAGAGATAAGCAATTTGATTGGTTGATACTTGGGGACAAGATAACTTAGGTTCATCTTGATTGATGATTTTTATGCCAATACGATGACTGCATTCTCATTCAGTAATGGATTCGACAGTAACAGTGGAAAGAAACAATTGACTCAGACACGAGGGCCCTTTCCCTTGGCCAGAGGGGCCCTTTTGTCAAGCGTGGGGGCCCTTTTGTCTGCCTTTAGGGTCCCCCTAACTAGGGTACATTTTCATTTTTCTCGTCGGTTTTAGCATTTTTCTTTATAAAACACTTTTGGATGGGAAGTTTGATTGCTCGATACTTTTGAAAAAAATAAATGTGCGATTAATTAATATGTGTCATCTATTTATTTTGGGATTTCGGCGGGGGACATCAGCCTCACTGTTGGCTTGTTTTTTTTTGTCCCCCGCCTTTCGAAGAAAGTTGGGGGACTATTAAAATGGGTTCGTCTGTCTGTCTGTCTGTCTGTCTGTCTGTCCGTCTGTCTGTCCGTCACACTTTTTGGGACACAATAACTCTCTTCCTAATTGAGCTAGAATGTTCAAACTTGGTGTATGTGTTTATTAGGTCAATGCCTTGATGGAGTTCGAAGATGAGCATTTTCCGCTTAGGGTAAGCAGAGATAAGCAATTTGATTGGTTGATGCTTTGGGACACGATAACTTTAGTTCTAATTAAGTGAGATTGATGAAACTTGGTGTATAGTTTCATTATAGTAATACCTTGACTAAGTTCGATAATGAGCATTTTCTGCTCAGGGTAAGCAGAGCTATACGCAATTTAATTGGTCGAGAATTTGGAACACAATAACTCTCCTTCTAATTGAGTTAAAATGTTCAAACTTGGTGTATATGCTTATTAGGTCAATGCCTTGATGGAGTTGGAAGATGAGCATTTTCCGCGTAGGGTAAGCAGAGATAAGCAATTTGATTGGTTGATGCTTTGGGACACAATAACTTTAGTTCTAATTAAGTGAGAGTGATGAAACTTGGTGTATAGTTTCATTATAGTAATACCTTGACTAAGTTCGATAATGAGCATTTTCTGCTCAGGGTAAGCAGAGCGATACGCAATTTGATTTGTCGAGACTTTGGAACACAATAACTCTCCTTCTAATTTAGTTAAAATGTTCAAACTTGGTGTATATGCTTATTAGGTCAATGCCTTGATGGAGTTCGAAGATGAGCATTTTCCGCTTAGGGTAAGCAGAGATAAGCAATTTGATTGGTTGATGCTTTGGGACACGATAACTTTAGTTCTAATTAATGAAACTTGGTGTATAGTTTCATTACAGTAATACCTTGACTATGATCGATAATGAGCATTTTCTGCTCAGGGTAAGCAGAGCGATAAGCAATTTGATTTGCCGAGACTTTGGAACACAATAACTCTCCTTCGAATTGAGTTAAAATGTTCAAAATTGGTGTGTATGCTTATTAGGTCAATGCCTTGATGGAGTTCGAAGATGAGCATTTTCTTCTTACGGTAGGCAGAGATAAGCAATTTTTGGATGACACTTCGTGTTCAGTTTGATTGGTCGATACGTTTGAAAAAAAATAAATGTGCGATTAATTAATATGTGTCATCTATTTATTTTGGCATTTCGGCGGGGGACATCAGCCTCACTGTTGGCTTGTTATAATCAATTTCCGTACGGATTTCTTCACCCCACGACATAAATGTGGATAGGTAGGGCAATCAGGTTTCCTTTAACCAATTATTACACTTAGATTTGAAATTATACGACTGCACAATGGAATAAAAGTCAAAGTTCTGATAAAATAAGAAATACCGATAATTATAAGTTTGAAACGTGTTCATTTAGCGTGAAATGCCAAATCATCCGGATGTAGACATTCTTTACTTTAGACTCATAGGCCTACTCTTTTTTTTTTTATAATCAATTTCCGCACGGATTTCTTCACCCCACGACATAAATGTGGATAGGTAGGGCAATCAGGTTTCCTTTAGCCAATTATTACGCTTAGATTTAAAATTATACGACTGCACAATGGAATAAAAGTCGAAGTTTTGATAAAATAAGAAATACCGATAATTATAAGTTTGAAACGTGTTCATTTAGCGTGAAATGCCAAATCATCCGGATTTAAACATTCTTTACTTTAGACTCGATTATCACGCGTTTGTTACTGGTGTTCGTAGGAAAACCAGTCATGACGTTCAGGTATAAAGTGTATTTTTAGTAACACGACTCATTAGCCAATCAAATTTAAGGACGAAATGCCGCGTGCAGCTTGTTGAATCTCAGTTTGACAGACGAATTTATGACGTTATTGAGATTGTTGAATTAGTTTGGGCAATAAACTCGTCAATATTTTGATTACTTTTTACAGGTTTTTCCTAAACTTTTGCGCAAGCAACGAATAGCTCGCGTAAATCTACCTTTACGCGAGCACAGCGCAAGCGTGAGCAACTGCTCGCGTCTCGTGGCAAGCCCTGCCCTATAGAGATCACAATTTAAATTCGATATTGATGAAACTTGAAATACATGTTTATAACCTAAAGATCTGGGTTCATTTTGATATTTGCGCATATCGGATTCTAACTTCCTGAATTATGGCCCCTGATTGTATTGAAAATCAGCTTTTTATACGCCCACATTTTCAATGTGGACGTATTATGTCGTCGCCCCAGTCCGTCCGTCCACAATTTGTTTGTGGACTCTCTACAGGTCACAATTCTTATCCGATTTTGACGAAACTGGCATGTATCGGATCAGAACATCATGGATTATGGCCCCTGATTGTACGAAACATCATGTTTATACGCCCACATTTTCATGTGGACGTATATTGTCGTCGCCCCTGATCGTCCGGACGTCCGGCCATCCACAATTGTTTGTGAACAGTCTACAGGTCACAATTTTTATACGCCCACATTTTTATGTGGACGTATATTGTCGTCGCCCCTGTCCGTCCGTCCGTCCGTCCGTCCGTCCACATTTTTTTGTGAACAGTCTACCGGTCACAATTTTTATCCGATTTCAATTAAACTTAAAATATAGGTTTATCACCATAAGATCTCGGTTCCTTTCGATAATGGCATGTATCGGATTGTAACTTCATGGGTTATGGCCCCTGATTGTACGAAAAATCACGTTTTTTAGCTTGTGAACAGCGTAGAGGTCACAATTTTGAACCGATTTGGATGAAACTTGACATGTATGTTTATAACCCAAAGATCTTGGTTCCTTTCGATATTTGCGCCCATCGGATCGTAACTTTCTGAATTATGGCCCCTGATTGTCCGAAAAATCGCCCTTTTTAACTTGTGGTCCCTCTGGAGGTCACAATTGTTATCCGATTTAAAAAATCGTTTGATTATATCACCGTTGCATGTTTATGAAGGTTGAGTTCGAATTTCGTGAAAATCGGACCAAAATTGACGGACAAAATGGCCGCCGTTTGTACGCGAATAGTGTGAAAATATGTTATATCAAGGTTGTGGACCTTATAGAGGTCACAATTTTGAACCGATTTTGATGAAACTTGACATGTATGTTTATAACCCAAAAATCTTGGTTCCTTTCGATATTTGGGCCCATCGGATCGTAACTTCCTGAATTATGGCCCCTGATTGTCTGAAAAATTGCCCTTTTTAGCTTGTGGTCCCTCTGGAGTTCAAAATTGTTATCGGATTTAAAAAAAACGTTTGATTATATCACCGTTCCATGGTTATGAAGGTCGAGTTCGAATTTCGTGAAAATCGGACCAAAATTGACGGACAAAATGGCCGCCGTTTGTAAGCGAATAGTGTGAAAATATGTTATATCAAGGTTGTGGACCTTATAGAGGTCACAGTTTTGAACCAATTTTGATGAAACTTGACATGTATGTTTATAACCCAAAGATCTTGGTTCCTTTCGATATTTGCGCCCATCGGATCGTAACTTCCTGAATTATGGCCCCTGATTGTCCGAAAAATTGCCCTTTTTAGCTTGTGGTCCCTCTGGAGGTCAAAATTGTTATCGGATTTAAAAAAACGTTTGATTATATTACCGTTCCATGGTTATGAAGGTTGAGTTCGAATTTCATGAAAATCAGACCAAAATTGACGGACAAAATGGCCGCCGTTTGTACACGAATAGTGTGAAAATATGTTATATCAAGGTTGTGGACCTTATAGAGGTCACAATTTTGAACCAATTTTGATGAAACTTGACATGTATGTTTATAACCCAAAGATCTTGGATCCTTTCGATATTTGCGCCCATCGGATCGTAACTTCCTCAATTATGGCCCCTGATTGTCCAAAAAATCGCCCTTTTTAGCTTGTGGTCCCTCTGGAGGTCAAAATTATTATCCGATTTAAAAAAACGTTTGACTATATCACCGTTACATGGTAATGAAGAGAGAGGCTGAATTACGTGAAAATCGGACTAGAATTGACGGACACAATGGCCGTCGTTTGTACAAGAATAGTGTGAAAACATGTTATATCAAGGTTGTGGAGCCTATAGAGGTCACAATTTTGAACCGATTTTGATGAAACTTGACATGTATGTTTATAACCCTAAGATCTTGGTTCCTTTCGATATTTGTGCCCATCGGGTCATTACTTCCTGAATTATGTCCCCTGATTGTACGAAAAATCACCCTTTTTAGCTTGTGGTCCCTCTGGAGGTCACAATTATTATCTGATTTAAAAAAAAACGTTTGATTATAAAAACCAAACAAATTCTAATGATTTTCTGATAATTCCTTAATATGCGACAACTCTTGTTGACTGCCCGGACGATTTTGCTGCTGTGTGGGCGTATGTTTCGTTGCCTGGCAACCTATTTTTATTCGATTTCAATGAAACTTAAAATATAGGTTTATCACCCTAAGATATTGGCATGTATCGGACTGTAACTTCATGGGTTATGGCCCCTGATTGTACCAAAAATCACGTTTTTATACACCCACATTTTTATGTGGACGTATATTGTCAACGCCCCTGTCCGTCTGGACGTCCGTCTGTCCGTCCGTCCGTCCACAATTTGTTTGTGGACCCTCTACAGGTCACAATTCTTATCCGATTTTGACGAAACTTGAAATATAGGTTTATCCCCAAAAGATCTCGGCTGCTTTTGATATTGTCATGTATCGGATGAAAACTTCATGGATTGTGGCCCCTGATTGTACGAAAAATCACGTTTTTATACGCCCACATTTTCATGTGGACGTATTATGTCGTCGCCCCTGTCCGTCCGTCCACAATTTGTTTGTGGACTCTCTACAGGTCACAATTCTTATCCGATTTTGACGAAACTTGAAATATAGGTTTATCCCCAAAAGATCTCGGCTGCTTTCGATATTGGCATGTATCGGATCAAAACTTCATGGATTATGGCCCCTGATTGTACGAAAAATCACGTTTTTAGCTTGTGGACCCTATAAAGGTCACAATTTTGAACCGATTTTGATGAAACTTGACATGCATGTTTGTAACCCAAAGATCTTGGTTCCTTTCGATATTTGCGGCTATCGAAATGTAATTTCCTGAATTATGGCCCCTGATTGTCCGAAAAATCACCCTTTTTAGCTTGTGGTCCCTCTGGAGGTCACAATTATTATTCGATTTAAAAAAACGTTTGATTATATCACCGTTACACCCTAAGGAAGGTTGAGTTCGAATACTGTTAAAAAATGGTATATCAAAGTTGTGGACCCTGTGGAGGTCACAATTTTGATTCGATTTTGATGAAACTTGAAATTCATGGTTATAACTCAAAGATCTTGCTTCCTTTCGATATTTGCACATATCGGATCCTAACTTCCTGAATTATGGCCCCTGAATATACGTAAAATCGCCTTTTTTTTTAGCTTGGAGGTCACAATTATTATTCGATTTAAAAAACCGTTTGATTATATCACCGTTACACCCTAAGGAAGGTTGAGTTCGAATTTGGGGAAAATCGGACGAAAATTGTCATACAAAATGGCCGCCGTTTGTACGCGAATACTATTAAAAAATGGTATATCAAGGTTGTGGACCCTGTGGAGATCGTAATTTTGATTCGATTTTGGTGAAACTTGAAATTCATGGTTATAACCCAAAGATCTTGCTTCCTTTCGATATTTGCGCATATCGAATCGTAACTTCCTGAATTATGGCCCCTGATTATACGCAAAATCGCCTTTTTTTTAGCTTGGAGGTCACAATTATTATCCGATTTAAAAAAACGTGTGATTATATTACCGTTACACCGTAAGGAAGGCTGAGTTCGAATTTCGGGAAAATCAGACCAAAATTGCCATACAAAATGGCCGCCGTTTGTATGCGAATACTGTTAAAAAATGGTATATCAAGGTTGTGGACCCTGTAAAGGTCACAATTTTAATTCGATTTTGATGAAACTTGAAATTCATGGTTATAACCCAAAGATCTTGGTTCTTTTCGATATTTGCGCATATCGGATCGTAACTTCCTGAATTATGGCCCCTGGTTATACGCAAAATCCCCCTTTCTTTAGCTTGTGGTCCCTCTGGTGGTCACAATTATTATCCAATTTAAAAAAACGCTTGATTATATCACCGTTACACTGTAAGGAAGGTTGAGTTTGAATTTCGGGAAAATCGGACCAAAATTGACAGACAAAATGGCCGCCGTTTGTATGCGAATACTGTTAAAAAAATGATATATCATGGTTGTGGACCCTGTATAGGTCGCAATTTTATTTAGATTTTGATGAGGAAGGTCGAGTTCTAATTTCGTGAAAATCGTACCAAAATTGCCGGACGAAATGGTCGCCGTTTGTACGCGAATAGTGTAAAAATATGGTATATCATGGTTGTGGACTTTCTACAGGTCACAATTCTTATCCGATTTTGATGAAAAGTCACATTTCTAGGTTGTGTACCGTCACACCATAATCATTGTCGGTTTCGAATTTCATTAATATCAGACTGGAACTGACCAACTAAATGGCTGCTCCCAATACAGTATGAAATACAGGACTTAAAGATGTAGGAAAAATCACTTTCGGTATTGCTTGTTCTCTGTCCATCTCTCGAAAATGTGGGCGTATCCTGCCTGGCAGTGCCAGCCTATCTTTAGCTTGTGGACCCTATAGAGGTCACAATTTTGAACCGATTTTGATGAAACTTGACATGCATGTTTATAACCCAAAGATCTTGGTTCCTATCGATATTTGTGCCTATCGGAATGTAATTTCCTGAATTATGGCCCCTGATTGTCCGAAAAATCACCCTTTTTAGCTTGTGGTCCCTCTGGAGGTCACAATTATTATTCGATTTAAAAAAACGTTTGATTATATCACCGTTACACCCTATATCATGGTTGTGGACCCTGTAGAGGTTACAATTTTAATTTGATTTTGATGAAACTTGAAATGCATGGTTCTAACCCAAAGATCTTGGTTCCTTTCGTTATTTGCGCATATCAGATCGTAACTTCCTGATTGTCCGAAAAATCGCCTATGGTCCCTCTGGAGGTCACAATTATTATCCGATTTGAAAAAACGTTTGACTCTATCACCGTGACACCCTACGGAAGGTTGAGTTCGAATTTCGAGAAAATTGGACCATAATTGCCAGAAAAAATGGCCGCTGTTTGTACGCGAACAGTGTAAAAATATGGTATGTCAAAGTTGTGGACCCTGTAGAGGTGACAATTTTAATTCGATTTTCATGAAACCTGAAATGCTTGTTTATAACCTAAAGATCTTTATTCTTTTCGATATTTGCGCATATCAAATTGTAACTTAATGAATTATGGCCTTTGATTGTAGGAAAAATCACTTTCTGTATTGCTTGTTCTCTGTCTATCTCTCGAACAATTATTATCTGATTTTAAAAAAAAACTCTGATTATATTACTGTTGCACCGTAAGGAAGGTTGAGTTCGAATTTCGTGAAAATCGTACCAAAATGGCCGGACGAAATGGTCACCGTTTGTAGGCGAATAGTGCAAAAATATGGTGTAAATATGGTATTATCCGATTTTGACGAAAAGTAACATTTCTAGGTTGTGTACCGTCACACCATAATCATTGTCGGCTTCGAATTTCATGAATATCAGACTGGAACTGACCAACAAAATGGCTGCTCCCAATACAGTATGAAATACAGGACTTAATGATGTAGGAAAAATCACTTTCGGTATTGCTTGTTCTCTATCCATCTCTCAAAAATGTGCGCGTATCCTGTCTGGCAGTGCCAGCCTATCTTTTAGCGTGTAGAGGTTACAATTTTGAACCGATTTGGATGAAACTTGAAATGCATGTTTATAACCCAAAGATCTTGGTTCCTTTCGATATTTGCGTCAATCGGATCGTAACTTCCTGAATTATGGCCCCTGATTGTCCGAAAAATTGCCCTTTTTAGCTTGTGGTCCCTCTGGAGGTCAAAATTGTTATCCGATTTAAAAAAACGTTTGATCATATCACCGTTCCATGGTTATGAAGGTTGAGTTCGAATTTCGTGAAAATCGGACCAAAATTGACGGACAAAATGGCCGTTGTTTGTACACGAATAGTGTGAAAATATGTTATATCAAGGTTGTGGACCTTATAGAAGTCACAATTTTGAACCGATTTTGAAGAAACTTGACATGTATGTTTATAACCCAAAGATCTTGGTTTCTTTCGATATTTGCGCCCATTGGATCATAACTTCCTGAATTATGTCCCTGGATTGTCCGAAAAATTGCTTTTATTCGCGTTTGGTTCCTCTGGAGGTCAAAATTATTATCCGATTTAAAAAAACGTTTGACTATATCACCGTTTCATGGTAATGAAGAGAGAGTTTGAATTTCATGAAAATCGGACTAGAATTGACGGACAAAATGGCCGCCGTTTGTACACAAATAGTGTGAAAATATGTTATATCAAGGTTGTGGACCCTATAGAGGTCACAATTTTGAATCGATTTTGATGAAACTTGACAGGTATGTTTATAACCCAAAGATCTTGGTTCCTTTCGATATTTGCGCCAATCGGATTGTAACTTCCTGAATAATGGCCCCTGATTGTCCGAAAAATCACCCTTTTTAGCTTGTGGTGCCTCTGGAGGTCACAATTATTATCTGATTTAAAAAAAAACGTTTGATTATAAAAACCAAACAAATTCTAATGATTTTCTGATAATTCCTTAATATGCGACAACTCTTGTTGACTGCCCGGACGATTTGGCTGCTGTGTGGACGTATGTTTCGTTGCCTGGCAACCTATTTTTATACGCCCACATTTTCATGTGGACGTATATTGTCGTCGCCCCTGTTCGTCCGTCCGTCCGTCCACAATTGTTTGTGAACAGTCTACAGGTCACAATTATTATCCGATTTCAATGAAACTTAAAATATAGGTTTATCACCCTAAGATCTCGGTTCCTTTCGATATTGGCATGTATCGGACGGTAACTTCATGGGTTATGGCCCCTGATTGTACGAAAAATCAAGTTTTTTAGCTTGTGAACAGTGTAGAGGTCACAATTTTGAACCGATTTGGATGAAACTTGAAATGCATGTTTATAAACCAAAGATCTTGGTTCCTTTCGATATTTGCGCCAATTGGATTGTAACTTCCTGAATTATGGCCCCTGATTGTCCAAAAAATCACCCTTTTTAGCTTGTGGTCCCTCTGGAGGTCAAAATTGTTATCCGATTATACCAACGTTACATGGTAATGGATATTGAGTCCGAATTTCGTGAAAATCGGACCAAAATTGACAAAATGGCCGCCGTTTGTACGCGAATAGTGTGAAAAAATGTTATATCAAGCTATAGAGGTCACAATTTTGAACCAATTTTGATGAAACTTGACATGTATGTTTATAACCCAAAGATCTTGTGTCCTTTCTATATTTGCGCCCATCTGATCGTAACTTCCTGAATTATGTCCCGTGATTGACCGAAAAATTTCCTTTGTATACGCCCACATTTTTATGTGGACGTATATTGTCGTCGCCCCTGTCCGTCCGTCCGTCCGTCCACAATTTGTTTGTGGACTCTCTACAGGTCATAATTCTTATCCGATTTTAACGAAACTTGAAATATAGGTTTATCCTCAATAGATCTCGGCTGCTTTCGATATTGGCATGTATCGGATGAAAACTTCATGGATTATGGCCCCTGATTGTACGAAAAATCACGTTTTTAGCTTGTGGACCCTATAGAGGTCACAATTTTGAACCGATTTTGATGAAACTTGACATGCATGTTTATAACCCAAAGATCTTGGTTCCTTTCGATATTTGCGCCTATCGGAATGTAATTTCCTGAATTATGGCCCCTGATTGTCCGAAAAATCACCCTTTTTAGCTTGTGGTCCCTCTGGAGGTCACAATTATTATCTGATTTAAAAAACCGTTTGATTATATCACCGTTACACCCTAAGGAAGGTTGAGTTCAAATTTCGCGAAAATCGGACGAAAATTGCCATACAAAATGGCCGCCGTTTGTACGCGAATACTGTTAAAAAATGGTATATCAAGGTTGTGGACCCTGTAGAGGTCACATTTTTTATTCGATTTTGATGAAACTTGAAATACATGGTTATAACCCAAAGATCTTGGTTCCTTTCGATATTTGCGCATATCGGAACGTAACTTCTTGAATTATGGCCCCTGATTATACGCAAAATCGCCTTATTTTAGCTTGTGGTCCCTCTGGTGGTCACAATTATTATCCGATTTAATAAAACGGTTGATTATATTACCGTTACACCGTAAGGAAGGTTGATTTTCGAATTTTGGGAAAATCGCACAAAAATTGCCATACAAAATGGCCGCCGTTTGTACGCAAATACTGTTAAAAAATTGTATATCATGGTTGTGGACCCTGTAGAGGTCACAATTTTAGTTTGATTTTGATAAAACTTGAAATGCATGGTTATAACCCAAAGATCTTGGTTCTTTTCGTTATTTGCGCATATCGGATCGTAACTTCCTGAATTATGGCCCCTGATTGTCCGAAAAATCGCCTATGGTCCCTCTGGAGGTCACAATTATTATCCGATTTGAAAACGTTTGACTCTATCACCGTTACGCCCTACGGAAGGTTGAGTTCGAATTTCGAGAAAATTGGACCATAATTGCCAGAAAAAATGGCCGTCGTTTGTACGCGAACAGTGTAAAAATATGCTATGTCAAAGTTGTGGACCCTGTAGAGGTGACAATTTTAATTCGATTTTGATGAAACCTGAAATGCTTGTTTATAACCTAAAGATCTTTATTCTTTTCGATATTTGCGCATATCAAATTGTAACTTAATGAATTATGGCCTTTGATTGTAGGAAAAATTACGTTCGGTATTGCTTGTTCTCTGTCTATCTCTCGAACAATTATTATCTGATTTAAAAAAAAACTCTGATTATATTACTGTTGCACCGTAAGGAAGGTTTAATTCGAATTTCGTGAAAATCGTACTAAAATTGCTGGACGAAATGGTCACCATTTGTACGCGAATAGTGTAAAAATATGGTATATCATGGTTGTGGACTCTCTACAGGTCACAATTCTTATCCGATTTGGACGAAAAGTAACATTTCTAGGTTGTGTACCGTCACACCATAATCATTGTCGGCTTCGAATTTCATGAATATCAGACTGGAACTGACCAACAAAATGGCTGCTCCCAATACAGTATGAAATACAGGACTTAATGATGTAGGAAAAATCACTTTCGGTATTGCTTGTCCTCTGTCCATCTCTCAAAAATGTGGGCGTATCCTGCCTGGCAGTGCCAGCCTATCTTTTAGCTTGTGGCCCCTCTGTAGGTCAAAATTATTTCTGATTTGAAAAAACGTTTGATTATATCACCATTTGTTATAAAAGAGAAGATGTTGAATTTCGTGAAAATTGGACCAAAATTGACGGACAAAATGGCCGCTGTTTGTATGCGAATAGTGTGAAAATATGTTATATCAAGGTTGTGGACCCTATAGAGGTCACAATTTTGAACCGATTTTGATGAAACTTGAAATACATGTATATAACATAAAGATCTTGGTTCCTTTCGATATTTGCGCATATTGGATCGTAACTTCCTGAATTATGGCCCCTGATTGTACTAAAAATCGCCTTTATCACCTTGTGGTCCCTCTGGAGGTAACAATTATTACTTGATTTAAAAAGATAGGCTGGCACTGCCAGGCGGGATACGCCCACATTTTCGAGAGATGGACAGAGAACAAGCAATACCGAAAGTGATTTTTCCTACATCTTTAAGTCCTGTATTTCATACTGTATTGGGAGCAGCCATTTAGTTGGTCAGTTCCAATTTGATATTAATGAAATTCGAAACCGACAATGATTATGGTGTGACGGTACACAACCTAGAAATGTGACTTTTCATCAAAATCGGATAAGAATTGTGACCTGTAGAGAGTCCACAACCATGATATACCATATTTTTACACTATTGGCGTACAAACGGCGACCAATTCGTCCGGCAATTTTGGTACGATTTTCACGAAATTAGAACTCAACCTTCCTCATCAAAATCGAATTAAAATTGTAACCTATACAGGGTCCACAACCATGATATATCATTTTTATACGCCCACATTGAAATGTGGTCGTATATTGTCGTCGCCCCCGTCCGTCCGTCCGTCGGTCCGTCGGTCCGGCGTCCACAATTGCTTGTGGACGCTCTAGAGGCTAAAGTTAATATCCTATTGACTTTAAATTTATACACAGTGTTTGAGGTCATGAGACGAAGAAGCCTATTGTTTTTCAGCGATTTCCGATAGTAGCTACCAGAGTTATGGCCCTTGATCACTTCAAAAAATCTTGTGGACGCTCTAGAGGCCAAAGTTAATATTCGATTGGCTTTAAATTCATACACAGTGTTTACGGTCATAAGACGAAGAAGCCTATCGATTTTCAGCGATTTCTGATAATTAGAGTTATGGCCCTTGATCACTTCAAAAAATCTTGTGGACGCTCTAAAAGCCAAAGTTAATATCCGATTGACCTTAAATTTAAACACAGTGTTTATGGTCATAAGAAGAAGAAGCCTATTGATTTTCAGCGATTTCCGATAATTAGTGCCAGAGTTATGGCCCTTGATCACTTCAAAAAATCTTGTGGACGCTCTAAAAGCCAAAGTTAATATCCGATTGACTTTAAATTTATACACAGTGTTTAAGGTCATAAGACGAAGAAGCCTATTGATTTTCAGCAATTTCCGATAATTAGTGCCAGAGTTATGGCCCTTGATCACTTCAAAAAATCTTGTGGACGCTCTAAAAGCCAAAGTTAATATCCGATTGACTTTATTTATACACAGTGTTTAAGGTCATAAGACAAAGAAGCGTATTGATTTTCAGCGATTTCTGATAATTAGTGCCAGAGTTATGGCCCTTGATCACTTCAAAAAATCTTGTGAACGATCTAGAGGCCAAAGTTAATATCCGATTGACTTAAAACTCATACACAGTGTTTAAGGTCATAAGACGAAGAAGTCTATTGATTGTCAGCGATTTCCGATAATTAGTGCCAGAGTTATGGCCCTTGATCACATCAAAAAATCCTGTGGACGCTCTAGAGGCCAAAGTTAATATCTGATTGACTTTAAATTTACACACACTGTTTAAGGTCATGAGACGAAGAAGCCTACTGATTTTCATTGATTTCAAATAATTACTTCCAGAGTTATCTCCCTTGATCACTTCAAAAAACCTTGTGACGCTACAGATGCCAAACTTATCATCCGTTTGACTTCAGATTGATACACAGAGTTTAAGGTGTTGAAACGCACAAGTATTTTGATTTTCAATGAATTTTGATAACAGAACAGCTAAATCCATGATGTTAAATGTTTCCTATACCAATTGATAGCGTCGGGCAAAACTTTATAAAAAGCAAACAAATTCTAATGATTTTCAGATAATTACATAATGAGTTGTTTCATTACCAAAAAAGTAAAAATATGCGACAACCCTTGTTGACTGCCCGGACGATTTAGCTGCTGTGGGCGTATGTTTCGTTGCCTGGCAACCTATCTTTTTAACAGTATTCGCATACAAACGGCGGCCATTTTGTCTGTCAATTTTGGTCCGATTTTCCCGAAATTCAAACTCAACCTTCCTTACAGTGTAACGGTGATATAATTTTTAAATTGGATAATAATTGTGACCTCCAGAGGGACCACAAGCTAAACAAAGGGGGATTTTGCGTATAACCAGGGGCCATACTTCAGGAAGTTACGATCCGATATGCGCAAATATCGAAAAGAACCAAGATCTTTGGGTTATAAAAATGAATTTCAAGTTTCATCAAAATCGAATTAAAATTGTGACCTTTACAGGGTCCACAACCTTGATATACCATTTTTTTAACAGTATTCGCGTACAAACGGGGGCCATTTTGTATGGCAATTTTGGTCTGATTTTCCCGAAATTCGAACTCAACCTTCCTTACACTGTAACGGTAATATAATCAAACGTTTTTTTAAATCGGATAATAATTGTGACCTCCAAGCTAAAAAAAAAGGCGATTTTGCGTATAATCAGGGGCCATAATTCAGGAAGTTAAGATCCGATATGCGCAAATATCGAAAGGAAGCAAGATCTTTGGGTTATAACCATGAATTTCAAGTTCCATCAAAATCGAATCAAAATTGTGACCGCCACAGGGTCCACAACCTTGATATACCATTTTTATACGCCCACATTTTCATGTGGACGTATTATGTCGTCGCCCCTGTCCGTCCGGACGTCCGTCCGTCCACAATTTGTTTGTGGACCCTCTACAGGTCACAATTCCTATCCGATTTTGACGAAACTTGAAATATAGGTTTATCCCCATAAGATCTCGGTTCCTTTCGATATTGGCATGTATCGGATCGGAACTTCATGGATTATGGCCCCTGATTGTGCGAAATATCATGTTTTTAGCTTGTGGACCCTATAGAGGTCACATTTTTGAACCGATTGTGATGAAACTTGACATGCATGTCTATAACCCAAAAATCTTGGTTCCTTTCGATATTTGCGCCCATCGGATCGTAACTTCCTGAATTATGGCCCCTGATTGTCCGAAAAATCGCCCTTTTTAGCTTGTGGTCCCTCTGGAGGTCAAAATTATTATCCGATTTAAAAAACTGTTTGATTATATCACCGTTACATGGTAATGAAGGTTGAGTTCAAATTTCGTGAAAATTGGACCAAAATTGACGGACAAAATGGCCGCTGTTTGTATGCGAATAGTGTGAAAATATGTTATATCAAGGTTGTGGACCCTATAGAGGTCACAATTTTGAACCGATTTTGATGAAACTTGACATGTATGTTTATAACCCAAAGATCTTGGTTCCTTTTGATATTTGCACCCATCGGATCGTAACTTCCTGAATTATGGCCCCTGATTGTCAGAAAAATTGCCCTTTTTAGCTTGTGGTCCCTCTGGAGGTCAAAATTATTATCCGATTTACAAAACCGTTTGATTATATCACCGTTACATGGTAATGAAGGCTGACTTCGAATTTTGTGAAAATCAAACCAAAATTGACGGACAAAATGGCCACCGTTTGTACGCGAATAGTGTGAAAATATGTTATATCAAGGTTGTGGACCCTATATAGGTCACAATTTTGAACCGATTTTGATGAAACTTGACATGCATGTTTATAACCCAAAGATCTTGGTTCTTTTCGTTATTTGCGCTCATTGATTCATAACTTCCTGAATTATGGCCCCTGATTGTACGAAAAATCACCCTTTTTAGCTTGTGGTCCCTCTGGAAGTCACAATTATTTTCCGATTTAAAAAAACGTTTGATGATATCACCGTTTCACCTTAAGGAAGGTTTGAGATCAAATTTCGGGAAAATCGGACCAAAATTGACAGACAAAATGGCCGCCGTTTGTACGCGAATACTGTTAAAAAATGGTATATCATGGTTGTGGACCCTGTATAGGTCACAATTTTAATTTGATTTTGATGAAACTTGAAATGCATGGTTATAACCCAAAGATCTTGGTTCCTTTTCGGTATTTGCGCATATCGGATCGTAACTTCCTGAATTATTCGAATTTCGTGAAAATCGTACCAAAATTGCCAGACAAAATGGTCGCCGTTTGTAATCAAATAGAGTAAAGTTATGGTATATCATGGTTGTGGACTCTCTACAGGTCACAATTCTTATCCGATTTTGCCGAAAAGTCACATTTCTAGGTTGTGTATCGTCACACCATAATCATTGTCGGCTTTGAATTTCATGAATATCAGACTGGAACTGACCAACAAAATGGCTGCTCCCAATACAGTATGAAATACAGGACTTAATGATGTAGGAAAAATCACTTTAGGTATTGCTTGTTCTCTATCCATCTCTCGAAAATGTGGGCGTATCCTGCCTGGCAGTGCCAGCCTATCTTTTAACAGTATTCGCATACAAATAGCGGCCATTTTGTATGGCAATTTTCGTCCGATTTTCCCGAAATTCGAACTCAACCCTCCTTAGGGTGTAACGGTGATATAATCAAATGTTTTTTTAAATCAAATAATAATTGTGACCTTCAAGCTAAAAAAAAGGCGATTTTGCGTATAATCAGGGGCCATAATTCAGGAAGTTACGATCCGATATGCGCAAATATCGAAAGGAAGCAAGATCTTTGGGTTATAACCATGAATTTCAAGTTTCATCAAAATCGAATCAAAATTGTGACCTCCATAGGGTCCACAACCTTGATATACCATTTTTTAACAGTATTCGCGTACAAACGGCAGCCATTTTGTATGGCAATTTTCGTCCGATTTTCCCGAAATTCGAACTCAACCTTCCTTAGAGTGTAACGGTGATATAATCAAACGTTTTTTTAAATCGTATAATAATTGTGACCTCCAGAGGGACCACAAGCTAAAAAGGGTGATTTTTCGGACAATCAGGGGCCATAATTCAGGAAATTACATTACGATAGCCGCAAATATCGAAAGGAACTAAGATCTTTGGGTTACGAACATGCATGTCAAGTTTCATCAAAATCGGTTCAAAATTGTGACCTTTATAGGGTCCACAAGCTAAAAACGTGATTTTTCGTACAATCAGGGGCCATAATCCATGAAGTTTTGATCCGATACATGCCAATATCGAAAGCAGCCAAGATCTTTTGGTGATAAACCTATATTTCAAGTTTCGTCTAAATCGGATAAGAATTGTGACCTGTAGAGAGTCCACAAACAAATTGTGAACGGACGGACGGACAGGGGCGACGACATAATACGTCCACATGAAAATGTGGGCGTATAAAAACGTTTGATTATATCACCGTTACAGGGTAATCTAGGTTGAGTTGGAATTTCATGAAAATCAGACCAAAATTGACAAACAAAATGACCACCGTTTGTACGCGAATGGTGTAAAAATATGGTATATCAAGGTTGTGAACCCTATAGGGGTCACAATTTTAATTCGTTTTTGATGAAATTTGAAATACATTTTTATAACCTAAAGATCTTGGTTCCTTGCGATATTTGCGCATATCGGATTGTAATTTCCTGAATTATGGCCTCTGATTATACGGAAAATTGCCTTTATTATCTTGTGATCGGTCTGGAGTTCAAAAACATTTGATTATATCACCATTACACAGTAATGAATTTTCAGTTTGAATTTTGTGAACATCAGACCAAAATTGATGAACAAAATGGCTGCCATTTTTACACGAATAGTGTAAAAATAAGGTTGTGTACCCTGTAGAGGTCACAATTTTAATTCGATTTTGGTCAAACTGAAAGATCTTGGTTCCTGTCGATATTTGGACATATCTGATCGTAACTTCCTGAATTATGGCCCCTGATTGTAAGAAAAGTCGCCATAATATTAAATGTTTCGTATCCAGTGGAGGTGACAGCTTAATCCATAATATTAAATGATTCGTATACTTTACATTAGCATGGAGCAGAACTTTTTAAAAACCATACAAATTATAATGATTTTCTGATAATTACTTAATATGCGACAACTCTTTTTGACTGCCCGGACGATTTAGCTGCTGTGTGGGCATATGTTTCGTTGCCTGGCAACCTATTTTTGCATACCTAATGAAGTTATTTTAAGAATACGTTATTTGATTGGTCGGTCACTAAGGTCAATAGTTGATGTGCCCAATCAGAAACAAGCAATCCTCCAGGTTAGGTCAATAGGCATGCGCACTCAGCTGATGCCCAGGATACACTTTCTCGTCGGTTTATCACTACTATTATTGATCAGTATGTCATTGTTTGTCAATTTTTTGAAATCTATTTTTATGTTGTATTTATTACTTTTATTAAAAAGGTTAAACATGCGATTTGAACAAACTACATAGTACAAACAAAACCAAATTTTTAATGTCGCCATTACAGTTTTAAGCTACGTATATAAAGACCAGTATATTCGCGTGTATTGTAGACCATGGAAGACTAATATTTTTCAGTTAGTTTCACATTACCGACTAAACCGAATCGGTTCGGTTTTTTAGCCGCCGACTAACCGGTTCAAGTTTTGCTTAGTCGTCACACATCTACGAAGGTTTTATCCAGGACGCGTTTCGGGCGTTCGCCTTTTATCAACTGGTTACAAAAATAATCCTGTTACCGGGTATATATAGACAATAGAATTATTGCGCATGCGTATAACGTTGCGAATTAATAATCCCTAAACTACTAGGATTATATAATCCCTATACTGGGATTATAAAAATAATAAATATAGACAAAATTAAGGTCACTTATATAAATACAAAATTTTAAAAAATGATAAATATAAAAAAATGGATATACAAACAACATTAAAGTTATTTTTTAAAAAATCTATATACAAATGCCGATTATCATCAAGTGACTGTTGTCAGGTAACCTCAATGGTGGTGGTTTCCGTAGAGATGAATACGTATAGACTCGATCATCCGGGACCTCCTAGTCTTCAAACGTGCAGAGGTAGAATGGGCCTATACGTAACGAGTTTGCTGCGATGGACTCTAAAATGCGTAGTTAGTGGTTTAACTCTGGATCGTGAAATCAGTGATGCTGAAGGACGAAAGATCGTTTTTACGGGTAAATAGGAAGGTTGTTGGTCACCTCTATGAATCAAAGTAGATTCTATAATTAGAGGGCCACGGGAGAAAAGAAGGACGAAGTATAGTTAAAAGGTGAAGTTGTCCGAATAACAGTTTCTCTAAAATCTATCGCATCAACGGATGCTGTAAAAATGAGCTGTAGATTAGGGTTCAATAGGTATTCTTTGATCTGGTATGCACTGGTCGTATTTTATTTTTCTTGAGGATGAAGTAGGTTATTCTAAATAAAACCCAAGTGTGTATAGAGTAATCTTCTTATTTCTTTGTTATTGGTATTGTCGAAACATTAAATCTATTCTGCTTTTAAAAAAGGTAAATATGATAATATTCAGTATCAGTTTTCAAATGGTGTCGAAAAAAATGGTGGTACGGCATTTTTAACTTGGTTTTCTTGAAGTTTCTAGCTGATAATAAAAGCAGTTGAAAAATCGTTTCAGATTTGGTATCAGGTGTTTTTATTTGGATTTTCTTCTTCCATGCTGGTAGGTTGAGGCTGTGAGATAGTGCGCCATTGGCGTTCGGGTGTCTCTGAAGTGTGAAGGGATCCACAGAGGATGCTAAATCGTCCGTAAAAATAAAGTATATAATAATGCCAAGAAGAGGACGATAAAACCTCACACACGATAGGAATAGAGGGGCGGAAGAGTCCCCATAACAGTACAGGCAAGTTTGGATGTCAGTGATGCATCCGAGGAGAAGCAGGAACCATTCCTTGTAGATAAATCATAGTAAAAAATCCCCGGTAACAAACTAGACAAGACTGTGTAGATATGAAGGTTTTATCCAGGACGCGTTTCGGGCGTTCGCTCTTTATCAACTGGTTACAAAAATAATCCCTTTACCGGGTATATATAGACAATAGAATTATTGCGCATGCGCATAACGTTGCGAATTAATAATCCCTAAACTACTAGGATTATATAATCCCTATACTGGAATTATAAAAATAATAATAAATATAGACAAAATTAAGGTCACTTATATAAATACAAAATATAAAAAAATGATAAATATAAAAAAATGGATATACAAACAACATTAAAGTTATTTTTTATAAAATCTATATACAAATGCCGATTATCATCAAGTGACTGTTGTCAGGTAACCTCAATGGTGGTGGTTTCCGTAGAGATGAATATGTATAGACTCGATCATCCGGGACCTCCTAGTCTTCAAACGTGCAGAGGTAGAATGGGCCTATACGTAACGAGGTTGCTGCGATCGACTCAAAAATGCGTAGTTAGTGGTTTAACTCTGGATCGTGAAATCAGTGATGCTGAAGGACAAAAGATCGTTTTTACGGGTAAATAGGAAGGTTGTTGATCACCTCTATGAATCAAAGTAGATTCTATAATTAAAGGGCCACGGGAGAAAAGAAGGACAAAGTATAGTTATAATAATGCCAAGAAGAGGACGATAAAACCTCACACACGATAGGAATAGAGGGGCGGAAGAGTCCCCATAACAGTACAGGCAAGTTTGGATGTCAGTGATGCATCCGAGGAGAAGCAGGAACCATTCCTTGTAGATAAATCATAGTAAAAAATCCCCGGTAACAAACTAGACAAGACTGTGTAGATATGAAGGTTTTATCCAGGACGCGTTTCGGGCGTTCGCTCTTTATCAACTGGTTACAAAAATAATCCCTTTACCGGGTATATATAGACAATAGAATTATTGCGCATGCGCATAACGTTGCGAATTAATAATCCCTAAACTACTAGGATTATATAATCCCTATACTGGAATTATAAAAATAATAATAAATATAGACAAAATTAAGGTCACTTATATAAATACAAAATATAAAAAAATGATAAATATAAAAAAATGGATATACAAACAACATTAAAGTTATTTTTTATAAAATCTATATACAAATGCCGATTATCATCAAGTGACTGTTGTCAGGTAACCTCAATGGTGGTGGTTTCCGTAGAGATGAATATGTATAGACTCGATCATCCGGGACCTCCTAGTCTTCAAACGTGCAGAGGTAGAATGGGCCTATACGTAACGAGGTTGCTGCGATCGACTCAAAAATGCGTAGTTAGTGGTTTAACTCTGGATCGTGAAATCAGTGATGCTGAAGGACGAAAGATCGTTTTTACGGGTAAATAGGAAGGTTGTTGATCACCTCTATGAATCAAAGTAGATTCTATAATTAAAGGGCCACGGGAGAAAAGAAGGACAAAGTATAGTTAAAAGGTGAAGTTGTCCGAATAACAGTTTCTCTAAAATCTATCGCGTCAACAGATGTTGTAAAAATGAGCTGTAGATTAGGGTTCAATAGGTATTCTTTGATCTGGTATGCACTGGTCGTATTTTATTTTTCTTGAGGATGAAGTAGGTTATTCTAAATAAAACCCAAGTGTGTATAGAGTAATCTTCTTATTTCTTTGTTATTGGTATAGTCGAAACATTAAATCTATTCTGCTTTTAAAAAAGGTAAATATGATAATATTCAGTATCAGTTTTCAAATGGTGTCGAAAAAAATGGCAGTATATAGCCAAGGAGAGTACCGCATTGTATATAGATTTTTTAAAAAATAACTTTAATGTTGTTTGTATATCCATTTTTATACGCCCACATTTTCATGTGGACGTATTATGTCATCGCCCCTGTCCGTCCGGACGTCCGTCCGTCCACAATTTGTTTGTGGACTCTCTACAGGTCACAATTCTTATCCGATTTTGACGAAACTTGAAATATAGGTTTATCCCCAAAAGATCTCGGTTCCTTTCGATATTGGCATGTATCGGATCAAAACTTCATGGATTATGGCCCCTGATTGTACGAAAAATCACGTTTTTAACTTGTGGACCCTATAGAGGTCACAATTTTGAACTGATTTTGATGAAACTTGACATGCATGTTTGTAACCCAAAGATCTTGGTTCCTTTCGATATTTGCGGCTATCGAAATGTAATTTCCTGAATTATGGCCCCTGATTGTCCGAAAAATCACCCTTTTTAGATTGTGGTTCCTCTGGAGGTCACAATTTTTATTCGATTTAAAAAAACGTGTGATTATATCACCGTTACACCCAAAGGAAGGTTGAGTTCGAATTTGGGGAAAATCGGACGAAAATTGCCATACAAAATGGCCGCCGTTTGTACGCGAATACTGTTAAAAAATGGTATATTTAGGTTGTGGACCCTGTGGAGGTCACAATTTTGATTTGATTTTGATGAAACTTGAAATTCATGGTTATAACCCAAAGATCTTGCTTCCTTTCGATATTTGCGCATATCGGATCGTAACTTCCTGAATTATGGCCCCTGATTATATGCAAAATCGCCTTTTTTTTTAGCTTGGAGGTCACAATTATTATTCGATTTAAAAAACCGTTTGATTATATCACCGTTACACCGTAAGGAAGGTTGAGTTCGAATTTCGGGAAAATCGGACGAAAATTGCCATACAAAATGGCCGCCGTTTGTACGCGAATACTGTTAAAAAATGGTATATCAAGGTTGTGGACCCTGTGGAGGTCACAATTTTGATTCGATTTTGATGAAACTTGAAATTCATGGTCATAACCCAAAGATCTTGCTTCCTTTCGATATTTGCGCATATCGGATCGTAACTTCCTGAATTATGGCCCCTGATTATACGCAAATTCGCCTTTTTTTTTTTAGCTAGGAGGTAACAATTATTATCCGATTCAAAAAAACGTTTGATTATATTACCGTTACACCGTAAGGAATTTTGAGTTCGAATTTCGGGAAAATCAGACCAAAATTGCCGTACAAAATGGCCACCGTTTGTACGCGAATACTGTTAAAAAATGGTATATCAAGGTTGTGGACCCAGTAAAGGTCACAATTTTAATTCGATTTTGATGAAACTTGAAATTCATGGTTATAACCCAAAGATCTTGGTTCTTTTCGATATTTGCGCATATCGGATCGTAACTTCCTGAATTATGGCCCCTGGTTATACGCAAAATCCCCCTTTCTTTAGCTTGTGGTCCCTCTGGAGGTCACAATTATTATCCAATTTAAAAAAACGTTTGATTATATCACCGTTACACTGTAAGGAAGTTTGATTGTGAATTTCGGGAAAATCGGACCAAAATTGACAGACAAAATGGCCGCCGTTTGTACGCGAATACTGTTAAAAAAATGATATATCATGGTTGTGGACCCTGTATAGGTCACAATTTTAATTCGATTTTGATGAGGAAGGTTGAGTTCTAATTTCGTGAAAATCGTACCAAAATTGCCGGACGAAATGGTCGCCGTTTGTACGCGAATAGTGTAAAAATATGGTATATCATGGTTGTGGACTCTCTACAGGTCACAATTCTTATCCAATACAGTATGAAACACAGGACTTAAAGATGTAGGAAAAATCACTTTCGGTATTGCTTGTTCTCTGTCCGTCTCTCGAAAATGTGGGCGTATCCTGCCTGGCAGTGCCAGCCTATCTTTTTGATATTTATCATTTTTATACGCCCACATTGAAATGTGGTCGTATATTGTCGTCACCCCCGTCCGTCCGTCCGTCCGTCGGTCCGTCAGTCCGTCCGTCGGTCCGGCGTCCACAATTGCTTGTGGACGCTCTACAGGCTAAAGTTAATATCCGATTGACTTTAAATTTATACACAGTGTTTAAGGTCATGAGACGAAGAAGCCTATTGTTTTTCAGCGATTTCCGATAATAACTACCAGAGTTATGGCCCTTGATCACTTCAAAAAATCTTGTGGACGCTCTAGAGGCCAAAGTTAATATCCGATTGACTTTAAATTTATACACAGTGTTAAAGGTCATGAGACGAAGAAGCCTATTGATTTTCAGCGATTTCCGATAATTAGTGCCAGAGTTATGGCCCTTGATCACTTAAACAAATCTTGTGGACGCTCTAGAGGCCAAAGTTAATATCCAATTGACTTTAAATTTATACACAGTGTTTAAGGTCATGAGACGAAGAAGCCTATTGATTTTCAGCGATTTCCGATAATTAGTGCCAGAGTTATAGCCCTTGATCACTTCCAAAAAATCTTGTGGACGCTCTAGAGGCCAAAGTTAATATCCGATTTACTTTAAATTTATACACAGTGTTTAAGGTCATGAGACGAAGAATCCTATTGATTTTTAGCGATTTCCAATAATTGGTGCCAGAGTTATGGCCCTTGATCACTTCAAAAAATCCTGCGGACGCTCTGGAGGCCAAAGTTAATATCCGATTGACTTTGAATTTATACACAGTGTCTAAGGTCATGAGACGAAGAAGCCTTTTGATTTTCAGCGATTTCTGATAATTACTGCCAGAGTTATGACCCTTGATCACTTCAAAAAATCTTGTGGATGGTCTAGAGGCCAAAGTTAATATCCGATTGACTTCAAATTTATACATAGTGTTTACAGTCATGAGACTTAAGTCATCTATCGATTTTCAGTGATTTTCAATAATTGTTGCCAGAGTTATTGCCCTTGATCACTTCGAAAAAATCCTGTGGAAGCTCTAGAGGCCAAAGTTAATATCCGATCGACTTTAAATTAATACACAGTGTTTAGGGTCATGAGACGAAGAAGCCTATGGATTTTCAGAGATTTCAAATAATTATTGCCAGAGTTATCTCCCTTGATAACTTCAAAAAATTTTGTTAACGCTATAGAGGCCAAACTTATTATCCGATTGACTTTAGATTGATACACAGAGTTTAAGGTGTTGAAACGAACAAGTATTTTGATTTTCAATGAATTTTGACAACTGAACAGCTAAATCCATGATATTAAATGTTTCATGTATATACTAATTGTTAGCGTGGGGTAACACTTTATAAAAAGCAATCAAATTCTAATGATTTTCTGATAATTACATAATGAGCTGTTACTCTTAATCAGTTTTTAGTGTATTACAAATGTTTCATTAGCAAAAAAAGTAAAAATATGCGACAACCCTTGTTGACAGCCCGGACGATTTAGCTGCTGTGGGCGTATGTTTCGTTGCCTGGCAACCTATCTTTTTATATTTATCATTTTTATACGCCCACATTTTCATGTGGACGTATTATGTCGTCGCCCCTGTCCGTCCGTCCACAATTTGTTTGTGGACTCTCTACAGGTCACAATTCTTATCCGATTTTGACGAAACTTGAAATATAGGTTTATCCCCAAAAGATCTCGGCTGCTTTCGATATTGGCATGTATCGGATCAAAACTTCATGGATTATGGCCCCTGATTGTACGAAAAATCACGTTTTTAGCTTGTGGACCCTATAGAGGTTACAATTTTGAACCGATTTTGATGAAACTTGACATGCATGTTTGTAACCCAAAGATCTTGGTTCCTTTCGATATTTGCGGCTATCGGAATGTAATTTCCTGAATTATGGCCCCTGATTGTCCGAAAAATCACCCTTTTTAGCTTGTGGTCCCTCTGGAGGTCACAATTATTATTCGATTTAAAAAACCGTTTGATTATATCTCCGTTACACCCTAAGGAAGGTTGAGTTCGAATTTCGGGAAAATCGGACCAAAATTGCCATACAAAATGGCTGCCGTTTGTACGCGAATTCTGTTAAAAAATGGTATATCAAGGTTGTGGACCCTATGGAGGTCACAATTTTGATTCGATTTTGATGAAACTTGAAATTCATGGTTATAACCCAAAGATCTTGCTTCCTTTCGATATTTGCGCATATCGGATCGTAACTTCCTGAATTATGGCCCCTGATTATACGCAAAATCGCCTTTTTTTATAGCTTGGAGGTCACAATTATTATCCGATTTAAAAAAACGTTTGATTATATCACCGTTACACCCTAAGGAAGGTTGAGTTCAAATTTCGGGAAAATCAGACCAAAATTGCCATACAAAATGGCCGCCGTTTGTACGCGAATACTGTTAAAAAATGGTATATCAAGGTTGTGGACCCTGTAAAGGTCACAATTTTAATTTGATTTTGATGAAACTTGAAATTCATGGTTATAACCCAAAGATCTTTCTTCCTTTCGATATTTGCGCATATCGGATCGTAACTTCCTGAATTATGGCCCCTGATTATACGCAAAATCGACTTTTTTTTAGCTTGGAGGTCACAATTATTATCCGATTTAAAAAAACGTTTGATTATATTACCGTTACACCGTAAGGAAGGTTGAGTTCGAATTTCGAGAAAATCAGACCAAAATTGACAGACAAAATGGCTGCCATTTGTACGTGAATACTGTTAAAAAATGGTATATCAAGGTTGTGGACCCTATAAAGGTCACAATTTTAATTTGATTTTGATGAAACTTGAAATTCATGGTTATATCCCAAAGATCTTAGTTCTTTTCGATATTTGCGCATATCGGATCGTAACTTCCTGAATTATGGCCCCTGGTTATACGCAAAATCCCCCTTTCTTTAGCTTGTGGTCCCTCTGGAGGTCACAATTATTATCCAATTTAAAAAAACTTTTGATTATATTACCGTTACACTGTAAGGAAGGTTGAGTTTGAATTTCGAGAAAATCGGACCAAAATTGACAGACAAAATGGCTGCCATTTGTACGTGAATACTGTTAAAAAGATAGGCTGGCACTGCCAGGCAGGATACGCCCACATTTTCGAAAGATGGACAGAGAACAAGCAATACCGAAAGTGATTTTTCCTACATCTTTAAGTCCTGTATTTCATACTGTATTGGGAGCAGCCATTTAGTTGGTCAGTTCCAGTCTGATATTAATGAAATTCGAAACCGACAATGATTATGGTGTGACGGTACACAACCTAGAAATGTGACTTTTCATCAAAATCGGATAAGAATTGTGACCTGTAGAGAGTCCACAACCATGATAAAAATCGGATAAAAATTGTGACCTGTAGAGAGTCCACAACCATGATATACCATATTTTTACACTATTCGCGTACAAACGGCGACCATTTCGTCCGGCAATTTTGGTACGATTTTCACGAAATTAGAACTCAACCATCCTCATCAAAATCGAATTAAAATTGTGACCTATACAGGCTCCACAATCATGATATATCATTTTTTTCAAGTTTCATCAAAATCGAATTAAAATTGTGACCTTTACAGCGTCCACAACCTTGATATACCATTTTTTAACAGTATTCGCGTACAAACGGCGGCCATTTTGTGTGGCAATTTTGGTCTGATTTTCCCGAAATTCGAACTCAACCTTCCTTACGGTGTAACAGTAATATAATCAAACATTTTTTTAAATCGGATAATAATTGTGACCTCCAAGCTAAAAAAAGGCAATTTTGCGTATAATCAGGGGCCATAATTCAGGAAGTTACGATCCGATATGCGCAAATATCAAAAGGAAGCAAGATCTCTGGGTTATAACCATGAATTTCAAGTTTCATCAAAATCGAATCAAAATTGTGACCTCCACAGGGTCCACAACCTTGATATACCATTTTTTAACAGTATTCGCATACAAACGGCGGCCATTTTGTATGGCAATTTTCGTCCGATTTTCCCAAAATTCGAACTCAACCTTCCTTAGGGTGTAACGGTGATATAATCAAACGGTTTTTTAAATCGAATAATAATTGTGACCTCCAAGCTAAAAAAAAGGCGATTTTGCGTATAATCAGGGGCCATAATTCAGGAAGTTACGATCCGATATGCGCAAATATCGAAAGGAAGCAAGATCTTTGGGTTATAACCATGAATTTGAAGTTTCATCAAAATCGAATCAAAATTGTGACCTCCACAGGGTCCACAATCTTGATATACCATTTTTTAACAGTATTCGCGTACAAACGGCGGCCATTTTGTATGGCAATTTTCGTCCGATTTTCCCGAAATTCGAACTCAACCTTCCTTAGGGTGTAACGGTGATATAATCAAACGGTTTTTTAAATCGAATAATAATTGTGACCTCCAGAGGGACCACAAGCTAAAAAGGGTGATTTTTCGGACAATCAGGGGCCATAATTCAGGAAATTACATTCCGATAGCCGCAAATATCGAAAGGAACCAAGATCTTTGGGTTACAAACATGCATGTCAAGTTTCATCAAAATCGGTTCAAAATTGTGACCTCTATAGGGTCCACAAGCTAAAAACGTGATTTTTCGTACAATCAGGGGCCATAATCCATGAAGTTTTGATCCGATACATGCCAATATCGAAAGGAACCGAGATCTTATGGGGATAAACCTATATTTCAAGTTTCGTCAAAATTGGATAAGAATTGTGACCTGTAGAGAGTCCACAAACAAATTGTGGACGGACGGACGTCCGGACGGACGGACGGACGGACGGACGGACGGACGTCCGGACGGACAGGGGCGACGACATAATACGTCCACATGAAAATGTGGGCGTATAAAAATGATATATCATGGTTGTGGACCCTGTATAGGTCACAATTTTAATTCGATTTTGATGAGGAAGGTTGAGTTCTAATTTCGTGACAATCGTACCAAAATTGCCGGACGAAATGGTCGCCGTTTGTACGCGAATAGTGTAAAAATATGGTATATCATGGTTGTGGACTCTCTACAGGTCACAATTCTTATCCGATTTTGATGAAAAGTCACATTTCTAGGTTGTGTACCGTCACACCATAATCATTGTCGGTTTCGAATTTCATTAATATCAGACTGGAACTGACCAACTAAATGGCTGCTCCCAATACAGTATGAAATACAGGACTTAAAGATGTAGGAAAAATCACTTTCGGTATTGCTTGTTCTCTGTCCATCTCTTGAAAATGTGGGCGTATCCTGCCTGGCAGTGCCAGCCTATCTTTTTTATATTTAGTATTTTTTTAAATTTTGTATTTATATAAGTGACCTTAATTTTGTCTATATTTAGGCTTTTGTGATTACTAAAGCCTATTGTGATTACTAAAATTATTATTATTTATTATTATTATTTTATTTTTCGGGGGAGCCTATTTCTCAGTGTCTGTAACAGATACAGATCTGGGACATAATTTTCTATCAGGAAACCATATGGTGGCTATCCCTTCCACTGTATTTGAAACTTCTGTGCAGACCGGAAGTGGCCGAATTTCGTGCGGCGCCCAAAAATTAAAAAACGGCCGTAGATTCGTCAATTCTGTATCTATTTTCATACAAATTACATTTCTGGAAACCCTGAGTCTTTTCTCGGACGATAGCAGTTGAAAATTTTGCAATTTCGAAACTTCGCCGCTGACTTCTAGCGTTCGAAAAATGAAAATATGTTGTTTAAGACACATTTTTTGTTATTTTTCAAAATTTTAAAATTTGACCTACAATTTTGGATACCTGAAGGCAATCTGGTTCCAGTAATATAAGTTTCATTCAGAGTTATCGCCCTTTATTTTTCGATTTTTTTCGAATTTTCTTCACATTTTGTGAGCTTAAGTTTCGTTTTACGGCCAGATTGACGTTTCTGAAATTCCTGGAACATGATGTAATATGGTCAAACCACCGTTAAAAGCAATTTCAACAACAATCCGTAAACCGGAAGTAGTCGAAATAATATGCAATATTTTGAAAAAAAAGTGAAAAATGAGTGTTTTTTGTAAAAACACGATTTCTCCGTCCGATATCAACGGATTAAACGAATTAAGGTATCATTTGGTCGGGCGGTGATTGGACCACTGAATGATACCCAATTTTAAAATTTTTTCTATCGAGAGTCCTTTCGGAGGTTTTTTGCATGAAGCCATCCAATAAGACTTTATCTGGAATAGGTGAAATAACGGACTGAAAATCGATAAAAGTCGAAAAATCGTGAAATTTTGGAAAATGCTCTACTATTTTTTTATTTTAAGAGATTTTCAAAACAAGATTGTATATATTCAGATAGCTGACCTAATTACGATTCTAACGATGTATAATATGTATGTAGTTATTGAAATTTAATTTTCGATATATTTTTTTTTGGCATTTTTGGCACTTTTGAACATAGGATATCTCAGGGGCATTTTATCTGATCAGATAATGTAATATGTCATTACAGAGCCCTGTGGCTATTTTAGTGCCCAAACCAGCTATGAAAACTATTCCGACAATAATAGCCATACCGGAAGTATTCAAAAAATGAAAAAAATGTTAAAAACATTGTCGCACTTGCGAAAAACTTGATTTCTCCCTTAGGTAATAGCGGACCAAAAGAACTAAAGTGTCGCTGGATAGCCCTATTAATGGACCATCATATGGTGTCTAAATAATACGATTTCGATGATAAGGAAATAAATTATTGTATGCCAAAAATCTAGTATTTTCCGATTTTTTAACATTCTGAGACGCCCTTTTCTCGAAAACAACGCCGCAGATTTTTCTTAAACTTTTCTTACTCAAAGTCCTATCGGTTGTCTATATAGTGAATCCAAAATGAAAAGCATTGAAATAATATAAGAGGTCCAAAAATGGCCTCAAACTTTGAAAAAAATTGAAAAATCGTTAAATTTTTGGAAACGCTCTTTAATTTATCTTTTTTTCCAAAACTACTCAATGGATGTTTCTGACACTTCTGGTACAGAAAGTTAAGTATCCAAAGAACTTCGTAAATCTGTCACGACATAGATCGTAAAACCGGAAGTAGTCAAAAAAATGTCCGATATTTTGAAAAAAAATCTTTTTTACGAAAACCTTTTTTATTTATGAATATTTTTGGATGGTATTTTACACAGGGTTAAAATATCATCCTGCTTGAGCAGAAATGATTAAAAAAAATGTCTCGGTAATTTGCGTTAGCCGCCATCGGCTAATTTAGTTTTTCGTAACCAGAAAAACTATTTATTGTGCGATTTGTATAAAACAAAGTTCATATGCTCCGTGGTCCCAATTGCAATTTTTTTTGTTACGGTGAAATTTTTCTGTCGGCAACGGAAGTGACGTAATATTAACAAAAACTACAATTTTGACAGTTCGGTACCACTTTTTGAAAGCAAATATTTTTTTTTTCAAAACTGATATAACTAAAAGGATGCACCCTGCAAAGGTGTATAAAATCTTTAGCTCAGATTTTTTAAATTTCAATTTCATTTTCGGGCAATTTCGAATAAAATGTAAAATAAAGTGTAAAATTCAATTATTTACAATTAATTCAGCGTCCTCATATTTTGAAATATTTATTTGTGATTTTCATAAACTCGTAGCAATAATCGAGACAAAGAGAATGTATGCGAAAATTAGTTTGTAATATGAGCAGTTGCCGAGAAATATGCAATTTTGCATGCATCACTTTTCACGTTATTTTGCCTATAAAAGAGTGAATTATTATTCGATTTGCAATATTTTTTTTCCATTTGATGCCTAATGTCAATGTGGACTAGGTCAAGCCAATTTTACATTCTCACTGTGACCGGAAATGACATTTCTGCAAAAACTGTATTTTTAACCTAAAAAACAAATATTTTATTCAAATGAGTCTGCCTTATAATATTTTTAAAATATTGATATTTGATTCCCATCAACGAATAGAATGAAACCATACGACCATACAGATACCACAAAATGGTTTCTAACTTGCAGTACGGTTACAGAGAAATAGGCGATCTTCTATAAGTCACTTTTCAAGGTTTTTGGTCTATAAAAGTGTCAATTATTATTCGATTTTTATAATTTTTTTACCATTTGATGCCTTATGCCATTTATGACTTCTATCAACTAAGTTAACATTTTCAATATCACCGGAAGTAATGTAATTTTTGTAAAAAAAACGTATTTTTAGCCTTCAAAATAAACATTTTTTTGAAGGGATTTATATTTATTATTTGTGTAACTTTATAACGTCTGACTCTAACGGGCAGTAATATTGAATCAATACCATCATATTGATATCTAGAAAAGGCTTCTAGCATGTTCCCTTGTCGAATAATAGCCAATTTTCCAAGGGTCACTTTTAATTATTTTACCTTCTTAATTTCAGTTTATGGGTTATAGGTTAATTTTTCATTGCCCGATATGTATTAAACAAATTTTGTATGTTGCAAATTTTTGACTTATTTTTCACCTATAAAAATTTCTTTCGGCACCGGAAGTGACGTAATTTTGCCATAATTTACAATTTTGACCGGTCTTTTCGCCAGCAAATATTACTTTTACATATGATAGAGGGTGTCACTGAAGCAAAACAACTAAAGTATAGTTCGGTAGCTCAATGGGTTGGCTATGGTATAATAAACTTCCTGTATGATTCCTGAAAGCCGGTTCAGTGCTGCTTGCAGGTCTAGTTATTATTATTTTTATAATCCCAGTATAGGGATTATATAATCCTAGTAGTTTAGGGATTATTAATTCGCAACGTATTGCGCATGCGCAGTAATTCTATTGTCTATATATACCCGGTAACGGGATTATTTTTGTTACCAGTTGATAAAGGGCGAACGCCCGAAACGCGTCCTGGATAAAACCTTCATATCTACACAGTCTTGTCTAGTAAATCAGTAATTACTTATCTAGTATCCAAAAAAAAAATCTGGTCATTCTGACCTATATTTCGATGATTTTTTTGAAAATTTTGATCCTTAATTTCATCAAGGGGAGATAATTCAGAAAATTTCTAATTATATATTTGAAGTCACATCGGTAAGATCTACTTATATACTAAATTTCATGAAAATCCTACAACTATTAAAGAAGTTGTCAAATTGGTCTAAACTTCCGATTCGAAATCGCAGCGACGAATCTTCGAAATTTGAAAATGTGAAACTGCAGATCAAAATGATTTTTTTCAAGGTATTCAAAGAAAAAAGAATTAGTAAAATCGGTCAAAATATAACAAAGTTACGACTATGCATTGCCAGTTTTTTCGTTCGTAAAATACGGTGATTTCGGATTCGTAAAACGTTTTGAAAATATATTTAATCAAGGTTCGCAACCCTTTTTTTGGGGGGGTAGGTCAAAACTTCAGAAAGATCCTATAGATTCTGAGAAATCCGATTTGCAGAAAACACACACAAAAAAAAAATAATAATAATAACTTTAACAGAAACAATAAGCTTTCATATGTAATATGAAAGATTAATAAGAATAATAATTTTAACAAAAACAATAGTGTTTCACACAAGCTTCACAGTGTGAAACCCTAATAAAGTAGTTTTATCAACAAAGCACCGAGGGTGGAGATTGGAGTTGTGGAACTGGTGAAATAAACTCGATCACCAAATAGTACAACACCGCCATGATAATCTCTGAATTCGATGATCGACATTTGTTGAAAATGTGGGCGTATATTGTCGTCGCCCCTGTTCGTCCGTCCGTCCGGACGTCCGTCGGTCCGTCCACAATTGTTTGTGAACAGTCTACAGGTCACAATTTTTATCCGATTTCAATGAAACTTAAAATATAGGTTTATCACCCTAAGATCTCGGTTCGTTTCGATATTTGCACCAATCGGATCGTAACTTCCTGAATTATGGCCCCTGATTGTCCGAAAAATCGCCCTTTTTAGCTCGTGGTCCCTCTGGAGGTCAAAATTGTTATCCGATTTAAAAAAACGTTTGATTATATCACCATTCCATGGTTATGACGGTTGTGTTCGAATTTCGTGAAAATCGGAACAAAATTGACGGACAAAATGGCCGCCGTCGTACGCGAATAGTGTGAAAATATGTTATATCAAGGTTGTGGACCTTATAGAGGTCACAATTTTGAACCGATTTTGATGAAACTTGACATGTATGTTTATAACCCAAAGATCTTGGTTCCTTGCAATATTTGTGCCCATCGGATCGTAACTTCCTGAATTATGGCCCCTGATTGTCCGAAAAATTGTCCTTTTTAGCTTGTGGTCCGTCTGGAGGTCAAAATTGTTATCCGATTTAAAAAAAACGTTTGATTATATCACCGTTCCATGGTTATGAAGATTGAGTTCGAATTTCGTGAAAATCGGACCAAAATTGACGGACAAAATGGCTGCCGTTTGTACGCGAATAGTGTGAAAATATGTTATATAAAGGTTGTGGACCTTATAGAGGTCACAATTTTGAACCGATTTTGATGAAACTTGACATGTATGTTTATAACCCAAAGATCTTTGTTCCTTTCGATATTTGCGCCCATTGGATCATAACTTCCTGAATTATGTCCCCAGATTGTCCGAAAAATCGCTTTTGTTAGCTTTTGGTCCCTCTGGAGGTCAAAATTATTATCTGATTTAAAAAAACGTTTGACTATATCACCGTTACATGGTAATGATGAGAGAGTGTGAATTATGTGAAAATCGGACTAGAATTGACACACAAAATGGCCGCCGTTTGTACACGAATACTGTAGTGTGAAAATATGTCATATGAAGGTTGTGGACCCTATAGAGGTCACAATTTTGAATCGATTTTGATGAAACTTGACATGTATGTTTATAACCCAAAGATCTTGTTTCCTTTCGATATTTGCGCCCATCGGGTCATTACTTTCTGAATTATGTCCCCTGATTGTACGAAAAATCACCCTGTTTAGCTTGATTATAAAAACCAAACAAATTCTAATGATTTTCTGATAATTCCTTAATATGCGACAACTCTTGTTGACTGCCCGGAGGATTTGGCTGCTGTGTAGGCGTATTTTTCGTTGCCTGGCAACCTATTTTTTTAATATTTAGTACTTTCAAATACTTACAAAGAGGAAAAACACAGGATTTAAAAGAGGGGCAAAGCTAATATTTGTAGGTACCGGTAAGCTTATTAATTGATAATGACAGACGTGTACAATGATGTATTAAAAACCACTTGCTTGTAAATCATACGGCGATGTGAGTGGTTATTTAATGTTGAAACTTGATACCAAACGGTTAATTTTTACTAACCGGTTAATAGTCACGGTTATTCGAATAACAAAAAGTCCTAACCGTAGGATCACTAACGTTTGATCATATCACTGTTACACCGTAATGAAGGTTCAGTTCTAATATCATGAACATCAGACCAAAATTGCCAAACAAAATGGCCGCTGCTTTTACGCAAATAAAATAAAAAAATGGTACATCAAGCTTGTGGACCCTGTAGAGGTCACAATTTTAATCTGATTTTGATGAAACTTGAAATGCATGTTTACAACCCACAGATCTTGGTTCCTTCCAATATTTGCGCATATCGAATTGTATTTATTTTAATGAACTTTTATTTTACAATTTTTAGATGGAGAATTCAGGAGTGGTACATATGTTAGAAAATAACAAAACGGATGGTAGGAATGATTTAATTAAAGTTTTATGCTTGAATATATAATAGTGTCATATCAATTTCTTGTGTACACTCTACAGGCTACATTTGAAATTGATATCTGTTGTTTGCATTAGTGAGATGAAGAATCCTATTTAATTTCAATAACTTCCGTTAATATCTTCTGAAGTTATGGCCCTTGTTTCACTTTGTTGCACCTTGTGAACGCTCTATAGACAAAAGTTATCAACCCAACTGATCTGTATGACATTAATATGCATCATTTAAATTAGTAAAACAAAGAATCCTATAGATTTTCAGCAATTTCCATTAAAAGGACAATAACATTCTTGCTGGCTTGGTAGCACCAGAAAATAAATAATACCCCTATTCTAAGTACTAGATATTTAAGTGTCCTACCTGTTGTGTAAATTATCCATTACAACCTATTTTACTTGTCCAGAGAGTTCGAAAATATTTTAAAATCCAAGTCAGATTTGAAAAGGTGTACGTTAGACTTTTCAAATCAATTGGTTGAATTTTTCCAATTTTTTTAAAATAGGTGTGTTAAGATGAAATTTATATCATCTAAAATAATACGATTTGTTGACAAGAATGAAGATTGGGACATATTATTCAGTTACAACAAGAGTGTTATTGGGGCTTTAATTACATCTAAAGTCATGGCCCTTGTTTCACTTTGTTTAATCTTGTGAATGCTCTAATAACAGCAGTTATATATCATCAGATCTGTTTAAAATTTATATGCATCGTTTAAATTAGTGAAACAAAGAATCCTATTGAATTTCAGCAATTCCATTAATTACGCCGTGAGTTAGGCCCTTGTTTCACTTTGTTGTACGTTGTGAATGCTCAAACGACAAAAGTTATTATTCGATCTATATAAAATTTATGTGTCTCATTTAAATTGGTTAATTAAACGAACAAGCCTATTGAGTTTCAGCAAATTTCTGTTAATCAGGCATGATTTTTTTCCGTTATTTAACGGATTTCCGCTATTTTTATCGGCCGTGGGTCGTTTTCGTAAATCATCTAAATTTGCAATAAAAATTTTAGGGGGGGGGGGGGGGGGGTAGGGTATGGGAGAGTGTTTTGACTTTGTCTGATGATCATTATTTTTTATATTATGTCCGTATCGTGATGATAAAAAAAAAACCCGTGTGTTGAAGTAAAGACAAGACTGGTAGTTTTGTTATCAAGTCTTTTCATCAACAACGGTGTAAACACGGTCTGTGGTCTGGCTAATGTAGTCTATTTACACAAGATTAACCAGTGTATGTTTCAATTGCCGTGTCAATTCAGAAAATTAAATGCATGGTAATCGAGACTTGAGAAAAACATTTGGCAGCCATCTTAATCGGTCGTTTTGCTTCACCTGTGATAAAACGTTGGTTGATTCACAACTTTTCCTACCTGCGCTCATTTCTTTCGGCTCAGTTTCTATTATTATTTATATATTGTCATTTTCTGTGGCTCTAATAATATTTTTTAGGCATCAATGATGCAAAAAAAATATTAATCTATTTTAGCTAATTGAAATAAAATTTTTTTTAATTTAAACGATCATTATTAATACTGTGGTACGAACTATCCCGAGTAAAAAGTGAAAGGAGAACGCACATACCGGCATTCTGTACTGAAATAAAAATGGCGACCGGTAAAAGTATCTGTTTTTATTTTTGCGTTTGTGTTAAAATTTGCTGTACCAGGTTCATTTTTAATCAAAGCATTTACCATCCAAATGTCTTCAGAGTGCTCGATTTGAGGTTAAATTTTGAAAAAAATTTCCGGGGGGGCATGCCCCCGAACCCCCCTAGAGGTTCGGCACGCCTGCGGCATGCCTCAATCGTCGTCTCCGGCAGCAAATTTTGGCCTACGGCCAAAATCAGTTATTTTTTTGGGTCCACAGAAACATGCCTGGTTAATTGCATCTAGAGGTGTGGCCCTTGTTTCACTTTGTTGAATCTTGTGAACTTGGAACAACAAAAGTTGTCACCCAATCTGTTTGATATCCATATGCATCATTTCAATCAGTGAAAATGAACAGTCCTTCACGTTTAAGGGGAGCTTTTGCTCCTGTTCCTCTCAATGCACATCGGCTTTCCTTCGCAGGAGTCATTAAAGACTCTTGCAAATTAGCTAAATCGCTTCCGTCAATTATTTCACTAGTTATGGCCCATGTTTTACTTTGTTGTATGTTATCTTCCGATCTGTATGAAATTTATATGCATTATTTGAAGAAGTAAAATGAAAAAAAAAGCCTTTCGAATTTTAACAATTTCTGTATATTACTTCCTGAGTTACGAACCTTGTTTTAGTTTTTAGACCCTTGTGAACCCTCAAATGACGAAAATTATGATGTCATCTGTATGAAATTGTTTATTAAATGCCCTTATTTACCTACAAAAGAAAAGATATGTGTCAACCTTTGTTGACCTCTCGGATGATTTAGCTGCTATTGGTGTATATTTTTTTGCCTGGCAACCTTTCTTTATTCGGAGAAATCATGGCGCTGAACAATTTGCATATTAAAAATGCAGTTGCACATAGGTCTTTAGTATCCATTGAAATAGATCCCGATTCAAAATAGATTGTATGCAGAATTAGAGATCATTTGATTAATTTATCCCTGAGATATTGACCATTAAGTCCTATAGATTATATGTTATGTGTATTTCATGAAGATTATTGAAGGTCAATTAGTTATTGGATTTTTATACGTCCACATTCATAATGCGTATACGTGGATACACACCGTGTAATTGAGGACTTGGGTCGAAAAATGATTTGCTGAGGATGCTTAGGAGAGTTCAAATATAGATATATCTGAAAATCTTGTAATTCTAGTTTTTTCCTCGGTGGACGGTACAGTACATGTATGGTGTTTTAACCTGAACAAATTATGGTGTGTATTCTCTCGGAAAATCTACGTCCTTGTTCATTTGAACATGTACATGTCCGGGACATTGTCCTCGATAGAGCTGTTTTAAACGTGTACACACAATCACGTGATCATTACGTTACGTCGGTATAAAATGGCGGATTAATTTTGATAGAAAGTTTTTCTCCTTAGTTTGAAATGTGGTCGTCACCCCCGTCCGTCCGTCTGTCCGGCGTTCCGGCGTCCACAATTGCTTGTGGACGCTCTAGAAGCTAACGTTAATATCCCATTGACTTTAAATTTATACATAGTGTTTAAGGTCATGAGACGAAGACGCCTATTGTTTTTCAGCGATTTCCGATAATAACTACCAGAGTTATGGCCCTTGATCACTTCAAAAAATCTTGTGGACGCTCTAGAGGCCAAAGTTTATATCTGATTGACTTTAAATTTATACACAGTGTATACACAGTCATAAGACAAAGAATCCTATTGATTTTCAGCAATTTCCGATAAATAGTGCCAGAGTTAATATCCAATTGACTTTAAATTTATACACAGTGTCTAAGGTCATGAGAGGATGAGGCCTATTGATTTTCAGCGATTTCCGATAATTACTGCCAGAGTTATGGCCCTTGATCACTTCAAAAAATTTTGTTGACGCTCTAAAGGCCAAAGTTAATATCCGATTGACTTTAAATTAAAACACAGTGTTTAAGGTCATAAGACAAAGAAGTCTATTGATTTTCAGCGATTTCTGATAATTCGTTCCAGAGTTGTGGCCCTTGATCACTTCAAAAAATCTTGTGGGCGCTCTAGAGGCCAAAGTTAATATCGACTGATTTTAAATTTAAACACAGTGTTTAAGGTCATGAGACGAAGAAGCTTATTTATATATTCAGCAATTTTCGATTATTAGTGCCAGAGTTATGGCCCTTGATCACTTCAAAAAATCTTGTGGACGCTCTAGAGGCTAAAGTTAATATCCGATTGACTTTAAATTTATACACAGTGTCTAAGGTCATGAGAGGAAGAATCCTATTGATTTTCAGTGATTTCCGATAATTAGTGCTAGAGTTATGGCCCTTGATCACTTCAAAAAAATCTTGTGGACGCTCTAGACGCCAAAGTTAATATCCGATTGACTTTAAATTTATACACAGTGTTTAAGGTCATGAGACGAATAGGCCTATTGATTTTCAGCGATTTCTAATAATTAGTGCCAGAGTTGTGGCCCTTGATTACTTCAAAAAATCTTGTGGATGCTCTAGAGGCCAAAGTTAATATCCGATTGACTTTAAATTTGTACACAGAGTTTAAGGTGTTGAAACGAACAAATGTTTTGATTTTCAATGAATTTTGATAACTGAACAGCTAAATCCATCATATTAAATGTTTCCTATACTAATTGTTAGTGTGGGGCAAAACTTTATAAAAAGCAAACAAATTCTAATGATTTTCTGATAATTACATAATGAGTTGTTACTCTTAATCAGATTTTAGTGTATTATAAATGTTTCATTACCGAAAAAAGTAAAAATATGCGACAACTCTTGTTGACTGCCTGGACGATTTAGCTGCTATGGGGCGTATGTTTCGTTGCCTGGCAACCTATCTTTTAGCTTGTGGTCCCTCTGGAGGTCAGAATTATTATCCCATTTAAAAAACTGTTTGATTATATCACCGTTACATCGTAATGAAGGTTGAGGTCGAATTTCGTGAAAATCGGACCAAAATTGACTGAAAAAATGGCTACCGCTTGTACGCGAAGAGTGTAAAAATATGGATCAAGGTTGTGAACCCTGTAGAGGTCACAATCTTCATTCAATTTTGATGAAACTTGAAACTCATGTTTACAACTTAACAATCTTAGTTCCTTTCGATATTTGTGCATATCGGATTGTAACTTCCTGAATTATGGCCCCTGATTGTGCGAAAAATGACCTTTTTTTTAGCTTGTGCTGGGGTCAGAATTATTATCCCATTTAAAAAACCGTTTGATTATATCACCGTTACATCGTAATGAAGGTTGAGGTCGAATTTCGTGAAAATCGGACCAAAATTGGCAGCTGTTCTTGTCAGGCCATCCATCCTTCATCACGAACAAGGGGAAACCACGCTAGAAAATCTAGATGAACTTTGTCACCCAATGCAGGGATCAAACACCCAACCTCAAGGGTACCGAGCCAGCATCTTACCCACTTAGCAACATGATCCCCAGTCGAATTTGAAGCCTACTGAAATGAACCTTTATAACCCAAAGATCTTAATTCATTTCGATATTTGCACATATCAAATTCTAACTTAATGATGTAGGAAAAATCACTTTCGGTATTGCTTGTTCTCTATCCATCTCTCGAAAATGTGGGCGTATCCTGCCTGGCAGTGCCAGCCTATCTTTTATAATCACCTATTATGTCGTCGCCCCTGTCCACAATTTGTTTGTGGACTCTCTACATGTCACAATTCTTATCCGATTTTCACGAAACTTGAAATATAGGATTATCCCCAAAAGATCTCGGCTGCTTTCGATATTGGCATGTATCGGATCAAAACTTTATGGATTATGGCCCCTGATTGTACGAAAAATCACGTTTTTAGCTTGTGGACCCTATAGAGGTCACAATTTTGAACCGATTTTGGTGAAACTTGACATGCATGTTTATAACTCAAAGATCTTGGTTCCTTTCGATACTTGCGCCTATCGGAATGTAATTTCCTGAATTATGGCCCCTGATTGTCAGAAAAATCACCCTTTTTAGCTTGTGGTCCCTCTGGAGGTCACAATTATTATCCGATTTTAAAAAAACGTTTGATTATATCACCGTTACACCCTAAGGAAGGTTGAGTTCGAATTTCGGGAAAATCGGACGAAAATTGCCATACAAAATGGCCGCCGTTTGTACGCGAATACTGTTAAAAAATGGTATATCAAGGTTGTGGACCATGGGTTCCACGTCGACCGTATATGCCGGTCGGGACCGGGGGCTATATAAAATGACCGTAACTAGATCTGACCCAACGGTCATTTTGCACGCCGGAAAAATAGCCTTTTTTTTCCAAACCCAAATTTTCAAACATGGCTACGATCGACATCGGCAATAAAATTGTACGCCCGCGCATGTAAAGATAAGAGAAGCCACATAATCTCATGATTGGTGTTATAAGAGTTGTATACATAGTCGTCAATAGATTATACTGGGCTTTGTGTTGATAATTAATGATGATTGTCTTATAGCAGAACAATAAAAGTTAATTGATATTTGGGAATTTTATCAAAGGCGTGAAGCGGTCCACTCTTTGTCGATCACCTATTGTCCACGTGTCATAAGAATTTTCTAGAACAAAGCCGTTTACCGCTATTACACTTACGTACGATATAAACGAGATTATTATGATCTTCGAAAAAGGGCCGTTTATATGAAGTACTGCTCTTCGAATCCAACCAACTGTCATATTAAATAAAACAGCATAGAAATTACGTAAATCCTCAACAACGTACGTGTTTGGAGAAAACTGCATTATAATTTTTTATAGTGATATTACGGCTTTGTTGGAATTGTAGAAATAAAATCTAGAGATTAGTTAACATGCTTACCAAAAAATTTAGAAGATTACGTATTCCAGTGCTATCGTGTAGCAATATTGATGATTCCACATGTTATAAAAATGCTGTGTATATACGGAAGCCGAGCTCTTACACACGACGATATTATAGGGGGCGCTAGTGTCGCCAGCTTGGAAGTTAGCAGTCCGAGATTAGTTATTCATTATTAACATTTGCGTCACAATTTTGCGGCCCGTAACGCCGTAAGAGATGTTCTAAAACAAATAAATGTGAGATATATGCCATGGATACTTATATATTTATCAGCATATCGTATTTTTTGTATTACAACTCATAAATTATCCAGGTCAGTGTGTTTTCTATAGAGCACGTGGTAATTACGTGTCACCCACTGGAATGGTTTTTCTACGGCCAATTCAGCTATTTCGATTAATTAAGTAGCCCAAAGGGAATATTTAATTACTAAATAATTATCATAAGTCTTACTAATATTTCATTTTTAAGTCCAATATATATTTTTTTGTGTACCCCATGCTGACAAAGTGGTGTAGACACGTGAATTCACAATACTCCACGATGAATAAAAAATGTTTGACTTTTCTACTTTGTATACTAAAATTCCCCATAGTAAATTAAAAGCCAGGTTGAAAGACATCATTCACAGTGTCTTTTCATCTAAATCGGGAACTGCTAGATATCAATATTTAGTTGTTAATTACAAATCCACGTATTTCGTTAAGAATCACAGTGATTCCAAAAACAAATTCACCGCCATCAAGATAATTCAGATGTTGGATTTTTTAATTGATAACATCTTTGTTGAATTTGGAGGGGAAATAATATATCAGCAAGTGGTAGGTATCCCAATGGGCACCAACTGTGCACCGTTGCTTGCTGATTTATTTCTCTATTCGTACGAAGCCGATTACATCCAAGCGCTCGTTAAAACAAATAAACGATTGGTCAGAAATTTTAATTTCACTTATCGATATATCGATGACGTTTTATCACTTAATAATCCAAAATTTAGTGATTATGTCGAATTCATATATCCTGATGAGCTGGAAATTAAAAACACCACTGACAGTGACAATTACGCTTCCTACTTGGATCTGCGTCTCGATTTTGACAATTGCCATAAACTGAGTGTTAAATTGTACGATAAACGTGATGACTTTGACTTTCCGATTGTTAACTTTCCATTTATTAGTAGTAACATTCCAATATCACCAGCTTATGGAGTGTTTGTGTCTCAGCTAATTCGGTACGCGAGAGCTTGTTCCTTTTATTCTGATTTTTTAAGTAGATCGAGGCATTTGTCATCTAAGCTTCAACTACAAGGATACGTGCGCACTAAACTTATAAAAACCTTTAAAAAGTTTTATGGCCGTCATGTTGACTTGATTGGTAAATATAACGTGTCTCTCTCGGTTATTATTCTAGATATATTTAATTGACAGGTATACTAATACTATCTCACTGATTATATGTCCACTACATAGTTAACACAGTTCATCACGTGCATTTTGCATACCGATAGTTCATTGGCCAATCACGCTATTTTATCGACATTTTGCCTAATAGTTTGGATGCAGCTATGGCGGGTGTGGCGCCAGGCAGGGTAAGCTTACTCTTCCGGACACCTGTTACCACTGTTTGTCGTGTATTTTGTACACGGGGAGCAGTCCATTTGCTGATTACACTATTTTGCCTATAACGTTTTTTTAGGACTTCGAATTCTGTTTAATGGTTTGGATTGTTCGTACTTGGTTTTATTTTATATGAATTTACTTTGCAAAGTTTTCGTGCGTTCTCAAAAATGACCGGTAGTGAAAATTTTGAAGTGGAAGCCCTGTGGAGGTCACAATTTTTATTCGATTTTGATGAAACTTGAAATTCATGGTTATAACCCAAAGATCTTGCTTCCTTTCGATATTTGCTCATATCGGATCGTAACTTCCTGAATTATGGCCCCTGATTATACGCAAAATCGCCTTTTTTTTAGCTTGGAGGTCACAATTATTATTCGATTTAAAAAACCGTTTGATTATATCACCGTTACACCCTAAGGAAGGTTGAGTTCGAATTTCGTGAAAATTGGACGAAAATTGCCATACAAAATGGCCGCCGTTGTACGCGAATACTGTTAAAAAATGGTATATCAAGGTTGTGGACCCTGTAGAGGTCACAATTTCGATTCGAATTTGTTGAAACTTGAAATTCATGGTTATAACCCAAAGATCTTGCTTCCTTTCGATATTTGCGCATATCGGATCGTAACTTCCTGAACTATGGCCCCTGATTATACGCAAAATCGCCTTTTTTTTAGCTTGGAGGTCACAATTATTATCCGATTTAAAAAAACGTTTGATTATATTACCGTTACACCCTAAGGAAGGTTGGGTTCGAATTTCGGGAAAATCGGACCAAAATTGCCATACAAAATGGCTGCCGTTTGTACGCGAATACTGTTAAAAAATGGTATATCAAGGTTGTGGACCCTGTAGAGGTCACAATTTTAATTCGATTTTGATGAAACTTGAAATTCATGGTTATAACCCAAAGATCTTGGTTCGTTTCGATATTTGCGAATATCGGATCGTAACTTCCTGAATTATGGCCCCTGGTTATACGCAAAATCACCCTTTTTAGCTTGTGGTCCCTCTGGAGGTCACAATTATTATCCAATTTAAAAAAACGTTTGATTATATCACCGTTACATTGTAAGGAAGGCTGAGTTTAAATTTCGGGAAAATCGGACCAAAATTGACAGACAAAATGGCCACCGTTTGTACGCGAATACTGTTAAAAAAATGATACATCATGGTTGTGGATCCTGTATAGGTCACAATTTTAATTCGATTTTGATGAAACTTGAAATGCATGGTTATAACCCAAAGATCTTGGTTCCTTTCGTTATTTGCACATATCCGATCGTAACTTCCTGAATTATGGCCCCTGGTTGTCCGAAAAATCGCTTATGGTCCCTCTGGAGGTCACAATTATTATCCGATTTAAAAAAACGTTTGACTCTATCACCGTTACACCCTACGGAAGGTTGAGTTCGAATTTCGAGAAAACCGGACCATAATTGCCAGAAAAAATGGCCGCCGTTTGTACGCGAACAGTGTAAAAGTATGGTATATCAAAGTTGAGGACCATGTAGAGGTCACACTTTGAATTCGATTTTGATGAAACCTGAAATGCTTGTTTATAACCTAAAGATCTTTATTCTTTTCGATATTTGCGCATATCAAATTGTAACTTAATGAATTATGGCCTTTGATTGTAGGAAAAATCACTTTCAGTATTGCTTGTTCTCTGTCTATCTCTCGAACAATTATTATCTGATTTTAAAAAAAAAACTCTGATTATATTAATGTTGCACCGTAAGGTAGGTTGAGTTCGAATTCGTGAAAATTGTACCAAAATTGCCGGACGAAATGGTCGCCGTTTGTATGCAAATAGTGTAAAAATATGGTATATCATGGTTGTGGACTCTCTACAGGTCACAATTCTTATCTGATTTTGACGAAAAGTAACATTTCTAGGTTGTGTACCGTCACACCATAATCATTGTCGGCTTCGAATTTCATTAATATCAGACTGGAACTGACCAACAAAATGGCTGCTCCCAATACAGTATGAAATACAGGACTTAATGAGGAAAAATCACTTTCGGTATTGCTTGTTCTCTATCCATCTCTCAAAAATGTGGGCGTATCCTGCCTGGCAGTGCCAGCCTATCTTTTAGCTTGTGGTACTTCTTGAGGCCAAAATTATTATCCGATTTGAAAAACCGTCTGATTATATCACCGTTACACCATAAAGAAGGTTGTGTTTGAATTTCGTGAAAGTCAGACCAAAATTGACGGACAAAATGGCCGCCGTTTGTAAAGATATGTTTATCAAGGTTATGGACCCTATAGAGGTCACAATTTTAATTCGATTTTGATAAAACTTAAAATACATGTTTATAACCTAAAGGTCTTGGTTACATATTTGCGCATATCGGATTGTAACTTCCTGAACACTGTAGGGGTCACAATTTTGAACCGAATTTGATGAAACTTGAAATGCATGTCTATATCTCAAAGATCTAGGTTCCTTTCAATATTTGCGCATATCGGATCGTAACATCCTGAATTATGGCCCCTGATTGTACGAAAAATCACGCTTTTAACTTGTGGATATTATAGAGGTCACAACTTTGAACCGATTTTGATGAAACTTGACATGTATGTTTGGCCCCTGTTTGTCCGAAAAATCACCCTTTTTAGATTGTGGTCCTTCTGAAGGTCAAAATTATTATCCGATTTAAAAAAACGTTTGATGATATCACCGAATTTCATGAAAATCAGACTAAAATTGACAGACAAAATGGCCGTCGTTTGTAAAGATATGTTTATCAAGGTTATGGACCCTATAGAGGTCACAATTTTAATTCGATTTTGATAAAACTTAAAATACATGTTTATAACCTAAAGGTCTTGGTTACATATTTGCGCATATCGGATTGTAACTTCCTGAATTATGGCCCCTGATTGTCCGAAAAATCGCCTTTTATTGCTTGTGGTCCCCCTGGAGGTCGCAATTATTATCCAATTTAAAAAAAACCATTTGATTATATCACTGTTACACTGCTGCTTGTACGCGAATAGTGTAACAATATTGTATATCAAGTGGACCTGTAGAAGTCACAATTTTAATTTTATTTTGATGAAACTTGAAACAGAGTTTAAGGTCTTGAGACCAACAAATATATCGATTTTCAATGAATTTTTGATAATTGTACAGCTAAATCCATGATATTAAATTTTTCGTATACTAGACATTAGCATGGGCCAGAAATTTATAAAAAACCAAACAAATTCTAATGATTTTTGATAATTACTTAATATGCGACAAATCTTGTTGACTGCCCAGACGATTTATCTGCTGGTGGGCATATGTTTCGTTGCCTGAGAACCTATTTTTATACGCCCACATTTTCATGTGGACGTATATTGTCGTCGCCCCTGTTCGTCCGTCCGTCCACAATTGTTTGTGAACAGTCTACAGGTCACAATTTTTATCCGCTTTCAATGAAACTTTAAACATAGGTTTATCACCCTAAGATCTCGGTTCCTTTCGATATTGGCATGTATCGGACTGTAACTTCATGGGTTATGGCCCCTGATTGTACGAAAAATCACGTTTTTTAGCTTGTGAACAGTGTAGAGGTCACAATTTTGAACCGATTTGGATGAAACTTGAAATGCATGTTTATAACCCAAAGATCTTAGTTCCTTTCGATATTTGCGCTAATCGGATCGTAACTTCCTGAATTATGGCCCCTGATTGTCCGAAAAATCGCCCTTTTTAGCTTGTGGTCCCTCTGGAGGTCAAAATTGTTATCCGATTTAAAAAACCGTTTGATTATATCACCGTTCCATGGTTATGAAGGTTGAGTTCGAATTTCGTGAAAATCGGACCAAAATTGACGGACAAAATGGCCGCCATTTGTACGCGAATAGTGTGAAAATATGTTATATCAAGGTTGTGAACAGTGTAGAGGACACAATTTTGAACCGATTTGGATGAAACTTGAAATGCATGTTTATAACCCAAAGATCTTGGTTCCTTTCGATATTTGCGTCAATCGGATTGTAACTTCCTGAATAATGGCCCCTGATTGTCCGAAAAATCGCCCTTTTTAGCTTGTGGTCCCTCTGGAGGTCAAAATTGTTATCCGATTAAAAAAACAGTTTGATTATATCTCCATTCCTATGGTTATGAAGGTTGAGTATGAATTTTGTGAAAATCAGACCAAAATTGACGGACAAAATGGCCGCCGTTTGTACGCGAATATTGTGAAAATATGTTATATATATATAAAGGTTGTGGACCTTATAGAGGTCACAATTTTGAACCGATTTTGATGAAACTTGACATGTATGTTTATAACCCAAAGATCTTGGTTCCTTTCGATATATTTGCGCCCATTGGATCATAACTTCCTGAATTATGTCCCCGGATTGTCCGAAAAATCGCTTTTGTTCGCTTTTGGTACCTCTGGAGGTCAAAATTATTATCCGATTTAAAAAAACGTTTGACTATATCACCGTTACATGGCAATGAAGAGAGAGTTTGAATTTCGTGAAAATCGGACTAGAATTGACGGACAAAATGGCCGCCGTTTGTACACGAATAGTGTGAAAATATGTTATATCAAGGTTGTGGACCCTATAGAGGTCACAATTTTGAATCGATTTTGATGAAACTTGACAGGTATGTTTATAACCCAAAGATCTTGGTTCCTTTCGATATTTGCGCCCATTGGGTCATTACTTCTTGAATTATGTCCCCTGATTGTACGAAAAATCACCCTTTTTAGCTTGTGGTGCCTGATCTGGAGGTCACAATTATTATCTGATTTAAAAAAAAAAAACGTTTGATTATAAAAACCAAACAAATTCTAATGATTTTTATACGCCCACATTGAAATGTGGTCGTATATTGTCGTCGCCCCCGTCCGTCGGTCCGTCCGTCCGTCCGGCGGTCCGGCGTCCACAATTGCTTGTGGACGCTCTACAGGCTAAAGTTAATATCCGATTGACTTTAAATTTATACACAGTGTTTAAGGTCATGAGACGAAGAAGCCTATTGTTTTTCAGCGATTTCCGATAATAACTACCAGAGTTATGGCCCTTGATCACTTCAAAAAATCTTGTGGACACTCTAGAGGCCAAAGTTAATATCCGATTGACTTTAAATTTATACACAGCGTTTAAGGTCATAAGACAATGACGCCTATTGATTTTCGGCGATTTCCGATAATTAGTGCCAGAGTTATGGCCCTTGATCTCTTTAAAAAAATCTTGTGGACGCTCTAAAGGTCAAAGTTAATATCCGATTGACTTTAAATTTATACACAGTGTTTAAGGTCATAAGACGAAGAAGCCTATTGATTTTCATCGATTTCCGATAATTAGTGCCAGAGTTATGGCCCTTGATCACTTCAAAAAATCTTGTGGACGCTCTAGAGGCCAAAGTTAATATCCGATTGACTTTAAATTTATACACAGTGTTTAAGGTCATAAGACGAAGACGCCTATTGATTTTCAGCGATTTCCGATGATTAGTGCCAGAGTTATGGCCCTTGATCTCCTCAAAAAATCTTGTGGACGCTCTAGAGGCCAAAGTTAATATCCGATTGACTTTAGATTTATACACAGTGTTTAAGGTCATAAAACGAAGAAGCCTATTGATTTTCACCGATTTCCGATAATTAGTGCCAGAGTTATGGCCCTTGATCACTTCAAAAAATCTTGTGGATGCTCTAGAGGCCAAAGTTAATATCCGATTGACTTCAAATTTATACACAGTGTTTAAGGTCATAAGACAAAGACGCCTATTGATTTTCAGCGATTTCCGATAATTAGTGCCAGAGTTATCTCCCTTGATAACTTCAAAAATTCTTGTGACGCTATAGAGTTCAAAGTTACCATCCGATTGACTTCAGATTGATACATAGAGTTTAAGGTGTTGAAACGAACAAGTATTTTGATTTTAAAGGAATTTAGATAACCGAACAGCTAAATCCATGATATTAAATGTTTCATGTATATACTAATTGTTAGCGTGGGTTAAAACTTTATAAAAAGCAATCAAATTCTAATGATTTTCTGATAATTACATAATGAGTTGTTACTCTTAATCAGTTTTTAGTGTATTACAAATGTTTCATTAGCGAAAAAAGTAAAAATATGCGACAACCCTTGTTGACTGCCCAGACAATTTAGCTGCTGTGGGCGTATGTTTCGTTGCCTGGCAACCTATCTTCTGATAATTCCTTAATATGCGACAAATCTTGTTGACTGCCCGGACGATTTGGCTGCTGTGTGGGCCTGGCAACCTATTTTTTAGCTTCTGGTCCCTCTGGAGGTCACAATTATTATCCTATTTTAAAATCCGTTTGATGATATCACCGTTACACCCTAAGGAAGGTTGAGTTCGAATTTCGGGAAAATCGGACCAAAATTGCCATGCAAAATGGCCGCCGTTGTACGCAAATACTGTTAAAAAATGGTATATCAAGGTCGCGGACCCTGTAGAGGTCACAATTTTAATTCGATTTTGATGAAACTTGAAATTCATGGTTATAATCCAAAGATCTTGGTTCCTTTCGATATTTGTGCATATCGGATCGTAACTTCCTGAATTATGGCCCCTGATTATACGCAAAGTCGCCTTTTCTTAGCTTGTGGCCCCTCTGGAGGTCACAATTATTATCCGATTGAAAAAAACGGTTGATTATATTACCGTTACACCCTAAGGAAGGTTGAGTTCGAATTTCAGGGAAAATCGGACCAAAATTGCCATACAAAATGGACGCCGTTTGTACGCGAATACTGTTAAAAAATTGTATATCATGGTTGTGGACCCTGTAGAGGTCACAATTTTAATTCGATTTTGAAAGATCTTGGTTCCTTTCGTTATTTGCGCATATCGGATCGTAACTTCCTGAATTATGGCCCCTGATTGTCTGAAAAATCGCCTATGGTCCCTCTGGAGGTCACAATTATTATCCGATTTAAAAAAAACTTTGACTCTATCACCGTTACACCCTACGGAAGGTTGAGTTCGAATTTCAAGAAAATCTGACTATAATTGCCAGAAAAAATGGCCGCCGTTTGTACACGAACAGTGTAAAAATATGGTATATCAAAGTTGTGGACCCTGTAGAGGTCACAATTTTAATTTCATTTTGATGAAACCTGAAATGCTTGTTTATAACCTAAAGATCTTTACTCTTTTCGATATTTGCGCATATCAAATTGTAACTTAATGAATTATGGCCTTTGATTTTAGGAAAAATCACTTTCAGTATTGCCTGTTCTCTGTCTATCTCTCGAACAATTATTATCTGATTTAAAAAAAACTCTGATTATATTACTGTTGCACCGTAAGGAAGGTTGAGTTCGAATTTCGTGAAAATCGTACCAAAATTGCCGAACGAAATGGTCGCCGTTTGTATGCGAATAGTGTAAAAATATGGTATATCATGGTTGTGGACTCTCTACAGGTCACAATTCTTATCCGATTTTGATGAAAAGTAACATTTCTAGGTTGTGTACCGTGACACCATAATCATAGTCGGCTTCGAATTTCATGAATATCAGACTGGAACTGACTAACAAAATGGCTGCTCGCAATACAGTATGAAATACAGGACTTAATGATGTAGGAAAAATCACTTTCGGTATTGTTCTCTATCCAACTCTCAAAAATGTGGACGTATCCTGCCTGGCAGTGCCAGCCTATCTTTTTAGCTTGTGGTGCCTCTGGAGGTCACAATTATTATCCGATTTAAAAAAACTTTGAGTTCGAATTTCGGGAAAATCGGACCAAAATTGCCATACAAAATGGCCGCTGTTTGTACGCGAATACTGTTAAAAAATGGTATATCATGGTTGTGGACCCTGTAGAGGTCACAATTTTAATTCGATTTTGATGAAACTTGAAATGCATGGTTATAACCCAAAGGGTTGGTTCCTTTCAATATTTGTGCATATCAGATTGTAACTTCCTGAATTATGGCCCATGATTGTACGCAAAATTGCCTTTTTTTAGCTTCTAGTCTCTCTCTGGAGGTCACAATTATTTTCCGATTTAAAAAAACGTTTGATTATAACACTGTTACACCTGGTACCCTATTTTTTTAGTTAGACAGATCACGCCTACGATTGGTAATGTATGAATCGATATGTCCTCGATTTATTTTAATCCGACACACACACATTTGTCCTCAATTTCTATAATTCGAACAGTTGTGTGTCCACACTTTACAATGACAATGTCAAATGAATCAATATGTCTTTGATTTATAGTAATCCTGCACACAGACACCTGTGTTTCCTCAGAATTATAATTTTTAACCCCGGTACTTGAGGTATTTGAGACTTTTTTAATGGAAAGCTGAACAAAATGCAGTTTTTGGCTCAAGTGAATTTGCTATCATTTAATTTTGAAATTTGCACAGCACTTTGGTAATATATTCCGGATGGTGGGGGTAAAATATAAGCCTGTTTTTCTCAAAAATTAAGAGTTTGAGGGCTGGCTCAGTTCAGGGTATTTCGATCGTTTGGACAATTTTTTGTTTTTCGCACTATGCTCATGTACAACCCCTGTTCTTTTTGGAAATATTGGAGCAAGTCTGCTGAAATTTTCAGAGAATCATTCTACATGTATTCTGGGGTGGCTGTGCAAATTTCAGCTTGATAGCTCAATTCAGGCATGATTTTTTTCCGTTTTTTAACGGATTTCCGCTTTTTTCATCGCCATGGGTCGTTTCCGTGAATCATCTAAATTTGCAATAAAAATTTGGGGCATGATGGTAGAGTCTTTTGACTTTTGTCTGACGACATTTATTTCTATATTATAATGTCCTCACCATGTGTTAAAAACAGGACTGGTAATTTTGTTGTCAAGTCTATTCACTAACCACGGCGCTGGATAATGTAGTCTATTTACACAAGGTTAACAAGAGTATGTTTCAATTGCATGGTAATCGAGACTTGAGAATTCTTGTCCAATGAAATTGCAGAAAAGTATTACTCTGCCGACTGGTTCAGTCGTTTCAATTCAGCTGTGATAGTTAGCGTTGGTTGATTCACAACTTTTTACGGCACAGTTTCTATTATAATGAATATATTGGCATTTTCTGTTGCTCTAATAATATATTTTGGTCATCGGTGATGTAAAATAAATATTAACCACTTTTAGGTAATTTAAATAAAAAAAAATATATGATCAAGACCGTATTTAATATCCATATAAATACTCCGGTACGAACTATTCTAAGTAAATAAACACACATTCATTCCGGCATTTCAAGAGTATGCTGACCATGACAGTCGTCTTTTAAAGATCAAATTACGGTACTATGGATAATTTATAACAGGGGCGTAAAATTTTTTTTTAATCCACTAGCCCTGGGCTAGTAGTCTGCAGTCAGGCACTAGCCCGGCATAAATATCCACTAGTCCATAGTTCGACAAAGTAAAGGGCTACACAGTTAACCGGTCACGGTTCGGTTGCACTGGTGAAACGGTTAAAAAAAACCCTACAAATTGATAGAAAACATTGCTGTGGCTACCATTCCTGGATTTGAAGGTCAGACATGATATGAAATGAATGTCACTAAAGACCATATAAATACTTCATATAGCACATGTCATTTGTAATATATCTCGGTAAATTAACGTCCTTAAATTAACACTCGAAGATTTGTTAACGCAAAACCCGAGAACGCCTCAACTAATTGACAAATTAATTGTTTTGCCGTATTTATTTACCTGGTTACTCTGTAAAGAATCTTAAAACGAAACAAATCAGTTTGATTTGTGTTGTGTGAACCTAGTTCTATATTTAGCAGACGCTTTATTGTACTGGTCATGTGATATGTGATATGCTATTGTTTTATGCACAACTGCTATGTACCGTGCTTGCAGACGAATAAAGATGTAGACACAAAATCTCTCGTTTCTACCAACACAACATGGTGTCAGAAGTCGGTTACTTGGTATTTATGTATTGAAATGAATGGATGATTTCATAAACAAGGACTTATTAGTCATTATTACTTATGTTATCCAAAATCCACGAACAAATGATTACATTTTGTCAATAGAAAATATCAAAGTGAAAGTGTCATGGCTACCGGCGGTAACCAAGATGAAGAAGACCGACCTGCAGAGATTCGCAATACTTCGCTTGTACAACCTCCAGAACAATTTAATTTTAGCAATGTTCAGAGTTGGCCCATGTGGATCAGACGTTTTGATAGATACAGAGTGGCGTCAGGTCTTGCCACACAGTCTAATAATCAACAAGTAAATATGCTAATATACAGCATGGGACCACAAGCAGAAGATATATTCCAAAGTTTTGTCTTTGACAATCAAGCCGACAATTCAGATTATGCAATTGTGAAAACCGCATTCCAGAACCATTTCATCATCCGCAGAAATGTCATATTTGAACGAGCCAAATTTAACCAAAGATGTAAACGTGAGGGAGAGTCTGCTGATTCTTTTATTACATCATTACATCCTCTCACTGAGCATTGTGAATTTGGTTTACTTCGTGATCAACTTATTCGCGATCGGATTGTGGTTGGCATAACAGATGTTAGTTTGTCAAAGAAACTACAGTTAAATCCAGCCCTAACATTACAAGCTGCAATTGATACTGTTAGACAACACGAAGCAGTTATTTCTCAAACCAACGAGATTCGTCAAGAACCTGCAGAAGATTTATCTGGTATAAATGCTATTCGTCAATTTAAGAAGAAGCCAGGTGGTCAAGAAAAACGACATTTCAAGAAACCTATCCAATCTTTTCAAGCTCAACAGCAGAAATTTCAAACTGATAAGAAGAATTCCAGTTGCCATCATTGCAGCGGTTCGTCTCATAAACGTGAAGATTGTCCAGCTCATCAAAGCACTTGTAGAAAATGCCACAAAGTTGGACATTGGGACAAAGTGGGTCATAGTAAGCGAGTTTGCCTCAAATTCTAATGATAATCCTTTCAAAGTTAATGTTAAGGTTAATGTTAATGGTTCAAATTTCACTTTTAGAATTGATACAGGTGCAGAAGTCACATTGATTTCGCAGAATGATTTTGATTCTATTAAAAGTAGAAATCCTAACCTAAAGTTACGAGAGAGAGAGAGAGAAATGGGGTTTAACATCCACTCGACACAAACTAGGTCATTTTGGGACTAACATATGTTTTAATCTTATTTCAACAATTCGCTTGCGCGTAGGGGTCTTTAGTAGTGGGAGGAAACCGGAGTGCCCCGATGAAACCCACGTGGTTGAGAAGGCGCCCCTATCTCCATGCCACATACGCTCACACCAGGGCTCGAAACCACAGCCGCAAGCCAGAGGTGACCGGCCAGCTAGAGGTCGAAGCGCTGCACTCTAGACTACTAGGCCATCCCAACCCCCCTAAAGTTACGACCTCCTGAGAAGAACATTGTATGGTCCTTGTAATAATAGGTTACATGTTTTAGCTACATTTAGAGGTATATGCTCAATTAATAATGTAAGCAAACTGCAGGATATTTATCACTGAGAACTGCTAAATCCAGCAAAAACGGGCCACAATGCGTAAATTGTGCATCTTACCTTCAATAGCAATATCCATCGAACAGAAATCTCCTTGTTGATAAATATTACGACACAAAAACCAACCGAATAGTGGTAATTCCCACGCAAAAGGTATTTAAACTGAAATTATTTTAGCTTTTCAACAATCCTCATTCCAGAAGTAGTAACTTTCAATAGCCGTTTCTTATACGCCCACATTTTCATGTGGACGTATTATGTCGTCGCCCCTGTCCGTCCGGACGTCCGTCCGGACGTCCGTCCGGACACAATTTGTTTGTGGACTCTCTACAGGTCACAATTTTTATCCGATTTTGACGAAACTTAAAATATAGGTTTATCCCCAAAAGATCTCGGTTCCTTTCGATATTGGCATGTATCGGATCAAAACTTCATGGATTATGGCCCCTGATTGTACGAAAAATCACGTTTTTAGCTTGTGGACCCTATAGAGGTCACAATTTTGAACCGATTTTGATGAAACTTGACATGCATGTTTGTAACCCAAAGATCTTGGTTCCTTTCGATATTTGCGGCTATCGGAATGTAATTTCCTGAATTATGGCCCCTGATTGTCCGAAAAATCACCCTTTTTAGCTTGTGGTCCCTCTGGAGGTCACAATTATTATTCGATTTAAAAAACCGTTTGATTATATCACCGTTACACCCTAAGCAAGGTTGAATTCGAATTTCGGGAAAATCAGACGAAAATTGCCATACAAAATGGCCGCCGTTTGTACGCGAATACTGTTAAAAAATGGTATATCAAGGTTGTGGACCCTGTGGAGGTCACAATTTTGATTCAATTTTGATGAAACTTGAAATTCATGGTTATAACCCAAAGATCATGCTTCCTTTCAATATTTGCGCATATCGGATCGTAACTTCCTGAATTATGGCCCCTGATTATACGCAAAATCGCCTTTTTTTTTAGCTTGGAGGTCACAATTATTATTCGATTTAAAAAAACGTTTGATTATATCACCGTTACACCCTAAGGAAGGGTGAGTTCGAATTTCGGGAAAATCGGACGAAAATTGCCATACAAAATGGCCGCCGTTTGTACGCGAATACTGTTAAAAAATGGTATATCAAGGTTGTGGCCCCTGTGGAGGTCACAATTTTGATTTGATTTTGATGAAACTTGAAATTCATGGTTATAACCCAAAGATCTTGGTTCTTTTCGATATTTGCGCATATCGGATCGTAACTTCCTGAATTATGGCCCCTGGTTATACGCAAAATCCCCCTTTCTTTAGCTTGTGGTCCCTCTGGAGGTCACAATTATTATCCAATTTAAAAAAATTTTTGATTATATCACCGTTACACTGTAAGGAAGGTTGAGTTTGAATTTTGGGAAAATCGGACCAAAATTGACAGACAAAATGGCCGCCGTTTGTACGCGAATACTGTTAAAAAAATGATATATCATGGTTGTGGACCCTGTATAGGTCACAATTTTAATTCGATTTTGATGAGGACAGTTGAGTTCTAATTTCGTGAAAATCGTACCAAAATTGCCGGACGAAATGGTCGCCGTTTGTACGCGAATAGTGTAAAAATATGGTATATCATGGTTGTGGACTCTCTACAGGTCACAATTCTTATCCGATTTTGATGAAAAGTCACATTTCTAGGTTGTGTACCGTCACACCATAATCATTGTCGGTTTCGAATTTCATTAATATCAGACTGGAACTGACCAACTAAATGGCTGCTCCCAATACAGTATGAAATACAGGACTTAAAGATGTAGGAAAAATCACTTTCGGTATTGCTTGTTCTCTGTCCATCTCTCGAAAATGTGGGCGTATCCTGCCTGGCAGTGCCAGCCTATCTTATGCAATTACAGAAGAAACACGTACGCCCGAGTTGACACGTAATCATTTTTCGAGACTTCGTAGTAATATTGGATTTCCTGGTTATGTTTTCTTCGTGATCGTAACATATAAAACTACAGGCCAGTTCGTTTCTACAACTATGTTATTAAGCTGGATTGGATTCGAAGAACCCTCGTTCTCAATAAATGATAGCTGCTCGGAATACCTGTAGAGCTCTTATCAGTCTTGCTCAACACCCTCTTTTATAACCCCCTTTTTTCTGCACGTCCTATAGGCTGACCTTGACTTTTTCCAGGCAAAATGGAATAAACCACCCAATTTCCCAACGACCAGGGGGAGAATATTGCCTTATTTGGTCTACAAAAACATATATCATAAACAGATGGAATTTGATGGATATTTTACCAAAATATAACCATTGTTTTACATATAAACATGTCGTCCGCTTTTTTAGTACCTCGGATTTGAATCTATAAGAAAGAGTGAACCAACAATATAGTAAGTCACGCTACTTATAGATAAAGTTGCATTTGATAAAATAAAAATATTGACCCTAATCTATCGCACGAAAAGCAAGATAATTTAATATTTTGATTGTTGAATTCCCGTCTACTGTGGTTCATTTGTAAAATATACAACCAATAACGATATTAATTGAAATTATATATTATCGGCATGACCATGGAATGGGTCAGAAACGTGTGTACAACGAACGAGTCGGAATAGCGAAGATTCTCGATTGAGAAAACGGTGGTCATTTGTTTCATTACTTCCGCCAAAATGTGCTAAGGTGAACGCTGAGTTTATTAATTTTTTTTTCATTGATTAAAGTTAAAAACGAAAATCAAAGGTGACAACTTGAGATGACCAAGTGACAAGTAAAAAAATAATTCTAAAAGTTCACAAACATTTCAACGCCTGACTTATTGGAATAAACTGTATCAATCGCCGAATTCCAACCAACTCTATATCAGCTAGTCCGTAAGTGCACGATTAACATCAAAGAGCAGAGCTAACTGTGTGTCGCTGACAACATCAAAGGGCAATTCCGTGTGAAAAGCGTGCATGAATCGACAGTATTGTAAAACAAAGGCTGGATTCACAATCACAGAAACCTATGGTTTCTTAGCAGGCTCTGAGATTTGACAATGGAGATTATAATATATCAGATAATTAAATTGGAACGAAGTATAAAACACGTTGTATTCATCAAGAAATGAAATGTGTATAAGAACGCATATATGTAACTACATGTAGCCCTACACCATGTATAAATCCATATTAATAACACCGCCTATATTTCTTACCGTTTTCTAAAATACAATATTAGTGCACTTGTATCTTTTATATACAGTCAAACTGGTGGAAAGTATTGTCATCTTCTTGTTTTGGTTGATTGATCAGAATGTTTGAAAACGTTGACCTACATAGGTGTTGCGTAACACTTGATTGGTGACATAAAGTAATAAACTAATCAACAAGCTACACGGATTATTTACTTCAACTAAAATGTGTATTAGAATTTGCTGTCTGAATTACAGTTGTTAATTTTGTTTATAGATTTATTAATTAAATGTTTTCGATAACCTAAAAAATCGTGCAAAATGAAAAATAAGGTAATTTATGTTTTAAAATTTTATGGCATGTAAATAGAATACATAGAAGCGTGTATTGTAAAATTTACTGCAACTAGTAAACAACTCTCTCTTGATTCAGGCGTATCTATTTTTATACGCCCACATTTTCATGTGGACGTATTATGTCGTCGCCCCTGTCCGTCCGGAAGTCCGTCCGTCCGTCCACAATTTGTTTGTGGACTCTCTACAGGTCACAATTCTTATCCGATTTTGACGAAACTTGAAATATAGGTTTATCCCCAAAAGATCTCGGCTGCTTTCGATATTGGCATGTATCGGATCAAAACTTCATGGATTATGGCCCCTGATTGTACGAAAAATCACGTTTTTAGCTTGTGGACCCTATAGAGGTCACAATTTTGAACCGATTTTGATGAAACTTGACATGCATGTTTGTAACCCAAAGATCTTGGTTCCTTTCGATATTTGCGGCTATCGGAATGTAATTTCCTGAATTATGGCCCCTGATTGTCTGAAAAATCACCCTTTTTAGCTTGTGGACCCTCTGGAGGTCACAATTATTATTTGATTTAAAAAAACGTATGATTATATCACCGTTACACCCTAAGGAAGGTTGAGTTCGAATTTCGGGAAAATCGGACGAAAATTGCCATATAAAATGGCCGCCGTTTGTACGCGAATACTGTTAAAAAATGGTATATCAAGGTTGTGGACCCTGTGGATGTCACAATTTTGATTCGATTTTGATGAAACTTCAAATTCATGGTTATAACCCAAAGATCTTACTTCCTTTCGATATTTGCGCATATCGGATCGTAACTTCCTGAATTATGGCCCCTGATTATAAACAAAATCGCCTTTGTTTTAGCTTGGAGGTCACAATTTTTATTCGATTTAAAAAAACGTTTGATTATATCACCGTTACACCCTAAGGAAGGTTGAGTTAGAATTTCGGGAAAATCGGCCGAAAATTGCCATACAAAATGCCCGCTGTTTGTACGCGAATACTGTTAAAAAATGGTATATCAAGGTTGTGGACCCTGTGGAGGTCACAATTTTGATGAAACTTGAAATTCATGGTTATAACCCAAATATCTTGCTTCCTTTCGATATTTGCGCATATCGGATCGTAACTTCCTGAATTATGGCTCCTGATTATACGCAAAATCACCTTTTTTTTAGCTTGGAGGTCACAATTATTATCCGATTTAAAAAAACGTTTGATTATATTACTGTTACACCGTAAGGAAGGTTGAGTTCGAATTTCGGGAAAATCAGACCAAAATTGCCATACAAAATGGCCGCTGTTTGTACGCGAATACTGTTAAAAAATGGTATATCAAGGTTGTGGACCCTGTAAAGGTCACAATTTTAATTCGATTTTGATGAAACTTGAGATTCATGGTTATAACCCAAAGATCTTGGTTCTTTTCGATATTTGCGCATATCGGATCGTAACTTCCTGAATTATGGCCCCTGGTTATACGCAAAATCCCCCTTTCTTTAGCTTGTGGTCCCTCTGGAGGTCACAATTATTATCCAATTTAAAAAAACGTTTGATTATATCACCGTTACACTGTAAGGAAGGTTGAGTTTGAATTTCGGGAAAATCGGACCAAAATTGACAGACAAAATGGCCGCCGTTTGTACGCGAATACTGTTAAAAAAAATGATATATCATGGTTGTGGACCCTGTATAGGTCACAATTTTAATTCGATTTTGATGAGGAAGGTTGAGTTCTAATTTCGTGAAAATCGTACCAAAATTGCCAGACGAAATGGTCGCCGTTTGTACGCAAATAGTGTAAAAATATGGTATATCATGGTTGTGGACTCTCTACAGGTCACAATTCTTATCCGATTTTGATGAAAAGTCACATTTCTAGGTTGTGTACCGTCACACGATAATCATTGTCGGTTTCGAATTTCATTAATATCAGACTGGAACTGACCAACTAAATGGCTGCTCCCAATACAGTATGAAATACAGGACTTATAGATGTAGGAAAAATCACTTTCGGTATTGCTTGTTCTCTGTCCATCTCTCGAAAATGTGGGCGTATCCTGCCTGGCAGTGCCAGCCTATCTTATGTAATGATCTACCATTTACTTAGTTTAAGATGTTACAAATATCTTTATTCTCTAAATAAAGGGATATTTAAAACAAATTAATTATATTGGCTTTTAATATATTTGTTATATGATTAAATTGTCACTTTGTAAAGCGTCCCTAAACAAGTTATGAAGAGCACACTATAATTATATACGTGTAGTGTATCAATATCCGTTCTTAAACTTTAATATATTATGTATTAACAGTAACAAAATTTCGATTTATAGTATCTTTATTAATTTGTTTCCGTTATTTGCAAAACATCTCCCCGATGTTGATAATAAATTTGATTTGAATTATTTTTCCGTGCCAGTTGGAAACGTAATTGTCTAAGGTCTAATTGGACTGTGAAGTTTAAATCAAATATTAAATCGAATTAGGAAACAGGTAAATGTATTTTTGCATAAAATTACAATGCTGTTTGTTTCAAATCTGCATTGGACTATTCATGGTCTATTTATTGTGATTTATATTTGATATCTGTGAATGATATCCGACTATCATAAAAAAAAAAGGTCTTTTAAAAACTAATAACGAGATATATGTTCATTCAGAAAGTATTCAGATATCCTAAATTATCTGCTACACACACACAAACAGAGTAAGCTATATGATCAGCGCTTCCCGAAGAGCTACCAATTTATCCAAATTTTCAAAGAAAAATTTCCAAATGTTATAGTTTATTATTAATATCTTCTCAAATAAAACAACCGAACAGTTTTCCAATATGTGCGAATAAGCTCGTGCACACCTCTACATATAAACAGAAGTGTTGCTTTGATCAAGGAGACGTCATTGAGATTGTCAAATCTGCACGGACAATGCATGCACCGGGGAGGCGTGAAGTCTGAAATGCCAATGGATGGGTTAACATTGATTTGAATTATATTATTTTTTTGATCATAAATAATAACTTGTCGGAAGATGAGATTAAGTATATTTACGAGAATAAGTATATTTACATACGGTAAAGTTACAAGTTTAGTTCTGGATTTAGGATTGTTGCATTGATGCAATGTAAATTTAGTGAAAAGCTAAAATAATTTTAGTTTAAATACCATTTTCGTGGGAATTACCACTGTTCGGTTGGTTGTTGTGTCGTAATATTTATCAACAAGGAGATTTCTGTTTGATGGATATTACTATTGAAGGTAAGATGCACAATTTACGCATTGTGGCCCGTTTTTGCTGGATTTAATATTTCACCTTGATATTCAATTTGGGCGCTGACTGCTTGGTATTTATAAATGGCGAAATTACATTCGCCTTTCCGTATACGATAGATTAATCCATATTTTTATTTCATAAAATGCAACTTTATATATAAGAGAAACGTAGATCATAGTGAGCACACACGCCTATCTAAAGACCACATTATTTTACAAAGACCTGCGTAAAACACACGTTCGAATGATTAATCGCATGGTTAAACAGTTTTACTTCTCAAATTTTGATTTAATTTGTACGCGTTAGATAAAGCATATTGGTCCTTGATTATACTCCTTTTGGTGCAGTTATCGCAACTAGCGAGAAAACACGCCAATTAAACAATACACAACATTGACATTCATTTTTTACCAGTCGGTTAATTAACACACCTCTACAGAAAACGCACCTAGCGTTAATTAACCCACCTCTCGGACAGTTTTTCACCCTCGTTAATTAACACACCTTTTTACAGTTTTAAACCGGTAATACCGAGTAATATTCCGAAAATTAATTATCTTCCGACATACGTACAAATAACGACCAGGATTAAGAATTCTATACGGGCTGTGCACCTTTTAACTCCTTAGCAGTTCTCAGTGTATGTTGTTGATAATCTAAGTTGTCCATTATTAGGCAAATCTGCAATTTTAGATTTTAATTTGTTACAGTTGGCTGATTTAACTCAATCTACTGCGGATGTTGATAGTGTAAATTGTAATCAGAAGTTATCTTATGTCCAGTAATATCCTAAATTGTTTAAAGGGTTAGGCACTCTTGAAGGTGAATATACCATTCGATTAAAGCCTGGGGCTAAACCTTATTCTGTTGTTACATCAAGAGTTGTCAAATTAGCACAATATGATAAACTTAAAGAAGAACTACTGCGTAGTGGAGTTATTTCTAAAGTAGACCAGCCAACTGATTATTGTTTTCCTATAGTTCCTGTAACTAAGCCTAATGGAGATATTACAGTTTGTGTTGATTTTACTAAACTTAACGACAATGTTTTACCAGAACATTATATGCTTCCTACTGTAGATTCAATTTTAGGACAATTGTCAGGTGCAAAAATATTTTCTAAGTTGGACACCAATTCTTGTTTCCACCAGATTGTATTAAGTCCCCAATCAAGATTATTTACAACTTTTATGACACCGTTTGGGCATTTTTGTTATAACAGACTTCCTTTTGGAATTAACTCAGCCCCTGAGTATTTTTATAAATGTATGTGCCAGATCTTAGATGGTACATCTGGTGTCTTATGTCATATGGACGACATTTTAGTTTTTGGCTCCAATCAATCGGAACATGATCAACGTTTACGTGTCATATTTCAGAAATTATCAAATGCAGGCATGACCTTAAATTTAGAAAAATGTCAGTTTTCCATGACTCGTTTAAAGTTTCTTGGACATATCATTTCTGATACAGGAATTGAACCTGATCCTGAAAAAATATCTGCAATTAAGGAGATGGAACCTCCATCAGATATTCATGGTGTAAGACGTATTTTGGGTATCGTTCATCAGTTAGGAAAATTTATTCCAAATCTTTCAGATTTAACTCAACCATTACGTACCCTTACAGCCAAAAATGTGAATTTTGTTTGGTCATTAACACATCAAACTGCATTTGATAAATTGAAAGAAGCAATTTACAGCCCAAAAGTTTTAAAACACTATGATCCAAACCATGAAACAATGGTCACGGCTGATTCTTCACAATTTGGATTGGGCGCAGCTCTTTTACAGCGTGCTTCATTAACTTCAAGTTGGCAACCTGTTAGTTTTGCTTCCCGAACTTTAAAATCGGCCAAACTTAACTATCCTCAAATTGAAAAGGAATCTTTAGCTATAACATGGGCATGTGATAAATTTGCTGACTATCTTATTGGCATTAGATTTTGAATTGAAACTGATCATAAACCTTTGATTTCATTACTGGGTTCAAAATCAATGAACGAACTTCCTCACAGAATTCAACGATTTCGTTTGAGATTATTTCGATATAAGTATTCCATATTTCATACCCCTGGAAAAAATTTAGTTATAGCTGATGCTTTATCTAGAGCTCCATTATGTAGACCCAATGAAAAAGTTGATCATCAGTTGACGTTAAAGTGTGAATCAATGATTTCAGCAGTCATAGAAACATTTCCTGCTAGAGAAATAAGGTTGTCAGAAATTAAATTAAAACAAGAATCTGATGATGTTTGTATTAAGCTTTTAGATTATATAAAATCAGGTTTGCCAAATCGTAGAAATGTATCTAGTTTACTTAAGCCCTATTGGTCTGAACGTTATAATCTTACTGTACATAATGGTCTTATTATGCGAAATTCCAGAATATTAATCCCTAGCAGTATGCGTACTGATATTTTGGAGAAATTACATAATGGTCATTTGGGTATATCTAAATGCAGAGAACGTGCTATGCAAAGTGTATGGTGGCCAGGATTGTCCACTGAAATTTTACATTTAGTTAATAAGTGTACATCTTGTGCAGAATACAAGGATAAATGTTATCAATTGCTTAATCCCTCGATATTTCCAAGTCGACCATGGCAAATACTAGTAGGGTCAGATTTATTTTATCTTAAAGGCCATACTTATTTACTAGTTGTAGATTATTTTTCTCGCTTTGTTGAAGTTGCTCAATTGTCACGCTATACTTCTACTGATGTTATTACTGTTTTTAAATCTTTATTTGCTTGTCATGGTATACCTGAAATTGTACACTCAGATAACGGGCCACCTTATAATAGCTATCATTTTAAGGAATTTGCAAAGGATTGGCAATTTGAGTTTATCACCAGTAGCCTTATTTATCCTCAAAGCAACGGTGCTGCTGAAAGAGCGGTCCATACTGTTAAGAATTTGTTACGTAAATCCTCTGATAGTTATAAAGCTTTATTAGCTTACAGATCTACTGCTCTATTTAACGGGTTTTCTCCTTCTGAACTTTTATATAGCAGACAAATGCGTAATTCCCTTCCAGTTGCATCTGATAGGTTAATTCCTCATTGGCCTTTTCTTGAAACAGTAAAAGAGAAAGAGGAACAATATAGAGCAAGATCTAAATTAAATTTTGATAATCACCATAAAACTTCTTCCTTAAAAGAACTACAACCTAATTGTAATGTATTTATAAAGGATAAAAAGATTCATGGTATTGTAATTAGGAAATGTACTAATTCTCCAAGATCATATATCATTGAAACTAATTGTTTTAAAATTAGGAGAAACCGAAGTTCTTTAATTCCATGTAATCCACCTGTCGTTGAACCATATAATTCAGATATGTATGATGATGATGATTGCAAATCTGGTACTGATAACACTGAGAAAAAGGTAAGGGTTAATCTGTACGTTTGCATCATAAAAAAGTATCCGAAAGGGTCAATACCTACCTTTGCCTCATTAAAAAATAAAATTCGGATTATAACTCCTCATTATGGCTTAAAATCTCTAGACAAGGTGTGTTAATTAACAAGGCTGAAAAATGAACTGAAAGGCGAGTTAATTATCGCTGGGGTTGAACAACTCTCAGACGGTGCGTTTTCTGTACTGAGTGTGTTAATTAACCGACGGGTTAAAAACGAATGACACGGTGTGTATTGTTTAATTGGTGTGTTTTCTCGATAGTTGTTATAACTGCGCCAAAAGGGTATAATCAAGGACCAACAGGCTTTATCTGGCACGTGAGTGTTAAATCAAAACTTGGGAAGGAAAATTAATTTTACCGTGCGATTTTTCATTCGCCGGTGTGTTTTACGCAAATAGGTCTTTGTATAAGGACAGGTCTTCATATTTGGAGTTGTACGGGGCCGTTTCTTCAATGCGTCTTTTGTATTTGTTGATGAACATAAGACTCAGTACTGTTTTATAGTCACGCCATAAAATTGCATAATAAAATATAAATATGGACCTTCATCTGTAGTAAAATGGCGAAAACAATGTCGTCATTTATAAGTATCTAGCAGTCAGACCCCAATTTGAATATATCCGGGTACATAGCGATAATCTACATTCACTGCATGTCTATATATATATATTTTTTTGTTCTGACAAATTATTGTTTTGCGTGTTTAAATGAGTACCACGTAAACGATAAGTCGTTGCCAGTTTATTGTTTTGCATGTTGAAATGGGTACCGTGCAACCCGTAACTCATGGCCAGTTTATTGTTTTGCGTGTTGAAATTAGTACAACGTACGTAACTCGTATTTATTTCATTGCAACTTTTAATAGATAAAGACAAAAGTTCAACGAGTTTGCAATTTTATTTATTATTATAAACAAAACAACTCTAGAAATGTTAGCAGTTCAATAATAATTATTATATATCCAGCGTTGGACGGACAGATATAGTAGTGATTAGTACCACGTAACTCATTCCCAGCTTATTGCTAGGACTGATCGCTTGCACAAAAACCTGTAAAACTAAAACAAACAACAAAGCCAAGTGGTGTGTAAAAACTTATTACTGTATCACCATTAATTATTTGATTGTCTGCGATACAATAGAAAAAGATAGACTGGCACTGCCAGGCAGGATACGCCCACATTTTTGAGAGATGGATAGAGAACAAGCAATACCGAAAGTGATTTTTCCTACATCATTAAGTCCTGTATTTCATACTGTATTAGGAGCAGCCATTTTGTTGGTCAATTCCAGTCTGATATTCATGAAATTCGAAGCCGACAATGATTATGGTGTGACGGTACACAACCTAGAAATGTTACTTTTCGTCAAAATCGGATAAGAATTGTGACCTGTAGAGAGTCCACAACCATGATATACCATATTTTTACACTATTCGCGTACAAACGGTGACCATTTCGTCCAGCAATTTTGGTACGATTTTCACGAAATTCGAACTCAACCTTCCTTACGGTGCAACAGTAATATAATCAGAGGTTTTTTTTAAATCAGATAATAATTCTTCGAGAGATAGACAGAACAAGCAATACCGAAAGTGACTTTTCCTACAATCAAAGGCCATAATTCATTAAGTTACAATTTGATATGCGCAAATATCGTAAAGAATAAAGATCTTTAGGTTTCATCAAAATCAAATTAAAATTGTCACCTCTACAGGGTCCACAACTTTGACATACCATATTTTTACACTGTTCTCGTACAAACAGCGGCCATTTTTTCTGGCAATTATTGTCCAATTTTCTCGAAATTCGAAATCAACCTTCCGTAGGGTGTAACGGTGGTAAAGTCAAACGTTTTTTTAAATCAGATAATAATTGTGACCTCCAGAGGGACCATATTTTTACACTGTTCGCGTACAAACGGCGGCCATTTTTTCTGGCAATTATGGTCCAATTTTCTCGAAATTCAAACTCAAACTTTCGTAGGGTGTAACGGTGATAGAGTCAAACGTTTTTTCAAATCGGATAATAATTGTGACCTCCAGAGGGACCATAGGCGATTTTTCGTACAATCAGGGGCCATAATTCAGGAAGTTACAATCCGATATGCGCAAATAACGAAAGGAACCAAGATCTTTGGGTTATAACCATGCATTTCAAGTTTCATCAAAATCAAATTAAAATTGTGACCTCTACAGGGTCCACAACCATGATATACTATTTTTTAACAGTATTCGCGTACAAACGGCGGCCATTTTGTATGGCAATTTTGGTTCGATTTTCCCGAAATTCGAACTCAACCTTCCTTACGGTGTAACGGTAATATAATCAACCGTTTTATTAAATCGGATAATAATTGTGACCACCAGAGGGACCACAAGCTAAAATAAGGCGATTTTGCGTATAATCAGCGGTCATAATTCAGGAAGTTACGTTCCGATATGCGCAAATATCGAAAGGAACCAAGATCTTTGGGCTATAACCATCTATTTCAAGTTACATCAAAATCGAATAAAAAAAAGTGACTTCTACAGGGTCTACAACCATGATATACCATTTTTTAACAGTATTCGCGTACAAACGGCGGCCATTTTGTATGGCAATTTTCGTCCGATTTTCCCTAAATTCGAACTCAACCTTCCTTAGGGTGTAACGGTGATATAATCAAACGGTTTTTTAAATCGGATAATAATTGTGACCTCCAGAGGGACCACAAGCTAAAAAGGGTGATTTTTCGGACAATCAGGGGCCATAATTCAGGAAATTACATTCCGATAGGCGCAAATATCGAAAGGAACCAAGATCTTTGGGTTATAAACATGCATGTCAAGTTTCATCAAAATCGGTTCAAAATTGTGACCTCTATAGGGTCCACAAGCTAAAAACGTGATTTTTCGTACAATCAGGGGCCATAATCCATGAAATTTTGATCCGATACATGCCAATATCGAAAGCAGCCGAGATCTTTTGGGGATAAACCTATATTTCAAGTTTCGTCAAAATCGGATAAGAATTGTGACCTGTAGAGAGTCCACAAACAAATTGTGGACGGACAGACGGACGGACGTCCGGACGGACGGACAGGGGCGACGACAATATACGTCCACATAAAAATGTGGGCGTATAAAAACTATATTTATATCAATAACATATACTTTATACAGTTACAATAAAATGCTTCTCCGTCAGAATAAAATCGAGTTAAAACTGGAGGTCAAGCGATTGGTAGCTCTAAAAATGATTTAAGGAAATTATGATTAAGCATAGAACTAAATTCTATTGATTAAGCAACATATGATCAATTGAGTGTAATTAAAACAGCAGGCCTAAAATATAAATTTACAATAGAATGCAGATAAACAATAACAATGATCATTTGAACGCTGTAATTATCATTTGCGGAAAATGTACACGTGGGTTTTAATTTTTATTGTATAATTGGTATAATTTGTTACTGATGAAATTGAGACAACAAATCTTTTACCCATACCGTAAGGATTTTTATTGTCGTTTCCGAAATCTATAAATGTCTGGCTTGCGTTTTGATCTATACATCGTTAATGGACAAAATAAAAAAAAAGTCATTTTCTTTCGCGTTTACAAGCAGGGTCGACAAGAAGAGGCATCACGGAAAAGCCCGCAACACTTCAAGAGTGATATCAGCCACTGACTCTGTAATAGAAAATAAAACACATTTTACAATTTGTATTGGGGATTGACGGTGCCATAAACTGGGTTGCACTGGGCTTCGCGCCTGGAAGTCGAATTCCCATCTACTGTGGTTCATTTGGAATGTAAAATATACAACCAATAACGATGTTATTTGAAATTATATGTTATCGGCATGGCCATGGAATGGGTCGGAAACGTGCGTACAAAGAACGGGTCGGAGTAGCGAAGATTCTCGAGTGAGAAAACGGTGGTCATTTGTTTCATTACTAATACTTCCGCCAAAATGTTCTAAGGTGAACGCTGAGTTTATTAAAAAAAATTATTATTAAAATTAAAAATGAAAATCAAAGGTGACAACTTGAAATGACCAAGTGACAAGTAAAAAAATATTTCTAAAAGTTTACAAACATTTCAACCCGTGACTTTGTGGAATAAACTGTAACAATTGCCAAATTCCAACTAACTACAGGTATATCAGCTAATCCATTACAGCATGGGTTTCCTGTGCTTCGATCGTCCGTCAACATCAAAGAGCAGAGCCAACCGTGCAACATCAAAGGGGTATTCCGTGTGAAAAGCGTGCATGAATCGACAGTACTGTAAAACAAAGGCTGGATTCACAATCACAGAAACCTGTGGTTTTAGCAGGCCTTGAGATTTGACAATCGAGATTAAAATATATCAGAAAATCAAATTGGAACTAAGTATAAAACACGTTGTATTCATCAAGAAATGAAATGCGTATAAAAACGCATATATTATGTAACTACATGTAGGCCTACACCAGGTATAAATCCATATAAAGACCTATAACACTTAATAAAGACTGATCTGCGTAAAACAGATGTTTGATGTTTATGAAAGAAAAGACTGCCGCTAAAATTATAAAATCTTTATTATTTAAATCAACCATGCACAAATCTTATATAATCAACCGAATCAAATCCTAGTCAAACTGGCCCAAATAGATGGTGTAGAAATAAATCGGGTAACGGGTGTTGAACCAGCTCGATGTCGAAACAACTTGTTCCCGTAAGTTCACATATTGACTTATACATTGGAGGCTGAGCCAGAGCCGTTGGGGCCAAAATGAAAAATAGAAATCAGCATGGTATTGTATCTATCTGTCCCGTGGATCCAGCAAAAATTATAAAACTTTTGAAAGATAGATCTGCTCCCGATAGAACTAGACGATATTAATACTTGGGATGTGTTGCGAACATTTAAATAGTTTATCAATAACACCGCCTATATTTCTTACCATTTTCTAAAATACAATATTAGAGCACTGGTATCTTGTATATGCTGTCTCCTCTATTCCCTCTGCCAATCTTCCGTCTCCGTCCGTTGTCACACATTTGACAAGGACGTCCTGCAGAGCAAACTCTTTCCCTAAATTTCTTCCCATGTCCAGCTCAGAAAGTGGAGCCTCTGCTAATAGGTTGGCCGTGCATCCTTCGTGGCCCCCTGGACAATCTACAGAAAGCCCTTTCCCCTTCAACCAGGCCCCAGTCCAACAGAGTTTGTTTTGCATGACTGCTCCTAATATGTATTGATTTTTAGTGCTTGTTTCACAAGCGAGAGCTATTGCTTGTGAAGCCCCAGGCCTGGCTTTTTGCTATGCCCAATTGTTATGCAGTTGTATCTGCCATCAACAGCCACATTTATTATATTTGGTTCCCTAGCTCCCCCTTTTGCATTGGGGGAAAGTATTTCCATCTTTTTGTTCTGGTTGATTGATCAGAATGTTTGAAAACGTTGACCTATATAGGTGTTATGTAATGCAGTTTATAGAGTTTAGACAGACACTTGATTGGTGTCATAAAGTAATAAACTATTTAACAAGCTACATGGATTATTTATTTCAACTAAAATGTGTATTACAATTTGCTGTCTGAATTACAGTTGTTAATTTTGATTATAGATTAATTAATTAAATGTTTTTGATAACTTAAAAAATCGTGCAATGTAAAATGAAAAATAAGGTAATTTATGTTTAAAACTTTTATGGCATGTAAATAGAATACATAGACGCGTGTATAGTAAAATTTACGACAACCAGTAACTAACTCTTGATACTGGCGTATCTTTTTTAGGGAATAATCTACCATTTACTTAGTTTAAAATGTTGCACATACATAACTATATTCTCTCTCCAAAAAAAAAGGATATTTAAAACAAAGTCATTTAAACTGGCTTTTAATATTTTTTTATATGATTTAATTGTCACTTTGTAAAGTGTCCCTAAACAAGTTATGAAGAGCACACTATAATTATATATGCACGTGTAGTGTATCAATATCCGTTCTTAAACTTTAATATGTATTAACAGTAACAAAATTTAGATTTATAGTATTATTATTACTTTGTCCCCTTTATTTGCAAAACATCTCCCCGATGTTGATAATAAATTATATTTGAATTATTTCTCCGTGCCAGTTGGAAACATAATTGTCTAAGGTCTAATTGAACCGTGAAGTTTAAATCAAGTATCAAATCGAATTAGGAAACATGTAAATGTATTTTTTCATAGAATAACAATGCTGTTTGTTTCAAATCTGCATTGGACTATTCACGATCTATTTATTGTGATTTATATTTGATATCTGTGAATGATATCCGACTATCATAAAAAGGGCCCTTTAAAACTTAACATCTAATAATCAGATATCCTATATTATCTGCTAGATATTATAAACTTACAATACACACAAACAGAGTAAGCTATATGATCAACGCTTCCCGAAGAGCTACCAATTTATCAGAATTTTCAAAGAAAAAATTGCCAAATGTTATAGTTTATTATTAGTATCGTCTCAAAGAAAGCAACCGAACAGTTTTCCAGTACGTGCGAATAAGCTCGTTTATTCCTCTACATATAAACAGAAGTGTTGCTTTGCTCAAAGAAACGTAATTGAGATTGTCGAATCTGCACGGACAACGCATGAACCGGAGAGACGTGAAGTCTGAAATGCCAATGGATGGGTTGACATTTGAATTATATTATTGTCCCCCGCCTTTCGAAGAAAGTTGGGGGACTATTAAAATGGGTTCGTCCGTCCGTCTGTCTGTCTGTCTGTCTGTCTGTCCGTCTGTCCGTCACACTTTTTGGGACACAATAACTCTCTTCCTAATTGAGCTAGAATGTTCAAACTTGGTGTATGTGTTTATTAGGTCAATGCCTTGATGGAGTTCAAAGATGAGCATTTTCCGCTTAGGGTAAGCAGAGATAAGCAATTTGATTGGTTGATGCTTTGGGACACGATAACTTTAGTTCTAATTAAGTGAAAGTGATGAAACTTAGTGTATAGTTTCATTACAGTAATACCTTGACTAAGTTCGATAATGAGCATTTTCCGCTCAGGGTAAGCAGAGCAATTTGATTGGTCGAGACTTTGGAACACAATAACTCTCCTTCTAATTGAGTTAAAATGTTCAAACTTGGTGTATATGCTTATTAGGTCAATGCCTTGATGGAGTTCGGAGATGAGCATTTTCCGCTTAGGGTAAGCAGAGCGATACGCAATTTGATTGGTCGAGACTTTGGAACACAATAACTCTTCTTCTAATTGAGTAAAAATGTTCAAACTTGGTGTATATGCTTATAAGGTCAATGCCTTGATGGAGTTCGAAGATGAGCATTTTCCACTTAGGGTAAGCAGAGATAAGCAATTTGATTGGTTGATGCTTTGGGACACGATAACTTTAGTTCTAATTAAGTGAGAGTGATGAAACTTGGTGTATAGTTTCATTACAGTAATACCTTGACTAAGTTCGATAATGAGCATTTTCTGCTTAAGGTAAGCAGAGCGATACGCAATTTGATTGGTCGAGAGTAGTCGAGACTTTGGAACACAATAACTCTCCTTCTAATTGAGTTAAAATGTTCAAACTTAGTGTATATGCTTATTAGGTCAATGCCTTGATGGAGTTCGAAGATGAGCATTTTCCGCTTAGGGTAAGCAGAGATAAGCAATTTGATTGGTTGATACTTTGGGACAAGATAACTTAGGTTCATCTTGATTGATGATTTTTATGCCAATACAATGACTGCATTCTCATTTAGTAATCGATTCGACAGTAACAGTGTATAGAAACGATTGACTTGGACACAAGGGCCCTTTCCCTTGGCCAGAGGGGCCCTTTTGTCTGCCTTTACGGTGCCCCTAACTAGGGTACATTTTCATTTTTCTCGTCGGTTTTAGCATTTTTCTTTATAAAACACTTTTGGATGACACTTCGTGTACAGTTTGATTGCTCGATACATTGGAAAAAATAAATGTGCGATTAATTAATATGTGTCTTCTATTTATTTGGGGATTTCGGCGGGGGACATCAGCCTCACTGTTGGCTTGTTTTTTGGATCATGAATACGGGCATGGTACAAATTTGAAGACACAAATAATAACTTGTCGGAAGACGAGATTTAGTATAATTTACATACGGTAAAGTTACAAGTTTAGTTCTGGAATTAGGATCGTTGGGGTGTATGCAATGTAAATGTAGTGAAAAGCTAAAGTAAAGTTTAAATACCATTTGCGTGGGAATTACCACTGTTCGGTTGGTTGTTGTGTCGCAATATTTATCAGCATGGAGATTTCTGTTTTATGGATATTGCTATTGAAGGTAAGATGGGACCCGGGACATACCAACATTGTTGTTTGTTTAAATTGTTCGTACTGACCGCGGATCGTACTAGTATGTACTCCGCGCCTTGCTTTGAGTGCCTGGGACGTTTTCCTCCGGGATTTTACAATTTAGGCAGCAGTTTCATTGACGTTTAGAATTCGCTGGCAATTTGAGTATTTTAAGCTCCGTCCGGGATAGAATTGGGGGGGGGGGGGGGCATTTGTCCCACCACTTTGCCTAGACTCGGTACGGATTTGAAAGGAGAAACCACTACCTGAAGAAAAGAAAAATGAAGGAACAAACGAATAAGTAAATATACACATACGGAAAATTTAGCTTACTCGCTGTGTACCCGGGGATATTCAAATTTTGGATTCTGTGTGGGATATCTATGTAATTATGACGACATTATATTCACCTTTCCGTACATTTTTATTGTCCCCCGCCTTTCGAAGAAAGTTGGGGGACTATTAAAATGGGTTCGTCCGTCTGTCTGTCTGTCTGTCTGTCTGTCTGTCTGTCCGTCTGTCTGTCCGTCACACTTTTGGGGACACAATAACTCTCTTCCTAATTGAGCTAGAATGTTCAAACTTGGTGTATGTGTTTATTAGGTCAATGCCTTGATGGAGTTCGAAGATGGGCATTTTCCGCTTAGGGTAAGCAGAGATAAGCAATTTGATTGTTTGATGCTTTGGGACACGATAACTTTAGTTCTAATTAAGTGAGATTGATGAAACTTGGTGTATAGTTTCATAATAGTAATACCTTGACTAAGTTAGATAATGAGCATTTTCTGCTCAGGGTAAGCAGAGCTATACGCAATTTGATTGGTCGAGACTTTGGAACACAATAACTCTCCTTCTAATTGAGTTAAATTTTCAAACTTGGTGTATATGCTTATTAGGTGAATGCCTTGATTGAGTTCGAAGATGAACATTTTCCGCTTAGGGTAAGCAGAGATAAGCAATTTGATTGGTTGATGCTTTGGGACACAATAACTTTAGTTCTAATTAAGTGAGAGTGATGAAACTTGGTGTATAGTTTCATTATAGTAATACCTTGACTAAGTTCGATAATGAGCATTTTCTGCTCAGGGTAAGCAGAGCGATACGCAATTTGATTGGTCGAGACTTTGGAACACAATAACTCTCCTTCTAATTTAGTTAAAATGTTCAAACTTGGTGTATATGCTTATTAGGTCAATGCCTTGATGGAGTTCGAAGATGAGCATTTTCCGCTTAGGGTAAGCAGAGATAAGCAATTTGATTGGTTGATGCTTTGGGACACGATAACTTTAGTTCTAATTAAGTGAGAGTGATGAAACTTGGTGTATAGTTTCATTACAGTAATACCTTGACTAAGTTCGATAATGAGCATTTTCTGCTCAGGGTAAGCAGAACGATATGCAATTTGATTGGTCGAGACTTTGGAACACAATAACTCTCCTTCTAATTGAGTTAAAATGTTCAAAATTGGTGTGTATGCTTATTAGGTCAATGCCTTGATGGAGTTCGAAGATGAGCATTTTCTTCTTACGTTAGGCAGAGATAAGCAATTTTTGGATGACACTTCATGTTCAGTTTGATTGGTCGATACGTTTGAAAAAAATAAATGTGCGATTAATTAATATGTGTCATCTATTTATTTTGGGATTTCTGCGGGGGACATCAGCCTCACTGTTGGCTTGTTTCATTAAATGCAAATTTATATATAAATAACGTGAAAGTATAAAACGCGTACGGGTTTTATACAAATAGGCCTACAAAAAGACGAGATGAGAGAAACATGAATCATATAGCGAGCACACGTCCATATAGACAATTTTCTAAATGGCGAGACTATAAAACACGTAGTGTGTCTTATGTTCATCAACAAATACAAAAGACGCATTGAAGAAACGGCCCCGTACAACTCCACATATAAAGACCTGTCCTTATGTTCATCAACAAATACAAAAGACGCATTGAAGAAACGGCCCCGTACAACTCCACATATAAAGACCGGTCCTTATACAAAGACCTATTTGCGTAAAACACACCGGCGAATGAAAAATCGCACGGTAAAATTAATTTTCCTTCCTAAGTTTTGATTTAACACTCACGCGTCAGATAATGCCTGTTGGTCCTTGATTATACCCTTTTGGCGCAGTTATAACAACTATCGAGAAAACACACCAATTAAACAATACACACCGTGTCATTTGTTTTTAACCCGTCGGTTAATTAACACACTCAGTACAGAAAACGCACCATCTGAGAGTTGTTCAACCCTACCGATAATTAACTCGCCTTGCAGTCCATTTTTCACCCTTGTTAATTAACACACCTTATCTAGAGATTTTTTAAGCCATAATGAGGAGTTATAATCCGAATTTTATTTTTTAATGAGGCAAACGTAGGTATTGACCCTTTCGGATACTTTTTTATGATGCAAACGTACAGATTAACGCTTACCTATTTCTCAGTGTAACCAAATGATTGATCATAATTTGTCATCACCTCAGTCCATTCCTAAACCTAAGAGACGTAACAATCCGCTAAACATAAGAAAATCAAAACGTGTTCATAAACCTGTTAAACGCTTAATAACTGAAATTTAAATATGTACATCATTATTTATGTTATTCAAATTTTGTAAACTTTTTATTTAAAAGGGATGTTGTGTGAACCTAATTCTATATATATATATTTAGCAGACGCTTTATTGTACTGGTCACGTGATATGCTATTGTTTTATGCGCAACTGCTATGTACCATGCTTACAGACGAATAAAGATGTAGACACAAAATCTTTCGTTTCTACCAACACAACAATTTGCTGATATAGTATTGAAATAGACAGGATAGTAAAATTGTGTATATTATTACTGAGTAGTGAGTGTCATGCTGCATGTCGATAGGGTCAAAGTTGATGACACACAGGTCACTGGAACCATTCGGCATACGTGTAGTAAATTCTTTGGAAATACTTGACATGTTAAATCATAGGTTCCCAACCTTTTTTGGGTGGCGACCCAATTCCTGACCCAGGATCAGATCGTGACCGCTCGAAGAACAAAGTCACATTTTACTATGAAACATCATCATTCTCTTTTATTATTGTTTACTTATTAGAACTGTATAATTTAGGCTGTCATAAGCATAAAATTTTTAATGGAAAGCTGAACAAAATGCGGTCTTTGGCTCCAGTGAATGTTCTGTCATTTAATTTTGGCTGAACCTATTAACCTGAAATTTGCACAGCACATTGGTATTATATTCCAGATGGTGGTGTTAGAATTTCAGCCTGTTTTGTCAAAAATTAAGAGTTTGAGGGGCTGGCTCAGTTCGGGGTATTTGGGTCTTTTGTCAGATTTCGTGTTATCACAACGAAAGTAACTGCTTCCAAATCTTTAATATTGCTACGAAGAACCTGCCATTCGCCCACAACCTTTCTAAATACATGACATGCCCAGTATAAAATATTAGAGGTCCATACACTAGGGACCGGGAATCTTCTAGTTTTTACGAAAAAAGGTAAGGAACTACCCTTATCATCTAGAATCTAATACACGTCAAGAATGTGTTAAATACCGTCAAGATTCATCAAAAAACGTCCAGTTTGTGCTACCGTGTAGATTTAGAAACACCGTCTAGTTTTGTCATCGATCGTCTACTTTACAACCGTCCAGTTTCTCGGGATGTTTTAGATTTGAAAGGGGTTTAGTTTTTAGACAAGGCCTTATTTTCCCGTATGTTGTCTAGAAATGAACAGAGTGTTTAATTACTAACGGCGTTTAGTTTTTACGCCAAATTACCACTTTACCGAGAGCCATCTAGAAACTTACGGGTGATTAGAAATGCAATGCCGTTTTCTTTTCATGTCTTTTAATTAGTTTGCCGGGTGTCATCTAGAAAACGTACGGCGTTTGTTTTTGTGTGAAATATTTAATTTCTATCTCCCAATTATAGAAACTATGATCCGATTTAGAATCTTAGCATATAGTGTCTAAAATTCTCGAATGAATTGCATATCTGTTGAATATCTTCTGGGAAACCTCCATTTGCAATGAATTGACAATTTTCCCGGCGTAAATAAAACTCAACAATTTATTTATTAGAAATTAACGAAACAAATGGACGTATATCTTGTTTCTTATAATCTTGTTTTCTGGGTTATTTACCCGCTCCCGCCATCAATAACAAATGTATTTGTGAATTTACAAATTAATGTGTGCAGTACTCATTTCGACCACGAATGACGTAATTTTCGACATTTATCAAGGCGCATTCGGGGGACTGTTTTCATCAACATTTATTTTTGTATCCCGTGGAAATGTTGAAGAAATGCAGAAGGAGGGGAATTGTTAACAGGCACAGTTCAAAATATAATTACATGTTATTGTCAGCGATATGACTTTACAATTCATACTGTCGATTCATGCACGCTTTTCACACGGAATTGTTCTTTGATGTTGATAGATGACACACAGTGACGTCGGCAATACAGATGATATTCAACAAATATGCAATTCATTCGAGAATTTTAGACACTATGCTAAGATTCTAAATCGGAACATAGTTTTGTTATTTACCGATATCCGGTCCAACCTCATTTTGATTATCCGATGTATTTTAATCTCGATTGATATCAGATGCTGTAATCTATATCGATAACAAAATTATAAAACAAAAAATCTCGCAACTAATGATAACCTGTAAGTTTCGTCGCCTTTATATTTTTATACGCCCACATTGAAATGTGAATACGGATGATAAAGATGGTTTTGTGATACCTTTGACTTTGTTTTTATCCACATTGAAATGTGGTCGTATATTGTCGTCGCCCCCGTCCGTCCGTCCGTCGGTCCGTTGGTCCGTCCGTCCGTCCGTCCGTCGGTCCGGCGTCCACAATTGCTTGTGGACGCTCTACAGGCTAAAGTTAATATCCGATTGACTTTAAATTTATACACAGTGTTTAAGGTCATGAGACGAAGAAGCCTATTGTTTTTCAGCGATTTCCGATAATAACTACCAGAGTTATGGCTCTTGATCACTTCAAAAAATCTTGTGGACGCTCTAGAGGCCAAAGTTAATATCCAATTGACTTTAAATTTATACACAGCGTTAAAGGTCATAAGACAATGAAGCCTATTGATTTTCGGCGATTTCCGATAATTAGTGCCAGAGTTATGGCCCTTGATCTCTTTAAAAAATCTTGTGGACGCTCTAAAGGTCAAAGTTAATATCCGATTGACTTCAAATTTATACACAGTGTTTAAGGTCATAAGACGAAGAAGCCTATTGATTTTCAGCGATTTCCGATAATTAGTGCCAGAGTTATGGCCCTTGATCACTTCAAAAAATCTTGTGGACGCTCTAGAGGCCAAAGTTTATATCCGATTGACTTTAAATTTATACACAGTGTTTAAGGTTATAAGACGAAGACGCTTATTGATTTTCAGCGATTTCCGATAGTTAGTGCCAGAGTTATGGCCCTTGATCACCTCAAAAAATCTTGTGGACGCTCTGGAGGCCAAAGTTAATATCCGATTGACTTTAGATTTATACACAGTGTTTAAGGTCATGAGACGAAGAAGCCTATTGATTTTCAGCGATTTCAAATAATTACTGCCAGAGTTATCTCCCTTGATAACTTCAAAAATTCTTGTGACGCTATAGAGGCCAAAGTTACCATCCGATTGACTTCAGATTGATACATAGAGTTTAAGGTGTTGAAACGAACAAGTATTTTGATTTTCAATGAATTTAGATAACTGAACAGCTAAATCCATGATATTAAATGTTTCATGTATATACTAATTGTTAGCTTGGGGTAAAACTTTATAAAAAGCAATCAAATTCTAATGATTTTCTGATAATTACATAATGAGTTGTTACTCTTAATCAGTTTTTAGTGTATTACAAATGTTTCATTACCGAAAAAAGTCAAAATATGCGACAACCCTTGTTGACTGCCCGGACGATTTAGCTGCTGTGGGCGTATGTTTCGTTGCCTGGCAACCTATCTTATAAATATCTACTGTATTGCCGACGTCACTGTGTGTCATCTATCAACATCAAAGAACAATTCCGTGTGAAAAGCGTGCATGAATCGACAGTACGAATTGTAAAACAATGACTGGATCGTGCGGTAGCGGTGTAGTAATATATGTCTGCATGATTTACTTTATTTATTTACAAGGCCGCTCAAAAGCTTGTGGCCGACTTTTTATCATCATATTATTAAATGCTTATATTAGGTATGTGATTTATCTATTAGTGATGATATATTACGGCCCAGGTAAGAAATATGTTTAGATACAATTTGCGGTCCATGTCCGTGTCAATGGGGGGAAACTGTGCCTGTTAACAATTCCTCTTCTTCTGCATTTCTTCAACATTTCCACGGGATACAAAAATAAATGTTGACGAAAACAGTCCCCCGAATGCGCCTTGATAAATGTCGAAAATTACGTCATTGTGGTCGCAATGAGTACTGCACGCATTAATTTGTAAATTCACAAATGCATTTGTTATTGATGACTGGAGCAGCGGGTAAATAACCCAGAAAACAAGATTATAAGAAACACGATATACGTCCATTTGTTTCGTTAATTTCTAACAAATTAATCGTTGAGTTTTATTTACGCCGGGAAAATAATTCATTGCAAATGGACGTTTCCCAACGGACGTCGGCAATACAGAAGATATTCAACAAATATGCAATTCATTCGAGAATTTTAGACACTATGCTAAGATTCTAAATCGGAACACAGTTTCTAAAATTGGGAGATAGAAATTAAATATTTCACACAAAAACAAACGCCGTACGTTTTCTAGATGACACCGGGCAAACTAATTAAAAGACATGAAAAGAAAACGGCATTGCATTTCTAATCACCCATAAGTTTCTAGACGGCTCTCGGTAAAGTGGTAATTTGGCGTAAAAACTAAACGCCGTTAGTAATTAAACACTCTGTTCATTTCTAGACAACGTACGGGAAAATAAGGCCTTGCTAAAAACTAAACCCCTTTCAAATCTAAAACATCCCGAGAAACTGGACGGTCGTAAAGTAGACGATCGATGACAAAACTAGACGGTGTTTCTAAATCTACACGGTAGCACAAACTGGACGGTTTTTGATGAATCTTGACGGTATTTAACACATTCTTGATGTGTATTAGATTCTAGATGATAAGGGTAGTTTCTTACCTTTTTTCGTAAAAACTTGAAGATTCCCGGTCCCTAGTGATAGCTACAATATTATGCCATCACAATCCGTTTTACATAGCTGAACGTAGTCAGATATCGGCTGCAAGCAACAGGAATATATGGTGTAAAAAATATTCATTCAATTAGTCTGAAATTTGGAATGCACTTTGATAATGTATACATAATGGATGTCTAAAAATTTCAGCTTCATCGATGCAAGAGAAATGAAAATGAATACGTTTTTTTCTCCAAAAGTTCAATATTTGATACTAACACACAAAATGAATTTGACATTAATATTTTGGAGCAATTAAGATGAAATTTGCAGAGAATCTCCCCAGATACATTACAAGGTGGCCCTGAAAATTTCACCTCAATTTATTTAGCCAAAATGGAGATGTGGACTCGATTACGTTACAAAATGTCATTTTCTGACTCATGAAATGTCATCTATGTAAAGCTGTGTGTTGCTTTGGACTGTAATTTGGAGAGTTACCTCTGCAGGTGCTGTTGGAGAACATATATAAATTTCAAGGAGGTTGGGTGACTTGAAGGGACCAAGGCGGTGGTGTTCAGTTCTGCTATCTTGGACAATTTCGTTTTTTTTTTTTCACACTATGCTCATGTATGTCATTATGGTGTCATTCGTGGTCAAAGGGGGGATAACTCCTCAAATCCTTTGAGGAATAGCAAAGTTTGTTAAATCTCTAATAGTGTTAAATCTACATTGTAAGGCTAAAGTATTAAACACTCAAGTCCTCAGAAATAAGGTAAAGTGAGTTGTATTAAGCGGTCCTCTCATGATAATAAATGTAAACTATTATAAACTTAAGACCTCTCTAGTGTATCAATGTAAATTAATCTTACACAGGTCCTCGGGTAGTCCTTAAAGTCAAGTATTAAACGCTAAAGTCTTCAGAAATAAGGTAAAGTAAGTTGTCTTAAGAGGTCCTCTGATGGTAATATATGTAAACTACTATTAACTGAAGTCCTCTCTAGTGTTTAAATGTAAATCAATCTTAAACAAGTCCTCCTGTAGATATGAAAAGGACTCGTATAGTCTGTAAAACATGCTATATTTTTATGACTGAATCAATATGCAATCAATCTATGTACCAGACAATGTACATGGTGGCGCTGACAATAACTGAATAAAATCTTAAAGTCGTATAACGACAGGAAACCTGGGTCCTCGGGAGGCTTTGAAAAACCATAGTCCTCACATAATGAGCAATGTAAGTATGTGTGTGTGTATCTGTGGGTCGCCTACAGGGCGCAATTCTTACTGGATTGTCTTCAAACTTTGTATACTAATTCCTTGTACCCTAAGGATGATCCCTATTGTTTTTGGTGCATGCCCAATCCCCAGGGGCAGAGCCACACCCATTTTCTTTTTGTGTGTCTCTGTCGCCTACAGGCCACAATTCTTAATCGACCATCTTGAAACTTGACTTACTTATTCTTTATACCCGAAGGATGACCCCCTATTGTTTTGGGTGCATGTCTGACCCCCTAGGACAGAGCCACGCCCAATGTTTGTATGTCTTATGTTTCGCCTACAGCTCGCAATTCTTAACAGATCCTTTTAAAACTTTGCATACCTATTCCTTATACCCTAAGAATGACCCCTATTGTTTTTTGGTGATTGCCCAACTGCCAGGGGCAGAGTCATACCCATTTTTACTTTGTGTCTATGTGTGTTGCCTACAGGCCACGATTCTTAATGGATCGTCTTTAAACTTGGGATATGTATTCCTTATAGCCTAAGGACGACAACTGCCCCAACCCCCAGAGGCAAGCCACGCCCAATTTTTATACGCCCACATTGAAATGTGGTCGTATATTGTCGTCGCCCCCGTCCGTCCGTCCGTCCGTCGGTCCGTCGGTCCGTCCGTCCGTCCGTCCGTCCGTCGGTCCGGCGTCCACAATTGCTTGTGGACGCTCTAGAGGCTAAAGTTAATATCCGATTGAGTTTAAATTTATACACAGTGTTTAAGGTCATGAGACGAAGAAGCCTATTGTTTTTCAGCGATTTCCGATAATAACTACCAGAGTTATGGCCCTTGATCACTTCAAAAAATCTTGTGGACGCTCTAGAGGCCAAAGTTAATATCCGATTGGCTTTAAATTTATACACAGTGTTTAAGGTCATACGACGAAGAAGCCTATCGATTTTCAGCGATTTCCGATAATTAATGCCAGAGTTATGGCCCTTGATCACTTCAAAAAATCTTGTGGACGCTCTAAAAGCCAAAGTTAATATCCGATTGACTTTAAATTTATACACAGTGTTTAAGGTCATAAGACGAAGAAGCCTATTGATTTTCAGCAATTTCCGATAATTAGTGCCAGAGTTATGGCCCTTGATCACTTCAAAAAATCTTGTGGATGCTCTAGAGGCCAAAGTTAATATCCGATTGACTTTAGATTTATACACAGTGTTTAAGGTGATGAGACTAAGAAGCCTATTGATTTTCAGCGATTTCCGATAATTTGTGCCAGAGTTATGGCCCTTGATCACTTCAAAAAATCTTGTGGGTGCTTTAGTGGCCGAAGTTAATATCCGATTGACTTTAAATTTATACACAGTGTTTAAGGTCATGAGACGAAGAAGCATATTGATTTTCAGCTATTTCTGATAATTACTACCAGAGTTATGGCCCTTGATCACTTCAAAAAATCTTGTGGATGCTCTAGAGGCCAAAGTTAATATCCGATTGACTTTAAATTTATACACAGTGTTTACAGTCCTGAGACAAAGACGTCTATTTATTTTCAGCGATTTCCAATAATTACTGCCAGAGTTATGGCCCTTGATCACTTCAAAAAATCCTGTGGACGCTCTAGAGGCCAAAGTTAATATCCGATTGACTTTAAATTTATACACAGTGTATACGGTCATGAGATGAAGAATCCTATTGATTTTCAGCGACTTTAAATAATGACTGCCAGAGTTATCTCCCTTGATCACTTCAAAAAATCTTGTGACACTATAGAGGCCAAACTTATCATCCGATTGACTTCAGATTGATACACAAAGTTTAAGGTGTTGAAACGAACAAGTATTTTGATTTTCAATGAATTTTGATAACTGAACAGCTAAATCCATGATATTAAATGTTTCGTATACCAATTGTTAGCCTGGGGCAAAACTTTATAAAAAGCAAACAAATTCTAATCAGATTTTAGAATATTACGAATGTTTCATTACCGAAAAAAGTAAAAATATGCGACAACCCTTGTTGACTACCCGGACGATTTAGCTGCTGTGGGCGTATGTTTCGTTGCCTGGCAACCTATCTTTGTATTTGTCGTTTACAGGCCGCAATTCTGAATGAATCAGCTTGGTACTTGGCATATGTATTACATATGGTTTGAGGTCGTCCACTTTTGATTTTGGTGAATGTCCCGACCTCCAGGGGCAGAGTCACACCCACTTTTTGCCTTTAGTGTCTAAAAGTCACAATTCTGAATGGATTATCTTTGTATACATATTCCTTTTACTCTAAGGACAGCAACTATTGATGTTGATGCATGATCCTCAAACCAAATACCTAGCAAGCCTTCTTGACAAAGTACCATATCAATCAAAGCAGGAATGTGGACGTATATTGTAGCGTTAGCGTTATGTTTCAATATGCGAGTCGACCGCTATTTTAATAAGATACTAGTCAGAATTAGTTACATTTATTCTCCTAAATTTCTGTCGACCATCATACTTTAGGAAACCTATCAAATTTTATTTTGAATAATTTTTATACGCCAACATGGAAATGTGGTCGTATATTGTCATTGCCCTTTCCGTCCGTCTGTCTGTCCGTCCGTCGGTCACAATTTCTTGTGAACACGCTAGAGGCTAAAGTGAATATCGGATTGACTGTAAATTTATACACAGTGTTAAAGGTCATGAGATGATGAAACCTATTGATTTTCAGCAATATCTGATAATTACTGCCATAGTTATGATCCTTGATAACTTTGACCCTTGATAACTTTGTGAATGCTCTAGAGGCCAAAGTTAATATCCGATTGACTTCAAATTTATACACAGTGTTTACAGTCATGAGATGAAGATATCTATTGATTTTCAGCGATTTCCAATAATTACTGCTATAGTTACAGCCCTTGATCACTTCAAAAAGTTGATATCCGATTGACTTTAAATTTATTCATAGTGTTAAATGTATTGATACTAAGAAGCCTATTGATTTTCAGTGATACCCGATAATTACTTCCAGATTTATAACCCTATATCACTTGGAAAAAATCTTGTAAATGCTCATCTAGAGGCTTAAGTTAATATCCGATTGACTTTATATTTATACATAGTGTTTAAGGTCATGAGCCTATTGATTTTCAGCGATATCCGATAATTACTGTCAGAGTTATGACCCTTGATCACTTTGAAAAATCTTGTGAACGCTCTAGAGACTAAAGGTGATATCCAATTGACTATAAATTTGCACACAGTGTTTAAGGTCATGAGACGAAAAAGCCTATTGATTTTCAGCAATATCCGATAATTATTGCCAGAGTTATAGCCCTTGATCATTTTGAAAAATCTTGTGGATATCCTAATGATTAAAAAATTTATAAAAAGTGTTTAACGTCACGAGATGAAGAAGCCTTTGGATTTTCAAAGATATCTGATTATTTCTCCCAGAGTTATGGCCCTTGATCACTTTGAAATATCTTGTGGACGAAAGGCCATGAGACAAACAATCGAAACAATTCTAACTGTTTCTAATAATTACTTAATATGTGACAACGCTTGTTGACAGCCCGAATGACTTAGCTGTTGTGGGCGTATGTTTTGTTGCCTGGCAACTTATCTTAAAACTATATATTATGTTTTTTTTGTATTTTTATAGATTTAGCGTGTATGTATAAGTTATTTGTTCGTGTAACAAAGGGTTTAAAGACAATGTGTGATTGTATTAGTAAATATTTACGTGAACAAGGTAAAGCTTTAGTTATAGAAGAAGGAGAAGAAGCTAAAAATGCCATCACATATATTCAGGTTTGTTCTTATATTTATTGGAAATACTTTTAAAATGTTTATATCTGTTTGGGTCCAAAATAATATTGTAAATATATTTACGCCCACATTTTCATGTGTTAATATAAAATAATTTATAGAATACAATACCACAAAAACATTGTTTTTTCCAACGTTTCATCAGTAAAAATACCGACTTCATCAGGGTAAGAACTAAATACAAAATGACTGGAAGTCAGTTATGACATCATAGGAAGTTATGACATCGTGGGAATGATGATTTCATAGACTTAAATACATAACATAAAAGGTTAGCTTAACTAAAACTTAGGTAAAATTTTACAAGTAAGGAAAAATTATGCATAATTATGAATGATTTTGAAACCCCCTGGATTTAACTCACACTATTGGCAATATGTTGAAAGAAAATAAGAAGAGAACTTCCGACACTAGTAATAACCATGTTAAGGACAAAATTTCATGACAGATGACAACCTTGTTTACGAAAATTATGCAAATCATGTGGGGCTAGGTGTAATAATCAAGAAGTAACCAGACATGAAATTAATTGTCCCCCGCCTTTCGAAGAAAGTTGGGGGACTATTAAAATGGGTTCGTCTGTCTGTCTGTCTGTCCGTCATACTTTTTAGGACACAATAACTCTCTTCCTAATTGAGCTAGAATGTTCAAACTTGGTGTATGTGTTTATTAGGTCAATGCCTTGATGGAGTTCGAAGATGAGCATTTTCCGCTTAGGGTAAGCAGAGATAAGCAATTTGATTGGTTGATGCTTTGGGACACGATAACTTTAGTTCTAATTAGTGAGATTGATGAAAGTTGGTGTATAGTTTCATTACAGTAATACCTTGACTAAGTTCGATAATGGTGTATAGTTTCATTACAGTAATACCTTGACTAAGTTCGATAATGAGCATTTTCTGCTCGGGGTAAGCAGAGCGATAAGCAATTTGATTTGCCGAGACTTTGGAACACAATAACTCTCCTTCTAATTGAGTTAAAATGTTCAAAATTGGTGTGTATGCTTATTAGGTTAATGCCTTGATGGAGTTCGAAGATGAGCATTTTCTGCTTAGGGTAGGCAGAGATAAGCAATTTGATTGGTTGATACTTTGGGACAAGATAACTTAGGTTCATCTTGATTGATGATTTTTATGCCAATACAATGACTGCATTCTCATTCAGTAATGGATTCGACAGTGTATAGAAACGATTGACTCGGACACAAGGGCCCTTTCCCTTGGCTAGAGGGGCCCTTTTGTCAAGCGTGGGGGCCCTTTTGTCTGCCTTTAGGGTCCCCCTAACTTGGGTACCTTTTCATTTTTCTTGTCGGTTTTAGCATTTTTCTTTATAAAACACTTTTGGATGACACTTCGTGTACAGTTTGATTGCTCGATACGTTTGAAAAAAATAAATGTGCAATTAATTATTATGTGTCATCTATTTATTTTGGGATTTCGGCGGGGGACATCAGCCTCACTGTTGGCTTGTTAAGATTAGAGACTCTGTCAACTGTGCCAGTTCTTATGTTGTATATTTTTTTTAACAGGTGAAACCTGTAATAGTAATATGCAATATGTAGACCAAACCATTACTCCTTTCAGCACTCATTGTAATAAGCACAGAAGTAATATAAAACTGGCCATTCCCACCATGTAGCCTCCCAATTGAATAAATTGAAGACAGCAGAAAGTCTGTGGATTCATAGACTTGATTCAGTTTGGCCGAACACTTTAAGTGAGTTAAATCCCCCTTCAAAATCATTCATAATCATGCATAATTTTTCCTTACTTGTAAAATTTTAGTTAAGCAGCTAAGCTAACCTTTCATGTTATGTATCTAAGTCTATGAAGTCATCATTCCCACAATGTCATAACTTCTAGTCGTTTTGTATTTAGTTCTTACCCTGAGGAAGTTAGTTTTTACTGACAAAACAATGGATAAAACAATGGTTTTTATACGCCTACATAGAAATGTTAATATCCAATTGAGTTTAAATTTATACACAGTGTTTAAGGTCATGAGACGAAGAATCCTATGGATTTTCAGTGATTTCTGATAATTATTGCCAGAGTTATGGCCCTTGATCACTTCAGAAAATCTTGTGGACGCTCTAGAGGCCAAAGTTAATATCTGATTGGGTTTAAATTTATACACAGTGTTTAAAGTCATGAGGCTAAGAATCGTATTGATTTTCAGTGATTGCCGATAATTACTGCCAGAGTTATAGCCCTTCATCACTCAAAAAAAATCTTGTGGGTGCTCTAGAGGCCAAAATTAATATCCAATTGACTTTAAATCTATTCACAGTGTTTATGGCCATAAATCGAATAAGCCTTTTGATTTTTAGCAAACTATACTTGATCATTTTGAAAAATCTTGTGGACACTTTAGAGGCTAAACTTAACATCCAATTGACTTTTGATTTATACACAGTGTTTAAGGTCATGAGACGAAGTAGCCTATTGATTTTCAGCAATTTCCGATAATTAATGTCAAAGTTATCTTCCTTGATCACTTTGAAAAATCTTGTGATGCTCTAGAGACCAAACTTATTATCCGATTAATTTTCAACTAATATGGTAGCCGAAGAATTCTGTGCGACATTGAGATTGTGCCACTATATTGCGTCTTGAAAGACGTAGTTTCCATAAGCTTTTAATAGGCAGCAATTCAGCAGTGTTTTTAGCAGAGAGTAAATGCCAAACATTATATGTATTTGTATAGATATAAATTGGATGAAACGACTATCGATTTTTCAAAGTGTGAATCGGTTTGAGCTAGAAACCGAATCAACTACGACCAAATCGATTAATTGTGAAAACCCTAGTTTCGTTGCCTGGCAACCTATCTTTTGATATTGTATTCTATAGATTATTTTATATCAACTGTATTTTGTTTCTATTGATTGGAAGTTTCACATTTTCATGTGGACGTATATTGTCGTCGCCTCTGGACATCTGGTCGTCACAATTCTTAACTGATTTTGACGAAACTTGAAATATAGGTTTATCTCCAAAAGATCTCGGCTGCTTTCGATATTGGCATGTATCGGATGGAAACTTCATAGATTATGGCCCCTGATTGTACGAAAAATCACAATGTAGCCGTATATTGTCTTCGCCCCGTCCATTTGGTGATCTGGTGTCCACAAGCAATTGTGGAAGCTCCAGAGGCTAAAGTTAATAATAATAATAATAATAATGAATATTTATATTGCGCGCATTCCATCCAAACAGTATGCTCATGGCGCAGGTTTGTTTAGCTCTTCAGTTTATAATAGGATTCGAACATATGAGATTTAAGTTTTGATTTGAAAGTTTCCAAACATTGCAAAGTTTTGAGAATAACGGGAAAATCGTCGAAACCCAAAGGATTTGAGTCTATAACTTGGTACTGTTAGAAGGTGTTCATTTTGTGACCTTAGGGTGCGTTTGGGTATATATTCAGATAGCATTGAACTAAGATATTCCGGGGCTGCTCCATTTATACATTTATGGGCCATACACAAGAGTTTGAAATTGATTCTGTGGGTGATTGGTAGCCAGTGAAGTTCTTTTAAAATAGGTGTGATGTGACAGTTTCTGTCAGATCTGCAGACAATCCTGGCTGCAGTGTTTTGCACTGTTTGAAGTTTGTTTAGTAGGTTCTGATTTATACCATAGAGTAAACTGTTACAGTAGTCGAGTCTTGAGGAAACTAATGATCTGACTAAAGTATGCACAGCATCTTTTGTAATAAGATGACGAATTTGTCGAATAGATCGGAGATGGAAGTAGCAGACTTTACACAAATGATTAACATGGTTCTCCATACTAAGCTCAGAATCAAGGTGGACACCAAGATCCTTAACTGAGTTAACAATATTTATTTGAGAGTCAGCGATGTGGATGGTAGATGCTGATTTATTAGAAAGCTGGTGTTTGGTACCAATAACCATGACCTCTGTTTTATCATCGTTGAGCTTGAGCATGTTATTGGTCATCCATGATTTGATATCTTCTGTACATAATGTGATTCTATTAAATGAATCCTGATGATCTGTAGAATTCCAGCTGTCAACAATTTGTGTATCATCAGCATAAGAGTGGTACATAAGCTGGTGCTTTTTAAGTATATTGGCGACACTGACTGTGTAAAGTACAAATAGTACTGGCCCCAGCACAGAACCTTGGGGAACTCCACTCGAAAGATTAACAGAATTAGAGTTGGTGTCTGTTATCTGTACCGACTGACTACGACTGAGAAGGTAAGATTCAAACCAAGCCAGGACACAATCTGTAATGCCAAACTCTACGTGTAGTTTCTTTAGGAGCACTACTGGGTCGATCGTGTCGAATGCGGCTGAAAGATCCAGCATTACTAAGGAACAGCAGTTACCTCTGTCGACAATAAGTCGGATATCATCCATGACCTTTAGAAGAGCTGTCTCGGTTGAATGGCCTTGTCTGTAAGCTGACTGATACTGATCTAACAGTGAGTGTCGAGTCAAATGATCGTTCAGCCGAATGTTTGCAGCTTTTTCCAATATCTTTGAAATGAATGTTAAATTGGATACAGGACGATAATTTTTGAAAATTTCCTTATCCATCGAAGGCTTTTTAAGTAGGGGTTTAACCAATGCATGTTTAAAAATTTCGGGAAAGACTCCTGATTGAAGGCTGCTATTAATTATCAAAGTTATTGTTGGAAGAAGCACGTCTACAAGTTGGATCACTAGAGGTGTGGGAATGGGGTCTGATGAACAAGTCGTTGGCTTAGATGAACGGATAATTTTCAAGACATCATCTTCAGAAAACAACTGAAATTCCTCGAGTGCGCCACCAGAAAATTCAACTGTTGAATCAATTGAGGTTGAATGGTCAGCAGATTCAAGTAGCAAGGTTCTGATGCCGTTGATCTTGTCAACAAAGTAACTATTGAACTCGTCAGCTAGTTCTTTGAATTATATCGGATTCAGGCTTAACGCCAGAAAAAGAGGGAACCCCCGCTCCCCCCGATAATTTTTTCTTCGTGAACGCTGTAAATGCAAGACAAGAAAATTCACCGACCTAATTCCATCGTTTCAGGAGGAAAACGCTGCAAATTCGGCATGACAGACCCATTGGCACACAAATCATGTTCCATAATGTGTTTCAGGCCCAGTTGTAACAAGGTACGCATTGCACCAAATGAAACGGCATATGTAGATTGGAATAACCACACACTAGAAATTTACATTCGATAGAGACTTCTGGCTTACTTCGCCGAACATAACCACACACTAGAAATTTACATTCGATAGAGACTTCTGGCTTACTTCGCCGAACATAACTGATTTGAAATTAGAGTGAAGACGGAAAACATTGAATGTAAATCAGTTTATATACATTCATATTACAGTATTATATACATTGCGACCCACTTGTGTCAATTTCTAGGTCCCCAATGTGAGCGATTTAGCTCCTTTAAGCTAATCAGGATTGTTTAGATATTAATTACTGATTCTATCATCGCGACGCATGTTTTGTTTACATGCAGACATCTGGCAGACTGTGCATGCTCAGTCGGCTATTTGATATAGCCGTTTAGTCTTGCCATCCTGACCCGTTTGATCAGGTGTTTTTCATTTGAAAATAATAACACAAAACACTTAATTATTTTTATCTTGAAGAAGGGTCAGAAAATTAAATCAAAGAACAGTGTGATTGGTTCTATTTGCTTGTCAAACAATTTGGACATGATATTCCGTCCACAGTGAGGCGTTGACCAATCAGCTCTGATTACAGTTTTCCGCGATCGATGGATGCAGCGCATAGCACAACCACTCCTTATTGTCAGCAAAAGGGGTTGTGAATTGGGATGCCATGAATTAAATAACTTGAATAAACCATGTAATAAGATGTAATATGGTATTTTGTTAATTACAGTTACAGATCATTTAAACACTTGTTTCTTAATCTTACACAAAACACACTTTTTGAAAACATTATTACTCAGCTGACTGAAGGGGGGTATGCACCCCTCACTGGTGGAAAACCAGTGATTGACTTTAAATTTATACACAGTGTTTAAGGTCATGAGACGAAGAAGCCTATTGATTTTCAGCGATTTCCGATAATTGCTGTCCAGAGTTATGGCCTTTGATCAGTTTAAAAAATCTTGTGGACACTCGCGATGCCAAAGGTAATATCTGATTGACTTGAAATTTATACACAGTGTTTAAGGTCGTGAGACGAAGAATCCTATTGATTTTTAGCGATTTCCGATAATTGCATGTGCGCACTGTATCATAAAGCCTGTCATTGAGACAACTGGCATGGTTTCGAATCCCCGTGGGTACATGGTTGCCTGTCCAACCTCGTGTGTTTTCTCCGGGTCCTCCGGTTTACTCCCTCTGCCAAAGATCGCAACGTGTAAGCGAATTATTGAAATAAAATTACACCATGTGTTAGTCCTGACATGACCTAGTTTGTGTCGAGTGGACGTTAAACCCCATTTTTCACTCTCTCTTCATTACAGAAAAAATGTAAAAATATGTGACAACTCTTGTTGACTTCCAGGAGGATTTAGCTTCTGTAGGCGTATGTTTCATTGCCTGGCAACCTATCGGTCACAATTATTAACTAATTTTAAATACCATGCGAATATATCACCCTAATGATGGCAGAGTTCAAATTTCGTCAAAATTGGACTAAAAATACCAAACAAAATGGCCACCCCTCATACGCAAATAGTGTAAACATCTGGTATATCTGAAGGTCACTATTTTGTGACAATTTTGCCGAAACTTGAAATGCTTGATTATAACCCAAAGACCTTGGTTGCTTTCGATATTTGACAATATTGGATAGAAACTTCCAGAATTATGGCCCTTGATTGTATGAAAAATCACCTTTTTAGCTTGTGGTCACTCTAGAGGTCACAGTTATTATCCGATTTAAAAACATTATTTTAGTTTATCACCGTTACACGCTAATGATGGTTGAGTTTGAACTTCATGAAAATCGGACCAAAACTGCCAGACAAAATGGCCACCTCTCGTACGCAAATAGTGTAAACATCTGGTATATCAAGGTTGTGGACCCTCTAGAAGTCACAATTTTGATTCGATTTTGATGAAACTTGAAATATATGTTTATAAACCAGAGATCTTGGCCCTGTCAATATTCACGCATGTCCAATTGTAACTTGCTGAATTATGACCTGTAATTGTTTGAAATGTGGTTGTATATTGTCGTCGCCCTCCGTCCGTCCGGCCAGCCGGCGCCTACAATTGCTTGTGGACGCTCTAGAGGCTAAAGTTAATATCTGATTGACTTTAAAATTTATACACAGTGTTTAAGGTCATGAGACGAAGAAGCCTGTTGTTTTTCAGCAATTTCCGATCATAACTACCAGAGCTATGGCCCTTGATCTCTTAAAAAAATCCTGTGGACACTCTAAAGGCCAAAGTTAATATCCGATTGACTTTAAATTTATACAGGTCATGAGACGAAGAAACCTATTGATTTTCAGCGATTTCCAATAATTACTGCCAGAGTTATGGCCCTTGATCACTTCAAAAAATCCTGCGGACGCTCTAGAGGCCAAAGTTAATATCCAATTGACTTTAAATTTACACATAGTGTTTAAGGTCATGAGACGAAGAAGCCTATTGATTTTCAGCGATTTCAAATGATTACTGCCAGAGTTATCTCCCTTGATAACTTTAAAAAATCTTGTGATGCTATAGAGGCCAAACTTATCATCCGATTGACTTCAGATTAATACACAGAGTTTAAGGTGTTGTAAATGCCCTAGAGGCTTAAGAGCCAGTCCACGAGAAAACCATGCAGAAGGTTCGAAGGTGGGGGTCGGCCGATTGAGTTCATATTTACAGATTTCAGAAATCAACCGTTTTCGAGATACAGACCTTTTACCTCCTTCGGCAGTTTTTTTGCCATTTTCAAGCCAAACTTTAGGTATTTTAGTCGCACTACTACCGCTGTTACATGACCCTGGAGAACTAGGTTTGGGTTGTTCATGATAGCAGGGGTCTTGCACTACCACATTATCATGGTCGTCTGGTTCAAGTTCGTTTTCCAAAGGTGTCAGGATACTTCCCAAGATACGTGTCTATATATAACTGAATAATACCCTTTCTTCAGATTGCGATAACTCCACTGGAGCAGGGTTTGCGATCAAAATGTAAATCGATTTATTTGCACCTTGACCTGTTCTAACAACATAAAAAATAAAATCGTTGTCAACTCACCTACAACAGTATGAAAATTTGTGTCGAAAGTTACGAAATTGTTCATTTTTCGCGTCGTATTTCGGTTTCTTAAGTATTTGAATTTCGGCCGTACTTTCCGGACATGTCCTACGATATTTTCCAAATGTCAGGTCAGGAATCTTACCAACTGGTCACCAATATTGACCAATTGGACATCAAATATGGTGAATAATATTCAGAATTTCAAAATTAATATGTGTATTGAGTATATAAATACCACTCAACTTGATATTAGGCTGGATTGATTAGATAATTAGTTGGTCAGCGTACTTATCGTGTTACACCGTCTATGCACCTACCTTGTTTACCTGCTTAATCTATCTTACAAGTAATTTAACTCTATGTAATTTTAAAATACCATTTCGGGAGCTTTTTTTCATTTGCTACTGTATAAACGAATAAATTTTTGAGAAATATTACTGGCCTGAATTTGATTGAAGCAGACATGGATCGACATGCTTTCTTTCTATCGTATTATGAAAACACGTAATTTTGTAGGAATGTTACAAAAAACTAAAATGAAATGAAATGGAATTAACGTCCTACTGTTCTGGGCTAATGAAGATGGGCATATACGCCATACAATGTCCTATGAGGAAAATTTGCCTGGACAGCGACACTACGAGCTACAAGCTAAAACCGTGATTTTACGTACATTCAAGGTCATAATCCAGGAAGTTACATTGTGATATGTGCAAATATCGATACAAACATACTTTTGAAGATTCATCGAAATCTGATAAAATTTATGTTCCTTAAGCGGTCCACACACGCTCAATATAACTGTCAATTTTATTGATGTCAATGTTATTGAAGCAAATATTGTCTCAATATTCTTTCCGAGGAAAGCAGCCATTATTTACGGAACAATTTGTTTAGCATTAGCTATGGCGGTTCCAAGTCCCAAGAAAACAAAAATACATAGAAAATGGTCATAACAAGGGTGTACTCAGGGGGAGAAGTTTGGGCACAAACACCTACTTCGAGAGCTTCGTGAAAATGAAATATTGCGTCAATATTATTGAGGACTCCCACACACAATCAATTGTTGCACAAAAATTGACGTTTAGTCAATATAAAATCTACGGACTTTTGATTTCTTCAATAATATTGACATCAATTATTTGGGGCTTCAATATCACATACACACACGCTCAGTATGATTGTCAAAATCAAGTATTGACAATATGTGGGCCGCTTAAGAGTGTCCACAATCTTGGAATTACATACTTTTACACTATTTGCGTACGAAAAGTTGCCATTTCGTCTGGCAGTTTGGGTTCGATTTTCACGAAAATCGAACTCCGCAATCATTAGCGTGTAAGGGGGATATATCAAAACGTTTTTAAAAATTGAATGAAAATTGTGACCTCTAGACGGGCTACAAGCTAAAAACACCATTTTTATACGCCCACATTTTCATGTGGACGTATTATGTTGTCGCCCCTGTCCGTCCGGACGTCCGTCCGTCCACAATTTGTTTGTGGACTCTCTACAGGTCACAATTCTTATCCGATTTTGACGAAACTTGAAATATAGGTTTATCCCCATAAGATCTCGGTTCCTTTCGATATTGGCATGTATCGGATCAAAACTTCGTGGATTATGGCCCCTGATTGTACGAAAAATCACGTTTTTATACGCCCACATTTTCATGTGGACGTATTATGTCGTCGCCCCTGTCCGTCCGGACGTCCGTCTGTCCACAATTTGTTTGTGGACTCTCTACAGGTCACAATTCTTATCCGATTTTGACGAAACTTGAAATATAGGTTTATCCCCAAAAGATCTCGGTTCCTTTCGATATTGGCATGTATCGGATCAAAACTTCATGGATTATGGCCCCTGATTGTACGAAAAATCACGTTTTTAGCTTGTGGACCCTATAGAGGTCACAATTTTGAACCGATTTTGATGAAACTTGACATGCATGTTTGTAACCCAAAGATCTTGGTTCCTTTCGATATTTGGGGCTATCGGAATGTAATTTCCTGAATTATGGCCCCTGATTGTCCGAAAAATCACCCTTTTTAGCTTGTGGTCCCTCTGGAGGTCACAATTATTATTCGATTTAAAAAACCGTTTGATTATATCACCGTTACACCCTAAGGAAGGTTGAGTTCGAATTTCGGGAAAATCGGACGAAAATTGCCATACAAAATGGCCGCCGTTTGTACTCGAATACTGTTAAAAGATGGTATATCAAGGTTGTGGACCCTGTGGAGGTCACAATTTTGATTCAGTTTTGATGAAACTTGAAATTCATGGTTATAACCCAAAGATCTTGCTTCCTTTCGATATTTGCGCATATCGAATCGTAACTTCCTGAATTATGGCCCCTGATTATACGCAAAATCGCCTTTTTTTTAGCTTGGAGGTCACAATTATTATTCGATTTAAAAAACCGTTTGATTATATCACCGTTACCCCCTAAGGAAGGCTGAGTTCGAATTTCGGGAAAATCGGACGAAAATTGCCATACAAAATGGCCGCCGTTTGTACGCGAATACTGTTAAAAAATGGTGTATCAAGGTTGTGGACCCTGTGGAGGTCACAATTTTGATTCGATTTTGATGAAACTTGAAATTCATGGTTATAACCCAAAGATCTTGCTTCCTTTCGATATTTGCGCATATCGGATCGTAACTTCCTGAATTATGGCCCCTGATTATACGCAAAATCGCCTTTTTATACGCCCACATTTTCATGTGGACGTATTATGTCGTCACCCCTGTCCGTCCGGACGTCCGGACGTCCGTCCGTCCACAATTTGTTTGTGGACTCTCTACAGGTCACAATTCTTATCCGATTTTGACGAAACTTGAAATATAGGTTTATCCCCATAAGATCTCGGTTCCTTTCGATATTGGCATGTATCGGATCAAAACTTCATGGATTATGGGCCCTGATTGTACGAAAAATCACGTTTTTAGCTTGTGGACCCTATAGAGGTCACAATTTTGAACCGATTTTGATGAAACTTGACATGCATGTTTGTAACCCAAAGATCTTGGTTCCTTTCGATATTTGCGGCTTTCGGAATGTAATTTCCTGAATTATGGCCCCTGATTGTCCGAAAAATCACCCTTTTTAGCTTGTGGTCCCTCTGGAGGTCACAATTATTATTCGATTTAAAAAACCGTTTGATTATATCACCGTTATACCCTAAGGAAGGTTGAGTTCAAATTTCGGGAAAATCGGACGAAAATTGCCATACAAAATGGCCGCCGTTTGTACGCGAATACTGTTAAAAAATGGTATATCAAGGTTGTGGACCCTGTGGAGGTCACAATTTTGATTCGATTTTGATGAAACTTCAAATTCATGGTTATAACCCAAAGATCTTGCTTCCTTTCGATATTTGCGCATATCGGATCATAACTTCCTGAATTATGGCCCCTGATTATACGCAAAATCGCCTTTTTTTTAGCTTGGAGGTCACAATTATTATTTGATTTAAAAAAACGTTTGATTATATCACCGTTACACCCTAAGGAAGGTTGAGTTCGAATTTCGGGAAAATCGGACGAAAATTGCCATACAAAATGGCCGCCGTTTGTACGCGAATACTGTTAAAAAATGGTATATCACGGTTGTGGACCCTGTGGAGGTCACAATTTTGATTCGATTTTGATGAAACTTGAAATTCATGGTTGTAACCCAAAGATCTTGGCTCCTTTCGATAATTGCGCATATCGGATCGTAACTTCCTGAATTATGGCCCCTGATTATACGCAAAATTGCCTTTTTTTTAGCTTGGAGGTCACAATTATTATCCGATTTAAAAAAACGTTTGATTATATTACCGTTACACCGTAAGGAAGGTTGAGTTTGAATTTCGGGAAAATCAGACCAAAATTGCCACACAAAATGTCCGCCGTTTGTACGCGAATACTGTTAAAAAATGGTATATCAAGGTTGTGGACGCTGTAAAGGTCACAATTTTAATTCGATTTTGATGAAACTTGAAATTCATGGTTATAACCCAAAGATCTTGGTTCTTTTCGATATTTGCGCATATCGGATGGTAACTTCCTGAATTATGGCCCCTGGTTATACGCAAAATCCCCCTTTCTTTAGCTTGTGGTCCCTCTGGAGGTCACAATTATTATCCAATTTAAAAAAACGTTTGATTATATCACCGTTACACTGTAAGGAAGGTTGAGTTTGAATTTCGGGAAAATCGGACCAAAATTGACAGACAAAATGGCCGCCGTTTGTACGTGAATACTGTTAAAAAAAATGATATATCATGATTGTGGATCCTGTATAGGTCACAATTTTAATTCGATTTTGATGAGGATGGTTGAGTTCTAATTTCCTGAAAATCGTACCAAAATTGCCGGACGAAATGGTCGCCGTTTGTACGCGAATAGTGTAAAAATATGGTATATCATGATTGTGGACTCTCTACAGGTCACAATTCTTATCCGATTTTGATGAAAAGTCACATTTCTAGGTTGTGTACCGTCACACCATAATCATTGTCGGTTTCAAATTTCATTAATATCAGACTGGAACTGACCAACTAAATGGCTGCTCCCAATACAGTATGAAATACAGGACTTAATAAAGATGTAGGAAAAATCACTTTCGGTATTGCTTGTTCTCTGTCCATCTCTCGAAAATGTGGGCGTATCCTGCCTGGCAGTGCCAGCCTATCTTTTTAGCTTGGAGGTCACAATTATTATCCGATTTAAAAAAACGTTTGATTATATTACCGTTACACCGTAAGGAAGGTTGAGTTTGAATTTCGGGAAAATCAGACCAAAATTGCCATACAAAATGGCCGCCGTTTGTACGCGAATACTGTTAAAAATGGTATATCAAGGTTGTGGACCCTGTAACGGTCACAATTTTAATTCGATTTTGATGAAACTTGAAATTCATGGTTATAACCCAAAGATCTTGGTTCTTTTCGATATTTGCGCATATCGGATCGTAACTTCCTGAATTATGGCCCCTGGTTATACGCAAAATCCCCCTTTCTTTAGCTTGTGGTCCCTCTGGAGGTCACAATTATTATCCAATTTAAAAAAACGTTTGATTATATCACCGTTACACTGTAAGGAAGGTTGAGTTTGAATTTCGGGAAAATCAGACCAAAATTGACGGACAAAATGGCCGCCGTTTGTACGCGAATACTGTTAAAAAAATGATATATATCATGGTTGTGGACCCTGTATAGGTCACAATTTTAATTCGATTTTGATGAGGAAGGTTGAGTTCTAATTTCGTGAAAATCGTACCAAAATTGCCGGATGAAATGGTCGCCATTTGTACGCGAATAGTGTAAAAATATGGTATATCATGGTTGTGGACTCTCTACAGGTCACAATTCTTATCCGCTTTTGATGAAAAGTCACATTTCTAGGTTGTGTACCGTCACACCATAATCATTGTCGGTTTAGAATTTCATTAATATCAGACTGGAACTGACCAACTTAAATGGCTGCTCCCAATACAGTATGAAATACAGGACTTAAAGATGTAGGAAAAATCACTTTCGGTATTGCTTGTTCTCTGTCCATCTCTCAAAAATGTGGGCGTATCCTGCCTGGCAGTGCCAGCCTATCTTTAGCTTGTGGACCCTATAGAGGTCACAATTTTGAACCGATTTTGATGAAACTTGACATGCATGTTTGTAACCCAAAGATCTTGGTTCCTTTCGATATTTGCGGCTATCGGAATGTAATTTCTTGAATTATGGCCCCTGATTGTCCGAAAAATCACCCTTTTTAGCTTGTGGTCCCTCTGGAGGTCACAATTATTATTCGATTTAAAAAAACGTTTGATTATATCACCGTTACACCCTAAGGAAGGTTGAGTTCGAATTTCGGGAAAATCGGACGAAAATTGCCATACAAAATGGCCGCCGTTTGTACGCGAATACTGTTAAAAAATGGTATATCATTGTTGTGGACCCTGTGGAGGTCACAATTTTGATTCGATTTTGATGAAACTTGAAATTCATGGTTACAACCCAAAGATCTTGCTTCCTTTCGATATTTGCGCATATCGGATCGTAACTTCCTGAATTATGGCCCCTGATTATACGCAAAATTGCCCTTTTTTTAGCTTGGAGGTCACAATTATTATCCGATTTAAAAAAACGTTTGATTATATTACCGTTACACCGTAAGGAAGGTTGAGTTTGAATTTCGGGAAAATCAGACCAAAATTGCCATACAAAATGGCCACCGTTTGTACGTGAATACTGTTAAAAAATGGTATATCAAGGTTGTGGACCCTGTAAAGGTCACAATTTTAATTCGATTTTGATGAAACTTGAAATTCATGGTTATAACCCAAAGATCTTGGTTCTTTTCGATATTTGCGAATATCGGATCGTAACTTCCTGAATTATGGCCCCTGGTTATACGCAAAATCCCCCTTTCTTTAGCTTGTGGTCCCTCTGGAGGTCACAATTATTATTCAATTTAAAAAAACGTTTGATTATATCATCGTTACACTGTAAGGAAGGTTGAGTTTGAATTTCGGGAAAATCGAACCAAAATTGACAGACAAAATGGCCGCCGTTTGTACGCGAATACTGTTAAAAAAATGATATATCATGGTTGTGGACCCTGTATAGGTCACAACTTTGATGAGGAAGGTTGAGTTCTAATTTCGTGAAAATCGTACCAAAATTGCCGGACGAAATGGTCACCGTTTGTACGCGAAAAGTGTAAAAATATGGTATATCATGGTTGTGGACTCTCTACAGGTCACAATTCTTATCCGATTGTGATGAAAAGTCACATTTCTAGGTTGTGTACCGTCACACCATAATCATTGTCGGTTTCGAATTTCATTAATATCAGACTGGAACTGACCAACTAAATGGCTGCTCCCAATACAGTATGAAATACAGGACTTAAAGATGTAGGAAAAATCACTTTCGGTATTGCTTGTTCTCTGTCCATCTCTCGAAAATGTGGGCGTATCCTGCCTGGCAGTGCCAGCCTATCTTTTGAACAGTCATGGACCGTAATCCAGGAAGTTAATATCCGATATCCGGGAATATCGGAAGGAGCCAAGCTATTAGATTAGGGTTATAAACGATCCTTTTATGTTTCATTAAAAATTGTGAAATCAATAGTCTACAAACTAAAAACATGATTTTTCGTAAAATCAGTGGCCATAGTCCATGAAGTTACGATCCGATACGTACCAATATTGAAAGGAACAGAGATGTTAGGGAGATAAACCTATAATTATTTCAAGTATTGCAGACAGAAAGTGGATAAAAATGTGACACGTAGTGTCCGTAAACAAGACGTGGACCGACGGACAGGGGCGACTACAATACATGTCCACACCAAAATATGAAGAGATAGACGGACAGGGGCGTCCACACGAGAATGTAGGTGTACAAAAATAGCGAGATGTTCCTATTTTTATTAGGGGGTTGGGATGGCCTAGTGGTCTAGAGTGCCGCGCTTATATAGCTGGCCGGTTACCTCTGGCTTGCGGCTGTGGTTTCGACCCCTGGTGTGAGCATATGTGGCATGGAGATAGGGGCGCCTTCTCAACCTCGTGGGTTTCCTCCAACTGCTAAAAGACCCCTACGCGAAAGCGAATTATTGAAATAAAATTAAACTATATATGTTAGTCCCGATATGACCTAATTTGTGTCGAGTGGATGTTAAACCCCATTTCTCTCTCTCCTTATTTTTATTACTGGCAGATTTTGAATATTTTGTAGACATTTTATAACGAAAACGATGTTTTGACATCGCAAAACTTTTCCTATTTGGGAAATTCTGCATTCATTTGCTGTCGAAAAAACGAAGACACGCTATTTTGTACCATACGGAGATTAAATATGAAAAATATCGAGGTGCACCTCGAACGTTTTTATACGCCCACATTGAAATGTGGTCGTATATTGTCGTCGCCCCCGTCCGTCCGTCGGTCCGTCGGTCCGTCCGTCCGTCCGTCCGTCGGTCCGGCGTCCACAATTGCTTGTGGACGCTCTACAGGCTAAAGTTAATATTCGATTGACTTTAAATTTATACACAGTGTTTAAGGTCATGAGACGAAGAAGCCTATTGTTTTTCAGCGATTTCCGATAATAACTACCAGAGTTATGGCCCTTGATCACTTAAAAAAATCTTGTGGACGCTCTAGAGGCCAAAGTTAATATCCGATTGACTTTAAATTTATACACAGTGTTTAAGGTCATAAGACGAAGAAGCCTATTGATTTTCAGCGATTTCCGATAATTAGTGCCAGAGTTATGGCCCTTGATCACTTCAAAAAATCTTGTGGACGCTCTAGAGGCCAAAGTTAATATCCGATTGACTTTAAATTTATACACAGTGTTTAAGGTCATAAGACGAAGACGCCTATTGATTTTCAGCGATTTCCGATAATTAGTGCCAGAGTTATGGCCCTTGATCACCTCAAAAAATCTTGTGGACGCTCTAGAGGCCAAAGTTAATATCCGATTGACTTTAGATTTATACACAGTGTTTAAGGTCATGAGACGAAGAAGCCTATCGATTTTCGGCGATTTCCGATAATTAATGCCAGAGTTATTGCCCTTGATCTCTTTAAAAAATCATGTAGACGCTCTAAAGGTCAAAGTTAATATCCGATTGACTTTAAATTTATACACAGTGTTTAAGGTCATAAGACGAAGAAGCCTATTGATTTTCAGCGATTTCCGATAATTAATGCCAGAGTTATGGCCCTTGATCACTTCAAAAAATCTTGTGGACGCTCTAGAGGCCAAAGTTAATATCCGATTGACTTTAAATTTATACACAGTGTTTAAGGTCATAAAACAAAGACGGCTATTGATTTTCAGCGATTTCCATTAATTAGTGCCAGAGTTATGGCCCTTGATCACCTCAAAAAATCTTGTGGACGCTCTGGAGGCCAAAGTTAATATCCGATTGACTTTAGATTTACACACAGTGTTTAAGTTCATGAGACGAAGAATCCTATTGATTTTCTGCGATTTCAAATAATTACTGCCAGAGTTATCTCCCTTGATAACTTCAAAAATTCTTGTGACGCTATAGAGGCCAAAGTTACCATCCGATTGACTTCAGATTGATACATAGAGTTTAAGGTGTTGAAACAAACAAGTATTTTGATTTTCAATGAATTTAGATAACTGAACAGCTAAATCCATGATATTAAATGTTTCATGTATATACTAATTGTTAGCGTGGGGTAAAACTTTATAAAAAGCAATCAAATTCTAATGATTTTCTAATAATTACATAATGAGTTGTTACTCTTAATCAGTTTTTAGTGTATTACAAATGTTTCATTACCGAAAAAAGTAAAAATATGCGACAACCCTTGTTGACTGCCCGGACGATTTAGCTGCTGTGGGCGTATGTTTCGTTGCCTGGCAACCTATCTTTCAAAATTTTGACACTTTAGATAGAGAATTTGCGAAAATTCATATTCTGTGGGAGACGCCATCTTGGATTTGCAGACTGGACACCCAAACCATACTGGGACTGAATATTTTGGCAAAGCCGGTTGAAGGGGAGGTGGAGTTGACATATTGGCCCTCTGAATAACAATATAGGCGATAGGGTACCTTAATAACCCGCCGATGTATCCCAATCAAAACTGAAGTTTTTGCTAACTTTCGACACGTATCTTGTGAAGTATCCGGACACCCTTGGAAAATGAACTTGATCCGGATGACCATGATAATGTGGTAGTGCAAGACCCCTGCTATCATGAACAACCCAAACCTAGTTCTCCAGGGTCATGTAACAGCGGTAGTAGTGCGACGAAAATACCTAAAATTTGGCCTGAAAATGGCAAAAAAACGCCGAAAAACGTAAAAGGTCTGTATCTCGAAAACGGTTGATTTCTGAAATCAGTGATTTTGGCTCGGGAGTAGGCTCGACGGATCGACCAAACCCTGTGAATATGAACTAAAATGGCCGACCCCCACCTTCGAACATTTGCATGATATTGCATGGTTTTCTCGTGGAATGACTCTTAAGTTAATATCCGATTGACTTTAAATTTATGCATAGTGTTTGAGGTCATGAGCCTATTGATTTTTGTCCCCCGCCTTTCGAAGAAAGTTGGGGGACTATTAAAATGGGTTCGTCCGTCTGTCTGTCTGTCTGTCTGTCTGTCTGTCCGTCTGTCTGTCCGTCACACTTTTTGGGACACAATAACTCTCTTCCTAATTGAGCTAGAATGTTCAAACTTGGTGTATGTGTTTATTAGGTCAATGCCTTGATGGAGTTCGAAGATGAGCATTTTCCGCTTAGGGTAAGCAGAGATAAGCAATTTGATTGGTTGATGCTTTGGGACACGATAACTTTAGTTCTAATTAAGTGAGATTGATGAAACTTGGTGTATAGTTTCATTATAGTAATACCTTGACTAAGTTCGATAATGAGCATTTTCTGCTCAGGGTAAGCAGAGCTATACGCAATTTGATTGGTCGAGAATTTGGAACACAATAACTCTCCTTCTAATTGAGTTAAAATGTTCAAACTTGGTGTATATGCTTATTAGGTCAATGCCTTGATGGAGTTCGAAGATGAGCATTTTCCGCTTAGGGTAAGCAGAGATAAGCAATTTGATTGGTTGATGCTTTGGGACACGATAACTTTAGTTCTAATTAAGTGAGATTGATGAAACTTGGTGTATAGTTTCATTATAGTAATACCTTGACTAAGTTCGATAATGAGCATTTTCTGCTCAGGGTAAGCAGAGCGATACGCAATTTGATTGGTCGAGACTTTGGAACACAATAACTCTCCTTCTAATTTAGTTAAAATGTTCAAACTTGGTGTATATGCTTATTAGGTCAATGCCTTGATGGAGTTCGAAGATGAGCATTTCCGCTTAGGGTAAGCAGAGATAAGCAATTTGATTGGTTGATGCTTTGGGACACGATAACTTTAGTTCTAATTAAGTGAGAGTGATGAAACTTGGTGTACAGTAATACCTTGACTAAGTTCGATAATTAGCATTTTCTGCTCAGGGTAAGCAGAGCAATACGCAATTTGATTGGTCGAGACTTTGGAACACAATAACTCTCCTTCTAATTGAGTTAAAATGTTCAAACTTAGTGTATATACTTATTAGGTCAATGCCTTGATGGAGTTTGAAGATGAGCATTTTCCGCTTAGGGTAGGCAGAGATAAGCAATTTGATTGGTTGATGCTTTGAGACACGATAACTTTAGTTCTAATTAAGTGAGAGTGATGAAACTTGGTGTATAGTTTCATTACAGTAATACCTTGACTATGATCGATAATGAGCATTTTCTGCTCAGGGTAAGCAGAGCGATAAGCAATTTGATTTGCCGAGACTTTGGAACACAATAACTCTCCTTCGAATTGAGTTAAAATGTTCAAAATTGGTGTGTATGCTTATTAGGTCAATGCCTTGATGGAGTTCAAAGATGAGCATTTTCTTCTTACGGTAGGCAGAGATAAGCAATTTTTGGATGACACTTCGTGTTCAGTTTGATTGGTCGATACGTTTGAAAAAAATAAATGTGCGATTAATTAATATGTGTCATCTATTTATTTTGGGATTTCGGCGGGGGACATCAGCCTCACTGTTGGCTTGTTATTTTAGCGATATCCGATAATTACTGTCAGAGCTATGACTCTTGATCACTTTGAAAAATCTCCTGGACGCTCCAGAAGCCAAAGTTAAGATCGGATTGACCTTTAATTTACACACAGTGTTTAAGGTCATGAGATTAAGAAGCCTATTGATTTTTAGCCATTTCAAGTAATTACTGCCAGAGTTATCTCTCTTGATCACTTCAAAAAATCTTGTGATGCTATAGAGGCCAAGTATTTTGATTTTCAATGAATTTTAATAACTGAACAGCTAAATCCATGATATTAAATGTTTGGTATACTAATTTTTAGCGTGGGGCAAAACTTTATTAAAAGCAAACAAATTCCAAAGAATTTCTGACAATTACATAATGAGTTATTACTCTTAATCATAATTTAGTGTATGTATTACAAATGTTTCATTACCGAAAAAAGTAAAAATATGCGACAACCCTTGTTGACTGCCTGGACGATTTAGCTGCTGTGGGCGGATGTTTCGTTGCCTGGCAACCTATCTTTGTTTAGCTTGTTATTGCAAAATGTGTGCGTTCCTGCCTGGCAGCCGCTGATTTAAAAATTTTAGTTGTTTTATTGGATGACAATTTGTCTATAAATACTCACTCAAATGAGTCAAGTACACCTAATTAGTCTCAAGGAATGATTTGCATACTTAAGTAGCCATTTCCCTTGGCCATTGTTGAGCATATTGAAAGGATTTGGGAAATTCCAACAGTAAATTATAATTAGCTGATAAGTATTGTTGTTGAAAGAAAGATTGCATCAAATTTTATAATTTGGATTTGGTATATTGGTTTCTTTTTTTATTTTCAGAGTTTATTGGATTTAAAAGATAGATTTGGTCATTTTCTACATGAATCTTTTAGTGATGATAAATTATTTAAACAGATGATATCGGGGGACTTCGAGTATTTTATCAATTTAAATGGCAAATCCCCTGAATATTTATCATTATTTATAGATGATAAACTTAAAAAAGGAGTTAAAGGGGTAAGTTTTTAATGAACATTGTACAGTCTATTATTGACATAGAGAATTGGAGACAGATGTAAGCTTTTTTATATACTGACTTACATGTTTTGGTTTGTCAGGTATTTACAGTTTGAGATGTCAGTTGTTCACAGTGCTTCTCAAACTGATTCTGTTCCTGATTAATTATATTGATTTGTAAATGTGAGTAATGCCCAGGATTTCAATAATTGCATTTATGCAGTATATGTGTATTGCCTCAATTATCCTGTCAGTTGGTCTTGATGAATTGTTTTTAATATGACCTCAATTATGCTGTCAATTGGTCTCGATGAAGTATTATGAATCTACCCTCAATTATGTTGGAAATTGGTCTGGATGAAGTATTATGAATATAGTCTCAATTACATGTATCCCGACATTCGTCTGGATGAAGTATTATGAATATAGCCTCATTTATGCTGACAATTGGGCTGAATGAAGTATTTATATGTAGTCTCACCCTCAATTATCCTGGCAATATTTATTTTCCCATTTAATTAATGGAAAGTTTATTCTAATGTATTAAAGAGCATGAAATATGGCAATGGCACCAAATTTGGCGATGATCATTGAAATTATTGTCAGTGTGCGTTTTATATTTCAGATGACGGAACAAGAGATAGAAAATGTATTAGACAAAAGTATGGTATTATTTAGATATCTTCAAGAAAAAGATGTCTTTGAACGTTACTATAAACATCATTTAGCTAGAAGATTACTATTAAATAAAAGTGTTTCCGATGATTCAGAGAAAAATATGATCTCCAAACTGAAGGTTGGTTTGTTATGTCTTAAAAGGAGAATGCTACAGTAAAAGTTTAATTTTATCATGTAGTAAGTTCACTGTGTAATGCATTTCAGAATTAATTTTTAAAAAAAAGATTGAATAACTAATAACATTGGAAAACACTTTCAGAATTTCTGCAATTACGGAAAGACCAGACAGTTAATGAGCTGAAGCTAAATTGTGTGACAGTGTCATAGAAGACGAAATTTTCAAATGTTTTGAAATTTTTAATGTTTTTTTTTTTGTTTGATGCATCAATATAGCAAGTAGGCCGATAATCGTATTATTGGCTGGTGTATGAATCATAACAGCACTTGCAAGGAATAACATGATAATATTATCAGAGGAAAACTATTATTTCTAATAAGTTTACCCAAGTCATCTAGCCTCAGTGATAGGATTTCATCTGTATGTTCCGGTCATGTCCGACCACGAATATGGCCAATCGGACATCAAGACATGGTGAATAATATTCAAAATTCCAAAATTAATATAGTGTACCAAGTGCATAACTACCACTCGATGATAAATAATAGACTATATTGATAGGTAATTAAGCGATCTACCTATTCATCGCACCGAGTTCAACTTCGACAATGTAATATCACCGCAGGTCCATGTCCCTATTTGCATTAGTGTTATTTGATATCTGAATTATCATTTGTTATATATGTGGAAATAGATTAGAGCATCTGATATCAATAGAGATAAGAATACATCGGATAATCAAATTGAGGTTGGATCGGTAAATAACGATATTGTGCTCGACTGATTTTAAGACACATGCATTTATAGTTCAGTAGTACCACAATAATGTTAACAAACGAAACACACTAAAAGACAAGAAATATAAATAACTGTAGCAAGACTTTGGTATGCAGTATAAGAAACGTAGTATTCATCAACAAATGAAATACGCATATTGATTAAAGAGGGCACGCATGTGTAACGACAGTACATATAAATCCATGAATAAAGACCTACCCTTAACAAAGACTGATCTGTGTAACACACACGGTCGATTAAGAAATTGCACGGTAAATTAGATTTGACACCTATGCGTCAGATTTAGCCTGCTAGTCCTTGATAAGACACTTTTGGTGCAGTTATAACACGCTTTCGAGAAAACTCACCAAACGTAGAAAGAATACACGCCGTGTCAGTCGTTTTTAACCCCTCCGTTGATTAACACACCTAGTACAGAAAACTCGCCATCGCAGAGATTTTCACTCCTTGCAATAATTAAATCATCCTTAGTCAATTTCTCACCCTGGTTAATTAACACACGCTATCTACAGAGGTTAACTCTCTGGTATTAGATTTATTGCCATAATTAGAATTTTACCGATATCCACACAAATTTACCATGGTTGGTAGTTATATATACCTAAAACGTACAACTTATACCACTGGAAAACTGGCATTGTTTAATTTGGGGTTTTTAGACTTTAAAAAATGCTATGGAGTTTAATTTCAAAACATCGTTTGATAATTGATTATAATCCTTTGAAAATTACAAAAATGGTTTAATTAGTACTATGGCTTAATTTAATGATACAGCGTTTAATTTCTCCGAGAGGGGTTTAGAAATGGACGGACCTTTTAATTATGTCAAGCGTCTAATTACTAGCCGAGTACTTTAATTTCCCGAGATGCATTTATAAATTAAATATTAGACGAAACTTTTAATTTCCCGCGAGTCATTTAACCGATCAGCTCATTTTGATTACGATTATTTAAATGTGAAGTACGAATAAAAAATATGAATATAAAAAAATAATGCGCACCAAAAAATTGCTAATCTTTTAATTTCCCGTGAGTCGTTTAACCGATCGGCTCATTTTGATTACGATTATTTAAATGTGAAGTACGAATAAAAAATATGAATATAAAAAAATAATGCGCACCAAATAATTGCTCATCTTACCTTGGTCGTAGTATTTTTATCCATTATCGATTAAAGAATGATTCCACCATTGACAAACATCAAACATCGGTAAATCACGTCCATGTTGTTATACGATCAGGAATCGGTAAAGCACATCCCAGGTAATGTATTTTCTTTAAATCACAAAAGAATGAACATAGCCTTCCACCTGTACGCATCGCTATTTGTTGGAAATCGGTAAAGCACATCCCAGGTAATGTATTTTCTTTAAATCACAAATGAATGAAAATAGTTTTCCACCTGCATGCGCCGCTAGAAGACATCACAATGTATATTATTATGGAGGAGTGATAATCCCGCGAGATTTTTACACCGGCGCCAAAAAGACGCTATTACTATTTGTCGATCTCTATAGACAAGCTGTCGATCATTTTTAGACAGGACTATAGAATGGCTTCAAACAGTATCAATGATTGATCACAGCCTTGATGTTACGTAATCACTTGGGACAATAAAATGTTGACTGCAGAAGAACGATATCAACATTTACTCCCTCAATATATAAAAAATAATGTGTGTTGGCGAGGTATCGGTGGGTTTTTTTTTGTACTATTCAAAATCCACGTTAGATCTTTCATCCCACAACCGTTTCACCACCCAGAAGTACACAGCTCGTTTCATCCCACAAATTAAAAAGACAATTATTACGTATTTTAAATATTTTATTGATACATTAAGTGCACGGCCAAAGGTGGTACACAATTACGTATTTTGAAAGAAATTTCAAAACTTCCATTTCTTCAACATAATAAGTTTTACATTTCTTATAACGATATTACTTACTACATATTGGATAATGATTCTATATAAATTGCTTCTAGATGTCTAGTCCTATCTGGATTATCGCCCTTATTTTTAGGCCTTTATGAATACACTAATAACTTACGATTTCTTTAGCATTCCTGTTTTGCATTTCTTACGTGGGACATTATATAATAATTATACTATGGTTTGTACAATTGCATGGTCTTTAAAACTAATAGTTTTTATACGCCCACATTTTCATATGGACGTATTATGTCGTCGCCCCTGTCCGTCCGTCCACAATTTGTTTGTGGACTCTCTACAGGTCACAATTCTTATCCGATTTTGACGAAACTTGAAATATAGGTTTATCCCCATAAGATCTCGGTTCCTTTCGATATTGGCATGTATCGGATCAAAACTTCATGGATTATGGCCCCTGATTGTACGAAAAATCACGTTTTTAGCTTGTGGACCCTATAGAGGTCACAATTTTGAACCGATTTTGATGAAACTTGACATGCATGTTTGTAAACCAAAGATCTTGGTTCCTTTCGATATTTGCGGCTATCGGAATGTAATTTCCTAAATTATGGCCCCTGATTGTCCGAAAAATCACCCTTTTTCGCTTGTGGTCCCTCTGGAGGTCACAATTATTATTCGATTTAAAAAACCGTTTGATTGTATCACCGTCACACCCTAAGGAAGGTTGAGTTCGAATTTCGGGAAAATCGGACGAAAATTGCCATACAAAATGGCCACCGTTTGTACGCGAATACTGTTAAAAAATGGTATATCAAGGTTGTGGACCCTGTGGAGGTCACAATTTTGATTCGATTTTGATGAAACTTGAAATTCATGGTTATAACCCAAAGATCTTGCTTCCTTTCGATATTTGCGCATTTCGGATCGTAACTTCCTGAATTATGGCCCCTGATTATACGCAAAATCGCCTTTTTTTTTAGCTTGGAGGTCACAATTATTATTCGATTTAAAAAACCGTTTGATTATATCACCGTTACACCGTAAGGAAGGTTGAGTACGAATTTCGGGAAAATCGGACGAAAATTGCCATACAAAATGGCCGCCGTTTGTATGCGAATACTGTTAAAAAATGGTATATCAATGTTGTGGACCCTGTGGAGGTCACAATTTTGATTCGATTTTGATAAAACTTGAAATTCATGGTTATAACCCAAAGATCTTGCTTCCTTTTGATATTTGCGCATATCGGATCGTAACTTCCTGAATTATGGCCCCCGATTATACGCAAAATTGCCTTTTTTTTAGCTTGGAGGTCACAATTATTATCCGATTTAAAAAAACGTTTGATTATATTACTGCTACACCGTAAGGAAGGTTGAGTTCGAATTTCGGGAAAATCAGACCAAAATTGCCACACAAAATGGCCGCCGTTTGTACGCGAATACTGTTAAAAAATGGTATATCAAGGTTGTGGACGCTGTAAAGGTCACAATTTTAATTTGATTTTGATGAAACTTGAAATTCATGGTTATAACCCAAAGATCTTGGTTCTTTTCGATATTTGCGCATATCGGATCGTAACTTCCTGAATTATGACCCCTGGTTATACGCAAAATCCCCCTTTCTTTAGCTTGTGGTCCCTCTGGAGGTCACAATTATTATCCGATTTAAAAAAACGTTTGATTATATCACCGTTACACCGTAAGGAAGGGTGAGTTTGAATTTCGGGAAAATCGGACCAAAATTGACAGACAAAATGGCCGCCGTTTGTACGCGAATACTGTTAAAAAAATGATATATCATGATTGTGGAGCCTGTATAGGTCACAATTTTAATTCGATTTTGATGAGAATGGTTGAGTTCTAATTTCGTGAAAATCGTACCAAAATTGCCGGACGAAATGGTCGCCATTTGTACGCGAATAGTGTAAAAATATGGTATATCATGGTTGTGGACTCTCTACAGGTCACAATTTTTATCCGATTTTGATGAAAAGTCACATTTCTAGGTTGTGTACCATCACACCATAATTATTGTCGGTTTCGAATTTCATTAATATCAGACTGGAACTGACCAACTAAATGGCTGCTCCCAATACAGTATGAAATACAGGACTTAAAGATGTAGGAAAAATCACTTTCGGTATTGCTTGTTCTCTGTCCATCTTTCGAAAATGTGGGCATATCCTGCCTGGCAGTGCCAGCCTATCTTTATATTTTAACGTAATTTTATCTAGATTATCGCCCTTTTATCGGGAAATTGCAACTTCTAAACCACGACGTCATAACAACTATTACGGCAGATTCACGTCACACCACTCAGTCAGCAGACGGCTGTCTCCCTAGATAGTCTATTCCTTTGCTTCTTTGTATTCAGTTGTGTTTTTGTTTCTGTGACGGTTGCAATGTTTGTCCTAAATGCATTTATATACTTCAATCCTTTTATTGATTTAGTTTTGAACTAGGCCTACTTCTGATACATTTAACTATGTGGTTACTTGTGTAGCGGAATTTATACAACAATATGCTTGCATTCGTAATTCTTGCAACATATAATAGATCATGACTCATGCTGACACTATATAATTATTTCTTTGGGTTGCATTCCCAGTTGTTTTCAAATATGAGTGAAGTCTGTGTCACCACAGGCCCGGGACTGTACAGCGCAGTGGACGCTTACGGCTAGCCCCCGGATCCATTCACTCTCTTTGATTTGTTTATGTTTGTGGTCTTTGAGTATGATGTCTTGTCCATATATTTGTTTTTGTGTAAAATTGTGTGTGGTGCAACCCTCCTGCACTTACTATTAATAACTAGTGATGGTCCGATATGGCACCTATCGGTTTTACTGATATCAGATATTGACAGCGAAACATATTGGCCGACACAAATAAATTACTGATAGTTGTGGATATAAAACTATTACACATTAAAATGTCTCGAATGACGTGATGATCTATGTAGATATTTGTCTTTATTAGTCGAGGAACGCATAATACTATTTTACTGCGTGAATCAAATACGAACCCTGTGTTTTCGAAGTAATAATTGGGCAACGCTTCCTACGCAATCAAAAATATACACCATCCATTATGAACTTAATTAAATGCTGTACCATCAATGGTCGAGATTATCATATTTTAAGTGTTGAATACTATATAATTCCTAACAGTAATCAGCACGTCTATACGTGCATTAGTTCATGCGGTAATAAAATGATACATCAAAGCGATAACTTTCTGACCTGTTTGTCAACAGTGGCTATCACGTGACATTCTCCCGACATTTCTAGAACTATTGTTAAAAATAAAACATCTAATGGGAACCTATTTGTTGATAATATTATTAATTAATAAAGTATGATTTGTATTATGAGTTTTTATTTGACAACACAATAGTCAAGTATAACAATATAAATCGCTAAATTATTTCTAAATTTATATTAGTCTCGGTCACCCAGAACCCCCTATAGTCTTCAACGCACTGAGGGTCGTGGTCGGTTCTCAATTATTGACAAAAGTTACTGGATAATCTACCACATAAAAAACCAAACATTTGGTTACACATGGGCAATGGAACCTTTTGTCTAAAGTCTCGGTAAGTGCTAGATCTTATGAAGCCGGGCCGATTTTGCTAGATTCTATAAAGTGTGGTTGAAATATATGCCACAATTCACTTAAGGCACATCTATTATTAGAAACAAAATAGAGACGAGGAATAAGCAGCATGAATCGCGAAGAAGAATTAAGAAGATTGTGAGAAGCCATACATCTGATTCGTGACGAGAGAAAATTACCATTTCAATTGAAACCTTTACAAACAAAATTTTAAAGAGTGTCATCGTTGACAAGCGAGCTGTTTTGATAGATTCAGTATGTGGTTACTTAAAAGACTGGATAATCCAGACAATGACCCATCCAGACTAAAATTCGTAGAATATTTGTATGGATGATAGAGACTAAATTTATATCGGCTTCTAGAAGCCGGAATGTATTAGACGGTGATTACGTGACATCAAAGGAATATCCCCCCTTTCATCCTTCATTCTACCACACGCAAAACACGTGATATTTTCCCACCTTTTCCAAATCTTCTGACGGACAATATAGTGAACTAGATAAAACAAAGGAAAAAAAATATTTACTTGACGCGTCATGTTTCCAGCACCCAGAATCAAATTTAGCGATATTTTTCTGCAGGCGAATACCGAAATTTCCATTCGACAATTATTCAAAAATTGTATTTCATGGGCTTTATTTGCAGTTTGGGGGTTCGTTTTTTTGACAAATATGTAAAATATGACAAGCACTTTTATCCTCGAGGAAGAGCAATAAAAAGCTCTCCTATTTTGAGGTTTGCGCGAGCCGAGAAAAAGCGAGAGTTATCGCGTGTGTCCAACGCGAAGCACTGATATCATCTTGTTATTAATGTATCAATAAAAGATTAAAAATACGTATTAATTGGTTTTTTTTTAATTTGTGGTATGAAACGACCCGCGTAATTTTGGGCGGTGAAACATTCGTGGGATAAAGATCTAATGAAGATTTTGTTTTGAATAGTACAAAAAAAAACCCACCGATACCTCACCAACACACATTATTTTTTATATATTGAGGGAGTAAATGTTGATTTAGCAATATCGTTTGATATCGTTCTTCTGCAGTCAACATTTTATTGTCCCAAGTGATTACGTAACATCAAGGCTGTGATCAATCATTGATACTGTTTGAAGCCATTCTATAGTCCTGTCTAAAAATGATCGACAGCTTGTCTATATAGTAATAGCGTCTTTTTGGCGCCGGTGTAAAAGTCTCACGAGATTATCACACTTCCATAATAATGTAAATTGTGATGTCTTCTAGCGGCGCATGCAGGTGGAAAACTATTTAAAGATTTAAAGAAAATACATTACCTGGGATGTGCTTTTCCGATTTCCAACAAATAGCGACGCGTACAGGTGGAAGGCTATGTGCTTTACCGATTCCCGATCGTATAATAACATTGGACGTGATTTACCGATTTTTGATGTTTGTCAATGGTGGAATCATTCTTTTTTATACTTTTTATTCGTACTTCACATTTAAATAATCGTAATCAAAATGAGCCGATCGGTTAAACGACACGCGGGAAATTAAAAGATTACCAATTATTTGGTGCGCATTATTTTTTTATATTCATATTTTTTATTCGTACTTCACATTTAAATAATCGTAATCAAAATGAGCCGATCGGTTAAACGACTCGCGGGAAATTAAAAGATTAGCAATTATTTGGTGCGCATTACTTTTCATATTCATATTTTTTATTCGTACTTCATATTTAAATAATCGTAATCAAAATGAGCCGATCGGTTAAACGACTCACGGGAAATTAAAAGATTAGCAATTATTTGGTGCGCATTATTTTTTTATATTCATATTTTTTATTCGTACTTCACATTTAAATAATCGTAATCAAAATGAGCAGATCGGTTAAACGACTCGCAGGAAATTAAAAGTTTCGTCTAATATTTAAGGAGAAATTAAACGCTGTATCATTAAATTAAGCCATAGTACTAATTAAAATATGGTATATCAAAGTTGTGGACCCTGTAGAGGTCACAATTTTAATTCGATTTTGATGAAACCTAAAATGCTTGTTTATAACCTAAAGATCTTTATTCTTTTCGATATTTGTGCATATCAAATTGTAATTTAATGAACTATGGCCTTTGATTGTAGGAAAAATCACTTTCGGTATTGCTTGTTCTCTGTCTATCTCTCGAACAATTATTATCTGATTTATAAAAAAAACTCTGATTATATTACTGTTGCACCGTAAGGAAGGTTGAGTTTGAATTTTGTTAAAATCATACCAAAATTGCCAGACGAAATGGTCACCGTTTGTATGCTAATAGTGTAAAAATATGGTATATCATGGTTGTGCACTCTCTACAGGTCACAATTCTTATCCGGTTTTGACGAAAAGTATGAAATACAGGACTTAATGATGTAGGAAAAATCACTTTCGGTATTGCTTGTTCTCTATCCATCTCTCAAAAATGTGGGCGTATCCTGCTTGGCAGTGCCAGCCTATCTTTTAAAGTCTTAAAACCCCAAATTAAACGATGCCAGTTTTCCAGTGTTAACTGTGCCTTGCCTGTCAACATCAAAGAGCAGAGCTAACTGTGTGTCGCCTGACAACATCAAAGGGCAATTCTGTGTGAAAAGCGTGCATGAATCGACAGTATTGTAAAACAAAGGCTGTATTCAAAATCACAGAAACCTATGGTTTCTTAGCAGGCTCTGAGATTTGACAATGGAGATTAGAATATATCAGATAATTAAATTGGAACGAAGTTTAAAACATGTTGTATTCATCAAGAAATGAAATGCGTATAAGAACGCATATATGTAACTACATGTAGGCCTACACCATGTATAAATCCATATTAAGACCTACACTTAAAGTTACATTATGGGAGATAAGATAAATAGCTGGCAGTTCTCACTATAATAGTTAAAAACTAGATAGTGCAAAGGTAATTTGCTGAAAATTTCAGTCAAATTGATTCACTATTAGCCGAGAAAAAAACGTTTGAAATATTCACATAGCCTCAGTCATCATTACTCAAATCATTGATGTAAACAACAAAGTCTCGATTATCCACTCGATTGATTTAATTATCAACGGCCATTAAGCGGCATATAGGATTTTAATCCGCCAACATCGAAAGCTAGCCTTGACATCAAGAGTTTATTATGGTCTGGATATGTTAATTAATGTCTAATTGATTATTTAGATAACATTTCAGGCCTAAAGAAAGACCTGTAATAAGCAGATTTTGCTCTTGCATAATGCTATTTTAATAAAGACTGATCTGCGTAAAACAGATGTTTATAATAATAATAATTACTTTATTTCAATTATAAAATTTTTATTATTTAAATCAACCATGCACAAATCTTATATAATCAATCGAATCAAATCTGCTCCCGATAGAACTAGACGATATTAATGCTTGGGATGTGTTGCGAACATTTAAATAGTTCATCAATAACACCGCCTATATTTCTTACCGTTTTCTAAAGTACAATATTAGAGCACTTGTATCTTGTATATACAGTCAAACTGGGGGAAAGTATTGTCATCTTTTTGTTTTGGTTGATTGATCAGAATGTTTGAAAACGTTGACCTATATAGGTGTTGCGTAACACTTGATTAGTTTATTACTTTATGACACCAATCAACAAGCTACATGGATTATTTACTTCAACTAAAATGTGTATTAGAATTTGCTGTCTGAATTACATTTGTTAATTTTGTTTATAGATTTATTAATTAAATATTTTCGATAACTTAAAAAATCGTGCAAAATGAAAAATAAGGTAATTTATGTTTAAAACTTTTATGGCATGTAAATAGAATACATAGAAGCGTGTATTGTAAAATTTACTGCAACCAGTAACTAACTCTCTCTTGATACAGGCGTATCTGTTTTATGGAATGATCTACCATTTACTTAGTTTAAGATGTTGCAAATATCTTTATTCTCTAAATAAAAGGATATTTAAAACAAATTAATTATATTGGCTTTTAGTATATTTTTTATATGATTAAATTGTCACTTTGTAAAGTGTCCCTAAACAAGTTATGAAGAGCACACTATAATTATATATACACGCATAGTGTTTCAATATCCGTTCTTAAACTTTAATGCACTGTATATGTATTAACAGTAACAAAATTTTGATTTATAGTATTATTATTAATTTGTTCCCGTTATTTGCAAAACATCTCCCCGATGTTGATAATATATTTGATTTGAATTATTTTTCCGTGCCAGTTGGAAACATAATTGTCTAAGGTCTAATTGGACTGTGAAGTTTAAATCAAATATTAACTCGAATTAGGAAACGGGTAAATGTATTTTTGCATAAAATTACAATGCTGTTTGTTTCAAATCTGCATTGGACTATTCATGGTCTATCTATTGTGATTTATATTTGATATCTGTGAATGATATCCGACTATCATAAAAAAAAGGTCTTTTAAAAACTAATAACGAGAAATATGTTCATTCAGAAAGTATTCAGATATCCTAAATTATCTGCTAGCTATTATAAAAACTTACAACACACACAAACAGGGTAAGCTATATGATCAGCGCTTCCCGAAGAGCTACCAATTTATCAGAATTTTCAAAGAAAAATTGCCAAATGTTATAGTTTATTATTAATATCTTCTCAAATAAAGCAACCGAACAGTTTTCCAATACGTGCGAATAAGCTCGTGCACGCTTCTACATATGAACAGAAGTGTTGCTTTGATCAAGGAGACGTAATTGAGATTGTCGAATCTGCACGGACAATGCATGAACCGGGGAGACGTGAAGTCTGAAATGCCAATGGATGAGTTAACATTGATTGGATGAGTTAACATTGATTTGAATTATATTATTTTTTTGATCATGAACATAAATAATAACTTGTCGGAAGACGAGATTAAGTATATTTTTGAGAATAAGTATATTTACATATGGTAAAGTTGCAAGTTTAGTTCTGGAATTACATGTAGGATAGTTGGATTGATGCAATGTAAATTTAGTGAAAAGCTAAAATAATTTTAGTTTAAATACCATTTGCGTTGGAATTACCACTGTTCGGTTGGTTGTTGTGGCGTAATATTTATCAACAAGGAGATTTCTGTTTGATGGATATTTCTATTGAAGGTAAGATGCAAAATTTACGCATTGTGGCCCGTTTTTGCTGGATTTACTCTCTATTTCACGTTGATATTCAATTTGGGCGCTGACTGCTTGGTATTTATAATGAAGACGACATTACATTCGCCTTTCCGTATACGATAGATTAATCCATATTTTTATTTCATAAAATGCAACTTTATATATATGGTACGTAATAGGCCTACAATAGACATAAGTGAAACTTAGATCATAGCTAGCACACACGCCTATCTAAAGACCTCATTATTTTACAAAGACCTGCGTAAAACACACGGCCGAATGATTAATCGCACGGTTAAACAGTTTTACTTCTCAAATTTTGATTTAACACGTACGTGTCAGATAAAGCATGTTGGTCCTTGATTATACTCCTTTTGGTGCAGTTATCTCAACTAGCGAGAAAACACGCCAATTAAACAATACACAACATTGACATTCATTTTTTATACGCCCACATTGAAATGTGGTCGTATATTGTCGTCGCCCCCGTCCGTCCGTCGGTCCGTCCGTCCGTCCGTCCGTCCGTCCGTCGGTCCGGCGTCCACAATTGCTTGTGGACGCTCTACAGGCTAAAGTTAATATCCGATTGACTTTAAATTTATACACAGTGTTTAAGGTCATGAGACGAAGAAGCCTATTGTTTTTCAGCGATTTCCGATAATAACTACCAGAGTTATGGCCCTTGATCACTTCAAAAAATCTTGTGGACGCTCTAGAGGCCAAAGTTAATATCCGATTGACTTTAAACTTATACACAGCGTTTAAGGTCATAAGACAATGAAGCCTATTGATTTTCAGCGATTTCCGATAATTAGTGCCAGAGTTATGGCCCTTGATCTCTTTAAAATATCTTGTGGACGCTCTAAAGGTCAAAGTTAATATCCGATTGACTTTAAATTTATACACAGTGTTTAAGGTCATAAGACGAAGAAGCCTATTGTTTTTCAGCGATTTCCAATAATAGCTACCAGAGTTATGGCCCTTGATCACTTCAAAAAATCTTGTGGACGCTCTAGAGGCCAAAGTTAATATCCGATTGACTTTAAACTTATACACAGCGTTTAAGGTCATAAGACAATGAAGCCTATTGATTTTCAGCGATTTCCGATAATTAGTGCCAGAGTTATGGCCCTTGATCTCTTTAAAATATCTTGTGGACGCTCTAAAGGTCAAAGTTAATATCCGATTGACTTTAAATTTATACACAGTGTTTAAGGTCATAAGACGAAGAAGCCTATTGTTTTTCAGCGATTTCCGATTATAACTACCAGAGTTATGGCCCTTGATCACTTCAAAAAATCTTGTGGACGCTCTAGAGGCCAAAGTTAATATCCGATTGACTTTAAACTTATACACAGCGTTTAAGGTCATAAGACAATGAAGCCTATTGATTTTCAGCGATTACCGATAATTAGTGCCAGAGTTATGGCCCTTGATCTCTTTAAAATATCTTGTGGACGCTCTAAAGGTCAAAGTTAATATCCGATTGACTTTAAATTTATACACAGTGTTTAAGGTCATAAGACGAAGAAGCCTATTGATTTTCAGCGATTTCCGATAATTAGTGCCAGAGTTATGGCCCTTGATCCCTTCAAAAAATCTTGTGGATGCTCTAGAGGCCAAAGTTAATATCCGATTGACTTTAAATTTATACACAGTGTTTAAGGTTATAAGACGGAGACGCCTATTGATTTTCAGCGATTTCCGATAGTTAGTGCCAGATTTATGGCCCTTGATCACCTCAAAAAATCTTGTGGACAGTCTGGAGGCCAAAGTTAATATCCGATTGACTTTAGATTTATACACAGTGTTTAAGGTCATGAGACGAAGAAGCCTATTGATTTTCAGCGATTTCAAATAATTACTGCCAGAGTTATCTCCCTTGATAACTTCAAAAATTCTTGTGACGCTATAGAGGCCAAAGTTACCATCCGATTGACTTCAGATTGATACATAGAGTTTAAGGTGTTGAAACGAACAAGTATTTTGATTATCAATGAATTTAGATAACTGAACAGCTAAATCCATGATATTAAATGTTTCATGTATATACTAATTGTTAGCTTGGGATAAAACTTTATAAAAAGCAATCAAATTCTAATGATTTTCTGATAATTACATAATGAGTTGTTACTCTTAATCAGTTTTTAGTGTATTACAAATGTTTCATTACCGAAAAAAGTAAAAATATGCGACAACCCTTGTTGACTGCCCGGACGATTTAGCTGCTGTGGGCGTATGTTTCGTTGCCTGGCAACCTATCTTTACTAGGGCTGCAACGATTCACAACTACCTCGATTCGGTTCGATTATCGATTTTAACCACTCGATTCGATTATTTTCGATTCGATTATCAGCTACAATAACCAGTAATTTTTCCAGTATATAATTCATTAAAAACAATAAAAACACATGACTAAAATGCTCTTGAACACTTTTATTTAATACTACATAGTATGTTAACATTGTTAACTGTGAAAACATTTCACTGTAATACATGCATTCAAATTTACAGTCAAAATATGTCAACATTATCACTACTCAAAGAGTTTTTTCTTACACAAAAATGATTCCAAACTTTAGATTTCAAATGACCAGGTTGTCGAGAAAGTACGTCGTCTGCCATAATTTTACCTTCCAGTGTTTGCTTGACTACGGGTAATAATCGATAAACACGAAAATATCCGAAGATAATGACCGGAATTATCAGCTAAGGAGATCGTTTTAGAATTTATTTAACGATTACCGAAGCTATTCACCTAAATTAACATCCAATGAACATTCGGAACGTCACCAATTTTAAATAAATTAACTTTCGTCAGCATACGGAAATTGTTTTAAAGGGAGGTCACTCTGTTTTAGTTATGTTTTCGAGTGACATTCGTGTTTTGTTAAATAACGTAAATTAAAAGTTACGTAAAAACAAAGTTTTTATTAAATTTTAAGTGGACTTAATTGCTACAGGTCTTTCATTTTTTCATATGGTAAGGTGTACGTTGTTTTTATTTGAAATTTAATTTGCAATTGAACCGAATCGAAATGTGAACGTTGTAGATCGTGGACCGAACCGAGACGGCTAGTGTCGGTTATCGGTGCACCGAACCGAATCGTTGCAGCTCTATTTTTTACCGGTCGGTTAATTAACACACCTCTACAGAAAACGCACCTAGCGTTAATTAACCCACCTCTGGGACAGTTTTTCACCCTCGTTAATTCACACACCTTTTTACAGTTTTAAACCGGTAATACCGAGTAAAAGTCCGAAAATTAATTATCTTCCGACATACGTACAAATAACAACGAGGATTAAGAATTCTATACAGGCTGTGCACCTTTTAACTCCTTAGTGTAAAGTAAGTAAAGATAGGGCAGAAAATTCAATAAGGCAATCTTACAGAGTATTTATGTATTTGATCATATATGTGAGATTAGTTTTTAAAAGTTCTTATTTCAATTTCATTAGTAAATACAATACATAAAAAGTATTTACATGGATGTACAATCAATCTTTATTTACTATGAATATCAGTAATACTGAGGTCTCATTTTTATACGCCCACATTTTTATGTGGACGTATATTGTCGTCACCCCTGTCCGTCTGTCCACAATTTGTTTGTGGACTCTCTACAGGTCACAATTCTTATCTGATTTTGACGAAACTTGAAATTTTGAAATATAGGTTTATCCCCAAAAGATCTCGGCTGCTTTCGATATTGGCATGTATCGGATCAAAACTTCATGGATTATGGCCCCTGATTGTACGAAAAATCATGTTTTTAGCTTGTGGACCCTATAGAGGTCACAATTTTGAACCGATTTTGATGAAACTTGACATGCATGTTTATAACCCAAAGATCTTGTTTCCTTTCGATATATTTGCGCCCATCAGATCGTAACTTCCTGAATTACGGCCTCTGATTGTCCGAAAAATTGCCCTTTTTAGCTTGTGGTTCCTCTGGAGGTCAAAATTGTTATCCGATTTAAAAAACCGTTTGATTATATCACCGTTACATGGAAGTTGAGTTCATATTTCGTGAAAATCGGACCAAAATTGACAGACAAAATGGCCGCCGTTTGTACGCGAATAGTGCAAAAATATGTTATATCAAGGTTGTGGACCCTATGTACATTGTCTTATTTGAAGCATGTAAGCGTATATTGCTAAATCAGTAAGAAGTCATACTTTATTTGTTTATTTACATGTATTAGTACATTGTCTTACCAATAGTTATTTCAATGTGCAGTAAGCTTATATAATCAATTGAAGTTAAATTTTATTCTATGTTTGTATATTAGGGATGTATTGAGAATATTGATATACAGGGCATCATTTCTGACGGGCGTTTCCGCGCTTGCGCCCGTCTGCGCCTGTAATCTTGAAAACACAAGCGCAGGTTATAGCTCCTGCGCAAAATTCAGACAATTTCGACAGTTTTATCAAGAAAGTCGAGCTTTAAAGTTAAATGAAATATTATTGTATCCGAAAATCGTGAAGAGTAGTTTTGTTAGCAAAATCCAGTAGCGTGCGTTTTGTTATGGTATCAAGACATTTGGGTTGAAGTTTATTAGCTCGGTTGTTAAGTCTCTCCATGGCGTTTGCATTCACGATAGATTATTATTTATTAGTGATAGTATTACATTAGTAATAAACGATTGATTTTTTATACGCCCACATTGAAATGTGGTCGTATATTGTCGTCGCCCCCGTCCGTCCGTCCGTCCGTCCGTCCGTCCGGCGTCCACAATTGCTTGTGGACGCTCTACAGGCTAAAGTTAATATCCGATTGACTTTAAATTTATACACAGTGTTCAAGGTCATGAGACGAAGAAGCCTATTGTTTTTCAGCAATTTCCGATAATAACTACCAGAGTTATGGCCCTTGATCACTTCAAAAAATCTTGTGGACGCTCTAGAGGCCAAAATTAATATCCGATTGACTTTAAATTTATACACAGCGTTTAAGGTTATGAGACGAAGAAGCCTATTGTTTTTCAGCGATTTCCAATAATAACTACCGGAGTTATGGCCCTTGATCACTTCAAAAAATCTTGTGGACGCTCTAGAGGCCAAAGTTAATATCCGATTGACTTCAAATTTATACACAGTGTTTAAGGTCATAAGACAAAGACGCCTATTGATTTTCAGCGATTTCCGATAATTAGTGCCAGAGTTATGGCCCTTGATCACTTCAAAAAATCTTGTGGACGCTCTAAAGGTCAAAGTTAATATCCGATTGACTTTAAATTTATACACAGTGTTTAAGGTCATAAGACGAAGACGCCTATTGATTTTCAGCGATTTCCGATAATTAGTGCCAGAGTTATGGCCCTTGATCACCTCAAAAAATCTTGTGGACGCTCTAGAGGCCAAAGTTAATATCCGATTGACTTTAGATTTATACACAGTGTTTAAGGTCATGAGACGAAGAAGCCTATTGATTTTCATCAATTTCCGATAATTAGTGCCAGAGTTATGGCCCTTGATCTCTTTAAAAAATCATGTGGACGGTCTAAAGGTCAAAGTTAATATCCGATTAACTTTAAATTTATACACAGTGTTTAAGGTCATAAGACGAAGAATCCTATTGATTTTCAGTGATTTCCGATAATTAGTGCCAGAGTTATGGCCCTTGATCACTTCAAAAAATCTTGTGGAGGCTCTAGAGGCCAAAGTTAATATCCGATTGACTTTAAATTTATACACAGTGTTTAAGGTCATAAGACGAAGATGCCTATTGATTTTCAGCGATTTCCGATAATTAGTGCCAGAGTTATGGCCCTTGATCACCTCAAAATATCTTGTGGACGCTCTAGAGACCAAAATTAATATCCGATTGACTTTAGATTTATACATAGAGTTTAAGGTGTTGAAACGAACAAGTATTTTGATTTTCAATGAATTTAGATAACTGAACAGCTAAATCCATGATATTAAATGTTTCATGTATATACTAATTGTTAGCGTGGGGTAAAACTTTATAAAAACAATCAAATTCTAATGATTTTCTGATAATTACATAATGAGTTGTTACTCTTAATCAGTTCTTAGTGTATTACAAATGTTTCATTACCGAAAAAAGTAAAAATATGCGACAACCCTTGTGGACTGCCCGGACGACTTAGCTGCTGTGGGCGTATGTTTCGTTGCCTGGCAACCTATCTACATTCTGAGACGCCCTTTTCTCGAAAACGACGCCTACGATTTTTCTCAAACTTTTCTTACTCAAAGTTCTATCGATTGTCTATATAGTGAATCCAAAATGAAAAGCATTGAAATAATATAGGTGGTCCAAAAATAGCATCAAACTTCGAAAAAAATTCAAAAATCATTAAATTTTTGTACACGCTCTTTATTTTATCTTTTTTATACTCCCACATTGAAATGTGGTCGTATATTGTCGTCGCCCCCGTCCGTCGGTCCGGCGGTCAGGCGTCCTCAATTGCTTGTGGACGCTCTACAGGCTAAAGTTAATATCCGATTTACTTTAAATTTATACACAGTGTTTAAGGTCATGAGACGAAGAAGCCTATTGTTTTTCAGCGATTTCCGATAATAACTACCAGAGTTATGGCCCTTGATCACTTCAAAAAATCTTGTGGACGCTTTAGAGGCCAAAGTTAATATCCGATCGACTTTAAATTTATACACAGCCTTTAAGGTCATAAGATAATGACGCCTATTGATTTTCGGCGATTTCCGATAATTAGTGCCAGAGTTATGACCCTTGATCTCTTTAAAAAATCTTGTGGACGCTCTAAAGGTCAAAGTTAATATCCGATTGACTTTAAATTTATACACAGTGTTTAAGGTCATAAGACGAAGAAGCCTATTGATTTTCAGCGATTTCCCATAATTAGTGCCGGAGTTATGGCCCTTGATCACTTCAAAAAATCTTGTGGACACTCTAGAGGCCAAAGTTAATATCCGATTGACTTTAAATTTATACACAGTGTTTAACGTCATAAGACGAAGACGCCTATTGATTTTCAGCGATTTCCAATAATTAGTGCCAGAGTTATGGCCCTTGATCACTTCAAAAAATCTTGTGGACGCTCTAGAGGCCAAAGTTAATATCCGATTGACTTCAAATTTATACACAGTGTTTAAGGTCATAAGACAAAGACGCCTATTGATTTTCAGCGATTTCCGATAATTAATGCCAGAGTTATGGCCCTTGATCACCTCAAAAAATCTTGTGGACGCTCTGGAGGCCAAAGTTAATATCCGATTGACTTTAGATTTATACACAGTGTTTACGGTCATGAGATGAAGAAGCCTATTGATTTTCAGCGATTACAAATAATTACTGCCAGAGTTATCTCCCTTGATAACTTCAAAAATTCTTATGACGCTATAGAGGCCAAAGTTACCATCCGATTGACTTCAGATTGATACATAGTGTTTAAGGTCATGAGACGAAGAAGCCTATTGATTTTCAGCGATTACAAATAATTACTGCCAGAGTTATCTCCCTTGATAACTTCAAAAATTCTTGTGACGCTATAGAGGCCAAAGTTACCATCCGATTGACTTCAGATTGATACATAGAGTTTAAGGTGTTGAAACGAACAAGTATTTTGATTTTCAATGAATTTAGATAACTGAACAGCTAAATCCATGATATTAAATGTTTCATGTATATACTAATTGTTAGCGTGGGGTAAAACTTTATAAAAAGCAATCAAATTCTAATGATTTTCTGATAATTACATAATGAGTTGTTACTCTTAATCAGTTTTTAGTGTATTACAAATGTTTCATTACCGAAAAAAGTAAAAATATGCGACAAACCTTGTTGACTGCCCGGACGATTTAGCTGCTATGGGCGTATGTTTCGTTGCCTGGCAACCTATCTTTTTAAATAAAATGCTTTCCGAGTTACGGCGTTAGTTTTATAAGAGTTTTTGATTGTGAAATTTGAATAAATATAACGTTATGAATTTCTGTCGTGGTCATATAGAAAGCGTCTGGATAATCACGATGAGAGCAGTTAGTTTTATCCCACGACCGTTTCACCCCGGGCTGTGAATATCATAATTAATTTCTTCGACATGGCCAGACTGAAAATATGCACGAATTGCCTGATTAATTGTACGTCTCCGACTCGAATTGACATGGATTGACGTGGATTCCACTAAGTAAAAGCATGTGTCCAAAATCATGCTTTAAATTTAATGTGCAGGCCTGTGACACTGACGTTGAGAAAAGTGTAGAATTCGGATTCTAAACTATCGGTATAGAATTGAAGATCAAGTACAACGTCGCACCTTTCCCGCTTTGGCATTGAGCCAGAGATTTACTCGAACGTCCAAGGTAGTGTTTTCTGTTGTAAGCATATGACCGGTAAATCTATAAATAAATAAATTGGATTTTTAACTGTTTTCTCTTTTTTTTTTGTACACCATTTGGATAGATGGGAAAAAAAAAAAAGCTCTTGCAAGCAAATTTGCAGGTGCGTTTTTTTGTGCTCCCGGAAATTTAAGTGCAAGAGCTTTTTGTGACTCCTGCATGTTTTACAGAAATGATGCCCTGGATATATTGAGAATTTACCTATTATATCAAGTAAAATGCTGTTTTTTTAATATAATTACATAAATAGCAAATGTCTTTTAATTTAGAGCTGAGGCCAGCTCTAGCAGGAAGGAGACCATATATGACCAGGAGAATTAGAGCATTGTTAAATTGGAGGTCCCAGCCATTAATTAGCCAGAAGCCTAATCAAGTTCAATTCTTTAATTGTCCCCCACCTTTTGAAGAAAGTTGAAGGACTATTAAAATGGGTTCGTCCGTCCGTCCGTCTGTCTGTCTGTCTGTCTGTCTGTCCGTCACACTTTTTGGGACACAATAACTCTCTTCCTAATTGAGCTAGAATGTACAAACTTGGTGTATGTGTTTATTAGGTCAATGCCTTGATGGAGTTCAAAGATGAGCATTTTCCGCTTAGGGTAAGCAGAGATAAGCAATTTGATTGGTTGATGCTTTGGGACACGATAACTTTAGTTCTAATTAAGTGAGAGTGATGAAACTTGGTGTATAGTTTCATTACAGTAATACCTTGACTAAGTTCGATAATGAGCATTTTCTGCTCAAGGTAAGCAGAGCGATACGCAATTTGATTGGTCGAGAGTAGTCGAGACTTTGGAACACAATAACTCTCCTTCTAATTGAGTTAAAATGTTCAAACTTGGTGTGTATGCTTATTAGGTCAATGCCTTGATGGAGTTCGAAGATGAGCATTTTCCGCTTAGGGTAAGCAGAGATAAGCAATTTGATTGGTTGATACTTTGGGACAAGATAACTTAGGTTCATCTTGATTGATGATTTTTATGCCAATACAATGACTGCATTCTCATTTAGTAATCGATTCGACAGTAACAGTGTATAGAAACGATTGACTTGGACACGAGGGCCCTTTCCCTTGGCCAGAGGGGCCCTTTTGTCTGCCTTTAGGGTCCCCCTAACTAGGGTACATTTTCATTTTTCTCGTCGGTTTTAGCATTTTTCTTTATAAAACACTTTTGGATGACACTTCGTGTACAGTTTGATTGCTCGATACATTGAAAAAAATAAATGTGCGATTAATTAATATGTGTCTTCTATTTATTTTGGGATTTTGGCAAGGGACATCAGCCTCACTGTTGGCTTGTTATATTAAAGACATTGTTTTATAAATCATTACAGGGGTTTCACTAAATATTACTGTAGCTGGGTAAATCATCAGAGTAGGCGGCTAACCTTTTTCAGAGCCAAAGGCGATCTCGTTCCCAGAGGCAGCCGCGGAGCCGAAGGCACATTAGACCGTCCATTTTTTCCAAATTTTTTCAAACCTAAGCCCCGCCCATTCTGACCTGATTGGTCAATCTTTTTGGGTTGATTTCTCGAAAACAAGAGGTCGGATCGTCGTTTCGTTTGTTGTAAAATGATCCTTGAGTCAAAGTCAACTCGCTGACATAAAAAATTGGATCCTAAACGAACAAATTCAAGTTTTTGTTAAGATCTATTTTTCTACGCGTGGGTATATTTTTAAGTGATTCGGTCATCCAGGCACGTAAAAACGTGAACTTTCGCGCGTAGAAATTACATATCATTTTCCAGGAAAATGGCTACCCCAATTCACTAGAGAAATTTCTTCAAATATTTTTCTGGTTTCGAGATTGGCATTCAATATGATGCAATTTGGTTGATTTTACACCACTTTAAGAATTACACACTTCAGGCCAATATGGGCATCTCTATAGTCTATATTTCAATCAGAAACTATATCACTATTATAGTATAAGGTAAATATTTTTTGAATGCAAAAGGTAGCACTAGGGTAATTAACTAGTGAACAGGTTTGAAAAATCAGTTTGCATGATGCAGTCGCGGAAAATGAATCGATCTAACTAAACTCACTAACTGTCAACTCAACGATCCCTTTATCAACCTCTTCTTATGTATATGTGTAGCTATCTATAATACTGGTCAATCAATACATCGTGGGCTATCGGCTATTAAAAATATGTACAATGCTTGCCATCTGCGGTCGTCTAGAAAGAGGCTATACTTTCTTGTCAGACAACTTTTTATACGCCCACATTGAAATGTGGTCGTATATTGTCAACGCCCCCGTCCGTCCGTCGGTCCGGCGTCCACAATTGCTTGTGGACGCTCTAGAGGCTAAAGTTGATATCCGATTGACTTTAAATTTATACACAGTGTTAAATGTTATGAGACTAAGAATCCTATTGTTTTTCAGCGATTTCCAATAATAACTACCAGAGTTATGGCCCTTGATCACTTCAAAAAATCTTGTGGATGCTCTAGAGGCCAAAGTTAATATCCGATTGACTTTAAATTTATACACAGTGTTTAAGGTCATGAGACAAAGAAGCCTATTGATTTTAAGCGATTTCCGATAATTAGTGCCAGAGTTATGGCCCTTGATCACTTCAAAAAATCTTGTGGACGCTCTAGAGGCCAAAGTTAATATCCGATTGACTTCAAATTTATACACAGTGTTTAAGGTCATAAGACAAAGACGCCTATTGATTTTCAGCGATTTCCGATAATTAATGCCAGAGTTATGGCCCTTGATCACCTCAAAAAATCTTGTGGACGCTCTGGAGGCCAAAGTTAATATCCGATTGACTTTAGATTTATACACAGTGTTTAAGGTCATGAGACGAAGAAGCCTATTGATTTTCAGCGATTACAAATAATTACTGCCAGAGTTATCTCCCTTGATAACTTCAAAAATTCTTGTGACGCTATAGAGGCCAAAGTTACCATCCGATTGACTTCAGATTGATACATAGTGTTTAAGGTCATGAGACGAAGAAGCCTATTGATTTTCAGCGATTACAAATAATTACTGCCAGAGTTATCTCCCTTGATAACTTCAAAAATTCTTGTGACGCTATAGAGGCCAAAGTTACCATCCGATTGACTTCAGATTGATACATAGAGTTTAAGGTGTTGAAACGAACAAGTATTTTGATTTTCAATGAATTTAGATAACTGAACAGCTAAATCCATGATATTAAATGTTTCATGTATATACTAATTGTTAGCGTGGGGTAAAACTTTATAAAAAGCAATCAAATTCTAATGATTTTCTGATAATTACATAATGAGTTGTTACTCTTAATCAGTTTTTAGTGTATTACAAATGTTTCATTACCGAAAAAAGTAAAAATATGCGACAAACCTTGTTGACTGCCCGGACGATTTAGCTGCTGTGGGCGTATGTTTCGTTGCCTGGCAACCTATCTTTTTAAATAAAATGCTTTCCGAGTTACGGCGTTAGTTTTATAAGAGTTTTTGATTGTGAAATTTGAATAAATATAACGTTATGAATTTCTGTCGTGGTCATATAGAAAGCGTCTGGATAATCACGATGAGAGCAGTTAGTTTCATCCCACGACCGTTTCACCCCGGGCTGTGAATATCATAATTAATTTCTTCGACATGGCCGGACTGAAAATATGCACGAATTGCCTGATTAATTGTACGTCTCCGACTCGAATTGACATGGATTGACGTGGATTCCACTAAGTAAAAGCATGTGTCCAAAATCATGCTTTAAATTTAATGTGCAGGCCTGTGACACTGACGTTGAGAAAAGTGTAGAATTCGGATTCTAAACTATCGGTATAGAATTGAAGATCAAGTACAACGTCGCACCTTTCCCGCTTTGGCATTGAGCCAGAGATTTACTCGAACGTCCAAGGTAGTGTTTTCTGTTGTAAGCATATGACCGGTAAATCTATAAATAAATAAATTGGATTTTTAACTGTTTTCTCTTTTTTTTTTGTACACCATTTGGATAGATGGGGGAAAAAAAAAAAGCTCTTGCAAGCAAATTTGCAGGTGCGTTTTTTTGTGCTCCCGGAAATTTAAGTGCAAGAGCTTTTTGTGACTCCTGCATGTTTTACAGAAATGATGCCCTGGATATATTGAGAATTTACCTATTATATCAAGTAAAATGCTGTTTTTTTAATATAATTACATAAATAGCAAATGTCTTTTAATTTAGAGCTGAGGCCAGCTCTAGCAGGAAGGAGACCATATATGACCAGGAGAATTAGAGCATTGTTAAATTGGAGGTCCCAGCCATTAATTAGCCAGAAGCCTAATCAAGTTCAATTCTTTAATTGTCCCCCACCTTTTGAAGAAAGTTGGGGGACTATTAAAATGGGTTCGTCTGTCCGTCCGTCTGTCTGTCTGTCTGTCCGTCACACTTTTTGGGACACAATAACTCTCTTCCTAATTGAGCTAGAATGTACAAACTTGGTGTATGTGTTTATTAGGTCAATGCCTTGATGGAGTTCAAAGATGAGCATTTTCCGCTTAGGGTAAGCAGAGATAAGCAATTTGATTGGTTGATGCTTTGGGACACGATAACTTTAGTTCTAATTAAGTGAGAGTGATGAAACTTGGTGTATAGTTTCCTTACAGTAATACCTTGACTAAGTTCGATAATGAGCATTTTCTGCTCAAGGTAAGCAGAGCGATACGCAATTTGATTGGTCGAGAGTAGTCGAGACTTTGGAACACAATAACTCTCCTTCTAATTGAGTTAAAATGTTCAAACTTGGTGTATATGCTTATTAGGTCAATACCTTGATGGAGTTCGAAGATGAGCATTTTCCGCTTAGGGTAAGCAGAGATAAGCAATTTGATTGGTTGATACTTTGGGACAAGATAACTTAGGTTCATCTTGATTGATGATTTTTATGCCAATACAATGACTGCATTCTCATTTAGTAATCGATTCGACAGTAACAGTGTATAGAAACGATTGACTTGGACACGAGGGCCCTTTCCCTTGGCCAAGGGGCCCTTTTGTCTGCCTTTAGGGTCCCCCTAACTAGGGTACATTTTCATTTTTCTCGTCGGTTTTAGCATTTTTCTTTATAAAACACTTTTGGATGACACTTCGTGTACAGTTTGATTGCTCGATACATTGAAAAAAATAAATGTGCGATTAATTAATATGTGTCTTCTATTTATTTTGGGATTTTGGCGGGGGACATCAGCCTCACTGTTGGCTTGTTATATTAAAGACATTGTTTTATAAATCATTACAGGGGTTTCACTAAATATTACTGTAGCTGGGTAAATCATCAGAGTAGGCGGCTAACCTTTTTCAGAGCCAAAGGCGATCTCGTTCCCAGAGGCAGCCGCGGAGCCGAAGGCACATTAGACCGTCCATTTTTTATACGCCCACATGGAAATGTGGTCGTATATTGCCGTCGCCCCCTGTCCGTCCGTCCGTCCGTCCGTCCGTCCGTCCGTCCATCGTCCACAATTTCTTGTGAACGCTCTAGAGGCTAAAGTTAATATCCGATTGACTTTAAATTTATACACAGTGTTTAAGGTCATGAAATGAAGAAGCCTATTGATTTTCGGTGATATCCGATAATTACTACCAGAGTTATGACCCTTGATCACTTTGAAAAATCTTGTGAACGCTTTAGAGGCTAAAGTTAATATCCGATTGACTTTAAATTTATACATAGTGTTTAAGGGCATGAGACGAAGAAGCCTTTTGATTTTCAGCGATATCCGATGATTTGTACCCGAGTTATGACCCTTGATCACTTTGAAAAATCTTGTGAACGCTCTAGAGGCTATAGTTAATATCCGATTGACTTTAAATTTATACACAGTGTTTAAGGTCATGAGACGAAGAAGCCTATTGATTTTCGGTGATATCTGATAATTACTGCCAGAGTTATGACCCTTGATCACTTTGAAAAATCTTGTGAACGCTTTAGAGGCTAAAGTTAATATCTGATTGACTTTAAATTTATACACAGTGTTTAAGGGCATGAGACGAAGAATCCTATTGATTTTCGGTGATATCCGATAATTACTACCAGAGTTATGACCCTTGATCACTTTGAAAAATCTTGTGATCACTCTAGAGGCTAAAGTTAATATCCAATTGACTTTAAATTTATACACAGTGTGTAAGGTCATGATACGAAGAAGCCTGTTGATATTCAGCAATATCCAATAATTCCTGCCAGAGTTATGACCCTTGATCACTTTGAAAAATCTTGTGAACGCTCTAGAGGCTATAGTTAATATCCGATTGACTTTAAATTTATACACAGTGTTTAAGGTCATGAGACGAAGAAGCCTATTGATTTTCGGTGATATCTGATAATTACTGCCAGAGTTATGACCCTTGATCACTTTGAAAAATCTTGTGAACGCTCTAGAGGCTAAAGTTAATATCCGATTGAATTTAAATTTGAATATATTTATACACGGTGTTTAAAGTCATGATACAAAGAAGCCTATTGATTTTCAGCAATATCAGATAATTACTGAAAAATCTTGTGAACGCTCTAGAGGCTAAAGTTAATATCCGATTGAATTTAAATTTGAATATATTTATACACGGTGTTTAAAGTCATGATACAAAGAAGCCTATTGATTTTCAGCAATATCAGATAATTACTGCCAGAGTTATGACCCTTGATCACTTTGAAAAATCTAAAGTTAATATCCGATTGACTTTAAATTTATACACACTATTTACAGTCATGATAAAAATTGCCTATTTATTTTCAGCGATATCAGATAATTACTGCCAGAGTTATGACCCTTGATCACTTTGAAAAACCCTATGAATGCTCTAAAGGCTAAAGTTAATATCCGATTGACTTTAAATTTGTACACAGTGGTTAGGGTCATGAGACGAAGAATCCTATTTGATTTTCAGTGATATCTGATAATTTCTGGCACTTGATCACTTTGAAATATCTTGTGGACAAAGGCCTTCAGACAAACCATCAAAACTATTCTAATCAATTCTGATAATTATTTAATGGGCTATTACTCGTAATAAGACTAACATGTGTTGTAAATGTTCTCCTTACTGATAAAAGAAACAATATGCGACAACCCTTGTTGACTGCCCGGACGACTTAGCTGTTGTGGGCGTATGTTTCGTTGCCTGGCAACCTATCTTTCCAAATTTTTTCAAACCTAAGCCCCGCCCATTCTGACCTGATTGGTCAATCTTTTTGGGTTGATTTCTCGAAAACAAGAGGTCGGATCGTCGTTTCGTTTGTTGTAAAATGATCCTTGAGTCAAAGTCAACTCGCTGACATAAAAAATTGGATCCTAAACGAACAAATTCAAGTTTTTGTTAAGATCTATTTTTCTACGCGTGGGTATATTTTTAAGTGATTCGGTCATCCAGGCACGTAAAAACGTGAACTTTCGCGCGTAGAAATTACATATCATTTTCCAGGAAAATGGCTACCCCAATTCACTAGAGAAATTTCTTCAAATATTTTTCTGGTTTCGAGATTGGCATTCAATATGATGCAATTTGGTTGATTTTACACCACTTTAAGAATTACACACTTCAGGCCAATATGGGCATCTCTATAGTCTATATTTCAATCAGAAACTATATCACTATTATAGTATAAGGTAAATATTTTTTGAATGCAAAAGGTAGCACTAGGGTAATTAACTAGTGAACAGGTTTGAAAAATCAGTTTGCATGATGCAGTCGCGGAAAATGAATCGATCTAACTAAACTCACTAACTGTCAACTCAACGATCCCTTTATCAACCTCTTCTTATGTATATGTGTAGCTATCTATAATACTGGTCAATCAATACATCGTGGGCTATCGGCTATTAAAAATATGTACAATGCTTGCCATCTGCGGTCGTCTAGAAAGAGGCTATACTTTCTTGTCAGACAACTTTTTATACGCCCACATTGAAATGTGGTCGTATATTGTCAACGCCCCCGTCCGTCCGTCGGTCCGGCGTCCACAATTGCTTGTGGACGCTCTAGAGGCTAAAGTTAATATCCGATTGACTTTAAATTTATACACAGTGTTAAATGTTATGAGACTAAGAATCCTATTGTTTTTCAGCGATTTCCAATAATAACTACCAGAGTTATGGCCCTTGATCACTTCCAAAAATCTTGTGGATGCTCTAGAGGCCAAAGTTAATATCCGATTGACTTTAAATTTATACACAGTGTTTAAGGTCATGAGACAAAGAAGCCTATTGATTTTAAGCGATTTCCGATAATTAGTGCCAGAGTTATGGCCCTTGATCACTTAAACAAATCTTGTGGACGCTCTAGAGGCCAAAGTTAATATCCGATTGACTTAAAATTTATACACAGTGTTTAAGGTCATAAGACAAAGAAGCCTATTGATTTTCAGCAATTTCCGATAATTAGTGCCAGAGTTATGGCCCTTGATCACTTCAAATAATCTTGTGGACGCTCTAGAGGCCAAAGTTAATATCCGATTTATTTTAAATTTATACACAGTGTTTAAGGTCATGAGACGAAGAATCCTTTTGATTTTCAGCGATTTCTGATAATTAGTGCCAGAGTTATGGCCCTTGATCACTTCAAAAAAATCTTGTGGATGCTCTAGAGGCCAAAGTTAATATCCGATCGACTTTAAATTTACATACAGTGTTTAAGGTCATGATACGAAGAAGCCTATTGATTTTCAGAGATTTCAAATAATTACTGCCAGAGTTATCTCTCTTGATAACTTCAAAAAATCTTGTGACGCTCTAGAGGCCAAACTTATCATTCGATTGACTTTAGATTGATACACAGAGTTTAAGGTGTTGAAACGAACAAGTATTTTGATTTTCAATGATAACTGAACAGCTAAATCCATGATATTAAATGTTTCATGTATATACTAATTGTTAGCGTGGGGTAAAACTTTATGAAAAGCAATCAAATTCTAATGATTTTCTGATAATTACATAATGAGTTGTTACTCTTAATCATTTTTTAGTATATTACAAATGTTTCAATACTGAAAAAAGTAAAAAATATGTGACAACCCTTGTTGACTGCCCGGACGATTTAGCTGCTGTGGGCGTTTGTTTCGTTGCCTGGCAACCTATCTTTTATTTTTGCTAACAAAATAATAAACAAGAAAATATTGGCCGAGATAGAATTGACAAAATTACAATACTTCCGGTGTTAATGAAAATGTTCAATTAGTTTTATGAAATCCGAAATGGCATAGATATCATATAGTGAAAATTTTATGTAAATCGAATAATAATTGCCACTTTTAAAGACCAAAAAACTTGAAAAGTGACTTGTAGAAAATCAACTATTTCTCGGCAACCGTACAAGTTAGAAACCATTTTTTGGTATCTGTATGATCATATGGGTTCATTCTATTTGTTGATTGGTATCAAATATCATAATTTGAAAAAGATTTCAAAACAGACTCATTTGAATAAAATATCTGTTTTGAAGGCTAAAAATACAGTTTTTGCCAAAATGACGTTACTTCCGGTGATAATGAAAATCTTAAATTACTTGTATGAAATCCTAATTGGCATTAGGTATAACATGGTGTAAAGTTTATGAAAATCGAATAATAATTGATACTTTTATGGCCCCCAAACCTTCAAAAGTGACCTGTAGAAAACCGTATATTTCTCGGCAACCGAACAAGTTAGAAACAATTTTATGCTATGTATATGACCATATGAGTTGTGTTTATATGTGAAATTAAACCAAAAGTTAAAATTATTAATACATATTAAATAATTCTTGGTTGAATAAAACATTGATTTAAAAAGTTAAAAATGCAGTTTTTGACAAAGTGACGTCACTTCCGATGTCAATTTTAAATTGTAATCAACTTGATATGACGCTACATGCTTTTAGAATCAAATGATGTCACTTTTATAAAAATCCAATAATAATTGACTATTTTACAGGCAAAATAACGAAAACAGTGACTTATGCAGAACTGCCCATTTCTTGGCAACTGCTTATATTACAAACTAATTTTAACATACATTCTCTTTGTATAGATTATAGCTACAAGTTTATACAAGTTACAAAGAAATATTTCAAAATTTGAAAAGCCTGAATAGGTTGTAATTAGGTCAATTTTACACCATTTTTAGCCTCTTAATCGAATTTGCTCGAAAATGAAATCGAAATTAAAAAAACTGCTTCCAACATTTTTTGCGCCTTGAAAGGGCACACTCTTTGAGTCATATAATTTTTCAAAAAATATTTATTTTCGAAAAATGGTACCTAACTGTCAAAATTGTAGTTTTTGGTAAAATTATGCCACTTCCGGTGCCGACAGATAACACTTTTGGTAATTAAAAAAAATGACAATTGAGTCAACGAAGCTTATGAACTTTGTTTTATACAAATCGAACAATAAAAAATTAATCTAGGACTGAAAAAAACTGAATTAGCCAATGGCGGCCAAGGAAAATTACTGAGACAAAAATGTTTAACATTTTTGCGCTAGTCAGATGACTCTTTAATTCTGTGCACAACACGACTAAAAAATATTTATAAATAAAAAAGTTTTTTGTAAAATTTTAAATTTTCGAAATTTGGCGCCTAATATCTTCGAAGATTTGCCCAAATTCAAAAATCGAAAGTAGCGTAGCTATGTGCCCTGTCTCCGGCTATGCCAAAATATATCGAAAGTTAAAATCCAATGATTATTGTTAAAATTACGGCAATATTTTCAAAAACGATAACTTTGGTGATTTAGGACATTCCGCATTAGCTTTATCCTCTAAGTCCCAGTAAAACCGAAGAAATCGTAATGATGCGACACGTAGTTGCTGAGATCTACTCAAATTGGAATCTGAATAATAATAAGAAGAATAATAATTTTAACAAAAACAATAGTGTTTCACACAAGCTACGCAGTGTGAAACCCTAATAATACATCACATCGACCAAATTCACTTCTTTGTTTTGACATGAATATTTATCAAGATTTTAGTAAGTATGACTGTTAATTTTTTTAAAGAATTCTTTATAGAATGATTCGATACAAAAATAATAATAAATAAAAATTGTTTTAATTTGTTATTTCAGACTGAGTGTGGTTGTCAATTTACTTCGAAGTTAGAAGGAATGTTTAAAGATATGACCGTATCTAATACTATAAATGATGAATTTAAATCATTTGTACAACAAGCACAGGTAAGGCAACCAATTCTGTTAAATCATTTGATGCAGAAAAAGTCAGAGGTTAACCCCATTTCATTTCCAGTAAATGGATAGAGAGTTTTCATACGCCCACATTTTCATAGAATACAATATCAAAAAAAACATTGTTTTATCCAACGTTTGGTCAGTAAAAATACTAACTTCCTCGAGGTAAAAAAAAAAAATTGGCATGTATCAGAAATTGTCCAGTTACAGACACAGGTTAATTATCATGCTCAAATCAAATGGGTTAGAAGTCAGAGAAAGGGGGAGAAATGGAGTTTAACATCCATGTGACACAAACTAGGTCATTTTGGGATCAACATATGGTTTAAATTTATTTCAATAATTCGCTTTGCGCGTAGGGGTCTTTAGGAGTGGGAGTAAACCGGAGAAAACCCAGGAGGTTGGAGTTGAACAGGCAACCCTTCTGCTTGTCACGTATAACTGGGGATTCGAAACCACGCCAGTTGACTCAGTGACAGGCTTTATGATACAGCGTGCATGTGCTAACCATCCGGCCAACCCACCTGCCATTTTACTTTACTAAATTAATTGTCCCCCGCCTTTCGAAGAAAGTTGGGGGACTGTTAAAATGGGTTTGTCCGTCTGTCTGTCTGTCTGTCCGTCTGTCCGTCACACTTTTTGGGACACAATAACTCTCTTCCTAATTGAGCTAGAATGTTCAAACTTGGTGTATGTGTTTATTAGGTCAATGCCTTGATGGAGTTCGAAGATGAGCATTTTCCGCTTAGGGTAAGCAGAGATAAGCAATTTGATTGAGTGATGCTTTGGGACACGATAACTTTAGTTCTAATTAAGTGATAGTGATGAAACTTGGTGTATAGTTTCATTACAGTAATACCTTGACTAAGTTCGATAATGAGCATTTTCTGCTCAGGGTAAGCAGAGCGATATGCAATTTGATTGGTTGAGACTTTGGAACACAATAACTCTCCTTCTAATTGAGTTAAAATGTTCAAACTTGGTGTATATGCTGATTAGGTCAATGCCTTGATGGAGTTCGAATATGAGCATTTTCCACTTAGGGTAAGTAGAGATAAGCAATTTGATTGGTTGATGCTTTGGGACACGATAACTTTAGTTCTAATTAAGTGAGAGTGATGAAACTTGGTGTATAGTTTCATTACAGTAATACCTTGACTAAGATCGATAATGAGCATTTTCTGCTCAGGGTAGGCAGAGTGATAAGCAATTTGCCGAGACTTTGGAACACAATAACTCTCCTTCGAATTGAGTTAAAATGTTCAAAATTGGTGTGTATGCTTATTAGATCAATGCCTTGATGGAGTTCGAAGATGAGCATTTTCTTCTTAGGGTAGGCAGAGATAAGCAATTTGATTGGTTGATACTTTGGGACACGATAACTTAGGTTCATCTTGATTGATGATTTTTATGCCAATACAATGACTGCATTCTCATTCAGTAATGGATTTGACAGTAGCAGTGTATAGAAACGATTGACTCGGACACGAGGGCCCTTTCCCTTGGCCAGAGGGGCACTTTTGTCAAGCGTGGGGGGGCCCTTTTGTCTGTCTTTAGGGTCCCCCTAACTAGGGTACATTTTCATTTTTCTCGTCGGTTTTAGCATTTTTCTTTATAAAACACTTTTGAATGACACTTCGTGTACAGTTTGATTGCTGGATACGTTTGAAAAAAATAAATGTGCGATTAATTAATATGTGTCATCTATTTATTTTGGGATTTCGGCGGGGGACATCAGCCTCACTGTTGGCTTGTTTTAAATTTCAAAATAATAAACTGAAATGGAGGCTAATGTCACATCCGCTCCAACTGGGCTATATTGTGACAAACACATTATGCCAAAATTCCAAATTACCATAAAAACAATCTTTTCTATTAGAATTGAACACTCACCTTCCAAACAACGCATTTCTTCAGCTCTCTCTTCTCCTAAATTTTTTTTTTTTTAGTTTTTTATTACATGATCTTTGATTTGCTATGGCATCAAATATGGGAACTGAAAAATATGAATAACAAACTGTGTGATATGAAATTGAAGCTAAAATATCTATCCAAAACCATTTCAATCCCGCAGATCTGACCTAATCTGTGAAAATCTCTTTTAATAACCCTTGTTTGCAATTTGATTGGTTGATGCTTTGGGACACGATAACTTTAGTTCTAATTAAGTGAGAGTGATGAAACTTGGTGTATAGTTTCATTACAGTAATACCTTGACTAAGTTCGATAATGAGCATTTTCTGCTCAAGGTAAGCAGAGCGATACGCAATTTGATTGGTCGAGAGTAGTCGAGACTTTGGAACACAATAACTCTCCTTCTAATTGAGTTAAAATGTTCAAACTTGGTGTGTATGCTTATTAGGTCAATGCCTTGATGGAGTTCGAAGATGAGCATTTTCCGCTTAGGGTAAGCAGAGATAAGCAATTTGATTGGTTGATACTTTGGGACACTATAACATTAGTTCTAATTAAGTGAGAGTGATGAAACTTGGTGTACAAAATAGCCTATTTATTTTCAGCGATATCCGATAATTACTGCCAGAGTTATGACCCTTGATCACTTTGAAAAACCCTGTGAATGCTCTAAAGGCTAAAGTTAATATCCGATTGACTTTAAATTTGTACACAGTGTTTAGGGTCATGATACGAAGAATCCTATTTGATTTTCAGTGATATCTGATAATTTCTGGCAGTTGATCACTTTGAAATATCTTGTGGACAAAGGCCTTGAGACAAACCATCAAAACTATTCTAATCATTTCTGATAATTATTTAATGGGCTATTACTCGTAATAAGATTATCATGTGTTGTAAATGTTCTCCTTACTGATAAAAGAAACAATATGCGACAACCCTTGTTGACTGCCCGGACGACTTAGCTGTTGTGGGCGTATGTTTCGTTGCCTGGCAACCTATCTTTGTAAAATGGTGAGATAACTTTATTAATTCGTTGAATTCACCATTCTATAAGTTAGGGTGGTACGCGGATGTCTACCTGTTCATTTAGTAAATATAATGATCATCTCTAGAGATAAGTGACACAGATCAAATGACACAGGCATTCGACCGATCCAGCTGGCAACCTGTTCGTTGGCAAACTATTTTTATCAGCCAATAAAATCCATGAAATGAAAGTAGAATATATTATTTTTTGTCCCCCGCCTTTCGAAGAAAGTTGGGGGACTATTAAAATGGGTTCGTCCGTCCGTCCGTCCGTCCGTCCGTCTGTCTGTCTGTCTGTCTGTCTGTCTGTCTGTCCGTCTGGCCGTCACACTTTTTGGGACACAATAACTCTCTTCCTAATTGAGCTAGAATGTTCAAACTTGGTGTACGTGTTTATTAGGTCAATGCCTTGATGGAGTTCAAAGATGAGCATTTTCCGCTTAGGGTAAGCAGAGATAAGCAATTTGATTGGTTGATGCTTTGGGACACAATAACTTTAGTTCTAATTAAGTGAGAGTGATGAAACTTAGTGTATAGTTTCATTACAGTAATACCTTGACTAAGTTCGATAATGAGTATCAACCAATCAAATTGCTTATCTCTGCTTACCCTAAGCGGAAAATGCTCATCTTCGAACTCCATCAAGGCATTGACCTAATAAGCATATACACCAAGTTTGAACATTTTAACTCAATTAGAAGGAGAGTTATTGTGTTCCAAAGTCTCGACTACTCTCGACCAATCAAATTGCGTATCGCTCTGCTTACCTTGAGCAGAAAATGCTCATTATCGAACTTAGTCAAGGTATTACTGAAATGAAACTATACACCAAGTTTCATCACTCTCACTTAATTAGAACTAAAGTTATCATGTCCCAAAGCATCAACCAATCAAATTGCATATCTCTGCTTACCCCAAGTGGAAAATGCTCATCTTCGAACTCCATCAAGGCATTGACCTTATAAGCATATATACACCAAGTTTGAACATTTTTACTCAATTAGAAGAAGAGTTATTGTGTTCCAAAGTCTCGACCAATCAAATTGCGTATCGCTCTGCTTACCCTTAGCGGAAAATGCTCATCTCCGAACTCCATCAAGGCATTGACCTAATAAGCATATACACCAAGTTTGAACATTTTAACTCAATTAGAAGGAGAGTTATTGTGTTCCAAAGTCTCGACCAATCAAATTGCTCTGCTTACCCCGAGCGGAAAATGCTCATTGACTTGAAACGATTGACTTGGACACGAGGGCCCTTTCCCTTGGCCAGAGGGGCCCTTTTGTCTGCCTTTAGGGTCCCCCTAACTAGGGTACATTTTCATTTTTCTCGTCGGTTTTAGCATTTTTCTTTATAAAACACTTTTGGATGACACTTCGTGTACAGTTTGATTGCTCGATACATTGAAAAAAATAAATGTGCGATTAATTAATATGTGTCTTCTATTTATTTTGGGATTTCGGCGGGGGACATCAGCGTCACTGTTGGCTTGTTCAGCATTGATTCGCTGTCTAGTCGTTTGGATGGAAAAAAAACCTGAGGTCCCATTGGCGTGCATGTAACCCGAGAGAGAGATAAATAGGGTTTAACGCCCATTCGACACAAACTAGGTCATTTCGGGAGTAACATGGTTTAATTTTATTTCAATAATTCGCTTGCGCGAAGAGGTCTTTAGCAGTGGGAGGAAACCGGAGAAAACCCACAAGGTTGGACAGGCGACACTACTCCTCGCCACGTACAACCAGGGATTCGAAACCGCACCAGTTGACCCAATGGCAGACCGTATGATACAGCGTGCGCATGCTAATGAATTCTAAAATCAGACGAATGCTTCGACAAAGCAGACACACCAATAAAATATAATTTAGCCGATGCGAATATATCAAACCTGTTTGATTTGGGCGATGTCAGTGGACACACTGTGAATTTTAGCCCCAACGATTTACGTTTATACTTTCTTTATATGCAAATATCATATTTTAAATAGAACATACTTTCATGTGATTCACTGCTTGAATGTAACTTGAATAGTGTCATCTGTCCAACCTTGTGTGTTTTCTCCAGTTTCCTCCCTTGGCTCACCCCTACCCGCAAGCAAATCATTCAAATAAAATTGAACCATATTTTAGTCTCGAAATTACCAGGCGCCAGAAAGTATAAAGGATCTATCCAGCATATACTAACAACAACTCTATGTTTATGCCGAATTAATATAACATACACAGTGCTCAGGAAAAGGCCGGAAACAAAAGATGTGTCCTACTTGATTCTAGGGCATATATTATTCATGGACCTGCTTGATTCTACCGATTTAATAAAGGACATGTATATGACACAGGGTTGTGTCAAGTGAATTTAAAACCCCATTTCCCCTCTCTCTCACTGGATGTTACTACTGAGTGAGTGATAGTGTCAGTGATAAATGCTAACATCGATGACTGAAAAATAAAAAAATAACGAAACTTCAGAAGACAGGTGCTAGTTTGAATCAGTGAAAGTCTATTTTAAAAAAAAAGGCTGATTTGTGTGGGTTGGGTTTTTTTCTTTCACAGAAATACGATTACATTTCAACAAAACTACTACAAAAGTTGATATCTATCTATAGTCCATGCCGGAATTTACATGTATTTCTCATTTTGCCTGAACGTCTATAAAAAAATTAAAAGATGGCTGCGTGATTAGATGAGCTATCTAAATATAAAAACATTTTTTGAAAATCTGTAAAAAAAAAAAATTAATAGAGCTTTTTTCAAAATTTCATGATTTTTCGACTTTTTTCTATTTTCAGTTCGGTATTTGACCTATTACAAATATTTCAAAGTCTTAACGGAATGTTTGATACACAAGACTACCGAAAGGTCTCTAGATAGAGACAGTTTAAGAAAAATCGCTGGAGCAGTTTTCGAGATAAAGGCGTCCAAAAACGCTCCAAATCAGAAAATACTTGATTTCCAGAGTGTCATATTTTGCTGCTTGGTCATAGTATCTGTGTAAATTGGGCATCATACGACAGTCCATTCCCCGAGCCACTCAACGAAAGCTTAATTCGTTTAATCCATTGATATTGGACGGAGAAATCGAGTTTTTCCCCCAAACACCCATTTTTTGCGTATTTTTCGAAATATCGGGCATTATTTCCACTACTTCCGGTTTACGGATCGTTGTTGAAATTGCTTTATAAAAAGGACTGACTATATAGCTTTATGTACCAGGGCTTACAGAAATATCGGATTATTCTTTCCAAAAAATATAAGGGTTCGGAAAATGGCAGAAAATTCGAAAAAAATCGAAAAATAAAGGGCAATAACTCGGAATGAAACTTGTATTTCTTGAATCGGATGGTCTTCATGTATCCAAAAATGTAGGTGAAAATTGAAAATTTTGAAAAATAACAAAAATGTCTCTTTTGTCTCTTTTTTTCAGTTTTCGAACGCTAGAAGTCAGCGACGAAATTTCAAAATTTTCATATGCTATCGTCCGAGAAAAGACTATCATTTGTATGAAAATAGGTACAGAATTGACAAATCTACGGCCGTTTTTTAATTTTTTGGTACCGTACGAAATTCTGTCACTTCCGGTCTGCGCAGAAGTTTCAAAAGTGATTTAATGAGTAGCAACCACCTAGTTTCCCAATAGAATATTTGGTTCCAGATCGATATCTGTTTTCGATCATGGAGAAATAGGCTTCGGGGATAAATAATAATAATAATAATAATTTTAGTAAAAACAATAGTCTTTCAGATCTGCTACTGTCCCATGCAGACATGAAAGCTTTCATATTCATCGTCACGTGTCATCGATTGCATCAAATATCCTAAATAAAACGATAAGAAGAAAAAATTATCAAAATTGGTCAAAAACTCGCAAAATTACAAGTCTAAATATAGTATGAAACATTGCACCAAGGCATAACAATAATCTGAAAACTAAAGGGAAATAACCGAAACTTGTATTACTGTAATGAGACAGATGAGAAAATGAAATGAAAATTGCTGGAAAAAAATTAAAAATGGCAGGTTGGAGAGGCGACCTTACTCCTTGTCACGTACAACCGGTCATTCACGAAGAATCGGGGCAAAAAGGCGCTACAGCACCCGGTGTTCCCAGGCGGTCACCCATCCAAGTACTAACCGGGCCTGACGTTGCTTAACTTCAGTGATCGGACGAGAACTGGTGTTTTCAACGTGGTATGGCCGTAGACGAGAGAAGGTGGCCAGAACCCGTAGTTATTACTTACCTGAATTGACCCGCTTATTGATTTTTTTTTGTTTTTTTTCGGTTTTAAAAAGGCGTCTACAGCACCCGGTGTTCCCAGACGGTCACCCATCCAAGTACTGACCCGGGCCCGACGTTGCTTAACTTCAGTGATCGGACGAGAACTGGTGTTTTTAACATGGTGTGGCCGTAGACGAGAGAAGGTGGACAGAACCCGTAGTTATACTTACCTGAATTGACCCGCTTATTGATTTTTTTTTTGTTTTTTGTCGGTTTTAAAAAGGCGTCTACAGCACCTGGTGTTCCCAGGCGGTCACCCATCCAAGTACTGACTGGTGTTTTCAACGTGGTTTGGCCGTAGACGAGAGAAGGTGGACAGAAACCGTAGTTATACTTACTTGAATTGACCCGCTTATTGATTTTTTTGGGGGGGGGGGGTCGGTTTTAAAAAGGCGTCTACAGCACCCGGTGTTCCCAGGCGGTCCCCCATCCAAGTAATGACCGGGCCCGACGTTGCTTAACTTCAGTGATCGGACGAGAACTGGTGTTTTCAACGTGGTGTGGCCGTAGACGTGAGAAGGTGGACAGAACCCATACTTGTGCTTACTCAAATTCTTTTTGTGTCTTTTTCCCTGGGGAGACTGGCCGAGCGGAGAGCTGCAAAAGAGTGCGCGCCGTGGTCTGATTGGCGGAAAATTGATTTTTTCCCGAAGAATCAGGGCAAAAGGGCGTGACATTGCTTAACTTCAGTGATTGGACGAGAACAGGCCCCAAGTTCACAAAGCATTCTCAGACTTAAGTTGAGAATTTACTCGAAATTGTTCGCCTTATTTTAACTAAAATATAGCCCTTTATAATACTTTTGTTGTTTTAATGTATCAAATACATCAATAAGAAACTATGTGCAATCTTTCGTGTTTCTGGGTCAAAGATATTTCTTATAAACAGTGATTGAAAGTTGAGCAAATTCTCAACTTAAGTCTGAGAATGCTTTGTGAACTTGGGGCCTGGTGTTTTCAACGTGGTATGGCCGTAGACGAGAAAAGGTTGACAGAACCCGTAGTTATACTTACCTGAATTGACCCGCTTATTGATTTTTTGTTTGTTTTTTGTTTTAGAGTATTTAATTGTTTTAAAGAGACACGTTAAGGGTTGTTCATAGTTAAATGAAAGTTTAATTTTAAAAAAGACCAATAAAATTAGGATTTGATAATGCCAGACTAATGTTAAAATAAAGTTTTAAATTAAGAATAATTAATTATTGGTCTAATGCAATGAAATGATTTGATTTGACGGATGAAATGTACAATGAATGTCCACACTATGTGGCTAAGGCGTTGGCATGCTAGCCAGGAGGTCGGGTGTTCGATCCCTGCATTGGCCGAGAAAGTTCATCTCGATTTTCTGGCGTGTTCCCCCCACCCGCCGAGTACACATTGGAGTGCACGTAAAAGATCCCTTGGCAGTTGGAATTCGATATTGTTGAAAAAGCTCTATATGATGACTAAATGTGCAGATTGTAGCCACCCAAACTGCATGTTTTGCTTAACAATGATAGGGTGCCGTTTTCAATTTTCGATCCTTTTATTCTTCTATTCCTGATATTTTGGACTGTTGATCGATGGTTTCATATAAAAGACTACCGATAAGACTCTTTGAAGAAGAAGTTCCCCAAAAATATTATGTTGACTTTAAGAGAAAAGGACCTTTAAAAAAGCACCAAATCGTAAAAATACGACTTTTTGGATTTTCGATCTCTTTTTTCTGCTACCCCTGATATTTAAAAAAAAATGATACAATGATTTCACACATCAGGCTAGCTATTAGACTCTCGATTGACAAGAGTTTCACCACCCTCCCTTTATTATAACCGAAGTTATTGTGCCCTAAAGAATCAACAAATCAGCATGCTTATCTCTGCCTACCTTAGGCAGAAAATGCTCATCTTTGCACTCAATCATGACATTGACCAAGTGAACGTCTACACCAAGATTGAACATTCTAGCTCAATTAGAAGGAGAGTTATTGTGTTTCAAAGTCTCGACCCTTCAAATTGCTACTACTTTTCACATTCACATCAAAATGGCAACCATCAGTTGACCTAAATCAAAATTCTGCTCCCAGCGATTTTTGGGCCGTCCTTCAAGGATTTAGAAAATATAACTCCCGTGTCTGTAAGTAAAATAGCAAAAAAGCCTTAGGGATTTTTCATGTTTCAAGATGGTGGCATTTCCGGTTCGGTCGACAAACTCCATATTTTGTGTAGGAATCAGTAATTACTTGTTGAGTATCGAAAAAATTTTTTAGGTCACCTATATTTCGACGATTTTTTTTAAAACTTTGATCCTTAATTTCACCAAGGGGAGATAATTTAGAAAATTTCTAATTGTATTTTTGAAGTCACATGGGTAAGATCTACTTATATACTAAATTTCATGAAAATCGTACAACTATTAAAGAAGTTGTCAAATTGGTCTAAACTTCGGGTTCGAAATCACAGCGACGAATTTTCGAAATTCGAAAATGTGAAACTGCAGATGAAATTGATTTTTTCAAGGTATTCAAAGAAAAAAGAATTAGTAAAATCGGTCAAAAAATAGCAAAGTTACGACTATGCATTGTCAGTTTTTTCGTTCGTAAAATTCGGTGATTTCGAATTCGCAAAACGTTTTCAAAATATATTTAATCAACAGCCACCACCCATTTTGGCGACTGCTCGTAAGCCTTCATTGGTGGGATGTTGGTGTAAAGGGATGTAACGTCCATGGTGACAAGGATGACGTAAGATTCTAGGGTGGGATCGATGTCTTCTAATCTATGAATAAAGTTGGTGGTGTCTCTAATGTAGCTAGGGTAACGAGGGAGGAAGTCTTTGATATGTTCATCTATAAAACTATTGATGAATTCTGTGGGGGTTCCATTCCCGCTGACAATGGGTCTACGTGGGACTTTGCCGGGTTCACTAGAAAGTGTGATTTTAGCATTGAATTCTAGGGTGGGGTCCTCATCCAGTGGTAGATAAAGTTGTCTTTCAGCTTTGAGTTGGCCTGGTTCACAAAGGCTGGTTAGCTTGGTTTTTGCCAGTGTATATTCTTGGCCTAAAAGAAGTGGGTATAATTTTGGCCGAATGGTACGATTCCAAAAAGTCGCATTTTACTTGCAGACGAGCGAGTTTGCTTCTTAAATTCCTCACTATTTTGTAGGTGGGTAGGATGTTCTCAGGTAGGTTAACTCCTTTGGCATTGGTTGACTGGTCTTTGATGGTGAAGTTGACTCGTTGTCTCTTAGCCGATGGGACTTCTCCCATTAAAGTGGTGATGGATTCCGAGGTAAATAAGGAGTCACGACTGCCCACAGGGGTTATAAAATTTGCCATAACTGGATAGATGGCAAGGTGAGTAATAGGGAAGAAAAGAAATGGGCAATCTTCCAGTTATCCCAATTTGTTTAGTATTACTAGTTTCGTTCGACTTGAACTCTTCAGACTGGTTAGACTCCAAAAGTGAAGTTCTATTTATACTATTCCTCCAGCCAACTGGATGCGGAAAGATGGGACACAGTCAGTTCCAGCCGAAGTGACATCTGGAAAAACAGAGACAGATCAGCCGACCAGCGGTTCAGAATCAGCATGGAACCCACCCTCAGAGAAGAATTGGAGTGTGACCCACTGCTAGCCTGTCAACTCTCTACTTCAGATTTTTCTAACTCTTCTCTCATTTCCGGGCTCATAAACTGCTCTACTTAACCCCTTACTTCTATCTTTTTCTTTTGCTCATTATAGCCCCCGGGCCCCAGACCCTTTACGGGTCTGCCTTTCTTTTGCCATCAAACCCACCCAGTCTAAAGAGTTCAATACCGACGAAACTAGTCCCCCATCTTTGCCGGAAATCCCGACAAAGGAGAGACACATCTACCGCGTATCATACCTAACCCCAGCTTTAGATCACTGCTGAATTGAGCCTTGATACCAATCCCCGGCAATCCAATATTCATGAACCTCGCCATAATACCAAACCCCGGTAAGAAAACCCTGGTAACCCCGCCGAATGCAAACCCCAGTAAATTAAATTTTATTTACGGGGTCTTGAAACACCGAACCCCTGTACCTGGCACATTCATGAACCCTGCCATTATACCAAAACCCCGGTATAACAACCCCGCCAAATTATACCAAACCCCGGTAAAATAACACCGCCAAAACATACCAAACCCCGGTAAAATAACCCGGCCAATTCTTTACCGGGGTTCCGGATAAATATAAATAGAACATCACTTTTGGAGTCTAACCAGTCTGAAGAGTTCAAGTCGAACGAAACTTCCTGAATTATGTCCCCTGATTGACCGAAAAATCGCTTTTTTATACGCCCACATGGAAATGTGTTCGTATATTGTTGTCGCCCTTTCCGTCCGTCCGTCGTCCACAATTTCTTGTGAACGCTTTAGAGGCTAAAGTTAATATCCGATTGACATTAAATTTACACACGGTGTTTAAGGTCATGAGACGAAGAAGCCTATTGATTTTCAGCAATATCCGATAATTACTGCCCAAGTTATGACCGTTGATCACTTTGAAAAATCTTGTGAACGCTCTAGAGGCTAAAGTTAATATCCGATGGACTTTAAATTTATACACAGTGTTAAGGTCATGATATGAAGAAGCCTATTGATTTTCAGCAATATCTGATAATTACTACTAGAGTTATGACCCTTGATCACTTTGAAAAATCTAAAGTTAATATCCGATTGACTTTAAATTTATACACAGTGGTAAGGTCATGATATGAAGAAGCCTATTAATTTTCAGCAATATCCGATAATTACTGACCGAGTTATGACCCTTGTTCACTTTGAAAAATCTTGTGAATGCTCTAGAGGCTAAAGTTAATATCCGATTGACATTAAATTTATACACAGTGTTTAATATCATGAGACAAAGAAGCCTATTGATTTTCAGCGATATCCGATAATTACTGCCAGAGTTATGACCCTTGATCACTTTGAAAAATCTTGTGGACGCTCTAGAGGCCAAAGTTAATATCCGATGGACTTTAAATTTATACACAGTGTTAAGGTCATGATATGAAGAAGCCTATTGATTTTCAGCAATATCCGATAATTACTACCAGAGTTATGACCCTTGATCACTTTGAAAAATCTAAAGTTAATATCCGATTGACTTTAAATTTATACACACTGTTTACCGTCATGAGACAAAAAATCCTATTTATTTTCAGCGATATCCGATAATTACTGCCAGAGTTATGAACCTTGATCACTTTGAAAAACCTTGTGAACGCTCTAAAGGCTGAAGTTAACATCCGATTGACTTTGAATTTGTACAGAGTGTTTAGGGTCATGAGAAGAAGAATCCTATTTGATTTTCAGTGATATCTGATAATTTTGGCCAGAGTTATGGCACTTGATCACTTTGAAATATCTTGTGGATGAAGGCCTTGAGACAAACAATCAAAACTTTTCTAATCATTTCTGATAATTACTTAATGGGTTGTTATTCGTAATAAGATTATCATGTGTTGTAAATGTTCTCCTTAATGACAAAAGAAACAATATGCGACAATCCTTGGTGACTGCCCGGACGACTTAGCTGTTGTGGGCGTATGTTTCGTTGCCTGGCAACCTATCTTTTAGCTTGAGATTCCTCTGGAGGTCACAATTGTTATCCGATTTAAAAAAACGTTTGATTATATCATCGTTCAAGGTAATGAAGAATGAGTTTGAATTTCATGAAAATCAGACCAAAATTGACGGACAAAATGCCCGTTGTTTGTACGCGAATAGTGTGAAAATATGTTATTATACGCCCACATTTTTATGTGGGCGTATATTGTCGTCGCCCCTCTCCGTCCGCCAGAAAAAATGGCCGCCGTTTGTACACGAACAGTGTAAAAATATGGTATATCAAAGTTGTGGACCCTGTAGAGGTCACAATTTTAATTCGATTTTGATGAAACCTGAAATGCTTGTTTATAACCTAAAGATCTTTATTCTTTTCAATATTTGCGCATATCAATTTGTAACTTAATTAATTATGGCCTTTGATTGTAGGAAAAATCACTTTCTTTATTGCTTGTTCTCTGTCTATCTCTCGAACAATTATTATCTGATTTAAAAAAACTCTGATTATATTACTGTTGCACCGTAAGAAAGGTTGAGTTCGAATTTCGTGAAAATCGTACCAAAATTGCCGGACGAAATGGTCGCCGTTTGTACGCGAATAGTGTAAAAATATGGTATATCATGGTTGTGGACTCTCTACAGGTCACAATTCTTATCCGATTTTGACGAAAAGTAACATTTCTAGGTTGTGTACCGTCACACCATAATCATTGTCGGCTTCGAATTTTATAAATATCAAACTGGAACTGACCAACAAAATGGCTGCTCCCAATACAGTATAAAATACAGGACTTAATGATGTAGGAAAAATCACTTTCGGTATTGCTTGTTCTCTATCCATCTCTCTAAAATGTGGGCGTATCCTGCCTGGCAGTGCCAGCCTATCTTATATCAAGGTTGTGGACCCTATAGAGGTCACAATTTTGAACCGATTTTGATGTAACTTGAAATACTTGTTTATAACCTATAGATCTTGGTTCCATTGCATATTTGCATATATCTGATTGTAACTTCCCGAATTATGGCCCCTGATTGTACGAAAAATCGCCAATTTGTTTGTGGACTCTCTACAGGTCACAATTCTTATCTGATTTTGACGAAACTTGAAATATAGGTTTATCCCCAAAAGATCTCGGCTGCTTTCGATATTGGCATGTATCAGATCAAAACTTCATGGATTATGGCCCCTGATTGTACGAAAAATCACATTTTTAGCTTGTGGACCCTATAGAGGTCACAATTTTGAACCGATTTTGATGAAACTTGACATGCATGTTTATAACCCAAAGATCTTGGTTCCTTTCGATATTTATTATCCGATTTAAAAAAAACGTTTGATTATATCACCGTTACATGGTAATGAAGGTTGAGTTCAAATTTCGTGAAAATCGGACCAAAATTGACAAACAAAATGGCTGCCGTTTGTACGCGAATATTGTGAAAATATGTTATATCAAGGTTGTGGACCGTATAGAGGTCACAATTTTGAACTGATTTTGATGAAACTTGACATGTATGTTTATAACCCAAAGATCTTGGTTCCTTTCGATATTTGCGTTCATTGATTCGTAAGTTCCTGAATTATGGCCCCTGATTGTCCGAAAAATCACCCTTTTTAGCTTGTGGTCCCCTGGAGGTCAAAGTTATTATCCGATTTAAAAAAACATTTGATTATATCACCGTTACATGGTAATGAAGAGTGAGGTAAAATTTCGTGAAAATTGGACCAAAATTGACGGACAAAATGGCCGCCGTTTGTACGCGATTAGTGTGAAAATATGGTATATCAATGTTGTGAACCCTGTAGAGGTCACAATCTTCATTCAATTTTGATGAAACTTGAAACACATGTTCATAACTTAACAATCTTAGTTCCTTTCGATATTTGTGCATATCGGATTGTAACTTCCTGAATTATGGCCCCTGATTGTACGAAAAATGGCTCTGATGGTCCCTCTGATGTCAGAATTATTATCCCATTTAAAAAAAACGTTTGATTATATCACCGTTACATCGTAATGAAGGTTGAGGTCGAATTTCATGAAAATCGGACCAAAATTGACAGCTGTTCTTGTCAGGACATCCATCCTTCATCACTAACAAGGGGAAACTTACCCACTTAGCAACATGATCCCCAGTTGAATGTGAAGCCTACTGAAATTATCACCGTTTCACTGTGTGGAAGGTTGAGGTCGAATTCGTAAAAATCAGACCAAAACTGCCGATAAGACGCAAATAGTGTAAAAATATGATATATCAAGGTTGTGGACCCTGTAGAGGTCACAATTTTAATCCAATTTTGATGAAATTTGAAATATAATTTATAACCCAAAGATCGCAGTTCCTTTCGATATTCGGGCACATTGGACCATAACTGCCTGAACTATGGCCCGTGATTGTACGAAAAATCATGTTTTTTACCTTGTGGACCCTATGGAGGTAACAATTTTATTCCGAATTAAAAAAACGTCTGACTATATACCTGCTACACATTAATGATGGTTGAGTGTGAATTTCTTGAAAATCGATAATTGAACAGCTAAATCCTTAATATTAAATGTTTCGTATACTTAACGTTAGTATGGGGCAGAACTTTATAAAAACCAAATAAATTCTAATGATTTTCTGATAATTACTTACAATGCAACAACTCTTGTTGACTGCCCGGACGATTTAGCTGCTGTGTGGTAAGGTTGCAACGGTACTGAAAAAAAGTATCGCAATATATCACAATATTTTCCCAAAAAATTATCGCGATATCATGGATTATCGTCTGGAGTAAATTATCGCGATAATTAGAATTTTCGTGGTTCAAAAATTCATTATCATGATGATTACTGATGTAAAATTGACCCAAGTGTGGTGTAACGGGTGCATCAAGTATATCTGTTTGCTATTTAGCAATGTATGCGAGTTGCATTGATAGAGGTATATTCTGGAGTAAGAATATTCATGATGCAGGTTCGTGACCGCAGTCAGCTAGCTTAGTTTGCAACTGATGCCAAACCACATCCTTGTCATTTGTGTTTTTCAAACTAAAATATTCCCACACCACAGAAGATGGGTTCTTTTTAGTTGTTAGCGCCTGCGGTGTCGAACTATCACCGGGAACATGGACATTTTCGATCTGGGATGCCTCATGCAGAAGCCATGTTATTCAAAGAATAAAGGAAATATTATCCAGGCTTTTTTTCTATGTACGTTATCAATGTAATTTTCAACGGACTGGGTAATCAAAGATAAACCACGACTTCCGTTACTATGGTGACGTATATTGTTACATGCATCATTCCTAGTCTGTCGGGGGTTGGGATGGCCTAGTGGACTAGAGTGCCGCGCTTCGACCTCTAGCTGGCCGGTCACCTCTGGCTTGTGGCTGTGGTTTCGAGCCCTGGTGTGAGCGTATGTGGCATGGAGATAGGGGCGCCTTCTCAACCTCGTGGGTTTCCTCCGGGCACTCCAGTTTCCTCCCACTGCTAAAGACTCCTACGCGCAAGCGAATTATTGAAATAAAATTAAACCATATGTTAGTCCCGAAATGACCTAGTTTGTGTTGAGTGGACGTTAAACCCCATTTCTCTCTCTCTCTCCTAGTCTGTCATAATTATAAATATTGTGGATGTTGTTGCCTACACGTGGAAAATTATGATTAATACTAAACTATTATTCAGTGAAATATAGCCCTACTTGAAACATGAGGTGAACTAGTGTCAGTCGACCCCTTGTGTTAAAAACTGACGTCTGTTGTGCAAAATGGAAAAGATCTCGTTCAATCGTATATCGGCACCTGTTGAAGTTTGATTTCTTCTCCATTTTTCGAGTATTTTGAACGGATTTTACGTGAATTATCACTTAAAATTTCAATATTGCAATATTTTTCAAATTCTCATGTATATCTTGATATGGCGATATTTGAGATTATCGCGACATATCGCCATCCCCGGGTTATCGCTGCAATGTTACTGTGTGGTCATATTTTTCAATGCCTGGCAACCTATTTTTTATACGCCCACATGGAAATGAGGTCGTATATTGTCGTCGCCCTTTCCCCCCGTCCGTCCGTCGTCCATAATTTCTTATGAACGCTCTAGAGGCTAAAGTTAATATCAGATTGACTTTAAATTTATACACGGTGTTTAAGATCATGAGACGAAGAAGCCTATTGATTTTAAGCGATATCTGATAATTACTACCAGGGTTATGACCCTTGATCACTTTGAAAAATCTTGTGAATGCTCTAGAGGCTAAAGTTAATATCCGATTGACTTTAAATTTATACACAGTGTTTAAGGTCATGAGGCGAAGAAGCCTATTGATTTTAAGCGATATCTGATAATTACTACCAGGGTTATGGCACTTGATCACTTTGAAATATCTTGTGTATGAAGGCCTTGAGACAAACAATCAAAACAATTCTAATCATTTCTGATAATTACTTAATGGGCTATTACTCGTAATAAGATAATCATGTGTTGTAAATGTTCTCCTTACTGACAAAAGAAACAATATGCAACAATCCTTGTTGACTGCCCGGACGACTTAGCGCTGTTGTGGGCGTATGTTTCGTTGCCTGGCAACCTATCTTTTACCTTGTGATACCTCTGGAGGTCACAATTATTATCTGATTTAAAAAGAAACGTTTGATTATATCACTGTTACAAGGTCATGAAGGTTAACAGAACACAATTTTTATGGGAAACAATCACTGGTTTATTCTAATATCACGACGTTTCGACAAGTATCCTCTTATCGTTATCAAGCACAATGACATTTAGTAAACTTGGGTTTAATATATACGAGTTCATGATGAAGCCATTTACAAAAATTAAACAATAATAACAATAATAAGTAAAGGATTAAACAAAAACAACACAATATATAATTGGCCCACGGTCCAACCAAAGGATAAAATAACAACATTGAGTTCCTTAAAGGGAGCCATTGGGTGAAGCCATATTACAGTTAACGAGGTGATCAAGATGAGACCATACTCGAAGAAATACAAACATTACATGACCCTATGTCAGTTGACTAAATAAACACGAATAATATGTGCTTGCTAATTAAGCAATCCAGGAATGGATGATACGAAACAGATGAAAACCATAACAAAATAGTTACATACAGTTTAATCACCTCATATTGCTTATTAAGTACTTAAAATAGTCCTGTTTTTCCAACATTATAGTTTATTCATATTTTGTTATGGTTTTCATCTGTTTCATATCATCCATTCCTGGATTGCTTAATTAGCAAGCACATATTATTCGTGTTTATTCGTGTTTATTGTCCCCCGCCTTTCGAAGAAAGCAGGGGACTATTAAAATGGGTTCGTCCGTCTGTCTGTCCGTCTGTCTGTCCGTCACACTTTTTGGGACACAATAACTCTCTTCCTAATTGAGCTAGAATGCTCAAACTTGGTGTATGTGTTTATTAGGTCAATGCCTTGATGGAGTTCGAAGATGAACATTTTCCGCTTAGGGTAAGCAGAGATAAGCAATTTGATTGGTTGATGCTTTGGGACACGATAACTCTCTTCCTAATTGGGCTAGAATGTTCAAACTTGGTGTATGTGTTTATTAGGTCAATGCCTTGATGGAGTTCGAAGATGAGCATTTTCCGCTTAGGGTAAGCAGAGATAAGCAATTTGATTGGTTGATGCTTTGGGACACGATAACTTTTAATTGAGCTAGAATGTTCAAACTTGGTGTATGTGTTTATTAGGTCAATGCCTTGATGGAGTTCGAAGATGAGCATTTTCCGCTTAGGGTAAGCAGAGATAAGCAATTTGATTGGTTGATACTTTGGGACACGATAACTCTCTTCCTAATTGAGCTAGAATGTTCAAACTTGGAGTATGTGTTGATTAGGTCAATGCCTTGATGGAGTTCGAAGATGAGCATTTTCCGCTTAGGGTAAGCAGAGATAAGCAATTTGATTGGTTGATGCTTTCGGACACGATAACTTTAGTTCTAATTAAGTGATAGTGATGAAACTTGGTGTATAGTTTCATTACAGTAATACCTTGACTAAGTTCGATAATGAGCATTTTCTGCTCAGGGTAAGCAGAGTGATACGCAATTTGATTGGTCGAGACCTTGGAACACAATAACTCTCCTTCTAATTGAGTTAAAATGTTCAAACTTGGTGTATATGCTTATTATGTCAATGCCTTGATGGAGTTCGAAGATGAGCATTTTCCGCCTAGGGTAAGCAGAGATAAGCAATTTGATTGGTTGATGCTTTGACACACGATAACTTTAGTTCTAATTAAGTGAGAGTGATGAAACTTGGTGTATAGTTTCATTACAGTAATACCTTGACTAAGATCGATAATGAGCATTTTCTGCTCAGGGTAAGCAGAGCGATAAGCAATTTGATTTGCCGAGACTTTGGAACACAATAACTCTCCTTCGAATTGCATTAAAATGTTCAAAATTGGCGTGTATGCTTATTAGGTCAATGCCTTGATGGAGTTCGAAGATGAGCATTTTCTTCTTAGGGTAGGCAGAGATAAGCAATTTGATTGGTTGATACTTTGGGACAAGATAACTTAGGTTCATCTTGATTGATGATTTTTATGCCAATACAATGACTGCATTCTCATTCAGTAATGGATTCGACAGTAACAGTGGAAAGAAACAATTGACTCAGACACGAGGGCCCTTTCCCTTGGCCAGAGGGGCCCTTTTGTCAAGCGTGGGGGCCCTTTTGTCTGCCTTTAGGGTCCCCCTAACTAGGGTACATTTTCATTTTTCTCGTCGGTTTTAGCATTTTTCTTTATAAAACACTTTTGGATGGCACTTCGTGTACAGTTTGATTGCTCGATACTTTTGAAAAAAATAAATGTGCGATTAATTTATATGTGTCATCTATTTATTTTGGGATTTCGGCGGGGGACATCAGACTCACTGTTGGCTTGTTTCAATATGATATTAGTTTTAATTAATGACATTTATTTCTTGGTTAGAGTGGGAATACCCGTTTAATTGTTAACTGACCCATCAATTGATTATGTGGCGATGGTGCCATATGGAACATGTCATTCGTTTTATCCGAAGAAAATAACCCGAGGTCCCTGCTTGTTATCGATAATTTGATTGGCTATATGATATGACGATATCCAATAATTATATCTCTAGCTTTTATATTTTAATATAAAAGCTAGAGATATAATTATTGGATTGAGCATTTGTGGTTTCTGTACAAGTAGCAATTATTGTTTTGCTCGATTTTTGTAAAACTTCTGTTTTGTCTGTTGATTGGATTTTCCTGTTGACCTCTGCCTGGGGTAGTTCTGTCTGGGGTGGTTTCCCCTCCCCTTTTTGTCTAAAAAATGACTGGTAGATGTATTCGTGTATGGACGATATGATGATGAGGGTGGATAAGAGGATGAGGGTCGATCATCTCTTCTTGGTGTGTATGATGATGAAACTCTGGAACTTAAACGGCAGGTTTCCCTGATTTCTTTCAAGTGTTTCTGTAAATCGTCACTAAAAAGATATTCAGGAGTAACCGGTACATTAGTCGAACAAAGACCTCCAAATTCAGGACTGGGACCGGGTTTTATTAATTCACGCCTTTTAAGAGAAAGGTCGTATGAAGCATGGCCCAATAAAGCAACTGAGTCAATTAGTTTCCTAGCCACAACTGACTTATCATTTATCTTGTCATCAAGTATTTCATCTGCACATACTGTAATTGCAGAGGCAGCTTTAGAAATAGCTTTCTGTATATAACTTAATCTAAGGTCTTGCCTTTTAATGTTATTTGATAACTGTTTCCAAATTTCGTTATTGACATTTGGAATACTGAGACCAGAACAATTCCTTGGTCTGAGATATTTGGAAAAAGGCTTTTTCAGAATATCATCTGTTAGTCTATTTTGTAACCTTTTGTTAATTATCTCTGCAAGTTTGTCTGTTAGGCCTACCTCTGGCCCGGTTTGTTCTGGTTCTTCAAAGGACTGATTTATGTCTTGTAAGACATTATCATTGCTGGTGCTTGCACCTGTATTTAAAGGTTTGGTTTGTTTAGATGTATGAAGTAAATCTTCTATGTCATCAGTGACATCAGTATGGGAAGGCCCACCATAGGCCTATGCCTAGATCTGTCTTGCTTGAAACGTGCATCCTTACTACACGTATATGAACCAGAGGACTGACTGTCTGAATCACTATTACTCATAGAGTGTGATACTCTTCGCCTTTTAGGGGAAATAGATGGCGACAAAATTGACCTCCTCTTTTTATTGGGTGATATAGATAATGATCTCCTTTTCGGTAGCCTATCCTAAAACTGGACCGTGACCGAGATCTCGAACTTCTTCCTTCCGCCATCTTACCCATGGCCTCACTCAATTTTTCCAATGATTGAGACATAATTGCCATTGTGTCCTGAACGGATACTAAAATGGTATCAGTCTTGAGATCAGGAGTTACCAGTACAGGTTTTCCTATAATGTTTTGAAGACTAGATTGTGATGCCGTAATAGTACTACTAGTAGCAGTACTACCGACGGTTGTCGTAATCTCTATCGACTTCAACGCCATATCAAAAAATAACCACACTTAAAACTAGTCAAATACAAAACTGGACAACAGTCAAACACGGGACGATAAATTACAAATATAAAGTACCAAGAGAGTCTCCGGGTACTAACAAGTATTATGCAGAGTCTGCTAATACTAAAAACCTTTATTAAAGTAATAAATCGGTAAAAATGAAAGAACTGTGAGTCACAGACTTCTAGGGCCAATTCGATTATGCAGTCCGGACTCTCCACGTTCTCCAATCCGGATTGTCCGCGTTTACGGTGTAATCGAGTACAGGTGGAGAACCAAAATGGCGACTGTAACCCTAGAGAATCTCCTGGATCCATCAAATTGCCAGCGAGAGCACGTCAAAAGAAGACGACGTATTGCTTTATTGTCAACATTGTAAGTCGGTTAAATAAATCATTTGGGGGTATATTAAATATCTGGATCTCCGGTTATGGGCTGTATTTTGAAGATAGGTAAAAAAATAAATTCAAAATCAAATGATTTTGAGACAGACAACTGTTTTTAGCTGAAATGCGGCGATTTGATGTGAGGCGAGGCAAAATTCTATCGACAAATAAGATTACAAAGCGATTGAGGCAAATGTAGGGTGAGATTATTGTCAGAAAACAACGAAACTGATTCATATTTGTAAAATATTTGTAAAATTTGGAAGGAAATTTCTTACCTTGCCGCAATCTTGTTACGTCACTCTCCGCAATCGCACCGGTCGAAAAATTGGAGAGGTTGGACGATCCGAACTCTCCAAAAATTGTCACGTGACCAATAAACGAATGGAAATGGAGAGTCCGGTCTGCATAATCGAATTGGCCCCCTGACTTCGGCAAACGCACGTGACTGGCGATGACGCATGCGCATCTCACATGGTTTTGTAGTCCAGAACAATGATGAAGTAGAACTATGATTAGAACATCAAACACTTTTTTATACGCCCACATGGAAATGTGGTCGTATATTGCCGTCGCCCCCGTCCGTCCGTCTGTCCGTCCGTCCGTCCGTCCGTCCATCGTCCACAATTTCTTGTGAACGCTCTAGAGGCTAAAGTTAATATCCGATTGACTTGAAATTTATACACGGTGTTTAAGGTCGTGAGACGAAGAAGCCTATTGATTTTCAGCGATATCCGATAATTACTACCAGAGTTATGACCCTTGATCACTTTGAAAAATCTTGTGAACGCTCTAGAGGCTATAGTTAATATCCGATTGACTTTAAATTTATACACAGTGTTTAAGGTCAGGAGACGAAGAAGCCTATTGATTTTCGGTGATATCTGATAATTACTGCCAGAGTTATGACCCTTGATCACTTTGAAAAATCTTGCGAACGCTTTAGAGGCTAAAGTTAATATCCAATTGACTTTAAATTTATACACAGTGGTTAAGGTCGTGAGACGAAGAAGCCTATTGATTTTCAGCAATATCCGATAATTACTACCAGAGTTACGACCCTTGATCACTTTGAAAAATCTTGTGAACGCTCTAGAGGCTATAGTTAATATCCGATTGACTTTAAATTTATACACAGTGTTTAAGGTCAGGAGACGAAGAAGCCTTTTGATTTTCGGTGATATCTGATAATTACTGCCAGAGTTATGACCCTTGATCACTTTGAAAAATCTTGTGAACGCTTTAGAGGCTAAAGTTAATATCCGATTGACTTTAAATTTATACACAGTGGTTAAGGTCGTGAGACGAAGAAGCCTATTGATTTTCAGCGATATCCGATAATAACTACCAGAGTTATGACCCTTGATCACTTTGAAAAATCTTGTGAACGCTCTAGAGGCTATAGTTAATATCCGATTGACTTTAAATTTATACACAGTGTTTAAGGTCAGGAGACGAAGAAGCCTTTTGATTTTCAGTGATATCTGATAATTACTGCCAGAGTTATGACCCTTGATCACTTTGAAAAATCTTGTGAACGCTTTAGAGGCTAAAGTTAATATCCGATTGACTTTAAATTTATACACGGTGTTTAAAGTCATGATACAAAGAATCCTAATGATTTTCAGCAATATCCGATAATTACTGCCAGAGTTATGACCCTTGATCACTTTGAAAAATCTAAAGTTAATATCCGATTGACTTTAAATTTATACACAGTGTTTAAGGTCATGAGACGAAGAAGCCTATTGATTTTCGGTGATATCCGATAATTAATACCAGAGTTATGACCCTTGATCACTTTGAAAAATCTTGTGAACACTCTAGAGGCTATAGTTAATATCCGATTGACTTTAAATTTATACACAGTGTTTAAGGTCATGAGACGAAGAAGCCTATTGATTTTCAGCAATATCCGATAATTCCTGCCCGAGTTATGACCCTTGATTACTTTGAAAAATCTTGTGAACGCTCTAGAGGCTAAAGTTAATATCCGATTGAATTTAAATTTATACACGGTGTTTAAAGTCATGATACAAAGAATCCTAATGATTTTCAGCAATATCCGATAATTACTGCCAGAGTTATGACCCTTGATCACTTTGAAAAATCTAAAGTTAATATCCGATTGACTTTAAATTTATACACACTATTTACGGTCATGATACAAAATAGCCTATTTATTTTCAGCGATATCCGATAATTACTGCCAGAGTTATGACCCTTGATCACTTTGAAAAACCCTGTGAATGCTCTAAAGGCTAAAGTTAATATCCGATTGACTTTAAATTTGTACACAGTGTTTAGGGTCATGATACGAAGAATCCTATTTGATTTTCAGTGATATCTGATAATTTCTGGCAGTTGATCACTTTGAAATATCTTGTGGACAAAGGCCTTGAGACAAACCATCAAAACTATTCTAATCATTTCTGATAATTATTTAATGGGCTATTACTCGTAATAAGATTATCATGTGTTGTAAATGTTCTCCTTACTGATAAAAGAAACAATATGCGACAACCCTTGTTGACTGCCCGGACGACTTAGCTGTTGTGGGCGTATGTTTCGTTGCCTGGCAACCTATCTTTGTAAAATGGTGAGATAACTTTATTAATTCGTTGAATTCACCATTCTATAAGTTAGGGTGGTACGCGGATGTCTACCTGTTCATTTAGTAAATATAATGATCATCTCTAGAGATAAGTGACACAGATCAAATGACACAGGCATTCGACCGATCCAGCTGGCAACCTGTTCGTTGGCAAACTATTTTTATCAGCCAATAAAATCCATGAAATGAAAGTAGAATATATTATTTTTTGTCCCCCGCCTTTCGAAGAAAGTTGGGGGACTATTAAAATGGGTTCGTCCGTCCGTCCGTCCGTCCGTCCGTCTGTCTGTCTGTCTGTCTGTCTGTCTGTCTGTCCGTCTGGCCGTCACACTTTTTGGGACACAATAACTCTCTTCCTAATTGAGCTAGAATGTTCAAACTTGGTGTACGTGTTTATTAGGTCAATGCCTTGATGGAGTTCAAAGATGAGCATTTTCCGCTTAGGGTAAGCAGAGATAAGCAATTTGATTGGTTGATGCTTTGGGACACAATAACTTTAGTTCTAATTAAGTGAGAGTGATGAAACTTAGTGTATAGTTTCATTACAGTAATACCTTGACTAAGTTCGATAATGAGCATTTTCCGCTCGGGGTAAGCAGAGCAATTTGATTGGTCGAGACTTTGGAACACAATAACTCTCCTTCTAATTGAGTTAAAATGTTCAAACTTGGTGTATATGCTTATTAGGTCAATGCCTTGATGGAGTTCGGAGATGAGCATTTTCCGCTAAGGGTAAGCAGAGCGATACGCAATTTGATTGGTCGAGACTTTGGAACACAATAACTCTTCTTCTAATTGAGTAAAAATGTTCAAACTTGGTGTATATATGCTTATAAGGTCAATGCCTTGATGGAGTTCGAAGATGAGCATTTTCCACTTGGGGTAAGCAGAGATATGCAATTTGATTGGTTGATGCTTTGGGACATGATAACTTTAGTTCTAATTAAGTGAGAGTGATGAAACTTGGTGTATAGTTTCATTTCAGTAATACCTTGACTAAGTTCGATAATGAGCATTTTCTGCTCAAGGTAAGCAGAGCGATACGCAATTTGATTGGTCGAGAGTAGTCGAGACTTTGGAACACAATAACTCTCCTTCTAATTGAGTTAAAATGTTCAAACTTGGTGTATATGCTTATTAGGTCAATGCCTTGATGGAGTTCGAAGATGAGCATTTTCCGCTTAGGGTAAGCAGAGATAAGCAATTTGATTGGTTGATACTTTGGGACAAGATAACTTAGGTTCATCTTGATTGATGATTTTTATGCCAATACAATGACTGCATTCTCATTTAGTAATCGATTCGACAGTAACAGTGTATAGAAACGATTGACTTGGACACGAGGGCCCTTTCCCTTGGCCAGAGGGGCCCTTTTGTCTGCCTTTAGGGTCCCCCTAACTAGGGTACATTTTCATTTTTCTCGTCGGTTTTAGCATTTTTCTTTATAAAACACTTTTGGATGACAGTATTGACACTTCGTGTACAGTTTGATTGCTCGATACATTGAAAAAAATAAATGTGCGATTAATTAATATGTGTCTTCTATTTATTTTGGGATTTCGGCGGGGGACATCAGCCTCACTGTTGGCTTGTTGTATTTTCTATACACTTGGTTTCAAGATAAAAAATGTACAGCTTATATTTGTTATCTATTTTAACTCCTCGAATGGGAAGTATTATGCACAAAGTAATTTAGTAAGATGGTTGATGTTAATACACTGTTATACCTTGCATTGTTTAATCGTCTCTCAGTTGTTGAATGTTATTGTTCTCTATTTCAGGTTAATTTAAGTGGTGTTGATTTAACAGTAAGAGTTTTAACAACTGGATTCTGGCCAACTCAATCTGCCACACCAAGATGCTCCATACCAACTGCTGCTCAGACAGCTTTTGAAGCTTTCCGAAGGTATGATTGAGAAATTTTATCAGTATGATTTTATTTTTGGGGGACTATTAAAATGGGTTCGTCCGCCCGTCTGTCTGTCCGTCTGTCTGTACGTCTGTCTGTCCGTCACACTTTTTGGGACACAATAACTCTCTTCCTAATTGAGCTAGAATGTTCAAACTTGGTGTATGTGTTTATTAGGTCAATGCCTTGATGGAGTTCGAAGATGAGCATTTTCCGCTTAGGGTAAGCAGAGATAAGCAATTTGATTGGTTGATGCTTTGGGACACGATAACTTTAGTTCTAATTAAGTGAGATTGATGAAACTTGGTGTATAGTTTCATTATAGTAATACCTTGACTAAGTTCGATAATGAGCATTTTCTGCTCAGGGTAAGCAGAGCTATACGCAATTTGATTGGTCGAGAATTTGGAACACAATAACTCTCCTTCTAATTGAGTTAAAATGTTCAAACTTGGTGTATATGCTTATTAGGTTAATGCCTTGATGGAGTTCGAAGATGAGCATTTTCCGCTTAGGGTAAGCAGAGATAAGCAATTTGATTGGTTGATGCTTTGGGACACTATAACATTAGTTCTAATTAAGTGAGAGTGATGAAACTTGGTGTATAGTTTCATTATAGTAATACCTTGACTAAGTTCGATAATGAGCATTTTCTGCGCAGGGTAAGCAGAGCGATACGCAATTTGATTGGTCGAGAATTTGGAACACAATAACTCTCCTTCTAATTGAGTTAAAATGTTCAAACTTGGTGTATATGCTAATTAGGTCTATGCCTTGATGGAGTTCAAAGATGAGCATTTTCCGCTTAGGGTAAGCAGAGATAAGCAATTTGATTGGTTGATGCTTTGGGACACGATAACTTTAGTTCTAATTAAGTGAGAGTGATGAAACTTGGTGTATAGTTTCATCCCAGTAATTCCTTGACTAAGTTCGATAATGAGCATTTTCTGCTCAGGGTAAGCAGAGCGATGCGCAATTTGATTGGTCGAGACTTTGGAACACAATAACTCTCCTTCTAATTGAGTTAAAATGTTCAAACTTGGTGTATGCTTATTAGGTCAATGCCTTGATGGAGTTAGAAGATGAGCATTTTCCGCTTAGGGTAGGCAGAGATAAGCAATTTGATTGGTTGATGCTTTGAGACACGATAACTTTAGTTCTAATTAAGTGAGAGTGATGAAACTTGGTGTATAGTTTCATTACAGTAATACCTTGACTAAGATAGATAATGAGCATTTTCTGCTCAGGGTAAGCAGAGCGATGCGCAATTTGATTGGTCGAGACTTTGTAACACAATAACTCTCCTTCTAATTGAGTTAAAATGTTCAAACTTGGTGTATATGCTTATTAGGTCAATGCCTTGATGGAGTTAGAAGATGAGTATTTTCCGCTTAGGGTAGGCAGAGATAAGCAATTTGATTGGTTGATGCTTTGAGACACGATAACTTTAGTTCTAATTAAGTGAGAGTGATGAAACTTGGTGTATAGTTTCATTACAGTAATACCTTGACTAAGATCGATAATGAGCATTTTCTGCTCAGGGTAAGCAGAGCGATAAGCAATTTGATTTGCCGAGACTTTGGAACACAATAACTCTCCTTCGAATTGAGTTAAAATGTTCAAAATTGGTGTGTATGCTTATTAGGTCAATGCCTTGATGGAGTTCGAAGATGAGCATTTTCTTCTTACGGTAGGCAGATATAAGCAATTTTTGGATGACACTTCGTGTTCAGTTTGATTGGTCGATACGTTTGAAAAAAATAAATGTGCGATTAATTAATATGTGTCATCTATTTATTTTGGGATTTCGGCGGGGGACATCAGCCTCACTTTTAAATTGTTGCAAGTACTGGTATGGGTAGACACCATATAGTTTTGTTTATCTGTGCAGGCTATTACAGTCATCCACGGGTTGTTCTCGTGATTCGTCTGAATTTGCAATAAAAGAAATGGAGAGGGGGCATAATCCATGTCGGCCAAGGCTTGATATAGGGAGGCCAGACGTTGTGTGTTTATTAAAAACTTAGTCCTTCTTCTGGAACCTGATGTTTTTACTGTCCTCTATAATAAAGAATCATACGTACTTGATTGGTATTAAGATAATTGACCAATAAAATTCCAAGAAATCATAATCTGTGGGAATTTGTCCTTTATTGTTATTTTGTGTCACGTCGGGTCTGTGTGAGTGAATATTGACATTTTCTATGTGTAGGATAAAGCATGAGACTGAGGTTATGCTGGGGGAAAAAAGATTGAAGAAAAAAAACCTGAGAAAAAGAAAAACAGAGGCCGATAGGCCGAGGTTTTTCTTTTGAGGTTTTTTTCTGAAGTCTTTCTTCCCCAGCATAACCGAAGTCGAGGACCTTATCTTGCTTATAAACCGTTTATGTTTACATGTAAAATGAAAATAGGTTGCCAGGCAACGAAACATACGCCCACACAGCAGCCAAATCGTCCGGGCAGTCAACAAGAGTTGTCGCATATTAAGGAATTATCAGAAAATCATTAGAATTTGTTTGGTTTTTATAATCAAACGGTTTTTTTATACGCCCACATTGAAATGTGGTCGTATATTGTCGTCGCCCCCGTCCGTCCGTCCGTCCGTCCGTCCGTCCGTCCGTCCGTCCGTCGGTCCGTCGGTCCGGCGTCCACAATTGCTTGTGGACGCTCTACAGGCTAAAGTTAATATCCGATTTACTTTAAATTTATACACAGTGTTTAAGGTCATGAGACGAAGAAGCCTATTGTTTTTCAGCGATTTCCGATAATAACTACCAGAGTTATGGCCCTTGATCACTTCAAAAAATCTTGTGGACGCTCTAGAGGCCAAAGTTAATATCCGATCGACTTTAAATTTATACACAGCGTTTAAGGTCATAAGACAATGACGCCTATTGATTTTCGGCGATTTCCGATAATTAGTGCCAGAGTTATGACCCTTGATCTCTTTAAAAAATCTTGTGGACGCTCTAGAGGCCAAAGTTAAATCTTGTGGACGCTATAGAGGCCAAAGTTAATATCCGATTGACTTCAAATTTATACACAGTGTTTAAGGTATTAAGACAAAGACGCCTATTGATTTTCAGCGATTTCCGATAATTAATGCCAGAGTTATGGCCCTTGATCACCTTAAAAAATCTTGTGGACGCTCTGGAAGCCAAAGTTAATATCCGATTGACTTTAGATTTATACACAGTGTTTAAGGTCATGAGACGAAGAATCCTATTGATTTTCAGCAATATCAAATAATTACTGCCAGAGTTATCTCCCTTGATAACTTCAAAAATTCTTGTGACGCTATAGAGGCCAAAGTTACCATCCGATTGACTTCAGATTGATACATAGAGTTTAAGGTGTTGAAACGAACAAGTATTTTGATTTTCAATGAATTTAGATAACTGAACAGCTAAATCCATGATATTAAATGTTTCATGTATATACTAATTGTTAGCGTGGGGTAAAACTTTATAAAAAGCAATCAAATTCTAATGATTTTCTGATAATTACATAATGAGTTGTTACTCTTAATCAGTTTTTAGTGTATTACAAATGTTTCATTACCGAAAAAAGTAAAAATATGCGACAACCCTTGTTGACTGCCCGGACGATTTAGCTGCTGTGGGCGTATGTTTCGTTGCCTGGCAACCTATCTTTTTAAATCAGATAATAATTGTGACCTCCAGAGGCACCACAAGCTAAAAAGGATGATTTTTCGTACAATCAGGGGACATAATTCAGGAAGTAATGACCCGATGGGCGCAAGTATCGAAAGGAACCAAGATCTTTGGGTTATAAACATACATGTCAAGTTTCATCAAAATCGATTCAAAATTGTGACCTCTATAGGGTCCACAACCTTGATATAACATATTTTCACATTATTCGCATACAAATGGCGGCCATTTTGTACGTCAATTTTGGTCCGATTTTCACAAAATTTGAATACAACCTTCATAACCATGGAACGGTGATATAATCAAACGTTTTTTTAAATCGGATAACAATTTTGACCTCCAGAGGGACCACAAGCTAAAAAGGGAAATTTTTCGGACAATCAGGGGCCATAATTCAGGAAGTTACGATCCGATTGGCGCAAATATCGAAAGGAATCAAGATCTTTGGGTTATAAACATGCATTTCAAGTTTCATCCAAATCGGTTCCAAATTGTGACCTCTACACTGTTCACAACCTTGATATAACATATTTTCACACTATTCGCGTACAAATGGCGGCCATTTTGTCCGTCAATTTTGGTCCGATTTTCACGAAATTCGAACTCAACCTTCATAACCATGGAACGGTGATATAATCAAACGGTTTTTTAAATCGGATAACAATTTTGACCACAAGCTAAAAAGGGCGATTTTTCGGACAGTCAGGGGCCATAATTCAGGAAGTTACTATTTAATTGGCGCAAATATCAAAAGGAACCAAGATCTTTGGGTTATAAACATGCATTTCAAGTTTCATCCAAATCGGTTCAAAATTGTGACCTCTACACTGTTCACAAGCTAAAAAATGTGATTTTTCTTACAATCAGGGGCCATAGCCCATGAAGTTACAGTCCGATACATGCCAATATCGAAAGGAACCGAGATCTTAGGGTGATAAACCTATATTTCAAGTTTCATTGAAATCGGATAAAAATTGTGACCTGTAGACAGTTCACAAACAATTGTGGACGGACAGACGGGCGAACAGGGGCGACGACAATATACGTCCACATGAAAATGTGGGCGTATAAAAATGTAAGTAAAATACGAGTATAATGTGGAAAATTAAAAAACATATGTTCGCTTATACTTCAACACCAATATTATATTGGTGTAAATATGTTGGCGGTATAAATATATTTTTATACGCCCACATTTTTATGTGGACGTATATTGTCGTCGCCCCTGTCAGGGGTCAAAATTCACGACGGCACCCGCGGCAATTGCCGTAGTATTGAGCGAAATTGCCGTAGAAAATGAATAATAACTACGGCATCGTTTGCCGTGGTATTTTATTTAAGAATATGACTATTATGACGACAGCAATTTGCCGTAGTCGTCACTGAAATTGCCGTTGTACAACTGTGTAATCCACGGCATAACAGAAAATAAGAATTTGTTGTTTTGTTTCTTTCCTGGGTTCTCGTGACTGAATTTTTCTATCGAATTAAATCTCGAACCACAGCTGTCACAGCTACTAAAAATAGATCGAACAGTGTGGAATTTTTATTGGCTATTTACCTGACAACACATTAGCGGACGCACGTACGCAGATACCGATAACACAAGTCGTTCATTTAGTTGACCATGAAACGGATAGCCTATACGGTCGTGATCGTATGATTACTCAGCTAATTTTATAACAACAAATTTCACACCATCTACGCATGTTTTCGTCTGTTTGTCACTAGTTTATAGCATTATGAAGTACATGTATTTATATCAAAATAAATAAAACACATACCCCCCTCCCCCAAGTCCAAGTCATCTGACCTACTTCTACTGGAATGGAAATGCACACGGCTCGCTGTCTGGAGTATTTAATCATTTAAAAAGTTCAAAACAATTTCCAGAAATAAAGGCTCTGAAGAATTTACAGGAAAAATATGACCAAATCAAATATAATTTTTAGCGTCAAGCCGTAAATATAGACGGAATGTAAGAAAGGCATTCCAGGGGGCGTTACATGACCACCGCATGATGATCGTGTAATGTCATGCACGGTTGTGAAGTTGTCTTTCGATAATCAAATTACGGTACTACTATACGGATATTTTATAATCGAAGTATTCATTTAAAACGCAAGTTATGTGCCATAATACTTTACTTATATTTGGTGAAATTCACGTAGATATGGATTATATAGAATTGCACGAATCTTCGTGTCGCGGAGTCAAAGCAGATTTGCGGGCTTGCAATAATTTTTATACCTCCTTATTTCGGAGAAATAAAACGGATTTATTACGATATTTATATGGACTGCGGTTGACGTAAAGTCCTAAACATTTTTAGGGTGTTTGTGGTGACCTTATCCTGTTATACTAATATACTAAACACACATTACAAATGAAAACATATATAGGGTCATTCCATGTCAAGTGGGTCAATTTTCAGAAATTTGGGAAATTGACCCCCTTGAAAAAATCTGAAAAAAATATATGTTATTGTACATCTAAAATCTAGAATTTGTCCAAAATATGTGGTGTGTAGCATGAAAATTGACTGAGATACGGGCATTTAAGTTTCATGAGTGACTAATAAGTTTTCGACACAAAATATGTATCACTAATTTACTCGAGTTTCAGATATCTTGATTTTACCTTTATAGTGAAGATATACCGCTCAAATTTGGTAGTCTTGGAGAACTTTGTGTGTAGATTATGAATCTGCAATCAGATTACCGGTGAGTTGTAGGGTTCGCATGGTACTTGGCCACGAAAATGACAAAAATTTGGTGCAGTTGTATATTGTCTGGATTTTGAAGTGCTCCAGGTGCTACAAAGTAATAGATATAGACCCAAATATTGGTATATCCAGAGATTGCCAGTAGTACTACATAAGAAACGAATGAAAACGCTCCAGTCTTGAATAGATTCCCAGAAAATTGACCGCGAAAATGGTTTCAGACACAAATTTTCGAAAATTGTCTCATATTTTCGAACCGATATAACCCGGTAGATGAGCACCTAAAAATCTGATTATAGTTTGTAAATATAGTTCGTGCTTATGTTTTCAACATATGTAAAAGCCATTCGTGTCCCGGGCCATTTTGATATTTTTTCAATTTTTTGAAAATCCGTGATTTGGGTCATTCCATGTCAATTATCACCCAACGAGGTAAACAGTACCCGATTCGATTTTGCCGAATTTTATTTTATATGTCTTTTAGGGCTGAAAAAGCTTATATTCCTAATTTTAACTTTGTCCGACTAACAGTTCCTAAGATACTGTCCACCAAATTTTGTAGATTTTCAGCTAAAATGGGTTTCATCGACATTATTCAAATCACCATAACCCAGTAACCAATAGGTTAAAATTGCTGGAATAAGTGTTTTTGGAATGGGAGAGAGAGAGAAATGGGGTTTAACGTCCACTCAACACAAACTAGGTCATTTCGGGACTAACATATGGTTTAATTTTATTTCAATAATTCGCTTGCGCGTAGGGGTCTTTAGCAGTGGGAGGAAACCGGAGTGCCCGGAGGAAACCCACGAGGTTGAGAAGGCGCCCCTATCTCCATGCCACATACGCTCACACCAGGGCTCGAAACCACAGCCGCAAGCCAGAGGTGACCGGCCAGCTAGAGGTCGAAGCGCGGCACTCTAGACCACTAGGCCATCCCAACCCCCTTTTTGGAATGGGAAAGATAATGACGTGCTGTTTGAATCATAGATATCCTTCTTTAGGAAAATCTGCTGAAGGTTACTATGTATCCTCAGAGCTTATCCATGAAGAGAGTCCTGCTTTAAGTGTAAAGTCACTGATTTTCAGTCTCACGTGTGAATATTTAATTTGATTTTACATGCTTATAAAAGATATCATACCTCCAGTTGTTTAACAGTGTGTAGAAAACATGCTGAGCTAAACTTTACATGCAAGTTCATCTCAAGGTCACATGGTCTATAAGGTCAAATTCACATTCAAAAGGTCTTCACTCTTTCGAAACACACCCGGGTGTCAAAATAAGTGTAGATTTAGAATTCTTGTGGAATTCCCATCCCTGGAAGACATATTCCGGCAATTTTGACCAATGAGTTACTGGGTATGGTCATTTGAATAATGACAGCCACGCCCACTTTTGCCGAAATCCCCCAAATTTGGTGGACCGTATCTCAGGAACTGTTGGTCGGATCAAGCTAAAATTGGGAATATTAGCTTTTTCAGCCCGAATAAATGTCTAAACCAAATTTCACCAAAATCGAAGGTGATTCGCTTTAAGTCATTGGGTGATAATTGACAAGGAATGGCCAATAACACAGATTTTGAAAAAATCTTAAAAATATTGAGATGACATGGGACAAGAATGGTTTTAACATATGCTAGAGACATTAGTACAAACTATAAATCCACCAAGTTTCAGATTTTTAGATGCCCATCAAACAGGGTTTAATCGGCTCCAAATTACGATTGTTGACATAGGTTAACACAAAACACAGATTTTCAAAAAATTGAAAAAATATCAAAATGGCCCGGGACAAGAATGGCTTTTACATATGCTGAAAACATAAGCACAAACTATATTTACAAACTATAATCAGATTTTTAGGTGCTCATCTACCGGGTTATATCGGCTCGAAAATATGAGACAATTTTCGAAAATTTGTGTCTGAAACCATATTCGCTATCAATTTTGGGGGAATCAATTCAAGACTGATGCGTTTCAATGCGTTTCTTATGTAGTACTACTGGCAATCTCTGGATATACCAATATTTGGATCTATATCTATTACTTTGTAGCACCTGGAGCTCTACAAAATCCAGACAATATACAATTGCACTAAATGTTTGTCAGTTTTCATGGCTAAGTAGCATGCGAACCCTACAACTCACCGGTAATCTGATTGCAGATTCATAATCTACACACAAAGTCCTCCAAGACTACCAAATTTGAGCGGTATATCTTAACTGTAAAGGAAAAATCAAGATATCTGAAACTCGAGTAAATTAGTGATACATATTTTGTTTCGAAAACTTATTAGTCACTCATGAAACTTAAATGCCCGTATCTCAGTCAATTTTCATGCTACACACCACATATTTTGCACAGTTTCTAGAGTTTAGATGTACAATAGCATATATTTTTTCCAGATTTTTTCGAGGGGGTCAATTTCCCACCACTGGCCCACTTGACATGGAATGACCCTATACTTAAAGTTTATTTATTATTTATAATCTTTATTAATCAAATTTATCAGTTTAAAAAAATGCCGTAGTGAATGAAAGTCAAATGAAAGTTTTGCCTTAGTGTACATAAAAACTGCCGTAGTGAAGAAGGGATTACTGTGGCATTTTTTGAAAAAACTGCCTCAGTTCCAATTTCATGAATTTTGACCCCTGCCCTGTCCGTCCGTCCACAATTGTTTGTGAACAGTCTACAGGTCACAATTTTTATCCGATTTCAATGAAACTTGAAATATAGGTTTATCACCCCAAGATCTCGGTTCCTTTCGATATTGGCATGTATCGGACTGTAACTTCATGAATTATGCCTCCTGATTGTACGAAAAATCACGTTTTTAGCTTGTGAGCACTGTAGAGGTCACAATATTGAACTGATTTTGATGAAACTTGACAAAGATCTTGGTTCCTTTCGATATTTGCGCATATCGGATCATAACTTCCTGAATTATGGCCCCTTATTGTACGAAAAATCGCCTTTTTATACGCCCACATTTTCATGTGGACGTATATTGTCGTCGCCCCTGTTCGTCCGTCCGTCCGTCCGTCCACAATTGTTTGTGAACAGTCTACAGATCACAATTTTTATCCGATTTCGATGAAACTTAAAATATAGGTTTATCACCCTAAGATCTTGGTTCCTTTCGATATTGGCATGTATCGGACTGTAACTTCATGGGTTATGGCCCCTGATTGTACGAAAAATCACGTTTTTATACGCCCACATTTTTATGTGGACGTTTGTCGTCGCCCCTGTTCGTCCGTCCGTCCGGACGTCCGTCCGTCCACAATTGTTTGTGAACAGTCTACAGGTCACAATTTTTATCCGATTTCAATGAAACTTAAAATATAGGTTTATCACCCTTAGATCTCGGTTCCTTTCGATATTGGCATGTATCGGACTGTAACTTCATGGGTTATGGCCCCTGATTGTACGAAAAATCAGGTTTTTTAGCTTGTGAACAGTGTAGAGGTCACAATTTTGAACCGATTTGGATGAAACTTGAAATGCATGTTTATAACCCAAAGATCTTGGTTCCTTTCGATATTTGCGCCAATTAAATCGTAACTTCCTGAATTATGGCCCCTGATTGTCCGAAAAATCGCCCTTTTTAGCTTGTGGTCCCTCTGGAGGTCAAAATTGTTATCCGATTTAAAAAAACGTTTGATTATATCACTTTTCCATGGTTATGAAGGGTGAGTCTGAATTTTGTGAAAATCGGACCAAAATTGACGTACAAAATGGCCGCCATTTGTACGCGAATAGTGTGAAAATATGTTATATCAAGGTTGTGGACCTTATAGAGGTCGCAATTTTGTACCGATTTTGATGAAACTTGACATGTATGTTTATAACCCAAAGATCTTGGTTCCTTTAGATATTTGCGCTCATCGGATCGTAACTTCCTGAATTATGGCCCCTGATTGTCCGAAAAATTTCCCTTTTTAGCTTGTGGTCCCTCTGGAGGTCAAAATTGTTATCCGATTTAAAAAAACGTTTGATTATATCACTGTTCCATGGTTATGAAGGGTGAGTTCGAATTTCGTGAAAATCGGACCAAAATTGACGGACAAAATGGCCGCCGTTTGTACGCGCATAGTGTGAAAATATGTTATATCAAGGTTGTGGACCCTATAGAGGTCACAATTTTGAACCAATTTTGATGAAACTTGACATGTATGTTTATAACCCAAAGATCTTGGTTCCTTTAGATATTTGCGCTCATCGGATCGTAACTTCCTGAATTATGGCCCCTGATTGTCCGAAAAATTTCCCTTTTTAGCTTGTGGTCCCTCTGGAGGTCAAAATTGTTATCCGATTTAAAAAAACGTTAAATTTGATTATATCACTGTTCCATGGTTATGAAGGGTGAGTTCGAATTTCGTGAAAATCGGACCAAAATTGACGGACAAAATGGCCGCCGTTTGTACGCGCATAGTGTGAAAATATGTTATATCAAGGTTGTGAACCTTATAGAGGTCACAATTTTGAACCAATTTTGATGAAACTTGACATGTATGTTTATAACCCAAAGATCTTGGTTCCTTTCGATATTTGCGCCCATCGGATCGTAACTTCCTGAATTATGGCCCCTGATTGTCCAAAAAATCGCCCTTTTTAGCTTGTGCCTTGTGGTCCCTCTGGAGGTCAAAATTGTTATCCGATTTAAAAAAACGTTTGATTATATCACTATTCCATGGTTATGAAGGTCGAGTATGAAATTTGTGAAAATCGGACCAAAATTGACAGACAAAATGGCCGCCGTTTGTACGCGAATAGTGTGAAAATATGTTATATCAAGGTTGTGGACCTTATAGAGGTCACAATTTTGAACCGATTTTGATGAAACTTGACATGTATGTTTATAACCCAAAGATCTTAGTTCCTTTCGATATTTGCGCCCATTGGATCATAACTTCCTGAATTATGTCCCCGGATTGTCTGAAAAATCGCTTTTGTTAGCTTTTGGTCCCTCTGGAGGTCAAAATTATTATCCGATTTAAAAAAACGTTTGACTATATCACTGTTATATGACACGGGCCACGATAAGGTGTAGAACTAACATATGGTTTTGCAAAAATTGATTTTTCCCAAAGCTAGGACAAATCCAATGTAATTTTTGGTATGGTTATACACAAAATATAATAAAGAGATAATAAACACAACTTCATGATCAAAATAGTACAAATAAAGTATTTATTGCGAAACAAAAATAAAAATACCCCCTTTTTTGATGTCTAAATTTGTCCCTCTTGGTGGTGTTAAAAAAGGGTAAGTATTTTGATACTGAAGACATAGATTGAAATCTACAAGTTGTTTCTTAAATTGAAGATAAAGGATGTTTCTATCCATCAGAAGTGTCAAATTCCAAAAATCTTAATATTTTTCAATAAAAAAAATTGTTTAAAAAGTGTGTAACGGACGTGACAAATTCCGTCCAAAAAAAACGATTTTTTAATGCATTGAAAGAGTTGCTCACCACCTGCATCTATATGTATGTTTATGTTACAAATCAAGAGGCATAATTGAGTGATATGATGTAAGTATTTCTGTTGATTTAGAGACGTTTGAGAAGAAACTATTCGCATTTTCGATCGTCCACTCAAGATTCCGTCAAAGAATCACGTCCGTTATTTGCGTTTACGATGATCGATATTTCCCCTCCCGTTTCAAATCCATGGCTCTTCCGCAGTTATTAGCTCCCTTGTTCTACACACAGTTCGTATACCTCACGATTTTGCGGGAATTAAAAATGGTCGACGCAGGGACCCCCACAAGGAAATTCCGTCCTCAAACTTTTGTTGTCGTCACGTCCGTTATATCAAAATCACGTCCGTTATATTATTACAAGAATTTGGCAAAAACTGAGGATATTAAAGATGTCAAAGCCGCCTGCTTTGCGCTCAAAATCAAGAGCCGTTCCACACATTCGGGTGATCGAAAAAAAATGAAAGAATCATGCAAATTTGATTGATAACAGTTTGACTTTCGGTTTTACGTGTAACGGACGTGATGGTGGACGAAATTGATAATGTCAAACATCACTACCGTTACACAAGGAGCTAAGATGACCTAAAGAAAATTACGACACTTTATTAAATTTAATAAAATTACATAGATTGCCTTCTTTTTTAAATGTCCTCAAACTATGCATGGAAAGGATCGTTAAACACCTCGGATACACCTCGCACTGTTAATTGGGTCAATAGTGACGTCCGTTACAAAAGGTCACGTCCGTTACATAGTAGGGAGTCACGTCCGTTACAAATAATTTGTGCAATATTGACAAAACAGTACACAGAAGTAAAATTTAATAACAAAATAATAATTGATCAAATATTGTAACATAATGGCTAAGAATGACAATGAAATCATGCCCAAGAAAGGGTGTAAAAGAGTTATCAGTTCAGACATTTCACACTGTTTTGAAACCAGATGTCCATGAAAGATCTTTGCCAATTTTTGGGGGTAAACAGCGCACAAAGACATTTTTTTACATTCTAGAATATAGATTTTGATATTATCACACTCAAATCAACTGGGCTGGTAGTTATTAGCAAATTTGGGGCAAATATTAATTGGACATGTAACGTCTGTTACAAGCTTATATGGTCCGCAAAATATGTATTTGCACAAAAACAGAACAAGTTATCTTTTCCTTTACAAAATTTGAAAGATGAATTATTAATACAAGTTTTTAACCCCCAAAGAATTCGTAAAAATTTATTTAAATTTAAGTGCTTTTTCATCTGAAGTTCTACACCTTTTCGTGGCTTGTGTCATATGGTAATGAAGAGAGACTATGAATTACGTGAAAATCAGACTAGAATTGACGGACAAAATGGCCGCCGTTTGTACACGAATAGTGTGAAAATATGTTATATCAAGGTTGTGGACCCTATAGAGGTCACAATTTTGAATCGATTTTGATGAAACTTGACATGTATGTTTATAACCCAAAGATCTTGGTTCCTTTCGATATTTGCCTCCATCGGGTCATTACTTCCTGAATTATGTCCCCTGATTGTACGAAAAATCACCCTTTTTAGCTTGTGGTCCCTCTGGAGGTCACAATTATTATCTGATTTTAAAAAAAATGTTTGATTATAAAAACCAAACAAATTCTAATGGTTTTTATACGCCCACATTGAAATGTGGTCGTATATTGTCGTCGCCCCCGTCCGTCCGTCCGGCGGTCCGGCGTCCACAATTGCTTGTGGACGCTCTAGAGGCTAAAGTTAATATCCGATTGACTTTAAATTTACACACAGTGTTTAAGGTCATGAGACGAAGAAGCCTATTGTTTTTCAGCGATTTCCGATAATAACTACCAGAGTTATGGCCCTTGATCACTTCAAAAAATCTTGTGGACGCTCTAGAGGTCAAAGTTAATATCTGATTGGCTTTAAATTTATACACAGTGTTTAAGGTCATGAGACGAAGAAGCCTATTGATTTTCATCGATTTCCGATAATAACTACCAGAGTTATGGCCCTTGATCACTTCAAAAAATCTTGTGGACGCTATAGAGGCCAAAGTTAATATCCGATTGGCTTTAAATTTATACACAGTGTTTAAGGTCATGAGACGAAGAAGCCTATTGATTTTCAGCGATTTCCGATAATTAGTGCCAGAGTTATGGTCCTTGATCACTTCAAAAAATCTTGTGGACGCTATAGAGGCCAAAGTTAATATCCGATTGGCTTTAAATTTATACACAGTGTTTAAGTTTAAGGTCATGAGACGAAGAAGCCTATTGATTTTCAGCGATTTCTGATAATTAGTGCCAGAGTTATGGCCCTTGATCACTTCAAAAAATCTTGTGGACGCCATAGAGGCCAAAGTTAATATCCGATTGGCTTTAAATTTATACACAGTGTTTAAGGTCATGAGACGAAGAAGCCTATTGATTTTCAGCGATTTCCGATAATTAGTGCCAGAGTTATGGCCCTTGATCACTTCAAAAAATCTTGTGGACGCTTTAAAGGCCAAACTTATCATCTGATTGACTTCAGATTGATACACAGAGTTTAAGGTGTTGAAACGAACAAGTATATTGATTTTCAATGAATTTTGATAACTGAACAGCTAAATCGATGATTTTAAATGTTTCATGTATATATACTAATTCAATTGTTAGCGTGGGGTAAAACTTTATAAAAAGCAATCAAATTCTAATGATTTTCTGATAATTACATAATGAGTTGTTACTCTTAATCAGTTTTTAGAGTATTACAAATGTTTCATTACCGAAAAAAGTAAAAATATGCGACAACCCTTGTTGACTGCCCGGACGATTTAGCCGCTGTGGGCGTATGTTTCGTTGCCTGGCAACCTATCTTTTGATAATTCCTTAATATGCGACATTTCTTGTTGACTGCCCGGACGATTTGGATGCTGTGTGGGCGTATGTTTCGTTGCCTGGCAACCTATTTTTTAGCTTGTGAACAGTGTAGAGGTCACAATTTTGAACCGATTTGGATGAAACTTGATGTGCATGTTTATAACCCAAAGATCTTGGTTCCTTTCGATATTTGCGCCAATCGGATCGTAACTTCCTGAATTATGGCCCCTGATTGTCCGAAAAAATATATTTTTATACGCCCACATTAACTTCTAGAAAATGAAGAACTTACATGTTACCAACGACAGGGCAACCATTACAACTTATGACATCATATGACATCATTTTTCAAATTTGTTTCCTGTTTCTGTTGAACTGTTCCTTTGAAAAAGTTAAAATTTATTTGACGAAACTAGTCAGGATAGTGGACATGTATGATGGTTTTAAATGGCAGTTTTATATATTTCAACCACTACAATTATGCTGTTTATGTATCCAGTTACCTAGTAATTGTGATCCCATCAGAAATTCGTTGGAAGATTGGTTTGAGGATGCCTACTGTAAATATTTGTGGATTTTCACATTTTTATGTGGACGTATATTGTTGTTGCCCCTGTTCGTCCGTCCGTCCGTCCACAATTGTTTGTGAACAGTCTACAGCTCACAATTTTTATCCGATTTCAATGAAACTTGAAATATAGGTTTATCACCCCAAGATCTCGGTTCCTTTCGATATTGGCATGTATCGGACTGTAACTTCATGGGTTATGGCCCCTGATTGTACGAAAAATCACGTTTTTAGCTTGTGGATATTATAGAGGTCACAACTTTGAACCGATTTTGATGAAACTTGACATGTATGTTTATAACCCAAAGATCTTGGTTCCTTTTGATATTTGCGCCCATCGGACCTTAACTTCCTGAATTATGGCCCCTGTTTGTCCGAAAAATCACCCTTTTTAGATTGTGGTCCTTCTGAAGGTCAAAATTATTATCCGATTTAATAATAACGTTTGATGATATCACCGTTTCTTGGTAATGAAGGTTGAGTTTGAATTTCATGAAAATCAGACTAAAATTGACAGACAAAATGGCCGTCGTTTGTAAAGATATGTTTATCAAGGTTATGGACCCTATAGAGGTCACAATTTTAATTCGATTTTGATAAAACTTAAAATACATGTTTATAACCTAAAGGTCTTGGTTACATATTTGCGCATATCGGATTGTAAGTTCCTGAATTATGGCCCCTGATTGTCTGAAAAATCGCCTTTTATTGCTTGTGGTCCCCCTGGAGGTCGCAATTATTATCCAATTTAAAAAAAAACATTTGATTATATCACTGTTACACTGCTGCTTGTACGCGAATAGTGTAACAATATTGTATATCAAGTGGACCGGTAGAGGTCACAATTTTAATTTTATTTTGATGAAACTTGAAACAGAGTTTAAGGTCTTGAGACCAACAAATATATTGATTTTCAATGAATTTTTGATAATTGTACATCTAAATCCATAATATTAAATTTTTCGTATACTAGACATTAGCATGGGCCAGAACTTTATAAAAAAAACAAACAAATTCTAATGATTTTCGATAATTACTTAATATGCGACAACTCTTGTTGACTGCCCGGACGATTTAGCTGCTGGTGGGCCTATGTTTCGTTGCCTGGCAACCTATTTTTTGTTTTGTTTATGAAATGTAATTAAACATTTTGTTAAGCGTAGAAAGGCAATAATAACACCAATAATAAATCTAAATAGAATATTCCCTGTGTCATATCGTCTGCAGTGACTGATGTTGAATATAGATCAAGTAACAAGTTGTTGATTGTTTCAAAGTTGTACGTGCAAATCACGGTCGACCTTTTCATTAGTTTGGCTGGCGTGGACACTGTTCACGAGACTTTACCAAGATGGCAAGTAGAAGTAGACAAACAGCAGATATGGTCATATGTGAACAAACAGGTAAATTATTTTTAATTTATTTATATACACGTATATAAAATATTAACTATTAATACAACATTAATTTATGTGAGCACAACCTGTATCATATCATATGAAAGATAATCCAGTCGGGTCTACTCGGGGGCTGTGGTGACTTCAATCATAAGTTAGATTTGTTGCCTATCGTGCTGGAGGACCCGGGCTCGAATTCAGGAGATCGTAGTATCGCAATCGTACTCTTCACAGCGCCCGTCTCCCCCTGTTTATAGCTTTATTCTTATTTTGAAAGTATGTGTAATAGAATATTCAAATACTCGTATAATATACATGTAAATGTTTTTATTTCCATTTTTTTATAGGTTATAAAAGTGAAGCCATTCGTATTTACAAATGAACCTTAAATATACAGATAAGATGTTTCTAATTATATGTATGGGAAAGTAAAGAAAGTAGCCGACCTACCGTTATCGGCCAGAATAGTCGACTTGTCGGTCAAAATATACGACCAACCACAAAGATGCATATTCGACGACTCGGTGCAGAACGCCTCACTCGACGACCAACTTCAAGTGAAACTTGACCAACCCCTGGAAGTAAAATTGTAAGAAATACTATAGCCTTCAATATAAATATGAAATAAAGCATATAATTTGTGTTGTTTATTTCCCCTTGTTGCAACTGGAATGTTTCGTTTCCCCAGATGTACGTGACGGGACTTAGGGTCGCTTGTCAAACCTCATGGATTTTCTGGGGATTCCTCCAACGGCCTAAGACCCTACGCGCAAGGGAATTATTGAAATAAAATTATTGGTCCCGAAATGACCTGGTTTGTGTCGATTGGGCGTTAAACCCTATCTCCCCCACACAGGACAGAACAGCGCTATGTGGTCGTATATTGTCCCCGCATCCATCCGTCCATCCGTCGATTGACTTTAAATTTACACAGTGTTTAAGGGCATGAGACAAAGAAGCCTATTGTTTTTCAGCGATTTCCGATAATAACTACCAGAGTTATAGCCCTTGATCACTTTAGAATATCTTGTGGATGCTCTAGGGGCCAAAGTTAATATCCGATTGACTTCAAATTTATACACAGTGTTAACAGTCATGAGACAAAGACGTCGATTGATTTCCAGTGATTTCAAATAATTACTGCCCTTGATCACGTCAAAAAATCCTGTGGACGCTCTAGAAGCCAAATTTAATATCAGATTGACTTTAAATTCATACACAGTGTTTACAGTCATGAGACGAACCCTATTGATTCTCAACGATTTCAAATAATTACTGCCAGAGTTATCTCCCTTGATAACTTAAAAAAATCTTGTGACGCTATAGAGGCCAAACTTATCATCCGATTGACTTCAGATTGATACACAGAGTTTAAGGTGTTGAAACGAACAAGTAGTTTGATTTTCAATGAATTTTGATAACTGAATAGCTAAATCCATGATATTAAATGTTTCGTATACTAATTGTTAGCGTGGGGCAAAACTTTATAAAAAGCAAAGAAATTCTAATGATTTTCTGATAATTACAGATTTTAGTGTATATGGGTCATTCCATAAATGAGGGGGCCAAAGTGGGACATGGGTACTAAAATTTTAAGTAATCTCAATCACTGATAAACTTATACCAATAATAGGAGTAATGTATGCCATTTGAGGGACAGTTAATGATTTCTCATTGTTGAGTTCCAAAAAAAAAGTAATGAACGATTTTACATGACAGGTTACGTACAGATTTCTCGTGTAAAGGGACACCAAATTAGACTTTTAATGCTAAATTTCTGTGGATGTATAAGATATATTAATGTGTTTATGATGTATTATTATTCAAATGAGGCACCTTCATAAGAAATCTAAGCAGAAATAGTGAATATTTGTGCCAACACCTCTTGTCAGCCAATGTCGATTACATGGATATTCCCAACTTCTCCATACAAACTTAAAAGTGTCTTTAGATGTTTAAAAAAAAAAGATTTTACAAAATTGTTGAAGTTTGTATGACCCTAACCCTCGACATGAACTACTGTACTTGAAAATCAGTATTGTATCATGAAAAATCACCAAGGAAAGGTTTAATGTGATCCGGAGTATTGCAGTTTCACGTGTAAGGGACACCAAATGTTGACGACTTGAATACTAATAATTTAATCAAGCCATATTAAGTAGTATTTCAACTTTAAAACTTGAACAATGAATGAACTTTCAAATATTAAAAAAAAATAAAACTTTCAACAATCAAAATGAGTAGCAGTCTTTGAGAATTGCTTGTGTCCCTTTCAATAGCTTACGTTGTGAACCCGTTTAGCCAAAAAAATAATTAAAAAAGACTTGAAAGAGCAAGGTAACATTTCAAAATTGTCAGCTTGTCACAGGGAAGCAAAGAAAATAATGGAGCATTAGTTACATACGTGTATACTAATACAATATCTCGTTAATGATAGGGACACGACATTTTTGGTTTCCCATTTTTATAATAATATTCCGACACCTCAACCATTCTGTCACGTGATCCCCGAATACCAAGGAAGCGATAATTTTCAGGTATCGAAGAATACTATTATTTTAGACTCGGCAATTATAACGTTCAGCATTTATGCACCGTATGCAAGAGGAAAATTCGCGTCACAACGTAATTTCGATCACAACGTAAATACTGGGACACTAAACTTTGATTCGAACTTATTCAGAAAATATCCATTCGCCGGGCCACCGACTGCTTTGGATGTGTGTATCATGTGACCGTAAACCAAACATCTCTCTCTGACGTAATTCACAGGTAATAGACGGCGTTAGCGGTGGCATAAACAAGCACTTCGTAAATTGAACGAGGGACGCAATTTTGAATATCGATAAAGCTAATAAAATTTTTACGGACAATTTTACACTATACATCTGATTACGTATTCGGAATTTGTTATTTATTACAACGCCAACGAGATGAATAGAGATGAAACATTTTGGTTTTATTTTTCAAGTTAATATCGTGGCTAAACTGACAAAAATACAACGTAAATATTGGGGACACAAAAATTTACGTTGTGAGGCGTGAATAAAAATCCTCCGACTGAGATTATTTAACATTTGTTTAGAAATGAAAAATTACCAAACGAAATTTTACATCTTCTGCTGCATGTCTTATGAAAATAATTGGAAATATTAGTATTTTGCTCAACATGGTCTAGTTGTTAAAATGTTAAGTAAAAAATGTCCCCAAAACGTACACAAAATTTCAGGGACACCATGAATTGCAACATATAAATATTTAACCACAAACCGATTTTCTATGTTTTTATAGAACATAAGTATAAAATAATAAACATATTACATGATGAATTACTTTTTTAAATAATTGGTGATCAGAAAATAGGTATTTTTGCTGCTTTGAGCAATGATATGTATGAATTTTCAATTGGACCCCTCATTTATGGAATGACCCGTATACAAATGTTTCATTACCCAAAAAAAAGTAAAAATATGCGATTTAGCTGCTGTGGGCGTATGTTTCGTTACCTGGCAACCTATCTTTTTCTTTGACTTAACTGGCATTTGATGTACCACTTGAATATACTGCTACTCTAGTTGTCCCTCCGTCTTGAGCTAGAATGTTCAAAGTTGGTGTAAATGTTTATTAGGTCAATGCTTACTGTAAGCAGAGATAAGCAATTTGATTGGTTGATGCTTTGGGACACATTTTCCGCGACTGCATCATGCAAACTGATTTTTCAAACCTGTCCACTAGTTAATTACCTAATGCTAACTTTTTGATTCAAAAATATTTACCTGATACTATAATAGTGATATAGTTTCTGATTGAAATATAGACTATAGAGATGCCCATATTGGCCTGAAGTGTGTAATTCTTAAAGTGGTGTAAAATCAACCAAATTGCATCATATTGAATGCTAAAATGCAAAATTTTCTCGTTGGGGGCATGCCCCCGAACCCCCCTAGATTACATCGAGCCTTCGACGCTCAATTCAATCGCCTACGGTGATGATTTACCCAGCTGCAGTAATTTTTTAGTGAAACCCCTGCTTCGAATCCACCGCATTTCGCTAGGAATCCACTGTGTTTCGCAAGGAATTCACTTTGTTTCTCTAGGAATTCACTGTGTTTCGCTAAGAATACAGCGTGTTTAGTCATGCTTCCCACAAGGAATTCGCGATCCTACCTTAAGCTTGGTTCGGCAAATATTGTCTATAATAAATTGAAGGAGTTGTAATACAGTAATGCTGCCGTGAAAATGTGTACATGCATAATGTACAGGCCGGTTTGAAAGAAAACAAAATGAGTTAGGTAATCTTGGGAAAATGTTAACCGGCATTCTTTACAATATGATTTTTTTTCTAACGTACATGTATGCATTACGTTGGATCAAAATGTATGCAAACAATGAACGACTTACAATTTCTAAGAGTAAATGATAAGTATCCAATCGTTGCCGTAGCTTAAAGCATGCATTGCTTCAAAACATGGGGACTATTAAAATGGGTTCGTCTGTCTGTCTGTCCGTCCGTCACACTTTTTGTCCCCCGCCTTTCGAAGAAAGTTGGGGGACTATTAAAATGGGTTCGTCCGTCTGTATGTCCTTCTGTCTGTCTGTCTGTCCGTCTGTCCTTCACACATTTTGGGACACAATAACTCTCTTCCTAATTGAGTTAAAATGTTCAAACTTGGTGTATATGCTGATTAGGTCAATGCCTTGATGGAGTTCGAATATGATCATTTTCCGCTTAGGGTAAGCAGAGATAAGCAATTTGATTGGTTGATGCTTTGGGACACGATAACTTTAGTTCTAATTAAGTGAGAGTGATGAAACTTGATGTATAGTTTCATTACAGTAATACCTTGACTAAGATCCATAATGAGCATTTTCTGCTTAGGGTAAGCAGAGCGATAAGCAATTTGATTTGCCGAGACTTTGGAACACAATAACTCTCCTTCGAATTGAGTTAAAATGTTCAAAATTGGTGTGTATGCTTATTAGGTCAATGCCTTGATGGAGTTCGAAGATAAGCATTTTCTTCTTAGGGTAGGCAGAGATAAGCAATTTGATTGGTTGATACTTTGGGACAAGATAACTTAGGTTCATCTTGATTGATGATTTTTATGCCAATACAATGACTGCATTCTCATTCAGTAATGGATTCGACAGTAACAGTGTATAGAAACGATTGACTCGGACACGAGAGCCCTTTCCCTTGGCCAGAGGGGCACTTTTGTCTGCCTTTAGGGTCCCCCTAACTAGGGTACATTTTCATTTTTCTCGTCGGTTTTAGCATTTTTCTTTATAAAACACCTTTGGATGACACTTCGTGTACAGTTTGATTGCTGGATACGTTTGAAAAAAATAAATGTGCGATTAATTAATATGTGTCATCTATTTATTTTGGGATTTCGGCGGGGGACATCAGCCTCACTGTTGGCTTGTTGGGACACAATAACTCTCTTTCTAATTGAGCTAGAATGGTCAAACTTGGTGTAGGTGAATGTTTGTAAGTTGAATGCCTTGATGAAGTTTGAAGATGAGTACTTTATGTTTAGGGTAAGCAGCAATAAGCAATTTGATTGCTTGATGCTTTGGGACACAGTAACTTGGATACTAATTAAGTGAGAGTGATGAAACTTAGTGTATAGTTTCATTACATCAATACCTTGACTAAGTTCAATAATGAGCATGTTCTGCTCAGGGTAGGCAGAGCGATAAGCAATTTGATTGGCTGTGACTTTGGATCACAATAACACTCTATCTAATTGAGCTTGAATGTTCAAACTTTGTGTATATGCTTATTAGGTCAATGCCTTGATGGAGTTCGAAGATGAGTATTTTCTACTTAGGGTGGGCAGAGATAAGCAATTTGATTGGTTGATGCTTTGGGACATGATAACTTTAGTTCTAATTAAGTGTAAGTGATGAAACTTGGTGTATAGTTTCATTACAACAATACCTTGACTAAGTTCAATAATGAGCAAGTTCTGCTTTGGGTAAGCAGAGCAATAAACAGTTTGATTGGTCGAGACTTTTGAACACAATAACTCTCATTCTAATTTAGTTACAATGTTCACACTTGGCGTAGTTGTCTTGATGGAGTTCGAAGATGAGTATTTTCTGCTTAGGGTAAGCAGAGACAACTTTAGTTCTAATTAAGTGAGAAGATGAAACTTAGTGTATAGTTGATGCTTTGGGGCATGATATCTTTGAGAGCGATGAAACTCAGGCCTAGCTTTTTTAAGATCGCGCTAGTGCTCCATCGCAAACCTAAATGTTGTGTCAGGTGCATTTATATTCACTTCCTTTCAAATCTGAGAGCCATCAAAAAACAATGAACTCATTGAACTGAATCTCCGTGGTTTGTTATGTTATCGACAAAAATGGGAAAACACTTAATTGAAAAGGGTTGATTACGTGGCATCATTTTATGACATTATGTGGATATATGCAGGCCTTGCCGTTTGTACAGGAGCAGGTGTGCGCGTAACACACACCTTATTTATCTTCAGGCGTGTGGATAACACACCTAAAACAAACACCTAAAAAAAATTGGGGGCATGTGCTTTAACAATAATGTAAATTAAGGTGTAAATTCATTGAACTATCAGGTCCTCCTATTAAATCCAATTTCAAGTTTTGTGGATTTTAAATGGCGAAGAACAATATATTTGCTGATAGTTTGTACCTACACAGTATCTATCGAGCTCTTTGAGTGTTTGACCTCAAATTCTCGAGTCTTTTTCGTTTTGCCTTCGGTGTTTAGCGCAAACTGTGCACCAAACAATATTGACAAACACTGTCCCATTTTCCTCCTCGAAAGTGTCATAACCAACCTCGGAAATATTCCATGATTTAAAGGTGGCCAATCTGACTCTGTTCCCAGCGACCGCTGACATAATAAATGTCAACAAAGACAGCCAGAAAAAATAAATCATTCCGGTACCGACTTCACATGTCCGGCCATCAAACATGACTAATAACGCGGTAATCGATCCAGCCATGCGCAACGAAACTAAGCTGTTTTTCGCATCCAGTAAAGGGAGATAATTTCGTACCGACAACTCTCACTAACATTATCGTCTGTGCGTTCACTCCCCAGCGATATGAGCCCCGCCAAACTATATTAATTTTTTTTTTCGTTCACAAAAATCTGGCGTGTGCGATCAAGACACACCTCGGTGGCGGTTTGCATGCGCCTAGGCGTGCATGCGCGATTGCGCGTCTCAAAACGCAAGGCCTGTATAAGTGGCTCATATATATTCGAATTCTTCCGTTGGCACAGGCTGAATAACTGGGCCGCTTATATCCATATCATGTAATATGACCGATTTTCGCTACTAGTGTTATCTCACCTAACCTCGGGAACAGGAATCGCCTTTTGCTACAGCAAAATAGCTGCATTTAGCAGATGAATTATTATTTTTATTTGGTAAACTCCAAATATAGATTCATTATATCATTACCTTGACTAAGATCGGTGGTGCAGGTTTTCTGGTCAAGACTTTGGAACATAACAACTTTGCTTTTAATTGAAGTAGAATGTTTAAAGAGCACATAAAATGGTTCTGGGAATTTTTTTATATGTATACTCCAATGTTATTTTATCTACTTTACGGAAAATTCACATCCTTAATTACCTATATACACTCGGCGTGTGTATTCATTAACGCCTGACTGATTCCTTAATCCCCCCAATTAAAGAAAACAATTGACTACGGAATAATTGGTGATGTAATGTAGAATTTGTAATTGTTGTAGCCATAGTCTTTTTTAATCAGAATAAGCTGACCGTAAGCCAACAATAATTGGATGCTGATTTAAACAAGATTGGTGTAAAATTGTCATAGCCGGCGCTACGGACATGTTTGAAGCCAATAGAAATGATTAATTGTCAATTTAAGAAACGAAATGGTTTCAAATAATAATCATATAAACTTAGATCATCAACATTTGTGTTATTGATCATTTTATCATACAACGAGAGAATGGAGGCAGAATATTTCGAGTTATCCTGTAGCAGTAGCTCAGGCAGTGTATCGTACACAGATACGTCGCGAGAAATGATTAATATAGCGCCATATATGTTTGAGCCATATTTATCTGACAGTAGTTCCGTGGAGGATGGCGATGTAGAGAATACGGGATCTAACAATGACAATCACCCGACTGTTGCGATTCTCTGGAATGGTGCGTACCGGAATGCATAATATTTTATACACTTATTTTTGTGTTCGAATTTTTTGACTGAATGACAGTCTTCAAATTTTATTAATTTATATGTCTATTAAAAACAGTTTTTTGTAGATATGTACCATTGCATAATAATAATATATTCTATTCGGATACAGGTGTCAGTGTGACACAGAAGACGAGTCTGTATGCTGCATTGAAATACAGCGTACAAAAGATAAGATGGCCGCTTTCGAAGAAATGCAGTACCCAATACATTGTATAAACGACCATCCCGGATTCCAGTCTAACTGCCTTGATATATACGTCTTAGAAACGCCGGTACATTATTCCCCTTTCCCTTGCTGGAATTTCCACAACTCTCAATAACATAACAGTAATATGGCATCTTGAAATACACTCGGTAATATTCTAGTCACAAATATATAATCTATTACAACTCAAGACGAGAAATGTCGGCTTTTGAAAATGCTTTGACTTACATAGTGATATGTAGCTTACATGAAAATAATTACACGTTAATGATTACGCCAGTCAAATGTTAATTGGACCGACAAATACATGCGTGTCAACTGGCTGTGTGTATATACAGTGAGATATTGCACGGGCAGTGATATATTGTATAGATGATGTGTATACTATGTGTAGTGCCTGTGACGTCACCAACCAATCAACTGGATTAAGGTTGTAATTGAAAATTTGAAAACCGTTTTTGGCAGTCAGATACTAAAATGTAAATATCTGAATTAATTTAAATCAGATTAGTTTGAACTTGCCGTAAAATTGATTTTGTAACCATTGAGTACCGTTTTTGGCAGTCGGATACTAAAACGTAAATATCTGAATTAATTTTAATCAGATTAGTTTGAACTTGCCGTAAAATGGATTTTGTAACCATTGAGTACCCGTATGGAAAAATATTCTGAACCATTTGATGTGGTCTTTAAACTTGATGTAGATGTTCATTAGGTGAATGTCTTGACTGAGTTAAATGACAATGAGTAACATTTTGAACTAAAGCTTTGGGACACGATATAGGCATGCACATAAAAGACCCCTTGGCAGTTTAAATTCAATATAAAATAGGCTGTAGCGCCGTTACCCGGACAAAATTTCCCTCATAGCACACTGCATGGCGTATGCCCGTATTCATTAGCCCAGGTTAGGAGCAGAACAGTAGGACGTTAAACTCCATTTCATTTCAGTTCTCCTTGTCAGATACTGATACCATAGAAATAAATGACCAAATGTTGTCCCAATGTTGATGAGAACCCCATTCTTTTTTACACACCCACATAGAAATGTGATGGTATATTATCGTCGCCCCTTTTGGTCCATCTGTCGTCCACAATATCCTATTGACTTTAAATTTATACAGAGTTTATGGTCATGAGACCAAAAAGCCTATTTATTTTCAGCGATAATTACTGCCAGAGTTATGGCCCTTGATCTCTGAAAATCTTGTGGATGCTCTTAAGGCTAAAGTTAATATCAGATTGACTTTAAATTTATACGACAGTGTTTAAGGTCATAGGATGAAGAAGCCTATTAACGATTTCCGATAATTACTGCCAGAGTTATGACCAGGGTTCTTAATCCATTTTTATACGCCCACATTTTCATGTGGACGTATATTGTCGTTGCCCCTGTTCATCCATCCGTCCGTCCGTCCACAATTGTTTGTGAACAGTCTACAGGTCACAATTTTTATCAGATTTCAATGAAACTTAAAATATAGGTTTATCACCCTAAGATCTTGGTTCCTTTCGATATTGGCATGTATCGGACTGTAACTTCATGGGTTATGGCCCCTGATTGTACGAAGAATCACGTTTTTATACGCCCACATTTTTATGTGGACGTATTTTGTCGTCGCCCCTGACCGTCCGGACGTCCGTCCATCCACAATTTGTTTGTGGACTCTCTACAGGTCACAATTCTTATCCTAATTTGACGAAACTTGAAATATCTCGGCTGCTTTCGATATTGGCATGTATCGGATGAAAACTTCATGGATTGTACGAAAAATCACGTTTTTATACGCCCACATTTTTATGTGGACGTATATTGTCGTCGCCCCTGTCCGTCCGGACGTCCGTCCACAATTTGTTTGTGGACTCTCTACAGGTCACAATTCTTATCCGATTTTGACGAAACTTGAAATATAGGTTTATCCCCAAAAGATCTCGGCTGCTTTCGATATTGGCATGTATCGGATGAAAACTTCATGGATTATGGCCACTGATTGTACGAAAATCACGTTTTTAGCTTGTGGACACTATAGAGGTCACAATTTTGAACCGATTTTGATGAAACTTGACATGCATGTTTATAACCCATGTAATTTCCTGAATTATGGCCCCTGATTGTCCGAAAAATCACCCTTTTTAGCTTGTGGTCCCTCTGGAGGTCACAATTATTATCCGATTTAAAAAACCGTTTGATTATATCACCGTTATACCCTAAGGAAGGTTGAGTTTGAATTTTGTGAAAATCGGACGAAAATTGCCATACAAAATGGCCGCTGTTTGTACGCGAATACTGTTAAAAAATGGTATATCAAGGTTGTAGATCCTGTAGAAGTCACATTTTTTATTCGATTTTGATGAAACTTGAAATAGATGGTTATAACCCAAAGATCTTGGTTCCTTTCGATATTTGCGCATATCGGAACGTAACTTCCTGAATTATGGCCCCTGATTATACGCAAAATCGCCTTATTTTAGCTTGTGGTCCCTCTGGTGGTCACAATTATTATCCGATTTAATAAAACGGTTGATTATATTACCGTTACACCGTAAGGAAGGTTGAGTTCAAATTTCGGGAAGATCGGACGAAAAATTGCCATACAAAATGGGCGCCGTTTGTACGCGAATACTGTTAAAAAAATTGTATATCATGGTTGTGGACCCTGTAGAGGTCACAATTTTAATTTGATTTTGATGAAACTTGAAATGCATGGTTATAACCCAAAGATCTTGGTTCCTTTCGTTATTTGCGCATATCGGTTCGTAACTTCCTGAATTATGGCCCCTGATTGTCCGAAAAATCGCCTATGGTCCCTCTGGAGGTCACAATTATTATCCGATTTGAAAAAAACGTTTGACTCTATCACCGTTACACCCTACGGAAGGTTGAGTTTGAATTTCGAGAAAATTGGACCATAATTGCCAGAAAAAATGGCCGCTGTTTGTACGCGAACAGTGTAAAAATATGGTCCCTCTGGAGGTCACAATTATTATCCGATTTAAAAAAACGTTTGACTCTACCACCGTTACATCCTACGGAAGGTTGATTTTTTAATTTCGAGAAAATGGGACCATAATTGCCAGAAAAAATGGCCGCCGTTTGTACGAGAACAGTGTAAAAATATGGTATGTCAAAGTTGTGGACCCTGTAGAGGTGACAATTTTAATTTGATTTTGATGAAACCTGAAATGCTTGTTTATAACCTATAGATCTTTATTCTTTTCGATATTTGCGCATATCAAATTGTAACTTAATGAATTATGGCCTTTGATTGTAGGAAAAATCACTTTCGGTATTGCTTGTTCTCTGTCTATCTCTCGAAGAATTATTATCTGATTTAAAAAAAACCTCTGATTATATTACTGTTGCACCGTAAGGAAGGTTGAGTTCGAATTTCGTGAAAATCGTACCAAAATTGCCGGACGAAATGGTCGCCGTTTGTACGCAAATAGTTCTTACAGGTCACAATTCTTATCCGATTTTGACGAAAAGTAACATTTCTAGGTTGTGTACCGTCACACCATAATCATTGTCGGCTTCGGATTTCATTAATATCAGACTGGAACTGACCAACAAAATGGCTGCTCCCAATACAGTATGAAATACAGGACTTAATGAGGAAAAATCACTGTCGGTATTGCTTGTTCTCTATCCATCTCTCAAAAATGTGGGCGTATCCTGCCTGGCAGTGCCATCCTATCTTTTAGCTTGTGAACAGTGTAGAGGTCACAATTTTGAACCGATTTGGATGAAACTTGAAATGCATGTTTATAACCCAAAGATCTTGGTTCCTTTCGATATTTGCGCCAATTGGATCTTAACTTCCTGAATTATGGCCCCTGATTGTCCGAAAAATCGCCCTTTTTAGCTTGTGGTCCCTCTGGAGGTCAAAATTGTTATCCGATTTAAAAAAAACGTTTGATTATATCACCATTCCATGGTTATGAAGGTTGAGTTTGAATTTCAAGAAAATCGGACCAAAATTGACTGACAAAATGGCCGCCGTTTGTACGCGAATAGTGTGAAAATATGTTATATAAAGGTTGTGGACCTTATGGAGGTCACAATTTTGAACTGATTTTGATGAAACTTGACATGTATGTTTATAACCCAAAGATCTTGGTTCCTTTCGATATTTGCGCCCATCGGATTATAACTTTCTGAATTATGTCCCCAGATTGTCCGAAAAATCGCTTTTGTTAGCTATTGGTCCCTCTGGAGGTCAAAATTATTATCTGATTTAAAAAAACGTTTGACTATATCACCGTTACATGGTAATGAAGAGAGATTTTGAATTTCGTGAAAATCGGACTAGAATTGACGGACAAAATGGCCGCCGTTTGTACACGAATAGTGTGAAAATATGTTATATCAAGGTTGTGGACCCTGTAGAGGTCACAATTTTGAATCGATTTTGATGAAACATGTATACTATTCAAAAAAATAGGTTGCCAGGCAATGAAACATACGCCCACACAGCAGCCAAATCGTCCGGGCAGTCAACAAGAGTTGTCGCATATTAAGGAATTATCAGAAAATCATTAGAATTTGTTTGGTTTTTATAATCAAACATTTTTTTTATAAATCAGATAATAATTGTGACCTCCAGAGGCACAACAAGCTGAAAAGGGCGATTTTTTTGGACAATCAGGGGCCATAATTCAGGAAGTTACGATCCGATGGGCTCAAATATCGAAAGGAACCAAGATCTTTGGGTTATAAACATACATGTCAAGTTTCGTCAAAATTGGTTCAAAATTGGTTCAAAATTGTGACCTCTATAAGGTCCACAACCTTGATATAACATATTTTCACACTATTCGCGTACAAACGGCGGCCATTTTGTCCGTCAATTTTGGTCCGATTTTCACGAAATTCGAATTCAACCTTCATAACCATGGAACGGTGATATAATCAAACGTTTTTTTAAATCGGATAACAATTTTGACCTCCAGAGGGACCACAAGCTAAAAAGGGCGATTTTTTGGACAATCAGGGGCCATAATTCAGGAAGTTACGCTCCGATGGGCGCAAATATCGAAAGGAACCAAGATCTTTGGGTTATAAACATACATGTCAAGTTTCATCAAAATTGTGACCTCTATAAGGTCCACAACATTGATATAACATATTTTCACACTATTCGCGTACAAACGGCGGCCATTTTGTCCGTCAATTTTGGTCTGATTTTCACGAAATTTGAATTCAACCTTCATAACCATAGAACGGTGATATAATCAAACGTTTTTATACGCCCACATTTTCATGTGGACGTATATTGTCGTCGCCCCTGTTCGTCCGTCCGTCCGTCCGTCCGTCCACAATTGTTTGTGAACAGTCTACAGGTCACAATTTTTATCCGATTTCAATGAAACTTAAAATATAGGTTTATCACCCTAAGATCTCGGTTCCTTTCGATATTGGCATGTATCGGACCGTAACTTCATGGGTTATGGCCCCTGATTGTACGAAAAATCACGTTTTTTAGCTTGTGAACAGTGTAGAGGTCACAATTTTGAACCGATTTGGATGAAACTTTAAATGCATGTCCATAAACCAAAGATCTTGGTTCCTTTCGATATTTGCGCCAATTGGATCGTAACTTCCTGAATTATGGCCCCTGATTGTCCGAAAAATCGCCCTTTTTAGCTTGTGGTCCCTCTGGAGGTCAAAATTGTTATCCGATTTAAAAAAACGTTTGATTATATCACCGTTCCATGGTTATGAAGGTTGAGTTCGAATTTCGTGAAAATCGGACCAAAATTGACGGACAAAATGGCCGCCATTTGTACGCGAATAGTGTGAAAATATGTTATATCAAGGTTGTGAACAGTGTAGAGGTCACAATTTTGAACCGATTTGGATGAAACTTGAAATGCATGTTTATAACCCAAAGATCTTGGTTCCTTTCGATATTTGCGCCAATCGGATCGTAACTTCCTGAATTATGACCCCTGATTGTCCGAAAAATCTCCCTTTTTAGCTTGTGGTACCTCTGGAGGTTAAAATTGTTATCCGATTTAAAAAAACGTTTCATTATATCACCGTTCTATGGCTATGAAGGTTGAATTCGTATTTCGTGAAAATCGGACCAAAATTGACGGACAAAATGGCCACCATTTGTACGCGAATAGTGTGAAAATATGTTATATCAAGGTTGTGGACCTTTTTGAGGTCACAATTTTGAACCGATTTGGATGAAACTTGACATGTATGTTTATAACCGAAAGATCTTGGTTCCTTTCGATATTTGCGCCCATCGGTTCCTAACTTCCTGAATTATGGCCCCTGATTGTCCGAAAAATCGCCCTTTTTAGCTTGTGGTCCCTCTGGAGGTCAAAATTGTTATCCGATTTAAAAAACCGTTTGATTATATCACCGTTCCTTTGTTATGAAGGTTGAGTTCGAATTTCGTGAAAATCGGACCAAAATTGACGGACAAAATGGCCGCCATTTGTACGAGAATAGTGTGAAAATATGTTATATCAAGGTTGTGAACAGTGTAGAGGTCACAATTTTGAACCGATTTGGATGAAACTCGAAATGCATGTTTATAACCCAAAGATCTTGGTTCCTTTCGATATTTGCGCCAATCGGATCGTAACTTCCTGAATTATGGCCCCTGATTGTCCGATGGAGGTCACAATTATTATCTGATTTATAAAAAAAATGTTTGATTATAAAAACCAAACAAATTCTAATGATTTTCTGATAATTCCTTAATATGCGACAACTCTTGTTGACTGCCCGGACGATTTGGCTGCTGTGTGGGCGTATGTTTCGTTGCCTGGCAACCTATTTTTTTAAATCGGATAACAATTTTGACCTCCAGAGGTACCACAAGCTAAAAAGGGGGATTTTTCGGACAATCAGGGGCCATAATTCAGGAAGTTACGATCCAATTGGCGCAAATATCGAAAGGAACCAAGATCTTTGGGTTATAAACATGCATTTCAAGTTTCATCCAAATCGGTTCAAAATTGTGACCTCTACACTGTTCACAACCTTGATATAACATATTTTCACACTATTCGCGTACAAATGGCGGCCATTTTGTCCGTCAATTGTGGTCTGATTTTCACGAAATTCGAACTCAACCTTCATAACCATGGAATGGTGATATAATCAAACGTTTTTTTAAATCGGATAACAATTTTGACCTCCAGAGGGACCACAAGCTAAAAAGGGCGATTTTTCGGACAATCAGGGGCCATAATTCAGGTAGTTACGATCCAATTGGCGCAAATATCGAAAGGAACCAAGATCTTTGTTTTATGGACATGCATTTCAAGTTTCATCCAAATCGGTTCAAAATTGTGACCTCTACACTGTTCACAAGCTAAAAAACGTGATTTCTCGTACAATCAGGGGCCATAACCCATGAAGTTACGGTTCGATACATGCCAATATCGAAAGGATCCGAGATCTTAGGGTGATAAACCTATATTTTAAGTTCAAAATTGGTTCAAAATTGTGACCTCTATAAGGTCCACAACATTGATATAACATATTTTCACACTATTCGCGTACAAACGGCGGCCATTTTGTCCGTCAATTTTGGTCCGATTTTCACGAAATTCGAATTCAACCTTCATAACTATGAAACGGTAATATAATCAAAAGTTTTTTTAAATCGGATAACAATTTTGACCTCCAGAGGGACCACAAGCTAAAAAGGGCAATTTTTCGGACAATCAGGGGCCATAATTCAGGAAGTTACGAACCGATGGGCGCAAATATCGAAAGGAACCAAGATCTTTCGGTTATAAACATACATGTCAAGTTTCATCCAAATCGGTTCAAAATTGTGACCTCTATAAGGTCCACAACCTTGATATAACATATTTTCACACTATTCGCGTACAAATGGCGGCCATTTTGTCCGTCAATTTTGGTCCGATTTTCACGAAATTCGAATTCAACCTTCATAACCATAGAACGGTGATATAATCAAACGTTTTTTTAAATCGGATAATAATTTTGACCTCCAGAGGTACCACAAGCTTAAAAAGGGCGATTTTTCGGACAATCAGGGGCCATAATTCAGGAAGTTACGATCCGATTGGCGCAAATATCGAAAGGAACCAAGATCTTTGGGTTATAAACACGCATTTCGAGTTTCATCCAAATCGGTTCAAAATTGTGACCTCTACACTGTTCACAACCTTGATATAACATATTTTCACACTATTCTCGTACAAATGGCGGCCATTTTGTCCGTCAATTTTGGTCCGATTTTCACGAAATTCGAACTCAACCTTCATAACAAAGGAACGGTGATATAATCAAACGGTTTTTTAAATCGGATAACAATTTTGACCTCCAGAGGGACCACAAGCTAAAAAGGGCGATTTTTCGGACAATCAGGGGCCATAATTCAGGAAGTTAGGAACCGATGGGCGCAAATATCGAAAGGAACCAAGATCTTTCGGTTATAAACATACATGTCAAGTTTCATCCAAATCGGTTCAAAATTGTGACCTCAAAAAGGTCCACAACCTTGATATAACATATTTTCACACTATTCGCGTACAAATGGTGGCCATTTTGTCCGTCAATTTTGGTCAGATTTTCACGAAATACGAATTCAAGCTTCATAGCCATAGAACGGTGATATAATGAAACGTTTTTTTAAATCGGATAACAATTTTAACCTCCAGAGGTACCACAAGCTAAAAAGGGAGATTTTTCGGACAATCAGGGGTCATAATTCAGGAAGTTACGATCCGATTGGCGCAAATATCGAAAGGAACCAAGATCTTTGGGTTATAAACATGCATTTCAAGTTTCATCCAAATCGGTTCAAAATTGTGACCTCTACACTGTTCACAACCTTGATATAACATACTTTCACACTATTCGCGTACAAATGGCGGCCATTTTGTCCGTCAATTTTGGTCCGATTTTCACGAAATTCGAACTCAACCTTCATAACCATGGAACGGTGATATAATCAAACGTTTTTTTTAAATCGGATAACAATTTTGACCTCCAGAGGGACCACAAGCTAAAAAGGGCGATTTTTCGGACAATCAGGGGCCATAATTCAGGAAGTTACGATCCAATTGGCGCAAATATCGAAAGGAACCAAGATCTTTGGTTTATGGACATGCATTTAAAGTTTCATCCAAATCGGTTCAAAATTGTGACCTCTACACTGTTCACAAGCTAAAAAACGTGATTTTTCGTACAATCAGGGGCCATAACCCATGAAGTTACGGTCCGATACATGCCAATATCGAAAGGAACCGAGATCTTAGGGTGATAAACCTATATTTTAAGTTTCATTGAAATCGGATAAAAATTGTGACCTGTAGACTGTTCACAAACAATTGTGGACGGACGGACGGACGGACGGACGAACAGGGGCGACGACAATATACGTCCACATGAAAATGTGGGCGTATAAAAACGTTTGATTATATCACCGTTCTATGGTTATGAAGGTTGAATTCAAATTTCGTGAAAATCAGACCAAAATTGACGGACAAAATGGCCGCCGTTTGTACGCGAATAGTGTGAAAATATGTTATATCAATGTTGTGGACCTTATAGAGGTCACAATTTTGATGAAACTTGACATGTATGGTGGTCCCTCTGGAGGTCACAATTATTATTCGATTTAAAAAAACGTTTGATTATATCACCGTTTCACCCTAAGGAAGGTTGAGTTAGAATTTCGGGAAAATCGGACGAAAATTGCCATACAAAATGGCCGCCGTTTGTACGCGAATACTGTTAAAAAATGGTATATCAAGGTTGTGGACCCTGTGGAGGTCACAATTTTGATTCGATTTTGATGAAATTTGAAATTCATGGTTATAACCCAAAGATCTTGCTTCCTTTCGATATTTGCGCATATCGTATCCTAACTTCCTGAATTATGGCCCCTGATTATACGCAAAATCGCCTTTTTTTTAGCTTGGAGGTCACAATTATTATCCGATTTAAAAAACGTTTGATTATATTACCGTTACACAGTCAGGAAGGTTGAGTTCGAATTTCGGGAAAATCAGACCAAAATTGCCATACAAAATGGCCGCCGTTTGTACGCGAATACTGTTAAAAAAAGGTATATCAAGGTTGTGGACCCTGTAAAGGTCACAATTTTAATTCGATTTTGATGAAACTTGAAATTCATCGTTATAACCCAAAGATCTTGGTTCTTTTTAATATTTGCGCATATCGGATCGTAACTTCCTGAATTATGGCCCCTGGTTATACGCAAAATCCCCCTTTCTTTAGCTTGTGGTCCCTCTGGAGGTCACAATTATTATCCAATTTAAAAAAACGTTTGATTATATCACCGTTACACTGTAAGGAAGGTTGAGTTTGAATTTTGGGAAAATCGGACCAAAATTGACAGACAAAATGGCCGCCGTTTCTACACGAATACTGTTAAGAAAATGATATATCAAGGTTGTGGACCCTGTATAGGTCACAATTTTAATTAGATTTTGATGAGGAAGGTTGAGTTCTAATTTCGTGAAAATCATACCAAAATTGCCGGACGAAATGGTCGCCGTTTGTACGCGAATAGTGTAAAAATATGGTATATCATGGTTGTGGACTCGCTACAGGTCACAATTCTTATCCGATTTTGATGAAAAGTCACAATTCTAGGTTGTGTACCGTCACACCATAATCATTGTCGGTTTCGAGTTTCATTAATATCAGACTGGAACTGACCAACTAAATGGCTGCTCCCAATACAGTATGAAATACAGGACTTAAAGATGTAGGAAAAATCACTTTCGGTATTGCTTGTTCTCTGTCCATCTCTCGAAAATGTGGGCGTATCCTGCCTGGCAGTGCCAGCCTATCTTTTAGCTTGTGAACAGTGTAGAGGTCACAATATTGAAAGGAACCAAGATCTTTGGGTTATAAACATACTCGTCAAGTTTCATCAAAATTGGTTCAAAATTGTAACCTCTATAAGGTCCACAACCTTGATATAACATATTTTCACACTATTCGCGTACAAACGGCGGCCATTTTGTCCGTCAATTTTGGTCCGATTTTCACGAAATTCGAACTCAACCTTTTGTACGCGAATAGTGTGAAAATATGTTATATCAAGGTTGTGGACCTTATATAGAGGTCACAATTTTGAACCAATTTTGATGAAACTTGACATGTATGTTTATAACCCAAAGATCTTGGTTCCTTTCGATATTTGCGCCAATCGGATCGTAACTTCCTGAATTATGGCCCCTGATTGTCCGAAAAATCGCCCTTTTTATCTTGTGGTCCGTCTGGAGGTCAAAATTGTTATCCGATTTATGTCCCCAGATTGTCCGAAAAATCGCTTTTGTTAGCTATTGGTCCCTCTGGAGGTCAAAATTATTATCTGATTTAAAAAACCGTTTGATTATATCACCGTTCCATGGTTATGAAGGTTGAGTTCGAATTTCGTGAAAATCGGACCAAAATTGACGGACAAAATGGCCGCCGTTTGTACGCGAATAGTGTGAAAATATGTTATATCAAGGTTGTGGACCTTATAGAGGTTACAATTTTGAACCAATTTTGATGAAACTTGACGAGTATGTTTATAACCCAAAGATCTTGGTTCCTTTCGATATTTGCGCCCATCGGATCGTAACTTCCTGAATTATGGCCCCTGATTTTCCGAAAAATTGCCCTTTTTAGCTTGTGGTCCCTCTGGAGGTCAAAATTGTTATCCGATTTAACAAACCGTTTGATTATATCACCGCTCCATGGTTATGAAGGTTGAGTTCGAATTTCATGAAAATCGGACCAAAATTGACGGACAAAATGGCCGCCGTTTGTACGCGAATAGTGTGAAAATATGTTATATCAAGGTTGTGGACCTTATATAGAGGTCACAATTTTGAACCAATTTTGATGAAACTTGACATGTATGTTTATAACCCAAAGATCTTGGTTCCTTTCGATATTTGCGCCCCATCGGATCGTAACTTCCTGAATTATGGCCCCTGATTGTCCGAAAAATTGCCCTTTTTAGCTTGTGGTCCCTCTGGAGGTCAAAATTGTTATCGGATTTAAAAAACCGTTTGATTATATCACCGCTCCATGGTTATGAAGGTTGAGTTCGAATTTCATGAAAATCGGACTAAAATTGACGGACAAAATGGCCGCCGTTTGTACGCGAATAATGTGAAAATATGTTATATCAAGGTTGTGGACCCTATAGAGGTCACAATTTTGAATCGATTTTGATGAAACTTGACATGTATGTTTATAACCCAAAGATCTTGGTTCTTTTCGATATTTGCGCCCATTGGGTCATCACTTCCTGAATTAGGTCCCCTGATTGTTTGAAAAATCACCCTTTTTAGCTTGTGGTCCCTCTGGAGGTCACAATTATTATCTGATTTAAAAAAAAAAACGTTTGATTATAAAAACCAAACAAATTCTAAAGATTTTCTGATAATTCCTTAATATGTGACAACTCTTGTTGACTGCCCGGACGATCTGGCTGCTGTGTGGGCGTATGTTTCGTTGCCTGGCAACCTATTTTTGATGAAACATAAAAGGATCGTTTATAACCCTAATCTTATGGCTTGGCTCCTTCCGATATTCCCGGATATCGGATATTAACTTCCTGAATTACGGTCCATGATTGTTCCAAAAATTGTGTTTTTAGCTTGTAGCCCATCTAGAGGTCACAATTTTCATTTGATTTTTAAAAGCGTTTTGATATATCCCCGGTACACTCTAATGATTGCGGAGTTCGAATTTCGTGAAAATCAAACCAAAACTGCCAGACGAAATGGCAAATTTTCGTACGCAAACAGTGTAAAAGTATGTAATTCCAAGATTTTGGACACTCTTAAGCGGCCCACATATTGTCAATACTTGATTTTGACAATCATATTGAGCCTGTGTGTATGTGATATTGAAGCCCCAAATATTTGATGTCAATATGATTGAAGAAATCAAAAGTCCGTAGATTTTTATACGCCCACATTGAAATGTGGTCGTATATTGTCGTCGCCCCCGTCCGTCCGGCGTCCACAATTGCTTGTGGATGCTCTAGAGGCTAAAGTTAATATCCGATTGACTTTAAATTTATACACAGTGTTTAAGGTCATGAGACGAAGAAGCCTATTGTTTTTCAGCGATTTCCGATAATAACTACCAGAGTTATGGCCCTTGATCACTTCAAAGAATCTTGTGGACGCTCTAGAAGCCAAAGTTAATATCTATTTGGCTTTAAATTTATACACAGTGTTTAAGGTCATGAGACGAAGAAGCCAATTGATTTTCAGCGATTTCCGATAATTAGTGCCAGAGTTATGGCCCTTGATCACTTCAAAAAATCTTGTGGATGCTCGAGAGGCCAAAGTTAATATCCGATTGGCTTTAAATTTATACACAGTGTTTAAGGTCATGAGACAAAGAATCCTATTGATTTTCAGCGATTTTCGATAATTAGTGCCAGAGTTATGGCCCTTGATGACTTCTAAAAATCTTCTGGACGCTCTAGAGGACAAAGTTAATATCCGATTGACTTTAAATTTATACACAGTGTTTAAGGTCATGAGACGAAGAAGCCTATTGTTTTTCAGCGATTTCCGATAATAACTACCAGAGTTATGGCCCTTAATCACTTCAAAAAATCTTGTGGACACTCTAGAGGCCAAAGTTAATATCCGATTGGCTTTAAATTTATACTCAGTGTTTAAGGTCATGAGACAAAAAAGCCTATTGATTTTCAGCAAATTCTGATAATTACTGCCAGAGTTATGGCCCTTGATCACATCAAAAAAACCTGTGGATGCTCTAGAGGCCAAAGTTAATACCCGATTGACTTTAAATACACACACACTGTTTAAGGTCATGAGACGAAGAAGCCTATTGATTTTGAGCGATTTCAAATAATTACTTCCAGAGTTGTCTCCCTTGATCACTTCAAAAAACCTTGTGATGCTATAGAGGCCAAACTTATCATCCGATTGACTTCAGATTGATACACAGAGTTTAAGGTGTTGAAACGAACAAGTATTTTGATTTTCAATGAATTTTGATAACTGAACTGCTAAATCCATGATATTAAATGTTTCCTATACTAATTGTTAGCGTGGGGCAAAACTTTTATAAAAAGCAAACAAATTCTAATGATTTTCAGATAATTACATAATGAGTTGTTACTCTTAATCAGATTTTAGTGTATTACAAATGTTTCATTACCAAAAAAAGTAAAAATATGCGACAACCCTTATTTATTGCCCGGGCGATTTAGCTGCTGTGGGTGTATGTTTCGTTGCCTGGCAACCTATATTTATATAACTTGTTCTCTGTCCATCGCTTGCAAAATGTGGGCGTATCTTGTATGGCAACCGCTTATTCATATTTAATTTCGGTATGGTATTCAAATTTATGTCAGTAATATTCCTACACGGACAGCTGTCCAGTCGTTCGGATGGGATGCCAAACCGAGTCCCATCTACACAATGGCGTGGACGTAAACGATCCCCTGACTGATGGAAATCGATATAAGATTAGGCCGTAGTGTCGCTTTTCGGGCAAAATTTCCCTCATAGCAATCAAATTCCGGCCAGTTATATTTCTCAAAAATTTAATCGTTTATACGGTAGCAAATGAAAATAAGCTTCTGAAGTGGTATTTTAAAATTACCATGATAGTTAAATTACTTGTAAGATAGAATAAGCAGGTAAACAAGGTAGGTACATAGACGTTATAACACGATAAGTACGCTGACCAACTAATTATCTAATCAATCCAGCCTAATATCAAGTTGCGTGGTAGTTATATACCCAATACACATATTAATTTTGAAATTCTGAATATTATTCACCATGTTTGATGTCCAATTGGTCAATATTGGTGACCAGTTGGTCAGATTCCTGGCCTGACATTTGGAAAATATCGTAGGACATGTCCGGAAATTACGGCCGAAATCCAAACACTTAAGAAACCGAAATACGACGCGAAAAATGACGAATTTTGTAACTTACGACACAAATTTTCATACTGTTGTAGGTGAGTTGACAACGATTTTATTTTTTACGTTGTTAGAACAGGTCAAGCTGCAAATAAAACAATTTATATTTTGATCACAAACCCTGCTCCAGTGGAGTTATCCCAATTTGAAGAAAGGGTATAATTCAGTTATATTATTTTTATATAGACACGTATCTTGGGAAGTATCCGGACACCTTTGGAAAACGAACTTGAACTGGATGATCATGATAATGTGGTAGTGCAAGACCCCTGCTATCATTAACAACCCAAACCTAGTTCTCCAGGGCCATGTAACAGCGGTAGTAGTGCGACTAAAAATCAGTGATTTTGGCTGGGGAGTAGGCTCGATGGGTCTACCAAACCCTGTAAATATGAACTCAATCGGCCGACCCCCACCTTCGAACCTTCTGCATGGTTTTCTCGTGGACTGGCTCTTAACTATTCTGATCTAAAATATCTGCCAGTCTCGAACTTTGGGTGACCTATATATATTGGACGTAGGAGGATCTCCAGCTTTTGGAACTTCCAAATACAATGCCTACGTGCATGCTTGAAGTTCAAGGTCAACGCCGCCATTATTTTCGGCTACCTTTTTACCGTACTTTGCATGAATTAACTCAACGAAGTTGTTTATTTACAAAAAAGGGGGTAAGGATTGACACTGAAGGTATTCATTGCATTGATTAACTCTTTGATGGGTCAATTAAACGACAAGTATATAATAATTACCTCTTTGTAATCGGCCGAAAATAGATTGATATATGACATTGTAGTGGCTTGTTCATTGTTATATCAATCGGCATGATAATTAACTCTTTGTAAATCGGCCCATTCCTTGTTTAACGAATCGGCTAGATTACAGATCAATCGGCTAAAGCCGACAAAAAACAGCCGATTAAGATCCCTGGTTATGATGCTTGATCACTTCAAAAAAGCTTGTGGATGCTCTAGAGGCTAATGTTGATATCCGCTTAACTTTAAATTTATACACAGTGTTGACACCTATATATATACTATATGTAATCATTTCGATTGATACACAGAGTTTAATGTCTTAAGATGAAACGAGTATCAATGTTTCATTACCGACAAACGTAAATATTTGCTACAACTCTTGTTGACTGCCGGGACGATTTATCTGCTGTGGGTGTATGTTTCATTGCCTGGCAATCTATCTTTTATTTATGTCTGTTAGATTTTATTTGGCGAAACACAGTGGTCGTCAGCTGACTTTACAGCCTCAACTTGGTTCAGCTGATCTTCATGCAACCTTTTATGGTCCTAAAAAAGATGAAGGAGAAAGTAGCGGGGCCAGTGCCAAGAATCCACGTAAACATATATTGCAAGTTTCTACTTATCAGATGTGTATATTGATGTTATTTAATAATAGTAGGGAAAAATGGACATATGAGGTAAATACATTTCTACTTTTTTATACGCCCACATTTTCAATGAAACTTGACATGCATGTTTATAACCCAAAGATCTTGGTTCTTTTCGATATTTGCGCCCATTGTCCGAAAAATGAACTTTTTTAGCTTGTGGTCCCTCTGGAGGTCAGAATTATTATCCCATTTAAAAAAACGTTTGATTATATTACCGTTACATCGTAATGAAGGTTGAGGTCGAATTTCTTGAAAATCAGACCAAAATTGACAGCTGTTCTTGTCAGGCCATCCATTCTTCATCACTAACAAGAGGAAACCACGCCAGAAAATCTAGATGAACTGTGTCACCCAATGCAGGGATCAAACACCCAAGCTCAAGGCTACCGAGCCAGCATCTTACCCACTTAGCAACATGTTCCCAGTCGATTTTGAAGCCTACTGAAATGAACCTTTATAACCCAAAGATCTTAATTGTCCCCCGCCTTTCGAATTCGTCCGTCTGTCTGTCTGTCCGTCTGTCCGTCACACTTTTTGGGACACAATAACTCTCTTCCTAATTGAGCTAGAATCTTCAAACTTGGTGTATGTGTTTATTAGGTCAATGCCTTGACGGAGTTCGAAGATGAGCATTTTCCGCTTAGGGTAAGCAGAGATAAGCAATTTGATTGGTTGATGCTTTGGGCCACGATAACTTTAGTTCTAATTAAGTGAGAGTGGTGAAACTTTGTGTATAGTTTCATTACAGTAATACCTTGAATAAGTTCGATAATGAGCATTTTCTGCTTAGGGTAAGCAGAGCGATACACAATTTGATTGGTCGAGACTTTGGAACACAATAACTCTCCTTCTAATTGAGTAAAAATGTTCAAACTTGGTGTATATGCTTATTAGGTCAATGCCTTGATGGAGTTCGAAGATGAGCATTTTCCGCTTAGAGATAAGCAATTTGATTGGTTGATGCTTTGGGGCACGATAACTTTAGTTCTAATTAAGTGAGAGTGATGAAACTTGGTGTATAGTTTCATTACAGTAATACCTTGAATAAGTTCGATAATGAGCATTTTCTGCTCAGGGTAAGCAGAGCGATACGCAATTTGATTGGTCGAGACTTTGGAACACAATAACTCTCCTTCTAATTGAGTTAAAATGTTCAAACTTGGTGTATATGCTTATTAGGTCAATGCCTTGATGGAGTTCGAAGATGAGCATTTTCCGCTTAGGGTAAGCAGAGATAAGCAATTTGATTGGTTGATGCTTTGGGACACGATAGCTTTAGTTCTAATTACTTTGACAAAGTTCGATAATGAGCATTTTCTGCTCCGGGTAAGCAGAGCGATACGCAATTTGATTGGTTGAGACTTTGGAACACAATAACTCTCCTTCTAATGTAATTGAGTTAAAATGTTCAAACTTGGTGTATATGCTTATTCATTACAGTAATACCTTGATTAAGTTCGATTATGAGCATTTTCTGCTCAGGGTAAGCAGAGCGATACGCAATTTGAGTGGTGGAGACTTTGGAACGCAATAACTCTCCTTCTAATTGAGTTAAAATGTTCAAACTTGGTGTATATGCTTATTAGGTCAATGCCTTGATGGAGTTCGAAGATGAGCATTTTCCGCTTGGGGTAAGCAGAGATAAGCAATATGATTGGTTGATGCTTTGAGACACGATAACTTTAGTTCTAATTGTCTGAGAGTGATAAAACTTGGTGTATAGTTTCATTACAGTAATACCTTGACTAAGTTCGATAATGAGCATTTTCTGCTCAGGGTAAGCAGAGCGATACGCAATTTGATTGGTCAAGACTTTGGAACACAATAACTCTCCTTCTAATTGAGTTAAAATGTTCAAACTTGGTGTATATGCTGATTAGGTCAATGCCTTGATGGAGTTCGAATATGAGCTTTTTCCGCTTAGGGTAAGCAGAGATAAGCAATTTGAAAAAAATAAATGTGCGGTTAATTAATATGTGTCGTCTATTTATTTTGGGATTTCGGCGGGGGACATCAGCCTCACTGTTGGCTTGTTCATTTCGATATTTGCACATATCAAATTCTAACTTAATGATGTAGCCTATTGATTTTCAAATAATTACTGCCAGAGTTATCTCCCTTGATAACTTCAAAAATTCTTGTGACGCTATAGAGGCCAAAGTTACCATCCGATTGACTTCAGATTGATACATAGAGTTTAAGGTGTTGAAACGAACAAGTATTTTGATTTTCAATGAATTTATATAACTGAACAGCTAAATCCATGATATTAAATGTTTCATGTATATACTAATTGTTAGCGTGGGGTAAAACTTTATAAAAAGCAATCAAATTCTAATGGTTTTCTAATAATTACATAATGAGTTGTTACTCTTAATCAGTTTTTAGTGTATTACAAATGTTTCATTACCGAAAAAAGTAAAAATATGCGACAACCCTTGTTGACTGCCCGGACGATTTAGCTGCTGTGGGCGTATGTTTCGTTGCCTGGCAACCTATCTTTTTTAATCTTTATCATAATAATGCTTTATCATAATGCTTTATCATAATGTTAATATATAGGGAATAACTTTAATGTATGGGTTAGAAATATGGGTCAACTACATGCGTAGTCGGCCATTTTGTATACATTGCCATAAGTTAGAAGTTAGAACGATTTTCGGCACATGGTAAGAAAATATATGAATGTTGTAAATAATGTCGTTAAATTGGAGTTATTTCCCCTAGTAAGTTCCGGTTTTACGAAGTGCTGAATAAACAAATTCAATTTTGTAAAAAAAACTTTGTGTAATTATTTTAAAACGAGAAAAAAAACTTACACTCGCCAGCTGGCGACTCAAGTGAAAATTTTAACTAGCCAGAAAATATATTTGGTCGCCATGGCGAGTGTTTTAGTCGCCATGTAGAGCCTTGATCTGTGCACAAAGTTACTCCTTAGCAGTTCTCAGTGTAAGCGTTAGCATGGGGCAGAACTTTATAAAAACCAAACAAATTCTAATGATTTTCTGATCATGACTTTATAAATCGTTAATCTTAAAGAGATTTCAGAGTATTATAAATGCGACAACACTTGTTGACTGCCCGGAAGATTTAGCTGCTTTGGGCATATGTTTCGTTGCCTGGCAACCTATCTTTGAATTTGTTGGTGCAATAATTAGATGATTGGTTTTTTTTCTCCCCAGATGCTTTTGTACAGGAATATATTAATATTATTTATCAATTATATATTTTGATATTTACCTTGCAAGGTTTTCTTTTAAAGTGTACTACAGTCCATTTTGATATTAAAGTTGTGTTATGTTTGAGATAGTGCAAATTTCAAATTTTAATAAGCTATGTTATATTTGTGATAATGTAATTGGCTATGTTATATAAGATATATTGTAAATCATTATACTATATTTTAGGAAATAAAAAACCATACGGATGTGCCAGAAAGAGAATTAACTCGAGCTCTTCAATCTTTAGCTGTTGGTAAATTAGCGCAAAGAATTTTACATAAAGACCCCAAAACAAAGGATATAGGTAAAATATAGATTTTTATACGCCAACATTTTTATACGCCCACATTTTCATGTGGACGTATATTGTCGTCGCCCCTGTTCGTCCGTCCGTCCGTTCACAATTGTTTGTGAACAGTCTACAGGTCACAATTTTTATCCGATTTCAATGAAACTTAAAACATAGGTTTATCACCCTAAGATCTCGGTTCCTTTCGATATTGGCATGTATCGGACTGTAACTTCATGGGTTATGGCCCCTGATTGTACGAAAAATCACGTTTTTTAGCTTGTGAACAGTTTAGAGGTCACAATTTTGAACCGATTTGGACGAAACTTGAAATGCATGTTTATAACCCAAAGACCTTGGTTCCTTTCGATATTTGCGCCAATCGGATCGTAACTTCCTGAATTATGGCCCCTGATTGTCCGAAAAATCGCCCTTTTTAGCTTGTGGTCCCTCTGGAGGTCAAAATTGTTATCCGATTTAAAAAACCGTTTGATTATATCACCGTTCCATGGTTATGAAGGTTGAGTTCGAATTTCATGAAAATCGGACCAAAATTGACGAACAAAATGGCCGCCATTTGTACGCGAATAGTGTGCAAATATGTTATATCAAGGTTGTGAACAGTGTAGAGGACACAATTTTGAACCGATTTGGATGAAACTTGAAATGCATGTTTATAACCCAAAGATCTTGATTCCTTTCGATATTTGCGCCAATTGGATCGTAACTTCCTGAATTATGGCCCCTGATTGTCCGAAAAAATGCCCTTTTTAGCTTGTGGTCCCTCTGGAGGTCAAAATTGTTATCCGATTTAAAAAACCGTTTGATTATATCACCGTTCCATGGTTATGAAGGTTGAGTATGAATTGTGTGAAAATCGGACCAAAATTGACGGACAAAATGGCCGCCGTTTGTACGCGAATATTGTGAAAATAGGTTATATAAAGGTTGTGGACCTTATAGAGGTCACAATTTTGAACCGATTTTGATGAAACTTGACATGTATGTTTATAACCCAAAGATCTTGGTTCCTTTCGATATTTGCGACCATCGGATCGTAACTTCCTGAATGATGGCCCCTGATTGTCCAAAAAATCGCCCTTTTTAGCTTGTGGTCCCTCTGGAGGTCAAAATTATTATCAGATTTAAAAAAACGTTTGATTACATCACCATTCCATGGTTATGAAGGTTAAGTATGAATTTTGTGAAAATCGGACCAAAATTGACGGACAAAATGGCCGGCCGTTTGTACACGAATAGTGTGAAAATATGTTATATCAAGGTTGTGGACCCTATAGAGGTCACAATTTTGAATCGATTTTGATGAAACTTGACAGGTATGTTTATAACCCAAAGATCTTGGTTCCTTTCGATATTTGCGCCCATCGGGTCATTACCTCCTGAATTATGTCCCCTGATTGTACGAAAAATCACCCTTTTTAGCTTGTGGTGCCTCTGGAGGTCACAATTATTATATGATTTAAAAAAAAACGTTTGATTATAAAAACCAAACAAATTCTAATGATTTTCTGATAATTCCTTAATATGCGACAATTCTTGTTGACTGCCCGGACGATTTGGCTGCTGTGTGGGCGTATGTTTCGTTGCCTGGCAACCTATTTTTATACTCCCACATTGAAATGTGGTCGTATATTGTCGTCGCCCCCGTCCGTCGGTCCGGCTCTAGAGGCTAAAGTAAATATCCGATTGACTTTAAATTTATACACAGTGTTTAAGGGCATGAGACGAAGAAGCCTATTGTTTTTCAGCGATTTCCGATAGTAACTACCAGAGTTATGGCCCTTGATCACTTCAAAAAGTCTTGTTGGCGATCTAGAGGCCAAAGTTAATATCTGATTGACTGTGAATTTATACACAGTGTTTAAGGTCATAAGATGAAGAAGTCTATTGAATTTCAACGATTTCCGATAATTAGTGCCAGAGTTTTATGGCACTTGATCATTTTAAAAAATCTTGTGGCCACTCTAGAGGCCAAAGTAAATATCCGATTGACTTTAATTTGATACACAGTGTTTAAGGTCATGAGACGTAGAAGCCTATTGATTTTCAGCAATTTCCGATGTTATGTTCTATCTCATGTAAATCGACAGCTACAGTTTCATTAAAATCCGTTGCAAGTGGTAGACCAACTGTAGGTTTAGTCGGTGGGTTTCTTTAACTTCAAACATATATCACACTTGACAGAAATTTGATCTAAAATGGTAAAGGTTTCTTTGTCATCTATTCCAGCACTAACTAGCAATTTCTGTAGCATATTATAAGACGCATGACCAAACTGTCTGTGTAATTTCATCAAGAGCTTCTTTTTTTCATTTCTACTCATATTTTTATCAAAAACAAATAAAACATCGTCATAATTACAGGTGTCTTCCGTTACATCCTCCATAAGATGGTTCTTGCTTCTCCGGGAAATGTCTGCACGGTAATGGCCACTGAATATATATTCAAGATGCACGGGTTGACCAAACATAGTTGCTGTATCGTTTTTTTAAAGCTAAAACAGTTTCTGCCTTTTTAAGAGAGGTTTTACTAAGAAGTAATGGGATATCGGCATGGACCACTTCGATTTCGATAGAGCAATGTTTATTTCCAATACTGGCTGGTATTTTGACCTTTTCGTGCGAATATGCCATCTCCAAATTTAAAACGCCTTCTACTGTCAAAATGTTCTACTTCCGATTTTTCATTTGGGTCCAAATTATCTAAAAGATTTGTTAACCATTTGTGTCCACAAACTGTCTTGGTGCATGCTGTATCAATTACACCAGCCCCAATTGATTCTGCAACAAAAATTTCAAGATCTTGTTTACTGTACTGAAGATCTTTTCGAGATCATTTCCTACAAATAATGTAATGTTGCATGCATCATCGTCTCCCACTTCATCTTCAGTCAAATTTACAGATTCCTTCTTATGCGGACAGTCTTTAGCCCAGTGGTAAGTTGGGGGACTATTAAAATGGGTTCGTCCGTCCGTCTGTCTGTCTGTCCGTCTGTCCGTCACACTTTTTGGGACACAATAACTCTCTTCCTAATTGAGCTAGAATGTTCAAACTTGGTGTATGTGTTTATTAGGTCAATGCCTTGATGGAGTTCAAAGATGAGCATTTTCCGCTTAGGGTAAGCAGAGATAAGCAATTTGATTGGTTGATGCTTTGGGACACGATAACTTTAGTTCTAATTAAGTGAGAGTGATGAAACTTGGTGTATAGTTTCATTACAGTAATACCTTGACTAAGTTCGATAATGAGCATTTTCCGCTCAGGGTAAGCAGAGCAATTTGATTGGTCGAGACTTTGGAACACAATAACTCTCCTTCTAATTGAGTTAAAATGTTCAAACTTGGTGTATATGCTTATTAGGTCAATGCCTTGATGGAGTTCAGAGATGAGCATTTTCCGCTTAGGGTAAGCAGAGCGATACGCAATTTGATTGGTAGAGACTTTGGAACACAATAACTCTTCTTCTAATTGAGTAAAAATGTTCAAACTTGGTGTATATGCTTATAAGGTCAATGCCTTGATGGAGTTCGAAGATGAGCATTTTCCACTTAGGGTAAGCAGAGATAAGCAATTTGATTGGTTGATGCTTTGGGACACGATAACTTTAGTTCTAATTAAGTGAGAGTGATGAAACTTGGTGTATAGTTTCATTACAGTAATACCTTGACTAAGTTCGATAATGAGCATTTTCTGCTCAAGGTAAGCAGAGCGATACGCAATTTGATTGGTCGAGAGTAGTCGAGACTTTGGAACACAATAACTCTCCTTCTAATTGAGTTAAAATGTTCAAACTTGGTGTATATGCTTATTAGGTCAATGCCTTGATGGAGTTCGAAGATGAGCATTTTCCGCTTAGGGTAAGCAGAGATAAGCAATTTGATTGGTTGATACTTTGGGACAAGATAACTTAGGTTCATCTTGATTGATGATTTTTATGCCAATACAATGACTGCATTCTCATTTAGTAATCGATTCGACAGTAACAGTGTATAGAAACGATTGACTTGGACACAAGGACTCTTTCCCTTGGCCAGAGGGGCCCTTTTGTCTGCCTTTAGGGTCCCCCTAACTAGGGTACATTTTCATTTTTCTCGTCGGTTTTAGCATTTTTCTTTATAAAACACTTTTGGATGACACTTCGTGTACAGTTTGATTGCTCGATACATTGAAAAAAATAAATGTGCGATTAATTAATATGTGTCTTCTATTTATTTTGGGATTTCGATGGGGGACATCAGCCTCACTGTTGGCTTGTTTTCTTTGACCACAAACCGCCATGACAGTTTTCTCACAATCTCGCGAGACTCCGTGAGATTACATGAGTACTATACATGTTCAGGGCCCAATGTAAATAAACAATTTAAAGGTACATTCTTATGTAAATGATATTTAACATCTACATTAAAAACTAGTAAAATCAAATGTATTATCATAATCTCAAAATCACCTTTTCCACCTAAAAAAGGCCCTAAGATAGTTGTTCCTTTTGATATTCGCGAATAGCCGATCGTAACTACCTGAATTATGGCGCCTGGTTGCACGAAAAATCGCATTTTTAGCTTGTGGTCCCTCTATAGGTCACAATTATTATCTGATTTAAAAGACCGTTCTACTAAAATCACCAATACACCATAAGATGAGTTACGTTCGAATTTCGTGAAAATCTGACCAAAACTGCGGGACAAAATGGACACCCCTCGTACGCAAACAGTGTAAAAATATGGTATATCAAAGTTGTGAACCGTCTAGAGGTCAGAATTTACATCCGATTTTGATGAAACTTGAAATACATGTTTATAATCCAAAGATCTTGGTTCCTTGCGATATTCGTGCATGTTGCATCATAACTTCCTGAATTATAGTCGTTGAGTACGAAAAGTCACATTTTTAGCTTGTGATCCTTCTAGAGGTCACAATTTTTATCTGATTTAAAAAACCATTTGAAAATATCACAGTTACACCCTTTTAATGGTTGAGTCTGAATTTCGTACAAATCGGACCAAAACTGACAGACAAAATGGCGGCCCCTCGTAAGCATATATTATAAATATATGGTATATCAAGGTTGTGGACCCTCTAGAGGTCACAATTTTAATCCAATTTTGATGAAACTTGAAATGCTTGTTTATAACCCAAAGATCTTGGTTCCTTTCAATATTCGCACATAACTTGTTGGATTATGGCCCTTGATTGTACAAAAATTGTTTCTTTTTTTGAGCTTGTTCTCTGTCTATCTCTTTCAAAATATGGGCTTATCTTGCCTTGCAATCGCTTGTTTTATCATTATATTTATGGGATTATGATAGTTGTGCTGCTGTGATAGAACTAGAAGGTCTCAGTTTTGATTTTTGAATTATCAGGTTTTTTAAGGCATGCATTCTGATTGTCACCTGGTAATACAGTTGTCTTTTCACAACATAAAGTTTACATCTTAACTTCAGCAATTATGTGGGTTCAATTATGTGATTGAATTAACGTATGTGTTCTTGTAGAAGTAGTCAGGGCATCTAATCCAGCCTTTTACTTCCTGTAAGAGCTTATAGACTGGTGTTGCGAGACTCGGATGATGCATTAAGGTAGATCTGTGCCATAATTCAGTTGACTGTTAGGAAGGAATAGAAGTTAGCAAAGGAAATAATGTTAAAACAGCTTTCTGTATAGACATATTATGAGTCTTACTGTATGAAAATCAACTTTGACTTATCATCTTCATATTGTATATTTTACAGAAGCTGCTCATGTATTCACAGTTAATGATCAATTTACATCTAAATTATTTAGAGTTAAAATACAAATGGGTAAGTCTTACTTTCATCTGAATTATTTAGAGTTTAATGACAATAGTTTAGTGTTTCTTTATTTTAACAATCATAATTGATCTTGACAAACTGTTTGATAGTTACAAAAACAGTGAAGATGGTGTACAAAATTTAATAAGTAGTAAATTTCCTTTAAAGAAGACGGTTAATATTTGTTAAAATACTGGACAAATTAACCAATTTTTAAACTCCAAACTCTGTTTAACACCTTGAGGCCAGACAACAACAAGAATAGGTCTTACATGTGTATGTCTTTAACATTCTTGCTCTTGACTTTTTTTCACTGATTACTTTATGTCTTTACTAATATTTTCAGTTGCAGCCAATAAAGGTGAAGCTGAACCAGAAAGAAAAGAAACGAGGAATAAAGTAGATGAAGACAGAAAGCATGAATATCCTTTTGATATCAAAATACCATACTTATAATTAGTCCTGATAAGTCACACAAGTTATTGTACTGGCCAGTGAGAGTTGAAAGTGACACAGAATTACAGTGTTACAGTTCTGTTTGTTCTAATAATAACCAATGTGTGTGTGATTTGTTTGAGGTGTAAGGACTGTAGTAGGGTAAGTGCTAGATATTATGAAGCCGGGCCGATTTTGCTAGATTCTATAAAGCGAGTATAATTTAAGCCCAGCCCTTTTGTTGTTTAGGCCCTTCCCACTTTTTTGAAGGTTAAGGTTTCAAGGAGCTGTTTATTGTTAGTATCACTTACTCCGGAATTTGTTTTAAATTTATAGGTTGCTGTCTTATATATAGAAGAAATTAGATTAAGAATACTTCTATTAAAATTATGTTTTAGTAGTTTGAAAATCAGCCCCCTTCTCCAGTAGAGCTGGGGCGATATACCTAGAAACAGATATTGCAATATTTTTTAAAAAAATCACAATATAATCACTATATCACGATATTTTATAAAAGGTCAATACTTTCAGTTTATCACTTTTTAAATGTAAATAAACATGCATAAAAAGTTGGAAAAACCACTCAATATTATTATTTCTAGTCAATATTATTTTTAGCATACACATCTACCAAATTAACAAAACATTAATTCAAGCTGGTTCAAACACAGATCTATAGCCATGAAAACTTGCTAAAGTTGTTTTGTATTACAATTTTAATATTCAAAATATTAATTATAATATTTTATTAAAATTAAAAATATTTCGAATGAAGGAGGCCTAAACAACATAAAAAATTTTGTTCTTTCGGTCGTGCATATTTTTATAGCTAAGGGTACGATTGGACTTTGTTTACCCTTGCAAACGCGTTCTTTCCCATTCTTCTTGGAAATGCATTATACAATAAAAGGATACTAAATTAATCTATAAAACTAATTAATCTATCCACATTAGGTAAGCATGATCGTTTAAAATAGATCGACTTAAGAATTTTAATAGGAGAATTTTTATACGCCCACATTGAAATATGGTCGTATATTGTTGTCCATCCATCTGGCGGTCCGGCGTACACAATTGCTTGTGGACGCTCTAGAGGCTAAAGTTAATATCCGATTGACTTTAAATTTATACACAGTGTTTAAGGTCATGAGACAAAGAAGCCTATTGTTTTTCAGCGATTTCTTATTATAACAGTGTTTAAGGTCATAAGACAAAGAAGCCTATTGATTTTCAGCGATTTCCGATAATTAGTGCCAGAGTTATGGCCCTTGATCACTTTAACAAATCTTGTGGACGCTCTAGAGGCCAAAGTTAATATCCAATTGATTTTAAATTTATACACAGTGTTTAAGGTCATAAGACGAAGAAGCCTATTGATTTTCAACGATTTCCGATAATTAGTGCCAGAGTTATGGTACTTGATCACTTAAAAAAAAAAATTTTGTGGACGCTCTAGAGGCCAAAGTTAATATCCGATTGACTATAAAAAATTTATACACAGTGTTCAAGGTCATGAGACGAAGAAGCCTATTGATTTTCAGCAATTTCCCTTGATAGTTATCTCCCTTGATAACTTCAAAAAATCTTGTGACGCTATAGAGGCCAAACTTTTCATCCAATTGACTTCAGTGTGATACACAGAGTTTAAGGTGTTGAAACGAACAAGTATTTTGATTTTCAATGAATTTTGATAACTGAACAGCTAAATCCATGTTATTAAATTTTTCATGTATATACTAATTCTTAGCGTGGGGTAAAACTTTATAAAAAGCAATCAAATTCTAGTGATTTTCTGATAATTACATAATGAGTTGTTACTCTTAATCAGTTTTTAGTGTATTACAAATGTTTCATTACCGAAAAAAGTAAAAATATGCGACAACCCTTCTTGACTGTGGGCGTATGTTTCGTTTCCTGGCAACCTATCTTTATTAAATTGGAAATGAGCATTTAACATATTATGTGGTACAAAGGAAATGAAATGGTTTTTAATGTCACATCAGCACCAACATAGGCGTACGAGCCAAGGGGGGCAGCTGCCCCCCTAACTTTCGGGCAAGCCGACTTTTTGGGCAGACGGGTAAGGTGAAAAAAAAATCATTTCATTTACTTGGCAAAATAAAGTGCCCGAAATATATAAAATACTAAGTTTACGGGCTGGAATAGCAGGAAAACACGTATGCGGCCGTCAAATATTCCAAAATTTTTTTGAGCGGGGGGTTCATACAAGATCTGTTCCACTTCTTCGCCTCTCGAAGAAAACAGGCGTCGCTGTCTGTAAACCTGAATCTTTTCGGGCATTTCTAGTTTTGCTTCCCTAACTGTTATCGAGTTCTAATAAAACACTAATTTTACTTTTCTTTTACTTGAATACCACAAATTTGTACTAAGTTGACTATGGATTAAAAAACTTTTGTCTGCAGTCACTCTGCTTTGTACAAGATTTTTCGGGCATCGATTATTATTTGTGAATGCAGCTGCAACAGTCTGATTGGATGGTTGAAATCCAAAGTGGGTACAAATCCATTGGATACTTTTGGAGTCGCTTACACGAACTAGAATAGCAGAAAACGCATTTGCTGTGGTTAATTTTTCAAAATTTTCTCCGGGAGGCTAAGATTCCCAAACTCAGCGACAATTGATTGGTTGTTTAGAATTCGGGTCAGCCAGTGGGGCTATATAGGACCAAATTGAAGTTGCTGTATTCACAGGCGGGAATAGCAGGAATGTGCATTTGCTACAGTTAACTTTTCAAAATTTTGCTGTGGTTAATTTTCAAAATTTTCTCTGGGAGGCTACGATTCCCAAACTCAGCGACAATTGATTGGTTGTTTAGAATTCTGGTCAGCCAGTAGGGCTATATAGGACCAAATTGAAGTTGCTGTATTCACAGGCGGGAATAGCAGGAATGCGCATTTGCTACAGTTAACTTTTCAAAATTTTCTCCAAACGGTCCCGTCTTCGTGGACTGTAAACGATTGATTGGAATTAGAGCCAGCCACCTCTATTAGACTGGATTAGGCCGCTTTGACATTGTTTTTTTCACATGCTGAAATCACAGGAAAATGTGTTTGCAGCCGTCAAATATTCCAAAATTTTCTTTTGGGGGCAAGGTGTCCATACAAGGTAAGCTCCTCTTCTTCGCCTCTCGAGGAAGACTGGCACCGCTCTCTGTAAACCCGAAATGTTTTCGGGCATTTTGGGTTTTGCCCCCCTAACTGTCAATGAGCCCGTACGCCTATGAGCACCAACCGGGCTATATTGCACGAAACATATGGTGATGTCAACGAGACAAACTAAATATAATCACAATACTACTTCTACATTACATACCTAAATAAAGATAGATTGCCAGGCAACGAAACATATGCCCACAGCAGCTAAAATGTCCGGGCAGTCAACAAGAGTTGCCGCATATTCTTAACTTTCGGTAATGAGACATTTATAATACCCTGAAATCTGATTAAGATTAACAATTCATAAAGTAATTATCAGAAAATCATTAGAATTTGTTTGTTTTTTTATAAAGTTCTGCCTCATGCTAACGCTTAGTATACGAAACATTTCAAATCATGGATTTAGCTAATCAGTTATCAAAATTCATTGAAAATCAATATACTTGTTCATTTTAAGACCTTAAACTCTGTGTATCAATCTGAAGTCAATTGGGTGATAAGTTACAAAAGATTTTTGAAAGTGATCAAGGGAGATAACTCTTGCAGAAATTATAAGAATTCGCTGAAAATCAATAGGATTCTTTGTCTCATGACCTTAAACACTGTGTATAAATTTAAAGTCAATCGGATATTAACTTTAGCCTCTAGAACATTCACAAGATTTTTCAAAATGAAATCAGCGATTTCCGATAATAACTACCAGAGTTATGGCCCTTGATCACTTCAAAAAATCTTGTGGACGCTCTAGAGGCCAAAGTTAATATCCGATTGACTTTAAATTTATATACAGTGTTTAAGAACATAAGACGAAGAATCCTATTGATTTTTAGCGATTTCCAATAATAAGTGCCAGAGTTATGTTCCTTGATCACTTAAACAAATCTTGTGGACGCTCTAGAGGCCAAAGTTAATATGCGATTGACTTTAAATTTATACACAGTGTTTAAGGTCATGAGACGAAGAAGCCTATTGATTTTTAGCGATTTCCAATAATAAGTGCCAGAGTTATGTCCCTTGATCACTTCAAAAAATTTTGTGGACGCTCTACAGGCCTAAGTTAATATCCGATTGACTTTAAATTTATACACAGTGTTTAAGGTCATAAGACGAAGAATCCTATGGATTTTCAGCGATTTCCGATAATTAGTGCCAGAGTTATGGCCCTTGATCACTTCAAAAAAAATCCTGTGGAAGCTCTAGAGGCCAAAGTTAATATCTGATCGACTTTAAATTTACACACAATGTTTAAGGTCATGAGACGCAGAAGCCTATTGATTTTCAGAGATTTCAAATAATTACTGCCAGAGTTATCTCCCTTGATAACTTCAAAAAATCTTGTGACTTCATAGAGGCCAAACTTATCATCCGATTGACTTCAGATTGATACACAGAGTTTAAGGTGTTGAAACGAACAATTTTGATTTTTAATGAATTTTGATAACTGAATAGCTAAATCCATGATATTAAATGTTTCATGTATATACTAATTGTTAGCGTGGGGTAAAACTTTATAAAAAGCAATCAAATTCTAATGATTTTCTGATAATTACATAATGAGTTGTTACTCATAATCAGTTATTAGTGTATTACAAATGTTTCATTACCGAAAAAAAGTAAAAATATGCGGCAACCCTTGTTGACTGCCCGGACGATTTAGCTGCTGTGGGCGTATGTTTCGTTGCCTGGCAACCTATCTTTTTAATGGAAATTAATTTTTAAAAAATACTCCAACATCTTTTAAACATAAGAAAAAGATTCGCTATCCAGCGAGGACAATTGGGTTCAAAGTGTGATATACGGCAACGATTTTCTCTATTTCTAGGATATATAGGATGATATTCTGAATTTATATAATCAAATCACCGTAATATCGTTTTTTTTTTTATGGAAATTAATTTAAGAAAATACTCCCAAATCCTTTAAACAGACACACTATACAGCGAGACCTAAGAAAAAATTTACAGGAATATGCAATATCTTATTTTAGCCTCTATTTAACTGTCAATCAATGATTTTCTCTGTTTCTAGGATATGTAGGATAATATTCTTAATGTATATATAATAAAATCACGCTAATGCCGATAAGGTTGCATATTTAGTCACAGGATAACCTATATAGGATAATATTAACTTATATAATAGAATCACTCTAATATCTTTATTTTATGGAAATTAATTGAAAGAAATACTCCAAATTTCTTTCAAATATAAGGATAAAGACTTACTATATAATAATAATAGTAATGATGATCCTCTTTTTATACGCCCACATTTTTATGTGGACGTATATTGTCGTCGCCCCTGTCCGTCCGTCCGTCCGTCCGTCCGTCCGTCCACATTTTTTTTGTGAACAGTCTACAGGTCACAATTTTTATCCGATTTCAATTAAACTTAAAATATAGGTTTATCACCATAAGATCTCGGTTCCTTTCGATATTGGCATGTATCGGACTGTAACTTCATGGGTTATGGCCCCTGAATGTACGAAAAATCACGTTTTTTAGCTTGTGAACAGCGTAGAGGTCACAATTTTGAACCGATTTGGATGAAACTTGACATGTATGTTTATAACCCAAAGATCTTGGTTCCTTTCGATATTTGCACCCATCGGATCGTAACTTCCTGAATTATGGCCCCTGATTGTCCGAAAAATCGCCCTTTTTAACTTGTGGTCCCTCTGGAGGTCACAATTGTTATCCGATTTAAAAAACCGTTTGATTATATCACCGTTGCATGGTTATGAAGGTTGAGTTCGAATTTCGTGAAAATCGGACCAAAATTGACGGACAAAATGGCCGCCGTTTGAACGCGAATAGTGTGAAAATATGTTATATCAAGGTTGTGGACCTTATAGAGGTCACAATTTTGAACCGATTTTGATGAAACTTGACATGTATGTTTATAACCCAAAGATCTTGGTTCCTTTCGATATTTGCGCCCATCGGATTGTAACTTCCTGAATTATGGTCCCTGATTGTCCGAAAAATCGCCCTTTTTAGCTTGTGGTCCCTCTGGAGTTAAAAATTGTTATCGGATTTAAAAAACCGTTTGATTATATCACCGTTCCATGGTTATGAAGGTTGAGTTCGAATTTCCTGAAAATCGGACCAAAATTGACGGACAAAATGGCCGCCGTTTGAAAGCGAATAGTGTGAAAATATGTTATATCAAGGTTGTGGACCTTATAGAGGTCACAGTTTTGAACCAATTTTGATGAAACTTGACATGTATGTTTATAACCCAAAGATCTTGGTTCCTTTCGATATTTGCGCCCATCGGATCGTAACTTCCTGAATTATGGCCCCTGATTGTCCGAAAAATTGCCCTTTTTAGCTTGTGGTCCCTCTGGAGGTCAAAATTGTTATCGGATTTAAAAAACCGTTTGATTATATCACCGTTCCATGGTTATGAAGGTTGAGTTCGAATTTCATGAAAATCGGACCAAAATTGACGGACAAAATGGCCGCCGTTTGTACGCGAATAGTGTGAAAATATGTTATATCAAGGTTGTGGACCTTATAGAGGTCACAATTTTGAACCAATTTTGATGAAACTTGACATCTATGTTTATAACCCAAAGATCTTGGTTCCTTTCGATATTTGCGCCCATCGGATCGTAACTTCCTGAATTATGGTTCCTGATTGTCCGAAAAATCGCCCTTTTTAGCTTGTGGTCCCTCTGGTGGTCAAAATTGTTATCCGATTTAAAAAAACGTTCGATTATATCACCGTTACATGGTAATGAAGGCTGAGTTTGAATTTGGGAAAATCGGACCAAAATTGACGGACAAAACGGCCGCCGTTTGTATGCGAATAGTGTGAAAATATGTTATATAAAGGTTGTGGAGGTCACAATTATTATCTGATTTAAAAAAAAATGTTTGATTATAAAAACCAAACAAATTGTAATGATTTTCTGATAATTCCTTAATATGCGACAACTCCGGACGATTTGGCTGCTGTGTGGGCGTATGTTTCGTTGCCTGGCAACCTATTTTTATATAGTGCGATAGTACTAAAACTAAAGGCTCATGTAGATGATAATTGTTTGTATGAACCATTTCAAAGTGCTTATAAACAATATCACACTACCGAAACAGCCTTAACCCGGATTTCAAATGATATTTTGATGGAAATTGATAATAGAAAATGTACATTTTTAATTTTATTGGATTTATCTGCTGCTTTTGACACAGTGAACCATTCCATTCTTCTACATAGACTACAGTTTAAATTCGGTATTTGTGGCTCTGCTTTAAATCTTTTAGACAACTATCTTGTGGGTAGAAAACAGTGTATTTTTGTTAATTGTAAATCGTCATCTGAATCTGTTTTGTTATCTGGGGTTCCCCAGGGCTCTGTTCTTGGACCAATTTTATTTACCCTCTATACGTCACCATTAGGTGATATTGTTCGAAAATATGGTCTCAGCTTTCACTTGTATGCTGATAATACTCAATTATATATTTCATTTAAACCTAATTGTCCATCCTCTTTATATTTATCAAAACTGCAACTTGAGAACTGTATTAGTGAAATTTGAAAATGGATGTCAAAGAACTTTCTAAAATTAAATGATGATAAAACCGAATATTTGTTATTAGGCTTAAGGCATCACTTAAGGAAAATTGCACATGATAACCCCCCTGTTGTAATAGGTAATTGTGATATATTTTCATCTGATTCTGCTTGTAATATTGGTGCAATCTTTGATAGTTTTATGCTTATGGGAGCTCACATAAGTAATATTTGTAAATTGTGCTATTTTAATATTAGAAACATAGGTAAATTTGTAACTGAAAAGGCCACTAAGTCACTTGTTAATTCTCTTGTCACTTCTCGATTTGATAACTTTAATTCACTTTTAGATGTTTGACTGTTAAAGCTTATAGATAAATTACAAAAAGTACAGAATACTGCTGCTAGACTTGTTACTTTAACTAAAAAATGTGACCACATAACTCCTGTTTTATACAATTTACACTGGTTACCTGTTAAATATCGAATTGGTTTTAAGATTTTGTTACTTACTTTTAAATGTTTAAATAATCTAGCTCCTGTTTACCCCTCAGATCTTTTAGAACTTTATACACCCGGCCGAACATTACCTACATCAGATACTTTTAAAGCCCAAAACTATTCAACTAGTCTCTTATGGTCAGCGCTCTTTTAGTTATCAAGCACCTGTTTTATGGAATAATCTACCATTTAGTTTAAGATGTTGTACATCTCTATATTCTTTTAAAAAACAACTTAAAACACATTTATTTAATCAGGCTTTAAACTGACTCTGTATGCAATCGTTAACATTGTGTTGTTTATTTATGATTACATTGTCACTTTCTAAAGTGCCCCTGAACATGTTATATGAAAGGGTGCACTATAAATATGCTGTAATAATAATAATAATAATATTGCACTTTTCATGTTTTCTCGAATGAACTACAGAAACGCCTCTGTAAACAGGAACGTCTTTAGTTGAGATTTAAATGCATCTAGGGAGTTAATGGTTCTAATGTTGTAAGACAGCGAATTCCATAAGAGAGGAGCAGACAACGAGAGAGATATTTTTGCTATTTCAAGATTCACTGATGGTTGATACAGAAATTGTTTATCTGTGGATCTAAGGGTTCTTGTGGATTTATATGGGGTAATCAGATATAAAGCGAAACCGATAGGTTCTAATTCTATGTGTCATATAATGCGATGATTTTCTCTATTTCTGGGACATATACAATAATATTCTTAATTTAAAATAATTTATCTTCTTCTTCGTCTTCAGTTGATGGCATACTTGTGTTTGCTAAATGCTTTCCCATGTTCATTGATTATCATTCGTTCTATGTCAAAGTTGTCGTCACAGTTCGGAAAGCTCCGTAGGGCGAACAAAATTACCACTTGTCAAACCTCTGCAGATTCCGGTACTTAGATTGTCCGGAATCTGCCGAGATTTGTCAAGTGCAAACTTACGTTATTCGGGTTTAATCGGCATGCGCCACGAATGTTTCTAAACGGTGCTAAGAATTTTTTACAACTGTAAATTTGTGCATATTCTTGAGAATTTGGCATAATTGCCGTTGTTCTATGTATGACAAGGTCGTCGTCACTTAGATTGTACCGAAATCTGCCAAGATTTGTTGAGTGCAAACTTAGCTTATACAGGTTCAATCGGCATGTGCAACGGATGTTTCTAACAGGCGCTAGGAATATTTTTACGACTGCGAATTCGTGAGAAAATTCGTGAGTATTTGTCATAATTACTTTCTTACAAGAGATTATGAAATTATCAAAGTAGTCAACAAAGACCTATGGTAGCGAGTATTAATCTTGTTAATCTTTTGTGGCTTCACACCCATCGAGTTTTAATCTCAATGATGATTGATTGGTAATAATGGGTTGCTTCACACCTATCGATTGACGGCCGGATTATACTGTGTCGATTGTCGTAATCCGGAACATAGAGAGTCCGGATTAACCAGAGATTTTTTGGCTAAAGTAATAAGGAAATAAATTGGGACATGAAATCATGCCGGATGTCACAGAGTGCCATGGTGATCAGAGATCGAATGTGACAGATTCCACTGTAGATCCATCATCTGATTATAGCCTCTACTATACATAATGTCAAGGCCGTCAAATTGACTGACATGTTCCTCGCTCTGTATTGCACTCGCTTTATAAGATCTAGCGTTTACCCTGTAGTAGACCACAGTTTTTTTCAGTTTGTACTTAATTGTAGGGTATTAAAAGATTGACTTCCAGGACCTTCTCATTTGAGCAACCCAAAGATTATGAAAAACATTGATGCTTAAAGGACAATATTGGTGCCAGTCATTATCACATATGTGATAGAACTGATTAAACACTTTCCAAATATAATATTAACACAGAGATCATCGCTACCATAGAGGAGTAATAAAGGATTCATGAATCGGAAGTGACGAACGCCAAAGGAAAACACAAGTTATTCCTCTATATAACTAACTGAAGTGACTATTGATAACAGACACATGGGCGAATATCTGCTCACTAATAATTCCCTCGAAGACCTAAAGTTGCTGTGTGACACTGTGAGAGAATTCCTTACAATTCATAAAAAGAATTCACTGCCACTAGATAAGTAGTCTCTATCATCCATACAAATATTCTACGAATATTAGTCTGGATGGGTCCTCAAAATTTGACGGAAAATAGGTCACTGTCTGGATTATCTAGTCTTTTAAGTTACCACGTACTGAATCTATCAAAACAGCTCGCTTGTCAACGATGACACTCTTTAAAATTTTGTTGTGTAAAGGTTTCAATTGAAATGGTAATTTTCTCTCGTCATGAATCAGTCGTATGGCTTCTCACAATCTTCTTAACTCTTCATCGCGATGCATGCTTATTCCTCGTCTCTATTTTGTTTCTAATAATAGATGTGCCAAGTGAATTGTGGGATATATTTCAACCACGCCTTATAGAATCTAGCAAAATCGGCCCGGCTTCATAAGATCTAGCACTTACCGATACTTTCATTGGATACTGTAGCCAAAAGGTTCCATTGCCCATGCGTAACCAAATGTTTGGTTTTTTATGTGGTAGATTATCCAGTAATTTTCGTCAAAAATTGAGAACCGACCCAGACCCTCCGTGCGTTGAAGACTAGGGGGGTCTGGGTGACAGAGACTACTAGATAAGAGAACAGGAAAGAAAAACCGATTAAAAATCCGTGCATTACCATGTTTTTATAAGGTAGGGGAGACCGGGGCACATTGAACCACCATGGATATAACCTTTATAAATAATACTATACAACCCAACACTATACAGAAGTGAGATAACTTCTTAGACCCATTTCTCCATCAATAAGCCACATGCTGTCAATTATTTTCTTAGGCAGTGGATTTTTCAAAAAAACGCTTAAAAGAGAAACATTTTCCATACATGTTAACTTCTTAGCCTAGGAAATTCTTGTACTTAAGTTCATATATGTCTAATCTATACAATCCAGATAAACCGGGGTTTGATCCATATAAGAGGGCATATTGATTTTTTTGTCCCCCCCTTTCGAAGAAAGTTGGGGGACTATTAAAATGGGTTCGTCCGTCTGTCTGTCTGTCCGTCTGTCTGTCCGTCACACTTTTTGGGACACAATAACTCTCTTCCTAATTGAGCTAGAATGTTCAAACTTGGTGTATGTGTTTATTAGGTCAATGCCTTGATGGAGTTTGAAGATGAGCATTTTCCGCTTAGGGTAAGCAGAGGTAAGCAATTTGATTGGTTGATGCTTTGGGACACGATAACTTTAGTTCTAATTAAGTGAGAGTGATGAAACTTGGTGTATAGTTTCATTATAGTAATACCTTGATTAAGTTCGATAATGAGCATTTTCTGCTCAGGGTAAGGAGAGCTATACGCAATTTGATTGGTCAAGAATTTGGAACACAATAACTCTCCTTCTTATTGAGTTAAAATGTTCAAACTTGGTGTATATGCTTATTAGGTCAATGCCTTGATGGAGTTCGAAGATGAGCATTTTCCGCTTAGGGTAAGCAGAGATAAGCAATTTGATTGGTTGATGCTTTGGGACACGATAACTTTAGTTCTAATTAAGTAAGAGTGATGAAACTTGGTGTATAGTTTCATTATAGTAATACCTTGACTAAGTTCGATAATGAGCATTTTATGCTCCGGGTAAGCAGAGCGATACGCAATTTGATTGGTCGAGACTTTGGAACACAATAACTCTCCTTCTAATTGAGTTAAAATGTTCAAACTTGGTGAATATGCTTATTAGGTCAATGCCTTGATGGAGTTCGAAGATGAGCATTTTCTTCTTACGGTAGGCAGAGATAAGCAATTTCTGGATGACACTTCGTGTTCAGTTTGATTGGTCGATACGTTTGAAAAAAATAAATGTGCGATTAATTAATATGTGTCATCTATTTATTTTGGGATTTCGGCGGGGGACATCAGCCTCACTGTTGGCTTGTTTTTTTTAATTTTGATCATGAAATAAAGAGATCTTCTAATGAAAACATTTGATATGAAATGAGGACAAACATGTATGTGAACAAAGTGGTTGAATGTGCCCCGGTCTCCTCTATAGAAGGAATAAAAACAATGGGCTGTACGGAGTATTTCTATTTTTCCCGTGTTCTCTTATCTTATGACACTCAATTACTTTATTGTATCGTCAGATAACCTCTTGCGGTCCCATATAACAACTTTTTGTCTTCAAAGGAATTATTAGTGAGCAGAAATTCGTCCGTTTATCTGTCATCACTCGTGACTTCAGTCATTCACATAGAGTGTTTTCCTTTGGCGTTCGTCACTTCTGATTCATGAATCCTTTATTACTCCTCTATGGTAGCGATGATCTCTGTGTTAATATTATATTTGGAAAGTGTTTAATCAGTTCTATCACATATGTGATAATGACTGGCACCAATATTGTCCTTTAAAGGTAATTATTGTTATATAATTTGTCCTTAACCCCACCTTACAATAGAAGCTGCTATAGTAAGAATAATGAAAGCCAGAAAGAAACTACAACATAACGTTCTTATAGCTGAAGTAAGTATTATCCAACTTTACTGAAGATTTATCTGTCCAACAAAAAAAACTTATTTATTCGCAAAACACGTTGCATAAACCCACACACATATATCGTCGGTGAGCTATCAAAATTGAGTTTTGTGATGTATACGAAGGAATACAAATTTTACAGGAGGAACAAAAAACTGAATAGCTTTGTGAGATATTGTCGTATCATCTTGAAATTTGGAACGGGGAAACGTTATTTTACACGTCACTAATTACTGATAATAAGCACAATGGAAAATCGTGATATAATTTTACGTTAGCACACATACGAAAATTTGACATGGTAGTAATAGAAAAATGTGGTCTTTTTAGGAGATATACGAAATTTTGAAGCTAATGTTTAAATAAAGATATCAAACAAAAATGATTTATTTGGACTAAAACAAAACATGAACACATCTACTGGACGCGGATATTTAAAGTTAATTACAATAAAACAACAGTAAATAATAACTAACTAGAGTGGATATGGATCAAGTAGGAGTTAAAATCCTTTAACTTTTTCCCAACCCCATTTTCCCGACCTGTCATGACGGATGCTCCGTCAGAATCTAAACCCACTACTTTTTATACGCCCACATTGAAATGTGGTCGTATATTGTCGTCGCCCCCATCCATCCGTCCGTCCGTCCGTCCGTCCGTCCGTTGTCCACAATTGCTTGTGGACGCTCTACAGGCTAAAGTTAATATTCGATTGACTTTAAATTTATACACAGTGTTTAAGGTCATGAGACGAAGAAGCCTATTGTTTTTCAGCGATTTCCGATAATAACTACCAGAGTTATGGCCCTTGATCACTTCAAAAAATCTTGTGGACGCTCTAGAGGCCAAAGTTAATATCCGATTGACTTTAAATTTATACACAGCGTTTAAGGTCATAAGACAATGACGCCTATTGATTTTCGGCGATTTCCGATAATTAGTGCCAGAGTTATGGCCCTTGATCTCTTTAAAAAATCTTGTGGACGCTCTAAAGGTCAAAGTTAATATCCGATTGACTTTAAATTTATACACAGTGTTTAAGGTCATAAGACGAAGAAGCCTATTGATTTTCAGCGATTTCCGATAATTAGTGCCAGAGTTACGGCCCTTTATCACTTCAAAAAATCTTGTGGACGCTCTAGAGGCCAAAGTTAATATCCGATTGACTTTAAATTTATACACAGTGTTTAAGGTCATAAGACGAAGACGCCTATTGATTTTCAGCGATTTCAGATAATTAGTGCCAGAGTTATGGCCCTTGATCACCTCAAAAAATCTTGTGGACGCTCTAGAGGCCAAAGTTAATATCCGATTGACTTCAGATTTATACACAGTGTTTAAGGTCATGAGACGAGGAAGCCTATCGATTTTCGGCGATTTCCGATAATTAATGCCAGAGTTATTGCCCTTCATCTCTTTAAAAAATCATGTGGACGCTCTAAAGGTCAAAGTTAATATCCGATTGACTTTAAATTTATACACAGTGTTTAAGGTCATAAGACGAAGAAGCCTATTGATTTTCAGCAATTTCCGATAATTAGTGCCAGAGTTATGGCCCTTGATCACTTCAAAAAATCTTGTGGACGCTCTAGAGGCCAAAGTTAATATCCGATTGACTTCAAATTTATACACAGTGTTTAAGGTCATAAAACAAAGACGCCTATTGATTTTCAGCGATTTCCGTTAATTAGTGCCAGAGTTATGGCCCTTGATCACCTCAAAAAATCTTGTGGACGCTCTGGAGGCCAAAGTTAATATCCGATTGACTTTAGATTTACACACAGTGTTTAAGTTCATGAGACAAAAAATCCTATTGATTTTCTGCGATTTCAAATAATTACTGCCAGAGTTATCTCCCTTGATAACTTCAAAAATTCTTGTGACGCTATAGAGGCCAAAGTTACCATCCGATTGACTTCAGATTGATACATAGAGTTTAAGGTGTTGAAACGAACAAGTATTTTGATTTTCAATGAATTTAGATAACTGAACAGCTAAATCCATGATATTAAATGTTTCATGTATATACTAATTGTTAGCGTGGGGTAAAACTTTATAAAAAGCAATCAAATTCTAATGATTTTCTAATAATTAGGCCTACATAATGAGTTGTTACTCTTAATCAGTTTTTAGTGTATTACAAATGTTTCATTACCGAAAAAAGTAAAAATATGCGACAACCCTTGTTGACTGCCCGGACGATTTAGCTGCTGTGGGCGTATGTTTCGTTGCCTGGCAACCTATCTTTTTACATCTATTTCATAATTTTGTTACACATCTTTTATTGTATTTGTTATAGTTTCTGCATTACCGTTTGGTACTGTTATGTTTGTTAAGAAAACTGATTTGGGTTTTCGATCGTTTATTATTCTTAAATAAATGATCAACTTTTTGTCGACATTAATATTTACAGTTTCATCAACAATAACACCTATGTAAGGACTTTGTTTGATTTCGTCTTTTTGTTTCTCTCTAATCATTTCATCAATAGCATCCTGCGTCTCGGTAACTTTGGAATGGTGCTTATAGATGATATTTGAATTTTGCAATTCGGGTACACCGTTCCGATGCTGGAGATCCATAATGGTTGTAAAATTTTCATTGGGCATGTCGTGTTTTGCCATACAATAGACGGTTCTCATCATGACGTTCAAAGCTTTATCTGAATTTACGCATGATTTTTTCATATGATCTGCAAATGAAGTGGACAGTTTTTTGAAAGCTACGAGTGCGAATGATCTGTTGATTGCTTGTGTCGAATCAAAGAATTGTGTTGGAAAGTTTTGCAACCACGTGTATAGGGGTTTTTCCACTTTCGCCCCTTCACAAACTGAACAAAACATAACATAACGAGTGCACTGTCCGTATCTTGGCTGGTTCGCAACTATAAGAATTCATTTCTCCATTTTTCTTGAAAAATGAATTCAGATTTTGATCTTTTAGTTACTGTTGGGCCTTGGTTATCTTGAGATGCCCCCTCACTTTCCCCAACAATGACTTTGTCATTTCGATCGTCTTTAGACACATTTTTGTTCTGATTACCTTCGGAATTGACTTTTTTAAAAAAAATTGTTAATGTTTTTTGTCTCAGTTCATCAGAATTACTACAGTAAGTGTTAGAAAATGGGTGATTTTTTGCACAGAGAAGTATCGTAAACAAGCACACGAATTTTCGAAAACTTATCCAGTCTTTTTATTGGCACAATAGTGCAGTTATTGAATGTCTGAATGTAAAAACCCACGGAGACTACAGTAGCAGTGTGTAAGCCACGTGAAGCGCATAGATTGATGATGCAGTGACACACTACAACAAAGATATAAATAGAATAATTTTATCGGTTGCCTAAACATTTTATCTTTCATCTTGACACAACATTATTAATCTCACGTCAGTCATGTCGGGAAATTTTCTGCGTGTAAACTATGCAACGTCCATCAGTATTTGCGTTTATTTTGAAGAAATTGTGCGGAAAATGCAGATTTTTGCGTGACTGCGACCTCTGGGTGCCGTTTTCAATTTTCGATCCTTTTGTTCTTCTACTCCTGATATTTTGGACTGTTGATCGATTGTTTCATATAAAAGACTACCGATAAGAGTCTTTGTAGAAGAAGTTCCCCAAATATATTATATTGACTTCACGAGAAAAAGAACTCTAAAAATGCTCCAAATTGTAAAAATACGACTTTTTGGATTTTCGATCTCTTTTTTCGGCTACCCAGGACATTTAAAAAAAATGATACAATGATTTCACACAACAGGCTAACTATTAGTTCTCGATTGACAAGAGTTTCATCGCGCTCCCTTCATTATAACCAAAGATATCGTGCCCTAAAGAATCAACAAATCAGCTTGCTTATCTCTGCTTACCCTATGCAGAAAATAGTCATCTTTGAACTCAATCAAGACATTGACATAGTGAACGTCTACACCAAGTTTGAACATTCTAGCTCAATAAGAAGGAAAGTTATTGTGTTTCAAAGTCTCGGCCCTTCAAATTGCTACTATTTTTCATTTTCAATTCAAAATGGTGACTACCAGTTGACCTAAATCAAAATTCTGCTCTGAACGTTTTTTAGGCATTCCTTCAAAGATTCAGAAAATATAACTCCCATGGGTAAGTGCAATATCGCAAAAGCCTTAGGGACTTTTCACGTTTCAAGATCGTGGCACTTCTGGTTTGACCGACAAACTCTGTATTTTGTGCACTAATCAGTAATTACTTGTCTAGTATCAAAAAAATATATTAGGTCATTCTGACCTATATTTCGATGGCTTTTTTGAAAATTTTGATCCTTAATTTCATGAAGAGGAGATAATTTAGAACATTTCTAATCATATTTCTGAAGTCGCATAGATAAAATCTGCTTACATGCTAAATTTCATGAAAGTCATACAACTATTAAAGAAGTTGATCAAATTGGTCATAACTTCCGGTTCGAAATCACAGCGACGAATTTTCGAAATTCGAAAATCTAATACTGCAGATTTTGAAGTAATTGTCTTAAGGTACTCAAAGAAAAAAGATTTAGTAACATAGGTCAAATAGTCACAAAGTTGCAGCATTGTAGGTCAAATGCATTCGTTCATAAAATTCGTGATTTCGGATTCGTAAAAGGTTTTGAAAATATATTTAATCAATAGCTACCACCCATTTTTGGGGGGATAGGTAAAAGTTTCAGACAGATCCTATGGTTAGATTCTGAGAAATCCAATTTGTGGATAAAACACAAAAAAAAAAAATAATAATAGCAATAATAATCTTAACAGAAACAATAAGCTTTCATATGAAATATGAAAGTGTAACTAAATCTGCTAAGCAAATATTAAAGCTTTCATATTCATGGTCAGTTTCTGCCGCATCTCATGAGTCATATAAAGAATCTTAAGAAGGAAAAAGAACGAGAAACAATTCAACCGGTTCAAATTCTACCGTAATTAAAAACAGAGTTGTTATGTTCAAATGTGATCAGTCAAATTGCTTATCGCTCCTAAGTCTAAGCAGAAAATTCTTAACATCAAACTTAGTCAAGGTAATGACATAATGAATTTATAGTTGGAGTTTCGACACTCTCAGTTCATTATAACCAAAGTTATCGTGCCCCAAAGTATCAACCAATCAGATTGCTTATCTCTGCTTACATTAAGCAGACAATGCTCATCTGTGCACTCCATCACGGCATTGACCTAATGAATGACTTCACCAAGATTGAACATTCTGCCCCAATTAGAAGGGGAGTTATTTTGTTTCAAATTCTCGACCAATCAAATTGCTCATCGCTCTGCATATCGATGGCAGACAATACTCATTCTCGAATGTATTCAAGGTATCGATGTAATGAAACTATACACTAAGTTTCATCACTCTGACTTAATTAAAACTGAAGTGAAAGTGTCCGAAATCATCAACCAATCAAATTGCTTATCTCTGCTTACCCTAAGCAGAAAATGCTCATCTTCGAACTCAATCAAAGCATTGACCTAATAAAGACCTACACCAAGTTTGAACATTCTAGCTGAATAACATCGAAAGTTATTGTGTTCCGAAATCTCGGCCAATCAAATTGCTTATCGCTCTACTTTCCCTGAGCAGAAAATGCTCATTGTCGAACTTAGTCAAGGTAGTGATTTAATGAAACTATACACTAAGTTTCATCACTATCACTTAATTAGAACTAATCAACGCTAGTTGACGCAATGACAGGCTTTATGATACAGCTCATATACAAAATGGTAAATTAATGAGTTTAAGTCAAAAGGTTGAGCTACTGTTTTAGATAGAATATTTAATTGTTTTAAAGAGACACGTTAAGGGTTGTTCATAGTTAAATGAAAGTTTAATTTTAAATAAGACGAACGTCGACCAATAAAATTAGGATTTAATAATGCCAGACTAATATTAAAATAAAGTTTTAAATTAAGAATAATTAATTATTGGTCCGATGGCAATGAAATGTTTTGATGTGAGGGATGAAATGTACGATGGGTGTCCACACTAAGTGGGTAAGGCGTTGGCCCGCTAGCAAGGAGGTCGGGTGTTCCATCTCTGCATTGGCCGAGAAAATTCATCTCGATTTTCCGGTGTGGTTCCCCCTTGTCAGTGAGGCAGAATGGAGGGTCTGACAAAGACAGCTGTCTAGTCGTTCGGATGGGACAAAAAAACAAGGTCCCGTGTACACATTGGAGTGCACGTAAAAGACCCCTTAGCAGTTGGAATTTGATATTGTTGAATAAGCTCTATACGATGACTAAATGTGCAGATTGTAGCCACCCACACTGCATGTTTCGCTTAGCAATGAAAGGGTAACGTTTTCAATTTTTGATCCCTTCGTTCTTCTACTCCTGATATTTTGGACTGTTGATTGATGGTTTCATATAAAAGACTACCGATAAGACTCATTGTAGAAGAAGTTTCCCAAAAATATTATGTTGACTTTACGAGAAAAAGACCTCTAACCATGCTCCAAATTGTAAAAATACGACTTTTGGGATTTTCAATATCTTTTTTTCGGCTACCCGGGACATTTAAAAAAAAATGATACAATGATTTCACACAACAGGGTAGCTATTAGACTCTTAATTGACAAGAGTTTCATCGCCCTCCCTTCATTATAACCAAAGTTATCGTACCCTAAAGAATCGACAAATCAGCTTGCTTATCTCAGCTTACCGTAGGCAGAAAATGCTCATCTTTCAACTCAATCAAGACATTGACCTAGTGAACCTCTACACCAAGTTTGAACATTCTAGCTCAATTTGAAGGAGACTTATTGTGTTCCAAAGTCTCGGCCCTTCAAATTGCTTCTATTTTTCATTTTCACTTCTAAATGGTGACCATCAGTTGACCTAAATCAAAATTCGACACTGAACGTTTTTTAGGTCATCCTTCAAGGATTCAGAAAATATAACTCCCGTGTCTGTAAGTATAATAGCAAAAAAGCCTTAGGGATTTTTAATGTTTCAAGATGGTGGCACTTCCGGTTCGATCGACAAACTCCATAGTTTGTGTACGAATCAGTAATTACTTGTCTAGTATCATATTTCAAAGATTTTTTTGAAAACTTTGATCCTCACCAAGGGGAGATAATTTAGAAAATTTCTAAGGACATCATTGAAGTCGCATTGGCACGATCTACTTACATTCTAAATTTCATGAAAATCGCACAACTATCAAAGAAATTGTCAAGTTGGTCTCGACTTCCGGTTCGAAATCACAGCGATGAAGTTTCGAAATTCGAAAATCCGAAATTGCAGATTTGAAGTAAATGTCTCAAGATGCTCAAAGAAAAAAATATATAGTAAAATAGGTCAAATATTCACATAGTTACAGCATTGTAGGTGAAATGTATTCGTTCGTAAAATTCGGTGATTTCGTATTCGTAAAATGAGAAAATATATTTAATCAAGGTTCGCACCCCATTTTGGGAGGGGGTAGGTCAAAATTTCAGAGAGATCCTACGGTTAGATTCTGGGAAATCCGATTTGCAGAAAATACACAACAAAAAAAAATTATAATAATAATCTGAACAGAAAGGTGTCAAAATAAGCTATTTACAACCCATACAGCGTCTTCATATATTAAAATACTTCTTCGATGCTTTCATAAACGTGTAGCAATAATCCATATGAAGAGAATGTATGTGAAAATTAGTTTGTAATATGAGCAGTTGCCGAGAAATGGGCAATTTTGCAAGAGTCACCCTTTATTCTATTTTGCCTGTAAATGGGTCAATTATTGACCTATTTTGTGCACCTTTACATGGCACGTCCTTTCAGTAATATTAGATTTGAAAACAATAATTTTTACTTTCAAAGAGTGGTACCGAACTGTCAAAATTGTAGTTTTTGCTAAATATACGTCACTTCCAGTGCTGCATGGAACTTTACCGGTGACAAAAAAAATCATATTTTGGACCATGGAGCATATGAACTTTGTTTTATACAAATTGGATAATAAATAATTCATATAGAACAGATAAACTGAATTAGCCATTAGCGACCAAGGAAAATTATCGAGACAAAAAATGTTCATATTTTTGCCCAAATCAGACATCCCTTTAAGCCTTGGTAAAAAGCCATCAAAAAATATTTATTTATGAAAAAGTTTTTTGCCGAAATTTAAATTTTCAAAATTTAGCATCTAATATTTCTGAAGATTCGTTAAATATCCAAAATGTAATGTACCGTAGCGTCTGCACCCTTTCATTGCGAAGCGAAACATGCAATATGGGTGGCTACAATCTGCACATTTAGAATTGCAACTGCTAATGAATCTATTATGTGCACTCCAGTTTGTACACAGGACCAGTATCATAAAGCCTGTCATTGTATCAACTAGCGTGGTTTCGAATCCCCGGTTGTACGTGACAAGGAGTAAGGTCGCCTGTCCAACCTGGTGGGTTTTCTTCCATTTCCTCCGGTTTCCTTCCACTGCTAAGACCTTTATGGGCAAGCGAAATATTGAATCAAAATCAAACCATATGTTAGTCCCGAAGTGATCTAGTTTGGGACACAACAACTCTTTTTCTAATGAGCTACACTTGGTGTAGGTGTTTATTAGGACAATAACTTGATGACTTTGGAACACAAGAACTCTTCTTCTAATTGGGGTACAATGTTCAAACTTGGTGTAGGTATTCACTAGGTCAATGTCTTGATGGAGTTCGAATATCAGCCTTTTCTGCGTTGGGTAAGCAGAGATGTGCAATTTGATTGGTTGATGATTCGGCACACAACGACATTAGTTCTAATTAAGTGATAGTGATGATACTTTGTGTATAGTTTCATTAAATCACTACCTTGACTAAGTTCGACAATGAGCATTTTCTGCTCAGGATGGAGTTCGAAAATGAGCATTTTCTGCTTAGAGTAAGCAGAGATAAGCAATTTGATTGGTTGATGATTTCAGACTTTTCACTTCAGTTCTAATTAAGTCAGAGTGATGAAACTTAGTGTATAGTTTCATTACATCGATACCTTGAATACGTTCGACAATGAGCATTTTCTGCCATGGATAAGCAGAGCGATGAGCAATTTGATTGGTCAAGAATTTGAAACAAAATAACTCTCCTTCTAATTGGGGCAGAATGTTCAATCTTGGTGAAGGCGTTCATTAGGTCAATGCTGTGATGGAGTGCGAAGAAGAGCACTGTCTGCTTACTGTAAGCAGTTATCAATCTGATTGGTTGATATTTTGGGGCACGATAACTTTGGTTATAATGAAGTCAGAGCTAAAAATTACCTTGACTAAGTTTGATGTTGAGAATTTTCTGCTTAGACTTAGGAGCGATAAGAAATTTGACTGATCACATTGGAACATAACAACTGTTTTTATACGCCCACATTGAAATGTGATATAAAATAATTAGTAGAATACAATATCAAAAAATAGGTTGCCAGGCAACGAAACATACGCCCACACAGCAGCTAAATCGTCCGGGCAGTCAACAAGAGTTGTCGCATATTAAAGGACAATATTGGTGCCAGTCATTATCACATATGTGATAGAACTGATTAAACACTTTCCAAATATAATATTAACACAGAGATCATCGCTACCATAGAGGAGTAATAAAGGATTCATGAATCGGAAGTGACGAACGCCAAAGGAAAACACGAGTTATTCCTCTATATAACTAACTGAAGTGAATAGTGATAACAGACACATGGGCGAATATCTGCTCACTAATAATTCCCTCGAAGACCTAAGGTTGCTGTGTGACACTGTGAGAGAATATCTTACAGTTCATAAAAAGAATTGACTGCCACTAGATAAGAGAACAGGAAAGAAAAACAGATTAAAAGTCTGTGCATTACCATGTTTTTATAAGATAGGGGAGACCGGGGCACATTGAACCACCATGGATATATCCTTTATAAATAATACTATACAACCGAACACTATACAAAAGTGAGATAACTTCTTAGACCCATTTCTCCATCAATAAGCCACATGCTGTCAATTATTTTCTTAGGCAGTGGATTTTTCAAAAAAGCGCTTAAAAGAGAAACATTTTCCATTCATGTTAACTTCTTAGCCTAGGAAATTCTTGTACTTAAGTTCATATATGTCTAATCTATACAATCCAGATAAACCGGGGTTTGATCCATTAAGAGGGCATATTGATTTTTTTTTTTTAAATTTTGATCATGAAATAAAGAGATCTTTAATAAAAACATTTGATATGAAATGAGGACAAACATGTATGTGAACAAAGTGGTTCAATGTGCCCCGGTTTCCCCTATAGAAGGAATAAAAACAAGGGGCTGTACGGAGTATTTCTATTTTTCCCGTGTTCTCTTATCTTATGACACTTAATTACTTTATTGTATCGTCAGATAACCTCTTGCAGTCCCATATATAACAACTTTTTGTCTTCGAAGGAATTATTAGTGAGCAGAAATTCGGCTGTTTATCTGTCATCACTCGTCACTTTAGTCATTCACATAGAGAGATAACTCGTGTTTTCCTTTGGCGTTCGTCACTTCCGATTCATGAATCCTTTATTACTCCTCTATGGTAGCGATGATCTCTGTGTTAATATTATATTTGGAAAGTGTTTAATCAGTTCTATCACATATGTGATAATGACTGGCACCAATATTGTCCTTTAAGTAATTATCAGAAAATCATTAGAATTTGTTTGGTTTTTATAAAGTTCTGCTCCATGCTAATGTAAAGTATACGAATCATTTAATATCATGGAATAAGCTGTCACCTCCACTGGATACGAAACATTTAATATTATGGCGACTTTTCGTACAATCAGGGGCCATAATTTAGGAAGTTACGATCAGATATGTCCAAATATCGACAGGAACCAAGATCTTTCAGTTTGACCAAAATTGAATTAAAATTGTGACCTCTACAGGGTACACAACCTTGATACAGTACACGCATCGCGGAGGTTTGATCAAACACGATTATCGTGTCGTTTTTTGTTAAAAATTTCCACGATAACGACACGATATTGCCACGATAAATAACTTGGTGTAGCAGATATACTGCCTCGATGTTATCAAACTGCCACGATATTTGAAATGTTGAATAGTTTTTTCAATAATCCTGACGCGAATAGCCACGCTGCAAAAAAAGAATGTACTTTTATGATGTTATATTTTAACGAAGTCCCATTCTGACAAATAAATCGGTAAATCACACCTCAAGTAATATCTTCGGTTTTAAATCACAAATGAATTAAAAAGTCTGCCTCTCCTGCTTTTAAGCCCACGTCGCCATAAAATGTATCCATAAAATTGTACCTTGTGTTGTGGAATACATGTTCATTAAAACGTGTCTCCGTCGGATAACACCTGGGTGAACTTTTCATACTGTCAATCAAGTTTCCAAATAACGTGAATATAAAAGAGCCATCAAACATCAAAAGGAAACGATAATTGACTAAAATAGAAGTCCTTTTAACAAAAAATAGTCTTGTAGACAATATGACTTTTATTGCAAATTGTCAGTAAGTGGACATTACCTAACATTGTTGCCCTCATTTTTTAAAAAAAAGCAATTGCAACTGGTACGTGACCAATCTGGATTCACACACAAAAAAGCTGTCGTTATCATGGTTAAATAAGAACGGACCACGATGGAAAGCCCCCCCCCCCCCAGAATACACGCTTTCAAAAAAATTGTGGATGTAGGTGTTTATTCAATGTTTAAATTGGTACAGATTGTTACATAACAGCGCGTCTTATGACGAAAACTATGTATAATCAGCATATTCGCAGTGGGCATATTCTGTCAATAAAATCATTCCTTAAACTACTGCCCCTTTTACTTGTGCATGCATTGTTAGTAAACTTTCTCTTTATGTGTAAAGATCAAAGTCAAATTGTCACCTAAATAACTCAACGAACGTTTCTATTAATAAAGTATATACATGTACCCACGTCGCGTATGTCAGTCATTCATCTACGAATGATCGCCATCTTATAAAAAGCGAATTCAGTTTATCTAAAAGGGGCTGCGGCGCAATTTAAGGAATTTTTTTTGACCCAATATTAACCAGTGCCAAATATTTTAAATAATGAGATAACGTCAATCAACAAACCAAACAATACGAGTTTACTTTATAACAAAAACATTGGTGAATTTATTATTATGTTTAAAATCATAAAGCTAATCAACAAATAATACTATTGCTTTTTATTACAAAAACATCGGTGAACTAATCTCGGTTTGATCGGCTTGCCAAGATAATGTATTATTGGGTAAATAAAACAATATAAACAACCAGTGAGTAATACAATTAAATTATTAAACAACAACAACAACGGCGGAGGGGTTTAATATAGGCTATTTCCGTTCCCCAATACCTATTAAGATACAAATCTGAATAAAAATATTGCTTATAAAAAAACAACTGCGTACCTGTTTGCTTGTGGACGAGTTTACTGACACCCGTTCAATATATGAATGAAACATCCGAACATTTGACCGTATTCATGCCATAGACCATAAATACCCTTATTAATAAAACCGTTTTAGTTTCCAAAAATTATCACGTCATATTCATTTTGATTGTTTTACCCCTCAACATGATCTCACGACCATTTCTTATGAATTGAAGCCTCCTTGATAGTGAGTTTAATAATAGTAGTATTAGAGTTATCGAGGTGTCAATTAGCCAAGAATGCAACACATCAAAGCGAAGAGAGGCGATTGCCTAACACAAAAAAACGTGCTTATTTAAATAGCACCAGTCACCTTTAACAACTTAAAAGTTGTTAAAGGTGACTGGTGCTATTTAAGGACTGACATTTGTGCACAATGTAATAAAATAATAACCACTATGATAAATTATTAATGAGCACCGGTGTGATTTTATTGACAGAATATTATGTCAATTGCAAATATGATGACTAAACATTATTTTGCCCATTACATGATCTGCAGTAGTCAACCTCCGAGTCTGTACCGATTTAAATAATTGAACAATCTCTAAAAACATGACTTTTACCGTAAAACAGTAATCACAATTCCTCGTTACATATTGGTTTTACATGTAGGGAAGGGATGGGGGTGTCCAGCCAAATACAAACCCCGTAGTTAGTCATATTGTAAGTGTTGCGTGGTTTTCTTTAATTTGACATTCTGCTAATTGAGAAAATATTTCAGTAATAAATACGGGTTATTTTACATGATATCTCTTCTCAAAATTTCCCTTACGTTTAATTTTAACCAAAACGCCCAAACTAATTGAGATGCAAAGAACAATCCATTGTGACCCCTCTTGAATGCCAACCATTTGCATATATATCAGAATCAATTTAACAATTGTGATTATTTTTTTAAAATAAAGATTCAAACCTTTTTGGGTAGTTTTTACTACTGACAATTTACAATACAAGTCGTACTGTCAAGATGACTACAACAGGATAATAATTTGTTGTAAAATGGGCGTGCAATTTTCTGTCAGTTGGTTTCTTTTGATGTCACGTGCCAATTTACTTTATCAAACCTTGATTGACAGTATGCATTCCCTAGACTCTCTGGTGTGGAAATGAAAAAATCAGCATTATATTATCGCCTTTATCGGACTGATACGTGTCCACGTCCATTCAGCAAAATGTGCTTCGTCTCAGGTGTCGAAGGCTTTTAATTCATTTGTGATTTAAACCAGAAAAGATATATTAGTTGAGGTGTGATTTACCAATACTGTATGCACCACGTGGCTTATTTGTCAGTATGTGAATTACTATTTGAATGGATAAAACAATTTAAACTACACCCCGGTAAGACCAGAATTGATTTGTGCGCATTTATTTTTTCCCGTAATATGAATAGATTTGTAATGGTCGAATGACGAAAGTATTAAAAATATGGAACATATTATGAAGTAATAACGTATTGGTTTCTTAAACATATTCTGTTTAGAAAAAGAATGAATAGTATCCGGGGTTTACCGAAAATTGTGTTTATTCCTTTTCCGATTTCGAACAAGCCATCAAATATTCGTGATTAGTGGGTAACTGATCTATAATAATTAATGTGCTACTGTATTTCACCTGAAATAAACCACGAGAGGCATGTTTTAATTAAAACACCGAGTCACACGGTGTTTTTGAGTCACACGGTGTTTTTAACACCGAGGCACTGCTATCGTGTCCCTCTATATTTCCTCGATATTCACTCGGTAAATCATGAAATTCCACGATAGAAAACACGGTAATATCGTGTTTGATCAAACCTCCGCGATGCGTGTTCTGTATATCATATTTTTACACTATTCGTGTAAAAATGGCAGCCATTTTGTTCATCAATTTTGGTCCGATGTTCACAAAATTCAAACTGAAAATTCATTACAGTGTAATGGTGATATAATCAAATGTTTTTGAACTCCATAAAGGCAATTTTCCGTATAATCAGAGGCCATAATTCAGGAAATTACAATCCGATATGCGCAAATATCGCAAGGAACCAAGATCTTTAGGTTATAAAAATGTATTTCAAGTTTCATCAAAAACGTATTAAAATTGTGACCCCTATAGGGTTCACAATCTTGATATACCATATTTTTACACCATTTGCGTACAAACGGCGGTCATTTTGTTTGTCAATTTTGGTCCGATTTTCATGAAATTCAAACTCAACCTAGATTACCCTGTAACGGTGATATAATCAAACGTTTTTTTAAATCAGGTAATAATTGTTACCTCCAGAGGGACCACAAGGTGATAAAGGCGATTTTTAGTACAATCGGGCCATAATTCAGGAAGTTACGATCCAATATGCGCAAATATCGAAAGGAACCAAGATCTTTATGTTATAAACATGTATTTCAAGTTTCATCAAAATCAGTTCAAAATTGTGACCTCTATAGGGTCCACAACCTTGATATAACATATTTTCACACTATTCGTGTACAAACAGCGGCCATTTTGTCCGTCAATTTTGGTCCAATTTTCACGAAATTCCACATCATCTTTTATAACAATGTAACGGTGATATAATCAAACGGTTTTTTAAATCGGATAATAATTTTGACCTACAGAGGGGCCACAAGCTAAAAAAGGCAATTTTTCGGTCAATCACGGGACATAATTCAGGAAGTTACGATCAGATGGGCGCAAATATAGAAAGTACCCAAGATCTTTGGGTTATAAACATACATGTCAAGTTTCATCAAAATCGGTTCAAAATTGTGACCTCTATATAGGGTCCACAACCTTGATATAACATTTTTTCACACTATTCACATACAAACGGCGGCCATTTTGTCTGTCAATTTTGGTCCGATTTTCACGAAATTCGAGCTCAACCCCCAAAACTATGTAACGGTGATATAATCAAACGTTTTTTTGAATCGGATAACTATTTTGACCTCCACAGGGAACACAAGCTAAAAAGTGTGATTTTTCGGACAATCAGGGGCCATAATTCAGGAAGTTACGATCCGATATGCGCAAAGATCGAAAGGAACCAAGATCTTTCGGTTATAAACATGCATTTCAAGTTTCATGAAAATCGGTTCAAAATTGTGACCTCTATAGGGTCCACAACCTTGATATAACATATTTTCACACTATTCGTGTACAAACAGCGGCCATTTTGTCTGTCAATTTTGGTCCGATTTTCACGAAATTCTAACTCAACCCCCATAACTATGTAACGGTGATATAATCAAACGTTTTTATACGCCCACATTTTCATGTGGACGTATATTGTCGTCGCCCCTGTTCGTCCGTCCGTCCACAATTGTTTGTGAACAGTCTACAGGTCACAATTTTTATCCGATTTCAATGAAACTTAAAACATAGGTTTATCACCCTAAGATCTCGGTTCTTTTCGATATTGGCATGTATCGGACAGTAACTTCATGGGTTATGGCCCCTGATTGTACGAAAATCACGTTTTTTTAGCTTGTGAACAGTGTAGAGGTCACAATTTTGAACCGATTTGGATGAAACTTGAAATGCATGTTTACAACCCATAGATCTTGGTTCCTTTCGATATTTGCGCCAATCGGATCGTAACTTCCTAAATTATGGCCCCTGATTGTCCGAAAAATTGCCCTTTTTAGCTTGTGGTCCCTCTGGAGGTCAAAATTGTTATCCGATTTAAAAAACTGTTTGATTATATCACCGTTCCATGGTTATGAAGGTTGAGTTCGAATTTGGTGAAAATCGGACCAAAATTGACGGACAAAATGGCCGTCGTTTGTACGCGAATAGTGTGAACATATGTTATATCAAGGTTGTGGACCTTATAGAGGTCACAATTTTGAACCAATTTTGATGAAATTTGACATGTATGTTTATAACCCAAAGATCTTGGTTCCTTTCGATATTTGCGACCATCGGATCGTAACTTCCTGAATGATGGCCCCTGATTGTCCAAAAAATCGCCCTTTTTAGCTTGTGGTCCCTCTGGAGGTCAAAATTGCTATCCGATTTAAAAAAACGTTTGATTATATCACCATTCCATGGTTATGAAGGTTGAGTATGAATTTTGTGAAAATCGGAACGAAATTGACGGACAAAATGGCCGCCGTTTGTACGCGAATATCGTGAAAATATGTTATATAAAGATTGTGGACCTTATAGAGGTCACAATTTTGAACCGATTTTGATGAAACTTGACATGTATGTTTATAACCCAAAGATCTTGGTTTCTTTCGATATTTGCGCCCATTGGATCATAACTTCCTGAATTATGTCCCCAGATTGTCCGAAAAATCGCTTTTGTTCGCTTTTGGTCCTTCTGGAGGTCAAAATTATTATCCGATTTAAAAAAAACGTTTGACTATGTCACCGTTACATGGTAATGAAGAGAGAGTTAGAATTTCGTGAAAATCGGACTAGAATTGACAGACAAAATGGCTGCCGTTTGTACACGAATAGTGTGAAAATATGTTATATCAAGGTTGTGGACCCTAAAGAGGTCACAATTTTGAATCGATTTTGATGAAACTTGACAGGTATGTTTATAACCCAAAGATCTTGGTTCCTTTCGTTACTTGCGCCCATCGGGTCATTACTTCCTGGATTATGTCCTCTGATTGTACGAAAAATCACCCTTTTTAGCTTGTGGTGCCTCTGGAGGTCACAATTATTATCTGATTTAAAAAAAAACCGTTTGATTATAAAAACCAAACAAATTCTAATGATTTTCTGATAATTCCTTAATATGCGACAACTCTTGTTGACTGCCCGGACGATTTGGCTGCTGTGTGGGCGTATGTTTCGTTGCCTGGCAACCTATTTTTTTGAATCGGATAACAATTTTGACCTCCACAAGGAACACAAGCTAAAAAGGGTGATTTTTCGGACAATCAGGGGCCATAATTCAGGAAGTTATGATCCGATATGCGCAAATATCGAAAGGAACCAAGATCTTTCGGTTATAAACATGCATTTCAAGTTTCATGAAAATCGGTTCAAAATTGTGACCTCTATAGGGTCCACAACCTTGATTTTCACACTATTCGCGTACAAACGGCGGCCATTTTGTCTGTCAATTTTGGTCCAATTTTCACGAAATTCGAACTCAACCCCAATAACTATGTAACGGTGATATAATCAAACGGTTTTTTGAATCAGATTACAATTTTGACCTCCACAGGGAGCACAAGCTAAAAAGGGTGATTTTTCGGACAATCAGGGGCCATAATTCAGGAAGTTACGATCCGATACGCGCAAATATCGAAAGGAACCAAGATCTTTCGGTTATAAACATGCATTTCAAGTTTCATCGAAATCAGATCAAAATTGTGACCTCTACACTGTTCACAAGCTAAAAACGTGATTTTTCGTACAATCAGGGGCCATAACCCATGAAGTTACAGTCCGATACCTATATTTTAAGTTTCATTGAAATCGGATAAAAATTGTGACCTGTAGACTGTTCACAAACAATTGTGGACAGACGGACGGACAGACGGACGGACGGACAGGGGCGACGACAATATACGTCCACATAAAAATGTGGGCGTATAAAAACCATCGCTTTATCCAACGTTTCTTCGGTAAAGAAAACTAAATACAAAATGACTGGAAGTCAGTTATGACATCATAGGAAGTTATGACATCGTGGGAATGATGACGTCATAGACTTAGATACATAACAAGAAAGGTTAGCATAAGTAAAACTTAGGAAAAATTAAAGAAGAATTATGCATGGTTATTAATGATTTTGAAACCCCCTGGATTTAACTCATTTAAACCATTAGGCCAAACTGAATTAAGTCTATGAATGCACAGAATTTCTGCTGTGTTCAATTTTTTCTGATCATTATCAGGAATTTTTTGTACTATGGTACACACGAAATCATGACCAGGTATATTTTAAATGGGAGGCTACATGGGGGGAATGGCCAGGTTTTTTAAGCTTTATATTGCTTCTATGCTTATTAAGTGGAGTGCTGAAAGGAGTAATGGTTTGATCTACATATTGCATATTACAGGTTTTACATGTTAATGTTAAACAATATACAACATAAGAACTTGCACAGGTGACAGAGTCTCTAATCTTGAATGATTTCATGTCTTTACTGGTTACTTCTTGAATATTGCACTTAGTCTCGCATGATTTGCATAATTTTCGTAAACAAGGTTGACAGCCGTATGAAATTTTGTCCTTAATATGGTTCTTACTAGTGTCAGAAGTTCTCAACTTATTTTCTTTCAAGATATTGCCAATAGTATGATTCTTTCTCTCTGCTATTATTATTTTGCTGCTATTCATGATTTTTGTCATGCGTGAACTTGTGTCTAAAATACTTCTGTCTTTAATCATTTGGTGAAGATGAGGTTGTCGAGGGTCAAAGGTAGTTGTCCAAGGTCAATAATTCAGTCCTGGTCTTCTGATCTGCTCGGTTAAATGCCTTTAGAATAATTTTTTTAGGATATCCGGATTGTTTAAGATAGGATCCAAAATTTTTTAGGTTTGATTTGGTCGAGCTATCTTTACTACAAATACGTTTTATACGTAAAGCACCACTGTAAGGTATAGCGTTAAAGGTGTGTCTGGGGTGACAACTTTATGGAGGAAGATAATGATGGCAATCTGTTTTCTTGTCAGCTTGTCACAGGGAAGCAAAGAAAATAATGGAGCATTAGTTACATACGTGTATAGAAATACAATATCTCGTTAATGATAGGGACACAAATTTTTGGTTTCCCATTTTCATAATAATATTTCGACACTGCAACCATTCTGTCACGTGATCCCCGAATACCAAGGAAGCGATAATTTTCAGGTATCGAAGAATACTATTATTTTAGACTCGGCAATTATAACGTTCAGCATTTATACACTGTATGCAAGAGGAAAATTCGTGTCACAACGTAATTTCTGGGACACTAAACTTTGATTCGAACTTATTCAGAAAATATCCATTCGCCGGGCCATCGACTGCTTTGGATATGTTTATCATGTGACCGTAAACTAAACATCTCTGTCTGACATAATTCACAGGTAATAGACGGCGTTACCGGTGGCATAAACAAGCACTTCGTAAATTGAACGAGGGACGCAATTTTGAATATAGATAAAGCTAATAAAATTTTTACGGACAATTTTACACAATACATCTGATTACGTATTCGGAATTTGTTATTTATTACAACGCCAACAAGATGGAATAGAGATGAAACATTTTGGTTTTATTTTTCAAGTTAATATTGTGGCTAAATTGACAAAAATACAACGTAAATATTGGGGACACAAAAATTTACGTTGTGAGGCGTGAATAAAAATCCTCCGACTGAGATTATTTAACATTTGTTTAGATATGAAAAATTACCTAACGAAATTTACATCTTCTGCTGCATGTCTTATGAAAATATTTGGAAATATTAGTATTTTGCTCAACATGGTCTAGTTGTTAAAATGTTGAGTAAAAAATGTCCCCAAAACGTAACACAAAATTTCAGGGACACCATGAATTGCAACATAAAAAAAATTAACCACAAACCGATTTTCTAGGTTTTTATAGAACTTAAGTATAAAATAATAAACATATTACATGATGAATTACTTTTTATACGCCCACATTGAAATGTGGTCGTATATTGTCGTCCCGTCCGTCCGTCCGTCGGTCCGGCGTCCACAATTGCTTGTGGACGCTCTACAGGCTAAAGTTAATATCCGATTGACTTTAAATTTATACACAGTGTTTAAGCTCATGAGACGAAGAAGCCTATTGTTTTTCAGCGATTTCCGATAATATCTACCAGAGTTATGGCCCTTGATCACTTCAAAAAATCTTATGGACGCTCTAGAGGCCAAAGTTAATATCCGATTGACTTTAAATTTATACACAGCGTTTAAGGTCATAAGACGAAGACGCCTATTGATTTTCAGCGATTTCCGATAATTAGTGCCAGAGTTATGGCCCTTGATCACCTCAAAAAATCTTGTGGACGCTCTAGAGGCCAAAGTTAAGATCCGATTGACTTTAGATTTATACACAGTGTTTAAGGTCATGAGATGAAGAAGCCTATTGATTTTCGGCGATTTCCGATAATTAGTGCCAGAGTTATAGCCCTTGATCTCTTTAAAAAAATCATGTGGACGGTCTTAAGGTCAAAGTTAATATCCGATTGACTTTAAATTTATACACAGTGTTTAAGGTCATAAGACGAAGACGCCTATTGATTTTCAGCGATTTCTGATAATTAGTGCCAGAGTTATGGCCCTTGATCACTTCAAAAAATCTTGTGGACGCTCTAGAGGCCAAAGTTAATATCCGATTGACATCAAATTTATACACAGTGTTAAAGGTCATAAGACAAAGACGCCTATTGATTTTCAGCGATTTCCGATAATTAGTGCCAGAGTTATGGCCCTTGATCACCTCAAAAAATCTTGTGGACGCTCTGGAGGCCAAAGTTAATATCCGATTGACTTTAGATTTATACACAGTGTTTAAGGTCATAAGACGAAGAAGCCTATTGATTTTCAGCGATTTCAAATAATTACTGCCAGAGTTATCTCCCTTGATAACTTCAAAAATTCTTGTGAAGCTATAGAGGCCAAAGTTACCATCCGATTGACTTCAGATTGATACATAGAGTTTAAGGTGTTGAAACGAACAAGTATTTTGATTTTCAATGAATTTAGATAACTGAACAGCTAAATCCATGATATTAAATGTTTCATGTATATACTAATTGTTAGCGTGGAGTAAAACTTTATAAAAAGCAATCAAATTCTAATGATTTTCTGATAATTACATAATGAGTTGTTACTCTTAATCAGTTTTTAGTGTATTACAAATGTTTCATTAGCGAAAAAAGTAAAAATATGCGACAACCCTTGTTGACTGCCCGGACGATTTAGCTGCTGTGGGCGTATGTTTCGTTGCCTGGCAACCTATCTTTTAAATAATTGGTGATCAGAAAATAGGTATTTATGCTGCTTTGAGCAATGATATGTATGAATTTTCAATTGGACTCCTCATTTATGGAATGACCCAGGTGTATTTTGGTCCAAGGTCTACAATGTAGTAAGGTCCGAGCCACTTCTTGCAAAGTTTTGGTGCTAATCCTACCTTGAATTTTGAACAAAACAACCATACCTTTGTTCCCTTTTCAAATCTTGGTTCTTCCTATTTCTTATCATGCTGCCCTTTGTATTTTTGTTGAGCCCTTTCCATATTCGCTGCTGCAATTTTTCTGTTGATTTCTAGTTGCTCAATGACTTTTGTTAGGTAGTCCTTACTTGATCTTGGTAGCGTTTCTTTGGGTATCAACTGAAAATCAAGCGGAATACGCATTTCTTTCCCAAAAAGCATTGCGAATGGGGAGGAACCAGTTGATTGTGTGGCTGGACTTAGTCTGTAAGCCATCATGACACCTGGTAGTAAATCTGGCCAGTTAGTATGATTCTCATCGCAATACATCCGTAATGACTGGATAATGAAAGAATTCATTCGCTCACATGCTGCATTGGTCTGAGGATGGTACGGTGTGGTATGGGTTCGCTTGATCTGAAACAATTCTGAAAGTGCCTTGATTAATGATGACATGAAATTTTGACCGAGATCGGAGCAGAGTGACTTTGGAGCTCCATACCTGGTAAATATTTCTTTGTACAGTACATTAGCAATTTCAGGAGCTTGCTGTGTCTTTAAAGGAAATGCTTCTGGCCATTTGCTAGTACTTTCAGCAAGTAATAGAACATATTTGTAACCATCTGGTGTAGGAGTTAACTGAATACATCCATATGCCATCTACTGAAAATCTCGTTAACTGGTAGAGATTGAGTGGAGTTTTCTTTCCATGGAAATTTCTCTTACATCTTTGGCAATCTTCACAGGTCTTGACATACTGATGAATATCATTGAACATATTGCGCCAGTAGTACTTCATTCTGATGGTTTCAAATAATCTCTCTTGGCCTTGATTACATCCACCAAAATTTGAGTCATGGTATGCAATTAAGACATCATTTTGAAGTGCTTTGGGTACTGCCAATAATTTTCGAAATTTTTCCTCCTCGTTTGGGCCTTTATATTTTAGTTTCCGCATATAGAACAAGATTCCATCTTCTAATTCATAATCTTTGGCCCTAATGTTGATGGATTTCGCCATCTTCTCGTCATCAGGCAGTATATTACTTTCTTTAAAGATTATGATATCCGATAGATCTTCACAATTACGTTGCAGGTGGCATAAATTTGGATCATTTAAAATTGTGCAAGAATTGTGATTACATTGATCATCTGGAACATCAGCTGCAGCGACTAGTGGGAGAGTGCATGAGGAATACTGCACTTCATATCGGTCTGTCTCATACTCGAATGTGTAGATTTTTTCTAGCTTTTTCTCCTGGCAGCAATAGACTGGCTGATTGTCAAGGAACTTATTTGGATTGTCTGATGGAGGGTAAATTCTTCTTGATAAGCCATCAGCATTTCCATTCTTGGAACCTGCTCTATGTTGGATGTCAAAGTTATATTCTCCTAAAAGCATAGACCATCTTCCAAGGCGACTAGTTTTATCCTTAATGCTTTTTATACGCCCACATTGAAATGTGGTCGTATAATGTCGTCGCCCCCGTCCGTCCGTCCGTCGGTCCGTCGGTCCGTCCGTCGGTCCGGCGTCCACAATTGCTTGTGGACGCTCTACAGGCTAAAGTTAATATTCGATTGACTTTAAATTTATACACAGTGTTTAAGGTCATGAGACGAAGAAGCCTATTGTTTTTCAGCGATTTCCGATAATAACTACCAGAGTTATGGCCCTTGATCACTTCAAAAAATCTTGTGGACGCTCTAGAGGCCAAAGTTAATATCCGATTGACTTTAAATTTATACACAGCGTTTAAGGTCATAAGACAATGACGCCTATTGATTTTCGGCGATTTCCGATAATTAGTGCCAGAGTTATGGCCCTTGATCTCTTTAAAAAATCTTGTGGACGCTCTAAAGGTCAAAGTTAATATCCGATTGACTTTAAATTTATACACAGTGTTTAAGGTCATAAGACGAAGAAGCCTATTGATTTTCAGCGATTTCCGATAATTAGTGCCAGAGTTATGGCCCTTGATCACTTCAAAAAATCTTGTGGACGCTCTAGAGGCCAAAGTTAATATCCGATTGACTTTAAATTTATACACAGTGTTTAAGGTCATAAGACGAAGAAGCCTATTGATTTTCAGCGATTTCCGATAATTAGTGCCAGAGTTATGGCCCTTGATCACTTCAAAAAATCTTGTGGACGCTCTAGAGGCCAAAGTTAATATCCGATTGACTTCAAATTTATACACAGTGTTTAAGGTAATAAAACAAAGACACCTATTGATTTTCAGCGATTTCCATTAATTAGTGCCAGAGTTATGGCCCTTGATCACCTCAAAAAATCTTGTGGACGCTCTGGAGGCCAAAGTTAATATCCGATTGACTTTAGATTTACACACAGTGTTTAAGTTCATGAGACGAAGAATCCTATTGATTTTCTGCGATTTCAAATAATTACTGCCAGAGTTATCTCCCTTGATAACTTCAAAAATTCTTGTGACGCTATAGAGGCCAAAGTTACCATCCGATTGACTTCAGATTGATACATAGAGTTTAAGCTGTTGAAACGAACAAGTATTTTGATTTTCAATGAATTTAGATAACTGAACAGCTAAATCCATGATATTAAATGTTTCATTTATATACTAATTGTTAGCTTGGGGTAAAACTTTATAAAAAGCAATCAAATTCTAATGATTTTCTAATAATTACATAATGAGTTGTTACTCTTAATCAGTTTTTAGTGTATTACAAATGTTTCATTACCGAAAAAAGTAAAAATATGCAACAACCCTTGTTGACTGCCCGGACGATTTAGCTGCTGTGGGCGTATGTTTCGTTGCCTGGCAACCTATCTTTAACCATTTGAGAGAAATATGATTAGTAAATACGAGAAATTCTTGGTTAACTATGTATGGCCGGTATGTTTTTACAGCTTCAACTAGCGCTAAGCCTTCTTTTTCAGAAATTGACCATTTCTTTTCGGCGCCATGTAATGCTCTACCTCCGTAAGCAACCACATATTCTCTATTTTGAGGGGGTTGGGATGGCCTAGTGGACTAGAGTGCCGCGCTTCGACCTCTAGCTGGCCGGTCACATCTGGCTTGCGGCTGTGGTTTCGAGCCCTGGTGTGAGCGTATGTGGCATGGAGATAGGGGCGCCTTCTCAACCTCGTGGGTTTCCTCCGTCACTCTGGTTTCCTCCCACTGCTAAAGACTCCTACGCGCAAGCGAATTATTGAAATAAAATTAAACCATATGTTAGTCCCGAAATGACCTAGTTTGTGTTGAGTGGACGTTAAACCCCATTTCTCTCTCTCTTTCTCTATTTTGATCATCTTTCTGCCCTAAAACAAAGCCAATAGAATCATTAGATGCATCTGTTGAAATAATAAATTGTTTTCTGAAATCTGGATATTTCAGAATTGGACCTGAAGTTAGATGCTTCTTAAGATTCTCAAATGCAACATCACATTCTTTTGTCCATAGAAATGTTGCGTCCTTTTGCAGTAAAGCATTTAAAGGAGAGGCAATCTTCGAATGATTTTTGATAAATTGTCTATAATAGTTACAGGTTCCTAAAAAACTATGTACCTGTTTCACATTCTTTGGTGTAGGAAATTCTGTTACTGCTCGTATTTTGTCTTCATCAACGCTAATGCCTTCTTTACTTAAAATGTGTCCCAAATGTTTAACTTTCTTCTTAGCAAATTGACATTTTGATGGTTTTACTGTTAGATTTGCTTCGCGAAGTCTGTTGAAGATTTGCCGTAAATCATTTAACCCATTTAACCCTGAGCCAATGAAAAGATTAGCTGCCCTAACCCTAAGCTCATTGAACCAGCAGGGCCCATCTCCCTAAGCCTATTAGAGGATTATTGTTAATCCTAATACCCTCAACAAAATTGCAAATAATTTAAAAAATATTTTTTATACATAAAAATACTCTGTTACAAAAATGTTCACATTGCTGTGTTCTTTCCAATGATATAAAATTCAATTTTACAAAGTAGCATGTATATTACTATAAATAATGACTTTTCTCTATCATATTGGCAAAATAATGTGAAAAAGTATCCCTTACGATTTTTAAAAAAAAAATAAAACAAAAATATAATCCCTCGTGTTGGCAGCAGTGTTCTAAGTAAATATAAATATAACTTTTAAAAAGAAATATCACCCCAAATAACGGTCACTTCATCGCCTACGGCATTTAACATTTCTGCCTTTCATTGGATATATGACCGGAATTGTCGTTTTCTTTGCTTCACTGCGTCGAAAATAAAAATATATATTTGAAATCTTCGACAGTGTAATATTCCCCTATTTAGCTTGTGTTAAACCCTAAAAGTTTTGATTCAATTTAGCTTTCCAAAGTCTAGAATTATTAACCGTAAGTTTCGTGTTGTCATCTGTTTGATCGAGCGAATCCAAGATGGCGGCGACTCGCTTGATCTCGGCTCGAGTATACACATTCTTCGCATCATAACGTCAAAAAAAATAATAAATAGTTGATTTCTTCGACATTATCATATTCCACAATATACCTGGCAGTAAATCATAAAATCTGATTCTATTTCACTCTCAATATCGTATAATTATTTGCCATAAGTGACAGCTTGAAAATATTGGAATAGTGCCAAATTGAATGACAAGGTGTGAATTTTCACCTCTGACCTGTTACGTAAATACTGAAAGATCCGGTGTTGAAACATATATTTTTTATTGGATGATTAGCGAATTAAACATTCCTTTTCATCGCGGGTTTTACTTTTATTACCCAATCACCATTAATAAATGAAATAGAAACAATAGAAGTAAGTTGATTGATTTCTCGCTTGGGTTCGCTAATGCCGTTGCCAAGTATGAAGGGTCCGCGAGTTGATTCGCTACCGTCAGCCACGTGCCGCGAGTTGTTTCGCTACCGTAAAAAATGGGTAGTAATCGTTGAGGTGACCAGTCGCAAAATCTTAGCTCAAGAAACTAGTGAACCGTGACAATATATTTTCTTAGGAAACTGGACAAAATATGAGATATTACCTTCTCTGGATACTAAGTGCAGTAATATCTCTAAATATGGCTTTAAATAAGAATAGCAATATTGATTTTGAGAAAAAGAGAGGACGAGAGAGTGAAGGAGAAACCCCTAAACCCATAAACAAACAAAATAAAATGGAGGATCTTGGCGATGATGTCAGTGATAGCTCAACTGACCATAATGTTTCGATGCAACTGGATAAAATTTTAAGGAACATATGTGAGTTGAAAGAAAACCAGAATAACATGAAGGAAATGTTTAAATCTAAATTAGACGAATTAACAGAAACATTTTATTCAAAGATTTCTTTGTTGAAAGAGGAAATATCGACTGACCTAAATACAGAAAGATTAAGACTTGACCAATTAGATAATAGTGTGAAAACTTTAAAGAATGAAGTGATGTCTATTAAGGAAAGTGAGCGAAGTTTAGTACAGAGTAACGAGTTCACCATTGTGGCGTTTGGATTACAGTATGACAGAGAAGAAATCATAGAAGAGAAGGTGAAAAGATTGATAGTGGCTTTGGGAGAGCAAGTGTCAGAAAATGTTAAAATTACTCACGTGTCAAGGTTAAACACCAAGAAAGGAAAACCTGGAATTGTGAAATTTTCTCTAGAGAATGTAGATCAGAAAATACTTGTTCTGAGAAACAAAATGAAGCTGAGAAAAAGTGATTATTCTGATGTGTATCTCACAAGGGCAAAATCATTCATTGAAATACAAATGGAACAAAACTCAAGGGAGATTATTCGTCGTCTTCCTAACAACACAGATTTGAGAGTAAACTCTAATGGGAGGATTTTTCAAAAGAAAATAAACGCTGCAGAAGGTAGTGATTTATAGCAGATAGAATCATCACCAACTTTAGATTCGGGACTTAGGATGTGTACTCTAAATGTATGTGGACTTAAATCGAAAATAATGGGACCAGATTTCGAAGAGTTTATAACAGATTTTGATATTGTGTGCCTGACAGAGACTAAACTTGGCAATACGGATGAAATACGTATAGATAACTTTACATTGTTTGTGAAGAACCGGAAAAGAAGTAAAATTAATTCAGGTGGAGTCGCTGTCCTGGTGAAGAATAAGTATATATCGTTTATAAATGTACATGATACTGATGATGACTTTTCGCTGTGGTTCACGATGAACGAACAAATACTAGGCTTTAAGTTGATATGCTGTGTAGCCTATATCCCACCAGAAAACACAAGATATAGTAAGATAGAAATGTTTGACATATTAGAAACACGTTATCTAGAACTTTACCAAAAGGATGTTGAATTTTGTTTAACTGGTGATTTTAACGCCCGAACTGCATCATCACAAGATATTGATAATCAGATAGTCGACGACATATCAAATCAACCACTGAATGATCTCATGGAAGTTGTTCTAGAAGAAAGACGAGTGATGGAACAATATTTTGACGACAGCCAAAAATGTACAGCTGGTAGGCGGTCTGAAGACAAGATATTAAACAGGTATGGCGAAAGATTAAATGAACTCTGTAGTAATGTAGGACTATATTTTTTAAATGGCAGATGCGGACAGGACATAAACTTTGGCAAATTCACATGCAATGAAACTTCTGTTGTAGACTACTGTATATGTTCCCCCAAAGTATTACCATGTATTGAAGACTTCTATGTAAATGACTTTAATTCTTTATTATCAGATAAACATAATGCCGTATGCTATGAAATCCGTAAAAGAAAAAATAAACAACAGTTGACCCGAGCAGTTGAAGAGACAGTAACTAATGTTACCAAAGTCAGATGGAAAGATGATCTCCAGCATGAGTTCTGTGCCAATATAGACGAGAATAAACTTTGTGATATAGAGAAAAGTATTGAAAATTTAAATATAGGGGAGGCAAACAAAACCTGCATAAATCACATAGTTACGGAGATTGGAAATGTGTTTCGTAATAGTGCTATTAAATCACAAATAAGTAAACATATCATAATTAGAAATAATTCCACGACTAGTATGGGGAAATCTAAATCAAAGCCATGGTTTACTGAACAATGTGCAGTTAAGCGACGATTATTTTTCAAGAGAAAGAAACACTACCAAACGAGTCAATCAGAAGCAAATAAAGTTAAATTAAGCGAAGCCAGTAAAGCATATAAAAGACAATTGAAATATGAGTACAGTTTATATTTCAAAAATTTTAATCATGATTTGAAATCATTACACCGTACTGACACTAAGGAATATTGGAGAATCTTAAACCAGGATCGTGAATATTATACAAACAATGATAATCCATTGGAACTCTCCGAATTGTATAAACATTTCGCCGCTTTAAACAGTGGCGATAAAATACCCGACAAGACGAATAATCAGATACTCGAAAAGGCTCTTCTGGACTCTGATTGTGCTTTAAATGTTCCATTTACAGAAAAAGAAATAAAATCGTGTATACACAAATTGAAAAATAATAAGGCACATGGTGTTGACTTTATCATAAATGAATACATTAAATATACCGAAGCTTCTTTCATTAGTCTTTATGTTAAGTTATTTAATTTGATATTAGATACAGGAATTATACCAACTGAATGGGTAACAGGGGTTATTAGCCCAATTTACAAAAATAAGGGAGATAAGCAAGATGTGAATAATTATAGAGGAATAACATTGCTAAGCTGTCTGAGCAAATTATTTACATCAGTAATAAATGAGAGATTGTCAAACTTTATTGAATCATGTCGCATAGTTGGTCCAGAGCAAGCAGGCTTTCGAAAAGGATTCTCCACTACCGATCATATTTTCACCCTTAAACACATAGTAGATATATACTTGCAGAAGAAACGCAGGCTTTATGCCATTTTCTTTGACTATCGGGGTGCTTTTGATATGATTCCTAGATCACATCTATGGAATAAAGTTTTAGACTGTAAAATCAATGGTAAACTATTCATTTTGATTTATAATATGTATAAACATGCTAAATCTAGTGTTAGGATAAATAACAAACTGTCTGAAACTTTTAAGTGTATGGTAGGTGTTCGTCAAGGTGAAAATTTATCACCTCTGCTATTTTCTATATACCTCCAAGACTTAGAATCATCTCTGTCCAAAAATTATACTGGATTAAGGCTCTTAAAACAAGAAATAACTGATCATTTACACGAACGTAACGACTTTGATGTATTGGTAGATTTATTTGTTCTTCTTTATGCAGACGACACCATAATCCTTGCTGAGTCTGAAGAGGAGCTTCAAGATGCTGCGAATGCCATGTACGATTATTGTTCCAAGTGGAATCTTGAAGTTAATACCTCTAAGACAAAGGTTATGGTGTTTTCAAGAGGTAAAATAAGGAAAAGGCCCATCATTAAATATGGTAATTCTATATTAGATGTTGTCGATGATTATGATTATCTTGGTATTAAATTCAATTATAACGGAAAGTTATGCAAAGCCATCAAGTCACTATATACAAAAGCTAGTAGCGCATGTTTTCACTGTTGAAGAAAGCAAATAAATTACACTTAGACATAGATACACAACTCCAACTATTTGATAAATTAATAACCCCAATATTACTGTATGGAAGCGAGGTGTGGGGTAATGGAGATATAACTTTATTACAGAGATTACAATTGAAATTTTGTAAAATATTATTAGGCGTAAAAAATACTACTCCTAATGTAATGGTATATGGCGAACTCAGGGTCTTCCCGATCGATATTTACGTAAAGTGTAAAATGGTTTTATACTGGCATAAAATTATCACTGGAACCCCTAACAAGTTTACATATAGCATTATGTTGTTTATCAGTACTGTATATAATAATTTTAGTTGGATTAATAACGTTAAATCGATCCTAGATAATGCTGGTCTTTCTTATATATGGCACCAGCATGGTCAAAATGTCAATCGCAAATGGTTAAAGCAAACGTTATTAGAAAAACTAAAAGATGAGTTTGTGCAAAACTGGAATACAAAAATATCAGAAAGCAGTAAATGTATCAATTATAGAATATTTAAGAAACAGTTTAAATTAGAAGACTACATGTTAAATCTACCCCCCAAATTTCGTAAGTATCTCTCGAAATTGCGATGTAGAAGTCATAGATTGCCTATCGAGACTCTATCGTATACCAATATACCAAGACAGGAAAGGAAATGTCATCTTTGTAGACTAAATAGTATAGGAGACGAATTCCATTATCTGTTAGAGTGTCCATTTTTTGCGGATTACAGGTCTCAATATGTAAAGAGATATCATTTCCAATTTCCATCCACACGTAAAATGAATGAGTTATTGCATGTTAAGGGTAACGAACTACTAAAATTATGTAAATTCATTGAAAATATATTGTCATTTTTCTCGGTCCCACAAATTTAAATACTGTTAAGAAATAGACTGATGTTTAATAAAATGTGTATGTATATATTATTATAAGATACTACTAATTGATGTTAAATCTAAATTGTTTGAAGTGAAATGAATGTATGAATATAATGAAAATGTAAAATGAAATTTAATGAATTCTTGTAACCTGATGGTTTTCGTGAATAAAGATCATTATTATTATTATTATTAAAGTTTTGACAAAATGATTAAATCATCTACGTAGACTAACGTGATTTTCCAATTTAGCCCTCGCAACACGGAGTTCATCATCATTTGAAATGCGGCCGGCGAGTTACGCAAGCCAAATGGGAGTCGATTAAATTCAAATGATCCTTGGTGCGTGACAAAAGCAGTTTTGTGCTTTGTTTCTGGATCTAATTCCTGTTGCCAAAATCCTGATTGCAAGTCTATTACCGAAAAAATAGTAGCGTTGCAGCAGCAATGAGATCTATGGTGTCTGACAAGAGTGGTAATGGATGTGTCATAGGTTCTGTGACTTGGTTTAATTTTCTATAGTCTACTGCAAACCTATGACTGCCATCTGGTTTCTTAACTAACACAATTGGAGATGCCCAACTACTGGAAGATGGTTCTATTACACCATTGTCTAACATTTCCTTGGTTAATTTTTCGGTAATACCCTTTGCATCAGTACTTTGTCTATATGGCCGTGATCTAATTGGTGGTGCATTATTTGTATTAATTTTGTGCATATACCCTTTTGCTTTGCCTAATTCTGCTAGATTTGTTGCGAATATATCTCTGTATTGACCTAAGAAGCCTAGTAATTTTGTCTTCTCTTTTTGTGATAAATCAGAGTTTTCTAAATTGAATCCCAAAGACTTAGCTACTTCCACCGATTCATGTTCTGGACACTGGATATTTGAGACTGTAAAATTATTATGATTTTGTTTCTCTTGCTCTATGTCTAAAATATACTATTCAAAAAAAGTAGGGGATATTTGATTTTTAAGTGTTATTAAAGTCACCTAATGAAACTGACGAAGAAACAAATGACAAAATGAAATGAAGTTCACATTCATCGATTTATTCCAAATGATCGTTAGACTAAGGCACAGACTGACCATTATAAGGGTAAAATGATACCCGGGGTCAAACAGCAAAGTTACCACAGCATCACAACAAAGTCAGTAACGGGTAAATCCTCCTCTGTTTGCCAAACAAGTATTGATTCGACGTGGCATACTCCTAATGAGACGTCTAAGGTCATTTTGGTCCAAATTGTCCCATTCCTGTTGCAACGCAGCAGCAAGTTCTTGGACATTGGCAGGACGTTGTTGACGTTGACGTAACCTCTGTCCAAGCATGTCCCAGACATGCTCGATGGGGGAGAGGTCGGGACTCAGTGCTGGCCAAGGTAATGTGGTGATGTTCTGTTGTTGGAGGTAACCTGTAACGATCTTGGCCCTGTGACATCTTTTGTTGTCATCCTGGAAGATGAAACGGCGGCCATGACGTCGTGCGAACGGCACAACATGGACTGCCAAGATGTTGTCCCGGTAGTACTGGCCTATAACACGCCCTGCAACAACATGTAAAGCCGTTCTTCCAGCAACAGTGATGCCTCCCCACACCATAACAGAACCACCCCCAAATCGATCATGTCTGATGACGTTAACGTCTTGGAAGCGCTCGTTTCGACGACGCCACACCCTCCTACGTCTGTCCAAAAAATCAACAGTGAACCTTGACTCATCTGAAAACATCACATTGCTCCAGCGTCGATTATCCCAGTGTTGACGATCCCTACACCAACGACGTCTTGCCTGATTGTGATGATCTCTCAAACAAAGGATCACGCGAGAACGTCGGGCGCGAAGGTGACCCCTATGCAGTCGATTCCGAATCGTCTGGCCACCCACTCTCACGCCAGTGTCTGTTTGAAGACGAGCGCTGATCTGATTTGCTGTGATGACACGATTTCTCAAGGCCAAGGTACGGATAAATCGATCCTGGGCTTGAGTTGTCGCCCTTGGTCGACCTGAGCGTGGTCTGTCCTGTACAGATTGTGTATCACGGTATCTGGACCATAGCCTGCTTATGACAGACTGAGAAACATTCATCGTCCGCGCCACAACCGCCTGTGTTGTGCCGATCTGTAGCATTCCAAGGGCACGTAACCTTTCATTTTGGGTAAGCCGACGCATATCAAAATTTGTTTTCTGGTCACTAAAACAATTAAACTGATGTTTCCACCCTGGAATTCAATGCCACAATGACCGTAACATTCAAAGTCAGAGTCGTGCAAATCTTGGGTTGGACCCCCATGATGATCCCAAGCATCACCTGCATTCCATGCGGTAGCTATTGGTGCGTTTGGGCGTCACATGTAACTGGAAATGTTTCTTCTGTTAGGTTCTATAGTGACTTTTTTCGTAATCATTTGCATATTTTAGTATTATGCCCCCAAAATCAAATATCCCCTACTTTTTATACGCCCACATTGAAATGTGGTTGTATATTGTCGTCGCCCCCGTCCGTCCGTCCGTCCGTCCGTCCGTCCGTCGGTCCGGCGTCCACAATTGCTTGTGGACGCTCTACAGGCTAAAGTTAATATCCGATTGACTTTAAATTTATACACAGTGTTTAAGGTCATGAGACGAAGAAGCCTATTGTTTTTCAGCGATTTCCGATAATAACTACCAGAGTTATGGCCCTTGATCACTTCAAAAATTCTTGTGGACGCTCTAGAGGCCAAAGTTAATATCTGATTGACTTTAAATTTATACACAGTGTTTAAGGTCATAAGACGAAGAAGCCTATTGATTTTCGGCGATTTCCGATAATTAGTGCCAGAGTTATGGCCCTTGATCTCTTTAAAAAATCTTGTGGACGCTCTAAAGGTCAAAGTTAATATCCAATTGACTTTAAATTTATACACAGTATTTAAGGTCATAAGACGAAGAAGCCTATTGATATTCAGCGATTTCCGATAATTAGTGCCAGAGTTATGGCCCTTGATCACTTCAAAAAATCTTGTGGACGCTCTACAGGCCAAAGTTAATATCCGATTGACTTTAAATTTATACACAGTGTTTAAGGTCATAAGACGAAGACGCCTATTGATTTTCAGCGATTTCCGATAATTAGTGCCAGAGTTATGGCCCTTGATCACCTCAAAATATCTTGTGGACGCTCCAGAGGCCAAAGTTAATATCCGATTGACTTTAGGTTTATACACAGTGTTTAAGGTCATGAGACGAAGAATCCTATTGATTTTCGGTGATTTCCGATAATTAGTGCCAGAGTTATGGCCCTTGATCTCTTAAAAAAATCATGTGGACGCTCTAAAGGTCAAAGTTAATATCCGATTGACTTTAAATTTATACACAGTGTTTAAGGTCATAAGACGAAGAAGCCTATTGATTTTCAGCGATTTCCGATAATTAGTGCCAGAGTTATGGCCCTTGATCACTTCAAAAAATCTTGTGGACGCTCTAGAGGCCAAAGTTAATATCCGATTGACTTCAAATTTATACACAGTGTTTAAGGTCACAAGACAAAGACGCCTATTGATTTTCAGCGATTTCCGATAATTAGTGCCAGAGTTATGGCAGTTGATCACCTCAAAAAATCTTGTGGACGCTCTGGTGGCCAAAGTTAATATTCGATTGACTTTAGATTTATACACAGTGTTTAAGGTCATGAGACGAAGAAGCCTATTGATTTTCAGCGATTTCAAATAATTACTGCCAGAGTTATCTCCCTTGATAACTTCAAAAATTCTTGTGACGCTATAGAGGCCAAAGTTACCTTCCGATTGACTTCAGATTGATACATAGAGTTTAAGGTGTTGAAACGAACAAGTATTTTGATTTTCAATGAATTTAGATAACTGAACAGCTAAATCCATGATATTAAATGTTTCATGTATATACTAATTGTTAGCGTGGGGTAAAACTTTAAAAAAAGCAATCAAATTCTAATGATTTTCTGATAATTACATAATGAGTTGTTACTCTTAATCAGTTTTTAGTGTATTACAAATGTTTCATTACCGAAAAAAGTAAAAATATGCGACAACCCTTGTTGACTGCCCGGACGATTTAGCTGCTGTGGGCGTATGTTTCGTTGCCTGGCAACCTATCTTTTTGAATAGTATATATACATGTTGTATGAAGCCACGTACAGTAAACGAAATTCAACTATCAAATCATGTAACTCTCCTTCAAAAGATTTCCCGGCGATGATCAGCCATTTTGATTACTCCCCTTTGTTATCATCAAGCAACATCAAATAGTCACCGCTAATCTATTTGTTAGGGTTAATTAATGATGAACAATGACTAATAGGCTTTATGATCGGCAATTATCAATCAGTTGAAACCATTAATCCTAGACAAGTGTTTAGTGTTACTCATGACACGTTCGAGATTATCAACAAGTTGATTGATTTATAGTTTGCCGCTATATGGTTAATCAAGGATAAATATGGTTAGAATTTTTTTTTTTTTTCGCCAAAATGTGATTGTACAAACCCAGGAAATGACAGTCCTATATGCGCCATTATCGAAAGGAACCAAAATCTTTGGGTAATAAACATACAATGTAAGTTTCTAAAAATGGGATCAAGCTTGTGACATCTAGAATGTTCACATCCTTATGCATGTTTGTGTCAAGTTCAGCATCACAGGATTAAACCACCACCGACTGTGTTTTTATGGCAAGGGAGTTAAAAAAAGAAGTAAAATTTCACTTCATTGAGCTGAGTAGTTCTACAAGCCAGGAAATACTCAGAAAGCATCTCCGACGATCTAGACCCCCAGGTGCTTGCGGGGTAGAGGCGACCCCTGGACCCTCGCCCAATGACCTAGGATGGTAGCCCCCCAATCAAGAAATACTTCCGCCGGCCTTGCTGTGTGCATGTGAAATAAAGATTTGTTTAACCAAGGTTGAATACAGTTTTTCGCAATCAAATAGGCCACCTGTTTTATATTTGTTAATACACAATTTATGTAGTGAGGTTTGTTTTTATTTCAGTGTACTGAAATGTTAAAGCCCCGTTTCCTGCCTAGTCCAGTTGTTATAAAGAAGAGAATAGAAGGGTTAATAGAAAGAGAATATTTGGCTAGATCAACGGAAGATAGGTTTGTGTATATACTGGTATTTAGCGCATTTTACGAAAAACACTCTGGAAAGAAAGGAAATACCACAGAATACATATTTTGTCCGTTGCTAATCAAAAATTAAAATCTAAAGTTTTTGATTCGCAATATGTATTTTATTTTGGATATTGACACGAAAATTATTCAACATTTTGAAGACTAAAAGGCTCTCTCAACACTTTCAACGTGTATTAAATGTCAAATAAAATTATATAAACAAAACTGAATTCTCCTTGTGACATTTTCTTTTCAAACTACCCAGACATAACTCTATGAATTGGGACTATCAAATTGGAAATAGAGAATCAAGTGCTACCACTCGTGTTGCAAGACATGTCAATTTCAAGTAATTGTATCAGTATTCAATTTGAAAAAAATGAATCCAGTGTATCCCCCACGTATTGTAAATAAAATATTAAAAAAATAAATATATGTAAACGTAAAATGAGAAATCAAAGTAAGAATTTCTATAAAATATTATTTATTATATCGCGTGTGTTTATTTAATCAAGTTTATTCGTAAATATCCACATGTGTCCGATTGAACAAAAATAGTAACACACGATAAAAAGCAGACGAAATTCTTTTCTATTATAAATTCTAATGAAGAGTTCTAACGTAACGAAGAAATAACAATCCAGTGTATACCCCACGTATTGTAAATAAAATATAAAAACATAAATTTATGTAAACGTAAAATGAGAAATCAAATTAAGAATTTCTATAAAATATTATTTATTATATCACGTGTGTTTAGTTAATCAAGTTTATTCGTAAATTTCCACTTGTGTCCGATTGAACAAAAATAGTAACGCACGATAAAAAGCAGACGAAATTCTTTTCTATTATAAATTCTAATGCAGATAACAATTAAAATGAGTGGGGCATCGGAAGCCACTGCCAAGAATTGGCTTTTAAACCTAATCAAAAGTTTACATCATATTCACAAACTGTTACAGCTACCTGCAGTAGCAGTGTTAAAATCTACGATTAAGAAAGAAATCTAATCATTTGTTATTTGGGTGTTTCATGTTGAAACTGAAAAACTGCTAATAAATTTTTCAATTTGCTAATTAAATATTACAAAATAAATTTCTCATGGGAGATTTCTGATACTTTAATGTTCTGAAGCACTTTAATTAAGTCTCTGTAAAATTTGTATGATGTCCAATCGTTAAAGTGTGAAATGTGATTCATAGGCCAGATATATGTAATTATACACCATTGTGACATTAGAGGATTGATAAGAGGTACTTTATTCAATGTTTTGTAATTGAATTCTCTAAATTCTGAAAAAAGGTGTCAATCTTGAAAATATGTTTGTGTCCTAAAGATCTTCAGACCATAACTTTCTGGATTATGGTCCCTGATTCTACGAAAAATCGCTTTTGTTTTTAGCTTGTTCTTTATCCATCTCTTGCAAAATGTGGGCATATATATATTGCCTGGCAACTGCTGGTATAGAGTGATCAAGAGCCATAACACTAGCAGTAATTATCAGAAATCTTTGAAAATCAATAGACTAGGCTTCTATGTCACATAACCTTAAACATTGTGTATAAATTTAAAGTCAATCGAATATTAACTGATAGACTCTGACCACATTTCAATGTGGGCGTATAAATATTGTATTTTAAAATTTCTCTTGTCATAAAACTTCAACTAATCGCAGGCACTGAACAAAGTAATTATAGTTTATTGGATGGGGGGGTCCACTGAAACTTTTGCCCTGGGGCGCCACATAGGCTTGTGAGGACCTGGTATGAACATCGGAGATGACTGTGACCATCATTAATACTGGCGGGACGTTCTTATCAGCATAACATGGAGTGATCACTTCTTCATGGAATGGTAGTCCCGAAATAACCTAGGTGTGTCGAGTGGACATTAAACCCCATTCGCTTTCATAATATTTCAAAACATAAAAAGTCATGAGATGTGATAAAAACATTATAAAATTATCATAAAATTTGATAAAAACATCATAAAAATCATAAAATTACACTAGAAGGTAATTTATGACAAAAATCTGTGTACGGTCGCTGGAATATTTTAATAAGGCCTTGAAATAACCATGAAAGAAATGAAATAAAATGAGGTTTAACATGTTTTCTCAGCCAACTCTGGTATCAAGCTCGGGACCTCCAGGTTAGTGATCCAGCGCTTTGCTAAGCCAACATGACCCCCTATATAATTCATCTCATATGAGCTTCATTATCTGAGAAGTAAAGGTGAAATCCTAATCATTAATTTGTCATAAAACTTAACATTATTTATTTTTCTTTATTTTTCAGAAAAGTTTATACATATGTGGCCTAATTGTGATGTTTATTTGTTTTAAAAAAAAAAGATTTAAACTTGTTGTATATAGGATGTTATATATAGAAAAAAATAGAAAATTTACCCAAGCTGACCTTGAATTATTTTAATGTCCACTATTGCAATCACTGTATGCTGATGAAAAAAAAAACAACACCCAAGATATACATACATTTTTCTATATATATAAAGATTATTTCACGCTGACTAGTAGATGATTGCAACTAATTTTAACATGGGCTTAAATCATGTTATGAAACAAACATGAAAATTGTTGGATGTTAGTGATGTGTAAGAGTGATGACTACTATACAACCTTCTGTTCCTCTATGATGAATTATAAAGTGAATTAGCAAAGGTTGAGTGATGAATTATGAAGTGAAGATGCAAAAAGCATTGACTATAATGCAGTAAAGTTTAGATACAGTGTTAAACCCAAGAAATGTTACGAAACTATCATAATGGTTTGCCTACCACAAGACTAGTTACCAGCAATCTAAATCAACACCCAAAAACACGATGTTTACTCCTACTTGCTCACGATCAAGCCTAGAATTGTGTGTGTGTGTGTGTGTGAATATAAGCTAGTGGACAATATGATATGAAAAAAGTTCTTGGATACATGTATTCAAGATTGAGGGTGTACATTTGCATGTATTAAACAGTCACCATTGTTTTCCAATCAAACACTTGTCTACTAGATAATAAGCTGATATAGCATTGTATCCTTTTACAGATGAAGAATAGTCCACTTATCTCAATGGGTGAGATGTACTTTACTTGGATTGGAACAATAAATTAATGTTGATGTATATGACAACAGTCAAGGTTTGATTTTGTGATAGGACAACATCTTTACATTAAAATTTTGAAGCCTGTAGATGAATCCAGTTTTGAGATATATAAGCAATAGATTACATTTCATATGCAAAAGTTAGTTGAAGCTAAAGGTCCCAAAATATGCGTATTTGGCTGAATATGGGTGTTTGAAATTTTAAAGGTACAGATTATGACCTACCGTATCAATCAAATAGACATGTTATGCACAATAATCAAGAGATGGTGCCTTGAATAATACTATCCTGCTAAGTAGTTATAGGAAGTACCAATTCAAATTATTGTTACATGTATTAATAAATATTTGAAATTGTTTGAGGCATTTATTGGAATTTCATGTGAAATTGTGCTACATGTAATATTTGTAGTAATCATTTTGTCGATATCTGAATTGTTTTTCATCATCTAATTGCTATAAAATTGATGACAATTGTGGCTTTATTATGGTGGGCTTGTTAGTGGTTGTGATGACTGCCTATTTCCCTTGTTGAGTTGTAATGCATATATTATACTACATGCTCAAGTTGCAGGAAGGTGTCGTAAAGTCATAGAGTACAGAAATCAAGATTGTGAGCTTATTTACTGTGTAAACCTGAGATAAACTGGATCACTGTGGTGGGTAGTAAACATGGACAATTGGTTCTTATAACATTTCAATCAACACTTAGGCATTCACAAGCAGTAACAAACACACCATCTGTTTCTTAGGTATCATTATCAAAAAATAAAAATGAACAAAGGATATTTTCCTGGAAAGCCTGGTATTGTAATTTGTTAACAGGCCTGAAAAATTTAAACAAACATGGATAATTTCAGAATTTATCCAATTAATATTTAGTATCAGTTATGTTGATTTAATTTATACATGTATTTAAAATTGCTTAAGCTTATAAAGAAAATATATTGTATTCGAATATGTACTGTCAAAATTTTAGGATGTATTCGGTTTATTATGAAACATGATTTAGAATTATGACATTTGTTAGATTAAAATTCACGTTATCAATATATAGGTACATATATTGTCGTCGCCAAAGTCTGTCCATCTGTCTACAGTTAACCAATTTAGATTAAATTCTCAAAAATAGTATTGGGTTAAAAAAAAAGTAAATTGAATTTTAGTTTGTTGTTGCCCTCTGACGAATACATTTATTGTTGAATAATGAATTTACTCTTTAAGTTCAGGTTCTTGTTCAGTTTACAAGAATAGTTAGTATTAGCTAAAGATGATCAAAATATGAAGAGTCAGTTATAATGCAAACAATTGTGGGCAAGTTATGTTTCAAAGTTTGTCATTATTAACTCATGTGGACAACTCTCATTTCAGTAAAGGGGCGGGGGGAATGGTTAACATCGATGTGCGTGCTGTATCATAAGGTCTTTCAACTGGCGTAGTAGGGTCACCTGTCCAACCTCGTGGATTTTCTCCGGTTTCTTCCCACTACTAAAGTCCCCTACACACAAGCGAATTATTGAAATAAAATTGAACCATGTGTTAGTCCCAAAATGACCTAGTTTGTGTCGACCTGGCATTAAATTCTATTTCTCTCTCTCCTTTCAGAAAATATTTTTATACACCCACATTTTCATGTGAATCCAAATAATAAAGTGAGAGGAATCCAAAACCATTTGAATAACATAAACTTAGTCATAATAAACTTGGTACAGTGACACCAGTAGTAGGAGTGATTAAAAACAATGTTAAAAAATGGTTTTGTGATACCTTTTGACTTTGTTTTTAATCACATTGTCATGTGGACGTATATTGTCGTCGCCCCAGTCCATCGGTCCACAATTTGTTTGTGGACTCTCTACAGGTCACAATTCTTATCCGATTTTGGTGAAACTTGAAATATAGGTTTATCCCATAAGATCTCGGCTGCTTTTGATATTGGCATGAATCGGATCGAAACTTCATGGATTATGGCCCCTGATTGTACGAAAAATCATGTTTTTAGCTTGTGGACCCTATAGAGGTCACAATTTTGAATTGATTTTGATGAAAATTGACATGTATGTTTATAAATAACCCAAAGATCTTGGTTCCTTTCGATATTTGCGTCCATCGGATCGTAACTTCCTGAATTATGGCCCCTGATTGTACGAAAAATGACCCTTTTTAGCTTGTGGTCCCTGGAGGTCAAAATTATAATCCGATTTAAAAAAAACGTTTGATTATATCACCGTTACATGGTAATGAAAGTTGAATTCGAATTTCGTGAAAATCGGTCTAAAATTGACCTACAAAATAGCCGCCGTTTGTACGCGAATAGTGTGAAAACATGTTATATCAAGTCACAATTATGATCCGAATTTGAAGAAACTTGAAATGTATGTTTATAACCCTAAGATCTTGGTTCCTTTCCATATTCAGGCACATTGGATCGGAACTTCCTGAATTATGGCCCTTGATCGTACGAAAAATTGCCTTTATTAGCTTATGGTCCCTCGGGAGGTCACAATTATTACCTGATTATAAAAAAATGTTTGAGAATATCACCGTTACAAGGTAATCTAGGTTGAGTTCGAATGTGGTGAAAATCTGACCAAAATTGCTGAACAAAATGGCCACCATTTTTACGCGAATGTGGAAAAATATAGTATATCAAGGTTGTGGACCCTGTAGAGGTCACAATTTTAATCCGATTTTGATGAAATTTGAAACAAAGTTTATAACCCAAAGATAGTGGTTCCTTTCGATGTTTGGGCACATTGGAACATAACTTCCTGAATTATGGCCCCTGATTGTACGAAAATTCACGTTTTTATATGCCCACATTTTCATGTGGATGTATATTGTCGTCGCCCCTGTTCGTCCGTCCGTCCGTCCACAATTGTTTGTGAACAGTCTACAGGTCACAATTTTTATCCGATTTCAATGAAACTTAAAATATAGGTTTATCACCCTAAGATCTCGGTTCCTTTCGATATTGGCATGTATCGGACCGTAACTTCATGGGTTATGGCCCCTGATTGTACGAAAAATCACGTTTTTATACGCCCACATTTTCATGTGGACGTATATTGTCGTCGCCCCTTTTCGTCCGTCCGTCAGTCCGTCCACAATTGTTTGTGAACAGTCTACAGGTCACAATTTTTATCCGATTTCAATGAAACTTAAAACATAGGTTTATCACCCTAAGATCTTGGTTCCCTTCGATAGTGGCATGTATCGGACTGTAACTTCATGGGTTATGGCCCCTGATTGTACGAAAAATCACATTGTTTAGCTTGTGAACAGTGTAGAGGTTGAATCGATTTTGATGAAACTTGACATGTATGTTTATAACCCAACGATCTTGGTTCCTTTCGATATTTGCGCCCATCGGATCGTAACTTCCTGAATTATGGCCCCTGATTGTCCGAAAAATTGCCCTTTTTAGCTTGTGGTCCCTCTGGAGGTCAAAATTATTATCCGATTTAAAAAAACATTTGACTATATCACCGTTACATGGTAATGAAGAGAGAGATTGAATTACGTGAAAATCAGACTAGAATTGACGGACAAAATGGCCGTCGTTTGTACACGAATAGTGTGAAAATATGTTATATCAAGGTTGTGGACCCTATAGAGGTCACAATTTTGAATCGATTTTGATGAAACTTGACATGTATGTTTATAACCCAAAGATCTTGGTTCCTTTCGATATTTGCGCCCATCGGGTCATTACTTCCTAAATTATGTCCCCTGATTGTACGAAAAATCACCCTTTTTAGCTTGTTGTGCCTCTGGAGGTCACAATTATTATCTGATTTAAAAAAAAACGTTTGATTATAAAAACCAAACAAATTCTAATGATTTTCTGATAATTCCTTAATATTCGACAACTCTTGTTGACTGCCCGGACGATTTGGCTGCTGTGTGGGCGTATGTTTCGTTGCCTGGCAACCTATTTTTTACCTTGTGAACCCTAGGGAGGTCACAATTTTATTCTGAATTAAAAAAACATTTGACTATATCCCCGTTACACATTAATGATGGTTGAGTTTGAATTTCTTAAAAATCGATAATTGAACAGCTAAATCCATAATATTAAATGTTTTGTATACTAAACGTTAGCATGGGGCAGAACTTTATAAGAACCAAACAAATTCTAATGATTTTCTGATGATTACTTAATATGCAACAACTCTTGTTGACTGCCCAGACGATTTAGCTACCATGGGCGTATATTTTGTTGCCTGGCAACCCATTTTTTTTATATATATTGTCAATAAATTCCTCAATTTAAAAAGAAGTAAAAAAATTCATGTACCTATAAAAGGATGTTCTATTTTGAGAATGAAACTATACTTTGCAACTGATGAAATTAAAATATTGGATTATATTTAAAGGGATGTTTTGTTTTGTTTTTAGAATCTGCTGTCGGTAGATTATATAAAGTTATAAGATAACACCATGCAGTTTATGTTACCATATTACGCTATTATATATTTATTTGTTCATTCATTGCTGGTTACCTGTAAATTGTAAAATAAAATAAATTGAGAAAAAATATTCAAAATGATCAGATGTGTTTGTATTATTGATGTTTCAACGTTTTCCTACATGACTGCAAAGACCAATTGCAAAAGCAAATTATTAAAATAAAAGACCTAGTTTGTGTCGATTGGATAGTGGACGTTAAACCCCATGTCTCTCTCTTGTATTATTTATTAGGATTTAGGAGATACAAAAAGTCTTGAGACTATTCTTAGGTAAGCACAAGTCAAGAAGGATTCAGAGCACATTGTATCTGGTAAATTGAGTCTACAATGCCCTCTGACGTCTTACAAAAAATTTTGGTATGCAAATTATGTCACAAATTGGTCGGCGGCACCTATAAATAGATCAATAACACTGTTTACATTACAAATTTTAAGCGTGCCAGAAACGGTACGTGGCCCGGCACGGTTAATTTTTTTTGTAGTCTACAATATACGTCCACATTCCTGCTTTGATTGATATGGTACTTTGTCAAGAAGGCTAGGCGTTTGGTTTGTTTAGCGTTGAGGGTCGTACCTCAACATCAAAATAATCCATTCAGAATTGTGGCTTTCAGACGCTAAAGGCAAAAAGTGGGCGTGGCTCTGCCCCTGGCGATCGGGACATCCACCAAAATCAATAGGGCCGCTATTAGAGTCTCGCGAAGATTTCTTCGGTAATCTACTTCCGGTGACATGTACCCAGCAATGGCGGAAAAGACGATGCCTCGCAAGGCATTGATTGTGAATCGATGAAGCGTTCGCGGCACCAATTACTTTCGTTTTATCAAGGTATGTAAATCAATCATTTAAACATATCTTAATAAAATATTTGATATTATTCTTGAAATAGTATGCCCTAGCCCAAGCCTTGGTTTCACAGTTTTAGCCTTATCCAATACTGCATCGTAGCGGTCTGAGTTAGATTTGTTTACAAACAAACCCCATACTAGTACATTATTCCTCCGCCTGCACATTTAGTGCTCTGAGAAATTTATATTTAATGTCTTTATTGTTATATAAAGTTGAAAGAATTATTCCCATGGGTTTTAATTCTAAGTACAGGTAATGCAATCTTGCAAAATGTGTTATAGTAATCCTACTAGGCCTAGTACTACTTGTTTTTTAAGATTAAAAGAAATCTATAAAAATCGAGTACGTACGCTGTACGCTCTCGTTTCACGATCTCCCTTGCATTTCTCGACAAGTTTGAAACTTTACTAGCACTACAGCGTGTTTTATTTCAGCAGATTGGTGGATTATAATATGATGTTGAGGAAAAATTCAAGTTTTTAGCACAGAGAGGATGGGCGTAAAACTGCCGTAGAAAACGTGGAAGGTGTTCTGATTCAAGAAGTAGGTAATTTGTCAAATAACGAATATGGACGAATATCATTATTGAAATATTTCAATTTACTTACTTAGGCATATTCAGTATAATTTAGAACCCTGTTTTGGATTGTATGGTTTTACTTGACAGACATTTTCCGAAGATTTGTAATAATAAAATAATACTAGGCCTCAACTCAAGAAGATTTTGCATTTTTATACGCCCACATTTTCATGTGGACGTATTATGTCGTCGCCCCTGTCCGTCCGGTCCGGACGTCCGTCCGTCCACAATTTGTTTGTGGACTCTCTACAGGTCACAATTCTTATCCGATTTTGACGAAACTTGAAATATAGGTTTATCCCCAAAAGATCTCGGTTCCTTTCGATATTGGCATGTATCGGATCAAAACTTCATGGATTATGGCCCCTGATTGTACGAAAAATCACGTTTTTGGCTTGTGGACCCTATAGAGGTCACAATTTTGAACCGATTTTGATGAAACTTGACATGCATGTTTGTAACCCAAAGATCTTGGTTCCTTTCGATATTTGCGGCTATCGGAATGTAATTTCCTGAATTATGGCCCCTGATTGTCCGAAAAATCACCCTTTTTAGCTTGTGGTCCCTCGGGAGGTCACAATTATTATTCGATTTAAAAAACCGTTTGATTATATCACCGTTACACCCTAAGGAAGGTTGATTTCGAATTTCGGGAAAATCGGACGAAAATTGCCATACAAAATGGCCGCCGTTTGTACACGAATACTGTTAAAAGATGGTATATCAAGGTTGTGGACCCTGTGGAGGTCACAATTTTGATTCAATTTTGATGAAACTTGAAATTCATGGTTATAACCCAAAGATCTTGCTTCCTTTCGATATTTGCGCATATCGGATCGTAACTTCCTGAATTATGGCCCCTGATTATACGCAAAATCGCCTTTTTTTTAGCTTGGAGGTCACAATTATTATTCGATTTAAAAAACCGTTTGAATATATCACCGTTACACCCTAAGGAAGGTTGAGTTTGAATTTCGGGAAAATCGGACGAAAATTGCCATACAAAATGGCCGCCGTTTGTACGCGAATACTGTTAAAAAATGGTATATCAAGGTTGTGGACCCTGTGGAGGTCACAATTTTGATTCGATTTTGATGAAACTTGAAATTCATGGTTATAACCCAAAGATCTTGCTTCCTTTCGATATTTGCGCATATTGGATCGTAACTTCCTGAATTATGGCCCCTGATTATACGCAAAATCGCCTTTTTTTAGCTTGGAGGTCACAATTATTATCCGATTTAAAAAAACCTTTGATTATATTACCGTTACACCGTAAGGAAGGTTGAGTTTGAATTTCGGGAAAATCAGACCAAAATTGCCATACAAAATGGCCGCCGTTTGTACGCGAATACTGTTAAAAATGGTATATCAAGGTTGTGGACCCTGTAACGGTCACAATTTTAATTCGATTTTGATGAAACTTGAAATTCATGGTTATAACCCAAAGATCTTGGTTCTTTTTGATATTTGCGCATATCGGATCGTAACTTCCTGAATTATGGCCCCTGGTTATAGGCAAAATCCCCCTTTCTTTAGCTTGTGGTCCCTCTGGAGGTCACAATTATTATCCAATTTAAAAAAACGTTTGATTATATCACCGTTACACTGTAAGGAAGGTTGAGTTTGAATTTCGGGAAAATCGGACCAAAATTGACGGACAAAATGGCCGCCGTTTGTACGCGAATACTGTTAAAAAAAATGATATATCATGGTTGTGGACCCTGTATAGGTCACAATTTTAATTCGATTTTGATGAGGAAGGTTGAGTTCTAATTTCGTGAAAATCGTACCAAAATTGCCGGACGAAATGGTCGCCATTTGTACGCGAATAGTGTAAAAATATGGTATATCATGGTTGTGGACTCTCTACAGGTCACAATTCTTATCCGATTTTGATGAAAAGTCACATTTCTAGGTTGTGTACCGTCACACCATAATCATTGTCGGTTTCGAATTTCATTAATATCAGACTGGAACTGACCAACTAAATGACTGCTCCCAATACAGTATGAAATACAGGACTTAAAGATGTAGGAAAAATCACTCTCGGTATTGCTTGTTCTCTGTCCATCACTCGAAAATGTGGGCGTATCCTGCCTGGCAGTGCCAGCCTATCTTTTTGAAGATTTGTAAAGTTTAAATATTTGGCCAAATGATATAGGCCTACCAAAAATATTTTTAAAAAATGATCAGCTATCTTAAAAAAGCAGGCTATATATAATATATACCCCTGCATTTTGTGAGGATTTGTAAAGTTAAAATAATGAATACAAGGCCTTATGAAATAGGCCTACCTATTTCTAAAAACAGGGATCACCTGTCCAAAAATAAGAGATCACAATATGCAGGCAGAATTCTCACAGCATTTTATGAAGATTTGTAAACTAAATTTTAAAAAAATACTAGGCCTTGTGATATAGGCCTATATATTTCTAAAAAAAAAAAAGTGATCTGCTCTCAAAGAAAGTCACAATATGCAGGCAGGATATCACACAGTAGTTTGTGAAGATTTGTAAATTAAATTTAAAATAATACCAAACCATGTGGTATGCCTATATTTTCTAAAGGAAAAGGTGATCATTTCTCAAAAAAAAAAAAAAAGTCACAATATGCAGGCAGGATATCTCACAGCCTTTTGTGAAGATTTGTAAAATTAAGACAATACTAGTCATCATGACATCATGATATAGGCCAACCTATTTCTTACAAAACAATGATCAACTATCAAAAAAAAAAAAATAAGGACACACATTATGTGGAGTATTTAAATTGTTTGGCAGCGCATTTGTCTGATATTTATTACATTTTCTTCCTCCGGTGAATAAAAAGGGAAAAACCATTGTGACAGGTTATACCATAATATTGATTAAATATAACTTGGTGTTATGTTAAAGGTAGGCATATACGGTTCTAATTGTGACAGAATTCTAGAAAAAGTTAGCCATACATAGCAGTATCTACTTACCTTAGCAGTAATTACATGATGACACTGTTATATACGGTATTTGGAAAGGAATACCTGTAAAAATTGATTCCTTTAAGTGAGTAAGACTCTGGCTTGTTAGCCGAAAGGTCACAGGTTCGATCTTGGTGTTTGCCGATAAAGTTCGACATTTTCCGGTGTAGTTTCCCCTTGTCAGTGGATGCAGGACGGAGGGCCTGACAAGGACAGCTGTTTAGTCGTTTGGATGGGACGGAAAACTGAGGTCCAGTCTACTTATTGGTGTATATGTAAAAGTTCCCTTTGGCAGTCAGATTTTGATATAAGAGTAGGCCTTAGCAAAATTTCTCTTATAGCACACTGTATGGTGTAAGTCTGTCTTCATTAGCCCAGTTGGAGTAGGACATTAAAACCCATTTAATTTCTCTAAAATGATTGCCTATGGTTGTTCATTTAATTCAGAACACATTTATTTCCACTGTTGATGGTTCCCATTCAACAACTGATGCTAAATTTTATGTTTTACACTAATTGACATTGCTCAGTAACAGGGCCACGGTGGTTAAGTTGGTAAGACGCTGACTCACTAGCCTGGAGGTTGGGTGTTCGATCCCTGCATTGGCTGAGAACGAGAAAGTTCATCCAGATATTCCGGCATGATTCAGTGATGCAGGACTGGGGGCCTGGTAAAGACATCTGTCTAGTCACTCGGATGGGATGATAAACCAAGGTCCTGTGTACACATTGGCATGTATGTAAAAGATCCCTTGATAGATGGAATTCGATATAAGCGTAGGCTGTGGAGCTGCTGTTCAGTCAAATATTCTTAATTTTATTTCATTTCAATTTTCTACATTTCAGACAGCATTTTAAATATTATGCACGCTACAAGCAAGCTGATGTTTGAAAAGAAGCCTATTTTTAAATAAAGAATGAATTAGATATCAAGACAAAGTTTGGATTGGCACCAAGTTCATTTCTCATAGATTACCAAGAACATTTGTCAGTCTGCGAATCAGAACGAAATAATCAATTTTGTTTTTTAATAGAAATAATAAATATGAAATATGAAAAGCCTATATGTGTATTTACATTGCAATATAAAGAGACCCAGAAAATCTAAAGATAGTACAATGCTGATCTATCCCTATACATTATAGTTGAAACTGTGTGAAGTTAAAAGTTTTTGTGGCCTTGAAAATTTGCTCAAGAAAATATACCATAGTTGCATTCACATTTCACTTTAAATTTGTACAGATTTATATGGCAAGAAATTTGGACATTTACATTATCAAAGAGAAACTTTACCAGATACATGGCAAAAGTAAAGTATGAGAATGACATATTTTCATTCACTGTGTACATGTTTAGTTTTAAAAATTGTTATAAATGGTTTTATGCCATTATAAAGGGGGGTGCAAGTCAAATTCAAATCAAAACTGATAATTTTTGCAGTTTACTGAATACATTTACACATAACAGGTACATGTATGTATATTAGAAATTGACTTTTACACAAATATCAGGTTTATTTCATTGAGTGAGGAAAATTTATAATTTTGTGAATAGATAAATAATCTCTATACCTGGTACATTCTCCAAACATTCTGTTAGAAAGAAATATTTCACAATAATCCAATGATTTCAATTGATATATTTATTGAAATTTTTTCAAAACAAAGAAATGTGTAATTAATGTACATAGTTGAGAGTTATATGTATTCCACTTCTTTACAAGAAATATGCATTTCAAAGTCATTCAGGCACATAACAAGCCTGCTTATCGTTCAGTGAAAACTGTTTTAAAATTAGAATTTATGGATGAATCAATCGCTCAGTGCCGATAACCATTTTAAGCATTATTTTCACATTGTTCCTTCCATGTTAGAAATTTATCAGTTTATAAATCCCTGTGGTCATCAAATGAAAATTCTTCATAAAAGTAAATACAGAGGCTTCTATTTTGGTGGGCTGAAAAAAAAAAAAAATACATATTATGCTTAAATTAAAACGGAGTTCTCAGATTTCATAGGCTATCACTTTACAGATGGGTATATAATCAAATCCAACTTAATGCCAAGAGAGTACCACTTTGTTCACGTAGTTGGAATTTGCACACGACTTTGAAAAAGGGTTTTAATAAAAAGTTCCTTTAGGCTTCAACCAGCATCTTTTAATTTTTCCCAAAGGCCCTAATTTATGTACAAATCCACCCCTTTCACAACACTAATCAGATATCTATTTCTTCATGATTATAAATTACAATGTGATTCTGCTCACAAAGAAGAAATAATATTCCAAATTCCATTGATATTCTGCTTAGCTGCACATGATTCTCCAAGTCCAATTTGATAAAATTGTTTCTAAATTTAGATTTTTGAAAAAAAAAAATCAACTTGATCTTTATCTCATTATTTTTGGCTTTTTATACGCCCACATTGAAATGTGGTCGTATATTGTCGTCGCCCCCGTCAGTCCGTCCGTCCGTCCGTCCGTCCGTCGGTCCGGCGTCCACAATTGCTTGTGGACGCTCTACAGGCTAAAGTTAATATTCGATTGACTTTAAATTTATACACAGTGTTTAAGGTCATGAGACGAAGAAGCCTATTGTTTTTCAGCGATTTCCGATAATAACTACCAGAGTTATGGCCCTTGATCACTTCAAAAAGTCTTGTGGACGCTCTAGAGGCCAAAGTTAATATCCGATTGACTTTAAATTTATACACAGTGTTTAAGGTCATAAGACGAAGACGCCTATTGATTTTCAGCGATTTCCGATAATTAGTGCCAGAGTTATGGCCCTTGATCACCTCAAAAAATCTTGTGGACGCTCTAGAGGCCAAAGTTAATATCCGATTGACTTTAGATTTATACACAGTGTTTAAGGTCATGAGACGAAGAAGCCTATCGATTTTCGGCTATTTCCGATAATTAATGCCAGAGTTATTGCCCTTGATCTCTTTAAAAAATCATGTGGACGCTCTAAAGGTCAAAGTTAATATCCGATTGACTTTAAATTTATACACAGTGTTTAAGGTCATAAGACGAAGAAGCCTATTGATTTTCACTGATTTCTGATAATTAGTGCAAGAGTTATGGCCCTTGATCACTTCAAAAAATCTTGTGGACGCTCTAGAGGCCAAAGTTAATATCCGATTGACTTCAAATTTATACACAGTGTTTAAGGTCATAAAACAAAGACGCCTATTGATTTTCAGCGATTTCCGTTAATTAGTGCCAGAGGTATGGCCCTTGATCACCTCAAAAAATCTTGTGGACGCCCTGCAGGCCAAAGTTAATATCCGATTGACTTTAGATTTACACACAGTGTTTAAGTTCATGAGACGAAGAATCCTATTGATTTTCTGCGATTTCAAATAATTACTGCCAGAGTTATCTCCCTTGATAACTTCAAAAATTGTTGTGACGCTATAGAGGCCAAAGTTACCATCCGATTGACTTCAGATTGATACATAGAGTTTAAGGTGTTGAAACGAACAAGTATTTTGATTTTCAATGAATTTAGATAACTGAACAGCTAAATCCATGATATTAAATGTTTCATGTATATACTAATTGTTAGCGTGGGGTAAAACTTTACAAAAAGCAATCAAATTCTAATGATTTTCTAATAATTACATAATGAGTTGTTACTTTTAATCAGTTTTTAGTGTATTACAAATGTTTCATTACCGAAAAAAATAAAAATATGCGACAACCCTTGTTGACTGCCCGGACGATTTAGCTGCTGTGGGCGTATGTTTCGTTGCCCGGCAACCTATCTTTATCAATTCCAAAACTTTGTTAAATGTTCACTTAAATATACGGTATTCTACTCGGAAACATTTTTCGAAGTTCAGTGGTTTGGTATTTCCGTAAGCGTTTAAAAGCCGCTCGATGTGACAGCCCAAGCCTAGTTTTTCTGGCAATCGTCCCCGGTTTTAACCATGCAGTATATTACCGGTATTTTCAATCGCTTGATTTGTATTTTATCAAATAAATGGAACGATGACTAGATTGTACAAATTATAGGCCTAATAAATCTCTAAAACTCTCACTCTTGCATAATTTATGACTTGTTTTTATTTATACGCCCACATTTTCGTCCGTCCACAATTGTTTGTGAACAGTCTACAGGTCACAATTTTTATCCGATTTCAATGAAACTTAAAACATAGGTTTATCACCCTAAGATCTCGGTTCCTTTCGATATTGGCATGTATCGGACTGTAACTTCATGGGTTATGGCCCCTGATTGTACGAAAAATCACGTTTTTTAGCTTGTGAACAGTTTAGAGGTCACAATTTTGAACCGATTTGGATGAAACTTGAAATGCATGTTTATAACCCAAAGATCTTGGTTCCTTTCGATATTTGCGCCAATCGGATTGTAACTTCCTGAATTATGGCCCCTGATTGTCCGAAAAATCGCCCTTTTTAGCTTGTGGTGCCTCTTGAGGTCAAAATTGTTATCCGATTTAAAAATCCGTTTTATTATATCACCGTTCCATGGTTATGAAGGTCGAGTTCGAATTTCGTGAAAATCGGACCAAAATTGACGGACAAAATGGCCGCCATTTGTACGCGAATAGTGTGAAAATATGTTAAATCAAGGTTGTGAACAGTTTAGAGGTCACAATTTTGAACCGATTTGGATGAAACTTGAAATGCATGTTTATAACCCAAAGATCTTGATTCCTTTCGATATTTGCGCCAATCGGATCGTAACTTCCTGAATTATCCTGAATTATGGCCCCTGATTGTCCGAAAAATTGCCCTTTTTAGCTAGTGGTCCCTCTGGAGGTCAAAATTGTTATTCGATTTAAAAAACCGTTTGATTATATCATTGTTCCATGGTTATGAAGGTCGAGTTCGAATTTCGTGAAAATCGGACCAAAATTGACGGACAAAATGGCCGCCATTTGTACGCGAATAGTGTGAAAATATGTTATATCAAGGTTGTGAACAGTGTAGATCACACAATTTTGAACCGATTTGGATGAAACTTGAAATGCATGTTTATAACCCAAAGATCTTGATTCCTTTCGATATTTGCGCCAATCGGATCCTAACTTCCTGAATTATGGCCCCTGATTGTCCGAAAAATTGCCCTTTTTAGCTTGTGGTCCCTCTGGAGGTCAAAATTGTTATCCGATTTAAAAAACCGTTTGATTATATCACCGTTCCATGGTTATGAAGGTCGAGTACGAATACTGTGAAAATCGGACCAAAATTGACGGACAAAATGGCTGCCGTTTGTACGCGAATATTGTGAAAATATGTTATATAAAGGTTGTGGACCTTATAGAGGTCACAATTTTGAACCGATTTTGATGAAACTTGACATGTATGTTTATAACCCAAAGATCGTGGTTCCTTTCGATATTTGCGCCCATTGGATCATAACTTCCTGAATTATGTCCCCGGATTGTCCGGAAAATCGCTTTTTTTCACTTTTGGTCCCTCTAGAGGTCAAAATTATTATCCGATTTAAAAAAACGTTTGACTATATCACCGTTACATGGTAATGAAGAGAGAGTTTGAATTACGTGAAAACCGGACTAGAATTGACGGACAAAATGGACGCCGTTTGTACACGAATAGTGTGAAAATATGTTATATCAAGGTTGTGGACCCTATAGAGGTCACAATTTTGAATCGATTTTGATGAATCTTGACAGGTATGTTTTAAACCCAAAGATCTTGGTTCCTTTCGATATTTGCGCCCATCGGGTCATTACTTCCTGAATTATGTCCCCTGATTGTATGAAAAATCACCCTTTTTAGCTTGTGGTGCCTCTGGAGGTCACAATTATTATATGATTTAAAAAAAAACGTTTGATTATAAAAACCAAACAAATTCTAATGATTTTCTGATAATTCCTTAATATGCGACAATTCTTGTTGACTGCCCGGACGATTTGGCTGCTGTGTGGGCGTATGTTTCGTTGCCTGGCAACCTATTTTTTTATAATTAGTAACTGGTGAGCGAAAATTACAACATTGTTTCCGGTAGGCACAAATGAATAAATATTTAACCCAATTTACTCGCTTGCATTCAACATTATCAGGCTAACAAAATCGCGTGATATTAACACATGTCACCGGAAGTTCAATTTCTCGTGAAATCTTGTAATTTTGCGGGATTTACTTATCGGCCCTATAGTGGACGCCCTCAGGCTATAACATAGGGGTGAAACTTCGGATATCACCAAAAGGCCTTTTGTATTTGCTTGTCATATGTTCTGGCAACATGCTGGTGAAAGGAAATCAAAATCAAAGAATAACTGCAAAAATGATGGCCCTTTAAGTATACATGCTGCTTTAAGTACAGTGGTGCATCTCAGGTCCCTGGGCCTTTTGTGCTAAAATTTAAAAAATCTTTTTTACCGTAATAAGAGGCAGTATTTGAGCTCTGTGAAAAAATTAGACAAGTTACAAACAAACTACATAGAAAACACACATAATTTGGAATTTTTATCAAAAATATATTTTTTTACTGCCATGTCATGAAAAATGTATAAAATTTACATGTAGCATCTGTCAAAAAACCAATAATTTTCCACTTTTTTAGATAGCCAGCCTGGCAAGTAATATATTTTTGGAAACCCTGGACAATATGCAAACAGAAAAATCACAAATCAATGGCATTGATTGTAATTATAGAGGTCTGTACTGAAACATGTAAACCCACCCCCTAAAAATGTCAATGACTGAATCAATCTTATCTTTGGTTGCAGAGCTAACATAACCAAATTACATTAGTAATGAAAATAAGGGCATTTTTAGAAATTTGAGTGGGTATGAAAGCATTAATTTTTACATCGAAATGGGAGAATCTGGAGATTTTCTGTTAATATTCCTGATTTTTGACAAAATTAGGTGAAATTACAATGTTGTTCACTTTATCTGTGCTTTCTGAGGCTGAATACACCAAAATTGGACATTGAAGTATTTTTCTTACTGTTAGAAATTAAATAAAAACTGAAAATTGGAAAATTTGCAGTAAAATCACAATTTTTCCCAAAACTTTGATACATTTTTTTCTAAATTTAATTTTTTTTAGTTTTTCTGTAGTCAAGTCATTTTATACATATTTTCTGACAAATTAGTCATCATATTTTCAAAACTAAGGCATATCAGTCACAGCTTTGTCATACACAGACAGGCCACAGCACACTAATTATTGCCCCATTGACTTTAATGTTAATTCTCGTCTCTTAGACCGGCTGTAACTTTTTCCCAAATATTCGTTGGGAAATTAGGCTTTCAGACTTTTGTCTGAAAGCCTATTGAGATTACTAAAATTATTAGGCTTTCAGACTTTCGTCTGAAAGACTATTGTTTTTACTAAAATTATTATTAGGCTTTCAGACTTTCGTCTGAAAGACTATTGTTTTTACTAAAATTATTATTATTAGGCTTTCAGACTTTCGTCTGAAAGACTATTGTTTTTAAAAAGATTATTATTAGGCTTTCAGACTTTCGTCTGAAAGCCTATTGTGATTACTAAAATTATTATTAAGCTTTCATATTTCATATGAAAGCTTATTGTTTCTGTTAAGATTATTATTATTTTTTTTTTTTGTGTTTCTAATTGAGCTAGAATGTTCAATCTTGGTGTAGACATTCACCAGGTCAATGTCATGATTGAGTGCAAAGATGAACATTTTCTGCCTAGGGTAAGCAGAGATAAGCATGCTGATTTGTTGATTCTTTAGGGCACAATAACTTCGGTTATAATGAAGGGAGGGTGATGAAACTCTTGTCAATCGAGAGTCTAATAGCTAGCCTGTTGTGTGAAATCATTGTATCATTTTTTTTTAAATATCAGGGGTAGCAGAAAAAAGAGATCGAAAATCCAAAAAGTCGTATTTTTACGATTTGGAGCATTTTTAAAGGTCCTTTTCTCTAATGTCAACATAATATTTTGGGGGAACTTCTTCTACAAAGAGTCTTATCGGTAGTCTTTTATATGAAACCATAGATCAACAGTCCAAAATATCAGGAGTAGTAGAATAAAAGGATCGAAAATTGAAAACCGCACCCTTTCATTGTTAAGCAAAACATGCAGTGTGGGTGGCTACAATCTGCACATTTAGTCATCGTATAGAGCTTATTCAACAATATAGAATTCCAACTGCTAAGGGATCTTTTACGTGCACACCAATGTGTACACGGCGGATGGGGGGACACGCCAGAATATCGAGATGAACTTTCTCGGCCAATGCAGGGACCCGACCTCCTGGCTAGCAGGCCAACGCCTTAGCCACATAGTGTGGACACCCATCGTACATTTCATCCGCCAAATCAAAGCATTTCATTGCATTAAACCAATAATTAATTATTCTTAATTTAAAACTTTATTTAATATTAGTCTGGCATTATTAAATCCTAATTTTATTGGTCTTATTTAAAATTAAACTTTAATTTAACTATGAACAACCCTTAACGTGTCTCTTTAAAAAAATTAAATACTCTAAAACAAAAAACAAAACAAAAAATCAATAAGCGGGTCAATTCAGGTAAGTATAACTACGGGTTCTGTCCACCTGCTCTCGTCTACGGCCACACCACGTTGAAAACACCAGTTCTCGTCCGATCACTGAAGTTAGGCAACGTCGGGCCCGGTCAGTACTTGGATGGGTGACCGCCTGGGAACACCGGGTGCTGTAGACGCCTTTTTAAAACCGACAAAACCCCCCAAAAAAATCAATAAGCGGGTCAATTCAAGTATGTATAACTACGGGTTGTGATTTAAAAGTATTTATTCAGAATTCTTATATACAACGATGGAGGGAATAATATGAATAAATTGGATACAGTAACAAGCAACTAAATGCTTATATAAAACTGCTTCCAGAATAGTATGTATTGAATATAAATTTTAAATGATCAGCTGGCAGTGTAATAAAATAAAAATTATTATCTAGATTAGGGTTTCATAGTTAACGGTGGAAAGAAGAAAATGTGTTGAGTAAAAAAAAAATAAGGAAAATCGAATAAAATAAGAGAAAGAAAAAATTGTAGCGAAGGATAGGGACATTGATGTAGGGGGGGGGGTGAATAGAGATTTGAATTAGAAAGTAGTTTGGGACGCAACGCCAGAAAACCCAAAAAGCAAAACACGCACCAAAAGCTTGTAAGAATACTTTTATTTTAGCAGTTTCAATGTTATTGATTACACATTTCTCGCGTGACCCTGGGTTACCTATGGATTGTGCAAAGGAGATTAGGAGGTGATCAAACTAGTTGTCACAATCAAATATCATATTTTTTCTTATACATCCGAATTTATAAATATTTATGTTTACATCCTATTTGTCTGAGTTTGATCCCCCAAACTCAATTTTAATTGTCTAAGCTGTATCCCCCAAACTCATCTTGATTGTCAACTGCATCTGAGGCATGCAGCATGTGCACAATGTGGCTATATAAGCAGATGTGGATGGCACATCAGAGTCAGTCAGTCAGTCAGTCTTTTAGTAAGGTTCGTTCAGGCCGAATCGAATCGATTATGTAGCAGGGGGCCAATTTAACCTTTCTTCTTTGAATTCATAACTGTAGTGAATATTGGACCATGTTTAATTAAATCAGAGGTACATTGGAACTGGGCCATGTTTGATTACGCCCAGGAGGTGAAACTTTTATGTGTGTAGTTTATTGTTGGGCAACGTTTGGTATGGAGCAACGTTGGGGCCAAGTTTAGCCGTAGCTTATATCGTGAACAGAACATTTGAGATGATCCCAGAATAGGATCCACAGGCCTATAATTATCTCAACTGTGTTGTGGAGATCAGTGCGGTGTTTAAATGTTTTACGAATAACTTAAATCAGAATAGGTAGTGCAGGCCTATGTTTAATGTTTTCGTTGGACGAATGGTGTTTCTGTGAATTGATGGTTTGATTCCCATCGGAAGTGACCTATGGACATACTGAACTCTGAAAATTGATTGTTTTACTGATCTGATATAAATATATAAAGTATTAAATTATACTATTAATGCCATTTCGTTTTCTTTATGATTTTGAAGACGCAGCTGGGGGGTAGTTTGCACGAGTGGCAATTGGTCAGGTGCCAAATCGTCACACTAGTAATAACCATTTTTCGCATATACAAGTTGTAATGGTGATTTGCAGAGCGGGGGCACATTCATTTCCGAGATTTGAAGCGTTTGGTTAGAGCTATATATTGGTGAACTACTGAAAGTACAGACACATTTTTAATTTTAGGAAGATTGTCAATCCCAAACAAAAGTGAATTAATATTCTTGAAATGGTCATCCAATGTATCGATAGTGAGTCTGCGTTGGTCTATAAACAGGGTGGATCGTCAGATACATACATGAGGTATTTATGATGATTTAGGTCAGATTTAGAGTTGCGTAATTTAGAAAGAATAATTTGTAACGACCTGTCACCAAAATTGAAGAGATCATTGTATTTAGGTTTGCCATATGTTTTTCTAATTTGAAATTTGAATGAAGAGATTGAATTTGAAGCTTTGACGTTTTCATCAAGACGATTCCATTCTTGTACTGATGATGGGAAAAACGAGTTTTGATAAAGATTAGATTTACAGTTAATACTCATTAGATTATTGGAGTTTCTGAGTTGATATGGTTTACTGGACGCTATAGATTGGGGGACTAAATCGAATAGATACGAGGGTGTTTGAAGATTGATAATTTTGAAAAATAAAACCATTTTATGTTCGTAGCGTCTTTTTAAAAGAGAGGAAAATCCAGATTCATTATAAAGTAAATTATGAGAAGTACCACGAGGAAGGCCTGTAATAGTTCGAATAGCGTCTAAATGTAGCGATTCTAGTTGGTCACTTTTTTCTTTAGTACAGTTGTTCCAGACACAATCAGCAACTACGGGTTCTGTCCACGGGTTCGTCCGATCACTGAAGTTAAGCAACGTCGGGCCCGGGTAGTACTAGGATGGGTGAACGCCTGGGAACACCGGGTGCTGTAGACGCCTTTTTGCCCTAAACTCATTAAATTACCATTTTGTTGTGAGCGGCTTGTTATTCTTCCTCTATGACATATTGCACGTGTCTGATTTCAAAGGGGGGTTAGGCGGCTGAATGGTTAGCACGCGCGCCTGTCATTGAGTTAACTTGCGTGTTTTCGAATGCCCGGTTGTATGTGACAAGGAGTAAGGTCGCCTGTCCAACCTGCCATTTTTAATTTTTTTCCGGCAATTTTCATTTCATTTTCTCATCCGTCTCATTACAGTAATACAAGTTTCGGTTATTTCCCTTTAGTTTTCAGATTATTGTTATGCCTGGGTGCAATGTTTCATACTATATTTAGACTTGTAATTTTGCGAGTTTTTGACCAATTTTGATAATTTTTTCTTCTTATCCTTTTATTTAGGATACTTGATACAATCAATGACACGTGACGATGAATATGAAAGCTTTCATATCTGCATGGGACAGTAGCAGATCTAGTTATTAGGCTTTCAGACTTTCGTGATTACTAAAATTATTATTTAGCCTATTGTGATTACTAAAATTATTATTAAGCTTTCATATGTATTACATATGAAAGCTTATTGTTTCTGTTAAAGTTATTATTATTAGGGTTTCACACTGCGTAGCTTGTGTGAAACACTATTGTTTTTGTTAAAATTATTATTAAGCTTTCATATTACATATGAAAGCTTATTGTTTCTGTTAAGATTATTATTAAGCTTTCATATTTCATATGAAAGCTTATTGTTTCTGTTAAGATTATTATTATTTTTTTTTGTGTGTTTTTCCTGCAAATCGGATTTCGCAGAATCTAACCATAGGATGTTTCTGAAACTTTTACCTACCCCCCCAAAAATGGGTGGTGGCTGTTGATTAAATATATTTTGAAAACGTTTTGCGAATTCGAAATCACCGAATTTTACGAACGAAAAAACTGACAATGCATAGTCGTAACTTTGCTATTTTTTGACCGATTTTACTCATTCTTTTTTCTTTGAATACCTTGAAAAAAATCAATCTCATCTGCAGTTTCACATTTTCGAATTTCAAAAATTGGTCGCTGTGATTTCGAACCCGAAGTTTAGACCAATTTGACAACTTCTTTAATAGTTGTACGATTTTCATGAAATTTAGTATATAAGTAGATCTTACCCATGTGACTTCAAAAATATAATTAGAAATTTTCTGAATTATCTCCCCTTGACGGAATTAAGGATCAAAATTTTCAAAAAAATCATCGAAATATAGGTCAGAATGACCTGATTTTTTTTTTTGATACTAGATAAGTAATTACTGATTTGTACACAAAATATGAAGTTTGTTGATCGAACCGGAAGTGCCACCATCTTGAAACGTGAAAAAACAATAGATCTTTTGCGATATTGCACTTACAGACACGGGAGTTATATTTTCTGAATCCTTGAAGGTTGGCCTAAAAATCGCTGGGAGCAGAATTTTGATTTAGGTCTACTAATGGATTCCATTTTGAAGTGAATATGAAAAGTAGTAGCAATTTGAAGGGCCGAGACTTTGAAACACAATAACTCTCCTTCTAATTAAGCTAGAATGTTCAAACTTGGTGTAGACGTTCACTAGGTCAATGTCATGATTGAGTTTAAAGATGAGCATTTTCTGCTTAGGGTAAGCAGAGATAAATATGCTGATTTGTTGATTCTTTAGGGCACGATAACTTCGGTTATAATGAAGAGAGGGTGGTGAAACTCCTGCCAATCGAGAGTCTAATAGCTAGCCCGTTGTGTGAAATCATTGTATCATTGTTTTTAAATGTCAGGGATAGCAGAAAAAAAGAGATCGAAAATCCAAAAAGTCGTATCTTTACGATTTTGAGCATTTTTAAAGGTCCTTTTTTCTCTTCAATCAACATAATATTTTTTGGGAACTTCTTCTACAAAGAGTCTTATCGATAGTCTTTTATATGAAACCATCGATCAGCAGTCCAAAATATCAGGAGTAGAAGAATAAAAGGATCGAAAATTGAAAACTGCAACCTGTCATTGTTAAGCGAAACATGCAGCGTGGGTGACTACAATTTGCACATTATTCATCGTATAGAGCTTATTCAACAGTATCGAATTCCAACTGCTTAGGGATATTTTACGTGCACTTCAATGTGTACACGGGACCTTGGTTTTTCGTCCCACCCGAACGACTAGACAGCTGTCCTTGTCAGGCCCTCCGTTCTGCCTCACTGACAAGAGGGAACCACGCCGGAAAATCGAGATGAACTTTCTCGGTGCTGAACTTTCAATTCACGCCAAACGTTTATTGCATACGATTAAGCTGGTCAGTTGGAGCTTATTTTCAAAAGTTTTGTAATAATCGGTTGGTAATTAATGTACCGTGCAAATTAAACTGCTAAAACAGACAATTTCGCCCGGTTAAAATGTTTCTTGCTATAAGTCAGCAATTTCCAGATTTTAGGGAGGCTGAATGGTTAGCATGTGCGCGCTTTGTCGTAACGTCTGTCATTGAGTCAACCGGCGTCGTTTCGATTTCCATGTTGCACGTGACATGGAGTATGGTGTCCAACCTCGTGGGTTTTCTCCGTGTCCTTCGGTTTTCTCCCACTCCTGAATACCAGTACGCGTAAGGGAAGTTTATAAATAAAATTAAAAAACATACATTAGTCCCGAAATGACCTAGTTTGTGTCGAATGGACGTTAATCCGCATTTCTCTCCTTCTGTTTTATTTTTAAAGTTTTGTAATAATCGGTTGGTAATCCATGGTACTGGTAATGTAAAGGTGATAAAACAGAAAATTTCGCCCTGTTGTAATGTTTCTTACTTTAAAGTTAGCAATTTGCCGATTTTAAGGGGCAAACGTTTATTGCGAACGATTAAGCTGGTCAGAGGGAGCTTATTTTTAAAAGTTTTGTAATATTCGAAAATTCGTCGCTGTGATTTCGAACCGGAAGTTGAAACCAACTTGACAACTTCTTTAATATTTGTACGATTTTCATGAAATTTAGTATGTAACTAGACATTACTGATGCGACTTGAAAAATGACTTTTAAAATGTTCTAAATTATCTCCCCTTGGTGAAATTAAGAATCAAATTTTTCAAAAAAATCGTCGCAATAAAGGTCAGAATGACCTAATTTTTTTTTCGATACTAGACAAGTAATTACTGATTCGTACACAAAACATGGAGTTTGTCGATCGAACCGGAAGTGACACCATCTTGAAACGTGAAAAAACAATAGATCTTTTGCGATATTGCACTTACAGACATGGGAGTTACGTTTTCTGAACCCTTGAAGGAAAACCTAAAAATCGGTCAGAGCAGAAACACAATAGGTCATAGTATGTTCAATGCGTCTCCTATGTCTAAAATTTAATACATTTCAATTTCAGGATAGACGGGATACGGGTGGTTTTGTTATTTGAATATTTCAAAAATTCGAATTTCGCTTTTGATGTTTTTCGTGTCGACAAAGTTGTTTACGAGTGAAAAATCACATTAATTTCGATAGATTGTGACCGATTTTAATGATTTATTTTTTCTTCTTTGGATTATTTATATGACCCATGACATGTGACAGGAAGTGACAGTGAATATGAAAGCTTTCATATCTGCATGGGACAGTAGCAGATCTAGTTATTTTTTTTTTGTGTGTATTTTCTGCAAATCGGATTTCTCAGAATCTAACCATGGGATCTTTCTGAAACTTTGACCTACCCCCCCAAAAATGGGGTGCGAACGTTGTTTAAATATATTTTCAAAACGTTTTACGAATCCGAAATCACCGAATTTTACGAACGAAAAAACTGACAATGCATAGTCGTAACTTTGTTATTTTTTGACCGATTTTACTAATTCTTTTTTCTTTGAATACCTTGAAAAAAATCGTTTTCATCTGCAGTTTCACATTTTCGAATTTCGAAAATTCGTCGCTGTGATTTCGAACCGGAAGTTTAGACCAATTTGACAACTTCTTTAATAGTTGTACGATTTTCATGAAATTTAGTGTACAAGTAGATCTTACCGATGTGACTTCAAAAATATAATTAGAAATTTTCTAAATTATCTCCCCTTGGTGAAATTAAGGATCAAAATTTTCAAAAAAATCGTCGAAATATAGGTCAGAATGACCTAAAAAATTTGTTCGATCCTCGACAAGTAATTACTGATTCCTACACAAAATATGGAGTTTGTCGATCGAACCGGAAGTGCCACCATCTTGAAACGTGAAAAAACAATAGAACTTTTGCGATATTGCACTTACAGACACGGGAGTTATATTTTCTGAATCCTTGAAGGATGGCCCAAAAATCGTAGGGAGCAGAATTTTGATTTCGGTCACGTGATGGTCACCATTTTGAATTGAAAATGAAAAGTAGTAGCAATTTGAAGGGCCGAGACTTTGAAACACAATAACTCTCTTTCTAATTGAGCTAGAATGTTCAAACTTGGTGTAGACGTTTACTAGGTCAATGTCATGATTGAGTTCAGGGATAGGCGAAAAAAAAGAGATTGAAAATCCAAAAAGTCGTATTTTTACAATTTGGAGCATGTTTAGAGGTCTTTCTCGTAAAGTCAACTTAATATTTTTTGGGAACTTCTTCTACAAAGAGTCTTATTGGTAGTCTTTTATATAAAACCATCGATCAACAATCCAACATATCAGGAGTAGAAGAACAAAAGGATCGAACATTGAAAACGGCACCCTTTCATTGTTAAGCAAAACATGCAGTGTGGGTGGCTACAATCTGCACATTTAGTCATCGTATAGAGCTTATTCAACAGTATCGAATTCCAACTGCTAAGGGATCTTTTACGTGCACTCCAATGTGTACACGGCGGGTGGGGGGACACGCCAGAAAATCGAGATGAACTTTCTCGGACAATGCAGGGATCGAACACCCGACCTCCTGGCTACCAGGCCAACGCCTTAGCCACATAGTGTGGACACCCATCGTACATTTCATCCGTCAAATCAAAGCATTTCATTGCATTAGACCAATAATTAATTATTCTTAATTGAAAACTTTATTTTAATATTAGTCTGGCATTATTAAATCCTAATTTTATTGGTCTTATTTAAAATTAAACTTTCATTTAAGTATGAACAACCCTTAACGTGTCTCTTTAAAACATAAAAAAATACTCTAAAACAGTAGCTCATTCTTTTGACCTAAACTCATTAATTTACCATTTTTTGTGAGCCACTTGTTATTTTTCCTATGACATATTACACGTGTCTGATTTTAAAGGGGGGTTGGGTGGCTGAATGGTTAGCACGCGCGCCTGTCATTGAGTTAACTAGCGTGTTTTCGAATGCCCGGTTGTACGTGACAAGGAGTAAGGTCGCCTGTCCAACCGGTCATTTTTAATTTTTTTCCCGCCATTTTCATTTCATTTTCTCATCCGTCTCATTACAGTAATACAAGTTTGAGGTATTTCCCTTTAGTTTTCAGATTATTGTTATGCCTGGGTGCAATGTTTCATACTATATTTAGATTTGTAACTTCGCGAGTTTTTGACCAATTTTGATAATTTTTTCTTTTTATCCTTTTATTTAGGATACTTGATACAATCAATGACACATGACGATGAATATGAAAGCTTTCATATCTGCATGGGACAGTAGCAGATCTAGTTAGGGTTTCACACTGCGTAGCTTGTGTGAAACACTATTGTTTTTGTTAAAATTATTAGGCTTTCACCATTTTTCAATGGTGAAAGGCTATTGTTATTACTAAGATTATTATTATTTATTATTTTTTTTTTTTCCACTTTGCCTATTTCTCAGCAACTATAAGAGATAGAGGTCTGAAATTTGATTTTCTGTCGGGAAACTGGGTGGTGGTTAGTGCTTAAATGTAAAACCAAATTTGTGCGCATAGCGGAAACGCGTCAAATCTTTAACGTGCACTCAAATTGAAAATCGGCCATAATTCTTCTAATTCTCATCGGACTTTTCCGATATTTACATTTTTGGATAGCTGAAAACATTTCTGAGTAGATGGCAGTTCAAAAACATCGAGTTTAGAAACTTTGTCGCTCTCATTTTTTTGGTGAAAAATGGAAAATTTTCAAAATTTTCTAAAATTGTTATTTTTAGGAATTTTTAAATATGACTTATATTTTTGGATAGCTGACATTAATCCGATTCCAACAATATAGGTTTTGTTCTGAAATTTTAACTTTGATTTTTCACTTTTTTACGCATTTTGGTCAAATCGTAGAGTTCTTATTTTTTTAAAACGGCACCTACGATTTTTCTGAAACTTCAGGCATATGAAGTCAAGAGTCGTCTCCAGTCCTTAGTCTATGAATGAAAATCCTCTAATCACCGGAAGTAGTCAAGAAAAGTATCCAAACTTTGACAAAATTCTAAAAAATGGGTGTTTGTGCGGAAAATGCGATGTTTTAATTGGCTGTTTACTGAGTAGTTAAAGTACAACGTCATTTGATAGCCACGTAAAATATCTACAAGATGGTACCACAGCGACAAGTTTCTATCATAAATTGAAAAAGTTATAGGACTTTGAAAAGTAAGGTTTTTTACGATTTCGAGCAATTTTAAACGCATGTTTCTCGGAAACGCCGCCTACGATTTTTTTAAAACTTTCTCAGTCGAGAGTCTAATGGGTGGTGTATTGTGTGAAACCATTGTACAATTTCTCTAAATGTCATGAGTAGTCGAAAAACGAGATTGAAAATCCAAAACGTCGTATTTTTACCATTTGGAGCATTTTTAGACGTCTTTTTCTCGAAAAGTCAACGTAATTTTTTTGGGGAACTTCTTCTACAGAGAGTTTGATCGGTAGTCTTAGGTATGAAACTATTGCGCAACATTTAGAAATATCGGGAGTATGAGAACAAAGGAATCGAAAACTGAAAACGTCACCTTTCATTGTTAAGCGAAACATGCAGTAAGAGTTGATACAATCTGTACGTTTTACCAACGTTTAGAGCCTATTCAAAATTCCCCATTTCTCTCACAGTGACGACATTTGAGCTAAAAGTATTTCAACTTTGAGTGTTTACTTATATTCAAAATACATGTATGGGTTTAGTGACCCTGTAACAGAAATAATTGATTCCTGTGTGTAATAATTAGTCTTTGAATTAATATTGTTTCTTCTTTGTCAAAATTATCTCTCAACCGTAATCATCTCGACACAAATCGACGGCTCCCGCTGTTTATAAGGAAATCCAATTATCCATAGGTTGCAGTTGTATCTTGCAGTAGTATCGTGCAGAAGTACGAATATTGCACCTGTGATAGAAAGCATGATGTAGTTTGAGCTTGGGCCCTATCTCTAATTAAAGATAATTTTTTATATGTTAGTGACGTCAAATCATTAACGTGCACGAAATCAGAGTTTTATCGGTAGTCATAGGTATGAAACCATTGCGCAACAGTTAGAAATATCAGGAGTATGAGAACAAAGGGATCGAAAATTGAAAACATCATCTTTCATTGTTAAGCGAAACCTTCAGTAAGAGTTGATACAATCTGTAGGTTTTACCAACGTTTAGAGCATTTTCAAATTCCCCATTTCTATCACAGTGACGATATTTGAGCTAAAAGTATTTCAACTTTGAGTGTTTACTTATATTCAAAATATGGGTTTAGTGACCCTGTAACAGAAATAATTGATTTCTGTGTGTAATAATTAGTCTTTGAATTAATATTGTTTCTTCTTTGTTAAAATTACCTCATAACCGTAATCATCTCGACACAAATCGACGGCTCGCGCTGTTTATAAGGAAATCTAATTATCTATAGGTTGCAGTTGTATCTTGCAGTAGTATCGTGCAGAAGTACGAATATTGCACCTGTGATAGAAAGCATGATGTAGTTTGAGTTTGGGCCCTATCTCTAATTAACGATAAATTTTTATATGTTAGTGACGTCAAATCATTAACGTGCACGAAATCAAAATATTGTCGATATTTCATTGAATATTCAATTTAGTTTTGAACCAGTTACATATTTGAGTAGCTGGCCTGAACGCGATTCCAAAGTTCCGTGTAACACATTGGTGTGACATCGACAAAAGCCCGAATTGGTTATAAATGGAACGTTTTGCATACGTATAAAGCATATATAGAGAGCTTTTTTTAAAACTGGCAATATTTGAACAAAGGGTGTTTGAATGGTAACCAATATCTTGCATTGGTGCTTCTAGAATGAAAATAATTCATTTTAGTAATTAACAGTTACTCCTGAAATTAATATCCCAGGTTTTATGTCTGCATGACGTCATCATTTGATACCAGTGAAAATGAAGCTCTCTGTTGAAGCCATTTATAAATAAAGTACCCCTCAATTACAATGTTGAAAAATTAATGTTGAAAGGTGCGATATTATTACCTGATACTTAAGGTAAATTTTTTTTGTCTCATTCGGAAAACTGTTTTTTTTTCTGTAGTCGTTTAGATTTCTGAAACTAAAATTGATAGAATTCGAAAAAGTTATATTTTTGTAGAGCCGGGGATATTGCGGATGCGATATAGGTCGAATTGCAATACCACGCAGTTCTCTTTTTTTCCTAACAATTTGAAAATGTACTGAACTTGTAATTTTTTTTAGAATTTTTGAGTTTTTGATTGAGTATTTCGATTTCTGGCGTCTGTAGGATTCTACCAATCCATGTTCATAATTGTTCAACTATATTTTTCACTTTCCTTCTATCGTAATGCGCATGCACAGAAAGTGTCATGTCTGAGTTGTTTAAGCGTGTGTGTGTGTGTGTTTTAAGGGGTGAGTTGTAGGCAATTTTTGCTGCCTTCGGTAAGGTGAAAGCCTTCAGCCTTGCAAGCAAGTCTAGTTATTAGGCTTTCAGACTTTCGTCTGAAAGCCTATTGAGATTACTAAAATTATTATTAGGCTTTCAGACTTTCGTCTGAAAGCCTATTGAGATTACTAAAATTATTATTATTAGGCTTTCAGACTTTCGTCTGAAAGCCTATTGAGATTACTAAAATTATTATTATTATTATTATTTACCGCGGGGGCCAAGTTCTCCATGATCGAAAGCAGATATCGATCTGAAATTAACTTTTCTTTCCGGAAACCATGTGGTGGCTACTTGATAAAGTATTTTCGAAAATTCTGCGCATACCGGAAGTGGCAGATCTTTGTACGTTGTCAAAAAATTGAAAATTGGCCATAGTTTCGTCAATTATTTACCCATTTTCAAACAAATGACATTTTCGGAAACCCTGAATCTTTTCCGAGCCAATAGCAATCTCAGATTTTGTAATTTCGAAACTTCGTCGCTGACTTCTAGCGTTCGAAAATTAAAAAAATTTGTTTAAGTGACAATTTTTTTCATTTTTCAAAATTTTCAAATTTGACTTATATTTTTGGATACCTTAAGTCCATCCGATTCCAGTAATATAAGTTTCATTCAGAGTTATCGCCCTTTATTTTTCGATTTTTTTCGAATTTTCTACCTATTTTGTGAGCTCGGGTTTCGTTATATGGCTGAATTGGCGAATCTGAAACTTCTAAGGCATGAAGCCAAATGACCATTGCAAGGAATAAAGCAATTTCAACAATGATCCGTAGACCGGAAGTAGTCGAAATAATGTGCAATATTTTGAAAAAATGCAAAAAATGGATAGTTTTGGGGAAAACGCGATTTCTCCGTTCGATGTCAATGGATTAAAGAAATTAGGGTACCATTGGACTGCACTAGGATTGTACTATCGTATGATACCCAATTCATACGGATATTATGATCAGGCAGCAAAATATGGCACGCTGAAAATCAAGTATTTTCTGATTTGGAGCGTTTTTGGACGCCTATATCTCGAAAACTTAACCGTAACTTTTTCTTAAATTTTTTCTATCGAGAGTCCTTTCGGAGTTAATTTGCATGAAACCACCCAATAAGCCTTTGAAATATCTGGAATGGGTGAAATAACGGACTGAAAATCGAAAAAAGTCGAAAAATCGTGAAATTTTGGAAAATGCTCTACTATTTTTTTATTTGAAGAGATTTTTTAAAAAAGGTTGTATATTCAGATAGCTGACCTAATTAAGAATCTAACGATGTATAATATGTATGTAGTTATTGAAATTTAATTTTCGATATTTTAAATTTTTTTCATTTTTAGCACTTTTGAACACAGGATTTCTCAGGGGCATTTTATCTGATCAGATAATGTAATATATCATTACAGAGCCCTGTGGCTATTTTAGTGCCCAAACCGGCTATTAAAAATATTCCGACAATGATAACCATACCGGAAGTATTCAAAAAATGAAAAAAAAAGGTTAAAAACATTGTCTCACTTGAGAAAAACTTGATTGCTCCCTTAGGTAATAGCGGACCAAAAGAACTAAAGTGTCGTTGGATAGCCCTATTAATGGACCATCATATGGTATCTAAATAATACGATTTCAATGGTAAGGAAATAAATTATTGTATGCCAAAAATCAAGTATTTTCCGCTTTTTTAACATTCCGAGACGCCCTTTTCTCGAAAACGACGCCTACGATTTTTCTTAAACTTTTCTTACTCAACGTCCTATCGGTTGTCTATATAGTGAATCCAAAATGAAAAGCATTGAAATAATATAGGTGGTCCAAAAATGGCCTCAAACTTTGAAAAAAATTGAAAAATTGTTAAAGTTTTGGAAACGCTCTTTAATTTATCTTTTTTTCCAAAACTACTCAATGGATGTTTCTGACACTTCTGGTACAGAAAGTTAAGTATCCAAAGAACTTCGTAAAGCTATCACGACAATGATCGTAAAACCGGAAGTAGTCGAAAAAATGTCCGATATTTTGAAAAAAAAAATTTTTTTTACGAAAACCTTTTTCATTTATGAATATTTTTTGATGGTATTTTACACAGGGTTAAAATATCATCCTACTTGAACAGAAATGAGAAAAAAAATTGTCTCGGTAATTTGCGTTAGCCGCCATCGGCTAATTTAGTTTTTCGTACCGAGAACAATTATTTATTGTTCGATTTGTATAAAACAAAGTTCATATGCTCCGTGGTCCCAATTGTAATATTTTTTGTTACGGTGAAATTTTTCTGTCGGCAACGGAAGTGACGTAATATTAACAAAAACTACAATTTTGACAGTTCTGTACCACTTTTTGAAAGCAAATGTTATTTTTTTCAAAACTGATATAACTAAAAGGATGCACCCTGCAAAGGTGCACAAAATCTTTAGCTCAGATTTTTTAATTCCAATTTCATTTTCGGGCAATTTCGAATAAAATGTAAAATAAAGTGTAAAATTCAGTTATTTACAATTCATTCAGCATCTTCATATTTTGAAATATTTATTTGTTATTTTCATAAACTCGTAGCATTAATCCAGACAAAGAGAATGTATGGGAAATTAGTTTGTAATATGAGCAGTTGCTGAGAAATATGCAATTTTGCATGCATCACTTTTCACGTTATTTTGCCTATAAAGGAGGGAATTATTATTCGATTTGCAATATTTTTTTTCCATTTGATGCCTAATGCCATTTTGGACTAGGTCGAGCCAATTTTACATTTTCACTGTGACCGGAAATGACGTCTTTTGGGAAAAAGCTGTATTTTTAACCTAAAAAACAAATATTTTATTGAAATGAGTCTGCCTTATAATATTTTTAGAATTGTGATATTTGATTCCCATCAACGAATAGAATAAAGCCATACGACCATACAGATACCACAAAATGGTTTCTAACTTGTACGGTTACAGAGAAATAGGCGATCTTCTATAAGTCACTTTTCAATGGTTTTCGTCTATAAAAGTGTCAATTATTATACGATTTTAATAATTTTTTTACCATTTGATGCCTTATGCCATTTATGACTTCTATGAACTAAATTAACATTTTCAATATCACCGGAAGTAATGTAATTTTTGCAAAAAACGTATTTTTAGCCTTCAAAACAAGCATTTTTTTGAAGGGATTTATATTTATCATTCGTTTAACTTTATAATGTTTGATTCCAATAGGCAGTAAGATTGAATCAATACCATCATATTGATATCAAGAAAAGGCTTCTAGCATGTTCCCTTGTCGAATAATAGCCAATTTTCCCAGGGTCACTTTTAAGTTTTTTACCTTCTTAATTTCAGTTTATGGATTATAGGTTAATTATTTATTGCCCGATATGATAAAACAAAGTTTGTATTTTGTATGTTGCGAATTTTCGACTTATTTTTCACCTATAAAAATGTCTTTCGGCACCGGAAGTGACGTATTTTGCCATAATTTACCATTTTGACCGGTCTTTTCGCCAGCAAATATTACTTTAACATATGGTAGAGGGTGTCACTGAAGCAAAACAACTAAAGTATAGTTTGGTAGCTCAATGGATCGGCTATGGTATAATAAACTTTCTGTATGATTCCTGAAAGCCGGTTCAGTGCTGCTTGCAGGTCTAGTTATTATTATTATTATTTACCGCGGGAGCCTAGATCACCATGATCGAAAACAGATATCGATCTGGAATTAGATTTTCTGTCGGGAAACCATGTGGTGGCTACTTGATAAAATATTTTTGAAATTTCTGCGCATACCGGAAGTGACCGAACTTTGTATTTTGTCTAAAAATTGAAAATAGGCCATAGTTTCGTCAATTGTTTATCCATTTTCAAACAAATTACCTTTTTGGAATCCCTGAATCTTTTCTTAGACAATGGCTATCTCACATTTTTCGATTTCGAACATTCGTCTATGACTTTTAGCGTTCGAAAATTGAAAACATGTTGTTTACGAGACAATTTTTGTTATTTTTCAAAATTTTCAAATTTGACCTATATTGTTGGATACCTGACGTCCATGCGATTCCAGTAATATAAGTTTCATTCAGAGTTATCGCCCTTTATTTTTCGATTTTTTTCGAATTTTCTTCCCATTTTGTGAGCTCGGGTTTCGTTTTATGGCAGAATTGACGTTTCTGAAACTTCTGGAACATGAAGTTATAGTCCAATACCAACGAATAAAGCAATTTCGACAAGAATCCTTAAACCGGAAGTGGTCGAAATAATGTGCAATATTTTGAAAAAAATTCAAAAAATGGATATTTTTGGGAAAAACGCGATTTCTCCGCCCGATATAAATGGATTAAAGAAATTAGGGTACCATTGGACTGCACTAGGATTGTACTATCGTATGATACCAAATTCATACGGATACTATGAACAGGCAGCAAAATATGGCACGCTGAAAATCAAGTATTTTCTGATTTTTAGCATTTTTGGACGCCTGTATCTCGAAAAATACTCCAGCGATTATTATTAAACTTTCTCTATCGAGAGACCTTGTGGTAGTCTTATGTACGAAACATTCCATTACGACTTTGAAATATCTGGAATAGGTGAAATAACGGACTGAAAATCGAAAAAAGTCGAAAAATCGTGAAATTTTGGAAAATGCTCTACTATTTTTTTATTTTAAGAGATTTTCGAAAAAAGGTTGTATTTTCAGATAGCTGGCCTAATTACGATTCTAACGATGTATAATATGTATGTAGTTATTGAAAGTTAATTTTCGATATTTTAAATTTTTTTCATTTTTCTCACTTTTGGACATAGGATTTCTCAGTGGCATTTTATCTGATCAGTAAATGTAATATATCATTACAGAGCCCTATGACTATTTTAGTACCCAAACCGGCTATTTAAACTATTCCGACAATAATAACCATACCGGAAGTATTCAAAAAATGAAAAAAAAGGTTAAAAACATTGTCGCACTTGCGAAAAACTTGATTTCTCCCTTAGGTAATAGCGGACCAAAAGAACTAAAATGTCGCTGAACAGCCTATTAATGGACCATCATATGGTATGTAAATAATACGATTTCGATGGCAAGGAAATAAATTATTGTATGCCAAAAATCCAGTATTTTCCGATTTTTTAACATCCTGAGACGCCCTTTTCTCGAAAACGACACCTACGATTTTTCTCAAACTTTTCTAACTCAAAGTCCTATCGATTGTCTATATAGTGAATCCAAAATTAAAAGCATTGAAATAATGTAGGTGGTCCAAAAATAGCATCAAACTTTGAAAAAAATTCAAAAATCGTTAAATTTTTGTAAACGCTCTTTATTTTATCTTTTTTTCCAAAACCACTCAATAGATGTTTCTGACACTTCTGGTACAGAAAGTTAGGTATCCACAGAACTTCGTAAAGCTATCACGACAACAATCGTAAAACCGGAAGTAGTCGAAAAAATGTCCGATATTTTGAAAAAAATTATTTTTTTTACGAAAACCTTTTTTATTTATGAATATTTTTTGACGATATTTTACACTGGGTTAAAATATCATCCTACTTGAGCAGAAATGAGAAAAAAAATTGTCTCGGTAATTTGCATTAGCCGCCATCGGCTAATTTAGTTTTTCGTACCCAGAAAAAATATTTATTGTTCGATTTATATAAAACAAAGTTCATAAGCTCCGTGGTCCCAATTGTAATTTTTTTTGTTACGGTGAAATTTTTCTGTCGGCCACGGAAGTGACGTAATATTAATAAAAACTACAATTTTGACAGTTCGGTACCACTTTTTGAAAGCAAATATTATTTTTTTTCAAAACTGATATAACTAAAAGGATGCACCCTGCAAAGGTGCACAATATCCTTAGCTCAGACTTTTTAATTTCAATTTCATTTTCGGGCAATTTCGAATAAAATGTAAAATAAAGTGTAAAATTCAGTTGTTTGCAATTCATTCAGCTCTTCATATTTTGAAATATTCATTTGTAATTTTCATAAACTCGTAGCAATAATCCAGACGAAGAGAATGCATGCGAAAATTAGTTTGTAATGTGAACAGTTGCCGAGAAATATGCAATTTTGCATGCATCACTTTTCACGTTATTTTGCCTATAAAAGAATGAATTATTATTCGATTTGCAATTTTTTTTCCCATTTTATGCTTAATGCCATTTTGGACTAGGTCAAGCCAATTTTACATTTTTATTGTGACTGGAAATGACGTCATTTGGGCAAAAACTGTATTTTTAACCTAAAAAACAAATATTTTATTCAAATGAGTCTGCCTTATAATATTTTTAGAATTATGATATTTGATTCCCATCAACGAATAGAATCAAGCCATACGACCATACAGATGCCACAAAATGGTTTCTAACTTGTACGGTTACAGAGAAATAGGCGATCTTCTATAAGTCACTTTTCAAGGTTTTTGGTCTATAAAAGTGTCAATTATTATTCGATTTTTATAATATTTTTACCATTTGATGCCTTATGCCATTTATGACTTCAATTTAACTAAGTTAACATTTTCAATATCACCGGAAGTAATGTAATTTTTGCAAAAGACGTATTTTTAGCCTTCAAAACAAAACATTTTTTTGAAGGGATTTATATTTATTATTCAATTAACTTTATAACGTCTGACTCTAATGGGCAGTAAGATTGAATCAATACCATCATATCGATATCAAGAAAAGGCTTCTAGCATGTTCCCTTGTCGAATAATAGCCAATTTTCCCAGGGTCACTTTTAATTTTTTTACCTTCTTAATTTCAGTTGATGGGTTACAGGTTAGTTATTTATTGCCCGATACGTATAAAACAAAGTTTGTATTTTGTATGTTACGAATTTTCGACTTATTTTTCCCCTATAAAAATTTCTTTCGGCACCGGAAGTGACATAATTTTGCGATAATTTACAATTTTGGCCCGTCTTTTCGCCAGCACATATTACTTTTATATATGATAGAAGGTTTCACTGTAGCAAAACATCTAAAGTATAGTTCGGTAGCTCAATGGATCGGCTATGGTATAATAAACTTCCTGTATGATTCCTGAAAGCCGGTTCAGTGCTGCTTGCAGGTCTAGTTATTATTATTATTATTATTATTTACCGCGGGGGCCTAGATCTCCATGATCGAAAACAGATATCGACCTGGAATTAGATTTTCTATTGGGAAACCATGTGGTGGCTACTTGATAAAATATTTTTGAAATTTCTGCGCATACCGGAAGTGACCGAACTTTGCACGTTGTCTAAACATTGAAAATCGGCCATAGTTTCGTCAATTCTTTATCCATTTTCAAACAAATTACATTTTTGGAATCCCTGAATCTTTTCTGAGACAATGGCTATCTCACATTTTTCAATTTCGAACATTCGTCTATGACTTTTATCGTTCGAAAATTGAAAACATGTTGTTTGCGAGACAATTTTTGTTATTTTTCAAAATTTTCAAATTTGACCTACATTTTTGGATACCTGAAGTCCATCCGATTCCAGTAATATAAGTTTCATTCAGAGTTATCGCCCTTTATTTTTCGATTTTTTTCGAATTTTCTACCCATTTTGTGAGCTCGGGTTCCGTTTTATGGCCAAATTGACGTTTCTGAAATTTCTGAGGCATGAAGCCAAATGACCATTGCAAGGAATAAAGCAATTTCAACAATAATCTGTACACCGGAAGTGGTCGAAATAATGTCGGATATTTTGAAAAAAATGCAAAAAATGGGTATTTTGGGGAAAAACGCGATTTCTCCGTCCGATATAAATGGATTAAAGAAATTAGGGTACCATTGGACTGCACTGGGATTGCACTATCGTATGATACCAAATTCATACGGATACTATGAACAGGTAGCAAAATATGGCACGCTGAAAATCAAGTATTTTCTGATTTTTAGCATTTTTGGACGCCTGTATCTCGAAAACTACTCCAGCGATTTTTATGAAACTTTCTCTATCGAGAGACCTTGTGGTAGTCTGAAGTACGAAACATTCCATTACGACTTTGAAATGTCTGAAATAGGTGAAATAACGGACTGAAAATCAAAAAAAGTCGGAAAATCGTGAAATTTTGGAAAATGCTCTACTATTTTTTTATTTGAAGAGATTTTCAAAAAAAGGTTGTATATTCAGATAGCTGACCTAATTACGATTCTAACGATGTATAATATGTATGTAGTTATTGAAATTTAATTTTCGATATTTTAAATTTTTTGCATTTTTGGCACTTTTGAACATAGGATTTCTCAGGGGCATTTTATCTGATCAGATAATGTAATATATCATTACAGAGCCCCGTGGCTATTTTAGTGCCCAAACCGGCTATTAAAACTATTCCGACAATAATAACCATACCAGAAGTATTCAAAAAATGAAAAAAAAAGGTTAAAAACATTGTCGCACTTGCGAGAAACTTGATTTCTCCCTTAGGTAATAGCGGACCAAAAGAACTAAAGTGTCGCTGGATAGAACTATTAATGGACCATCATATGGTATCTAAATAATACGATTTCGATGGTAAGGAAATAAATTATTGTATAACAAAAATCTAGTATTTTCCGATTTTTTAACACTCTGGGACGCCCTTTTCTCGAAAACGCCGCCGCAGATTTTTCTTAAACTTTTCTTACTCAAAGTCCTATCGGTTGTCTATATAGTGAATCCAAAATGAAAAGCATTGAAATAATATAAATGGTCCAAAAATGGCCTCAAACTTTGAAAAAAATTGAAAAATCGTTAAATTTTTGGAAACGCACTTTAAGTTATCTTTTTTTCCAAAACTACTCAATGGATGTTTCTGACACTTCTGGTACAGAAAGTTAATTATCCAAAGAACTTCGTAAAGCTATCACGTCAACGATCGTAAAACCGGAAGTAGTCGAAAAAATGTCCGATATTTTGAAAAAAATTAATTTTTTTACGAAAACCTTTTTTATTTATGAATATTTTTTGATTATATTTTACACAGGGTTAAAAATATCATCCTACTTGAGCAGAAATGAGAAAAAAAATTGTCTCGGTAATTTGCGTTAGCCGCCATCGGCTAATTTAGTTTTTTGTACCCAGAAAAATTATTTATTGTTCGATTTGTATAAAACAAAGTTCATATGCTCCGTGGTCCCAATTGTAATTTTTTTTGTTACGGTGAAATTTTTCTGGCGGCAACGGAAGTGACGTAATATTAACAAAAACTACAATTTTGACCGTTCAGTACCACTTTTTGAAAGCAAATATTATTTTTTTTCAAAACTGATATAACTAAAAGGATGCACCCTGCAAAGGTGCACAAAATCCTTAGCTCAGATTTTTTAATTTCAATTTCATTTTCGGGCAATTTCGAATAAAATGTAAAATAAAGTGTAAAATTCAGTTATTTACAATTCATTCAGCGTCTTCATATTTTGAAATATTTATTTGTAATTTTCATAAACTCGTAGCAATAATCCAGACGAAGAGAATGTATGCGCAAATTAGTTTGTAATATGAGCAGTTGCCGAGAAATATGCAATTTTGCATGCATCACTTTTCACGTTATTTTGCCTATAGAAGAGTGAATTATTATTCGATTTGCAATATTTTTTTCCATTTGATGCTTAATGCCAATTTGGACTAGGTCAAGCCAATTTTACATTTTCACTGTGACCGGAAATGACGTCATTTGGGCAAAAACTGTATTTTTAACTTAAAAAACAAATATTTTATTCAAATGAGTCTGCCTTATAATATTCTTGAAATTATGATATTTGATTCCCATCAACGAATAGAATGAAGCCATACGACCATACGGATACCACAAAATGGTTTCTAACTTGTACGGTTACAGAGAAATAGGCGATCTTCTATAAGTCACTTTTCAAGGTTTTTGGTCTATAAAAGTGTCAATTATTATTCGATTTTTATCATTTTTTTACCATTTGATGCCTTATGCCATTTATGACTTCTATGAACTAAATTAACATTTTCAATATCTCCGGAAGTAATGTAATTTTTGCAAAAAACGTATTTTTAGCCCTCAAAACAAACATTTTTTTGAAGGGATTTATATTTATTATTCGTTTAACTTTATAACGTCTGACTCTAATGGGCAGTAAGATTGAATCAATACCATCATATTGATATCAAGAAAAGGCTTCTAGCATGTTCCCTTGTCGAATAATAGCCAATTTTCCCAGTGTCACTTTTAAGTTTTATACCTTCTTAATTTCAGTTTATGGGTTATAGGTTGATTATTTATTGCCCGATATGTATAAAACAAAGTTTGTATTTTGTATGTTGCGAATTTTCGACTTATTTTTCACCTATAAAAATTTCTTTCGGCACCGGAAGTGACGTAATTTTGCCATAATTTACAATTTTGATCGGTCTTTTCGCCAGCAAATATTACTTTTACATATGATAGAAGGTGTCACTGAAGCAAAACAATTAAAGTATAGTTTGGTAGCTCAATGGATCGGTTAGGGTATAATGAACTTCCTGTATGATTCCTGAAAGCCGGTTCAGTGCTGCTTGCAGGTCTAGTTATTATTCTTATTATTCTTCTTTTGTTTTGAGTAGATCTCAGCAACTACGTGTCGCATCGTTACGATTTCTTCGGTTTTACTGGGAAAGTGGGTGTGACTTAGAGGATAAAGCTATTTTGAACGTTCTGCGACAATGCGAAATGTCCGAAATCACCGAAGTTATCGTTTTTACAAATATTGCGGTAATTTTAACAATAATCATGGGATTTTAACTTTCGATACATTTTGGCATAGCTGGAGACAGGGCACATAGCTGCGCTACTTTCGATTTTTGATTTTCGGCAAATCTTCGAAGATATTAGGCGCCAAATTTCGGAAATTTAAAATTTTACAAAAAACTTTTTTATTTATGAATATTTTTTAGTCGTGTTGCGCACAGAATTAAAGAGTCATCTGACTTGCGCAAAAATGTTAAAAAATTTTGTCTCAGTAATTTTCCTTGGCCTCCATTGGCTAATTCAGTTTTTCAGTCCTAGATTAATTTTTTATTGTTCGATTTGTATAAAACAAAGTTCATATGCTTCGTTGTCTCAATTGTCATTTTTTTTATTACCAAAAGTGTTATCTGTCGGCACCGGAAGTGGCATAATTTTACCAAAAACTACAATTTTGACAGTTAGGTACATTTTTTGAAAACAAATATTATTTTTTTGAAAAATTATATGACTCAAAGAGTGTGTCCTTTAAAGGCGCAAAAAATGTCGGAAGCAGTTTTTTTAATTTCTTTTTCATTTTCTAGCAAATTGGATTAAGAGGTGAAAAAAGGCGTAAAATTGACCTATTTACAACTCATTCAGGCTTTTCAGATTTTAAAATATTTTTACGTAACTTTTATAAACTTGTAGCTATAATCCATACGAAGAGAATGTATGTGAAAATTAGTTTGTAATATAAGCAGTTGCCGAGAAATAGGCAATTTTGCATGAGTCACTTTTCACGTAATTTTGGCTGTAAAAGAATCAATTATTATTCGATTTTCAATTTTCTTTCGCCATTGGATGCCTAATGCCATAATGGACTATGTCAAACCATTTTACCCCTTGCGCTGCCACCGGAAATGACGTCATTTGCTCAAAACTTAAATTTTAGCCTTCAAAAAACAATATTTTATTCAAATGAGTCGTATTTGTTATTTTTTTCAAATTGTGATATTTGATTCTATTGATCAAATAGATTGAACCCATACGATCATACAGATACCACAAAATGGTTTCTAACTTGTACGGTTGCAGAGAAATGGGCGATTTTCCTTAAGTCACTTTTCAAGGTTTTTGGTCTATAAAAGTGTCAGTTATTATTCGATATTCATAAAATTTTCACCATATGATATCTTGTGTCATTTATGATTTCATAGAACTAATTTAACATTTTCAGTATCACCGGAAGTAATGTCATTTTGGCAAAAACTGTATTTTTAGCCTTCAAAACAGACATTTTTTTCAAATGAGTCTGATTTGTAATATATTTCAAATTATGATATTTGATTCCTATCAACAAATGGATTGAACACATACGATCATATAGATACCAAAAGATAGTTTTTATCGTGTACGGTTGCCGAGAAATAGACGATTTTCTACAAGTCACTTTTCAAGGTTTTTGGTCTATAAAAGTGGCAATTCTCATTCGATTTACATACAATTTTCGCCATTATGCTGCCTTATGCCATTTCTGATTTCATAAAACTAATTGAACATTTTCATTATCACCGGAAGTAATGAAATTTTGCCAGGATCACTTACAAGTAACATATATTAAAATGAATTGATATTGCTGGATTTGGTTGATTCTTCGTCCATTTTATTTGATGTTTACAATGCTTATGTGGAAACCTGTTTGATGGTTTCATTGGTATCGGAAGTGACATATGTTTAAGGGTAACGTGGCACCGAAAGTGACGTGGCACCAGTGAAACCCGTCATTCCTGCATGCAGGTCTAGTTATTATTATTATTATTATTCTTCTTTTGTTTTGAGTAGATCTCAGCAACTACGTGTCGCATCGTTACGATTTCTTCGGTTTTACTGGGAAAGTGGGTGTGACTTAGAGGATAAAGCTATTTTGAACGTTCTGCGACAATGCGAAATGTCCGAAATCACCGAAGTTATCGTTTTTACAAATATTGCGGTAATTTTAACAATAATCATGGGATTTTAACTTTCGATACATTTTGGCATAGCTGGAGACAGGGCACATAGCTGCGCTACTTTCGATTTTTGATTTTCGGCAAATCTTCGAAGATATTAGGCGCCAAATTTCGGAAATTTAAAATTTTACAAAAAACTTTTTTATTTATGAATATTTTTTAGTCGTGTTGTGCACAGAATTAAAGAGTCATCTGACTTGCGCAAAAATGTTAAAAAATTTTGTCTCAGTAATTTTCCTTGGCCTTCATTGGCTAATTCAGTTTTTCAGTCCTAGATTAATTTTTTATTGTTCGATTTGTATAAAACAAAGTTCATATGCTCCGTTGTCTCAATTGTCATTTTTTTTATTACCAAAAGTGTTATCTGTCGGCACCGGAAGTGGCATAATTTTACCGAAAACTACAATTTTGACAGTTAGGTACATTTTTTGAAAACAAATATTATTTTTTTGAAAAATTATATGACTCAAAGAGTGTGTCCTTTAAAGGCGCAAAAAATGTCGGAAGCAGTTTTTTTAATTTCTTTTTCATTTTCTAGCAAATTGGATTAAGAGGTGAAAAAAGGCGTAAAATTGACCTATTTACAACTCATTCAGGCTTTTCAGATTTTAAAATATTTCTTCGTAACTTTTATAAACTTGTAGCTATAATCCATACGAAGAAAATGTATGTTAAAATTCGTTTGTACTATAAGCAGTTACCAAGAAATGGGCAGTTCTGTACAAGTCACTGTTTTCGTTATTTTGCCTGTAAAATAGTCAATTATGATTGAATTTTTATAAAAGTGACATCATTTGATTCAAAAAGCACGTAACGTCATATCAAGTTGATTACAATTTAAAATTGACACCGGAAGTGACATCATTTGGTCAAAAAATGCATTTTAAACTTTTTAAATCAATGTTTTATTCAACCAAGAATAACTTAATATGTATTAATAATTTTAACTTTTGGTTTAAATTCACATATAAACAAAACCCATATGGTCATATAGATATCATAAAATGGTTTCTAACTTGTTCGGTTGCCGAGAAATAGACGGTTTTCTACAGGTCACTTTTGAAGGTTTCGGGGCCATAAAAGGGTCAATTATTATTCGATTTTCATAAATGTCACACCATGTTATACCTAATGCCATTTGGGATTTCATACAAGTAATTTAAGATTTTCATTATCACCGGAAGTAACGTCATTTTGGCAAAAACTGTATTTTTAGCCTCTAAAACAGATATTTTATTCAAATGAGTCTGTTTTGAAATCATTTTCAAAGTATGGTATTTGATGCCAATCAACAAATAGAATGAACCCATACGATCATACAGATACCACAAAATGGTTTCTAACTTGTACGGTTGCAGAGAAATAGCCGATTTCCTACAAGTCACTTTTCAAGTTTTTTGGTCTTTAAAAGTGGCAATTATTATTCGATTTACATAAAATTTTCACTATATGATATCGTATGCCATTTCTGATTTCATAAGACTAATTGAACATTTGCATTAACACCGGGAGTAATTTAATTTTGTCAAGATCATTTACAAGTAACAAATGTATAAAATGAATTGATATTGCTGGATTTTGTTGATTCTGCGTCTATTTTATTTGTGTGCAATGTTAATTTGGAAACCTGTTTAGTGGTTTCGCTGGTACCGGAAGTGACATATGTTCAAGGGTATCTTGGCACCGGAAGTGACATGTTTAAGGGTAACGTGGCACCAGTGAAACCCGTCATTCCTGCATGCAGGTCTAGTTCTTATTAGGCTTTCAGACTTTCGTCTGAAAGCCTATTGAGATTACTAAAATTATTATTTTTAGGGTTTCACACTGCGAAGCTTGTGTGAAACACTATTGTTTTTGTTAAAATTATTATTAAGCTTTCATATTACATATGAAAGCTTATTGTTTCTGTTAAAGTTATTATTATTATTTTTTTTTTTTGTGTGTTTTCTGCAAATCGGATTTCTCAGAATCTATCCATAGGATCTTTCTGAAATTTTGACCTACCCCCCCAAAAATGGGGTGCGAACCTTGATTAAATATATTTTCGAAACGTTTTACGAATCCGAAATCACCGAATTTTACGAACGAAAAAAATGACAATGCATAGTCGTAACTTTGTTATTTTTTGACCGATTTTACTAATTCTTTTTTCTTTGAATACCTTTAAAAAAACCATTTTCATCTGCAGTTTCACATTTTCGAATTTCGAAAATTCGTCGCTGTGATTTCGAACCGGAAGATTAGACCAATTTGACAACTTCTTTAATAGTTGTACGATTTTCATGAAATTTAGTATCTAAGTAGATCCTACCGATGTGACTTCAAAAATATAATTAGAAATTTTCTAAATTATCTCCCCTTGACGAAATTAAGGATCAAAATTTTCAAAAAAATCATCGAAATATAGGTCAGAATGACCTGATTTTTTTTTTGGATACTAGATAAGTAATTACTGATTTGTACACAAAATATGGAGTTTGTCGATCGAACCGGAAGTGCCGCCATATTTAAAAGTGAAAAATCAATAAGGCTTTTTTGCTATTTTACTTACAGACTCGGGAGTTATATTTTCTGAATCCTTGTAGGAAGGCCTAAAAAATGTCGCGAATAGAATTTTGATTTCGGTCACGTGATGGTCACCATTTTGAATTGAAAATGAAAAATAGAAGCAATTTGAAGGGTCGGGACTTTGGAACACAATTTCTCTCCTTCTAATTAAGCTAGAATGTTCAAACTTGGTGTAGACGTTCACTAGGTCAATGTTATGATTGAGTTCAAAGATGAGCATTTTCTGCTTAGGGTAAGCAGAGATAAACAAGCTAATTTGTTGATTCTTTAGGGCACGATAACTTCGGTTATAATGAAGGGAGGGCGGTGAAACTTTTGTCAATAGAGAGTCTAATAGCTAGCCTGTTGTGTGAAATCATTGTATTATTTTTTCTAAATATCAGGGATAGCCGAAAAAAAGAGATTGAAAACCCAAAAAGTCGTATTTTTACAATTTGGAGCATGTTTAGAGGTCTTTCTCGTAAAGTCAACATAATATTTTTTGGGAACTTCTTGTACAAAGAGTCTTATTGGTAGTCTTTTATATGAAACCATCGATCAACAGTCCAACATATCAGGAGTAGAAGAACAAAAGGATCGAACATTGAAAACGGCACCCTTTCATTGTTAAGCGAAACATGCAGTGTGGGTGACTACAATCTACACATTTAGTCATCGTATAGAGCTTATTCAACAGTATCGAATTCCAACTGCTTAGGGATATTTTACGTGCACTCCAATGTGTACACGGGACCTTGGTTTTTCGTCCCATCCGAATGACTAGACAGCTGTGCTTGTCAGGCCCTCCGTTCTGCCTCACTGACAAGGGGAACCACGCCGGGAAATCGAGATGAACTTTCTCCGTGCAGAACTTTCAATTCAGGCGAAAACGTTTATTGCATACGATTAAGCTGGTCAGTTGGAGCTTATTTTCAAAAGTTTTGTAATAATCGGTTGGTAATTAAAGTACCGTGCACATTAAACTGTTAAAACAGAAAATTTCGCCCGGTTGAAATGTTTCTTGCTATAAGTCAGCAATTTTCTGAATTCAGGGAGGCTGAATGGCTGAATGGTTAGCATGTGCGCACTGTATCGTAACGTCTGTCATTGAGTCAACGGGCGTCGTTTCGATCTCCAGGTTGCACGTGACATGAAGTATGATGTCCAACCTTGTGGGTTTTCTCCGTGTTCTTCGGTTTCCTCCCAACGGCTAAAGACCTGTAAGCGCAGGGGGAGTTTTTAAATAAAATTAAAAAACATATGTTAGTCCCGAAATGACCTAGTTTGTGTCGAATGGACATTAGGCCGCATTTCTCTCTTTCTCTTTTATTTTTAAAGTTTTGTAATAATCGGTTGGTAATCAAAGGTACTGTAAAAGTGATAAAACAGAAAATAATCGGTTGGTAATCAAAGGTACTGTAAAAGTCATAAAACAGAAAATTTCGCCCGGTTGTAATGTTTCTCACTTTAAAGTCAGCAATTTCCCGATTTTAAGTGGCAAACGTTTATTGCGAACGCTTAAGCTGGTCAGGGGGGAGCTTATTTTTAAAAGTTTTGTAATATTCGGTTGATAACTAAAGGTACCGTGCAAATTAAACTGTTACAATAGAAAATTTGGCCCGGTTGAAATGTTTCTCGCTGTAGGTCAGCAATTTGCCGATTTTAGGGAGGTTGCGTGGCTGAATGGTTAGCACGTGCGCTCTGTATCATAACGTCTGTCATTGAGTCAACTGCCGTTGTTTCGATTTTTTGGTTGTACGTGACAAGGAGTATGGTTGCCTGTCCAACCTCGTAGGCCGTAACCGCCGCTGCCCGGGTAAAATTTCCCTCATTGCACACATTATGGCATATGCCCGTCTTCATTAGCCCATTTTAGGAGCAGAACAGTCGGACGTTAAACCCCATTCAATTTCATTTCATTTTCTCTATGTTGCTTATTTATTATAGTGGATAAATATTTTTCTGGTTCTAGCAATTATTTAATTTCTGCATAGAAATCTTGCTTTGGCCAGTTTTTTTTATTGCAGAGTGCCATTCTTGTTTAAACAAACATGATCCTTTGTTTAAAACATGCTTAAGAAGTCGTCACGATTTCCTACTTATAACCAAACATATTGGAAATATTAGTCTGGCATTATTAAATCCTAATTTTATTGGTCTTATTTAAAATTAAACTTTCATTTAACTATGAACAACCCTTAACGTGTCTCTTTAAAACTATTAAGTACTCTAAAACAGTAGCTCAACCTTTTGACCTAAACTCATTAATTTACCATTTTGTTGTGAGCGACTTCTTATTCTTCCTATATGACATATTGCACGTGTCTGATTTCAAAGGGGGGTTGAGTGGCTGAATGGTAAGCACGCGCGCCTGTCATTGAGTTAACTAGCGTGTTTTCGAATGCCCGGTTGTACGTGACAAGGAGTAAGGTCGCCTGTCCAACCTGCCATTTTTAATTTTTTTTTCCCGCCATTTTCATTTCATTTTCTCATCCGTCTCATTACAGTAATACAAGTTTCAGTTATTTCCCTTTAGTTTTCAGATTATTGTTATGCCTGGGTGCAATGTTTCATACTATATTTAGACTTGTAACTTCGCGAGTTTTTGACCAATTTTAATAATTTTTTCTTCGTATCCTTTTATTTAGGTTACTTGATACAATCAATGACACGTGACGATGAATATGAAAGCTTTCATATCTGCATGGGACAGTAGCAGATCTAGTTCTTCTTATTATTATTATTCTTCTTTTGTTTTGAGTAGATCTCAGCAACTGCTTGTCGCATCGTTACGATTTCTTCGGTTTTACTGGGAAAGTGGGTGTGACTTAGAGGATAAAGCTATTTTGAACGTTCTGCGACAATGCGAAATGTCCGAAATCACCGAAGTTATTGTTTTTGAAAATATTGCAGTAATTTTAACAATAATCATTGGATTTTAACTTTCGATACATTTTGGCATAGCCTGAGACAGGGCACATAGCTACGCTACTTTCGATTTTTGATTTTCGGCAAATCTTCGAAGATATTAGGCGCCAAATTTCGAAAATTTAAAATTTTACAAAAAACTTTTTTATTTATGAATATTTTTTAGTCGTATTGTGCACAGAATTAAAGAGTCATCTGCCTAGTGCAAAAATGTTAAAAAATTTTGTCTCAGTAATTTTCCTTGGCCGCTATTGGCTAATTCAGTTTTTCAGTCCTAGATTAATTTTTTATTGTTCGATTTGTATAAAACAAAGTTCATATGCTTCGTTGTCTCAATTGTCATTTTTTTTATTACCGGAAGTGTTTTCTGTCGGCACCGAAAGTGGCATAATTTTACCAAAAACTACAATTTTGACAGTTAGGTACCACTTTTCGAAAACAAATATTATTTTTTGGAAAAATTATTTGACTCAAAGAGTGTGCCCTTTCAAGGCGCAAAAAATGGCGGAAGCAGTTTTTTTAATTTCGATTTCATTTTCGAGCAAATTCGATTAAATGGCTAAAAATGGTGTAAAATTGACCCATTTACAACCTATTCAGGCTTTTCAGATTTTAAAATATTTCTTCGTAACTTTTATAAACTTGTAGCTATAATCCATACGAAGAAAATGTATGTTAAAATTAGTTTGTAATATAAGCAGTTACCAAGAAATGGACAGTTCTGTACAAGTCACTGTTTTCGTTATTTTGCTTGTAAAATAGTCAATTATGATTGGATTTTTATAAAAGTGACATCATTTGATTCAAAAAGCATGTAGCGTCATATCAAGTTGATAACAATTTAAAATTGACACCGGAAGTGACGTCATTTTGTCAAAAACTGCATTTTAAACTTTTTAAATCAATGTTTTATTCAACCAAGAATTACTTAATATGTATTAATAATTTTAACTTTTGGTTTAAATTCACATATAAACACAACTCATATGGTCATATACATATCATAAAATTGTTTCTAACTTGTTCGGTTGCCGAGAAATAGACGGTTTTCTACAGGCCACTTTTGAAGGTTTTTGGGCCATAAAAGTGTCAATTATTATTCGATTTTCATAAACGTTACACCATGTTATACCTAATGCCATTTAGGATTTCATACGAGTAATTTAAGATTTTCATTATCACCGGAAGTAACATCATTTTGGCAAAAACTGTATTTTTAGCCTTCAAAACAGATATTTTATTCAAATGAGTCTGTTTTGAAATGTTTTTCAAATTATGGTATTTGATGCCAATCAACAAATAAAATGAACCCATACGATCATACAGATACCACAAAATGGTTTCTAACTTGTACGGTTGCAGAGAAATAGTCGATTTTCTACAAGTCACATTTCAAGTTTTTTGGTCTTTAAAAGTGGCAATTATTATTCGATTTACATAAAATTTTCACTACATGATATCGTATGCCATTTCTGATTTCATAAAACTAATTGAACATTTTCATTAACACCGGAAGAAATGTAATTTTGTCAAGATCATTTACAAGTAACAAATGTATAAAATGAATTGATATTGCTGGATTTGGTTGATTCTGCATCCATTTTATTTGTGTGCAATGTTAATTTGGAAACCTGTTTAATGGTTTCGTTGGTACCGGAAGTGACATATGTTCAAGGGTAACTTGGCACCGGAAGTGACATGTTTAAGGGTAACGTGGCACCAGTGAAACCCGTCATTCCTGCATGCAGGTCTAGTTCTTATTATTATTATTCTTCTTTTGTTTTGAGTAGATCTCAGCAACTGCTTGTCGCATCGTTACGATTTCTTCGGTTTTACTGGGAAAGTGGGTGTGACTTAGAGGATAAAGCTATTTTGAACGTTCTGCGACAATGCGAAATGTCCGAAATCACCAAAGTTATCGTTTTTGAAAATATTGCAGTAATTTTAACAATAATCATTGGATTTTAACTTTCGATACATTTTGGCATAGCCGGAGACACGGCACATAGCTACGCTTCTTTCGATTTTTGATTTTCGGCAAATCTTCGAAGATATTAGGCGCCAAATTTCGTAAATTTAAAATTTTACAAAAAACATTTTTATTTATGAATATTTTTTAGTCGTATTGTGCACAGAATTAAAGAGTCATCTGCCTTGTGCAAAAATGTTAAAAAATTTTGTCTCAGTAATTTTCCTTGGCCGCCATTGGCTAATTCAGTTTTTCAGTCTTAGATTAATTTTTTATTGTTCGATTTGTATAAAACAAAGTTCATATGCTTCGTTGTCTCAATTGTCATTTTTTTTATTACCGGAAGTGTTATCTGTCGGCACCGGAAGTGGCATAATTTTACCAAAAACTACAATTTTGACAGTTAGGTACCATTTTTCGAAAACAAATATTATTTTTTGGAAAAATTATTTGACTCAAAGAGTGTGCCCTTTCAAGGCGCAAAAAATGTCGGAAGCAGTTTTTTTAATTTCGATTTCATTTTCGAGCAAATTCGATTTAATGGCTAAAAATGGTGTAAAATTGACCTATTTACAACCTATTCAGGCTTTTCAGATTTTAAAATATTTCTTCGTAACTTTTATAAACTTGTAGCTATAATCCATACGAAGAAAATGTATGTTAAAATTAGTTTGTAATATAAGCAGTTCCCAAGAAATGGGCAGTTCTGTGCAAGTCACTGTTTTCGTTATTTTGCCTGTAAAATAGTCAATTATTATTGGATTTTTATAAAAGTGACATCATTTGATTCAAAAAGCATGTAGCGTCATATCAAGTTGATTACAATTTAAAATTGACACCGGAAGTGACGTCATTTGGTCAAAAACTGCATTTTATACTTTTTAAATCAATGTTTTATTCAACCATGAATAACTTAATATGTATTAATAATTTTAACTTTTGGTTTAAATTCACATATAAATACAACTCATATGGTCATATAGATATCATAAAATTGTTTCTAACTTGTTCGGTTGCCGAGAAATAGACGGTTTTCTACAGGTCACTTTTGAAGGTTTCGGGGCCATAAAAGTGTCAATTATTATTCGATTTTCATAAACGTTACACCATGTTACACCTAATGCCATTTGTGATTTAATACAAGTAATTTAAGATTTTCATTATCACCGGAAGTAACGTCATTTTGGCAAAAACTGAATTTTTAGCCTTCAAAACAGATATTTTATTCAAATGAGTCTGTTTTGAAATCTTTTTCAAATTATGGTATTTGATGCCAATCAACAAATAGAATGAACCCATACGATCATACAGATACCACAAAATGGTTTCTAACTTGTACGGTTGCAGAGAAATAGCAGATTTTCTACAAGTCACTTTTCGAGTTTTTTGGTCTTTAAAAGTGGCAATTATTATTCGATTTACATAAAATTTTCACTATATGATATCGTATGTCATTTCTGATTTCATAAGACTAATTGAACATTTGCATTAACTCCGGGAGTAATTTAATTTTGTCAAGATCATTTACAAGTAACAAATGTATAAAATGACTTGATATTGCTGGATTGATTGGTTGATTCTGCGTCCATTTTATTTGTGTGCAATGTTAATTTGGAAACCTGTTTAGTGGTTTCGCTGGTACCGGAAGTGACATATGTTCAAGGGTAACTTGGCACCGGAAGTGACATGTTTAAGGGTAACGTGGCACCAGTGAAACCCGTCATTCCTGCATGCAGGTCTAGTTAGGCTTTCACCATTTTTCAATGGTGAAAGGCTATTGTTATTACTAAGATTATTATTATTTATTATTTTTTTTTTTTCCACTTTGCCTATTTCTCAGCAACTATAAGAGATAGAGGTCTGAAATTTGATTTTCTGTCGGGAAACTGGGTGGTGGTTAGTGCTTAAATGTAAAACCAAATTTGTGCGCATAGCGGAAACGCGTCAAATCTTTAACGTGCACTCAAATTGAAAATCGGCCATAATTCTTCTAATTCTCATCGGACTTTTCCGATATTTACATTTTTGGATAGCTGAAAACATTTCTGAGTAGATGGCAGTTCAAAAACATCGAGTTTAGAAACTTTGTCGCTCTCATTTTTTTGGTGAAAAATGGAAAATTTTCAAAATTTTCTAAAATTGTTATTTTTAGGAATTTTTAAATATGACTTATATTTTTGGATAGCTGACATTAATCCGATTCCAACAATATAGGTTTTGTTCTGAAATTTTAACTTTGATTTTTCACTTTTTTACGCATTTTGGTCAAATCGTAGAGTTCTTATTTTTTTAAAACGGCACCTACGATTTTTCTGAAACTTCAGGCATATGAAGTCAAGAGTCGTCTCCAGTCCTTAGTCTATGAATGAAAATCCTCTAATCACCGGAAGTAGTCAAGAAAAGTATCCAAACTTTGACAAAATTCTAAAAAATGGGTGTTTGTGCGGAAAATGCGATGTTTTAATTGGCTGTTTACTGAGTAGTTAAAGTACAACGTCATTTGATAGCCACGTAAAATATCTACAAGATGGTACCACAGCGACAAGTTTCTATCATAAATTGAAAAAGTTATAGGACTTTGAAAAGTAAGGTTTTTTACGATTTCGAGCAATTTTAAACGCATGTTTCTCGGAAACGCCGCCTACGATTTTTTTAAAACTTTCTCAGTCGAGAGTCTAATGGGTGGTGTATTGTGTGAAACCATTGTACAATTTCTCTAAATGTCATGAGTAGTCGAAAAACGAGATTGAAAATCCAAAACGTCGTATTTTTACCATTTGGAGCATTTTTAGACGTCTTTTTCTCGAAAAGTCAACGTAATTTTTTTGGGGAACTTCTTCTACAGAGAGTTTGATCGGTAGTCTTAGGTATGAAACTACTGCGCAACATTTAGAAATATCAGGAGTATGAGAACAAAGGAATCGAAAACTGAAAACGTCACCTTTCATTGTTAAGCGAAACATGCAGTAAGAGTTGATACAATCTGTACGTTTTACCAACGTTTAGAGCCTATTCAAAATTCCCCATTTCTCTCACAGTGACGACATTTGAGCTAAAAGTATTTCAACTTTGAGTGTTTACTTATATTCAAAATATGGGTTTAGTGACCCTGTAACAGAAATAATTGATTCCTGTGTGTAATAATTAGTCTTTGAATTAATATTGTTTCTTCTTTGTCAAAATTATCTCTCAACCGTAATCATCTCGACACAAATCGACGGCTCCCGCTGTTTATAAGGAAATCCAATTATCCATAGGTTGCAGTTGTATCTTGCAGTAGTATCGTGCAGAAGTACGAATATTGCACCTGTGATAGAAAGCATGATGTAGTTTGAGCTTGGGCCCTATCTCTAATTAAAGATAATTTTTTATATGTTAGTGACGTCAAATCATTAACGTGCACGAAATCAGAGTTTTATCGGTAGTCATAGGTATGAAACCATTGCGCAACAGTTAGAAATATCAGGAGTATGAGAACAAAGGGATCGAAAATTGAAAACATCATCTTTCATTGTTAAGCGAAACCTTCAGTAAGAGTTGATACAATCTGTACGTTTTACCAACGTTTAGAGCATTTTCAAATTCCCCATTTCTATCACAGTGACGATATTTGAGCTAAAAGTATTTCAACTTTGAGTGTTTACTTATATTCAAAATATGGGTTTAGTGACCCTGTAACAGAAATAATTGATTTCTGTGTGTAATAATTAGTCTTTGAATTAATATTGTTTCTTCTTTGTTAAAATTACCTCATAACCGTAATCATCTCGACACAAATCGACGGCTCGCGCTGTTTATAAGGAAATCTAATTATCTATAGGTTGCAGTTGTATCTTGCAGTAGTATCGTGCAGAAGTACGAATATTGCACCTGTGATAGAAAGCATGATGTAGTTTGAGTTTGGGCCCTATCTCTAATTAACGATAAATTTTTATATGTTAGTGACGTCAAATCATTAACGTGCACGAAATCAAAATATTGTCGATATTTCATTGAATATTCAATTTAGTTTTGAACCAGTTACATATTTGAGTAGCTGGCCTGAACGCGATTCCAAAGTTCCGTGTAACACATTGGTGTGACATCGACAAAAGCCCGAATTGGTTATAAATGGAACGTTTTGCATACGTATAAAGCATATATAGAGAGCTTTTTTTAAAACTGGCAATATTTGAACAAAGGGTGTTTGAATGGTAACCAATATCTTGCATTGGTGCTTCTAGAATGAAAATAATTCATTTTAGTAATTAACAGTTACTCCTGAAATTAATATCCCAGGTTTTATGTCTGCATGACGTCATCATTTGATACCAGTGAAAATGAAGCTCTCTGTTGAAGCCATTTATAAATAAAGTACCCCTCAAATACAATGTTGAAAAATTAATGTTGAAAGGTGCGATATTATTACCTGATACTTAAGGTAAATTTTTTTTGTCTCATTCGGAAAACTGTTTTTTTTTTCTGTAGTCGTTTAGATTTCTGAAACTAAAATTGATAGAATTCGAAAAAGTTATATTTTTGTAGAGCCGGGGATATTGCGGATGCGATATAGGTCGAATTGCAATACCACGCAGTTCTCTTTTTTTCCTAACAATTTGAAAATGTACTGAACTTGTAATTTTTTTTAGAATTTTTGAGTTTTTGATTGAGTATTTCGATTTCTGGCGTCTGTAGGATTCTACCAATCCATGTTCATAATTGTTCAACTATATTTTTCACTTTCCTTCTATCGTAATGCGCATGCACAGAAAGTGTCATGTCTGAGTTGTTTAAGCGTGTGTGTGTGTGTGTTTTAAGGGGTGAGTTGTAGGCAATTTTTGCTGCCTTCGGTAAGGTGAAAGCCTTCAGCCTTGCAAGCAAGTCTAGTTCTTATTATTATTATTATTCAGATTCCAATTTGAATAGATCTCGGCAACTACGTGTCGCATCGTTACGATTTCTTCGGTTTTACTGGGAAAGTGGGTGTGACTTAGAGGATAAAGCTATTTTGAACGTTCTGCGACAATGCGAAATGTCCGAAATCACCAAAGTATCGTTTTTGAAAATATTGCAGTAATTTTAACAATAATCATTGGATTTTAACTTTCGATACATTTTGGCATAGCCGGAGACAGGGCACATAGCTACGCTACTTTCGATTTTTGATTTTCTGCAAATCTTCGAAGATATTAGGCGCCAAATTTCGAAAATTTAAAATTTTACGAAAAACTTTTTTATTTATGAATATTTTTTAGTCGTATTGTGCACATAATTAAAGAGTCATCTGACTAGCGCAAAAATGTTAAAAAATTTTGTCTCAGTAATTTTCCTTGGCCGCCATTGGCTAATTCAGTTTTTCAGTCCTAGATTAATTTTTTATTGTTCGATGTGTATAAAACAAAGTTCATATGCTTCGTTGTCTCAATTGTCATTTTTTGTCCCCCGCCTTTCGAAGAAAGTTGGGGGACTATTAAAATGGGTCTGTCCGTCTGTCTGTCCGTCTGTCTGTCCGTCTGTCTGTCCGTCACACTTTTTGGGACACAATAACTCTCTTCCTAATTGAGCTAGAATGTTCAAACTTGGTGTATGTGGTTATTAGGTCAATGCCTTGATGGAGTTCGAAGATGAGCATTTTCCGCTTAGGGTAAGCAGAGATAAGCAATTTGATTGGTTGATGCTTTGGGACACGATAACTTTAGTTCTAATTAAGTGAGAGTGATGAAACTTGGTGTATAGTTTCATTATAGTAATACCTTGACTAAGTTCGATAATGAGCATTTTCTGCTCAGGGTAAGCAGAGCTATACGCAATTTGATTGGTCGAGAATTTGGAACACAATAACTCTCCTTCTAATTGAGTTAATATGTTCAAACTTGGTGTATATGCTTATTAGGTCAATGCCTTGATGGAGTTCGAAGATGAGCATTTTCCGCTTAGGGTAAGCAGAGATAAGCAATTTGATTGGTTGATGCTTTGGGACACGATAACTTTAGTTCTAATTAAGTGAGAGTGATGAAACTTGGTGTATAGTTTCATTATAGTAATACCTTGACTAAGTTCGATAATGAGCATTTTCTGCTCAGGGTAAGCAGAGCGATACGCAATTTGATTGGTCGAGACTTTGGAACACAATAACTCTCCTTCTAATTGAGTTAAAATGTTCAAACTTGGTGTATGTATGCTTATTAGGTCAATGCCTTGATAGAGTTCGAAGATGAGCATTTTCCGCTTAAGGTAAGCAGAGATAAGCAATTTGATTGGTTGATGCTTTGGGACACAATAACTTTAGTTCTAATTAAGTGAGAGTGATGAAACTTGGTGTATAGTTTCATTATAGTAATACCTTGACTAAGTTCGACAATGAGCATTTTCTGCTCAGGGTAAGCAGAGCGATACGCAATTTGATTGATCGAGACTTTGGAACACAATAACTCTCCTTCTAATTGAGTTAAAATGTTCAAACTTGGTGTATATGCTTATTAGGTCAATGCCTTGATGGAGTTCGAAGATGAGCATTTTCTTCTTACGGTAGGCAGAGATAAGCAATTTTTGGATGACACTTCGTGTTCAGTTTGATTGGTCGATACGTTTGAAAAAAATAAATGTGCGATTAATTAATATGTGTTATCTATTTATTTTGGGATTTCGGCGGGGGAAATCAGCCTCACTGTTGACTTGTTTTATTACTGAAAGTGTTATCTGTCGGCACCGGATGTGGCATAATTTTACCAAAAACTACAATTTTGACAGTTAGGTACCATTTTTCGAAAACAAATATTAATTTCTGGAAAAATTATTTGACTCAAAGAGTGTGCCCTTTCAAGGCGCAAAAAATGTCGGAAGCAGTTTTTTTAATTTCGATTTCATTTTCGAGCAAATTCGATTAAGAGACTAAAAATGGTGTAAAATTGACCTATTTACAACCTATTCGTGCTTTTCAGATTTTAAAATATTTCTTCGTAACTTTTATAAACTTGTAGCTATAATCCATACAAAGAAAATGTATGTTAAAATTTGTTTGTAATATAAGCAGTTACCAAGAAATGGGCAGTTCTGTACAAGTCACTGTTTTCGTTATTTTGCCTGTAAAATAGTCAATTATTATTGGATTTTTATAAAAGTGACATCATTTGATTCAAAAAGCATGTAGCGTCATATCAAGTTGATTACAATTTAAAATTGACACCGGAAGTGACGTCATTTGGTCAAAAACTGCATTTTAAACTTTTTAAATCAATGTTTTATTCAACCAAGAATAACTTAATATGTATTGATAATTTTAACATTTGGTTTAAATTCAAATATAAACACAACTCATATGGTCATATAGATATCATAAAATTCTTTCTAACTTGTTCGGTTGCCGAGAAATAGACGGTTTTCTACAGGTCACTTTTGAAGGTTTCGGGGCCATAAAAGTGTCAATTATTATTCGATTTTCATAAACGTTACACCATGTTATACCTAATGCCATTTGTGATTTCATACAAGTAATTTAAGATTTTCATTATCACCGGAAGTAACGTCATTTTGGCAAAAACTGTATTTTTAGCCTTCAAAACAGATATTTTATTCAAATGGTATTTGATGCCAATTAACAAATAGAATGAACCCATACGATCATACAGATACCACAAAATGGTTTCTAACTTGTACGGTTGCAGAGAAATAGCAGATTTTCTACAAGTCACTTTTTAAGTTTTTTGATCTTTAAAAGTGGCAATTATTATTCGATTTACATAAAATTTTCACTATATGATATCGTATGCCATTTCTGATTTCATAAGACTAATTGAACATTTTCATTAACACCGGAAGTAATTTAATTTTGTCAAGATCATTTACTAGTAACAAATGTATAAAATGACTTGATATTGCTGGATTGATTGGTTGATTCTGCGTCCATTTTATTTGTGTGCAATGTTAATTTGGAAACCTGTGTAGTAGTTTCGTTGGTACCGGAAGTGACATAATATGTTCAAGGGTAACTTGTCACCGAAAGTGACATGTTTAAGGGTAACGTTGCACCAGTGAAACCCGTCATTCCTGCATGCAGGTCTAGTTCTTATTATTATTATTCTTCTTTTGTTTTGAGTAGATCTCAGCAAATACGTGTCGCATCGTTACGATTTCTTCGGTTTTACTGGGAAAGTGGGTGTGACTTAGAGGATAAAGCTATTTTGAACGTTCTGCGACAATGCGAAATGTCCGAAATCACCGAAGTTATCGTTTTTATACGCCCACATTGAAATGTGGTCGTATATTGTCGTCGCCCCCGTCGGTCCGTCGGTCCGTCCGTCGGTCCGGCGTCCACAATTGCTTGTGGACGCTCTACAGGCTAAAGTTAATATTCGATTGACTTTAAATTTATACACAGTGTTTAAGGTCATGAGACGAAGAAGCCTATTGTTTTTCAGCGATTTCCGATAATAACTACCAGAGTTATGGCCCTTGATCACTTCAAAAAATCTTGTGGACGCTCTAGAGGCCAAAGTTAATATCCGATTGATTTCAAATTTATACACAGCGTTTAAGGTCATAAGACAATAACGCTTATTGATTTTCGGCGATTTCCGATAATTAGTGCCAGAGTTATGGCCCTTGATCTCTTTAAAAAATCTTGTGGACGCTCTAAAGGTCAAAGTTAGTATTCGATTGACTTTAAATTTATACACAGTGTTTAAGGTCATAAGACGAAGAAGCCTATTGATTTTCAGCGATTTCCGATAATTAGTGCCAGAGTTATGGCCCTTGATCACTTCAAAAAATCTTGTGGACGCTCTAGAGGCCAAAGTTAATATCTGTTTGACTTTAAATTTATACACAGTGTTTAAGGTCATAAGACGAAGACGCCTATTGATTTTCAGCGATTTCCGATAATTAGTGCCAGAGTTATGGCCCTTGATCGCCTCAAAAAATCTTGTGAACGCTCTAGAGGCCAAAGTTAATATCCGATTGACTTTAGATTTATACACAGTGTTTAAGGTCATGAGACGAAGAAGCCTATTGATTTTCGGCGATTTCCGATAATTAGTGCCAGAGTTATTGCCCTTGATCTCTTTAAAAAATCATGTGGACGCTCTAAAGGTCAAAGTTAATATCCGATTGACTTTAAATTTATACACAGTGTTTAAGGTCGTAAGACGAAGACGCCTATTGATTTTCAGCGATTTCCGATAATTAGTGCCAGAGTTATGGCCCTTGATCACTTCAAAAAATCTTGTGGACGCTCTAGAGGCCAAAGTTAATATCCGATTGACTTTAGATTTATACATAGTGTTTAAGATCATGAGACGAAGAAGCCTATTGATTTTCGGTGATTTCCGATAATTACTGACAGAGTTATCTCACTTGATAACTTCAAAAATTCTTGTGACGCTATAGAGGCCAAAGTTACCATCCGATTGACTTCAGATTGATACATAGAGTTTAAGGTGTTGAAACGAACAAGTATTTTGATTTTCAATGAATTTAGATAACTGAACAGCTAAATCCATGATATTAAATATTTCATGTATATACTAATTGTTAGCGTTCTTTAAAACTTTATAAAAAGCAATCAAATTCTAATGATTTTCTAATAATTACATAATGAGTTGTTACTCTTAATCAGTTTTTAGTCTATTCCAAATGTTTCATTACCGAAAAAAGTAAAAATATGCGACAACCCTTGTTGACTGCCCGGACGATTTAGCTGCTGTGGGCGTATGTTTCGTTGCCTGGCAACCTATCTTTACAAATATTGCGGTAATTTTACCAATAATCATGGGATTTTAACTTTCGATACATTTTGGCATAGCTGGAGACAGGGCACATAGCTGCGCTACTTTCGATTTTTGATTTTCGGCAAATCTTCGAAGATATTAGGCGCCAAATTTCGGAAATTTAAAATTTTACAAAAAACTTTTTTATTTATGAATATTTTTAGTCGTGTTGTGCACAGAATTAAAGAGTCATCTGACTTGCGCAAAAATGTTAAAAAATTTTGTCTCAGTAATTTTCCTTGGCCTCCATTGGCTAATTCAGTTTTTCAGTCCTAGATTAATTTTTTATTGTTCGATTTGTATAAAACAAAGTTCATATGCTTCGTTGTCTCAATTGTCATTTTTTTTATTACCAAAAGTGTTATCTGTCGGCACCGGAAGTGGCATAATTTTACCAAAAACTACAATTTTGACAGTTAGGTACCATTTTTTGAAAACAAATATTATTTTTTTGAAAAATTATATGACTCAAAGAGTGTGTCCTTTAAAGGCGCAAAAAATGTCGGAAGCAGTTTTTTTAATTTCTTTTTCATTTTCTTGCAAATTGGATTAAGAGGTGAAAAAAGGCGTAAAATTGACCTATTTACAACTCATTCAGGCTTTTCAGATTTTAAAATATTTTTACGTAACTTTTATAAACTTGTAGCTATAATCCATACGAAGAGAATGTATGTGAAAATTAGTTTGTAATATAAGCAGTTGCCGAGAAATAGGCATTTTGCATGAGTCACTTTTTACGAAATTTTGGCTGTAAAAGAATCAATTATTATTCGATTTTCAATTTTCTTTCGCCATTGGATGCCTAATGCCATAGTGGACTATGTCAAACCATTTTACCCCTTGCGCTGCCACCGGAAATGACGTCATTTGCTCAAAACTTAAATTTTAGCCTTCAAAAAACAATATTTTATTCAAATGAGTCGTATTTGTTATTTTTTTCAAATTGTGATATTTGATTCTATTGATCAAATAGATTGAACCCATACGATCATACAGATACCACAAAATGGTTTCTAACTTGTACGGTTGCAGAGAAATGGGCGATTTTCCTTAAGTCACTTATCAAGGTTTTTGGTCTATAAAAGTGTCAGTTATTATTCGATTTTCATAAAAGTTTCACCATATGATACCTTGTGTCATTTATGATTTCATAGAACTAATTTAACATTTTCAGTATCACCGGAAGTAATGTCATTTTGGCAAAAACTGTATTTTTAGCCTTCAAAACAGACATTTTTTTCAAATGAGTCTGATTTGTAATATATTTCAAATTATGATATTTGATTCCAATCAACAAATGGATTGAACCCATACGATCATATAGATACCAAAAGATAGTTTTTATCGTGTACGGTTGCCGAGAAATAGACGATTTTCTACAAGTCACTTTTCAAGGTTTTTGGTCTATAAAAGTGGCAATTCTCATTCGAATTACATACAATTTTCGCCATTATGATGCCTTATGCCATTTCTGATTTCATAAAACTAATTGAACATTTTCATTATCACCGGAAGTAATGAAATTTTACCAGGATCACTTACAAGTAACATATATATAAAATGAATTGATATTGCTGGATTTGGTTGATTCTTCTTCCATTTTATTTGATGTTTACAATGCTTATGTGGAAACCTGTTTGATGGTTTCATTGGTATCGGAAGTGACATATGTTTAAGGGTAACGTGGCACCGAAAGTGACGTGGCACCAGTGTTAAGCTTTCATATTACATATGAAAGCTTATTGTTTTTGTTAAGATTATTATTATTATTATTTTTTTTTTTGTGTCATTTCTGCAAATCGGATTTCTCAGAATCTAACCATGGGACCTTTCTGAAACTTTGACCTACCCCCCCAAAACTGGGTGGCAGTTTTTGATTAAATATATTTTCCGAACGTTTTACGAATTCGAAATCACAGAATTTTACGAACGAGTGAATTTGACCTGCATTACTGTAACTCTGTGACTATTTGACCTATTTTACTAATTCTTTTTTCTTTGAGTACCTTGACAAAAATCATTTTCAACTGCAGTTTCAGATTTTCGAATTTCGAAAATTCGTCGCTGTGATTTCGAACCGGAAGTTGAGACCAACTTGACAACTTCTTTAATAGTTCTACGATTTTCATGAAATTTAGTATGTAAGTAGATCTTAACCATGTGACTTCAAAAATATAAATAGAAATTTTCTAAATTATCTCCCCTTGGTGAAATTAAGGATCAAAGTTTTCAAAAAAATCGAAGAAATATAGGTCAGAATGACCTGATTTTTTTTTTGGATACTAGATAAGTAAATACTGATTCGTACACAAAATATTGAGTTTGTGGGTTGAACCGGAAGTGCCGCCATCTTGAAACGTGAAAAATCACAAAGGCTTTTTTGCTATTTTACTTACAGACACGGGGGTTATATTTTCTGAATCCTTGAAGGATGACCTAAAAAACGTTCGGAGTAGAATTTTGATTTAGGTCAATTGATGGTCGCCATTTTGAAGTGAAAGTGAAAAATAGAAGCAATTTGAAGGGCCGAGAATTTGGAACACAATAACTCTCCTTCTAATTGAGCTAGAATGTTCAAACTTGGTGTAAACGTTCACTAGGTCACTGTCTTGATTGAGTTCAAAGATGAGCATTTTCTGCTTAGGGTAAGCAGAGATAAGCAAGCTGGTTTGTTGATTCTTTAGGGCACGATAACTTTGGTTATAATAAAGGGAGGGCGATCAAACTCTTGCAATCGAGAGTCTAATAGCTAACCTGTTGTGTGAAATCATTGTATCATTTTTTCTTAAATGTCCGGGGTAACCGAAAAAAAGAGATTGAAAATCCAAAGAGTCGTATTTTTACAATTTGGAGCATGTTTAAAGGTCTTTCTCGTAAAGTCAACATGTGTTTCCTGCAAATCGTTTTTCTCAGAATCTAACCATAGGATGTTTCTGAAACTTTGACCTACCCCCCCAAAAATAGGTGGTGAGTATCGATTAAATATATTTTCAAAACGTTTAAAGCATTCGAAATCACCGAATTTTACGAACGAGTGAATTTGACCTGCATTACTGTAACTCTGTGACTATTTGACCTATTTTACTAATTCTTTTTTCTTTAAGTACCATGACAAAAATCATTTTCAACTGCAGTTTCAGATTTTCGAATTTCGAAAATTCGTCGCTGTGATTTCGAACCTGAAGTTGAGACCAACTTGACAACTTCTTTAATAGTTGTACGATTTTCATGAAATTTAGTAAGTAAGTAGATCTTACCGATGCAACTTTAAAGATGTCCTTAAAAAATTTCTAAATTATCTCCCCTTAGTGAAATTAGGGATCAAAGTTTTCAAAAAAATCGAAGAAATATAGGTCAGAATGACCTGATTTTTTTTTTGGATACTAGGTAAGTAAATACTGATTCATACACAAAATATTGAGTTTGTGGATCGAACCGGAAGTGCCGCCATCTTGAAACGTGAAAAATCACAAAGGCTTTTGCGATATTTTACTTACAGACATGGGAGTTACATTTTCGGAATCCTTGAAGGAATGCCTCAAAATCTATCAGATCAGAATTTTGATTTCGGTCACGTGATGGTCACCATTTCGAACTGAATATAAAAAAGTTGAAAATACGACATTAACGAGCACGTGAATGAAAGCAATAGGCCGTAGTTTGGAGAATATACATTTCTGCATAGCCGGGATCAGGGTAGAAATATTGTTATTTGAAAATGTCAAATTTTCGAAATTTGTCTTTGATGTTTTCCGTGCCGAAAAAGTTGTTTACGATTGAAAAATCATAAAAACTTCGCTATATTTTGACCGATTTTAATGATTTTTTTTTTGTTGATGAGATTATTTACATGACCCATGACATGTGACAGGAAGTGACTGTTAATATGAAAGCTTTAATATCTGCTTTGCAGATCTAGTTATTATTATTATTAGGGTTTCACACTGCGTAGCTTGTGTGAAACACTATTGTTTTTGTTAAAATTATTAGGGTTTCACACTGCGTAGCTTGTGTGAAACACTATTGTTTTTGTTAAAATTATTATTCTTATTATTAGGCTTTCAGACTTTCGTCTGAAAGCCTATTGAGATTACTAAAATTATTATTATTAAGCTTTCATATGTATTACATATGAAAGCTTATTGTTTCTGTTAAAGTTATTATTATTATTATTTTTTTTTTTGTGTGTTTTCTGCAAATCGGATTTCTCAGAATCTATCCATAGGATCTTTCTGAAATTTTGACCTACCCCCCCAAAAATGGGGTGCGAACCTTGATTAAATGTATTTTCAAAACGTTTTACGAATCCGAAATCACCGAATTTTACGAACGAAAAAACTGACAATGCATAGTCGTATCTTTGTTATTTTTTGACCGATTTTACTAATTCTTTTTTCTTTGAATACCTTGAAAAAAATCGTTTTCATCTGCAGTTTCACATTTTCGTATTTCGAAAATTCGTCGCTGTGATTTCGAACCGGAAGTTTAGACCAATTTGACAACTTCTTTAATAGTTGTACGATTTTCATGAAATTTAGTATACAAGTAGATCTTACCGATGTGACTTCAAAAATATAATTAGAAATTTTCTAAATTATCTCCCCTTGGTGAAATTAAGGATCAAAGTTTTCAAAAAAATCGTCGAAATATAGGTCAGAATGACCTAAAAAAAATTTTTGATACTCGACAAGTAATTACTGATTCCTACACAAAATATGGAGTTTGTCGATCGAACCGGAAGTGCCACCATCTTGAAACATGAAAAATCCCTAAGGCTTTTTTGCTATTTTACTTACAGACACGGGAGTTATATTTTCTGAATCCTTGAAGAATGGCCCAAAAATCATAGGGAGCAGAATTTTGATTTCGGTCACGTGATGGTCACCATTTTGAATTGAAAATGAAAAGTAGTAGCAATTTGAAGGGCCGAGACTTTGAAACACAATAACTCTCCTTCTAATTGAGCTAGAATGTTCAAACTTGGTGTAGACGTTCACTAGGACAATGTCATGATTGAGTCCAAAGATGAGCATTTTCTGCCAAGGGTAAGCAGAGATGGGCATGCTGATTTGTTGATTCTTTAGGGCACGATAACTTCGGTTATAATGAAGGGAGGGCTGTGAAACTTTTGTCAATAGAGAGTCCAATAGCTAGCCTGTTGTGTGAAATCATTGTATCATTTATTTTAAATATCAGGGATAGGCGAAAAAAAGAGATTGAAAATCCAAAAAGTCGTATTTTTACAATTTGGAGCATGTTTAGAGGTCTTTCTCGTAAAGTCAACTTAATATTTTTTGGGAACTTCTTCTACAAAGAGTCTTATTGGTAGTCTTTCATATAAAACCATCGATCAACAATCCAACATATCAGGAGTAGAAGAACAAAAGGATCGAACATTGAAAACGGCATCCTTTCATTGTTAAGCGACACATGCAGTGTGGGTGACTACAATCTACACATTTAGTCATCGTATACAGCTTATTCAACAGTATCGAATTCCAACTGCTTAGGGATATTTTTTAGAATCTAACCATAGGATCTTTCTAAAACTTTGACCTACCCCCCCCAAAAATGGGGTGCGAACCTTGATTAAATATATTTTCAAAACGTTTTTCGAATCCAAAATCACCGAATTTTACGAACGAATGCTTTTGACCTACAATGCTGTAACTTTGTGACTATTTGACCTATTTAATTAATTCTTTTTTCTATGAGTACTTTGAGACATTTACTTCAAATCTGCAATTTCGGATTTTCGAATTTCGAAAATTCGTCGCTGTGATTTCGAACCGGAAGTTTAGACCAACTCGACAACTTCTTTAGTAGTTTTACGATTTTCATGAAATTTAATATGTAAGTAAACCTTAATGATGCGACTTGAAAAAATACTTTGGAAATTTTCTAAATTATCTCCCCTTGGAGAAATTGAGGATCGAAATTTTCAAAAAAATCGACGAAATATAGGTCAAATCATCTTGAATTTTTTTTTTAGGTACTAGCTACGAGACCACTGATTAGTACACAAAAAATGGAGTTTGTAGCTCAATCCGGAAGTGCCACCATCTTGAAATGTAAAAACCTCAAACGCCATTTTGCTATTTTACATACAGACACGGGGGTTATATTTTCTGAATCCTTGAAGGGATGGCTATAAAATGTTGGCAGTAGAATTTTGATTTAAGTCAATGGATAGTCACCATATTGAATTGAATATCAGAAATAGTGAAAAATGGACATTAACGGGCATGTAAATTATCAGAACAGACCGTAGTTTGTTGAATTCGTTTCTTATCTTTGAAATTAATACATTTGGGGATAGCCTAGCTCATTGTCGAATTTTTGGTATTTGCAAATTTCAAAATTTCAAATTTCGCCTTTGATGTTTTCCGTGCCGACAAAGTTGTTTTCGCGTGAATAACTCCGATTAACAGCTTGAAAATAATCAAATGGATCGCAGTTTCGCGATTTTGTCTCAAATCTGGGAAATCAATACATTTCTGGTTAGCCTCCTTTCAAAAATGGGTGGTGGCCTTGGAATCAATATATTTTCAAAACGTTTTGCGAATCCAAAATCACCGAAAACAACTGATGAAAAAATTGACCTTGACAGCTGTGTTACTTCGTGATTTTGTGATCTATTTTACTTTTCTGGTTAGCCTCCTTTCAAAAATGGGTGGTGGCCTTGGAATCAATATATTTTCAAAACGTTTTGCGAATCCAAAATCACCGTAAATAACTGATGAAAAAATTGAGCTTTGATGGAAACTATATAGAAAAATAAAAGGAAACATCAACAATATATAGGTCTTGCACACATAGGCTTAGAACTTTGCAGCCAGTCCTCATATTAATTGAAATTGAATAGGTTTGATTTGATATAATTATTTGTTTTCTATTTTAAAACTATCTAAAAAAAATATTTTTAATCATTTATGTTATTGATTTAGATTAATACTGTTTATATTGTGTACATTTTAACACCTTCATCGATTAATAATGGTTTGCATAGTCATCGTATAGAGCTTATTCAACAGTATCGAATTCCAACTGCTTAGGGATATTTTACGTGCACTCCAATGTGTACACCGGACCTTGGTTTTTCGTCCCATCTATATGTTAGTTTGTGTCGAATGGAGGTTAAGCCGCATTTATCTCTTTCTCTTTTATTTTTAAAGTTTTGTAATAATCGGTTGTACTGTACTGTAAAAGTGATAAAACAGAAAATTTCGCCCGGTAGTAATGTTTCTCACATTAAAGTCACCAATTTGCTCATTTTAGGGGGCAAACGTTTATTGCGAACAATTAAGCTGGTCAGGGGGGGGGGCTTATTTTTAAAAGTTTTGTAATATTCGGTTGATAATTAAAGGTACCGTGCAAATTAAACTGTTAAAATAGAAAATTCCGCCCGGTTGAAATGTTTCTCCTTGTAGGTCAGCAATTTGCCAAATTTAGGGAGGTTGCGTGGCTAAATGGTTAGCACCTGCGCACTGTATCGTAACGTCTGTCATTGAGTCAACTGGCGTTGTTTCGATTGAAATGCCCGGTTGAAATGTTTCTTGCTATAAGTCAGCAATTTATCGATTTTAGGGAGCCTGAATGGCTGTATGGTTAGCATGTGCGCGCTGTATCGTAACGTCTGTCATTGAGTCAACCGGCATCGTTTCGATTTCCAGGTTGCACGTGACATGGAGTATGGTGTCCAACCTCGTGGGTTTTCTCCGTGTCCTTCGGTTTCCTCCCACGGCTGATTTCAGATTATTGTTATGACTGGGTGCAATGTTTCATACTATATTTAGATTTGTAACTTCGCGAGTTTTTGACCAATTTTGATAATTTTTTCTTCTTATCCTTTTATTTAGGATACTTGATACAATCAATGACACGTGACCATGAATATGAAAGCTTTCATATCTGCATGGGACAGTAGCAGATCTAGTTAGGCTTTCAGACTTTCGTCTGAAAGCCTATTGAGATTACTAAAATTATTAGGCTTTCAGACTTTCGTCTGAAAGCCTATTGAGATTACTAAAATTATTATTATTATTATTATTATTATTTACCGCGGGAGCCTAGATCACCATGATCGAAAACAGATATCGATCTGGAATTAGATTTTCTGTCGGGAAACCATGTGGTGGCTACTTGATAAAATATTTTTCAAATTTCTGCGCATACCGGAAGTGACCGAACTTTGTATTTTGTCTAAAAATTGAAAATAGGCCATAGTTTCGTCAATTCTTTATCCATATTCAAACAAATTACCTTTTTGGAATCCCTGAATCTTTTCTTAGACAATGGCTATCTCACATTTTTCGATTTCGAACATTCGTCTATGACTTTTAGCGTTCGAAAATTGAAAACATGTTGCTTACGAGACAATTTTTGTTATTTTTCAAAATTTTCAAATTTGACCTATATTTTTGGATACCTGACGTCCATGCAATTCCAGTAATATAAGTTTCATTTAGAGTTATCGCCCTTTATTTTTCGATTTTTTTCGAATTTTCTTCCCATTTTGTGAGCTCGGGTTTCGTTTTATGGCAGAATTGACGTTTCTGAAACTTCTGGAACATGAAGTTATAGTCCAATACCAACAAATAAAGCAATTTCGACAAGAATCCTTAAACCGGAAGTAGTCGAAATAATGTGCAATATTTTGAAAAAAATGCAAAAAATGGATATTTTGGGGAAAAACGCGATTTCTCCGCCCGATATAAATGGATTAAAGACATTAGGGTACCATTGGCCTGCACTGGGATTGCACTATCGTATGATACCAAATTCATACGGATACTATGAACAGGCAGCAAAATATGGCACGCTGAAAATCAAGTATTTTCTGATTTTTAGCATTTTTGGACGCCTGTATCTCGAAAACTACTCCAGCGATTTTTATGAAACTTTCTCTATCGAGAGAATTTGTGGTAGTCTGAAGTACGAAACATTCCATTACGACTTTGAAATATCTGGAATAGGTGAAATAACGGACTGAAAATCGAAAAAAGTCGAAAAATCGTGAAATTTTGGAAAATGCTCTACTATTTTTTTATTTTAAAAGATTTTCGAAAAAAGGTTGTATTTTCAGATAGCTGACCTAATTACGATTCTAACGATGTATAATATGTATGTAGTTATTGAAAGTTAATTTTCGATATTTTAAATTTTTTGCATTTTTCTCACTTTTGGACATAGGATTTCTCAGTGGCATTTTATCTGATCAGTAAATGTAATATATCATTACAGAGCCCTATGACTATTTTAGTACCCAAACCGGCTACTTAAACAATTCCGACAATAATAACCATACCGGAAGTATTCAAAAAATAAAAAAAAGGTTAAAAACATTGTCGCACTTGCGAAAAACTTGATTTCTCCCTTAGGTAATAGCGGACTAAAAGAACTAAAGTGTCGTTGGATAGCCTATTAATGGACCATCATACGGTATGTAAATAATACGATTTCGATGGCAAGGAAATAAATTATTGTATGCCAAATATCCAGTATTTTCCGATTTTTTAACATTCTGAGACGCCCTTTTCTCGAAAACGACGCCGCAGATTTTTCTCAAACTTTTCTTACTCAAAGTCCTATCGATTGTCTATATAGTGAATCCAAAATGAAAAGCATTGAAATAATATAGGTGGTCCAAAAATAGCATCAAACTTTGAAAAAAATTCAAAAATCGTTAAATTTTTGTAAACGCTCTTTATTTTATCTTTTCTTCCAAAACTACTCAATAGATGTTTCTGACACTTCTGGTACAGAAAGTTAAGTATCCAAAGAACTTCGTAAAGCTATCACGACAACAATCGTAAAACCGGAAGTAGTCGAAAAAATGTCCGATATTTTGAAAATATTTTTTTTTTTTACGAAAACCTTTTTTATTTATGAATATTTTTTGTCGATATTTTACACTGGGTTAAAATATCATCCTACTTGAGCAGAAATGAGAAAAAAAATTGTCTCGGTAATTTGCATTAGCCGCCATCGGCTAATTTAGTTTTTCGTACCCAGAAAAATTATTTATTGTTCAATTTATATAAAACAAAGTTCATAAGCCCCGTGGTCCCAATTGTAATTTTTTTTGTTACGGTGAAATTTTTCTGTCGGCAACGGAAATGACGTAATATTAATAAAAACTACAATTTTGACAGTTCGGTACCACTTTTTGAAAGCATATATTAATTTTTTTCAAAACTGATATAACTAAAATGATGCACCCTGCAAAGGTGCACGATATCCTTAGCTCAGACTTTTTAATTTCAATTTCATTTTCGGGCAATTTCGAATAAAATGTAAAATAAAGTGTAAAATTCAGTTGTTTGCAATTCATTCAGCTCTTCATATTTTGAAATATTTATTTGTAATTTTCATAAACTCGTAGCAATAATCCAGACGAAGAGAATGCATGCGAAAATTAGTTTGTAATGTGAACAGTTGCCGAGAAATATGCAATTTTGCATGCATCACTTTTCACGTTATTTTGCCTATAAAAGAATGAATTATTATTCGATTTGCAATTTATTTTCCCCATTTGATGCTTAATGCCATTTTGGACTAGGTCAAGCCAATTTTACATTTTCATTGTGACCGGAAATGACGTCATTTGGGCAAAAACTGTATTTTTAACCTAAAAAACAAATATTTTATTCAAATGAGTCTGCCTTATAATATTTTTAGAATTATGATATTTTATTCCCGTCAACGAATAGAATCAAGCCATACGACCATACAGATGCCACAAAATGGTTTCTAACTTGTATGGTTACAGAGAAATAGGCGATCTTCTATAAGTCACTTTTCAAGGTTTTTGGTCTATAAAAGTGTCAATTATTATTCGATTTTTATAATATTTTTACCATTTGATGCCTTATGCCATTTATGACTTCAATGAACTAAGTTAACATTTTCAATATCACCGGAAGTAATGTAATTTTTGCAAAAAACGTATTTTTAGCCTTCAAAACAAAACATTTTTTTGAAGGGATTTATATTTATTATTCAATAAACTTTATAACGTCTGACTCTAATGGGCAGTAAGATTGAATCAATACCATCATATCGATATCAAGAAAAGGCTTCTAGCATGTTCCCTTGTCGAATAATAGCCAATTTTCCCAGGGTCACTTTTAATTTTTTTACCTTCTTAATTTCAGTTGATGGGTTACAGGTTAGTTATTTATTGCCCGATACGTATAAAACAAAGTTTGTATTTTGTATGTTATGAATTTTCGACTTATTTTTCCCCTATAAAAATTTCTTTCGGCACCGGAAGTGACGTAATTTTGCGATAATTTACAATTTTGGCCCGTCTTTTCGCCAGCACATATTACTTTTATATATGATAGAAGGTTTCACTGTAGCAAAACATCTAAAGTATAGTTCGGTAGCTCAATGGATCGGCTATGGTATAATAAACTTCCTGTATGATTCCTGAAAGCCGGTTCAGTGCTGCTTGCAGGTCTAGTTTATTATTATTATTTTATTTTTCGGGGGAGCCTATTTCTCAGTGTCTGTAACAGATACAGATCTGGGACATAATTTTCTATTAGGAAACCATATGGTGGCTATCCCTTCCACTGTATTTGAAACTTCTGCGCAGACCGGAAGTGGCCGAATTTCGTGCGGTGCCAAATATTTAAAAAACGGCCGTAGATTCGTCAATTCTGTATCTATTTTCATACAAATTACATTTTTGGAAACCCTGAGTCTTTTCTCGGACGATAGCAGTTGAAAATTTTGCAATTTCGAAACTTCGCCGCTGACTTCTAGCGTTCGAAAAATGAAAATATGTTGTTTAAGACACATTTTTTGTTATTTTTCAAAATTTTAAAATTTGACCTACATTTTTGGATACCTGAAGGCAATCCGGTTCCAGTAATATAAGTTTCATTCAGAGTTATCGCCCTTTATTTTTCGATTTTTTTCGAATTTTCTTCACATTTTGTGAGCTTAAGTTTCGTTTTACGGCCAGATCGACGCTTCTGAAATTCCTGGAACATGAAGTAATATGGTCAAACCACCGTTTAAAGCAATTTCAACAACAATCCGTAAACCGGAAGTAGTCGAAATAATATGCGATATTTTGAAAAAAAAGTGAAAAATGGGTGTTTTGGGTAAAAACACGATTTCTCCGTCCGATATCAACGGATTAAACGAATTAAGGTATCATTTGGTCGGGCGCTGATTGGACCACTGAATGATACCCAATTCGTAAGGATACGATTAGCAGGAAGCAAAATATGGCACGCTGAAAATCAAGTATTTTCTGATTTTTAGCATTTTTGGACGCCTGTATCTCGAAAACTTAACCGCAACTTTTTTTTTAATTTTTTCTATCAAGAGTCCTTTCGGAGATATTTTGCATGAACCCATCCAATAAGACTTTGAAATATCTGGAATAGGTGAAATAACGGACTGAAAATCGAAAAAAGTCGAAAAATCGTGAAATTTTGGAAAATGCTCTACTTTTTTTTTTATTTTAAGAGATTTTCAAAAAAAGATTGTATATTCAGATAGCTGACCTAATTACGATTCTAACGATGTATAATATGTATGTAGTTTTTGAAATTTGATTTTCGATATCTTAATTTTTTTGCATTTTTGGCACTTTTGAACATAGGATTTCTCAGGGGCATTTTATCTGATCAGATAATGTAATATGTCATTACAGAGCCCTGTGGATATTTTAGTGCCCAAACCGCCTATTAAAACTATTCCGACAATAATAACCATACCAGAAGTATTCAAAAAATGAAAAAATAATGTTAAAAACATTGTCGCACTTGCGAAAAACTTGATTTCTCCCTTAGGTAATAGCGGACCAAAAGAACTAAAGTGTCGCTGGATAGCCCTATTAATGGACCATCATATGGTGTTTAAATAATACGATTTCGATGATTAGTAAATAAATTATTGTATGCCAAAAATCTAGTATTTTCCGATTTTTTAACATTCTGAGACGCCCTTTTCTCGAAAATAACGCCGCAGATTTTTCTTAAACTTTTCTTACTCAAAGTCCTATCGGTTGTCTATATAGTGAATCCAAAATGAAAAGCATTGAAATAATATAAGAGGTCCAAAAATGGCCTCAAACTTTGAAAAAAATTGAAAAATCGTTAAATTTTTGGAAACGCTCTTTAATTTATCTTTTTTTCCAAAACTACTCAATGGATGTTTCTGACACTTCTGGTACAGAAAGTTAAGTATCCAAAGAACTTCGTAAAGCTGTCACGACAATGATCGTAAAACCGGAAGTAGTCGAAAAAATGTCCGATATTTTGAAAATTGTTTTTTTTTTTTGCGAAAACCTTTTTTATTTATGAATATTTTTTGATGGTATTTTACACAGGGTTAAAATATCATCCTACTTGAGCAGAAATGATAAAAAAAATGTCTCGGTAATTTGCGTTAGCCGCCATCGGCTCATTTAGTTTTTCGTAACCAGAAAAACTATTTATTGTTCGATTTGTATAAAACAAAGTTCATATGCTCCGTGGTCCCAATTGCAATTTTTTTTGTTACGGTGAAAATTTTCTGTCGGCAACGGAAGTGACGTAATATTAACAAAAACTACAATTTTGACAGTTCGGTACCACTTTTTGAAAGCAAATATTTTTTTTTTTAAACTGATATAACTAAAAGGATACACCCTGCAAAGGTGTATAAAATTTTTAGCTCAGATTTTTTAAATTTCAATTTCATTTTCGGGCAATTTCGAATAAAATGTAAAATAAAGTGTAAAATTCAATTATTTACAATTCATTCAGCGTCTTCATATTTTGAAATATTTATTTGTGATTTTCATAAACTCGTAGCAATAATCTAGACGAAGAGAATGTATGCGAAAATTAGTTTGAAATATGAGCAGTTGCCGAGAAATATGCAATTTTGCATGCATCACTATTCACGTTATTTTGCCTATAAAAGAGTGAATTATTATTCGATTTGCAATATTTTTTTTCCATTTGATGCCTAATGTCAATGTGGACTAGTTCAAGCCAATTTTACATTTTCAGTGTGACCGGAAATGACGTCATTTCTGCAAAAACTGTATTTTTAACCTAAAAAACAAATATTTTATTCAAATGAGTCTGCCTTATAATATTTTTAAAATTATGATATTTGATTACCATCAACGAATAGAATGAAACCATACGACCACCACAAAATGGTTTCTAACTTGTACGGTTACAGAGAAATAGGCGATCTTCTATAAGTCACATTTCAAGGTTTTTGGTCTATAAAAGTGTCGGGGGGTTGGGATGGCCTAGTGGTCTAGAGTGCCGCGCTTCGCCCTCTAGCTGGCCGGTCACCTCTGGCATGGAGATGGGGGGCGCCTTCTCAACCTCGTGGGTTTCCTCCGGGCACTCCGGTTTCCTCCCACTGCTAAAGACCCCTACGCGCAAGCGAATTATTGAAATAAAACTGAAACCATATGTTAGTCCCAAAATGACCTAGTTTGTGTCGAGTGGACGTTAAACCCCATTTCTCTCTCTCTCTCTCTCTCTATAAAAGTGTCAATATTATTATTCGATTTTTATCATTTTTTTACCATTTGATGCCTATCAACTAAGTTAACATTTTCAATATCATCGGAAGTAATGTAATTTTTGCAAAAAACGTATTTTTAGCCTTCAAAACAAACATTTTTTTGAAGGGATTTATATTTATTATTTGTTTAACTTTATAACGTCTGACTCTAATGGGCAGTAAGATTGAATCAATACCATCATATTGATATCAAGAAAAGGCTTCTAAAAGGGTCACTTTTAATTATTTTACCTTCTTAATTTCAGTTTATGGGTTATAGGTTAATTTTCCATTGCCCGATATGTATTAAACAAATTTTGTATGTTGCAAATTTTCGACTTATTTTTCACCTATAAAAATTTCTTTCGGCACCGGAAGTGACGTAATTTTGCCATAATTTACAATTTTGACCGCTCTTTTCGCCAGCAAATATTACTTTTACATATGGTAGAGGGTGTCACTGAAGCAAAACAACTAAAGTTTAGTTCGGTAGCTCAATGGGTTGGCTATGGTATAATAAACTTCCTGTATGATTCCTGAAAGCCGGTTCAGTGCTGCTTGCAGGTCTAGTTATTATTATTATTTATTATTATTATTTACCGCGAGGGCCTAGATCTCCATGATCGAAAACAGATATCGATCTGGAATCAGATTTTCTATTGGGAAACCATGTGGTGGCTACTTGATAAAATATTTTTGAAATTTCTGCGCATACCGGAAGTGACCGAAATTTGTACGTTATCTAAAAATTGAAAATCGGCCATAGTTTCGTCAATTCTTTATCCATTTTCAAACAAATTACATTTTTGGAATCCCTGAATCTTTTCTGAGACAATCTATTCTGAGACATTTTTCAATTTCGAACATTCGTCTATGACTTTTATCGTTTGAAAATTGCAAACATGTTGTTTACGAGACAATTTTTGTTATTTTTCAAAATTTTCAAATTTGACCTACATTTTTGGATACCTGACGTCCATCCGATTCCAGTAATATAAGTTTCATTCAGAGTTATCGCCCTTTATTTTACGATTTTTTTCGAATTTTCTTCCCATTTTGTGAGCTCCGGTTTCGGTTTATGGCAGAATTGACGTTTCTGAAACTTCTGGAAAATGAAGTTATAGTCCAATACCAACTTATAAAGCAATTTCGACCAGAATCCTTAAACCGGAAGTGGTCGAAATAATGGGCAATATTTTGAAAAAAATGCAAAAAATGGATATTTTGGGGAAAAACGCGATTTCTCCGCCCGATATCAACGGATTAAAGAAATTAGGGTACCATTGGACTGCACTAGGATTGTACTATCGTATGATACCCAATTCATACGGATACTATGATCAGGAAGCAAAATATGGCACGCTGAAAATCACGAATTTTCTGATTTTTAGCATTTTTGGACGCCTGTATCTCGAAAACTTAACCTACAATTTTTTTTTAATTTTTTCTATCGAGAGTCCTTTTGGAGGTATTTTGCATGAAGCCAACCAATAAGACTTTGAAATGTCTGGAATAGAATAAAAAAGGGACTGAAAATCGAAAAAAGTCGAAAAATCGTGAAATTTTGAAAAATGCTCTACTATTTTTTTATTTTAAGAGATTTTTAAAAAAAGGTTGTATATTCAGATAGCTGACCTAATTACGATTCTAACGGTGTATAATATGTATGTAATTATTGAAATTTAATTTTCGATATTTTAAATTTTTTGCATTTTTGGCACTTTTGAACATAGGATTTCTCAGGGGCATTTTATCTGATCGTGAAATTTTGAAAAATGCTCTACTATTTTTTTATTTTAAGAGATTTTTAAAAAAAGGTTGTATATTCAGATAGCTGACCTAATTACGATTCTAACGGTGTATAATATGTATGTAATTATTGAAATTTAATTTTCGATATTTTAAATTTTTTGCATTTTTGGCACTTTTGAACATAGGATTTCTCAGGGGCATTTTATCTGATCAGATAATGTAATATATCATTACAGAGCCCTGTGGCTATTTTAGCGCCCAAACCGACTATTAAAACTATTCCGACAATAATAACCATACCGGGAGTATTCAAAAAATGAAAAAAAAGGTTAAAAATATTGTCGCACTTGCGAAAAACTTGATTGCTCACTTAGGTAATAGCGGACCAAAAGAACTAAAGTGTCGTTGGATAGCCCTATTAATGGACCATCATATGGTATCTAAATAATACGATTTCGATGGTAAGGAAATAAATTATTGTATGCCAAAAATCTGGTATTTTCCGATTTTTTAACATTCTGAGACGCCCTTTTCTCGAAAATGACGCCTACGATTTTTCTGAAACTTTTCTTACTCATAGTCCTATCGGTTGTCTATATAGTGAATCCAAAATGAAAAGCATTGAAATAATGTAGGTGGTCCAAAAATGACATCAAACTTTGAAAAAAATTGAAAAATCGTAAAATTTTTGTAAACGCTCTTTAATTTATCTTTTTTTCCAAAACTACTCAATGGATGTTTCTGACACTTCTGGTACAGAAAGTTAAGTATCCAAAAAACTTCGTAAAGCTATCACGACAACGATCGTAAAACCGGAAGTAGTCGAAAAAATGTCCGATATTTTGATAAAAAATATTTTTTTTACGAAAACCTTTTTTATTTATGAATATTTTTTGATGGTATTTTACACAGGGTTAAAATATCATCCTACTTGACCAGAAATGGGAAAAAAAATTGTCTCGGTTATTTTCGTTAGCCGCCAACGGCTAATTTAGTTTTTCGTACCCAGAAAAATTATTTATTGTTCGATTTGTATAAAACAAAGTTCATATGCTCCGTGGTCCCAATTGTAATTTTTTTTGTTATGGTGAAATTTTTCTGTCGGCAACGGAAGTGACGTAATATTAACAAAAACTATAATTTTGACCATTCGGTACTACTTTTTGAAAGCAAATATTATTTTTTTTCAAAACTGATATAACTAAACGGATGTACCCTGCAAAGGTGCACAATATCCTTAGCTCAGATTTTTTAATTTCAATTTCATTTTCGGGCAATTTCGAATAAAATGTAAAATAAAGTGTAAAATTCAGTTGTTTACAATTCATTCAGCGTCTTCATATTTTGAAATATTTATTTGTAATTTTAATAAACTCGTAGCAATAATCCAGAAGAAGAGATTGTATGCGAAAATTAGTTTGTAATATGAGCAGTTGCCGAGGAATATGCAATTTTGCATGCGTCACTTTTCACGTTATTTTGCCTATAAAAGAGTGAATTATTATTCGATTTGCAATATTATTTTTCCATCTGATGCTTAGTGTCAATTTGTTCTAGGTCAAGCCAATTTTACAATTTCACTGTGACCGGAAATGACGTCATTTGGGCAAAAACTGTATTTTAAACCTAAAAAACAGATATTTTATTCAAATGAGTCTGCCTTATAATAATTTTAAAATTATGATATTTGATTCCCATCAACGAATAGAATGAAGCCATACGACCATACAGATACCACAAAATGGTTTCTAACTTGTACGGTTACAGAGAAATAGGCGATCTTCGATAAGTCACTTTTCAAGGTTTTTGGTCTATAAAAGTGTCAATTATTATTCGATTTTTATAAAATTTTTTACCATTTGATGCCTTATGCCATTTATGACTTCTATGAACTAAATTAACATTTTCAATATCACCGGAAGTAATGTAATTTTTTCAAAAAACGTATTTTTGGCCTTCAAAACAAACATTTTTTTTGAAGTGGTTTATGTTTATTATTCGTTTAACTTTATAACGTCTGACTCTAATGGGCAGTAAGATTGAATCAATACCATCATATTGATATCAAGAAAAGGCTTCTAGCATGTTCCCTTGTCGAAAAATAGCCAATTGTCCCAGTGTCACTTTTAAGTTTTTTACCTTCTTAATTTCAGTTTATTGGTTATAGGTTAATTATTTATTGCCCGATATGTATAAAACAAAGTTTGTATTTTGTATGTTGCGAATTTTCGACTTATTTTTCACCTATAATAATTTCTTTCGGCACCGGAAGTGACGTTATTTTGCCATAATTTACAATTTTGAAAGGTCTTTTCGCCAGCAAATATTACTTTTACATATGATAGAGGGTGTCACTGAAGCAAAACAACTAAAGTATAGTTCGGTAGCTCAATGGATCGGCTAGGGTATAATAAACTTCCTGTATGATTCCTGAAAGCCGGATCAGTGCTGCTTGCAGGTCTAGTTATTATTATTATTTACCGCGAGGGCCTAGATCTCTATGATCGAAACAGATATCGATCTGGAATTAGATTTTCTATTGGGAAACCATGTGGTGGCTACTTGATAAAATATTTTTGAAATTTCTGCGCATACCGGAAGTGACCGAACTTTGTACGTTGTCTAAAAATTGAAAATTGGCCATAGTTTCGCCAATTCTTTATCCATTTTCAAACAAATTACATTTTTGGAATCCCTGAATCTTTTCTGAGACAATGGCTATCTCACATTTTTCAATTTCGAACATTCGTCTATGACTTTTATCGTTTGAAAATTGAAAAGATGTTGTTTACGAGACAATTTTTGTTATTTTTAAAAAAATTTCAAATTTGACCTACATTTTTGGATACCTGAAGTCCATCCGATTCCAGTAATATAAGTTTCATTCAGAGTTATCGCCCTTTATTTTTCGAATTTTTTCGAATTTTCTTCCCATTTTGTGAGCTCGGGTTTCGGTTTATGGCAGAATTGACGTTTCTGAAACTTCTGGAACATGAAGTTATAGTCCAATACCAACTTATAAAGCAATTTCGACAAGAATCCTTAAACCGGAAGTGGTCGAAATAATGGGCAATATTTTGAAAAAAATGCAAAAAATGGATATTTTGGAGAAAAACGCGATTTCTCCGCCCGATATCAATGGATTAAAGAAATTAGGGTACCATTGGACTGCACTAGGATTGTACTATCGTATGATACCCAATTCATACGGATTCTATGATCAGGCAGCAAAATATGGCACGCTGAAAATCAAGTATTTTCTGATTTGGAGCGTTTTTGGACGCCTGTATCTTGAAAACTTAACCTACAATTTTTTTCAAATTTTTTCTATCGAGAGTCCTTTTGGAAGTTTTTTGCATGAAACCATCCAATAAGCCTTTGAAATGTCTGGAATAGGATAAAAAAGGGACTGAAAATCGAAAAAAGTCGAAAAATCGTGAAATTTTGGAAAATGCTCTACTATTTTTTTATTTTAAGAGATTTTTAAAAAAAGGTTGTATATTCAGATAGCTGACCTAATTACGATTCTAACAGTGTATAATATGTATGTAATTATTGAAATTTAATTTTCGATATTTTAAATTTTTTGCATTTTTGGCACTTTTGAACGTAGGATTTCTCAGGCGCATTTTATCTGATCAGATAATGTAATATATCATTACAGAGCCCTGTGGCTATTTTAGTGCCCAAACTGGCTATTAAAACTATTCCGAAAATAATAACCATACCGGAAGTATTCAAAAAATAAAAAAAAAAGTTAAAAATATTGTCGCACTTGCGAAAAACATGATTTCTCCCTTAGGTAATAGCGGACCAAAAGAACTAAAGTGTCGCTGGATAGAACTATTAATGGACCATCATATGGTATCTCAATAATATGATTTCCATGGTAAGGAAATAAATTATTGCATGCCAAAAATCTAGTATTTTCCGATTTTTTAACATTCTGAGACGCCCTTTTCTCGAAAACGACGCCTACGATTTTTCTTAAACTTTTCTTACTCAAAGTCCTATCGGTTGTCTATATAGTGAATCCAAAATGAAAACCATTGAAATAAAATAGGTGGTCCAAAAATGGCATCAAACTTTGAAAAAAATTGAAAAATCGTTAAATTTTTGTAAACGCTCTTTAATTTATCTTTTTTTCAAAAACTGCTCAATGGATGTTTCTGACACTTCTGGTACAGAAAGTTAAGTATCCAAAGAACCTCGTAAAGCTATCGCGACAGTGATCGTAAAACCGGAAGTAGTCCGATATTTTGAAAAAAAATAATTTTTTTACGAAAACCTTTTTTGTTTATGAATATTTTTTGATGATATTTTACACTTTTCAAGGTTTTTGGTGTATAAAAGTGTCAATTATTATTCGATTTTTATAATCTTTTTACCATTTGATGCCTTATGCCATTTATGACTTCTATGAACCAAGTTAACATTTTCAATATCACCGGAAGTAATGTAATTTTTGCAAAAAACGTATTTTTAGCCTTCAAAACAAACATTTTTTTGAAGTGATTTATATTCATTATTCGTTTAACTTTATAACGTCTGACTCTAATGGGCAGTAAGATTGAATCAATACCATCATATTGATATCAAGAAAAGGCTTCTAGCATGTTCCCTTGTCGAATAATAACCAATTTTCCCAGGGTCACTTTTAAGTTTTTTACCTTCTTAATTTCAGTTTATGGGTTATAGGTTAATTATTTATTGCCCGATATGTATAAAACAAAGTTTGTATTTTGTATGTTGCGAATTTTCGACTTATTTTTCACCTATAAAAATTTCTTTCGGTACCGGAAGTGACGTAATTTTGCCTTAATTTACAATTTTGACCGGTCTTTTCGCCAGCAAATATTACTTTTACATATGATAGAGGGTGTCGCTGAAGCAAAACAACTAAAGTATAGTTTGGTAGCTCAATGGATCGGCTATGGTATAATAAACTTCCTGTATGATTCCTGAAAGCCGGTTCAGTGCTGCTTGCAGGTCTAGTTATTATTATTATTATTATTCAGATTCCAATTTGAATAGATCTCAGCAACTACGTGTCGCATCGTTACGATTTCTTCGGTTTTATTGGGAAAGTGGGTGTGACTTAGAGGATAAAGCTATTTTGAACGTTCTGCGCCAATGCGAAATGTCCGAAATCACCGAAGTTATCGTTTTTGAAAATATTGCAGTAATTTTAACAATAATCATTGGATTTTAACTTTCGATACATTTTGGCATAGCCTGAGACAGGGCACATAGCTACGCTACTTTCGATTTTTGATTTTCGGCAAATCTTCGAAGATATTAGGCGCCAAATTTCGAAAATTTAAAATTTTACTAAAAAATTTTTTATTTATGAATATTTTTTAGTCGTATTGTGCACAGAATTAAAGAGTCATCTGACTAGTGCAAAAATGTTAAATTTTTTTGTCTCAGTAATTTTCCTTGGCCGCCATTGGCTAATTCAGTTTTTCAGTCCTAGATTAATTTTTTATTTTTCGATTTGTATAAAACAAAGTTCATATGCTTCGTTGTCTCAATTGTCATTTTTTTTGTTACCAATAATGTTATCTGTCGGCACCGGAAGTGGCATAATTTTACCAAAAACTACAATTTTAACAGTTATTTTCTTATTTCGAAAACAAATATTATTTTTTTGAAAAATTATATGACACAAAGAGTGTGTCCTTTCAAGGCGCAAAAATTGTAGGAAGCAGTTTTTTTAATTTCGATTTCATTTTCGAGCAAATTCGATTAAGAGGCTAAAAATGGTGTAAAATTGGCCTATTTACAACCTATTCAGGCTTTTCAGATTTTAAAATATTTCTTCGTAACTTTTATAAACTTGTAGCTATAATCCATACGAAGAAAATGTATGTTAAAATTCGTTTGTAATATAAGCAGTTACCGAGAAATGGGCAGTTCTGTACAAGTCACTGTTTTCGTTATTTTGCCTGTAAAATAGTCAATTATGATTGGATTTTTATAAAAGTGACATCATTTGATTCAAAAAGCATGTAGCGTCATATGAAGTTGATTACAATTTAAAATTGACACCGGAAGTGACATCATTTGGTCAAAAAATGCATTTTAAACTTTTTAAATCAATGTTTTATTCAACCAAGAATAACTTAATATATATTAAAAATTTTAACTTTTGGTTTAAATTCACATATAAACAAAACTCATATGGTCATATAGATATCATAAAATGGTTTCTAACTTATTCGGTTGCCGAGAAATAGACGGTTTTCTACAGGTCACTTTTGAAGGTTTCGGGGCCATAAAAGGGTCAATTATTATTCGATTTTCATAAACGTCACACCATGTTATACCTAATGCCATTTGGGATTTCATACAAGTAATTTAAGATTTTCATTATCACCGGAAGTAACGTCATTTTGGCAAAAACTGTATTTTTAGCCTCCAAAACAGATATTTTATTCAAATGGGTCTGTTTTGAAATCTTTTTCAAATTATGGTATTTGATGCCAATCAACAAATAGAATGAACCCATACGATCATACAGATACTACAAAATGGTTTCTAACTTGTACGGTTGCAGAGAAATAGCTGATTTTCTACAAGTCACTTTTCAAGTTTTTTGGTCTTTAAAAGTGGCAATTATTATTCGATTTACATAAAATTTTCACTATATGATATCGTATGCCATTTCTGATTTCATAAGACTAATTGAACATTTGCATTAACACCGGGAGTAATTTAATTTTGTCAAGATCATTTACAAGTAACAAATGTATAAAATGAATTGATATTGCTGGATTTTGTTGATTCTGCGTCCATTTTATTTGTGTGCAATGTTAATTTGGAAACCTGTTTAGTGGTTTCGCTGGTACCGGAAGTGACATATGTTCAAGGGTAACTTGACACCGGAAGTGACATGTTTAAGGGTAACATGGCACCAGTGAAACCCGTCATTCCTGCATGCAGGTCTAGTTATTCTTATTATTATTATTATTATTATTATTATTCAGATTCCAATTTGAATAGATCTCAGCAACTACGTGTCGCATCGTTACGATTTCTTCGGTTTTACTGGGAAAGTGGGTGTGACTTAGAGGATAAAGCTATTTTGAACGTTCTGCGACAATGCGAAATGTCCGAAATCACCGAAGTTATCGTTTTTAAAAATATTGCAGTAATTTTAACAATAATCATTGGATTTTAACTTTCGATACATTTTGGCATAGCCTGAGACAGGGCACATAGCTACGCTACTTTCGATTTTTGATTTTCGGCAAATCTTCGAAGATATTAGGCGCCAAATTTCGAAAATTTAAAATTTTACAAAAAACTTTTTTATTTATGAATATTTTTTAGTCGTATTGTGCACAAAATTAAAGGGTCATCTGACTAGTGCAAAAATGTTAAAAAATTTTGCCTCAGTAATTTACCTTGGCCGCCATTGGCTAATTCAGTTTTTCAGTCCTAGATTAATTTTTTATTGTTCGATTTGTATAAAACAAAGTTCATATGCTTCGTTGTATCAATTGTCGTTTTTTTTATTACCGAAAGTGTTATCTGTCGGCACCGGAAGTGGCATAATTTTACCAAAAACTACAATTTTGACAGTTATTTACGATCTTCATAAACAAATATTATTTTTTTGAAAAATTATATGACTCAAAGAGTGTGCCCTTTCAAGGCGCAAAAAATGTAGGAAGCAGTTTTTTTAATTTCGATTTCATTTTCGAGCAAATTCGATTAAGAGGCTAAAAATGGTGTAAAATTGGCCTATTTACAACCTATTCAGGCTTTTCAGATTTTAAAATATTTCTTCGTAACTTTTATAAACTTGTAGCTATAATCCATACGAAGAAAATGTATGTTAAAATTCGTTTGTAATATAAGCAGTTGCCAAGAAATGGGCAGTTCTGCATAAGTCACTGTTTTCGTTATTTTGCCTGTAAAATAGTCAATTATTATTGGATTTTTATAAAAGTGACATCATTTGATTCAAAAAGCACGTAGCGTCATATCAAGTTGATTACAATTTAAAATTGACACCGGAAGTGACATCATTTGGTCAAAAAATGCATTTTACACTTTTTTAAATCAATGTTTTATTCAACCAAGAATAACTTAATATGTATTAATAATTTTAACTTTTGGTTTAAATTCACATATAAACAAAACTCATATGGTCATATAGATATCATAAAATGGTTTCTAACTTGTTCGGTTGCCGAGAAATAGACGGTTTTCTACAGGTCACTTTTGAAGGTTTCGGGGCCATAAAAGGGTCAATTATTATTCGATTTTCATAAACGTCACACCATGTTATACCTAATGCCATTTGGGATTTCATACAAGTAATTTAAGATTTTCATTATCACCGGAAGTAACGTCATTTTGGCAAAAACTGTATTTTTAGCCTCCAAAACAGATATTTTATTCAAATGAGTCTGTTTTGAAATCTTTTTCAAATTATGGTATTTGATGCCAATCAACAAATAGAATGAACCCATACGATCATACAGATACCACAAAATGGTTTCTAACTTGTACGGTTGCCGAGAAATAGCCGATTTTCTACAAGTCACTTTTCAAGTTTTTTGGTCTTTAAAAGTGGCAATTATTATTCGATTTAACGTTTTTATTTATAAATATTATTTAGTCGTGTTGTGCACAGAATTAAAGAGTCATCTGACTAGCGCAAAAATGTTAAAAAAATTTGTCTCAGTAATTTTCCTTGGCCGCCATTAGCTAATTCAGTTTTTCAGTCCTAGATTAATTTTTTATTGTTCGATTTGTATAAAACAAAGTTCATATGCTTCGTTGTCCCAATTGTTATTTTTTTTATTACCAAAAGTGTTATCTAGCAAATTGGATTAAGGGGTGAAAAAAGGCGTAAAATTGACCTATTTACAACCCATTCAGGCTTTTCAGATTTTAAAATTTTTTTACTTAACTTTTATAAACCTGTCACTATAATCCATACGAAGAGAATGTATGTTAAAATTAGTTTCTAATATAAGCAGTTGCCGAGAAATGGGCAGTTTTGCATAAGTCACTGTTTTCGTAATGTTGCCTGTAAAATAGTCAATTATTAATGGATATTCACAAAAGTGACATCATTTGATTCAAAAAGCAAGTGTGCGTCATATCATGTTGATTACTATTTAAAATTGACACCGGAAGTGACGTCATTTAGTCAAAAACTCAATTTTTAACTTTTAAAATCGATCTTTTTTTCAACCAAGAATTATGTCACATGTAATAATAAAATTAACTTTTGGTTTAAATTCACATATTAACAAAACTCATACGGTCAAATAGATATCATAAAATTTGTTTCTAACTTGTTAGGTTGTCGAGATATAGGCGATTTTCTGAAAGTCACTTTTGAAGGTTTTTGGCCCATAAAAGTGTCAATTATTATTTGATTTTCATAAAATTTTCACCCTTTGAAGCCTAATGTCATAGACGATGTTATAAAACTAATTTAACGTTTTCATTATCACCGGAAGTAGCGTCATTTTGGCAAAAACTGTATTTTAAGCCTTCAAAACCGATATTTTATTCAAATGAGTCTGATTTGTAATGTTTATACAATTATGATATTTGATTCCAATCAACAAATAGATTAAACCCATACGGTCATATAAATACCAAAAAATGGTTTCTAACTTGTACGGTTGCCGAGAAATAGACGATTTTCTACACGTCACTTTTCAAGGTTTTTGGTCTATAAAAGTGGAAATTATTATTCGATTTACATAAAATTTTCACCATATGATGCCTTATGTCATTTCTGATTTCATAAGACTAAGGGAACATTTACATTATCACCGGAAGTACTGTTATTTTGTCAGGATCAATTACATGTAACAAATGTATAAAATAAAATTGCTGGATTTGTTTGATTCTGTTTCCATTTTATTTGATGTGTGCAATGCTTATGTGGAAACCTGTATATTGGTTTCATTGGTACCGGAAAGGACATATGTTCAAGGGTAACGTAGCACCAAAAGTGACACAAGTTCAAGTTCAAAGGTAACATGGCAAAAGTGAAACCCGTCATTCCTGCATGCAGGTCTAGTTATTATTATTATTATTCAGATTCCAATTTGAATAGATCTCAGCAACTACGTGTCGCATCGTTACGATTTCTTCGGTTTTACTGGGAAAGTGGGTGTGACTTAGAGGATAAAGCTATTTTGAACGTTCTGCGACAATGCGAAAAGTCCGAAATCACCGAAGTTATCGTTTTTGAAAATATTGCAGTAATTTTAACAATAATCATTGGATTTTAACTTTCGATACATTTTGGCATAGCCTGAGACAGGGCACATAGCTACGCTACTTTCGATTTTTGATTTTCGTCAAATCTTCGAAGATATTAGGCGCCAAATTTCGAAAATTTAAAATTTTACAAAAAACTTTTTTATTTATGAATATTTTTTAGTCGTATTATGCACAGAATTAAAGAGTCATCTGACTAGTGCAAAAATGTTAAAAAATTTTGTCTCAGTAATTTACCTTGGCCGCCATTGGCTAATTCAGTTTTTCAGTCCTAGATTAATTTTTTATTGTTCGATTTGTATAAAACAAAGTTCATATGCTTCGTTGTATCAATTGTCATTTTTTTTATTACCGAAAGTGTTATCTGTCGGCACCAGAAGTGGCATAATTTTACCAAAATCTACAATTTTGACAGTTATTTTCCTTCTTCGAAAACAAATAATATTTTTTGGAAAAATTATTTGACTCAAAGAGTGTGCCCTTTCAAGGCGCAAAAAATGTAGGAAGCAGTTTTTTTAATTTCGATTTCATTTTCGAGCAAATTCGATTAAGAGGTGTAAAATTGGCCTATTTACAACCTATTCAGGCTTTTCAGATTCTAAAATATTTCTTCGTAACTTTTATAAACTTGTAGCTATAATCCATACGAAGAAAATGTATGTTAAAATTCGTTTGTAATATAAGCAGTTACCAAGAAATGGGCAGTTCTGTACAAGTCACTGTTTTCGTTATTTTGCCTGTAAAATAGTCAATTATGATTGGATTTTTATAAAAGGGACATCATTTGATTCAAAAAGCACGTAGCGTCATATCAAGTTGATTACAATTTAAAATTGACACCGGAAGTGACATCATTTGGTCAAAAAATGCATTTTAAACTTTTTTAAATCAATGTTTTATTCAACCAAGAATAACTTAATATGTATTTATAATTTTAACTTTTGGTTTAAATTCACATATAAACAAAACTCATATGGTCATATAGATATCTTAAAATGGTTTCTAACTTGTTCGGTTGCCGAGAAATAGACGGTTTTCTACAGGTCACTTTTGAAGGTTTCGGGGCCATAAAAGTGTCAATTATTATTCGATTTTCATAAACGTCACACCATGTTATACCTAATGCCATTTGGGATTTCATACAAGTAATTTAAGATTTTCATTATCACCGGAAGTAACGTCATTTTGGCAAAAACTGTATTTTTAGCCCCCAAAACAGATATTTTATTCAAATGAGCCTGTTTTGAAATCTTTTTCAAATTATGGTATTTGATGCCAATCAACAAATAGAATGAACCCATACGATCATACAGATACCACAAAATCGTTTCTAACTTGTACGGTTGCCGAGAAATAGCCGATTTTCTACAAGTCACTTTTCAAGTTTTTTGGTCTTTAAAAGTGGCAATTATTATTCGATTTACATAAAATTTTCACTACATGATATCGTATGCCATTTCTGATTTCATAAAACTAATTGAACATTTGCATTAACACCGGGAGTAATTTAATTTTGTCAAGATCATTTACAAGTAACAAATGTATAAAATGAATTGATATTGCTGGATTTTGTTGATTCTGCGTCCATTTTATTTGTGTGCAATGTTAATTTGGAAACCTGTTTAGTGGTTTCGCTGGTACCGGAAGTGACATATGTTCAAGGGTAACTTGGCACCGGAAGTGACATGCTTAAGAGTAACTTGGCAACAGTGAAACCCGTCATTCCTGCATGCAGGTCTAGTTATTTTTTTTTTTTGTGTGTTTTCTGCAAATCGGATTTCTCAGAATCTATCCATAGGATCTTTCTGAAATTTTGACCTACCCCCCCAAAAATGGGGTGCGAACCTTGATTAAATGTATTTTCAAAACGTTCTACGAATCCGAAATCACCGAATTTTACGAACGAATGCATTTGACCTACAATGCTGTAACTTTGTGACTATTTGATCTATTTTACTAATTCTTTTTTCTTTGAATATCCTAAGACATTTACTTTAAATCTGCAATTTCGGATTTTCGAATTTCGAAAATTCGTCGCTGTGATTTCGAACCGGAAGTTTACACCAACTCGACAACTTCTTTAGTAGTTGTACGATTTTCATGAAATTTAATATGTAAGTAGACCTTAATGATGCGACTTGAAAAATGACTTTAGAAATTTTCTAACTTATCTCCCCTTGGTGAAATTAAGGATCAAAGTTTTCAAAAAAATCGTCGAAATATAGGTCAGAATGACCTAGTTTTTTTTCGATACTAGACAAGGAATTACTGATTCGTACACAAAATATGGAGTTTGTCGATCGAACCGGAAGTGCCACCATCTTTAAACGTGAAAAATCAATAAGGCTTTTTTGCTATTTTACTTACAGACTCGGGAGTTATATTTTCTGAATCCTTGTAGGAAGGCCTAAAAAATGTCGCGAATAGAATTCTGATTTAGGTCAACCGGGAGTCACCATTTTGAATTGAAAATGAAAAATAGAAGCAATTTGAAGGGCCGAGACTTTGGAGCACAATAACCCTCATTCTAATTAAGCTAGAATGTTCAAACTTGTTGTAGACGTTCACTATGTCAATGTTATGATTGAGTTCAAAGATGAGCATTTTCTGCTTAGGGTAAGCAGAGATAAGCATGCTGATTTGTTGATTCTTTAGGGCACGATAACTTCGGTTATAATGAAGGGAGGGCGGTGAAACTTTTGTCAATAGAGAGTTTAATAGCTAGCCTGTTGTGTGAAATCATTGTATCATTTTTTTTAAATATCAGGGATAGCCCAAAAAAATAGATTGAAAATCCAAAAAGTCGTATTTTTACAATTTGGAGCATGTTTAGAGGTCTTTCTCGTAAAGTCAACATACTATTTTTTGGGAACTTCTTCTACAAAGAGTCTTATTAATAGTCTTTTATATGAAACCATCGATCAACAGTCCAACATATCAGGAGTAGAAGAACAAAAGGATCGAACATTGAAAACGGCACCCTTTCATTGTTAAGCGAAACATGCAGTGTGGGTGACTACAATCTACGCATTTAGTCATCGTATAGAGTTTATTCAACAGTATCGAATTCCAACTGCTTAGGGATATTTAACGTGCACTCCAACGTGTACACGGGACCTTGGTTTTTCGTTTTCGTCCCATCCGAAGGACTAGACAGCTGTGCTTGTCAGGCCCTCCGTTCTGCCTCACTGACAAGGGGAACCACGCCGGGAAATCGAGATGAACTTTTTCCGTGCAGAACTTTCAATTCAGGCAAAACGTTTATTGCATACGATTAAGCTGGTCAGTTGGAGCTTATTTTCAAAAGTTTTGTAATAATCGGTTGGTAATTAAAGTACCGTGCACATTAAACTGTTAAAACAGAAAATTCGCCCGGTTGAAATGTTTCTTGCTATTTCCGAATTCAGGGAGGCTGGATGGCTGAATGGTTAGCATGTGCTCGCTGTATCGTAACGTTTGTCATTGAGTCAACGGGCGTCGTTTCGATCTCTTGGTTGCACGTGACATGGTGTATGATGTCCAACCTCGTGGGTTTTCTCCGTGTTCTTCGGTTTCCTCCCAACGGCTAAAGACCAGTACGTGCAAGGGGAGTTTTTAAATAAAATTAAAAAACATATGTTAGTCCCGAAATGACCTAGTTTGTGTCGAATGGACGTTAGGCCGCATTTCTCTCTTTCTCTTTTTAAAGTTTTGTAATAATCGGTTGGTAATCAAAGGTACTGTTAAAGTGATAAAACAGAAAATTTGGCCCGGTTGTAATGTTTCTCACTTTAAAGTCAGCAATTTGTCGATTTTAAGGGGCAAACGTTTATTGCGAACGATTAAGCTGGTCAGGGGGAGCTTATTTTTAAAAGTTTTGTAATATTCGGTTGATAACTAGGTGTACCGTGCAAATTAAACTGTTAAAATAGAAAATTTGGTCCGGTTGAAATGTTTCTCGCTGTAGGTCAGCAATTTGCCGATTTTAGGGAGGTTGCGTGGCTGAATGGTTAGCACGTGCGCTCTGTATCATAACGTCTGTCATTGAGTCAAATGGCCTTGTTTCGATTTCTTGGTTGTACGTGACAAGGAGTATGGTCGCCTTACCAACCTCTTAGGCCGTAACGCCGCTGTACGGGTAAAATTTCCCTCATTGCACACTTTATGGCGTATGCCCGTCTTCATTAGCCCATTGTAGGAGCAGAACAGTAGGACGTTAAACCCCATTCAATTTCATTTCATTTTCTCTATGTTGCTTATTTATTATAGTGGATAAATATTTTTCTGGTTCTAGCAATTATTTAATTTCTGCATAGAAATCTCTGGCCAGTTTTTTTTATTGAAGAGTGCCATTCTTGTATATTGCAGTCTATGACCCTTTGTTTAAAACATGCTTAAGAAGTCGTCACGATTTCCTACTTATAACCAAACATATTGGAAACCATAATTATATAACATACCTTGGAAGCCCGATTACAGCTATACAAGTTTCAGTTATTTCCCTTTAGTTTAAAGATTATATTTTTGCCCGGGTGCAATGTTTCTCAGTACATTAACATTTGTAACTTTGTGAGTTTTTGACCGATTTTGATATTATGTCTTTATAATTTTCCAAATCTACATATTTAACGTACATATTCAAACAGTTGAGTTCAACCTGATTCAAAAAGTTTTAGTTTTGTTCAAAGTTATCTCATTTAATTTTTCGATGTTTTCTTACCATTTTAATTTCATTTTTCTGAAAGTTTTGAAATCGGAAGTCATCCCGATTACAGCAACACAAGTATCAGTTATTTCCCTTTAGTTTTCAGATTACTCAATGTTTCATACTATATTTAGACTTGTAACTTCGCGAGTTTTTGACCAATTTTGATAGTTTGTTATTCTTATCCTTTTATTTGAGATACTTGATATAATCGATGACACGTGACGATGAATATGAAAGCTTTCATATCTGCATGGGACAGTAGCAGATCTAGTTTATTAGGCTTTCAGACTTTCGTCTGAAAGACTATTGTTTTTACTAAAATTATTATTATTTATTATTATTATTTTATTTTTCGTGTGAGCCTATTTCTCAGCGCCTGTAACAGATACCGATCTGGGACCTAATTCTTTATAGGGAAACCATGTGTTGGCTACTTGATAAACTATTTTTGAAACTTCTCCGCAGACCGGAAAACGGCCGTAGATTCGTCAATTCTGTACCTATTTTCATACAAATGACATTTTCGGAAACCTTGAGTCTTTTCTCGGACGATAGCAGTTGAAAATTTCGATATTTCGAAACTTTATCGCTGACTTCTTGCGATCGAAAAATGAAAAATTTTATTTGAGAGACAATTTTTGTTATTTTTCAAATTTTTCAAATTTGACCTACATTTTTGGATACCTGAAGGCAATCTGGTTCCAGTAATATAAGTTTCATTCCGAGTTATCGCCCTTTATTTTTCGATTTTTTTCGAATTTTCTTCACATTTTGTGAGCTTAAGTTTCGTTTTACGGCCGGATCAACGTTTCTCAAATTCCTGATACATGAAGCAATATTGTCAAACCACCGTTTAAAGCAATTTCAACAACAATCCGTAAACCGGAAGTAGTCGAAATAATATGCGATATTTTGAAAAAATCGTGAAAAATTGGTGTCTTGGGTAAAAACACGATTTCTCCGTCCGATATCAACGGATTAAACAAATTAAGGTATCATTTGGTCTAGCGGTGATTGGACCACTGAATGATACCCAATTCGTACGGATACGATGAGCTGGAAGCAAAATATGGCACGCTGAAAATCAAGTATTTTCTGATTTGGAGCGTTTTTGGACGCCTGTATTTCGAAAACTGCTCCAGCGATTTTTCTTAAACTTTATCTATCGATGGTCCTTCCGGTAGTCTTTAGCATGGATCCATCCATTAAGACTATTATATAATTGGAATAAGACAAAAAAGGGACTCAAAATCGAAAAAAGTCGAAAAATCGTGAAATTTGGGAAAATACTCTACTATTTTTTTATTTTAAGAGATTTTCAAAAAAAAGATATATATTTAAAAAGCTGACCTAATTACGATTCTAATGATGTATAATATGTATGCAGTTATTGAAATTTAATTTTCAATATTTTGACATTTTGACATTTTTAACACTTTTGAACATGGGATTTCTCAGAAGTATTTTATTTGATCGTATAGTGTCGTATATCATTAGAGAGCCCTGTTCCCATGCAAACTCCAAAACTGGATGTGAAAACTACTCGACAATGATTCGTATACCGGAAGTAGTTCAAAAAACAAAGAAAAATGTAAAAAAGATGAAAAAAAATTGGAGCTCTTGCCAAAAGTTCAAATTCTCCGTCACATATTAGCGGACCAAAACAATGAAAGTGTCTTTGGATAGTTCCATTAATAGACGATCGTATAACATCTAAATAACACGAATTTGATTCTTACGAAATAAATTATGGTACGCCGAAAACTAAGTATTTTCCGTTTTGGAGCATTCTGAGGCGCCTTTTTCTCGAAAACGACGCCTACGATTTTTCTTAAACTTTTTTTACTCAGAGTCCTATCGGTGGCCTAGCGTGTGCATTTAATAATAAAAGCGTTGCAATATTATAGGCGGTCCAAAAATGACCTCAATCTTTGAAAAAAGTTGAAAAATCATTAAATTATTGAAAATGCTCTTTTATTTATCTTTTTTTCAAAAATTACTTAATGAATGTTTCTGATATTTCTACTACAGGAAGTTAAGTATCTAATCAACTTGTTAAAGCAATTCCGACAATGATCGAAAAACCGGAAGTAGTCGAAAAAATATCCGATATATTGATTTTTTTTTACATTTTTACATAAAACTTTTTTATTTATGAATATTTTTTGATGGTTGTTTACACAGTGTTAAAGTATCACCCTACTTGAGCATAAGTGAGAAAGAATTTTGTCTCAGTAATTTTCTTTAGTCGCCATTGGCTAATTTAGTTTTTCGTACCTAGATTAATTATTTATTGTTCGATTTGTATAAAACAAAGTGCATATGATTCGTAATGTCAATTGTAATATTTTTTGTTACGGTGACATTTTTCTGCACGCAACGGAAGTGGCGTAAAATTAACAAAAACTACAATTTTGAGAGTTAAGTACCACTTTTTGACAGCAAATATTTTTTTTTTCGAAAACTGATATAACAAAAAGTATGCGCCCTGTAAAGGCGCATAAAATGTTTGGCTGAGATTCTTAAATTTCAATTTCATTTTCGGGCAATTTCGAATAAAATGTAAAAAAAAGGGTAAAATTCAGTTATTACAACCCATTGAACGTCTTTATATTTTGAACTATTTATTCGTAACTTTCATAAACTCGTAGCCATAATCCAGACGAAGAGAATGTATGCGAAAAATAGTTTGTAACATGAGCAGTTGCCGAGAAATATGCAATTTTGCATGCATCACTTTTCACGTTTTTTTGCCTGTAAAATAGTAAATTATTATCCGATTTTCAATAAATTTTTTTTATTCGATGCCTAATGCCAATTTGGACTAGGTTAAGCCAAATTTACAGTTTCACTGTGACCGAAAATGACGTCATTTTGGCAAAAACTATATTTTTAACGTAGAAAACAAATATTTTATTCAAATGAATCTTGTTTATAATATTTTTAAAATTATGATATTTGAATCCCATCACCGAATAGCATGAACCCATACCATCATACAGATACCACAAACAAGTTTCTAACTTGTACGGTTGCCGAGAAATAGACGATTTTCTATAAGTCACTTTTCAAGCTTTTTGGTCTATAAAAGTGTCAATTATTATTCAATTTTCATACAATTTTCACCATGTGATGCCTTATGCCATTTATGATTGCAATGATCTGATTTAACATTTCCATTATCACCGGAAGTAATGTCATATTTGCAAAAACCGTATTTTTAGACTTCAAAATAAAATTTTACTCCAAAATTAGATTTTGCGCGATCCGACTCAAGATGGCGTGTTCAATGACAAATATTACGGGACGCTGAAGATCTAGTATTTTCCTTTTTGGACTTTTATATGATATCAGAATGATACAAATTCGATGGTTAGGCAATAGATTATGAGATGCCGAAAATATAGTATTTTCCTCTTTTTTTGAAGCCTTTTCAAACTCGTTTATCTCGAAAACTACTTCTATTTCACTTCTTAAACTTCTGTTACCCCGAGTCCTATCGGTCGTTTAGGGTATAAAGGTAAATTTAAAAGCATGGCAATGATCTAAAGGACCCTGAAAGCCGATTCAGCACTGCTATGCAGGTCTAGTTATTATTATTTACCGCGGGAGCCTAGATCACCATGATCGAAAACAGATATCGATCTGGAATTAGATTTTCTGTCGGGAAACCATGTGGTGGCTACTTGATAAAATATTTTTGAAATTTCTGCGCATACCGGAAGTGACCGAACTTTGTATTTTGTCTAAAAATTGAAAATAGGAAACAGTTTCATCAATTGTTTATCCATTTTCAAACAAATTACCTTTTTGGAATCCCTGAATCTTTTCTTAGACAATGGCTATCTCACATTTTTCGATTTCGAACATTCGTCTATGACTTTTAGCGTTCGAAAATTGAAAACATGTTGCTTACGAGACAATTTTTGTTATTTTTCAAAATTTTCAAATTTGACCTACATTTTTGGATACCTGAAGTCCATCCGATTCCAGTGATATAAGTTTTACTCAGAGTTATCGCCCTTTATTTTTCGATTTTTTTCGAATTTTCTTCCCATTTTGTGAGCTCGGGTTTCGTTTTATGGCAGAATTGACGTTTCTGAAACTTCTGGAACATGAAGTTATAGTCCAATACCAACAAATAAAGCAATTTCGACAAGAATCCTTAAACCGGAAGTGGTCGAAATAATGTGCAGTATTTTGAAAAAAATTCAAAAAATGGATATTTTTGGGGAAAACGCGATTTTTCCGCCCGATATAAATGGATTAAAGAAATTAGGGTACCATTGGACTGCACTGGGATCGCACTATCGTATGATACCAAATTCATACGGATACTATGAACAGGCAGCAAAATATGGCACGCTGAAAATCAAGTATTTTCTGATTTTTAGCATTTTTGGACGCCTGTATCTCGAAAACTACTCCAGCGATTTTTATGAAACTTTCTCTATCGAGAGACCTTGTGGTAGTCTGAAGTACGAAACATTCCATTACGACTTTGAAATATCTGGAATAGGTGAAATAACGGACTGAAAATCGAAAAAAGTCGAAAAATCGTGAAATTTTGGAAAATGCTCTACTATTTTTTTATTTTAAGAGATTTTCGAAAAAAGGTTGTATTTTCAGATAGCTGACCTAATTACGATTCTAACGATGTATAATATGTATGTAGTTATTGAAAGTTAATTTTCGATATTTTAAATTTTTTGCATTTTTCTCACTTTTGGACATAGGATTTCTCAGTGGCATTTTATCTGATCAGTAAATGTAATATATCATTACAGAGCCCTATGACTATTTTAGTACCCAAACCGGCTATTTAAACTATTCCGACAATAATAACCATACCGGAAGTATTCAAAAAATAAAAAAAAAAGGTTAAAAACATTGTCGCACTTGCGAAAAACTTGATTTCTCCCTTAGGTAATAGCGGACCAAAAGAACTAAAGTGTCGTTGGATAGCCTATTAATGGACCATCATACGGTATGTAAATAATACGATTTCGATGGCAAGGAAATAAATTATTGTATGCTAAATATCCAGTATTTTCCGATTTTTTAACATTCTGAGACGCCCTTTTCTCGAAAACGACGCCTACGATTTTTCTCAAACTTTTCTTACTCAAAGTCCTATCGATTGTCTATATAGTGAATCCAAAATGAAAAGCATTGAAATAATATAGGTGGTCCAAAAATAGCATCAAACTTTGAAAAAAAATCAAAAATCGTAAATTTTTTGTAAACGCTCTTTATTTTATCTTTTCTTCCAAAACTACTCAATAGATGTTTCTGACACTTCTGGTACAGAAAGTTAAGTATCCAAAGAACTTCGTAAAGCTATCACGACAACAATCGTAAAACCGGAAGTAGTCGAAAAAATGTCCGATATTTTGAAAAAAAAAAATTTTTTTACGAAAACCTTTTTTATTTATGAATATTTTTTGACGATATTTTACACTGGGTTAAAATATCATCCTACTTGAGCAGAAATGAGAAAAAAAATTGTCTCGGTAATTTGCATTAGCCGCCATCGGCTAATTTCGTTTTTCGTACCCAGAAAAATTATTTATTGTTCAATTTATATAAAACAAAGTTCATAAGCTCCGTGGTCCCAATTGTAATTTTTTTTGTTACGGTGAAATTTTTCTGTCGGCAACGGAAATGACGTAATATTAATAAAAACTACAATTTTGACAGTTCGGTACCACTTTTTGAAAGCATATATTAATTTTTTTCAAAACTGATATAACTAAAATGATGCACCCTGCAAAGGTGCACAATATCCTTAGCTCAGACTTTTTAATTTCAATTTCATTTTCGGGCAATTTCGAATAAAATGTAAAATAAAGTGTAAAATTCAGTTGTTTGCAATTCATTCAGCTCTTCATATTTTGAAATATTTATTTGTAATTTTCATAAACTCGTAGCAATAATCCAGACGAAGAGAATACATGCGAAAATTAGTTTGTAATGTGAACAGTTGCCGAGAAATATGCAATTTTGCATGCATCACTTTTCACGTTATTTGCCTATAAAAGAATGAATTATTATTCGATTTGCAATTTTTTTCCCCATTTGATGCTTAATGCCATTTTGGACTAGGTCAAGCCAATTTTACATTTTCATTGTGACCGGAAATGACGTCATTTGGGCAAAAACTGTATTTTTAACCTAAAAAACAAATATTTTATTCAAATGAGTCTGCCTTATAATATTTTTAGAATTATGATATTTGATTCCCATCAACGAATAGAATCAAGCCATACGACCATACAGATGCCACAAAATTGTTTCTAACGTGTACGGTTACAGAGAAATAGGCGATCTTCTATAAGTCACTTTTCAAGGTTTTTGGTCTATAAAAGTGTCAATTATTATTCGATTTTTATAATATTTTTACCATTTGATGCCTTATGCCATTTATGACTTCGATGAACTAAGTTAACATTTTCAATATCACCGGAAGTAATGTAATTTTTGCAAAAAACGTATTTTTAGCCTTCAAAACAAAACATTTTTTTGAAGGGATTTATATTTATTATTCAATTAACTTTATAACGTCTGACTCTAATGGGCAGTAAGATTGAATCAATACCATCATATCGATATCAAGAAAAGGCTTCTAGCATGTTCCCTTGTCGAATAATAGCCAATTTTCCCAGGGTCACTTTTAATTTTTTTACCTTCTTAATTTCAGTTGATGGGTTACAGGTTAGTTATTTATTGCCCGATACGTATAAAACAAAGTTTGTATTTTGTATGTTACGAATTTTCGACTTATTTTTCCCCTATAAAAATTTCTTTCGGCACCGGAAGTGACGTAATTTTGCGATAATTTACAATTTTGGCCCGTCTTTTCGCCAGCACATATTACTTTTATATATGATAGAAGGTTTCACTGTAGCAAAACATCTAAAGTATAGTTCGGTAGCTCAATGGATCGGCTATGGTATAATAAACTTCCTGTATGATTCCTGAAAGCCGGTTCAGTGCTGCTTGCAGGTCTAGTTAGGGTTTCACACTGCGAAGCTTGTGTGAAACACTATTGTTTTTGTTAAAATTATTATTCTTCTTATTATTATTATTCTTTTGTTTTGAGTAGATCTCAGCAACTGCTTGTCGCATCGTTACGATTTCTTCGGTTTTACTGGGAAAGTGGGTGTGACTTAGAGGATAAAGCTATTTTGAACGTTCTGCGACAATGCGAAATGTCCGAAATCACCAAATTATCGTTTTTTAAAATATTGCAGTAATTTTAACAATAATCATTGAATTTTAACTTTCGATACATTTTGGCATAGCCGGAGACAGGGCACATAGCTACACTACTTTCGATTTTTGATTTTCGGTAAATCTTCAAAGATATTAGGCGCCAAATTTTGAAAATTTAAAATTTTACAAAAAACTTTTTTATTTATGAATATTTTTTAGTAGTATTATGCACAGAATTAAAGGGTCATCTGACTAGTGCAAAAATGTTAAAACATTTTGTCTCAGTAATTTACCTTGGCCGCCATTGGCTAATTCAGTTTTTCAGTCCTAGATTAATTTTTTATTGTTCGATTTGTATAAAACAAAGTTCATATGCTTCGTTGTATCAATTGTCATTTTTTTTATTACCAAAAGTTTTATCTGTCGGCACCGGAAGTGGCATAATTTTACCAAAAACTACAATTTTGACAGTTATTTTCCTTCTTCGAAAACAAATATTATTTTTTGGAAAAATTATTTGACTCAAAGAGTGTGCCCTTTCAAGGCGCAAAAAATGTAGGAAGCAGTTTTTTTAATTTCGATTTCATTTTCGAGCAAATTCGATTAAGAGGCTAAAAATGGTGTAAAATTGGCCTATTTACAACCTATTCAGGCTTTTCAGATTTTAAAATATTTCTTCGTAACTTTTATAAACTTGTAGCTATAATCCATACGAAGAAAATGTATGTTAAAATTCGTTTGTACTATAAGCAGTTACCAAGAAATGGGCAGTTCTGTACAAGTCACTGTTTTCGTTATTTTCCCTGTAAAATAGTCAATTATGATTGGATTTTTATAAAAGTGACATCATTTGATTCAAAAAGCACGTAGCGTCATATCAAGTTGATTACAATTTAAAATTGGCACCGGAAGTGACATCATTTGGTCAAAAAATGCATTTTAAACTTTTTAAATCAATGTTTTATTCAACCAAGAATAACTTAATATGTATTAATAATTTTAACTTTTGGTTTAAATTCACATATAAACAAAACTCATATGGTCATATAGATATCATAAAATGGTTTCTAACTTGTTCGGTTGCCGAGAAATAGACGGTTTTCTACAAGTCACTTTTGAAGGTTTCGGGGCGATAAAAGGGTCAATTATTATTCGATTTTCATAAACGTCACACCATGTTATACCTAATGCCATTTGGGATTTCATACAAGTAATTTAAGATTTTCATTATCACCGGAAGTAACTTCATTTTTGCAAAAACTGTATTTTTAGCCTCCAAAACAGATATTTTATTCAAATGAGTCTGTTTTGAAATCTTTTTCAAAGTATGGTATTTGTGCCAATCAACAAATAGAATGAACCCATACGATCATACAGATACCACAAAATGGTTTCTAACTTGTGCGGTTGCAGAGAAATAGCCGATTTTCTACAAGTCACTTTTCAAGTTTTTTGGTCTTTAAAAGTGGCAATTATTATTCGATTTACATAAAATTTTCACTATATGATATCGTATGCCATTTCTGATTTCATAAGACTAATTGAACATTTGCATTAACACCGGGAGTAATTTAATTTTGTCAAGATCATTTACAAGTAACAAATGTATAAAATGAATTGATATTGCTGGATTTTGTTGATTCTGCGTCCATTTTATTTGTGTGCAATGTTAATTTGGAAACCTGTTTAGTGGTTTCGCTGGTACCGGAAGTGACCTATGTTCAAGGGTAACTTGGCACCGGAAGTGACATGTTTAAGGGTAACGTGGCACCAGTGAAACCCGTCATTCCTGCATGCAGGTCTAGTTATTATTATTTTTTTTTTCGCCGGAGCCTATTTCTCAGTGCCTGTAACAGATACCGATCTGGGACCTAATTCTCTATCGGGAAACCATGTGTTGGCTACTTGATAAACTATATTTGAAACTTCTGCGCAGACCGGAAGTGGTCGAATTTCGTGCGGTGTCAAAAAATTAAAAAACGGCCGTAGATTCGTCAATTCTGTACCTGTTTTCATACAAATGACATTTTCGGAAACCCTGAGTCTTTTCTCGGACGATAGCAGTTGAAAATTTCGATATTTCGAAACTTCATCGCTGACTTCTTGCGATCGAAAAATGAAAAATGTTGTTTGAGAGACAATTTTTGTTATTTTTCAAAATTTTGAAATATGACCTACATTTTTGGATACCTGAAGTCCATCCGATTCCAGTAATATAAGTTTCATTCAGAGTTATCGCCCTTTATTTTTCGATTTTTTTCGAATTTTCTACCCATTTTGTGAGCTCGGGTTTCGTTTTATGGCCAAATTGACGTTTCTGAAACTTCTGAGGCATGAAGCCAAATGACCATTGCAAGGAATAAAGCAATTTCAACAATAATCTGTACACCGGAAGTGGTCAAAATAATGTCCGATATTTTGAAAAAAATGCAAAAAATGGGTATTTTGGGGAAAACGCGATTTCTCCGTCCGATATCAATGGATTAGGCAAATTAGGGTACCATTGGATTGCACTAGGATTGTACTATCATATGATACCCAATTCGTACGGATACGATGAGCAGGAAGCACAATATGGCACGCTGAAAATCAAGTATTTTCTGATTTGGAGCGTTTTTGGATGCCTGTAGCTCGAAAACTTAACCGCAACTTTTTTTTAAAAAATTTCTATCGAGAGTCCTTTCGGAGTTATTTTGCATGAAACCATCCAGTAAGACTTTGAAATATGTGGAATAGGTGAAATAACGGACTGAAAATCGAAAAAAAGTCGAAAAATCGTGAAATTTTGGAAAATGCTCTACTATTTTTTTATTTTAAGAGATTTTCAAAAAAAGGTTGTATAATCAGATAGCTGACCTAATTACGATTCTAACGATGTATAATATGTATGTAGTTATTGAAATTTAATTTTCGATATTTTAATTTTTTTGCATTTTTAGCACTTTTGAACATAGGATTTCTCAGGGGCATTTTATCTCATCAGATAATGTAATATGTCATTACAGAGCCCTGTGGCTAATTTAGTGCCCAAACCGGCTATTAAAACTATTCCGACAATAATAGCCATACCGGAAGTATTCAAAAAATGAAAAAAAATGTTAAAAACATTGTCGCACTTGCGAAAAACTTGATTTCTCCCTTAGGTAATAGCGGACCAAAAGAACTAAGGTGTCGCTGGTTAGCCCTATTAATGGACCATCATATGGTGTCTAAATAATACGATTTCGATGATAAGGAAATAAATTATTGTATGCCAAAAATCTAGTATTTTCCGATTTTTTAACATTCTGAGACGCCCTTTTCTTGAAAACAACGCCGCAGATTTTTCTTAAACTTTTCTTACTCAAAGTCCTATCGATTGTCTATAATTTAACGATTTTTCAATATTATTTCAATGCTTTTCATTTTGGATTCACTATATCGGCTATGGTATAATAAACTTCCTGTATGATTCCTGAAAGCCGGTTCAGTGCTGCTTGCAGGTCTAGTTAGGCTTTCAGACTTTCGTCTGAAAGCCTATTGAGATTACTAAAATTATTATTAAGCTTTCATATGTATTACATATGAAAGCTTATTGTTTCTGTTAAGATTAATATTATTAAGCTTTCATATGTATTACATATGAAAGCTTATTGTTTCTGTTAAAGTTATTATTATTATTATTTTTTTTTTTGTGTGTTTTCTGCAAATCGGATTTCTCAGAATCTATCCATAGGATCTTTCTGAAATTTTGACCTACCCCCCCAAAAATGGGGTGCGAACCTTGATTAAATGTATTTTCAAAACGTTTTACGAATCCGAAATCACCGAATTTTACGAACGAAAAAACTGACAATGCATAGTCGTATCTTTGTTATTTTTTGACCGATTTTACTAATTCTTTTTTCTTTGAATACCTTGAAAAAAATCGTTTTCATCTGCAGTTTCACATTTTCGTATTTCGAAAATTCGTCGCTGTGATTTCGAACCGGAAGTTTAGACCCATTTGACAACTTCTTTAATAGTTGTACGATTTTCATGAAATTTTGTATACAAGTAGATCTTACCGATGTGACTTCAAAAATATAATTAGAAATTTTCTAAATTATCTCCCCTTGGTGAAATTAAGGATCAAAGTTTTCAAAAAAATCGTCGAAATATAGGTCAGAATGACCTAAAAAAATTTTCGATACTCGACAAGTAATTACTGATTCCTACACAAAATATGGAGTTTGTCGATCGAACCGGAAGTGCCACCATCTTGAAACATGAAAAATCCCTAAGGCTTTTTTGCTATTTTACTTACAGACACGGGAGTTATATTTTCTGAATCCTTGAAGGATGGCCCAAAAATCATAGGGAGCAGAATTTTGATTTCGGTCACGTGATGGTCACCATTTTGAATTGAAAATGAAAAGTAGTAGCAATTTGAAGGGCCGAGACTTTGAAACACAATAACTCTCCTTCTAATTGAGCTAGAATGTTCAAACTTGGTGTAGACGTTCACTAGGACAATGTCATGATTGAGTCCAAAGATGAGCATTTTCTGCCAAATGTAAGCAGAGATGGGCATGCTGATTTGTTGATTCTTTAGGGCACGATAACTTCGGTTATAATGAAGGGAGGGCTGTGAAACTTTTGTCAATAGAGAGTCCAATAGCTAGCCTGTTGTGTGAAATCATTGTATCATTTATTTTAAATATCAGGGATAGGCGAAAAAAAGAGATTGAAAATCCAAAAAGTCGTATTTTTACAATTTGGAGCATGTTTAGAGGTCTTTCTCGTAAAGTCAACTTAATATTTTTTGGGAACTTCTTCTACAAAGAGTCTTATTGGTAGTCTTTCATATAAAACCATCGATCAACAATCCAACATATCAGGAGTAGAAGAACAAAAGGATCGAACATTGAAAACGGCATCCTTTCATTGTTAAGCGACACATGCAGTGTGGGTGACTACAATCTACACATTTAGTCATCGTATACAGCTTATTCAACAGTATCGAATTCCAACTGCTTAGGGATATTTTTTAGAATCTAACCATAGGATCTTTCTAAAACTTTGACCTACCCCCCCAAAAATGGGGTGCGAACCTTGATTAAATATATTTTCAAAACGTTTTTCGAATCCAAAATCACCGAATTTTACGAACGAATGCTTTTGACCTACAATGCTGTAACTTTGTGACTATTTGACCTATTTAATTAATTCTTTTTTCTATGAGTACTTTGAGACATTTACTTCAAATCTGCAATTTCGGATTTTCGAATTTCGAAAATTCGTCGCTGTGATTTCGAACCGGAAGTTTAGACCAACTCGACAACTTCTTTAGTAGTTTTACGATTTTCATGAAATTTAATATGTAAGTAAACCTTCATGATGCGACTTGAAAAAATACTTTGGAAATTTTCTAAATTATCTCCCCTTGGAGAAATTGAGGATCGAAATTTTCAAAAAAATCGACGAAATATAGGTCAAATCATCTTGAATTTTTTTTTTTAGGTACTAGCTACGAGACCACTGATTAGTACACAAAAAATGGAGTTTGTAGCTCAATCCGGAAGTGCCACCATCTTGAAATGTAAAAACCTCAAACGCCATTTTGCTATTTTACATACAGACACGGGGGTTATATTTTCTGAATCCTTGAAGGGATGGCTATAAAATGTTGGCAGTAGAATTTTGATTTAAGTCAATGGATAGTCACCATATTGAATTGAATATCAGAAATAGTGAAAAATGGACATTAACGGGCATGTAAATTATCAGAACAGACCGTAGTTTGTTGAATTCGTTTCTTATCTTTGAAATTAATACATTTGGGGATAGCCTAGCTCATTGTCGAATTTTTGGTATTTGCAAATTTCAAAATTTCAAATTTCGCCTTTGATGTTTTCCGTGCCGACAAATTTGTTTTCGCGTGAATAACTCCGATTAACAGCTTGAAAATAATCAAATGGATCGCAGTTTCGCGATTTTGTCTCAAATCTGGGAAATCAATACATTTCTGGTTAGCCTCCTTTCAAAAATGGGTGGTGGCCTTGGAATCAATATATTTTCAAAACGTTTTGCGAATCCAAAATCACCGAAAACAACTGATGAAAAAATTGACCTTGACAGCTGTGTTACTTCGTGATTTTGTGATCTATTTTACTTTTCTGGTTAGCCTCCTTTCAAAAATGGGTGGTGGCCTTGGAATCAATATATTTTCAAAACGTTTTGCGAATCCAAAATCACCGTAAATAACTGATGAAAAAATTGAGCTTTGATGGAAACTATATAGAAAAATAAAAGGAAACATCAACAATATATAGGTCTTGCACACATAGGCTTAGAACTTTGCAGCCAGTCCTCATATTAATTGAAATTGAATAGGTTTGATTTGATATAATTATTTGTTTTCTATTTTAAAACTAAATAATTATTGATTTAGATTAATACTGTTTATATTGTGTACATTTTAACACCTTCATCGATTAATAATGGTTTGCATAGTCATCGTATAGAGCTTATTCAACAGTATCGAATTCCAACTGCTTAGGGATATTTTACGTGCACTCCAATGTGTACACCGGACCTTGGTTTTTCGTCCCATCTATATGTTAGTTTGTGTCGAATGGAGGTTAAGCCGCATTTATCTCTTTCTCTTTTATTTTTAAAGTTTTGTAATAATCGGTTGTACTGTACTGTAAAAGTGATAAAACAGAAAATTTCGCCCGGTAGTAATGTTTCTCACATTAAAGTCACCAATTTGCTCATTTTAGGGGGCAAACGTTTATTGCGAACAATTAAGCTGGTCAGGGGGGGGGGGCTTATTTTTAAAAGTTTTGTAATATTCGGTTGATAATTAAAGGTACAGTGCAAATTAAACTGTTAAAATAGAAAATTCCGCCCGGTTGAAATGTTTCTCCTTGTAGGTCAGCAATTTGCCAAATTTAGGGAGGTTGCGTGGCTAAATGGTTAGCACCTGCGCACTGTATCGTAACGTCTGTCATTGAGTCAACTGGCGTTGTTTCGATTGAAATGCCCGGTTGAAATGTTTCTTGCTATAAGTCAGCAATTTATCGATTTTAGGGAGCCTGAATGGCTGTATGGTTAGCATGTGCGCGCTGTATCGTAACGTCTGTCATTGAGTCAACCGGCATCGTTTCGATTTCCAGGTTGCACGTGACATGGAGTATGGTGTCCAACCTCGTGGGTTTTCTCCGTGTCCTTCGGTTTCCTCCCACGGCTGATTTCAGATTATTGTTATGACTGGGTGCAATGTTTCATACTATATTTAGATTTGTAACTTCGCGAGTTTTTGACCAATTTTGATAATTTTTTCTTCTTATCCTTTTATTTAGGATACTTGATACAATCAATGACACGTGACCATGAATATGAAAGCTTTCATATCTGCATGGGACAGTAGCAGATCTAGTTATTATTTTTTTTTTGTGTGTTTTATCCACAAATCGGATTTTTCAGAATCTAACCATAGGATCGTTCTGAAACTTTTACCTATCCCCCCAAAAATGGGTGGTGGCTGTTGATTAAATATATTTTCAAAACGTTTTACGTATCTGAAATCACCGAATTTTACGAACGAATGCATTTGACCTACAATGCTGTAACTTTGTGACTATTTGACCTATTTTACTAAATCTTTTTTCTTTGAGTACCTTGAGACAATTACTATAAATCTGCAGTTTCACATTTTCGAATTTCGAAAATTCGTCGCTGTGATTTCGAACCGGAAGTTTAGACCAATTTGACAACTTCTTTAATAGTTGTACGATTTTCATGAAATTTAGTATCTAAGTAGATCTTACCGATGTGACTTCAAAAATATAATTAGAAATTTTCTAAATTATCTCCCCTTGACGAAATTAAAGATCAAAATTTTCAAAAAAATCTTCGAAATATAGGTCAGAATGACCTGATTTTTTTTTTGGATACTAGATAAGTAATTACTGATTTGTACACAAAATATGGAGTTTGTCGATCGAACCGGAAGTGCCGCCATATTTAAAAGTGAAAAATCAATAAGGCTTTTTTGCTATTTTACTTACAGACTCGGGAGTTATATTTTCTGAATCCTTGATGGAAGGCCTAAAAAATGTCGCGAATAGAATTTTGATTTCGGTCACGTGATGGTCACCATTTTGAATTGAAAATGAAAAATAGAAGCAATTTGAAGGGTCGGGACTTTGGAACACAATTACTCTCCTTCTAATTAAGCTAGAATGTTCAAACTTGGTGTAGACGTTCACTAGGTCAATGTTATGATTGAGTTTAAAGATAAGCATTTTCTGCTTAGGGTAAGCAGAGATAAGCATGCTAATTTGTTGATTCTTTGTTTAAAACATGCTTAAGAAGTCGTCACGATTTCCTATTTATAACCAAACATATTGGAAATATTAGTCTGGCATTATTAAATCCTAATTTTATTGGTCTTATTTAAAATTAAACTTTCATTTAACTATGAACAACCCTTAACGTGTCTCTTTAAAACTATTAAGTACTCTAAAACAGTAGCTCAAATTTTGACCTAAACTCATTAATTTACCATTTTGTTGTGAGCGACTTCTTATTCTTCCTATATGACATATTGCACGTGTCTGATTTCAAAGGGGGGTTGGGTGGCTGAATGGTTAGCACGCGCGCCTGTCATTGAGTTAACTAGCGTGTTTTCGAATGCCCGGTTGTACGTGACAAGGAGTAAGGTCGCCTGTCCAACCTGCCATTTTTATTTTTTTTCCCGCCATTTTCATTTCATTTTCTTATCCGTCTCATTACAGTAATACAAGTTTCAGTTATTTCCCTTTAGTTTTCAGATTATTGTTATGCCTGGATGCAATGTTTCATACTATATTTAGACTTGTAACTTCGCGAGTTTTTGACCAATTTTAATAATTTTTTCTTCTTATCCTTTTATTTAGGATACTTGATACAATCAATGACACGTGACGATGAATATGAAAGCTTTCATATCTGCATGGGACAGTAGCAGATCTAGTTATTATTAGGCTTTCAGACTTTCGTCTGAAAGCCTATTGAGATTACTAAAATTATTATTATTATTATTATTATTATTATTTACCGCGGGGGCCTAGATCTCCATGATCGAAAACAGATATCGATCTGAAATTAGATTTTCTATTGGGAAACCATGTGGTGGCTACTTGATAAAATATTTTTGAAATTTCTGCGCATACCGGAAGTGACCGAACTTTGCACGTTGTCTAAAAATTGAAAATCGGCCATAGTTTCGTCAATTCTTTATCCATTTTCAAACAAATTACATTTTTGGAATCCCTGAATCTTTTCTGAGACAATGGCTATCTCACATTTTTCAATTTCGAACATTCGTCTATGACTTTTATCGTTCGAAAATTGAAAACATGTTGTTTACGAGACAATTTTTGTCATTTTTCAAAATTTTCAAATTTGACCTACATTTTTGGATACCTGAAGTCCATCCGATTCCAGTAATATAAGTTTCATTCAGAGTTATCGCCCTTTATTTTTCGATTTTTATCGAATTTTCTTCCCATTTTGCAAGCTCGGGTTTCGTTTTATGGTAGAATTGACGTTTCTGAAACTCCTGGAACATGAAGTTATAGTCCAATACCAACTGATAAAGCAATTTCGACACGGATCTTTAAACCGGAAGTGGTCGAAATAATGTTCAATATTTTGAAAAAAATGCAAAAAATGGATATTTTGGGGGAAAACGCGATTTCTCCGCCCGATATCAACGGATTAAAGAAATTAGGGTACCATTGGACTGCACTAGGATTGTACTATCGTATGATACCCAATTCATACGGATACGATGAGCAGGAAGCAAAATATGGCACGCTGAAAATCAAGTATTTTCTGATTTGGAGCATTTTTGGACGCCTGTATCTCGAAAACTTAACCGCAACTTTTTTTTTAACTTTCTCTATCGAGAGTCCATTCGATAGTCTTGTGAATTATGCCACCCAATAAGACTTTGAAATGTCTTGAATAGGTGAAATAACGGACTGAAAATCGAAAAAAGTCGAAAAATCGTGAAATTTTGGAAAATGCTCTACTATTTTTTTATTTTGAGAGATTTTCAAAAAAAGATTGTATATTCAGATAGCTGACCTAATTACGATTCTAACGATGTATAATATGTATGTAGTTATTGAAATTTAATTTTCGATATTTTAAATTTTTGGCATTTTTGGCACTTTTCAACATAGGATTTCTCAGGGGCATTTTATCTGATCAGATAATGCAATATATCATTACAGAGCCCTGTGGCTATTTTAGTACCCAAACCGGCTATTAAAACTATTCCGAAAATAAAAACCATACCGGAAGTATTCAAAAAATGAAAAAAAAGGTTAAAAACATTGTCGCACTTGCGAAAAACTTGATTTCTCCCTTAGGTAATAGCGGACCAAAAGAACTAAAGTGTCGTTGGAAAGCCCTATTAATGGACCATCATATGGTATCTAAATAATACGATTTCGATGATAGGGAAATAAATTATTGTATGCCAAAAATCTAGTATTTTCCGATTTTTTAACATTCTGAGACGCCCTTTTCTCGAAAACGACGCCGCAGATTTTTCTTAAACTTTTCTTACTCAAAGTCCTATCGGTTGTCTATATAGTGAATCCAAAATGAAAAGCATTGAAATAATATAGGTGGTCCAAAAATGGCATCAAACTTTGAAAAAAATTGAAAAATCATTAAATTTTTGTAAACGCTCTTTAATTTATCTTTTTTTCCAAAACTACTCAATGGATGTTTCTGACACTTCTGGTACAGAAAAATAAGTATCCAAAGAACTTCGTAAAGCTATCGCGACAATGATCGTAAAACCGGAAGTAGTCGAACAAATGTCCGATATTTTGAAAAAAAATATTTTTTTTACGAATACCTTTTTTATTTATGAATATATTTTGATGGTATTTTACACAGGGTTAAAATATCATCGTACTTGAGCAGAAATGAGAAAAAAAATTGTCAGGGTAATTTGCGTTAGCCGCCATCGGCTAATTTAGTTTTTCGTACCCAGAAAAATTATTTATTGTTCGATTTGTATAAAACAAAGTTCATATGCTCCGTGGTCCCAGTTGTAATTTTTTTTGTTACGGTAAAATTTTTCTGTCGGCAACGAAAGTGACGTAATATTAACAAAAACTACAATTTTGACAGTTCGGTACCACTTTTTGAAAGCAAATATTTTTTTTTTCAAAACTGATATAACTAAAAGGATGCACCCTGCAAAGATGCACAAAATCCTTAGCTCAGATTTTTTAATTTCAATTTCATTTTCGGGCAATTTCGAATAAAATGTAAAATAAAGTGTAAAATTCAGTTATTTACAATTCATTCAGCGTCTTCATATTTTGAAATATTTATTTGTAATTTTCATAAACTCGTAGCAATAATCCAGACGAAGAGAATGTATGCGAAAATTAGTTTGTAATATGAGCAGTTGCCGAGAAATATGCAATTTTGCATGCATCACTTTTCACGTTATTTTGCCTGTAAAAGAGTGAATTATCATTCGATTTGCAATATTTTTTTTCCATTTGATGCCTAATGCCAATTTGGACTAGGTCAAGTCAATTTTACATTTTCACTGTGACCGGAAATGACGTCATTTGGGCAAAAACTGTATTTTCAACCCAAAAAACAAATATTTTATTCAAATGAGTCTGCCTTATAATATTTTTAAAATTATGATATTTGATTCCCATCAACGAATAGAATGAAGCCATACGACCATACAGATACCACAAAATGGTTTCTAACTTGTATGGTTACAGAGAAATAGGCGATCTTCTATAAGTCACTTTTCAAGGTTTTTGGTCTATAAAAGTCTCAATTATTATTCGATTTTTATAATTTTTTTACCATTTGATGCCTTATGCCAATTATGGCTTCTATGAACTAAGTTAACATTTTCAATATCACCGGAAGTAATGTAATTTTTGCAAAAAACGTATTTTTAGCCTTCAAAACAAACATTTTTTTGAAGGGATTTATATTTATTATTCGTTTAACTTGATAACGTCTGACTCTAATGGGCAGTAAGATTGAATCAATACCATCATATTGATATCAAAAAAAGCCTTCTAGCATGTTCCCTTGTCGAATAATAGCCAATTTTCCCAGGGTCATTTTTAAGTTTTTTACCTTCTTAATTTCAGTTTATGGGTTATATGGTAATTATTTATTGCCCAATATGTATAAAACAAAGTTTGTATTTTGTGTGTTGCGAATTTTCGACTTATTTTTCACCTATAAAAATATCTTTCGGTACCGGAAGTGACGTAATTTTGCCATAATTTACAATTTTGACCGGTCTTTTCGCCAGCAAATATTACTTTTACATATGATAGAGGGTGTCACTGAAGCAAAACAACTAAAGTATAGTTTGGTAGCTCAATGGATCGGCTATGGTATAAGAAACTTCCTGTATGATTCCTGAAAGCCGGTTCAGTGCTGCTTGCAGGTCTAGTTAGGCTTTCAGACTTTCGTCTGAAAGCCTATTGAGATTACTAAAATTATTATTAGGCTTTCAGACTTTCGTCTGAAAGCCTATTGAGATTACTAAAATTATTATTAGGCTTTCAGACTTTCGTCTGAAAGCCTATTGAGATTACTAAAATTATTATTAGGCTTTCAGACTTTCGTCTGAAAGCCTATTGAGATTACTAAAATTATTATTAGGCTTTCAGACTTTCGTCTGAAAGCCTATTGAGATTACTAAAATTATTATTATTATTATTATTATTATTATTATTAGGCTTTCAGACTTTCGTCTGAAAGCCTATTGAGATTACTAAAATTATTATTTTTTTTATTATTATTCTTTTCCGCCGGAGCCTATTTCTCTATGATCGAAAAGAGATACCGATTTGCGATCCATATTTCTGTCGGGAAACTAGGTGGTGGCTACCCAATAAAGCAATTTTCAAACTTCTGCGCAGACCGGAAGTGGCCGAATTTTGAACGTTGATAAAAAATTAAAAATCGGCCGTGGTTTCGTCAATTCTCTACCTATATTCAAACAAATCACATTTTTGGAAAGCCTGAGACTTTTCCGAGACAATAGCAATCTCACATTTTGCGATTTCGAAACTTCGTCGCTGACTTCTATCGTTCGAAAATTCAAAACACGTCGCCTACGAGACAATTTTTGTTATTTTTCAAAATTTGGAAATTTGACCTAGATTTTTGGATACCTGGCGTCAATCCGATTCCAGTAACATAAGTTTCATTCAGAGTTACCGCCCTTTATTTTTCGATTTTTTTCGAATTTTCTACCCATTTTGTGAGCTGTGGTGTCGTTTTACAGCCAAAATGATGTTTCTGAAACTTATGGAACATGAAGTTATAGTCCAATACCAACTGATAAAGCAATTTCGACACGGATCTTTAAACCGGAAGTGGTCGAAATAATGTGCAATATTTTGAAAAAAATGCAAAAAATGGATGTTTTCGGGGAAAACGTGATGTCTCCGTCCGATATCAACGGATTAATCAAATTAAGGTACCATTGGGTGGCACGAGGATTGTACTATCGTATGATACCCAATTCATACGGATACTATGATCAGGCAGCAAAATATGGCACGCTGAAAATCAAGTATTTTCTGATTTTTAGCATTTTTGGACGCCTGTATCTCGAAAACTTAACCGCAACTTTTTTTAAAATTTTTTCTATCGAGAGTCCTTTCGGAGGTATTTTGCATGAAGCCATCCAATAAGACTTTGAAATATCTGGAATAGGTGAAATAACGGATTGAAAATCGAAAAAAGTAAAAAAATCGTGAAATTTTGGAAAATGCTCTACTATTTTTTTATTTTAAGAGATTTTCAAAAAAAGATTGTATATTCAGATAGCTGACCTAATTACGATTCTAACGATGTATAATATGTATGTAGTTATTGAAATTTAATTTTCGATATTTTAAATTTTTTGCATTTTTGGCACTTTTGAACATAGGATTTCTCGGGGGCATTTTATCTGATCTGGTAATGTAATATATCATTACAGAGCCCTGTGGCTATTTTAGTGCCCAAACCGGCTATTAAAACTATTCCGACAATAATAACCATACCGGAAGTATTCAAAAAATTTAAAAAAAAGGTTAAAAACATTGTCGCACTTGCGAAAAACTTGATTTCTCCCTTAGGTAATAGCGGACCAAAAAACCAAAAGTGTCGTTGGATAGCCCTGTTAATGGACCATCATATGTTATCTAAATAATACGATTTCGATGGTAAGGAAATAAATTATTGTATGCCAAAAATCTAGTATTTTCCGATTTTTTAACATTCTGAGATGCCCTTTTCTCGAAAACGACACCGCAGATTTTTCTTAAACTTTTCTTACTCAAAGTCCTATCGGTTGTCTATATATTGAATCCAAAATGAAAAGCATTGAAATAATATAGGTGGTCCAAAAATGGCATCAAACTTTGAAAAAAATTGAAAAATCGTTAAATTTTTGTAAACGCTCTTTAATTTATCTTTTTTTCCCAAACTACTCAATGGATGTTTCTGACACTTCTGGTACAGAAAGTTAAGTAGCCAAATAACTTCGTAAAGCTATCGCGACAATGATCGTAAAACCGGAAGTAGTCGAAAAAATGTCCGATATTTAGAAAAAAATTTTTTTTTTTACGAAAACCTTTTTTATTTATGAATATTTTTTGATGGTATTTTACACAGGGTTAAAATATCATCCTACTTGAGCAGAAATGAGAAAAAAAATTGTCTCGGTAATTTCCGTTAGCCGCCATCGGCTAATTTAGTTTTTCGTACCCAGAAAAATTATTTATTGTTCGATTTGTATAAAACAAAGTTCATATGCTCCGTGGTCCAAATTGTATTTTTTTTTGTTACGGTGAAATTTTTCTGTCGGCAACGGAAGTGACGAAATATTAACAAAAACTACAATTTTGACAGTTAGGTACCACTTTTTAAAAGCAAATATTTTTTTTCAAAACTGATATAACTAAAAGGATGCACCCTGCAAAGGTGCACAAAATCCTTAGCTCAGATTTTTTAATTTCAATTTCATTTTCGGGCAATTTCGAATAAAATGTAAAATAAAGTGTAAAATTCAGTTATTTACAATTCATTCAGCGTCTTCATATTTTGAAACATTTATTTGTAATTTTCATAAACTCGTAGCAATAATCCAGACGAAGAGAATGTATGCGAAAATAAGTTTGTAATATATACAGTTGCCGAGAAATATGAAATTTTGCATGCATCACATTTCACGTTATTTTGCCTATAAAGGAGTGAATTATTATTCGATTTGCAATATTTTTTTCCATTTGATGCTTAATGCCAATTTGGACTAGGTCAAGCCAATTTTACATTTTCACTGTGACCGGAAATGACGTCATTTTGGTACAGAAAGTTAAGTAGCCAAATAACTTCGTAAAGCTATCGCGACAATGATCGTAAAACCGGAAGTAGTCGAAAAAATGTCCGATATTTAGAAAAAAATTTTTTTTTTTACGAAAACCTTTTTTATTTATGAATATTTTTTGATGATATTTTACACAGGGTTAAAAATATCATCCTACTTGAGCAGAAATGAGAAAAAAAATTGTCTCGGTAATTTGCGTTAATTTCAATTTCATTTTCGGGCAATTTCGAATAAAATGTAAAATAAAGTGTAAAATTCAGTTATTTACAATTCATTCAGCGTCTTCATATTTTGAAACATTTATTTGTAATTTTCATAAACTCGTAGCAATAATCCAGACGAAGAGAATGTATGCGAAAATAAGTTTGTAATATATACAGTTGCCGAGAAATATGAAATTTTGCATGCATCACATTTCACGTTATTTTGCCTATAAAGGAGTGAATTATTATTCGATTTGCAATATTTTTTTCCATTTGATGCTTAATGCCAATTTGGACTAGGTCAAGCCAATTTTACATTTTCACTGTGACCGGAAATGACGTCATTCTGGTACAGAAAGTTAAGTAGCCAAATAACTTCGTAAAGCTATCGCGACAATGATCGTAAAACCGGAAGTAGTCGAAAAAATGTCCGATATTTAGAAAAAAATTTTTTTTTTTACGAAAACCTTTTTTATTTATGAATATTTTTTGATGATATTTTACACAGGGTTAAAAATATCATCCTACTTGAGCAGAAATGAGAAAAAAAATTGTCTCGGTAATTTGCGTTAGCCGCCATCGGCTAATTTAGGTTTTTCGTACCCAGAAAAATTATTTATTGTTCGATTTGTATAAAACAAAGTTCATATGCTCCGTGGTCCCAATTGTAATTTTTTTTGTTACGGTGAAATTTTTCTGGCGGCAACGGAAGTGACGTAATATTAACAAAAACTACAATTTTGACCGTTCAGTACCACTTTTTGAAAGCAAATATTATTTTTTTTCAAAACTGATATAACTAAAAGGATGCACCCTGCAAAGGTGCACAAAATCCTTAGCTCAGATTTTTTAATTTCAATTTCATTTTCGGGCCATTTCGAATAAAATGTAAAATAAAGTGTAAAATTCAGTTATTTACAATTCATTCAGCGTCTTCATATTTTGAAATATTTATTTGTAATTTTCATAAACTCGTAGCAATAATCCAGACGAATAGAATGTATGCGCAAATTAGTTTGTAATATGAGCAGTTGCCGAGAAATATGCAATTGTGCATGCATCACTTTTCACGTTATTTTGCCTATAAAAGAGTGAATTATTATTCGATTTGCAATATTTTTTTCCATTTGATGCTTAATGCCAATTTGGACTAGGTCAAGCCAATTTTACATTTTCACTGTGACCGGAAATGACGTCATTTGGGCAAAAACTGTATTTTTAACTTAAAAAACAAATATTTTATTCAAATGAGTCTGCCTTATAATATTCTTGAAATTATGATATTTGATTCCCATCAACGAATAGAATGAAGCCATACGACCATACGGATACCACAAAATGGTTTCTAACTTGTACGGTTACAGAGAAACAGGCGATCTTCTATAAGTCACTTTTCAAGGTTTTGGGTCTATAAAAGTGTCAATTATTATTCGATTTTTATCATTTTTATACGCCCACATTTTCATGTGGACGTATTATGTCGTCGCCCCTGTCCGTCCGGACGTCCGTCCGTCCACAATTTGTTTGTGGACTCTCTACAGGTCACAATTCTTATCCGATTTTGACGAAACTTGAAATATAGGTTTATCCCCAAAAGATCTCGGTTCCTTTCGATATTGGCATGTATCGGATCAAAACTTCATGGATTATGGCCCCTGATTGTACGAAAAATCACGTTTTTAGCTTGTGGACCCTATAGAGGTCACAATTTTGAACCGATTTTGATGAAACTTGACATGCATGTTTGTAACCCACAGATCTTGGTTCCTTTCGATATTTGGGGCTATCGGAATGTAATTTCCTGAATTATGGCCCCTGATTGTCCGAAAAATCACCCTTTTTAGCTTGTGGTCCCTCTGGAGGTCACAATTATTATTCGATTTAAAAAACCGTTTGATTATATCACCGTTACACCCTAAGGAAGGTTGAGTTCGAATTTCGGGAAAATCGGACGAAAATTGCCATACAAAATGGCCGCCGTTTGTACGCGAATACTGTTAAAAGATGGTATATCAAGGTTGTGGACCCTGTGGAGGTCACAATTTTGATTCAGTTTTGATGAAACTTGAAATTCATGGTTATAACCCAAAGATCTTGCTTCCTTTCGATATTTGCGCATATCGAATCGTAACTTCCTGAATTATGGCCCCTGATTATACGCAAAATCGCCTTTTTTTTAGCTTGGAGGTCACAATTATTATTCGATTTAAAAAACCGTTTGATTATATCACCGTTACACCCTAAGGAAAGTTGAGTTCGAATTTCGGGAAAATCGGACGAAAATTGCCATACAAAATGGCCGCCGTTTGTACGCGAATACTGTTAAAAAATGGTGTATCAAGGTTGTGGACCCTGTGGAGGTCACAATTTTGATACGATTTTGATGAAACTTGAAATTCATGGTTATAACCCAAAGATCTTGCTTCCTTTCGATATTTGCGCATATCGGATCGTAACTTCCTGAATTATGGCCCCTGATTATACGCAAAATCGCCTTTTTTATACGCCCACATTGAAATGTGGTCGTATATTGTCGTCCGTCCGTCCGTCGGTCCGTCCGTCGGTCCGTCCGTCCGTCCGTCCGTCGGTCCGGCGTCCACAATTGCTTGTGGACGCTCTACAGGCTAAAGTTAATATTCGATTGACTTTAAATTTATACACAGTGTTTAAGGTCATGAGACGAAGAAGCCTATTGTTTTTCAGCGATTTCCGATAATAACTACCAGAGTTATGGCCCTTGATCACTTCAAAAAATCTTGTGGACGCTCTAGAGGCCAAACTTAATATCCGATTGACTTTAAATTTATACACAGCGTTTAAGGTCATAAGACAATGACGCCTATTGATTTTCGGCGATTTCCGATAATTAGTGCCAGAGTTATGGCCCTTGATCTCTTTAAAAAATCTTGTGGACGCTCTAAAGGTCAAAGTTAATATCCGATTGACTTTAAATTTATACACAGTGTTTAAGGTCATAAGACGAAGAAGCCTATTGATTTTCAGCGATTTCCGATAATTAGTGCCAGAGTTATGGCCCTTGATCACTTCAAAAAATCTTGTGGACGCTCTAGAGGCCAAAGTTAATATCCGATTGACTTTAAATTTATACACAGTGTTTAAGGTCATAAGACGAAGACGCCTATTGATTTTCAGCGATTTCCGATAATTAGTGCCAGAGTTATGGCCCTTGATCACCTCAAAAAATCTTGTGGACGCTCTAGAGGCCAAAGTTAATATCCGATTGACTTTAGATTTATACACAGTGTTTAAGGTCATGAGACGAAGAAGCCTATCGATTTTCGGCGATTTCCGATAATTAATGCCAGAGTTATTGCCCTTGATCTCTTTAAAAAATCATGTTGACGCTCTAAAGGTCAAAGTTAATATCCGATTGACTTTAAATTTATACACAGTGTTTAAGGTCATAAGACAAAGAAGCCTATTGATTTTCAGCGATTTCCGATAATTAGTGCCAGAGTTATGGCCCTTGATCACTTCAAAAAATCTTGTGGACGCTCTAGAGGCCAAAGTTAATATCCGATTGACTTCAAATTTATACACAGTGTTTAAGGTCATAAAACAAAGCCGCCTATTGATTTTCAGCGATGTCCATTAATTAGTGCCAGAGTTATGGCCCTTGATCACCTCAAAAAATCTTGTGGACGCTCTGGAGGCCAAAGTTAATATCCGATTGACTTTAGATTTACACACAGTGTTTAAGTTCATGAGACGAAGAATCCTATTGATTTTCTGCGATTTCAAATAATTACTGCCAGAGTTATCTCCCTTGATAACTTCAAAAATTCTTGTGACGCTATAGAGGCCAAAGTTACCATCCGATTGACTTCAGAGATATACATATAGTTTAAGGTGTTGAAACGAACAAGTATTTTGATTTTCAATGAATTTAGATAACTGAACAGCTAAATCCATGATATTAAATGTTTCATGTATATACTAATTGTTAGCGTGGGTAAAACTTTATAAAAAGCAATCAAATTCTAATGATTTTCTAATAATTACATAATGAGTTGTTACTCTTAATCAGTTTTTAGTGTATTACAAATGTTTCATTACCGAAAAAAGTAAAAATATGCAACAACCCTTGTTGACTGCCCGGACGATTTAGCTGCTGTGGGCGTATGTTTCGTTGCCTGGCAACCTATCTTTTTACCATTTGATGCCTTATGCCATTTATGACTTCTATGAACTAAATTAACATTTTCAATATCTCCGGAAGTAATGTAATTTTTGCAAAAAACGTATTTTTAGCCCTCAAAACAAACATTTTTTTGAAGGGATTTATATTTATTATTCGTTTAACTTTATAACGTCTGACTCTAATGGGCAGTAAGATTGAATCAATACCATCATATTGATATCAAGAAAAGGCTTCTAGCATGTTCCCTTGTCGAATAATAGCCAATTTTCCCAGTGTCACTTTTAAGTTTTATACCTTCTTAATTTCAGTTTATGGGTTATAGGTTGATTATTTATTGCCCGATATGTATAAAACAAAGTTTGTATTTTGTATGTTGCGAATTTTCGACTTATTTTTCACCTATAAAAATTTCTTTCGGCACCGGAAGTGACGTAATTTTGCCATAATTTGCAATTTTGATCGGTCTTTTCGCCAGCAAATATTACTTTTACATATGATAGAAGGTGTCACTGAAGCAAAACAATTAAAGTATAGTTTGGTAGCTCAATGGATCGGTTAGGGTATAATGAACTTCCTGTATGATTCCTGAAAGCCGGTTCAGTGCTGCTTGCAGGTCTAGTTTATTATTATTATTTTATTTTTCGGGGGAGCCTATTTCTCAGTGTCTGTAACAGATACAGATCTGGGACATAATTTTCTATCAGGAAACCATATGGTGGCTATCCCTTCCACTGTATTTGAAACTTTTGCGCAGACCGGAAGTGCCCGAATTTCGTGCGTTGCCAAAAAATTAAAAAACGGCAGTAGATTCGTCAATTCTGTATCTATTTTCATACAAATTACATTTTTGGAAACCCTGAGTCTTTTCTCGGACGATAGCAGTTGAAAATTTCGATATTTCGAAACTTCATCGCTGACTTCTTGCGATCGAAAAATGAAAATTTTTATTTGAGAGACAATTTTTGTTATTTTTCAAAATTTTCAAATTTGACCTACATTTTTGGATACCTGAAGGCAATCTGGTTCCAGTAATATAAGTTTCATTCCGAGTTATCGCCCTTTATTTTTCGATTTTTTTCGAATTTTCTTCACATTTTGTGAGCTTAAGTTTCGTTTTACGGCCGGATCAACGTTTCTCAAATTCCTGATATATGAAGCAATATTGTCAAACCACCGTTTAAAGCAATTTCAAGAACAATCCGTAAACCGGAATAAGTCGAAATAATATGCGATATTTTGAAAAAAAACGTGAAAAATTGGTGTCTTGGGTAAAAACACGATTTCTCCGTCCGATATCAACGGATTAAACAAATTAAGGTATCATTTGGTCTAGCGGTGATTGGACCACTGAATGATACCCAATTCGTACGGATACGATGAGCTGGAAGCAAAATATGGCACGCTGAAAATCAAGTATTTTCTAATTTGGAGCGTTTTTGGACGCCTTTATCTCGAAAACTGCTCCAGCGATTTTTCTAAAACTTTCTCTATTAAGAGACCCTTCGATGGTAATAGATTCATTAGCAGTTGCAATTCTAAATGTGCAGATTGTAGCCACCCATATTGCATGTTTCGCTTCGCAATGAAAGGGTGCAGACGCTACGGTACATTACATTTTGGAAATTTAACGAATCTTCAGAAATATTAGATGCTAAATTTTGAAAATTTAAATTTCGGCAAAAAACTTTTTCATAAATAAATATTTTTTGATGGCTTTTTACCAAGGCTTAAAGGGATGTCTGATTTGGGCAAAAATATGAACATTTTTTGTCTCGATAATTTTCCTTGGTCGCTATTGGCTAATTCAGTTTATCTGTTCTATATGAATTATTTATTATCCAATTTGTATAAAACAAAGTTCATATGCTCCATGGTCCAAAATATGATTTTTTTTGTCACCGGTAAAGTTTCATGCCGCACTGGAAGTGACGTATATTTAGCAAAAACTACAATTTTGACAGTTCGGTACCACTCTTTGAAAGTAAAAATTATTTTTTTCAAATCTTATATTACTGAAAGGACGTGCCATGTAAAGGTGCACAAAATAGGTCAATAATTGACCCATTTACAGGCAAAATAGAATAAAGGATGACTCTTGCAAAATTGCCCATTTCTCGGCAACTGCTCATATTACAAACTAATTTTCACATACATTCTCTTCATATGGATTATTGCTACACGTTTATGAAAGTATCGAAGAAGAATTTTAATATATGAAGACGCTGTATGGGTTGTAAATAGCTTATTTTGACACCTTTCTGTTCAGATTATTATTATAATTTTTTTTGTTGTGTATTTTCTGCAAATCGGATTTCCCAGAATCTAACCGTAGGATCTCTCTGAAATTTTGACCTACCCCCCCCCCCCCCCAAAATGGGGTGCGAACCTTGATTAAATATATTTTCACGTTTTACGAATACGAAATCACCGAATTTTACGATCGAATACATTTCACCTACAATGCTGTAACTATGTGAATATTTGACCTATTTTACTATATATTTTTTTCTTTGAGCATCTTGAGACATTTACTTCAAATCTGCAATTTCGGATTTTCGAATTTCGAAACTTCATCGCTGTGATTTCGAACCGGAAGTCGAGACCAACTTGACAATTTCTTTGATAGTTGTGCGATTTTCATGAAATTTAGAATGTAAGTAGATCGTGCCAATGCGACTTCAATGATGTCCTTAGAAATTTTCTAAATTATCTCCCCTTGGTGAGGATCAAAGTTTTCAAAAAAATCTTTGAAATATAGGTCAGAATGATACTAGACAAGTACTTACTGATTCGTACACAAACTATGGAGCTTGTCGATCGAACCGGAAGTGCCACCATATTGAAACATTAAAAATCCCTAAGGCTTTTTTGCTATTATACTTACAGACACGGGAGTTATATTTTCTGAATCCTTGAAGGATGACCTAAAAAACGTTCAGTGTCGACTTTTGATTTAGGTCAACTTATGGTCACCATTTAGAAGTGAAAATGAAAAATAGAAGCAATTTGAAGGGCCGAGACTTTGGAACACAATAAGTCTCCTTCTAATTGAGCTAGAATGTTCAAACTTGGTGTAGAGGTTCACTAGGTCAATGTCTTGATTGAGTTGAAAGATGAGCATTTTCTGCCTACGGTAAGCTGAGATAAGCAAGCTGATTTGTCGATTCTTTAGGGTACGATAACTTTGGTTATAATGAAGGGAGGGCGATGAAACTCTTGTCAATTAAGAGTCTAACAGCTACCCTGTTGTGTGAAATCATTGTATCATTTTTTTTTAAAGGTCCCGGGTAGCCGAAAAAAAGATATTGAAAATCCCAAAAGTCGTATTTTTACAATTTGGAGCATGGTTAGAGGTCTTTTTCTCGTAAAGTCAACATAATATTTTTGGGGAACTTCTTCTACAATGAGTCTTATCGGTAGTCTTTTATATGAAACCATCGATCAACAGTCCAAAATATCAGGAGTAGAAGAACGAAGGGATCGAAAATTGAAAACGTTACCCTTTCATTGCTAAGCGAAACATGCAGTGTGGGTGGCTACAATCTGCACATTTAGTCATCGTATAGAGCTTATTCAACAATATCAAATTCCAACTGCTAAGGGGTCTTTTACGTGCACTCCAATGTGTACACGGGACCTTGTTTTTTTGTCCCATCCGAACGACTAGACAGCTGTCTTTGTCAGACCCTCCATTCTGCCTCACTGACAAGGGGGAACCACATCGGAAAATCGAGATGAATTTTCTCAGCCAATGCAGAGATGGAACACCCGACCTCCTTGCTAGCGGGCCAACGCCTTACCCACTTAGTGTGGACAACCTTCGTACATTTCATCCCTCACATCAAAACATTTCATTGCCATCAGACCAATAATTAATTATTCTTAATTTAAAACTTTATTTTAATATTAGTCTGGCATTATTATATCCTAATTTTATTGGTCGACGTTCGTCTTATTTAAAATTAAACTTTCATTTAACTATGAACAACCCTTAACGTGTCTCTTTAAAACAATTAAATATTCTATCTAAAACAGTAGCTCAAACTTTTGACTTAAACTCATTAATTTACCATTTTGTATGTGAGCTGTATCATAAAGCCTGTCATTGCGTCAACTAGCGTTGATTAGTTCTGATTAAGTGATAGTGATGAAACTTAGTGTATAGTTTCATTAAATCACTACCTTGACTAAGTTCGACAATGAGCATTTTCTGCTCAGGGAAAGTAGAGAGATAAGCAATTTGATTGGCCGAGACTTCGGAACACAATAACTTTCGATGTTATTCAGCTAGAATGTTCAAACTTGGTGTAGGTCTTTATTAGGTCAATGCTTTGATTGAGTTCGAAGATGAGCATTTTCTGCTTAGGGTAAGCAGAGATAAGCAATTTGATTGGTTGATGATTTCGGACACTTTCACTTCAGTTTTAATTAAGTCAGAGTGATGAAACTTAGTGTATAGTTTCATTACATCGATACCTTGAATACATTCGAGAATGAGTATTGTCTGCCATCGATATGCAGAGCGATGAGCAATTTGATTGGTCGAGAATTTGAAACAAAATAACTCCCCTTCTAATTGGGGCAGAATGTTCAATCTTGGTGAAGTCATTCATTAGGTCAATGCCGTGATGGAGTGCACAGATGAGCATTGTCTGCTTAATGTAAGCAGAGATAAGCAATCTGATTGGTTGATACTTTGGGGCACGATAACTTTGGTTATAATGAAGTGAGAGCGTCGAAACTCCAACTATAAATTCATTATGTCATTACCTTGACTAAGTTTGATGTTAAGAATTTTCTGCTTAGACTTAGGAGCGATAAGCAATTTGACTGATCACATTTGAACATAACAACTCTGTTTTTAATTACGGTAGAATTTGAACCGGTTGAATTGTTTCTCGTTAGAACTCGGTGAGTTTTCGGCCAATTTCAATAATTCTTTTTCCTTCTTAAGATTCTTTATATGACTCATGAGATGCGGCAGAAACGGACCGTGAATATAAAAGCTTTAATATCTGCTTAGCAGATTTAGTTACACTTTCATATTTCATATGAAAGCTTATTGTTTCTGTTAAGATTATTATTGCTATTATTATTTATTTTTTTTGTGTTTTATCCACAAATTGGATTTCTCAGAATCTAACCATAGGATCTGTCTGAAACTTTTACCTATTCCCCCAAAAATGGGTGGTAGCTATTGATTAAATATATTTTCAAAACCTTTTACGAATCCGAAATCACCGAATTTTATGAACGAATGCATTTGACCTACAATGCTGCAACTTTGTGACTATTTGACCTATGTTACTAAATCTTTTTTCTTTGAGTACCTTAAGACAATTACTTCAAAATCTGCAGTATTAGATTTTCGAATTTCGAAAATTCGTCGCTGTGATTTCGAACCGGAAGTTATGACCAATTTGATCAACTTCTTTAATAGTTGTATGACTTTCATGAAATTTAGCATGTAAGCAGATCTTATCTATGCGACTTCAGAAATATGATTAGAAATGTTCTAAATTATCTCCTCTTCATGAAATTAAGGATCAAAATTTTCAAAAAAGCCATCGAAATATAGGTCAGAATGACTTAATATATTTTTTTGATACTAGACAAGTAATTACTGATTCGAACCAGAAGTGCCACGATCTTTAAACGTGAAAAGTCCCTAAGGCTTTTGCGATATTGCACTTACCCATGGGAGTTATATTTTCTGAATCCTTGAAGGAATGCCTAAAAAACGTTCAGAGCAGAATTTTGATTTAGGTCAACTGGTAGTCACCATTTTGAATTGAAAATGAAAAATAGTATCAATTTGAAGGGCCGAGACTTTGAAACACAATAACTTTCCTTCTTATTGAGCTAGAATGTTCAAACTTGGTGTAGACGTTCACTATGTCAATGTCTTGATTGAGTTCAAAGATGACTATTTTCTGCATAGGGTAAGCAGAGATAAGCAAGCTGATTTGTTGATTCTTTAGGGCACGATATCTTTGGTTATAATGAAGGGAGCGCGATGAAACTCTTGTCAATCGAGAGTCTAATAGTTAGCCTGTTGTGTGAAATCATTGTATCATTTTTTTTAAATGTCCTGGGTAGCCGAAAAAAGAGATCGAAAATCCAAAAAGTCGTATTTTTACAATTTGGAGCATTTTTAGAGGACTTTTTCTCGTGAAGTCAATATAATATATTTGGGGAACTTCTTCTACAAAGACTCTTATCGGTAGTCTTTTGTTTGAAACAATCGATCAACAGTCCAAAATATCAGGAGTAGAAGAACAAAAGGATCGAAAATTGAAAACGGCACCCAGAGGTCGCAGTCACGCAAAAATCTGCATTTTCCGCACAATTTCTTCAAAATAAACGCAAATACTGATGGACGTTGCATAGTTTACACGCAGAAAATTTCCCGACATGACTGACGTGAGATTAATAATGTGTCAAGATGAAAGATAAAATGTTTAGGCAACCGATAAAATTATTCTATTTATATCTTTGTCGTAGTGTGTCACTGCGTCATCAATCTATGCGCTTCACGTGGCTTACACACTGCTACTGTAGTCTCCGTGGGTTTTTACATTCAGACATTCAATAACTGCACTATTGTGCCAATAAAAAGACTGGATAAGTTTTCGAAAATTCGTGTGCTTGTTTACGATACTTCTCTGTGCAAAAAATCACCCATTTTCTAACACTTACTGTAGTAATTCTGATGAACTGAGACAAAAAACATTAACAAATTTTTTTAAAAAAGCCAATTCCGAAGGTAATCAGAACAAAAATGTGTCTAAAGACGATCGAAATGACAAAGTCATTGTTGGGGAAAGTGAGGGGGCATCTCAAGATAACCAAGGCCCAACAGTAATTAAAAGATCAAAATCTGAATTCATTTTTCAAGAAAAATGGAGAAATGAATTCTTAAAGTTGCGAACCAGCCAAGATACGGACAGTGCACTCGTTATGTTATGTTTTGTTCAGTTTGTGAAGGGGCGAAAGTGGAAAAAACCCTATACACGTGGTTAGACTTAGGAGCGATAAGCAATTTGACTGATCACATTTGAACATAACAACTCTGTTTTTAATTACGGTAGAATTTGAACCGGTTGAATTGTTTCTCGTTAGAACTCGGTGAGTTTTCGGCCAATTTCAATAATTTTTTTCCTTCTTAAGATTCTTTATATGACTCATGAGATGCGGCAGAAACTGACCGTGAATATGAAAGCTTTAATATCTGCTTAGCAGATTTAGTTACACTTTCATATTTCATATGAAAGCTTATTGTTTCTGTTAAGATTATTATTGCTATTATTATTTATTTTTTTTGTGTTTTATCCACAAATTGGATTTCTCAGAATCTAACCATAGGATCTGTCTGAAACTTTTACCTATCCCCCCAAAAATGGGCGGTAGCTATTGATTAAATATATTTTCAAAACCTTTTACGAATCCGAAATCACCGAATTTTATGAACGAATGCATTTGACCTACAATGCTGCAACTTTGTGACTATTTGACCTATGTTACTAAATCTTTTTTCTTTGAGTACCTTAAGACAATTACTTCAAAATCTGCAGTATTAGATTTTCGAATTTCGAAAATTCGTCGCTGTGATTTCGAACCGGAAGTTATGACCAATTTGATCAACTTCTTTAATAGTTGTATGACTTTCATGAAATTTAGCATGTAAGCAGATCTTATCTATGCGACTTCAGAAATATGATTAGAAATGTTCTAAATTATCTCCTCTTCATGAAATTAAGGATCAAAATTTTCAAAAAAGCCATCGAAATATAGGTCAGAATGACTTAATATATTTTTTTGATACTAGACAAGTAATTACTGATTAGTGCACAAAATACATAGTTTGTCGGTCGAACCAGAAGTGCCACGATCTTGAAACGTGAAAAGTCCCTAAGGCTTTTGCGATATTGCACTTACCCATGGGAGTTATATTTTCTGAATCCTTGAAGGAATGCCTAAAAAACGTTCAGAGCAGAATTTTGATTTAGGTCAACTGGTAGTCACCATTTTGGATTGAAAATGAAAAGTGAGGGGGCATCTCAAGATAACCAAGGCCCAACAGTAACTAAAAGATCAAAATCTGAATTCATTTTTCAAGAAAAATGGAGAAATGAATTCTTAAAGTTGCGAACCAGCCAAGATACGGACAGTGCACTCGTTATGTTATGTTTTGTTCAGTTTGTGTAGGGGCGAAAGTGGAAAAAACCGTATACACGTGGTTGCAAAACTTTCCAACACAATTCTTTGATTCGACACAAGCAATCAACAGATCATTCGCACTCGTAGCTTTCAAAAAACTGTCCACTTCATTTGCAGATCATATGAAAAAATCATGCGTAAATTCAGATAAAGCTTTGAACGTCATGATGAGAACCGTCTATTGTATGGCAAAACACGACATGCCCAATGAAAATTTTACAACCATTATGGATCTCCAGCATCAGAACGGTGTACCCGAATTGCAAAATTTAAATATCATCTATAAGCACCATTCCAAAGTTACCGAGACGCAGGATGCTATTGATGAAATGATTAGAGAGAAACAAAAAGACGAAATCAAACAAAGTCCTTACATAGGTGTTATTGTTGATGAAACTGTAAATATTAATGTCGACAAAAAGTTGATCATTTATTTAAGAATAATAAACGATCGAAAACCCAAATCAGTTTTCTTAACAAACATAACAGTACCAAACGGTAATGCAGAAACTATAACAAATACAATAAAAGATGTGTAACAAAATTATGAAATAGATGTAAAAAAAGTAGTGGGTTTAGATTCTGACGGAGCATCCGTCATGACAGGTCGGGAAAATGGGGTTGGGAAAAAGTTAAAGGATTTTAACTCCTACTTGATCCATATCCACTCTAGTTAGTTATTATTTACTGTTGTTTTATTGTAATTAACTTTAAATATCCGCGTCCAGTAGATGTGTTCATGTTTTGTTTTAGTCCAAATAAATCATTTTTGTTTGATATCTTTATTAATTAAACATTAGCTTCAAAATTTCGTATATCTCCTAAAAAGACCACATTTTTCTATTACTACCATGTCAAATTTTCGTATGTGTGCTAACGTAAAATTATATCACGATTTTCCATTGTGCTTATTATCAGTAATTAGTGACGTGTAAAATAACGTTTCCCCGTTCCAAATTTCAAGATGATACGACAATATCTCACAAAGCTATTCAGTTTTTTGTTCCTCCTGTAAAATTTGTATTCCTTCGTATACATCACTATACTCAATTTTGATAGCTCACCGACGATATATGTGTGTGGGTTTATGCAACGTGTTTTGCGAATAAATAAGTTTTTTTTGTTGGACAGATAAATCTTCAGTAAAGTTGGATAATACTTACTTCAGCTATAAGAAAGTTATGTTGTAGTTTCTTTCTGGCTTTCATTATTCTTACTATAGCAGCTTCTATTGTAAGGTGGGGTTAAGGACAAATTATATAACAATAATTACCTTTAAAGGACAATATTGGTGCCAGTCATTATCACATATGTGATAGAACTGATTAAACACTTTCCAAATATAATATTAACACAGAGATCATCGCTACCATAGAGGAGTAATAAAGGATTCATGAATTGGAAGTGACGAACGCCAAAGGAAAACACGAGTTATCTCCCTATGTGAATGACTGAAGTCACGAGTGATGACAGATAAACGGACGAATTTCTGCTCACTAATAATTCCCTTGAAGACAAAAAGTTGTTATATGGGACCGCAAGAGGTTATCTGACGATACAATAAAGTAATTGAGTGTCATAAGATAAGAGAACACGGGAAAAATAGAAATACTCCGTACAGCCCATTGTTTTTATTCCTTCTATAGAGGAGACCGGGGCACATTGAACCACTTTGTTCACATACATGTTTGTCCTCATTTCATATCAAATGTTTTTATTAGAAGATCTCTTTATTTCATGATCAAAATTAAAAAAAACAAGCCAACAGTGAGGCTGATGTCCCCCGCCGAAATCCCAAAATAAATAGATGACACATATTAATTAATCGCACATTTATTTTTTTCAAACGTATCGACCAATCAAACTGAACACAAAGTGTCATCCAAAAATTGCTTATCTCTGCCTACCGTAAGAAGAAAATGCTCATCTTCGAACTCCATCAAGGCATTGACCTAATAAGCATACACACCAATTTTGAACATTTTAACTCAATTCAAAGGAGAGTTATTGTGTTCCAAAGTCTCAGCAAATCAAATTGCTTATCGCTCTGCTTACCCTGAGCAGAAAATGCTCATTATCGATCTTAGTCAAGGTATTACTGTAATGAAACTATACACCAAGTTTCATCACTCTCACTTAATTAGAACTAAAGTTATCGTGTCTCAAAGCATCAACCAATCAAATTGCTTATCTCTGCCTATGCTAAGCGGAAAATGCTCATCTTCGAACTCCATCAAGGCATTGACCTAATAAGCATATACACCAAGTTTGAACATTTTAACTCAATTAGAAGGAGAGTTATTGTGTTCCAAAGTCTCGACCAATCAAATTGCGCATCGCTCTGCTTTCCCTGAGCAGAAAATGCTCATTATCGAACTTAGTCAGGGTATTACTGTAATGAAACTATACACCAAGTTTCATCACTCTCACTTAATTAGAACTAAAGTTATCGTGTCCCAAAGCATCAACCAATCAAATTGCTTATCTATGCTTACCCTAAGCGGAAAATTCTCATCTTCGAACTCCATCAAGGCATTGACCTAATAAGCATATTCACCAAGTTTGAACATTTTAACTCAATTAGAAGGAGAGTTATTGTGTTCCAAAGTCTCGACCAATCAAATTGCGTATCGCTCTGCTTACCCGGAGCATAAAATGCTCATTATCGAACTTAGTCAAGGTATTACTATAATGAAACTATACACCAAGTTTCATCACTCTTACTTAATTAGAACTAAAGTTATCGTGTCCCAAAGCATCAACCAATCAAATTGCTTATCTCTGCTTACCCTAAGCGGAAAATGCTCATCTTCGAACTCCATCAAGGCATTGACCTAATAAGCATATACACCAAGTTTGAACATTTTAACTCAATAAGAAGGAGAGTTATTGTGTTCCAAATTCTCGACCAATCAAATTGCGTATAGCTCTGCTTACCCTGAGCAGAAAATGCTCATTATCGAACTTAATCAAGGTATTACTATAATGAAACTATACACCAAGTTTCATCAATCTCACTTAATTAGAACTAAAGTTATCGTGTCCCAAAGCATCAACCAATCAAATTGCTTACCTCTGCTTACCCTAAGCGGAAAATGCTCATCTTCAAACTCCATCAAGGCATTGACCTAATAAACACATACACCAAGTTTGAACATTCTAGCTCAATTAGGAAGAGAGTTATTGTGTCCCAAAAAGTGTGACGGACAGACAGACAGACGGACGAACCCATTTTAATAGTCCCCCAACTTTCTTCGAAAGCGGGGGACAAAAAAATCAATATGCCCTCTTATATGGATCAAACCCCGGTTTATCTGGATTGTATAGATTAGACATATATGAACTTAAGTACAAGAATTTCCTAGGCTAAGAAGTTAACATGTATGGAAAATGTTTCTCTTTTAAGAGTTTTTTTTGAAAAATACACTGCCTAAGAAAATAATTGACAGCATGTGGCTTATTGATGGAGAAATGGGTCTAAGAAGTTATCTCACTTCTGTATAGTGTTGGGTTGTATAGTATTATTTATAAAGGTTATATCCATGGTGGTTCAATGTGCCCCGAGCTCCCCTACCTTATAAAAACATGGTAATGCACGGATTTTTAATCGGTTTTTCTTTCCTGTTCTCTTATCTAGTAGTCTCTGTCACCCAGACCCCCCTAGTCTTCAACGTACGGAGGCAACCTGTTTCACAGAGAATTACTAACGAAATATCCCTGTAACGGATGGCTGTCTAAAACACGTGCGTTGACTTGCACGCCTCGTAGTCATTGGCTCAACGGCTCGTGCAATGTTTACTTAACACCTAACTGCTTCGGGCAAAATGATGCATTTTACTCATCTTAATACCCATTTACACTAAATAGGAAATATTTTTTAACTACAAATACTTCAAACGTCTTTATTTATTTTTCTTTTACCTCAAAAAAATGTTTGAGAATTTAATTTGTCGGAGTAAAAAAGTTAATATACCGTACTAATTAAGCCTCGTCAATGTCATGCTTATCAGTGATTGTAGCGGCCAAGCGAATATTAACTGCGGGATCAGTTTGGCACGGAGGGTCTGGGTCGGTTCTCAATTTTTGACGAAAATTACTGGATAATCTACCACATAAAAAAACAAACATTTGGTTACGCATGGGCAATGGAACCTTTTGGCTACAGTATCCAATGAAAGTATCGGTAAGTGCTAGATCTTATGAAGCCGGGCCGATTTTGCTAGATTCTATAAAGCGTGGTTGAAATATATCCCACAATTCACTTGGCACATCTATTATTAGAAACAAAATAGAGACGAGGAATAAGCATGCATCGCGATGAAGAGTTAAGAAGATTGTGAGAAGCCATACGTCTGATTCATGACGAGAGAAAATTACCATTTCAATTGAAACCTTTACACAACAAAATTTTAAAGAGTGTCATCGTTGACAAGCGAGCTGTTTTGATAGATTCAGTACGTGGTAACTTAAAAGACTAGATAATCCAGACAGTGACCTATTTTCCGTCAAATTTTGAGGACCCATCCAGACTAATATTCGTAGAATATTTGTATGGATGATAGAGACTACTTAACTAGTGGCAGTGAATTCTTTTTATGAATTGTAAGAAATTCTCTCACAGTGTCACACAGCAACTTTAGGTCTTCGAGGGAATTATTAGTGAGCAGATATTCGCCCATGTGTCTGTTATCAATAGTCACTTCAGTTAGTTATATAGAGGAATAACTTGTGTTTTCCTTTGGCGTTCGTCACTTCCGATTCATGAATCCTTTATTACTCCTCTATGGTAGCGATGATCTCTGTGTTAATATTTCATTGAATATTTAATCAATTTTTGAACCAGTTGCATATTTGAGTAGTTGATATGGACGTGATTCCAAAGTCCCGTGTACACATTGGTGTGACATTGTTTTAAACATTTAGTACTTAGAACTATTGCGAACCAGACCGGAAGTGATGTAAATCTTTAATGAATGAAAATCGGTTCTAATTTTGTCAATTCCCAACCGATTTTCGAAAAAATTATATTTTTGTACAGCCGGGAATATTGCGGATGGGATAAAGGTCGAACCAGTTGCATATTTGAGTAGTTGATATGGACGTGATTCCAAAGTCCCGTGTACACATTGGTGTGACATTGTTTTAAACATTTAGTACTTAGAACTATTGCGAACCAGACCGGAAGTGATGTAAATCTTTAATGAATGAAAATCGGTTCTAATTATGTCAATTCCCAACCGATTTTCGAAAAAATTATATTTTTGTACAGCCGGGAATATTGCGGATGGGATAAAGGTCGAATTGAGATAACCATGTCGTACTCAGTTGAGATAACCAGTTTGAGCATGGACTCTATCTGTAAGAAATATTAAATTTTTATATGTTACATGTAGTGACGTCAAATCTTTAACGTGCACGAAATCAGAAAAGTGTAGATATTTCATTGAATATTTAATCAATTTTTGAACCAGCTGCATATTTGAGTAGGTGATATGGACGGGATTCCAATGTCCAGTGTACACATTGGTGTGACATTGACAAAAGACCGAGTTGGTCATAATCGCAACGTTTTGCCTACGTATAAAGCATTATATAGAGAGCTTTTTTTGAAAGAGGCAATATTTGAACTAAAGGTGTTTTACTGGTAACCAATATCTGGTAATGCTGCTTCTAGAGTGAAAATAATTCATTTTAGTCAATAACAGTTACTCCTGAAATTATTATCCCAGGTTTTTTGTCTACATGACGCCATCATATGATACCAGCGAAAATGACGCTATTTACCGAAACTATTTATAAGGAAGGCACCCCTCTGGACATATGTTGAAAAGTTGATGTTGAAAGGTATGATTCTTGGTTTTGGTTATGATCTGACACGATCTTTTTTTTTTGTCCCATTCGATTTACACAGGAACAACTGCTTACGTGGACTGTATTCGGAATCCCAGTACTTAATGATAGTAAATCCAACAATTTTCTAAATATGTGTTTCTCTTTTATACGTTTAGCAATTATTAAAAGAAGACTTATGTATATTAACCATAATAGAAAGGTGGATATTATTAAATTATTTAAGAGAATGTTTGAAAAACATCTGAATTATATGTACTTCCAATTAAAAGATGACAGATTTAGAAACGCTATAGTCTCACCCCCCTATATTACCATTGAAGATTCAAGTGTTAAATTATGTATTGATATGTAACCACTTTTCTAATTTCACATTTGCGGTATAAGGTGCCGTTGTGAAATATATTAAATATATATTAACTGTATTCCATGTTAAGTATGTATTGATATATAGCCACTTAGTGGCGTAGAGATATACTTCTACGAGAACCCCTACATTTCGCTTTCGCCAGTAGGGGAAATGCAGTAAACTAATAAGATCTAAAGTATATCTCCACAGGAAAAAGCAACAGAAGAATCTTTCTAAACCAAGATTCTTCGAATTTGTAAGACTTTCCTGAACCCTGTAAAACCTTCATTTGACGAATCATAATTTACCTTCTTAAATTTTTTGTCTTGTACATACCAAATCTCTTAATTGTAAATTATATATTTTATAGGTTTTTAGCTTTACTTATAAACCCAACCAAAAACATTTTTTACGGCAAACTTTAAATGTTTTATTATAACTCACAAAATACTAAAAACAATTTTTTTATATTGTAAATAGCTGTCCGATTAATGGATTAACTACGATTATATTCGAAATGAACATGTAATGTACTAATGTCTTTCTGTGAATAAAAAGAAAAAAAAAAAAAAAAAAAAATGATTCTTGGTTTTGGTTATGATCTGTCCCATTCGAAAAACTGGGTTTTTTTTCATTTCCGTGTAGATCTATGAAACTAAAGCAGATAGAGTTCTGAATAATGATTTTTCCTATGTTTTAAGCAGTAAGTACTTAGAAGTATTGCGAAAGTTCTGAACAGACCTGAAGTGAAGTAAATCTTTAACGTGCATAAATGAAAATAGGTCCTAATAATCTCAATTCCCAACCGATTTTCGAAAAAGGTATATTTTTGTAGAGCCGGGGATATTGCGGATGCGATATAGGTCGAATTGCAATACCGATAATGATTTCTTTTGTCACTGGAAGTGAAGTAATTTTGCCAGATTTTACAATTTTGACCGGTGTATTCGCAAGCAAATATTACTTACAAATCTGATAGAGGGTGTCGCTGAATCATAACAACTACAGTATCGTTTGGTAGCTCGATGGATCGGCTATTGTATGACGCACGTCCTGTCTGATTCCTGAAAGCCGATTCAGCGCTGCAGGTCTGCAGGTCTAGTTATTATTATTATTATTAAATAATATATGAGTGAATGTATTATATAAATGAAGATAGCATCTTATATATCACAGACATCGCACTAGGCCTATACCACGTAAAGTATACAATCGGCTTCGCTTAGCAGTTAGTATACTTTGAACTCAATCGGCGTCGCTTAGCAGTGGGATTTTTCTTTTATTTTGAAAGATTATAAAGTATTTCTATGAATTTATTTTCATAGAAATATAATATTTAATTGAATGTATTATATAAACTTAAAGTAGTATCTTATATATCACAAAAATAGCAGCATTCATCGCAAAATACGGTATACAATCGGCTTCACTCATCAGTCCGCCTTTTTCTTATGTTTAAAAGATTTGGGGATATTTTTTCATTTGATATATAAAATAATCATATTTCCTTTTACGTAAGGACATTATACTATATATCCCAGAAACAATGAAATGTATCACCCAATACCTCGAATAGAGTCTAATCGGCCTCGCTCAGCGGTGGGTCTTTTTCTTAATTTTGAATGATTATAAAGTATTTCTATGAATTGATTTTCATAGAAAAGTAATATTTGAGTGAATGTATTATATAAATAAAGAATAGTATCTTATATATCACAAAAATAGCGTAATTCATCGCACTATACCACATGAGGTATACAACCGACTTAGCTTAGCAGTGCGCCCTTTTCCTATGTTTTAAAGAGTTGGGGATATTATTAGGGTTTCACACTGCGTAGCTTGTGTGAAACACTATTGTTTTTGTTAAAATTATTATTAGGGTTTCACACTGCGTAGCTTGTGTGAAACACTATTGTTTTTGTTAAAATTATTATTAGGCTTTCAGACTTTCGTCTGAAAGCCTATTGTGATTACTAAAATTATTATTTATTATTATTATTTTATTTTTCGGGGGAGCCTATTTCTCAGTGTCTGTAACAGATACAGATCTGGGACGTAATTTTCTATCAGGAAACCATATAGTGGCCATCCCTTCCACTGTATTTGAAACTTCTGCGCAGACCGGAAGTGGCCGAATTTTGTGCGTTGCCAAAAAATTAAAAAACGGCCGTAGATTCGTCAATTCTGTACCTATTTTCATACAAATTACATTTTTGGAAACCCTGAGTCTTTTGTCGGACGATAGCAGTTGAAAATTTTGCAATTTAGAAACTTCGCCGCTGACTTCTAGCATTCGAAAAATGAAAATATGTTGTTTAAGACACATTTTTTGTTATTTTTCAAAATTTTCAAATTTGACCTACATTTTTGGATACCTGAAGGCAATCCGGTTCCAGTAATATAAGTTTCATTCAGAGTCATCGCCCTTTATTTTTCGATTTTTTTCGAATTTTCTTCACATTTTGTGAGCTTAAGTTTCGTTTTACGGCCGGATCGACGTTTCTGAAATTCCTGGAACATGAAGTAATATGGTCAAACCACCGTTTAAAGCAATTTCAACAACAATCCGTAAACCGGAAGTAGTCGAAATACTATGCGATATTTTGAAAAAAACGTGAAAAATTGGTGTTTTGGGTAAAAACACGATTTTTCCGTCCGATATCAACGGATTAAACAAATTAAGGTATCATTTGGTCGGGCGGTAATTGGACCACTGAATGATACCCAATTCGTACGGATACGATCAGCAGGAAGCAAAATATGGCTCGCTGAAAATCAAATATTTTCTGATTTGGAGCGTTTTTAGATGCCTGTATCTCGAAAACTGCTCCACAGTTTTTTATGAAACTTTCTCTATCGAGAGACCTTGCAATAATCTTGTGTACGAAACATTCCATTACGACTTTGAAATATCTGGAAAAGGTGAAATAACGGACTGAAAATCGAAAAAAGTCGAAAAATCGTGAAATTTTGGAAAATGCTCTGCTATTTTTTTATTTTAAGAGATTTTCAAAAAAAATTTGTATATTCAGATCGCTGACCTAATTACGATTCTAACGATGTATAATATGTATGTAATTATTGAAATTTAATTTTTGATATTTTAAATTTTTTGCATTTTTGGCACTTTTGAACCTAGGATTTCTCAGGGGCATTTTATCTGATCAGATAATGTAATATATCATTACAGAGCCCTGTGGCTATTTTAGTGCCTAAACCGGTTATCAAAACTATATCGACAATAATAACCATACCGGAAGTATTCAAAAAATGTAAAAAAAAGGTTAAAAACATTGTCGCACTTGCAAAAAACTTGATTTCTCCCTTAGGTAATAGCGGACCAAAAGAACTAAAGTGTCGTTGGATAGCCCTATTAATGGACCATCATATGGTATCTAAATAATACGATATCGATGGTAAGGAAATAAATTATTGTGTGCCAAAAATCTAGTATTTTCCGATTTTTTAACATTCTGAGACGTCCTTTTCTCGAAAACGACGCCGCAGATTTTTCTTAAACTTTTCTTACTCAAAGTCCTATCGGTTGTCTATATAGTGAATCCAAAATGAAAAGCATTGAAATAATATAAGTGGTCGAAAAATGGCCTCAAACTTTGAAAAAAACTGAAATATCGTTAAATTTTTGGAAACGCTCTTTAATTTATCTTTTTTTCCCAAACTACTCAATGGATGTTTCTGACACTTCTGGTACAGAAAGTTAATTATCAAGAGAACTTCGTAAAGCTATCATGACAACGATCGTAAAACCGGAAGTAGTCGAAAAAATGTCCGATATTTTGAAAAAAATTATTTTTTTTACGAAAACCTTTTTTATTTATGAATATTTTTTGATGATATTTTACACAGGGTTAAAAATATCATCCTACTTGAGCAGAAATGAGAAAAAAAATTGTCTCGGTAATTTGCGTTAGCCGCCATCGGCTAATTTAGTTTTTCGTACCCAGAAAAATTATTTATTGTTCCATTTGTATAAAACAAAGTTCATATGCACCGTGGTCACAATTGCAATTTTTTTTGTTACGGTGAAATTTTTCTGTCGGCAACGGAAGTGACGTAATATTAACAAAAACTACAATTTTGACAGTTCGGTACCACTTTTTGAAAGCAAATATTATTTTTTTTTTCAAAACTGATATAACTAAAAGGATGCACCCTGCAAAGGTGCACAAAATCCTTAGCTCATATTTTTTAATTTCAATTTCATTTTCGGGCAATTTCGAATAAAATGTAAAATAAAGTGTAAAATTCAGTTATTTACAATTCATTCAGCGTCTTCATATTTTGAAATATTTATTTGTAATTTTCATAAACTCGTAGCAATAATCCAGACGAAGAGAATGTATGCGAAAATTAGTTTGTAATATGAGCAGTTGCCGAGAAATATGCAATTTTGCATGCATCACTTTTCACGTCATTTTGCCTATAAAAGAGTGAATTATTATTCGATTTGCAATAATTTTTTGCCATTTGATGCCTAATGCCAATTTAGACTAGGTCAAGCCAATTTTAAATTTTCACTGTGACCGGAAATGACGTCATTTGGGCAAAAACTGTATTTTTAACCTAAAAAACAAATATTTTATTCAAATGAGTCTGCCTTATAATATTTTTAAAATCATGATATTTGATTCCCACCAACGAATAGAATAAAGCCATACGACCATACGGATACCACAAAATGGTTTCTAACTTGTACGGTTACAGAGAAATAGGCGATCTTCTATAAGTCACTTTTCAAGGTTTTTGGTCTATAAAAGTGTCAATTATTATTCGATTTTTATAATTTTTTTACCATTTGATGCCTTATGCCATTTATGAATTCTATAAACTAAATTAACATTTTCAATATCTCCGGAAGTAATGTAATTTTTGCAAAAAACGTATTTTTAGCCCTCAAAACAAACATTATATTGAAGGGATTTATATTTATTATTCGTTTAACTTTATAACGTCTGACTCTAATGGGCAGTAAGATTGAATCAATACCATCATATTGATATCAAGAAAAGGCTTCTAGCATGTTCCCTTGTCGAATAATAGCCAATTTTCTCAGGGTCACTTTTAAATTTTATACCTTCTTAATTTCAGTTTATGGGTTATAGGTTGATTATTTATTGCCCGATATGTATAAAACAAAGTTTGTATTTTGTATGTTGCGAATTTTCGACTTATTTTTCACCTATAAAAATTTCTTTCGGCACCGGAAGTGACGTAATTTTGCCATAATTTACAATTTTGACCGGTCTTTTCGCCAGCAAATATTACTTTTACATATGATAGAGGGTGTCACTGAAGCAAAACAACTAAAGTATACTTTGGTAGCTCAATGGATCGGCTATGGTATAATGAACTTCCTGTATGATTCCTGAAAGCCGGTTCAGTGCTGCTTGCAGGTCTAGTTCTTATTATTATTATTATTATTATTATTATTCAGATTCCAATTTGAATAGATCTCAGCAACTACGTGTCGCATCGTTACGATTTCTTCGGTTTTACTGGGAAAGTGGGTGTGACTTAGAGGATAAAGCTATTTTGAACGTTCTGCGACAATGCGAAATGTCCGAAATCACCGAAGTTATCGTTTTTAAAAATATTGCAGTAATTTTAACAATAATCATTGGATTTTAACTTTCGATACATTTTGGCATAGCCTGAGACAGGGCACATAGCTACGCTACTTTCGATTTTTGATTTTCGGCAAATCTTCGAAGATATTAGGCGCCAAATTTCGAAAATTTAAAATTTTACAAAAAACTTTTTTATTTATGAATATTTTTTAGTCGTATTGTGCACAGAATTAAAGGGTCATCTGACTAGTGCAAAAATGTTAAAAAAATTTGTCTCAGTAATTTACCTTGGCCGCCATTGGCTAATTCAGTTTTTCAGTCCTAGATTAATTTTTTATTGTTCGATTTGTATAAAACAAAGTTCATATGCTTCGTTGTATCAATTGTCGTTTTTTTTATTACCGAAAGTGTTATCTGTCGGCACCGGAAGTGGCATAATTTTACCAAAAACTACAATTTTGACAGTTATTTACGATCTTCATAAACAAATATTATTTTTTTGAAAAATTATATGACTCAAAGAGTGTGCCCTTTCAAGGCGCAAAAAATGTAGGAAGCAGTTTTTTTAATTTCGATTTCATTTTCGAGCAAATTCGATTAAGAGGCTAAAAATGGTGTAAAATTGGCCTATTTACAACCTATTCAGGCTTTTCAGATTTTAAAATATTTCTTCGTAACTTTTATAAACTTGTAGCTATAATCCATACGAAGAAAATGTATTTTCAAATTCGTTTGTATTATAAGCAGTTGCCAAGAAATGGGCAGTTCTGCATAAGTCACTGTTTTCGTTATTTTGCCTGTAAAATAGTCAATTATTATTGGATTTTTATAAAAGTGACATCATTTGATTCAAAAAGCACGTAGCGTCATATCAAGTTGATTACAATTTAAAATTGACACCGGAAGTGACATCATTTGGTCAAAAAATGCATTTTACACTTTTTTAAATCAATGTTTTATTCAACCAAGAATAACTTAATATGTATTAATAATTTTAACTTTTGGTTTAAATTCACATATAAACAAAACTCATATGGTCATATAGATATCATAAAATGGTTTCTAACTTGTTCGGTTGCCGAGAAATAGACGGTTTTCTACAGGTCACTTTTGAAGGTTTCGGGGCCATAAAAGGGTCAATTATTATTCGATTTTCATAAACGTCACACCATGTTATACCTAATGCCATTTGGGATTTCATACAAGTAATTTAAGATTTTCATTATCACCGGAAGTAACGTCATTTTGGCAAAAACTGTATTTTTAGCCTCCAAAACAGATATTTTATTCAAATGAGTCTGTTTTGAAATCTTTTTCAAATTATGGTATTTGATGCCAATCAACAAATAGAATGAACCCATACGATCATACAGATACCACAAAATGGTTTCTAACTTGTACGGTTGCCGAGAAATAGCCGATTTTCTACAAGTCACTTTTCAAGTTTTTTGGTCTTTAAAAGTGGCAATTATTATTCGATTTAACGTTTTTATTTATAAATATTATTTAGTCGTGTTGTGCACAGAATTAAAGAGTCATCTGACTAGCGCAAAAATGTTAAAACAATTTGTCTCAGTAATTTTCCTTGGCCGCCATTAGCTAATTCAGTTTTTCAGTCCTAGATTAATTTTTTATTGTTCGATTTGTATAAAACAAAGTTCATGTGCTTCGTTGTCCCAATTGTTATTTTTTTTATTACCAAAAGTGTTATCTAGCAAATTGGATTAAGGGGTGAAAAAAGGCGTAAAATTGACCTATTTACAACCCATTCAGGCTTTTCAGATTTTAAAATTTTTTTACTTAACTTTTATAAACCTGTCACTATAATCCATACGAAGAGAATGTATGTTAAAATTAGTTTCTAATATAAGCAGTTGCCGAGAAATGGGCAGTTTTGCATAAGTCACTGTTTTCGTAATGTTGCCTGTAAAATAGCCTGTAAAATTATTAATGGATATTCACAAAAGTGACATCATTTGATCAAAAAGCAAGTGTGCGTCATATCATGTTGATTACTATTTAAAATTGACACCGGAAGTGACGTCATTTAGTCAAAAACTCAATTTTTAACTTTTAAAATCGATCTTTTTTTCAACCAAGAATTATGTCACATGTAATAATAAAATTAACTTTTGGTTTAAATTCACATATTAACAAAACTCATACGGTCAAATAGATATCATAAAATTGTTTCTAACTTGTTCGGTTGTCGAGATATAGGCGATTTTCTGAAAGTCACTTTTGAAGGTTTTTGGCCCATAAAAGTGTCAATTATTATTTGATTTTCATAAAATTTTCACCCTTTGAAGCCTAATGTCATAGACGATGTTATAAAACTAATTTAACGTTTTCATTATCACCGGAAGTAGCGTCATTTTGGCAAAAACTGTATTTTAAGCCTTCAAAACCGATATTTTATTCAAATGAGTCTGATTTGTAATGTTTATACAATTATGATATTTGATTCCAATCAACAAATAGATTAAACCCATACGGTCATATAAATACCAAAAAATGGTTTCTAACTTGTACGGTTGCCGAGAAATAGACGATTTTCTACACGTCACTTTTCAAGGTTTTTGGTCTATAAAAGTGGAAATTATTATTCGATTTACATAAAATTTTCCCCATATGATGCCTTATGCCATTTCTGATTTCATAAGACTAAGGGAACATTTACATTATCACCGGAAGTACTGTTATTTTGTCAGGATCAATTACATGTAACAAATGTATAAAATAAAATTGCTGGATTTGTTTGATTCTGTTTCCATTTTATTTGATGTGTGCAATGCTTATGTGGAAACCTGTATATTGGTTTCATTGGTACCGGAAAGGACATATTATGTTCAAGGGTAACGTAGCACCAAAAGTGACACAAGTTCAAGTTCAAAGGTAACATGGCAAAAGTGAAACCCGTCATTCCTGCATGCAGGTCTAGTTCTTATTAGGGTTTCACACTGCGTAGCTTGTGTGAAACACTATTGTTTTTGTTAAAATTATTATTCTTATTATTATTATTATTATTATTATTATTATTATTATTCAGATTCCAATTTGAATAGATCTCAGCAACTACGTGTCGCATCGTTACGATTTCTTCGGTTTTACTGGGAAAGTGGGTGTGACTTAGAGGATAAAGCTATTTTGAACGTTCTGCGACAATGCGAAATGTCCGAAATCACCGAAGTTATCGTTTTTGAAAATATTGCAGTAATTTTAACAATAATCATTGGATTTTAACTTTCGATACATTTTGGCATAGCCTGAGACAGGGCACATAGGTACGCTACTTTCGATTTTTGATTTTCGGCAAATCTTCGAAGATATTAGGCGCCAAATTTCGAAAATTTAAAATTTTACAAAAAACTTTTTTATTTATGAATATTTTTTAGTCGTGTTGTACACAGAATTAAAGAGTCATCTGACTTGCGCAAAAATGTTAAAATTTTTTGTCTCAGTAATTTTCCTTGGCCGCCATTGGCTAATTCAGTATTTCAGTCCTAGATTATTTTTTTATTGTTCGATTTGTATAAAACAAACTTTATATGCTTCGTTGTCTCAATTGTCATTTTTTTTGTTACCGATAGTGTTATCTGTCGGCACCGGAAGTGGCATAATTTTACCAAAAACTACAATTTTGACAGTTTTTTACGATCTTCAAAAACAAATATTATTTTTTTGAAAAATTATATGACTCAAAGAGTGTGTCCTTTCAAGGCGCAAAAAATGGCGGAAGCAGTTTTTTTAATTTCTATTTCATTTTCTAGCAAATTGGATTAAGGGGTGAAAAAAGGCGTAAAATTGACCTATTTACAACCCATTCAGGCTTTTCAGATTTTAAAATATTTTTACATAACTTTTATAAACTTGTAGCTATAATCCATACGAAGAGAATGTATGTAAAAATTAGTTTGTAATATAAGCAGTTGCCGAGAAAAGGGCAGTTTTGCATAAGTCACTGTTTTCGCAATTTTGCCTGTAAAATAGTCAATTATTAATGGATATTCACAAAAGTGACATCATTTGATTCAAAAAGCAAGTGTGCGTTATATCATGTTGATTACTATTTAAAATTGACACCGGAAGTGACGTCATTTAGTCAAAAACTCAATTTTTAACTTTTGAAATCGATATTTTTTTCAACCAAGAATTATGTCACATATAATAATAAAATCAACTTTTGTTTTAAATTCACATATTAACAAAATTCACTTTTCAAGGTTTTTGGTCTATAAAAGTGGCAATTATTATTCGATTTACATAAAATTTTCACCATGAGATGCCTTATGCCATTTCTGATTTCATAAAACTAATGGAACATTTACATTATCACCGGAAGTACTGTAATTTTGTCAGGATCAATTACATGTCAAAAAGATATCATAAGATTGTTTCTAACTTGTTCGGTTGCCGAGATATAGGCGATTTTCTAAAAGTCACTTTTGAAGGTTTTTGGCCCATAAAAGTGTCAATTATTATTCGATTTTCATAAAATTTTCACCGTTTGAAGCCTAATGTCATAGACGATGTTATAAAACTAATTTAACGTTTTCATTATCACCGGAAGTCACGTCATTTTGGCAAAAACTGTATTTTAAGCCTTCAAAACAGATATTTTATTCAAATGAGTCTGATTTGTAATGTTTATACAATTATGATATTTGATTCCAATCAACAAATAGATTAAACCCATACGGTCATATAAATACCAAAAAATGGTTTCTAACTTGTACGGTTGCCGAGAAATAGACGATTTTCTACACGTCACTTTTCAAGGTTTTTGGTCTATAAAAGTGGCAATTATTATTCGATTTACATAAAATTTTCACCATGAGATGCCTTATGCCATTTCTGATTTCATAAAACTAATGGAACATTTACATTATCACCGGAAGTACTGTAATTTTGTCAGGATCAATTACATGTAACAAATGTATAAAATGAAATGATATTGCTGGATTTGTTTGTTTCTGTTTCCATTTTATTTGATGTGTGCAATGCTTATGTGGAAACCTGTATATTGGTTTCATTGATACCGGAAGTGACATATGTTCAAGGGTAACGTGGCACCGAAAGTGACACAAGTTCAAGTTCAAAGGTAACATGGCACCTGTGAAACCCGTCATTCCTGCATGCAGGTCTAGTTATTAGGGTTTCACACTGCGTAGCTTGTGTGAAACACTATTGTTTTTGTTAAAATTATTATTCTTATTATTATTAGGGTTTCACACTGCGAAGCTTGTGTGAAACACTATTGTTTTTGTTAAAATTATTATTCTTATTATTATTATTCAGATTCCAATTTGAATAGATCTCAGCAACTACGTGTCGCATCGTTATGATTTCTTTGGTTTTACTGGGAAAGTGGGTGTGACTTAGAGGATAAAGCTATTTTGAACGTTCTGCGACAATGCGAAATGTCCGAAATCACCAAATTATCGTTTTTTAAAATATTGCAGTAATTTTAACAATAATCATTGAATTTTAACTTTCGATACATTTTGGCATAGCCGGAGACAGGGCAGATAGCTACGCTACTTTCGATTTTTGATTTTCGGCAAATCTTCGAAGATATTAGGCGCCAAATTTCGAAAATTTAAAATTTTACAAAAAACTTTTTTATTTATGAATATTTTTTAGTCGTATTGTGCACAGAATTAAAGAGTCATCTGACTAGTGCAAAAATATTAAAAAATTTTGTCTCAGTAATTTTCCTTGGCCGCCATTGGCTAATTCAGTTTTTCAGTCCTAGATTAATTTTTTATTGTTCGATTTGTATAAAACAAAGTTCATATGCTTCGTTGTCTCAATTGTCATTTTTTTTATTACCGGAAGTGTTATCTGTCGGCACCGGAAGTGGCATAATTTTACCAAAAACTACAATTTTGACAGTTAGGTACCATTTTTCGAAAACAAATATTATTTTTAGGAAAAATTATTTGACTCAAAGAGTGTGCCCTTTCAAGGCGCAAAAAATGTCGGAAGCAGTTTTTTTAATTTCGATTTCATTTTCGAGCAAATTCGATTAAATGGCTAAAAATGGTGTAAAATTGACCTATTTACAACCTATTCAGGCTTTTCAGATTTTAAAATATTTCTTCGTAACTTTTATAAACTTGTAGCTATCATCCATACGAAGAAAATGTATGTTAAAATTAGTTTGTAATATAAGCAGTTCCCAAGAAATGGGCAGTTCTGTACAAGTCACTGTTTTCGTTATTTTGCCTGTAAAATAGTCAATTATTATTGGATTTTTATAAAAGTGACATCAGTTGATTCAAAAAGCATGTAGCGTCATATCAAGTTGATTACAATTTAAAATTGACACTGGAAGTGACGCCATTTGGTCAAAAACTGCATTTTAAACTTTTTAAATCAATGTTTTATTCAACCATGAATAACTTACTATGTATTAATAATTTTAACTTTTGGTTTAAATTCACATATAAATACAACTCATATGGTCATATAGATATCATAAAATTGTTTCTAACTTGTTCGGTTGCCGAGAAATGGACGGTTTTCTACAGGTCACTTTTGAAGGTTTCGGGGCCATAAAAGTGTTAATTATTATTCGATTTTCATAAACGTTACACCATATTATACCTAATGCCATTTGTGATTTCATACAAGTAATTTAAGATTTTCATTATCACCGGAAGTAACGTCATTTTGGCAAAAACTGAATTTTTAGCCTTCAAAACAGATATTTTATTCAAATGAGTCTGTTTTGAAATCTTTTTCAAATTATGGTATTTGATGCCAATCAACAAATAGAATGAACCCATACGATCATACAGATACCAAAAAATGGTTTCTAACTTGTACGGTTGCAGAGAAATAGCAGATTTTCTACAAGTCACTTTTCAAGTTTTTTGGTCTTTAAAAGTGACAATTATTATTCGATTTACATAAAATTGTCACTATATGATATCGTATGCCATTTCTGATTTCATAAGACTAATTGAACATTTTCATTAACACCGGAAGTAATTTAATTTTGTCAAGATCATTTACAAGTAACAAATGTATAAAATGACTTGATATTGCTGGATTGATTGGTTGATTCTACGTCCATTTTATTTGTGTGCAATGTTAATTTGGAAACCTGTTTAGTGGTTTCGTTGGTACCGGAAGTGACATATGTTCAAGTGTAACTTGGCACCGAAAGTGACATGTTTAAGAGTAACTTGGCACCAGTGAAACCCGTCATTCCTGCATGCAGGTCTAGTTCTTATTATTATTATTATTATTATTATTATTAGGGTTTCACACTGCGAAGCTTGTGTGAAACACTATTGTTTTTGTTAAAATTATTATTCTTATTATTATTATTATTATTCTTCTTTTGTTTTGAGTAGATCTCAGCAACTACGTGTCGCATCGTTACGATTTCTTCGGTTTTACTGGGAAAGTGGGTGTGACTTAGAGGATAAAGCTATTTTGAACGTTCTGCGACAATGCGAAATGTCCGAAATCACCGAAGTTATCGTTTTTACAAATATTGCGGTAATTTTAACAATAATCATGGGATTTTAACTTTCGATACATTTTGGCATAGCTGGAGACAGGGCACATAGCTGCGCTACTTTCGATTTTTGATTTTCGGCAAATCTTCGAAGATATTAGGCGCCAAATTTCGGAAATTTAAAATTTTACAAAAAACTTTTTTATTTATGAATATTTTTTAGTCGTGTTGTGCACAGAATTAAAGAGTCATCTGACTTGCGCAAAAATGTTAAAAAATTTTGTCTCAGTAGTTTTCCTTGGCCTCCATTGGCTAATTCAGTTTTTCAGTCCTAGATTAATTTTTTATTGTTCGATTTGTATAAAACAAAGTTCATATGCTTCGTTGTCTCAATTGTCATTTTTTTTATTACCAAAAGTATTATCTGTCGGCACCGGAAGTGGCATAATTTTACCAAAAACTACAATTTTGACAGTTAGGTACATTTTTTGAAAACAAATATTATTTTTTTGAAAAATTATATGACTCAAAGAGTGTGTCCTTTAAAGGCGCAAAAAATGTCGGAAGCAGTTTTTTTAATTTCTTTTTCATTTTCTAGCAAATTGGATTAAGAGGTGAAAAAAGGCGTAAAATTGACCCATTTACAACTCATTCAGGCTTTTCAGATTTTAAAATATTTTTACGTAACTTTTATAAACTTGTAGCTATAATCCATACGAAGAGAATGTATGTGAAAATTAGTTTGTAATATAAGCAGTTGCCGAGAAATAGGCAATTTTGCATGAGTCACTTTTCACGTAATTTTGGCTGTAAAAGAATCAATTATTATTCGATTTTCAATTTTCTTTCGCCATTGGATGCCTAATACCATAGTGGACTATGTCAAACCATTTTACCCCTTGCGCTGCCACCGGAAATGACGTCATTTGCTCAAAACTTAAATTTTAGCCTTCAAAAAACAATATTTTATTCAAATGAGTCGTATTTGTTATTTTTTTCAAATTGTGATATTTGATTCTATTGATCAAATAGATTGAACCCATACGATCATACAGATACCACAAAATGGTTTCTAACTTGTACGGTTGCAGAGAAATGGGCGATTTTCCTTAAGTCACTTTTCAAGGTTTTTGGTCTATAAAAGTGTCAGTTATTATTCGATTTTCATAAAATTTTCACCATATGATATCTTGTGTCATTTATGATTTCATAGAACTAATTTAACATTTTCAGTATCACCGGAAGTAATGTCATTTTGGCAAAAACTGTATTTTTAGCCTTCAAAACAGACATTTTTTTCAAATTAGTCTGATTTGTAATATATTTCAAATTATGATATTTGATTCCAATCAACAAATGGATTGAACCCATACGATCATATAGATACCAAAAGATAGTTTTTATCGTGTACGGTTGCCGAGAAATAGACGATTTTCTACAAGTCACTTTTCAAGGTTTTTGGTCTATAAAAGTGGCAATTCTCATTCGATTTACATACAATTTTCGCCATTATGATGCCTTATGCCATTTCTGATTTCATAAAACTAATTGAACATTTTCATTATCAAGTAATGAAATTTTGCCAGGATCACTTACAAGTAACATATATATAAAATGAATTGATATTGCTGGATTTGGTTGATTCTTCGTCCATTTTATTTGATGTTTACAATGCTTATGTGGAAACCTGTTTGATGGTTTCATTGGTATCGGAAGTGACATATGTTTAAGGGTAACGTGGCACCGAAAGTGACGTGGCACCAGTGAAACCCGCCATTCCTGCATGCAGGTCTAGTTCTTCTTTTGTTTTGAGTAGATCTCAGCAACTACGTGTCGCATCGTTACGATTTCTTCGGTTTTACTGGGAAAGTGGGTGTGACTTAGAGGATAAAGCTATTTTGAACGTTCTGCGACAATGCGAAATGTCCGAAATCACCGAAGTTATTGTTTTTACAAATATTGCGGTAATTTTAAAAATAATCATGGGATTTTAACTTTCGATACATTTTGGCATAGCTGGAGACAGGGCACATAGCTGCGCTACTTTCGATTTTTGATTTTCGGCAAATCTTCGAAGATATTAGGCGCCAAATTTCGGAAATTTAAAATTTTACAAAAAACTTTTTTATTTATGAATATTTTTTAGTCGTGTTGTGCACAGAATTAAAGAGTCATCTGACTTGCGCAAAAATGTTAAAAAATTTTGTCTCAGTAATTTTCCTTGGCCTCCATTGGCTAATTCAGTTTTTCAGTCCTAGATTAATTTTTTAATTTTCGATTTGTATAAAACAAAGTTCATATGCTTCGTTGTCTCAATTGTCATTTTTTTTATTACCAAAAGTGTTATCTGTCGGCACCGGAAGTGGCATAATTTTACCAAAAACTACAATTTTGACAGTTAGGTACATTTTTTGAAAACAAATATTATTTTTTTGAAAAATTATATGACTCAAAGAGTGTGTCCTTTAAAGGCGCAAAAAATGTCGGAAGCAGTTTTTTTAATTTCTTTTTCATTTTCTAGCAAATTGGATTAAGAGGTGAAAAAAGGCGTAAAATTGACCTATTTACAACTCATTCAGGCTTTTCAGATTTTAAAATATTTTTACGTAACTTTTATAAACTTGTAGCTATAATACATACGAAGAGAATGTATGTGAAAATTAGTTTGTAATTTAAGCAGTTGCCGAGAAATAGGCAATTTTGCATGAGTCACTTTTCACGTAATTTTGGCTGTAAAAGAATCAATTATTATTCGATTTTCAATTTTCTTTCGCCATTGGATGCCTAATGCCATAGTGGACTATGTCAAACCATTTTACCCCTTGCGCTGCCACCGGAAATGACGTCATTTGCTCAAAACTTAAATTTTAGCCTTCAAAAAACAATATTTTATTCAAATGAGTCGTATTTGTTATTTTTTTCAAATTGTGATATTTGATTCTATTGATCAAATAGATTGAACCCATACGATCATACAGATACCACAAAATGGTTTCTAACTTGTACGGTTGCAGAGAAATGGGCGATTTTCCTTAAGTCACTTTTCAAGGTTTTTGGTCTATAAAAGTGTCAGTTATTATTCGATTTTCATAAAATTTTCACCATATGATATCTTGTGTCATTTATGATTTCATAGAACTAATTTAACATTTTCAGTATCACCGGAAGTAATGTCATTTTGGCAAAAACTGTATTTTTAGCCTTCAAAACAGACATTTTTTTCAAATGAGTCTGATTTGTAATATATTTCAAATTATGATATTTGATTCCAATCAACAAATGGATTGAACCCATACGATCATATAGATACCAAAAGATAGTTTTTATCGTGTACGGTTGCCGAGAAATAGACGATTTTCTACAAGTCACTTTTCAAGGTTTTTGGTCTATAAAAGTGGCAATTCTCATTCGATTTACATACAATTTTCGCCATTATGCTGCCTTATGCCATTTCTGATTTCATAAAACTAATTGAACATTTTCATTATCACCGGAAGTAATGAAATTTTGCCAGGATCACTTACAAGTAACATATATATAAAATGAATTGATATTGCTGGATTTGGTTGATTCTTCGTCCATTTTATTTGATGTTTACAATGCTTATGTGGAAACCTGTTTGATGGTTTCATTGGTATCGGAAGTGACATATGTTTAAGGGTAACGTGGCACCGAAAGTGACGTGGCACCAGTGAAACCCGTCATTCCTGCATGCAGGTCTAGTTAGGGTTTCACACTGCGTAGCTTGTGTGAAACACTATTGTTTTTGTTAAAATTATTATTCTTATTATTATTATTATTATTATTATTATTATTATTCAGATTCCAATTTGAATAGATCTCAGCAACTACGTGTCGCATCGTTACGATTTCTTCGGTTTTACTGGGAAAGTGGGTGTGACTTAGAGGATAAAGCTATTTTGAACGTTCTGCGACAATGCGAAATGTCCGAAATCACCGAAGTTATCGTTTTTAAAAATATTGCAGTAATTTTAACAATAATCATTGGATTTTAACTTTCGATACATTTTGGCATAGCCTGAGACAGGGCACATAGCTACGCTACTTTCGATTTTTGATTTTCGGTAAATCTTCAAAGATATTAGGCGCCAAATTTTGAAAATTTAAAATTTTACAAAAAACTTTTTTATTTATGAATATTTTTTAGTCGTATTATGCACAGAATTAAAGGGTCATCTGACTAGTGCAAAAATGTTAAAGAATTTTGTCTCAGTAATTTACCTTGGCCGCCATTGGCTAATTCAGTTTTTCAGTCCTAGATTAATTTTTTATTGTTCGATTTGTATAAAACAAAGTTCATATGCTTCGTTGTATCAATTGTCGTTTTTTTTATTACCGAAAGTGTTATCTGTCGGCACCGGAAGTGGCATAATTTTACCAAAAACTACAATTTTGACAGTTATTTATGATCTTCATAAACAAATATTATTTTTTTGAAAAATTATATGACTCAAAGAGTGTGCCCTTTCAAGGCGCAAAAAATGTAGGAAGCAGTTTTTTTAATTTCGATTTCATTTTCGAGCAAATTCGATTAAGAGGCTAAAAATGGTGTAAAATTGGCCTATTTACAACCTATTCAGGCTTTTCAGATTTTAAAATATTTCTTCGTAACTTTTATAAACTTGTAGCTATAATCCATACGAAGAAAATGTATGTTAAAATTCGTTTGTAATATAAGCAGTTGCCAAGAAATGGGCAGTTCTGCACAAGTCACTGTTTTCGTTATTTTGCCTGTAAAATAGTCAATTATTATTGGATTTTTATAAAAGTGACATCATTTGATTCAAAAAGCACGTAGCGTCATATCAAGTTGATTACAATTTAAAATTGACACCGGAAGTGACATCATTTGGTCAAAAAATGCATTTTACACTTTTTTAAATCAATGTTTTATTCAACCAAGAATAACTTAATATGTATTAATAATTTTAACTTTTGGTTTAAATTCACATATAAACAAAACTCATATGGTCATATAGATATCATAAAATGGTTTCTAACTTGTTCGGTTGCCGAGAAATAGACGGTTTTCTACAGGTCACTTTTGAAGGTTTCGGGGCCATAAAAGGGTCAATTATTATTCGATTTTCATAAACGTCACACCATGTTATACCTAATGCCATTTGGGATTTCATACAAGTAATTTAAGATTTTCATTATCACCGGAAGTAACGTCATTTTGGCAAAAACTGTATTTTTAGCCTCCAAAACAGATATTTTATTCAAATGAGTCTGTTTTGAAATCTTTTTCAAATTATGGTATTTGATGCCAATCAACAAATAGAATGAACCCATACGATCATACAGATACCACAAAATGGTTTCTAACTTGTACGGTTGCCGAGAAATAGCCGATTTTTTACAAGTCACTTTTCAAGTTTTTTGGTCTTTAAAAGTGGCAATTATTATTCGATTTACATAAAATTTTCACTATATGATATCGTATGCCATTTCTGATTTCATAAGACTAATTGAACATTTGCATTAACACCGGGAGTAATTTAATTTTGTCAAGATCATTTACAAGTAACAAATGTATAAAATGAATTGATATTGCTGGATTTTGTTGATTCTACGTCTATTTTATTTGTGTGCAATGTTAATTTGGAAAACTGTTTAGTAGTTTCGCTGGTACCGGAAGTGACATATGTTCAGGGGTAACTTGGCACCGGAAGTGACATGTTTAAGGGTAACATGGCACCAGTGAAACCCGTCATTCCTGCATGCAGGTCTAGTTATTATTATTATTATTATTATTATTATTATTATTATTATTATTCAGATTCCAATTTGAATAGATCTCAGCAACTACGTGTCGCATCGTTACGATTTCTTCGGTTTTACTGGGAAAGTGGGTGTGACTTAGAGGATAAAGCTATTTTGAACGTTCTGCGACAATGCGAAAAGTCCGAAATCACCGAAGTTATCGTTTTTGAAAATATTGCAGTAATTTTAACAATAATCATTGGATTTTAACTTTCGATACATTTTGGCATAGCCTGAGACAGGGCACATAGCTACGCTACTTTCGATTTTTGATTTTCGGCAAATCTTCGAAGATATTAGGCGCCAAATTTCGAAAATTTAAAATTTTACAAAAAACTTTTTTATTTATGAATATTTTTTAGTCGTATTATGCACAGAATTAAAGAGTCATCTGACTAGTGCAAAAATGTTAAAAAATTTTGTCTCAGTAATTTACCTTGGCCGCCATTGGCTAATTCAGTTTTTCAGTCCTAGATTAATTTTTTATTGTTCGATTTGTATAAAACAAAGTTCATATGCTTCGTTGTATCAATTGTCATTTTTTTTATTACCAAAAGTGTTATCTGTCGGCACCGGAAGAGGCATAATTTTACCAAAAACTACAATTTTGACAGTTATTTTCCTTCTTCGAAAACAAATATTATTTTTTGGAAAAATTATTTGACTCAAAGAGTGTGCCCTTTCAAGGCGCAAAAAATGTAGGAAGCAGTTTTTTTAATTTCGATTTCATTTTCGAGCAAATTCGATTAAGAGGCTAAAAATGGTGTAAAATTGGCCTATTTACAACCTATTCAGGCTTTTCAGATTTTAAAATATTTCTTCGTAACTTTTATAAACTTGTAGCTATAATCCATACGAAGAAAATGTATGTTAAAATTCGTTTGTAATATAAGCAGTTACCAAGAAATGGGCAGTTCTGTACAAGTCACTGTTTTCGTTATTTTGCCTGTAAAATAGTCAATTATGATTTGATTTTTATAAAAGTGACATCATTTGATTCAAAAAGCACGTAGCGTCATATCAAGTTGATTACAATTTAAAATTGACACCGGAAGTGACATCATTTGGTCAAAAAATGCATTTTAAACTTTTTTAAATCAATGTTTTATTCAACTAAGAATAACTTAATATGTATTAATAATTTTAACTTTTGGTTTAAATTCACATATAAACAAAACACATATGGTCATATAGATATCATAAAATGGTTTCTAACTTGTTCGGTTGCCGAGAAATAGACGGTTTTCTACAGGTCACTTTTGAAGGTTTCGGGGCCATAAAAGGGTCAATTATTATTCGATTTTCATAAACGTCACACCATGTTATACCTAATGTCATTTGGGATTTCATACAAGTAATTTAAGATTTTCATTATCACCGGAAGTAACGTCATTTTGGCAAAAACTGTATTTTTAGCCTCCAAAACAGATATTTTATTCAAATGAGTCTGTTTTGAAATCTTTTTCAAATTATGGTATTTGATGCCAATCAACAAATAGAATGAACCCATACGATCATACAGATACCACAAAATGGTTTCTAACTTGTACGGTTGCCGAGAAATAGCCGATTTTCTACAAGTCACTTTTCAAGTTTTTTGGTCTTTAAAAGTGGCAATTATTATTCGATTTACATAAAATTTTCACTATATGATATCGTATGCCATTTCTGATTTCATAAGACTAATTGAACATTTGCATTAACACCGGGAGTAATTTAATTTTGTCAAGATCATTTACAAGTAACAAATGTATAAAATGAATTGATATTGCTGGATTTTGTTGATTCTGCGCCCATTTTATTTGTGTGCAATGTTAATTTGGAAACCTGTTTAGTGGTTTCGCTGGTACCGGAAGTGACATATGTTCAAGGGTAACTTGGCACCGGAAGTGACATGCTTAAGAGTAACTTGGCAACAGTGAAACCCGTCATTCCTGCATGCAGGTCTAGTTCTTATTATTATTATTATTATTATTATTATTCAGATTCCAATTTGAATAGATCTCAGCAACTACGTGTCGCATCGTTACGATTTCTTCGGTTTTACTGGGAAAGTGGGTGTGACTTAGAGGATAAAGCTATTTTGAACGTTCTGCGACAATGCGAAATGTCCGAAATCACCGAAGTTATCGTTTTTAAAAATATTGCAGTAATTTTAACAATAATCATTGGATTTTAACTTTCGATACATTTTGGCATAGCCTGAGACAGGGCACATAGCTACGCTACTTTCGATTTTTGATTTTCGGCAAATCTTCGAAGATATTAGGCGCCAAATTTCGAAAATTTAACATTTTACAAAAAACTTTTTTATTTATGAATATTTTTTAGTCGTATTGTGCACAGAATTAAAGGGTCATCTGACTAGTGCAAAAATGTTAAAAAATTTTGTCTCAGTAATTTACCTTGGCCGCCATTGGCTAATTCAGTTTTTCAGTCCTAGATTAATTTTTTATTGTTCGATTTGTATAAAACAAAGTTCATATGCTTCGTTGTATCAATTGTCGTTTTTTTTATTACCAAAAGTGTTATCTGTCGGCACCGGAAGTGGCATAATTTTACCAAAAACTACAATTTTGACAGTTATTTACGATCTTCATAAACAAATATTATTTTTTTGAAAAATTATATGACTCAAAGAGTGTGCCCTTTCAAGGCGCAAAAAATGTAGGAAGCAGTTTTTTTAATTTCGATTTCATTTTCGAGCAAATTCGATTAAGAGGCTAAAAATGGTGTAAAATTGGCCTATTTACAACCTATTCAGGCTTTTCAGATTTTAAAATATTTCTTCGTAACTTTTATAAACTTGTAGCTATAATCCATACGAAGAAAATGTATGTTAAAATTCGTTTGTAATATAAGCAGTTGCCAAGAAATGGGCAGTTCTGCATAAGTCACTGTTTTCGTTATTTTGCCTGTAAAATAGTCAATTATTATTGGATTTTTATAAAAGTGACATCATTTGATTCAAAAAGCACGTAGCGTCATATCAAGTTGATTACAATTTAAAATTGACACCGGAAGTGACATCATTTGGTCAAAAAATGCATTTTACACTCTTTTAAATCAATGTTTTATTCAACCAAGAATAACTTAATATGTATTAATAATTTTAACTTTTGGTTTAAATTCACATATAAACAAAACTCATATGGTCATATAGATATCATAAAATGGTTTCTAACTTGTTCGGTTGCCGAGAAATAGACGGTTTTCTACAGGTCACTTTTGAAGGTTTCGGGGCCATAAAAGGGTCAATTATTATTCGATTTTCATAAACGTCACACCATGTTATACCTAATGCCATTTGGGATTTCATACAAGTAATTTAAGATTTTCATTATCACCGGAAGTAACGTCATTTTGGCAAAAACTGTATTTTTAGCCTCCAAAACAGATATTTTATTCAAATGAGTCTGTTTTGAAATCTTTTTCAAATTATGGTATTTGATGCCAATCAACAAATAGAATGAACCCATACGATCATACAGATACCACAAAATGGTTTCTAACTTGTACGGTTGCCGAGAAATAGCCGATTTTCTACAAGTCACTTTTCAAGTTTTTTGGTCTTTAAAAGTGGCAATTATTATTCGATTTAACGTTTTTATTTATAAATATTATTTAGTCGTGTTGTGCACAGAATTAAAGAGTCATCTGACTAGCGCAAAAATGTTAAAAAAATTTGTCTCAGTAATTTTCCTTGGCCGCCATTAGCTAATTCAGTTTTTCAGTCCTAGATTAATTTTTTATTGTTCGATTTGTATAAAACAAAGTTCATATGCTTCGTTGTCCCAATTGTTATTTTTTTTATTACCAAAAGTGTTATCTAGCAAATTGGATTAAGGGGTGAAAAAAGGCGTAAAATTGACCTATTTACAACCCATTCAGGCTTTTCAGATTTTAAAATTTTTTTACTTAACTTTTATAAACCTGTCACTATAATCCATACGAAGAGAATGTATGTTAAAATTAGTTTCTAATATAAGCAGTTGCCGAGAAATGGGCAGTTTTGCATAAGTCACTGTTTTCGTAATGTTGCCTGTAAAATAGTCAATTATTAATGGATATTCACAAAAGTGACATCATTTGATTCAAAAAGCAAGTGTGCGTCATATCATGTTGATTACTATTTAAAATTGACACCGGAAGTGACGTCATTTAGTCAAAAACTCAATTTTTAACTTTTAAAATCGATCTTTTTTTCAACCAAGAATTATGTCACATGTAATAATAAAATTAACTTTTGGTTTAAATTCACATATTAACAAAACTCATACGGTCAAATAGATATCATAAAATTGTTTCTAACTTGTTCGGTTGTCGAGATATAGGCGATTTTCTGAAAGTCACTTTTGAAGGTTTTTGGCCCATAAAAGTGTCAATTATTATTTGATTTTCATAAAATTTTCACCCTTTGAAGCCTAATGTCATAGACGATGTTATAAAACTAATTTAACGTTTTCATTATCACCGGAAGTAGCGTCATTTTGGCAAAAACTGTATTTTAAGCCTTCAAAACCGATATTTTATTCAAATGAGTCTGATTTGTAATGTTTATACAATTATGATATTTGATTCCAATCAACAAATAGATTAAACCCATACGGTCATATAAATACCAAAAAATGGTTTCTAACTTGTACGGTTGCCGAGAAATAGACGATTTTCTACACGTCACTTTTCAAGGTTTTTGGTCTATAAAAGTGGAAATTATTATTCGATTTACATAAAATTTTCACCATATGATGCCTTATGCCATTTCTGATTTCATAAGACTAAGGGAACATTTACATTATCACCGGAAGTACTGTTATTTTGTCAGGATCAATTACATGTAACAAATGTATAAAATAAAATTGCTGGATTTGTTTGATTCTGTTTCCATTTTATTTGATGTGTGCAATGCTTATGTGGAAACCTGTATATTGGTTTCATTGGTACCGGAAAGGACATATGTTCAAGGGTAACGTAGCACCAAAAGTGACACAAGTTCAAGTTCAAAGGTAACATGGCAAAAGTGAAACCCGTCATTCCTGCATGCAGGTCTAGTTATTAGGCTTTCAGACTTTCGTCTGAAAGCCTATTGAGATTACTAAAATTATTATTAGGCTTTCAGACTTTCGTCTGAAAGCCTATTGAGATTACTAAAATTATTATTATTATTATTATTTACCGCGGGGGCCTAGATCTCCATGATCGAAAACAGATATCGATCTGGAATTAGATTTTCTATTGGGAAACCATGTGGTGGCTACTGCATAAAATATTTTTGAAATTTCTGCGCATACCGGAAGTGACCGAACTTTGTACGTTGTCAAAAAATTGAAAATCGGCCATAGTTTCGTCAATATTTTATCCATAATCAAACAAATTACATTTTTGGAATCCCTGAATCTTTTCTGAGACCATGGCTATCTCACATTTTTCAATTTCGAACATTCGTCTATGACTTTTATCGTTCGAAAATTGAAAACATGTTGTTTACAAGACAATTTTTGTTATTTTTCAAAATTTTCAAATTTAACCTACATTTTTGGATACCTGAAGTCCATCTGATTCCAGTAATATAAGTTTCATTCAGAGTTATCACCCTTTATTTTTCGATTTTTTTCGAATTTTCTTCCCATTTTGTGAGCTCAGGTTTCGTTTTATGGCAGAATTGACGTTTCTGAAACTTCTGGAACATGAAGTTATAGTCCAATACCAACTTATAAAGCAATTTCGACAAGAATCCTTAAACCGGAAGTGGTCGAAATAATGTGCAATATTTTGGAAAAAATGCAAAAAATGGATATTTTTGGGGAAAACGCTATTTCTCCGTCCGATATCAATGGATTAAACGAATGAAGGTATCGTTTAATGGCACGATTGTTGGACTATCATATGATACCCCATTCATACGGATACTATGAACAGACAGCAAAATATGGCACGCTGAAAATCAAGTATTTTCTGATTTGGAGCGTTTTTGGACGCCTGTATCTCGAAAACTTAACCTACAATTTTTTTTTAATTTTTTCTACCGAGAGTCCTTTTGGAGGTTTTTTGCATGAAGCCATCCAATAAGACTTTGAAATGTCTGGAATAGGATAAAAAAGGGACTGAAAATCGAAAAAAGTCGAAAAATCGTGAAATTTTGGAAAATGCTCTACTATTTTTTTATTTTAAGAGATTTTTAAAAAAAGGTTGTATATTCAGATAGCTGACCTAATTACGATTCTAACGATGTATAATATGTATGTAATTATTGAAATTTAATTTTCGATATTTTAAATTTTTTGCATTTTTGGCACTTTTGAACATAGGATTTCTCAGGGGCATTTTATCTGATCAGATAATGTAATATATCATTACAGAGCCCTGTGGCTATTTTAGTGCGCAAACCGGCTATTAAAACTATTCCGACAATAATAACCATACCGGAAGTATTCAAAAAATGAAAAAAAAGAGTAAAAACATTGTCGCACTTGCAAAAAACTTGATTTCTCCCTTACGTAATAGCGGACCAAAAGAACTAAAGTGTCGCTGGTTAGCCCTCTCAATGGACCATCATATGGTATCGAAATAATACGATTTTGATGGTAAGGAAATAAATTATTGTATGTCAAAAATCTAGTATTTTCCGATTTTTTAACATTCTGAGACGCCCTTTTCTCGAAAACGACGCCTACGAATTTTCTTAAACTTTTCTTACTCAAGGTCCTATCGGTTGTCTATATAGTGAATCCAAAATGAAAAGCATTGAAATAATATAGGTGGTCCAAAAATGGCATCAAACTTTGAAAAAAATTGAAAAATCATTAAATTTTTGTAAACGCTCTTTAATTTATCTTTTTTTCCAAAACTACTCAATGGATGTTTCTGACACTACTGGTACAGAAAGTTAAGTATCGAAAGAACTCCGTAAAGCTATCGCGACAATGATCGTAAAACCGGAAGTAGTCGAAAAAATGTCCGATATTTTGAAAAAAATTAATTTTTTTACGAATACTTTTTTTATTTATTAATATTTTTTGATGATATTTTACACAGGGTTAAAATATCATCGTACTTGAGCAGAAATGAGAAAAAAAATTGTCTCGGTAATTTGCGTTAGCCGCCATCGGCTAATTTAGTTTTTCGTACCCAGAAAAATTATTTATTGTTCGATTTGTATAAAACAAAGTTCATATGCTCCGTGGTCCCAATTGTATTTTTTTTTGTTACGGTGAAATTTTTCTGTCGGCAACGGAAGTGACATAATATTAACAAAAACTACAATTTTGACAGTTCGGTACCACTTTTTGAAAGCAAATATTTTTTTTTTCAAAACTGATATAACTAAAAGGATGCACCCTGCAAAGATGCACAAAATCCTTAGCTCAGATTTATTAATTTCAATTTCATTTTCGGGCTATTTCGAATAAAATGTAAAATAAAGTGTAAAATTCAGTTATTTACAATTCATTCAGCGTCTTCTATTTTGAAATATTTATTTGTAATTTTCATAAACTCGTAGCAATAATCCAGACGAAGAGAATGTATGCGAAAATTAGTTTGTAATATGAGCAGTTGCCGAGAAATATGCAATTTTGCATGCATCACTTTTCACGTTATTTTGCCTATAGAAGAGTGGATTATCATTCGATTTGCAATATTGTTTTTCCATTTGATGCCTAATGCCAATTTGGACTAGGTCAAGCCAATTTTACATTTTCACTGTGACCGGAAATGACGTCATTTGGGCAAAAACTGTATTTTTAACCCAAAAAACAAATATTTTATTCAAATGAATCTGCCTTATAATATTTTTAAAATTATGATATTTGATTCCCATCAACGAATAGAATGAAGCCATACGACCATACAGATACCACAAAATGGTTTCTAAATTGTATGGTTACAGAGAAATAGGCGATCTTCAATAAGTCACTTTTCAAGGTTTTTGGTCTATAAAAGTGTCAATTATTATTCGATTTTTATAATTTTTTTACCATTTGATGCCTTATGCCATTTATGACTTCTATGAACTACGTTAACATTTTCAATATCACCGGAAGTAATGTAATTTTTGCAAAAAACGTATTTTTAGCCTTCAAAACAAACATTTTTTTGAAGGGATTTATATTTATTATTCGTTTAACTTTATAACGTCTGACTCTAATGGGCAGTAAGACTGAATCAATACCATCATATTGATATCAAGAAAAGGCTTCTAGCATGTTCCCTTGTCGAATAATAACCAATTTTCCGAGGGTCACTTTTTAGTTTTTTACCTTCTTAATTTCAGTTCATGGGTTATAGGTTAATTATTTATTGCCCGATGTCTATGAAAAAAAGTTTGTATTTTGTATGTTGCGAATTTTCGACTTATTTTTCACCTATAAAAATTTCTTTCGGCACCGGAAGTGACGTAATTTTGCCATAATTTACAATTTTGACCGGTCTTTTCGCCAGCAAATATTACTTTTACATATGATAGAGGGTGTCACTGAAACAAAACAACTAATGTATAGTTTGGTAGCTCAATGGATCGGCTATGGTATAATTAACTTCCTGTATGATTCCTGAAAGCCGGTTCAGTGCTGCTTGCAGGTCTAGTTATTATTATTATTTACCGCGGGGGCCTAGATCTCCATGATCGAAAACAGATATCGATCTGGAATTAGATTTTCTATCGGGAAACCATGTGGTGGCTACTGCATAAAATATTTTTGAAATTTCTGCGCATACCGGAAGTGACCGAACTTTGTACGTTGTCAAAAAATTGAAAATCGGCCATAGTTTCGTCAATATTTTATCCATAATCAAACAAATTACATTTTTGGAATCCCTGAATCTTTTCTGAGACCATGGCTATCTCACATTTTTCAATTTCGAACATTCGTCTATGACTTTTATCGTTCGAAAATTGAAAACATGTTGTTTACAAGACAATTTTTGTTATTTTTCAAAATTTTCAAATTTAACCTACATTTTTGGATACCTGAAGTCCATCTGATTCCAGTAATATAAGTTTCATTCAGAGTTATCACCCTTTATTTTTCGATTTTTTTCGAATTTTCTTCCCATTTTGTGAGCTCAGGTTTCGTTTTATGGCAGAATTGACGTTTCTGAAACTTCTGGAACATGAAGTTATAGTCCAATACCAACTTATAAAGCAATTTCGACAAGAATCCTTAAACCGGAAGTGGTCGAAATAATGTGCAATATTTTGGAAAAAATGCAAAAAATGGATATTTTTGGGGAAAACGCTATTTCTCCGTCCGATATCAATGGATTAAACGAATGAAGGTATCGTTTAATGGCACGATTGTTGGACTATCATATGATACCCCATTCATACGGATACTATGAACAGACAGCAAAATATGGCACGCTGAAAATCAAGTATTTTCTGATTTGGAGCGTTTTTGGACGCCTGTATCTCGAAAACTTAACCTACAATTTTTTTTTAATTTTTTCTACCGAGAGTCCTTTTGGAGGTATTTTGCATGAAGCCATCCAATAAGACTTTGAAATGTCTGGAATAGGATAAAAAAGGGACTGAAAATCGAAAAAAGTCGAAAAATCGTGAAATTTTGGAAAATGCTCTACTATTTTTTTATTTTAAGAGATTTTTAAAAAAAGGTTGTATATTCAGATAGCTGACCTAATTACGATTCTAACGATGTATAATATGTATGTAATTATTGAAATTTAATTTTCGATATTTTAAATTTTTTGCATTTTTGGCACTTTTGAACATAGGATTTCTCAGGGGCATTTTATCTGATCAGATAATGTAATATATCATTACAGAGCCCTGTGGCTATTTTAGTGCGCAAACCGGCTATTAAAACTATTCCGACAATAATAACCATACCGGAAGTATTCAAAAAATGAAAAAAAAGAGTAAAAACATTGTCGCACTTGCAAAAAACTTGATTTCTCCCTTACGTAATAGCGGACCAAAAGAACTAAAGTGTCGCTGGTTAGCCCTCTCAATGGACCATCATATGGTATCGAAATAATACGATTTTGATGGTAAGGAAATAAATTATTGTATGTCAAAAATCTAGTATTTTCCGATTTTTTAACATTCTGAGACGCCCTTTTCTCGAAAACGACGCCTACGAATTTTCTTAAACTTTTCTTACTCAAGGTCCTATCGGTTGTCTATATAGTGAATCCAAAATGAAAAGCATTGAAATAATATAGGTGGTCCAAAAATGGCATCAAACTTTGAAAAAAATTGAAAAATCATTAAATTTTTGTAAACGCTCTTTAATTTATCTTTTTTTCCAAAACTACTCAATGGATGTTTCTGACACTTCTGGTACAGAAAGTTAAGTATCGAAAGAACTCCGTAAAGCTATCGCGACAATGATCGTAAAACCGGAAGTAGTCGAAAAAATGTCCGATATTTTGAAAAAAATTAATTTTTTTACGAATACTTTTTTTATTTATGAATATTTTTTGATGATATTTTACACAGGGTTAAAATATCATCGTACTTGAGCAGAAATGAGAAAAAAAATTGTCTCGGTAATTTGCGTTAGCCGCCATCGGCTAATTTAGTTTTTCGTACCCAGAAAAATTATTTATTGTTCGATTTGTATAAAACAAAGTTCATATGCTCCGTGGTCCCAATTGTATTTTTTTTTGTTACGGTGAAATTTTTCTGTCGGCAACGGAAGTGACATAATATTAACAAAAACTACAATTTTGACAGTTCGGTACCACTTTTTGAAAGCAAATATTTTTTTTTTCAAAACTGATATAACTAAAAGGATGCACCCTGCAAAGATGCACAAAATCCTTAGCTCAGATTTATTAATTTCAATTTCATTTTCGGGCAATTTCGAATAAAATGTAAAATAAAGTGTAAAATTCAGTTATTTACAATTCATTCAGCGTCTTCTATTTTGAAATATTTATTTGTAATTTTCATAAACTCGTAGCAATAATCCAGACGAAGAGAATGTATGCGAAAATTAGTTTGTAATATGAGCAGTTGCCGAGAAATATGCAATTTTGCATGCATCACTTTTCACGTTATTTTGCCTATAGAAGAGTGGATTATCATTCGATTTGCAATATTGTTTTTCCATTTGATGCCTAATGCCAATTTGGACTAGGTCAAGCCAATTTTACATTTTCACTGTGACCGGAAATGACGTCATTTGGGCAAAAACTGTATTTTTAACCCAAAAAACAAATATTTTATTCAAATGAATCTGCCTTATAATATTTTTAAAATTATGATATTTGATTCCCATCAACGAATAGAATGAAGCCATACGACCATACAGATACCACAAAATGGTTTCTAAATTGTATGGTTACAGAGAAATAGGCGATCTTCAATAAGTCACTTTTCAAGGTTTTTGGTCTATAAAAGTGTCAATTATTATTCGATTTTTATAATTTTTTTACCATTTGATGCCTTATGCCATTTATGACTTCTATGAACTACGTTAACATTTTCAATATCACCGGAAGTAATGTAATTTTTGCAAAAAACGTATTTTTAGCCTTCAAAACAAACATTTTTTTGAAGGGATTTATATTTATTATTCGTTTAACTTTATAACGTCTGACTCTAATGGGCAGTAAGACTGAATCAATACCATCATATTGATATCAAGAAAAGGCTTCTAGCATGTTCCCTTGTCGAATAATAACCAATTTTCCGAGGGTCACTTTTTAGTTTTTTACCTTCTTAATTTCAGTTCATGGGTTATAGGTTAATTATTTATTGCCCGATGTCTATGAAAAAAAGTTTGTATTTTGTATGTTGCGAATTTTCGACTTATTTTTCACCTATAAAAATTTCTTTCGGCACCGGAAGTGACGTAATTTTGCCATAATTTACAATTTTGACCGGTGTTTTCGCCAGCAAATATTACTTTTACATATGATAGAGGGTGTCACTGAAACAAAACAACTAATGTATAGTTTGGTAGCTCAATGGATCGGCTATGGTATAATTAACTTCCTGTATGATTCCTGAAAGCCGGTTCAGTGCTGCTTGCAGGTCTAGTTATTATTATTAGGGTTTCACACTGCGTAGCTTGTGTGAAACACTATTGTTTTTGTTAAAATTATTATTCTTATTATTATTATTATTATTATTATTATTCAGATTCCAATTTGAATAGATCTCAGCAACTACGTGTCGCATCGTTACGATTTCTTCGGTTTTACTGGGAAAGTGGGTGTGACTTAGAGGATAAAGCTATTTTGAACGTTCTGCGACAATGCGAAATGTCCGAAATCACCGAAGTTATCGTTTTTAAAAATATTGCAGTAATTTTAACAATAATCATTGGATTTTAACTTTCGATACATTTTGGCATAGCCTGAGACAGGGCACATAGCTACGCTACTTTCGATTTTTGATTTTCGGCAAATCTTCGAAGATATTAGGCGCCAAATTTCGAAAATTTAAAATTTTACAAAAAACTTTTTTATTTATGAATATTTTTTAGTCGTATTGTGCACAGAATTAAAGGGTCATCTGACTAGTGCAAAAATGTTAAAAAATTTTGTCTCAGTAATTTACCTTGGCCGCCATTGGCTAATTCAGTTTTTCAGTCCTAGATTAATTTTTTATTGTTCGATTTGTATAAAACAAAGTTCATATGCTTCGTTGTATCAATTGTCGTTTTTTTTATTACCGAAAGTGTTATCTGTCGGCACCGGAAGTGGCATAATTTTACCAAAAACTACAATTTTGACAGTTATTTACGATCTTCATAAACAAATATTATTTTTTTGAAAAATTATATGACTCAAAGAGTGTGCCCTTTCAAGGCGCAAAAAATGTAGGAAGCAGTTTTTTTAATTTCGATTTCATTTTCGAGCAAATTCGATTAAGAGGCTAAAAATGGTGTAAAATTGTCCTATTTACAACCTATTCAGGCTTTTCAGATTTTAAAATATTTCTTCGTAACTTTTATAAACTTGTAGCTATAATCCATACGAAGAAAATGTATGTTAAAATTCGTTTGTAATATAAGCAGTTGCCAAGAAATGGGCAGTTCTGCATAAGTCACTGTTTTCGTTATTTTGCCTGTAAAATAGTCAATTATTATTGGATTTTTATAAAAGTGACATCATTTGATTCAAAAAGCACGTAGCGTCATATCAAGTTGATTACAATTTAAAATTGACACCGGAAGTGACATCATTTGGTCAAAAAATGCATTTTACACTTTTTTAAATCAATGTTTTATTCAACCAAGAATAACTTAATATGTATTAATAATTTTAACTTTTGGTTTAAATTCACATATAAACAAAACTCATATAGTCATATAGATATCATAAAATGGTTTCTAACTTGTTCGGTTGCCGAGAAATAGACGGTTTTCTACAGGTCACTTTTGAAGGTTTCGGGGCCATAAAAGGGTCAATTATTATTCGATTTTCATAAACGTCACACCATGTTATACCTAATGCCATTTGGGATTTCATACAAGTAATTTAAGATTTTCATTATCACCGGAAGTAACGTCATTTTGGCAAAAACTGTATTTTTAGCCTCCAAAACAGATATTTTATTCAAATGAGTCTGTTTTGAAATCTTTTTCAAATTATGGTATTTGATGCCAATCAACAAATAGAATGAACCCATACGATCATACAGATACCACAAAATGGTTTCTAACTTGTACGGTTGCCGAGAAATAGCCGATTTTCTACAAGTCACTTTTCAAGTTTTTTAGTCTTTAAAAGTGGCAATTATTATTCGATTTAACGTTTTTATTTATAAATATTATTTAGTCGTGTTGTGCACAGAATTAAAGAGTCATCTGACTAGCGCAAAAATGTTAAAAAAATTTGTCTCAGTAATTTTCCTTGGCCGCCATTAGCTAATTCAGTTTTTCAGTCCTAGATTAATTTTTTATTGTTCGATTTGTATAAAACAGAGTTCATATGCTTCGTTGTCCCAATTGTTATTTTTTTTATTACCAAAAGTGTTATCTAGCAAATTGGATTAAGGGGTGAAAAAAGGCGTAAAATTGACCTATTTACAACCCATTCAGGCTTTTCAGATTTTAAAATTTTTTTACTTAACTTTTATAAACCTGTCACTATAATCCATACGAAGAGAATGTATGTTAAAATTAGTTTCTAATATAAGCAGTTGCCGAGAAATGGGCAGTTTTGCATAAGTCACTGTTTTCGTAATGTTGCCTGTAAAATAGTCAATTATTAATGGATATTCACAAAAGTGACACCATTTGATTCAAAAAGCAAGTGTGCGTCATATCATGTTGATTACTATTTAAAATTGACACCGGAAGTGACGTCATTTAGTCAAAAACTAAATTTTTAACTTTTAAAATCGATCTTTTTTTCAACCAAGAATTATGTCACATGTAATAATAAAATTAACTTTTGGTTTAAATTCACATATTAACAAAACTCATACGGTCAAATAGATATCATAAAATTGTTTCTAACTTGTTCGGTTGTCGAGATATAGGCGATTTTCTGAAAGTCACTTTTGAAGGTTTTTGGCCCATAAAAGTGTCAATTATTATTTGATTTTTATAAAATTTTCACCCTTTGAAGCCTAATGTCATAGACGATGTTATAAAACTAATTTAACGTTTTCATTATCACCGGAAGTAGCGTCATTTTGGCAAAAACTGTATTTTAAGCCTTCAAAACCGATATTTTATTCAAATGAGTCTGATTTGTAATGTTTATACAATTATGATATTTGATTCCAATCAACAAATAGATTAAACCCATACGGTCATATAAATACCAAAAAATGGTTTCTAACTTGTACGGTTGCCGAGAAATAGACGATTTTCTACACGTCACTTTTCAAGGTTTTTGGTCTATAAAAGTGGAAATTATTATTCGATTTACATAAAATTTTCACCATATGATGCCTTATGCCATTTCTGATTTCATAAGACTAAGGGAACATTTACATTATCACCGGAAGTACTGTTATTTTGTCAGGATCAATTACATGTAACAAATGTATAAAATAAAATTGCTGGATTTGTTTGATTCTGTTTCCATTTTATTTGATGTGTGCAATGCTTATGTGGAAACCTGTATATTGGTTTCATTGGTACCGGAAAGGACATATGTTCAAGGGTAACGTAGCACCAAAAGTGACACAAGTTCAAGTTCAAAGGTAACATGGCAAAAGTGAAACCCGTCATTCCTGCATGCAGGTCTAGTTATTATTATTATTATTATTCAGATTCCAATTTGAGTAGATCTCAGCAACTACGTGTCGCATCGTTACGATTTCTTCGGTTTTACTGGGAAAGTGGGTGTGACTTAGAGGATAAAGCTATTTTGAACGTTCTGCGACAATGCGAAATGTCCGAAATCACCGAAGTTATCGTTTTTGAAAATATTGCAGTAATTTTAACAATAATCATTGGATTTTAACTTTCGATACATTTTGGCATAGTCTGAGACAGGGCACATAGCTACGCTACTTTCGATTTTTGATTTTCGGCAAATCTTCGAAGATATTAGGCGCCAAATTTCGAAAATTTAAAATTTTACAAAAAACTTTTTTATTTATTAATATTTTTTAGTCGTATTGTGCACAGAATTAAAGAGTCATCTGACTAGCGCAAAAATGTTAAAAATTTTTGTCTCAGTAATTTTCCTTGGCCGCCATTGGCTAATTCAGTTTTTCAGTCCTAGATTAATTTTTTATTGTTCGATTTGTATAAAACAAAGTTCATATGCTTCGTTGTCTCAATTGTCATTTTTTTTATTACCGAAAGTGTTATCTGTCGGCACCGGAAGTGGCATAATTTTACCAAAAACTACAATTTTGACAGTTTTTTACGATCTTCAAAAACAAATATTATTTTTTTGAAAAATTATATGACTCAAAGAGTGTGTCCTTTCAAGGCGCAAAAAATGGCGGAAGCAGTTTTTTTAATTTCTATTTCATTTTCTAGCAAATTGGATTAAGGGGTGAAAAAAGGCGTAAAATTGACCTATTTACAACCCATTCAGGCTTTTCAGATTTTAAAATATTTTTACATAACTTTTATAAACTTGTAGCTATAATCCATACGAAGAGAATGTATGTAAAAATTAGTTTGTAATATAAGCAGTTGCCGAGAAAAGGGCAGTTTTGCATAAGTCACTGTTTTCGCAATTTTGCCTGTAAAATAGTCAATTATTAATGGATATTCACAAAAGTGACATCATTTGATTCAGAAAGCAAGTGTGCGTTATATCATGTTGATTACTATTTAAAATTGACACCGGAAGTTACGTCATTTAGTCAAAAACTCAATTTTTAACTTTTGAAATCGATATTTTTTTCAACCAAGAATTATGTCACATATAATAATAAAATCAACTTTTGGTTTAAATTCACATATTAACAAAACTCATACGGTCAAAAAGATATCATAAGATTGTTTCTAACTTGTTCGGTTGCCGAGATATAGGCGATTTTCTAAAAGTCACTTTTGAAGGTTTTTGGCCCATAAAAGTGTTAATTATTATTCGATTTTCATAAAATTTTCACCCTTTGAAGCCTAATGTCATAGACGATGTTATAAAACTAATTTAACGTTTTCATTATCACCGGAAGTAACGTCATTTTTGCAAAAACTGTATTTTAAGCCTTCAAAACAGATATTTTATTCAAATGAGTCTGATTTGTAATGTTTATACAATTATGATATTTGATTCCAATCAACAAATAGATTAAACCCATACGGTCATATAAATACCAAAAAATGGTTTCTAACTTGTACGGTTGCCGAGAAATAGACGATTTTCTACACGTCACTTTTCAAGGTTTTTGGTCTATAAAAGTGGCAATTATTATTCGATTTACATAAAATTTTCACCATGAGATGCCTTATGCCATTTCTGATTTCATAAAACTAATGGAACATTTACATTATCACCGGAAGTACTGTAATTTTGTCAGGATCAATTACATGTAACAAATGTATAAAATGAAATGATATTGCTGGGTTTGTTTGTTTCTGTTTCCATTTTATTTGATGTGTGCAATGCTTATGTGGAAACCTGTATATTGGTTTCATTGGTACCGGAAGTGACATATGTTCAAGGGTAACGTGGCACCGAAAGTGACACAAGTTCAAGTTCAAAGGTAACATGGCACCAGTGAAACCCGTCATTCCTGCATGCAGGTCTAGTTTCGATTGCTTTTTATAAAATAATAACATTTCGTTCGAGCGTTTAAATTCATCGTCCAATACCGCGCATAGAGTCGAATCGGTCTAGCTACGCAGTCAGCACACTTTGAACCCAATCGGCTTAGCTTAGCAGTGGGACCTTTTCTTAATTTTCGGGAAAAAAAATGTCTGAAATGCTACCTGGCTGCATTCTATTTTACAAAATATAGTGGCAAAAATATTCATTCACTTTAAGTCACTCTTACTCCGCCCGCTCGACACTTTCTTCTCTGGTCGGATAAACTAGTGATTTGGCGACAGGCGGCATCGGTTAAGCTCTATTTATCTCGACGATCAATGCCTGAAATACTGCCAGACTGCATTTCGGGCCGTCTACTTTTCAAATTTTCGTTGAGGTTCGCAAGTCCGTTTATTTCACAAAATATAGTGGCGAAAATATTCATTCACTTTGAGTCACTCACTCCGCCCGTTTGTCACTTTCTTCTCTGGTCGAATAAACTAGTAATTTGGCGACAGGCGGTATCTTTATCTCGACGATCAATGCCTGAAATACTGCCAGACTGCATTTCGGGCAGTCTACTTTTCAAATTATTGGGGACTTCATTGAGTTTCAGGTGACACTTTCCTCTCTGGGGTCGGAAAGACTAGTGATCAGGCCACAGGTGACATCCAATCAGCTCCATTTATCTCTACGATCGGTGTCTGAATACTGCCAGGCAGCATTTCCAACAGTCTATTTTTCAAAACCCCCACAAGGACTCGCTACTTTAGCGCTCACAAAGGTACTTCGTTGAGGTTCGCAAGTCCGTTCGTTTGCCATTTTTGTCTCAGATCGTATAAACTAGTGATCAGGCTACGGACAGTATGTGGTCAGATTTATTTATCTCGACGACCGGTGCCTGACTGAATACGCTGTCAAAGAGCATTTCCGAGAGTCTATTTTTCAAAATTTTTGTGGGGGAGGTCCCCCATACCCTCCATAAATACTCCCGACATTGGCGCTCGAAAGTGGGATTCTGGTTCAGCAGCAATTTTTATCAAATTCGCGCAACAAGCAGCGATCTTTGTTTAATAAAGTTCGCGTTACAGCCATTTTTATAAAATTCTCGTAGTGGTTGGATATTATTAAGTGGTCGTGTTTCAATTTTATTTCAACATGTAGGAAAAGGTACGAATCATGTTTCAACTTTATTTCAACAACACGTAGAAAAGGGTACGATCATTCAATCATGTTTGAACTTTATTTCAACAACACGTAGGAAAACGTACGAATCAATCTGAGGTACGAAACGAGGTACGAAAGAACTAAGTACGAAACAGCCAGGTTACGAAACAGCCTGCACCCATTTTAAACTTTAACGCAAATTTAAAAATAGCCAAATTCTGGCTGGGATTACTGAGCAAAATGGAAATTTACTGTATCTTGGGGCCTTTCGTTAATTGTGCATATCGGATCGTAACACACACACACACACTCACGAAACTTTTTTCTTTGCGAATGCTGTAAATCCATTTTCCAAGCTTCTCAGACAAGAAAATTCACCGACCTAATTTCATCATTTCAGGAGGAAAACACTGCAAATTAGGCATGACAGACCCTTAAGTAGCAGTCTACTATATGATTCTTATGTCATTCTCCAATAAAGTTCATCCAAAAATCTTCAACATTGAAAACCTGAATTATTTGTAAATTATTTGATGGAATTGATGCTGTGATTTTGCTGGGAAAAGATGGGCTTCTGATATCCAATATTTAAGACAAAATAAACATTTTGCAAAATGTCTGATCAGGTAGGCCTGTAAATACTTATATGAACTGCGTCTACTACAATATAGCCTAAGCTTTACTCCAAAACAAAAGATGCAACCAGATGTCTTACCCAACCTGTTTTTCAACCAAAACAAATCACCTATACAAACTATTAGTATTGCCTTCTTCGTGAGTTCCATGTTGAATAGTTTTCATGAAAACGACCAAGGGACATAACTACATGTTTGGGACGGCTCTCATTGGGGAGTGTTTGCTAAATTTATTGATGTTATGTTTTTTTTCTCCATTTTACCAACGTGTAAGAAATTTATATTGTAGTAGACGCAGTTCATATAATTATTTACAGTCTTACCTGATCAGACATGTTCAATCTTCAATAATTTGGTATACTGTTGGGGAAAAATACAGCAATCAGTGAACCGTGTGAAGAGAATAAAGCCGGATGTGTATGGCTAGCTGACGAGAAACAAACTGGATGTGAGATCGGCTAACCTTTCCAGGTCATAAGCCTCCATGTCCGCCATACTTATTTCACAAGTTGGAAACAAGTATGGCGGCTTGCGGGCGTTAACTTTTTTTTATTACATTATTTCGGTATTTTTGTAACCGGAGTTCAGCTTTAAGTAAACATTGCACGAGCCATTGAGCCAATGACTACGGCGCGTGCAGTCAACGCACGTGTTCTGGACAGTCATGTGTTACAGAGATAATTCGTAAGTAATTCTCTATGAAACAGATAGGGAAGGATCTAACAGGACACAGATCACCAAATATTCATGGGCAGTCACCCCGAAACAAGGGCGAAAGTTATTTTTAGTCCTTCTCTCCCTTTCCCTTTTTCCCCTTTTGCATGGCGATTTTTGTTGAATTTTTGGTGTAGAATCGAAGAAAAGGGTTTGAAAATACATTTTCTGCCAGGTTTTGGTGAATATTCATGATTTTGAGGCGGAAGGATACAAGAGTTGTAATAATAATAATAACTAGACTTGCTTGCAAGGCTGAAGGCTTTCACCTTACCCAAGGCAGCACAAAATGCCCACCACTCACCCCTTAAAAAATACCCACACACACTTAAACAACTCAGATATTGACACTTTTTGTGCATGCGCATCACGATAGAAAGAAAGTGAAAAATATAGTTGAATAATTTCCAACATAATGAACTTGGATCGGTAGAATCGCACAGACGTCGGAAATCTAAGCACGCAATCAAAAACCCAAAAATTCCAAGAAATTTTAATTTTAGTACATTTTCAAAATATTCAAGAAAAAAGAGAACGACGTGGTATCTCAATTCGATCGTTATCGCATCCGCAATATCCCCCGCTGTACAAAAATACAACTTTTTCGAAAATCGGTTGGGAATTGACATAATAAGGACCGATTTTCATTCGCGCACGTTAAAGATTTACATAACTTCCGGTCTGTTCACAACTTCCGCAATAGATCTAAGTACTAAATGTTTAAAACATAGAAAAAAAACAATATTCAGAACTCTTATCAGTTTTAGTTTCAGAAATCTAAACGACTATAGAAAAAAACAGTTTTCCGAATGAGACAAAAAAATACCTTAAGTATCAGGTAATAACCAAAACCCAAAATCGCACCTTTCAACATTAATTTTTCAACATTGTAATTCAGGGGTACCTTATTTATAAATAGCTTCATTAGAAAGCTTCATTTTCACTGGTGTCAAATGATGACGTCATGTAGACAAAAAACCTGGGATATTAATTTCAGGAGTAACTGTTAATTACTAAAATGAATTATTTTCATTCTAGAAGCACCGGTACCAGATATTGGTTACCATTCAAACACCCTTAGTTCAAATATTGCCAGTTTTAAAAAAAAAGCTCTCTATATATGCTTTATACGTATGCAAAACGTTCCATTTATAACCAGTTCGGACTTTTGTCGATGTCACACCAATGTGTTACACGGGACTTTGGAATCGCGTTTTCATATCAGCTACTCAAATATGTAACTGGTTCAAAAATTGATTGAATATTTAATGAAATATCGTCAATTTTCTGATTTCGTGCACGTTAAAGATTTGACGTCACCAACATACAAAATTTCGATATTTATTACAAACAGAGTCCATGCTCAAACTACATCACACTTTCTATGACTGGTGCAATATTCGTAGTTCTGCACGATACTACTGCAAGATACAACAGCAACCTGTTGAAAATTGGATTTGCTTATAAACAGCGCGAGTCGTCGATTTATGTCGAGATGATTACGGTTATGAGGTAATTTTGACAAAGAAGAAACAATATTAATTCAAAGAATAATTATTACACGCAGCAATCAACTGTTTCTGTTACAGGGCCATTAAACCCATATTTTGAATAGAAGTAAACACTCAAAGTTGAAATGCTTTTAGCTCAAATATCGTCACTGTGAGAGAAAAGGGGGCTTTTGAATATGCTCTAAACGTATGTAATACGTACAGATTGTATCAACTCTTACTGCATGTTTCGCTTAACAATGAAAGGTGACGTTTTCAATTTTCGATCCCTTTGTTCTCATACTCCTGATATTTTTAACTGTTGCGCAATGGTTTCATACCTTAGACTACCGATCAAACTCTCTGTAGAAGAAGTTCAACCAAAATATTACGTTGACTCTTCGAGAAAAAGACGTTTAAAAATGCTCCAAATGGTAAAAATACGACGTTTTGGATTTTCAATCTCGTTTTTCGACTACTCATGACATCTAGAGAAATTGTACAATGGTTTCACACAATACACCACCTATAAGACTCTCGAATGAGAAAGTTTAAAAAAAATCGTAGGCGGCGTTTTCGAGAAATACGCGTCTAAAGTTGATTGAAATAGCAAAATACCTTAATTTTCAAACTCAGATAACTTTTTTATTTTTTCATAGAAACTTGTCGCTATAGTACCATCTTGTAGATAATTCATGTGGCTATCAATCCATATAATACTTTAACTACTCGGTAAACAACCAATCGATACATCTTATTTGGCGCACAGGCACCCATTTTTCTGAATTTTGTCAAAGTTTGGATACCTTTCTTGACCACTTCCGGTGATTAGAGGATTTTCATTTATAGTTCATCGACTGGTTTGGACCTTGGACTATATATTCAGTAAGTTTCAGAAAAATCGTAGGCGCCGTTTTAAAAAAATAAGAACTCTACGATTTGACCAAAATGCGAAAAAAAGTGAAAAATCAAAGTTAACATTTCAGAACAAAACTTATATTGTTGGAATCGGATCGATGTCAGCTATCCAAAAATATAAGCAGAAATTCAAAATGCCAAAAAATAAAAATTTTGGAAAATTTTGAAAATTTTCCAATTTTCACCAAAAAAATGAAAGCGACAGAGTTTGTAAATTCGACATTTTTGAACTGCTATCGGCTAAGAAATGTCTCCAGCTATCCAAAAATGTAAATATCAGAAAAATTGGTTGAGAATTAAAAAAAATATGGCCGATTTTCAATTTCCGTGTACGTTAAAGATTTGACGCATTTCTGCTATGCGCACAAATTTCGTTTTACATTTAAGCACTAGCCACCACCCAGTTTCTGAAGAGAAAACTAAATTTCAGACCTCTATCTCTTATAGTTGCTGAGAAATAGGCAAAGTGGAAAAAAAAAAATAATAATATTAATCTTAGTAATAACAATAGTCTTTCACCATTTTCAATGGTGAAAGCCTAATAATAATCTTAGTAATAACAATAGCCTTTCACCATTGAAAAATGGTGAAAGCCTAACTAGACTTGCTTGCAAGGCTGAAGGCTTTCACCTTACCCAAGGCAGCACAAAATGCCCACCACCTACCCCTTAAACACACACACACACACACACACACTTAAACAACTCAGATATTGACACTTTCTCTGCATGCGCATTACGATAGAAGGAAAGTGAAAAATATAGTTGAATAATTTACAACATTATGAACTTGGATCGGTAGAATCCTACAGACGCCAGAAATCTAAATACGCAATCAAAAACTCAAAAATTCTAAAAAAATTTTTTTTTACAATTTCAGTACATTTTCAAATTTTTAGGAAAAAAGGAGAACGGTGTGGTATAGCAATTCGACCTTTATCGCATCCGCAATATCACCGGCTCTACAAAAATATAGCTTTTTAGAAAATCGGTTGGGAATTGACATTATTAGGACCTATTTTCGTTTATGCACGTTAAAGATTTACTTCACTTCAGGTCTGTTCAGAACTTTCGCAATACTTCTAAGTACTTACTGCTTAAAACATAGGAAAAATCATTATTCAGAACTCTATCCGCTTTAGTTTCAGAGATCTACAAGAGAATGGAAAAAACCCAGTTTTTCGAATGGGACAAAAAAAAAGATCGTGTCAGATCATAACCAAAACCAAGAATCATACCTTTCAACATCAACTTTTCAACATTTGTCCAGAGGGGTGCCTTCCTTATAAATAGTTTCGGTAAATAGCGTCATTTTCGCTGGTATCATATGATGGCGTCATGTAGACAAAAAACCTGGGATAATAATTTCAGGAGTAACTGTTATTGACTAAAATGAATTATTTTCACTCTAGAAGCAGCATTACCAGACATTGGTTACCAGTAAAACACCTTTAGTTCAAATATTTCCTCTTTCAAAAAAAGCTCTCTATATAATGCTTTATACGTAGGCAAAACGTTGCGATTATTACCAACTCGGCCTTTGTCAATGTCACACCAATGTGTACACGGGACTTTGGAATCACGTCCATATCAACTACTCAAATATGCAACTGGTTCAAAAATTGATTAAATATTCAATGAAATATCTACAATTTTCTGATTTCGTGCACGTTAAAGATTTGACGTCACTACATGTAACATATAAAAATTTAATATTTATTACAGATAGAGTCCATGCTCAAACTGGTTATCTCAACTGAGAACGACATGGTTATCTCAATTCGACCTTTATCCCATCCGCAATATCCCGGGCTGTACAAAAATATAATTTTTTCGAAAATCGGTTGGGAATTGACATAATTAAGACCGATTTTCATTCGTGGACGTTAAAGATTTACATCACTTCCGGTCTGCTCACAACTTTCGCAATAGATCTAAGTACTAAATGTTTAAAACATAGGAAAAACCAATATTCAGAACTCTATATCTGTTTTAGTTTTAGTTTTTAGTATTAAAAAAAAGCAGTTTTCCGAATGAGACAAAAAAATACCTTAAGTATCAGGTAATAATAACCAAAACCTAAAATCGCACCATTCAACATTAATTTTTCGACATTGTAATTGAGGGGTACCTTATTTATAAATAGCTTCAACAGAGAGCTTCATTTTCACTGGTATCAAATGATGACGTCATGTAGACAAAAATCCTGGGATATTAATTTCAGGAGTAACTGTTAATTACTAAAATGAATTATTTTCATTCTAGAAGCACCAATACCAGATATTGGTTACCATTCAAACACCCTTAGTTCAAATATTGCCTGTTTTTAAAAAAGCTCTCTATATATGCTTTATACGTATGCAAAACGTTCCATTTATAACCAATTCGGACTTTTGTCGATGTCACACCAATGTGTTACACGGAACGGTGGAATCGCGTTCAGGTCAGCTACTCAAATATGTAACTGGTTCAAAAATAAGTTGAATATTCAATGAAATATCGACAATATTCTGATTTCGTGCACTTTAATGATTTGACGTCACTAACATATAAAAATATATCTTTAATTAGAGATAGGGCCCAAGCTCAAACTACATCATGCTTTCTATCATAGGTGCAATATTCGTACTTCTGCACGATACTACTGCAAGATACAACTGCAACCTATTGATAATTGGATTTCCTTATAAACAGCGCGAGCCGTCGATTTGTGTCGAGATGATTACGGTTATGAGGTAATTTTGACAAAGAAGAAACAATATTAATTCAAAGACTAATTATTACACACAGAAATCAATTATTTCTGTTACAGGGTCACTAAACCCATATTTTGAATATAAGTAAACACTCAGAGTTGAAATATTTTTAGCTCAAATATGGTCACTGTGAGAGAAATGGGGAATATGGATTATACTCTAAACGTTGGTAAAACGTACCGATTGTATCAACTCTTACTGCATGTTTCGCTTAACAATGAAAGGTGACGTTTTCAGTTTTCGATCCCTTTGTTCTCATACTCCTGATATTTCTAAATGTTGCGCAATAGTTTCATACCTAAGACTACCGATAAAACTCTCTGTAGAAGAAGTTCCAAAAAAAAAATTACGTTGACTTTTCGAGAAAAAGACGTCTAAAAATGCTCCAAATGGTAAAAATACGACGTTTTGGATTTTCAATCTCGTTTTTCGACTACTCATGACATTTAGAGAAATTGTACAATGGTTTCACACAATACACCACCTATAAGACTCTCGAATGAGAAAGTTTAAAAAAAATCGTAGGCGGCGTTTCCGAGAAATTCGCGTCTTAAGTTGATCGAAATAGCAAAATACCTTACTTTTCAAACTCAGATAACTTTTTTATTTTTTGATAGAAACTTCTCGCTATAGTACCGTCTTGTAGATAATTCACATGGCTATCCGACGATATAATATTTTAACTACTCTGTAATCAACCAAATGATACATCGCATTTTGCGCATCGGTACCCATTTTTCAGAATTTTGTCAAACTTTGGATACTTTTCTTGACCACTTCCGGTGATTAGAGGGTTTTTATTTATAGTTCATGGACTGGTTTGGACCTTCGACTTCATATTCCATAAGTTTCAGAAAAATCGTAGGCGCCGTTTTAAAAAAATAAGAATTCTACGATTTGACCAAAATGCGAAAAAAAGTGAAAAATCAAAGTTAACATTTCAGAATAAAACTAATATTGTTGGAATCGGATTGATGTCAGCTATCCAAAAATATAACTCATAATTCAAAATTCCAAAAAATAAAAATTTGGGAAATTTTTGAAAATTTTCCAATTTTCACCCAAAAAATGAAAGTGACAAAGTTTCTAAATTTGACAATTGTGAACTGCTATCTTCTTAGACATGTCTCAAGCTATCCAAAAATGTAAATATCAGAGAAATCGGTTGACAATTACCAAAATAACGGCCGATTTTCAATTTTCGTGCACGTTAAAGATTTAACGCATTTCCGCTATGCGCACGAATTTCGTTTTACATTTAAGCACTAACTACCACCAAGTTTCCCGAGAGAAAATCAAACTTCAGACCTCTATCTCTTATAGTTGCTGAGAAATAGGCAAAATGGAAAAAAAAAGAATAATAATAATAATCTTAGTAATAACAATAGTCTTTCACCATTTTCAATGGTGAAAGCCTAATAACTAGACCTGCATGCAGGAATGACGGGTTTCACTGGTGCCGCGTTATCCTTAAACATGTCACTTTCGGTGCCAAGTTACCCTTGAACATATGTCACTTCCGGTACCAACGAAACCATTAAACAGGTTTCCAAATAAACATTGCACACAAATAAAATGGATGCAGAATCAACCAAATCCAGCAATATCAATTCATTTTATACATTTGTTACTTGTAAATGATCTTGGCAAAATTACATTTCTTCCGGTGTTAATGAAAATGTTCAGTTAGTTTTATGAAATCAGAAATGGCATACGATATCATATAGTGAAAATTTTATGTAAATCGAATAATAATTGCCACTTTTAAAGACCAAAAAACTTGAAAAGTGACTTGTAGAAAATCGGCTATTTCTCTGCAACCGTACAAGTTAGAAACCATTTTGTGGTATCTGTATGTTCGTATGGGTTCATTCTATTTGTTGATTGGCATCAAATACCATAATTTGAAAAAGATTTCAAAACAGACTCATTTGAATAAAATATCTATTTTGAAAGCTAAAAATACAGTTTTTGCCGAAATGACGTTACTTCCGGTGATAATGAAAATCTTAAATTACTTGTATGAAATCCTAAATGGCATTAGGTATAACATGGTGTAACGTTTATGAAAATCGAATAATAATTGACACTTTTATGGCCCAAAAACCTTCAAAAGTGACCTGTAGAAAACCGTCTATTTCTCGGTAACCGAACAAGTTAGAAACAATTTTATGATATCTATATGACCATATGAGTTGTGTTTATATGTGAATTTAAACCAAAAGTTAAAATTATTAATACATATTAAGAAATTCTTGGTTGAATAAAACATTGATTTAAAAAGTTTAAAATGCAGTTTTTGACAAAATGACGTCACTTCCGGTGTCAATTTTAAATTGTAATCAACTTGATATGACGCTACATGCTTTTTGAATCAAATGATGTCACTTTTATAAAAATCCAATAACAATTGACTATTTTACAGGCAAAATAACGAAAACAGTGACTTGTGCAGAACTGCCCATTTCTTGGCAACTGCTTATATTACAAACTAATTTTAACATACATTTTCTTCGTATGGATTATAGCTACATGTTTATAAAAGTTACGAAGAAATATTTTAATATCTGAAAAGCCTGAATGGGTTGTAAATAGGTCAATTTTACACCATTTTTAGCCTCTTAATCCAATTTGCTCGAAAATGAAATCGAAATTAAAAAAACTGCTTCCGACATTTTTTGCGCCTTTAAAGGACACACTCTTTGAGTCATATAATTTTTCAAAAAAATAATATTTTTTTCAAAAAATGGTACCTAACTGTCAAAATTGTAGTTTTTGGTAAAATTACGCCACTTCCGGTGCCGACAGATAACACTTTTGGTAATAAAAAAAATGACAATTGAGACAACGAAGCATATGAACTTTGTTTTATACAAATCGAACAATAAAAAATTAATCTAGGACTGAAAAACTGAATTAGCCAATGGAGGCCAAGGAAAATTACTTAGACAAATTTTTTTAACATTTTTGCGCAAGTCAGATGACTCTTTAATTCTGTGCACAACACGACTAAAAAATATTCATAAATAAAAAAGTTTTTTGTAAAATTTCAAATTTCCGAAATTTGGCGCCTAATAGCTTCGAAGATTTGCCGAAAATCAAAAATCGAAATGGCGTAGCTATGTGCCCTGTCTCCAGCTATGCCAAAATGTATCGAAAGTTAAAATCCCATGATTATTGTTAAAATTACCGCAATATTTATAAAAACCTTAACTTCGGTGATTTCGGACATTTCGCATTGTCGCAGAACGTTCAAAATAGCTTTATCCTCTAAGTCACACCCACTTTCCCAGTAAAACCGAAGAAATCGAAACGATGCGACAAGTAGTTGCTGAGATCTACTCAAAACAAAAGAAGAACTAGACCTGCATGCAGGAATGACGGGTTTCACTGGTGCCACGTTACCCTTAAACATGTCACTTCCGGTGCCAAGTTACCCTTGAACATATGTCACTTCCGGTACCAACGAAACCATTAAACAGGTTTCCAAATTAACATTGCACACAAATAAAATGGATGCAGAATCAACCAAATCCAGCAATATCAATTCATTTTATACATTTGTTACTTGTAAATGATCTTGACAAAATTACATTTCTTCCGGTGTTAATGAAAATGTTCAATTAGTTTTATGAAATCAGAAATGGCATACGATATCATATAGTGAAAATTTTATGTAAATCGAATAATAATTGCCACTTTTAAAGACCAAAAAACTTGAAAAGTGACTTGTAGAAAATCGACTATTTCTCTGCAACCGTACAAGTTAGAAACCATTTTGTGGTATCTTAAATTACTTGTATGAAATCCTAAATGGCATTAGGTATAACATGGTGTAACGTTTATGAAAATCGAATAATAATTGACACTTTTATGGCCCAAAAACCTTCAAAAGTGGCCTGTAGAAAACCGTCTATTTCTCGGCAACCGAACAAGTTAGAAACAATTTTATGATATGTATATGACTATATGAGTTGTGTTTATATGTGAATTTAAACCAAAAGTTAAAATTATTAATACATATTAAGTAATTCTTGGTTGAATAAAACATTGATTTAAAAAGTTTAAAATGCAGTTTTTGACAAAATGACGTAACTTCCGGTGTCAATTTTAAATTGTAATCAACTTGATATGACGCTACATGCTTTTTGAATCAAATGATGTCACTTTTATAAAAATCCAATCATAATTGACTATTTTACAGGCAAAATAACGAAAACAGTGACTTGTACAGAACTGTCCATTTCTTGGTAACTGCTTATATTACAAACTAATTTTAACATACATTTTCTTCGTATGGATTATAGCTACAAGTTTATAAAAGTTACGAAGAAATATTTTAAAATCTGAAAAGCCTGAATAGGTTGTAAATGGGTCAATTTTACACCATTTTTAGCCATTTAATCGAATTTGCTCGAAAATGAAATCGAAATTAAAAAAACTGCTTCCGCCATTTTTTGCGCCTTGAAAGGGCACACTCTTTGAGTCAAATAATTTTTCCAAAAAATAATATTTGTTTTCGAAAAATGGTACCTAACTGTCAAAATTGTAGTTTTTGGTAAAATTATGCCACTTTCGGTGCCGACAGATAACACTCCCGGTAATAAAAAAAATGACAATTGAGACAACGAAGCATATGAACTTTGTTTTATACAAATCGAACAATAAAAAATTAATCTAGGACTGAAAAACTGAATTAGCCAATAGCGGCCAAGAAAAATTACTGAGACAAATTTTTTTAACATTTTTGCACTAGGCAGATGACTCTTTAATTCTGTGCACAATACGACTAAAAAATATTCATAAATAAAAAAGTTTTTTGTAAAATTTTAAATTTTCGAAATTTGGCGCCTAATATCTTCGAAGATTTGCCGAAAATCAAAAATCGAAAGTAGCGTAGCTATGTGCCCTGTCTCAGGCTATGCCAAAATGTATCGAAAGTTAAAATCCAATGATTATTGTTAAAATTGCCGCAATATTTTCAAAAATGATAACTTCGGTGATTTCGGACATTTCGCATTGTCGCAGAACGTTCAAAATAGCTTTATCCTCTAAGTCACACCCACTTTCCCAGTAAAACCGAAGAAATCGTAACGATGCGACAAGCAGTTGCTGAGATCTACTCAAAACAAAAGAAGAATAATAATAATAAGAAGAACTAGACTTGCTTGCGAGGCTGAAGGCTTTCACCTTACCGAAGGCAGCAAAAATTGCCTACAACTCACCCCTTAAAACACACACACGCTTAAACAACTCAGACATGACACTTTCTGTGCATGCGCATTACGATAGAAGGAAAGTGAAAAATATAGTTGAACAATTATGAACATGGATTGGTAGAATCCTACAGACGCCAGAAATCGAAATACTCAATCAAAAACTCAAAAATTCTAAAAAAAATTACAAGTTCAGTACATTTTCAAATTGTTAGGAAAAAAAGAGAACTGCGTGGTATTGCAATTCGACCTATATCGCATCCGCAATATCCCCGGCTCTACAAAAATATAACTTTTTCGAATTCTATCAATTTTAGTTTCAGAAATCTAAACGACTACAGAAAAAAAAAACAGTTTTCCGAATGAGACAAAAAAAATTTACCTTAAGTATCAGGTAATAATATCGCACCTTTCAACATTAATTTTTCAACATTGTAATTGAGGGGTACTTTATTTATAAATGGCTTCAACAGAGAGCTTCATTTTCACTGGTATCAAATGATGACGTCATGCAGACATAAAACCTGGGATATTAATTTCAGGAGTAACTGTTAATTACTAAAATGAATTATTTTCATTCTAGAAGCACCAATGCAAGATATTGGTTACCATTCAAACACCCTTTGTTCAAATATTGCCAGTTTTAAAAAAAGCTCTCTATATATGCTTTATACGTATGCAAAACGTTCCATTTATAACCAATTCGGGCTTTTGTCGATGTCACACCAATGTGTTACACGGAACTTTGGAATCGCGTTCAGGCCAGCTACTCAAATATGTAACTGGTTCAAAACTAAATTGAATATTCAATGAAATATCGACAATATTTTGATTTCGTGCACGTTAATGATTTGACGTCACTAACATATAAAAATTTATCGTTAATTAGAGATAGGGCCCAAACTCAAACTACATCATGCTTTCTATCACAGGTGCAATATTCGTACTTCTGCACGATACTACTGCAAGATACAACTGCAACCTATAGATAATTAGATTTCCTTATAAACAGCGCGAGCCGTCGATTTGTGTCGAGATGATTACGGTTATGAGGTAATTTTAACAAAGAAGAAACAATATTAATTCAAAGACTAATTATTACACACAGAAATCAATTATTTCTGTTACAGGGTCACTAAACCCATATTTTGAATATAAGTAAACACTCAAAGTTGAAATACTTTTAGCTCAAATATCGTCACTGTGATAGAAATGGGGAATTTGAAAATGCTCTAAACGTTGGTAAAACGTACAGATTGTATCAACTCTTACTGAAGGTTTCGCTTAACAATGAAAGATGATGTTTTCAATTTTCGATCCCTTTGTTCTCATACTCCTGATATTTCTAACTGTTGCGCAATGGTTTCATACCTATGACTACCGATAAAACTCTGATTTCGTGCACGTTAATGATTTGACGTCACTAACATATAAAAAATTATCTTTAATTAGAGATAGGGCCCAAGCTCAAACTACATCATGCTTTCTATCACAGGTGCAATATTCGTACTTCTGCACGATACTACTGCAAGATACAACTGCAACCTATGGATAATTGGATTTCCTTATAAACAGCGGGAGCCGTCGATTTGTGTCGAGATGATTACGGTTGAGAGATAATTTTGACAAAGAAGAAACAATATTAATTCAAAGACTAATTATTACACACAGGAATCAATTATTTCTGTTACAGGGTCACTAAACCCATATTTTGAATATAAGTAAACACTCAAAGTTGAAATACTTTTAGCTCAAATGTCGTCACTGTGAGAGAAATGGGGAATTTTGAATAGGCTCTAAACGTTGGTAAAACGTACAGATTGTATCAACTCTTACTGCATGTTTCGCTTAACAATGAAAGGTGACGTTTTCAGTTTTCGATTCCTTTGTTCTCATACTCCTGATATTTCTAAATGTTGCGCAATAGTTTCATACCTAAGACTACCGATCAAACTCTCTGTAGAAGAAGTTCCAAAAAAAAATTACGTTGACTTTTCGAGAAAAAGACGTCTAAAAATGCTCCAAATGGTAAAAATACGACGTTTTGGATTTTCAATCTCGTTTTTCGACTACTCATGACATTTAGAGAAATTGTACAATGGTTTCACACAATACACCACCCATTAGACTCTCGACTGAGAAAGTTTTAAAAAAATCGTAGGCGGCGTTTCCGAGAAACATGCGTTTAAAATTGCTCGAAATCGTAAAAAACCTTACTTTTCAAAGTCCTATAACTTTTTCAATTTATGATAGAAACTTGTCGCTGTGGTACCATCTTGTAGATATTTTACGTGGCTATCAAATGACGTTGTACTTTAACTACTCAGTAAACAGCCAATTAAAACATCGCATTTTCCGCACAAACACCCATTTTTTAGAATTTTGTCAAAGTTTGGATACTTTTCTTGACTACTTCCGGTGATTAGAGGATTTTCATTCATAGACTAAGGACTGGAGACGACTCTTGACTTCATATGCCTGAAGTTTCAGAAAAATCGTAGGTGCCGTTTTAAAAAAATAAGAACTCTACGATTTGACCAAAATGCGTAAAAAAGTGAAAAATCAAAGTTAAAATTTCAGAACAAAACCTATATTGTTGGAATCGGATTAATGTCAGCTATCCAAAAATATAAGTCATATTTAAAAATTCCTAAAAATAACAATTTTAGAAAATTTTGAAAATTTTCCATTTTTCACCAAAAAAATGAGAGCGACAAAGTTTCTAAACTCGATGTTTTTGAACTGCCATCTACTCAGAAATGTTTTCAGCTATCCAAAAATGTAAATATCGGAAAAGTCCGATGAGAATTAGAAGAATTATGGCCGATTTTCAATTTGAGTGCACGTTAAAGATTTGACGCGTTTCCGCTATGCGCACAAATTTGGTTTTACATTTAAGCACTAACCACCACCCAGTTTCCCGACAGAAAATCAAATTTCAGACCTCTATCTCTTATAGTTGCTGAGAAATAGGCAAAGTGGAAAAAAAAAAAATAACTAGACTTGCTTGCAAGGCTGAAGGCTTTCACCTTACCCAAGGCAGCACAAATTGTCTACCACTCACCCCTTAAAACACACACACACACACGCTTAAACAACTCAGACATTGACACTTTCTGTGCATGCGCATTACGATAGAAGGAAAGTGAAAAATATAGTTGAACAATTATGAACTTGGATCGGTAGAATCCTACAGACGCCAGAAATCTAAATACGCAATCAAAAACGCAAAAATTCTAAAAAAAAAAAATTACAATTTTAGTACATTTTCAAATTTTCAGGAAGAAAAGTGAACTGCGTGGTATTGCAATTCGACCTATATCTCATCCGCAATATCCCCGGCTCTACAAAAATATAACTTTTTCGAAAATCGGTTGCGAATTGAGATTATTAGGAACTATTTTCATTTATGCACGTTAAAGATTTACTTCACTTCAGGTCTGTTCAGAACTTTCGCAATACTTCTAAGTACTTACTGCTTAAAACATAGGAAAAATCATTATTCAGAACTCTATCTGCTTTAGTTTCAGAGATCTAAACGACTACAGAAAAAAAAACAGTTTTCCGAATGAGACAAAAAAAAAATACCTTAAGTATCAAGGTAATAACGAAAACCCAAAATCGCACCTTTCAACATTAATTGTTCAACATCGAATTTGAGGGGTACTTTATTTATAAATGACTTCAACAGAGAGCTTCATTTTCACTGGTATCAAATGATGACGTAATGTAGACAATAAATCTGCGATATTAATTTCAGGAGTAACTGTTAATTACTAAAATGAGTTATTTTCATTATAGAAGCACAAGTACCAGATATTGGTTACCATTCAAACACCCTTTGTTCAAATATTGCCAGTTTTAAAAAAAAAGCTCTCTATATATGCTTTATACGTATGCAAAACGTTCCATTTATAACCAATTCGGACTTTTGTCGATGTCACACCAATGTGTTACACGGAACTTTGGAATCGCGTTCAGGTCAGCTACTCAAATATGTAACTGGTTCAAAACTAAATTGAATATTCAATGAAATATCGACAATATTCTGATTTCGTGCACGTTAATTATTTGACGTCACTAACATATAAAACTTTATCGTTAATTAGAGATAGGGCCCAAACTCAAACTACGTCATGCTTTCTATCACAGGTGCAATATTCGTACTTCTGCACGATACTACTGCAAGATACAACTGCAACCTATAGATAATTAGATTTCCTTATAAACAGCGCGAGCCGTCGATTTGTGTCGAGATGATTACGGTTATGAGGTAATTTTGACAAAGAAGAAACAATATTAATTCAAAGACTAAATATTACACACAGAAATCAATTATTTCTGTTACAGGGTCACTAAACCCATATTTTGAATATAAGTAAACACTCAAAGTTGAAATACTTTTAGCTCAAATATCGTAACTGTGATAGAAATGGGGTATTTTGAATATGCTCTAAACGTTGGTAAAACGTACAGATTGTATCAACTCTTACTGCATGTTTCGCTTAACAATGAAAGATGATGTTTTCAATTTTCGATCCCTTTGTTCTCAAACTCCTGATATTTCTAACTGTTGCGCAATGGTTTCATACCTACGACTACCGATAAAACTCTGATTTCGTGCACGTTAATTATTTGACGTCACTAACATATAAAACTTTATCGTTAATTAGAGATAGGGCCCAAACTCAAACTACATCATGCTTTCTATCACAGGTGCAATATTCGTACTTCTGCACGATACTACTGCAAGATACAACTGCAACCTATAGATAATTAGATTTCCTTATAAACAGCGCGAGCCGTCGATTTGTGTCGAGATGATTACGGTTATGAGGTAATTTTGACAAAGAAGAATCAATATTAATTCAAAGACTAATTATTACACACAGAAATCAATTATTTCTGTTACAGGGTCACTAAACCCATATTTTGAATATAAGTAAACACTCAAAGTTGAAATACTTTTAGCTCAAATATCGTCACTGTGATAGAAATGGGGTATTTTGAATATGCTCTAAACGTTGGTAAAACGTACAGATTGTATCAACTCTTACTGCATGTTTCGCTTAACAATGAAAGATGATGTTTTCAATTTTCGATCCCTTTGTTCTCAAACTCCTGATATTTCTAACTGTTGCGCAATGGTTTCATACCTAAGACTACCGATAAAACTCTGATTTCGTGCAAGTTAATGATTTGACGTCACTAACATATAAAAATCCATCTTTAATTAGAGATAGGGCCCAAGCACAAACTACATCATGCTTTCTATCATAGGTGCAATATTCGTACTTCTGCACGATACTACTGCAAGATACAACTGCAACCTACTGATAATTGGATTTCCTTATAAACAGCGCGAGCCGTCGATTTGTGTCGACATGATTACGGTTATGAGGTAATTTTGACAAAGAAGAAACAATATTAATTCAAAGACTAATTATTACACACAGAAATCAATTATTTCTGTTACAGGGTCACTAAACCCATATTTTGAATATAAGTAAACACTCAGAGTTGAAATATTTTTAGCTCAAATATCGTCACTGTGAGAGAAATGGGGAATTTTGAATATGCTCTAAACGTTGGTAAAACGTACAGATTGTATCAACTCTTACTGCATGTTACGCTTAACAATGAAAGGTGACGTTTTCAGTTTTCGATCCCTTTGTTCTCATACTCCTGATATTTCTAAATGTTGCGCAATAGTTTCATACCTAAGACTACCGATAAAACTCTCTGTAGAAGAAGTTCCAAAAAAAAAATTACGTTGACTTTTCGAGAAAAAGACGTCTAAAAATGCTCCAAATGGTAAAAATACGACGTTTTGGATTTTCAATCTCGTTTTTCGACTACTCATGACATTTAGAGAAATTGTACAATGATTTCACACAATACACCACCTATAAGACTCTCGAATGAAAAAGTTTTAAAAAAATCGTAGGCGGCGTTTCCGAGAAATTCGCGACTTAAGTTGATCGAAATAGCAAAATACCTTACTTTTCAAACTCAGATAACTTTTTTATTTTTTGATAGAAACTTGTCGCTATAGTACCATCTTGTAGATAATTCACGTGGCTATCTAACGATATAAACTTTAACTACTCTGTAATCAACCAATTGATACATCGCATTTTACCCATCGGTACCCATTTTTCAGAATTTTGTCAAACTTTGGATACTTTTCTTGACCACTTCCGGTGATTAGAGGATTTTTATTTATAGTTCATGGACTGGTTTGGACCTTCGACTTCATATTCCATAAGTTTCAGAAAAATCGTAGGCGCCGTTTTAAAAAAATAAGAACTCTACGATTTGACCAAAATGCGAAAAAAAGTGAAAAATCAAAGTTAACATTTCAGAATAAAACTAATATTGTTGGAATCGGATTGATGTCAGCTATCCAAAAATATAACTCATAATTCAAAATTCCAAAAAATAAAAATTTTGGAAATTTTTGAAAATTTTCCAATATTCACCAAAAAAATGAAAGCGACAAAGTTTCTAAATTTGACAATTGTGAACTGCTATCTTCTTAAAAATGTCTCAAGCTATCCAAAAATGTAAATATCAGAGAAATCGGTTGACAATTACCAAAATTACGGCCGATTTTCAATTTTCGTGCACGTTAAAGATTTAACGCATTTCCGCTATGCGCACGAATTTCGTTTTACATTTAAGCACTAACTACCACCCAGTTTCCCGAGAGAAAACTAAATTTCAGACCTCTATCTCTTATAGTTGCTGAGAAATAGGCAAAGTGGAAAAAAAAAAAGAATAATAATAATCTTAGTAATAACAATAGTCTTTCACCATTGAAAAATGGTGAAAGCCTAATAAATAATAATAATCTTAGTAATAACAATAGCCTTTCACCATTGAAAAATGGTGAAAGCCTAATAATAATTTTAACAAAAACAATAGTGTTTCACACAAGCTTCGCAGTGTGAAACCCTAACTAGACCTGCATGCAGGAATGACGGGTTTCACTGGTGCCAAGTTACTCTTAAACATGTCATTTTCGGTGCAAAGTTACCCTTGAACATGTCACTTCCGGTACCAACGAAACCACTAAACAGGTTTCCAAATTAACATTGCACACAAATAAAATGGACGCAGAATCAACCAATCAATCCAGCAATATCAAGTCATTTTATACATTTGTTACTTGTAAATGATCTTGACAAAATTAAATTACTTCCGGTGTTAATGAAAATGTTCAATTAGTCTTATCAAATCAGAAATGGCATACGATATCATATAGTGAAAACTTTATGTAAATCGAATAATAATTGCCACTTTTAAAGACCAAAAAACTTGAAAAGTGACTTGTAGAAAATCTGCTATTTCTCTGCAACCGTACAAGTTAGAAACCATTTTGTGGTATCTGTATGATCGTATGGGTTCATTCTATTTGTTCATTGGCATCAAATACCATAATTTGAAAAAGATTTCAAAACAACTCATTTGAATAAAATATCTGTTTTGAAGGCTAAAAATACAGTTTTTGCCAAAATGACGTTACTTCCGGTAATAATGAAAATCTTAAATTACTTGTATGAAATCCCAAATGGCATTAGGTATAACATGGTGTAACGTTTATGAAAATCGAATAATAATTTACACTTTTATGGCCCCGAAACCTTCAAAAGTGACCTGTAGATAACCGTCTATTTCTCGGCAACCGAACAAGTTAGAAACAATTTTATGATATCTATATGACCATATGAGTTGTGTTTATATGTGAATTTAAACCAAAAGTTAAAATTATTAATACATATTAAGTTATTCATGGTTGAATAAAACATTGATTTAAAAAGTTTAAAATGCAGTTTTTGACCAAATGACGTCACTTCCGATGTCAATTTTAAATTGTAATCAACTTGATATGACGCTACATGCTTTTTGAATCAAATGATGTCACTTTTATCAAAATCCAATAATAATTGACTTTATTACAGGCAAAATAACGAAAACAGTGACTTGTACAGAACTGTCCATTTCTTGGTAACGGCTTATATTACAAACTAATTTTAACATACATTCTCTTCGTATGGATTATAGCTACAAGTTTATAAAAGTTACGAAGAAATATTTTAAAATCTGAAAAGCCTGAATAGGTTGTAAATAGGTCAATTTTACACCATTTTTAGCCTCTTAAAGGAGCTAAATCGCTAACATTTGGGACCTAGAAATTGACTCAAGTGGGTCGCAACGCATATAATACTGTAATATGAATGTATATAAACTGATTTGCATTCAATGGTTTCTGTTTTTACTCAAATTTCATATCAGTTATGTTCGACGAAATAAACCAGCAGTGTCAATCGAAGGCATTTTTTTTAGCGTCTAGTTATTCCAGTCTACATGCGCCGTTTGATTTGGTACAATGTTTCTAGCCTCGTTCCTCGAGTCTCTTGCAAGAACTGGGGCTGAAACGCATTATGGTACACGATTCGTGTACCAATGGTAAAATATTTATTTTGTCTTAAATATTGGATATCAGAAGTCCATCTTTTTCCGGTAAGATCACATCATCAATTTTGATTTAAATTGACAAATAATTCATGTTTTCAATGTTGAAGATTTTGGATGATATTGAATTAAAGACTTAGCTCCTTTAATCGAATTTGCTCGAAAATGAAATCGAAATTAAAAAAACTGCTTCCGACATTTTTTGCGCCTTGAAAGGGCACACTCTTTCAGTCAAATAATTTTTCCAAAAAATAATATTTGTTTTCGAAAAATGGTACCTATCTGTCAAAATTGTAGTTTTTGGTAAAATTATGCCACTTCACGTGCCGGCAGATAACTCTTTTGGTAATAAAAAAAATGACAATTGAGACAACGAAGCATATGAACTTTGTTTTATGCAAATCGAACAATAAAAAATTAATCTAGGACTGAAAAACTGAATTAGCCAATGGCGGCCAAGGAAAATTACTGAGACAAAAATTTTTAACATTTTTGCACTAGTCAGATGGCTCTTTAATTCTGTGCACAATACGAGTAAAAAATATTCATAAATAAAAAAGTTTTTTGTAAAATTTTAAATTTTCGAAATTTGGCGCCTAATATCTTCGAAGATTTGCCTAAAATCAAAAATCGAAAGTAGCGTAGCTATGTGCCCTGTCTCAGGCTATGCCAAAATGTATCGAAAGCTAAAATCCAATGATTATTGTTAAAATTACTGCAATATTTTCAAAAACGATAACTTCGGTGATTTCGGACATTTTGCATTGTCGCAGAACGTTCAAAATAGCTTTATCCTCTAAGTCACACCCATTTTCCCAGTAAAATTGAAGAAATCGTAACGATGCGACAAGCAGTTGCTGAGATCTACTCAAAACAAAAGAAGAACTAGACCTGCATGCAGGAATGACGGGTTTCACTGGTGCCACGTTACCCTTGAACATATGTCACTTCCGATACCAATGAAACCATCAAACAGGTTTCCACATAAGCATTGTAAACATCAAATAAAATGGACGAAGAATCAACCAAATCTAGCAATATCAATACATTTTATATATATGTTACTTGTAAGTGATCCTGGCAAAATTTCATTACTTCCGGTGATAATGAAAATATTCAATTAGTTTTATGAAATCAGAAATGACATAAGGCATCATATGGTGAAAATTGTATGTAAATCGAATAAGAATTGTCACTTTTATAGACCAAAAACCTTGAAAAGTGACTTGTAGAAAATCGTCTATTTCTCGGCAACCGTACATGATAAAAACTATTTTTTGGTATCTATATGATCGTATGGGTTCAATCCATTTGTTGATTGGAATCAAATATCATAATTTGAAATATATTACAAATCAGACTCATTTTAAAAAAATATCTGTTTTGAAGGCTAAAAATACAGTTTTTGCCAAAATGACATTACTTCCGGTGATACTGAAAATGTTAAATTAGTTCTGTGAAATCATCAATGACATAAGATATCATATGGTGAAAGTTTTATGAAAATCGAATAATAACTGACACTTTTATAGAACAAAAACCTTGAAAAGTGACTTAAGGAAAATCGCCCATTTCTCTGCAACCGTACAAGTTAGAAACCATTTTGTGGTATCTGTATGATCGTATGGGTTCAATCTATTTGATCAATAGAATCAAATATCACAATTTGAAAAAAATAACAAATACGACTCATTTGAATAAAATATTGTTTTTTGAAGGCTAAAATTTAAGTTTTGAGCAAATGACGTCATTTCCGGTGGCAGCGCAAGGGGTGAAATGGTTTGACATAGTCCACTATGGCATAAGGCATCCAATGGCGAAAGAAAATTGAAAATCGAATAATAATTGATTCTTTTACAGCCAAAATTACGTGAAAAGTGACTCATTCAAAATTGCCTATTTCTCGGCAACTGCTTATATTACAAACTAATTTTCACATACATTCTCTTCGTATGGATTATAGCTACAAGTTTATAAAAGTTACGTAAAAATATTTTAAAATCTAAAAAGCCTGAATGAGTTGTAAATAGGTCAATTTTACGCCTTTTTTCACCTCTTAATCCAATTTGCTAGAAAATGAAAAAGAAATTTAAAAAACTGCTTCCGACATTTTTTGCGCCTTTAAAGGACACACTCTTTGAGTCATATAATTTTTCAAAAAAATAATATTTGTTTTCAAAAAATGGTACCTAACTGTCAAAATTGTAGTTTTTGGTAAAATTATGCCACTTCCGGTGCCGACAGATAACACTTTTGGTAATAAAAAAAATGACAATTGAGACAACGAAGCATATGAACTTTGTTTTATACAAATCGAACAATAAAAAATTAATCTAGGACTGAAAAACTGAATTAGCCAATGGAGGCCAAGGAAAATTACTGAGACAAAATTTTTTAACATTTTTGCGCAAGTCAGATGACTCTTTAATTCTGTGCACAACACGACTAAAAAATATTCATAAATAAAAATTTTTTTGTGTAAAATTTTAAATTTCCGAAATTTGGCGCCTAATATCTGCGAAGATTTGCCGAAAATCAAAAATCGAAAGTAGCGCAGCTATGTGCCCTGTCTCCAGCTATGCCAAAATGTATCGAAAGTTAAAATCCCATGATTATTGTTAAAATTACCGCAATATTTGTAAAAACGATAACTTCGGTGATTTCGGACATTTCGCATTGTCGTAGAACGTTCAAAATAGCTTTATCCTCTAAGTCACACCCAGTAAAACCGAAGAAATCGTAACGATGCGACACGTAGTTGCTGAGATCTACTCAAAACAAAAGAAGAATAATAATTATAACTAGACTTGCTTGCAAGGCTGAAGGCTTTCACCTTACCGAAGGCAGCAAAAATTGCCTACAACTCACCCCTTAAAACACACACACACACACGCTTAAACAACTCAGACATGACACTTTCTGTGCATGCGCATTACGATAGAAGGAAAGTGAAAAATATAGTTGAACAATTATGAACATGGATTGGTAGAATCCTACAGACGCCAGAAATCGAAATACTCAATCAAAAACTCAAAAATTCTAAAAAAAATTACAAGTTCAGTACATTTTCAAATTGTTAGGAAAAAAAGAGAACTGCGTGGTATTGCAATTCGACCTATATCGCATCCGCAATATCCCCGGCTCTACAAAAATATAACTTTTTCGAATTCTATCAATTTTAGTTTCAGAAATCTAAACGACTACAGAAAAAAAAACAGTTTTCCGAATGAGACAAAAAAAATTACCTTAAGTATCAGGTAATAATATCGCACCTTTCAACATTAATTTTTCAACATTGTAATTGAGGGGTACTTTATTTATAAATGGCTTCAACAGAGAGCTTCATTTTCACTGGTATCAAATGATGACGTCATGCAGACATAAAACCTGGGATATTAATTTCAGGAGTAACTGTTAATTACTAAAATGAATTATTTTCATTCTAGAAGCACCAATGCAAGATATTGGTTACCATTCAAACACCCTTTGTTCAAATATTGCCAGTTTTAAAAAAAGCTCTCTATATATGCTTTATACGTATGCAAAACGTTCCATTTATAACCAATTCGGGCTTTTGTCGATGTCACACCAATGTGTTACACGGAACTTTGGAATCGCGTTCAGGCCAGCTACTCAAATATGTAACTGGTTCAAAACTAAATTGAATATTCAATGAAATATCGACAATATTTTGATTTCGTGCACGTTAATGATTTGACGTCACTAACATATAAAAATTTATCGTTAATTAGAGATAGGGCCCAAACTCAAACTACATCATGCTTTCTATCACAGGTGCAATATTCGTACTTCTGCACGATACTACTGCAAGATACAACTGCAACCTATAGATAATTAGATTTCCTTATAAACAGCGCGAGCCGTCGATTTGTGTCGAGATGATTACGGTTATGAGGTAATTTTAACAAAGAAGAAACAATATTAATTCAAAGACTAATTATTACACACAGAAATCAATTATTTCTGTTACAGGGTCACTAAACCCATATTTTGAATATAAGTAAACACTCAAAGTTGAAATACTTTTAGCTCAAATATCGTCACTGTGATAGAAATGGGGAATTTGAAAATGCTCTAAACGTTGGTAAAACCTACAGATTGTATCAACTCTTACTGAAGGTTTCGCTTAACAATGAAAGATGATGTTTTCAATTTTCGATCCCTTTGTTCTCATACTCCTGATATTTCTAACTGTTGCGCAATGGTTTCATACCTATGACTACCGATAAAACTCTGATTTCGTGCACGTTAATGATTTGACGTCACTAACATATAAAAAATTATCTTTAATTAGAGATAGGGCCCAAGCTCAAACTACATCATGCTTTCTATCACAGGTGCAATATTCGTACTTCTGCACGATACTACTGCAAGATACAACTGCAACCTATGGATAATTGGATTTCCTTATAAACAGCGGGAGCCGTCGATTTGTGTCGAGATGATTACGGTTGAGAGATAATTTTGACAAAGAAGAAACAATATTAATTCAAAGACTAATTATTACACACAGGAATCAATTATTTCTGTTACAGGGTCACTAAACCCATATTTTGAATATAAGTAAACACTCAAAGTTGAAATACTTTTAGCTCAAATGTCGTCACTGTGAGAGAAATGGGGAATTTTGAATAGGCTCTAAACGTTGGTAAAACGTACAGATTGTATCAACTCTTACTGCATGTTTCGCTTAACAATGAAAGGTGACGTTTTCAGTTTTCGATTCCTTTGTTCTCATACTCCTGATATTTCTAAATGTTGCGCAATAGTTTCATACCTAAGACTACCGATCAAACTCTCTGTAGAAGAAGTTCCCAAAAAAAATTACGTTGACTTTTCGAGAAAAAGACGTCTAAAAATGCTCCAAATGGTAAAAATACGACGTTTTGGATTTTCAATCTCGTTTTTCGACTACTCATGACATTTAGAGAAATTGTACAATGGTTTCACACAATACACCACCCATTAGACTCTCGACTGAGAAAGTTTTAAAAAAATCGTAGGCGGCGTTTCCGAGAAACATGCGTTTAAAATTGCTCGAAATCGTAAAAAACCTTACTTTTCAAAGTCCTATAACTTTTTCAATTTATGATAGAAACTTGTCGCTGTGGTACCATCTTGTAGATATTTTACGTGGCTATCAAATGACGTTGTACTTTAACTACTCAGTAAACAGCCAATTAAAACATCGCATTTTCCGCACAAACACCCATTTTTTAGAATTTTGTCAAAGTTTGGATACTTTTCTTGACTACTTCCGGTGATTAGAGGATTTTCATTCATAGACTAAGGACTGGAGACGACTCTTGACTTCATATGCCTGAAGTTTCAGAAAAATCGTAGGTGCCGTTTTAAAAAAATAAGAACTCTACGATTTGACCAAAATGCGTAAAAAAGTGAAAAATCAAAGTTAAAATTTCAGAACAAAACCTATATTGTTGGAATCGGATTAATGTCAGCTATCCAAAAATATAAGTCATATTTAAAAATTCCTAAAAATAACAATTTTAGAAAATTTTGAAAATTTTCCATTTTTCACCAAAAAAATGAGAGCGACAAAGTTTCTAAACTCGATGTTTTTGAACTGCCATCTACTCAGAAATGTTTTCAGCTATCCAAAAATGTAAATATCGGAAAAGTCCGATGAGAATTAGAAGAATTATGGCCGATTTTCAATTTGAGTGCACGTTAAAGATTTGACGCGTTTCCGCTATGCGCACAAATTTGGTTTTACATTTAAGCACTAACCACCACCCAGTTTCCCGACAGAAAATCAAATTTCAGACCTCTATCTCTTATAGTTGCTGAGAAATAGGCAAAGTGGAAAAAAAAAAATAATAAATAATAATAATCTTAGTAATAACAATAGCCTTTCACCATTGAAAAATGGTGAAAGCCTAATAAGAACTAGACCTGCATGCAGGAATGACGGGTTTCACTGGTGCCAAGTTACTCTTAAACATGTCACTTTCGGTGCCAAGTTACACTTGAACATATGTCACTTCCGGTACCAACGAAACCACTAAACAGGTTTCCAAATTAACATTGCACACAAATAAAATGGACGTAGAATCAACCAATAAATCCAGCAATATCAAGTCATTTTATACATTTGTTACTTGTAAATGATCTTGACAAAATTAAATTACTTCCGGTGTTAATGAAAATGTTCAATTAGTCTCATGAAATCAGAAATGGCATACGATATCATATAGTGACAATTTTATGTAAATCGAATAATAATTGCCACTTTTAAAGACCAAAAAACTTGAAAAGTGACTTGTAGAAAATCGGCTATTTCTCGGCAACCGTACAAGTTAGAAACCATTTTTTGGTATCTGTATGATCGTATGGGTTCATTCTATTTGTTGATTGGCATCAAATACCATAATTTGAAAAAGATTTCAAAACAGACTCATTTGAATAAAATATCTGTTTTGAAGGCTAAAAATTCTGTTTTTGCCAAAATGACGTTACTTCCGGTGATAATGAAAATCTTAAATTACTTGTATGAAATCACAAATGGCATTAGGTATAATATGGTGTAACGTTTATGAAAATCGAATAATAATTAACACTTTTATGGCCCCGAAACCTTCAAAAGTGACCTGTAGAAAACCGTCTATTTCTCGGCAACCGAACAAGTTAGAAACAATTTTATGATATCTATATGACCATATGAGTTGTATTTATATGTGAATTTAAACCAAAAGTTACAATTATTAATACATATTAAGTTATTCATGGTTGAATAAAACATTGATTTAAAAAGTTTAAAATGCAGTTTTTGACCAAATGACGTCACTTCCGGTGTCAATTTTAAATTGTAATCAACTTGATATGACGCTACATGCTTTTTGAATCAACTGATGTCACTTTTATAAAAATCCAATAATAATTGACTATTTTACAGGCAAAATAACGAAAACAGTGACTTGTACAGAACTGCCCATTTCTTGGGAACTGCTTATATTACAAACTAATTTTAACATACATTTTCTTCGTATGGATTATAGCTACAAGTTTATAAAAGTTACGAAGAAATATTTTAAAATCTGAAAAGCCTGAATAGGTTGTAAATAGGTCAATTTTACACCATTTTTAGCCATTTAATCGAATTTGCTCGAAAATGAAATCGAAATTAAAAAAACTGCTTCCGACATTTTTTGCGCCTTGAAAGGGCACACTCTTTTAGTCAAATAATTTTTCCAAAAAATAATATTTGTTTTCGAAAAATGGTACCTAACTGTCAAAATTGTAGTTTTTGGTAAAATTATGCCACTTCCGGTGCCGACAGATAACACTTCCGGTAATAAAAAAAATGACAATTGAGACAACGAAGCATATGAACTTTGTTTTATACAAATCGAACAATAAAAAATTAATCTAGGACTGAAAAACTGAATTAGCCAATGGCGGCCAAGGAAAATTACTGAGACAAATTTTTTTAACATTTTTGCACTAGTCAGATGACTCTTTAATTCTGTGCACAATACGACTAAAAAATATTCATAAATAAAAAAGTTTTTTGTAAAATTTTAAATTTTCGAAATTTGGCGCCTAATATCTTCGAAGATTTGCCGAAAATCAAAAATCGAAAGTAGCGTAGCTATGTGCCCTGTCTCCGGCTATGCCAAAATGTATCGAAAGTTAAAATTCAATGATTATTGTTAAAATTACTGCAATATTTTAAAAAACGATAATTTGGTGATTTCGGACATTTCGCATTGTCGCAGAACGTTCAAAATAGCTTTATCCTCTAAGTCACACCCACTTTCCCAGTAAAACCGAAGAAATCATAACGATGCGACACGTAGTTGCTGAGATCTATTCAAATTGGAATCTGAATAATAATAATAAGAATAATAATTTTAACAAAAACAATAGTGTTTCACACAAGCTACGCAGTGTGAAACCCTAATAACTAGACCTGCAAGCAGCACTGAACCGGCTTTCAGGAATCATACAGGAAGTTTCTTATACCATAGCCGATCCATTGAGCTACCAAACTATACTTTAGTTGTTTTGCTTCAGTGACACCCTCTATCATATGTAAAAGTAATATTTGCTGGCGAAAAGACTGGTCAAATTTGTAAATTATGGCAAAATTACGTCACTTCCGGTACCGAAAGAAATTTTTATAGGTGAAAAATAAGTCGAAAATTCGCAACACACAAAATACAAACTTTGTTTTATACATATTGGGCAATAAATAATTAACTTATAACCCATAAACTGAAATTAAGAAGGTAAAAAACTTAAAAGTGACCCTGGGAAAATTGGCTATTATTCGACAAGGGAACATGCTAGAAGGCTTTTTTTGATATCAATATGATGGTATTGATTCAATCTTACTGCCCATTAGAGTCAGACGTTATCAAGTTAAACGAATAATAAATATAAATCCCTTCAAAAAAATGTTTGTTTTGAAGGCTAAAAATACGTTTTTTGCAAAAATTACATTACTTCCGGTGATATTGAAAATGTTAACTTAGTTCATACAAGCCATAAATGGCATAAGACATCAAATGGTAAACAAATTATAAAAATCGAATAATAATTGACACTTTTATAGACCAAAAACCTTGAAAAGTGACTTATAGAAGATCGCCTATTTCTCTGTAACCATACAAGTTAGAAACCATTTTGTGGTATCTGTATGGTCGTATGGCTTCATTCTATTCGTTGATGGGAATCAAATATCATAATTTTAAAAATATGATAAGGCAGACTCATTTGAATAAAATATTTGTTTTTTGGGTTAAAAATACAGTTTTTGCCCAAATGACGTCATTTCCGGTCACAGTGAAAATGTAAAGTTGGCTTGACCTAGTCCAAATTGGCATTAGGCATCAAATGAAAAAAAAATATTGCAAATCGAATGATAATTCACTCTTTTATAGGCAAAATAACGTGAAAAGTGATGCATGCAAAATTGCATATTTCTCGGCAACTGCTCATATTACAAACTAATTTTCGCATACATTCTCTTCGTCTGGATTATTGCTACGAGTTTATGAAAATTACAAATAAATATTTCAAAATATGAAGACGCTGAATGAATTGTAAATAACTGAATTTTACACTTTATTTTACATTTTATTCGAAATTGCCCGAAAATGAAATTAAAATTAAAATATCTGAGCTAAGGATTTTCTGCATCTTTGCAGGGTGCATCCTTTTAGTTATATCAGTTTTGAAAAAAAAAATATTTGCTTTCAAAAAGTGGTACCGAACGGTCAAAATTGTAGTTTTTGTTAATATTACGTCACTTTCGTTGCCGACAGAAAAATTTTACCGTAACAAAAAAAATTACAATTGGGACCACGGAGCATATGAACTTTGTTTTATACAAATCGAACAATAAATAATTTTTCTGGGTACGAAAAACTAAATTAGCCGATGGCGGCTAACGCAAATTACCCTGACAATTTTTTTTCTCATTTCTGCTCAAGTACGATGATATTTTAACCCTGTGTAAAATACCATCAAAAATATTCATAAATAAAAAAGGTATTCGTAAAAAAATTATTTTTTTTCAAAATATCGGACATTTGTTCGACTACTTCCGGTTTTACGATCATTGTCGCGATACCTTTACGAAGTTCTTTCGATACTTAACTTTCTGTACCAGAAGTGTCAGAAACATCCATTGAGTAGTTTTGGAAAAAAAGATAAATTAAAGAGCGTTTACAAAAATTTAATGATTTTTCAATTTTTTTCAAAGTTTGATGCCATTTTTGGACCAACTATATTATTTCAATGCTTTTCATTTTGGATTCACTATATAGACAACCGATAGGACTTTGAGTAAGAAAAGTTTAAGAAAAATCTGCGGCGTCGTTTTCGAGAAAAGGGCGTCTCAGAATGTTAAAAAATCGGAAAATACTAGATTTTTGGCATACAATAATTTATTTCCCTACCATCGAAATCGTATTATTTAGATACCATATGATGGTCCATTAATAGGGCTTTCCAACGACCCTTTAGTTCTTTTGGTCCGCTATTACATAAGGGAGAAATCAAGTTTTTCGCAAGTGCGACAATGTTTTTAACCTTTTTTTTTTCATTTTTTGAATACTTCCGGTATGGTTATTATTTTCGGAATAGTTTTAATAGCCGGTTTGGGCACTAAAATAGCCACAGGGCTCTGTAATGATATATTGCATTATCTGATCAGATAAAATGCCCCTGAGAAATCCTATGTTGAAAAGTGCCAAAAATGCAAAAAATTTAAGATATCGAAAATTAAATTTCAATAACTACATACATATTATACATCGTTAGAATCGTAATTAGGTCAGCTATCTGAATATACAATCTTTTTTTGAAAATCTCTTAAAATAAAAAAATAGTAGAGCATTTTCCAAAATTTCACGATTTTTCGACTTTTTTCGATTTTCAATCCGTTATTTCACCTATTCCAGACATTTCAAAGTCTTATTGGGTGGCATAATTCACAAGACTATCGAATGGACTCTCGATAGAGAAAGTTAAAAAAAAGTTGCGTTTAAGTTTTCGAGATACAGGCGTCCAAAAACGCTCCAAATCAGAAAATACTTGATTTTCAGCGTGCCATATTTTGCTTCCTGCTCATCGTATGCGTATGAATTGGGTATCATACGATAGTACAATCCTAGTGCAGTCCAATGGTACCCTAATTTCTTTAATCCATTGATATCGGGCGGAGAAATCGCGTTTTTCCCCAAAATATCCATTTTTTGCATTTTTTTCAAAATATTGCACATTATTTCGACCACTTCCGGTTTAAGGATTCTTGTCGAAATTGCTTTATCAGTTGGTATTGGACTATAACTTCATGTTCCAGAAGTTTCAGAAACGTCAATTCTGCCATAAAACGAAACCCGAGCTCACAAAATGGGAAGAAAATTCGAAAAAAATCGAAAAATAAAGGGCAATAACTCTGAATGAAACTTATATTACTGGAATCGGATGGACTTCAGGTATCCAAAAATGTATGTCAAATTTGAAAATTTTGAAAAATGACAAAAATTTTCTCTTAAACAACATGTTTCCAATTTTCGAACGATAAAAGTCATAGACGAATGTTCGAAATTGAAAAATGTGAGATAGCCATTGTCTTAGAAAAGATTCAGGGAATCCAAAAATGTAATTTGTTTGAGAATGGATAAAGAATTGACGAAACTATGGCCGATTTTCAATTTTTAGACAACGTACAAAGTTCGGTCACTTCCGGTATGCGCAGAAATTTCAAAAATATTTTATCAAGTAGCCACCACATGGTTTCCCAAAAGAAAATCTAATTCCAGATCGATATCTGTTTTGGATCATGGAGATCTAGGCCCCCGCGGTAAATAATAATAATAATAATAACTAGACCTGCAAGCAGCACTGAACCGGCTTTCAGGAATCATACAGGAAGTTTATTATACCATAGCCGATCCATTGAGCTACCGAACTATACTTTAGTTGTTTTGCTTCAGTGACCTTTTATCATATGTAAAAGGTCAACATTGTAAATTATGGCAAAATTACGTCACTTCCGGTGCCGAAAGAAATTTATAAAGTTAAACGAATAACTAATATAAATCCCTTCAAAAAAATGTTTCTTTTGAAGGCTAAAAATACGTTTTTTGCAAAAATTACATTACTTCCGGTGATATTGAAAATGTTAACTTGGTTCATACATAGAAATATATACTGACGGGAATGTCCACATGACGTATTCAGCGTTATGACGTTGTATTATGTTGTGCAGCGCCTGCGCGAAACACGTTTTGCATAAGTGACTTCCGGCATAACACTGTCCCGTATGAAGTAATGGCAGACACGAGTGATTTTCAAGAATTTGACGGCGTGATGATGCCGTGAATGAGGTAAAATTATGAATATAAAGATTACCAATTTGCTCTCAAAACCTAAATACCCGATTAGATTACATCGAGGCTTCTCAGATATCATAATAATATTTTTTAATGACAATATGTAATTTTGTGCCGTTCGTAAATTTTCTGTGTCGCCATTTTATATTATTCAATAGACCTAACTTTTGGGGTTTATATAGTTTATTTATCGTCATAGGAATTCTTCTCAGATTTTGTTGAGTTTGTGCTATAGATCACTATAATTAATATGGTGGGACTTACAATATTTGAGGTTTTATCGAAGTGAAGATTGGCGAAAAACGACCCGTAGCAGCACACATGTTTTGATTCGAGAAATACTAGGCCTACTGCAAAGTAGAACGTGATTTGTCAATTTGAATTAAGAAATGGACCAATTGATTTTAATTGTTGCGCTCACGCTTTGTCAAATATAATTTATTTATTTTATTTTTTTTTTTCAGTTAATGGTTCTCCAAAGATTTGTAAAAATATAATAATAGTAATACATGTAGGAGGTTTCATGAGATAGGCCTACAAATAATCAGCTGTCAGAAACAAAGTCCGGTTATGCAGGTAGAATAGTTCACAGCATTTCTAAAAATAAAATAATTAATACTAGGCCTAAGATGTCTACATATTGCTTTAAAAAAAAAGTCATGCAGAATATATCTCACTGCATTTTGTCAAAAAATAAAAATTAATACTAGGCCTATTGATAGTACAGTTCTGCATCATTCATAAGCATTGCATTTTTGTAACCATAAAATAATATAGGCCTACTAGGCTTTGTGTTATATGCCTACCTATTTCTAAAAACTGATCAGCTGTCAAAAAAAAAGTCATGATATGGCCGCAGAATTCTATCAGCGCATTTTTATGAAAACTTGTAAAATGTAAATAATACTAGTCCTTGTGATACATGCCTTCATATTTCTAAAAAAAAAAATAGTTGATCAGTTCTCAATAGATAATCAGGCAAGATATCGTACAGCATTTTGTGAGGATTTGTACAATTAAAAAAATACTAGGCCTCATGATATAGGCCTACCCATTTCTTAAGAACTGTAATTAGATATATAAAAAAAGAAATGGGCACAAGATATTGTATTTATTTACTACATTTGGGAGACAAAGTGGCACAGTGAGTAAGATGCTGTCTCGCTGATATGGAGGTCGTGGGTTCCATCCCAGTGTTGGCAAAGAAAATTCTGCAGGATTCCAGTGTTCCTCGAGACAATTTCCTGATCTCCCATTTTGTGTGCGGTGCAGGAGGGAGGGCCTGGCCAGGAACAATGTTCAGTTGTTCTGATTGTATCAAAAACCGAGGGCCTGTATGCATGCACATAAAAGAACCTTTGACATTTGGCATTCAAAATTAAGTGTATGCAATGGTGAGTTGCTGTCCAGGAAAATATTTAGAATTTCAGTTCATTTCAAATTTCTACATTCCAGGTTACATTGTAAATATTGTGGAAGCAACAAGCAAACATATCTCAAGATTAAGTTTAGATTGGCACCAAGAACATTTGTCGGTACAAAATAATTCGTAATGGAGATCATAAATTTGAAATATGAAAAATTGTGGATTTGAACGCTTATATGTGGATTTACATTTGATACAAGAGATCCACAAAATCCAAAGACATTATTATTTTTATAATGGCAATAGTGAACTAATCTATAATAAAAAATACTTTGTAAAATGATCTGTGTGTAATGGCTTAATGAAGTTAATGCTACAAAATTCAAATCAAACTTGATAAATTTTGTAGCTTACATGTACATATGAGAGCTGTGTATATTATCAGTTGAATAGAAATTGACTCTACACAAATATCAGGTTTAATTTATTGAGTGAAGAGAATTCAGGGAACCACGGTGGCTAAGTGGGTAAGGCGCTGGCTCGCTAGCCTGGAGGTCAGGTGTTCTATCTCTGCATTGGTCGAGAAAGTTACTCCAGATTTTCCGAAGTGGTTTCCCCTTGTCAGTGAATCAGGACGGAGGGCCTGACATGTACAGCTGTCTAGTCGTTCGGATGGGACGAAAAACCAAGGTCCTGTGTACACATTGGCGTGCACGTAAAATATCCCTTGGCAGTTGGAATTTGATATAAGAGTAAGCCGTAGGGCCGCTGCCCGGGCAAAATTTCCCTCATAGTACACTGTATGGCATATGCCTGTCTTCATTAGCCCATTTTAGGAGCAGAACAGTAAAACTTTAAACCCCATTTCATTTCCTTTCTGGAAAGAGAATTCATAATAAAGATAATAGTCGCTACATGCATACTAGTGCAGGTACGATATATTGTAGTACCAATATATCATAATTCATTTTCTCATGACCCGCATATTGAATCGCTAGAGGTTGAATCAATGGATTGCGATTCTTTTTCTATATTATTTTGTCACTTTAATCAAGAATTTATCACTCTTAATTATCCACTTCACACATTATTAGTAGGTTCGTATTTGGATCCATATCAATATCATGATACAAAACAGTTTTATTTCTTCAACATCATCGGGACTAACAATATTAATTATTCATTTGTCCCATTTATTAAATATTGACCTGGCCCCGAGTTCACAAAGCATTCTCAGATTTAAGAATTTACTCAACTTTTGAAGATTGTTTATGAGAAATATCTTTAACCCAGAAACATTAAAACAACAAAAGGTTTATAAAGGAATATATTATTTTAGTTAAAATCAGGCGAACAATTTTGACAAAATTCTTAACTTAAAGCGAGAATTTCATATTTTTAAGTTATATTTTAAAAGTTTATTAAAATAAAGCCTTAAAATAGATGGTATCTATAAACAGTAGTCCTACCCTGTTAAAGAATAATCCTATAATTCACTATTGCCAGTTGAGAAATTGGCAAAAATATCATTTTCAACTTCAAATTCAAACGTTTGAAGATAGCTGTTACATCGGGGAAATAGAAAAACATGGGAGGTAATTATTGTTATTATTTCCTGTGTGAATGAAGTTTAAGTATGGGAAATAATGCCTATGATCGTATAATAGTGAGTTGACAACCCATTGAGCAAAAGACATAGAAATAATTATGTTTTGACTTTCTTAGAAAATATGAAATTCTACACGTAGCTTTAAGTCTGAGAATGCTTAAGTCTGAGATATGAATCCTAATAAACCGCTATATGTATCGTATCCTTACTGCAGTGGTAATATACCCAGCACTAATGTATACCTAGAACATTCGCCCAAATATTCAGTTACAGAAATAATTCACAAAAATCCATTGACTTCATTCAATATATTTATTGGAAATTTATAATTAAAGTGGTTGATGTACAGTTCTGAGCTACCGTAAGTGTATTCCAATTCTTCACAAGATGTGTTTTAAAGTCATTTAGGCAATCACATAACAAGCCTGCTTTTCGTTCAATGCAAATAACTGTTGTAAAATTAGGATTTAGCAATGAATAAATCACTAGTTATTTAAGCCTTATATTTTATTGTCAGTTTTCCATGTTAGAAATTATTGGTTTAAAACTCCCTGTGGACATCAAAATAAAGCTCTTCAAAGTAAATAAATGGCGACTGTATTGGTGGTCTGAAAATAAAAAAAAAATATACATGTACATTATATTAGTATGTTTGAACAAAATAGGCCTATAGTGTTTATTTAGGGATTTCTGTGTCTAAAAACATTTTTTACATGAGTTATGCATAAATTACAGATGGAAATCAAACTTCATGCCAAGAAAGTACATGTATCACATCACAGTTCAGGTAGTTGGAATTGGCACAAGACCTTAAAAAGTTTTTTTAAGGCTTCCTTCAACCAGAATTATTCACTTGACGTCTCTTTTAATTCTACCCAAACAAGGTCTCAATTTACATATTAATCCATTCTTTCAGTGACATCAATCTAATATTTTATGTCTTCATCATTACGATTACCATGTTAATCTTCTCACAAAGAAATCACATTCAAAAACAAAATTCCACTTAATTAATAAATCCTGCTTAGGGAATGGCTGGGTAATTCTGGACCTCAGACCAACTGGTGGTGAAGAATAGATGACACAAGAAAACAAAACTAGCTCGATTAATCCTTACCCTCATTCTCGGTACTCTATGTGGTATATCGTTCCGTTTAACTCCACTAACCTCTGAGTCAACTCATATGATCAAATTGTAAACGGTTTTATGATTGGTCCGTAGAATCAAGCTACAACGAAGAACACATGATATGAATTCGTGAAAACCCTGTGAATATACCAAGAAGGTTAGTCGAGCAGAATGGAAGGATACCGAGAATGCTTCCTGCATACCTTTCATAAATCATTTCTCACCTCCGATTAAGAAATTGTTCAGGGAGAATGCGAAGATCAATTTTGTTTATTTAGAATAATATATATATGTATTAATATACCGGTATATATGTTCATTTTTTCCAAACAGGTCACTTGAATCGAGGTCTGATTATTTTTTTACATTTTTGTTATGTTTGCATATAGGTTTACCCACATGATGCATTAATGAATACCTGACTATATATTTCTATATGCCTACTGTTCAGCTGGGCTAATGAAGATGGGACGTTGTTATTAATTCATGACTAAATAACATTTTTTAAAAATACATACATACAGTAATGTATCTCGTTACACTGCCTATATAGTATCACAAATTACCTGCTAGCCACCGACACTAAAAATAGAGTAGACAGAATACTATATTACTAGAGGTGTAGTGTCCAGTCTTATACTAAATTTAAAATGAGATCTCCGATTCTGTTTCGTTTTTATTTCCACGAATTATTTAAATTAGAATACCGGTAGTTTAGAAATTAAAAATAAATATATATTTATAAAAAATACTCCGATTTTAACGTACCCCGAGTAGATTGCATTTTTGTTTACGTTTAGGCCCATAATATTGTCGTAGTTCGTACTCGTAGTTATAAAGACTCAACTTATCGGTACTTTACTAAACAAATACTGAAATAGTGAGCCTGCTGGGTCCTCCTTACTTGATTTTAATTTTATTATTGTTCAACAGTTGTGACATCTACTCTGGGTCTTTTCTCAGCAGTCGATGAAAAGAGAGACCACAGTTTCTCGTGTGTTAAGCGAAGCATCCACCGAAAACACATTTGCTTTCCGGCATCTCGACAGTAACCGGAAGTAGCGAATGCAAAACGGCGTCATACGCAGCCGTCCCACAACATAACGCGATGACGTCATACGGTGGACATTCCCGTCAGTATATATTTCTATGGTTCATAGAAGTCATAAATGGCATAAGGCATCAAATGGTAAAAAAAATATAAAAATCGAATAATAATTGACACTTTTATAGACCAAAAACCTTGAAAAGTGACTTATAGAAGATCGCCTATTTCTCTGTAACCGTACAAGTTAGAAACCATTTTGTGGTATCTGTATGGTCGTATGGCTTCATTCTATTCGTTGATGGGAATCAAATATCATAATTTTAAAAATATTATAAGTCAGACTCATTTGAATAAAATATTTGTTTTTTAGGTTAAAAATACAGTTTTTGCCCAAATGACGTCATTTCCGGTCACAGTGAAAATGTAAAATTGACTTGACCTAGTCCAAATTGGCATTATGCATCAAATGGAAAAAAATATTGCAAATCGAATAATAATTCACTCCTTTATAGGCAAAATAACGTGAAATGTGATGCATGCAAAATTGCATATTTCTCGGCAACTGTATATATTACAAACTTATTTTCGCATACATTCTCTTCGTCTGGATTATTGCTACGAGTTTATGAAAATTACAAATAAATGTTTCAAAATATGAAGACGCTGAATGAATTGTAAATAACTGAATTTTACACTTTATTTTACATTTTATTCGAAATTGCCCGAAAATGAAATTGAAATTAAAAAATCTGAGCTAAGGATTTTGTGCACCTTTGCAGGGTGCATCCTTTTAGTTATATCAGTTTTGAAAAAAAAATATTTGCTTTCAAAAAGTGGTACCTAACTGTCAAAATTGTAGTTTTTGTTAATATTACGTCACTTCCGTTGCCGACAGAAAAATTTCACCGTAACAAAAAAAAATACAATTTGGACCACGGAGCATATGAACTTTGTTTTATACAAATCGAACAATAAATAATTTTTCTGGGTACGAAAAACTAAATTAGCCGATGGCGGCTAACGGAAATTACCGAGACAATTTTTTTTCTCATTTCTGCTCAAGTAGGATGATATTTTAACCCTGTGTAAAATATCATCAAAAAATATTCATAAATAAAAAAGGTTTTCGTAAAAAAAAGTAAAAAAAAAATTTTTTTTCAAAATATCGGACATTTTTTCGACTACTTCCGGTTTTACGATCATTGTCGCGATAGCTTTACGAAGTTATTTGGCTACTTAACTTTCTGTACCAGAAGTGTCAGAAACATCCATTGAGTAGTTTTGGAAAAAAAGATAAATTAAAGAGCGTTTACAAAAATTTAACGATTTTTCAATTTTTTTCAAAGTTTGATGCCATTTTTGGACCACCTATATTATTTCAATGCTTTTCATTTTGGATTCACTATATAGACAACCGATAGGACTTTGAGTAAGAAAAGTTTAAGAAAAATCTGCGGTGTCGTTTTCGAGAAAAGGGCGTCTCAGAATGTTAAAAAATCGGAAAATACTAGATTTTTGGCATACAATAATTTATTTCCTTACCATCGAAATCGTATTATTTAGATAACATATGAATGGTCCATTAATAGGGCTATCCAACGACACTTTTGGTTTTTTGGTCCGCTATTACCTAAGGGAGAAATCAAGTTTTTCGCAAGTGCGACAATGTTTTTAACCTTTTTTTTTAAAATTTTTGAATACTTCCGGTATGGTTATTATTGTCGGAATAGTTTTAATAGCCGGTTTGGGCACTAAAATAGCCACAGGGCTCTGTAATGATATATTACATTATCAGATCAGATAAAATGCCCCCGAGAAATCCTATGTTCAAAAGTGCCAAAAATGCAAAAAATTTAAAATATCGAAAATTAAATTTCAATAACTACATACATATTATACATCGTTAGAATCGTAATTAGGTCAGCTATCTGAATATACAATCTTTTTTTGAAAATCTCTTAAAATAAAAAAATAGTAGAGCATTTTCCAAAATTTCACGATTTTTTTACTTTTTTCGATTTTCAGTCCGTTATTTCACCTATTCCAGATATTTCAAAGTCTTATTGGATGGCTTCATGCAAAATACCTCCGAAAGGACTCTCGATAGAAAAAATTAAAAAAAAAGTTGCGGTTAAGTTTTCGAGATACAGGCGTCCAAAAATGCTAAAAATCAGAAAATACTTGATTTTCAGCGTGCCATATTTTGCTGCCCGATCATAGTATCCGTATGAATTGGGTATCATACGATAGTACAATCCTCGTGCCACCCAATGGTACCTTAATTTGATTAATCCGTTGATATCGGACGGAGACATCACGTTTTCCCCGAAAACATCCATTTTTTGCATTTTTTTCAAAATATTGCACATTATTTCGACCACTTCCGGTTTAAAGATCCGTGTCGAAATTGCTTTATCAGTTGGTATTGGACTATAACTTCATGTTCCATAAGTTTCAGAAACATCATTTTGGCTGTAAAACGACACCACAGCTCACAAAATGGGTAGAAAATTCGAAAAAAAATCGAAAAATAAAGGGCGGTAACTCTGTATGAAACTTATGTTTCTGGAATCGGATTGACGTCAGGTATCCAAAAATCTAGGTCAAATTTCCAAATTTTGAAAAATAACAAAAATTGTCTCGTAGGCGACGTGTTTTGAATTTTCGAACGATAGAAGTCAGCAACGAAGTTTCGAAATCGCAAAATGTGAGATTGCTATTGTCTCGGAAAAGTCTCAGGCTTTCCAAAAATGTGATTTGTTTGAATATAGGTAGAGAATTGACGAAACCACGGCCGATTTTTAATTTTTTATCAACGTTCAAAATTCGGCCACTTCCGGTCTGCGCAGAAGTTTGAAAATTGCTTTATTGGGTAGCCACCACCTAGTTTCCCGATAGAAATATGGATCGCAAATCGGTATCTCTTTTCGATCATAGAGAAATAGGCTCCGGCGGAAAAGAATAATAATAAAAAAAACTAGACCTGCAAGCAGCACTGAACCGGCTTTCAGGAATCATACAGGAAGTTCATTATACCCTAACCGATCCATTGAGCTACCTAACTATACTTTAATTGTTTTGCTTCAGTGACACCTTCTATCATATGTAAAAGTAATATTTGCTGGCGAAAAGACCGATCAAAATTGTAAATTATGGCAAAATTACGTCACTTCCGGTGCCGAAAGAAATTTTTATAGGTGAAAAATAAGTCGAAAATTCGCAACATACAAAATACAAACTTTGTTTTATACATATCGGGCAATAAATAATCAACCTATAACCCATAAACTGAAATTAAGAAGGTATAAAACTTAAAAGTGACAGTGGGAAAATTGGCTATTATTCGACAAGGGAACATGCTAGAAGCCTTTTCTTGATATCAATATGATGGTATTGATTCAATCTTACTGCCCATTAGAGTCAGACGTTATAAAGTTAAACGAATAATAAATATAAATCCCTTCAAAAAAATGTTTGTTTTGAGGGCTAAAAATACGTTTTTTGCAAAAATTACATTACTTCCGGAGATATTGAAAATGTTAATTTAGTTCATAGAAGTCATAAATGGCATAAGGCATCAAATGGTAAAAAAATGATAAAAATCGAATAATAATTGACACTTTTATAGACCAAAAACCTTGAAAAGTGACTTATAGAAGATCGCCTATTTCTCTGTAACCGTACAAGTTAGAAACCATTTTGTGGCATCCGTATGGTCGTATGGCTTCATTCTATTCGTTGATGGGAATCAAATATCATAATTTCAAGAATATTATAAGGCAGACTCATTTGAATAAAATATTTGTTTTTTAAGTTAAAAATACAGTTTTTGCCCAAATGACGTCATTTCCGGTCACAGTGAAAATGTAAAATTGGCTTGACCTAGTCCAAATTGGCATTAAGCATCAAATGGAAAAAAAAATATTGCAAATCGAATAATAATTCACTCTTTTATAGGCAAAATAACGTGAAAAGTGATGCATGCAAAATTGCATATTTCTCGGCAACTGCTCATATTACAAACTAATTTGCGCATACATTCTCTTCGTCTGGATTATTGCTACGAGTTTATGAAAATTACAAAATAAATATTTCAAAATATTAAGACGCTGAATGAATTGTAAATAACTGAATTTTACACTTTATTTTACATTTTATTCGAAATTGCCCGAAAATGAAATTGAAATTAAAAAATCTGAGCTAAGGATTTTGTGCACCTTTCCAGGGTGCATCCTTTTAGTTATATCAGTTTTGAAAAAAAATAATATTTGCTTTCAAAAAGTGGTACTGAACGGTCAAAATTGTAGTTTTTGTTAATATTACGTCACTTCCGTTGCAGCCAGAAAAATTTCACCGTAACAAAAAAAATTACAATTGGGACCACGGAGCATATGAACTTTGTTTTATACAAATCGAATAATAAATAATTTTTCTGGGTACAAAAAACTAAATTAGCCCATGGCGGCTAACGCAAATTACCGAGACAATTTTTTTTCTCATTTCTGCTCAAGTAGGATGATATTTTTAACCCTGTGTAAAATATCATCAAAAAATATTCATAAATAAAAAAGGTTTTCGTAAAAAAATTGATTTTTTTCAAAATATCGGACATTTTTTCGACTACTTCCGGTTTTACGATCGTTGTCGTGATAGCTTTACGAAGTTCTTTGGATAATTAACTTTCTGTACCAGAAGTGTCAGAAACATCCATTGAGTAGTTTTGGAAAAAAAGATAACTTAAAGTGCGTTTCCAAAAATTTAACGATTTTTCAATTTTTTTCAAAGTTTGAGGCCATTTTTGGACCATTTATATTATTTCAATGCTTTTCATTTTGGATTCACTATATAGACAACCGATAGGACTTTGAGTAAGAAAAGTTTAAGAAAAATCTGCGGCGTCGTTTCGAGAAAAGGGCGTCCCAGAATGTTAAAAAATCGGAAAATACTAGATTTTTGTTATACAATAATTTATTTCCTTACCATCGAAATCGTATTATTTAGATACCATATGATGGTCCATTAATAGGGCTATCCAGCGACACTTTAGTTCTTTTGGTCCGCTATTACCTAAGGGAGAAATCAAGTTTCTCGCAAGTGCGACAATGTTTTTAACCTTTTTTTCATTTTTTGAATACTTCTGGTATGGTTATTATTGTCGGAATAGTTTCAATAGCCGGTTTAGGCACTAAAATAGCCACGGGGCTCTGTAATGATATATTACATTATCTGATCAGATAAAATGCCTCTGAGAAATCCTATGTTCAAAAGTGCCAAAAATGCAAAAAATTTAAAATATCGAAAATTAAATTTCAATAACTACATACATATTATACATCGTTAGAACCGTAATTACGTCAGCTATCTGAATATACAACCTTTTTTTGAAAATCTCTTCAAATAAAAAAATAGTAGAGCATTTTCCAAAATTTCACGATTTTTCGACTTTTTTTGATTTTCAGTCCCTTTTTTATCGTATTCCAGACATTTCAAACTCTTATTGGGTGGCATAATTCACAAGACTATCGAATGGACTCTCGATAGAGAAAGTTAAAAAAAAAGTTGCGGTTAAGTTTTCGAGATACAGACGTCCAAAAACGCTCCAAATCAGAAAATACTTGATTTTCAGCGTGCCATATTTTGCTTCCTGCTCGTCGTATCCGTACAAATTGGGTATCATACGATAGCACAATACTATTGCAGTCCAATGGTACCCTAATTTGTTTAATCCATTGATATCGGACGGAGAAATCGCGTTTTTCCCCAAAATACCCATTTTTTGCATTTTTTGCAAAATATCGGACATTATTTCGACCACTTCCGGTGTACAGATTATTGTTGAAATTGCTTTATTCCTTGCAATGGTCATTTGACTTCATGCCTCAGAAATTTCAGAAACGTCAATTTGGCCATAAAACGGAACCCGAGCTCACAAAATGGGTAGAAAATTCGAAAAAAATCGAAAAATAAAGGGCGATAACTCTGAATGAAACTTATATTACTGGAATCGGATGGACTTCAGGTATCCAAAAATGTAGGTCAAATTTCAAAATTTTGAAAAATAACAAAAATTGTCTCTCAAACAACATTTTTCATTTTTCGATCGCAAGAAGTCAGCGATGAAGTTTCGAAATATCGAAATTTTCAACTGCTATCGTCCGAGAAAAGACTCAGGGTTTCCGAAAATGTCATTTGTATGAAAATAGGTACAGAATTGACGAAACTACGGCCATTTTTTTATTTTTTGACACCGCACGAAATTCGACCACTTCCGGTCTGCGCAGAAGTTTCAAATATAGTTTATCAAGTAGCCAACACATGGTTTCCCGATAGAGAATTAGGTCCCAGATCGGTATCTGTTACAGGCACTGAGAAATAGGCTCCGGCGAAAAAAATAATAATAACTAGACCTGCAAGCAGCACTGAACCGGCTTTCAGGAATCATACAGGAAGTTTATTATACCATAGCCGATCCATTGAGCTACCAAACTATACTTTAGGTTGTTTTGCTTTAGTGACACCCTCTATCATATGTAAAAGTAATATTTGCTGGCGAAAAGATCAGTCAAAATTGTAAATTATGGCAAAATTAAGTCACTTCCGGTGCCGAAAGAAATTTTTATAGGTGAAAAATAAGTCGAAAATTCGCAACATACAAAATCCAAACGTTGTTTTATACATTTCGGGCAATAAATAATTAACCTATAACCCATAAACTGAAATTAAGAAGGTAAAAAACTTAAAGGTGACCCTGGGAAAATTGGTTATTATTCGACAAGGGAACATGCTAGAAGCCTTTTCTTGATATCAATATGATGGTATTGATTCACTCTTACTGCCCATTAGAGTCAGACGTTATAAAGTTAAACAAATAATGAATATAAATCACTTCTAAAAAATGTTTGTTTTGAAGGCTAAAAATACGTTTTTTGCAAAAATTACATTACTTCCGGTGATATTGAAAATGTTAACTTGGTTCATAGAAGTCATAAATTGCATAAGGTATCAAATGGTAAAAAAGTTATAAAAATCGAATAATAATTGACACTTTTATATACCAAAAACCTTGAAAAGTGACTTATAGAAGATCGCCCATTTCTCTGTAAACATACAAGTTAGAAACCATTTTGTGGTATCTGTATGGTCTTATGGCTTCATTCTATTCGTTGATGGGAATCAAATATCATAATTTTAAAAATATTATAAGGGAGACTGATTTGAATAAAATTTTAGTTTTTTAGGTTAAAAATGCAGTTTTTGCCCAAATGACGTCATTTCCGGTCACAGTGAAAATGTAAAATTGGCTTGACCTAGTCCAAATTGGCATTAGGCATCAACTGGGAAAAAAATATTGCAAATCGAATAATAATTCACTCTTGCATAGGCAAAATAACGTGAAAAGTGATGCATGCAAAATTGCATATTTCTCGGCAACTGCTCATATTACAAACTAATTTTCGCATACATTCTTTTCGTCTGGATTAGTGCTACGAGTTTATGGAAATTACAAATAAATATTTCAAAATATGAAGACGCTGAATGAATTGTAAATAACTGAATTTTACACTTTATTTTACATTTTATTCGAAATTGCCCGAAAATGGAATTGAAATTTAAAAATATGAGCTAAGGATTTTGTGCACCTTTGCAGGGTGCATCCATTTAGTTATATCAGTTTTGAAAAAAAATAATATTTGCTTTCAAAAAGTGGTACCGAGCTGTCAAAATTGTAGTTTTTGTTAATATTACGTCACTTCCGTTGCCGACAGAAAAATTTCACCGTAACAAAAAATATTACAATTGGGACCACGGAGCATATGAACTTTGTTTTATACAAATCGAACAATAAATAATTTTTCTGGGTACGGAAAACTAAATTAGCCGATGGCGGCTAACACAAATTACCGAGACAATTTTTTTTTCTCATTTCTGCTCAAGTAGGATGATATTTTAACCCTGTGTAAAATATCATCAAAAAATATTCATAAATAAAAAAGATTTTCGTAAAAAAATTATTTTTTTTCAAAATATCGGACATTTTTTCGACTACTTCCGGTTTTACGATCGTTGTTGTGATAGCTTTACGAAGTTCTAAGGATACTTAACTTTCTGTACCAGAATTGTCAGAAACATCCATTGAGCAGTTTTGAAAAAAAAGATAAATTAAAGAGCGTTTACAAAAATTTAACGATTTTTCAATTTTTTCAAAGTTTGATGCCATTTTTGGACCACCTATATTATTTCAATGCTTTTCATTTTTGATTCACTATATAGACAACCGATAGGACTTTGAGTAAGAAAAGTTTAAGAAAAATCTGCGGCGTCGTTTTCGAGAAAAGGACGTCTCAGAATGTTAAAAAATCGGAAAATACTAGATTTTTGGTACACAATAATTTATTTCCTTACCATCGATATCGTATTATTTAGATACCATATGATGGTCCATTAATAGGGCTATCCAACGACACTTTAGTTCTTTTGGTCCGCTATTACCTAAGGGAGAAATCAAGTTTTTTGCAAGTGCGACAATGTTTTTAACCTTTTTTTACATTTTTTGAATACTTCCGGTATGGTTATTATTGTCGATATAGTTTTGATAACCGGTTTAGGCACTAAAATAGCCACAGGGCTCTGTAATGATATATTACATTATCTGATCAGATAAAATGCCCCTGAGAAATCCTAGGTTCAAAAGTGCCAAAAATGCAAAAAATTTAAAATATCGAAAATTAAATTTCAATAACTACATACATGTTATACATCGTTAGAATCGTAATTAGGCCAGCTATCTGAATATACAATTTTTTTTTGAAAATCTCTTAAAATAAAAAAATAGCAGAGCATTTTCCAAAATTTCACGATTTTTCGACTTTTTTCGATTTTCAGTCCGTTATTTCACCTTTTCCAGATATTTCAAAGTCGTAATGGAATGTTTAGTACACAAGATTACTGCAAGGTCTCTCGGTAGAGAAAGTTTCATAAAAAACTGTGGAGCAGTTTTCGAGATACAGGCATCTAAAAACGCTCCAAATCAGAAAATACTTGATTTTCAGCGAGCCATATTTTGCTTCCTGCTGATCGTATCCGTACGAATTGGGTATCATTCAGTGGTCCAATTACCGCCCGACCAAATGATACCTTAATTTGTTTAATCCGTTGATATCGGACGGAAAAATCGTGTTTTTACCCAAAACACCAATTTTTCACGTTTTTTTCAAAATATCGCATAGTATTTCGACTACTTCCGGTTTACGGATTGTTGTTGAAATTGCTTTAAACGGTGGTTTGACCATATTACTTCATGTTCCAGGAATTTCAGAAACGTCGATCCGGCCGTAAAACGAAACTTAAGCTCACAAAATGTGAAGAAAATTCGAAAAAAATCGAAAAATAAAGGGCGATGACTCTGAATAAAACTTATATTACTGGAACCGGATTGCCTTCAGGTATCCAAAAATGTAGGTCAAATTTGAAAATTTTGAAAAATAACAAAAAATGTGTCTTAAACAACATATTTTCATTTTTCGAATGCTAGAAGTCAGCAGCGAAGTTTCTAAATTGCAAAATTTTCAACTGCTATCGTCCGAGAAAAGACTCAGGGTTTCCAAAAATGTAATTTGTATGAAAATAGGTACAGAATTGACGAATCTACGGCCGTTTTTTAATTTTTTGGCACCGCACAAAATTCGGCCACTTCCGGTCTGCGCAGAAGTTTCAAATACAGTGGAAGGGATGGCCACTATATGGTTTCCTGATAGAAAATTACGTCCCAGATCTGTATCTGTTACAGACACTGAGAAATAGGCTCCCCCGAAAAATAAAATAATAATAATAAATAATAATTTTAGTAATCACAATAGGCTTTCAGACGAAAGTCTGAAAGCCTAATAATAAATAACTAGACCTGCAAGCAGCACTGAACCGGCTTTCAGGAATCATACAGGAAGTTCATTATACCATAGCCGATCCATTGAGCTACCAATTGTTTTGCTTCAGTGACACCTTCTATCATATGTAAAAGTAATATTTGCTGGCGAAAAGACCGGTCAAAATTGTAAATTATGGCAAAATTACGTCATTTCCGGTGCCAAAAGAAATTTTTATAGGTGAAAAATAAGTCGAAAATTCGCAACATACAAAATACAAACTTTGTTTTATACATATCGGGCAATAAATAATCAACCTATAACCCTTAAACTGAAATTAAGAAGGTATAAAACTTAAAAGTGACCCTGGGAAAATTGGCTATTATTCGACAAGGGAACATGCTAGAAGCCTTTTCTTGATATCAATATGATGGTATTGATTCAATCTTACTGCCCATTAGAGTCAGACGTTATAAAGTTAAACGAATAATAAATATAAATCCCTTCAAAAAAATGTTTGTTTTGAAGGCTAAAAATACGTTTTTTGCAAAAATTACATTACTTTCGGAGATATTGAAAATGTTAATTTAGTTCATAGAAGTCATAAATGGCATAAGGCATCAAATGGTAAAAAAATGATAAAAATCGAATAATAATTGACACTTTTATAGACCAAAAACCTTGAAAAGTGACTTATAAAAGATCGCCTATTTCTCTGTAACCGTACAAGTTAGAAACCATTTTGTGGTATCCGTATGGTCGTATGGCTTAATTCTATTCGTTGATGGGAATCAAATATCATAATTTTAAAAATATTATAAGGCAGACTCATTTGAATAAAATATTTAAAGTTAAAAATACAGTTTTTGCCCAAATGACGTCATTTCCGGTCACAGTGTAAATGTAAAATTGGCTTGACCTAGTCCAAATTGGCATTAAGCATCAAATGGAAAAAAAATATTGCAAATCGAATAATAATTCACTCTTTTATAGGCAAAATAACGTGAAAAGTGATGCATGCAAAATTGCATATTTCTCGGCAACTGCTCATATTACAAACTAATTTGCGCATACATTCTCTACGTCTGGATTATTGCTACGAGTTTATGAAAATTACAAATAAATATTTCAAAATATGAAGACGCTGAATGAATTGTAAATAACTGAATTTTACACTTTATTTTACATTTTATTCGAAATTGCCCGAAAATGAAATTGAAATTAAAAAATCTGAGCTAAGGATTTTGTGCACCTTTGCAGGGTGCATCCTTTTAGTTATATCAGTTTTGAAAAAAAATAATATTTGCTTTTAAAAAGTGGTACTGAACGATCAAAATTGTAGTTTTTGTTAATATTACGTCACTTCCGTTGCCGACAGAAAAATTTCACCGTAACAAAAAAAATTACAATTGGGACCACGGAGCGTATGAACTTTGTTTTATACAAATCGAATAATAAATAATTTTTCTGGGTACGAAAAACTAAATTAGCCGATGGCGGCTAACGCAAATTACCGAGACAATTTTTTTTCTCATTTCTGCTCAAGTAGGATGATATTTTTAACCCTGTGTAAAATATCATCAAAACATATTCATAAATAAAAAAGGTTTTCGTAAAAACATTAATTTTTTTCAAAATATCGGACATTTTTTCGACTACTTCCGGTTTTACGATCGTTGTAGTGATAGCTTTACGAAGTTCTTTGGATAATTAACTTTCTGTACCAGAAGTGTCAGAAACATCCATTGAGTAGTTTTGGAAAAAAAGATAAATTAAAGAGCGTTTCCAAAAATTTAACGATTTTTCAATTTTTTTCAAAGTTTGAGGCCATTTTTGGACCATTTATATTATTTCAATGCATTTCATTTTGGATTCACTATATAGACAACCGATAGGACTTTGAGTAAGAAAAGTTTGAGAAAAATCTGCGGCGTCGTTTTCGAGAAAAGGGCGTCCCAGAATGTTAAAAAATCGGAAAATAATATATTTTTGGCATACAATAATTTATTTCCTTACCATCGAAATCGTATTATTTAGATACCATATGATGGTCCATTAATAGGGCTATCCAGCGACACTTTAGTTCTTTTGGTCCGCTATTACCTAAGGGAGAAATCAAGTTTCTCGCAACTGCGACAATGGATTTAACCTTTTTTTTCATTTTTTGAATACTTCTGGTATGGTTATTATTGTCGGAATAGTTTTAATAGCCGGTTTGGGCACTAAAATAGCCACGGGGCTCTGTAATGATATATTACATTATCTGATCAGATAAAATGCCTCTGAGAAATCCTGTGTTCAAAAGTGCCAAAAATGCAAAAAAATTAAAATATCGAAAATTAAATTTCAATAACTGCATACATATTATACATCATTAGAATCGTAATTAGGTCAGCTATCTGAATATACAACCTTTTTTTGAAAATCTCTTAAAATAAAAAAATAGTAGAGCATTTTCCAAAATTTCACGATTTTTCGACTTTTTTTGATTTTCAGTCCCTTTTTTATCATATTCCAGACATTTCAAAGTCTTATTGGTTGGCATAATTCACAAGACTATCGAGTGGACTCTCGATAGAGAAAGTTAAAAAAAAAGTTGCGGTTAAGTTTTCGAGATACAGGCGTCCAAAAACGCTCCAAATCAGAAAATACTTGATTTTCAGCGTGCCATATTTTGCTTCCTGCTCGTCGTATCCGTACAAATTGGGTATCATACGATAGCACAATACTAGTGCAGTCCAATGGTACCCTAATTTGTTTAATCCATTGATATCGGACGGAGAAGTCGCGTTTTTCCCCAAAATACCCATTATTTGCATTTTTTTCAAAATATCGGACATTATTTCGACCACTTCCGGTGTACAGATTATTGTTGAAATTGCTTTATTCCTTGCAATGGTCATTTGACTTCATGCCTCAGAAATTTCAGAAACGTCAATTTGGCCATAAAACGGAACCCGAGCTCACAAAATGGGTAGAAAATTCGAAAAAAATCGAAAAATAAAGGGCGATAACTCTGAATGAAACTTATATTACTGGAATCGGATGGACTTCAGGTATCCAAAAATGTAGGTCAAATTTCAAAATTTTGAAAAATAACAAAAATTGTCTCTCAAACAACATTTTTCATTTTTCGATCGCAAGAAGTCAGCGATGAAGTTTCGAAATATCGAAATTTTCAACTGCTATCGTCCGAGAAAAGACTCAGGGTTTCCGAAAATGTCATTTGTATGAAAATAGGTACAGAATTGACGAAACTACGGCCATTTTTTTATTTTTTGACACCGCACGAAATTCGACCACTTCCGGTCTGCGCAGAAGTTTCAAATATAGTTTATCAAGTAGCCAACACATGGTTTCCCGATAGAGAATTAGGTCCCAGATCGGTATCTGTTACAGGCACTGAGAAATAGGCTCCGGCGAAAAAAATAATAATAATAATAAATAACTAGACCTGCAAGCAGCACTGAACCGGCTTTCAGGAATCATACAGGAAGTTCATTATACCATAGCCGATCCATTGAGCTACCAATTGTTTTGCTTCAGTGACACCTTCTATCATATGTAAAAGTAATATTTGCTGGCGAAAAGACCGGTCAAAATTGTAAATTATGGCAAAATTACGTCATTTCCGGTGCCAAAAGAAATTTTTATAGGTGAAAAATAAGTCGAAAATTCGCAACATACAAAATACAAACTTTGTTTTATACATATCGGGCAATAAATAATCAACCTATAACCCTTAAACTGAAATTAAGAAGGTATAAAACTTAAAAGTGACCCTGGGAAAATTGGCTATTATTCGACAAGGGAACATGCTAGAAGCCTTTTCTTGATATCAATATGATGGTATTGATTCAATCTTACTGCCCATTAGAGTCAGACGTTATAAAGTTAAACGAATAATAAATATAAATCCCTTCAAAAAAATGTTTGTTTTGAAGGCTAAAAATACGTTTTTTGCAAAAATTACATTACTTTCGGAGATATTGAAAATGTTAATTTAGTTCATAGAAGTCATAAATGGCATAAGGCATCAAATGGTAAAAAAATGATAAAAATCGAATAATAATGGACACTTTTATAGACCAAAAACCTTGAAAAGTGACTTATAAAAGATCGCCTATTTCTCTGTAACCGTACAAGTTAGAAACCATTTTGTGGTATCCGTATGGTCGTATGGCTTAATTCTATTCGTTGATGGGAATCAAATATCATAATTTTAAAAATATTATAAGGCAGACTCATTTGAATAAAATATTTAAAGTTAAAAATACAGTTTTTGCCCAAATGACGTCATTTCCGGTCACAGTGTAAATGTAAAATTGGCTTGACCTAGTCCAAATTGGCATTAAGCATCAAATGGAAAAAAAATATTGCAAATCGAATAATAATTCACTCTTTTATAGGCAAAATAACGTGAAAAGTGATGCATGCAAAATTGCATATTTCTCGGCAACTGCTCATATTACAAACTAATTTGCGCATACATTCTCTACGTCTGGATTATTGCTACGAGTTTATGAAAATTACAAATAAATATTTCAAAATATGAAGACGCTGAATGAATTGTAAATAACTGAATTTTACACTTTATTTTACATTTTATTCGAAATTGCCCGAAAATGAAATTGAAATTAAAAAATCTGAGCTAAGGATTTTGTGCACCTTTGCAGGGTGCATCCTTTTAGTTATATCAGTTTTGAAAAAAAAATAATATTTGCTTTTAAAAAGTGGTACTGAACGATCAAAATTGTAGTTTTTGTTAATATTACGTCACTTCCGTTGCCGACAGAAAAATTTCACCGTAACAAAAAAAATTACAATTGGGACCACGGAGCGTATGAACTTTGTTTTATACAAATCGAATAATAAATAATTTTTCTGGGTACGAAAAACTAAATTAGCCGATGGCGGCTAACGCAAATTAACCAGACAATTTTTTTTCTCATTTCTGCTCAAGTAGGATGATATTTTTAACCCTGTGTAAAATATCATCAAAACATATTCATAAATAAAAAAGGTTTTCGTAAAAACATTAATTTTTTTCAAAATATCGGACATTTTTTCGACTACTTCCGGTTTTACGATCGTTGTAGTGATAGCTTTACGAAGTTCTTTGGATAATTAACTTTCTGTACCAGAAGTGTCAGAAACATCCATTGAGTAGTTTTGGAAAAAAAGATAAATTAAAGAGCGTTTCCAAAAATTTAACGATTTTTCAATTTTTTTCAAAGTTTGAGGCCATTTTTGGACCATTTATATTATTTCAATGCATTTCATTTTGGATTCACTATATAGACAACCGATAGGACTTTGAGTAAGAAAAGTTTGAGAAAAATCTGCGGCGTCGTTTTCGAGAAAAGGGCGTCCCAGAATGTTAAAAAATCGGAAAATAATATATTTTTGGCATACAATAATTTATTTCCTTACCATCGAAATCGTATTATTTAGATACCATATGATGGTCCATTAATAGGGCTATCCAGCGACACTTTAGTTCTTTTGGTCCGCTATTACCTAAGGGAGAAATCAAGTTTCTCGCAACTGCGACAATGGATTTAACCTTTTTTTTCATTTTTTGAATACTTCTGGTATGGTTATTATTGTCGGAATAGTTTTAATAGCCGGTTTGGGCACTAAAATAGCCACGGGGCTCTGTAATGATATATTACATTATCTGATCAGATAAAATGCCTCTGAGAAATCCTGTGTTCAAAAGTGCCAAAAATGCAAAAAAATTAAAATATCGAAAATTAAATTTCAATAACTGCATACATATTATACATCATTAGAATCGTAATTAGGTCAGCTATCTGAATATACAACCTTTTTTTGAAAATCTCTAGAAATAAAAAAATAGTAGAGCATTTTCCAAAATTTCAAGATTTTTCGACTTTTTTTGATTTTCAGTCCCTTTTTTATCATATTCCAGACATTTCAAAGTCTTATTGGTTGGCATAATTCACAAGACTATCGAATGGACTCTCGATAGAGAAAGTTAAAAAAAAAGTTGCGGTTAAGTTTTCGAGATACAGGCGTCCAAAAACGCTCCAAATCAGAAAATACTTGATTTTCAGCGTGCCATATTTTGCTTCCTGCTCGTCGTATCCGTACAAATTGGGTATCATACGATAGCACAATACTAGTGCAGTCCAATGGTACCCTAATTTGTTTAATCCATTGATATCGGACGGAGAAGTCGCGTTTTTCCCCAAAATACCCATTATTTGCATTTTTTTCAAAATATCGGACATTATTTCGACCACTTCCGGTGTACAGATTATTGTTGAAATTGCTTTATTCCTTGCAATGGTCATTTGGCTTCATGCCTCAGAAATTTCAGAAACGTCAATTCGGCCATAAAACGAAACCCGAGCTCGCAAAATGGGTAGAAAATTCGAAAAAAATCGAAAAATAAAGGGCGATAACTCTGAATGAAACTTATATTACTGGAATCGGATGGACTTCAGGTATCCAAAAATGTAGGTCAAATTTCAAAATTTTGAAAAATAACAAAAATTGTCTCTCAAACAACATTTTTCATTTTTCGATCGCAAGAAGTCAGCGATGAAGTTTCGAAATATCGAAATTTTCAACTGCTATCGTCCGAGAAAAGACTCAGGGTTTCCGAAAATGTCATTTGTATGAAAATAGGTACAGAATTGACGAATCTACGGCCGTTTTTTGATTTTTTGACACCGCACGAAATTCGACCACTTTCGGTCTGCGCAGAAGTTTCAAAAATAGTTTATCAAGTAGCCAACACATGGTTTCCCTATAGAGAATCAGGTCCCAGATCGGTATCTGTTACAGGCACTGAGAAATAGGCTCCGGCGAAAAAAAAAATAATAATAATAAATAATAATTTTAGTAATCACAATAGGCTTTCAGACGAAAGTCTGAAAGCCTAACTAGACCTGCATGCAGGAATGACGGGTTTCACTGGTGCCACGTTACCCTTTAACATGTCACTTCCGGTGCCACGTTACCCTTGAACATATGTCACTTCCGGTACCAATGAAACCATTACACAGGTTTCCCCGTATGCATTGCACACATCAAATAAATTGGACGCAGAATCAACCAAATCCAGCAAATATCAATTCATTTGTTACTTGTAAGTGATCCTGACAAAATTACATTACTTCCGGTGATAATGAAAATATTCAATTAGTTTTATGAAATCGGAAATGACATATGACATCATATAGTGAAAATTTTATGTAAATAGAATAATAATTGCCACTTTTATAGACCAAAAACCTTGAAAAGTGACTTGTAGACAATCGACTATTTCACTGCAACCGCACAAGTTAGAAACCATTTTGTGGTGTCTGTATGATCGTATGGGATCAATCTATTTGTTGAATGGAATCAAATATCATAATTTTGAAAACATTACAAATCAGACGCATTTGAATAAATTATCTGTTTAGCAGGCTAAAAATTCAGTTTTTGACAAAATGACATCACTTCCGGTGATACTAAAACAGTTAAATTAGTTCTATAAAATCGTAAATGGCATAAGACATCATATGGTGAAAATTTTATGAAAATCGATTAATAACTGATTCTTTTAGAGCCAAAATAAAGTAAAAAGTGACTTGTGGAAAATCGTCCATTTCTCTGCAACCATACAAGTTAGAAACCATTTTGTGGTATCTATATGATCGTATGGGTTCATTCTATTTGTTGATGGGAACCAAATTTCATAATTCTAAAAATATTACAAATAATACTCATTTGAATAAAAAATGTATTTTTAACACTAAAAATTCAGTTATTGCGTAAATGACGTCACTTCCGGTAACAGTGAAAGTGTTAAAATGGTTTGGAATAGTCGACTGTGGAAATAGGCAACGGATAGTGAAAGAAAATTGAAAATCGAATAATAATTGATTCTTTTACAGCCAAAATAACGTGAAAAGTGACTCATGCAAAATTGCCCATTTCTCGGCAACTGCTTATATTACAAACTAAATTTCACATACATTCTCTTTGTATGGATTATTGCTACAAGTTTATGAAAGTATCGAAGAAATATTTTAATATATGAAGACACTGGATGGGTTGTAAATAGCTTATTTTTACTCCTTTTTTTACCTTTTAACCGAAATGGCCCGAAAACAAAATCGAAATTAAAAAAACTGAGTCCGAGATTTTGTGCACCTTAACAGGGCGCATCTTTTGAGTAAGATCAGATTAGTAGAAAATAGTATTTGCTTTCAAAAAGTGGTACCGAACTGTCAATATTGTAGTTTTTGCTGAATTTACGCCACTTCCGGTGCCTACAGGAAACTTTACCGGTAACAAAAAAAATGGCATTTTGAACCACGGAACATATGAACATGGTTTTATACAAATCGAACAATAAATAATTAATGTAGGACTGAAAAACTGAATTAGCCAATGGTGGCCAAGGAAAATTACGGAAACAAAAAATGTTGACATTTTTGTTCAAATCAGGTGACTCTTTAACCTTGGTTAAAATGTCATATAAAAATATTAATAAATATAAAAGTTTTTTGTAAAAATTTAAATTTTCAAAATTTGGCGCCTAATATCTTCCAAGATTCGTCTAAAATCAAAAATCAAAAGTAACATAGCTATGTCCCCTGTTTCTGGCTATGTCAAAATGCATCATATGCTAAAATCCAATGATTATTGTTAATATTACGGCAATATTTCAAAAAACGACATTTTCGGTGATTTCGGATATTTCGCAATGTCGCAGAATGCCGGGAATAGCTTTAATCTCCAAGTCACACCCACTTTCCCAGTAAAACTAAAGAAATTGTATCGATTCGACAAGAAGTTGCTGAGATATAAGCAAATTGGAAAAAAAAAATAATAATAATAAGAAGAACTAGACTTGCTTGCAAGGCTGAAGGCTTTCACCTTACCCAAGGCAGCACAAAATGCCCACCACTCACCCCTTAAAACACACACACACACACACTTAAACAACTCAGACATTGACACTCTCTGTGCATGCGCATTACGATAGAAGGGAAGTGAAAAATATAGTTGAACAATTTACAACATTATGAACTTGGATCGGTAGAATCCTACAGACTCCAGAAATCTAAATACGCAATCAAAAACGCAAAAATTCTAAAAGAAAAAATTACAATTTTAGTACATTTTCAAATTTTCAGGAAAAAAAGAGAACTGCGTGGTATTGCAATTCGACCTATATCGCATCCGCAATGTCCCCGGCTCTACAAAAATATAACTTTTTCGAAAATCGGTTGGGAATTGAGATTATTAGGACCTATTTTCATTTATGCACGTTAAAGATTTACTTTACTTCAGGTCTGTTCAGAACTTTCGCAACACTTCTAAGTACTTATGCTTAAAACATAGAAAAAATCATTATTCAGAACTCTATCTGCTTTAGTTTCAGAGATCTACACGAGAATGAAAAAAAAACAGTTTTTCGAATGGGACAAAAAAAAAAGATCGTGTCAGATCTTAACCAAAACCAAGAATCATACCTTTCAACATCAACTTTTCAACATTTGTCCAGAGGGGTGCCTTCCTTATAAATACTTTCGGTAAATAGCGTCATTTTCGCTGGTATCATATGATGGCGTCATGTAGACAAAAAACCTGGGATAATAATTTCAGGAGTAACTGTTATTGACTAAAATGAATTATTTTCACTCTAGAAGCAGCATTACCAGATATTGGTTACCAGTAAAACACCTTTAGTTCAAATATTGCCTCTTTCAAAAAAAGCTCTCTATATAATGCTTTATACGTAGGCAAAACGTTGCGATTATGACCAACTCGGACTTTTGTCAATGTCACACCAAGTTTACACGGGACTTTGGAATCACGTCCATATCAACTACTCAAATATGCAACTGGTTCAAAAATTGATTAAATATTCAATGAAATATCTACAATTTTGTGATTTCGTGCACGTTAAAGATTTGACGTCACTACATGTAATATATAAAAATTTAATATTTATTACAGATAGAGTCCATGCTCAAACTGGTTATCTCAACTGAGAACGACATGGTTATCTCAATTCGACCTTTATCCCATCCGCGATATCCCCGGCTGTACAAAAATATAATTTTTTCGAAAATCGGTTGGGAATTGACATAATTAGAACCGATTTTCATTCGTGCACGTTAAAGATTTACATCACTTCCGGTCTGGTTCACAACTTTCGCAATAGTTCTAAGTACTAAATGTTTAAAACATAGGAAAAATCAATATTCAAAACTCTATCTGTTTTAGTTTCAGAGATCTACACGAGAATAAAAAAAAAAACGAGTTTTCCGATTGGGACAAAAAAGTATCGTTAGTGTCAAATAATAACCAAAACCCAGAATCATACATTCAACATTAATTTTTCAGCATTTTTATTGAGGAGTGCCTTCCTTATAAATAGCTTCAAGAGAGAGGTTTATTTTCACTGGTATCAAATGATGACGTCATGGAGACAAAAATCCTGCGATATTAATTTCAGGGGTAACTATTATTTACTAAAACGAATTATGTTCACTCTAGAAGCACCAGTAACAGATATTGGTTACTATTAAAACACCCTTAGTTCAAATATTGTCACTTTTAAAAAAATCTCTATATATATGCTTTATACGTATGCAAAACGTTCCAATTATGACCAATTCGGACTTTTGTCGATGTCAAACCAATGTGTACACGGGACTTCGGAATCGCGTTTTCATGTCAGCTACTCAAATATGTAACTGGTTCAAAAATTGATTTTATATTCAATGAAATATCGGCAATTTTCTGATTTCGTGCACGTTAAAGATTTGACGTCACCAACATATAAAATTTCGATATTTATTAGTAACAGAGTCCATGCTCTAACTACATTACACTTTCTATGACCGGTGCAATATTCGTACTTCTGCACGATACTACTGCAAGATACAACTACAGCCTCTTAAAAATTGGATTTGCTTATAAACAGCGCGAGCCGTCGATTTGTGTCGAGATGATTACGGCTATGAGGTAATTTTGGCCAAGGAGAAACAATATTAATTCAAAGACTAATTATTACAAACATAAATCAAATATTTCTGCTACAGGGTCACTATACCCTTATTTTGAATAGAAGTAAAGACTCAAAGTTGAAATACTTTTTGCCCAAATATCGCCACTGTGAGAGAAAAAGGGACTTTTGAATATGCTCTAAACGTTGCTAATACGTACATATTGTATCAACTCTTACTGCATGTTTCGCTTAATAATGAAAGGTGACGTTTTCAATTTTCGATCCCTTTGTTCTCATACTCCTGATATTTCTAAATGTTGCGCAGTGGTTTCATACCTAAGACTACCGATAAAACTCTCTGTAGAAGAAGTTAAAAAAAAAAATTACGTTGACTTTTCGAGAAAACGACGTCTAAAAATGCTCCAAATGGTAAAAATACGACGTTTTGGATTTTCAATCTCGTTTTTCGAATACTTATGACATTTAGAGAAATTGTACAATGGTTTCACACAATACACCACCTATAAGACTCTCGAATGAGAAAGTTTTAAAAAAATCGTAGGCGGCGTTTTCGAGAAATACGCGTCTAAAGTTGATCGAAATAGCAAAATACCTTACTTTTCAAACTCAGATAACTTTTTTATTTTTTGATAGAAACTTCTCGCTATAGTACCATCTTGTAGATAATTCACGTGGCTATCAAACGATATAATACTTTAACTACTCGGTAAACAACCAATCGATACATCTTATTTGGCGCACAGGCACCCATTTTTCTGAATTTTGTCAAACTTTGGATACCTTTCTTGACCACTTCCGGTGATTAGAGGATTTCCATTTATAGTTTAAGGAACAATTCAGACATCTCTGTTCATCTTCCCAAAGTTTTAGACAAATCGTAGGCGCGGTTTTAAAAAAATAAGCCTTACCGTTTTTGACCAAAATGCAAAAAAAGGTGAAAAATCAAAGTTAATATTTCAGAACAAAACTTATATTGTTGGAATCGGATTGACAACAGCTATCCAAAAATATAATTAGAATTTCAAAATTCAAAAAAACAAAAAAATTAGCAAATTTTTGAAAATTTTCCAATATTCACCAAAAAAATGAGAGCGACAAAGTTTCTCAATTCGATATTTTTCAACTACTATCTACTCGGAAATGTCTCCCGCTATCCAAAAATATAAATATCTGAAAAATCGATTGAGAATTAACAGAATTACGGCCGATTTTCAATTTTCGTGCACGCTAAAGATTTCACGCATTTCCGCTATGCGCACAAATCTCGAAATAGTTTTAAGGAGTAACCACCACCCATTTTCCCGTAAGAAAATCAAACTTCAGACCTCTATCTCTTATAGTTTCTGAGATCTAGCTTCCCCCAATTAAAAAAAATAATAATCTTAGTAATAACAATAGCCTTTCACCATTTTCAATGGTGAAAGCCTAATAATAATAAGAATAATTTTAACAAAAACAATAGTGTTTCACACAAGCTACGCAGTGTGAAACCCTAATAATTTTAGTAATCACAATAGGCTTTCAGACGAAAGTCTGAAAGCCTAATAATAATTTTAGTAATCTCAATAGGCTTTCAGACGAAAGTCTGAAAGCCTAACTAGACCTGCAAGCAGCACTGAACCGGCTTTCAGGAATCATACAGGAAGTTTATTATACCATAGCCGACCCACTGAGTTACCAAACTATACTTTAGTTGTTTTGCTTCAGTGACACCCTCTATCATATGTAAAAGTAATATTTGCTGGCGAAAAGACCGGTCAAATTACGTCACTTTCGGTGCCGAAAGAAATTTTTATAGGTGAAGAATAAGTCGAAAATTATAAAAGTCGAATAATAATTGACACTTTTATAGACCAAAAACCTTGAAAAGTGACTTATAGAAGATCGCCTATTTCTCTGTAACCGTACAAGTTAGAAACCATTTTGTGGTATCTGTATGGTCGTATGGCTTCATTCTATTCGTTGATGGGAATCAAATATCATAATTTTAAAAATATTATAAGGCAGACTCATTTGAATAAAATATTAGTTTTTTAGGTTAAAAATACAGTTTTTGCCCAAATGACGTCATTTCCGGTCACAGTGAAAAGGCAAAATAACGTGAAAAGTGATGCATGCAAAATTGCACATTTCTCGGCAACTGCTCATATTACAAACTAATTTTCGCACACATTCTCTTCGTCTGGATTATTGCTACGAGTTTATGAAAATTACAAATAAATATTTCAAAATATGAAGACGCTGAATGAATTGTAAATAACTGAATTTTACACTTTATTTTACATTTTATTCGAAATTGCCCGAAAATGAAATTGAAATTAAAAAATATGAGCTAAGGATTTTGTGCACCTTTGCAGGGTGCATCCTTTTAGTTATATCAGTTTTGAAAAAAAAATAATATTTGCTTTCAAAAGTGGTACCGAACTGTCAAAATTGTAGTTTTTGTTAATATTACGTCACTTCCGTTGCCAACAGAAAAATGTTACCGTAATCAAAAAAATTACAATTGGGACCACGGAGCATATGAACTTTGTTTTATACAAATTGAACAATAAATAATTGTTCTGGATACGAAAAACTAAATTAGCCGATAGCGGCTAACGCAAATTACCGAGACAATTTTTTTTCTCATTTCTGCTCAAGTACGATGATATTTTCACCCTGTGTAAAATATCATCAAAAAATATTCATAAATAAAAAAGGTTTTTCGTAAAAAAAATAATTTTTTTCAAAATATCGGACATTTTTTCGACTACTTCCGGCTTTACGATCGTTGTTGTGATAGCTTTACGAAGTTTTTTGGATACTTAACTTTCTGTACCTGAAGTGTCAGAAACATCCATTGAGTAGTTTTGCAAAAAAAGATAAATTAAAGAGCGTTTCCAAAAATTTAACGATTTTTGAATTTTTTTCAAAGTTTGAGGCCATTTTTGGACCACTTATATTATTTCAATGCTTTTCATTTTGGATTCACTATATAGACATCCGATAGGACTTTGAGTAAGAAAAGTTTAAGAAAAATCTGCGGCGGCGTTTTCGAGAAAAGGGCTTCTCAGAATGTTAAAAAATCGGAAAATACTAGATTTTTGGCATAGAATAATTTATTTCTTTACCATTGAAATCACATTAGTTAGATACCATATGATGGTCCATTAATAGGGCTATCCAACGACACTTTAGTTCTTTTGGTCTGCTATTACCTAAGGGAGAAATCAAGTTTTTCGCAAGTGCGACAATGTTTTTACTCCTTTTTTTCATTTTTTGAATACTTCCGGTAAGGTTATTATTGTCGGAATAGTTTTAATAGCCGGTTTGGGCACTAAAATGGCCACAGGGCTCTGTAATGATATATTACATTTTCTGATCAGATAAAATGCCCCTGAGAAATCCTATGTTCAAAAGTGCCAAAAATGCAAAAAATTTAAAATATCGAAAATCAAATTTCAATAACTACATACATATTATACATCGTTACAATCGTAAATAGGTCAGCTATCTGAATATACAACCTTTTTTTGAAAATCTCTTAAAATAAAAATATAGTAGAGCATTTTCCAAAATTTCACGATTTTTCTACTTTTTTTGATTTTCAGTCCCTTTTTTATCGTATTCCAGACATTTCAAAGTCTTAGTGGATGGCATAATTCAGAAGACTACCGAACGGGCTTTCGATAGAGAAAGTTAAAAAAAAAGATGCGGTTAAGTTTTCGAGATACAGGCGTCCAAAAACGCTCCAAATCAGAAAATACTTGATTTTCAGCGTGCCATATTTTGCTTCTTGCTCATCGTATCCGTGTGATTTGGGTATCATACGGTAGTCCATTCCTCTTGGCATCCAATGGTACCTTTATTTGTTTTATCTGTTGATTTCGGACGGAGAAATCGCGTTTTCCACAAAATCATCCATTTTTTGCATTTTTTTCAAAATATTGCACACTATTTCGACCACTTCCGGTTTAAGGATCCTTGTCGAAATTGCTTTATCAGTTGGTATTGGACTATAACTTCATGTTCCATAACTTTCAGAAACATCAAGGACCGTAAAACGAAAGCACAGCTCACAAAATGGGAAGAAAATTTGAAAAAAATCGAAAAATAAAGGGCGATAACTCTGAATGAAACTTATATTTCTAGAATCGGATGGACTTCAGGTATCCAAAAATGTAGGTCAAATTTGAAAATTTTGAAAAATAACAAAAATTGTCTCGTAAACAACATGTTTTCAATTTTCGAACGATAAAAGTCATAAACGAATGTTCGAAATTGAAAAATGTGAGATAGCCATTGTCTCAGAAAAGATTGAGGGATTCCAAAAATGTGATTTGTTTGAAAATGGGAAAAGAATTGATGAAACTATAGCCAATTTTCAATTTTTTGACAACGTACAAAGTTCGGTCACATCCGGTCTGCGCAGAAGTTTGAAAATTGCTTTATTGAGTAGCCACCACCTGGTTTCATGATACTAAGATGAACCGCAAATCGGTATCTCTTTTCGATCATAGAGAAATAGGCTCCCGCGGTAAATAATAATAATAACTAGACCTGCAGACCTGCAGTGCTGAATCGGCTTTCAGGAATCAGACAGGAAGTGCGTCATACAATAGCCGATCCATCGAGCTACCAAACGATACTGTAGTTGTTTTGATTCAGTGACACCCTCTATCAGATTTGTAAAAGTAATATTTGCTTGCAAATAAATACACCGGTCAAAATTGTAAAATCTGGCAAAATTACTTCACTTCCGTTGCCAAAAGAAATCATTATCGATAACAAATAAGTTGAGAATTCGCAATTGAGAATTGTTTTATACATATCAGGCAATAAAATAATAAACTTAGAACCCATAAACTGAAATTAAAAAGGTAAAAAAGTTAAAAAGTGATCCTTAGAAAATTGGTTATTCCTCGACAAGGGAATATGCTAGAAGCAATTTTTTGATATCAGTATGATTATATTGATCCAATCTAAATGGCCATTAGAATCAAACGTTATAACGTTAAACAAATAATAAATATAACTCACTTCAAAAAAAATATTTGTTTTGAATTCTAAAAATACGGTTTTTGCAAATATGACATTACTTCCGGTGATAATGGAAATATTAAATCAGATCATTGCAATCCTAAAGCGCATAAGGCATCACATGGTGAAAATTGTATGAAAATTGAATAATAATTGACACTTTTATAGACCAAAAAGCTTGAAAAGTGACTTGTAGAAAATCGTCTATTTCTCGGCAATCGTACAAGTTAGAAACTTTTTTGTGGTATCTGTATGATCGTATGGGTTCATGCTATTCGTTGATGGGATTCAAAATATCATAATTTTTAAAATATTATAAAAAAGACTCTTTTGAATAAAATATTTGTTTTTTAGGTTAAAAGTATAGTTTTTTCCAAAATGACGTTATTTCCGGTAACAGTGAAACTGTAAAATTGGCTTAACCTAGTCCAAATTGGCATTAGGCATCGAATGAAAAAAAAATATTGAAAATCGGATAATAATTTACTATTTTATAGGCAAAATAACGTGAAAAGTGATGCATGCAAAATTGCATATTTCTCGGCAATTGCTCATATTACGAACTATTTTTGGCCTACATTCTCCTCGTCTGGATTATTACTACGAGTTTATGAAAGTTACGAATAAATAATTCAAAATATGAAGACGTTGAACGGGTTGTAAATAACTGATTGTTACACCTTTTTTTACATTTATTCGAAATTGCCCGAAAATGAAATTGAAATTAAAAAATCTGAGCTAACGATTTGTGCCCCTTTACAGCGCGCATCCTTTTTGCTATATCAGATTTCGAAAAAAATAATATTTGCTTTCAAAAAGTGGTACCGAACTGTCAAAATCGTAGTTTTTGTTAATATTACGCCACTTCCGTTGCTTGCAGAAAAATTTCACGGTAACAAAAAAAAATACAATTGAGACCACGGAGCATATGCATTTTGTTTTACACAAATCGAACAATAAATAATTAATCTAGGTACGAAAAACTAAATTAGCCAATGACGACTAAAGAAAATGAGTGAGACAAAATTCTTTCTCACTTCTGCTCAAGTAGGGTGATACTTTAACTCTGAGTAAACTACCATCAAAAAATATTCATAAATAAAAACGTTTTCTGTAAAATTGTAAAAAAAATTCAAAATATCGGAGATATTTTCGACTACTTCCGGTTTTTCGATCATTGTCGGAATAGCTTTAACAAGTTGATTAGATACTTAACTTCCCATACCAGAAATATCAGAAACATTAATTGAGTAATTTTCGAAAAAAAGATAAATAAAAGAGCATTTTCAATAATTTAATGATTTTTCAACTTTTTTCAAAGATTGAGGTCATTTTTGGACCACCTATAATATTGCAACGCTTTTATTATTAGATGCACACGCTAGGCCACCGATAGGACTCTGAGTAAAAAATGTTTAAGAAAAATGGTAGGCGTCGTTTTCGAGAAAAAGGCGTCTCAGAATGCTCCAAAACGGAAAATACTTAGTTTTCAGCGTACCATAATTTATTTCCTAAAAATCAAATTCGTGTTATTTAGATGTTATACGATCGTCTATTAATGGAACTATCCAACGACACTTTAATTGTTTTGGTCCGCTAATATGTGACGGAGAATTCGATCTTTTGGCAAGAGCTCCAATTTTTTTTTTATCTTTTTTACATTTTTCTTCGTTTTTTGAACTACTTCCGGTATACGAATCATTGTCGAGTAGTTTTCTCATCCAGTTTTGGAGTTTGCATGGGAACAGGGCTCTCTAACGATATACGACACTATACGATCAAATAAAATACTTCTGAGAAATCCTATGTTCAAAAGTGTTAAAAATGTCAAAATGTCAAAATATTGAAAATTAAATTTCAATAACTGAATGAATCTTATATTACTGGAATCGCTTGGACCTCAGAAATCCAAAAATGTAGGTCAAATTTGCAAATTTTGAAAAATAACAAAAATTGTCTCATAAACAACGTCTTTTCAATTTTCGAACGATAGAAGTCATAGACGAATGTTCGAAATTGAAAAATGTGAGATAGCCATTATCTCGCAAAAGGTTCAGAGTTCCCGAAAATGTCATCTGTTTTAAAATGCGTAAAGAATTGACGAAACTATGGCCTATTTTCAAATATTAGACGACGTACAAAGTTCGGCCACTTCCGGTATGCGCAGAGGTTTGAAAAATAGTTTATCAAGTAGCCACCACATGTTTTCCCGATAGAAAAGTTTGTTCCAGATCGATATCTGTTTTCGATCATGGAGAAATAGGCTCCCGCGGTAAAAAATAATAATAACTAGACCTGCATAGCAGTGCTGAATCGGCTTTCAGGGTCCTTTAGATCATTGCCATGCTTTTAAATTTACCTTTATACCCTAAACGACCGATAGGACTCGGGGTAACAGAAGTTTAAGAAGTGAAATAGAAGTAGTTTTCGAGATAAACGAGTTTGAAAAGGCTCCAAAAAAAGAGGAAAATACTATATTTTCGGCATCTCATAATCTATTGCCTAACCATCGAATTTGTATCATTCTGATATCATATAAAAGTCCAAAAAGGAAAATACTAGATCTTCAGCGTCCCGTAATATTTGTCATTGAACACGCCATCTTGAGTCGGATCGCGCAAAATCTAATTTTGGAGTAAAATTTTATTTTGAAGTCTAAAAATACGGTTTTTGCAAATATAACATTACTTCCGGTGATAATGGAAATGTTGAATCAGATCATTGCAATCATAGATGGCATAAGGCATCACATGGTGAAAATTGTATGAAAATTGAATAATAATTGACACTTTTATAGACCAAAAAGCTTGAAAAGTGACTTGTAGAAAATCGTCTATTTCTCGGCAACCGTACAAGTTAGAAACTTTTTTGTGGTATCTGTATGATGGTATGGGTTCATGCTATTCGGTGATGGGATTCAAATATCATAATTTTAAAAATATTATAAACAAGACTCATTTGAATAAAATATTTGTTTTCTAGGTTAAAAATACAGTTTTTGCCAAAATGACGTCATTTTCGGTCACAGTGAAACTGTAAAATTGGCTTAACCTAGTCCAAATTGGCATTAGGCATCGAATGAAAAAAAATTATTGAAAATCGGATAATAATTTACTATTTTACAGGCAAAAAAACGTGAAAAGTGATGCATGCAAAATTGCATATTTCTCGGCAACTGCTCATGTTACAAACTATTTTTCGCATACATTCCCTTCGTCTGGATTATGGCTACGAGTTTATGAAAGTTACGAATAAATAGTTCAAAATATAAAGACGTTGAATGGGTTGTAATAACTGAATTTTACCCTTTTTTTTACATTTTATTCGAAATTGCCCGAAAATGAAATTGAAATTTAAGAATCCCAGCCAAACATTTTATGCGCCTTTACAGGGCGCATACTTTTTGTTATATCAGTTTTAGAAAAAAAAAAATATTTGCTGTCAAAAAGTGGTACTTAACTCTCAAAATTGTAGTTTTTGTTAATTTTACGCCACTTCCGTTGCGTGCAGAAAAATGTCACCGTAACAAAAAATATTACAATTGACATTACGAATCATATGCACTTTGTTTTATACAAATCGAACAATAAATAATTAATCTAGGTACGAAAAACTAAATTAGCCAATGGCGACTAAAGAAAATTACTGAGACAAAATTCTTTCTCACTTATGCTCAAGTAGGGTGATACTTTAACTCTGTGTAAACTACCATCAAAAAATATTCATAAATAAAAAAGTTTTCTGTAAAAATGTAAAAAAAAATCAATATATCGGATATTTTTTCGACTACTTCCGGTTTTTCGATCATTGTCGGAATTGCTTTAACAAGTTGATTAGATACTTAACTTCCTGTAGCAGAAATATCAGAAACATTCATTAAGTAATTTTTGAAAAAAAGATAAATAAAAGAGCATTTTCAATAATTTAATGATTTTTCAACTTTTTTCAAAGATTGAGGTCAATTTTGGACCGCCTATAATATTGCAACGCTTTTATTATTAAATGCACACGCTAGGCCACCGATAGGACTCTGAGTAAAAAATGTTTAAGAAAAATCGTAGGCGTCGTTTACGAGAAAAAGGCGCCTCAGAATGCTCCAAAACGGAAAATACTTAGTTTTCGGCGTACCATAATTTATTTCCTAAGAATCAAATTCGTGTTATTTAGATGTTATACGATCGTCTATTAATGGAACTATCCAAAGACACTTTAATTGTTTTGGTCCGCTAATATGTGACGGAGAATTCGAACTTTTGGCAAGAGCTCCAATTTTTTTTCATCTTTTTTACATTTTTCTTTGTTTTTTGAACTACTTCCGGTATACGAATCATTGTCGAGTAGTTTTCACATCCAGTTTTGGAGTTTGCATGGGAACAGGGCTCTCTAATGATATACGACACTATACGATCAAATAAAATACTTCTGAGAAATCCTATGTTCAAAAGTGTTAAAAATGTCAAAATGTCAAAATATTGAAAATTAAATTTCAATAACTGCATACATATTATACATCATTAGAATCGTAATTAGGTCAGCTTTTTAAATATATATCTTTTTTTTGAAAATCTCTTAAAATAAAAAAATAGTAGAGCATTTTCCCAAATTTCACGATTTTTCGACTTTTTTCGATTTTCAGTCCCTTTTTTGTCTTATTCCAATTATATAATAGTCTTAATGGATGGATCCATGCTAAAGACTACCGGAAGGACCATCGATAGATAAAGTTTAAGAAAAATCGCTGGAGCAGTTTTCGAAATACAGGCGTCCAAAAACGCTCCAAATCAGAAAATACTTGATTTTCAGCGTGCCATATTTTGCTTCCAGCTCATCGTATCCGTACGAATTGGGTATCATTCAGTGGTCCAATCACCGCTAGACCAAATGATACCTTAATTTGTTTAATCCGTTGATATCGGACGGAGAAATCGTGTTTTTACCCAAGACACCAATTTTTCACGTTTTTTTCAAAATATCGCATATTATTTCGACTACTTCCGGTTTACGGATTGTTGTTGAAATTGCTTTAAACGGTGGTTTGACAATATTGCTTCATGTATCAGGAATTTGAGAAACGTTGATCCGGCCGTAAAACGAAACTTAAGCTCACAAAATGTGAAGAAAATTCGAAAAAAATCGAAAAATAAAGGGCGATAACTCGGAATGAAACTTATATTCCTGGAACCAGATTGCCTTCAGGTATCCAAAAATGTAGGTCAAATTTGAAAATTTTGAAAAACAACAAAAATTGTCTCTCAAATAAAAATTTTCATTTTTCGATCGCAAGAAGTCAGCGATGAAGTTTCGAAATATCGAAATTTTCAACTGCTATCGTCCGAGAAAAGACTCAAGGTTTCCGAAAATGTCATTTGTATGAAAATAGGTACAGAATTGATGAATCTACGGCCGTTTTTTAATTTTTTGACAGAGCACGAAATTCGACCACTTCCGGTCTGCGCAGAAGTTTCAAAAATAGTTTATCAAGTAGCCAACACATGGTTTCCCTATAGAGAATTAGGTCCCAGATCGGTATCTGTTACAGGCGCTGAGAAATAGGCTCCCCCGAAAAATAAAATAATAATAATAAATAACTAGACCTGCATGCAGGAATGACGGGTTTCACTGGTGCCACGTTACCCTTAAACATGTCACTTCCGGTGCCAAGTTACCCTTGAACATATGTCACTTCCGGTACCAGCGAAACCACTAAACAGGTTTCCAAATTAACATTGCACTCAAATAAAATGGACGCAGAATCAACAAAATCCAGCAATATCAATTCATTTTATACATTTGTTACTTGTTAATGATCTTGACAAAATTAAATTACTCCCGGTGTTAATGCAAATGTTCAATTAGTCTTATGAAATCAGAAATGGCATACGATATCATATAGTGAAAATTTTATGTAAATCGAATAATAATTGCCACTTTTAAAGACCAAAAAACTTGAAAAGTGACTTGTAGAAAATCGGCTATTTCTCCGCAACCGTACAAGTTAGAAACCATTTTGTGGTATCTGTATGATCGTATGGGTTCATTCTATTTGTTGATTGGCATCAAATACCATACTTTGAAAAATATTTCAAAACAGACTCATTTGAATAAAATATATGTTTTAGAGGCTAAAAATACAGTTTTTGCCAAAATGACGTTACTTCCGGTGATAATGAAAATCTTAAATTATTTGTATGAAATCCCAAATGGCATTAGGTATAACATGGTGTGACGTTTATGAAAATCGAATAATAATTGACCCTTTTATGGCCCCGAAACCTTCAAAAGTGACCTGTAGAAAACCGTCTATTTCTCGGCAACCGAACAAGTTAGAAACCATTTTATGATATCTATATGACCATATGAGTTTTGTTTATATGTGAATTTAAACCAAATGTTAAAATTATTAATACATATTACGTTATTCTTGGTTGAATAAAACATTGATTTAAAAAGTTTAAAATGCATTTTTTGACCAAATGATGTCACTTCCGGTGTCAATTTTAATTGTAATCAACTTGATATGACGCTACGTGCTTTTTGAATCAAATGATGTCACTTTTATAAAAATCCAATCATAATTGACTATTTTACAGGCAAAATAACCAAAACAGTGACTTGTACAGAACTGCTCATTTCTTGGTAACTGCTTATAGTACAAACGAATTTTAACATACATTTTCTTCGTATGGATTATAGCTATAAGTTTATAAAAGTTACGAAGAAATATTTTAAAATCTGAAAAGCCTGAATAGGTTGTAAATAGGCCAATTTTACACCATTTTTAGCCTCTTAATCGAATTTGCTCGAAAATGAAATCGAAATTTAAAAAACTGCTTCCTACATTTTTCGCGCCTCGAAAGGGCACACTCTTTGAGTCAAATAATTTTTCCAAAAAATAATATTTGTTTTCGAAGAAGGAAAATAACTGTCAAAATTGTAGTTTTTGGTAAAATTATGCCACTTCCGGTGCCGACAGATAAAACTTTTGGTAATAAAAAAAATGACAATTGATACAACGAAGCATATAAACTTTGTTTTATACAAATCGAACAATAAAAAATTAATCTAGGACTTAAAAACTGAATTAGCCAATGGCGGCCAAGGTAAATTACTGAGACAAAATTCTTTAACATTTTTGCACTAGTCAGATGACCCTTTAATTCTGTGCATAATACGACTAAAAAATATTCATAAATAAAAAAGTTTTTTGTAAAATTTTAAATTTTCAAAATTTGGCGCCTAATATCTTTGAAGATTTATCGAAAATCAAAAATCGAAAGTAGTGTAGCTATGTGCCCTGTCTCCGGCTATGCCAAAATGTATCGAAAGTTAAAATTCAATGATTATTGTTAAAATTACTGCAATATTTTAAAAAACGATAATTTGGTGATTTCGGACATTTCGCATTGTCGCAGAACGTTCAAAATAGCTTTATCCTCTAAGTCACACCCACTTTCCCAGTAAAACCGAAGAAATCGTAACGATGCGACAAGCAGTTGCTGAGATCTACTCAAAACAAAAGAAGAATAATAATAATAAGAACTAGACCTGCATGCAGGAATGACGGGTTTCACTGTTGCCAAGTTACTCTTAAGCATATCACTTCCGGTGCCAAGTTACCCTTGAACATATGTCACTTCCGGTACCAGCGAAACCACTAAACAGGTTTCCAAATTAACATTGCACACAAATAAAATGGACGCAGAATCAACAAAATCCAGCAATATCAATTCATTTTATACATTTGTTACTTGTAAATGATCTTGACAAAATTAAATTACTCCCGGTGTTAATGCAAATGTTCAATTAGTTTTATGAAATCAGAAATGGCATACGATATCATGTAGTGAAAATTTTATGTAAATCGAATAATAATTGCCACTTTTAAAGACCAAAAAACTTGAAAAGTGACTTGTAGAAAATCGGCTATTTCTCGGCAACCGTACAAGTTAGAAACGATTTTGTGGTATCTGTATGATCGTATGGGTTCATTCTATTTGTTGATTGGCATCAAATACCATAATTTGAAAAAGATTTCAAAACAGGCTCATTTGAATAAAATATCTGTTTTGGAGGCTAAAAATACAGTTTTTGCCAAAATGACGTTACTTCCGGTGATAATGAAAATCTTAAATTACTTGTATGAAATCCCAAATGGCATTAGGTATAACATGGTGTGACGTTTATGAAAATCGAATAATAATTGACACTTTTATGGCCCCGAAACCTTCAAAAGTGACCTGTAGAAAACCGTCTATTTCTCGGCAACCGAACAAGTTAGAAACCATTTTAAGATATCTATATGACCATATGAGTTTTGTTTATATGTGAATTTAAACCAAAAGTTAAAATTATAAATACATATTAAGTTATTCTTGGTTGAATAAAACATTGATTTAAAAAAGTTTAAAATGCATTTTTTGACCAAATGATGTCACTTCCGGTGTCAATTTTAAATTGTAATCAACTTGATATGACGCTACGTGCTCTGTGAATCAAATGATGTCACTTTTATAAAAATCCAATCATAATTGACTATTTTACAGGCAAAATAACGAAAACAGTGTCTTGTACAGAACTGCCCATTTCTTGGTAACTGCTTATATTACAAACGAATTTTAACATACATTTTCTTCGTATGGGTTATAGCTACAAGTTTATAAAAGTTACGAAGAAATATTTTAAAATCTGAAAAGCCTGAATAGGTTGTAAATAGGCCAATTTTACACCATTTTTAGCCTCTTAATCGAATTTGCTCGAAAATGAAATCGAAATTAAAAAAACTGCTTCCTACATTTTTTGCGCCTTGAAAGGTCACACTCTTTGAGTCAAATAATTTTTCCAAAAAATAATATTTGTTTTCGAAGAAGGAAAATAACTGTCAAAATTGTAGTTTTTGGTAAAATTATGCCACTTCCGGTGCCGACAGATAACACTTTCGGTAATAAAAAAAATGACAATTGATACAACAAAGCATATGAACTTTGTTTTATACAAATCGAACAATAAAAAATTAATCTAGGACTGAAAAACTGAATTAGCCAATGGCGGCCAAGGTAAATTACTGAGACAAAATTTTTTAACATTTTTGCACTAGTCAGATGACTCTTTAATTCTGTGCATAATACGACTAAAAAATATTCATAAATAAAAAAGTTTTTTGTAAAATTTTAAATTTTCGAAATTTGGCGCCTAATATCTTCGAAGATTTGCCGAAAATCAAAAATCGAAAGTAGCGTAGCTATGTGCCCTGTCTCAGGCTATGCCAAAATGTATCGAAAGTTAAAATCCAATGATTATTGTTAAAATTACTGCAATATTTTCAAAAACGATAACTTCGGTGATTTCGGACTTTTCGCATTGTCGCAGAACGTTCAAAATAGCTTTATCCTCTAAGTCACACCCACTTTCCCAGTAAAACCGAAGAAATCGTAACGATGCGACACGTAGTTGCTGAGATCTATTCAAATTGGAATCTGAATAATAATAATAATAAGAACTAGACCTGCAAGCAGCACTGAACCGGCTTTCAGGAATCATACAGAAAGTTTATTATACCATAGCCGATCCATTGAGCTACCAAACTATACTTTAGTTGTTTTGCTTCAGTGACACCCTCTACCATATGTTAAAGTAATATTTGCTGGCGAAAAGACCGGTCAAAATGGTAAATTATGGCAAAATACGTCACTTCCGGTGCCGAAAGACATGTTTATAGGTGAAAAAAAGTCGAAAATTCGCAACATACAAAATACAAACTTTGTTTTATCATATCGGCCAATAAATAATTAACCTATAATCCATAAACTGAAATTAAGAAGGTAAAAAACTTAAAAGTGACCCTGGGAAAATTGGCTATTATTCGACAAGGGAACATGCTAGAAGCCTTTTCTTGATATCAATATGATGGTATTGATTCAATCTTACTGCCTATTGGAATCAAACATTATAAAGTTAAACGAATGATAAATATAAATCCCTTCAAAAAAATGTTTGTTTTGAAGGCTAAAAATACGTTTTTTGCAAAAATTACATTACTTCCGGTGATATTGAAAATGTTAATTTAGTTCATAGAAGTCATAAATGGCATAAGGCATCAAATGGTAAAAAAATTATTAAAATCGTATAATAATTGACACTTTTATAGACGAAAACCCTTGAAAAGTGACTTATAGAAGATCGCCTATTTCTCTGTAACCGTACAAGTTAGAAACCATTTTGTGGTATCTGTATGGTCGTATGGCTTCATTCTATTCGTTGATGGGAATCAAATATCACAATTCTAAAAATATTATAAGGCAGACTCATTTTAATAAAATATTTGTTTTTTAGGTTAAAAATACAGCTTTTGCCCAAAAGACGTCATTTCCGGTCACAGTGAAAATGTAAAATTGGCTTGACCTAGTCCAAAATGGCATTAGGCATCAAATGGAAAAAAAATATTGCAAATCGAATAATAATTCCCTCCTTTATAGGCAAAATAACGTGAAAAGTGATGCATGCAAAATAGCATATTTCTCAGCAACTGCTCATATTACAAACTAATTTTCCCATACATTCTCTTTGTCTGGATTAATGCTACGAGTTTATGAAAATAACAAATAAATATTTCAAAATATGAAGATGCTGAATGAATTGTAAATAACTGAATTTTACACTTTATTTTACATTTTATTCGAAATTGCCCGAAAATGAAATTGGAATTAAAAAATCTGAGCTAAAGATTTTGTGCACCTTTGCAGGGTGCATCCTTTTAGTTATATCAGTTTTGAAAAAAATAACATTTGCTTTCAAAAAGTGGTACAGAACTGTCAAAATTGTAGTTTTTGTTAATATTACGTCACTTCCGTTGCCGACAGAAAAATTTCACCGTAACAAAAAATATTACAATTGGGACCACGGAGCATATGAACTTTGTTTTATACAAATCGAACAATAAATTATTGTTCTGGGTACGAAAAACTAAATTAGCCGATGGCGGCTAACGCAAATTACCGAGACAATTTTTTTTCTCATTTCTGTTCAAGTAGGATGATATTTTAACCCTGTGTAAAATACCATCAAAAAATATTCCTTAATGAAAAGGTTTTCGTAAAAAAAAAATTTTTTTTTCAAAATATCGGACATTTTTTCGACTACTTCCGGTTTTACAATCATTGTCGTGATAGCTTTACGAAGTTCTTTGGATACTTAACTTTCTGTACCAGAAGTGTCAGAGTAGTTTTGGAAAAAAAGATAAATTAAAGAGCGTTTCCAAAACTTTAACGATTTTTCAATTTTTTTCAAAGTTTGAGGCCATTTTTGGACCACCTATATTATTTCAATGCTTTTCATTTTGGATTCACTATATAGACAACCGATAGGACGTTGAGTAAGAAAAGTTTAAGAAAAATCGTAGGCGTCGTTTTCGAGAAAAGGGCGTCTCGGAATGTTAAAAAAGCGGAAAATACTTGATTTTTGGCATACAATAATTTATTTCCTTACCATTGAAATCGTATTATTTAGATACCATATGATGGTCCATTAATAGGGCTATCCAACGACACTTTAGTTCTTTTGGTCCGCTATTACCTAAGGGAGCAATCAAGTTTTTCTCAAGTGAGACAATGTTTTTAGCCTTTTTTTTTCATTTTTTGAATACTTCCGGTATGGTTATCATTGTCGGAATATTTTTAATAGCCGGTTTGGGCACTAAAATAGCCACAGGGCTCTGTAATGATATATTACATTATCTGATCAGATAAAATGCCCCTGAGAAATCCTGTGTTCAAAAGTGCTAAAAATGAAAAAAATTTAAAATATCGAAAATTAAATTTCAATAACTACATACATATTATACATCGTTAGATTCTTAATTAGGTCAGCTATCTGAATATACAACCTTTTTTAAAAAATCTCTTCAAATAAAAAAATAGTAGAGCATTTTCCAAAATTTCACGATTTTTCGACTTTTTTCGATTTTCAGTCCGTTATTTCACCCATTCCAGATATTTCAAAGGCCTATTGGGTGGTTTCATGCAAATTAACTCCGAAAGGAATCTCGATAGAAAAAATTTAAGAAAAAGTTACGGTTAAGTTTTCGAGATATAGGCATCCAAAAACGCTCCAAATCAGAAAATACTTGATTTTCAGCGTGCCATATTTTGCTGCCCGATCATAATATCCGTATGAATTGGGTATCATACGATAGTACAATCCTAGTGCAGTCCAATGGTACCCTAATTTGTTTAATCCATTGACATCGAACGGAGAAATCGCGTTTTCCCCAAAACAATCCATTTTTTGCATTTTTTCAAAATATTGCACATTATTTCGACTACTTCCGGTCTACGGATCATTGTTGAAATTGCTTTATTCCTTGCAATGGTCATTTGGCTTCATGCCTTAGAAGTTTCAGATTCGCCAATTCAGCCATATTACGAAACCCGAGCTCACAAAATAGGTAGAAAATTCGAAAAAAATCGAAAAATAAAGGGCGATAAATCTGAATGAAACTTATATTACTGGAATCGGATGGACATAAGGTATCCAAAAATATAAGTCAAATTTGAAAATTTTGAAAAATGAAAAAAATTGTCTCTTAAACAATTTTTTTTAATTTTCGAACGCTAGAAGTCAGCGACGAAGTTTCGAAATTACAAAATCTTAGATTGCTATTGGCTCGGAAAAGATTCAGGGTTTCCGAAAATGTCATTTGTTTGAAAATGGGTAAATAATTGACGAAACTATGGCCAATTTTCAATTTTTTGACAACGTACAAAGATCTGCCACTTCCGGTATGCGCAGGATTTTCGAAAATACTTTATCAAGTAGCCACCACATGGTTTCCCGAAAGAAAAGTTGATTTCAGATCGATATCTGCTTTCGATCATGGAGAACTTGGCCCCCGCGGTAAATAATAATAATAATAATAATTTTAGTAATCTCAATAGGCTTTCAGACGAAAGTCTGAAAGCCTAATTAGACCTGCAAGCAGCACTGAACCGGCTTTCAGGAATCATACAGGAAGTTTATTATACCATAGCCAACCCATTGAGCTACCGAACTAAACTTTAGTTGTTTTGCTTCAGTGACACCCTCTACCATATGTAAAAGTAATATTTGCTGGCGAAAAGAGCGGTCAAAATTGTAAATTATGGCAAAATTACGTCACTTCCGGTGCCGAAAGAAATTTTTATAGGTGAAAAATAAGTCGAAAATTTGCAACATACAAAATTTGTTTAATACATATCGGGCAATGGAAAATTAACCTATAACCCATAAACTGAAATTAAGAAGGTAAAATAATTAAAAGTGACCCTTTTAGAAGCCTTTTCTTGATATCAATATGATGGTATTGATTCAATCTTACTGCCCATTAGAGTCAGACGTTATAAAGTTAATCAAATAATAAATATAAATCCCTTCAAAAAAATGTTTGTTTTGAAGGCTAAAAATATGTTTTTTGCAAAAATTACATTACTTCCGATGATATTGAAAATGTTAACTTAGTTGATAGGCATCAAATGGTAAAAAAATGATAAAAATCGAATAATAATATTGACACTTTTATAGAGAGAGAGAGAGAGAGAGAGAGAGAGAAATGGGGTTTAACGTCCACTCGACACAAACTAGGTCATTTTGGGACTAACATATGGTTTCAGTTTTATTTCAATAATTCGCTTGCGCGTAGGGGTCTTTAGCAGTGGGAGGAAACCGGAGTGCACGGAGGAAACCCACGAGGTTGAGAAGGCGCCCCATCTCCATGCCACATACGCTCGCACCAGGGCTCGAAACCACAGCCGCAAGCCAGAGGTGACCGGCCAGCTAGAGGGCGAAGCGCGGCACTCTAGACCACTAGGCCATCCCAACCCCCCGACACTTTTATAGACCAAAAACCTTGAAATGTGACTTATAGAAGATCGCCTATTTCTCTGTAACCGTACAAGTTAGAAACCATTTTGTGGTGGTCGTATGGTTTCATTCTATTCGTTGATGGTAATCAAATATCATAATTTTAAAAATATTATAAGGCAGACTCATTTGAATAAAATATTTGTTTTTTAGGTTAAAAATACAGTTTTTGCAGAAATGACGTCATTTCCGGTCACAGTGAAAATGTAAAATTGGCTTGAACTAGTCCACATTGACATTAGGCATCAAATGGAAAAAAAATATTGCAAATCGAATAATAACGTGAATAGTGATGCATGCAAAATTGCATATTTCTCGGCAACTGCTCATATTTCAAACTAATTTTCGCATACATTCTCTTCGTCTAGATTATTGCTACGAGTTTATGAAAATCACAAATAAATATTTCAAAATATGAAGACGCTGAATGAATTGTAAATAATTGAATTTTACACTTTATTTTACATTTTATTCGAAATTGCCCGAAAATGAAATTGAAATTTAAAAAATCTGAGCTAAAAATTTTATACACCTTTGCAGGGTGTATCCTTTTAGTTATATCAGTTTTAAAAAAAAAAATATTTGCTTTCAAAAAGTGGTACCGAACTGTCAAAATTGTAGTTTTTGTTAATATTACGTCACTTCCGTTGCCGACAGAAAAATTTCACCGTAACAAAAAAAATTGCAATTCGGACCACGGAGCATATGAACTTTGTTTTATACAAATCGAACAATAAATAGTTTTTCTGGTTACGAAAAACTAAATGTGCCGATGGCGGCTAACGCAAATTACCGAGACATTTTTTTTATCATTTCTGCTCAAGTAGGATGATATTTTAACCCTGTGTAAAATACCATCAAAAAATATTCATAAATAAAAAAGGTTTTCGCAAAAAAAAAAAAATCAATTTTCAAAATATCGGACATTTTTTCGACTACTTCCGGTTTTACGATCATTGTCGTGACAGCTTTACGAAGTTCTTTGGATACTTAACTTTCTGTACCAGAAGTGTCAGAAACATCCATTGAGTAGTTTTGGAAAAAAAGATAAATTAAAGAGCGTTTCCAAAAATTTAACGATTTTTCAATTTTTTTCAAAGTTTGAGGCCATTTTTGGACCTCTTATATTATTTCAATGCTTTTCATTTTGGATTCACTATATAGACAACCGATAGGACTTTGAGTAAGAAAAGTTTACGAAAAATCTGCGGCGTTATTTTCGAGAAAAGGGCGTCTCAGAATGTTAAAAAATCGGAAAATACTAGATTTTTGGCATACAATAATTTATTTACTAATCATCGAAATCGTATTATTTAGACACCATATGATGGTCCATTAATAGGGCTATCCAGCGACACTTTAGTTCTTTTGGTCTGCTATTACCTAAGGGAGAAATCAAGTTTTTCGCAAGTGCGACAATGTTTTTAACATTATTTTTTCATTTTTTGAATACTTCCGGTATGGCTATTATTGTCGGAATAGTTTTAATAGGCGGTTTGGGCACTAAAATAGCCACAGGGCTCTGTAATGACATATTACATTATCTGATCAGATAAAATGCCCCTGAGAAATCCTATGTTCAAAAGTGCCAAAAATGCAAAAAAATTAAAATATCGAAAATTAAATTTCAAAAACTACATACATATTATACATCGTTAGAATCGTAATTAGGTCAGCTATCTGAATATACAATCTTTTTTTGAAAATCTCTTAAAATAAAAAAAGTAGAGCATTTTCCAAAATTTCACGATTTTTCGACTTTTTTCGATTTTCAGTCCGTTATTTCACCTATTCCAGATATTTCAAAGTCTTATTGGATGGCTTCATGCAAAAAACCTCCGAAAGGACTCTCGATAGAAAAAATTAAAAAAAAAGTTGCGGTTAAGTTTTCGAGATACAGGCGTCCAAAAATGCTAAAAATCAGAAAATACTTGATTTTCAGCGTGCCATATTTTGCTTCCAGCTAATCGTATCCTTACGAATTGGGTATCATTCAGTGGTCCAATCAGCGCCCAACCAAATGATACCTTAATTCGTTTAATCCGTTGATATCGGACGGAGAAATCGTGTTTTTACCCAAAACACCCATTTTTCACTTTTTTTCAAAATATCGCATATTATTTCGACTACTTCCGGTTTACGGATTGTTGTTGAATTTGCTTTAAACGGTGGTTTGACCATATTACTTCATGTTCCAGGAATTTCAGAAGCGTCGATCTGGCCGTAAAACGAAACTTAAGCTCACAAAATGTGAAGAAAATTCGAAAAAAATCGAAAAATAAAGGGCGATAACTCTGAATGAAACTTATATTACTGGAACCGGATTGCCTTCAGGTATCCAAAAATGTAGGTCAAATTTTAAAATTTTGAAAAATAACAAAAAATGTGTCTTAAACAACATATTTTCATTTTTCGAACGCTAGAAGTCAGCGGCGAAGTTTCGAAATTGCAAAATTTTCAACTGCTATCGTCCGAGAAAAGACTCAGGGTTTCCAAAAATGTAATTTGTATGAAAATAGATACAGAATTGACGAATCTACGGCCGTTTTTTAAATATTTGGCACCGCACGAAATTCGGTCACTTCCGGTCTGCGCAGAAGTTTCAAATACAGTGGAAGGGATAGCCACCATATGGTTTCCTGATAGAAAATTATGTCCCAGATCTGTATCTGTTACAGACACTGAGAAATAGGCTCCCCCGAAAAATAAAATAATAATAATAAACTAGACCTGCAAGCAGCACTGAACCGGCTTTCAGGAATCATACAGGAAGTTTCTTATACCATAGCCGATCCATTGAGCTACCAAACTATACTTTAGTTGTTTTGCTTCAGTGACACCCTCTATCATATGTAAAAGTAATATTTGCTGGCGAAAAGACCGGTCAAAATTGTAAATTATGGCAAAATTACGTCACTTCCGGTACCGAAAGATATTTTTATAGGTGAAAAATAAGTCGAAAATTCGCAACACACAAAATACAAACTTTGTTTTATACATATTGGGCAATAAATAATTACCCTATAACCCATAAACTGAAATTAAGAAGGTAAAAAACTTAAAAGTGACCCTGGGAAAATTGGCTATTATTCGACAAGGGAACATGCTAGAAGGCTTTTTTTGATATCAATATGATGGTATTGATTCAATCTTACTGCCCATTAGAGTCAGACGTTATCAAGTTAAACGAATAATAAATATAAATCCCTTCAAAAAAATGTTTGTTTTGAAGGCTAAAAATACGTTTTTTGCAAAAATTACATTACTTCCGGTGATATTGAAAATGTTAACTTAGTTCATAGAAGCCATAAATGGCATAAGGCATCTAATGGTAAAAAAATTATAAAAATCAAATAATAATTGAGACTTTTATAGACCAAAAACCTTGAAAAGTGACGTACAGAAGATCGCCTATTTCTCTGTAACCATACAAGTTAGAAACCATTTTGTGGTATCTGTATGGTCGTATGGCTTCATTCTATTCGTTGATGGGGATCAAATATCATAATTTTAAAAATATTATAAGGCACACTCATTTGAATAAAATATTTGTTTTTTAGGTTTAAAATACAGTTTTTGCCCAAATGACGTCATTTCCGGTCACAGTGAAAATGTAAAATTGGCTTGACCTAGTCCAAATTGGCATTATGCATCAAATAGAAAAAAATATTGCAAATCGAATAATAATTCACTCCTTTATAGGCAAAATAACGTGAAAAGTGATGCATGCAAAATTGCATATTTCTCGGCAACTGTATATATTACAAACTTATTTTCGCATACATTCTCTTCGTCTGGATTATTGCTACGAGTTTATGAAAATTACAAATAAATGTTTCAAAATATGAAGACGCTGAATGAATTGTAAATAACTGAATTTTACACTTTATTTTACATTTTATTCGAAATTGCCCGAAAATGAAATTGAAATTAAAAAATCTGAGCTAAGGATTTTGTGCACCTTTGCAGGGTGCATCCTTTTAGTTATATCAGTTTTGAAAAAAAATAATATTTGCTTTCAAAAAGTGGTACCTAACTGTCAAAATTGTAGTTTTTGTTAATATTACGTCACTTCCGTTGCCGACAGAAAAATTTCACCGTAACAAAAAAAAATATAATTTGGACCACGGAGCATATGAACTTTGTTTTATACAAATCGAACAATAAATAATTTTTCTGGGTACGAAAAACTAAATTAGCCGATGGCGGCTAACGCAAATTACCGAGACAATTTATTTTCTCATTTCTGCTCAAGTAGGATGATATTTTAACCCTGTGTAAAATACCATCAAAAAATATTCATAAATATAAAAGGTTTTCGTAAAAAAAATAATTTTTTTCAAAATATCGGACAGTTTTTCGACTACTTCCGGTTTTACGATCATTGTCGCGATAGCTTTACGAAGTTATTTGGATACTTAACTTTCTGTACCAGAAGTGTCAGAAACATCCATTGAGTAGTTTTGGAAAAAAAGACAAATTAAAGAGCGTTTACAAAAATTTAACGATTTTTCAATTTTTTTCAAAGTTTGATGCCATTTTTGGACCACCTATATTATTTCAATGCTTTTCATTTTGGATTCACTATATAGACAACCGATAGGACTTTGAGTAAGAAAAGTTTAAGAAAAATCTGCGGTGTCGTTTTCGGGAAAAGGGCATCTCAGATTGTTAAAAAATCGGAAAATACTAGATTTTTGGCATACAATAATTTATTTCCTTACCATCGAAATCGTATTATTTAGATAACATATGATGGTCCATTAATAGGGCTATCCAGCGACACTTTAGTTTTTTTGGTCCGCTATTACCTAAGGGAGAAATCAAGCTTTTCGCAAGTGCGACAATGTTTTAAACCTTTTTTTTAATTTTTTTGAATACTTCCGGTATGGTTATTATTGTCGGAATAGTTTTAATAGCCGGTTTGGGCACTAAAATAGCCACAGGGCTCTGTAATGATATATTACATTATCTGATCAGATAAAATGCCCCCGAGAAATCCTATGTTCAAAAGTGCCAAAAATGCAAAAAAATTAAAATATCGAAAATTAAATTTCAATAACTACATACATATTATACATCGTTAGAATCGTAATTAGGTCAGCTATCTGAATATACAATCTTTTTTTGAAAATCTCTTAAAATAAAAAAATAGTAGAGCATTTTCCAAAATTTCACGATTTTTCGACTTTTTTCGATTTTCAGTCCGTTATTTCACCTATTCCAGATATTTCAAAGTCTTATTGGATGGCTTCATGCAAAATACCTCCGAAAGGACTCTCGATAGAAAAAATTTAAGTTTTCGAGATACAGGCGTCCAAAAATGCTAAAAATCAGAAAATACTTGATTTTCAGCGTGCCATATTTTGCTGCCTGATCATAGTATCCGTATGAATGGGATATCATATGATAGTACAATCCTCGTGCCACCCAATGGTACCTTAATTTGATTAATCCGTTGATATCGGACGGAGACATCACGTTTTCCCCGAAAACATCCATTTTTTGCAATTTTTTCAAAATATTACACATTATTTCGACCACTTCCGGTTTAAAGATTCGTGTCGAAATTGCTTTATCAGTTGGTATTGGACTATAACTTCATGTTCCATAAGTTTCAGAAACATCATTTTGGCTGTAAAACGACACCACAGCTCACAAAATGGGTAGAAAATTCGAAAAAAATCGAAAAATAAAGGGCGGTAACTCTGAAAGAAACTTATGTTACTGGAATCGGATTGACGTCAGGTATCCAAAAATCTAGGTCAAATTTCCAAATTTTGAAAAATAACCAAAAATGTCTCGTAGGCGACGTGTTTTGAATTTTCGAACGATAGAAGTCAGCAACGAAGTTTCGAAATCGCAAAATGTGAGATTGCTATTGTCTCGGAAAAGTCTCAGGCTTTCCAAAAATGTGATTTGTTTGAATATAGGTAGAGAATTGACGAAACCACGGCCGATTTTTAATTTTTTACCAACGTTCAAAATTCGGCCACTTCCGGTCTGCGCAGAAGTTTGAAAATTGCTTTATTGGGTAGCCACCACCTAGTTTCCCGATAGAAATATGGATCGCAAATCGGTATCTCTTTTCGATCATAGAGAAATAGGCTCCGGCGGAAAAGAATAATAATAAAAAAAATAATAATTTTAGTAATCTCAATAGGCTTTCAGACGAAAGTCTGAAAGCCTAATAATAATTTTAGTAATCACAATAGGCTTTCAGACGAAAGTCTGAAAGCCTAATAATAATTTTAACAAAAACAATAGTGTTTCACACAAGCTACGCAGTGTGAAACCCTAATAATAATTTTAACAAAAACAATAGTGTTTCACACAAGCTTCGCAGTGTGAAACCCTAATAATAATTTTAGTAAAAACAATAGTCTTTCAGACGAAAGTCTGAAAGCCTAATAAAAAAAAAAAAAAAATAATAATAATTTTAGTAATCACAATAGGCTTTCAGACGCATGCAGGAATGACGGGTTTCACTGGTGCCATGTTACCTTTGAACTTGAACTTGTGTCACTTTCGGTGCCACGTTACCCTTGAACATATGTCACTTCCGGTATCAATGAAACCAATATACAGGTTTCCACATAAGCATTGCACACATCAAATAAAATGGAAACAGAAACAAACAAATCCAGCAATATCATTTCATTTTATACATTTGTTACATGTAATTGATCCTGACAAAATTACAGTACTTCCGGTGATAATGTAAATGTTCCATTAGTTTTATGAAATCAGAAATGGCATAAGGCATCTCATGGTGAAAATTTTATGTAAATCGAATAATAATTGCCACTTTTATAGACCAAAAACCTTGAAAAGTGACGTGTAGAAAATCGTCTATTTCTCGGCAACCGTACAAGTTAGAAACCATTTTTTGGTATTTATATGACCGTATGGGTTTAATCTATTTGTTGATTGGAATCAAATATCATAATTGTATAAACATTACAAATCAAACTCATTTGAATAAAATATCTGTTTTGAAGGCTTAAAATACAGTTTTTGCCAAAATGACGTGACTTCCGGTGATAATGAAAACGTTAAATTAGTTTTATAACATCGTCTATGACATTAGGCTTCAAAGGGTGAAAATTTTATGAAAATCGAATAATAATTGACACTTTTATGGGCCAAAAACCTTCAAAAGTGACTTTTAGAAAATCGCCTATATCTCGGCAACCAAACAAATTAGAAACAATCTTATGATATCTTTTTGACCGTATGAGTTTTGTTAATATGTGAATTTAAACCAAAAGTTGATTTTATTATTATATGCGACATAATTCTTGGTTGAAAAAAATATCGATTTCAAAAGTTAAAAATTGAGTTTTTGACTAAATGACGTCACTTCCGGTGTCAATTTTAAATAGTAATCAACATGATATAACGCACACTTGCTTTTTGAATCAAATGATGTCACTTTTGTGAATATCCATTAATAATTGACTATTTTACAGGCAAAATTGCGAAAACAGTGACTTATGCAAAACTGCCCTTTTCTCGGCAACTGCTTATATTACAAACTAATTTTTACATACATTCTCTTTGTATGGATTATAGCTACAAGTTTATAAAAGTTATGTAAAAATATTTTAAAATCTGAAAAGCCTGAATGGGTTGTAAATAGGTCAATTTTACGCCTTTTTTCACCCCTTAATCCAATTTGCTAGAAAATGAAATAGAAATTAAAAAAACTGCTTCCGCCATTTTTTGCGCCTTGAAAGGACACACTCTTTGAGTCATATAATTTTTCAAAAAAATAATATTTGTTTTTGAAGATCGTAAAAAAACTGTCAAAATTGTAGTTTTTGGTAAAATTATGCCACTTCCGGTGCCGACAGATAACAATATCGGTAACAAAAAAAAATGACAATTGAGACAACGAAGCATATAAAGTTTGTTTTATACAAATCGAACAATAAAGAAATAATCTAGGACTGAAAAACTGAATTAGCCAATGGCGGCCAAGGAAAATTACTGAGACAAAAATTTTTAACATTTTTGCGCAAGTCAGATGACTCTTTAATTCTGTGTACAACACGACTAAAAAATATTCATAAATAAAAAAGTTTTTTGTAAAATTTTAAATTTTCAAAATTTGGCGCTTAATATCTTTGAAGATTTACCGAAAATCAAAAATCGAAAGTAGCGTAGCTATGTGCCCTGTCTCCGGCTATGCCAAAATGTATCGAAAGTTAAAATCCCATGATTATTGTTAAAATTACTGCAATATTTTTAAAAACGATAACTTCGGTGATTTCGGGCATTTCGCATTGTCGCAGAACGTTCAAAATAGCTTTATCCTCTAAGTCACACCCACTTTCCCAACAAAAACGAAGACATCGTAACGATGCGACAAGCAGTTGCTGAGATCTACTCAAAACAAAAGAATAATAATAATAATAACTAGACCTGCATGCAGGAATGACGGGTTTCACTGGTGCCACGTCACTTTCGGTGCCACGTTACCCTTGAACATATGTCACTTCCGATACCAATGAAACCATCGACCAGGTTTCCACATAAGCATTGTAAACATCAAATAAAATTGACGAAGAATCAACCAAATCCAGCAATATCAATTCATTTTATATATATATATATATATATGTTACTTGTAAGTGATCCTGGAAAAATTTCATTACTTCCGGTGATAATGAAAATGTTCAATTAGTTTTATGAAATCAGAAATGGCATAAGGCATCATTCATATAGCGAAAATAGTATGTAGATCGAATAAGAATTGCCACTTTTATAGACCAAAAACCTTGAAAAGTGACTTGTAGAAAATCGTCTATTTCTCGGCAACCGTACATGATAAAAACTATTTTTTGGTATCTATATGATCGTATGGGTTCAATCGATTTGTTGATTGGGATCAAATATCATAATTTGAAATATATTACAAATCAGACTCATTTAAAAAAAATATCTGTTTTGAAGGCTAAAAATACAGTTTTTGCCAAAATGACATTACTTCTGGTGATACTGAAAATGTTAAATTAGTTCTATGAAATCATCAATGACATAAGATATCATACAGTGAAAATTTTATGAAAATCGAATAATAACTGACACTTTTATAGACCAAAAACCTTGAAAAGTGACTTAGGGAAAATTGTCCATTTCTCTGCAACCGTACAAGTTAGAAACCATTTTGTGGTATCTGTATGATCGTATGGGTTCAATCTATTTGATCAATAGAATCAAATATCATAATTTGAAAAAAATAACAAGTACGACTCATTTGAATAAAATATTGTTTTTAAAGGCTAAAATTTAAGTTTTGAGCAAATGACGTCATTTCCGGTGGCGGCGTAAGAGGTAAAATGGTTTGAAATAGTCCACTATGGCATTAGGCATCCAATGGCGAAAGAAAATTGAAAATCGAATAATAATTGATTCTTTTACAGCCAAAATTACGTGAAAAGTGACTCATGCAAAATTGCCTATTTCTCGGCAACTGCTTATATTACAAACTAATTTTCACGCATATTCTCTTCGTATGGATGATAGCTACAAGTTTATAAAAGTTACAAAGAAATATTTTAAAATTTGAAAAGCCTGAATAGGTTGTAAATAGGTCAATTTTACACCATTTTAGCCTCTTAATCGAATTTGCTCGAAAATGAAATCGAAATTAAAAAAACTGCTTCCTACATTTTTTGCGCCTTGAAAGGGCACACTCTTTGAGTCAAATAATTTTTCCAAAAAATAATATTTGTTTTCGATATAAGAAAATAAATGTCAAAATTGTAGTTTTTGGTAAAATTATGCCACTTCCGGTGCCGACAGATAACACTTTCGGTAATAAAAAAAATGGCAATTGAGACAACGAAGCATATGAACTTTGTTTTATACAAATCGAACAATAAAAAATTAATCTGGGACTGAAAAACTGAATTAGCCAATGGCGGCCAAGGAAAATTACTGAGACAACACGACTAAAAAATATTCATAAATAAAAAGATTTTTTGTAAAATTTTAAATTTTCGAAATTTGGCGCCTAATATCTTCGAAGATATGCCGAAAATCAAAAATCGAAAGTAGCGTAGCTATGTGCCCTGTCTCCGACTATGCCAAAATGTATCGAAAGTTAAAATCCAATGATTATTGTTAAAATTACTGCAATATTTTCAAAAACGATAACTTCGGTGATTTCGGACATTTCGCATTGTCGCAGAACGTTCAAAATAGCTTTATCCTCTAAGCCACACCCACTTTCCCAGTAAAACCGAAGACATCGTAACGATGCGACAAGTAGTTGCTGAGATATAGTCAAAGTGGAATTGGAATAATAATAAGAATAATAATAAGAATAATAATTTTAACAAAAACAATAGTGTTTCACACAAGCTACGCAGTGTGAAACCCTAATAAGAATAATAATTTTAACAAAAACAATAGTGTTTCACACAAGCTTCGCAGTGTGAAACCCTAATAAGAATAATAATTTTAACAAAAACAATAGTGTTTCACACAAGCTTCGCAGTGTGAAACCCTAATAATAAGAACTAGACCTGCATGCAGGAATGACGGGTTTCACTGGTGCCACGTTACCCTTTAACATGTCACTTCCGGTGCCTTTACCCTTGAACATATGTCACTTCCGGTACCAATGAAACCATTAAACAGGTTTCCCCATAAGCATTGCACACATCAAATAAATTGGACACAGAATCAACCAAATCCAGCAAATATCAATTCATTTTATACATTTGTTACTTGTAAGTGATCCTGACAAAATTACATTATTTCCGGTGATAATAAAAATTAGTTTTATGAAATCTGAAATGGCATATGACATCATATAGTGAAAATTTTATGTAAATAGAATAATAATTGCCACTTTTATAGACCAAAAACCTTGAAAAGTGACTTGTAGACAATCGGCTATTTCTCTGCAACCGCACATGTTAGAAACCATTTTGTGGTGTCTGTATGATCGTATCGGGTCAATCTATTTGTTGAATGGAATCAAATTTCATAATTTTGAAAACATTACAAATCAGACTCATTTGAATAAAATATCTGTTTTGCAGGCTAAAAATACAGTTTTTGACAAAATGACATCACTTCCGGTGATACTAAAACAGCTAGATTAGTTCTATGAAATCGTAAATGGCATAAGACATCATATGGTGAAAATTTTATGAAAATCGAATAGTAACTGATTCTTTTAGAGCCAAAATAAAGTAAAAAGTGACTTGTGGAAAATCGTCCATTTCTCTGCAACCGTACAAGTTAGAAACCATTTTGTGGTATCTATATGATCGTATGGGTTCATTCTATTTGTTGATGGGAACAAAATTTCATAATTCTAAAAATATTACAAATAATACTCATTTGAATAAAAAATGTATTTTTAAGGCTAAAAATTCAGTTATTGCCTAAATGACGTCACTTCCGGTAACAGTGAAAGTGTTAAAATAGTTTGGAATAGTCAACTGTGGCAATAGGCAACAGACAGTTAAAGAAAATTGAAAATCGAATAATAATTGATTCGTTTACAGCCAAAATAACATGAAAAGTGACTCATGCAAAATTGCCCATTTCTCGGCAACTGCTCATATTACAAACTAAATTTCACATACATTCTCTTAGTATGGATTATTGCTACAAGTTTATGAAAGTATCGAAGAAATATTGTAATATATGAAGACACTGGATGGGTTGTAAATAGCTTATATTGACACCTTTTTTCGGCCTTTAATCCAAATTTCCAGAAAACGAAATCGAAATTTAAAAAACTGAGCCCGATGTTTTGTGCGCCTTTACATGGCACATCTTTTCAGTCATATAAGATTTGAAAAAAATAATATTTGCTTTCAAAAAGTTGTACCGAACTGTCAATATTGTAGTTTTTGCTGAATTTACGCCTCTTCCGGTGCCTACAGGAAACTTTACCGGTAACAAAATAATTGGCATTTTGAACCACGGAACATATGAACATGGTTTTATACAAATCGAACAATAAATAAATAATGTAGGACTGAAAAACTGAATTAGCCAATGGCGGCCAAGGAAAATTACGGAAACAAAAAATGTTGACATTTTTATTCAAATCAGATGACTCTTTAACCTTGGTTAAAATGTCATATAAAAAAATTAATAAATAAAAAAGTTTTTTGTAAAAATTTAAATTTTCAAAATTTGGCGCCTAATATCTTCCAAGATTTGTCGAAAATCAAAAATCAAAAGTAACATAGCTATGTCCCCTGTTTCTGGCTATGTCAAAATGCATCATATGCTAAAATCCAATGATTATTGTTAATATTACGGCAATATTTCAAAAAACGACATTTTTGATGATTTCAAACATTTCGCAATGTCGCAGAATGCCGGGAATAGCTTTAATCTCTAAGTCACACCCACTTTCCCAGTAAAACTGAAGACATTGTATCGATCCGACAAGAAGTTGCTGAGATATAAGCAAATTGGAAAAAAAAAATAATAATAAGAAGAAGAATAACTAGACCTGCATGCAGGAATGACGGGTTTCATTGGTGCCACGTTAACTTAAAACTTATGTCACTTTCGCTCCCATGTTGCCCTTGAACCAATGACACCGATAAACAGATTTCCACATAAACATTGCACACATCAAATAAAAGGGAAACAGAATCAACAAAAATCCAGCAATATCAATTCATTGTATACATTTGTAACATGTAATTGATCCTGATAAAATTACAGTACTTCCGGTGATAATGAAAATGTTCAATTAGTTTCATGAAATCAGAAATGGCATAAGCTATTATATAGTGAAAATTTTATGTAAATCGAAAAATAATTGCCACTTTTATTGACCAAAATACTTGAAAAGTGACTTGTAGAAAATCGGCTATTTCTCTGCAACCGTACAAGTTAGATACCGTTTTGTGGTATCTGTATGATCGTTTGGGTTCATTCTATTTGTTGATTGGCATCAAATATCATAATTTGAAAAAGATTTCAAAACAGACTCATTTGAATAAAATATCTGTTTTGAAGGCTTAAAATACAGTTTTTGCCAAAATGACATTACTTCCGGTGTTACTAAAATGTTAAATTAAGTTTATGATATCGTCTATGACATTAGGCATCAAATGACGAAACTTTTATGAAAATCGAATAATAATTGACACATTTACGGGCCAAAAACCTTTAAAAGTGACTTGTAGAAAACCGCCTATATCTCGGCAACCGAACAAGTTAGAAACAATTTTATGATATCTGTATGAGCATATGAGTTTTATCAATATGTGAATTTAAACCAAAAGTTAATTTTATTATTACATATGACATGATTCTTGGTTGAAAAAATATCGATTTTAAAAGTTAAAAATGGAGTTTTTGACTAAATGACGTCAATTCCGGTGTCAATTTTAAATAGTAATCAACATGATATGACGCACACTTGCTTTTTGAATCAAATGATGTCATTTTTGTGAATATCCATTAATAATTGACTATTTTACAGACAAAATTACGAAAACAGTGACTTATGCAAAACTGCCCATTTCTCGGCAACTGCTTATATTAGAAACTAATTTTAACATACATTTTTCTGCGTATGGATCAAAGCTACAAGTTTATAAAAGTTACGTAGAAATATTTTAAAATCGGAAAAGCCTGAATGGGTTGTAAAAAGGTCAATTTTACACCTATTTTCAACTCTTAATCGAATTTGCTCGAAAATGAAATCGATATTAAAAAAAACTGAGCTCGCACTTTTTTGCGCCTTTAAAGGGCACACTCTTTTTGTTATATCAAGTTTTTAAAAAAATAATATTTTCTCTTGATAAATGGTACCTAACTGTCAAAAATGTAGATTTTGGTAGTTTTTGGTAAACTTATGTCATTTTTGGTGCCGACAGATAAAACTATTGGTAACAAAAAAAAATGACAATTGAGACAAGGGGTGAACTGCAAGCGAAGACAACTCTGCTTGGGAGATCGATGCACAAGACCAAAGCGCACCGTGTCCATAATATTGCGGACTCGGCATCAACAAACTACGCTCACCATTTGAATAAAGACAAACACGTTAATCTGACCCTTCAAAAGTCTGCATTGATTAATACATGAAACAAATATAATATCCCTTCTTTCATTCTTTTCCCCATTTTGGCCAAATGTGAAAAACGTACTAAGGGATACACGACATGTACATAATCACTGACGCCGAAGGGTAATAAATAACATTAAGATACTAGATCATAGCCCACAAATGGGTCTGAGTTTTTTTTTTATAAATCTTTCCAACAAATTAACAAACACAATTTGCAAGCGATGTATAGTGAACAAGCTAAACAAAAAGCGATTTTTCATACAATCAAATTTAATTCAGGAAGTTACGATATGTGCTAATTACCACAGGAACCAACCCATTTTATACATGTTTTACATGTAAGTGATCCTGGCCATATCACAGTACTCCCAGCGATAATGAAAATATTAAATTAGTTTCTTAAAATCAGAAATAATAATCACATGGTGAAAATTTTATGTAAATCGAATAAGAATTGCCACTTTTATAGACCCCAAACCTTGAAAAGTCACTTGTAGGAAATCGTCTATTTCTCTGCAACCATACAAGTGAGACACCATTTCGTGATATCTGAATGATCGCATGGGTTCATTCTATTAGTTGATGCGAACTATAGATATCATAATTCTAAATATATTACAAATCAGACTCATTTGAAAAAAATATCTGTTTTGAAGGCTAAAAATATAGTTTTTGCAAAAATATAATTACTTCCGGTGATACTGAAAATGTTAAATTAGTTCTATGAAATCATAAATGACGTAAGATATCATATGGTGAAAATTTTATGAAAATCGAATAATAACTGACACTTTTATAGACCAAAATCCTCGAAAAGTGACTTGTGGAAAATCGCCCATTTCTCTGCAACCGTACAAGTTAGAAACCGTTTTGTGATATCTGTATGCTTGCATGGGTTCATTCTATTTTATGAATAGAATCAAATATCATAATTTGAAAAAAATAACAAGTACGACCAATTTGAATAAAATATTGTTTTTTAATGCTAAAAATTAAGTTTTGAGCAAATGACGTCATTTCCGGTGGCAGCGTATGAGATACAAAGGTTTGACCTTGTCCACTATGGCATTAGGCATCCAATGGTGAAAGAAAATTGAAAATCACATAATAATTGATTCTTATACAGCCAAAATAACGTGAAAAGTGACTCATGCAAAATTGACTTTTTCTCGGCAACTGCGCATATTACAAATTAATTTTCACATACATTCTCTTCGTATGGGTTATTGCTACGAGATTATGACTGTTACGAAGATATATTTTTTAATATGAAGACACTGGATGGGTTGTAAATAGCTTATTTTGACACCTTTTTTCAGCCTTTAATCCAAATTGCCCGAAAACGAAATCGAAATTAAAAAAACTGAGCGCGATGTTTTGTGCACCTTTATATGGCACATCTTTTCAGTCATATTAGATTTGAAAAAAATAAGTTTTGCTTTCAAAAAGTGGTACCGAACTGTTAAAATTGTAGTTTTTGCTAAATTTACGTCACTTACGGTGCCGACAGGAAACTTTGCCGGTAACAAAAAAAATGACATTTTAGTCCATGGAGCATATAAACTTTGTTTTATACAAATCGGACAATAAATAATTTATATAGAACCGATAAACTGAATTAGCCAATAGCGACCAAGGAAAATTATCCAGAAAAAAAATGTTCACATTTTTGCCCAAGTCAGACGACCCTTTAACCCTTGGTAAAAGGTCATTAAAAAATATTCATTAATAAAAAAGTTTTTTGTCAAAATTTAAATTTCTAAAATTTGGCGCCTTATTTTTCCGAAGATTCGGCGAAATTTAAAACTCCAAAGACCCGTAGCTATGTGCCATGTCTCTGGCTATGTCAAAAACTGTCAAACGATAAAATCCAACAATTGTTGTTAATATTACGGCAATATTTCAAAAAACGACAACTTCGGTGATTTCGGACATTTCGCATTGTCGCAGAATGCCGGAAATAGCTTTAATCTCTAAGTCACACCCACTTTCGCAGTAAAACTCAAGACATTGCATCGATCCGACAAGTAGTTCCTGAGATATAAGCAAATTGGAAAAAAAAAAAATAATAAGAATAAGAATAATAATAAGAAGAATTTTAACAAAAACAATAGTGTTTCACACAAGCTACGCAGTGTGAAACCCTAATAATAAGAACTAGATCTGCTACTGTCCCATGCAGATATGAAAGCTTTCATATTCACTGTCACTTCCTGTCACATGTCATGGGTCATATAAATAATCCAAAGAAGAAAAAATAAATCATTAAAATCGGTCAAGTTGGTTTCAACTTCCGGTTCGAAATCACAGCGACGAATTTTCGAATATTACAAAACTTTTTAAAATAAGCTCCCTCTGACCAGCTTAATCGTTTGCAATAAACGTTTGCCCCTTAAAATCGGCAAATTGCTAACTTTAAAGTGAGAAACATTACAACCGGGCGAAATTTTCTGTTTTATCACTCTTACAGTACCATTGATTACCAACCGATTATTACGAAACTTTAAAAATAAAACAGAAAGAGAGAAATGCGGCTTAACGTCCATTCGACAAAAACGAGGTCATTTCGGGACTAACATATGTCTTTTAATTTTATTGAAAAATTTCCCTTGCGCGTACGGGTCTTTAACCGTGGGAGGTAACCGAAGGACACGGGGAAAACCCACGCGGTTGGACACCATACTCCGTGTCACGTGCAACCTGGAAATCGAAACGACGCCGGTTGACTCAATGACAGACGTTACGATACAGCGCGCACATGCTAACCATTCAGCCTCCCTAAAATCGGAAAATTGCTGACTTATAGCAAGAAACATTTCAACCGGGCATTTCAATCGAAACAACGCCAGTTGACTCAATGACAGACGTTACGATACAGAGCGCGGGTGCTAACCATTCAGCCACGTAAGCTCCCTAAATTTGGCAAATTGCTGACCTACAGCGACAAACATTTCAACCGGGCGAAATTATCAACCGAATATTACAAAACTTTTAAAAATAAGCTTCCACTGACCAGCATAATCGTTCGCAATAAACGTTTCCCCCTAAAATCGGCAAATTGCTGACTTTAAATTGAGAAACTTGACAACAGGGCGAAAAAATCTGTTTTATCACTTTTACAGTACCTCTGATTACCAACCGATTATAAAAAAACTTTAAAAATAAAAGAGAAAGAGAGAAATGCGGGTTAACGTCCATTCCACACAAACTAGGACATTTCGGGGCTCACATATATTTTTTAATTTTATTTTAAAACTTCCCTTGCACGTACGGGTCTTTAGGAGTGGGAGGAAACGAAGGACACGGAGAAAACCCACGAGGTTGGACACCATACTCCATGTCACATGGAACCTGGAAATCGAAATGACCCCGGTTGACTCAATGACAGACGTTACGATACAGCGCGCACATGCTAACCATTCAATTATTCAGCCTCCCTAAAAGCGGGAAATTGCTGACTTATAGCAAGAAACATTTCAACCGGGCATTTCAATCGAAACAACGCCAGTTGACTCAATGACAGACGTTACGATACAGAGCCCAGGTGCTAACCATTCAGCCACGTAACCTCCCTAAATTTGGCAAATTGCGGACCAACAGCGAGAAACATTTCAACCGGGCGAAATTTTATATTTTAACAGTTTAATTTGCACCGAATATTACAAAACTTTTAAAAATAAGCTCCCCCTGACCAGCTTAATCGTTCGCAATAAACGTTTGCCCCTTAAAATCGGCAAATTGCTGACTTTAAAGTGAGAAACATTACAACCGGGCGAAATTTTCTGTTTTATCACCTTTACAGTACCAGTACCATGGATTACCAACCGATTATTACAAAACTTTAAAAATAAAACAGAAGGAGAGAAATGCGGATTAACGTCCATTCGACACAAACTAGGTCATTTCGGGACTAATGTATGTTTTTTAATTTTATTTATAAACTTCCCTTACGCGTACTGGTATTCAGGAGTGGGAGAAAACCGAAGGACACGGAGAAAACCCACGAGGTTGGACACCATACTCCATGTCACGTGCAACATGGAAATCGAAACGACGCCGGTTGACTCAATGACAGACGTTACGACAAAGCGCGCGTAGGCTAACCATTCAGCCTCCCTAAAATCTGGAAATTGCTGACTTATAGCAAGAAACATTTTAACCGGGCGAAATTGTCTGTTTTAGCAGTTTAATTTGCACGGTACATTAATTACCAACCGATTATTACAAAACTTTTGAAAATAAGCTCCAACTGACCAGCTTAATCGTATGCAATAAACGTTTGGCGTGAATTGAAAGTTCTGCACCGAGAAAGTTCATTTCGATTTTCCGGCGTGGTTCCCTCTTGTCAGTGAGGCAGAACGGAGGGCCTGACAAGGACAGCTGTCTAGTCGTTCGGATGGGACGAAAAACCAAGGTCCCGTGTACACATTGAAGTGCACGTAAAATATCCCTAAGCAGATGGAATTCGATACTGTTGAATAAGCTCTATACGATGAATAATGTGCAAATTGTAGTCACCCACGCTGCATGTTTCGCTTAACAATGACAGGTTGCAGTTTTCAATTTTCGATCCTTTTATTCTTCTACTCCTGATATTTTGGACTGCTGATCGATGGTTTCATATAAAAGACTATCGATAAGACTCTTTGTAGAAGAAGTTCCCAAAAAATATTATGTTGATTGAAGAGAAAAGGACCTTTAAAAATGCTCAAAATCGTAAAGATACGACTTTTTGGATTTTCGATCTCTTTTTTTCTGCTATCCCTGACATTTAAAAACAATGATACAATGATTTCACACAACGGGCTAGCTATTAGACTCTCGATTGGCAGGAGTTTCACCACCCTCTCTTCATTATAACCGAAGTTATCGTGCCCTAAAGAATCAACAAATCAGCATATTTATCTCTGCTTACCCTAAGCAGAAAATGCTCATCTTTAAACTCAATCATGACATTGACCTAGTGAACGTCTACACCAAGTTTGAACATTCTAGCTTAATTAGAAGGAGAGTTATTGTGTTTCAAAGTCTCGGCCCTTCAAATTGCTACTACTTTTCATATTCACTTCAAAATGGAATCCATTAGTAGACCTAAATCAAAATTCTGCTCCCAGCGATTTTTAGGCCAACCTTCAAGGATTCAGAAAATATAACTCCCGTGTCTGTAAGTGCAATATCGCAAAAGATCTATTGTTTTTTCACGTTTCAAGATGGTGGAACTTCCGGTTCGATCGACAAACTTCATATTTTGTGTACAAATCAGTAATTACTTATCTAGTATCCAAAAAAAAATCAGGTCATTCTGACCTATATTTCGATGATTTTTTTGAAAATTTTGATCCTTAATTTCGTCAAGGGGAGATAATTCAGAAAATTTCTAATTATATTTTTGAAGTCACATGGGTAAGATCTACTTATATACTAAATTTCATGAAAATCGTACAACTATTAAAGAAGTTGTCAAATTGGTCTAAACTTCGGGTTCGAAATCACAGCGACGAATTTTTGAAATTCGAAAATGTGAAACTGCAGATGAGATTGATTTTTTTCAAGGTATTCAAAGAAAAAAGAATGAGTAAAATCGGTCAAAAAATAGCAAAGTTACGACTATGCATTGTCAGTTTTTTCGTTCGTAAAATTCGGTGATTTCGAATTCGCAAAACGTTTTCAAAATATATTTAATCAACAGCCACCACCCATTTTTGGGGGGGTAGGTCAAAGTTTCAGAAACATCCTATGGTTAGATTCTGCGAAATCCGATTTGCAGGAAAAACACACAAAAAAAAATAATAATAATCTTAACAGAAACAATAAGCTTTCATATGAAATATGAAAGCTTAATAATTTTAACAAAAACAATAGTGTTTCACACAAGCTACGCAGTGTGAAACCCTAATAATAATTTTAACAAAAACAATAGTGTTTCACACAAGCTTCGCAGTGTGAAACCCTAATAATTTTAACAAAAACAATAGTGTTTCACACAAGCTTCGCAGTGTGAAACCCTAATAATAATAAGAAGAAGAAGAACTAGACCTGCAGACCTGCAGTGCTGAACCGGCTTTCAGGAATCAGGTAGGAAGTGCGTCATACAATAGCCGATCCATCGAGCTACCAAACGATACTGTAGTTGTTATGATTCAGTGACACCCTCTATCAGATTTTTTAGTAATATTTGCTTGCGAATACACCTGTCAAAATTGTATAATCTGGCAAAATTACTTCACTCCCGGTGCCAAAAGAAATCATTATCGGTAACAAATAATGTGAGAATTCGCAATTGAGAATTGTTTTATACACACCAGGCAATAAATAATAAACTTGGAACCCATAAACTGAAATTAAAAAAGGTAAAAAACTTAACGGGAGACAAAATATATCTCAAATTAACCGGCACTACCGAGAAGAGAGAAATGGGGTTTAACGTCAAATAGACACAAACTATGTCATTTTGGGACTAGCAAGGTTTAATTTTATATCAATAATTCCTGTGTAAAATATCATCAAAAAGTATTCATAATTAAAAAAAGGTTTTCGTAAAGGAATTAATTTTTTTCAAAATATCGGATATTTTTTCGACTACTTCCGGTTTTACGATCGTTGTTGTGATAGCTTTACGAAGTTGTTTGGATACTTAACTTTACGTACCAGAAGTTTCAGAAACATCCATTGAGTAGTTTGGTAAAAAAAGATAAATTAAAGAGCGTTTCCAAAAATTTAACGATTTTTCAATTTTTTTCAAAGTTTGAGGCCATTTTTGGACCACTTATATTATTTCAACGCTTTTCATTTTGGATTCACTATATAGACAACCGATAGGACTTTGAGTAAGAAAAATTTAAGAAAAATCTGTGACGTCGTTTTCGAGAAAAGGGCGTCTCAGAATGTTAAAAAATCGGAAAATACTAGATTTTTGGCATACAATAATTTATTTCCTTACCATCGAAATCGTATTATTTAGATACCATATGATGGTCCATTAATAGGGCTATATAGCGACACTTTAGTTATTTTGGTCCGCTATTACCTAAGGGAGAAATCAAGTTTTCCGCAATTGCGACAATCTTTTTAACCTTTTTTTTTCATTTTTTGAATACTTCCGGTATGGTTATTATTGTCGGAATAGTTTTAATAGCCGGTTTGGGCACTAAAATAGCCACAGGGCTCTGTCATGATATATTACATTATCTGATCAGATAAAATGGCCCTGAGAAATCCTATGTTCAAAAAATCCAAAACCGCAAAAAATTTAAAATATCGAAAATTAAATTTCAATAACTGCATGCATATTATATATCGTTAGAATCGTAATTAGGTCACCTTTGTGAATATACAACCTCTTTTTGAAAATCTCTTAAAATAAAAAAATAGTAGAGCATTTTCCAAAATTTCACGATTTTTCGCCTTTTTTTGATTTTCAGTCCGTTATTTCACCTATTCCAGATATTTCAAAGTCGTAATGGGATGTCTCGTACACAAGACTACCGGAAGGTCTCTCGATAGAGAAAGTTTCATAAAAATCTGTGGCGCAGTTTTCGAGATACAAGCATCCAAAAACGCTCCAAATCATAAAATACTTGATTTTCAGCGTGCCATATTTTGCTGCCTGCTCATCGTATCCGTACGAATTGGGTATCATACGATAGCACAATCCTAGTGCAATCTAATGGTACCCTAATTTGTCTAATCCATTGATATCGACGGAGAAATCGCGTTTTTCCCCCAAAATACCCATTTTTTGCATTTTTTTCAAAATATCGGACATTATTTCGACCACTTCCGGTGTACAGATTATTGTTGAAATTGCTTTATTCCTTGCAATGGTCATTTGGCTTCATGCCTCAGAAGTTTCAGAAACGTCAATTCTGCCATAAAACGAAACCCGAGCTCACAAAATGGGTAGAAATTCGAAAAAAAATCGAAAAATAAAGGGCGATAACTCGGAATGAAACTTATATTTCTGGAATCGGATGGTTTTCAGGTATCCAAAAATGTAGGTCAAATTTGAAAATTTTGAAAAATAACAAAAATTGTCTCTCAAACCACATTTTTCATTTTTTGATCGCAAGAAGTCAGCGATGAAGTTTCGAAATATCGAAATTTTCAACTGCTATCGTCCGAGAAAAGACTCAGGGTTTCCAAAAATGTCATTTGTATGAAAATAGGTACAGAATTGACGAATCTACGGCCGTTTTTTAATTTTTTGACACAGCACAAAATTCGACCACTTTCGGTCTGCGCAGAAGTTTCAAAAATAGTTTATCAAGTAGCCAACACATGGTTTCCCTATAGAGAATTAGGTCCCAGATCGGTATCTGTTACAGGCACTGAGAAATAGGCTCCGGCGAAAAAAAAATAAAATAACTAGACCTGCAAGCAGCACTGAACCGGCTTTCAGGAATCATACAGGAAGTTTATTATACCATAGCCGATCCATAGAGCTACCAAACTATACTTTAATTGTTTTGCTTCAGTGACACCCTCTATCATATGTAAAAGTAATATTTGCTGGCGAAAAGACCGGTCAAAATTGTAAATTATGGCAAAATTACGTCAATTCAGGTGCCGAAAGAAATTTTTATAGGTGAAAAATAAGTCGAAAATTCGCAACATACAAAATAAAAACTTTGTTTTATACATATCGGGCAATAAATAATTAACCCATAACCCATAACTGAAATTAAGAAGGTAAAAAACTTAAAAGTGACCCTGGGAAAATTGACTATTTTTCGACAAGGGAACATGCTAGAAGCCTTTTCTTGATATCAATATGATGGTATATATTCAATCTTACTGCCCATTAGAACCAGACGTTATAAAGTTAAACGAATAATAAATATAAATCCCCTCAAAAAAATGTTTGTTTTGAAGGCTAAAAATACGTTTTCTGAAAAAATTACATTACTTCCGGTGATATTGAAAATGTTAATTTAGTTCATAGAATTCATAAATGGCATAAGGCATCAAATGGTAAAAAAATTATAAAAATCGAATAATAATTGACACTTTTATAGACCAAAAACCTTGAAAAGTGACTTATAAAAGATCGCCTATTTCTCTGTAACCGTACAAGTTATGAAAATTACAAATAAATATTTCAAAATATGAAGACGCTGAATGAATTGTAAACAACTGAATTTTACACTTTATTTTACATTTTATTCGAAATTGCCCGAAAATGAAATTGAAATTAAAAATTCTGAGCTAAGGATATTGTGCACCTTTGCAGGGTGCATCCTTTTAGTTATATCAGTTTTGAAAAAAAATAATATTTGCTTTCAAAAAATGGTACTGAACTGTCAAAATTGTAGTTTTTGTTAATATTACGTCACTTTCGTTGCCGACAGAAAAATTTCACCGTAATTTTTTTTCTCATTTCTGCTCAAGTAGGGTGATATTTTAACCCTGTGTAAAATATCATCAAAAAATATTCATAAATAAAAAAGCTTTTCGTAAAAAAAAAAAAATTTTTCAAAATATCGGACATTTTTTCGACTACTTCCGGTTTTACGACCGTTGTCGTGACAGCTTTACGAAGTTCTTTGGATACTTAACTTTCTATACCAGAAGTGTCTGAAACATCCATTGAGTAGTTTTGGAAAAAAAGATAAACTAAAGAGCGTTTACAAAAATTTAACGATTTTTTCAACTTTTTTTAAAGCTTGATGCCATTTTTGGACCACCTATATTATTTCAATGCTTTTCATTTTGGATTCACTATATAGACAACTGATAGGACTTTGAGTAAGAAAAGGTTTCAGAAAAATCTGCGGCGTCGTTTTCGAGAAAAGGGCGTCTCAGAATGTTAAAAAATCGGAAAATACTAGATATTTGGCATACAATAATTTATTTCCTTACTATCGAAATCGTATTATTTAGATACCATATGATGGCCCATTAATACGGCTATCCAACGACACTTTAGTTCTTTTGGTCCGCTATTACCTAAGGGAGCAATCAAGTTTTTCGCAAGTGAGACAATGTTTTTAACCTTTTTATTCATTTTTTGAATACTTCCGGTATGGTTAATATTGTCGGAATATTTTTAATAGCCGGTTTGGGCACTAAAATGGCCACAGTGCTCTGTAATGATATATTACATTATCTGATCAGATAAAATGTCCCTGAGAAATCCTGTGTTCAAAAGTGCCAAAAATGAAAAAAATTTAAAATATCGAAAATTAAATTTCAATAATTACATACTTATTATACATCGTTAGTCAGCTATCTGAATATACAATCTTTTTTTGAAAATCTCTTCAAATAAAAAAATAGTAGAGCATTTTCCAAAATTTCACGATTTTTCGACTTTTTTCGATTTTCAGTCCGTTATTTCACCTATTCCAGATATTTCAAAGGCTTATTGGGTGGTTTCATGCAAATAAACTCCGAAAGGACTCTCGATAGAAAAAATTTAAAAAAAAGTTGCGGTTAAGTTTTCGAGATATAGGCGTCCAAAAACGCTCCAAATCAGAAAATACTTGATTTTCAGCGTGCCATATTTTGCTGCCTGATCATAGTATCCGTATGAATTGGGTGTCATACGATAGTACAATCCTAGTGCAGTCCAATGGTACCCTAATTTCTTTAATCCATTGATATCGGGCGGAGAAATCGCGTTTTCCCCAAAATATCCATTTTTTGCATTTTTTTCAAAATATTGCACATTATTTCGACCACTTCCGGTTAAAGGATTATTGTCGAAATTGCTTTATCAGTTGGTATTGGACTATAACTTCAGGTTCCGTAAGTTTCAGAAACTGTAAAACGACACCACGGCCCACAAAATGGGAAGAAAATTCGAAAAGAATCGAAAAATAAAGGGCGATAACTCTGAATGAAACTTATATTACTGGAATCGGATTGACGTCAGGTATCACAAAATGTAGGTCAAATTTGCAAAATAACAAAAATTGTCTAGTAGGCGACGTGTTTTGAATTTTCGAACGATAGAAGTCAGCGACGAAGTTTCGAAATGTGAGATTGCTATTGTCTTGGAAAAGTCTCAGGCTTTCCAAAAATGTGATTTGTTTGAATATAGGTAGAGAATTGACGAAACCACGGCCGATATTTTATTTTTTACCAACGTTCAAAATTCGACCACTTCCGGTCTGCGCAGAAGTTCAAAAATTGCTTTATTGAGTAGCCACCACATGGTTTCCCGATAGAAAGATGAACCACAGATCGGTATCTCTTTTCAATCATAGAGAAATAGGCTCCGGCGGTAAATAATAATAATAAAAAAAATATAATAATTTTAGTAATCTCAATAGGCTTTCAGACGAAAGTCTGAAAGCCTAATAATAAATAATAATAATTTTAGTAATCACAATAGGCTTTCAGACTTTCGTCTGAAAGCCTATTGTGATTACTAAAAGAATAAAAATTTAAACAAAAACAATAGTGTTTCACACAAGCTTCGCAGTGTGAAACCCTAATAATTTTAGTAATCACAATAGGCTTTCAGACGAAAGTCTGAAAGCCTAATAATAATTTTAACAAAAACAATAGTGTTTCACACAAGCTTCGCAGTGTGAAACCCTAATAATAATAATATATTCTTTATTTTCAAAAGGGTGAAAAATTAGGCTTTGCAGCCTGTTTACAATTCTGCCCTTAAATGACAACAGACAAAACAAACATACACATATATTATACATGCAAGGAAACTGAAAAATGAAAATGTATTTTTTACATTCCAAATAACATCAAATGCAGAAAACGATAATGGTTTAAATTTAAATATACAGAATGGTTATATAACATTTTGGATATAATTATGCAGTGATTTTTTAAAAGTTGAGAGAACATGTAATGACTTTAAATTATTTGGAAGTGAATTCCATAAAACTGGTCCATTATAGCTAAGACTTGGATGTGGAATTTGTAGTTTAAGATTTATAGAGTTGTAAGGAGTATTTTTAAATTGAAATAAAGAACATAAGTAATTTGGACTTTTATAGTTTAATATTTTGAACAGAAATATATATTTATTCATTAAATGACGTTGTTGAATGGTAGGCAATTTTAAAGATTTTGAAAGAATGGAATATGAAGAATCAGAAGCATTATTTTTAATAATAGGTTTGTTGAATATAATTTTAAATGATAATTTTTGGATAATTTTAAGTTTATGAAGAGAAGAAATTTGACAGGAGTCCCAAATGGTAGAGCAGTAGTCAAGATGTGATTGAAAGTGAGCGTTATAAAATAATTTTAATACATCAGTTGGAAGTAATGATTTGATTTTCCTAAGTTGAAAGTTTTTCTGTTTTAAAATAGTAAATAAATGGTTTACATGAGTGTCCCAAGAAAGATTAGAGTCAAAATATACTCCTAAAAGTTTAAAGTCGGAAACATGTTCAATGAAGGTAGAATTAATAGAAATGGACAAATGTGTAGTTAGGGAATTTATTTTAGGTTTTGAAGCAATAATCATACATTTAGATTTAGATTCATTGATTATCATGTCATTGGAGTTGCACCATTTTATAATTTTATCAGTTTCTGACTGAAGTGTAGAGTTAAGAGAATCAAAATTGGTAGAAGAAGAATATACTGTGGTATCATCAGCAAAAATATCACATTGAGCTGTCAAATTTAGAGGAAGGTCATTAATAAACAGGTTAAATAGTAGTGGTCCAAGAATGGAGCCTTGAGGAACACCATGAGTTATGAGATCAAGAGAGGACTTGATAACGCTCAGATAAGTACGATTCTAATAATGTGCATAATTTGGTAGAAATTTGGTATAATTTTAGTTTCTCAAGCAACAGGGAGTGATTGACCATATCAAAGGCTTTACGGAAATCAAAGAAAACTAAACCAGTGTATTGACCTTTATTAATGGCAGAATAAACATTTTCTGCAATATTTGTAAGGGCAGTATGACAAGAAAATTTGGACCTAAAACCAGACTGATGAGAATAAAGTAAATCGTGATCCAGGAGAAAGTTATTAATGTGTTAACAAATATGCTTTTCCAAGGGTTTAGAAATAGTTTGAAGTATAGATATGGGGCGATAATTATTGGGCTGGGATTTTTGACCTGATTTATATAATGGAAGAACTTTAGCCTGTTTAGGGGTGGACGGAAAAATATTCTTATCTATACATAGATTATAAATAAATGTCAATGAATCACAAAGAATTGGAGCACCAAGTTTAAGAAAATGAGGACCAACTTGATCTAATCCTATTGATTTGGAAGTATCAAGAGAATGAAGATATTGGAATACATCAAATTTTGATATGTAGGGAAGATGACACAAGGTATTGTTTTCAAGATGATTTGATACAAATGTAGATATCACATTAGAGGTAGAACGATCTAAATGTTTTGATGGACTACGTATAATGGACTTTGCAACATTAACAAAATGAGCATTAAAAATATCCGGGGCAACAGGAATGGAAGAACAATCATGAGATTTACCCTCAGAATTAGCAGTATTGATGGCTTTCCAAATTTGTTTACTGTTTTTGCGATCAGTGATACGAATAAGAGATTTAACTTTATTACGAAAATGTTTAAATTGCAGAGTATTGCCTTTTTTCTTATGAAAATCACGTTCATGAATATAATGAAACACTTCAGGGGTTATCCAATCAGGTTTATGAACATTTTTGACTCGTTTGGTTTTTAAAGGGGCATGTTTATTAATAATGGGCAGTGTAATATTATACCAGTTGTCCAGTGCAGTATTTGGACCACAGTGATCATATACAGAATTATATGGAGCCCATTGTAAGTCATAGAGGAATAATTCATTATTAAAATGTTTAAATGAGCGATAAGTAATATTAGTATGTGAAGATTTGGGGAATTTTACCCCTTTCTTTTGCCAAGTAAAACAAATAGGGAAATGGTCTGATATTGAGTATGAAGGAACAATAGATTCTTTGACATGTTTAGTTTCAGATACAAATATATGATCAATTAGTGATTTAGAGGAAGAAGTAATTCTAGTAGGTGACCTAATAATTTGATGTAGACCATATATTTCAAGAAGATCGGTCCAAGATTTATTATGATTATGTAATAAGTCAATATTTAAATCTCCTAATAATAGTATCTCACAGTGAGAATTCCATGCTTTTTCTATCATAAATGAGAAGTCAGTATTCCAGGAAGATAAAGAAGAGGGATTACGATAAATATTACAAAGTAACAATGGTTTAGAGTGTTTAAGAGTAATTTCTATCCATATAGCCTCAATATTATCATGTTCTAAATCTAACCTACGATTACATATGATATGATTTCTAACATACAGAAGTGTTCCAGAGGAACTTACATTACAAGAATCTTTCCTGAAAGGCTGTTGAAAGTTTGGGATTGAAATATCTTCATTAGTCACAGATATATCTAAATGTGACTCAGAAAGTCCAAATATATCAAAATTTTGAAGGAAAACACCTAGTTCAGAAATTTTGTTCTTAACATGACATACATTTAGATGAGCAATATGTAGACCTTTCTTAACTAAAACAGTATTCATAATAATCATAAATAAATAAATTAATAAATGACTGGAAATAAGGACACACAATTACCTGAAAAACTTTCTAATGAGAAAATGGAAAAGTCATTGAATAATGAAAGTTTTTGATTTGGGTTACTGCCAAGTTACAGTACAGGCAATTATGAATAAACAAGTTTAGCTTAAGAATAATTATGATAGGGGGAAGATTTATATTGGGGGAAGTAATAAGGATTATGCAATGGTCTATTGTTATATACATTACACCTGTACTCATATTGGCGAGATCTTATATAGTCATAGTATTCATAGTAATTTGTTGATTTAACAGGTACATGTTCATGCGCATCAGTTGAATTAGCTGAAACAAGAGTATTACTTAAAATATTCATTAATAGATCATTTCCATTATAATTAGGATGAACTCCGTCACGTTTCATTACATCCTTTGGACATCTTTGGTAGAAGTGTGTAAATACATCAATAAACGTGCAGTTATTTTTATGACAGAACTCCTGAATATAAGTATTAAATTTTTTACATTCTCTAATATATGGACGATGTATATTTCTTGGCAATGCCGAACAAATATAAATGTTTCCTTTAAAAGAGTTTTTAGTGACTGAAATTAGTTTATTAAAGTCTGTGGTGTTTTGAGTGGGATTGTTTAATGAAATATCATTCCCCCCAGCACATATAATAATGTTTTTAAGTGAGTGCTTACAATTTAAAAGTTGCACAAGTCTATCATTTATATTAGTATAGTAGGCCCCACGATTGGTGTCAACTACGCATTCGTGATCGAATAATTTTGTAATGTTAGGTGTTTTAATACCAGCTGTAACTGAACTTCCTATTAACAGTGTTTTAGCTTTACTAAAGTTGAAAGGTATAGGTTTTTCTAGAAATCTCGTTGAACTGATACTAGTAGATGAGTTGGTCGAATTTATTGTTGATTTTGCACCGGTAGAAATACATACATTAGTAATAGGCCTATTGTTATTATTATCAGCACTAGTTGATACACATTTTTACTATATTTGATGTACTTGTTGATTTGTCATTAAATGTTTTTACTGCATTTGATGTAGGCCTACATGTAGATGAATTTCCAATAAGTTTATTTTGTGCCGATATTAGATCATTGACTTTATCAGAAAGCTCTGTAATTCGGTTGATAATTTCAGAAAGTTCGTTCGAATAGTTCAGTTCCGGTATATTGTTTGATATAACACTTACAGCAGTAACAGGGCCCGGAATTAGTGGCTGAGTATCTTCTAGTAAATTGTCGTTTCCTTTTCCCTTTAATGGCGTGCTCGTAACGGGTTGTTGACATAAATTTACAAGAGACAGCACGGAAGGTAGGCTATCACTTAGAGCACTATTGTTAGTATTAATACTTTTAAGGTTCGGTTTAATTTGAACTATATTGGTGTCCACCCACGCAGAACTGTCCTTTCCTTGAATATGAAGCTTGTATTTATTGTAGAAGGTAATTGTTGCTTTTTTCAAATTCTTGGAAAGAGTTGACGTCGGAGATGATTTATAAATAATTCCTTTCCCACTGTTTTCATTATTTTTATACAGCACATGAGAATTTGCACATGATGACAGTAAGTTAGTATATATGAATCCACACAGTGGAATTGAACAACAATGGATGTGGAATATTCAGTATAGTCATAAATAGTATAAATAGAGTTAGCCAGAGTTGTTGATAACCGTAGTTCTACATCATCCGATTTGATTATGTTAAATATCGAGGTGTTAAAAGATATTTCTGAGTCTTTTAAGGAATCGTAGTCAACAGTTTTAATATAGGAAGAACTACTCATGTTGAAATCTAGTAGTCTGAGACCATGTAATGTTTCTAGTTATCTTTCCTTGGCGGCCATTGATAATGCCGATCTGTTGTTAGGCCTAGCTAAACTAATCTTCAATCGGTGCGGTAATTAAAATAAATCATCGCATATTGAAATGGAAACAAACAAGGTTTATATAAGCCGTGCATAATTTTTATGAGTCACGTTATAATAAATCGCAAATATCAGCGAATTTCTGAACAGTTAGGCTAAAGAAAAGGTGACAGATAAAAAGATAAAGTAGGCTACTCCTAGATAGGCCTAGATCTGTCAATCAAATGTAAACATACTCTTAGTCATAATAACGCAGAGTAGTAAAACTTCAATATACCTCACATCAGAACGTTCCCCACGTTATAATAAATCGTTAATATCAGCAAATTTCTAGAGTTAATTACGGGTGACAAGTAAAGTAGATATCGGCAGATCATCGGAGACGGCCATTTTAAAATTAAATATTTTGACAGTTAACAGCTGATCAAAAAGTTCTTGTTTATAATTACGACTAACAGCAAAACAGTATACATCTATTTCACATAAAAATGTTCCTGGCGATCACGCACACATAATAGAGTAAAAATCATTCATTTCAATATCGATAAATGTATAATTTATCGAAAATTAAACTCAGTGCCGTTTGAAGGTAACGGCTAACTCGCGCATGCGCACCCTACTGTGAGGTTGGTTACGTTGAAAGGGAGGGCCGAAAATTGCAAGGTTAGCTGTCTGTACTTCCAGCTTGTCTATCTCAAGTTTTTCATGAAGAACCTCATACATGCTTTTGGGCAAGAGTCTGCCACATGTTGCTCCATCTGTGGCAGAAAGCGTTTTGCCCAACGACTATTTGGGAAAAAGTTACGACCGGTCTAAGAGACGAGAATTAACATTTTAAAGTCAATGGGCCAATAATTAGTGATCTGTGGCCAACGGAGAACGCTAGATCGGAGACGGTCCTACGCAAATTGTGACGTCATATGTGAATTGTGGGTTAGGGTAAGGGTTAGGCTTGATCATGGGTTAGGGTTAGGGCTAGCCCTGTTTACATCTCGGGACTTTGACCAAATCTACAGGTCCTAGCCCTTACCCTAACCCTAACCCACAATCTGTATATGACGTCATATGTGCTAAAATGCGTAGGACCGTCTCCGATCTAGCGTTCTCCGTGGCCAACACTTACCGTAGCCACCACTTCCGTTTTTATTTTCGATCAACCAGACCCCCTTATATGGTGTGTTTATTTTCTCAACGTTTGTCTTTCTCAACCATAATGTAAGTACCGAGACTGTAAGACACTGACTGTTTTGTTTCGATTTGTTGGATTGGTATTATTTGTTATGCAAATTTAATTTGGTGTGTGACAAAGTTCATCGGATCTTTTTTTCAGTAACTTTATCGAGATGCTGTGACCCATTCATTTAAAATTTCTCAAGCACTCAAGGTGAAAGTTGGTCTCGACACGGCGAATTTGCACGCTTTTCTCAACTGATGATCGCTCACTCCGCAGGCCGCGGAGTCTATTATATGAGACTATAAATAGCCATTGCACGTGCACTTCTCGACAAATTTATCAACTATCACAGCCGTAAAAAATCTATTGTTGACCATTTTGAAAGGCAGTAAAATTTAGCTTCTTGGTTATTAATACATGACATCACCTTTACTTTTAGAAATTATAATATAATGTTCGTTTTATTTTTTAAATTGCTTTTATGATTAACTGTACCGTTATGATCGAGCGGCAACTTTTGGTTTAGTACAAATAATATCTCTGAATAGTATTAATAACGTTCGTAAACAAGAACATGATACTAGCAGTAGTTTCATTTTACTTTTACAAGGTTCTTAAAACAATTGTTGAGCTGTCTAATGTGCGTATTTCTAAATTCAATTTCTTGTTCCAGCGTCTGCGAATGGTTGTTCATGGAGGCTGCCATCTTGGCACTTTTTTGTACGTCGGTGGTGTCTATTTCAGATACGCAATCAATTCTGTTGATGTTTAGATATATATCATGGGGATTGACTAATAGTTAATTTATTTCAGTTCTAAACAAATATTTTAAAGGATGTCAGCTGTTTCGTAACCTGGCTGTTTCGTACTTAGTTCATTCGTACGGTACCTCACGTGAGCTGTTTCGTACTTTGGAAATTTCAAGTTTTACATGTACTTAACCTGTCTCACATGAGCTGTTTTGTACCTTCGTTAATTTAAACTTTTACAATGCACTTAAGCTTTTATAGCCTACTGAATTATAAAGATCGTATCATTGGGACCGGTGTTGGCAGAGTTAAAGTTTTTTGTTTTAAATTATTTTCTTCTATTCTATTGTGCTAGGTTTTTTTTTTCTTTTTTTTAAAAATTTTCTTTTGTGCTGTGCTTGTTTCTATTCTATTGTGCAACAGGTGTGGCAGTGGGGCCGTAAACAAATGCGCATCTTCTTAATAGAGAACTGGCTGATATCTGGTTCTGTGCCTGACCCTTTGATGCTAACAATCGCCGATTAATTATTGACAATAATCACAACTCAGAGTCAATAATCACAACTCCCGCATACGAATGGACTCAATAATCAACACCAGATTAAATAGTTTTCAATCTCTATTTAACCGATTTAACAATCGCCAATCAATTATCGTCAAGAATCACAACTCACACGCTTGATGGGTTCAGTAATCAACACCAGATTATAAACAACAAAGGCAGATCGCAGTGTTTGTTTTTGTTTGCCAGCTTATATTTTTAAATTTCTTTCAACATATTTAAAACAGTACAAAGCAATTTGGGGTTCTAATTCTGGTTCAGCAGCAATTTTTATCAAATTCACGCAACAAGCGGCGATCTTTGTTTAATAAAGTTCGCGTTACAACCATTTTTATTAAATTCTCGTAGTGGTTGGATATTATTAAGTGGTCGTGTTTCAATTTTATTTCAACATGTAAGAAAAGGTACGAATCATGTTTCAACTTTATTTCAACAACACGTAGAAAAAGGTACGATCATTCAATCATGTTTCAACTTTATTTCAACAACACGTAGGAAAACGTACGAATCAATCTGAGGTACGAAACGAGGTACGAAAGAACTAAGTACGAAACAGCCAGGTTACGAAACAGACTGAGCAAAATGGACATTTACTGTATCTTGGGTCCTTTCGTTAATTGTGCATATCAGATCGTAAGATACGCACACACATTCACGAAAATATTTTCTTTGCGAATGCTGTAAATCCATTTCCCAAGCTTCTCAGACAAGAAAATTCACCGACCTAATTCCATCATTTCAGGAGGAAAACACTGCAAATTAGGCATGACAGACCCTCAAGTAGCAGTCTAATATATGATTCTTATGCATAGAGCTGTATATATTGACTAGAGTGTATTGTGGTCACGTGATCCCCATTGACGTAACGTTAACGCCGTGGGCCGACACTGGAGACCGGCCGCCATGTTTCAACCGGGAAAGAATGACGGAAGTGCCCGGATGAACGCTATGTAAACAAAGGGAAATAGTATGACGAAGTGTTGGTAAGTCCATTAAAAAGCAGTTCTAATTCAACAATATCAACCAAAAAAAAAAAAAAAAATGATGATTGAAAGGTCTTACCTTACAGTCCTAAAAGCAAAATCGCTTTGGTCAACTGGCATATTTTGGGGGCTTTATTATTAAGAGTCACCGTGGCAATGTGTAAATTGTGCGCAGAACTACGAAATCATGTTTATTTTATTAATTGAGCTAAGTGAACGTCCTCGAATGTCCAGTTATCTATAGAGTATTCAGCAAAATTTTGAACATTGCTACCCAAAGTTCACATAAAACTTTATTTTGGATAGATCTAAATAATTTGTTGGACGATTTGAAATGAATGTTCTGCGTGATTGGCAGAGATAACTGACTATACTATAAAATAAATAGCGTCATCTAGATGATGTATAAAGAAATACAATAGATTTTAAAAATAATCTAGGACTTCTATCATTTATCAGTAGAATAATATCTGATGCCGATGGGATTTTTTTTTTTTTTTTTTAAAAAAAGAAAATATAAACAGGACTAGCAAGGCCTTAGTAGGCCTATATGGTTTTCAATTTCCATGAACTGGTGTCTGATTTTTCTTTGCTTGAAAAATACGGCGGTATATTAAATTTTACAAAAAAAAAGACAAACCTCTTGATGAGATTTTCGTAGTAGCAGCAGCGATTAAAAAAAAATATATTAGACCTAATTAAAAATTTATTTTTTACAAAATTTGTTCGGGGAATGAAGTTTTCAAGACTTTTACTTATTTGTCCTTAATATAATTAACCTTCCTTTTTAAAAAATTAGTTCGGGGGTTTAAAGCGGGTTTTCTGAAGAAAATAAAAGAAGCATAAACTGATATTGCAAGAAACTTTCGCTTTATATTCATTCTGTACATCTGTGAACACAATGTCGTCCTAATTAATTGAATCCGAGGGAGTGAAACTAAAAGATAACAAAGCAACTACTGGCCAGTGAGTGCATGTCTGTGACCAAACACTCCACTCCAATAAACAGACTTACTCCCCGCGATATTTTTCCTACAAAGCCGCATGTGTGTATAATTTATAATTTGCGCAATTTTCGAATAATTAAATAAAACATTAATTTGGAGGTTTGCTTAACAGACGGACCTTGTAATCATTACATAATAAAAGTATCAGTACTAATAAATTAAGTGAATGGACCCACCGGGTTTTCGGCCTCAACCTTCGAGTGTTCGACGTCTTCTCGCCTTGTTTATTTAATTATTTTACACAATTATCATGATTTTACCGTATCTATTAATTCACTATTTCACTTATAACTTATCATGCCTACTTATGAAATGATGATCCACTCCCTTTTCGTCTGACATTGAATTTACCAAAATAATAACAACTTTCCGACATATTGGTATATGCCAACGCAGGCTAAATCTTCCCGGTTGTAAAATGGCTGCCAACCTCCATAGTCAGCACGCGATCACGTGACCGCCATACACTCTAGTCAATATATATACACCTCCATGTTCTTATGTCATTCTCCAATAAAGTTCATCCAAAAATCTTCAACATTGAAAACCTGAATTATTTGTAAATTATTTGATGGAATTGATGCTGTGATCAAGCGCTGAAATAAGGGGCCGGACACGGACAATGTCCGGGCGAATTGACCCCCTTTGACAGACCGAATTGCCTTTCGTCCGGACATAAATGTCCGACCGATTTGGGGTAAAACAGTAAGCCAAAAATAGTTATTTCATTCGCGAATTCGAGTCGATCACTAATTATTACTAGACTCGAAAATCCAGACACAAAAATATCAACGATCCGAGTCATAGTGAAAATGTTACTATCTATATCTCGGCAGCGTGCAGATAAAATAATCAATAATTTTTAGAATCGGCTTTTTTACGCTGGTTATATCAACGACCCGAGTCCTAGTAAAAATATTGCTATTTTTTTTATAGAATCGGCTCAAAATCCAGGCCCAAAAATATCAGCGACCCGAGTCATAGTGAAAATGTACTATTTATATCTCTGCCGCGCGCGGATAAAATAATCAATAATTATTAGAATCGCCTTTCTTCCGCTGGTTATATCTACGAACCGAGTCATAGTAAAAATATTACTATTTTTTTTAGAATAGGCTCTTTTTCGCTGGTTATATCAACGACCCGAGTCATAGTTAAAATATCACTATTTACATACATGTATCTTGGCCGCGTGAAGATAAAATAATGAATAATATTGAGAATCGGCTCTTTTCCGCTGGTTATTCGAGTCTACGTGTAGTAGCTAGATGCGTTACTTTCGTATATGATTAGCTCCAAATCACACATAACATGACATGTAATTATACAAATTATTAGTAATAAAAGTAATGATATTTAAAATGTTACAAGAAAATGTTCAAGTTGACTATGGGTGTAATTAGGGAAAGACTTTTTATACGAAAATTAAAATATCTCACTTTGTTGGACACTTCCGATCATCGATGTGAATGTAAATAGACGAGCGTTGAAAACATGTCGAATAAAATAACTTCTTATTTTCCCCAACCCGCGGGCACGGGATATCCTGGCTAGTGGGACCGTTCCAGAATAATTTAAAACTGGTACTGTGTTTAATGTCTCTCAAAATGACACTTCTAAACGGGGGCCATCGCCGTCACTAGTTCGAAAATTACATACAATAAGAACCGTAGAAAAGTGGATCAAACCTGACGTAGCAAAATGCAATGCTGACGTGTGGTTAACATACGAAGAAGACGATGGTTTTGTGACTACATTAAATTGTGAACTCTATATAAAGTATTTTAAAAATATGAATTATATGAGGGAATTTTCCACTGCATGGAATAATGGTATTTGTCAGGCTGAAAATCTGAAATGTCCGGCCGAAAATCAGTTCAGCCTGACATGATGTCAGGCTGAACCTTAGCAGTTATTTCAAGGCTTGGCTGTGATCTTGCTGGGAAAAGATGGGCTTCTGATATCCAATATTTAAGACAAAATAAACATTTTACCATTGGTATACTAATCGTGTACCATAATGCGTTGCAGGCCCAATTGTAACAACCAGATGCTAGAAATTTTCATTCGATGAAGACTTCTGGTTAACTTCGCCGAACATAACTAATTTGAAATTAGAGTGAAGACGGAAACAATTGAATGTAAATAAGTTTATATACTACTCAATTATTTTTGTTTGACATTTTATTAGACACAGATAACATGTAAATCAAAACTTTTAAGCACACTTTTGGTCAGAATGAGTTCAATATGTCTCAATGTTGAGTCTGTTATGCAAAGCATAATGCACTTTTTATACACAACTATTCTGAGGATCTGATGAAAATTCGCCACTTTGAGCATAATGAGGTCCAACAAAACTGTCTCAAATTCGATAAGTTTGTTAATAACGAGTGAAACCACCACATGCTCGTAAGCAGTTGACATAACGATGAGGCATGCTGTCGGTCAGACGTCGAAATTTCAGCCCACACCGTTACTGTACCCCCGCCAAAGCGATGGCGTTGTCTGACGTTAACATCAGCAAATCTTTCTCCTTGCCGCCTATAGACGCAAAGTCTGCCATCATTGAACTGAAATGCAAATCGGGACTCATCAGTGAAGAGTACCCGCCCTCATTGTCGCCGTCTCCAGTCTGTATGACGTGTCCACCAGTCACGACGTGCTGCCCTATGACGTTGTAGAAGAGGTGGTCGAACCGCTTGTTGTCGTGATCGAATGTTGTGGGCTCGCAGACGATTTCTTATGGTCTGGTCCCAATCACACTCTGGCTACAACCATTCTCTGTGCCACATTCCTCCGTGTAAAACCCTGTTGAAGCCACGCAAGCGCACTTCCTCTTTCAAGTTCACTCAGCTGATATCTGACCATGTTGAAATTTCAACTGAGAGCACCCCGGTCATGGAAGTTTTTTTTATGCCAAACCTGTTTATGGAATTTGGAAAATGCATAGTGCATGTGCAAGGACATAATCAACTCCAAAAAGTCGTACCCTACTCCGTTTGGGCGATGCAAACAGTTTTGTGGAGCCTTGTTTTGAGCTTCAGTTTATGCCATGGTTTATAAGGAGACTGTCAAAATCGTTTTGTTTGAAAATGACATATGCCTTGTACACAGGTTTTGTCGTCAGGATATCGTGAACCAATTTTGACACGATTTCCGCCAATAATTTTATATATCTGATATGTGCATAGACAATTACCTGGTAGAAAAATAGGTTTGACCCTTAACTTCTTTTGAGTAGTATATTTTGATATTACTTTATTATATGCGTTGCGACCCACTTGATTACAATGAAGCCCACACATTTAGTAGCTCCGTTACTGGTAGATGCTACCATATTTCTACAGATCAAAACCTTAATTGTAATACACAAAATATAGTATATTTATTAACCTGCAATTACTGCAAATTACAATATGTTGGGCAAACAAGTAAATCATGTAAAACTAGATTTAATAATCATAGATCTGCAGGAAATTCTGAAAATACACAGAAACTATTATATCAACATTTTAAACAAAATCCTTGTAAAGAATTTGGATATCGTATACAAATAATTGAAAAACTTCCCAGTTCTGGACACCTCACTAATGGCAAAATTGATCCTGCTGTTACACAAAAAAGAACTCACGCAGAAGAAAATTGGATTATCAAACAACAGACCATTTTCCCTTATGGCCTTAATGATAGATTTAAAAATAACGATTACAACAACCGTATAAATGAAAACGTTTTAATCACCAGAAATTGTTACAAAAAACTTGACCATAATTTTCAAAATAAAAAACGTTCTATAAAAAAATCGAAATTTCAAAAAGATCCGGAAAGTATTCTGAACGATTTGTAATCTGTATGCCAATGTCATACTCCTGACAAATTGTCTTGTGCATCTTGTCTACTTAATCTAGCCCGACAAATTGTACATACTTTGAAAAAATCTACAGATAAGAAACTTGGTGTCCTCATACAGGATATTATCTATTCTAATCAACTTAATGAAAGCTTTCTTCCTCAATATTACGATGTTTGATAAATAGTAAATTTTCACCTAAACATTCAGCACAACCTCGTTAAGTACATAAGAAAAAACCCTAGATATTATGCAAAATACTTTTTACAGATAAACATATACAAGACATAGGATTGAATAGAATCTTTCGAGATAGATCAGTAATAAAATCTATACCAGATACTATCCCAAAAATTTCACCTACAGTCATATACAAATTTTTACCTCCAATTCGTAATAAAATATTTAACTACCATGAAACTATTGCAAACCTTAACGTTCAAGAATTTATTGACAGTTATGATAACACCACTTGCCAATGCAATAACTCTCCCTTTTAAGATAAGTTTCATGACCATATATTGACAGGAAACTTTGATATTGTTGAAGACAAAAATCTTAGAAAACTATTTCGCTTTGGGCCACAATTTCGAGAACAACCAAGTAAAACTAACTTAAAAAAATTACATAATAATCTAAAATCTCAAATCCGGAAATACATAGTAGCTTGGTCTGATAAATTTTGTGCACCTTTAGAATCTTTTGGAGAATGGAGAAACACTGTTTTTGACCTCTTGTCAAAGAAAATCAAATATATAAAACATAACCCAAGACACCCACCACCTGAAGTCCTAAAAAACGCATCTGCAGCTGAATGTCTTGCTGCTCTTCAAGAGATTTGTTCTAACACCTGTCGATAAGGCCAGTAATAACATTGCCTTTATCTGTAAAAGGTACTATATTAAAAATATCCTTACCGAAGTCGGACTTTGGCCTAACACCAATAATGATACTTATAAATGTATTACAGAATTATCTAAAATAGATATTTTGCATAACCAATATTCGTTTAACAGGAGTAATGATATCAGAGACAATGTGAAAATAGATGCACTACCATATATTTATTCTATACCGAAATTTCATAAAAATCCAGTAAAATTCAGATATATAATTTCCTCCAGCATCTGCCAAACAAAACCTCTAGCAGTGACTATAACGAAAGGACTTAAATTATGCCATTTGGTGCAAAACACTTCGTAGTTATACTGGAATTAACAGTTTTTTCATAATTGATAAAAATAAACCTATAGCGATCTGATTAAAACACAGATCCAATTTCGTTTCGTTTTTTATAGTTCAAAATTTCGTTTTTACTTGTCTTTACTACTCTTGGATATGGAGGACTTGTTATTTAACATGTGTTCTGCCTGAATTGAGGGGTCAGTCAATCAAATGGTCTGTCGAATCGACCGTTTGACCTTTTCGTGCGTGGAACTGTGGGTAGATACGTCTATACTAACACCAGCGGATAGAAATCAAAACAAAACAAAAGTAGATTTTAATAAGTATGGCGGTCGCTAATTGGTTAATCGAATGACTGACGTTATCGAGTCAAACGTCCCGTGCTTGATACCTGACGTCATAGAACATCTACATGAGTGTAGGCCATCAAAGGTATAAAAAACGAAACGAAATATAGATCTATATTTTAATTAGATTGAAACCTATAGTAGACACTTTAGATAAAATCAATAAAAGATAGGCTGGCACTGCCAGGCAGGATACGCCCACATTTTTGAGAGACGGATAGAGAACAAGCAATACTGAAAGTGAAAGTGATTTTTCCTACATCATTAAGTCCTGTATTTCATACTGTATTGGGAGCAGCCATTTTGTTGGTCAGTTCCAGTCTAATATTCATGAAATTTGAAGCCGACAATGATTATTGTGTGACGGTACACCACCTAGAAATGTTACTTTTCGTCAAAATTGGATAAGAATTGTGACCTGTAGAGAGTCCACAACCATGATATACCATATTTTTACACTATTCGCGTACAAACGGAGACTATTTCATCCGGCAATTTTGGTACAATTTTCACGAAATTAGAACTCAACCTTTCTCATCAAAATCGAATTAAAATTGTGACCTATACAGGGTCCACAACCATGATATACCATTTTTATACGCCCACATTTTCATGTGGATAAAAACAAAGTCAAAGGTATCACAAAACCATCTTTTAAAGTATCTAACGTTTCGTAGGTAAAAACCTACTTCTTCAACCTACTTATAACTTATAATCTCTGAAGAAGTAGGTTTTTACCTACGAAACGTTAGATACTTTAAAAGATGGTTTTGTGATACCTTTGACTTTGTTTTTATCCACTCCTACTACTGGTGTCACTGTATCAAGTTTATTATGACTTTGATCCTGTCTATGTTTATGTTATTTAAATGGTTTTGGATTCCTCTCACTTTATCATTCGTATTCACATTTTCATGTGGACGTATTATGTCGTCGCCCCTGTCCGTCCGGACGTCCGTCCGTCCACAATTTGTTTGTGGACTCTCTACAGGTCACAATTCTTATCCGATTTTGACGAAACTTGAAATATAGGTTTATCCTCAAAAGATCTCAGCTGCTTTCGATATTGGCATGTATCGGATCAAAACTTCATGGATTATGGCCCCTGATTGTACGAAAAATCATGTTTTTAGCTTGTGGACCCTATAGAGGTCACAATTTTGAACCGATTTTGATGAAACTTGACATGCATGTTTGTAACCCAAAGATCTTGGTTCCTTTCGATATTTGTGGCTATCGGAACGTAATTTCCTGAATTATGGCCCCTGATTGTCCGAAAAATCACCCTTTTTAGCTTGTGGTCCCTCTGGACGTCACAATTATTATCCGATTTAAAAAAACGTTTGATTATATCACCGTTACACCCTAAGGAAGGCTGAGTTTGAATTTCGGGAAAATCAGACCAAAATTGCCATACAAAATGGCCGCCGTTTGTACGTGAATACTGTTAAAAAATGGTATGTCATGGTTGTGGACCCTGTAAAGGTAACAATTTTAATTCGATTTTGATGAAACTTGAAATTCATGGTTATAACCCAAAGATCTTGGTTCTCTTTGATATTTGCGCATATCGGATCGTAACTTCCTGAATTATGGCCCCTGGTTATACGCAAAATCCCCCTTTCTTTAGCTTGTGGTCCCTCTGGAGGTCCCAATTATTATCCGATTTAAAAAAACGTTTGATTATATCACCGTTACACCGTAAGGAAGGTTGAGTTTGAATTTTGGGAAAATCGGACCAAAATTGACAGACAAAATGGCCGCCGTTTGTACGCGAATATTGTTAAAAAAAATGGTATATCATGGTTGTGGACCCTGTATAGGTCACAATTTTAATTCGATTTTGATGAAGAAGGTTGAGTTCTAATTTCGTGAAAATCGTACCAAAATTGCCGGACGAAATGGTCGCCGTTTGTACGCGAATAGTGTAAAAATATGGTATATCATGGTTGTGGACTCTCTACAGGTCACAATTCTTATCCGATTTCGATGAAAAGTCACATTTCTAGGTTGTGTACCGTCACACCATAATCATTGTCGGCTTCGAATTTCATGAATATCAGACTGGAACTGACCAACTAAATGGCTGCTCCCAATACAGTATGAAATACAGGACTTAATGATGTAGGAAAAATCACTTTCGGTATTGCTTGTTCTCTATCCATCTCTCGAAAATGTGGGCGTATCCTGCCTGGCAGTGCCAGCCTATCTTTTTAACAGTATTCAAGCCCAGGATCGATTTATCCGTACCTTGGCCTTGAGAAATCGTGTCATCACAGCAAATCAGATCAGCGCTCGTCTTCAAACAGACACTGGTGTGAGAGTGAGTGGCCCGACGATTCGGAATCGACTGCATAGGGGTCACCTTCGCGCCCGACGTCCTCGCGTGATCCCTTGTTTGAGAGATCATCACATTCAGGCAAGACGTCGTTGGTGTAGAGATCGTCTACACTGGGATAATCGACGCTGGAACAATGTGATGTTTTCAGATGAGTCAAGGTTCACTGTTGATTCTTTGGACAGACGTAGGATGGTGTGGCGTCGTCGAAACTAGCGCTTCCAAGACGTTAATGTCATCAGACATGATCGATTTGGGGGTGGTTCTGTTATGGTGTGGGGAGGCATCACTGTTGCTGAAAGAACGGCTTTACATGTTGTTGCAGGGCGTGTTACAGGCCAGTACTACCGGGACAACATCTTGGCAGTCCATGTTGTGCCGTTCGCACGACGTCATGGCCGCCGTTTCATCTTCCAGGGTGACAATGCAAGATGTCACAGGGCCAGGATCGTTACAGGTTACCTCCAACAACAGAACATCACCACATTACCTTGGCCAGCACCGAGTCCCGACCGCTCCCCCATCGAGCATGTCTGGGACATGCTTGGACAGAGGTTACGTCAACGTCAACAACGTCCTGCCAATGTCCAAGAACTTGTTGCTGGGTGGCAACAGGAGTGGGACAATCTGGACCAAAATGACCATAGACGTCTCATTAGGAGTATGCCACGTCGGACCAATGCTTGTTTGGCAAACAGAGGAGGATTTACCCGTTACTGACTTTGTTGTGATGCTGTGGTAACTTTGCTGTTTGACCCCGGGTATCATTTTACCCTTATAATGGTCAGTCTGTGCCTTACTTAGTCTAACGATCATTTGGAATAAATCGATGAATGTGAACTTCATTTCATTTTGTCATTTGTTTCTTCATCAGTTTCATTAGGTGACTTTAATAACACTTAAAAATCAAATATCTCCTACTTTTTTTGAATAGTATATTTTCATCTGATTCTGCTAGTAATATTGGCGCAATCTTTGATAGTTTTATGCGTATGGGAGCTCACGTAAGTAATATTTGTAAATTGTGCTATTTTAATATTAGAAATATAGGTAAAATACGTGAATTTGTAACTGAAGAGGCCACTAAGTCACTTGTTAATTCTCTTGTCACTTCTCGATTAGATAACTTTAATTCACTTTTAGTTGGTATACCGTTAAAGCTTATAGATAAATTACAAAAAGTACAGAATACTGCTGCTAGACTTGTTACTTTAACTAAAAAATATGACCACATAACTCCTGTTTTATGCAATTTACACTGGTTACCTGTTAAATATCGAATTGATTTTAAGATTTTGTTACTTACTTTTAAATGCTTAAATAATCTAGCTCCTGTTTACCTCTCAGATCTTTTAGAACTTTATACACCTGGGGCCGGTTGCTCAAAACTAAGTTATTTTAACGATCAGTTAAACTAACGGATCGTTATCTTTCATTTGTCCTTTGTTAAAGGTCCGTTAAATTTCTGTTGCTGGAAAGTCAATTTCATTATCCGTTAAAGTTAATGGGGCTTCCAGCAACAACCTTTCTCTCCGTTAAAGTTAACGATCCGTTTACTCCATGTTAACGGATCGTTAAAAGTTAACGGAGCTTTGAGCAACCGGTCCCCGGCCGAACATTACGTACATCAGATAAACTACTTTTAAAGCCCAAAACTATTCAACTAGTCTCTTATGGTCAGCGCTCTTTTAGCTATCAAGCACCTGTTTTATGGAATAATCTACCATTTAGTATAACTTTAGGAGTATGCCACGTCGGACCAATGCTTGTTTGGCAAACAGAGGAGGATTTACCCGTTACTGACTTTGTTGTGATGCTGTGGTAACTTTGCTGTTTGACCCCGGGTATCATTTTACCCTTATAATGGTCAGTCTGTGCCTTACTTAGTCTAACGATCATTTGGAATAAATCGATGAATGTGAACTTCATTTCATTTTGTCATTTGTTTCTTCATCAGTTTCATTAGGTGACTTTAATAACACTTAAAAATCAAATATCTCCTACTTTTTTTGAATAGTATATTTTCATCTGATTCTGCTAGTAATATTGGCGCAATCTTTGATAGTTTTATACGTATGGGAGCTCACGTAAGTAATATTTGTAAATTGTGCTATTTTAATATTAGAAATATAGGTAAAATACGTGAATTTGTAACTGAAGAGGCCACTAAGTCACTTGTTAATTCTCTTGTCACTTCTCGATTAGATAACTTTAATTCACTTTTAGTTGGTATACCGTTAAAGCTTATAGATAAATTACAAAAAGTACAGAATACTGCTGCTAGACTTGTTACTTTAACTAAAAAATATGACCACATAACTCCTGTTTTATGCAATTTACACTGGTTACCTGTTAAATATCGAATTGATTTTAAGATTTTGTTACTTACTTTTAAATGCTTAAATAATCTAGCTCCTGTTTACCTCTCAGATCTTTTAGAACTTTATACACCCGGGGCCGGTTGCTCAAAACTAAGTTATTTTAACGATCAGTTAAACTAACGGATCGTTATCTTTCATTTGTCCTTTGTTAAAGTTCCGTTAAATTTCTGTTGCTGGAAAGTCAATTTCATTATCCGTTAAAGTTAATGGGGCTTCAAGCAACAACCTTTCTCTCCGTTAAAGTTAACGATCCGTTTACTCCATGTTAACGGATCGTTAAAAGTTAACGGAGCTTTGAGCAACCGGTCCCCGGCCGAACATTACGTACATCAGATAAACTACTTTTAAAGCCCAAAACTATTCAAGTAGTCTCTTATGGTCAGCGCTCTTTTAGCTATCAAGCACCTGTTTTATGGAATAATCTACCATTTAGTATAAGATGGTGTACATCTCTATATTCTTTTAACTGTATGCAATCGTTAACATCTTGTTGTTTATTTAAATGTCAGTTTACTAAATCTCATTGTGCTTGATAACAATAAGAGGATACTTGTCAAAACGTCGAGATATTAGAATAAAACCAGTGATTGTTTCCCATAAAAATTGTGTTCTGTTATTGTTGTTCTCCAATCACTAAATGCCACTTAAAGATCACATTTATTTAACCAGACTTTTCACTAACTCTGTATGCAATCGTTAACATCTTGTTGTTGTCCCCCGCCTTTCGAAGAAAGCAGGGGACTATTAAAATGGGTTCGTCCGTCTGTCTGTCCGTCTGTCTGTCCGTCACACTTTTTGGGACACAATAACTCTCTTCCTAATTGAGCTAGAATGCTCAAACTTGGTGTATGTGTTTATTAGGTCAATGCCTTGATGGAGTTCGAAGATGAACATTTTCCGCTCAGGGTAAGCAGAGATAAGCAATTTGATTGGTTGATGCTTTGGGACACGATAACTCTCTTCCTAATTGGGCTAGAATGTTCAAACTTGCTGTATGTGTTTATTAGGTCAATGCCTTGATGGAGTTCGAAGATGAGCATTTTCCGCTTAGGGTAAGCAGAGATAAGCAATTTGATTGGTTGATGCTTTGGGACACGATAACTTTTAATTGAGCTAGAATGTTCAAACTTGGTGTATGTGTTTATTAGGTCAATGCCTTGATGGAGTTCGAAGATGAGCATTTTCCGCTTAGGGTAAGCAGAGATAAGCAATTTGATTGGTTGATACTTTGGGACACGATAACTCTCTTCCTAATTGAGCTAGAATGTTCAAACTTGGAGTATGTGTTGATTAGGTCAATGCCTTGATGGAGTTCGAAGATGAGCATTTTCCGCTTAGGGTAAGCAGAGATAAGCAATTTGATTGGTTGATGCTTTGGGACACGATAACTTTAGTTCTAATTAAGTGAGATTGATGAAACTTGGTGTATAGTTTCATTACAGTAATACCTTGACTAAGTTTGATAATAAGCATTTTCTGCTCAGGGTAAGCAGAGCGATACACAATTTGATTGGTCGAGACTTTGGAACAAAATAACTCTCCTTCTTATTGAGTTAAAATGTTCAAACTTGGTGTATATGCTTATTAGGTAAATGCCTTGATGGAGTTCGAAGATGAGCATTTTCTGCTTAGGGTAAGCAGAGATAAGCAATTTGATTGGTTAATGCTTTAGGATACGATAACTTTAGTTCTAATTAAGTGAGAGTGATGAAACTTGGTGTATAGTTTCATTACAGTAATACCTTGACTAAGTTCGATAATGAGCATTTTCTGCTCTGGGTAAGCAGAGCGATACGCAATTTGATTGGTCGAGACTTTGGAACACAATAGCTCTCCTTCTTATTGACTTAAAATGTTCAAACATGGTGTATATGCTTATTAGGTCAATGCCTTGATGTAATTCGAAGATGAGCATTTTCCGCTTAGGGTAAGCAGATATAAGCAATTTGATTGGTTGATGCTTTCGGACACGATAACTTTAGTTCTAATTAAGTGATAGTGATGAAACTTGGTGTATAGTTTCATTACAGTAATACCTTGACTAAGTTCGATAATGAGCATTTTCTGCTCAGGGTAAGCAGAGTGATACGCAGTTTGATTGGTCGAGACCTTGGAACACAATAACTCTCCTTCTAATTGAGTTAAAATGTTCAAACTTGGTGTATATGCTTATTATGTCAATGCCTTGATGGAGTTCGAAGATGAGCATTTTCCGCCTAGGGTAAGCAGAGATAAGCAATTTGATTGGTTGATGCTTTGACACACGATAACTTTAGTTCTAATTAAGTGAGAGTGATGAAACTTGGTGTATAGTTTCATTACAGTAATACCTTGACTAAGATCGATAATGAGCATTTTCTGCTCAGAGTAAGCAGAGCGATAAGCAATTTGATTTGCCGAGACTTTGGAACACAATAACTCTCCTTCGAATTGCATTAAAATGTTCAAAATTGGCGTGTATGCTTATTAGGTCAATGCCTTGATGGAGTTCGAAGATGAGCATTTTCTTCTTAGGGTAGGCAGAGATAAGCAATTTGATTGGTTGATACTTTGGGACAAGATAACTTAGGTTCATCTTGATTGATGATTTTTATGCCAATACAATGACTGCATTCTCATTCAGTAATGGATTCGACAGTAACAGTGGAAAGAAACAATTGACTCAGACACGAGGGCCCTTTCCCTTGGCCAGAGGGGCCCTTTTGTCAAGCGTGGGGGCCCTTTTGTCTGCCTTTAGGGTCCCCCTAACTAGGGTACATTTTCATTTTTCTCGTCGGTTTTAGCATTTTTCTTTATAAAACACTTTTGGATGGCACTTCGTGTACAGTTTGATTGCTCGATACTTTTGAAAAAAATAAATGTGCGATTAATTTATATGTGTCATCTATTTATTTTGGGATTTCGGCGGGGGACATCAGCCTCACTGTTGGCTTGTTTATTTATGATTACATTGTCACTTTGTAAAAAGCCCCTGAACATGTTATATGAAAGGGTGCACTATAAATATGCTGTAATAATAATAATAATCTCGGCTGTTTTCGATATTGGCATGTATCGGATCGAAACTTCACGGATTATGGCCCCTCATTGTACGAAAAATCGTGTTTTTAGATTGTGAACCCCATAGAGGTCACAATTTTGAACCGATTTTGATAAAACTTGACATGTATGTTTATAACTCAAAGATCTTGGTTCCTTTCAATATTTACGCCCCTTCCTGAATTATGGCCCCTGATTATACGAAAAATTGCCTTTATTAGCTTGCGGTCCCTCTGGGGGTTAAAATTAATTACCCGATTTAAAAAAAACGTTTGGTTATATCACTGTAATGAATTTTTAGTTTGAATTTCGTGAAAATCGGGCCAAAAGTGACGGACAAAATAGCCGCCGCTTGTACGCGAATACTATAAAAATATATCTAGCTCCTGTGGGAGTATGTTTCGTTGCCTGGCAACCTATCTTTTAGCTTGTGGTCTCTCTAGAGGTCACTATTATTATCCGATTTTTGATGAAATTTGAAATGTAAGTGTATAACCTGAAGATCGCGGTTCCTTTCGATATTCTTGCACATTGGACCATAATTTCCTGAATGAATTATGGCCATTGATTGTACGAAAAATCACGTTTTTATACACCCACATTGAAATGTGGTCGTATATTGTCGTCGCCCCTGTCCGTCAGTCCGTCGGTCCGGCGTCCACAATTGCCTGTGGACGCTCTAGAGGCTAAAGTTAATATCCGATTGACTTTAAATTTATACACAGTGTTTAACGGGATGAGACGAAGAAGCCTATTGTTTTTCAGCGATTTCCAATAATAACTACCAGAGTTATGGCCCTTGATCACTTTAAATAATATCCGATCGACTTTAAATTTATATACAGTGTTTAAGATCATAAGACGAAGAAGCCTATTGATTTTCAGCAATTTCCGATAATAAGTCCCAGAGTTATGGCCCTTGATCACTTAAAGTTAATATCCGATTGACTTTAAATTTATACACAGTATTTAAGGTCATGAGACGGAATCTTATTGATTTTCAGCGATTTCCGATAATTAGTGCTAGAGTTATGGCCTTTGATCACTTCAAAAAATCTTGTGGACGCTCTACAAGCCAAAGTTAATATCCGATTGACTTTAAATTTATACACAGTGTTTAAGGTTATAAGACGAAGAACCCTATTGATTTTCAGCGATTTCTAATAATTAGTGCCGGAGTTGTGGCCCTTGATTACTTCAAAAAATCTTGTGGATGCTCTAGAGGCCAAAGTTAATATACGATTGATTTTAAATTTATACACATTGTTTAAGGTCATGAGACGAAATAGCCTATTGATTTTCAGCGATTTCTGATAATTACTGCCAGAATTATGGCCCTTGATCACATCAAAAAATTCTGTGGACGCTCTAGAGGCCAAAATTAATACCCGATTGACTTTAAATACACACACACTGTTTACGGTCATGAGACGAAGAATCCTATTGATTTTGAGCGATTTCAAATAATTACTTCCAGAGTTGTCTCCCTTGATCACTTCAAAAAACCTTGTGATGCTATAGAGGCCAAACTTATCATCCGATTGACTTCAGATTGATACACAGAGTTTAGGGTGTTGAAACGAACAAGTATTTTGATTTTCAATGAATTTTGATAACTGAACTGCTAAATCCATGATATTAAATGTTTGCTATACTAATTGTTAGCGTGGGGCAAAACTTTTATAAAAAGCAAACAAATTCTAATGATTTTCAGATAATTACATAATGAGTTGTTACTCTTAATCAGATTTTAGTGTATTACAAATGTTTCATTACCAAAAAAAGGAAAAATCTGCGACAACCCTTGTTGACTGCCCGGACGATTTAGCTGCTGTGGGCGTATGTTTCGTTGCCTGGCAACCTATCTTTTAAATAAATACCAACTTTTGTATAGTAATCAATCAGGTTTCCGTTCATCTAGCTCTTGTCAAACATGCTTATTACATATTGCTGAAAACATGTATGATTATATTAATAATAATCTCCTTTTTGGGGCAATATTCTTTGACTTTAAAAAAGCGTTCGACTTAGTAAATAATGACATTCTTATTGACAAATGTAAACATTTTAAATTTTCTCGAAAATCAATTGATTTTCTCGAAAATCAATTGATTTTCTCGAAAATCAATTCTCTTTCTAGAATCATACTTAAAAAACAGAAGCCAGTGCACGTCTGTTAATGGCATACTCTCTGAGAAGAAGCCTTTTTATCACGGTGTAGCCCAGGGGTCAATATTGTGACCCATACTATTTAATATTTTTATAAATGATTTACCTTTATACCCATCCGCTAAAACTGACCTCTTTGTGGATGACACAACCATCTACGCCTCTGGATCCACTGTCAAAAGTTAGATCACAATCTTATGTGTGTGTGAAATAGCTTTATTCAACGTCCCCTTCCACCGAGGTGATATCGCAGACAATAACATGTTATTTGTGTATGGTGAGAATATTTACAAAGTGATTAGTAGAAAATAGATGATTGAATATATTTATATATATATATGTACAGAAACATTGACCAACTGGCGCCAAGTAAAAAATGCTATTTGAGACGATCACAGACATAGACAGACGAGCACAGTGCAAGACATACATGAACATGGACGAACATATAGACAAAATGGACAATTACGAACAGACAAGAACATTTAAATACAGAGACATAATATGTACATATATATATATTTTGGTCATTTTGTCGGTCTGGTCGTTCTGTCCGGTAGAATGGCAGGGCGGTGCAACTCTTCCTTGGGGCTTGTCGGTGAGTGATAGGCTTGATCCATTCTTCCTTCCATTTGGTTTTTGTTGTCCGGTATGGTGGTTCTGTTTCATCTTCATTTATTGTGTTCATTCCTTTTGTTTGTTGGTTCTCTGAAGGAACAATCCAGCACCCGAAAAGAAAGAAAGAAAAAAAGAGTATCTGGTCTTACAGCTAATGTGGGATTATTTCGTCTGAGATAAGGCTTCAGTGGAGGGGGGGGGGTGGAAAAAAAAAACAAAAAAAACCACAACTTAAATAGAATGAAAGATAGAATTAAAATAAATTGGATAGAGTCAGGTAAGAATATTAGTAGGCAGAAGGTTCAAATAAAGCATAGTATATTTATAAATACATTTTATAATTCTTTATTTCAAATCAATTAGTATTTAAAATCATGTTACAATACAACATTATATGAAATTACATGGATGTACAAGCAATCATGATTTAAGTATATAATTGATAATAAATAATAATAAGGTTTTTTATTTGATTTTATTTGTGCAGGACGGAGCGTTTCCCTCGAGGGGACATTTTTGCGCACCGTCCTGCACTGTGTTTTTTGATTGATTAGTTAAGTTGCCAGATGGGTTACGCTTCTCTCTAGGAGACATTTTTGCGTTCCACCTGGCTTACGCATGTTGCTATATATGTTTTGTTAAATCTATTTCCTGTATGAAGTCCCAGATAAGCTGAGAGGTCCAGTATCTGTCTTCTGGTGGTGGAGAAAGTAGGGAATTGAGATTAAGTGATTTCCCCCTTTCTATCAGTTTGTCTATTAGCGGTTGACGTTCTGTTTTTAGTTGATTGCAGTTGATTAACAGGTGTAAAGTGGTTGCAACATGTCCACACGGGCATATGATTGGTGTATAAGTGTAATCTTTGACTACCTCTATTGTTTTGAGCCTCGTGATGAGTTTGCATATTTTGATAGAAGGATGATTGATGTAGACCTTGTCAACAAGATTGCTGTCTAATTGATAGCGATGTGTATTTTCTTGTTTGAGACGGGCTTTCCTTTCCATGCATTTTTAATCTTCTCTTTTGCTATGCTTGCAAATTCCTGACTGCTGTATTCTAGACTGTCTATTTCGTTTAATGACAAACTCTCTTTGGCCAGTTTGTCGGCCTGTTCATTTCCTAAGATGTTTACGTGAGAGGGGATCCATGCTAGGATCACCTCTCTCTCCCTATTTTTTGATTGTCTCAATGATTTCCCTGATTTGGTGGATTATAATCTGCCTGTTCGACAGGATAACGGTATTTTGATGTCTCTGCGTAGCTAGCCATTCGAGTGCAGTTTTAATGGCCATCAGTTCTGTAGTGTGTACCGAACAGTGTTCTGGTAGCCTTTTCATGATGTTTAGCTTTTCTTTTGGAATGTAGATTCCGCATCCTGTGGCTCCCTTCGTGGAATCTTTGGACCCGTCTGTGAATATTTTGAGATGGCCAGTCCATCTTGAATCTATAAGTTCCATTGCTAGTGTTCTTGCTTCTGTTGGGTTATTATGCTTGTTTGTGGTTTGGCTTAGTTGGGAATTGGTGGTTGGGTTTATTAGGTGCCAAGGAGGTGTATCGGGGAAGGTTTTTGTCTCGATTATTGTGTCTTTTAGCTTATGTTTGTTTAAGATATCATTTGACATTTGCCCAAATGTTACTGGTCTGGTCTTTTTCCTAAACCCTATTCGTTGAAATTTGTTGAGACAGTTGTATGTTGGGCATCGTTGTTTTAGAGTTTGCAGCTTGCCCCAGTATTTGAGTGAGAGTTCTTCACGCCTGAGATCAAGCGGAAGCTCTCCCATTTCATGTAAGTGTGCTATTGTTTTTGTTCCTATGGTTGCCCTAGTTGCTAGTCTTATGGCTTTGGGCTGTAGTTTGTTTAGCCTGCTTAGTTGAACTTCGCCTGCATTTGCGTACGCCAGCCATCCGTAGACGATAACCGAGCGGATGAGTGACCTGTAAATTAACATTAATGTGCTCCTGTTTGCGCCCCAGTGAGTCCCTCTGATGAATTTCATCGTGTTCAGCGTTTTAGAAGTGCGGATTATTATGCTATCTATATGTGGCTTCCAAGTTAGTTTTGTATCGAATGTCATGCCCAGAAATTTAGCCTCTTTTTTTAATTCTATTTTTGTGTTGTTTAATTTTAAATCAATTGTCCTATTACTATCGGTCGGATGGAATAACATTGGTACTGTTTTCCCTTCGGATATTTTGAAGCCCCAGTCGTATGCCCACTTACAAATTTGGTCTAGTGTATGTTGAAGTGTTTTTGTGATATTACCTATATCCTTTGATGCTTTCCAGAACGAGCTGTCGTCTGCGAAAAGCGCCGATTCTATGGCCTTCCCCCCATAACTCGGAAGATCGTTTATCATTATGTTAAATAGTATTGGGCTTATGACGGACCCTTGTGGCGTGCCATTTTCCATTTTGAATTTTTCGCTTAAACAGTTGCCTACTTTTACTCTGATATGCCTATCTCTGAGAAAATCTTCTATCAATTTGTACATGCGGCCTTTGATTTTTGCATTGTGGAGTTTGTGCAAAAGACCGTCCACCCATACTAGGTCAAAGGCTTTGGTCAAGTCGACGAAAATTGAGCAGAGGTATTGTTTTGCAGTGAATGCTTTGGATATATCATGTTGTAATCTAATGATGTGGTCTGCAGTAGACCTGTCGGAACGGTAGTCACTTTGTTGATTTGTAAAGATGTTGTTGCTTTCGCAGTGGTATTTGAGTCTGTTTGTGATTATAGTTTCTAATGTTTTGCACAGGGTTGATGTGAGGCTGACTGGCCGATATGACGTTGTTTCATTTTTGTCTTTATTGTGTTTATGCAGTGGGATGACTGAGGCAGTCTTCCAGTCTTGCGGAGTTTTGCCTTTTGACCATGAAAGATTAAAGATATCTAGGACTAACGCCAGCGCTTTCTCGGGTATATTTTTTAGCATAGAGTAATTCACACAATCTAGCCCCTCTGCACTGTCAGATTTAACCCGCAATGCTTTTTTCAGCTCATCTATGCTAATTGGACTATTGAATTCTAATTCATTATCTGCTTCTTCGTGCTCTATATGACATTGGTTTTCTAAGAATTTGTTTTTGTTATCCCTAAAAGTTGCATTGTGTTGGCTATTGCTGCAGCCATCTGCGTATGTCTGACCTAGCAAGTTTGCTTTATGTATGTTGTTTGATGCCGTGTCGTTTTTTTGTAATTTAGTAAAGGTATGTTTTGTTGTACTTTTTTTCCTGATATGCTTGATATTTTGTTCCATACTGTTTTTATACTTGTTCGATCGTTAAGTGTATTGCAAAAGTGTTGCCAGTTTTCTGTTTTAGCTTGTTTGATTTCTGTCTCTGCTGAGGATTTTGCTTCAAGGTAGTCAGATCTAGTTTCTTCGTTCGGCCTACGTTTGTATCTTCGAAGCGTCGATTTTCTGGTGTTTACTAGTATTTGTAATCTATCTGACCACCAAGGTTTGGGTGATTTCCTTGTTGCTTCTTTAGATCGGGGGAAAGCTTGCTCTGCTGAGCTAATTATAGCCTTAGTAAGGTTTTCTGAAAAGGTGTCTATGTTGTCATGTCTTATTGACTCAAAATCCCAGAGATTGCAGAAATATTTATAAGTATTCCAATTAGCCTTTTCCATTCTCCACCTAGCTTGACACTTGATGTTTTCTGTGTTGATGTTGCAAGCTATGGCGGTATGGATAGCTATATGATCACTACCTAGAGTTTTGTTTCCTATTCCGCAATTGCAATTTGGAAATAGTCTTGTCGAGACTAATGTTAGGTCTATATGGGTCCCTTTTTTACTTTGTTTGCCTACGAAAGTTGGTTCGCTATTATTATCTTTGAGTAGTAGAAAGTTGCTGCCTTCTATGTACTCGCACAATTCGTTCCCATCGGTGTCGCTCGCCGGTGAACCCCATGACGTGTGATGACAGTTTTCTGTGTTGATGTCGCAAGCTATGGCGGTATGGATGGCTATATGATCACTACCTAGAGTTTTGTTTCCTATTCCGCAATTGCAATTTGGAAATAGTCTCGTCAAGACTAATGTTAGGTCTATATTGGTCCCTTTTTTACTTTGTTTGCCTACGAAAGTTGGTTCGCTATTATTATCTTTGAGTAGTAGAAGGTTGCTGCCTTCTATGTACTCGCACAATTCGTTCCCATTGGTGTCGCTCGCCGGTGAACCCCATGACGTGTGATGACAGTTGAATTCCCCACATATAACTAAGTTGTCTCCCTGAATTTGCCTAAAAATCCTATCGTAATCGCATTTTTTTGTTTGGGTTTCTGGTGGGTTGTAAACATTTACTATGCTCAAGGATTGTTTGTTATCTGTGACTATGTTGATTGCCATTAATTCTACTTTGTTAAATTGATGTATTGTTAATCTGCTAAATGGGATGTTGTTTTTTACATAAATGGCCAACCCTCCCCCCTTTTTTTACCTGTTCTATCTTGTCTTGACATTGTATAACCTTCTAGTTTGATATCATTGTTTTTGGGAGTGAGTCTCGTCTCCTGTATGCACAATATGTCTGGATTGTTTTGATAGACATATTGTTTGATTTCTATCAAACGAGACCGCAGCCCATTCACGTTGAGTTGAAATATGGTGAGTGGCTTCGCCATTGTGATTTTTAGTGATTTGTTGTTTTTGAGATAATTGATTGTTTACAATGACTCATTATTACTTACACTGCATTGGCGCTTATCTTGGTTAATCAACTCTTGCTCAGTGACCATGGGATTAACTCCATGTCTGAGTGAGTTGTCCTCTTCTTCATTGACAACCGTATCTATTGATCTTTTTGCTGATGACCTTGAGTGGCTACGGCTTCTTCTATTGTCTTTTAATTTTGTTGTGGTGGGTGGGGGCATAATTGTTTGACCTGTTTCTGTGTTTTTTTCGATTTGTACTGGTTTTTCCTGATTTTTTTTATTTGGAGTTTTAATTAGTTTGTTTATTTTTGTTGTGTTTGCAACATGGGAGAGTATAGTCTTTCCTATTTCAATGCTGCGTTCTTCCTCATCTTTGACTGCTCCTGATTTTGCAATGTCATGACAGAAACACACAACGTCTACTGCACTTTTAAATTGGGGGGTAAAAAATTTGTTTGCTTCGTTTGTGACTGGTTTTTGTTCTTCTCTGTTTGGAATGGTTGTCACTTTCTGGGGGGTGGTCTTGTTTGCAACATGGACTGTTGCTTCTTTTAGGCCGCATTCTCAAGTCGAAAAACCTGTCACCTTCGCTCCCGTTAAACGGGTCTAGAAATCGGACTATCAATAATCGTGCAATCAACATGTGAACAAAGTTCTCCAATATATTTTGTTAATTTAATAGTTTAAGCTCGAAATTGGCCAGAAATCCATGACCTATTTCTTTATAGTGCGGAGCCATATTTACGTATATGTGAGTTATAACGAAATATTAATTCGGTAAAACGAAGTCTTTATAGCGAATTAATAATATTTCGTTATAACGAATTAATAATATTAATATTTCGTTATAACTTCGAATTAATAATTCGTTATTTCGTTATAGCGAATTATTTCGTTATAACGAATTATTTCGAATTATTTCGTTATATAAGAATGAAATTGTGCACTTAAGGGGCTCCGTAGATTACAGAAATTATCAAAGAGCATTTTTAAGGATGATTAGTTGAAACCGCGTTTAAACGATTATGTTAGAAGTGAATTGTTATTTTTGTTAATGATTAATATACTAATAATCAGTTGTTATTTTTATCAAAGGTAAATCATGTTTGGTACATTATTATGACTACATCCCAGTAGTAGAATGCAGTGGCAGTTGCTGAATTGTAAATTTAGTTGGACTGGATGCAGATGTTGCCTTCTCACTCTCTAGTTTGGGTTCCTTTCTCGCATCTTTTAACTGATTTTAAGAGGCTCATTTTGTCCATAAAACATCTATAACATGTTGGGTGAAATTAAACACCACTGTCGACTTTATCTTCAATATAAATAATATAATATCCTTCGTTATCAATCCATTTGTATCGACAAATGGACTGGTCATTTCCATCCAACTGAAACCAGTCTATATACCTCACGACACTTGTCCCATTTTGTCTTTGTAAAGTATATTTGGCCTTTGTCGCCATTTCGTGTAGATTCTACAACTGGAATGTGCTCCTCGTTGAGCACGCTATTTTGTGGTTACCAACAACACACGCGAATGTAGACAATAATGTGATTGGTCGATAGTGGAAAAAGCGATCACGTGACGCGAATAGCTTTGAATCTAGTCCCGTGACCCAGCGCACAATGAAATTTACTATCAATAAATAATTCGGATTTCAAAGACGAATATCATTGAAGAACTATTAAATATTTTGTGGAACATTTCAGCAAACGCTAATTACTATATTAACTATTCACCGATAAAATTTTTTCTAGACCTGATTTGAAGGAACGAAAATATTTTTCTAGCGAGAATTTGTGTCCATAGAATGCGGCTTATTTGTGCGAGATACTATGTGTATATTGCATAGTGAGGACAGATTTAGTGTTCAGGTATTTTGGACATTTTGGTGAAACAGCTCCGTGATTCCCCTTACAATTTGCACATTTATGCTGCGTGGCTCTGCACGCTTTTGTTTTATGGTCGTTCCCACATTTGCCGCATGTAGCCTCGCTCCTACAGAACTTCTCTAGGTGTCCTAGTCTTTGGCACTTTGTACAGCGTTTGACCTTTGGAATATATGGATGTACAGGTCTCCTTTCGTACAACATGTAAATAATTCCCTGCGGGGTATCACTTTTTTTGATAGTAATCTGAACTGTTCTTATGTTTTTCCCCTGTCTGACGGGGTATTGGTAAAGGGCGATGGGGTTATAGCCCCCTAATTTAAGATTGTTAAGGATCTCCTCGTCCGAGTAGTCCTTTGGAATATTATATATAACGACCCTTTCAGTCTGGTTGTGCTCTGACATAGAGATATCAACCTTTAAATTAACGAGTGTTTTTATTTTGGTTGCTAGTTGGGCGTCCTCGATGTTTTGGAACCCTAGCCTGTCGTTTCCATTTGCTAAGATCCTAATATCGGGGAGAGCTGCTGTCCCCAAATTCATTCGGATCTTGTCACCGACCTTCGACACCTTTGTGCCTTTCAATGAGTTGCCACTTTGTGGTGTGCACAGTACTACATACTTGTACTCGGGCACAACTCTGGATGGTAATGGTGGTTGGGGTTGTTTTGGTGAATTGATGAGAGCGTTTGCAAAATTTCCTGCCATTATAGGTTTAAAATGTAGAAAAGGATGATAAAACGGGAGAAAATAAACTTAAAAATAATATAAATCAGAAAAAAAAAATTAAGTAAAGGAAAAATAAACAATAAAAGTGATCTAAAAGTGATGGGAGCTTGTGGAGGGAGACGAAAGATAACGAAAGTTAGAAGCCTTACTTGTGAACAACTAAGATTACTACTACTACTACTACTTGGTGTTTAACGTCTGCTTCCACATAAGTGATATCGCAGACAAGACTTAGGAGAGCCGAAGCTGATTCCTGTTTTTTAGAATATGATTTTGCAATCTTTCCATTTAGCTTTAAGCCATGGATTGGGTTTAGTGGGAAGTTCTTCCCTTTATTTAATAAAAAACATATCATTTGGTAGATGATCTCGTTTGCTTCTGGGTTGGTTGGTGTCATCGTTTGGGGTTAGTGTTTAGATGCCAGGCCCGTCTTTTCGTGGCCTCCCTTTACTCCACTATCCCACTCTATGTGTTTGGTATCATTTTTATTTACGGAATAGTGTTTAGGTGCCGAGTACGTCTGACCGAAACTCCCCCTTACTTCACTATCCTGCTTAGTTTGGTAGATGTCATCTTCGTGGGATTTGTGTTTAGGTGCCAGGCCCGTCTTATCGTGACCTCCCCTTACTCCACTATCCTAATCAATATACTTATTCGTCTCAACACCTTAAACTCTGTCTATCAATCTGAAGTCAATCGGATGATAAGTTTGACATCTAGAGCATTAGAAAAGATTTTTCAAAGTGATCAAGGGAGATAACTCTGGCAGTAATTATGGGAATTCGCTGAAAAGCAATAGGCTTCTTATTTCATGTTATTAAACACTGTGTATAAATCTAAGGTCAATATTAATAGGCTTCTTCGTCTCATGACCGTAAAGACTGAGTATAAATTTAAAGTCAATCGGATATTAACTTTGGCCTCTAGCGCGTCCACAATATTTTTGAAGTGATCAAGTGCCATAACTCTGGTAGTAATTATTTGAATTCGCTGAAAATCAATAGGCGTCTTCGTCTCATGACCTTAAAGACTGGGTATGAATTTTAAAGTCAATCGGATATTAACTTTGGCTTCTAGAGCGTCCACAAGATTTTTTGAAGTTATAAAAGGCCATAACTCTGGCAGTAATGCTCACTTAAACACTGTGTATAAATTTTTAGTCAATCGGATATTAACTTTGACCTCTAGAGCGTCCACAATCGCTGAAAATCAATAGGATTCTTCGTCTCATGACCTTAAATACTGAGTATAAAATTTAAAGTCAATCGGATATTAACTTTGGCCTCTAGAGCGTCTACAAGATTTTTTTTAATGTGATAAAAGGCCATAACTCTGGCAGTAATTATCGGAAATCGCTGAAAACCCATAGGCTTCTTCGTCTCATGGCCTTAAGCACTGTGTATAAATGTAAAGTCAATCAGATGTTAACTTTAGTCTGTAGATGGAGGCGACGACAATATACAACCACATTTCAATGTAGGCGTATAAAAACCATATGAGATTAAATATATCAAAAACAAAAACTATACTAATTACGACGCAACAAAAAAGAAATATCCTCCCTGCTACTTTGAATATGAAATTACGTAATGAACCTGTAGAAGTCGTCTCCTCGGTAAAGCTATTAGGTGTTTTTCTCAATCATAATCAAACTTGGAAAGATCATATCGAGTATATCTCTAACAAATTAAGCCAGAAAGTTAAAAAATATCTTCCAACTCCGTTCCGAATCCTTTTCTATGATGCCCACTTTCAACCACATATAGATTATTGTTCCTCAGTATGGGACCGTAGTGACGCTAAATCTCTTGACCACCTTTCCCGATAGCAAATAATGCCCCGAAAATTAGTTTTAGATGTAAAACAAACTGCCGACGTTTACCCTCGACTAGACAAATTGAAAATTCTGACAATAAAAAATCGACATATCTCTAATCAATGTATATTTATCTATAAAATTATGCTAAAACAATGCCCTGGTTATTTATTTAACCTCTTGCCTTATTATCAAACTCCTTATAATCATCTTAACAATAATCTTACCACTCTTAAACCAAACTTTCTTGATCACTTACTAAGCTGAGTTGTCCAGATAATGAGTTGCTTGTGAACGTAATGCTCTTTTATTAAAACTTGGCGGGATTATTCGAGGCATAAAGAAGGAACCCTATTGAAATTCAGAATAAAGAAGGAACCCTATTGAAACTCAGAATAATTTGATGATATATTTCACAGTTATCATTCCCCCAAAGTTTACTATAAAATCTTGTGATACTGGAAAAAGTTTTCCATATTTTAAACCTTATTTCAGATTGTTCATCTAGGTCTTGAATTTGGAAAGTGTTTCATGGAGCTACCTTTACATTCACATTTTCCTTTTAAAACTTAGCGCCGAGTTCATAATAGAATTTTAAAACTGGCTCAGTTTGATATTTTTGACAATGATTTTTATACGCCCACATTTTCATGTGGACGTATTATGTCGTCGCCCCTGTCCGACGGACGTCCGGACGGACGTCCGGACGTCCGTCCGGACGTCCGTCCGTCCGTCCACAATTTGTTTGTGGACTCTCTACAGGTCACAATTCTTATCCGATTTTGACGAAACTTGAAATATAGGTTTATCCCCAAAAGATCTCGGCTGCTTTCGATATTGGCATGTATCGGATCAAAACTTCACGGATTATGGCCCCTGATTGTACAAAAAATCACGTTTTTAGCTTGTGGACCCTATAGAGGTCACAATTTTGAACCGATTTTGATGAAACTTGACATGCATGTTTGTATCTCACAGATCTTGGTTCCTTTCGATATTTGCGGCTATCGGAATGTAATTTCCTGAATTATGGCCCCTGATTGTCCGAAAAATCACCCTTTTTAGGTTGTGGTCCCTCTGGAGGTCACAATTATTATCCGATTTAAAAAAACCGTTTGATTATATCACCGTTACACCCTAAGGAAGGTTGAGATCGAATTTCGGGAAAATCGGACCAAAATTGCCATACAAAATGGCCGCCGTTTGTACGCGAATACTGTTTAAAAATGGTATCTTAAGGTTGTGGACCCTGTAAAGGTCACCATTTTAATTCGATTTTGATGAAACTTGAAATTCATGGTTATAACCCAAAGATCTTGGTTCCTTTCGATATTTGCGCATATCGGATCGTAACTTCCATCGCCTTTTTTTTAGCTTGTGGTCCCTCTGGAGGTCACAATTATTATCCAATTTAATAAAAACGTTTGATTATATTACCGTTACACCGTAAGGAAGGTTGAGTTCGAATTTCAGGAAAATCAGACCAAAATTGCCATACAAAATGGCCGCCGTTTGTACGCGAATACTGTTAAAAAATGGTATATCAAGGTTGTGGACCCTGTAAAGGTCACAATTTTAATTCGATTTTGATGAAACTTGAAATTCATGGTTATAACCCAAAGATCTTGGTTCTTTTCGATATATATCGGATCGTAACTTCCTGAATTATGGCCCCTGGTTATACGCAAAATTCCCCTTTCTTTAGCTTGTGGTCCCCCTGGAGGTCACAATTATTATCCGATTTAAAAAAACGTTTGATTATATCACTGTTACACCGTAAGGAAGGTTGAGTTTGAATTTCGGGAAAATCGGATCAAAATTGCCAGACAAAATGGCCGCCGTTTGTACGCTAATACTGTTAAAAAAAATGGTATATCATGGTTGTGGACCCTGTATAGGTCACAATTTTAATTCGATTTTGATGAGGAAGGTTGAGTTCTAATTTCGTGAAAATCGTACTAAAATTGCCGGACGAAATGGTCGCCATTTGTACGCGAATAGTGTAAAAATATGGTATATCGTGGTTGTGGACTCTCTACAGGTCACAATTCTTATCCGATTTTGATGAAAAGTCACATTTCTAGGTTGTGTACCGTCACACCATAATCATTGTCGGCTTCGAATTTCATGAATATCAGACTGGAACTGACCAACTAAATGGCTGCTCCCAATACTAGGCCGTGATGTGAAATTTCTAGCAAGCTTGCTTCTGTTGCTCCAACCCTGACGATTTTCAGGCGGAAAACAAACTACATAATCTAATTCTTCTAGTATTACTTTGTATTTCCACACAACTTTTCTTTTATCAATTCTTTGACGTTTGACAGAAAACGTCAAAATAAAAATGGGCTTACTTATCAATGTGCGATGGTATTTGAATTTCGCGGTGATTTGGTTTTAATAGATCACGTGACAAAGCTCACCAATCAGACGCACACGACGAAAGGTCAACGGGTCGTGTAGAGTGAAAGTCACCGGTTTGTTTACGTTTTGATAGTAAACAAGCGGAAGAATAACTAGAACTGTATACTCCGTGTAGATTTTGTTTAAAACACCGATGTAAAACCGTTTACTGTGAGAAACTGGGAAAAATCTAGGGTATGTGCTAACCAGTGGATCAAATTAGATGGAAATATTGATATGTTGGACAAAGAATTGCAGGAATGTGCAGACAAAACTCTCTCTCATTCTAACAATACAGACTTCTCACATACATTACCAACGTAAAAAAAACCCAACAACTGTGTATGAATAAAGAACTATGTTTAGAGCAGCTAATATTTCACCAGCGAAATAAGAAAAAGAATAATAGGTCTGGTTAATTTGTTAAGGGGATTATTATCTTAACATTTTCCAATTTTATTGCAAATGCAAGTTGATGAAGATATTCTCCTATTCCTAAATGTATGACAACTCAGACCAAGACAAAAGACCACTATGGAAATGACTGTGTCACCATTGAGGTGAAATACCATGTGCATTACTTTAAAGTTGCCTTACTGTATCTGCAGAAATTTATGCCCTTCTTGTTAAACTCAACTGTAACAAATGACAGGGTTAGGTTGACTATAGAGACCAAGAACCAAACAATATTTTCTCTGTGGATGCAAATCAGGCTGCATTAGCTACAGATAGTTGTATTTGTTACAAGTGAAAGCTTTCTAGTATGGATTTGTGAAAATTGTTTGAATATGAAAGTGACAGTCAAATGATATTGATGAAATTGCATGATTTTTTATGAATAGTCCTACACCTGTATGTATTTTTGTAAGCGGTTTGGACATTGGTGTGCATGTAAAAAGACCCCTTGGCAGTTGGAATTCGATATAAGAGTAGGCCATAGTGCTGTGCCCAGGCAAAATTTCCCTCATAATAAACTGTATAGCGCACGCCCGTCTTCCTTAACCCAGTACATGTATATAGGAGCTACAGATAGATGTATTTTTTAGAAGTGAAAGTTTTCTAGTATGGATTTGTGAAAATTGTTCAAATATGAAAGTGACAGCCAAATCAAATTGATGAAATTGTGATTTTTATGAGTAGGCCTCAACCTGTATACATATGTATTTTTGTATTTTAAACATGTTTTACTTAAATGTACTGTACATGTCGATAAATGTTCATATCATATTTAGCTATTTTAAGTTGACATATGTGTTTTTATTTTCCTTTTTTATTCCAATTCAATTCAGACGTGGTTTCTCCTTGTCAGTGGTGCAGGCAGAGGGGCTGACAAGGTACAAGGACTGCTGTCTAGTCGTTCAAATGTGACGAAAAACCGAATTCCTGTGTAACATTGGTGTGCACGTAAAAAGGTCCCTAGGCAGTTGGAATTCGATATAAGAGTAGGCCATAGTGCTGTGCCCAGGCAAAATTTTCCTCGTAGTACACTGTTTAGCGTACATGTACATGTATAACAGCAGAACAGTAGGACGGCGTTTAACTCCATTTCATTTCTTATTCATATTACTGGAACCATTTTATTTAGTTAACTGTTTGTTTTTCTCTTATATGTACTTTTCTTTACTGGCATATATCTTTTAATTTTGTACAGTGTATACGGACACAAGACCTGATCTGTGTGTAAATACATGTAGTCTGTGCGGTTTAGCCCTCCCCCCCCCCAAAAAAATTGATGATTTCTTAGGAGTATTCTTAGCCGGCCACATCCTCAGCCCCTCCAAAAAATTCTATACCCCCCCCCCCAATTTTATGAGCTGGCGACGGGCCCGATTCTGTGGATATAAAAATCTGAAAAGCAGATTAGAAACCATTCTCCAGTATTAATACACTATATAAATGATGTTATTATTATTATATACATTTTTCATTAAAGATACATTATATAAGATTTAGATAAAGAACTAGCCATTCTTGCTATAATAGTTCAAAAGTAGATAATGTAAAATGAATAATTTGAATGAATAAATTTCATTCAAATTACTCTATTGCAAGCAAAGATGTCACGGTCCTCCATATTTGATTAAATCAAAGTATCGCTGAATCATTTTAATCTATTTTATATCGGAGAATCATTTTAATCTATTTTATATCGGAGAAATCTCATGCCATCGAGTGTTGTTGTGGAATACTGTATGAGGAAGTATATAAAATTGCATTCATTTCTTATTTTTTAGTACTGTATTTCTTTCTATAAAATAAATGTATACTTATTTGACATCTCTTATAATATTATTGCATGTTCAGGGTTGTTAGGTGAATCATTATTAATATTCTGTTGTATCAGTGGGCTCATGTAGATAGTATTATTTTTTTTGTTTTTTTCTCAACATTATATATAATTATTATACCGAACCAGTATTTCAATCATGCCAAAAACGTTTTCATCTGTATACTATATTTATATTTCTTTTGCATATTGTTTTATTGAAATAAAATGGAAAAAATACTTTTTCCAGGAAATATCACATTCATTGATACAATTTCGCTTTTGACCATATTTTTTCCGCAAATCACGGGCCAGCCGTGTTCACGGTGTCAGCACAACATTTATCTGATGTTATTGTCCCGTAATTCAGGCATATTTGCAGAAAAATTCTCTCATACAAATGTAAACAAGCCAACGTGTTCCGTCTCGTACAAGGTATTCCCTGGTCTATTTATGGCTATTGACCCCTGACCTAATGACGTTGATTGCTTTTATGGTTTCTGATTGGCTTAGAATATGATTTCTTCACCACATTATGGCTACACTTGACAAATATAGTCCGAGGCGTAATTCGAGTGTTGGTCTGATTGTACAAAACATCGCAATAGAAATGTGTACTACAGTGACGACTTACTTGTTTACTTGTGCAGCAAAGCGTCAGATTTTCGCCTGGAATTTGCTGGGACAAAATGAAACGATTTTCGTGGCTAAATCACAGCCTATACAGTATGAAATACAGAACTTAATGATGTAGGAAAAATCACTTTCGGTATTGCTTGTTCTCTATCCATCTCTCGAAAATGTGGGCGTATCCTGCCTGGCAGTGCCAGCCTATCTTTTATTCTTTCAGATATTTTTTTCCAAATAAGTAAGATAAATTTTGAATGGAGACACAGGCAAGTACATCAACTTCATCGAAAGTTGAGCAACCAGAATTAATCAATCCTGTTACCGATATTCCTGAATTAAAAGATGTTTATTGTTTTGAAACTGATCATGTTGCCTTAAAGGGAAATGCAGACTATCAGAATTTATTAAAGACAATTTGTATTTTACAAGCACAGCGAATCAATGCTGTTGCAGACATTGATATTTTGCATGGAAAACAGAGAGAAGCAATGGACGCTCCTATTGCATTTGTTGAAAAATTACAAAAAGGAGAACAGCTCAATTTTCCCAATTCAATGGATATTGCACCATTACCTACTATTAACTGGGAACAATATACAAACTCTACTGACTTTGCCTTGTTTGGTAATCATCGTCATGTGACAAGAATTAAGCGACAGTTAATGGATGGAAATACAGAAGGTCAGTATCCAAAAAATTATGTTTATAATTACATCAAAGTAAAAGAAAGGTTGCCAGGCAACGAAACATACGCCCACAGCAGCTAAATCATCCGGGCAGTCAACAACAGTTGTCGCATAATTTTACTTTTTTCTGTAATGAAACATTTATAATACATCAAAATCTGATTAAGAGTAACAACTCATTATCAAAAAATCATTAGAATTTGTTTGCTTTTTATGAGGTTTTGCCCTACACTAACAATTAGTATAGGAAACATTTAATATGATGGATTTAGCTGTTCAGTTATCAAAATTCATTGAAAATCAAAATATTTGTTCGTTTCAACACTTTCAATTTAAAAATACTCCTTACAACTCTATAAATCTTAAATTACAAATTCCACATCCAAATTGTACTAAATTTAAACATAGTCTTAGCTATAATGGACCAGTTTTATGGAATTCACTTCCAAATAATTTAAACTCATTACATGTTCTCTCAATTTTTAAGAAATCACTGCATAATTATATCCAAAATGTTATATAACTATTCTGTATATTTAAATTTAAACCATTATCGTTTTCTGCATCTGATGTTATTTGGAATGTAAAATATACATTTTCATTATTCAGTATAATATATGTGTATGTTTGTTTTGTCTATTGTCATTTAAGGGCAGAAATGTAAACAGGCTGCAAAGCCTAATTTTTTCACCCTTTTGAAAATAAAGAATTTATTATTATTATTAAAGTGTATCAATCTGAAGTCAATCGCATATTAAGTTTGGCCTCTAGAGCATCCACAGGATTTTTTGAAGTGATCAAGGACTACAACTCTGGCACTAATTATCAGAAATCGCTGAAAATCAATAGGTTTCTTCGTCTCATAACCTTAAAAACTGTGTATAAATTTGTAGTCAATCGGATATTAACTTTGGCCTCTTGAGTATCCACAAGATTTTTTGAAGTGATCAAGGGCCATAACTCTGGCACTAATTATCGGAAATCGCTGAATAAAATCAATAGGATTCTTCGTCTCATGACCTTAAACACTGTGTATGAATTTAAAGTCAATCGGACATTAACTTTGGCCTCTAGAGCACCCGCAAGATTTTTTGAAGTGATCAAGGGCCATAACTCTGGCAATAATTATCGGAAATCGCTGAAAATCAATAGGGTTCTTCGTCTCATGACCTTAAACACTGTGTATGAATTTGAAGTCAATCGGATATTAACTTTGGCCTCTAGAGCACCCACAAGGTTTTTTGAAGTGATCAAAGGCCATAACTATGGCACTAATTATCGGAAATCGCTGAAAATCAAAAGGCTTCTTCGTCTTATGACCTTAAACACTGTGTATAAATTTAAAGTCAATCGGATATCAACTTTGGCCTCTAGAGCAGCCACAAGATTTTTTGAAGTGATCAAGGGTCACAACTCTGGAACTAATTATCAGAAATCACTGAAAATCAATAGACTTCTTCGTCTTATGACCTTAAACAGTGTGTATACATTAAAAGTCAATCGGATTTTAACTTTCGCCTTAAGAGCGTCGACAAGATTTTTTGAAGTGATCAAGGGCCATAACTCTGGTAGTTATTATCGGAAATTGCTGAAAAACAATAGCCTTCTTCATTTCATGACCTTAAACACTGTGTATAAATTTAAAGCCAATCGGATATTAACTTTGGCCTCTAGCGGGGTACACAAGATTTTTTGAAGTGATCAACTTCTTCGTCTCATGACCTTAAACACTGTGTATAAATTTGAAGTCAATCGGATATTAACTATAGCTTCTAGAGCATCCACAAGCAATTGTGGACGACGGACCGACGTACGGGGGCGACGACAATATACGACCACATTTCAATGTGGTCGTATAAAAAGCATAAAATATATTTTTTTCAAATAGCATTTTCGACATTCAAAGGGATATGCTGATGTTCATTTACTTATTAATTGATTTTCTTGTACGTTTTTTTCCCTTTAAAACACTACAGATTTAATTATTATAAATTTACCTACATGTTGATGAGAACATATATCACCTTTGTCAGTCTCAGCCTCAGGGCTCACACTGGCTTTCAAATTTTTTCTGCCAAAATGGATGATGATTTTCATATATGTGTGATAAAAAAGACAACATTTTATGTCTCAGGTAGGCTTAATATAAAACAATTTCCAATCTATACAATAATTTTAAAAATCAGTGTTGATTACAGGTGACTTTAATCTATTTGAATATTTTGAACACCGCAATGAACAATATATTGCCAATATTCTAGAAATTAAAGGTACATTATGGGAGATAAGATAAAGAGTTGGCAGTTCTCACTATAATAGTTAAAAACTATATAGTGTAAATGTAATTTGCTGAAAATTTCAGTCAAATTGATCCACTATAGGCCGAGAACGGAGTGCGTGAAATTTCTGAATAGCCTCGGTAATCATTAATAAAAACAGAGTAGTCTTGATTATCCAATGTTGTGATTTAATTACAATGGCTGTTCAACGGTATATTTGAATCTAATCCAGCTTACATCGAAGGCTAGCCTTGACATCGAGATAATGAAATAAAACCAAGTACGAACAATCCAAACCATTAGTCAAAATTCGAAGTCCTAAAAAAACGGTCGAGACAAAATAGTGTAATCCGCAAATGGACTGTTCACCGTGTACAAAATACACGACAAACAGTGGTAACAGGTATCTAGAAGAGTAAGCTTACCCTGCCTGGCGCCACACCGGCCATAGCTGCATCCAAACTATTAGACGAAATCTAAATAAAATATCATGATTGGCCAATGGACTATCGGTATGTAAAATAAACATGATGAACAGTGTTAACGATGTAGTAGACAGACATAAATAGAGAGTTAATATACGAATCAATTAAATATATCTTGAATAATAGTCGAGAGAGACATGTTATATTTACCAATCAAGTCAATATGGCGGCCATAAAACTTTTTATAATAATAATAATAACTAGACCTGCAGACCTGCAGTGCTGAATCGGGTTTCAGGAATCAGACAGGAAGTGCGTCATACAATAGCCGATCCATCGAGCTACCAAACGATACTGTAGTTGTTATGATTCAGTGACACCCTTTATCAGATTTGTAAAAGTAATATATGCTTGCAAATACACCGGTCAAAATTTTAAAATCTGGCAAAATTACTTCACTTCCGGTGCCAAAAGAAATCATTATCGGTAACAAATAAGTTGAGATTTCGCAATTGAGAATTGTTTTATACATATCAGGCAATAAATAATAAACTTGGAACCCATAAACTGAAATTAAAAGGTAAAAAAACTTAAAAAGTGATCCTTAGAAAATTGGTTATTTCTCGACAAGGGAACATGCTAGAAGCAATTTTTTGATATCAGTATGATTATATTGATCCAATCTAAATGGCCATTAGAATCAAACGTTATAACGTTAAACAAATAACAAATATAACTCACTTCAAAAAAATATTTGTTTTGAAGTCTAAAAATACGGTTTTTGCAAAAAAGACATTACTTCCGGTGATAAGAAAAATCTTAAATTAGTTTAATGCAATCATAAATGGCATAATGGTGAAAATTGTATGAAAATTGAATAATAATTGACACTTTTATAGACCAAAAAGCGTGAAAAGTGACTTGTAGAAAATCGTCTATTTCTCGGCAACCGTACAAGTTAGAAACTTTTTTGTGGTATCTGTATGATCGTATGGGTTCATGCTATTCGGTGATGGGATTCAAATATCATAATTTTAAAAATGTTCTAAAAAAGACACATTTGAATATAATATTTGTTTTTTAGGTTAAAAATACAGTTTTTGCCAAAATGACGTCATTTCCGGTCACAGTGAAACTGTAAAATTGGTTTAAACTAGTCTAAATTGGCATTAAGCATCGAATGAAAACAACATATTGAAAATCGGATAATAATTTACTCTTTTATAGGCAAAATAACGTGAAAAGTGATGCATGCAAAATTGAATATTTTTCGGCAATTGCTCATATTACGAACTATTTTTTGCATACATTCTGCTCGTCTGGATTATTACTACGAGTTTATGAAAGTTACGAATAAATATTTCAAAATATGAAGACGTTGAATGGGTTGTAAATAACTGATTGTTACACTTTTTTTTTACATTTATTCGAAATTGCCCGAAAATGAAATTGAAATTAAAAAATCTGAGCTAACGATTTGTGCCCCTTTACAGCGCGCATCCTTTTTGCTATATCAGATTTCGAAAAAAATAATATTTGCTTTCAAAAAGTGGTACTGAACTGTCAAAATTGTAGTTTTTGTTAATATTACGCCACTTCCGTTGCGTGCAGAAAAAATTCACGGTAACAAAAAAAATTACAATTGATACCACGGAGCATATGCACTTTGTTTTATACAAATCGAACAATAAATAATTAATCTAGGTACGAAAAACTAAATTAGCCAATGGCGACTAAAGAAAATTACTGAGACAAAATTCTTTCTCACTTCTGCTCAAGTAGGGTGATACTTTAACTCTGTGTGAACTACCATCAAAAAATATTCTTAAATAAAAAAGTTTTCTGTAAAAATGTAAAAAAAATTCAAAATATCGGAGATTTTTTCGACTACTTCCGGTTTTTCGATCATTGTCGGAATAGCTTTAACAAGTTGATTAGATACTTAACTTCCTGTACCAGAAATGTCAGAAACATTCATTGAGTAATTTTCGAAAAAAAGATAAATAAAAGAGCATTTTCAATAATTTAATGATTTTTCAACTTTTTTCAAAGATTGAGGTCATTTTTGGACCACCTATAATATTGCAACGCTTAAATTATTAAATGCACACGCTAGGCCACCGATAGGACTCTGAGTAAAAAATATTTAAGAAAAATCGTAGGCGTCGTTTTCGAGAAAAAATCGTCTCAGAATGCTCCAAAACGGAAAATACTTAGTTTTCGGCGTACCATAATTTATTTCCTAAGAATCAAATTCGTGTTATTTAGATGTTATACGATCGTCTATTAATGGAACTATCCAACGACACTTTAATTGTTTTGGTCCGCTAATATGTGACGGAGAATTCGAACTTTTGGCAAGAGCTCCAATTTTTTTTCATCTTTTTTACATTTTTCGTCGTTTTTTGAACTACTTCCGGTATACGAATCATTGTCGAGTAGTTTTCGCATCCAGTTTTGGAGTTTGCATGGGACCAGGGCTCTCTAATGATATACGACACTATACGATCAAATAAAATACTTCTGAGAAATCCTATGTTCAAAAGTGTTAAAAATGTCAAAATGTCAAAATATTGAAAATTAAATTTCAATAACTGCATACATATTATACATCATTAGAATCGTAATTAGGTCAGCTTTTTAAATATATATCTTTTTTTTGAAAATCTCTAAAAATAAAAAAATAGTAGAGCATTTTCACAAATTTCACGATTTTTTTACTTTTTTCAATTTTCAGTGCCTTTTTTGTCTTATTCCAATTATACGAAGGTCTTAATGGATGGATCCATGCTAAAGACTATCGGAAGGACCATCGATAGATCAAGTTTAAGAAAAATCGTTGGAGCAGTTTTCGAGATAAAGGCGTCCAAAAACGTTCCAAATCAAAAAATGCTTGATTTTCAGCGTGTCATATTTTACTTCCGGATCATCGTATCTGTATGAATTGGGTATCATACAATACTCCAATTCCGATGTAAACCAACGATACCTTAATCCATTTGATCGGTTGATATGGGACGAAGAAATCACGTTTTTCCCAAAGACCCCATTTTTTGAGTTTTTTTTCAAAAAATCAGACATTATTTCGACTACTTCCGGTTTACGAATCGTTGTTGAAATTGCTTTATGCAACTGTCTGACTATATGGCTTTATGTTCCAGAGGTTTCAGAAATATCGTTTTATCCTTTCCAAAAAATATATGGGTTACCAAATGGGCTTCAGGAATCCAAAAATGTAGGTCAAATTTGCAAATTTTGAAAAATAACAAAAATTGTCTCGTAAACAACATCTTTTCAATTTTCGAACGATAGAAGTCATAGACAAATGTTCGAAATTGAAAAATGTGAGATAACCATTATCTCGCAAAAGATTCAGGGTTTCCGAAAATGTCATTTGATTAAAAATGGGTAAAGAATTGACGAAATTATGGCCGATTTTCAATATCATGACAACGTACAAAGTTCGGCCACTTCCGGTATGCGCAGAAGTTTGAAAAATAGTTTATGCACTAGCCACCGCATGTTTTCCCGATAGAAAAGTTTGTTCCAGATCGATATCTGTTTTCGATCATGGAGAAATAGGCTCCCGCGGAAAAAAATAATAATAACTAGAGCTGCATAGCAGTGCTGAATCGGCTTTCAGGGTCCTTTATATCATTGCCATGCTTTTAAATTTACCTTTATACTCTAAACGACCGATAGGACTCGGGGTAACAGAAGTTTAAGAAGTCAAATAGAAGTAGTTTTCGAGATAAACGAGTCTGAAAAGGCTCCAAAAAAAAAAGAGGAAAATACTACATTTTCGGCATCTCATAATCTATTGCCTAACCATCGAATTTGTATCATTCTGATATCATATAAAAGTCCACAAAGGAAAATACTAGATCTTCAGCGTCCCGTAATATTTGTCATTGAACACGCCATCTTGAGTCGGATCGCGCAAAATCTAATTTTGGAGTAGAGGCAAATTAGTAAAAATATTGATGATATGTTCTCAAAAATGAGTCTATAAATATACTATCTATCGACACAAAAGATCAAAATAGCAATAAAAGATTTTAGAACACCTTTATTTGAACGTTTTGTAAGAGTACCGTATTTTTAAATCTGTCCTATTTCTTAAAATTCTCGGCGAAATTAGTTATGTTTCTTCGCTCGCTATGAAACGACCTCTGCAGACCTGCAGTGCTAAATCGGCTTTCAGGAATCAGACAGGAAGTGCGTCATACAATAGCCGATCCATCGAGCTACCAAACGATACTGTAGTTGTTATGATTCAGTGACACCCTTTATCAGATTTGTAAAAGTAATATATGCTTGCAAATACACCGGTCAAAATTGTAAAATCTGGCAAAATTACTTCACTTCCGGTGCCAAAAGAAATCATTATCGGTAACAAATAAGTTGAGATTTCGCAATTGAGAATCGTTTTATACATATCAGGCAATAAATAATAAACTTGGAACCCATAAACTGAAATTAAAAGGTAAAAAAACTTAAAAAGTGATCCTTAGAAAATTGGTTATTTCTCGACAAGGGAACATGCTAGAAGCAATTTTTTGATATCAGTATGATTATATTGATCCACTCTAAATGGCCATTAGAATCAAACGTTATAACGTTAAACAAATAACAAATATAACTCACTTCAAAAAAATATTTGTTTTGAAGTCTAAAAATACGGTTTTTGCAAAAAAAACATTACTTCCGGTGATAATAAAAATCTTGAATTAGTTTAATGCAATCATAAATGGCATAAGGCATCAAATGGTGAAAATTGTAAGACAATTGAATAATAATTGACACTTTTATAGACCAAAAAGCTTGAAAAGTGACTTGTAGAAAATCGTCTATTTCTCGGCAACCGTACAAGTTAGAAACTTTTTTGTGGTATCTGTATGATCGTATGGGTTCATGCTATTCGGTGATAGGATTCAAATATCATAATTATAAAAATGTTATAAAAAAGACACATTTGAATAAAATATTTGTTTTTTAGGTTAAAAATACAGTTTTTGCCAAAATGACGTCATTTCCGGTCACAGTGAAACTGTAAAATTGGTTTACACTAGTCCAAATTGGCATTAAGCATCGAATGAAAAAAAGATATTGAAAATCGGATAATAATTTACTCTTTTATAGGCAAAATAACGTGAAAAGTGATGCATGCAAAATTGCATATTTCTTGGCAATTGCTCATATTACGAACTATTTTTTGCATACATTCTCCTCGTCTGGATTATTACTACGAGGTTATGAAAGTTACGAATAAATAGTTCAAAATATGAAGACGTTGAATGGGTTGTAAATAACTGATTGTTACACTTTTTTTTACATTTATTCGAAATTGCCCGAAAATGAAATTGAAATTAAAAAATCTGAGCTAACGATTTGTGCCCCTTTACAGCGCGCATTCTTTTTGCTATATCAGATTTCGAAAAAAATAATATTTGCTTTCAAAAAGCGGTACTGAACTGTCAAAATTGTAGTTTTTGTTAATATTACGCCACTTCCGTTGCGTGCAGAAAAAATTCAAGATAACAAAAAAAATTACAATTGAGACCACGGAGCATATGCACTTTGTTTTATACAAATCGAACAATAAATAATTAATCTAAGTACGAAAAACTAAATTAGCCAATGGCGACTACAGAAAATTACTGAGACAAAATTCTTTCTCACTTCTGCTCAAGTAGGGTGATACTTTAACTCTGTGTAAACTACCATCAAAAAATATTCATAAATAAAAAAGTTTTCTGTAAAAATGTAAAAAAAAATTCAAAATATCGGAGATTTTTTCGACTACTTCCGGTTTTACGATCATTGTCGGAATAGCTTTAACAAGTTGATTAGATACTTAACTTCCTGTACCAGAAATGTCAGAAACATTCATTGAGTAATTTTCGAAAAAAAGATAAATAAAAGAGCATTTTCAATAATTTAATGATTTTTCAACTTTTTTCAAAGATTGAGGTCATTTTTGGGCCACCTATAATATTGCAACGCTTTTATTATTAAATGCACACGCTAGGCCACCGATAGGACTCTGAGTAAAAAATATTTAAGAAAAATCGTAGGCGTCGTTTTCGAGAAAAAGGCGTCTCAGTATGTTCCAAAACGGAAAATACTTAGTTTTCGGCGTACCATAATTTATTTCCTAAGAATCAAATTCGTGTTATTTAGATGTTATACGACCGTCTATTAATGGAACTATCCAACGACACTTTAAATTGTTTTGGTCCGCTAATATGTGACGGAGAATTCGAACTTTTGGCAAGAGCTCCAATTTTTTATCATCTTTTTTACATTTTTCGTCGTTTTTTGAACTACTTCCGGTATACGAATCATTGTCGAGTAGTTTTCGCATCCAGTTTTGGAGTTTGCATGGGAACAGGGCTCTCTAATGATATGCGACACTATACGATCAAATAAAATACTTCTGAGAAATCCTATGTTCAAAAGTGTTAAAAATGTCAAAATGTCAAAATATTGAAAATTAAATTTCAATAACTGCATACATATTATACATCATTAGAATCGTAATTAGGTCAGCTTTTTAAATATATATCTTTTTTTTGAAAATCTCTTAAAATAAAAAAATATTAGAGCATTTTCCCAAATTTCACGATTTTTCGACTTTTTTTCGATTTTCAGTCCCTTTTTTGTCTTATTCCAATTATATAAAAGTCTTAATGGATGGATCCATGCTAAAGACTAGCGGAAGGACCATCGATAGATAAAGTTTAAGAAAAATCGCAGGAGCAGTTTTCGAGATAAAGGCGTCCAAAAACGCTCTAAATCAGAAAATACTTGATTTTCAGCGTGCCATATTTTGCTGCCTGATCATAGTATCCGTATGAATTGGGTATCATTCAGTGGTCCAATCACCGCTAGACCAAATGATACCTTAATTTGTTTAATCCGTTGATATCGGACGGAGAAATCGTGTTTTTACCCAAGACACCAATTTTTCACGTTTTTTTCAAAATATCGCATATTATTTCGACTACTTCCGGTTTACGGATTGTTGTTGAAATTGCTTTAAACAGTGGTTTGACAATATTGCTTCATGTATCAGGAATTTGAGAAACGTTGATCCGGCCGTAAAACGAAACTTAAGCTCACAAAATGTGAAGAAAATTCGAAAAAAATCGAAAAATAAAGGGCGATAACTCGGAATGAAACTTATATTATTTGAACCAGATTGCCTTCAGGTATCCAAAAATGTAGGTCAAATTTGAAAATTTTGAAAAATAACAAAAATTGTCTCCCAAATAAAATTTTTCATTTTTCGATCGCAAGAAGTCAGCGATGAAGTTTCGAAATATCGAAATTTTCAACTGCTATCGTCCGAGAAAAGACTCAAGGTTTCCGAAAATGTCATTTGTATGAAAATAGGTACAGAATTGACGAATCTACGGACGTTTTTTAATTTTTTGACACAGCACGAAATTCGACCACTTCCGGTCTGCGTAGAAGTTTCAAAAATAGTTTATCAAGTAGCCAACACATGGTTTCCTTATAGAGAATTAGGTCCCAGATCGGTATCTGTTACAGGCGCTGAGAAATAGGCTCCCCCGAAAAATAAAATAATAATAATAAACTAGATCTGCTACTGTCCCATGCAGATATGAAAGCTTTCATATTCATCGTCACGTGTCATTGATTGTATCAAATATCCTAAATAAAAGGATAAGAAGAAAAAATTATTAAAATTGGTCAAAAACTCGCGAAGTTACAAGTCTAAATATAGTATGAAACATTGCACCCAGGCATAACGATAATCTGAAAACTAAAGGGAAATAACTGAAACTTGTATTACTGTAATTAGACGGATGAGAAAATGGTATGAAAATGGCGGGAAAAAAAATTAAAAATGGCTGGTTGGACAGGCGACCTTACTCCTTGTCACGTACAACTCAATGACAGGCGCGCGTGCTAACCATTCAGCCACCCAACCCCCCTTTGAAATCAGACACGTGCAATATGTCATATAGGAAGAATAAGAAGTCGCTCACAACAAAATGGTAAATTAATGAGTTTAGGTCAAAAGGTTGAGCTACTGTTTTAGAGTACTTAATAGTTTTAAAGAGACACGTTAAGGGTTGTTCATAGTTAAATGAAAGTTTAATTTTAAATAAGACCAATAAAATTAGGATTTAATAATGCCAGACTAATATTTCCAATATGTTTGGTTATAAGTAGGAAATCGTGACGACTTCTTAAGCATGCTTTAAACAAAGGATCATGTTTGTTTAAACAAGAATGGCACTCTGCAATAAAAAAACTGGCCAAAGCAAGATTTCTATGCAGAAATTAAATAATTGCTAGAACCAGAAAAATATTTATCCACTATAATAAATAAGCAACATAGAGAAAATGAAATGAAATTGAATGGGGTTTAACGTCCGACTGTTCTGTTCCTAAAATGGGCTAATGAAGACGGGCATATGCCATAAAGTGTGCAATGAGGGAAATTTTACCCGGGCAGCGGCGGTTACGGCCTACGAGGTTGGACAGGCGACCATACTCCTTGTCACGTACAACCAAGAAATCGAAACAACGCCAGTTGACTCAATGACAGACGTTATGATACAGAGCGCACGTGCTAACCATTCAGCCACGCAACCTCCCTAAAATCGGCAAATTGCTGACCTACAGTGAGAAACATTTCAACCGGGCCAAATTTTCTATTTTAACAGTTTAATTTCCACGGTACCTTTAGTTATCAACCGAATATTACAAAACTTTTAAAAATAAGCTCCCCCTGACCAGCTTAAGCGTTCGCAATAAACGTTTGCCCTTTAAAATCGGCAAATTGCTGACTTTAAAGTGAGAAACATTACAACCGGGCGAAATTTTCTGTTTACAGTACCTTTGATTACCAACCGATTATTACAAAACTTTAAAAATAAAAGAGAAATGCGGCCTAACGTCCATTCGACACAAACTAGGTCATTTCGGGACTAACATATGTTTTTAAATTTTATTTACCCCCCCCCCCCCCTTGCGCGTACTGGTCTTTAGCCGTTGTGAGGAAACCGAAGAACACGGAGAAAACCCACGAGGTTGGACATCATACACCATGTCACGTGCAACCTGGAGATCGAAACGACGCCCGTTGACTCAATGACAGACGTTACGATACAGTGCGCACATGCTAACCATTCAGCCATTCAGCCTCCCTGAATTCAGAAAATTGCTGACTTATAGCAAGAAACATTTCAACCGGGCGAAATTTTCTGTTTTAACAGTTTAATGTGCACGGTACTTTAATTACCAACCGATTATTACAAAACTTTTGAAAATAAGCTCCAACTGACCAGCTTAATCGTATGCAATAAACGTTTTCGCCTGAATTGAAAGTTCTGCACGGAGAAAGTTCATCTCGATTTCCCGGCGTGGTTCCCCTTGTGAGTGAGGCAGAACGGAGGGCCTGACAAGCACAGCTGTCTAGTCATTCGGATGGGACGAAAAACCAAGGTCCCGTGTACACATTGGAGTGCATGTAAAATATCCCTAAGCAGTTGGAATTCGATACTGTTGAATAAGCTCTATACGATGACTAAATGTGTAGATTGTAGTCACCCACACTGCATGATTCGCTTAACAATGAAAGGGTGCCGTTTTCAATGTTCGATCCTTTTGTTCTTCTACTCCTGATATGTTGGACTGTTGATCGATGGTTTCATATAAAAGACTACCAATAAGACTCTTTGTAGAAGAAGTTCCCAAAAAATATTATGTTGACTTTACGAGAAAGACCTCTAAACATGCTCCAAATTGTAAAAATACGACTTTTTGGATTTTCAATCTCTTTTTTTTCGGCTATCCCTGATATTTAGAAAAAATAATACAATGATTTCACACAAGAGCCTAGCTATTAGACTCTCTATTGACAAAAGTTTCACCGCCCTCCCTTCATTATAACCGAAGTTATCGTGCCCTAAAGAATCAACAAATTAGCATGCTTATCTCTGCTTACCCTAAGCAGAAAATGCTCATCTTTAAACTCAATCATAACATTGACCTAGTGAACGTCTACACCAAGTTTGAACATTCTAGCTTAATTAGAAGGAGAGTAATTGTGTTCCAAAGTCCCGACCCTTCAAATTGCTTCTATTTTTCATTTTCAATTCAAAATGGTGACCATCACGTGACCGAAATCAAAATTCTATTCGCGACATTTTTTAGGCCTTCCTACAAGGATTCAGAAAATATAACTCCCGAGTCTGTAAGTAAAATAGCAAAAAAGCCTTATTGATTTTTCACTTTTAAATATGGCGGCACTTCCGGTTCGATCGACAAACTCCATATTTTGTGTACAAATCAGTAATTACTTATCTAGTATCAAAAAAAAAAATCAGGTCATTCTGACCTATATTTCGATGATTTTTTTGAAAATTTTGATCCTTAATTTCGTCAAGGGGAGATAATTTAGAAAATTTCTAATTATATTTTTGAAGTCACATCGGTAAGATCTACTTAGATACTAAATTTCATGAATATCGTACAACTATTAAAGAAGTTGTCAAATTGGTCTAAACTTCCGGTTCGAAGTCACAGCGACGAATTTTCGAAATTCGAAAATGTGAAACTGCAGATGAAAATGATTTTTTTAAAGGTATTCAAAGAAAAAAGAATTAGTAAAATCGGTCAAAAAATAACAAAGTTACGACTATGCATTGCCATTTTTTTCGTTCGTAAAATTCGGTGATTTCGGATTCGTAAAACGTTTCGAAAATATATTTAATCAAGGTTCGCACCCCATTTTTGGGGGGGTAGGTCAAAATTTCAGAAAGATCCTATGGCTAGATTCTGAGAAATCCGATTTGCAGAAAAGACACACAAAAAAAAATAATAATAATAACTTTAACAGAAACAATAAGCTTTCATATGTAATATGAAAGCTTAATAATAATAATTTTAGTAATCACAATAGGCTTTCAGACGAAAGTCTGAAAGCCTAATAATAACTAGACCTGCATAGCAGTGCTGAATCGGCTTTCAGGGTCCTTTATATCATTGCCATGATTTTAAATTTACCTTTATACTCTAAACTACCGATAGGACTCGGGGTAACAGAAGTTTAAGAAGTGAAATAGAAGTAGTTTTCGAGATAAACGAGTCTGAAAAGGCTCCAAAAAAAGAGGAAAATACTACATTTTCGGCATCTCATAATCTATTGCCTAACCATCGAATTCGTATCATTCTGATATCATATAAAAGTCCAAAAAGGAAAATACTAGATCTTCAGCGTCCCGTAAAATTTGTCATTGAACACGCCATCTTGAGTCGGATCGCGCAAAATCTAATTTTGGAGTAAAATTTTGTTTTGAAGTCTAAAAATACGTTTTTGCAAATATGACATTACTTCCGGTGATAATGGAAATGTTAAATCAGATAATTGCAATCATAAATGGCATAAGGCATCACACGGTGAAAATTGTATGAAAATTGAATAATAATTGACACTTTTATAGACCAAAAAGCTTGAAAAGTGACTTGTAGAAAATCGTCTATTTCTCGGCAACCGTACAAGTTAGAAACTTTTTTGTGGTATCTGTAGGATGGTATGGGTTCATGCTATTCGGTGATGGGATTCAAATATCATAACTTTAAAAATATTATAAACAAATCTCATTTTAATAAAATATTTGTTTTTTAGGTTAAAAATACAGTTTTTGCCAAAATGACGTCATTTTCGGTCACAGTGAAACTGTAAAATTGGCTTAACCTAGTCCAAATTGGCATTAGGCATCGAATGAAATTTTTTTATTGAAAATCAGATAATAATTTACTATTTTATAGGCAAAATAACGTGAAAAGTGATGCATGCAAAATTGCATATTACGACCTATATTTGCATACATTCTCCTCGTCTGGATTATTACTACGAGTTTATGAAAGTTACGAATAAATAGTTCAAAATATGGAGACGTTGAATGGGTTGTAAATAACTGATTGTTACACTTTTTTTTACATTTATTCGAAATTGCCCGAAAGCGAAATTGAAATTAAAAGATCTGAGCTAACGATTTGTGCCCCTTTACAGCGCGCATCCTTTTTGCTATATCAGATTTCGACAAAAATAATATTTGCTTTCAAAAAGTGGTACTGAACTGTCAAAATTGTAGTTTTTGTTAATATTACGCCACTTCCGTTGCGTGCAGAAAAATTTCACGGTAACAAGAAAACTTAGAATTGAGACCACGGAGTATATGCACTTTGTTTTATACAAATCGAACAATAAATAATTAATCTAGGTAAGAAAAACTAAATTAGCCAATGGCGACTAAAGAAAATTACTGAGACAAAATTCTTTCTCACTTCTGCTCAAGTAGGGTGATACTTTAACTCTGTGTGAACTACCATCAAAAAATATTCTTAAATAAAAAAGTTTTCTGTAAAAATGTAAAAAAAATTCAAAATATCGGAGATTTTTTCGACTACTTCCGGTTTTTCGATCATTGTCGGAATAGCTTTAACAAGTTGATTAGATACTTAACTTCCTGTACCAGAAATGTCAGAAACATTCATTGAGTAGTTTTCGAAAAAAAGATAAATAAAAGAGCATTTTCAATAATTTAATGATTTTTCAACTTTTTTCAAAGATTGATGTCATTTTTGGACCACCTATAATATTGCAACGCTTTTATTATTAGATGCACACGCTAGGCCACCGATAGATAGGATTCTGAGTAAAAAATGTTTAAGAAAAATCGTAGGCGTCGTTTTCGAGAAAAAGGCGTCTCAGAATGGTCCAAAACGGAAAATACTTAGTTTTCGGCGTACCATAATTTATTTCCTAAGAATCAAATTCGTGTTATTTTGATGTTATACGATCGTCTATTAATGGAACTATCCAACGACACTTTAATTGTTTTGGTCCGCTAATATGTGACGGAGAATTCGAACTGTTGGCAAGAGCTCCATTTTTTTTCATCTTTTTTACATTTTTCTTCGTTTTTTGAACTACTTCCGGTATACGAATCATTGTCGAGTAGTTTTCACATCCAGTTTTGGAGTTTGCATGGGAACAGGGCTCTCTAATGATATACGACACTATACGATCAAATAAAATACTTCTGAGAAATCCTATGTTCAAAATTGTTCAAAATGTCAAAATGTCAAAATATTGAAAATTAAATTTCAATAACTGCATACATATTATACATCATTAGAATCGTAATTAGGTCAGCTTTTTAAATATATATATTTTTTTTTGAAAATCTCTTGAAATAAAAAAATAGTAGAGCATTTTCCAAAATTTCACGATTTTTTGACTTTTTTCAATTTTCAGTCCCTTTTTTGTCTTATTCCAATTATATAAAAGTCTTAATGGATGGATCCATGCTAAAGACTAGCGGAAGGACCATCGATAGATAAAGTTTAAGAAAAATCGCAGGAGCAGTTTTCGAGATAAAGGCGTCCAAAAACGCTCTAAATTAGAAAATACTTGATTTTCAGCGTGCCATATTTTGCTGCCTGATCATAGTATCCGTATGAATTGGGTATCATTCAGTGGTCCAATCACCGCTAGACCAAATGATACCTTAATTTGTTTAATCCGTTGATATCGGACGGAGAAATCGTGTTTTTACCCAAGACACCAATTTTTCACGTTTTTTTCAAAATATCGCATATTATTTCGACTACTTCCGGTTTACGGATTGTTGTTGAAATTGCTTTAAACAGTGGTTTGACAATATTGCTTCATGTATCAGGAATTTGTAAAACGTTGATCCGGCCGTAAAACGAAACTTAAGCTCACAAAATGTGAAGAAAATTCGAAAAAAATCGAAAAATAAAGGGCGATAACTTGGAATGAAACTTATATTATTGGAACCAGATTGCCTTCAGGTATCCAAAAATGTAGGTCAAATTTGAAAATTTTGAAAAATAACAAAAATTGTCTCCCAAATAAAATTTTTCATTTTTCGATCGCAAGAAGTCAGCGATGAAGTTTCGAAATATCGAAATTTTCAACTGCTATCGTCCGAGAAAAGACTCAAGGTTTCCGAAAATGTCATTTGTATGAAAATAGGTACAGAATTGACGAATCTACGGACGTTTTTTAATTTTTTCGAGAAAAAGGCGTCTCAGAATGGTCCAAAACGGAAAATACTTAGTTTTCGGCGTACCATAATTTATTTCCTAAGAATCAAATTCGTGTTATTTTGATGTTATACGATCGTCTATTAATGGAACTATCCAACGACACTTTAATTGTTTTGGTCCGCTAATATGTGACGGAGAATTCGAACTGTTGGCAAGAGCTCCATTTTTTTTCATCTTTTTTACATTTTTCTTCGTTTTTTGAACTACTTCCGGTATACGAATCATTGTCGAGTAGTTTTCACATCCAGTTTTGGAGTTTGCATGGGAACAGGGCTCTCTAATGATATACGACACTATACGATCAAATAAAATACTTCTGAGAAATCCTATGTTCAAAATTGTTCAAAATGTCAAAATGTCAAAATATTGAAAATTAAATTTCAATAACTGCATACATATTATACATCATTAGAATCGTAATTAGGTCAGCTTTTTAAATATATATATTTTTTTTTGAAAATCTCTTGAAATAAAAAAATAGTAGAGCATTTTCCAAAATTTCACGATTTTTTGACTTTTTTCAATTTTCAGTCCCTTTTTTGTCTTATTCCAATTATATAAAAGTCTTAATGGATGGATCCATGCTAAAGACTAGCGGAAGGACCATCGATAGATAAAGTTTAAGAAAAATCGCAGGAGCAGTTTTCGAGATAAAGGCGTCCAAAAACGCTCTAAATTAGAAAATACTTGATTTTCAGCGTGCCATATTTTGCTGCCTGATCATAGTATCCGTATGAATTGGGTATCATTCAGTGGTCCAATCACCGCTAGACCAAATGATACCTTAATTTGTTTAATCCGTTGATATCGGACGGAGAAATCGTGTTTTTACCCAAGACACCAATTTTTCACGTTTTTTTCAAAATATCGCATATTATTTCGACTACTTCCGGTTTACGGATTGTTGTTGAAATTGCTTTAAACAGTGGTTTGACAATATTGCTTCATGTATCAGGAATTTGTAAAACGTTGATCCGGCCGTAAAACGAAACTTAAGCTCACAAAATGTGAAGAAAATTCGAAAAAAATCGAAAAATAAAGGGCGATAACTTGGAATGAAACTTATATTATTGGAACCAGATTGCCTTCAGGTATCCAAAAATGTAGGTCAAATTTGAAAATTTTGAAAAATAACAAAAATTGTCTCCCAAATAAAATTTTTCATTTTTCGATCGCAAGAAGTCAGCGATGAAGTTTCGAAATATCGAAATTTTCAACTGCTATCGTCCGAGAAAAGACTCAAGGTTTCCGAAAATGTCATTTGTATGAAAATAGGTACAGAATTGACGAATCTACGGACGTTTTTTAATTTTTTGACACAGCACGAAATTCGACCACTTCCGGTCTGCGTAGAAGTTTCAAAAATAGTTTATCAAGTAGCCAACACATGGTTTCCTTATAGAGAATTAGGTCCCAGATCGGTATCTGTTACAGGCGCTGAGAAATAGGCTCCCCCGAAAAATAAAATAATAATAATAAACTAGATCTGCTACTGTCCCATGCAGATATGAAAGCTTTCATATTCATCGTCACGTGTCATTGATTGTATCAAATATCCTAAATAAAAGGATAAGAAGAAAAAATTATTAAAATTGGTCAAAAACTCGCGAAGTTACAAGTCTAAATATAGTATGAAACATTGCACCCAGGCATAACGATAGTCTGAAAACTAAAGGGAAATAACTGAAACTTGTATTACTGTAATTAGACGGATGAGAAAATGGTATGAAAATGGCGGGAAAAAAAATTAAAAATGGCAGGTTGGACAGGCGACCTTACTCCTTGTCACGTACAACCGGGCATTTGAAAACACGCTAGTTAACTCAATGACAGGCGCGCGTGCTAACCATTCAGCCACCCAACCCCCTTTGAAATCAGACACGTGCAATATGTCATATAGGAAGAATAAGAAGTCGCTCACAACAAAATGGTAAATTAATGAGTTTAGGTCAAAAGGTTGAGCTACTGTTTTAGAGTACTTAATAGTTTTAAAGAGACACGTTAAGGGTTGTTCATAGTTAAATGAAAGTTTAATTTTAAATAAGACCAATAAAATTAGGATTTAATAATGCCAGACTAATATTTCCAATATGTTTGGTTATAAGTAGGAAATCGTGACGACTTCTTAAGCATGCTTTAAACAAAGGATCATGTTTGTTTAAACAAGAATGGCACTCTGCAATAAAAAAAACTGGCCAAAGCAAGATTTCTATGCAGAAATTAAATAATTGCTAGAACCAGAAAAATATTTATCCACTATAATAAATAAGCAACATAGAGAAAATGAAATGAAATTGAATGGGGTTTAACGTCCGACTGTTCTGTTCCTAAAATGGGCTAATGAAGACGGGCATATGCCATAAAGTGTGCAATGAGGGAAATTTTACCCGGGCAGCGGCGGTTACGGCCTACGAGGTTGGACAGGCGACCATACTCCTTGTCACGTACAACCAAGAAATCGAAACAACGCCAGTTGACTCAATGACAGACGTTATGATACAGAGCGCACGTGCTAACCATTCAGCCACGCAACCTCCCTAAAATCGGCAAATTGCTGACCTACAGTGAGAAACATTTCAACCGGGCCAAATTTTCTATTTTAACAGTTTAATTTCCACGGTACCTTTAGTTATCAACCGAATATTACAAAACTTTTAAAAATAAGCTCCCCCTGACCAGCTTAAGCGTTCGCAATAAACGTTTGCCCTTTAAAATCGGCAAATTGCTGACTTTAAAGTGAGAAACATTACAACCGGGCGAAATTTTCTGTTTACAGTACCTTTGATTACCAACCGATTATTACAAAACTTTAAAAATAAAAGAGAAATGCGGCCTAACGTCCATTCGACACAAACTAGGTCATTTCGGGATTAACATATGTTTTTAAATTTTATTTACCCCCCCCCCCCCCCTTGCGCGTACTGGTCTTTAGCCGTTGTGAGGAAACCGAAGAACACGGAGAAAACCCACGAGGTTGGACGTCATATACCATGTCACGTGCAACCTGGAGATCGAAACGACGCCCGTTGACTCAATGACAGACGTTACGATACAGTGCGCACATGCTAACCATTCAGCCATTCAGCCTCCCTGAATTCAGAAAATTGCTGACTTATAGCAAGAAACATTTCAACCGGGCCAAATTTTCTGTTTTAACAGTTTAATTTGCACGGTACTTTAATTACCAACCGCTTATTACAAAACTTTTGAAAATAAGCTCGTATGCAATAAACGTTTGGCCTGAATTGAAAGTTCTGCACCGAGAAAGTTCATCTCGATTTTCCGGCGTGGTTCCCCCTTGTCAGTGAGGCAGAACAGAGGGCCTGACAAGGACAGCTGTCTAGTCGTTCGGATGGGACGAAAAACCAAGGTCCCGTGTACACATTGGAGTGCACGTAAAATATCCCTAAGCAGTTGGAATTCGATACTGTTGAATAAGCTCTATACGATGACTAAATGTGCAGATTGTAGCCACCCACACTTGCATGTTTGCTTAACAATTAAAGGGTGCCGTTTTCAATTTTCGATCCTTTTATTCTTCTACTCTTGATATTTTGGACTGTTGATCGACGGTTTCATATAAAAGACTATCAATAAGACTCTTTGTAGAAGAAGTTCCCCAAAAATATTATGTTCACTTTAAGAGAAAGGGACCTTTAAAAATGCTCCAAATCGTAAAAATACGACTTTTTGGATTTTCGATCTCTTTTTTTCTGCTATCCCTGATATTCAAAAAAATGATACAATGATTTCACACAACAGGCTAGCCATTAGACTCTGTATCGGGTCACGAATTGTTCCACTGCTTCTCTAATTGCAGGTCGTAAAAGGCGACCAAAATTAGGGCAACGAAAAAGATTCATATGATATTCTTTAATATGTAACTAAATATTTCTTTATTTAAACAGTAGATTGGCTTAGTATGGAGTAGCTAACCATATTAATCAATCATACTTATACTTATGTTGTCTTGGTGACGATCAGATGAACATAATTGTATCAAAATTTTAATTCAAATAAACATATCATATGGATTTTCATCTTTGTTACATAAAAAAAAATATGAAGAATTTTTCTTTTCTTCTTTAACTCGAATCTTTGTACCTTTTTTTATACGCCCACATTTTTATGTGGACGTATATTGTCGTCGCCCCTGTCCGTCCGGACGTCCGTCCGTCCGTCCGTCCACAATTTGTTTGTGGACTCTCTACAGGTCACAATTCTTATCCGATTTTGACGAAACTTGAAATATAGGTTTATCCCCAAAAGATCTCGGCTGCTTTCGATATTGGCATGTATCGGATGAAAACTTCATGGATTATGGCCCCCTGATTGTACGAAAAATCACGTTTTTAGCTTGTGGACCGTATAGAGGTCACAATTTTGAACCGATTTTGATGAAACTTGACATGCATGTTTATAACCCAAAGATCTTGGTTCCTTTCGATATTTGCGCCTATCGGAATGTAATTTCCTGAATTATGGCCCCTGATTGTCCGAAAAATCACCCTTTTTATACGCCCACATTTTCATGTGGACGTATTATGTCGTCGCCCCTGTCCGTCCGGACGTCCGTCCGTCCGTCCGTCCGTCCGGACGTCCGTCCGTCCGTCCGTCCGTCCACAATTTGTTTGTGGACTCTCTACAGGTCACAATTCTTATCCGATTTTGACGAAACTTGAAATATAGGTTTATCCCCAAAAGATCTCGGCTGCTTTCGATATTGGCATGTATCGGATCAAAACTTCATGGATTATGGCCCCTGATTGTACGAAAAATCACGTTTTTAGCTTGTGGACCCTATAGAGGTCACAATTTTGAACCGATTTTGATGAAACTTGACATGCATGTTTGTAACCCAAAGATCTTGGTTCCTTTCGATATTTGCGGCTATCGGAATGTAATTTCCTGGATTATGGCCCCTGATTGTCCGAAAAATCACCCTTTTTAGCTTGTGGTCCCTCTGGAGGTCACAATTATTATTCGATTTAAAAAACCGTTTGATTATATCACCGTTACACCCTAAGGAAGGTTGAGTTCGAATTTCGGGAAAATCGGACGAAAATTGCCATACAAAATGGCCGCCGTTTGTACGCGAAGACAGTTAAAAAATGGTATATCAAGGTTGTGGACCCTGTGGAGGTCACAATTTTGATTCGATTTTGATGAAACTTGAAATTCATGGTTATAACCCAAAGATCTTGCTTCCTTTCGATATTTGCGCATATCGGATCGTAACTTCCTGAATTATGGCCCCTGATTATACGAAAAATCGCCTTTATTTTAGCTTGGAGGTCACAATTATTATTCGATTTAAAAAACCGTTTGATTATATCACCGTTACACCCTAAGGAAGGTTGAGTTCGAATTTCGGGAAAATCGGACGAAAATTGCCATACAAAATGGCCGCCGTTTATACGCGAATACTGTTAAAAAATGGTATATCAAGGTTGTGGACCCTGTGGAGGTCACAATTTTGATTCGATTTTGATGAAACTTGAAATTCATGGTTATAACCCAAAGATCTTGCTTCCTTTCGATATTTGCGCATATCGGATTGTAACTTCCTGAATTATGGCCCCTGATTATAAGCAAAATCGCTTTTTTTTTAGCTTGGAGGTCACAATTATTATCTGATTTAAAAAAACGTTTGATTATATTACCGTTACACCGTAAGGAAGGTTGAGTTCGAATTTCGGGAAAATCAGACCAAAATTGCCATACAAAATGGCCGCCGTTTGTACTCAAATACTGTTAAAAAATGGTATATCAAGGTTGTGGACCCTGTAAAGGTCACAATTTTAATTCGATTTTGATCAAACTTGAAATTCATGGTTATAACCCAAAGATCTTGGTTCTTTTCGATATTTGCGCATATCGGATCGTAACTTCCTGAATTATGGCCCCTGGTTATACGCAAAATCCCCCTTTCTTTAGCTTGTGGTCCCTCTGGAGGTCACAATTATTATTCAATTTAAAAAAACGTTTGATTATATCACCGTTACACTGTAAGGAAGGTTGAGTTTGAATTTCGGGAAAATCGGACCAAAATTGACAGACAAAATGGCCGCCGTTTGTACGCGAATACTGTTAAAAAAATGGTATATCATGGTTGTGGACCGTGTATAGGTCACAATTTTAATTCGATTTTGATTAGGAAGGTTGAGTTCTAATTTCGTGAAAATCATACAAAAATTGCCGGACGAAATGGTTGCCGTTTGTACGCGAATAGTATAAAAATATGGTATATCATGGTTGTGGACTCTCTACAGGTCACAATTCTTATCCGATTTTAATGAAAAGTCACATTTCTAGGTTGTGTACCGTCAAACCATAATCATTGTCGGTTTCGAATTTCATGAATATCAGACTGGAACTGACCAACTAAATGGCTGCTCCCAATACAATATGAAATACAGGACTTAAAGATGTAGGAAAAATCACTTTTGGTATTGCTTGTTCTCTATCCATCTCTCGAAAATGTGGGCGTATCCTGCCTGGCAGTGCCAGCCTATCTTTAGCTTGTGGTCCCCCTGGAGGTCACAATTATTATCCGATTTAAAAAACCGTTTGATTATGTCACCGTTACACCCTAAGGAAGGTTGAGTTCGAATTTCGGTAAAATCGGACGAAAATTGCCATACAAAATGGCCGCCGTTTGTACGCGAATACTGTTAAAAAATGGTATATCAAGGTTGTGGACCCTGTAGAAGTCACATTTTTTATTTGATTTTGATGAAACTTGAAATTCATGGTTATAACTCAAAGATCTTGGTTCCTTTCGATATTTGCGCATATCGAAACGTAACTTCCTGAATTATGGCCCCTGATTATACGCAAAATCGCCTTATTTTAGCTTGTGGTCCCTCTGGTGGTCACAATTATTATCCGATTTAATAAAACGGTTGATTATATTACCGTTACACCGTAAGGAAGGTTGAGTTCGAATTTCGGGAAAATCGGACCAAAATTGCCATACAAAATGGCTGCCGTTAGTACGCGAATACTGTTAAAAAATTGTATATCATGGTTGTGGACCCTGTAGAGGTCACAATTTTAATTCGGTTTTGATGAAACTTGAAATGCATGGTTATAACCTAAAGATCTTGGTTCCTTTCGTTATTTGCGCATATCGGATCGTAACTTCCTGAATTATGGCCCCTGATTGTCCGAAAAATCGCCTATGGTCCCTCTGGAGGTCACAATTATTATCCGATTTGAAAAAACGTTTGACTCTATCACCGTTACACCCTACGAAAGGTTGAGTTCGAATTTCGAGAAAATTGGACTATAATTGCCAGAAAAAATGGCCGCCGTTTGTACGCGAACAGTGTAAAAATATGGTATGTCAAAGTTGTGGACCCTGTAGAGGTGACAATTTTAATTCGATTTTGATGAAACCTGAAATGCTTGTTTATAACCTAAAGATCTTTATTCTTTTCGATATTTGCGCATATCAAATTGTAACTTAATGAATTATGGCCTTTGATTCTAGGAAAAATCACTTTCGGTATTGCTTGTTCTCTGTCTATCTCTCGAACAATTGTTATCTGATTTAAAAAAAAAACTCTGATTATATTACTGTTGCACCGTAAGGAAGGTTGAGTTCGAAATTTCGTGAAAATCGTACCAATATTGCCGGACGAAATGGTCACCGTTTGTACGCGAATATTGTAAAAATATGGTATATCATGGTTGTGGACTCTCTACAGGTCACAATTCTTATCTGATTTTGACGAAAAGTAACATTTCTAGGTTGTGTACCGTCACACCATAATCATTGTCGGCTTCGAATTTCATGAATATCAGACTGGAACTGACCAACAAAATGGCTGCTCCCAATACAGTATGAAATACAGGACTTAATGATGTAGGAAAAATCACTTTCGGTATTGCTTGTTCTCTATCCATCTCTCAAAAATGTGGGCGTATCCTGCCTGGCAGTGCCAGCCTATCTTTTGTAGTACAAATTAGTATACATAATGATTATGATTAATACATATAATATTATTTTTAAATTTAAAAAAAAAGAAAAAAAAAGAAACGAACTAAAGTCTAATAATTCATTAAGTTGAGGTAATTTTTTTTTTGTATTCTCCATAGATTAATGGAAATTAATATTCAATAATAATATGGCATAATTCAAATATCGAAACAGTTATCTTCCATATATGTTACAGTTTTCCTTTTCACAGCCAAGCGAGTTTGAAGCACCTCTTTACAACCATGTATTGTAAATATTTTTATTACGAGTTCCTAAATATGACTCTAGAATGATAATTCATCTTTATGCGTATGATTACTATGCCCCACCCCCACTATTTTTATCAAGTATTTTTGTTCAAACATTTTTATACGCCCACATTTTCATGTGGACGTATATTGTCGTCGCCCCTGTCCGTCCGTCCGTCCGAACGTCCGTCCGTCCACAATTGTTTAGCTTGTGGTCCCTCTGGAGGTCGAAATTGTTATCCGATTTAAAAACCGTTTGATTATATCACCGTTCCATGGTTATGAAGGTTGAGTTCGAATTTCGTGAAAATCGGACCAAAATTGACGGACAAAATGGCCGCCATTTGTACGCGAATAGTGTGAAAATATGTTATATCAAGGTTGTGAACAGTGTAGAGGTCACAATTTTGAACCGATTTGGATGAAACTTGAAATGCATGTTTATAACCCAAAGATCTTGGTTCCTTTCGATATTTGCGCCAATCGGATCGTAACTTCATGAATTATGGCCCCTGATTGTCCGAAAAATCGCCCTTTTTAGCTTGTGGTACCTCTGGAGGTCAAAATTGTTATCCGATTTAAAAAAAACGTTCGATTATATCACCGTTCTATGGTTATGAAGGTTGAATTCGAATTTCGTGAAAATCGGACCAAAATTGACGTACAAAATGGCCGCCATTTGTACGCGAATGGTGTGAAAATATGTTATATCAAGGTTGTGGACCTTATAGAGGTCACAATTTTGAACCGATTTGGATGAAACTTGACATGTATGTTTATAACCCAAAGATCTTGGTTCCTTTCGATATTTGCGCCCATCGGTTCGTAACTTCCTGAATTATGGCCCCTGATTGTCCGAAAAATCGCCCTTTTTAGCTTGTGGTCCCTCTGGAGGTCAAAATTGTTATCCGATTTAAAAAAACGTTTGATTATATTACCGTTTCATGGTTATGAAGGTTGAATTCGAATTTCGTGAAAATCGGACCAAAATTGACCGACAAAATGGCCGCCGTTTGTACGCGAATAGTGTGAAAATATGTTATATCAATGTTGTGGACCCTATAGAGGTCACAATTTCGAACCGATTTTGATGAAACTTGACATGCATGTTTATAACCCAAAGATCTTGGTTCTTTTCGATATTTGCGCCCATTGGATCGTAACTTCCTGAATTATGGCCCCCGATTGTCCGAAAAATTGCTTTTGTTCGCTTTTGGTCCCTCTGGAGGTCAAAATTATTATCCGATTTAAAAAAACATTTGATTATATTACCGTTCCATGGTTATGAAGGTTGAATTCGAATTTCGTGAAAATCGGACCAAAATTGACGGACAAAATGGCCGCCGTTTGTACGCGAATAGTGTGAAAATATGTTATATCAATGTTGTGGACCCTATAGAGGTCACAATTTCGAACCGATTTTGATGAAACTTGACATGCATGTTTATAACCCAAAGATCTTGGTTCTTTTCGATATTTGCGCCCATCGGATCGTAACTTCCTGAATTATGGCCCCTGATTGTCCGAAAAATCGCCCTTTTTAGCTTGTGGTACCTCTGGAGGTCAAAATTGTTATCCGATTTAAAAAAGATAGGTTGCCAGGCAACGAAACATACGCCCACAGCAGCTAAGTCGTCCGGGCAGTCAACAAGGGTTGTCGCATATTTTTACTTTTTTCGGTAATGAAACATTTGTAATACACTAAAAACTGATTAAGAGTAACAACTCATTATGTAATTATCAGAAAATCATTAGAATTTGATTGCTTTTTATAAAGTTTTACCCCACGCTAACAATTAGTATATACATGAAACATTTAATATCATGGATTTAGCTGTTCAGTTATCTAAATTCATTGAAAATCAAAATACTTGTTCGTTTCAACACCTTAAACTCTATGTATAAATCAATCGGATATTAACTTTGGTCTCTAGAGCGTCCACAAGATTTTTTGAGGTGATCAAGGGCCATAACTCTGGCACTAATTATCGGAAATCGCTGAAAATCAATAGGCATCTTCGTCTTATGACCTTAAACACTGTGTATAAATTTAAAGTCAATCGGATATTAACTTTGGCCTCTAGAGCCTCCACAAGATTTTTTGAAGTGATCAAGGGCCATAACTCTGGCACTAATTATCGGAAATCACTGAAAATCAATAGGATTCTTCGTCTTATGACCTTACACACTGTGTATAAATTTAAAGTCAATCGGATATTAACTTTGACCTTTAGACCGTCCACATGATTTTTTAAAGAGATCAAGGGCCATAACTCTGGCACTAATTATCGGAAATTGCTGAAAATCAATAGGCTTCTTCGTCTCATGACCTTAAACACTGTGTATAAATCTAAAGTCAATCGGATATTAACTTTGGCCTCTAGAGCGTCCACAAGATTTTTTGAGGTGATCAAGGGCCATAACTCTGGCACTAATTATCGGAAATCGCTGAAAATCAATAGGCATCTTCGTCTTATGACCTTAAACACTGTGTATAAATTTAAAGTCAATCGGATATTAACTTTGGCCTCTAGAGCCTCCACAAGATTTTTTGAAGTGATCAAGGGCCATAACTCTGGCACTAATTATCGGAAATCGCTGAAAATCAATAGGGGTCTTTGTCTTATGACCTCAAACACTGTGTATAAATTTGAAGTCAATCGGATATTAACTTTGGCCTCTAGAGCGTCCACAAGATTTTTTGAAGTGATAAAGGGCCATAACTCTGGTAGCTATTATCGGAAATCGCTGAAAAACAATAGGCTTCTTCGTCTCATGACCTTAAACGCTGTGTATAAATTTAAAGTCAATCGGATATTAACTTTGGCCTCTAGAGCGTCCACAAGATTTTTTGAAGTGATCAAGGGCCATAACTCTGGTAGTTATTATCGGAAATCGCTGAAAAACAATAGGCTTCTTCGTCTCATGACCTTGAACACTGTGTATAAATTTAAAGTCAATCGGATATTAACTTTAGCCTGTAGAGCGTCCACAAGCAATTGTGGACGCCGGACCGACGGACGGACCGACGGACCGACTGACGGACGGACGGACGGGGGCGACGACAATATACGACCACATTTCAATGTGGGCGTATAAAACACGTTTGATTAAATCACCGTTCTATGGTTATGAAGGTTGAATTCGAATTTCGTGAAAATCGGACCAAAATTGACGGACAAAATGGCCGCCGGTTGTACAAGAATAGTGTGAAAATATGTTATATCAATGTTGTGGACCTTATAGAGGTCACAATTTTGATGAAACTTTACATGTATGTTTATAACCCAAAGATCTTGGTTCCTTTCGATATTTGCGCCCATCGGATCGTAACTTCCTGAATTATGGCCCCTGATTGTCCAAAAAATCGCCCTTTTTAGCTTGTGGTCCCTCTGGAGGTCAAAATTGTTATCCGATTTAAAAAAACGTTTGAATATATCACCGTTCCATGGTTATGAAGGTTGAATTCGAATTTCGTGAAAATCGGACCAAAACTGACGGACAAAATGGCCGCCGTTTGTACGCGAATAGTGTGAAAATATGTTATATCAAGGTTGTGGACCTTATAGAGGTCACAATTTTGAACCAATTTTGATGAAACTTGACATGTATGTTTATAACCCAAGGATCTTGGTTCCTTTCGATATTTGCGCCCATCGGATCGTAACTTCCTGAATTATGGCCCCTGATTGTCCAAAAAAATCGCCCTTTTCATCTTGTTGTGCCTCTTGAGGTCACAATTATTATCTGATTTAAAAAAAAATGTTTGATTATAAAAACCAAACAAATTTTGATGATTTTCTGATAATTCCTTAATATGCGACAACTCTTGTTGACTGCCCGGACGATTTGGCTGCTGTGTGGGCGTATGTTTCGTTGCCTGGCAACCTATTTTTATTATATTTTAATGGTTATTATTTGTCATGTTTCTGATCATAGAATGGCTACTTTTGCGGACAAAAGATTTTTTCCTTTAGGACGGGAAGGTATTGTCATAGTGTGCAACAAAAATATAATTGTTGTACACTAACAATTAATTAATTAAATTAAAGATTAAGCCATTAGCTCGCTTTGAAATTGATAATCCCTCTTGTCCACTTAAACTTTGGTTATAATCCTCTCCATTAGAAACGGATTAAATACTTTAGAATGCACGCTAACCAAATCTATGGTAACCAAAATTAGGATATAAACCCAGAAACTCAAGAAGCATAATCATTATTATCTCTTGAGAAATTAAAGACAGCATGTGTTAACAATTTGTTCTTATTATTAGGTAACATTGTGAGAACTAGTGACAAATAACCCAAGGGTTGCGTCACATCCCAAGACAGAATAAGGGCACGCTCTCAGTACCATTGATTACCAACCGAATATTACAAAACTTTAAAAATAAAAGAGAAAGAGAGAAATGCGGCTTAACCTCCATTCGACACAAACGAGGTCATTTCGGGACTAACATGTCTTTTAATTTTATTTTTAAAAATTCCCTTGTGCGTACGGGTCTTTAGTCGTGGGAGGAAACCGAAGGACACGGAGAAAACCCACGAGGTTGGACACCATACTCCATGTCACCTGCAACCTTGAAATTCAAACGACACCGGTTGACTCAATGACAGACCTTACGATACAGCGCGCACATGCTAACCATTCAGCCATTCAGCCTCCCTAAAATCGGGAAATTGCTGACTTATAGCAAGAAATATTTCAACCGGGCATTTCAATCGAAACAACGCCAGTTGACTCAATGACAGACGTTACGATACAGAGCACAGGTGCTAACCATTCAGCCACGCAACTTCCCTAAATTTGGCAAATTGCTGACCTACAGCGAGAAACATTTCAACCGGGCGAAATTTTGTATTTTAACAGTTTAATTTGCACGGTACCTTTAATTATCAACCGAATATTACAAAACTTTTAAAAATACGCTCACCCTGACCAGCTTAATCGTTCGCAATAAACGTTTGCCCCCTAAAATCGGCAAATTGCTGACTTTAAAGTGAGAAACATTACAATCGGGCGAATTTTTCTGTTTTATCAATTTTACAGTACCATTGATTACCAACCGATTATTACAAAACTTTGAAAATAAAAGAGAAACAGAGAAATGCGGCATTTCAATCGAAACAATACCAGTTGACTCAATGACAGACGTTACGATACAGAGCGCAGGTGCTAACCATTCAGCCACGCAACCTCCCTAAATTTGGCAAATTGCTGACGTACAGCGAGAAACATTTCAACCGGGCGAAATTTTCTATTTTAACAGTTTAATTTGCACGGTACCTTTAATTATCAACCAAATATTACAAAACTTTTAAAAATAAGCCCCCCCCCCCCGGGCCAGCTTAATCGTTCGCAATAAACGTTTGCCCTCTAAAATCGGCAAATTTCTGACTTTAAAGTGAGAAACGTTACAACCGGGCGAAATTTCCTGTTTTATCACTTTTACAGTACCTCTGATTACCAACCGATTATAACAAAACTTTAAAAATAAAAGAGAAAGAGAGAAATACGGCTTAACGTCCATTCCACACAAACTAGGGCATTTCGGGGCTAACATATGTTTGTTAATTTTATTTAAAATCTTCCCACGAGGTTGGACACCATACTCCATGTCACGTGCAACCTTGAAATCGAAACGACGCCGGTTGACTCAATGACAGACGTTACGATACAGAGCGCAGGTGCTAACCATTCAGTCACGTAACCTCCCTAAATATGGCAAATTGCTGACCTACAGCGAGAAACATTTCAACCGGGCGAAATTTTCTATTTTAAGAGTTTAATTTGCACGGTACCTTTATTTATCAACCGAATATTACAAAACTTTTAAAAATAATCCCCCCTCCCCCTGACCAGCTTAATCGTTCGCAATAAACGTTTGCCCCCTAAAATCGGCAAATTGCTGACTTTAAAGTGAGAAACATTACAATCGGGCTAATTTTTCTGTTTTATCAATTTTACAGTACCATTGATTACCAACCGATTATTACCAAACTTTAAAAATAAAAGAGAAAGAGAGAAATGCGGCTTAACGTCATTTCGGGACTAACATATATTTTTTAAATTTTAGTTAAAAACTTCCCTTGCGCGTACGGGTCTTTAGCCTTGGGAGGAAACCGAAGGACACGGAGAAAACCCACGAGGTTGGGCACCATACTCCATGTCACGTGCAACCTGAAAATCGAAACGACGCCGGTTGACTCAATGACGGACGTTAAGATAAAGCACGCGTATGCTAACCATTCAGCCATTCAGCCTCCCTAAAATCGGGAAATTGCTGACTTATAGCAAGAAACATTTCAACCGAGCGAAATTTTCTGTTTTAACAGTTTAATTTGCACGGTACTTTAATTACCAACCAATTATTACAAAACTTTTGAAAATAAGCTGACCAGCTTAATCGTATGCAATAAACGTTTGGCCTGAATTGAAAGTTCTGCACCGAGAAAGTTCATCTCGATTTTCCGGCGTGGTTCCCCCTTGTCAGTGAGGCAGAACGGAGGGCCTTACAAGGACAGCTGTCTAGTCGTTCGGATGGGACGAAAAACCAATGTCCCATGTACACATTGGAGTGCACGTAAAATATCCCTAAGCAGTTGGAATTCGATACTGTTGAATAAGCTCTATACGATGACTATGCAAACCATTATTAATTGATGAATGTGTTAAAATGTACAAAATATACACAGTATTAATCTAAATCAATAACATAAATATTACAATTTTTTTAGATAGTTTTAAAATAGAAAACAAATAATTATATCAAATTAAACCTATTCAATTTCAATTAATATGAGGACTGGCTGCAAAGTTCTAAGCCTATGTGTGCAAGACCTATATAATGTTGATGTTTCCTTTTATTTTTCTATATAGTTTCCATCCAAGCTCAATTTTTTCATCAGTTATTTTCGGTTATTTTGGATTCGCAAAACGTTTTGAAAATATATTGATTCCAAGGTCACCACCCATTTTTGAAAGGAGGCTAACCAGAAATGTATTGATTTCCCAGATTTGAGACGAAATCGCGAAACTGCGATCTATTTGATTATTTTCAAGCTGTTAATCGGAGTTATTCACGCGAAAACAACTTAGTCGGCAGGGAAATCATCAAAGGCGAAATTTGAAATTTTTCAATTTTCAAATACCAAAAATTCGACAATGAGCCAGGCTATCCCCAAATGTATTAATTTCAAAGATAGGAAAGGAATTCAACAAACTACGGTCTATTCTGGTAATTTACATGCCCGTTAATGTCCATTTTTATACGCCCACATTTTCATGTGGACGTATATTGTCGTCGCCCCTGTTCGTCCGTCCGTCCGTCCGTCCGTCCGTCCGTCCGGACGTCCGTCCGTCCGTCCGTTCACAATTGTTTGTGAACAGTCTACAGGTCACAATTTTTATCCGATTTCAATGAAACTTAAAACATAGGTTTATCACCCTAAGATCTCGGTTCCTTTCGATATTGGCATGTATCGGACTGTAACTTCATGGGTTATGGCCCCTGATTGTACGAAAAATCACGTTTTTTAGCTTGTGAACAGTTTAGAGGTCACAATTTTGAACCGATTTGGACGAAACTTGAAATGCATGTTTATAACCCAAAGACCTTGGTTCCTTTCGATATTTGCGCCAATCGGATCGTAACTTCCTGAATTATGGCCCCTGATTGTCCGAAAAATTGCCCTTTTTAGCTTGTGGTAAAATTGTTATCCGATTTAAAAAAACGTTTGATTATATCACCGTTCCATGGTTATGAAGGTTGAGTTCGAATTTCGTGAAAATCGGACCAAAATTGATGGACAAAATGGCCGCCATTTGTACGCGAATAGTGTGAAAATATGTTAAATCAAGGTTGTGAACAGTGTAGAGGACACAATTTTGAACCGATTTGGATGAAACTTGAAATGCATGTTTATAACCCAAAGATCTTGGTTCCTTTCGATATTTGCGCCAATCGGATCGTAACTTCCTGAATTATGGCCCCTGATTGTCCGAAAAATTGCCCTTTTTAGCTTGTGGTCCCTCTGGAGGTCAAAATTGTTATCCGATTTAAAAAACCGTTTGATTATATCATTGTTCCATGGTTATGAAGGTCGCGTTCGAATTTCGTGAAAATCGGACCAAAATTGACGGACAAAATGGCCGCCATTTGTACGCGAATAGTGTGCAAATATGTTATATTAAGGTTGTGAACAGTGTAGAGGACACAATTTTGAACCGATTTGGATGAAACTTGAAATGCATGTTTATAACCCAAAGATCTTGATTCCTTTCGATATTTGCGCCAATTGGATCGTAACTTCCTGAATTATGGCCCCTGATTGTCCGAAAAAATGCCCTTTTTAGCTTGTGGTCCCTCTGGAGGTCAAAATTGTTATCCTATTTAAAAAACCGTTTGATTATATCACCGTTCCATGGTTATGAAGGTTGAGTATGAATTGTGTGAAAATCGGACCAAAATTGACGGACAAAATGGCCGCCGTTTGTACGCGAATATTGTGAAAATATGTTATATAAAGGTTGTGGACCTTATAGAGGTCACAATTTTGAACCGATTTTGATGAAACACATGTATGTTTATAACCCAAAGATCGTGGTTCCTTTAGATATTTGCGCCCATTGGATCATAACTTCCTGAATTATGTCCCCGGATTGTCATAAAAAATCGCTTTTGTTCGCTTTTGGTCCCTCTGGAGGTCAAAATTATTATCCGATTTAAAAAAACGTTTGACTATATCACCGTTACATGGTAATGAAGAGAGAGTTTGAACATCGTGAAAACCGGACTAGAATTGACGGACAAAATGGCCGCCGTTTGTACACGAATAGTGTGAAAATATGTTATATCAAGGTTGTCGACCCTATAGAGGTCACAATTTTGAATCGATTTTGATGAAACTTGACAGGTATGTTTTAAACCCAAAGATCTTGGTTCCTTTCGATATTTGCGTCCATCGGGTCATTACTTCCTGAATTATGTCCCCTGATTGTACGAAAAATCACCCTTTTTAGCTTGTGGTGCCTCTGGAGGTCACAATTATTATATGATTTAAAAAAAACGTTTGATTATAAAAACCAAACAAATTCTAATGATTTTCTGATAATTCCTTAATATGCGACAATTCTTGTTGACTACCCGGACGACTTGGCTGCTGTGTGGGCGTATGTTTCGTTGCCTGGCAACCTATTTTTCACTATTTCTGATATTCAATTCAATATGGTGACTATCCATTGACTTAAATCAAAATTCTACTGCCAACATTTTATAGCCATCCCTTAAAGGATTCAGAAAATATAACCCCCGGGTCTGTATGTAAAATAGCAAAATGGCGTTTGAGGTTTTTACATTTCAAGATGGTGGCACTTCCGGATTGAGCTACAAACTCCATTTTTTTGTGTACGAATCAGTGGTCTCGTAGCTAGTATCTAAAAAAAAATTCAAGATGATCTGACCTATATTTCGTCGATTTTTTTGAAAATTTCGATCCTCAATTTCTCCAAGGGGAGATAATTTAAAATAATTTTAAAGTCATTTTTGAAGTCGCATCGGTACGATCTTCTTACATTCCAAATTTCATAAAAATCGTTTATCTATTAAAGAAGTTGTCAAATTGGTCATAACTTCCGGAACGAAATCACAGCGACGAATTTTCGAAATTCGAAAATTTGAAATTGCAGGTGAAATTGATTTTCGTCAAGGTTTTCAGAGAATTTTTTTTTAATAAAATAGGTCTATCAATAACAAAGTTACGACTATGCATTGTTAATTTTTTTGTTCGTAAAATTCGGTGATTTCGAATTCGCAAAACGTTTTGAAAATATATTTAATCAACAGCCACCACCCATTTTTTTTTTTTGGGGGGGGGGGTTGGTAGGTCAAAGTTTCAGAAACATCCTATGGTTAGATTCTGTGAAATCTGATTTGCAGGACGAACACACACAAAAAAAATAACAATATTGGTGCCAGTCATTATCACATATGTGATAGAACGGATTAAACACTTTCCAAAGATAATATTAACATAGAGATCATCGCTACCATAGAGGAGTAATAAAGGATTCATGAATCGGAAGTGACGAACGCCAAAGGAAAACACGAGTTATCTCTCTATGTGAATGACTGAAGTGACGACTGATGACAGATAAACGGCCGAATTTCTGTTCACTAATAATTCCTTCGAAGACAAAAAGTTGTTATATGGGACCACAAGAGGTTATCTGACGATACAATAAAGTAATTAAGTGTCATAAGATAAGAGAACACGGGAAAAATAGAAATACTCCGTACAGCCCCTTGTTTTTATTCATTCTATAGGGGAGACTGGGGCACATTGAACCACTTTGTTCACATACATGTTTGAACTCATTTCATATCAAAGGTTTTTATTAGACGATCTCTTTATTTCGTGATCAAAATTTAAAAAAAAAATCAATATTCCCTCTTATATGGATCAAACCCCGGTTTATCGGGATTGTATAGATTAGACATATATGAACTTATTTCAAGTACAAGAATTTCCTAGGCTACGAAGTTAACATGTACGGAAATTTTTCTCCTTTAAGCGCTTTTTTGAAAAATTCACTGCCTAAGAAAATAATTGACACCATGTGGCTTATTGATGGAGAAAAGGGTCTAAGAAGTTATCTCACTTCTGTATAGTGTTGGGTTGTATAGTAATATTTATAAATGATATATCCATGGTGGTTCAATGTGCCCCGGTCTCCCCTACCTTATAAAAACATGGTAATGCACGGACTTTTAATCTGTTTTTCTTTCGTGTTCTCTTATCGAGGGGCAGTCAATTCTTTTTAGGAATTGTAAGATATTCTCTCACAGTGTCACACAGCAACTTTAGGTCTTCGAAGGAATTATTAGAGAGCAGAAATTCGGTTGTTTATCTGTCATCACTCGTCACTTCAGTCATTCACATAGAGAGTTAACTCGTGTTTTCCTTTGGCGTTCGTCACTTCCGATTCATGAATCCTTTATTACTCCCCTATGGTAGCGATGATCTCTGTGTTAATATTATATTTGGAAAGTGTTTAATCAGTTCTATCACATATGTGATAATGACTGGCACCAATATTGTCCTTTAACAGAAACAGTAATCACATATTCCAAAAAACATATTTACATCACTGTTATGTAGGTTTCAATGGATACAGTGATAGAATTCTGTAATATTCTTAATGTCAATATACAATTATGAATTATTTAGGCCTATTGCGTTGTTCCTGTGTGAGAATGCTTTGTCCAAATAAATTGAAATGGCTATAATTACCTCTCTATTGCTACTAGAGCACAAATTTGAGAAAATTTGCCTATTATTAAAGGTGTGAAATTTCATTGGAATATATGTACATCTTAAATCATTTAAATATTTACATTCAAGTACAAAATGAAACTAGACCTGCATGCAGGAATGACGGGTTTCACTGGTACCACGTTACCCTTGAACATATCACTTCCGGTGCCAAGTTACCCTTGAACATATGTCACTTCCGGTACCAACGAAAACACTAAACAGGGTTCCAAATAAAATGGACGCAGAATCAACCATATCCAGCAATATCAATTCATTTTTATACGCCCACATTGAAATGTGGTCGTATATTGTCGTCGCCCCCGTCCGTCCGTCCGTCCGTCGGTCCGTCGGTCCGTCCGTCCGTCGGTCCGGCGTCCACAATTGCTTGTGGACGCTCTACAGGCTAAAGTTAATATCCGATTGACTTTAAATTTATACACAGTGTTTAAGGTCATGAGACGAAGAAGCCTATTGATTTTCAGCGATTTCCGATAATTAGTGCCAGAGTTATGGCCCTTGATCACTTCAAAAAATCTTGTGGACGCTCTAGAGGCCAAAGTTAATATCCGATTGACTTTAAATTTATACACAGTGTTTAAGGTCATGAGACGAAGAAGCCTATTGATTTTCAGCGATTTCCGATAATAACTACCAGAGTTATGGCCCTTGATCACTTCAAAATATCTTGTGGACGCTCTAGAGGCCAAAGTTAATATCCGATTGACTTAAAATTTATACACAGTGTTTAAGGTCATGAGACGAAGAAGCCTATTGTTTTTCAGCGATTTTCAATAATAACTACCAGAGTTATGGCCCTTGATCACTTCAAAATATCTTGTGGACGCTGTAGAGGCCAAAGTTAATATCCGATTGACTTTAAATTTATACACAGTGTTTAAGGTCATGAGACGAAGAAGCCTATTGATTTTCAGCGATTTCCGATAATTAGTGCCAGAGTTATGGCCCTTGAACACTTAAAAATATCTTGTGGACGCTCTAGAGGCCAAAGTTAATATCCGATTGACTTTAAATTTATACACAGTGTTTAAGGTCATGAGACGAAGAAGTCTATTGATTTTCAGCGATTTCCGATAATTAGTGCCAGAGTTATAGCCCTTGATCACTTCAAAAAATCTTGTGGACGCTCTAGAGGCCAAAGTTAATATCCGATTTACTTTAAATTTATACACAGTGTTTAAGGTCATGAGACAAAGAATCCTATTGATTTTCAGCGATTCCCGATAATTAGTGCCAGAGTTATGTCCCTTGATCACTTCAAAAAATCCTGCGGACGCTCTAGAGGCCAAAGTTAATATCCGATTTACTTTAAATTTATACACAGTGTTTAAGGTCATGAGACAAAGAATCCTATTGATTTTCAGCGATTCCCGATAATTAGTGCCAGAGTTATGTCCCTTGATCACTTCAAAAAATCCTATGGACGCTCTAGAGGCCAAAGTTAATATCCGATTGACTTTAAATTTATACACAGTGGATGCTCTAGAGGTCAAAGTTAATATCCGATTGACTTCAAATTTATACAGTGTTAACAGTCATGAGACTAAGTCGTCTATCGATTTTCAGTGATTTTCAATAATTGCTGCAAGAGTTATGGCCCTTGATCACTTCGAAAAAATCCTGTGGAAGCTCTAGAGGCCAAAGTTAATATCCGATCGACTTTAAATTAACACACAGTGTTTAGGGTAATGAGACGAAGAAGCCTATTGATTTTCAGAGATTTAAAATAATTATTGCCAGAGTTATCTCCCTTGATAACTTCAAAAAATCTTGTTACGCTATAGAGGCTAAACTTATCATCCGATTGACTTTAGATTGATACACAGAGTTTAAGGTGTTGAAACGAACAAGTATTTTGATTTTCAATGAATTTTAATAACTGAACAGCTAAATCCATGATATTAAATGTTTCATGTATATACTAATTGTTAGTGTGGGGTAACACTTTATAAAAAGCAATCAAATTCTAATGATTTTCTGATAATTACATAATGAGCCGTTACTCTTAATCAGTTTTTAGTGTATTACAAATGTTTCATTAGCAAAAAAAGTAAAAATATGCGACAACCCTTGTTGACTGCCCGGACGATTTAGCTGCTGTGGGCGTATGTTTCGTTGCCTGGCAACCTATCTTATACATTTGTTACTTGTAAATGATCTTGACAAATTTACATTACTTCCGGTGTTAATGAAAATGTTCAATTAGTTTTATGAAATCAGAAATGGCATAGATATCATATAGTGAAAATTTTTTTGTAAATCGAATAATAATTGGCACTTTTAAAGACCAAAAAACTTGATAAGTGACTTGTAGAAAATCGGCTATTTCTCTGCAACCGTACAAGTTAGGAACCATTTTATGTTATCTGTATGATCGTATGGGTTCATTCTATTTGTTGATTGGCATCAAATATCATAATTTGAAAAGGATTTCAAAACAGACTCATTTGAATAAAGTATCGGTTTTGAAGGCTAAAAATACAGTTTTTGCCAAAATGACGTTACTTCCGGTGATTATGAAAATCTTAAATTACTTGTATGAAATCCTAAATGGCATTAGGTATAACTTGGTGTAAAGTTTATGAAAATCGAATAATAATTGACACTTTTATGGCCCCAAAACCTTCAAAAGTGACCTGTAGAAAACCGTCTATTTCTCGGCAACCGAAAAAGTTAGAAACAATTTGATGATATCTATATGAATATATGAGTTGTGTTTATATGTGAATTTAAACCAAAAGTTAAAATTATTAATACGTATTAAATAATTTATTCATAAATAAAAAAGGTTTTCAAAATATCGCACATTTTTTCGACTACCTCCGGTTTTACGATCGTTGTTGTGATAGCTTTACGAAGTTCTTTGGATACCTAACTTTCTGTACCAGAAGTTTCGGAAACATCCATTGAGTAGTTTTGGAAAAAAAGATAAATTAAAGAGCGTTTACAAAAATTTAACGATTTTGATGCCATTTTTGGACCACCTATATTATTTCAATGCTTTTCATTTTGGATTCACTATATAGAGAACCGATAGGACTTTGAGTAAGAAAAGTTTAAGAAAAGTTTGCGGCGTCGTTTTCGAGAAAAGGGCGTCTCAGAATGTTGATAAATCGGAAAATACTAGATTTTTGGCATACAATAATTTATTTCCTTACAATCGAAATCGTATTATTTAGATACCATATGATGGTCCATTAATAGGGCTATCCAACGACACTTTAGTTCTTTTGGTCCGCTATTACCTAAGGGAGAAATCAAGTTTTATTTTTTGAATACTTCAGGTATGGTTATTATTGTCGGAATAGTTTTAATAGCCGGTTTGGGCACTAAGATAGCCACAGGGCTCTGTAATGATATATTACATTATCTGATCTGATAAAATGTCCCTGAGAAATCCTATGTTCAAAAATGTAAACAATTTAAAATATCTAAAATTAAATTTCAATAACTACATACATATTATACATCGTTAGAATCGTAATTAGGTCAGCTATCTGAATATACAAGCTTTTTTTGAAAATCTCTTAAAAAATAAAAAAAATAGCAGAGCATTTTCCAAAATTTCACGATTTTTAGACTTTTTTCGATTTTCAGTCCGTTATTTCACCTATTCCAGATATTTCAAAGTCTTATTGGATGCCTTCATGCTAAATACCTCCGAAAGGATTGTCGATAGAAAAAATTAAAAAAAACGTTGCGGTTAAGTTTTCGAGATACAGGCATCTAAAAATGCTAAAAATCAGAAAATACTTGATTTTCAGCCTGCCATATTTTGCTGCCTGATCATAGTATCCGTATGAATTGGGTATCATACGATAGTACAATCCTAGTTTAGTCCAATGGTACCCCAATTTCTTTAATTCATTGATTTCAGTCCGTTATTTCACCTATTCCAGATATTTCAAAGTCTTGTTGGATGGCTTCATGCAAAATACCTCTGAAAGGACTATCGATAGAAAAAAATTAAAAAAAAGTTGCTGTTATGTTTTCGAGATACAGGCTTCCAAAAATGCTAAAAATCAGAAAATACTTGATTTTCAGCGTGCCATATTTTGCTGCCTGATCATAGTATCGGTATGAATTGTGTATCATATGATAGTACAATCCTAGTGCAGTCCAATGGTACCCTAATTTCTTTAATCCATTAATATCGGGCGGAGAAATCACGTTTTTCCCAAAAATACCCATTTTTTGCATTTTTTTCAAAATATCAGACATTATTTCGACCACTTCCGGTGTACAGATTATTGTTGAAATTGCTTTATTCCTTGCTATGGTCATTTGGCTTCATGCCTTAGAAGTTTCAGAAACGTCAATTCGGCCATAAAACGAAACCCGAGCTCACAAAATGGGTAGAAAATTCGAAGAAAATCGAAAAATAAAGGGCGATAACTCTAAACGAAACTTATATTACTGGAATCGGATGGACTTCAGGTATCCAAAAATGTAGGTCAAATTTCAAAATTTTCAAAATAACAAAAATTGTCTCTCAAACAACATTTTTCATTTTTCGATCGTAAGAAGTCAGCGATGAAGTTTCGAAATATCGAAATTTTCAACTGCTATCGTCCGAGAAAAAACTCATGGTTTCCGAAAATGTCATTTGTATGAAAATAGGTACAGAATTGACGAATCTACGGCCGTTTTTATACGCCCACATTGAAATGTGGTCGTATATTGTCGTCGCCCCTGTCCGTCCGTCCGTCCGTCCGTCCGTCCGTCCGTCCGTCCGTCCGTCGGTCCGTCGGTCCGGCGTCCACAATTGCTTGTGGACGCTATAGAGGCTAAAGTTAATATCCGATTGACTTTAAATTTATACACAGTGTTTGAGGTCATAAGACGAAGATGCCTATTGATTTTCAGCGATTTCCGATAATAACTACCAGAGTTATGGCCCTTGATCACTTCAAAAAATCTTGTGGACGCTCTAGAGGCCAAAGTTAATATTCGATTGGCTTTAAATTTATACACAGTGTTTACGGTCATAAGACGAAGAAGCCTATCGATTTTCAGCGATTTCCGATAATTAGTGCCAGAGTTATGGCCCTTGATCACTTCAAAAAATCTTGTGGATGCTCTAGAGGCCAAAGTTAATATCCGATTGACCTTAAATTTATACACAGTGTTTAAGGTCATAAGAAGAAGAAGCCTATTGATTTTCAGCGATTTCCGATAATTAGTGCCAGAGTTATGGTCCTTGATCACTTCAAAATATCTTGTGGACGCTCTAAAAGCCAAAGTTAATATCCGATTGACTTTAAATTTATACACAGTGTTTAAGGTCATAAGACAAAGAAGCTTATTGATTTTCAGCGATTTCCGATAATTAGTGCCAGAGTTATGGCCCTTGATCACTTCAAAAAATCTTGTGGACGCTCTAGAGGCTAAAGTTAATATCCGATTGACTTTAAATTTATACACAGTGTTTGAGGTCAGAAGACAAAGAAGCCTATTGATTTTCAGCGATTTCCGATAATAACTACCAGAGTTATGGCCCTTGATCACTTCAAAAAATCTTTTGGACGCTCTAGAGGCCAAAGTTAATATTCGATTGGCTTTAAATTTATACACAGTGTTTACGGTCATAAGACGAAGATCAGCGATTGCCGATAATTAGTGCCAGAGTTATGGCCCTTGATCACTTTCAAAAAATCTTGTGGACGATTTAGAGAGCAAAGTTAATATCCGATTGACTTAAAATTCATACACAGTGTTTAAGGTCATAAGACGAAGAAGTCTATTGATTTTCAGCGATTTCCGATAATTAGTGCCAGAGTTATGGCCCTTGATCACTTCAAAAAATCTTGTGGATGCTCTAGAGGCCAAAGTTGATATCCGATTGACTTTAAATTTATACACAGTGTTTGAGGTTATGAGACGAAGAAGCCTATTGATTTTCAGCGATCTCTGATAATTGTTGCCAGAGTTATGGCCCTTGATCACATCAAAAAATCCTTTGGACGCTCTAGAGGCCAAAGTTAATATCTGATTGACTTTAAATTTACACACACTGTTTAAGGTCATGAGACGAAGAAGCGTACTGATTTTCATTGATTTCAAATAATTACTTCCATAGTTATCTACCTTGATCACTTCAAAAAACCTTGTGACGCTACAGATGCCAAACTTATCATCCGTTTGACTTCAGATTGATACACAGAGTTTAAGGTGTTGAAACGCACAAGTATTTTGATTTTCAATGAATTTTGATAACAGAACAGCTAAATCCATGATGTTAAATGTTTCCTATACTAATTGATAGCGTGGGGCAAAACTTTATAAAAAGCAAACAAATTCTAATGATTTTCAGATAATTACATAATGAGTTGTTTCATTACCAAAAAAAGTAAAAATATGCGACAACCCTTGTTGACTGCCCGGACGATTTAGCTGCTGTGGGCGTATGTTTCGTTGCCTGGCAACCTATCTTTTAATTTTTTGACACCGCACGAAATTCGACCACTTCCGGTCTGCGCAGAAGTTTCAAAAATAGTTTATCAAGTAGCCAACACATGGTTTCCCGATAGAGAATTAGGTCCCAGATCGGTATCTGTTACAGGCACTGAGAAATAGGCTCCGGCGAAAAAAAAAAAATAATAATAAACTAGATCTGCTACTGTCCCATGCAGATATAAAAGCTTTCATATTCACTGCCACTTCCTGTCACATGTCATGGGTCATATAAATAATCCAAAGAAAGAAAAAATAAATCATTAAAATCGGTCACAATCTATCGAAATTAATGTGATTTTTCACTCGTAAACAACTTTGTCGACACGAAAAACATCAAAAGCGAAATTCGAATTTTTGAAATATTCAAATAACAAAACCACCCGTATCCCGTCTATCCTGAAATTGAAATGTATTAAATTTTAGACATAGGAGACGCATTGAACATACTATGACCTATTGTGTTTCTGCTCTGACCGATTTTTAGGTTTTCCTTCAAGGGTATTAGAAAACGTAACTCCCATGTCTGTAAGTGCAATATCGCAAAAGATCTATTGTTTTTTCACGTTTCAAGATGGTGTCACTTCCGGTTCGATCGACAAACTCCATGTTTTGTGTACGAATCAGTAATTACTTGTCTAGTATCGAAAAAAAAATTAGGCCATTCTGACCTTTATTGCGACGATTTTTTTTAAAAATTTGATTCTTAATTTCAACAAGGGGAGATAATTTAGAAAATTTTAAAAGTCATTTTTCAAGTCGCATCAGTAATGTCTAGTTACATACTAAATTTCATGAAAATCATACAACTATTAAAGAAGTTGTCAAGTTGGTTTCAACTTCCGGTTCGAAATCACAGCGACGAATTTTCGAATATTACAAAACTTTTAAAAATAAGCTCCCCCTGACCAGCTTAATCGTTCGCAATAAACGTTTGCCCCTTAAAATCGGCAAATTGCTGACTTTAAAGTGAGAAACATTACAACCGGGCGAAATTTTCTGTTTTATCACTCTTACAGTACCATTGATTACCAACCGATTATTACGAAACTTTAGAAATAAAACAGAAAGAGAGAAATGCGGCTTAACGTCCATTCGACAAAAACGAGGTCATTTCGGGACTAACATATGTCTTTTAATTTTATTGAAAAATTTCCCTTGCGCGTACGGGTCTTTAACCGTGGGAGGTAACCGAAGGACACGGGGAAAACCCACGCGGTTGGACACCATACTCCATGTCACGTGCAACCTGGAAATCGAAACGACGCCGGTTGACTCAATGACAGACGTTACGATACAGCGCGCACATGCTAACCATTCAGCCATTCACCCTCCCTAAAATCGGAAAATTGCTGACTTATAGCAAGAAACATTTCAACCGGGCATTTCAATCGAAACAACGCCAGTTGACTCAATGACAGACGTTACGATACAGAGCGCAGGTGCTAACCATTCAGCCACGTAAGCTCCCTAAATTTGGCAAATTGCTGACCTACAGCGACAAACATTTCAACCGGGCGAAATTATCAACCGAATATTACAAAACTTTTAAAAATAAGCTTCCCCTGACCAGCATAATCGTTCGCAATAAACGTTTCCCCCTAAAATCGGCAAATTGCTGACTTTAAATTGAGAAACTTGACAACAGGGCGTACCATGGATTACCAACCGATTATTACAAAACTTTAAACATAAAACAGAAGGAGAGAAATGCGGATTAACGTCCATTCGACACAAACTAGGTCATTTCGGGACTAATATATGTTTTTTAATTTTATTTATAAACTTCTCTTACGCGTACTGGTATTCAGGAGTGGGAGAAAACCGAAGGACACGGAGAAAACCCACGAGGTTGGACACCATACTCCATGTCACGTGCAACATGGAAATCGAAACGACGCCGGTTGACTCAATGACAGACGTTACGACAACGCGCGCGTATGCTAACCATTCAGTCATTCAGCCTCCCTAAAATCGGGAAATTGCTGACTTATATCAAGCAACATTTCAGCCTGCGAAATTTTCTGTTTTAGCAGTTTAATTTGCACGGTACATTAATTACCAACCGATTATTACAAAACTTTTGAAAATAAGCTCCAACTGACCAGGTTAATCGTATGCAATAAACGTTTGGTGTGAATTGAAAGTTCTACACCGAGAAAGTTCATCTCGATTTTCCGGCGTGGTTCACTCTTGTCAGTGAGGCAGAACGGAGGGCCTGACAAGGACAGCTGTCTAGTCGTTCGGATGGGACGAAAAACCAAGGTCCCGTGTACACATTGAAGTGTACGTAAAATATCCCTAAGCACTTGGAATTCGATACTGTTGAATAAGCTCTATACGATGAATAATGTGCAAATTGTAGTCACCCACGCTGCATGTTTCGCTTAACAATGACAGGTTGCAGTTTTCAATTTTCGATCCTTTTATTCTTCTACTCCTGATATTTTGGACTGCTGGTCGATGGTTTCATATAAAAGACTATCGATAAGACTCTTTGTAGAAGAAGTTCCCCAAAAATATTATGTTGATTGAAGAGAAAAGGACCTTTAAAAATGCTCAAAATCGTAAAAATACGACTGGGTTTTCGATCTCTTTTTTTCTGCTATCCCTGACATTTAAAAACAATGATACAATGATTTCACACAACGGGCTAGCTATTAGACTCTCGATTGGCAGGAGTTTCACCACCCTCTCTTCATTATAACCGAAGTTATCGTGCCCTAAAGAATCAACAAATCAGCATATTTATCTCTGCTTACCCTAAGCAGAAAATGCTCATCTTTAAACTCAATCATGACATTGACCTAGTGAACGTCTACACCAAGTTTGGACATTCTAGCTTAATTAGAAGGAGAGTTATTGTGTTTCAAAGTCTCGGCCCTTCAAATTGCTACTACTTTTCATATTCACTTCAAAATGGAATCCATCAGTAGACCTAAATCAAAATTCTGCTCCCAGCGTTTTTTAGGCCAACCTAAAATTTTTCACGTTTCAAGATGGTGGCACTTCCGGTTCGATCGCCAAACTTCATATTTTGTGTACAAATCAGTAATTACTTATCTAGTATCCAAAAAAAAAATCAGGTCATTCTGACCTATATTTCGATGATTTTTTTGAAAAAATTGATCCTTAATTTCGTCAAGGGGAGATAATTCAGAAAATTTCTAATTATAATTTTGAAGTCACATGGGTAAGATCTACTTATATACTAAATTTCATGAAAATCGTACAACTATTAAAGAAGTTGTCAAATTGGTCTAAACTTCGGGTTCGAAATCACAGCGACGACTTTTCGAAATTCGAAAATGTGAAACTGCAGATGAGATTTATTTTTTTCAAGGTATTCAAAGAAAAAAGAATTAGTAAAATCGGTCAAAAAATAGCAAAGTTACGACTATACATTGTCAGTTTTTTCGTTCGTAAAATTCGGTGATTTCGAATTCGCAAAACGTTTTCAAAATATATTTAATCAACAGCCACCACCCATTTTTTTTTTTGGGGGGGGGGGGTAGGTCAAAGTTTCAGAAACATCCTATGGTTAGATTCTGCGAAATCCGATTTGCAGGGAAAAAAACACAAAAAAATAATAACTAGATCTGCTACTGTCCCATGCAGATATGAAAGCTTTCATATTCATCGTCACGTGTCATTGATTGTATCAAGTATCCTAAATAAAAGGATAAGAAGAAAAAATTATCAAAATTGGTCAAAAACTCGCGAAGTTACAAGTCTAAATATAGTATGAAACATTGCACCCGGACATAACAATAATCTGAAAACTAAAGGGAAATAACTGAAACTTGTATTACTGTAATGAGACGGATGAGAAAATGAAATGAAAATGGCGGGAAAAAAAATTAAAAATGGCAGGTTGGACAGGCGACCTTACTCCTTGTCACGTACAACCGGGCATTCGAAAACACGCTAGTTAACTCAATGACAGGCGCGCGTGCTAACCATTCAGCCACCTAACCCCCCTTTGAAATCAGACACGTGCAATATGTCATATAGGAAGAATAAGAAGTCGCTCACAACAAAATGGTAAATTAATGAGTTTAGGTCAAAAGGTTGAGCTACTGTTTTAGAGTACTTAATAGTTTTAAAAAGACACGTTAAGGGTTGTTCATAGTTTAATGAAAGTTTAATTTTAAATAAGACCAATAAAATTAGGATTTAATAATGCCAGACTAATATTTCCAATATGTTTGGTTATAAGTAGGAAATCGTGACGACTTCTTAAGCATGTTTTAAACAAAGGATCATAAACTGAATTATACAAGAATGGCACTCTGCAATAAAAAAACTGGCCAAAGCAAGATTTCTATGCAGAAATTAAATAATTGCTAGAACCAGAAAAATATTTATCCACTATAATAAATCAGCAACATAGAGAAAATGAAATGAAATTGAATGGGTTTAACGTCCTACTGTTCTGCTCCTAAAATGGGCTAATGAAGACGGGCATATGCCATAAAGTGTGCAATGAGGGAAATTTTACCCGGGCAGCGGCGTTACGGCCTACGAGGTTGGACAGGCGACCATACTCCTTGTCACGTACAACCAAGAAATCGAAACAACGCCAGTTGACTCAATGACAGACGCTATGATACAGAGCGCACGTGCTAACCATTCAGCCACGCAACCTCCCTAAAATTGGCAAATTGCTGACCTACAGCGAGAAACATTTCAACCGGGCCAAATTATCTATTTTAACAGTTTAATTTGCACGGTACCTTTAGTTATCAACCGAATACTACAAAACTTTTAAAAATAAGCCCCCCTGACCAGCTTAAGCGTTCGCAATAAACGTTTGCCCCTTAAAATCGGCAAATTGCTGACTTTAAAGTGAGAAACATTACAACCGGGCGAAATTTTCTGTTTTATCACTTTTACAGTACCTTTGATAAACAACCGATTATTACAAAACTTTAAAAATAAAAGAGAAAGAGAGAAATGCGGCGTAATGTCCATTCGACACAAACTAGGTCATTTCGTGACTAACATATGTTTTTTAATTTTATTTAAATACTCCCCTTGCGCTTACTGGTCTTTAGCCGTTGGGAGGAAACCAAAGGACACGGAGAAAACCCACGAGGTTGGACATCATACTACATGTCACGTGCAACCTGGAGATCGAAACGACGCTCGTTGACTCAATGACAGACGTTACGATACATCGCGCACATGCTAACCATTCAGCCATTCAGCCTCCCTGAATTCGGAAAATTGCTGACTTATAGCAAGAAATATTTCAACCGGGCGAAATTTTCTGTTTTAACAGTTTAATGTGCACGGTACTTTAATTACCAACCGATTATTACAAAACTTTTGAAAATAAGCTCCAACTGACCAGCTTAATCGTATGCAATAAACGTTTGGCCTGAATTGAAAGTTCTGCACGGAGAAAGTTCATCTTGATTTCCCGACGTGGTTCCCCGTTGTCAGTGAGGCAGAACGGAGGGCCTGACAAGCACAGCTGTCTAGTCGTTCGGATGGGATGAAAAACCAAGGTCCCGTGTACACATTGGAGTGCACGTAAAATATCCCTAAGCAGTTGAAATTCGATACTATTGAATAAGCTCTACATGATGACTAAATGTGTAGATTGTAGTCACCCACACTGCATGTTTCGCTTAACAATGAAAGGGTGCCGTTTTCAATTTTCGATCCTTTTGTTCTTCTACTCCTGATATGTTGGACTGTTGATCGATGGTTTCATATAAAAGACTACCAATAAGACTCTTTGTAGAAGAAGTTCCCCAAAAATATTATGTTGACTTTACGAGAAAGACCTCTAAACATGCTCCAAATTGTAAAAATACGACTTTTTGGATTTTCAATCTCTTTTTTTCGGCTATCCCTGATATTTAAAAAAAATGATACAATGATTTCAAACAACAGGCTAGCTATTAGACTCTCTATTGACAAAAGTTTCATCGCCCTCCCTTCATTATAACCGAAGTTATCGTGCCCTAAAGAATCAACAAATCAGCATGCTTATCTCTGCTTACCCAAAGCAGAAAATGCTCATCTTTGAAGTCAATCATGACATTGCCCCAGTGAATGTCTACACCAATTTTGAACATTCTAGCTTAATTAGAAGGAGAGTTATTGTGTTCCAAAGTCCCGGCCCTTCAAATTGCTTCTATTTTTCATTTTCAATTCAAAATGGTGACCATGACGTGATCAAAATCCAAAAGCTGTTCCGATAGATTTTTAGGCATTCCTTCAAGGATTCTGAAAATATAACTCTCGAGTCTGTAAGTAAAATAGCAAAAAAGCCTTTTTGATTTATCACGTTTAAAGATGGTGGCACTTCTGGTTCGATCGACAAACTCCATATTTTGTGTACGAATCAGTAATTCCTTGTCTAGTATCGAAAAAAAAAATAGGTCATTCTAAACTATATTTCGACGATTTTTTTGAAAACTTGGATCCTTAATTTCACCAAGGGAAGATAATTTAGAAAATTTCTAATTATATTTTTGAAGTCACATTGGTAAGATCTACTTATATGCTAAATTTCACGAAAATCGTACAACTATTAAAGAAGTTGTCAAATTGGTCTAAACTTCCGGTTCGAAATCACAGCGACAAATTTTCGAAATTCGAAAATGTGAAACTGCAGATGAAAATGATTTCTTTCAAGGTATTCAAAGAAAAAAGAATTAGTAAAATCGGTCAAAAAATAACAAAGTTAAGACTATGCATTGTCAGTTTTTTCGTTCGTAAAATTCGGTGATTTCGGATTCGTAAAACGTTTTATTTTCCGGCGTGATTTCCCCTTGTCAGTGATGCAGAAGGAGGGCCTGACAAGGACAGCTGCCTAGTCGTTCGGATGGGACGAAAAACCGAGGTCCCGTGTACACATTGGAGTGCACGTAAAAGATACCTTGGCAGTTGGAATTCGATATAAGAGTAGGCCGTAGCGCCGCTGCCCGGGCAAAATTTCCCTCATTGCACATTGTATGGCATATGCCCGTCTTCCATTAGCCCAGGTTAGGTGCAAAAGAGTATGTAATATGAAAGCTTAACTAGATCTGCTACTGTCCCATGCAGATATGAAAGCTTTCATATTCACTGTCACTTCCTGTCACATGTCATGGGTCATATAAATAATCCAAAGAAGAAAAAATAAATCATTAAAATCGGTCACAATCTATCGAAATTAATGTGATTTTTCACTCGTAAACAACTTTGTCGACACGAAAAACATCAAAAGCGAAATTCGAATTTTTGAAATATTCAAATAACAAAACCACCCGTATCCCGTCTATCCTGAAATTGAAATGTATTAAATTTTAGACATAGGAGACGCATTGAACATACTATGACCTATTGTGTTTCTGCTCTGACCGACTTTTAGGTTTTCCTTCAAGGGTTCAGAAAACGTAACTCCCATGTCTGTAAGTGCAATATCGCAAAAGATCTATTGTTTTTTCACGTTTCAAGATGGTGTCACTTCCGGTTCGATCGACAAACTCCATGTTTTGTGTACGAATCAGTAATTACTTGTCTAGTATCGAAAAAAAAATAGGTCATTCTGACCTTTATTGCGACGATTTTTTTGAAAAATTTGATTCTTAATTTCACCAAGGGGAGATAATTTAGAAAATTTTAAAAGTCATTTTTCAAGTCGCATCAGTAATGTCTAGTTACATACTAAATTTCATGAAAATCGTACAACTATTAAAGAAGCTGTCAAGTTGGTTTCAACTTCCGGTTCGAAATCACAGCGACGAATTTTCGAATATTACAAAACTTTTAAAAATAAGCTCTCCCTGACCAGCTTAATCGTTCGCAATAAACGTTTGCCCCTTAAAATCGGCAAATTGCTGACTTTAAAATGAGAAACATTACAACCGGGCGAAATTTTCTGTTTTATCACTCTTACAGTACCATTGATTACCAACCGATTATTACGAAACTTTAAAAATAAAACAGAAAGAGAGAAATGCGGCTTAACGTCCATTCGACAAAAACGAGGTCATTTCGGGACTAATATATGTTTTTTAATTTTATTTATAAACTTCCCTTACGCGTACTGGTATTCAGGGGTGGGAGAAAACCGAAGGACACGTGGAAAACCCACGCGGTTGGACACCATACTCCATGTCACGTGCAACCTGGAAATCGAAACGACGCCGGTTGACTCAATGACAGACGTTACGATACAGCGCGCACATGCTAACCATTCAGCCATTTAGCCTCCCTAAAATCGGAAAATTGCTGACTTATAGCAAGAAACATTTCAACCGGGCATTTCAATCGAAACAACGCCAGTTGACTCAATGACAGGCGTTACGATACAGAGCGCAGGTGCTAACCATTCAGCCACGTAACCTCCCTAAATTTGGCAAATTGCTGACCTACAGCGACAAACATTTCAACCGGGCGAAATTATCAACCGAATATTACAAAACTTATAAAAATAAGCTTCCCCTGACCAGCATAATCGTTCGCAATAAACGTTTCCCCCTAAAATCGGCAAATTGCTGACTTTAAATTGAGAAACTTGACAACAGGGCGAAGAAATCTGTTTTATCACTTTTACAGTACCTCTGATTACCAACCGATTATAAAAAAAACTTTAAAAATAAAAGAGAAACTAGGACATTTCGGGGCTCACATATATTTTTTAATTTTATTTTAAAACTTCCCTTGCACGTACGGGTCTTTAGGAGTGGGAGGAAACGAAGGACACGGAGAAAACCCACGAGGTTGGACACCATACTCCATGTCACATGGAACCTGGAAATCGAAATAACCCCGGTTGACTCAATGACAGACGTTACGATACAGCGCGCACATGCTAACCATTCAGTTATTCAGCCTCCCTAAAAGCGGGAAATTGCTGACTTATAGCAAGAAACATTTCAATCGGGCGAAATTTTCTATTTTAACAGTTTAATTTGCACCGAATATTACAAAACTTTTAAAAATAAGCTCCCCCTGACCAGCTTAATCGTTCGCAATAAACGTTTGCCCCTTAAAATCGGCAAATTGCTGACTTTAAAGTGAGAAACATTACAACCGGGCGAAATTTTCTGTTTTATCAGCTTTACAGTACCAGTACCATGGATTACAAACCGATTATTACAAAACTTTAAAAATAAAACAGAAGGAGAGAAATGCGGATTAACGTCCATTCGACTCAAACTAGGTCATTTCGGGACTAATATATGTTTTTTAATTTTATTTATAAACTTCCCTTACGCGTACTGGTATTCAGGAGTGGGAGAAAACCGAAGGACATGGAGAAAACCCACGAGGTTGGACACCATACTCCATGTCACGTGCAACATGGAAATCGAAACGACGCCGGTTGACTCAATGACAGACGTTACGACAAAGCGCGCGTATTTTTTCTTTTTTTTTTAAACAATATTTTATTCAGAAATTGAAAGGGATTGAGGAACAGGCATAGCCTATATGACCTCTCTCCTAAATACAAAAATAATATGGATAAAAAAAAAAGAAAAAAAAAGGTAATTGAGTAAACAACAAAACAATAAAATGAATACTTAGTCAACAACATTTCATATATACATATTTACACATTGGCTACGCAGTTGTTCGTGTTCGCATTTTGGTCGAAATAGATCTTAAAACCTTCTACTCATGTCAAAAAACATGTGGACCCTTTCAAAAATTGTTAACGAAATATCACTGCTGCTTACACCGTATAACAGATTATGTGTATTGATAAAATTCGATGGTAAAAGATTTATAGATATTTTTCGTGCATCAGAATGTAAGGAGCAATGTATAAGAAAATGATCAGTATCTTCGAAGGAATGACCGCAATCACCGCTGTCCAAAATATGCCTTAAAGATTTATGCCCATTTAGGTCACTGCATGAGAGACGAAGACGACTATGTAATATTTGATTTTTACGTTTGCCAAAGTTGAAATAAGGGGGTATATTTTTATCTTTATCAGTTATTTTGGTTTTAAAATTATTGATTGAGGGCGAATTTTTAATACTTATATCAAGGTTATTCCATTCTTTTATGGTAGAAGGTACATGTATAAAGGATTTAGAGAATAAAGTTGTTCGACATAAGTAATCAGTTAAAATATTGCTATTACGAAGATTATAAGGAATATTGGAAAATTGAATTAAATTGTGGAGGTATGGGGGAGTTAAATGATTAATAATTTTGTACATTAAGATGAGTTTGTGACGCCTTCGCCTCTCTTGCAGAGTGATAAATCCTGTTTCTTCATATAATAACCTATGGCTGGTACCCTTTACAACCCCGCATATAGTTCTGAGTGCATCTAGTTGCAAGTGTTCTAATTTGTTTTTTAGTTCTTCTGTGCACCCATCCCATATAACGTCACAATAGTCAAAATGTGGAAGGATAAAAGAGGTATATATAGTTTTCAAGGTATTTCTATTAAGGCGGTGATTTAAAGACCTAAGGCAATTAATCATTTTACTCGTTTTAGCCAAAATTATATTTATGTGTTTGTCCCATTTGCAATTTTTCTGAAAAGTCAATCCCAAATGCTTGTGTTGGTAAACTTCTGTAATAGGAATTCCGTCTAAATTTAGTGTAGGTAACAGTGGGTCTCGTTTAGTAGTCAGTGCAAGTGATTCAGTTTTCAGCGGGTTAAAGGAAACCAGCCACGTTTTTGCCCATTTGTTTAACATTTCAAGATCACTATTTAAGACAGTCGCGCATGCGGTTGGGTCATTAATTTTTAGATAGATGCTAGTGTCATCCGCAAAAAGTCGAATATTCGATTTAATGTTCTTAACGATATCATTTATATATATAAGAAAGAGAAGGGGGCCGAGGACAGAGCCCTGGGGTACACCAGCAAGGGCGGTCTTAGGATCAGAGGAGACTCCACTGACAACGACGCTTTGCTTTCTGTTATACAAATAATTTTTGAACCATTGAAGCAATTCTCCTCTGATCCCAGCCGCCCCAAGCTTCCGACACAGTGCAGCATGCCACACCCTGTCAAATGCCTTGCTGATGTCACAGAACACCGTCCTCGTGTACTGACCCTCGTCTATGGCTTGACAAAAGAAGTGCGTAAGGTCAATTAGTTGATAGGTGGTCGAGTCACCGTGCATAAAACCGCTTTGTAAGTTAGTTATTATTGCATTATCCCTCATGAAGTTAAAGACATGCTTGTAAATACATTTTTCGAAAATTTTGGCAATGATGCTCAAAAGAGAAACTGGTCTGTAATTGCCGCATTCAGAAGGGTCGCCTTTTTTCAGTATTGAAATAACATTAGCTGATTTCCAGATTATCGGTACAGTTTTTGTCGAAAGGGAGAGATTGAATAGATTGCATAAGGGATTACATATTTCAGATGAGATAGAATTTAATAACTTGCCATTTATGTGATCAGGCCCAGTAGCTTTGGAGGTATCTATTTTTATCTAATGATAAGATCATATCTTTAACTTCTTGAGATGTTAGTATTATATTACAGAGTGAGTTTGGGTTGTGTTCAAGTTCAGGGAGCTGTGCATTGGCTGTGTCAAGTTGAGACTGGTTGATAAAGAAGTCATTTAAACAATTTGCCTTATCCAAGGGGGTGGAGAAAAGGACTCCATTGTTGATAAGGGGAGGTAATTCATCATTTTTTATACGTTGCCCTTTCACATAAGAATTGACAAGGCGCCATCAGTCTTTACTACCAAATGTTGTATTATTATTTATTTTTTGGTCTATTTTTTCATAAAATTCCTGTTTACATTTCCTTATAAGATTAATATATTCATTTCTAATTGATCGAATTAGGTGCCAATCCTGTTCTGAATTTGTTTTTACAGCTTTTTTGTGCACCTTATTTTTTATTTTGCTTAATTTTCTAATTGTATTATTCATCCATAATTTATCCCTGGGTCGAATTGTTACTACCTTGTTTGGAATATTATTTTTTGCTATCCTTGTCAGTTCATATGTGAAAGAAGCACAAGAAGTATCAATCGAACAGTTATCAACAATGGGGTCCCATCTAAAATTTATTACGTCATGTTTAGGCCGTCATAATTAGTTTTATTAAAATCCCAGATGATACGTTTGAAAGAAGGAAACTTTGGACGCTTGAAAGTTAACCGACAGAACACAGGGCAATGGTCGCTGCAGAAGTTATCTAAACAGCCAGAGGAAGTTCCCAAAAAATATTATGTTGATTGAAGAGAAAAGGACCTTTAAAAATGCTCAAAATCGTAAAAATACGACTTTTTGGATTTTCGATCTCTTTTTTTCTGCTACCCCTGACATTTAAAAACAATGATACAATGATTTCACACAACGGGCTAGCTATTAGACTCTCGATTGGCAGGAGTTTCACCACCCTCTCTTCATTATAACCGAAGTTATCGTGCCCTAAAGAATCAACAAATCAGCATATTTATCTCTGCTTACCCTAAGCAGAAAATGCTCATCTTTAAACTCAATCATGACATTGGCCTAGTGAACGTCTACACCAAGTTTGAACATTCTAGCTTAATTAGAAGGAGAGTTATTGTGTTTCAAAGTCTCGGCCCTTCAAATTGCTACTACTTTTCATATTCACTTCAAAATGGAATCCATCAGTAGACCTAAATCAAAATTCTGCTCCCAGCGATTTTAGGCCAACCTTCAAGGATTCAGGAAATATAACTCCCGTGTCTGTAAGTAAAATAGCAAAAATGCCTTAGGGATTTTGCACGTTTCAAGATGGTGGCACTTCCGGTTCGATCGACAAACTTCATATTTTGTGTACAAATCAGTAATTACTTGTCTAGTATCAAAAATAAAAATCAGGTCATTCTGACCTATATTTCGATGATTTTTTTGAAAATTTTGATCCTTAATTTCGTCAAGGGGAGATAATTCAGAAAATTTCTAATTATATTTTTGAAGTCACATGGGTAAGATCTACTTATATACTAAATTTCATGAAAATCGTACAACTATTAAAGAAGTTGTCAAATTGGTCTAAACTTCGGGTTCGAAATCACAGCGACGAATTTTCGAAATTCGAAAATGTGAAACTGCAGATGAGATTGATTTTTTTCAAGGTATTCAAAGAAAAAAGTATTAGTAAAATCGGTCAAAAAATAGCAAAGTTACGACTATGCATTGTCAGTTTTTTCGTTCGTAAAATTCGGTGATTTCGAATTCGCAAAACGTTTTCAAAATATATTTAATCAACAGCCACCACCCATTTTTTGGGGGGTAGGTCAAAGTTTCAGAAACATCCTATGGTTAGATTCTGCGAAATCCGATTTGCAGGAAAAACACAAAAAAAAAATAATAATAATCTTAACAGAAACAATAAGCTTTCATATGGAATATGAAAGCTTAATAATCTTAACAGAAACAATAAGCTTTCATATGAAATATGAAAGCTTAATAATAATTTTAGTTTCGTCTGAAAGCCTAATAATAAGAATAAGAAATTTAACAAAAACAATAGTGTTTCACACAAGCTACGCAGTGTGAAACCCTAATAAATCCTCTATTTCATGTCCACATAAGAGACACGCAGGGCTGGCTATCTGTTTTCGTTTGTATTGATTTGCAGCTAATGGGAATAAATTTAGACGTAGTTTAGTGAAACGTCTTTTAACATGAGGACATAGATGAAGTGATAAATAATTTTCTTGGCACAAATCAAGCTTAAAGAGCACATAAAATGAGAAAACTAAATTGATTGAACTTATAGACATTGGTTACTATATGCATTTTACGACAGTTTAACATCAATCTGATGAAAATTAATTCAGACATCGTCACTCAAAATCTCAAATATAGACCTCCCGTAAAAACGACTTGGCCAATTATTGAAAACACTCTTAATCCCCTAAGACGCCAGTGACGTCACAGTGACCGAATGCATATTCGGAATGGTTATTCCTTAATTACCTATATACAACCGGCGTGTGTATTCATTAACGTCTGACTGATTCTTTAATCCCCTATTTAAATAAAACAATTGACTATGGAAATTTATTTTTTTGTAATTCATTTTAATTTAAGATCCAATTTAGAATATGTTTCATAATTTACGGTCGTTTTGATTTCTCACGACATCTTTTTTAATACCGTCTACCATCGTGTGCAGTCCAAACGATTTGAGATACATTTTCCTCAGAAGAGTATTGTTGTTCTAATTTAAAATTTTGTTTCATAATGTACGGTTGTTCTATTTTCTCACAGTAGCGATTAAATACTCTCTACCATCGTGTGTGCAGTCCAAACAATTCGAGATACATTTTCCTCAGAAGAGTATTGGTTCTAATTTACCCAGAATAAAAGAGTACGGGAGTAAAAAGATGTGGTCATGCCAAATGTATCATAAACATCAAAAATGATTGAAACGTGATTTGTAAATGACAATCTGTTATCGCCGTATGGCGCCTTTCTTTCTGCATGCGACTTCGACTTCATAGACGGTAAAAATGAAATACGAAAAAATATCTCAATATACGTCAGAATTAACAGTGCAAATACATTTTGTTGGTAACCATGTTAATGGAATAACAGATTGAGAAGGGTCATCTAACTACTTCGTGTATTGATGGTTGTTGTTGTTTATACCTGCCATAAATCAATCAGATTAACGTTGCACAGAGATTGGGTCATAAACTAATTACGAATGTTGATTAGGTAATTATCATTTTTTACATCGACCAGATTAATTAGCTTTGTATTCACCAATGTTTTTGTTATAAAGTAGCCTCGTATTCTTTGTTGATTAGTGTTTAAACATCTAGATATAAATAATTGGATGGATATACGTTTGTGATAAGATAAAGTATGTCTAACATCGTTTAACTTTTTTTTTAATAATAAAGGTATGTTACAATAATATCGACCGTTTAATCACTCACCAAACGGCACCAGAAAACCCACATTTGATCAAGTGTATCTGATATTCATGTCCATTCGTGCAATTTTCGTCCGTAGTGCATGGAACCGTACAGGGTAATAAGATTCCCAGCATTGATTGGCTAAGAAATGAGGGCGATCTATTGTTATGCATAGTCTTCCAAAAATTTCCATATTCGCTGTGAATTTCAAATGGAGTTACGATAAAAGTTGTTCTTTGTGTTTAGAAATGGTTATTATTATTATATATATATAATATAGCTAATAATGAATATATAGACAAATGGCTGGCAATATTTGCATTTCTGTAGGTGTGGATATCAAGTATTACTGGGTTATCCAAATTACCGGTAAATACGCTCGCTAATCGAGTGCATTAGTCGTCTTCATTTGTCACGCGGCCTATTCAAACAAAGGACACTTAAATGGATCTACGGCATGATAAGGTATTTAAAATTCACTCTAAAATACTCCAATCACAAATGTCTAATCTATAGCAATGTAAGACAATAATTCGGTGTTTATAATTAGGCAAGTCACGTGGTAATTTGACCGTCAATAGACGCTTGTCAACTTGTGGTGTGTATTGATAGTGCTATATTCTACCGACAGTGATATATTGTATAGATAATGTATATCCTTATGTGTAGTACCTGTGACATCACCAGCTAATCAACCGGATTAAGGTCGTAATTGAAAAAATGAAAAGCGTTTTGGCGTGTCGGTTACTAAAACGTCAACAGCCAACTTAATTTTAATCAGATTGTTGTGAACTAACCATTGGCTATGCGTATATTGAATTTCAATATGTCGTTTTACGTGGTCTTTAAAGCTGGAATAGTATGCTAAACTTTCACTGTTGTGTATCTTTGCGGACGAACTTTGAATATTGGTATCAATGAGTCGCTGTTTAAAAGAATTTATAAAATTAGAATTGTTGCCATCACATTCTGATTCACAATCATAACCAAAACCGAGGGAGTTTAATAGCAGCTTGATTTTTGTTGCCCGTGTTATTCTATTCACAGAAGCAAGTTTTCTTAGCATAATATAAACTTGTTTTGGATATCTGGAAATTGGCATTTGAATTAACTTGAACCAGTATTTAACACATGACGTCATATAAAATACTGCCGGGCCATGTCGACCACACTCACCCAATGTTCCAGCTGTCGAGCTGCTTTTGTGAATTTGTAGAATATGTTTACAATAATACGATCGCACAGATTCTATATCTTTTTGTCACCCGCCTTTCGAAGAAAGTTGGGGGACTATTAAAATGGGTTCGTCTGTCTGTCTGTCCGTCTGTCCGTCACACTTTTTGGGACACAATAACTCTCTTCCTAATTGAGCTAGAATGTTCAAACTTGGTGTATGTGTTTATTAGGTCAATGCCTTAATGGAGTTCGAAGATGAGCATTTTCCGCTTAGGGTAAGCAGAGATAAGCAATTTGATTGGTTGATGCTTTGGGACACGATAACTTTAGTTCTAATTAAGTGAGAGTGATGAAACTTGGTGTATAGTTTCATTACAGTAATACCCCGACTAAGTTCGATAATGAGCATTTTCTGCTCAGGGTAAGCAGAGCGATACGCAATTTGATTGGTCGAGACTTTGGAACACAATAACTCTCCTTCTAATTGAGTTAAAATGTTCAAACTTAGTGTATATGCCTATTAGGTCAATGCCTTGATGGAGTTCGAAGATGAGCATTTTCAGCTTAGGGTAAGCAGAGATAAGCAATTTGATTGCTTGATGCTTTGGGACACGATAACTTTAGTTCTAATTAAGTGAGAGTGGTGAAACTTTGTGTATAGTTTCATTACAGTAAAACCTTGAATAAGTTCGATAATGAGCATTTTCTGCTTAGGGTAAGCAGAGCGATACACAATTTGATTGGTCGAGACTTTGGAACACAATAACTCTCCTTCTAATTGAGTAAAAATGTTCAAACTTGGTGTATATGCTTATTAGGTCAATGCCTTCATGGAGTTCGAAGATGAGCTTTTTCCGCTTAGGGTAAGCAGAGATAAGCAATTTGATCGGTTGATGCTTTGGGACACGATAACTTTAGTTCTAATTAAGTGAGAGTGATGAAACTTGGTGTATAGTTTCATTACACTAATACCTTGAATAAGTTCAATAATGAGCATTTTCTGCTCAGGGTAAGCAGAGCGATACGCAATTTGATTGGTCGAGACTTTGGAACACAATAACTCTCCTTCTAATTGAGTTAAAATGTTCAAACTTGGTGTATATGCTTATTAGGTCAATGCCTTGATGGAGTTCGAAGATGAGCATTTTCCGCTTAGGGTAAGCAGAGATAAGCAATTTGATTGGGTGATGCTTTGGGACACGATAACTCGATACGTTTGAAAAAAATAAATGTGCGATTAATTAATATGTGTCGTCTATTTATTTTGGGATTTCGACGGGGGACATCAGCCTCACTGTTGGCTTGTCTATATTCAAAACCCCAAATGACTGAACCATACAACAATATAGGCTTAATAATAGAATCGAAAATTTAATTTTAAATGAGATATGCATAGATGGATTACATGCTTTCCGAAGGTAGCATTGAATTGGAACCAGTGCTTTTCTAGCTTTTAGTGATAGATTAGTCGATGTCTTACCCCAACATAGCCTGGAGGAGAGTACGAGCCCTAGATAGCTATATGTCACACATTCTATTTTAATGTTATTATAATAAAATCTTTCATTATTTCTTAATACACCTCCATTTCTAAATACACTCGCAAGATCGTCTGCATACAGGAGCATAATTATGTCCTCCATCTCTTGAATTGTGAAAATACCTCTAACACCCCCTGTCTCCATATACTCTACTAATTGATTTATGTATGCAGCCTTGTCTAACCCCGAAAGTACAATCAAAATAAGGCGTTAGTTTTGAATCTACATTGACACAGGAGGAGACTGAATTGTACATGCTTTTAACGCATTATACATTTTACATTGAATACCTAGTTTGGATACTTGGACCATTAATTTCAACCGGTTAATAGAATCGGAGGATTTAGAAAAGTCTACGAAAAGTACATACAGACGACCTTTAGATTTAGAAAGATATTTTTGGACAAGACCCCGCAGAGTGAAAATTTGATCAACTGTAGAGTACCCTGTTCTATAACCTGCCTGTGCTTCACATAATTTGTTTTCATCTTCGGCCCATTTTTGTAATCCATTGTTTAGAACTGAGCTGTATATTTTACCTATACAATCAAGGAAGGAAATTCCTCTGTAGTTATTACAATCTTCCAAAGAATTTTTCTTATGTAATGGTATTATCAGGGCTTTAGGCCATCTTTCAGGAAAACGACCATGATCAAACACATAATTAAATAAACTTTGTAATAGAGGAACTAGAGCCTCTATGCCAATTGTGTAGAAGTCGATACCAATTCCATCTGGACCTGGGGAGGTTCCTGATTACATACGAGCAACACTGTTTCGGATCTCTGATTCAGTAATAGGACAATTCAACGTGTCAATTCCATCTGGTATCCCAATATCATGTGGTTCAGATGAGAGCAATCAGGTATTTGCTGCAACTTTATAGGATTGAGTATGGATTTAAAGTGATTTACACAATCGTGGGGTTTAATGGATTGGCCAATTTGGGATTTAGGTCGGAAACTTTTGATTGTCTTCCAGAACTTGCTAGGATCTTGTAGGTTCTTGTGCAAAGTCTCGCATAATACCTGATTGTATTCTAGATGCTTTGTTTTACATAGGGATTTGAAGTTGTTTTTGTTTATATTATACATAATTAAATCATGATTACAGTTCCTTTTTCTGAATTTATTGAGGGCGTCGTATTCTATTTTCTTGCAGGATATACAATCGTTGTCAAACCAAGGAGGCTGCTTTATTGCACTTTTATTTTGAAAATTACTATTGGATTTGCAAATCATTGACCGAGCGAAAGATTTTATGCATTCTATTAAAGCTGAAACCGCCTTATCGATATTGTTAGTCAGTATATTCTCGAAATCTTGACTGAGAATACTTAATCGTGTTTCAAATTCAGTTTTAAAGCTTTCTCTAGCATTTTCACGCCACTTATATTTGATGGATTGGGTATAGTCGACCTCGTTTTCGTGCACCGCCGTAGGTTGTGAAACGTCACATTTAAGCAGAACAGTGAGTGGCTGGTGGTCTGATTCCGTTCGATTTTCAACCGCAAAGTGTTTGATATTGTCGAAAATATCAGACGATACAACGAGGTAGTCCACGACAGTGGCACCGTTGTGTTTGATACATGTGAAATCACCATCGCTATCCCCATCAACACGGCCATTCACTGTATGGATACTGAACTCTGAACACAACGTTAGTAGTTTTAATCCAAAACTATTCGTCTCTGTGTCTTTTGATGAGCTGCTATTTTGAGTTGCTGCTTGCTTTATTTGGTCCGAGTTTAACTATTTGTTCATTCACAACATCGTACGTGAAAAAAAAAATCTTGTCCAATAAACAGTTTATCAAAGTTAAGATAGGTTTTGACCGCGTCATTATTAGCTTTCGCTTGGATAAGTTTTGGTATGAGCGCCTTTCTAACTTTACGTATGAGCGGTTTGAAATCCTCTGCCACCCCAAGGTCACTGTTAGTTGTTTTAAGATGCGACCTTGCAATTTTTAAAACTGAGTGCCTGTCTTTAAGTCTATTAAACATGACTTAATTAGGCTGCCGTCGAGTTGCATATTTATTTTTCTTTCCAAGGCGATAACACACCACTCGATACCTATATGTAAATCGCTTCCTTCCCCTTCAATACTGAATTTACCTACTAGTATATCACGTACCCACTTCTTGAAATCTGTCCTTGTAGTGTATTCGTTGGGCTTGGGTTGGTTCCTACATCATCGCACATAATGATAAAGGGTGACAAAATAACCATGACGGTCAAAATATGTCCAGATGTCTTACCTCCGCTGGAAAATCTTTTGTTTGCCGCCATCTTGCGAATATATGATATCGTGACCCCATCATCTGACTAAGTGATATCACTTTTATATTGTCTCATAGTACATTTATATGGTCTAAAACGCTTCCTTTCAGATATATTTGATATTTAAGCCATTTCGTCCGCTATCTTGGATTGATTATCAATTTTCGCGTTGACCCGGAAATCCAGATTTTGGAAGACTTTTGGTATTTTGATAAGCAAGTACCACAGATGCAAAAACAGTTCAGTTCAGCTTTCTGTAAATTTATTCCAGGTCGTAGTGGATCGATGCCATAGATTTACTGGTCTATAATAGCAATACCATTAATAATTTACAACACATAAGACATGAACAGGCAACTTTTGACTGTTCATGTCTTATGTGTTGTAAATTTACAGTCAAGAAATAAAAAATAAGCCAAATATGTAAATTTTAATACATTGTAAATAAGGAATAAATATACATGTATATATGAAAAGTCATTTTATTGAAATAAAATAAATCAATGGAACAGATCTGCCTAACAGTTCTCAAATCAGTTTTTTTCTACAGTTAACAGTTTTAGTCAAATTACACCAGTGAATGATATGGTCCGATTTTATTGAAACTTTGTGCCACAGGAGAATTTTATTGAAATCTGCAAAATAGTTGCTGATATATTATTGCACCAAGTAAAACATTTGATGTTGAATATTGTTTGCCTATTGTTTGTTGAATCAAAAAGTTAATGTAGTTCTTTTCTTAATTAATATACATGTAGTAGGGGATGTTGGTCAAACAAATTATTATTTGGAGATACATTCAAGTTTTTGAAAGTATTACAGACAACTTTTGTATTTTACCTCATTATTTCATTCATTCAATTTGCCATGTAGGCTAATACCCGGGAATACGAATTAACCTCATTTCGGAGTAGAATAAGAATGAAAGTGGTGGTTTGTGTTGGGTTGTTCACTTTGTGTTAAAAAAAAACAACATTTGTGTTGTGTTTGCCTTACACGCTCGCTCATTGGATTCTCTCGAAGGTAGTGACAAGAAACATAGTTTCAATTCAACACAGCCTTACACAATATCACTCTGTAGAAATAAAGCCGGCCGTACACGAGCAAAGAAAATTTGACAAATTTCTTTGACGGTCTCCTCAAATTTTCTTTGACTGTGTACGAAGCCAGCAAATAAATTTGACGATCACAGCGCCACTTCACACGGCTGGTAGGAACTGACGGTTCTCCGTATGAAGGAACCACGTTCATAGAACAGAAAAAAAGCTGCCATGAGTTGTGAAATAGGTGTCATGTTGTTGATGAAGGATGTCTATACCGTTTGATCAGTCCAATTAATAGGCATATTTGCAACTTAATCAACGAGACGATAATCGAAAGTTCAACTACTTTTTCTTTTATACTTATGCGCCCTTCGGGAAAAAATGAAAGTGAAATCATCAGATGCGTGCGCAGATTTGTGGCAAATTTATTTGACGGCCTATCGTACACGAACAAAAGTTCCAAATCTTTGACACATTTATTTGACGAAAAGCTATGCATGCCAGCTTTCGTCAAATCTCATATGGCAAAGGAATATGTGGCAAATTTCCTCTCATACACAAGCAAATTTCTTAGACAAATCTCCATTTGACAAAGAAAATTTGCTCGTGTATGACCGGCTTAAGTTCATTACTGATTTTCACAAAATTTGGATCACAATTGTTATTTACAGTACCTTTTGTACTATTGTTGGCTTAAAAATAAATGTAGGGTGACCACGCTACAGTTAGTATGTCTGGCAATTAATGTTTTAATTTGATTTAGATGAAGTAACAAATTTAAGGTCTAAAGTAGCCGCAACTTTTGGTGATCAGTCAGAATTGGTCCGTGGTCGACTGAAAGACGCAAACAAATCAGCTACTTTTAATGTATTGTGGACAACAGACGAACAAAAAAGGTATGTGGTATGAATGGATAAGTGTTTGATTTTATACGCCCACATTTTCATGTGGATAAAAACAAAGTCAAAGGTATCACAAAACCATCTTTTAAAGTATCTAACGTTTCGTAAGTAAAAACCTACTTCTTCAGAGAATATAAGCTACAAAAATGATGCAGTTGAAATACAAGCTTAGTCATGGTAACAAGTGATGTCATAATGTAAATATGACGTCATAACATTGATGACATAATAATTATTAAGGGTGTAAAGTTAAAAAAATGTTAGAATTAATTTACAGGCATTTCATTTAAACCATAAGGCCATACAGTATTTAATCTGTGGATCCAAAGTGATTCAGCAATATTATCATTCTGAGGGATTTTATCGAGTACAGTACAATTTTAGAATTATCCAGTAGTTTAGACATACGGGCGCTAGTCTCTAAAATTGAAGTGTCTTGAGCTAAGGTACGTAAATTAGGTTGACGGGGGTCATAGGTAGTTACCCAAGTTATAACTTTCTTAACATTAAAATCTTTAATAGTATATTGTAGTAATTCATTTCTGCTTTTTTAACAACCCTCAATCAATAGCACCCTAAAATCAAATTCACTATGAATATCAGTAATACCGAAGTCTCATTTTTAGACGTTAAAGTCATCAATCATAACAACAAACTGGAAACTAATTTATTCTGCAAAGAAACAGCCAGTCATCAATAACTTAAACCATCCAGCTGCCGTCCTCATCATATCTTCAATTCAATAATTTACAGTGAAGCCATCCGCATTAAGATTATTTGCAGCAAACCTGAATGGACCAGCTACCATTTAACTAAATTTGAAACCTACCTTAAACAATGCGAATATAAAAATAAAGTCATCAAAAAAGAATTTAACAAAGTCCATCAAAAAAGCAGAAATGAATTACTACAATATACTATTAAAGATTTTAATGTTAAGAAAGTTATACCTTGGGTAACTACCTATGACCCCCGTCAACCTAATTTACGTACCTTTGCTCAAGACACTTCAATTTTAGAGACTAGCGCCCGTATGTCTAAACTACTGGATAATTCTAAAATTGTAATTTCACAGAAAAAATGCAGGACCATTGGTCAGTTGATAGAAGTAAACAGATTGAAAAAATCAGAAGTGCCTGTAATTAATAATAATTTTTATAGAGGATGCAAACTTGTAACAGACCGAAATGCAAAGCATGTGCAACTATGGAAACCACCAATCATATTACTAGTATAGACCAAAAAATGTTTTATATTAAAGTTAATTGTTTAAATTGCCACAGTTCTTATGTAATATACTGTATAACTTGTCAATTTTGTAAAAAAAAAACAATATGTAGGCCAAACGATCACTCCCTTTAGCACGAGACTTGACAGCCATAGAAGTAACATTAAACTAAAAAAAAATGGAAAATCCCCCCACATTGCTCCACATTTTAATACACTCGGTCACGAATCTTATGTTTGCACTGTACTCCCTCAGAATGATAAAACTAAACTTAATATTGCTGAATCACTTTGGATCCACAGATTAAATACTGTATGGCCTTATGGTTTAAATGAAATGCCTGTAAAGTAATTCTAACATTTTTTAACTTTACACCCTTTATAATTATTATGTCATCAATGTTATGACGTCATATTTACATTATGACATCACTTGTTACCATGACTAACCTTGTATTTCAACTGCATCATTTTTGTAGCTTATATTCTCTGAAGAAGTAGGTTTTTACTTACGAAACGTTAGATACTTTAAAAGATGGTTTTGTGATACCTTTGACTTTGTTTTTATCCACTCATACTACTGGTGTCACTGTATCAAGTTTATTATGACTATGGTCCTGTCTATCTTTGTTATTTAAATGGTTTTGGATTCCTTTCACTTTATCATTCGTATTCACATTTTCATGTGGACGTATATTGTTGTCGCCCCTGTCCGTCCGGACGTCCACAATTGTTTGTGAACAGTCTACAGGTCACAATTTTTATCCGATTTCAATGAAACTTAAAATATAGGTTTATCACCCTAAGATCTCGGTTTCTTTTGATATTGGCATGTATCGGATTGTAACTTCATGGGTTATGGCCCCTGATTGTCCGAAAAATCACGTTTTTAGCTTGTGAACAGTGTAGAGGTAACAATTTTGAACCTATTTGGATGAAACTTGAAATGCGCCCATCGGATCTTAACTTCCTGAATTATGGCCCCTGATTGTCCGAAAAATCGCCCTTTTTAGCCTGTGGTCCCTTTGGAGGTCAAAATTGTTATTCGATTTTAAAAAAAAAAACGTTTGATTATATCACCTTTACATGGTTATGGAGGTTGAGTTCAAATTTCGTGAAAATCGGACCGAAATTGACAGACAAAATGGCTGCCGTTTGTACGCAATGGTTTTGGATTCCTTTCACTTTATCATTCGTATTCACATTTTCATGTGGACGTATATTGTTGTCGCCCCTGTCCGTCCGGACGTCCACAATTGTTTGTGAACAGTCTACAGGTCACAATTTTTATCCGATTTCAATGAAACTTAAAATATAGGTTTATCACCCTAAGATCTCGGTTCCTTTTGATATTGGCATGTATCGGATTGTAACTTCATGGGTTATGGCCCCTGATTGTCCGAAAAATCACGTTTTTAGCTTGTGAACAGTGTAGAGGTAACAATTTTGAACCTATTTGGATGAAACTTGAAATGCGCCCATCGGATCTTAACTTCCTGAATTATGGCCCCTGATTGTCCGAAAAATCGCCCTTTTTAGCCTGTGGTCCCTTTGGAGGTCAAAATTGTTATTCGATTTTAAAAAAAAAAAACGTTTGATTATATCACCTTTACATGGTTATGGAGGTTGAGTTCAAATTTCGTGAAAATCGGACCGAAATTGACAGACAAAATGGCCGCCGTTTGTACGCAAATAGTGTGAAAATATGTTATATCAAGGTTGTGGACCCTATAGAAGTCACAATTTTGAACCGTTTTTATACACCCACATTGAAATGTAGTCGTATATTCTCGTCGCCCACAATTGCTTGTGGACACTCTAGGGGCTAAAGTTAATATCCGATTGACTTTAAATTTATACACAGTGTTTAATGTCATGAGAAGAAGAATCCTATTGATTTTCAGCAATATCTGATAATTAGTGCCATAGTTATGGCCCTTGATCACTTTTAAAAATCTTGTGGACTCTCTAGAGGCCAAAGTTAATATTCGATTGACTTTAAATTCACACAGTGTTTAAGGTCATAAAGACGAAGAAGCCTTTTGATTTTCAGCGATTTCTGATAATTAGTGCCAGAGTTGTAGTCCTTGATCACTTCAAAAAATCTTGTGGATGCTCTAGAGGCCAAACTTAATATGTGATTGACTTCAGATTGATAGTATTTTGATTTTCAATGAATTTTGATAACTGAACAGCCAAATCCATCATATTAAATGTTTCCTATACTAATTGTTAGCGTGGGGTAAAACTTTATAAAAAGCAAAACAAATTCTAATGATTTTCTGATAATTACATAATGAGTTGTTACTCTTAATCAGATTTAAGTGTATTACAAATGTTTCATTACCAAAAAAAAGTAAAAATATACGACAACCTTTGTTGACTGCCCGGACGATTTAGCTGCTGTGGGCGTATGTTTCGTTGTCGGGCAACCTTTCTTTGATGAAACTTGACATGTATGTTTATAACCCAAAAATCTTGGTTCCTTTCGATATTTGCACTCATCAGATCATAACTTCCTGAATTGTGTCCCCTGATTGTCCGAAAAATTGCTTTTTTTAGCTTGTGGTCCCTCTGAAGGTCAAAATTGTTATCCGATTTAAAAAAACCGTTTGATTATATCATCGTTACATGGTTATGGAGGTTGAGTTCGAATTTCGTGAAAATCGGACCAAAATTGACCGACAAAATGGCCGTTTGTACGCGAATAGTGTGACAAAATTTTATATCAAGGTTGTGAACCCTATAGAGGTCATAATTTTGAACCGATTTTGATGAAACTTGACATGTATGTTTATAACCCACAGAGCTTGGTTCCTGTCGATATTTGCACCCATCGGATCGTAACTTCCTGAATTATATCGCCTGATTGTCCGAAAAATCGCTTTTTTTAGCTTCAGGAGGTCAAAATTATTATCCGATTAAAAAAACCGTTTGATTATATCACCGTTACATGGTAATGAAGAATGAGTTTGAATTTTGTGAAAATCAGACCTAGATTGACAGACAAAATGGCTGCCGTTTGTATGCAAATATTGTGAAAATATGTTATATCAAGGTTGTGGACCCAGTAGAGGTCACAATTTTGAACCGATGATGTTTAAACATGAAAAACATGTTTATAACCTAAAGATATTGGTTCCATTGCATATCTGCACATATCTGATCGTAACTTACTGAATTATGGCCCCTGATTGTACGAAAATCGCCATTTTTATACGCCCACATTTTCATGTGGACGTATTATGTCGTCGCCCCTGTCCGTCCGGACGTCCGTCCGTCCGTCCGTCCGTCCACAATTTGTTTGTGGACTCTCTACAGGTCACAATTCTTATCCGATTTTGACGAAACTTGAAATATAGGTTTATCCCCAAAAGATCTCGGTTCCTTTCGATATTGGCATGTATCGGATCAAAACTTCATGGATTATGGCCCCTGATTGTACGAAAAATCACGTTTTTAGCTTGTGGACCCTATAGAGGTAACAATTTTGAACCGATTTTGATGAAACTTGACATGCATGTTTGTAACCCAAAGATCTTGGTTCCTTTCGATATTTGCGGCTATCGGAATGTAATTTCCTGAATTATGGCCCCTGATTGTCCGAAAAATCACCCTTTTTAGCTTGTGGTCCCTCTGGAAGTCACAATTATTATTCGATTTAAAAAACCGTTTGATTATATCACCGTTACACCCTAAGGAACGTTGTGTTCGAATTTCGGGAAAATCGGACAAAAATTGCCATACAAAATGGCCGCCGTTTGTACGCGAATACTGTTAAAAAATGGTATATAAAGGTTGTGGACCCTGTGGAGGTCACAATTTTGATTTGATTTTGATGAAACTTAAAATTCATGGTTATAACCTAAAGATCTTGCTTCCTTTCGATATTTGCGCAGATCGGATCGTAACTTTTTGAATTATGGCCCCTGATTATACGCAAAATCGCCTTTTTTTTAGCTTGGAGTTCACAATTATTATTCGATTTAAAAAAACGTTTGATTATATCACCGTTACACCCTAAGGGAGGTTGAGTTCGAATTTGGGGAAAATCGGACGAAAATTGCCATACAAAATGGCCGCCGTTTGTATGCGAATACTGTTAAAAAATGGTATATCAAGGTTGTGGACCCTGTGGAGGTCACAATTTTGATTCGATTTTGATGAAACTTGAAATTCATGGTTATAACCCAAAGATTTTGCTTCCTTTCGATATTTGCGCATATCGGATCGTAACTTCCTGAATTATGGCCCCTGATTATACGCAAAATCGCCTTTTTTTTTAGCTTGGAGGTCACAATTATTATCCGATTTAAAAAAATGTTTGAATATATTACCGTTATACCGTAAGGAAGGTTGAGTTCGAATTTCGGGAAAATCAGACCAAAATTGCCATACAAAATGGCCACCGTTTGTACGCGAATACTGTTAAAAAATGGTATATCAAGGTTGTGGACCCTGTAAAGGTCACAATTTTAATTCGATTTTGATGAAACTTGAAATTCATGGTTATAACCCAAAGATCTTGGTTCTTTTCGATATTTGCGCATATCGGATCGTAACTTCCTGAATTATGGCCCCTGGTTATACGCAAAATCCCCCTTTCTTTAGCTTGTGGTCCCTCTGGAGGTCACAATTATTATCCAATTTAAAAAAACATTTGATTATATCACCGTTACACTGTAAGGAAGGTTGAGTTTGAATTTCGGGAAAATCGGACCAAAATTGACAGACAAAATGGACGCCATTTGTACGCGAATACTGTTAAAAAAATGATATATCATGGTTGTGGACCCTGTATAGGTCACAATTTTCATTCGATTTTGATGAGGAAGGTTGAGTTCTAATTTCGTGAAAATCGTACCAAAATTGCCGGACGAAATGGTCGCCGTTTGTACGCGAATAGTGTAAAAATATGGTATATCATGGTTGTGGACTCTCTACAGGTCACAATTCTTATCCGATTTTGATGAAAAGTCACATTTCTAGGTTGTGTACCGTCACACCATAATCATTGTCGGTTTCGAATTTCAATTATATCAGACTGGAACTGACCAACTAAATGGCTGCTCCCAATACAGTATGAAATACAGGACCTAATTAAAGATGTAGGAAAAATCACTTTCGGTATTGCTTGTTCTCTGTCCATCTCTCGAAAATGTGGGCGTATCCTGCCTGGCAGTGCCAGCCTATCTTTTAGCTTGTGGTTCCTTTGGAGGTCACAATTATTAACGGATTTAAAATAACGTTTCACCGTAATGAAGGGTGAGTTTTGAATTTCGTGGAAGCCGGACCAAAACTGGTGGACAAAATGGCCGCCGCTTGTACGCGAATACTATAAGAATATGGTTTATCAAGTTTGTAGACCCTTTAGAGGTCACAATTTTAATCTGATTTTGATGAGACTTTAAATGCATGTTTATAATCCAAAGATCTTGGTTCCTTTCGATGTTTGCGCATATCGAATTGTAATTTCCTGAATTATAACCCCCTATTGTACTAAAAACGCCTTTTTAGCTTGGAGGTCACAACTATTATCCGATTTTAAAAAACGTTTATTTATATCATCGTTTCACTGTAATGAGGATTGAGGTCGATTTTCGTAAAAATCGGACCAAACCTTCAGGTCAAAATGGCTGCCGCTAATACACGAATAGTGTAAAAATATAATATATCAAGGTTGTGGACCCTGTAGAGGTCACAATTTTAATCCAATTTTGATGAAATTTGAAATGTAAGTTTATAACCCAATATTTGGGCACATTATGGCCCCTGATTGTACGAAAAATCATGTTTTTTACCTTGTGGACCCTATGGAGGTCCCAATTTTATTCCGAATTTAAAAAACGTTTGACTATAGACCTATACGGTAATTGAGTTTTCTCCCCTTTGTAGAGGGCGCCATGTAATCAGCTTCTAACTTCCGGGGTGTTTGTGTCGCTTCTAACACAAAAACAAAACAATGGCGAACAACGGATGCATCGATGCGGATCTTACCAAGTTAACTGTTACACAGCTCAAAGATTTCCTCCGTAAGCGAGGCCAGCCAGTCTCCGGGAATAAAAGCGAGTTAATAAGTCGCGTAGAAGGGACAAACAAGCTTGGATTGGTTGATTTGAATGTCGTTCGAGAGGAGGATAAAAAACAACAAAGATCGCGTGATCAGTCTAAATTGACAACACCACTTTCGGAGACGCTACCACACCCCCGTGATTTAAAACAAGCCAACAGTGAGGCTGATGTCCCCCGCCGAAATCCCAAAATAAATAGACGACACATATTAATTAATCGCACATTTATTTTTTTCAAACGTATCGAGCGATCAAACTGTACACGAAGTGTCATTCAAAAGTGTTTTATAAAGAAAAATGCTAAAACCGACGAGAAAAATGAAAATGTACCCTAGTTAGGGGGACCCTAAAGGTAGAAAAAAGGCGCCCACCCTTGACAAAAGGGCCCCTCTGGCCAAGGGAAATGGCCCTCGTTTCTATACACTGTTACTGTCGAATCCATTACTGAATGAGAATGCAGTCATTGTATTGGCATAAAAAGCATCAATCAAGATGAACCTAAGTTATCTTGTCCCAAAGTATCAACCAATCAAATTACCCTAAGAAGAAAATGCTCATCTACGAACTCCATCAAGGCATTGACCTAATAAGCATACACACCAAGTTTGAACATTTTAACTCAATTAGAAGGAGAGTTATTGTGTTCCAAAGTCTCGACCAATCAAATTTGTGTATCGCTCTGCTTACCCTGAGCAGAAAATGCTCATTATCGAACTTAGTCAAGGTATTACTGTAATGAAACTATACACACTTAATTAGAACTAAAGTTATCGTGTCCCAAAGCATCAACCAATCAAATTGCTTATCTCTGCTTACCCTAAGCGGAAAATGCTCATCTTCGAACTCCATCAAGGCATTGGCCTAATAAGCATATACACCAAGTTTGAACATTTTAACTCAATTAGAAGGAGAGTTATTGTGTTCCAAAGTCTCAACCAATCAAATTTGAGTATCGCTCTGCTTACCCTGAGCAGAAAATGCTCATTATCGAACTTAGTCAAGGTATTACTGTAATGAAACTATACACCAAGTTTCATCACTCTCACTTAATTAGAACTAAAGTTATCGTGTCCCAAAGCATCAACCAATCAAATTGCTTATCTCTGCTTACCCTAAGCGGAAAATGCTCATCTTCGAACTCCATCAAGGCATTGACCTAATAAGCATATACACCAAGTTTGAACATTTTAACTCAATTAGAAGGAGAGTTATTGTGTTCCAAAGTCTCAACCAATCAAATTTGAGTATCGCTCTGCTTACCCTGAGCAGAAAATGCTCATTGTCGAACTTAGTCAAGGTATTATTGTAATGAAACTATACACCAAGTTTCATCACTCTCACTTAATTAGAACTGAAGTTATCGTGTCCCAAAGCATCAACCAATCAAATTGCTTATCTCTGCTTACCCTAAGCGGAAAATGCTCATCTTCGAACTCCATCAAGGCATTGACCTAATAAACACATACACCAAGTTTGAACATTCTAGCTCAATTAGGAAGAGAGTTATTGTGTCCCAAAAAGTGTGACGGACAGACAGACGGACAGACAGACAGACGGACGAACCCATTTTAATAGTCACCCAACTTTCTTTGAAAGGCGGGGGACAAAAAACTGGACCAAGGACTTGAATTTCATTCCAAATTTTTCCCACAACGAAATATATAATTAGTTGGTTTTAAAAATGAACAGCAAGAAGCAAATGAAGTCTAAAGTGTTTTATGAAGACAGCCATGTACACAGCATTGAAATTAATAATGTAAAAGAAAACATCAGTCACTGTTATGTTAAGGCGAGAGTCTTGCCTTCACTACCAACTGCAAATAAAACAAGCCAACAGTGAGGCTGATGTCCCCCGCCGAAATCCCAAAATAAATAGATGACACATATCAATTAATCGCACATTTATTTTTTTCAAACGTATCGACCAATCAAACTGAACACGAAGTGTCATCCAAAAATTGCTTATCTCTGCCTACCGTAAGAAGAAAATGCTCATCTTCGAACTCCATCAAGGCATTGACCTAATAAGCATACACACCAATTTTGAACATTTTAACTCAATTCGAAGGAGAGTTATTGTGTTCCAAAGTCTCGGCAAATCAAATTGCTTATCGCTCTGCTTACCCTGAGCAGAAAATGATAATTATCGATCTTAGTCAAGGTATTACTGTGATGAAACTATACACCAAGTTTCATCACTCTCACTTAATTAGAACTAAAGTTATTGTGTCTCAAAGCATCAACCAATCAAATTGCTTATCTCTGCCTACCGTAAGAAGAAAATGCTCATCTTCGAACTCCATCAAGGCATTGACCTAATAAGCATACACACCAATTTTGAACATTTTAACTCAATTCGAAGGAGAGTTATTGTGTTCCAAAGTCTCGGCAAATCAAATTGCTTATCGCTCTGCTTACCCTGAGCAGAAAATGATAATTATCGATCTTAGTCAAGGTATTACTGTGATGAAACTATACACCAAGTTTCATCACTCTCACTTAATTAGAACTAAAGTTATTGTGTCTCAAAGCATCAACCAATCAAATTGCTTATCTCTGCCTACCCTAAGCGGAAAATGCTCATCTTCGAACTCCATCAAGGCATTGACCTAATAAGCATATACACCAAGTTTGAACATTTTAACTCAATTAGAAGGAGAGTTATTGTGTTCCAAAGTCTCGACCAATCAAATTGCGCATCGCTCTGCTTACCCTGAGCAGAAAATGCTCATTATCGAACTTAGTCAAGGTATTACTATAATGAAACTATATACCAAGTTTCATCACTCTCACTTAATTAGAACTAAAGTTATCGTGTCCCAAAGCATCAACCAATCAAATTGCTTATCTCTGCTTACCCTAAGCGGAAAATGCTCATCTTCGAACTCCATCAAGGCATTGACCTAATAAGCATATACACCAAGTTTGAACATTTTAACTCAATTAGAAGGAGAGTTATTGTGTTCCAAAGTCTCGACCAATCAAATTGCGTATCGCTCTGCTTACCCTGAGCAGAAAATGCTCATTATCGAACTTAGTCAAGGTATTACTATAATGAAACTATATACCAAGTTTCATCACTCTCACTTAATTAGAACTAAAGTTATCGTGTCCCAAAGCATCAACCAATCAAATTGCTTATCTCTGCTTACCCTAAGCGGAAAATGCTCATCTTCGAACCCCGTCAAGGCATTGACCTAATAAGCATATACACCAAGTTTGAACATATTAACTCAATTAAAAGGAGAGTTATTGTGTTCCAAATTCTCGACCAATCAAATTGCGTATAGCTCTGCTTACCCTGAGCAGAAAATGCTCATTATCGAACTTAGTCAAGGTATTACTATAATGAAACTATACACCAAGTTTCATCAATCTCACTTAATTAGAACTAAAGTTATCGTGTCCCAAAGCATCAACCAATTAAATTGCTTATCTCTGCTTACCCTAAGCGGAAAATGCTCATCTTCGAACTCCATCAAGGCATTGACCTAATAAACACATACACCAAGTTTGAACATTCTAGCTCAATTAGGAAGAGAGTTATTGTGTCCCAAAAAGTTTGACGGACAGACAGACGGAAAGACAGACGGACGGACAGACGGACAGACAGACGGACAGACAGACAGACGGACGAACCCATTTTAATAGTCCCCCAACTTTCTTCGAAAGGTGGGGGACAATAAAAAAGACCAGATTATGATGTGTGGGTTATGATGTCCAATGTTACCGACTGTGTAAACTCGGCAGAGTGTAACTGTACTGCTGGGTAAGTTGACATTTCTATTACTTCATAATTATTTTATTTATGTTGTGGAAATGAAATGAATTTTAACGTTCTATTGTTCTGGTCCGACCAGGCTAATTAAGACAGGTTTACACCCTACAGTGTGCTATGACTATGATGGAAATTTTGCCCAGACAGCGGCACTACAGTCTACTCTTATATTGAATGTAGATATTCTTGAGGAATGCATAATTAGCCATTACACAGTGAAATGAAATAGGGTTTACATCTCACTGTTCTGCTGGGCAACAGAAGACGGGTATGTGCCATGTAGTGTGCTAAAAAAGCCTACTCTTTATTTCAAATTTCAACTGGCAAAAGGTGTTACGCATAGTTAAAATTTAGTGAATTATTTGTGATATTTATTCATCTATATTTCAGAGAGGGGCAGTCATGTAACCACATTGCCGCACTACTATATGCCATCTCGGACATCTCTACAAAAAGAAAGGAATGGAAAACTGGCGCCAGCTTCCAGTAAGTGCAAGTGGAACAATCCTCAAAAGAGAAAACTGAGTCCCAAAAAAGCAGAGGAGATGACATTTAAAAAGTATTCTTTTAAAAGTCAGCCCCCTCAGTGAAACGTATCAAGATGCAGGACACGGGCCAATGTTCAGTGAACACAGAGATATTTCGACAGAAATTAATCCAAAACCATTCCAGTGCTGGGTGGCTGACAAACTTTTCAGCTGGGAGAGGAACAGGCCTTCGTGTACCTGTACTACCTGTACTCCACTCTGTAATATTTCAATATTCAGATGTTGTGGACTTAAAAAATCAAACCTGTCAAGATATGTTAAAAATATTTTGAACAGTTACAAATTTCTGAAAAGGACTGTGCTACTATTGAGTGCTTGACAAGGCAACAGTCAGACTGTTCTAAATGGAAAATTGCCAGGGAAGAGAGGATTACAGCCTCTAACTTTGGCAAGGTTGCAAAGCAGAAAGTCATACTGAAGGATTTGCTTGGGTATCGTGTGTTTGACTCGGCCTTTCTTCGTTACGTTATGGAAGAAGTCACGAGAAGGCAGCTCGACCGACATACACTTCCCAAATGAGGAAATCTCACCCGGGTCTTTCTGTCAATGATTGCGGGCTATTTGTCAACACCAAATATCCACATTTAGGGGCAAGCCCGGATGGGCTAGTGTATTGTCTTTGCTCCATATGCAAATCAACCGGATATGGGCTTGTGGAAATTAAGTGTCCTGCTTCCATGAAATGGAGAATGCTTTCACCCCAAGAGTGCACTAAAGACCCACATTTCTTTTGCAAAATAAATGAAGATCGAAATGTTGTGCTGAAGACAGGACATAGTTACTTTTATCAAGTGCAGGGGCAAATGGCTGTCACAAAAAGAAAGTGGTGTGATTTTGTTGTGTGGACATGCAGTGGTAAAATTTCGGTTGAGAGAATAGCTTTTGATCTGTTATTCCCGAGTTATTTTCTTCTCGTGTGCTAAGAGGTTTGCCCTTATTCAGGTAGCATATTCTTATGATATATTAAAATCATTGAAATCATACCTACTCTGCCTTATGTCATTCTTTATCCCTGAATCAAATTTCTAATAGTTATTGTTAACCGTTTTCATTAAATGTTGGCTTGGTTGATGTACATTTGGCCTGTATTTGTTTAATGGGGCGTGTCAGCTGCAAATTTGTAAATACTGTGTCCCACACACAGTCTCTCCATTAAAATAATTTGTGATATGAGCCTGTATTTACGACGTTATGTCATATCATTATTTTACCCTTAGTACTGTCCTGCCCCCTTGCCTGCTGAATTCATATGGCATGTGCATCTGACCCCCCCCCCCTGTCATGTACCTTCCTTTATAGAATATGAGAGATAGAAAAGAAAATTAAAATTATTTTAAATAGGATCATTGCTTTATTTGTATAAAATTGTTGTAGATTATAGCACTGATACATGTAACACATAAATTATTTTTTTAAAACATTAAAAGTTAGTTGTCTGTTTGTGGTAGCACTCATAAATCTGTACAGTTCTTAAACATTTTAAAATAGCCTTTTCACTTCTGCTGAATTAAGTTTTATTGTCTATCACCAATTAAGGGTGGTTGCAAGTTTGTCAGACGGGCACACAATTTCCACACCTTTGAAATATTTTGCGCCATGGTAATTGGCACAACACCTTGTAGAATTCTAAAGTTTTTAATTCTTGCCATTTGTCTCTCCACATGAATTCTGGCATTTGCAATGTCCCGTGTCTTCTGTACATCACTTTTAGAAAATTGGGCCTTTTTGCCTCTGAAGAGGGGGGGGGGGATAATTAAATGTACTCCCAAGGGAGTGGTCAAGTCAGCTATCGTAAAACCTTTGTCCGCCATTATTCCATCACCTGGTTCACATAAGTCTAGTATTCCTGATTGTTTTGTGATCTGTTTATCACTGACACTTCCACACCATAAATCGGATAGGAATGTTACTACACCTACTGGGCTTATACCAGCTAATGCTTTCCATGTCATATGGGACTTATAATCACTGTATAATAGAGACTTTAACTGAAGTGAGCTTGGTGTTTCGGTCCTGATTTCTGTACAATCGATCACCACATGAGTTGTCCGGAAACTTTCTTTGAAAAACTTCAGGCATGTTCTCCTCAATACATTCTTTATCTGTCCATTGCACCAAAAAAGATAGCTGATTGTCCAGATAATCAATCCACCTATTGAAAATATCACCGCACATTGTTTTTGAAATACAAAACCTTTCTGCCAGGTCTTCTATTAGGAGCCCCAATCGCAGCCTCATCAAAACGAGAAAAAACTCATCAATTAAACGCAAGGCTCTGGGTCTTCAACTGGTGGTGGGTATTTTAGATGGAGTTTTCCGAGAGGTTCTGGTGTCTGCGTCGTCCTTTAATTCATCAAATTGGACATCGAATGTCTTTTTATCTGAGATTCCAGTGTAGAAAAACACTTTGCTATCATCTGAACAAACATCGTCATATGTTAGCTGTGGTGAGGACACTTGTACCGAAAAATCACACGTTGATTTTTCTGTTTGTGTTGATCCGTCGACAAGAAGATGTACAACCGCTGAACATTCAGTTTGGGTAGTAACATTTTTGGTGTTTGGTACACTCTGTGTCTGCTGATGACGAATAACTAATACCTGTGGGGCATGTATTGGCTTCACATAATCGTGTAACTTTAGTGAAATGTCTAACATGGAGTCTGATGGCGATGTCAACAATGAGCATTCTGTTGATACACCATCTCTGTTTTACTGGGACTAATATTCAAATCAACCACGTCCTCATCTAAGTCTTTCTCCACAATGGCAAAATTCTCGTTCAGTTTCTGAAAAAAATAATTGCCCCCCGGCTTTCGAAGAAAGTTGGGGGACTATTAAAATGGGTTCGTCCGTCTGTCTGTCTGTCCTTCTGTCTGCCTGTCTGTCTGTCCGTCTTGTTAATCTGTATAATTGTCATGTTTCATTCTTACCTTTGTTTATATGTGTGACGTCACTTCTGCCCGACGGGTCTCGTGAGACGCGAGAGGCGGAAGTGAGATTTGGGAGTTGTATAGTTGGCAACCAGAAAATAAAGTATGTCAGAAATATGAGTCGTGGTTAATTATCAATTTTAACATGGTAGCAGAGCGAAACAAAATTTTGTTAGAAGACATGACAATATAGACCTGTGATGGCAAGTAATAATTACAAAAATCCACCTGTCTTCAGTTCCGACACGAATTATGACTCGTGGAAAGCAGAGTTGGAGATTTGGCGCCTTGTCACCGATCTAGACAAAAAAGAAGCAAGCTTTGGCAGTATGTTTGACATTAACCGGAAGAGCACGTGAGACAGCGGTTGAAATTCCCAAGGAAGACCTTAATTCTGACAGGGGAATTGAACTATTATTAACGAAGTTAGACGGCGTTTTTAAAGAAGAAATCAAAGATGCAATGTATCACGCATACATGACGTTTGAACAGTTTCGCTGACAGAGTGATATGACAATTGATGAATATATTGTCCAGTTCGAGGCGTTAGAAAAAAAGATCAGAAAAAATCAGATGAATTTACCTGATCCTGTATTGGCATTTAAGTTATTAGACAATGCCTCTCTTTCAACAACTGAGCGGTAAATGGCCTTGACTGCCACTGGTGAGTTAACATTCAATGATATGAAATCTGCGTTGAAGAGAATTTTTGGTAGTAAGCTTAATAGTGCCAGACAAAGTATGAACCAAGAGTCTTTTAACAATATAATAAAGCATGAAATCAATGCAGTATCTTCTTATGGTAGAAAACAATCTTATATTCCTAAGCGCAAAGAACCCAACAGCTCACAGTTACCAACGGATCAACCTGTTAAAGGCACTAACCCTTTAAATAGATTTGGTAAACGATCTAGATGCATTATTTGTCAGTCCACATATCATTGGGCAAAAGATTGTCCTCATAAGCAAGAATCTGCTAATTTAGTTGAAGACTGCGACCGTGATTGGTGTGAACTAACGAGTCCAAATTTGAAAAATCGTGTGCTCATGAAGATCTTAATGTATTTGTTGTGGAAGCTAGTCATGCTGCTGTTATTGACACAGCGTGTACCAAAACCGTATGTGGAATTTCATGGTTCGAGGATTATATACGGACATTAGATGCCCAACAACAATCAGTTGTTCAAACTTTTAAAAGTGACCGAACATTCAGATTTGGGGATGGTGCTACTGTAAATTCAATAAAGATGGTAAAAATTCCTGCATTTCTGGGTAATAAAAGCTGTATTATAGAAGTAGAAGTTGTCAATGCCAGTATTCCGTTGTTGTTAAGTAAGTCTTCTCTCAAATAGTAAGTGCAGGAGGGTTGCACCACACACAATCTTACACAAAAAAAAAAAACAACAAATATACGGACAAGACATCATACTCAAAAACCACAAACATAAACAAATCAAAGAGAGTGAATGGATCCGGGGGCTAGCCGTAAGCGTCCACTGCGCTGTACAGTCCCGGGCCTGTGGTGACACAGACTTCACTCATATTTGAAAACAACTGGGAATGCAACCCAGAGAAATAATTATATAGTGTCAGCATGAGTCATGATCTATTATATGTTGCAAGAATTACGAATGCAAGCATATTGTTGTATAAATTTCGCTACACAAGTAACCACATAGTTAAATGTATCAGAAGTAGGCCTAGTTCAAAACCAAATCAACAAAAGGATTGAAGTATATAAATGCATCTAGGACAAACATTGCAATCGACACAGAAACAAAACACAACTGAATACAAAGAAGCAAAGGAAAAGACTATCTAGGGAGACAGCCGTCTGCTGACTGAGTGGTGTGACGTGAATCTGCCGTAATAGTTGTTATGACGTCGTGGTTTAGAAGGTGCAATTTCCCGATAAAAGGGCGATAATCTAGATAAAATTACGTTAAAATATAAAAACTATTAGTTTTAAAGACCATGCAATTGTACAAACCATAGTATAATTATTATATAATGTCCCACGTAAGAAATGCAAAACAGGAATGCTAAAGAAATCGTAAGTTATTAGTGTATTCATAAAGGCCTAAAAATAAGGGCAATAATCCAGATAGGACTAGACATCTAGAAGCAATTTATATAGAATCATTATCCAATATGTAGTCAGTAATATCATTATAAGAAATGTAAAACTTATTATGTTGAAGAAATGGAAGTTTTGAAATTTCTTTCAAAATGCGTAATTGTGTACCACCTTTGGCCGTGCACTTAAAATTAAGAGTTTTTATTCGGGAAAGAAATAGTTCTTTATTGTTGCATATTTTTAAAAATCGTAATGCCTGTGAATAGAAAACATTATATAGTGTCGTATCTGGTATGTTACTATGAGCTGACGGGTATTTTACTACTTCAAAACCAAATTTGTCCGTTTTATCGAATATACCGACATTAAATTTATTATTAATTATATTGATGTCCAAGTCAAGGACAGATGCATTTATAGTGCCCGAATTTTCTTTATTTAATATAAGTTCAGGAGGATATATTTCATCTTTGTATTTATTGAAATTACCATTATCATTGATTGGTGTTATGTCATCAATGTAACGGAAGGTATAATTTAGACTTTTTGCTACCTTGTAATCTGTTTTTCTTTTATGGTCTTGAAAGTCGAATTCGTATTTATATAAATGTGCATTTGCCATAAATGGGGCGGGGTCAGTTCCCATTGGTAAACCAATAGTTTGTTGTATAATCTGATCCCCAACCTCAAATATGGCATTGTCAATGAGAAAATGTATAATATTTTGAAATTTTTCTTTATCGAAAACTACAGTATTGGCATTGCGCCGTTTTATGATCCATCTTGCATCTTGTGAGTAGATGGCCATCAGATTTCTGCCTTTTCCAAAAGCACCATTAAAGGCCTTATCCACGAACCAATCCAAATTCTTTTTAAGGTCTGCATGTTGTAGCATAGTATATAAAGTAGAAAAGTCGAAAGTTTCTATTGATTTTGCATTGTCTTTTTGATTGATTTTATCTAAAGTGTCTACTATTGGTTTATTTTTATCAATTACGAAAAAGCTATTAATCCCAGTATAATTGCGAAGTGTTTTGCACCAGATGGCATGTTGGGCCTGGCATAATTTAAGTCCTTTAGTAATAGTCACTGCTAGAGGTTTTGTCTGGCAGATGCTGGAGGAAATTATGTATCTGAATTTTACTGGATTTTTATGAAATTTAGGTATAGAATAAATATATGGAAGGGCATCTACTTTTACATTGTCTTTTATATCATTACTCCTGTTAAACGAATATTGATTTTGTAAAATATCTAGTTTAGATAATTCCGTAATACATTTATAAGTGTTATTATTGGTGTTAGGCCAAAGTCCAACTTCGGTAAGGATATTTTTAATATAGTACTTTTTACAGATAAAGGCAATGTTATTGCTGGCCTTATCGACAGGTGTTAGAACAAATTTCTCTTGAAGAGCAGAAAGGCATTCAGCTGCAGATGCATTTTTTAGGACTTCGGGTGGTGGATGTCTTGGGTTGTTTTTAATATGTTTGATTCTCTTATTGAAGCTATTATTGACTTAAAAAATGATTCAGCAACAATGTTTGGTGTTCCTGTAAACTTAGAATTCACCTCGAGTGGACATTATTGTGTTGATCTTGGTGTTTCTGAGACATGTTCTAACAAACACATTGAGAATATTTTAATGGTTTATGACAGCAATATGTCTAAAGTAGATAAGCATAAAATATTATTAAAACTTCATCGACAATTTGGGCATGCCTCATGCGCAAGACTTAAAAAACTTTTAATTTCGTCAGGTTTATATGATAAAGAAGCTTTTGAAATATTACAAAACATTGTAAATAAGTGTGATATTTGTATTCAACACAAGAAAGCACCAGTTAAACCAGCAGTTGGGCTACCATTAGCAACTGAGTTTAACGAAACGGTGGCAGTCGATTTGCATGAAATTGAACCTCATTTATGGTACTTACATATAATTGATGAATTTACCCGTTTTAGTGCGGGATGTATACTGCATAATAAACAATCTACAACGTTTGTCAAAGCCTTTATTCAGAACTGGATATGTGTTTTCGGTTCACCCCGTAAATTGTATTCCGACAATGGAGGTGAATTTAATAACAAAGAAGTTCAGGACATGGTTGAGAACTTTAGTATTGAATTAAAATTAACCGCAGCATTTGCTCCCTGGAGTAATGGTACTTGTGAAAGACACAATCAGACATTAACAGAAACATTAATGAAAGTCAAAGATTCTGAAGAGTGCAATTGGGAGACAGCATTAAGTTGGGCCTTAATGGCAAAGAACTGCTTAATAAATAATTATGGTTTTAGTCCCTATCAGTTGGTATTTGGTCATAATCCCAATTTGCCTACAGTTCTTAATGATTCTTTGCCTGCTCTAGAAGGTAGCTCTATTAGTAAGGTTGTGGTTGAACACTTATCATCTTTACACAAAGCTAGAACTGCGTTTACACAGTCAGAATGTTCTGACCGAATACGAAGAGCAATTAAACACAACTTGCGAACATATAATGATACAATGTACTCTCCAGGCGATAAGGTGTTTTATAAACGTCCAGATTGTAACAAATGGAAGGGCCCTGGAACAGTTATTGGCGCTGATAATTCAATTATTTTTGTCCGACATGGTGGTACCTATGTCAGAGTTCATAAAAGTCGACTTATGAAAGACATACATGTACCTCAAGATAGTGATTCCACTAACAGTAATAATGAGTTCAGAGATGATGTTGTTGAAAATGATCATTCAATATCGACTAATAATAACAATGTCTATACTTCTGAGAATGATGAAGAATCAACCCTGTCTGATCATCATAATAATAGTGAATATAGTGATAATCTTACTAATAATAGTGAGCAGACCAGTAGTGATAGTGATACAGGTAGTGTTAATAATTCTAACACTAGTGAAATAACACCTCAAATAAAGCCTGGAATGTTGGTAACATTTAATGAAAATGATATACATTTATTAAAGCACGGATTTTAAGCAGAGGAGGAAAATGTTCAGGAAAATACAGAGATTGGTTTAATTTAGAGATTTTAGTGCCTGAAACAGAGTTTGGGCGTAGCAAAGCTGTGGACTTATCGAAAGTAAAAAACTTACAAGAGTGTGGCATGGTAGATAACGAGTGTGTTATGGTTTTAAGCGACTCTTTATTAGAAAAAGCAAAGAATAAAGAACTTGAAAGTTGGAAAGAAAATCATGTTTATAAAGAAATAAATGATACTGGACAAAAGTGTCTGTCCACTAGGTGGATAATTACAAATAAAGAAACTGTTGATGGTTTTATTCCCAAGGCACGCTTGGTAGCACGTGGCTTTGAAGAAATAACAGATAATCTTCGTAAAGATTCACCCACGTGCTCCAATGAAGCTTTGAGAATAATACTAACTATAATGTCTATTAAAGGGTTGTCTCCGCATGCTATGGATATTAAAAGCTATTAAACGTGACATTTATCTTAGACCGCCTAGTGAAGCTAATCGTAAGGGTGTCGTTTGGCATTTACAAAAGTGTGTTTATGGCCTCAGTGATGCTTCCTTACACTGGTATCAAAAGGTTAAAAATGTTATGTGCACTCTTGGTGCCAAAATGTCAAAATCGGATCATGCAGTGTTTTATTGGCATGATACGCAAGGGGAATTAGTCGGAATTCTGGCATGCCATGTTGATGACTTCATTTGGTGTGGTAATCCAAATTTCGATGGTATTATTAATGAAGTTCGAAAGCAATTATATGTTGGAAGGGAAGAATCCAAAGCATTTAAGTACCTTGGTATTGAACTTAGTACTAATGATCAAAATATTTATTTAAATCAAAACCAATATGCTGAATCTTTGTTGCCTATAAAATTGGATAGGTTACGTTTATCTCAAAAACAATCTGAATTGTTTGATTCAGAAAAGGATTTATTAAGATCCAAAATTGGTCAAATTCTGTGGATAGCTCGACAGAGTCGACCTGATGTTTTATTTGATGTCAGTAATTTAGCCTCAAATTTAAAAAATGCAAAGGTTAGTGATATTATTTATGTCAACAAAATTGTCAAGCGATTAAAATGTGATACATATTTCCTTAAATTTCAAAAGTTAAACTCTCCTTTGTCTTTAATTGTATATTCAGATGCTTCATTGGCCAATTTAAGTGATGGGGGTACGCAGGGAGGTCATATAATTTTTTTAAAAGGAGAAGATGATAAATTCTCTCCTATATGTTGGTCCTCGAAACGAATTAGACGTGTTGTGCGAAGCACACTGTCCACCGAAGCCTTAGCAATGGCTGATGGCATTGATAGTGCTATTTTTGTGTCTAATTTGTTCAGGGAACTCACATTAGAGAACATTCCCATTATATGTGTAACTGATAATAGATCCTTGTATGATGCGATATATTCCTCTAAAAGTGTTCAAGAAAAACGTTTACGTTTGGAGTTATCAGGTATTAAGGAAATGATTGAAATGGGCAACGTTAGTAAAATCATTTGGTCAAGTTATCAGTTAGCAGATTGCCTTACAAAAAAGGGAGCATCTTCTATAGAACTTCATAATACTTTAGATCAAGGTCTCTTGAACATGTTATAAAATAATAACATCAAATCTTTATTATTGTATGTAAAACCTATTAAGCATAATTAATGCTCTAAAAAATTATTTTTTTATTTTTATAAAACAGTGGAGATTGTTAATCTGTATAATTGTCATGTTTCATTCTTACCTTTGTTTATATGTGTGACGTCACTTTTGCCCGACGGGTCTCGTGAGACGCGAGAGGCGGAAGTGAGATTTGGGAGTTGTATAGTTGGCAACCAGAAAATAAAGTATGTCAGAAATATGAGTCGTGGTTAATTATCAATTTTAACACGTCTGTTCGTCACACTTTTTGGGACACAATAACTCTCTTCCTAATTGAGCTAGAATGTTCAAACTTGGTGTATGTGTTTATTAGGTCAATGCCTTGATGGAGTTCGAAGATGAGCATTTTCCGCTTAGGGTAAGCAGAGATAAGCAATTTGATTGGTTGATGCTTTGGGACACGATAACTTTAGTTCTAATTAAGTGAGAGTGATGAAACTTGGTGTATAGTTTCATTACAGTAATACCTTGACTAAGTTTGATAATGAGCATTTTCTGCTCAGGGTAAGCAGAGCGATACGCAATTTGATTAGTCGAGACTTTGGAAAACAATAACTCTCCTTCTAATTGAGTTAAAATGTTCAAACTTGGTGTATATGCTTATTAGGTCAATGTCTTGATGGAGTTCTAAGATGAGCATTTTCCGCTTAGGGTAAGCAGAGGTAAGCAATTTGATTGATTGATGCTTTGGGACACGATAACATTAGTTCTAATTAAGTGAGAGTGATGAAACTTGGTGTATAGTTTCATTACAGTAATGCTTTGACTAAGATTGATAATGAGTATCAACCACGTATTAGACTACCAGTTACATGCATAAATTATCCTCAACATGTTTGAAAAGAAAGCCAACGCCAGACAAATAATTAATACATTATTAACAAATTTATACTATTTTAACTTAAGACAGAGCTTCTTAGATTGTGATAATATGACACCAAAATGATTAATGTATTTGATCTAGTAATAGGCTAATTATTAATAACTTGTAAACCAAACGGTTATATTTTACAATGGTAATGTTATGTTATATAGAAATTAATTCCAAATTATGATGGTTAAATTGAACTAAGAGAATGTTAAGTGCTGTTCTAAAAAAAAAAAAAAAAAAAAAAAAAAAAATATACAACACCGTGTGGCGTGTCCGTGCCCTACCAATTTTTATAACGAAAGAAATACACTCAAAAGTGAACCCCATTGAATAATGACATCTCAAGACTCACCGTGATGTTAAAAATCTTCGTTGGGAACACAGATGGGATGGAGAACAATGGACTCGGTCCATTTTTGTCGGCAAAATGATCGGAACACAGCAGTGTATTATCCGTCAGCTTGAAGTCAGAACGGATCAGGCAACATCTTTTAAGCCAAGTTCGTTTAACCGTCTCGTTTACCGGGAATCTGTGCTGCGAAATAGTCTTTCCATCGACTAACTTTCCTCGAAAATTACTGCAGCAGTACTTTCGTGATTTTGCAGGCATCACAAGAGTAAAACTTTCCTTAGAATTTGAAAACTTGTAAGACTGGCGACCGACACTTGTTAAGTGGTTGTTACGTGGTTGCTACCTAGACGATAGTCCACGGAAGTAGCGAGTTGTCGGTGGGCATGCGCACAATGCCAAAATATGGCTTCCGTCTAGGGGGAGGTAACTTTATTATCGGAAAGGACTATATCCCCGTTACACATTAATGATGGTTGAGTGTGAATTTCTTGAAAATAGATAATTAAACAGCTAAATCCATACTATTAAATGTTTCGTATACTTAACATTAGCATGGGGCAGAACTTTATAAAAACCAAACAAATTCTAATGATTTTCTGATAATTACTTAATGTGCGACGACTCTTGTTGACTGCCCGGACGATTTAGCTGCTGTGTGGGCTTATGTTTTGTTGCCTGGCAAGTGGCAACCTATTTTTTTTATATAAAAAAGACATGCTGGAGAATACCAACACAGTAATGCATTAACTCTCCCTTTTAATGCAGCATATGCTAAATTAGGACAATCAGCTCACCCCCTTCCCTGTTTTTGTGCCCATTAACAATGCAGTTTTGGGTATGAATCTGTGTCAGTTTACAAATAATTCACAAATGTTTTGACAAGCAGCATTTTATAACAGAATTATATATTAAAATTGTGTTTGTGTATTGCAGACTCGAAGATTGTTTAATACAGTTTCCACCAGAAGAAGTGGAGGCTAGAAGATGGCAGAAAATAGCAACTGCCCTTGGTAATAGAACCACACAACAGGTATCTTGAACTGTATATACCGTACAGTGTGCACTAGGTGTGTGTGTGTTTGGGGGGGGGGGGGGGGGGTGCCTAGATTAAATCTGTGAGCGTGATGTTGTCTTTGTGTGGGTCCACCTAGCTGCTAAAGTTTTTATTAACTTTAAGATTTGGGTTGTAATCCTGTACTGTTTACTGTTTGGCACACTGTTATGTTAAACAGGCTCTTAATACTAAATGTGACATGATGTTTTTATGTGCCCACATTTTCATTTGGATGTATATTGTAATCTCCCCTGTCCGTAGTTGTGTTCGTCCATCTATGTGTTTGTCCATCCATATGTCGTTCGCATGAGTTATGACCCCTAATTGTACAAAAATCATGATTTTAGCTTGTAGACAAACTACGTGTTCCCAATAATACAATTTGAAAAATTGCTGAGGATTTTGTTCTGTCTCATCTAACCTAGGGAAAACTCTATGAATATGAGGCCATTGCTCTAACTAGACAGATTCTGCAACCCAGTGAAATTTGATGAGATGAAGGTTTGTAACATAATTTAAAAATAGGTACGATATGCATGCATAGCATTTGTCTTTCAGGTAGCAAGTCGTGTCCAGAAATACTTTATAAAATTAGCTAAAGCTGGTTTACCTGTACCTGGTCGAACTCCCACTGTTGGAACACAGTTTAAAAAGGTAATATTGTCGGTAAAAATGTTCATGAAAGAGAGCGCAGTTGGGGTTTAACTTCCACTGAACACAAACCAAGTCATTTTGTGACTAACAAATAAGTTGGAGAAGCTGGAGAAAATCCATCTGGTTGTGTAGGTGACCCTGCTGCTTGTCGCATACAAGCTTGGTATGGAAACCAGTCACTTGACTAATTTATCAGAATAAATGTTGATTATTCAAGCTGCAACTTTTATACACAGTGAAAAACATTGGACTTGCATCATTTTATATTGAAATCTGCAAATTATCTCACCCTGTTCTTTATCACTTGAAATTATTTGATGTAATGTTCCAAGTACTTCTTAAAAGAAATGGAATCCAAGGGGAAATATTATTGAAAGAAATTTTTCTGAAAAGTTGAGAAGGGAGGTCCAGACTCTTCCATCGACACACCCATCGACACACCAATGGCAATTATAACAGTGTTGGTTACAAAAAAAAAAAACAGAAATAAAATTGTGGCACCAGTCAGATGTATTTAAAAATATTTAGATTGAATTGTAGCACATTTTGCCAATGATACTGAGATCATAAACTTCTGATTTTATAAGAAACATTATTGGACATTTACCAATTTACTTTTTTAGGCAGGTCATCGACATCATAGATATAATACATTTTCTCAACACTCCACCTTTCTCCAATCCCATGAACCACCAGTATATATGTCGGATGATGATGACTCAATGAGTTATACTGGAAGTTTTGGAGGTAATGAAACAGAGTTTTTACAGACTAGAATTTTAGATGATGATAGTGTAAGTTTTATTTTCTGTTATGCAGTATTATTGTTGGTTTAAACATATTTTATTACCACAATGTAAAAGGATCGTGCGAAGTTACATAAACTTACAAAAACATTCTTTCCGTCATAAGTATATGAAATTATTCAAGATAACATGAGGTGCAGAATAAAAGAGAATTGAGACGGTGCTGTGGAATAAATCTCAAGATTGACGAAGATGATTATAATAAAGCTATCTGAGAATTATTCCAGTAAGTGCAAAGATATTGAAAATTTAACCCCATTTGGAACTTTCTTACCGGACAATATATCGAAAGGTTGCAAGAGCTGTTGGTACGAGGTTATTTCAAGCTTAAAGGTGTATTTCCAAATAGTATCTTAGGATAAGGACCACTCTTATGCCACTGGCGAGTGTTCATTAACACCTTACTAAACTCTATGGTATTGGAAGTACACATTTAAAATGTTGTCCCAAATGTTTACTGTTTATTTCGAAAGAAAAAAAGCAGTGCTCACTCTGGGTTCAATTTTTTTCCCGCCAATTTTTCATTTTAATTTATAAGCCATATATCTATTCCGCCAAAAAAAGGACCAAATATCTATTAGATTTTTTCAGTAATTTTTATTTACATAAGTAGATATATAGAATATTTATACGATATTACAATTTACCAAATTCTTCACTGCTTTGCAGATGCCAATTTTTTGAAAGCGTTTTCAACATCTGGGGTAACCACGCAGTGTATTTGTTTTTAATGAATATTTTTTTGTCCCCCGCCTTTCGAAGAAAGTTGGGGGACTATTAAAATGGGTTCGTCTGTCTGTCTGTCTGTCTGTCTGTCTGTCCGTCCGTCACACTTTTTGGGACACAATAACTCTCTTCCTAATTGAGCTAGAATGTTCAAACTTGGTGTATGTGTTTATTAGGTCAATGCCTTGATGGAGTTCGAAGATGAGCATTTTCCGCTTAGGGTAAGCAGAGATAAGCAATTTGATTGGTTGATGCTTTGGGACACGATAACTTTAGTTCTAATTAAGTAAGATTGATGAAACTTGGTGTATAGTTTCATTATAGTAATACCTTGACTAATTTCGATAATGAGCATTTTCTGCTCAGGGTAAGCAGAGCTATACGCAATTTGATTGGTCGAGAATTTGGAACACAATAACTCTCCTTCTAATTGAGTTAAAATGTTCAAACTTGGTGTATATGCTTATTAGGTCAATGCCTTGATGGAGTTCGAAGATGAGCATTTTCCGCTTAGGGTAAGCAGAGATAAGCAATTTGATTGGTTGATGCTTTGGGACACGATAACTTTAGTTCTAATTAAGTGAGAGTGATGAAACTTGGTGTATAGTTTCATTATAGTAATACCTTGACTAAGTTCGATAATGACCATTTTCTGCTCAGGGTAAGCAGAGCGATACGCAATTTGATTGGTCGAGACTTTGGAACACAATAACTCTCCTTCTAATTTAGTTAAAATGTTCAAACTTGGTGTATATGCTTATTAGGTCAATGCCTTGATGGAGTTCGAAGATGAGCATTTCCGCTTAGGGTAAGCAGAGATAAGCAATTTGATTGGTTGATGCTTTGGGACACGATAACTTTAGTTCTAATTAAGTGAGAGTGATGAAACTTGGTGTACAGTAATACCTTGACTAAGTTCGATAATTAGCATTTTCTGCTCAGGGTAAGCAGAGCAATACGCAATTTGATTGGTCGAGACTTTGGAACACAATAACTCTCCTTCTAATTGAGTTAAAATGTTCAAACTTAGTGTATATACTTATTAGGTCAATGCCTTGATGGAGTTTGAAGATGAGCATTTTCCGCTTAGGGTAGGCAGAGATAAGCAATTTGATTGGTTGATGCTTTGAGACACAATAACTTTAGTTCTAATTAAGTGAGAGTGATGAAACTTGGTGTATAGTTTCATTACAGTAATACCTTGACTATGATCGATAATGAGCATTTTCTGCTCAGGGTAAGCAGAGCGATAAGCAATTTGATTTGCCGACACTTTGGAACACAATAACTCTCCTTCGAATTGAGTTAAAATGTTCAAAATTGGTGTGTATGCTTATTAGGTCAATGCCTTGATGGAGTTCGAAGATGAGCATTTTCTTCTTACGGTAGGCAGAGATAAGCAATTTTTGGATGACACTTCGTGTTCAGTTTGATTGGTCGATACGTTTGAAAAAAATAAATGTGCGATTAATTAATATGTGTCATCTATTTATTTTGGGATTTCGGCGGGGGACATCAGCCTCACTGTTGGCTTGTTATGACATTTTGTCAACTAAACCCTCTTTCACAGTCTGCAGTTGCCACAGGAATTTTGAGCAAGCACTTACTGATATCGAAAGGATTTGAAAATTTCCATTCATCCTAAAGAGATCTACCTTTTTCAAATGCATAAACATACATAATGTAAGGACTAAGAGTTAAATCCTCCTTTAGTGATGATGATCAAGGTTTGATAACATTGTCAAATATTTTTGTATCTTTAAGATATTTATGTATGGTTTTAATGAGTCGATTATTTTGAGAATTACTTAAGTTGTCATCACTCCATAATAGTGTAGTGTTTTATTGTTGGACATGAATACCCTGTTGTTAAATGAGCTACCATTCAAAAGACGCAACAATATATAATGATCAACTATAAAAACCATCTGCACACAAATCTCAAAGAGTCTATTGAGGTTTTTGGCTGTTCGTGTGCTACCACGGCAATTATGAATTTTCCAGGTTTACAGGATCATTATTGGAACTATGATCTTATGTTCATAGACCATCAAATGGTGGCTTACATGTGTGCTAGGCATGTAACAATGTACTAGTATATCGATATATTACGATGCATTTCTGGAAGTCAATAGCTGCCTCTATAAGTACCATACAATTTTAGATCCGCTGTTTTATATCAAACGTCATTTATATTTAATATTTTATATTAAAGTACTTTTATATACATCTATTACGGTACTTTAAATCAAAGGATCTTTTTTATCTAATTGTTTATATTTAATATTTGTAGGATGATGAACAAATTCCTGTGGAATTAAGAAACACACCAGAATATCAACAACTAGTCAAATTAAAGCAATTACGTAAAGAAAAATTGCAATCAGATTGTAAAATGTTTCAACATAGAGGTTACAAGGTCAGTTTTATTTGAATCTTTTGTTTGGTTTGACAGACGTTCATACAAGGGCTGGCAATCGATCCCGTTTTATGTATCGATTATCGCCGACCATCCGCTGATCAGTAATCAATAATATCGGCAAATTATTTTGACTTGCAATTGATTTGAAAACAGTCATAATTTGTACACGAATAACGAATTATATGCGAGTATCACTCTGTATACATGTAGAATTTTTGTCCCCCGCCTTTCGAAGAAAGTTGGGGGACTATTAAAATGGGTTGGTCCGTCCGTCTGTCTGTCTGTCTGTCTGTCTGTCTGTCTGTCTGTCACACTTTTTGGGACACAATAACTCTCTTCCTAATTGAGCTAGAATGTTCAAACTTGGTGTATGTGTTTATTAGGTCAATGCCTTGATGGAGTTCAAAGATGAGCATTTTCCGCTTAGGGTAAGCAGAGATCATATTCAAGGAAAGGACAGTTCTGCGTGGGTGGACACCAATATATTTCAAATTAAACCGAACCTTAAAAGTATTAATACTAACAATAGTGCTCTAAGTGATAGCCTACCTTCCGTGCTGTCTCTTGTAAATTTATGTCAACAACCCGTTACGAGCACGCCATTAAAGGGAAAGGGAAACGACAATTTGCTAGAAGTTACTCAGCCACTAATTCCGGGCCCTGTTACTGCTGTAAGTGTTATATCAAACAATATACCTGAACTGAACTATTCGAACGAACTTTCTGAAATTATCAACCGAATTACAGAGCTTTCTGATAAAGTCAATGCTCTAATATCGGCACAAAATAAACTTATTGGAAATTCATCTACATGTAGGCCTACATCAAATGCAGTAAAAACATTTAATGACAAATCAACAAGTACATCAAATATAGTAAAATTAGTTCATGACAAATCAACAACTACCTGCAGTTCAGCAATTCAAGATAAGTCTACCAACACGTCATCTTCTATCTATACCGCTGCTAAATGTGTATCAACTAGTGCTGATAATAATAACAATAGGCCTATTACTGATGTATATATTTCTACCGGTGCAAAATCAACAATAAATTCGACCAACTCAACTACTAGTACCCGTTCAACGAGATTTCTAGAAAAACCTATACCTTTCAACTTTAGTAAAGCTAAAACACTGTTAATAGGAAGTTCAGTTACAGCTGGTATTAAAACACCTAACATTACAAAATTATTCGATCACGAATGCGTAGTTGACACCAATCGTGGGGCCTACTATACTAATATAAATGATAGACTTGTTCAACTTTCAAATTGTAAGCACTCACTTAAAAACATTATTATATGTGCTGGGGGGAATGATATTTCATTAAACAATCCCACTCAAAACACCACAGACTTTAATAAACTAATTTCAGTCACTAAAAACTCTTTTAAAGGAAATATTTATATTTGTTCGGCATTGCCAAGAAATATACATCGTCCATATATTAGAGAATGTAAAAAATTTAATACTTATATTCAGGAGTTCTGTCATAAAAATAACTGCACGTTTATTGATGTATTTACACACTTCTACCAAAGACGTCCAAAGGATGTAATGAAACGTGACGGAGTTCATCCTAATTATAATGGAAATGATCTATTAATGAATATTTTAAGTAATACTCTTGTTAAAGCTAATTCAACTGATGCGCATGAACATGTACCTGTTAAATCAACAAATTACTATGAATACTATGACTATATAAGATCTCGCCAATATGAGTACAGGTGTAATGTATATAACAATAGACCATTGCATAATCCTTATTACTTCCCCCAATATAAATCTTCCCCCTATCATAATTATTCTTAAGCTAAGCTTGTTTATTCATAATTGCCTATACTGGAACTTGGTAGTAACCCAAATCAAACTTTCATTATTCAATGACTTTTCCATTTTCTAATTAGAAAGTTTTTCAGGTAATTGTGTGTCCTTATTTCCAGTCAGTTATTAATTTATTTATTTATGATTATTATGAATACTGTTTTAGTTAAGAAAGGTCTACATATTGCTCATCTAAATGTATGTCATGTTAAGAACAAAATTTCTGAACTAGGTGTTTTCCTTCAAAATTTTGATATATTTGGACTTTCTGAGTCACATTTAGATATATCTGTGACTAATGAAGATATTTCAATCCCAAACTTTCAACAGCCTTTCAGGAAAGATTCTTGTAATGTAAGTTCCTCTGGAACACTTCTGTATGTTAGAAATCATATCATATGTAATCGTAGGTTAGATTTAGAACATGATAATATTGAGGCTATATGGATAGAAATTACTCTTAAACACTCTAAACCATTGTTACTTTGTAATATTTATCGTAATCCCTCTTCTTTATCTTCCTGGAATACTGACTTCTCATTTATGATAGAAAAAGCATGGAATTCTCACTGCGAGATACTATTATTAGGAGATTTAAATATTGACTTATTACACAATCATAATAAATCTTGGACCGATCTTCTTGAAATATATGGTCTACATCAAATTATTAGGTCACCTACTAGAATTACTTCTTCCTCTAAATCACTAATTGATCATATATTTGTATCTGAAACTAAACATGTCAAAGAATCTATTGTTCCTTCATACTCAATATCAGACCATTTCCCTATTTGTTTTACTTGGCAAAAGAAAGGGGTAAAATTCCCCAAATCTTCACATACTAATATTACTTATCGCTCATTTAAACATTTTAATAATGAATTATTCCTCTATGACTTACAATGGGCTCCATATAATTCTGTATATGATCACTGTGATCCTAATACTGCACTGGACAACTGGTATAATATTACACTGCCCATTATTAATAAACATGCCCCTTTAAAAACCAAACGAGTCAAAAATGTTCATAAACCTGATTGGATAACCCCTGAAGTGTTTCATTATATTCATGAACGTGATTTTCATAAGAAAAAAGGCAATACTCTGCAATTTAAACATTTTCGTAATAAAGTTAAATCTCTTATTCGTAGTAATAAAAGGAAATGTCTTGAATTATTAGTCACTGATCGCAAAAACAGTAAACAAATTTGGAAAGCTATCAATACTGCTAATTCTGAGGGTAAATCTCATGATTGTTCTTCCATTCCTGTTGCCCCTGATGTTTTTAATGCTCATTTTGTTAATGTTGCAAAGTCCATTATACGTAGTCCATCAAAACATTTAGATTGTTCTACCTCTAATGTGATATCTACATTTGTATCTAATCATCTTGAAAACAATACCTTGTGTCATCTTCCCTACATATCAAAATTTGATGTATTCCAATATCTTCATTCTCTTGATACTTCCAAATCAATAGGATTAGATCAAGTTGGTCCTCATTTTCTTAAACTTGGTGCTCCAATTCTTTGTGATTCATTGACATTTATTTATAATCTTTGTATAGATAAGAATATTTTTCCGTCCACCCTTAAACAGGCTAAAGTTCTTCCATTATATAAATCAGGTCAAAAATCCCAGCCCAATAATTATCGCCCCATATCTATACTTCAAACTATTTCTAAACCCTTGGAAAAGCATATTTGTAAACACATTAATAACTTTCTCCTGGATCACGATTTACTTTATTCTCATCAGTCTGGTTTTAGGTCCAAATTTTCTTGTCATACTGCCCTTACAAATATTGCAGAAAATGTTTATTCTGCCATTAATAAAGGTCAATACACTGGTTTAGTTTTCTTTGATTTCCGTAAAGCCTTTGATATGGTCAATCACTCCCTGTTGCTTGAGAAACTAAAATTATACCAAATTTCTACCAAATTATGCACATTATTAGAATCGTACTTATCTGAGCGTTATCAGCGCACTCAAATTGGTGAAACCAAGTCCTCTCTTGATCTCATTACTCATGGTGTTCCTCAAGGCTCCATTCTTGGACCACTACTATTTAACCTGTTTATTAATGACCTTCCTCTAAATTTGACAGCTCAATGTGATATTTTTGCTGATGATACCACAGTATATTCTTCTTCTACCAATTTTGATTCTCTTAACTCTACACTTCAGTCAGAAACTGATAAAATTATAAAATGGTGCAACTCCAATGACATGATAATCAATGAATCTAAAACTAAATGTATGATTATTGCTTCAAAACCTAAAATAAATTCCCTAACTACACATTTGTCCATTTCTATTAATTCTACCTTCATTGAACATGTTTCCAACTTTAAACTCTTAGGAGTATATTTTGACTCTAATCTTTCTTGGGACACTCATGTAAACCATTTATGTACTATTTTAAAACAGAAAAACTTTCAACTTAGGAAAATCAAATCATTACTTCCAACCGATGTATTAAAATTATTTTATAACGCTCACTTTCAATCACATCTTGACTACTGCTCTACCATTTGGGACTCCTGTCAAATTTCTTCTCTTCATAAACTTAAAATTATCCAAAAATTATCATTTAAAATTATATTCAACAAACCTATTATTAAAAATAATCCTTCTGATTCTTCATATTCCATTCTTTCAAAATCTTTAAAACTGCCTACCATTCAACAACGTCATTTAATGAATAAATATATATTTCTGTTCAAAATATTAAACTATAAAAGTCCAAATTACTTATGTTCTTTATTTCAATTTAAAAATACTCCTTACAACTCTATAAATCTTAAACTACAAATTCCACATCCAAATTGTACTAAATTTAAACATAGTCTTAGCTATAATGGACCAGTTTTATGGAATTCACTTCCAAATAATTTAAACTCATTACATGTTCTCTCAACTTTTAAAAAATCACTGCATAATTATATCCAAAATGTTATATAACCATTCTGTATATTTAAATTTAAACCATTATCGTTTTCTGCATTTGATGTTATTTGGAAGGTAAAAAATACATTTTCATTTTTCAGTTTCCTTGCATGTATAATATATGTGTATGTTTGTTTTGTCTGTTGTCATTTAAGGGCAGAATTGTAAACAGGCTGCAAAGCCTAATTTTTCACCCTTTTGAAAATAAAGAATTTATTATTATTATTATTATTATTATGCTTTGGGACACGATAACTTTAGTTCTAATTAAGTGAGAGTGATGAAACTTAGTGTATAGTTTCATTACAGTAATACCTTGACTAAGTTCGATAATGAGCATTTTCCGCTCAGGGTAAGCAGAGCAATTTGATTGGTCGAGACTTTGGAATACAATAACTCTCCTTCTAATTGAGTTAAAATGTTCAAACTTGGTGTATATGCTTATTAGGTCAGTGCCTTGATGGAGTTCGGAGATGAGCATTTTCCGCTTAGGGTAAGCAGAGCGATACGCAATTGGATTGGTCGAGACTTTGGAACACAATAACTCTTCTTCTAATTGAGTAAAAATGTTCAAACTTGGTGTATATGCTTATAAGGTCAATGCCTTGATGGAGTTCGAAGATGAGCATTTTCTATTTAGGGTAAGCAGAGATAAGCGATTTGATTGTTTGTAGGGCTGGGTATCGATAGTGATTTTTACTATCGATAATCGGCAATGAAATGTCGGTCGATAATCGATAGTATCGAAAACAAACTTATTTTCACGGTCGTCATCATATCAAGACTGGATACAATGTAAGTTCAAAGTTCAACACCATACGAAGTTGCGAAAGATCGTTTGCTCCTGTGCTTCCACACAGCACTTTTAGCTTTGCCGGTAACATCAACAAGCGTTTTGACGTCCATGTGTACTATTTATTGTACCGGGTACTCTATTACTGAGGCACACGTACAGAAATAGTGAACTGTTCAGACGAATTCTGAAGCTTGCAAAGGGAAATAACGCTAACTTTATTTACACATCCGGGTATCTCCGATTTAGCGATATTCAACAATAATTTCTTCAAAACTAAAGTAACGTTTCAATGAGAGTGAATTTATGAAAACGGCTGTTCAATAAGCAGTCACAATTTTGTTATGTGTTACATTGAATACTTGATAGTAATTAAAGTGAGCGGTGTATTGTGATTAACTGAAAGAAGCCACTGACATTTCAGACGCAAGAAAAATAGACGAAGAGCGATAATCGATAGTAACCCACCGCTATCGATAGTGCTTTTCAGGGCCGTCCAATCGATACTATCGATTTATATCGATATTTTACCCAGCCCTCATTGTTTGATGCTTTGGGACACGATAACTTTAGTTCTAATTAAGTGAGAGTGATGAAACTTGGCGTATAGTTTCATTACAGTAATACCTTGACTAAGTTCGATAATGAGCATTTTCTGCTCAAGGTAAGCAGAGCGATACGCAATTTGATTGGTCGAGAGTAGTCGAGACTTTGGAACACAATAACTCTCCTTCTAACTGAGTTAAAATGTTCAAACTTGGTGTATATGCTTATTAGGTCAATGCCTTGATGGAGTTCGAAGATGAGCATTTTCCGCTTAGGGTAAGCAGAGATAAGCAATTTGATTGGTTGATACTTTTGGACAAGATAACTTAGGTTCATCTTGATTGATGATTTTTATGTCAATACAATGACTGCATTCTCATTTAGTAATCGATTCGACAGTAACAGTGTATAGAAACGATTGACTTGGACACGGGGGCCCTTTCCCTTGGCCAGAGGGGCCCTTTTGTCTGCCTTTAGGGTCCCCCTAACTAGGGTACATTTTCATTTTTCTCGTCGGTTTTAGCATTTTTCTTTATAAAACACTTTTGGATGACACTTCGTGTACAGTTTGATTGCTCGATACATTGAAAAAAATAAATGTGCGATTAATTAATATGTGTCTTCTATTTATTTTGGGATTTCGGCGGGGGACATCAGCCTCACTGTTGGCTTGTTTTCATTGATTTGACAATAGAATAATAGCATTCTATAGCAAAACCAAGGTGTAGTAATAAACTCGATCAACTCTATTTGGAAAACAGAATCGTAACCGTTTGCCGTATATTTGTCGCTTCTGACCTGAATAAGAAGGTGTAGATTGTAGTTACTTCTCTTTGATCTCATCAAACGATTTTACATCCAGTTCGCTGAAACAGTTTATTTCTTGCAGTGATTTCTCATGCGCACAGAACACTTTGTATAGTGGCTTAATTCATGTTTTGGACTCCTGGTCACTGTGAGTTGAAATATTCCAGAAATGAAGAGTTAAAATAAGGGGTACACCTGAATGTTACGTGAAACCATCGGCTCTCATCATGACATAAGTGACCAACATTTCTCACCGGTGGCGCCTTGTGTGAAAAAACAAAACACGTGTGTTTCATTCTGACTGTTTGATTACAGTTCTGGGCCCAAGCACGCGTTGCAAAGAATATAAGGATTATTTTTATGCACTTCTTCTTACAAGTAAAGTACCTATAATTGCACTATAATCGATATTTAAAAACTGTATTGATAATCGATTTTGAAAAAAAAAATGCAAAAAAACCCAGATGTTTTTTGGGAAAACACGATTTCTCTGTCCGATATCAATGGATTAAACAAATTGAGGTACCGTTGGATGGCGTAAGGAATAAGGAATGGACTATCGTATGATACTATGAAAAGGCAGTAAATGAAGTATTTTCTGATTTGGAGCATTTTTGGACGCCTGTATCTCGACAACTACAACAGCTATTTTTCTAAAACGTTCCCTATCGAGCTTCCCCTCGAGAGTCTTGTGTATGATACATTCCATTAAGACTTTGACATATCTGGAATAGGTCAAATAACGGACTGAAAATCGAAAAAAGTCGAAATTGTGAAAGTTTGGAAAATGCTCTATTATTTTTTTTATTGTAAGAGATTTTCAAGCAAAGCTTATGTTTTTAGATAGCTGACCAAATTACGATTCTAACGATGTATAATATGTATGTTTGATTCCTGAAAGCCGGTTCAGTGCTGCTTGCTGGTCTATTTCAAACTGTTTTAGAGCATCACAAATCTTACAATTGGAAAAGTTTTTTTAAATGCATGGTGTTTTTCCGTTGTTTATGTGGCATGGACAGTTCACAAACCTATAGTGTACAGCTTGATTATACTCCCGGTTGTACGTGGCAAGGAGTAGGGTCGCCTGTCCAATTTCGCGGGTTTTCCCTGGGCACTCAGGTTTCCTCCCACTGCTAAAGACCCCTACGCACAAGCGAATTAATGAAATAAAATTGAACCATATGTTAGTTCCAAAATGACCTAGTTTGTGTCGAGTGGAAATTAAACCCCATTTCTCTCTTTCTCTTGATTATACTAATAATAATAAGAATAATGTCCTAAAATCCAACCGAAGCTGCTCTTTGGTAACATTATGGTCAGTTAAAAGAAAACACTAGTTAAAAGGAGTATGCGATCAACAATTAAAAGAAAACGTTTCTAAAAAGATGGGTTTTAAGATTCCTTTTAAAACTGTCAGTTGATGCACAGTACTTGAGTTCTATGGGAAAATCATTTGAATTCCTCAGTTCTGCTGCCGCAAAAGCAAAGGAGCGTCTACCGAAAGAAGAGTTTGCAGTTACTGATTTAATAAGGTACTTAGATTCAGAACGAAGATTTCTGGTAGGGTGGTAGGGTTGAATTAATTCTTTAATATAGAGGAGAGTCATCACATGATAAAGCACAGAAAGTCAGCATGAGAATTTTAAAATCAATTCTGGTCTTAATCGGTAGCCAGTGGAGTTCTTTCAAAACGGGAGTAATATTGGTGTATAATTTAGTTCTTGTAACAATTCTTGCAGCTTTGTTTTGAATCTTCTGTAGTCGATTAATTTGATATGCTGGTAAGTTGTAGAGTAACGAGTTGCAGAAGTCGAGACGTGATGTCACCAAAGAGTTGATTAAAAGTTTTGTAGAGTCAATGTCGAGAACATTGCGGATCCGTCCAATTTTGTGAAGTTGGAAGCTTTACAGATTGAGGAGATGTGAGCATTCATGTTCATATTCTTATCAAAAATTACACCAAGATTTCGAACGCTATTAACTGGGTTAACAACAAAATTACCGATAGAGATATTACTAACAGATATTTTGGATAAAAGATGATTAGAACCGATTTGCACGAACTCTGTTTTTTCATCATTGAGCTTTAAGAAGTTCTTTTTCATCCAGCACTTAATAGCATCAATGCACGATTCAAGTTTAGACACTCGCAGAAATTCATTTTCGGGTTTAATTGAAATGTAGAGTTGAGTATCATCAGCATAGATATGATAATTCAGATTGAATGATTTCAAAATACGCCCTAGAGGAGTGGTATAAGCGGTAAAGAGCAACGGTCCGAATACCGATCCCTGTGGCACGCCGAATTTAAGTTCTACAGATGCAGACTTAACAGATTGGTGACGGGATGTGAGATATGACCGGAACCAATTCAGCACACAACCCTCAAGTCCGAAAATGTCGTGAAACCGTTTTAACAGTAGAGACTGGTCAATTGTGTCGAAGGCGGCACTTAAATCAAGAAGAATCAGTAACAACATTTTTATTGTCAAGACTAGTAAGGATATCATTATTCACACGAGTTAATGCTGTTTCTGTACTATGTTTGCTTCTGTATGCTGATTGGAAGGTTCGTTAAGATTATGTAACTTCAGATGGGCTTTGAAACGTGCTGCTACAACCTTTTCAATAAGTTTGGAGATGAACGACAGGTTTGAGACAGGTCTGTAGTTTTTCAAGACATTGTGATCTAATGTACTCTTCTTGAGAAGTGGAAAGACCAATGCTTCTTTCAACACACCAGGAAAGTTTCCAGTAGATAGGGATGTATTCACAATGCTACAAAGAATAGGACAAAGTTCTGTAGAACAGCTTTTAACAAGATCTAGCTCACAAGAGGAGGAAGAGGATGTAGAAATGATCGATTTGATTTCATCTACAGCAGCTATTGGAAAGGTTGATAGTGGTGAACCAGTGGAGTTTACGTCAATATCGTTATCAGATACCGATAAAGAACAATTGTTAAGTGCCCTACGTATGGTAACAATTTTATTATTGAAGAACTGACTGAAAGATTCAGCGAGTAGTTTAGGGTCACGATGCTCTGGTAGAACGGTACGGTCACTAGTTTTAATCATATTGTTCAAAATTTTATTAAGTTCTTTAGGGTTTTTGTTATTTTCTTGTATACGGTTTAAAACAAAAGTCTGTTTGGTCTGATTGATGAGGATGTTTGTATCATTACGAGCCTTTGCATATATTTGTCTGTCAATTTCAAGTTTACTCTTGCGCCAGACCTTTTCCGTGCCTGTTTGCGAGTCATTGTACCATTTACGATTTGGTCTGATGGTGAGTGTTTTTCTGACAATTGGTGCATGGCTATCAATAATGCTTGAAGCTCTGTATTATAAATTTGAAGATGATCCGAAATATCACAGAAATTGCCAATCTTATTAAGGGCATCGTCATTTAAGATATCAGATTTCAAGTTGGTTAAGTTGATATCTCTCAGTTTACGATATGATACAGTCTTCTGCAGTGATTTAGGTTTTGGAAGTGTAAGGACAGCCATGATTGAAAAATGATCAGAAATGAGATGGCTGTCTACTGATAAGTTGAACACCAAAGAGTCAGATTTGCGGGTAATAACGACATCAAGTATGTGACCTTTATTGTGAGTAGGTTTAGTGACATGTTGAACTAGGTCGGAGGATTTGAAAATATCGTTAAACTGTGTAGTAGTTTTGGAATCAACATCCAGGTGTAGATTTATATCACCACATATCAAAAGTTTTCCAGCACATGATGTAATTTCGTGAAGTATGTCCAATAAGTCGTTGAAAAAAGTCTCAACAGAGGCAGAATTAGGAGGCCGATACAATGAGATGAGATGAAATAATTCATTATGGTGTTTAATGGTGGTGTGTTGTATTTTGCAGCTAACAAAAGGACCTACTTTAATCTTATATGCTTTAATGGTGGACTTGAAAAAGACTGCTATACCCCCTCCCCTCTTACTAGTACGGTTGGTCGTCAATGCAGAGTAGTTAGTTGGAAGAAGTTGGTTTAGAGTAATGTTGCAATCATCTTTTAGCCAGGTTTCGATAGAGACAAAAATATCGAGGTCATTATCCAAAATAAATTCTTGAATTTCATTGGCTTTGTTTCTAATGGACTGACAGTTTAAAAGACAGAAATTGAAATTGGAATCCATAGGACAGGGATTAGGGGATAACTTAGTTACTTGAATTAAATTTGCCACATTTACTCCTCTACCTGTTTTAGTCTTTCTTGGCTTGTTTGAAACTTTTATTTTAGGTTTAAAGGTGTTAAAATACACAGGTTTATAGTCAGAGATTAACTCAGGAAAATAGCACAACTCAGTAGACACTCTATTGTTTTCACAGTTTATAGTACAATTCAAGGCTAAAAGTTGATGTTTGGTATAAGTGATAATGATCAATGTTCAGCTCACCAGTACTCACTTCAAAAAAATTTAAAAACTAAAAATGTTAATAAAACAAAAACTACACAGAATTTCTAAAATCCAATTTTGTAAAATAAAAGATACACTATTTAAGAAGTAATATGCCAAGTTATAGTCCAATAAAATAATCACAAGTTTAAAAAAATAACTAGTTTTCAGCAGACAAGACACAGTGCAAACCACTAGGCAGCCATCTTGTAGCCATCTTATACCCAGCAATAATGTAAACTCCACAATTCTTGATGGCTGTATAATGCTATGTTTGGAGGATCATTATCAGAAATGGTAGACCACAATAATGTAGTCCATTGGGATAACCTACTCGTAGCGCAAAAGTTGAGTTTTCTACAAATCAAGCAACATTTAAAACACAGTTCTAAACATAGCGTTGGAACAGATACGTCTTCAGTGATAATTTGAAAGTTGATAGAGTTGGGCACTGTTTCAAATGAGTAGGCAGATTATTCCAATGTGAAGCTGCCAGATATGAAAATGATTTTGCTCCAAAAGTTTTTAAATTGTATGTTGGTGACTGTAGTTGAAATTTATTTCTTGATCTTTGGTTCCTAGAGGGTAAATGTTCCTGGAGAAGTTATTGGCGGTAAACGGGTGCTATTTTGTGAACTGCATGAAAAGTTAAACATAGTAATTTGAATTCAATGCATTCATTTATGCGAAGCCAATGAAGAGAGGATAAAACAGGTGAAATGTGGTCGCGACCTTTGGTTCGTGAAACAATTCTAGCCGCTGAATTTTGTATCCTTTGAAATAGATTTTATTGCTCTTTCGTTATACCAGATAATAGACTATTGCAATAGTCTAGTAGAGATAGAATAAGACATCGGACTAGAGTTGTTGCAGCATCTGCTGTTATGAAATGACGTATTGAACCAATGTTTCGAATGTGGTAATGACATGTTTTGCAGAGGAAATTGATCTGATTTTCCATTGAAAGATTATTTTCCATGATAACACCCAGATTTTTAACGGAATTTGAAAGATTGATGTTACAATTTTCAATTTTCAAATGCGTAATGTTACTCTTCATTAACCTTCTTGGAGGGGCAATCAATAACACTTCTGTTTTGTCTGAATTTAGTTTGAGCATATTGTTGGTCATCCAACTTTTCACTTCCGTTACACATGATTCCATTTCATGCAAGAAGAAAACTGACTATTCTGTTCTGGAGTGAAGAAATTCATGATTTGTGAGTCGTCTGCATAAAATTGGGGGGTATAATTCGGTGAGCAGTTTACCAAGTGGTTTCATGTACGTACAAAACAGTACAGGTCCTAGTATCGACCCTTGGAGTACGCCACAGGTGAGAGTAACCCTGTCGTAGGAGGAAGTTTCTTTACCATCACTGCCTGTGTTCTACCAATTAGGTATGATGAAAACCAATTCAAGGCAGTTCCACTGATTCCATACTCGGATTCAAGTCTGCTGAGTAATTTACTGTGATCCAGCGTATCAAAGGCAGCAGAAAGATCAAGTAATACGAGCATAGCGATGAAGCTGATTAGATAATAATAAAAAATGCAACATACCAGATATCAATATGGCCCTAAAACGCTAAAACTTGTTAGGGCGGTTAGTGGTGATTATCTAGAGACAAACTATATTTCTGGACATAGGAGTATATGAGTGATGTGTTAACAGTTAACACCACATACGTGTCTATCAGGAGCCCCATTTCCACATGACAGACTCTGGAGCAAGTTGGCCAGTTGTAATGCTCTGAATTTAGTAACCTTTACCCAGTAAAACAGTTCCCCTGCAAATGCATCATTTGTTGTGCAAGACTACATGGTTTGGGTGGGGGATGCTGACCATACGTTTCCAGATTTGGATGTTCATACCCTCCAGCCTGTTTCAGACATTGATTTGCTAGAACTTTGTCCATAACCAGCCGACATATGTATAGTGGCCTGTTTAAGCACATATTCTATTAGAGCGTCTACAGAGGGGATACAATAAAGCTTTCACCACTTTCAAAGCTGTTCCTTTCCCCACGATGTAACAGCACGTAACTGTGTCATATCCAGTACGAGCATGAGCTGGCAGGATTGCAATGGTACTGGACATGTGTTTCTCAGAAGATGAATCAATGTCAACAGTTGTTCTTTCCTCGATTGGTGATTCCATTGCAAGAAGCTTGTTATAGACAGGACTCTTGCAAATCCATGCCTGAAACACGTTGGAGGGTATAGGCATCAAAAAACGGGAAATGAGTCATCATCATCCCCACCTAAACCATGTATAGTCTTGCGCCAAAGAATGATGCATGTGTAGGAAACGTAAAAAGATGACACAACCAAACGTTGACTGAAAGGAACACTAAATTGGGAACATTACGGCAGGTCAACCTGCTACAGTGTCTGTCGCGTTTCTCATCAGATATGGATACAAGAGTACGCACTATTGATGGCTTAGACTATACAGTATTTTGCGCTTGTGCTGTCACAGGTTGCCGATGAAATTTTTTCTTTAAATAATAAAAAAACAGCTTGCGCCTCACTCTCCAGTGCCGATCTATGTGGCTCTGGTGCTCCCGATAGGCATGTATGTAGTGTTATTATATCACTCAAACGCTCATATATCCCATAATATATGATATATATAGATATAGTTTGGCTTGGTGAAATAATCGCCCCAACCGTCTTTTGGATTTTACTATGATCTAATCACCCCACAACATAATGAACGATCTCAGTGTATTCCCTGACCCAACAAATATATGGTTAGACACCAAAAGTATCATGTGCGTTATAGGGGATTATTTGAAAATGACACCATCTCTTGAATTTTTCAAAAAGCTTAACGGTGACCAAGGTTCACCCTAGATTTTCTGAAAGAGGTCACCCAAGAACTTCCCCTTCAGTCATTACTTTCAACTAAAGGTAGATCATTGTCATTCTGAACATCATTTTGGCCCTGATAATGAATTTTATGAGTGCAAAATTGATTATCAGGGCCAAAATGATGTTCAGAATGACTCAGTCGTAGATGATTTGGGTCGCCATCTTGGATAATCTCCTTTAAGATAGTGGGAATGGACTATACATTCCTGAAAAACATGAAATAGACACATTACAAGCCATACCTGACATTTCTAAGAGATTTGTCAAGCTCAAAACGTCCGAAAATCCCGAGAAAAAGTGGCAATTTTGGAAAAAATGCCTGTCGGCAGCCATTTTTGGCAAGAAAATTCTGAAAATATTACGGTGTAAGTATGACCCCAAGTGGACTGCGGTGACGGGTATACACCTTAGAAAAGTGAAAAGTGAAACACCCTACTATCTAATACTTATCACATACTACCCACCATCATCAAATAACAACCTAATATTGTCAAATAGCAAAACATTAGTTTAATTACTGCGATGAATATTCGATAATTTGCAGAAAATGGAAATGGTTATGCAGTTATCTTCCTTTACTACCGATAAATAGATTTTAGATTAATTTTCAGATTAATCTTCTTATTTTGCGTTGCAGTTGGTTTCTAAGTCGACGAAATTAAAATAAGAAAAACAAGTATTTTGTTGTGTATATTATTTTAATCATTGTATATAATTAAATACTGTATTATTATATAAGATGGACAGCAGTCTATAAATGACTATATCAACCCTTGTATGGGTATCGTCAGGGAGAATGTTCTTTAACTAAAAAAAAACCAACCCAAAACTGCATATGTTTACATGTATATTAATTTTTCATGTCAACTTTTTTTGTTATTGCATATTTACTTTCATTTGCAAATGTACGTAATTGCACATGTTTATTGCAAATGTGTAATGCTCTACTCGTATACATTTCACCTGACTTAACAATAATTAATCAACTGGGTAAAGATTGTTGATTTGGTAATAAAGTTCTGGTTTATTTATATAATCAAGGAAACCGACAGAGCTATAACAGGCTGCAAATGATAGTTTTGATGAACTGAGAAGTGTCGTGTCATTGAAAGAAACATGCAATTTCATTAATTTTAAAATAAAACATCGCGAAGTATTGTAAGTAATAGTTATTAGCACACTTTCCGAGGTGTATCGGTGAATATCAGGACAGTTTTGGTCGGGGGCTCAGCCGAGGCGGCCCACAACCAAAACTGTCCTGATATTCACCGATACACCGAGGAAGGGTGGTAATAAGTTACTTACATCACATTTCTATCGAGTATTGTGAAGCAAAATGTGAAAAATAGTATTTATTATCGAGTCGTTTCAACCGAAAAGTGACAAATAATTTCAGCTCTTTTATTTATCCCTTTCTGTGCCTCACGTTACATTTCATGGTAGTATTTACACGTGCGTCTTGTTGTGAAACCCCGAGCGTGAAACAGCCACGTGTTTGTTTAGACCACATCGTCAAAACAATTTGTCTATGGCGTAGAGGACTGCGATGATATTAAATGTAGTGTAAAGGAAATTCGAAACGTGGGTCATTCCTGATGAAAGTATGCATCGGCACATAGTTCGTCCGTTGAAATTTAATTGTAATGAAATTTATAACTTTCTAGGCGTTTTTTTTTTATATCCTGCTTATTTTCAAGGCTTGTGAAGCAAGAGAATCACAATTAGTTAAAATAATTATTCAATATTCTCATTTATATGTTTTGCATAATAAATCAAACCAAATTATGGAATAGATGTCAATTGATATGTTTAATAGTTGTATTTTGTAATATGTTGTTATGTTGATTTTATGTCATTGCTAGAGTGGTTCAGACTAAAAATGTTTTATAACAAACAGACACTATTTCGGGACAGTAAAGACATTATATGATAAGACTTACTATAAAAACTTCATTGATCAACAATGGAAGTCTGGCCAATTCTGATTTTTGAGGATATATAACCATTTGGACATATGTTATAAATGGCTCAAAATCTTCCCGGCTTCCATAATCAAAGGAGTTATCTCTTAGTGAGAATAAGAGCTATGTCCCTTGGTTGTACTAAAAAAAATGTGCTCCAAGCACTTTATCGCAGTCGGAAAATATCGTTTATTCCCATACTGCAAAGTAACCGAATACACTCTATGAGATGATTGGATTTGACATATGTACGCATGCGCGAACGCTTAGTTGTTTTAACAGTAAACCCGCGCCGTCAAATGTCTTTATATTAACTGCGTTTAAAATGCTACAGTAAAAATTAAAATACATGTTCGGCTGGATTTGACATGAATTATTTCAAGATTAGCCTAATATTAAAATGAACAGTGCGTTTACTTATTTATACCCAGACACTGGCCTATTTATAACGGCACGTTATACAGAGGGAGAGAGAGGGGTCTATAAATCTAATAATGTAACACTTTAATGTTAACCTCAAAGATAACTAAATATTATATTGTGCAGTACGATGTTTGTTATGAAAAATAAATTGCCGGGTAAAGTACGAGGAAAATATAATGACATGTAATACGGGGAGTGAGAGAGAGGGATAAACACCCCAATAAAACTATTAATTTAAGACTTTATTTTTTGTCCCTCAGATAAATAAATATATTGTACTGCATGATGTTTGTTATGAAAAAAGAACACATTGCTGGATAAGTGGCGTATGCGCCGAGCCAGCGATTATTGCGTATGTACCGAATTTAGAGCCAAATTTTGTAGTTTCGTCTGTATTAAGGGTGGTATTTTTCGCCGACTTCAAGGTTTCCTAAACATGTGGACACCGACGCGCTCACATGCTATTCTTTGAACTGTAGATTTTGATGGAGTGTAATTAGATTTAGTCCCGCGAGAGTAAAACATGCGGTTATAACCACTACTACGTTACCATTGGAAACGTTTAGATTTTTAAGTTTCATGACCAAATTATGGCATTCTGCTGTGTATCTTTGATTTTTGACATCAGAAAAAATTCCTTCGCCATCTAAAATGGTTTGGACTTGCAACCATTCTTTTTACCTGCCAATTGTTTTTTATTTTCATTATTAGCCTTCATGCGAATCATTTCTTTTTTAGTCTTCGGAAGTTGATTTTTTTCAAAACTTGGCGATTGTGCTTTTATGACAATCGCCGCAAATACTTTTTTTTCTATCTAAATCAGTTAAAGTGCCAATCCCAATAACTTTCTGAGGAATAAAACTGCTTATTTTTGTGTTAAAATCCCTTAAAACCCATTACCTAAGTCCAACCAACTAACACGATATTTGTGATACGCTTGTAAATAACTTAAATCTGACAGTCTTAATCTGGAAATGGAGACCGTTGTATTATACAGTATCTGGATAAAACCAGACTTTTTTCTAAAAAAATAATATGTAGTTGAAATTTACCTTTTGTTATCAAGTACAGTACATGGGGCATTCACTGTATAGACCTCTCAAAAAATGTGAATCGATTATCAGGTCACCCAATGAAAAAACTGACCCGAAATCTTAAAAGGGTTACGTGTCCGGATAAGCAGTGTTGACGTTCACGTCCAAACGACTCAATATTTTGAGCTGAAATTTTGAGACAAGATAAATACACCATGCCTCTATATTTTGGTCCATAAATTTCATAAACTCTCGGACTTTAATTTTTGAGACTCTGTTCTTATCGGGACTGTCCCTTTAAGGTCGCATCGGCAGATGTCCGAGTCTCTCTGTTTATTAAATTAATTGCACTTGTGTCTGCCGATGGAGTAACGTAAACTATCCCGGAAAAATGGGGTGTCAAGAAAATCGTCGTATGATTTCCTACATTTAGTGGACTTAACCTTACTTTTACTCAGCTTCCTAGTCTTTGTCGTCAGTCTGACCAGTCTATTTTGAATGTATTTGTTACCAAAAGTCACACACTCGTCATGTGAAGCAGTCATGATAGACTGATGCTCCGAAGTTGTCGGGAATTTATTAACATTTGTCTAACATAAAGCCTATTTGTGATTTTTGTCATAGGTAGTTTGTTATAGTTCCCAAATCATAGGGGTACTTGTCCAATCCAATGCTGGATAGCAAATCATCCGTGGACGATATCTTGCAGGGCTCAGTCTCAAATCTAGAAAAAAATAAGTCCGTCGATCAAAGCCTATGGCTACAGGATGGTTAGATAATATACTATGATTATAAAAATAATTTACACCATGTTACCGAAAAGGGTCTTGAAAATAAAGACTACATATAAAAAGTTTGTTTCGGTTATTTTCCGGTCTCAAATAGTTCTGCGTATTTAGAGCTAGCAAATATTTATTTCCTAACCACAATAGATGCCAGCGTAAACCAAGAATGTAGCCACTTCATAAAAGTAAATCTCGAAAGGTTGTAGTGAATTTATCTGGGCGATTTCACCTGCTTGAAAGTTAGAAATGAAACGAAGCTATTATAGCTAGCTCTGTATTTAAATCGCCAAAATCAAAAATCAAATCAAGGAGTGAAATCAAAATTTTTGCTCACGTTCGCTATTAAATAAACACGTAAGTCGAAGCCCGTAATGAGTGTATTTTTTACTCGGCGTTATATACCAATACATGTTTGTAAAAATACCTCATGTGACGTATATTTGCTGCGACTTCCTAAACCACGTGCGCGGCGCTAACTTCTACTCACTTCAGAAGATTTCTCGATGGAGCAATCACACAGATAAGCGGGTCAGTTTTTATAAGGACAAATATTGTGTCTCTGAACCACTCTATCATTGCATATATTTTTGCACTGCCATGTAGTTCCTACCGGTTTGTTTTGTTACTATGATTTTGATTAGTTGTCTCATGTACCTTAGCCTAGTGCAGTACGAAACAAGTAGTTATCATTGCGATCTGGGTCGGACTAAACGTCCGCTTCTTATTGCTTGAAAAGTTTCTTAAACGGTATAAAAGTATCCGTGTATCAGAAATGAACAGTACTCTTTTTCGAAAGTGTACTGTTCATTTCTGATACACGGCTACTTTTACGCATGTATTGGAAATGAACAGGACAGTTTCATCAAAGGTTGCCATTGGCAACGAGTAGAAGTGGGATGTAAATATGCAATATAAACATTTTGTAAAAGCATTAATTTTAAAATAAATACAAACAATTGACACTAATTAGGTAATTTCTGGACTAATATATAATAATAATAATAATTTATTTTCGATAAAGCGATTTACATTAACACAAAAAATCTCAAACCGCTGTACAAACTAAAAGTTTAAAATTTAAAATGTATAAATTTACAATAAAAATTATCAAATAGTAAAACATCTATTAAAAACAAATTGAACTTAAAAATCAATACTATTAAAATGTGTAAATGAGACAGATGACTAAAAATAGTGTATACGTATACATGTATATACAAATTTACGTTTAAAACTATTTGAAATTATAAATTGTAACAGAAACAATAAGTAAAACTTTACAATAAATATTTTCTAAAAATATAGGTTTTAAGAGCACGTTTAAAAGAATTCAAATTGTCAATTATTCTTAATGCGGGTGGTAAGCTGTTCCATATTTTAGGTGCAAATATGCTAAGCGATCGATCTCCATAAGCTCGTGACGGTTGAGGGCGGACAGTTGAGTAAGTAACTTTTGTGCCATCACCACTTCGAAGTCTGTACGGGTTGATCAATGTTGATAAGTTCTAAAAGATAGACTGGAGCGGTCTCACAGTTATTAATTAGCTTGAAAATTATACACAAAACTTTAACTTCAACACGGGCCTCAATCGGTAACCAGTGAAGTTCCTGTAGGATAGGTGTCATGTTAGTGTTACGTGAAAGTGGTTTTTTTATTACTAGACGTGCTGCTAAATTCTGAATGTGTTGAAGCTTTTTAAATTGGTAACCATAACTGGCGTAGAACAGGCTATTACAGTAATCTAATCTAGATGACACAAATGCATGAATGAGTTTCTCGGTATTGGCTTGATCCAAAAACTTCCTGATCCTACCAATTCTCCACAGAGAGTGAGACGCTGCCTTACATAAGCTGGTGATATAGGTGTCCATTGTTCCAGTCCAGTCCATCATCACACCCAGATTCCTGACAGAGTTAGCTGCGGTAACAAGCACATCACCAATCCGCACAGCACAATTAGATGAAGGAATGCCGACATCCTTAAACCTTGATGAGAAACATACTATTTCTGTCATGTTATCATTGAGTGACAGCATATTTGGACCCATCCAACTGCGTATCTCATCGACACACTGCTCAATACACTTTATCACAGAACAGTCTTTTGGGTAGTCACAGGCAATGTATAACTGGGTGTCATCTGCATAGATTACAGAGTTCAAACCATGTTACTCGATGATATCTTCTAGGGGCGCCATATACAAAGAAAAAAGTACTGGTCCTAGCACTGGCCCTTGCGGGACACCATAACACAGTATGTGCTCTTCCGAAAGAAACGAACCCACAGCCACTTTTTGTGTTCGTCCTGTGAGATACGAGGTCAACCATTTCAAAGCGGTGCCTGTTATTCCAAAATTTGCCAGTAATCTACTGATCAATATGGAGTGGTCGATAGTGTCGAAAGCAGCTGATAAGTCTAGGAGTATTAGGATAAGATCCTGTTTTTTATCCAGAGCACGAAGTATGTCATTCATCACTCTCAAGAGGGCAGTTTCTGTACTGTGTCCTTCACGATAGGCAGACTGAAATTTACCATAAAGGCGAGGTCAACCATTTCAAAGCAGTGCCTGTTATTCCAAAATTTGCCAGTAATCTACTGATCAATATGGAGTGGTCGATAGTGTCGAAAGCAGCTGATAAGTCTAGGAGTATTAGGATAAGATCCGGTTTTTTATCCAGAGCACGAAGTATGTCATTCATCACTCTCAAGAGAGCAGTTTCTGTACTGTGTCCTTCACGATAGGCAGACTGAAATTTACCATAAAGGCGATGTTCCTTAAAGTGGTGGTGGAGTTGTGCCAACGCAGCTTTTTCAAGATATTTATCCAGGAAAGTACAGTTTGATACAGGTCGATAGTTCTTAAAAGTTTCTTTGTCTAGGCCTATTTTCTTAATCAGAGGTCGAACAATAGCCTGCTTACAGGCTTCAGGAAATACGCCGGTTCGGAAGGATGTGTTAACAATGCATGCCAATGTAGGTGCTAGAATATCAATACATTCTTTTACTAGATTTGTTGGCATAGGGTCAATTGAGCACGTTTTGGATGACATTTTACGAACAAGAGCAACAACTTCGCCTACACACAATGGCCGAAAAGAATGAAAATTTGATGACAGTGACAATCGAAATTCATGACCAGAATTGATGTCTGAGATATCAGGAACTGGAGAGAAATGTGTGCGGATTGACTCTATCCTATTGATAAAAAAGTTTGCAAACAAATCAGGCAGTAGAGTGGGATCAGTGTCGGGTAAAACTGAGGAAGTAGATTTCTTGTTACCTGATAAATCGTCAACTATAGCAAATAGTTTCCTAGAATCAGCCTCTGCGATTTGGGTTTGGTGAAAGTTGGTTTTAATGTTACAAAGTCTTGTTGTAAGCATGACTAGCCGCTTTGAAGATATCTTTGTCTATTACTAATCCAGATGTTAACATCCTTCTTTCGAGTTTTCGCAATAACTTTCGTTCCTCGATGAGCTCCATAGTCAGCCAGCGAGCGCGTGGTTTGACCATGACAGATTTCAATCGGTTTGGTGTAGTGCTCCTACGGTTAGTCGGATAACCGTAAACGGTTAGAATTGGACGGTTAAACGGTTCGAATTGAGCGCTACGGTTGATTGGAGATGTCCCCATTAAATGGAGTTATCTCCCATTACAAACGTCTCCATGACAACAGAGCGCCATTTTGAAAATTGAACAATGTATGTCAACTTGAGATGCCCCCGTTAACCCAGTATTATAACGTGTATGACCTGTCAATGAGCAGCTGTTTGTTTTACAGGAATCTAATATAAAAATATTATTCTAGGGTTTTAAATATTATTGTTTAAAAGTTACAGAAAGTTAGTTACTGAGGTCAGGCGCTTCTTATTTATAACTATTCCACTTTATTCCATGATAAATTTATCTTGAAATCAGAATATTTCGCCGAGCAGTCGAGAGGTACGTGTTGCTGTTGGACCGGTGGAAAACAACCCACGTCTTAAAATCTCGATAATCAGGGGAAGGCAATTACAAAATAGTCATCCTGTATTAATGCGACATCATTACTGTTAAAAATCTACCAATTTAAGAAGCCGAAGAGAATTTGCGTCGGTCACGTGTTCGCCCAGTCAGTCAGTGCAGTTTTCATGCCATGGCGTGTGATACGGTTCGACTGTTATTAGTGTTATGTGTTGAGTTACATTACATCTTGATCATACACAAGCTGTAGATAATTCTAGTTGCCTGATTATAAGTCTTTAATAATTTCAATAACAACTAGACCTGCAAGCAGCACTGAACCGGCTTTCAGGAATCATACAGGAAGTTTATTATACCATAGCCGACCCATTGAGCTACCGAACTATACTTTAGTTGTTTTGCTTCAGTGACACCCTCTATCATATGTAAAAGTAATATTTGCTGGCGAAAAGATCGGTCAAAATTGTAAATTATGGCAAAATTACGTCACTTCCGGTGCCGAAAGAATTTTTGTAGGTGAAAAATAAGTCAAAAATTTGCAACATACAAAATACAAACTTTGTTTAATACATATCGGGCAATGAATAATTAACCTATAACCCATAAACTGAAATTAAGAAGGTAAAAAAATTAAAAGTGACCCTTGGAAAATTGGCTATTATTCGACAAGGGAACATGCTAGAAGCCTTTTCTTGATATCAATATGATGGCATTGATTCAATCTTACTGCCCATTAGAGTCAGACGTTATAAAGTTAAACAAATAATAAATATAAATCCCTTCAAAAACATGTTTGTTTTGAAGGCTAAAAATACGTTTTTTGCAAAAATTACATTACTTCCGGTGATATTGAAAATGTTAACTTAGTTGATAGAAGTCATAATGGCATAAGGCATCAAATGGTAAAAAAAGTATAAAAATCGAATACTAATTGACACTTTTATAGACCAAAAACCTTGAAAAGTGACTTATAGAAGATCGCCTATTTCTCTGTAACCGTACAAGTTAGAAACCATTTTGTGGTATCTATATGGTCGTATGGTTTCATTCTATTCGTTGATGGGAATCAAATATAATTTTAAAAATATTATAAGGCAGACTCATTTGAATAAAATATTTGTTTTTTAGGTTAAAAATACAGTTTTTGCAGAAATTACGTCATTTCCGGTCACAGTGAAAATGTAAAATTGGCTTGACCTAGTCCACATTGACATTAGGCATCAAATGGAAAAAAAATATTGCAAATCGAATAATAATTCACTCTTTTATAGGCAAAATAACGTGAAAAGTGATGCATGCAAAATTGCATATTTCTCGGCAACTGCTCATATTACAAACTAATTTTCGCATACATTCTCTTCGTCTGGATTATTGCTACGAGTTTATGAAAACACAAATAAATATTTTAAAATATGAAGACGCTGAATGAATTGTAAATAATTGAATTTTACACTTTATTTTACATTTTTATTCAAAATTGCCCAAAAATGAAATTGAAATTTAAAAAATCTGAGCTAAAGATTTTATACACCTTTGCAGGGTATCCTTTTAGTTATATCAGTTTTGAAAAAAAAAATATTTGCTTTCAAAAAGTGGTACCGAACTGTCAAAATTGTAGTTTTTGTTAATATTACGTCACTTCCGTTGCCGACAGAAAAATTTCACCGTAACAAAAAAAATTGCAATTGGGACCACGGAGCATATGAACTTTGTTTTATACAAATCGAACAATAAATAGTTTTTCTGGTTACGAAAAACTAAATTAGCCGATGGCAGCTAACGCAAATTACCGAGACATTTTTTTTTATCATTTCTGCTCAAGTAGGATGATATTTTAACCCTGTGTAAAATACCATCAAAAAATATTCATAAATAAAAAAGGTTATCGTAAAAAAAAAAAAATTCTTCAAAATATCGGTCATTTTTTCGACTACTTCCGGTTTTACGATCATTGTCCTGACAGCTTTACGAAGTTCTTTGGATACTTAACTTTCTGTACCAGAAGTGTCAGAAACATCCATTGAGTAATTTTGGAAAAAAAGATAAATTAAAGAGCGTTTCCAAAAATTTAACGATTTTTCAATTTTTTTCAAAGTTTGAGGCCATTTTTGGACCTCTTATATTATTTCAATGCTTTTCATTTTGGATTCACTATATAGACAACCGAAAAATCTGCGGCGTTTTTTCGAGAAAAGGGCGTCTCTGAATGTTAAAAAATCGGAAAATACTAGATTTTTGGCATACAATAATTTATTTCCTTATCATCGAAATCGTATTATTTAGACACCATATGATGGTCCATTAATAGGGCTATCCAGCGACACTTTAGTACTTTTGGTCCGCTATTACCTAAGGGAGAAATCAAGTTTTTCGCAAGTGCGACAATGTTTTTAACATTTTTTTTCATTTTTTGAATACTTCCGGTATGGCTATTATTGTCAGAATAGTTTTAATAGCCCCTGAGAAATCCTATGTTTAAAAGTGCCAAAAATGCAAAAAAATTAAAATATCGAAAATTAAATTTCAATAACTACATACATATTATACATCGTTAGAATCGTAATTAGGTCAGCTATCTGAATATACAATCTTTTTTTGAAAATCTCTTAAAATAAAAAAATAGTAGAGCATTTTCCAAAATTTCACGATTTTTCGACTTTTTTTCGATTTTCAGTCCGTTATTTCACCTATTCCAGATATTTCAAAGTCTTATTGGATGGAAAATTTCTCGATAGAAAATTTTTAAAAAAAAGTTGCGGTTAAGTTTTCGAGATACAAGTGTCCAAAAATGCTAAAAATCAGAAAATACTTGATTTTCAGCGTGCCATATTTTGCTTCCTGCTAATCATATCCGTACGAATTGGGTATCATTCAGTGGTCCAATCACCGCCCGACCAAATGATACCTTAATTCGTTTAATCCGTTGATATCGGACGGAAAAATCGTGTTTTTACCCAAAACACCCATTTTTCACTTTTTTTTCAAAATGTCACATATTATTTCGATTACTTCGGTTTACGGATTGTTGTTGAAATTGCTTTAAACGGTGGTTTGACCATATTACTTCATGTTCCAGGAATTTCAGAAACGTCAATGTGGCCGTAAAACGAAACTTAAGCTCACAAAATGTGAAGAAAATTCGAAAAAAATCGAAAAATAAAGGGCGATAACTCTGAATGAAACTTATATTACTGGAACCGGATTGCCTTCAGGTATCCAAAAATGTAGGTCAAATTTTAAAATTTTGAAAAATAACAAAAAATTTGTCTTAAACAACATATTTTCATTTTTCGAACGCTAGAAGTCAGCGGAGAAGTTTCGAAATTGCAAAATTTTCAACTGCTATCGTCCGAGAAAAGACTCAGGGTTTCCAAAAATGTAATTTGTATGAAAATAGATACAGAATTGACGAATCTACGGCCGTTTTTTTATTTTTTGGCACTTCACGAAATTCGGCCACTTCCGGTCTGCGCAGAAGTTTCAAATACAGTGGAAGGGATAGCCACCATATGGTTTCCTGATAGAAAATGATGTCCCAGATCTGTATCTGTTACAGACACTGAGAAATAGGCTCCCCCGAATAATAAATAATAACTAGACCTGCAGACCTGCAGTGCTGAATCGGCTTTCAGGAATCAGACAGGAAGTGCGTCATACAATAGCTGATCCATCGAGCTACCAAACGATACTGTAGTTGTTATGATTCAGTGAAACCCTCTATCAGATTTGTAAGTAATATTTGCTTGCGAATACACCGGTCAAAATTGTAAATTGTCATTTCGGGACTAGCATGGTTTAATTTTATATCAATAATTCCTGTGTAAAATATCATCAAAAAATATTCATAAATAAAAAAGATTTTCGTAAAAGAATTAATTTTTTTTTTCAAAATATCGGACATTTTTACGACTACTTCCGATTTTGCGATCGTTGTTGTGATAGCTTTACGAAGTTCTTTGGATACTTAACTTTACGTACCAGAAGTATCAGAAACATCCATTGAGTAGTTTTGGAAAAAAAGATAAATTAAAGAGCGTTTCCAAAAATTTAACGATTTTTCAATTTTTTTCAAAGATTGAGACCATTTTTGGACCACTTATATTATTTCAACGCTTTTCATTTTGGATTCACTATATAGACAACCGATAGGACTTTGAGTAAGAGAAATTTAAGAAAAATCTGTGGCGTCGTTTTCGAGAAAAGGGCGTCTCAGAATGTTAAAAAATCAGAAAATACTAGAGTTTTGGCATACAATAATTTATTTCCTTACCATCGAAATTGTATTATTTAGATACCATATGGTGGTCCATTAATAGGGCTATCCAGCGACACTTTAGTTCTTTTGGTCCGCTATTACCTAAAGGAGAAATCAAGTTTTTCGCAAGTGCGACAATGTTTTTAACCACTTTTTTTCATTTTTTGAATACTTCCGGTATGGTTATTATTGTCGGAATAGTTTTAATAGCCGATTTGGGCACTAAAATAGCCACAGGGCTCTGTAATGATATATTACATTATCCGATCAGATAAAATCCCCCTGAGAAATCCTATGTTCAAAAGTGCCAAAAATGCAAAAAAATTAAAATATCGAAAATTAAATTTCAATAACTACATACATATTATACATCGTTAGAATCGTAATTAGGTCAGCTATCTGAATATGCAATCTTTTTTTGAAAATCTCTTAAAATAAAAAAAAAAAGCAGAGCATTTTCCAAAATTTCACGATTTTTCGACTTTTTTCGATTTTCAGTCCGTTATTTCACCTATTCCAGATATTTCAAAGTCTTACTGGATGGTTTCATGCAAAGAAACTCCGAAAGTACTCTCGATAGGCATCCAAAAACGCTCCAAATCAGAAAATACTTGATTTTCAGCGTGCCATATTTTGCTGCCTGCTCATCGTATCCGTACGAATTTGGTATCATACGATAGCACAATCCTAGTGCAATCCAATGGTACCCTAATTTGTCTAATCCATTGATATAGGACGGAGAAATCGCGTTTTTCCCCAAAATACCCATTTTTTGCATTTTTTTCAAAATATCGGACATTATTTCGACCACTTCCGGTGTACAGATTATTGTTGAAATTGCTTTATTCCTTGCAATGTTCATTAGGCTTCATGCCTGAGAAATTTCAGAAACGTCAATTCGGCCATAAAACGAAACCCGAGCTCACAAAATGGGTAGAAAATTCGAAAAAAATCGAAAAATAAAGGGCGATAACTCGGAATGAAACTTATATTTCTGGAATCGGATGGTTTTCAGGTATCCAAAAATGTATGTCAAATTTGAAAATTTTGAAAAATAACAAAAATTGTCTCTCAAACCACATTTTTCATTTTTCGATCGTAAGAAGTCAGCGATGAAGTTTCGAAATATCGAAATTTTCAACTGCTATCGTCCGAAAAAAGACTCAGGGTTTCCGAAAATGTCATTTGTATGAAAATAGGTACAGAATTGACGAATCTACGGCCGTTTTTTAATTTTTTGACACCGCACAAAATTCGACCACTTCCGGTCTGCGCAGAAGTTTCAAAAATAGTTTATCAAGTAGCCAACACATGGTTTCCCAATAGAGAATTAGGTCCCAGATCGGTATCTGTTACAGGCACTGAGAAATAGGCTCCGGCGAAATGAAAAAAAATAATAATAAACTAGATCTGCTACTGTCACATGCAGATATGAAAGCTTTCATATTCATCGTCACGTGTCAACGATTGTATCAAGTATCCTAAATAAAATGATAAGAAGAAAAAATTATCAAAATTGGTCAAAAACTCGCAAAATTACAAGTCTAAATATAGTATGAAACATTGCACCCAGGCATAACAATAATCTGAAAACTAAAGGGAAATAACCGAAACTTGTATTACTGTAATGAGACGGATGAGAAAATGAAATGAAAATTGCCAGAAAAAAATTAAAAATGGCAGGTTGGACAGGCGACCTTACTCCTTGTTACGTACAACCGGGCATTCGAAAACACGCTAGTTAACTCAATGACAGGCGCGCGTGCTAACCATTCAGCCACCCCCCCCTTTGAAATCAGACACGTGCAATATGTCACATAGGAAGAATAACAAGCCACTCACAACAAAATGGTAAATTAATGAGTTTAAGGCAAAAAGGCGTCTACAGCACACGGTGTTCCCAGGCGGTCACCCATCCAAGTACTAACCGGGCCCGACGTTGCTTAACTTCAGTGATCGGACGAGAACTGGTGTTTTCAACGTGGTATGGCCGTAGACGAGAGAAGGTGGACAGAACCCGTAGTTATACTTACTTGAATTGACCCGCTTATTGATTTTTTTTTTTGGGGGGGGGGGGGGCGGTTTTAAAAAGGCGTCTACAGCACCCGGTGTTCCCAGGCGGTCACCCATCCAAGTACTGACCGGGCCCGAAGTTGCTTAACTTCAGTGATCGGACGAGAACTGGTGTTTTCAACGTGGTGTGGCCGTAGACGAGAGAAGGTGGACAGAACCCATACTTGTGCTTACTCAAATTCTTTTTGTTTCTTTTTCCCTGGGGAGACGGGCCGAGCGGAGAGCTGGAGTGGTGCAAAAGAGTGCGCGCTGTGGTCTGATTGGCGGAAAATTGATTTTTTCACGAAGAATCAGGGCAAAAAGGGGCTACAGCACCCGGTGTTCCCAGGCGGTCACCCATCCAAGTACTAATCGGGTCCGACGTTGCTTAACCTCAGTAATCGGACAAGAACTGGTGTTTTCAACGTGGTATGGCCGTAGACGAGAGAAGGTGGACAGAACCCGTAGTTATACTTACCTGAATTGACCTGGTTATTGATTGTTTTTGTTTTTTATACGCCCACATTGAAATGTGGTCGTATATTGTCGTCGCCCCCGTCCGTCCGTCGGTCCGTCGGTCCGTCGGTCCGTCCGTCGGTCCGGCGTCCACAATTGCTTGTGGACGCTCTACAGGCTAAAGTTAATATTCGATTGACTTTAAATTTATACACAGTGTTTAAGGTCATGAGACGAGGAAGCCTATTGTTTTTCAGCGATTTCCGATAATAACTCTTTAAAAAATCTTGTGGACGCTCTAAAGGTCAAAGTTAATATCCGATTGACTTTAAATTTATACACAGTGTTTAAGGTCATAAGACGAAGAAGCCTATTGATTTTCAGCGATTTCCGATAATTAGTGCCAGAGTAATGGCCCTTGATCACTTTTAAAAATCATGTGGACGCTCTAAAGGTCAAAGTTAATATCCGATTGACTTTAAATTTATACACAGTGTTTAAGGTCATAAGACGAAGAAGCCTATTGATTTTCAGCGATTTCCGATAATTAGTGCCAGAGTTATGGCCCTTGATCACTTCAAAAAATCTTGTGGACGCTCTAGAGGCCAAAGTTAATATCTGATTGACTTCAAATTTACACACAGTGTTTAAGTTCATGAGACGAAGAATCCTATTGATTTTCTGCGATTTCAAATAATTACTGCCAGAGTTATCTCCCTTGATAACTTCAAAAATTCTTGTGACGCTATAGAGGCCAAAGTTACCATCCGATTGACTTCAGATTGATACATAGAGTTTAAGGTGTTGAAACGAACAAGTATTTTGATTTTCAGTGAATTTAGATAACTGAACAGCTAAATCCATGATATTAAATGTTTCATGTATATACTAATTGTTAGCGTGGGGTAAAACTTTATAAAAAGCAATCAAATTCTAATGATTTTCTAATAATTACATAATGAGTTGTTACTCTTAATCAGTTTTTAGTGTATTACAAATGTTTCATTACCGAAAAAAGTAAAAATATGCAACAAACCTTGTTGACTGCCCGGACGATTTAGCTGCTGTGGGCGTATGTTTCGTTGCCTGGCAACCTATCTTTTGTTTTAGAGTATTTAATTGTTTTAAAGAGACACGTTAAGGGTTGTTCATAGTTAAATGAAAGTTTGATTTTAAAAAGACCAATAAAATTAGGATTTAATAATGCCAGACTAATATTAAAATAAAGTTTTAAATTAAGAATAATTAATTATTGGTCTAATGCAATGAAATGATTTGATTTGACGAATGAAATGTACAATGGGTGTCCACACTATGTGGCTAAGGCGGTGGCCTGCTCGCCAGGAGGTCGGGTGTTCGATCCCTACATTGGCCGAGAAAGTTCATGCCCCCCCACCCGCCGTGTACACATTGGAGTGCACGTAAAAGATCCCTTAGCAGTTGGAATTCGATATTGTTGAAAAAGCTCTATACGATGACTAAATGTGCAGATTGTAGCCACCCACACTGCATGTTTTGCTTAACAATGAAAGGGTGCCGTTTTCAATTTTCGATTTTTATTCTTCTACTCCTGATATTTTGGACTGTTGATCGATGGTTTCATATAAAAGACTACCGATAAGACTCTTTGTAGAAGAAGTTCCCCAAAAATAGTATGTTGACTCTAAGAGAAAAGGACCTTTAAAAATGCTCCAAATCGTAAAAATACGACTTTTTGAATTTTCGATCTCTTTTTTCTGCTACCCCTGATATTTAAAAAAATGACACAAAGATTTCACACAACAGGCTACCTATTAGACTCTCTTTTGACAAAAGTTTCACCACCCTCCCTTCATTATAACCGAAGTTATTGTGCCCTAAATAATCAACAAATCAACATGCTTATCTCTGCTTACCCTAAGCCGAAAATGCTCATCTTTGCACTCAATCATGACATTGACCTAGTGAACGTCTACACCAAGATTGAACATTCCAGCTCAATTAGAAGGAGAGTTATTGTGTTTGAAAGTCTCGGCCCTTCAAATTGCTACTACTTTTCATATTCACTTCAAAATGGCAACCATCAGTTGACCTAAATCAAAATTCTGCTCCCAGCGATTTTTGGGCCATCCTTCAAGGATTTAGAAAATATAACTCCCGTGTCTGTAAGTGAAATAGCAAAAAAGCCTTAGGGATTTTTCATGTTTCAAGATGGTGGCACTTCCGGTTCAATCGATAAACTCTATATTTTGTGAAGGAATCAGTAATTACTTGTCGAGTATCGAAAATTTTTTTTAGGTCATTCTGACCTATATTTCGACGATTTTTTTTAAAACTTTGATCCTTAATTTCACCAAGGGGAGATAATTTAGAAAAATTCTAATTATATTTTTGAAGTCACATGGGTAAGATCTACTTATATATTAAATTTCATGAAAATCGTACAACTATTAAAGAAGTTGTCAAATTGGTCTAAACTTCGGGTTCGAAATCACAGCGACGAATTTTCGAAATTCGAAAATGTGAAACTGCAGATAAAATTGATTTTTTTCAAGGTATTCAAAGAAAAAAGAATTAGTAAAATCGGTCAAAAAATAGCAAAGTTACGACTATGCATTGTCAGTTTTTTCGTTCGTAAAATTCGGTGATTTCGAATTCGCAAAACGTTTTCAAAATATATTTAATCAACAGCCACCACCCATTTTTAGGGGGGTAGGTCAAAGTTTCAGATACATCCTATGGTTAGATTCTGTGAAATCCGATTTGCAAGAAAAACAAAAAAAAAAAAAATAATAATAATCTTAACAGAAACAATAAGCTTTCATATGAAATATGAAAGCTTAATAATAATTTTAGTAATCACAATATAATAATTTTAGTAATCACAATAGGCTTTCAGACGAAAGTCTGAAAGCCTAATAAGGTAGTTTTATCAATAAAGCACCGAGGGTGGAGATTGGAGTTGTGGAGCTGGTGATATTGACAGACGTGTAGGCTACAATGATGTATTAAAAACCACTTGCTTGTAAATCATACGGCGATGTGAGTGGTTATTTAATGTTGAAACTTAATACCAAACAGTTAATTTTTACTAACCGGTTAAAAAGTCCTTAGCGTATGAGCACTAGTTTGGTGCGTGTTCTTCAATAGCCAAATTGAGTGCAGAATTATATTGTTTGGTTATCGTGTTTACATCATATTTAGCATTTTTATCAGACAATGTTAATGCTAGTGATGTAATGTCAAGATCTATGAGGGAACGGTGTTGTTTACATATCTTTGTCAAAGGCGGCCTATGAATAGTTGATGAGAAATGTACTCCAGCATGATCAGATGGCAAAGATCGATCTATTACTGTATTGGTTACACATGAATATTTAGATCACTGTTCACAATTAAGCGGCCTGCAGAGGTCATAGCAGATTCCATAAGAGAACCGAATTCAGATAAGAACATTTTCACAATCACTTTATGAGATTAGGAGTAGGGGGGTCGATAGATAGATGTAAAAGATCCTTTTCACTATAAATATTGAAGTCTATCACCTCCATGGATGTGTACGTCCCAGAGTTATATTTTTCACCTTCAAGTTATATTTTTCACCTTCAAGTTTGATCTGATAAGCATGGCTAACCCGCCACCTTTCCGATAACATCTTGGTACCTGATGAACTGAGAACCCCGAGATGGAGGATGTAAAGCAGGCATTAACGAAACTTTCATTTTTCTCAGTAATCCATGACTAATATATAGTTGAATGTTATTTCATTAACTCACTCGCCCCAAGGGGTGTTTAACAGTGAGGTGAAACCAGTGGACATGAGAAAACCCACCTTATTTGTCTGGCGACACCCTCCTTATGGGTCATTTTGGGAATAAAATATAGTATATCGTCATACTTGTTTTACTTATTTTAAAGTTCCAATTTCACATTTTCTAAGAAAGTCAAAACATAATTATTTCTATGTCTTTTGCTCAAAAGGTTGTCAACTCACTATTATACGGTCCTGGGCAAAATTTTTGGGGCATTATAAAGGGTGACACAGGGTGATTGAGGAAATAGTTACCCAATTACCTCCCTTGTTTTCCCATTCCTCTCCATGGACGGCCATCTTCAAACGTTTGAATTTGAAGTTGAAAATGATATTTTTGCCAATTTCTCAACTGGCAGTACTGACTTATAGGATTAATAGGATTATTCTTTAACAAGGTCGGACTGTTTATAGGTTCAATCTATTTTGGGGCTTTATTTTAATACATTTTAAAAATATAACTTTAAAAAATGCTATTGGAGCTTTAAGTTTGTCGTCTTGGAAACCAACTGCAAACCCCAAAAAAGATGATTAAACTGCGTAGCAATTAAAAATTGATTTAGCGGTTGTAAAGGGAGATAACTGGTAAACATTTCAATTTTCTGCAAAATATCAAATATTGAACACGCCATCTTGAGTCGGAATGCGCACAATCTAATTTTGGAGTAGAGGCAAAATAAGTGAAAATATTGATTTCGATCAAAATTGAGATTTTCTCAAAAATGAGTCTATATCGACACAAAAGATCAAAATAGCAATAAAAGATTTTAGAACACCTTTATTTGAACGTTTTGTAAGAGTACCGTATTCTTGAATCTGTCCTATTTCTTCTCGGCGAAATTAGTTATGTTTCTTCGCTCGCTGTGGAACGACCAGTCATTCCTCTTGCATAATAATTGGCATTGTTGTAAAGCGGGGAATCTCTAGATTACAAATATTATTAAAATATTATCGCTGAATTGAATTTGAACTGACACGCTCGAATTTTAAAACCCCTTGAAAATATAAACAAACACCATGTGGCCATGCTGTCTACACAACTCGTTTGCTGATTGGCCTAGACTTCACGTGCAAAGCATTATGGTTACGTGGATGGCTGAGCGGGCGATAAATATTTGGTTTAGGCAATAATGTTTTTGGGTACCTACATGCGATTCACTCTGATAAGTGACAGAAAAAAACATAATTCTGATCGTATATAGATTGCCGTTGAGTGTTACGTTACCCTGTTACGGTAGCACGATTTACCCAAATCAACCCAAATCCACCATTATTTCAACTGATATCACAATAATTTATATCGATAATTGATCATATACAGTTCTTTCTGTCAAATTGTCATTTTAAATTTAAAATTTAAAATTTTCCAATTCTACTTCGTCATGACGTCACTACAAAATCATGTGAGACTTTAAAGCTCAAATATACACAGGCCAAAATAGAATAACAAATAAACAATTGAAAATTTTTATTGTAATACATAATCAAAATTTTAAAATTAATAAATGTATTCAAACAAAATTAATGGTGAAATTTTTTGTTACAAACATCAAATGTATTTCTTAGTAATAGTAAACTAAACCAAACAATAAATTTCAATATATAACTTATTATACAAAGTGCAAACATATTTAAAACCCTATTGTGGATAGGAACTTGGTTGACAGTCCAACAAAGAATGAGAAAAACTTTCATCAAGTAATGTATTTCTGAGGTAAAACCTCTCAAAAGTTCTATGTTCTGACCAGCCTGCAGATTTCATTATAATGTTTAAAGGAGTATGTCTACTATGAGCTGCAGATGTTGAAGCCGATCTAGTGCTATGTGCTTGAAAAACTGTGGTATCAATATTTGCTCTTGATAAGCCTTCTTTCACCCATCTACTAATGGTATCTTTACTCACTTTCTTATGAGGACTCACTGAACTAATAAACAGTTGTGTTTCACCATTTCTAATGTTTTCTGTTTTTTCCAAATAATCTTTTAGAGTATTGACAGGACAAATACTTTTGTCTGCATTAAATTCATGTAATTCTATTGGGTCCAGATGCTGGCCTATTCTGCTCTGTTTTAATAATTCAGTTATGGTAATTACACACTTGTTTCCAATAAAAGTCATATTATTTATATTAATAAGATAAATTATTGGCATCGTTGAGCAGTCACTATGGCCAATAATGTTGATAACTTTACTGATAAGTCTTTAAGAGAAATTTGATTCAAGGGAGGTAACTCTTTAATAAATGTTAAAACTTGAGAAACATCCCATGTTCTGTTGTATTTTGGTAAAGGAGGGTTTAAGTTAAAACACCCTTTCATAAACCGATTAACAAGTGGATGGCTACCAAAATTAGAATTTAAGTCTATAAAAAATATACTGGATAGTGCAGATCTTGCACTATTGACAGAACTGTAGCTGTATCCATCATCAGCCATTTCGGCCAAAAAATTGATTCCATCCTCTAAAGTTGTTTTAGATAAATTAATCCCTTTGGATGTACAAAATGCTTTCCACTTCTCAAGATGTGATCTATATTGCTGCTTAGTACTTGTTCTCCATGATAAATCAATGATGTTTGCAGCCTTTCTTGAAATTCCTCTTGCATCAAGGTGTTCCCTAACACGAGGCAAGCTATTAGTTTGAGCTTGGGTGAAAGAGGGTGTTTTGAGGCTGGATTTTGTGGAAGAATCAGTTATTTTTGCTGTCTGGTATTTAGAAGAACTGGATGCTGAATTAACATCCTTAATAAAAGACTGAACCAAGCCTGTGTTGTCCATAATGGGGTTATTAATATTCCTGTTGCCCCCTCCTCCTCCACCTTCATCAGCACATTTGGTATAAGACTGAAAGGAGGAAAAGCATATATTTTATAATCAGCCCAATTTAAAGTAAAGCTGTTAATAAATATGGCATTTGGATCTGGTTGGTAAGAAATATACCGTCCTATTTGATAGTTTAATCTACTTGCAAAAAGGTCAATATTAGGTTCATAATTCAATTTTCCCTTTACAGCATTGAATAAAATTGGATTTAATTTCCATTCTGAATCAAGTCTTGTTTGCCTCGACTCAAAATCAGCAGTTATATTGGATATGCCTGGAATATGTGCAGCAGTGAGCCAAACATCAAATTTTTGGCACCAAAGCCAGACCTCTTTTGCCATATCATTGCAATCATTTGAATGACTTGTTCCCATGTGATTAATACAAGTCAAGGCAGTGAAATTATCAATATACAGTTTTACATGTTTTCCAGTGACCTCTTTAGAGAAAGATTTTAATGCCAAAAGCACTGCAAATGTCTCCAGATAATTAATGTGATGCTCAGATTCTGCAGATGACCATGAACCACTCGAAGATACATCACCCAATTTTTGAGGCATCTGTGTACATAATTGGTTCTGGAGACTTTCTGCTGATGACATTAAAAGATTTGTCAATTGATGATATCCACCAATTGACCTCAGAGAGAGCCTCTTGGCTAAGCTTTATGGTCCTGTCGTAATTGCCATGATTCTGCTTAACAGCTAGTGTTTTTTCCTTTTCTATTTTTCTAAAAAATAGTGGTCCATACATAACAGCTATCATGCTCGAGGTCAATAAACCAAGAACCCTTGCCACTTGTCTAATGACAACATTATTGGAATGATCCAGCAAATCAGCGCAAGCACTCTTAACTTTTCCCTTTTTTACATCTGTAAGTGTAATTGTCATACTAAAGGAATTAATAATAAATCATAATATTTCAGTGGATTGACTTGGATTAAACACAGATTTTTTCTGGGTGGACAACAAATCCTAAATTATAGAATAATTGAGTTGTGCCCCTTACATTTTGCCTACATTCTTCCAATGTTTGTCCTTGAAGGTAAACATCATCAAGATAACCAGAACATATATGTCCTCTAGTACGAAGGTGGGATAAGACAGGTTTAACAATTTTTGTCCCCCGCCTTTCGAAGAAAGCAGGGGACTATTAAAATGGGTTCGTCCGTCTGTCTGTCCGTCTGTCTGTCCGTCTGTCTGTCCGTCACACTTTTTGGGACACAATAACTCTCTTCCTAATTGAGCTAGAATGCTCAAACTTGGTGTATGTGTTTATTAGGTCAATGCCTTGATGGAGTTCGAAGATGAACATTTTCCGCTTAGGGTAAGCAGAGATAAGCAATTTGATTGGTTGATGCTTTGGGACACGATAACTTTTAATTGAGCTAGAATGTTCAAACTTGGTGTATGTGTTTATTAGGTCAATGCCTTGATGGAGTTCGAAGATGAGCATTTTCCGCTTAGGGTAAGCAGAGATAAGCAATTTGATTGGTTGATACTTTGGGACACGATAACTCTCTTCCTAATTGAGCTAGAATGTTCAAACTTGGAGTATGTGTTGATTAGGTCAATGCCTTGATGGAGTTCGAAGATGAGCATTTTCCGCTTAGGGTAAGCAGAGATAAGCAATTTGATTGGTTGATGCTTTGGGACACGATAACTTTAGTTCTAATTAAGTGAGATTGATGAAACTTGGTGTATAGTTTCATTACAGTAATACCTTGACTAAGTTTGATAATGAGCATTTTCTGCTCAGGGTAAGCAGAGCGATACACAATTTGATTGGTCGAGACTTTGGAACACAATAACTCTCCTTCTTATTGAGTTAAAATGTTCAAACTTGGTGGTCCATACATAACAGCTATCATGCTCGAGGTCAATAAACCAAGAACCCTTGCCACTTGTCTAATGACAACATTATTGGAATGACATTATAGGAGTATGTGTTGATTAGGTCAATGCCTTGATGGAGTTCGAAGATGAGCATTTTCCGCTTAGGGTAAGCAGAGATAAGCAATTTGATTGGTTGATGCTTTGGGACACGATAACTTTAGTTCTAATTAAGTGAGATTGATGAAACTTGGTGTATAGTTTCATTACAGTAATACCTTGACTAAGTTTGATAATGAGCATTTTCTGCTCAGGGTAAGCAGAGCGATACACAATTTGATTGGTCGAGACTTTGGAACACAATAACTCTCCTTCTTATTGAGTTAAAATGTTCAAACTTGGTGTATATGCTTATTAGGTAAATGCCTTGATGGAGTTCGAAGATGAGCATTTTCTGCTTAGGGTAAGCAGAGATAAGCAATTTGATTGGTTAATGCTTTAGGATACGATAACTTTAGTTCTAATTAAGTGAGAGTGATGAAACTTGGTGTATAGTTTCATTACAGTAATACCTTGACTAAGTTCGATAATGAGCATTTTCTGCTCAGGGTAAGCAGAGCGATAAGCAATTTGATTTGCCGAGACTTTGGAACACAATAACTCTCCTTCGAATTGCATTAAAATGTTCAAAATTGGCGTGTATGCTTATTAGGTCAATGCCTTGATGGAGTTCGAAGATGAGCATTTTCTTCTTAGGGTAGGCAGAGATAAGCAATTTGATTGGTTGATACTTTGGGACAAGATAACTTAGGTTCATCTTGATTGATGATTTTTATGCCAATACAATGACTGCATTCTCATTCAGTAATGGATTCGACAGTAACAGTGGAAAGAAACAATTGACTCAGACACGAGGGCCCTTTCCCTTGGCCAGAGGGGCCCTTTTGTCAAGCGTGGGGGCCCTTTTGTCTGCCTTTAGGGTCCCCCTAACTAGGGTACATTTTCATTTTTCTCGTCGGTTTTAGCATTTTTATACGCCCACATTTTCATGTGGACGTATTATGTCGTCGCCCCTGTCCGTCCGGACGTCCGTCCGTCCACAATTTGTTTGTGGACTCTCTACAGGTCACAATTCTTATCCGATTTTGACGAAACTTGAAATATAGGTTTATCCCCATAAGATCTCGGTTCCTTTCGATATTGGCATGTATCGGATCAAAACTTCATGGATTATGGCCCCTGATTGTACGAAAAATCACGTTTTTAGCTTGTGGACCCTATAGAGGTCACAATTTTGAACCGATTTTGATGAAACTTGACATGCATGTTTGTAACCCAAAGATCTTGGTTCCTTTCGATATTTGCGGCTATCGGAATGTAATTTCCTGAATTATGGCCCCTGATTGTCCGAAAAATCACCCTTTTTAGCTTGTGGTCCCTCTGGAGGTCACAATTATTATTCGATTTAAAAAACCGTTTGATTATATCACCGTTACACCCTAAGGAAGGTTGAGTTCGAATTTCGGGAAAATCGGACGAAAATTGCCATACAAAATGGCCGCCGTTTGTACGCGAATACTGTTAAAAAATGGTATATCAAGGTTGTGGACCCTGTGGAGGTCACAATTTTGATTCGATTTTGATGAAACTTCAAATTCATGGTTATAACCCAAAGATCTTGCTTCCTTTCGATATTTGCGCATATCGGATCGTAACTTCCTGAATTATGGCCCCTGATTATACGCAAAATCGCCTTTTTTTTAGCTTGGAGGTCACAATTATTATTCGATTTAAAAAACCGTTTGATTATATCACCGTTGCACCCTAAGGAAGGTTGAGTTCGAATTTCGGGAAAATCGGACTAAAATTGCCATACAAAATGGCCGCCGTTTGTACGCGAATACTGTTAAAAAATGGTATATCAAGGTTGTGGACCCTGTGGAGGTCACAATTTTGATTCGATTTTGATGAAACTTGAAATTCATGGTTATAACCCAAAGATCTTGCTTCCTTTCGATATTTGCGCATATCGGATCGTAACTTCCTGAATTATGGCCCCTGATTATACGCAAAATTGCCTTTTTTTTAGCTTGGAGGTCACAATTATTATCCGATTTTAAAAAACGTTTGTTTATATTACCGTTACACCGTAAGGAAGGTTGAGTTCGAATTTCGGGAAAATCAGACCAAAATTGCCACACAAAATGGCCGCCGTTTGTACGCGAATACTGTTAAAAAATGGTATATCAAGGTTGTGGACGTTGTAAAGGTCACAATTTTAATTCGATTTTGATGAAACTTGAAATTCATGGTTATAACCCAAAGATCTTGGTTCTTTTCGATATTTGCGCATATCGGATCTTAACTTCCTGAATAATGGCCCCTGGTTATACGCAAAATCCCCCTTTCTTTAGCTTGTGGTCCCCCTGGAGGTCACAATTATTATCCAATTTAAAAAAACGTTTGATTATATCACCGTTACACTGTAAGGAAGGTTGAGTTTGAATTTCGGGAAAATCGGACCAAAATTGACAGACAAAATGGCCACCGTTTGTACGCGAATACTGTTAAAAAAATGATATATCATGATTGTGGATCCTGTATAGGTCACAATTTTAATTCAATTTTGATGAGGATGGTTGAGTTCTAATTTCGTGAAAATCGTACCAAAATTGCCGGACGAAATGGTCGCTGTTTGTACGCGAATAGTGTAAAAATATGGTATATCATGGTTGTGGACTCTCTACAGGTCACAATTCTTATCGGATTTTGATGAAAAGTCACATTTCTAGGTTGTGTACCGTCACACCATAATCATTGTCGGTTTCGAATTTCATTAATATCAGACTGGAACTGACCAACTAAATGGCTGCTCCCAATACAGTATGAAATACAGGACTTAAAGATGTAGGAAAAATCACTTTCGGTATTGCTTGTTCTCTGTCCATCTCTCGAAAATGTGGGCGTATCCTGCCTGGCAGTGCCAGCCTATCTTTCTTTATAAAACACTTTTGGATGGCACTTCGTGTACAGTTTGATTGCTCGATACTTTTGAAAAAAATAAATGTGCGATTAATTTATATGTGTCATCTATTTATTTTGGGATTTCGGCGGGGGACATCAGCCTCACTGTTGGCTTGTTGTAAATTGTCTTGGACATGAAGCTTAGCCATTAGGGAAACATGTATACCTATAGTAATTATCACCCCATTTAAAACATAAATATGATTGTGATTCTTTAAGAATTGGTACAGAGTAATAAGCATCTTTTAGGTCAATTGAGGCCATGTAACAATTAGGTCTTACTAATTTCAAGATCGTAGAAATGGTGTCCATTTTGAAATGTTTATACTCAATGTGATGTTTATTCAAGAATTTAAGGTTAAGTATGAGTCTACACGTTTGATCTTTTTTCAGCCGAATGAAAATTGGAGAAATGAATTTGATGTCCTCAATTGTAGTTTGTGAAATAACTTTTTTATTCAAGAGTTTCTCTATTTCAGTATTAATCATTAGAGTTTCATTTTCATCAAAGTTAATTACAGGACACCTATTTCTGTGAGGTTCGTCTTCGAAATTGAGTGGCGACCCAACTATCAAGTTTAATATTTCTGAGTCAGAAGTTATAAGCCTCCATTGATCTAAATGATGCTTTAGCCCACCTGCCTTGAAGCTATGTACTTGAAATCTTAAATTTTCAATTGGCACAGAATGCCTCATATGTACCTGCCTGGTGATCTAGTTGGATGTTGAGCTTGAGGGCTTGTTCTTCTCCCTGTCTTTCTTGGGCCAATAACCTTTCCCTCTGTTGGACCTGTGGTTCCGATATTTCTCGTTGGACGAGTTCTGGCGTTTGTCTAAAAAATGCCTCTTATTAGAATTGTAACAATGCCCATAGTTCTGTTCTTGACTGAAGGTTGAAGTGGCCTTAATCTTATTCACTTCTCTTATTTCTTTAAGAGTTTTATTAAGATCATCCCCAAACAAGAAACTTGTAACTGGGATTTGAGCAGTGCAAATGACTTGAAACTCTTTGCTTAGAGACCCCTTTAACATTTCACGTCTTTTGATAGACAGGTCAAAAGATGCATGGCCTAAAAATACTATAGCATCAGACAATTTTCTTCATCAATATTTTTCCTTTTTAACATAGTGTCTAATACTTCTATGTTTGTGATACAGGCCTTAACTAGTGCCTTTTGTGTGTTGGCCATCCTTATATCCTGTCTTTTTGTATAATTTGACAGTTTTCGCCATATTTCAGGGTTTATGGTTGGAACTAAAAGTTTCTGACAATTTGTGGGCCTTAGAAGTAGTTCCATCCTGCTTTTGAGCTTTTTATCAGTGAGTTTATTAGCCCATCTTTTGTTTACCGTTGAAGTATCACCATTATGAACTTCTTGTTCAACTTCGGCCACATCGTTTTCTCCTCCAGTCATATCTGCGGTGTTAACCTGGGGCAGGAAGTCTGCTCCCTCCACAACATATACTGGTTCGTCCTCTTCACCACTACTACTGGATTCCTCTCTTAGATGGTCGTCTGGAATAGGCTTGTCAGCACCTGAAACAGAACTTTTACCTTTTCCTTTGGAATCGCTTGCTGTAAAAACCGGAATGGAACCTATTGGAAGCAAATGGTTGCGATGTAACGTTCTGCTTTTCTTGGATCCTTCCTCTGATGTAACTTGATAGACCGGTATATCAGGGTTTGGTTTTCTTACTACGGTGTATGGTGTCTCTTCGCACTTATCAGCAATCTTATGTCTACCTTCTTTAAAAGCGAGTCTTTTTACCAGAACACTATCTCCTACTTCTAACTGGTTGTTCCTTGCTCTCAAATTCAACTTACCCTTACGGTGTTTGTGGGCCTTATCGGGCTCCAATGTTGTAGAGGGGATCTTGGGTCGTCAAAATAAACAATCCAGAACGGGTTCAAAACTTTATTACTGTATAAATCAGCGAAGTAAATAAAACCCTGCAAATATACTATTCAAAAAAAGTAGGGGATATTTGATTTTGGGGGCATAATACTAAAAGAAACATTTCCAGTTACATGTGACGCCCAAACGCACCAATAGCTACCGCATGGAATGCAGGTGATGCTTGGGATCATCATGGGGGTCCAACCCAAGATTTGCACGACTGTGACTTTGAATGTTACAGTCATTGTGGCATTGAATTCCAGGGTGGAAACATCAGTTTAATTGTTTTAGTGACCAGAAAACAAATTTTGATATGCGTCGGCTTACCCAAAATGAAAAGTTACGTGCCCTTGGCATGCAACAGATCGGCACAACACAGGCGGTTGTGGCGCGGACGATGAATGTTTCTCAGTCTGTCATAAGCAGGCTATGGTCCAGATACCGTGATACACAATCTGTACAGGACAGACCACGCTCAGGTCGACCAAGGGCGACAACTCAAGCCCAGGATCGATTTATCCGTACGTTGGCCTTGAGAAATCGTGTCATCACAGCAAATCAGATCAGCGCTCGTCTTCAAACAGACACTGGTGTGAGAGTGAGTGGCCAGACGATTCGACATCGACTGCATAGGGGTCACCTTCGCGCCCGACGTCCTCGCGTGATCCCTTGTTTGACAGATCATCACATTCAGGCAAGACGTCGTTGGTGTAGGGATCGTCAACACTAGGATAATCGACGCTGGAGCAATGTGATGTTTTCAGATGAGTCAAGGTTCACTGTTGATTTTTTGGACAGACGTAGGGGGGTGTGGCGTCGTCGAAACGAGCGCTTCCAAGACGTTAACGTCATCAGACATGATCGTATTGGGGGTGGTTCTGTTATGGTGTGGGGAGGCTACACTGTTGCTGGAACAACGGCTTTACATGTTGTTTCAGGGCATGTTACAGGCCAGTACTACCGGGACAACATCTTGGCAGTCCATGTTGTGCCATTCGCACGACGTCATGGCCACCGTTTCATCTTCCAGGATGACAACGCAAGATGTCACAGGGCCAGGATCGTTACAGGTTACCTCCAGCAACAGAACATCACCACATTACCTTGGCCAGCACTGAGTCCCGACCTCTCCCCCATCGAGCATGTCTGGGACATGCTTGGACAGAGGTTACGTCAACGTCAACAACGTCCTGCCAATGTCCAAGAACTTGCTGCTGCGTTACAAAAGGAATGGGACAATCTGGACCAAAATGACCTTAGACGTCTCATTAGGAGTATGCCACGTCGGATCAATGCTTGTTTGGCAAACAGAGGAGGATTTACCCGTTACTGACTTTGTTGTGATGCTGTGGTAACTTTGCTGTTTGACCCCGGGTATCATTTTACCCTTATAATGGTCAGGCTGTGCCTTACTTAGTCTAACGATCATTTGGAATAAATCGATGAATGTGAACTTCATTTCATTTTGTCATTTGTTTCTTCGTCAGTTTCATTAGGTGACTTTAATAACACTTAAAAATCAAATATCCCCTACTTTTTTTTGAATAGTATATACAATTCAAAATAATAATATAAAGTTCGCAAACACTATAAACCTCAGAATGCCTCGTTCGGTATTTCTGTCCAAACGAGGTAAAGAAAATGCCTCGTTGTCTGCAGTTCCGAAACGAGGGTTTTTAAATTGCCCTTTTTTTTTGGAACGGGGTATTTTGTTCAGAACGAGGCTTGGTAAAATGCCTCGTTTACTAAACGTGGTTTTTTCAAGATAGTTATTAGCGGTATATCGGCCAATTTGTAAAAATTAAAATTTATGTTATTTAATACGAAAATAAAACCAGTTCAAACTGGTGTAAAACTATTGCAGACACATAACTACCTTGATTGATTTATTGCCCCAATCAGGTATAGGTGTTAAGAAACAACTGTGGTGTTGTGACATTTTATTGGGGGCAATCAATTAATCAAGGTATAGCTGTGTGTCTGCATTTGTTTCACACCTCCACTGATGGCGTGTATTCTTGTCTTGTCAATTTCTCTGATAATAATATAGTTTGAACTGGTTTTATTTTCGTATTAAATAACATAAATTTTAATTTTTACAAATTGGCCGATATACCGCTAATAACTATCTTGAAAAATCCACGTTTAGTAAACGAGGCATTTTACCAAGCCTCGTTCTGAACAAAATACCCCGTTCCAAAAAAAGGGCAATTTAAAAACCCTCGTTTCGGAACTGCAGACAACGAGGCATTTTCTTTACCTCGTTTGGACAGAAATGCCGAACGAGGCATTCTGAGGTTTATAGTGAAACAAAAGGGACAAACAGAAATACAAACATCATTAACACATATCTACTAACACGATTACTACAGACAGTACAGAAATAATATGTTCTACAAAGCAAATCACTGTTTGCAACAAAATAGCAAACATTGTACCGGTACTTTACCTAAACTACTCTATCTACTCTAAATTTAAACTAACTTACCCGAAGTGTGATTTTAAATATACTCTGTTAGCTTAACTTATTAATCTAACGACCTGAAATAGGATGATGTATATATATATAATGTGTGAATGTATGTATGTATGTAAATTAACTTTATAAACTTTATCCATAAAAAAACTAATAACTTCAGTATTAAATATAAAAATCTACAGAGCTAAACTTATACAGCTCATACAATCAGTAAAATATAATACAACATACCTGGTAAATAGCTACAATCCTTTATTCCAAAACTTCAAGAAATCAATCAAAAAAACTAAACTTATATGCACAACTTCTCTAAAACACCTCTTTGACAGAAAGATGGCTAGCAACTGAATGTATCCATCAACAAATACATCACATGACATAGAAACAAATGAAACTCAGTTAAATGTACTCACTATTGTTAAAGCAACAATAGATTAAAGATACTGACAAATGAAGTTTAGAGTTTTAAAGTGGAGATTTAAAAGTGGTTACTAACATGTGCTAAACTAAAAATATTAAAATTACTATACACAGAAATAGTAAAATATTTTCTATTTTACTTTTACCATCTATAACAATTGCTTATAGCTAATTGAATCAAAGCCAAAATGCACGTAAGTGAAAGTGAACGTATAAGCTTTACTTGACTATGAAATTGACAGCTGTAGGGACTCATATTTTGATAACGTTACGGTATCTGAAAATATTATAGACGTATCGTACACCCAAAATCTTATTTTAATTCACGTGTTAAATGAACACACGTACAGCTGTGGCGGCTGCTTTGATGATTACCCAATCAACAATAATCTTCAGTTAATCCTACCAAAGTTAAAATATACAAATTACTACTAATGTATAGATTGTTCTTCAGTATAACACTATGGTGTTGTGGATTTTTCGTTACGAAAAGAGTGCATTTACAACGATTTGCGTCTTCAGCACCCTTGCAATTTTAAATAAAATATTAATATTAATTGACAAAATAGCAAATAAATGTTGGATATCGTCTAATCAAATTTTTACTACGATTTTCGTCTTTAGCACCCCTGAAAACCTCTGATAACATATGTTCAACAGCAAAACAGAAAATAAATGGCCTGGTTGCTATGTGATTTTGTTTTGGAATATACTAATCTTTAACTTGCTTTTTCTCAAAACTTACATTTGTGAGTTGGATAGCTTCAGATGGACACAGCTCTGTCAATTTTTGTCCAATTCAAACAAACTATACATCAAATTGAAGGCAGAAAATAAAAGATGGCGGCTGGTACAGTCAGGGTTGTGAGTCTCTCCAAATAAACCATGAATATCTTCATTGTACAGTGTCGTGATCAACTATAGATGATATAAAATGTTGTTATAAACACAGCTAACAGAATGAAGTAACCAAAGAGTCATTATCTAAAATTCAAAAGGTGTAGTTTGCAAAAAATAAATATATATAATGTGTATCAACCATCAAGCCAGGTCAAGCCATTGTTTTCTTAAGTAAAACTCAGTGAGTTCTAATCCGACTGATCTCCTTTACCAAGTCATCACAACAATGTCGATGGAAACAAGCAGTGAAGGTATAGTTGACAGTTTATTTGACAAAGAAACCTTAAATTCCATTGTAAATGAAGCAGTAAAGGCGGCTGTAAATTTGTTAGAAAAAAAAACTTAACAAATTAATAAATGATAGACTATCAAAAATTGAAGTTCGCTTAACTGAGATTGAACTTACAAGTAACAACATTGGGTCTGATGTTGACAGCTTTCATGAACGTTTCGAACGTATTGAATCGACTCTCTGCCAAACACACAATGAAAATGAATCTTTAAAAAACAAGCTGAATAATTTAGAACAATGTACGAGGAAGGCGCATCTTCGCGTATTTGGCATCCTGGAAACCCAGGAAAATGAAGACTGCGTACATTCCATCCAAAGACTTCTAAAGGATAAACTGAATATCACCAGGGATATTTGTATAGATGCAGCTCACCATGTTGGAAAACAACAATGCCTTGGTCAACCTAGCCAAAATGGAGCGAATAACTCAACTATACAACGCCCAAGAGGAATTATTGTTAACAGCTTTATTACAGTGATGTCTACAGAAGTCTAAAAAAAACTAAATTAGTCACATAAACTAACCTTTAATCTTATCCTTTAAGTTATTTGTGAATTATAAAAAGTTAGTCCTAATCCTAAAATTAGAAAAGCTTTCTCGAAATTATTCCACAAAAAAGAACACTCTCTCTTAATGTAAAATTAATGTTTGATGAGATTCTTAAAATAATATAATGTATATGAGTGACAATACTTAATAGAATAATTTTAGTCTACCCTTTTCAATATATATAATTAACTCTCCATTTACTATAAATTAACTTTTTGATCTTAAAGTCGCAATCTGGACTCTTTTTTACCCAATATGTTAGTAATCAATCAAGGTCAAGATTTTTTTTTTAAAAAAAAAGAAAAAAGACTGTGGCTTTAAGTGAATTATCAGTACTACTGACTGCATTCATCTCATTCTTTACGTTACAGTATTTATTATTACCGTACATCAATTAAATGAAAGCTATGAGCTGTTTATAAATGGCGGTGGATATATTGATTCAACGCCACCTTTACGTCTAGCACTGAGCTTGTTAGTCTTTAGAAGGAGCTATAACACTTTCGTCTTTTCGGCTACAAATTATAGTTTAACATGAAATTCTCAGAAACATTATGTAGCACAGTTATAGCTTCTAGTATTGTAAGTCTAACAATACAAAATTAATTGTGAACACATGTATAAACCTTATATTACAAGCAATAACTTCGGGAGATGATTCTCTTTGAGATCTTAGATGAAATTTATTAAGGGTTTAACTATTATTTCTAATGTGTAACCTAACTTCTTATTTAAAGGAACATCTCCGTATATGTGAGCTGTCCTTAATAAATGACATCTGATATGCAGATTCAATGACACCTTTTCTTTTAGTGCTGGTCTTGTTATAGTATAGAAGGGGCTATAACACTTTCGTCTTTTCGACTACAAATTGAATTTTAACATGAAATTCTGTGAAACATTATGTAGCACAGTTATAGTTACCCAAATTGAAAGTCTAACTAATCATACAAAATTAAATCTGAATTCATGCTTAATAAACCCTATATAACGTACAATAACTTGGAGATATCCCTGTGTGATGTTAGGTGAAACTTATTAGGGTTTCACACTACGTAGCTTGCGTGAAACACTATTGTTTTTGTTTAAATTATTATTCTTATTATTAGGCTTTCAGACTTTCGTCTGAAAGCCTATTGAGATTACTAAAATTATTATTATTAAGCTTTCATATTACATATGAATGCTTATTGTTTCTGTTAAAGTTATTAGGCTTTCAGACTTTCGTCTGAAAGACTATTGTTTTTACTAAAATTATTAGGCTTTCAGACTCGTCTGAAAGACTATTGTTTTTACTAAAATTATTATTATTAAGCTTTCATATTACATATAAAAGCTTATTGTTTCTGTTAAAGTTATTATTATTATTTTTTTTGTGTGTGTTTTCTGCAAATGGGATTTCTCAGAATTTATCCATAGGATCTTTCTGAAATTTTGACCTACACCCCCAAAAATGGGGTGCGAACGTTGTTTAAATATATTTTCAAAACGTTTTACGAATCCGAAATGACCGAATTTTACGAACGAAATAACTGACAATGCATAGTCGTAACTTTGTTATTTTTTGACCGATCTTACTAATTCTTTTTTCTTTGAATACCTTGAACAAAATCATTTCCATCTGCAGTTTCACATTTTTGAATTTCGAAAATTCGTCGCTGTGATTTCGAACCGGAAGTTTAGACCAATTTGACAACTTCTTTAATAGTTGTACGATCTTCATGAAATTTAGTATATAAGTAGATCCTAGCGATGTGATTTCAAAAATATAATTAGAAAATTTCAAAATTATCTCCCCTTGACGAATTAAGGATCAAAATTTTCAAAAAAATCATCGAAATATAGGTCAGAATGACTTGATTTTTTTTGGATACTAGATAAGTAATTACTGATTTGTACACAAAATATGAAGTTTGTCGATCGAACCGGAAGTGCCACCATCTTGAAACGTGAAAAATCCCTAAGGCTTTTTTGCTATTTTACTTACAGACACGGGAGTTATATTTTCTGAATCCTTGAAGGTTGGCCCAAAAATCGCTGGGAGCAGAATTTTGATTTAGGTTTACTGATTGATTCCATTTTGAAGTGAATATGAAAAGTAGTAGCAATTTGAAGGGCCGAGACTTTGAAACACAATAACTCTCCTTCTAATTGAGCTAGAATGTTCAAACTTGGTGTAGACGTTCACTAGGTCAATGTCATGATTGAGTTTAAAGATGAGCATTTTCTGCTTATTGTAAGCAGAGATAAATATGCTGATTTGTTGATTCTTTAGGGCACGATAACTTCGGTTATAATGAAGAGAGGGTAGTGAAACTCCTGCCAATCGAGAGTCTAATAGCTAGCCCGTTGTGTGAAATCATTGTTTTATTGTTTTTAAATGTCAGGGATAGCAGAAAAAAAGAGATCGAAAACCCAAAATGTCGTATTTTTACGATTTTGAGCATTTTTAAAGGTCCTTTTCTCTTCAATCAACATAATATTTTTGTGGAACTTCTTCTACAAAGAGTCTTATCGATAGTCTTTTATATGAAACCATCGATCAACTGTCCAAAATATCAGGAGTAGAAGAATAAAAAGATCGAAAATTGAAAACTGCAACCTGTCATTGTTAAGCGGAACATGCAGCGTGGGTGACTACAATTTGCATATGATTCATCGTATAGAGCTTATTCAACAGTATCGAATTCCAACTGCTTAGGGATATTTTACGTGCACTTCAATGTGTACACGGGACCTTGGTTTTTCGTCCCATCCGAACGACTAGACCGCTGTCCTTGTCAGGCCCTCCGTTCTGCCTCACTGACAAGAGGGAACCACGCCGGAAAATCGAGATGAACTTTCTCGGTGCAGAACTTTCAATTCACGCCAAACGTTTATTGCATACGATTAAGCTGGTCAGTTGGAGCTTATTTTCAAAAGTTTTGTAATAATCGGTTGGTAATTAAAGTACCGTGCAAATTAAACTGCTAAAACAGAAAATTTCGCCCGGTTGAAATGTTGCTTGCTTTAAGTCAGCAATTTCCCGATTTTAGGGAGGCTGAATGACTGAGTGGTTAGCATACTCGCGCTTTGTCGTAACGTCTGTCATTGAGTCAACCGGCGTCGTTTCGATTTCCAGGTTGCACGTGACATGGAGTATGGTGTCCAACCTCGTGGGTTTTCTCCGTGTCCTTCGGTTTCCTCCCACTCATGAATACCAGTACGCGTAAGGGAAGTTTATAAATAAAATTAAAAAACATATATTAGTCCCGAAATGACTTAATTTGTGTCGAATGGACGTTAAGCCGCATTTCTGTCCTTCTGTTTTATTTTTAAAGTTTTGTAATAATCGGTTGGTAATCCATGGTACTGGTACTGTAAAAGTGATAAAACAGAAAATTTCGCCCGGTTGTAATGTTTCTCACTTTAAAGTCAGCAATTTGCCGATTTTAAGGGGCAAACGTTTATTGCGAACGATTAAGCTGGTCAGGGGGAGCTTATTTTTAAAAGTTTTGTAATATTCGGTGAAAATTAAACTGTTAAAATAGAAAATTTCGCCCGGTTGAAATGTTTCTCGCTGTAGGTCCGCAATTTGCCAAATTTAGGGAGGTTACGTGGCTGAATGGTTAGCACCTGCGCACTGTATCGTAACGTCTGTCATTGAGTCAACTGGCGTTATTTCGATTGAAATGCCCGGTTGAAATGTTTCTTGCTATAAGTCAGCAATTTTCCGATTTTAGGGAGGCTGAATGGCTGAATGGTTAGCATGTGCGCGCTGTATCGTAACGTCTGTCATTGAGTCAACCGGCGTCGTTTCGATTTCCAGGTTGCGCGTGGGTTTTCCCCGTGTCCTTCGGTTACCCCCCACGGCTAAAGACCCGTACGCGCAAGGGAAGTTTTTCAATAAAATTAAAAAACAGATGTTAGTCCCGAAATGACCTAGTTTGTGTCGAATGGACGTTAAGCCGCATTTCTCTCCTTCTGTTTTATTTTTAAAGTTTTGTAGTAATCGGTTGGTAATCCATGGTACTGTAAAAGTGATAAAACAGAAAATTTCGCCCGGTTGTAATGTTTCTCACTTTAAAGTCAGCAATTTGCCGATTTTAAGGGGCAAACGTTTATTGCGAACGATTAAGCTGGTCAGGGGGAGCTTATTTTTAAAAGTTTTGTAATATTCGAAAATTCGTTACTGTAAAAGTGATAAAACAGAAAATTTCGCCCGGTTGTAATGTTTCTCACTTTAAAGTCAGCAATTTGCCGATTTTAAGGGGCAAACGTTTATTGCGAACGATTAAGCTGGTCAGGGGGAGCTTATTTTTAAAAGTTTTGTAATATTCGAAAATTCGTTGCTGTGATTTCGAACCGGAAGTTGAGACCAACTTGACAACTTCTTTAATAGTTGTACGATTTTCATGAAATTTAGTATGCAAGTAGACATTACTGATGCGACTTGAAAAATGGCTTTTAAAATTTTCTAAATTATCTGCCCTTGGTGAAATTAAGAATCAAATTTTTCAAAAAAATCATCGAAATAAAGGTCAGAATGACCTATTTTTTTTCTTTTCGATACTAGACATGTAATTACTGATTCGTACACAAAACATGGAGTTTGTCGATCGAACCGGAAGTGCCACCATCTTGAAACGTGAAAAAACAATAGAACGTGCGATATTGCACTTACAGACATGGGACTTACATTTTCTGAATCCTTGAAGGAAAACCTAAAAAACGTTCAGAGCAGAATTTTGATTTATGTCAGCTGATGTTCGCCATTTTGAATTGAATATGAAACATAGTGAAAAATCGACATTTACGGACTTGTAAACAAACACAATAGGGCATAGTATGTTCAATGCGTCTCCTATGTCTAAAATTTAATACATTTCGGGATAGTCGGGATACGGTTGAAATTTTGGTATTTGTATATTTCAAAAATTCGAATTTCGCCTTTGCTGTTTTCGTGCCGACAAAGTTGTTTACGAGTGAAAAATCACATTAATTTCGCTAGATTGTGACCGATTTTAATGATTTTATTTTTCTTGTTCGGATTATTTATATGACCCATGACATGTGACAGGAAGTGACTGTGAATATGAAAGCTTTCATATCTGAAAGCCTATTGAGATTACTAAAATTATTAAGCTTTCCTATTTCATAGGAAAGCTTATTGTTTCTGTTAAGATTATTAAGCTTTCATATGTATTACATATGAAAGCTTATTGTTTCTGTTAAAGTTATTATTATTATAATTTTTTTTTTTGTTTGTTTTGTGCAAATCGGATTTCTCAGAATCTATCCATAGGATCTTTCTGAAATTTTGACCTACACCCCCCAAAAATGGGGTGCGAACCTTGATTAAATGTATTTTCAAAACGTTTTACGAATCCCAAATCACCTAATTTTACGAACGAATGCATTTGACCTACAATGCTGTAACTTTGTGACTATTTGATCTATTTTACCAATTCGTTTTTCTTTGAGTATCCTAAGACATTTACTTTAAATCTGCAATTTCGGATTTTCGAATTTCGAAAATTCGTCGCTGTGATTTCGAACCGGAAGTTTACACCAACTCGACAACTTCTTTAGTAGTTGTACGATTTTCATGAAATTTAATATGTAAGTAGACCTTAATGATGCGACTTGAAAAATGGCTTTAGAAATTTTCTAACTTATCTCCCCTTGGTGAAATTAAGGATCAAATCTTTCAAAAAAATCGTCGAAATATAGGTCAGAATGACCTAGTTTTTTTTCGATACTAGACAAGGAATTACTGATTCGTACACAAAATATGGAGTTTGTCGATCGAACCGGAAGTGCCACCATCTTTAAACGCGAAAAATCAATAAGGCTTTTTTGCTATTTTACTTACAGACTCGGGAGTTATATTTTCTGAATCCTTGTAGGAAGGCCTAAAAAATGTCGCGAATAGAATTCTGATTTAGGTCAACCGGGAGTCACCATTTTGAATTGAAAATGAAAAATAGAAGCAATTTGAAGGGCCGAGACTTTGGAGCACAATAACCCTCATTCTAATTAAGCTAGAATGTTCAAACTTGTTGTAGACGTTCACTAGGTCAATGTTATGATTGAGTTCAAAGATGAGCATTTTCTGCTTAGGGTAAGCAGAGATAAGCATGCTGATTTGTTGATTCTTTAGGGCACGATAACTTCGGTTATAATGAAGGGAGGGCGGTGAAATCATTGTATCATTTTTTTTAAATATCAGGGATAGCCGAAAAAAAGAGATTGAAAGTCCAAAAAGTCGTATTTTTACAATTTGGAGCATGCTTAGAGGTCTTTCTCGTAAAGTCAACATACTATTTTTTGGGAACTTCTTCTACAAAGAGTCTTATTGGTAGTCTTTTATATGAAACCATCGATCAACAGTCCAACATATCAGAACAAAGGGATCGAACATTGAAAACGGCACCCTTTCATTTTTAAGCGAAACATGCAGTGTGGGTGACTACAATCTACGCATTTAGTCATCGTATAGAGTTTATTCAACAGTATCGAATTCCAACTGCTTAGGGATATTTTACGGGACCTTGGGTTTTTCGTCCCATCCGAAGGACTAGACAGCTGTGCTTGTCAGGCCCTCCGTCCTGCCTCACTGACAAGGGGAACCACGCCGGGAAATCGAGATGAACTTTTTCCGTGCAGAATTTTCAATTCAGGCAAAACGTTTATTGCATACGATTAAGCTGGTCAGTTGGAGCTTATTTTCAAAAGTTTTGTAATAATCGGTTGGTAATTAAAGTACCGTGCACATTAAACTGTTAAAACAGAAAATTTCGCCCGGTTGAAATGTTTCTTGCTATAAGTCAGCAATTTTCCGAATTCAGGGAGGCTGGATGGCTGAATGGTTAGCATGTGCTCACTGTATCGTAACGTTTGTCATTGAGTCAACGGGCGTCGTTTCGATCTCCAGGTTGCACGTGACATGGTGTATGATGTCCAACCTCGTGGGTTTTCTCCGTGTTCTTCGGTTTCCTCCCAACGGCTAAAGACCAGTACGTGCAAGGGGAGTTTTTAAATAAAATTAAAAAACATATGTTAGTCCCGAAATGACCTAGTTTGTGTCGAATGGACGTTAGGCCGCATTTCTCTCTTTCTCTTTTTAAAGTTTTGTAATAGTCGGTTGGTAATCAAAGGTACTGTTAAAGTTATAAAACAGAAAATTTGGCCCGGTTGTAATGTTTCTCACTTTAAAGTCAGCAATTTGTCGATTTTAAGGGGAAAATGTTTATTGCGAACGATTAAGCTGGTCAGGGGGAGCTTATTTTTAAAAGTTTTGTAATATTCGGTTGATAACTAAAGGTACCGTGCAAATTAAACTGTTAAGATAGAAAATTTGGCCCGGTTGAAATGTTTCTCGCTGTAGGTCAGCAATTTGCCGATTTTAGGGAGGTTGCGTGGCTGAATGGTTAGCACGTGCGCTCTGTATCATAACGTCTGTCATTGAGTCAACTGGCCTTGTTTCGATTTCTTGGTTGTACGTGACAAGGAGTATGGTCGCCTTACCAACCTCGTAGGCCGTAACGCCGCTGCCCGGGAAAAATTTCCCTCATTGCACACTTTATGGCGTATGCCCGTCTTCATTAGCTCATTGTAGGAGCAGAACAGTAGGACGTTAGACCCCATTCAATTTCATTTCATTTTCTCTATGTTGCTTATTTATTATAGTGGATAAATATTTTTCTGGTTCTAGCAATTATTTAATTTCTGCATAGAAATCTCTGGCCAGTTTTTTTTATTGCAGAGTGCCATTCTTGTATATTGCAGTCTATGACCCTTTGTTTAAAACATGCTTAAGAAGTCGTCACGATTTCCTACTTATAACCAAACATATTGGAAACCATAATTATATAACATATCTTGGAAGCCCGATTACAGCTATACAAGTTTCAGTTATTTCCCTTTAGTTTAAAGATTATTTTTTTGCCCGGGTGCAATGTTTCTCACTACCTTTAAATTTGTAACTTTGTGAGTTTTTGACCGATTTTGATATTATGTCTTTATAATTTTCCAAATCTACATATTTAACGTACATATTCAAACAGTTGAGTTCAACCTGATTCAAAAAGTTTTAGTTTTGTTCAAAGTTATCTCATTTAATTTTTTGATGTTTTCTTACCATTTTCATTTCATTTTTCTGAAAGTTTTGAAATCGGTAGTCATCCCGATTACAGCAACACAAGTATCAGTTATTTCCCTTTAGTTTTCAGATTACTCAATGTTTCATACTATATTTAGACTTGTAACTTCGCGAGTTTTTGACCAATTTTGATAGTTTGTTATTCTTATCCTTTTATTTGAGATACTTGATATAATCGATGACACGTGACGATGAATATTAAAGCTTTCATATCTGCATGGGACAGTAGCAGATCTAGTTATTATTTTTTTGTGTGTGTGTGTTTTCTGCGAATCGGATTTCTCAGAATCTATCGATAGGATATTTCTGAAATTTTGACCTACCCCCCAAAAATGAGGTGCGAACCTTGTTTAAATATATTTTCAAAACGTTTTACGAATCCGAAATCACCGAATTTTACGAACGAAAAAACTGACAATGCATAGTCGTAACTTTGTTATTTTTTGACCGATCTTACTAATTCTTTTTTCTTTGAATACCTTGAACAAAATCATTTTCATCTGCAGTTTCACATTTTTGAATTTCGAAAATTCGTCGCTGTGATTTCGAACCGGAAGTTTAAACCAATTTGACAACTTCTTTAATAGTTTACGATCTTCATGAAATTTAGTATATAAGTAGATCCTAGCGATGTGATTTCAAAAATATAATTAGAAATTTTCAAAATTATCTCCCCTTGACGAAATTAAGGATCAAAATTTTCAAAAAAATCATCGAAATATAGATCAGAATGACCTGATTTTTTTTTTGGATACTAGATAAGTAATTACTGATTTGTACACAAAATATGAAGTTTGTCGATCGAACCGGAAGTGCCACCATCTTGAAACGTGAAAAATCCCTAAGGCTTTTTTGCTATTTTACTTACAGACACGGGAGTTATATTTTCTGAATCCATGAAGGTTGGCCCAAAAATCGCTGGGAGCAGAATTTTGATTTAGGTCTACTGATGGATTCCATTTTGAAGTGAATATGAAAAGTAGTAGCAATTTGAAGGGCCGAGACTTTGAAACACAATAACTCTCCTTCTAATGAAGCTAGAATGTTCAACCTTGGTATAGACGTTCACTAGGTCAATGTCATGATTGAGTTTAAAGATGAGCATTTTCTGCTTAGGGTAAGCAGGGATAAATATGCTGATTTGTTGATTCTTTAGGGCACGATAACTTCGATTATAATGAAGAGAGGGCAGTGAAACTCCTGCCAATCGAGAGTCTAATAGCTAGCCCGTTGTGTGAAATCATTGTTTTATTGTTTTTAAATGTCAGGGATAGCAGAAAAAAAGAGATCGAAAATCCAAAAAGTCGTATTTTTACGATTTTGAGCATTTGTAAAGGTCCCTTTCTCTTCAATCAACATAATATTTTTGGGGAACTTCTTCTACAAAGAGTCTTATCGATAGTCTTTTATATGAAACCATCGATCAACAGTGCAAAATATCAGGAGTAGAAGAATAAAATGATCGAAATTTGAAAACTGCAAACTGTCATTGTTAAGCGAAACATGCAGCGTGTGTGACTACAATTTGCACATTATTCATCGTATAGAGCTTATTCAATAGTATCGAATTCCAACTGCTTAGGGATATTTTACGTGCACTTCAATGTGTACACGGGACCTTGGTTTTTCGTCCCATCCGAACGACTAGGACTAGACAGCTGTCCTTGTCAGGCCCTCCGTTCTGCCTCACTGACAAGAGGGAACCACGCCGGAAAATCGAGATGAACTTTCTCGGTGCAGAACTTTCAATTCACGCCAAACGTTTATTGCATACGATTAAGCTGGTCAGTTGGAGCTTATTTTCAAAAGTTTTGTAATAATCGGTTGGTAATTAAAGTACCGTGCAAATTAAACTGCTAAAACAGAAAATTTCGCCCGGTTGAAATTTTGCTTGATATAAGTCAGCAATTTCCTGATTTTAGGGAGGCTGAATGACTGAATGGTTAGCATACGCGCGCTTTGTCGTAACGTCTGTCATTGAGTCAACCGGCGTCGTTTCAATTTCCAGGTTGCACGTGGGTTTTCTCCGTGTCCTTCGGTTTCCTCCCACTCCTGAATACCAGTACGCGTAAGGGAAGTTTATAAATAAAATTAAAAAACATATATTAGTCCCGAAATGACATAGTTTGTGTCGAATGGACGTTAATCCGCATTTCTCTCCTTCTGTTTTATTTTTAAAGTTTTGTAATAATCGGTTGGTAATCCATGGTACTGGTACTGTAAAAGTGATAAAACAGAAAATTTCGCCCGGTTGTAATGTTTCTCACTTTAAAGTCAGCAATTTGCCGATTTTAAGGGGCAAACGTTTATTGCGAACGATTAAGCTGGTCAGATGGAGCTTATTTTTAAAAATTTTGTAATATTCGGTGCAAATTAAACTGTTAAAATAGAAAATTTCGCCCGGTTGAAATGTTTCTCGCTGTAGGTCCGCAATTTGCCAAATTTAGGGAGGTTACGTGGCTGAATGGTTAGCTCCTGCGCTCTGTATCGTAACGTCTGTCATTGAGTCAACTGGCGTTGTTTCCATTGAAATGCCCGGTTGAAATGTTTCTTGCTATAAGTCAGCAATTTCCCGATTTTAGGGAGGCTGAATGGTTAGCATGTGCACGCTGTATCGTAACGTCTGTCATTGAGTCAACCGGCGTCATTTCGATTTCCAGGTTCCATGTGACATGGATTATGGTGTCCAACCTCGTGGGTTTTCTCCGTGTCCTTTGGTTTCCTCCCACTCCTAAAGACCCGTACGTTTTATTTTTAAAGTTTTGTAATAATCGGTTGGTAATCTATGGTACTGGTACTGTAAAACTGATAAAACAGGAAATTTCGCCCTGTTGTCAAGTTTCTCAATTTAAAGTCAGCAATTTGCCGATTTTAGGGGGAAACGTTTATTGCGAACGATTATGCTGGTCAGGGGAAGCTTATTTTTAAAAGTTTTGTAATATTCGGTTGATAATTTCGCCCGGTTGTAATGTTTGTCGCTGTAGGTCAGCAATTTGCCAAATTTAGGGAGGTTACGTGGCTGAATGGTTAGCACCTGCGCTCTGTATCGTAACGTCTGTCATTGAGTCAACTGGCGTTGTTTCGATTGAAATGCCCAGTTGAAATGTTTCTGGCTATAAGTCAGCAATTTTCCGATTTTAGGGAGGCTGAATGGCTGAATGGTTAGCATGTGCGCGCTGTATCGTAACGTCTGTCATTGAGTCAACCGGCGTCGTTTCGATTTCCTGGTTGCACGTGACATGAAGTATGGTGTCCAATCGCGTGGGTTTTCCCCGTGTCCTTCGGTTACCTCCCACGGCTAAAGACCCGTACGCGCAAGGGAAGTTTTTCAATAAAATTAAAAGACATATGTTAGTCCCGAAATGACCTCGTTTTTGTCGAATGGACGTTAAGCCGCATTTCTCTCTTTCTGTTTTATTTTTAAAGTTTCGTAATAATCGGTTGGTAATCAATGGTACTGTAAGAGTGATAAAACAGAAAATTTCGCCCGGTTGTAATGTTTCTCACTTTATATTCAGCAATTTGCCGATTTTAAGGGGCAAACGTTTATTGCGAACGATTAAGCTGGTCAGATGGTGCTTATTTTTAAAAGTTTTTTAATATTTGAAAATTCGTCGCTGTGATTTCGAACCGGAAGTTGAGACCAACTTGACAACTTCTTTAATAGTTGTACGATTTTCATAAAATTTAGTATGTAACTAGACATTACTGATGCGACTTGAAAAATGACTTTTAAAATTTTCTAAATTATCTCCCCTTGGTGAAATTAAGACTCAAATTTTTCAAAAAAATCGTCGAAATAAAGGTCAGAATGACCTATTTTTTTTTCGATACTAGACAAGTAAATACTGATTCGTACACAAAACATGGAGTTTGTCGATCGGACCGGATGTGACACCATCTTGAAACGTGAAAAAACAATATAACTTTTGCGATATTGCACTTACAGACATGGGATTTACGTTTTCTGAACTCTTGAAGGAAAACCTAAAAAACGTTCAGAGCAGAAACACAATAGGGCATAGTATGTTCAATGCGTCTCCTATGTCTAAAATTTAATACATTTCAATTTCAGGATAGACGGGATACGGGTGGAATTTTTGGTATTTGAATATTTCAAAAATTCGAATTTCGCTTTTGATGTTTTTCGTGCCGAAAAAGTTGTTTACGAGTGAAAAATCACATTAATTTCGATAGATTGTGACCGATTTTAATGACTTATTTCTTCTTCTTGGGATTATTTATCTGACCCATGACATGTGACAGGAAGTGACAGTGAATATGAAAGCTTTCATATCTGCATGGGACAGTAGCAGATCTAGTTATTATTATTATTATTCAGATTCCAATTTGAGTAGATCTCAGCAACTACTTGTCGCATCGTTACGATTTCCTCGGTTTTACTGGCAAAGTGGGTGTGACTTAGAGGATAAAGCTATTTTGAACGTTCTGTCTCAGTAATTTTCCTTGGCCGCCTTTGGCTAATTCAGTTTTTCAGTCCTAGATTAATTTTTTATTGTTCGATTTGTATAAAACAAAGTTCATATGCTTCGTTCTCTCAATTGTCATTTTTTTTATTACCCAAAGTGTTATCTGTCGGCACCGGAACTGGCATAATTTTACCAAAATCTACAATTTTGACAGTTAGGTACCATTTTTCGAAAACAAATATTATTTTTTTGAAAAATTATATGACTCAAAGAGTGGGTCCTTTAAAGGCGCAAAAAATGTCGAAAGCAGTTTTTTTAATTTCGATATCATTTTCTAGCAAATTTGGATTAAGAGGTGAAAAAGGGCGTGAAATTGACCTATTTAGAACCCATTCAGGCTTTTCAGATTTTAAAATATTTCTACGTAACTTTTATAAACTTGTAGCTATAATCCATACGAAGAGAATGTGTGTGAAAATCAATTTGTAATATAAGCAGTTGCCGAGAAATGGGCAGTTTTGCATAAGTCACTGTTTTCTTAATTTTGCCTGTAAAATAGTCAATTATTAAAGGATATTCACAATAGTGACATCATTTGATTCAAAAAGCAAGTACGCGTCATGTCAAATGGTTTATAATTTAAAATTGACACCGGAAGTGACGACATTTGGTCAAAAACTGCATTTTTAACTTTTAAAATCGATATTTTTTCAACCAAGAATTATTTAATATGTAATATTAAAATTAACTTTTAGTTTAAATTCACATATTAACAAAACTCATACGGTCATTTAGATATTCTATAATTGTTTCTAACTTGTTCGGTTGCTGAAATATAGGCGATTTTCTAAATGTCACTTTTGAAGGTTTTTGGCCCATAAAAGTGTCAATTATTATTCGATTTTCATAAAATTTTCACCCTTTGAGGCCTAATGTCATGGACGATGTTATAGAACTAATTTAACGTTTTCATTATCACCGGAAGTAATGTCATTTTGGCAAAAACTGTATTTTTAGCCTTCAAAACAGATATTTTATTCAAATGTGTCTGTTTTGAAATCTTTTTCAAATTATGATATTTGATGCCAATCAACAAATAGAATGAACCCACATGATCATACAGATACCACAAAATGATCTGTAACTTGTACGGTTGCCGAGAAATAGCCGATTTTCTACACGTCACTTTTCAAGTTTTTTGGTCTTTAAAAGTGGCAATTATTATTCGATTTACATAAAATTTTCACTATATGATATCTATGCCATTTCGGATTTCATAAAACTAATTGAACATTTTCATTAACACCGGAAGTATTGTAATTTTGTCAAGATCATTTACAAGTAACAAATGTATAAAATGAATTGATATTGCTGGATTTGGTTGATTCTGCGTCCATTTTATTTGATGTGAGCAATGTTTATTTGGAAACCTGTTTAGTGGTTTCGTTGGTACCGGAAGTGACATATGTACAAGGGTAGCTTGGCACCGGAAGTGACATGTTCAAGGGCAACGTGGCACCAGTGAAACCCGTCATTCCTGCATGCATGTCTAGTTTAAGGGTTTATTATTGTTGTTCCGAATGTGTAAGGTATATCTTATATGAAGGTATATTTCGTAAACTAGTTTAAGTTGATGTGATGTGATAAATATACCTATACACCCCACCTCATCATAAGCTTTCGATAACAATCAGTTGTATTACACTGATTGTATTTAACCTCAGCTTTTAGTACTCGACTTATTAGTATAACACTTTTGAGTTTTCGACTACTTGCTGTGTAAAAGTATCAATCATTGAAATTAAATTAAATCTTGACACTTTCATAAACCTTATATTACCTATATATATATGAGCAATTAACTTCGATTAATTTCTTAATTAAACGAGACTTCTCTGTATTTTTAGTATATAAAATAATGATCTCCTCTCTCTCTCTCTCTCTCTCTCTCTCTCTCTCTCTCTCTCTCTCTGGGTGACAAAGCGCGCTTGGTATAATGCAAATAATATATTCGACAACATAGTAAATAAATGTTGCGCACCTATGCTTTTTCATATTTAACATGTCACTAGCATGAAGATAACACGTAACGAGAACGTATTTAAGGTTCAATTCCAAATATAGCTGTACATATTTTGAAATTATGTCAGGTTTTCCAGCTCTCTGTATATACCATGTAAATATGTTTGGTTTTCTAGTTCTTTGTTTAAATTTTATACTTATTATCACAGCCAAGCCCTCTTTCCCATATCGGACCCCCACGCGACGCCATGCCCAGAAAAACATGCACCAATCTCTGTCTTTTATTTTAATACCTCCCCTTTGCTTCGCAACAGCTATTAACAGATTTCTGCAAACCCTATGTAATGATAGTTTTTAAGATGTGCTTCCGTCCGCAAAGGGTAGATAAATGTATTACTATACCTAATATACACATTTCCTTCATAACAGTTAACTTTATGCCAAGTTTAATTCTTATTTTATTGTTATTTTTATGTGGTGATATTTACCCATATCATGGACCCCAAAACTTAACTGTCCTGCATCTAAATACGAGAAGCATACGAAATAAGATTGATCAAATTACTGTAGAACTTAATATAGCGACCCGACAGCTATTTTTATACGCCCACATTGAAATGTGGTCGTATATTGTCGTCACCCCATGCGTCCGTCCATCCGGCCGTCCGGCGGTCCGGGGTCCACAATTGCTAGAGGCTAAAGTTAATATCCGATTGACTTTAAATGTATACACAGTGTTTAAGGGCATGAGACGAAGAAGCCTATTGTTTTTCAGCGATTCCCGATAATAACTACCAGAGTTATGGCCCTAGATCACTTAAAAAAAATCTTGTGGACGTTCTAGAGGCCAAAGTTAATATCCGATTGACTTTGAATTTATACACAGTGTTTAAAGTCATAAGACGAAGAAACCTATTGATTTTCAGTGATTTCCGATAATAAGTGCCAGAGTTCTGGCCCTTGATCACTTCAAAAAATCTTGTGGACGCTGTAAAGACCAAAGTTAATACCCGATTGACTTTAAATGTATACACCGTGTTTAAGGTCATGAGACGATGAAGCCTATTTATTTTCAGCGATTTCCGATAATAAGTGCCAGAGTTCTGGCCCTTGATCACTTCTAAAAATCTTGTGGACGCTGTAAAGACCAAAGTTAATATCCGATTGACTTTAAATGTATACACCGTGTTTAAGGTCATGAGACGATGAAGCCTATTTATTATCAGCGATTTCCGATAATAAGTGCCAGAGTTATGGCCCTTGATCACTTCAAAAAATCTTGTGGACGCTCTAGAGGCCAAAGTTAATATTCGATTGACTTAAAATTTATACACAGCGATTTTCAATAATTACTGCCAGAGTTATGGCCCTTGATCACTTCAAAACATCTTGTGGATGCTCTAGAGGCCAAAGTTAATATCCGATCGACTTCAAATTTATACACAGTGTTTATAGTCATGAGACGAAGATGTCTATTGATTTTCAGCGATTGCCAATAATTACGGCTATAGTTATGGCCCTTGATCCCTTCAAAAAATCCTGTGGATGCTCTAGAGGCCAAAGTTAATATCCGATTGACTTTAAATTTACACACAGTGTTTAAGGTCATGAGACGAAGAAGCCTATTGATTTTCAGCGATTTCAAATAATTACTGCCATATATATCTCCCTTGATAACTTCAAAAAATCTTGTGACGCTATAGAGGCCAAACTTATCATCCGATTGACTTCAGATTGATACACAGAGTTTAAGGTGTTGAAACGAACAAGTATTTTGATTTTCAATGAATTTTGATAACTGAACAGCTAAGTCTATGATATTAAATGTTTCATATACTAATTGTTAGCGTGGGGCAAAACTTTATAAATAGCAAACCAATTCTAATGATTTTCTGATAATTACATAATGAGTTGTTACTCTTAATCAAATTTTAGTGTATTACAAATGTTTCATTACCGAAAAAAGTAAAAATATGCGACAACCCTTGTTGACTGCTCGGACGATTTAGCTGCTGTGGGAGTATGTTTCGTTGCCTGGCAACCTATCTTTAAATAAACACCACTACCACCACCCCATAAAATAAAAATAATTTAAATAAACCTAAACTAGTAAAATAAAACTACTTATCAAACATTTATGTAGCTAACTGACAGTGTCAGAATATTAAAAATAACATAATATAATAATATTAATAATGCCCCCCCCCCTCAAAAAAAAATAATAATAATAAAATCAAATAAATGAAATAACACACAAAAAAAAAAAATAGAAAAAAATAATATATAAATAAGAATTGAATGAAAATTATTTATCGACGATTTATATAGGTAACTGTAGTAAACAGATCAATTCAATGTAACTATAAACATATATTTTCTCTCCAAACCGGCACTCTCATGGGTACCAAAATACAGGTCTACCATACTAATAGCTGAAAATATATAAGATTTTAAAAAATTATATAATAATGGCTTATATAGTCAGCACAGCAATATTATTATCCATGCCAAAATGGTATAGTTCATGTATGCATAATGCTGATAAATTAAAAATTATTAACTGGGTAGAGCAATAGACTATAAGACACTCAGAAAGAAAAACAGCTTCTTATTTATCTGATAACATTTAAAGAATAAAATTATGTATTATATATTAATTTGATAAATTATAAATAATAACTTTTGCAACAGGCACAAATATATTTGTCAATTTGTGCTCCCTAGCATTCATTATGGAACTGTAATGATGTCAATTATAATGGGCCGTATTAATTGAACTTTCAAAAATAACATCTGCATTTCAAATTATACTTATAAGTCTAATTATACACACTAGTCACTCGATGACATTTCTTTTTGTCAAAATCAGTCAAGCTATTAACAGTGGTCTGTACCCATATTTGTGGTGGAGTTGCGTCCCTTTGGAAGCCAACACGGTGCGGATTTCCAGGAATTGTCAATTTCCACATTCCACGGGGGTTTCCGCCCCCAGCAATATTTTTTATCACTAATTTAATGTTTATATTCACGATTGTAAGCAACACTTTGGGCGAATATGCGCGTATGGGACAATTGAAAAATAAAAGATAACTTCAACAATAAAATAAAAAGCAACTTACCGCATGTCATTCACCATAAACCATATTTCCAGGCGCGCTTGGCCCTTGTCTGAAATAATCACACGTTTTCCGACTTTGATTCCGTTGCAAAATTCTGTACCAGCTCCGCGAATATATGACCCAAAAACATACAGTAGGGTTGAAAATCGGCCATAGCTGTGTACAGCACTGTCTGAGCCCTCTAGCGCAGGTCGCTACTTAATAAGTATGACGTACTAACATTTTCCGAAACCTGGCTTGACGATTCCATTCCTCTATCTGATTTACACATTAATAGTTACCATCCTCCTGTTTTGTTAAATCGCGAAGATGGTAGGGGTGGTGGACTAGCTATATACCTTAAAAATAACCTATACTTCAAACCACGCACTGATTTGATTATTAAAAACTTAGAAGCTGTCTGGGTAGAAGTTCAGTTTAATTCTAAACATATTCTGATTGGATCTTTTTACAGGCAGTGGCGGCGCCAGCCGTCGGTGGTTGGAGGGGCAAAGCTAGGGCAAAGTCCAAGGTAAAGGGGGCAAAGACACGAGTATCAACTAAAAGGGGGGGGGGTCTCCACCAGAAAATTTTGAAAAACAGGCTGCCGGAAATGCAGCCTGGCAGTATTTCAGGCAATGACCGTTGAGGTAAAGTTTCAAACTAACGGATTTGCGAACCTCGACGAATCCCACTTTCGAGCGCCAATGTCGTGTGTATTTATGGAGGGTATGGGGGACCTCCCCCACAAAAATTTTGAAAAATAGACTCTCGGAAATGCTCTTTGACAGCGTATTCAGTCAGGCACCGGTCGTCGAGATAAATAAATCTGACCACATACTGTCCGTAGCCTGATCACTAGTTTATACCTCAACGAAGTAACTTTGTGAGCGCTAAAGTAGCGAGTCCTTGTGGGGGTTTTGAAAAATAGACTGTTGGAAATGCTGCCTGACAGTATTCAGGCACCGATCGTAGAGATAAATAGAGCTGATCGGATGTCACCTGTGGCCCGATCACTAGTCTTTCCGACCCCAGAGAGGAAAGTGTCACCTGAAACTCAATGAAGTCCCCAATAATTTGAAAAGTAGACTGCCCGAAATGCAGTCTGGCAGTATTTCAGGCATTGATCGTCGGGATAAAGATACCGCCTGTCGCCAAATTACTAGTTTATCCGACCAGAGAAGAAAGTGACAAACGGGCGGAGTGAGTGTCTCAAAGTGAATGAATATTTTCGCCACTATATTTTGTGAAATAAACAGACTTGCGAACCTCAACGAAAATTTGAAAAGTAGACGGCCCGAAATGCAGTCTGGCAGTATTTCAGGCATTGATCGTCGAGATATATAGAGCTTAACTGATGCCGCCTGTCGCCAAATCACTGGTTTATCCGACCAGAGAAGAAAGTGTCGAGCGGGCGGAGTAAGAGTGACTCAAAGTGAATGAATATTTTTGCCACTATATTTTGTAAAATAGAATGCAGCCAGGTAGCATTTCAGACATTTTTTTTCCCGAAAATTATTGGGGGGGCAAACAGAGGGCAGGCAAGATTTTTGCCCCCCCCCCCCCTTGGGCCGCCACTGTTAACAGGCCGCCTTCGAGTAAAATTGACTATTGGAAGTTAATTGAAGATAGTTTTTCAACTGTTTGTAATTTTCCAAATTCTCATGTAATAGTTTTAGGTGACTTTAATATAGATTTCTTAACAACATTTAATAGTAAAATCCATGATCTAATTGGTCTTTTTGACTTTCATCAGCTGATAACTGAGCCAACTCGCATTACACCATCTTCTCGATCTCTTTTAGACTTGGCCATAACTAGTTGCCCCGACTTCGTAAAGAATGTAAGCGTTTCTGATTCGGGCCTTAGTGATCACAGCCATATCATTTTAGATCTAAATCTCACTACTCCAAAAACTCAATGCTTTCAAGGAATTGTTTGATCTTACCCGAAACTAAATTCCATGGATCTTAATAATCACTTTTCAAGTTACAACTGGGACAACCTTTTTCAACTACATGACAATCCTCATACACTTGCCGATAATATATTCAAAACAATCGTTTCTGAACTAAAGAATTTCATACCAAATAAAACTGTTACAATATTCGTGAATACCGAACAACAATCCAGCTCGTTGTTCGTTATTCGCTAATACCGAACAACAAACTGGCTCGTTGTTCGTTATTCGCCAATATGTAACAGCTTATTCTTCGGATAGAAAGAGAAGTTGTTAGAATCTATTTCCCAGAAGTTTGAAGTTTTATTATCCAGTTAGGCTCATAAAAACCCGTCTGCAGCGTGTTCCCTACAAAAGTACCTTTATTAGATTACTAATTCCATATCTGGTGAATACCGAACAACAAACCAGCTCGTTGTTCGGTATTCGTGAATACTGAACAACAAACCAGCTCATTGTTCGTTATTCGCCAATACCGAACAACAAACTGGCTCGTTGTTCGTTATTTCCAATATGTAAGTTTGAAGTTTTATTGTCTATTTAAGCTCATAAAAACCCGCCTGTGGCGTGTTCCCTACAAAAGTACCTTTATTATATTACTAATTCCATATGCGGTGAATACCGAACAACAAACCAACTCGTTGTTCGTTATTCGGCAATACCGAACAACAAACTGGCTCGTTGTTCGTTATTCGCCAATATGTAACAGCTCTCTCTTCGGATAGAAAGAGAAGTTGTTAGAATCTATTTCCCAGAAGTTTGAAGTTTTATTATCCAGTTAGGCTCATAAAAACCCGCCTGCGGCGTGTTCCCTACAAAAGTTATTTTATTAGATTACTAATTCCATATCGTGAATACCGAACAACAAACCAGCTCGTTGTTCGTTATTCGCTAATACCGAACAACAAACTGGTTTGTTATTCGCCAATATGTAAAAGCTCTCGGACAGAAAGAGAAGTTGTGAGAATCTATTTCCCAGAATTTTGAAGCTTTATAATCCAGTTAGGCTTATAAAAACCCACCTGCGGCGTGTTCCCTCTTTTATTACATTACTAATTCCATATCTGGTGAATACCGAACAACAAACCAGCTCGTTGTTCGTTATTGGCGAATACCGAACAACAAACCAGCTCGTTGTTCATTATTCGCGAATACCGAACAACAAACTGGCTCGTTGTTCGTTATTCGCGAATACCGAACAACGAACAACAGGCTAATTTCACGTCGCCAATAAGAAAATCAAAATCCTTGCACTATTCAAAGATAGACTCAAAAATTAATAATAATGACTTCGATGAATCGAGTTGGAGGTCTCTTGTTAAACAAATCTCTTTAAAGAAAGGCTGCCAAGAAATTCCACCTCTAAAATATAATGATAAGATATATTTTGAAAACTGTGATAAAGCTAACGTCCTAAATGATTATTTTGTCTCCCAAACCATTTTAGACTCAGATCAAGACACCCTTCCAGACTTACCATTCTCTACCATAGAAATTTCCTCCCTGACAATTATGCCCAAATTTGTCTAAGATACTTTTTCTTCTCTAACCCCTAAAAAATCATGTGGTCATGATAATGTGAACAACTTTGTTCTAAAATTACTACATAAATCCCTGGTAATTCCACTCAGCCGCCTGTTTACAATACTAGCTGATTGTTGTATCTTTCCAAATTGCTGGAAATCTGCCAATGTTGTTCCCATCTTTAAGAAAGGATGTCCCCATGACTGCAAAAACTACAGACCAATTTCTCTCCTTAGTTCTCTTGGCAAAGTCTTCGAACGGTTTATTTATAATCATATTTTCAATTTCATCATTAGGCTTAAAATCATTACTCCGGTATCCATTTTTATACGCCCACATTTGAATTTGAATTTTCTGGTATGTTTTATAGACAGATATCGGGGACTGCCATGGGTACTCCGTTTGCTGTAACATATGCTAATATTTATATGTCATACTGGATGAAAACCTACTATGAACCATTACCTAATAAACCAGATATTTCATGCAGATTCATAGATGATATTTGGGCGTTATCTTCTCTCCCTCGAGAAGAATGCAATAATTTTGTTTCAAAATTGAACCAACAACATCCTAAGATCAAATTTACTGCAGATATAAATAGCAACTCAGTTAATTTCCTAGATGTAAAATTTGTCAAAGAAAAGGAAAAGTTAGAGACTAATCTATATTGCAAGAAAACAGATTGCCATCATTATCTTTCTCCATCAAGTTGTCACCCCAGACACACCTTTAACTCTATACCTTACAGTGGTGCTTTACGTATAAAACGTATTTGTAGTAAAGATAGCTGGACCAAATCAAACCTAAAAAATTTTGGATCCTATCTTAAACAATCCGGATATCCTAAGAAAATTATTCTAAAGCATTTAACCGAGCAGATCAGAAGACCAGGACTGAATTATTGACCTACCAATCCAAGACCGATACCAATGTGAACATTATTCCTTGGACAACTACCTTTGACCCTCGACAACCTCATCTTCACCAAATGATTAAAGACAAAAGTATTTTAGACACAAGTTCACGCGTGACAAAAATCATGAATAGCAGCAAAATAATAATAGCAGAGAGAAAGAATCAGACTATTGGCAATATCTTGAAAGAAAATAAGTTGAGAACTTCTGACACTAGTAAGAACCATATTAAGGACAAAATTTCATACCGCTGTCAACCTTGTTTACGAAAATTATGCAAATCATGCGAGACTATGTGCAATATTCAAGAAGTAACCAGTAAAGACATGAAATCATTCAAGATTAGAGACTCTGTCAACTGTGCCAGTTCTTATGTTGTATATTGTTTAACATGTAAAACCTGTAATATGCAATATGTAGGTCAAACCATTACTCCTTTCAGCACTCGACTTGATAAGCATAGAAGCAATATAAAGCTTAAAAAACCTGGCCATTCCCTCATGTAGCCCCCCATTTTAATATACCTGGTCATGATTTCGTGTGTACCATAGTACAAAAAATTCCTGATAATGATCAGAAAAAATTGAACACAGCAGAAAGTCTGTGGATTCATAGACTTAATTCAGTTTAGCCTAATGGTTTAAATGAGTTAAATCCAGGGGGTTTCAAAATCATTAATAACCATGCATAATATTCTTCTTTAATTTTACCTAAGTTTTTTAAGCTAACCTTTCTTGTTATGTATCTAAGTTTATGACGTCATCATTCCCACGATGTCATAACTTCCTATGATGTCATAACTGACTTCCAGTCATTTTGTATTTAGTTTTCTTTACCTTGAAGAAGTTAGTATTTTTACTGACGAAACGTTGGATAAAGAGATGGTCTTTTGATATTGTATTCTACTAATTATTTTATATCAACTTATCTGAATATCATATGCATCATTTTGACTTTGTCGAAATCGATCCCATCAAATCGTCTGTATTTGGTTTGTGTTTCCTGTTTCTATTGATTGGAAGTTTCACATTGAAATGTGGTCGTATATTGTCGTCATCCCCGTCCGTCCGGCGTGCACAATTGCTTGTGGACGCTCTAGAGGCTAAAGTTAATATCCGATTGACTTTAAATGTATACACAGTGTTTAAGGTCATGAGACGAAGAAGCCTGTTGATTTTTAGTGATTTCTGATAATAACTACCAGAGTTATGGCCCTTGATCACTTCAAAAAATCTTGTGGACGCTCTTAAGGCCAAAGTTAATATCCGATTGACTTTAAATTTATACACAGTGTTAAAGATCATAAGACGAAGAAGCCTATTGATTTTCAGCGATTTCCGATAATTAGTGCCAGAGGTATGGCCCTTGATCACATCAAAAAATCTTGTGGTCGCTCTAGAGGCCAAAGTTAATATCCGATTGACTTTAAATTTATACACAGTGTTTGAGGTCATGAGACGAAGAAGACTATTGATTTTTAGCAATGATTTTCCGATAATTACATAATGAGTTGTTACTCTTAATCAGATTTTAGTGTATTACAAATGTTTCTTAACCAAAAAAATAGGTTGCAAGGCAACGAAACATACGCCCACACAGCAGCCAGATCGTCCGGGCAGTCAACAAGAGTTGTCACATATTAAGGAATTATCAGAAAATCATTAGAATTTGTTTGGTTTTTATAATCAAATGGTTTTTTTTAAATCAGATAATAATTGTGACCTCCAGAGGGACCACAAGCTAAAAAGGGTGATTTTTTAAAACAATCAGGGGACATAATTCAGGAAGTAATGACCCGATGGGCGCAAATATCGAAAGGAACCAAGATCTTTGGGTTATAAACATACATGTCAAGTTTCATAAAAATCGATTTAAAATTGTGATCTCTATAGGGTCCACAACCTTGATACAACATATTTTCACACTATTCGTGTACAAACGGCAGCAATTTTGTCCGTCAATTCTAGTCCGATTTTCACGTAATTCATACTCTCTCTTCATTACCATGTAACGGTGTTATTGTCAAACGTCTTTTTAAATCGGATAATAATTTTGATCTCCAGAGGGACCACAAGCTAAAAAGGGCGATTTTTGCACAATCAGGGGCCATAATTCAGGAAGTTACGATCCGATGGGCGCAAATATCGAAAGGAACCAAGATCTTTGGGTTATAAACATATATGTCAAGTTTCATCAAAATTGGTTCAAAATTGTGACCTCTATAAGGTCCACAACCTTGATATAACATATTTTCACACTATTCGCGTACAAACGGCGGCCATTTTGTCCGTCAATTTTGGGCTGATTTTCACGAAATTCGAACTCAACCTTCATAACCATGGAGCGGTGATATAATCAAACGGTTTGTTAAATCCGATAACAATTTTGACCTCCAGAGGGACCACAAGCTAAAAAGGGCAATTTTTCGGAAAATCAGGGGCCATAATTCAAGAAGTTACGATCCGATGGGCGCAAATATCGAAAGGAACCAAGATCTTTGGGTTATAAACATACATGTCAAGTTTCATCAAAATTGGTTCAAAATTGTGACCTCTATAAGGTCCACAGCCTTGATATAACATATTTTCACACTATTCGCGTACAAACAGCGGCCATTTTGTCCGTCAATGTTGGTCCGATTTTCACGAAATTCGAACTCAACCTTCATAACCATGGAACGGTGATATCAAACGGTTTTTTAAATCGGATAACAATTTTGACCTCCAGAGGGACCACAAGCTAAAAAGGGCGATTTTTCGGACAATCAGGGGCCATAATGCAGGAAGTTACAATCCGATTGGCGCAAATATCGAAAGGAACCAAGATCTTTGGGTTATAAACATGCATTTCAGGTTTCATCCAAATCGGTTCAAAATTGTGACCTCTACACTGTTCACAAGCTAAAAAACGTGATTTTTCGTACAATCAGGGGCCATAACCCATGAAGTTACAGTCCGATACATGCCAATATCGTAAGGAACTGAGATCTTAGGGTGATAAACCTATATTTTAAGTTTCATCGAAATCGGATCAAAATTGTGACCTGTAGACTGTTCACAAACAATTGTGGACGGACGGACGTCCGGACGGACGGACGAACAGGGGCGACGACAATATACGTCCACATGAAAATGTGGGCGTATAAAAAGTAAAAATATGCGACAACCCTTGTTGACTGCCTGGACGATTTAGCTGCTGTGGGCGTATTTTTCGTTGCCTGGCAACCTATTTTTATTTATTTTATTTATTATACAGGCTACTACCCCGTCCCGTTTTCTGTCATAGCATCACTTGCTTAGAGGCATTTCACAAAATACAAAAAAATAAATAAATCAAAAAAGAAATAGACTAGGCTATCTAAAAAAAAAACTATCTAATAAGCGTTCCCTTTTCAGTTAGATTAAACATTTTGAAAAAGAAAAAAAAAACAAGAAAAAGTCTAACAATATATTGCCAATTATGGTGGTCCACGAAGATAGATATTTTTCTAAATTGTCCAACAAGACCATGATTTGAAGGTCTGAAAATAGTATTAAAAGTCGCACAATGACAAAAAAACGAAACAAAAAAAAAAACGACAGTTGAATTACCATTTAGCCTACGACTTCCAAATTTCCATGACGTGTCACTTTATATGTAGTTTATATCAATATCTAAAAGCCATCGGAATTAGGTCGCCAATTTAATATCTAAGGCAGTGGAACAACTGTAGTCTGCAACCAAATAGCAAATTTATAATATTTCCCGCAAATAGCTCTTTTAAGCAAGTTATATTCTACTATTTAGAAACAACTATCTAAACATTCAGGTAACACGAAACTACCCAGAGATAAATCCATACGCCCTGTTCAATTGGTTTATCCCAAATTTAAGTTTTAACCATTTTTGTAATTAAAGATTGTAGAAATAGCAAACAATTTTCGAGTCGTAGTGTTGACTGGAACAGACAACAGTAAATCATTGTTTATGGTATTAATCATGTCAAGAAATCTCTGGTCTGGTAAATTGCATTATGATCAATATGTATCGTGTTGGTTTGTGTAAAAATGATTAATATAATGTCCTGGTATCTATATAAAATCCATATATATTACTGTATATTTTGTTAATGGTTTTTATAGTGTGATAAATGTGACTGTGAACCTATTATTGGCACCAGATGGCACTGTACAGATTGTCCAACAGAAGAAGCTGTAGATTTCTGTGATTATTGTGCTGATAGGTAATAGTATACTTTCCTCTGAATTACCGTCTTGTCTATAGATGTAAGTATTGCAGGCTCAGTGCTTCCACTGTGAGGAGCCCTATACGCAGAACACAATTTTTTTTTTTTTTTTTTTTTTTTTTTTTACCCTTCTTGTTAGGGGTACCCTTCTGACAAATGACACACCCCGTCCCCTATTTGGCATTATCCTTCTAACTGCTATGTAAGCTGCCTGGAAGGAGGGGTTATGATAATTCTTAAACTAGGCTTTAACTAACTGCATTCTACATTAAGAGGCAGGCTGACGACCTCATATTATGACTACTCGTGCACTTCACATATACTGTCCCCCGGGGTGTTGGGATGGCCTAGTGGTCTAGAGTGCTGCGCTTCGACCTCTAGCTGGCTGGTCACCTCTGGCCTGCGGCTGTGGTTTCGAGCCCTGGTGTGAGCGTGTGTGGCATGTAGATAGGGGCGCCTTCTCAACCTCCCACTGCTAAAGACCCCTACGCGCAAGCGAATTATTGAAATAAAATGAAACCATATAATAGTCCCAAAATGACCTAGTTTGTGTCGAGTGGACGTTAAACCCCATTTCTCTCTACATATATTGTCCTCAAGTGTTTCAGACAAATATCAAAACTAAGACAATGATAACAATTCTAACTTTATTAACATTCAATATCAACACAACCCACTTTCACCCTATAACACACTTCACCCCATAACACACTTCACTTCTCCCCATAGCAGACTTCATCCCACCACATATTTTCCTAACCCATTTTTGACAATCCCGGTCAATTATTCCGTACATACAGGCTTTGAACTTTTATACATTATGTTCTCATTTTGGAGTATCTTCGTTCATTCTCGATGAATTAACCCCAATGATTCTAGCTAACTTTTAATTTCCCAGATAAGTGATAGGTGGCTATTATAAATGACTGCCCAAAACGCTTTACCCCCTTTGATTTCACACCGGTAATCCCTTATTGGCTTCCACACAGGTAAGCACATTGATTTGCTTCCACACAGGCAAGTCCACTTACATTGCTTCCACACAGGCAAGCTTCTTAATTTGGTTCCACACAGGCAATCCTCTTAATTTGCTTCCAGACAGGCAAGCCTCTTTAATTTGCTTCCACACAGGCAAGCCTCTTAATTTGCTTCCACACAGGTAAGCACTTTAATTTGCTTCCATCTAAACTATGCTCCCCCACGAGTAAGCACTGCAACTTTGCGTTCACACAGGTAAACTCCTTTAATTTTCTTCCACACAGGGAAGCCCCCTTAATTTTCTCCCACACAGGTAAACCCCTTAACTTTGCTTGCGCACAGGTAAGCCCTCTTATATACTCAAAAAATGTTGATCTTAGCGTATGTTCCATGTTAGATTGTGGATTAACAAAGCTGAACAGTCTCACTTAAAATTATTAAAGAAAAACAACCACGTTAAAGACTTGCCGACACAGGAGAAATAAATTAAAACAACCTAAGTGTATGTCCCATGTTAGATTGCGGAACAACAAGGCTGGACGGGTTACAAAATTATTAAAGAAAACATTTGCATTACTATTTGCTTCCACACAGGTAAGCCCCTTAACTTTGCTTCCACACAGATAAGCCCCTTAAATTTGCTTCCACACACCCTCTTATATATTCAAAAATGGGTCAACCTGAGTGTATGTTCCATGTTAGATTGTGGAACAACAAGGCCGAACAATCTCTTCTAGAAATTATTATTAAAGAAAAACAGTCACGTTACTACTTGCCGAAACATCAGAAATAAATTAAATCAACCCTTGTGTATGTCCCATGTTTTGTGTGCCATGTTAAATGAAATGAAATGAAATGGGGTTTAACGTCCTACTCTTTTGCACCTAACCTGAGCTAATGGAAGACGGGCATATGCCATACAGTGTGCTATGAGAGAAATTTTGCCCGGGCAGCGGCGCTACGACCTACTCTTATATCGAATTCTAACTGCCAAGGGATCTTTTACATGCACTCCAATGTGTACACAGGACCTCGGTTTTTCGTCCCATCCGAACGACTAGGCAGCTGTCCTTGTCAGGCCCTCCTTCTGCATCACTGACAACTGGAAATCACGCCGGAAAATCGAGATGAACTTTCTTGGCCAATGCAGGGATCGAACACCCGACCTCCAGGCTAGCGAACCAGCGCCCCATCCACTTAGCCACTGTGACCCCACGTGTGTCATGTCACATGGCGGAACAAGGTTGAACACCGCTCACATAAATTATTGAAAAAAACACTCACTTTACTACTTTGTCGACAGTGGAATTTCCATGTAATAATTATATTGCAAAACAACAAAGCCCAACAGCCCCCCCCCCCCCCAAAAAAAAAGACAAACAGGCATTTATTACTGTGTTAGAGTCGGCAAAATATCCTAATCATAGACCGGGAGCCCAGGGGGGTAAGTCTAGCTGAAAATTGTACCAATTTTCTTCTACATATGTTATCGATGCATGTATGTCTGGTATCATCAAAATGTAAGTCTGCCGGGTTTCTGGCGGTGGGTGTGGTATTCCACGCCCAAAATGCGATACCCCTCAACTAGTCTAGATTAGCTCAAAAGTGTACTACATGAAATTCTCACAGCAGTGTACCGTACATCTTCAGGTATCACAAAAACACAGACATTTCTAGTGGTGGGGTACCCCTGACAGAGCTATGTAATTACTAGACATTTGTAGTATTAGAGTATCGCTGACAAGAGTTATCAAATTTCTAGTCAACAGCTAAGCTGGATTAGTTGAAATCTATACCATCTAAAACAACTTTGGAGTTGTCCAGTTTGAATGGCATTTAGTAATTGAACACATTAAAAATAAACACAAAAGTTATATGGATAACAATTACTATATTTCTATTAAAGCTACGTTTCAACAATGATTCTCTTGTCGTTATCAAGCACAATACTGATACAGATACTACTACTACTACTACTTGGTGTTTAACATCTGCTTCCACGTAAGTGATATCGCAGACAAGACTTAGGAGAGCCGAAGCTGATTCCTGTTTTTTAGAAATGATTTTGCAATCTTTCCATTTGGCTTTAAGCCATGGGTTGGGTTTAGTGGGAAGTTCTTCCCTTTATTTAATAAAAAACATATTATTTGGTAGATGATCTCATTTGCTTCTCGATTGGTTGATGTCATCGTTTGGGGTTAGTGTTTAGGTGCCAGGCCCGTCTTATCGTGGCCTCCCCTTGTCCACTATCCCACTCTATAGCCCCGTTTACATTTGGCCGCGATAAGCGTGCCGTACTAGGTACGGTACCAGGCCGCGATAAATTTCAAGAAATGGACCCGTTTACATTACTCTAAAATAACTGGTCTCAGAACCGTGCCAAGCGTGCCAAATGAGGAACTCTTCACTGAAAATTTAATTTCAGCCCCTGTACAAATTACCCAGATGAAAACAATTATGATGACTGATTTAGTTTGAGCAGCCATTTTGACAGAACTGATGACAAAACTGTCAAGGTTTGCAGGGAAAAAAGGTCAAGGTTCATTTGGCGCATGCGCAGTAATCCGTACTCAGACCGGTTAGCGTTTACACTACGAGAATTTGAAGTGTGCCGTTCTTAGTACGGTACCGAGAACACATCACTTCAGTGGGCCAGATTGGCACGGTACTCGGTACGGCATGCTTGTGTTTTACCCGTTTACACTACAAAAAAATTAACCGTGCCGTACCAGGAACGGTACCTGGCACGCTTAAAATTTGTAATGTAAACGGGGTTTATGGGTTTGGTATCAGTTTTATTTACGGAATAGTGTTTAGGTGCCGAGTACGTCTGACCGAAACTCCCCCTTACTCCACTATCCTGCCAGTTTGGTATAAATCCCCTATGTAGTTTAGAGTTTAGATGCCGGGCCCGTCTGATCATGACCCCCTCTTACTTCACAATTCTACTTAGTCCAACTGTGTCCATTAGGGCGTGGATTTGTTCGAAGATTTGTAGTTTCAGATCTGGTCTAGGGAAGAGTAGGTTCTTAGTGTTGAATGGTATGTTGTTGGTCTCCATTATTCTCACTAGTTCCCTTCTCTCCTCCTTGTATACCTCGCAGTCTACCAGGACATGGTTGGTGGTACATTCTTCTCCGCACTCACAGACGATGACTTGGTGTTTGTGGTCTCGCAGCCGCTCTTTCACCCTTAGTTTCGATATAAATCTGCATATATCTCTTCTAGGGTGATTGATTGCTGTCTTCGTGTAAATTTTGTCATCCAGCCGGAATCTGTATGTTTCAAGTTCAACGAGTTTTAATTCCCAGATTGAATTGACCTGTCTTTTAACCATACTGTAGATTTCCGTGGTGCTGTAGTCTATGGCGCGGAGTGGTGCTGTATCCTTCAGACCTTCGTTTGCGAGTCGATCTGCCTCCTCGTTTCCTCTAATGTTCACATGTGATGGAATCCACACAAGCTCTACTTTGCTTCCCTTCTCTAAGACCCTCTGGTACAACTGCCTGATTTCCAAAGTGACTTCTGGTCTTGAGTCCAGGTTGTCAGTTTGGATTGAAATCAGACTGCTCAGCGAGTCACTTGGAATGACGAACTTACTAGTCTTTTGATGGGAAATCCATGATATAGCGTCACGAATGGCCACAAGCTTTGCAGTGTACACCGAACAGTTATTGGGCAGTTTCCTGCTTATTCCCTGTTCCCCGTTTGGCAGGTATATTCCAAACGAGCTGGTGCCCCTTTCAGGGTTGCGTGAGCCATCCGTGTACACATGGCCCCAGTCATCGGACGGCCAGTTGTCTTCCGGGTGTTTTAGCGAGAAAGCTCGTGCAGCAGTGGGGTTGTTTTTCTTGTCGGTTTTCTGTAACAGATCTAGATTGACTGTCGGTATAGGGAGCGTCCAAGGAGCGATCGCTGGGGGGGGGTCGTGTTCATTTATCACGAGCTCCCCCAGATCTCTCACATATCTTGTATTTTGTATGCTGAAAGAAGAAGATGACCCCAACTGCCTTCTTCAACACCTAAACAACCAGCACCCCAGAATCAAATTTACGATGGAGAAAGAAAACTGTGGAATCATCCCCTTCCTAGATGTCCTTGTGAATAGAAATGGCAGTACCTTCCAAACCAGTGTATATCGGAAGCCCACACACACCGATCAATACATCCATTATCAATCTAACCATCCCATCAAAGTCAAAGCAGCTATCATTTCAACCCTCGCCCACAGAGCCAAGAAAATCTGCAACCCTGAACTCCCCAATAAAGAACTAGAACATATAAAACATACATTCTGCAACCTCAACCAATATCCTGAACAGTTAGTCAATAAAGTCATCAACACCGCTACCAGCAATGAACCTAAACCAGCTAAGACTAAACAAGATTCACAAATTCGCATCTCTATTCCATTCCACAACAAGCTACCCTACCAAATCCGGAGGCTCCTTAAGCCAGCAGGAATAGACACCAGCTTCTACACTGGTTCCACAATAAAAGATATCCTCAGCGCAAATGGTAAATGCCGACCAACCATACCTCTTCAACCAAAGGGATGTGTGTACCAGATTACATGCTCCTGCAAAAAATTTTACATAGGCGAAAGTAAACGACCATTAGATATCCGTCTCAAAGAGCACCCGTCCAAAGGCACCACCAATGACTCAGCGGTATCAGAACACCTGAAAAACAACCCACGCCACAGAGTGAACTGGTCAGCTGTAAACACCCTTAATATCAATATCAATCAAAAGATAACTAGAAGATTAATGGAGGGAGTACAAATAAAGAGACATCAACCAGAACTTAACAGAGACAGTGGTTTATATATCCCCAGAGCCTATGATGAATTAATAAAAACAGACCAAAACTAATAATTAACATAGACTTTACTCTCATATATCCTTAGTGCCTTTTACTCAGTATAAGTAGTACAGTTTAATTGTTACAATTATATGCAGCAAATAATTATTATAGTAGTTATAATTAAATATCAATATATATTTATTAAGTTTCTCTGTAACTTGTGAACACACAAATAATTGCATACAGTTACATGGTGAAGAATTTTAACAATTAGAGTTAATCAAATGGCCTCACTATTTAACTATTGTTGTGGCAATTTACACACATCAAAGGTCATAACCTTATATTAATCAGTGATTTCCATCTATGTATATATTACAATTAGATGTTTATGTTAATCTATATGGTTTCATTAATTAGAACAAGGGTCACTGTTTTCCTAATTTATGGTTTCATTGAAAGTTGTTATTGTACATAGTATATATATATCTCATTCCTTCTATCTGTAGCACGCCCAGAACAACAACCAACCACACCCAAGAAAAAGACAAAACCCAAGATGAAAGAGGGGGAACCGAAAACGAAAGCTGATGAAGGCCACTTCGTCCCGAAATTTAAATCGGAGAGTGGGTTCATGAGCTTCATGATCGAGTTCCTGAGGGTGGCTGTGTCCAATGACGACCAAACAACAAAAATGGCCAGTCTCCTCGGTAAGCTACGAACGTACATGGTCAACGCCGATGTACTGATTGTAATGATTAACTCCATCAATACAGTCAAAAAAAGATCAAGAGAAGAAGACGACGAAGAATCTAAATTGGCCGATCAATCAGTAAATCTCGCGCTCCGTAGAAGGATATCGCATGTTCGTCACTACAGCACTGGCGATATGCCCAGTTGCTTGTCGGTGTTAACACCAAAGGTGAACACTAATGAGGTACCTACTACGGAATGTGAGACGCCGATAGATCAGTAAACCCACAAGACTGAGAGGCATCCATCCAGGCAGTCATCATGGCGGGCCAGGTAAAAGTCCTACAACTTAATATCAATGGACTGGCTCCCAGGTGTGCTGAACTGAGAAAATACATAAACTGCAACCCCAAAGATGTAATATGCCTCCAAGAAACCAAGTTACTACCAACGAAGAGCGACATCTACCTACCCGGATATACTTGTAAGAGAAGGGACAGACCGGGCAGCATGACACGTGGCGGCGGCCTTGCCATTTACGTCAGTGACAACATAAATTACATTTCTGTTCCACTGAATGTAACCAACCCCCTAGAAGCAATGGGCATAGCCATCACATTGAGCAATAAAACAAAGTTGACAATAGTGAATGTCTATGCACCCCAGAGGTCACAATAGAACCAGATGACTTCCAGTCACTTCTCGATCAGCTTCCACGGGGCGAATCGGTGCTTTGTGGAGATTTCAACGCAAAGCACGCTCTGTGAGGGGTCACCGAGGAATGACTGCAGGGGGACTAGCCTATGCTCAATAATAGAAGGGAACGACCTATGCGTTCTGAATGATGAGAGCCCTACATTTGTCGGAGGAAATGCCCCACCTTCACACCTAGATCTCACATTCTGCACGCTTGGTATGGCAGTGACCATTTGGTGATAGAATTTAACATCCAAGCTTAAACCAACAGAGAAGTCTATAACGGAAGACCCAATTGGAAAATGATAGAAGCTGATTGGGCTAACTTCCGTGTAGGCTGCCTCGATTGGAAGGAAGAAGATATCATCGACACCGACATCGACGTGTACTCCGCCAATATCACGAATGCAATTATAGGTGCAGCAGACAACTCCATTCCAAAGACTTCTGGCAGAAAACCAAGGAATACAAAACCCTGGTGGTCTTCAGAATGTCAAGAGGCAGTTTACGAAAGAAAGAAGGCACTTCATCTACGAAAACGCCACTACAATGAAGTCAACCACCAAAATTACTTGAAGTTGAAATACGCTGCAAGAGACACCATCCAGAAGGCACAAAGTGGGCACTGGAGGACATTCTGTAATGCGTTGAACCAAAACATGCAAACAGGTGTCGTCTGGAAGAAACTGAACGCCATGCACGGAAAACGCAGATCGTGCAACATACCAAACCTTGAAGATGGAGACAAGTACGTTACCAACGGCAATGAAAAGGCAGATGCAAGTAAAGATGAAAACCAACCACCAGAATTCATGAAGAGGAAAGAAATCTTTTACTCACAGCACCCTTCATTAGTAATTGAATCTAATGTAGAGGCTGAACCAATCAATCTGCCCTTCTCCGAGGAAGAGTTAAATAAGGCTCTTTCCCTCAAGAAGGATAGTGCGGCTGGTGAGGACAAAGTAAAGTACCCAGTGCTCAAACATCTGCCCAGAAATGCCAAAAAGATACTACTGAACTTCTTCAACACATCTTGGTTGACAGGGGATGTACCTAAAGAATGGCGGAACGCCAACGTCATCCCTCTTCCGAAACCAGGGAAAGAGAGAACAAAGGCAGAGTCCTATCGACCAGTAACTTTGACATCCACACTGTGCAAAACCATGGAGACAATGGTTAACATCCGACTTCAGTTCTACTTGGAGAGTAACCGACTGATCGACGAAAATCAAAGCGGGTTCAGGAAGGAACGATCAACAATGGACCACTTGGTGCGACTACAGCAAGTCATGTCTCAGGCACTCCTCTCGGGGCACCTGCTATGTGCCGTGTTTGTAGATTTAACCAAGGCTTTCGATTTAGTTTGGTTGGACGAGCTGCTTTTCAAACTGGGACGTATCGGAATAACGGGCACAATGTTTCGGTGGATCAAAAGCTTTCTGAGCGATAGAAGGATACAGGTGAATGTTGGCAGATTCCTGAGTGCCGAGCAAACATTAGAAAATGGCACGCCTCAGGGGTCAGTCATCAGTCCCACTTTCCTCAATATTATGATCAATGACATACAGAAATCTTCATATCTCGACGCCAGAACTGAGCTAGCAAAATTTGCTGACGACAGCACAATATGGAGGAAAGGGACGAGGTTCTGTGAACTTCAAAAGAATATGCAAAAGGCCTTAGACAAATTCATGACATGGGCAAACGACTGGGGATTTAAGGTCTCAGAGAAGAAAACAGTCGGCATGCTTGTGTGCAGGGATAGAGGGATAAGCAGAATGACTCTGTGTATGAACGGGAAAACCATCGAGTTTAAAGACCAAACCAAGTTCCTTGGCGTAATCTTTATCGAAGGCCGACCTGGAAACCGCACATCGACTGGACTGTAGAAAGATGCTCCAAAGTCCTAAACTTAATGAGAAAAATAACGGGTAGCACCTGGGGAGCCAATAGAGTTACACTTATGGTGTATCGTGCTCTAATACGCTCTGTATTAGACTACGGATCTTTGGTCTTCATGAATTGCGCGCCAACACTCTTAAGTAAGCTTGACACCATCCAATACAAAGCTCTGTGTATTGCGACTGGCGTAGGGCTTGGGACCAGGAGAGGGGCATTACTAAAGGAAGCCGGAGAGTTGCCCCTATTCATAAGAAGAAAAGAACTAGCAACAAGGTATTGGGCTAAGATCTCGCAATTGGGCGAGAGATCCCCGGCCTTTGTCAGCCTAAAGAAGACAAGATATGTTAGAGATCCTAGAAAGAAAAGCTTCGGCCAGGGTATCAGGGAAACAGTCAAGGAACTACGACTGGAGGAGCTCGTGATAAACGAACACGACCCACCATCGATCGCTCCTTGGACACTCCCAATACCACCGGTCAATCTAGATCTGCTACAGAAAACCGACAAGAAAAACAACCCCACAGCAGCACGGGCTCTCTCTCTGGAACACCTGGAAGACAACTGGCCGTCGGATGACTGGGAACATGTTTATACGGATGGCTCACGCAATACTGAAAGGGGCACCAGCTCGTTTGGAATATACCTGCCAAACGGGGAACAGGGAATAAGCAGGAAACTGCCCAATAACTGTTCGGTGTACACCGCAGAGATTGTGGCCATCCGTGATGCTATATCACGGATCTCTTATCAAAAGACTAGTAAGTTCGTCATCCCAAGCGACTCTCTGAGCAGTCTGATTTCAATCCAAAATGACAACTCGGACTCAAGACCAGAAGTCATTTTGGAAATCAGGCAGTTGTACCAGAGGGTCCTAGAGAAGGGAAGCAAATTAGAGCTCGTGTGGATTCCATCACATGTGAACATTAGAGAAACGAGGAAGCAGATCGACTCGCAAATGAAGGTCTCGGGGACACAGCACCACTCCGCACCATAGAATACAGCACCACGGAAATCTACAGTATGGTAAAAAGACAGATTCCGACTGGATGACAAGATCTACACGAAGACAGCTATCAATCACCCTAGAAGAGATATATGCAAACTTATATCGAAACTAAGGGTGAATGAGCGGCTGCGAGACTACAAACACCAAGTCACCGTCTGTGAGTGCGGAGAAGAATGTACCACCAACCATGTCCTGGTAGACTGCGAGGTATTCAGGGAAGAGAGAACGGAACTAGTTGGAGTTGTCCATTACTATGGCGGTATATTAGTGCCAAAATTCTAACATGCTATCGTCTAATTTCTAACCTCCATTCATGTAACTTCTAACCTCCATTCATCTAACTTCTAACTTCCATTCACGTAATTTCTAATTTAAGACAATGTATAATTCAACTTCTTTATTTGTTCAGTGTAAATATCAATTCTATTTCATCTTATTTCTATTACTGAGGCGAAAAATGTCTACTTCATTGTGGTATTACATGTTAAGCATGAACGGCCAACAAATTTAGAATTTTGATACTTCTACCTAGCAACCATCATTATGACATCGTTTGGTGTCGCCACTGTGTGCTCAATTGGATGATTGCGCATCTGATCGGGACCATAATTGGTATAAACGACCCATTCTTCGTTTGGTTGAAGGTTGGAAGGAGTGCTGAGAGAGAGAGAGAGAGAGAGGGGTCACTTAGTATTAAACTCAGTATCTGTGTAGGCCTATCCATAACATTTATACCCTGTGTTAATATAGACCAACTGCATATAGATATTAATTATTGGCTCAACCGTAAAAAAAAATAAAATAAAATTCTCCAAATCCCGTTTAGCTTATATTTGAAATAGAAAATGAAATGAAATGAAAGAGGGTTTAACGCCCTACTGTTTTGTTCCGAATCGGGCTAATGGAGACGGACATACGCCATACAGTGTGCTTTAGGGAAATATTGCCCGGAGAGCCTGCGTCTTACCCACTTAGCCACGGTATTCGAAATAATATTTGCAAACCATACATTTATATCACGTTCAATGTTGTTTAGAGGGTAGGGTGGCCGAATGGTTAGCACGTGCACGCTGTAACATAAGGTCTGTCATTGAATAAACTGGCGTGGTTTCGATTTCCCGTTTTTACGTGACATGGAGCAGAGCCGCCTTTCCAACCTCGTGGGTTTTCTCCGGGTCTTCCGGTTTCCTCCCACTGCTAAACACTCCTACGCGCAAGCGAATTATTGAAATACAATTGAACGGTGTTAATACCGAAATGACCTGGTTGGTGTCGAGTTGATGTTAAACCCCATGTCCCCATCTCTCTCTCCCGATGTTGTTTTCAATTTTAACACTCAGGCAAGCCACTCAATCTGACGAAGAGGGAGTCGTGTGTATCAATAGAATGGTCCCGATCAGGTGCTCAATTCCCAAACTGAGCACACGGTGGCGACACCAAACGATGTCATAATGATGGTTGCTAGGTAGATGTATCAAAATTCTAAATTTGTTGGCCGTTCATGCTTAACATGTAATACCACAATGAAGTAGACATTTTTCGAATCAATAATAGAAATAAGATGAAATAGAATTGATATTTACACTGAACAAATAAAGAAGTTGAATTATACATTGTCTTAAATTAGAAATTACGTGAATGGAAGTTAGAAGTTAGATGAATGGAGGTTAGAAGTTACATGAATGGAGGTTAGAAATTAGACGATAGCATGTTAGAATTTTGGCACTAATATACCGCCATACATTACCACCCCAGGTGTCCTGAATGACCACTGCCAGCCTCTAACAGACACGCCCAAAATTTATTTGCAAAAGTGTTTACTTTTCCGTTCAAAGCTAATTGCGACATTTTAACACACATCGCGAACTTGACTTGACGACTCCAGTGTTTCAGACAAAGTAACAGTTGGGACGGTAACTCAGTGAATAGTAATATTTTAAAACACAGTACATGTATTTTAATATGTGATACACTTTTTATACGCCCACATTGAAATGTGGTCGTATACTGTCGTCGCCCCCGTCCGTCCGTCCGTCCTGAGTCCACAATTGCTTGTGGACGCTCTAGAGGCTAAAGTTAATATCGGACTGACTTTAAATTTATACACAGTGTTTATGGTCATGAGACGAAGAAGCCTATTGTTTTTCAGCGATTTCCGATAATAACTACCAGAATTATGGCCCTTGATCACTTAAAAAAATCATGTGGACGCTCTAGAGGCCAGAGTTAATATCCGATTGACTTTTATACACAGTGTTTACAGTCATGAGACAAAGAGGTATATTCATTTTCAGCGATTTCCAATAATTACTGCCAGAGTTATGGCCCTTGACCACGTCAAAAAATCCTGTGGGCGCTCTATGGGCCAACGTTAACATCAGATTGACTTTACACACAATGTTTAAGGTCATGATACGAAGAAGCCTATTGATTTTCAGCGATTTCAAATAATTACTTCCAGAGTTATCTCCCTTGATCACGTCAAAAAACCTTGTGACACTATAGAGGCCAAACTTATCATCCGATTGACTTCAGATTGATACACAGAGTTTAAGGTGTTGAAACGAATAAGTATTTTGATTTTCAATGAATTTTGATAACTGAACTGCTAAATCCATGATGTTAAATGTTTCGTATACTAATTGTTAGCGTGGGGCAAAACTTTATAAAAAGCAAACAAATTCTAATGATTTTCTGATAATTACATAATGAGTTGTTACTCTTAATCAGATTTTAGTGTATTACAAATGTTTCATTACCGAAAAAAGTAAAAATATGCGACAACCCTTGTTGACTGCCCGGACGATTTAGCTACTGTGGGCGTATGTTTTGTTGCCTGGCAACCTATCTTTACATCAGATGTCACATCTTTAAACAAGCAATGGTAACTGTAATTTCCATCTACAGCACAACCATATGTAGTGGAATTTTAGGCACATTACCAATTGACTTAATTATATGTCTGTACACAGTGCCTACGGCCTCTGGCCAAAGAGTATAATATTTTTGACATTGTCATTAGCCTTTCGTGTAGTTATCTTCCTCGACTTTGCTAACTTGTATTTAAAACACACTCTTGTCTTCCTCTAGTCGTGGGGGATTTAGATGGGCCTCATAAGTGGAATAATAGCCTATAGTACCTCTTGTAAATGTATTTGTTGTTTATTGTTTCAGTTATTACGAGTCTTCCAGTCACAATTCAAGTCACAGGCTTCAAGCCATTGATAAACCTGGAAGAGAACCAGTATTAGATGCCGATTATATGAGATTTATGCCTGGAGATTATAATTATCTTGATCCTAATTATATGCCTGCAAGCTAATACTGGTACATTTAGTTATAAATATGATTAATGTTATATTTGTGTAATTTTTGTTGTATTAAATCAAAGTACCTGTTTAAACCCCAACAGGTTAAATATAGAGTTTTATACAATACACTGTACATTTTGTTAAGAAAATTTGAGTGAAAATTTATTCAGATAGATTAACATCCCATCGAAAGAACAAATCATTTCATTTTTATGGTTAATTACTCAAAGCTACATTCCAATGAAAGTATTTATAGGTAGTTTTTTGTTTTTGCAATAAAAGCATGAACATAGAGACACCCTATTCTACTAGAAAAATGTTGGATTCTCTGAAATGGACCCATGGAGCACCGACAGGACAAAAATATTCGAGTGAGGTAAGGAGCCCTTCTTTGTCGCCTTCGATTACTTGCTCCTGGCTTACTCGACCAGTATCCTCGAGTACGTTTCGACATGCGCAGATGAGACGCCCACATTTTCATGTCCGTCCGTCCACAATTTGTTTGTGGACTCTCTACAGGTCACAATTCTTATCTGATTTTGACGAAACTTGAAATATAGGTTTATCCCCTTAAGATCTCGTCTGCTTTTGATAATGGCATGTATCGGATAAAAACTTCATGGATTATGGCCCCTGATTGTACGAAAAATCACGTTTTTAGCCGATTTTGATGAAACTTGACATGCATGTTTTTAACCCAAACATCTTGGTTCCTTTCGATATTTGCGCCTATCGGAACGTAATTTCCTGAATTATGGCCCCTGATTGTCCGAAAAATCACCTTTTTTGGCTTGTGGCTCCTCTGGAGGTCACAATTATTATCCGATTTAAAAAAACGTTTGACTATATCACCGATACACCCTAAGGGAGGTTGAGTTTGAATTTCGGGAAAATCGGACCAAAATTGCCATACAAAATGGCCGCCGTTTGTACGCGAATACTGTTAAGAAATGGTATATCATGGTTGTTGACCCTGTAGAGGTCACAATTTTAATTCGACTTTGATGAAACTTGAAATTCATGATTATAACTCAAAGATCTTGGTTCCTTTTGATATTTGCGCATATCGGATCGTAACTTCCTGAATTATGGCCCCTGATTATACGCAAAATATCAAAAGGAACCAATATTTGGAATTTCGTCCCTCTCACTTCATTATAACCAAATAGTAAGTGCAGGGGGACTGCACCACACACAATTCTACACAAAAACAAATATACAGATAAGACATCATACTAAGAGACCACAAACAAAAACAAATCAAAAAGAGTGAATGGATCCGGGGGCTAGCCTTAAGCGTCCACTGCGCTGTACAGTCCCGGGCCTGTGGTGACACAGACTTCACTCATATTTGAAAACAAGTTGGGAGTAAAACCCAAGGAAACAATTATATAATGTCAGCATGAGTCATGATCTGTCATATGTTGCAAGAATTACGAATGCAGGCATATTGTTGTATAAATTCCGATATACAAGTAACCACGCCGTTAAATGTATCAAAGAAGTAGGCCTAGTTCTAAAAAACTAGATGCATTAAATCAATAAAGAAGAGGATTGAAGTATATTGAATGCACTAGGACACACATTACAACCGTCACAGAAAAAAAACTGAGTACATGGAAGCAAAGGAATGTAAGACCGTCTAGGGAGACCGTCGTCTGCTAACTGAATGGCGTGACGTGAATCTATCGTTATAGCTGTTATGACGTCGTCACTTAAAAGGTGCAATTTCCCGATAAAAAAGTTATCGTGCCCCAAAGTATCAACCAATCAGATTGCTTATCTCTGCTTACAGTATACAGACAATGCTCATCTTCACACTCCATCATGGCATTGACCTAATGAACGCCTTCACCAAGATTGAACATTCTGCTCCAATTAGGAGAGTTATTTTGTTTCAAATTCGCGACCAATCAAATTGCTCATCGCTCTGCTTATCCATGGCAGACAATGCTTATTGTCGAACGTATTCAAGGTATTGATGTAATGAAACTATACACTTAGCAGTTGGAATTCGATATTGCTGAATAAGCTCTATACGATGACTAAACGTGCAGATTGTAGCCACCCACACTGCCGTTTTCAATTTTCGATCCCTTCGTTCTTCTACTCCTGATATTTTGGACTGTTGATCGATGGTTTCATATAAAAGACTACCGATAAGACTCTTTGTAGAAGAAGTTCCCCAAAAATATTATGTTGACTTTACGAGAAAGACCTCTAAACATGCTCTAAATTGTAAAAATACGACTTTTTGGATTTTCAATCTCTTTTTTTCGGCTACCCCGGACATTTAAAAAAAATGATACAATGATTTCACACAACAGACTAGCTATTAGACTCTCGATTGACAAGAGTTATCCCTAAAGTTATCGTGCCCTAAAGAATCAACAAATCAGCTTGCTTATCTTTGCTTACCCTAGGCAGAAAATGCCCATCTTTGAACTCAATCAAGACAGTGACCTAGTGAATGTCTACACCAAATTTGAACATTCTAATTCTAGCTCAATTAGAAGGAGAGTTATTGTGTTCCAAATTCTCGGTCCTTCAAATTGCTTCTATTTTTCACTTTCACTTCAAAATGGCGACCAGCAATTGACCTAAATCAAAATTCTACTCTGAACGTGTTTTAGGCCATCCTTCAAGGATTCAGAAAATATAACTCCCGTGTCTGTAAGTAAAATAGCAAAAAAAACCTTAGGGATTTTTCACGTTACAAGATGATGGCACTTCCAGTTCGATCTACAAACTTCATATCTTGTGTACGAATCAGTAATTACTTGTCTAGTATCGAGAAAAAAAATAGGTCATTCTGACCTATATTTCTTTGATTTTTTTGAAAAATTTAATCCTTAATTTCGTCAAGGGAAGATAATTTAGAAAATTTCTAATTATATTTTTGAAGTCACATCGGTAAGATCTACTTATATACTAAATTTCATGAAAATCGTACAACTATTAAAGAAGTTGTCAAATTGGTCTAAACTTCCGGTTCGAAATCACTGCGACGAATTTTCGAAATTCGAAAATGTGAAACTGCAGATGAAAATGATTTGTTTCAAGGTATGCAAAGAAAAAAGAATCGGTAAAACTGGTCAAAAAATAACAAAGTTACGACTATGCATTGTCAGTTTTTTCGTTCGTAAAATTAGGGATTTCGGATTCGTAAAACGTTTTGAAAATATATGTAAACAACGTTTGCACCCCATTTTTAGGGGGGGGGGGTGTAGGTCAAAGTTTCATAAAGATCTCATGGTTAGATACTGAGAAATCCGATTTGCAGAAAATACACACAAAAAAAAAAAATAACTATGTAACCGGACGGAAGGTTCTTTAGTATGTGTGCGGTGATGATTAACAACTATTTATAAAGTTTAATCTTTTAATGTCGTGTCGTGGCATTAATGATAACAACCTACAATGATGACAATCATTAGAAACAAAAAAAAAGGGTAATGACATTGCTATCTGAAAAATACAAATAACAAGAAATGCTTAAATGACAATATAAACATGAAAAGTGAAGCAATGGTTTTAAAATGGGAGTAACTGTAAAGGGAATGTGGCTTTAAATTTTGACACACAATGCTCACGCATCAGAATTGACACATGCTCTCTTGAGTAATCAGGATTAACCATGAAATATGAATTAACATAATATACCAAGTCAAAATATATTGTACTCTTAGTTTAGTTTAAACAATATTTTATTCATTTGAAAAGGATTGAACAACAGGCAAAGCCTATATAAGTTCTTTCCTGGGGATACAGAAAATAATAAACAATATAATCATCTACATAAAAATAAGATTAAATACTATAAATGGTAAAACCGAACATATATACAGTTTCATGTGGAAATGATATATATGAAATATAGTAAAACAAAATGTAAAAGGGAATCAGAACCTTTTGCTACATTTAATGAAATTATGGACTGCTTCAAAAATTAAAATATTAGAGGTGCTCGAAAGGTCAATAGAGCCATTTAAAATTAAATCTAGATTAATAATTTCTGTGAATACCTTTAATGAATTGAATAGTTCGTTTCTAATAGTTGAATAAGATGGGCAAGAGAAGAAAAAGTGATGTTTATATTCATCCGCAGAATTGCATTTTGGACATATTTTTGATTCAGGTAGTGGTGGAAAAGGTGATTATTGAGATTACTAGATTTATTTCTTAGTTGGCAGTGAATGATATTTTCTTCCCCAGTATTGATCCCTGGGGAACCCCAGATTCAACTGACAAATTAATAAGGTGATTGAAAACCTTCAAGGACAACAGATTGTTTACGATTTGTTAAATAATTGTATGTCCAATCACATAAGTTAAGACTAATACCATACTTTCGCAGCTTATATATAATTCCCATGTGCCACACTTTATCAAACGCTTTGGAAATATCGCAGAATACAAAACTAAGCTCTTTCCCTTTATCTAGATTACTTATGATTATATTGTATATCTCAAGAAGTTGGTTTATTGTTGAATCGTTTTTTTTTTAAATCCTGACTGATGTTTAGATAATAGATCATTATTTTTAATAAAGTTGTACAGGTGTTTTAGGACAATTTTTTCAAAAATCTTACAAATTGTGCACGTTAAGGAAATGGGGCGATAATTTTCAGATAATTGTGGATCACCCTTCCCTTTAAAGGCGGCTGTGACATGTGAAGTTTTCCATATGTCTGGAAGTTGTTTAGTTGTAAGGCACAGGTTAAATAGAAGAGTTAATGGAGTTACGATGGCGGGAGATATGTTTTTTAGAATTAATGGACTAATTTCATCTGATCCTGGTGGCTTTGAAGAGTCGAGTATTTTAAATTGATCTTTGACCTCTTGTTCTGTTACGATAAAATCATCCATTGTGATGTCTGAGCGTGCATCAAAGGGGGTTAATTCATGCGACTTGTCTAGTTTTGAAACAGATGTGAAATACGAATTTAATACTGTTGCTTTATCAAATGGATGAGAATAAATTTGGCCATTGTGGTTAATAGGGGTTTGATTATTACTGTTTACATTTTCCATTTTTACAACTGATTTTACTAATTTCCACCACTGATTTGATGTTACTTTATGATTATTTATTTTATCAGTGATCTAAACGTACAGGAGTATGATAACCTGGTAAGCATACTCTGGAATCAGGAATAGAATGATCTAAGTGTGACTCAGTTATACATATTATCATAATTACTTAATTCTGCTTCAATTGTTGATATTTTCGGTAATATACTACATACATTGTTATGAACAATTGATATTTTTTTCGAGACTATTCGTTTTCCGTCTGGTCCTGGGTTTAATTCAATACACCCCCTTAATAATAATGCCTTAATTAGGAGTAAAGATATATTACATACATATTTTAGGAATTTTACCTGGTATGCTATGACATGTGTCGGATTGTCCTGTTGCTTTATACTGTAATGATATGTAAGGGGTTTTGCGACACTACTCCCGGTTCACACTGTGAAAGAATAAGAAAAGATATATAAACGTTAGCTTTAATAGTTTACATGGCGGATTTACAGGAAGAACAACTTTTTGTACTATAACAATATTACAAAAACATAAGGAACAAAATGATGAACCCTTAGGTTGTACGCAATGGATAACATGACACAATCTAACTGCTGCCACGCACAGAAGATATCTTACTCCTTAATATTCACATCAAGGCCATAATCTATGTACTTAAATGTACATGCCAGTGGAATGGGAGATGAACATACACTTTGAGATAACTGTTACACATCTTGAATAGTGACACTTATTTATAATGTATTGTAAAATATTGAATAAATTTATACAATCAATAAACGTGTTTTTATGTTTTGTTGGAATGCCATAGAAGAAATAAACAAGAATTCTACTAAAATACTAAGATCAATGTTATCCTAGAATTATATGTAACTGATAAAAAGAGTAACTGAGTAACACTACTTATTATTAATAATATATATTGACAGTTATCAATAAGGCTATTGTCATTTATTTATTTCGATATTGTACAGCTTTACCGCCAGGCCTATAAGGTTCCTTCGAGAAACGCGCTCTGACGTCACACCTAACCCATGCCATGCGGTTTTGGTTGTGCCAAGAGAAGAATGCACGAATACATAATAAACAGGACATATTCAAGCATAGAAACTATTCCAACATATTCCCAGATATCTAATGTCTTTCTCACATAATTTATGGACAATGACTTTTGATATTTACCTGTGAAAGAATAAGAAAAGATATATAAACGTTAGCTTTAATAGTTTACATGGCGGATTTATAGGAAGAACAACTTTTAGCCAATAGAATTTCTCTATCTAAAATATCCAACTGAATAGCCAATCAGAAATGGTTTTACGTTCTGCCATTTATAATTGAATAAAAGCATAGTTGTCTCCCTTGGACCATGTCAACTGTTAATCCTAAGGACAATATTATTGAATTTAAAGGGACACATAATATTGATATGAAATTGAAAAAAAAATTAATATCTTTCCAGTTTTTAACTTTAAGTCACATTCACATTTTAAGCTACAAACTTCTATAATTAGTATAATCCTTATACACTCCCCTCCAAAATTAAATGGTGTCCTCACATTAACGAAACTAATATGTTCCAGTGATTAAGAGTTTGTTACATACATGTAAATGTTGCAGATAACGTGTCCATATTAACAATTTGGCACACTTGGATTCTACTAAACAATGTTCATTATCTAATATTCTAATTGTAAAATGTCTCATTTGGCAATAAAACACTAATGTTCTATGTTGACGCTTACGAAATGTGGCCATCGTTCTGCTAAGTGTCACTTCTCTTAGAAAATTCAAATGAATTTCGCATTTCACATCCTTCTAATTAATGATGTTTATAGCAACTGTTGGTTCCGGTCACCACACAAATTGATCTCACTAAAATCCAGTCCACAACAAATGATCTTATCATGCATGTTTTAAGTCAATTTTGGATAACAAGAGAATAAGCAAAATTTATATCAGTCCAATTAATGTGACTAACACAGTTTATAATAGTCTTTAACAGAGTTTATAACACTAATAACAGTCCTTAGCACACAGTTCTGCAAGTGATTTGAGTTTGCTTGAATAATTAAATATCACATTCACAGTCCATGTAATTGTTTCTCCAAATAAAATCCACTTAGGATTAATGTTCATCTTACAATCCATACTTCACTAATTACCAACTAGAAAGGGGTATGGGACTGTATTGTATACCATATTCTGTAATACCGGTTGCTGTATCAAGGGATACTGGTATGACATATTTACCGGAACAAAGTTGACTTGTGGTCTCCAATCTACTGAATTACCAATACGATCATAGGTCAGTCGAGCAGGTGGATTTATATATCTCTCTGACCGACGACATACTGGAACTGGTTGTACAGGTACGGTTGGTTCTGTAGACCTTTGTAGAGTCTCTTCCAAAATACCTGTATTCTGGTTTGAATCTCTACCAAAGGAAAGTGGTATCCCTTCACTTTGTTGTGGTAATTCAACCGGCTCCTGAATGCATGGAACAGGTTGTTCTCGTCCTGCAGGGCGTTCATGAAGTTTGGTACATGTAGATGAAGCAGGAATTCTAGTATTTTCTGTGTCCATCAGTGGTAAATGAGCAGTTTCTGTCATGTAATACTCATCATCACTTGAGCTATCTTCATCCGAGTCTTGAAATTTTCTTTCCTGTGTTTTCCTTCTGCAAACGTCAGCAGGTAGAGATTTTCTGGACTTATCTAGATCATCTCTACTCTGAACCACAATTTCGAGGTCATTACAGGGTAAAAGAAGATTTCTATGAACAACTTTTGGTTTAGAAGAGCCATCTTCTAATGTAATTTTGTATACAGGACTGTCAGCTCCCATACGTTCTGTAACTGTGTAAATTTTGTTTTCCCAGTGGGATCTGAGTTTACCTGGTCCCCCTCGTTCGGACATGTTCCGCAATAATACACGATCACCTGGTTCCAGTTCAGAGGACCTGACTTTCTTGTCAAATTGTAGTTTCTGCTTACCAGACTGCTTTCATGGCATTTCGAGCAGCTACTTCATACGCCTCCTTCATATGATGTTTCCACTGTTTGGCATATTCTGTTGAAGAAACGGAATGTTCACTTGGTAGATCAAAAATGAAGTCAACAGCTATACGAGGGGCTCTCCCATACATAAGGTAGTAGGGAATAACCTGTTGAGTCGTGTTGTGTACAATTATATGCGTGAACAACTTTGTTTACGTGTTCATGCCATCTCGATTTTGCCTGTGTTGGCAATGTCTTCAACATGCTCAACAAGGTTCGGTTAAATCGTTCTGTCTTTCCATTCCCTTGTGGGTGGTAGCTTGTTGCACGACATCTTTTGATACCTGCTAATTTTTGGAGATTGTGGAACAGGCGATTCTCGAACTCTCCACCCTGGTCGTGCAGTATTCTGGCAGGAAATCCATATCGCATAATATAGTCATTAAAGATGTATTGAGCAGCTGTTTTCGCCTTTTTATTTCGTGTGGGGTATGCTTGGGCAAAGCGAGTAAAGTGATCAATTACCACTAAGATATACTCATGTCCTCCATTACTCTTCTCCAAATGCAGAAAGTCAATCGAGATAAGGTCTAATGGTGCTGTGGAAATAACTGGCTTCATAGGTGCCCTTGTCGGCAGTGTGGGTGGTTTGTCTTTAATACAACAGCATTGTTTAGTAATGTATGTCTCTATTTCCTCTTTCATTCGTGGCCAGAAAAATCTTTGTCTAGCTAAAACAAGTACTCTTTCTGATCCAAGGTGTCCCATGTTATTGTGGAGTTCTTCAAATACTAAAGTCTTGTACTGTTTTGGAGGAACGAGTTGTTTCCTGGTGGATCCCCCCACTAATTCACATTTCCTAATCAGCAGCCCTTCATTGTTAATCTCTAGTGTACTAAATTCTCTTAGTAAGGGATTGGTTGACATCATATCAGTCTGTTTTGGCCTCTTACGCATTTGTTTAAACCGCAACACTGGTCTAATGAGATCATCCTTCTCTTGAGCAGCTTTCAAATCTTCAATAGACAGCTTTTCATGAGCAAGATTTACAGGTACCATCAGGTCATCAAGTATGTCAGACTTATCTGTCAATGCTGAAGTGAAATCCAAGCTACTGCACCAGTTGCTACTGCTTCCTTTTCCTGAACAACAGCTGACATAACCTCTGTTGAAATGGTTTCTGTGCAATCTTGCATGTATTTATTGATATCGAATGGCATACGTGACAATCCATCTGCTGCCTTGTTATTTATACCAGGCTTGTACTTAATTTCAAAGTTAAAATCCGTAAGTTCCACCAGCCAACGATGCCTCGTACTATCTAGTTTGGCACTTGTCAATATATAGGTTAACGGGTTGTTATCTGTGAAGACAGTGAAGTGAGGAGCGTAATACAAATAATCTCGAAACTTTTCAGAAACAGCCCACTTCAAAGCAAGAAATTCCAATTTGCCACTGTGAAGGTGGTACCTCTGTTCAGACGGTGTCAATGTTCTAGATCCATAGGCGATGACTTTTAACTTTCCATCGTCTCCCCGCTGGTAAAGGATAGCTCCAAGACCATCTTGACACGCATCAGTGTGGACAATGTATTCCCTCTTAAAGTCTGGGTAGGCCATTACACTAGGTTGAAGAAGCAAATCAATGAGACTGTTTAAAATTCGTTGATGAGACTCTTCCCAATTTATCTTGTTGGATGAAGCAGACTGGCCTTTGGAGTTGATCAATTTCTTTGACCGGATGTTGCTCTTCGAATCCTCTGGTGTTTTTTTCAAGAGGTCGTAAAGAGGTTTTGCCATTCTAGAAAAATCTTGAATGTAGCGACGATAATAGCTTACTGTTCCTAACATTCTTCGAAGATCTCCAACAGTTTTTATATCTCTTGTCTTCAAAGCTTCAACAGCTTGTTTATCAGCAGGGTCCATCTGATAACCTTCGTAAGACACCAAATGACCAAGGTAACGAATTTTCTTCTTGAAAAATTCACATTTCTTTGGTTTCAATCGAATTCCTCTTTTCTTTAGACACTGAAGGACTTTGCGTAGGTGTTCTAGATGATCTGAGAAAGTGTCTGAATAAACAAGAACATCATCTAAATATGGGCAGCAGCATTCGTCACGAATATCATACAGTGTTTCTTCCATAAAATTTTGGAATTGGCCAGGCGCTCCACTAAGACCAAATGGGATCCGATTCCACTCAAACAAGCCCCATGGAATTATAAAAGCTGTTAGTTGTTTGATTTCCTCATGCATAAACCCCTGATGATATGCTTTTCCCTGGTCAAGTAGACTGAACCATGATTTCCCCTTTAAGTTGTTCAGAGCATCTTGTATTCTGGGGATAGGTTGACGGTCAGGTATTGTTTTCTGGTTTATCCGGCGATAATCAATGCATAGTCTAAGAGTTTTGTCTTTTTTCTGACAATCACCATTGCGCTAGAGTATGGAGAATGGCTCTTCCTAATGAAATTACGTCGAAGAAGATCGTTAAGATATTGTTTCACTTCTTCATACATTGGTTTCGGGATAGAAATATAATTCTGCTGGACAGGCTCTGCATCCTTGAGACGAATCTCCAATTGTAAAACTTTTGCATTACCAATTTCATCTTCTCTTGCAAATGCAGACGACTCCTCGTGCAGAAGGTTACGAATCTGTTCCTGTTGTCCTGGTGTTAAATCGTTTTGAATTTCAATAGGCGGGTGCCATAAATCTTCTTTGGGTTGGGCGTTGAATTCTTTCGATTCTTGAACCGAACAAGAATGTACCAACTTGCTTGTCTCAGTATTTTCTAATACTGGTATCAATTCATCAATTGAATGTAGACTTCCAAGAAGAAGTTTGTTCTTTAGTGATATGCTCCTGGACGTAGAATTTGTGACATAAACAGCAACCTTTGTTGTTGGCCCTTTCTTGAGATTAACAACACTTCCTTCAATACCCACACCTTCAGGTATTTCCTGCGAAATATTTGGTTCAAACAATGCTTGAATATTGTCTCTCAAACCAAGTTTGACAACAGTCTTGATTTCCATAGTGGCACCGCTTCACACCATGGTTTCCTAGTTTTACATCACCAAGTTCATCAGATTTTTCTGCTGAAATAAAATCCACTAATGCTGTTAATGCTTCAGCTTTCAATGTGGGAAATCCAGATTGAATAGTCTCAATATTCTTATGTTCATTAGTTTGTAAGTTCATAAATTTCTCAATCACATTATATCCAATGATTGGTTCATTTATTTGATCCGTTACTAGAAATGGCACATGTAGTTTCTGATTATGACCCGATTTCAAATGTTCAAAACTAAGTGGGATGTACCCTTTAAAGGGCATCTCCGAACCATTCGCAGTTTTAATCGACAATGACTCTTGTAACAAATCTGTGATGTGTTTCACTTCAAATGTTTTTAGATTTCTTCTTAACCACTGTTCTGGAAGAAGGCATACTTGAGCCCCAGAATCCCACAAAACCTCAGTCTTCTGGTTATCCAGCAAACACAAGACATGGCAACGTTTACCAACAAGCTTTGTCAATCTGTCCCTGTCAAGTTGTGAGAGCGGAGATACACCTAAAGGAAAAACTTGTGGATTATGTTCAAGATGCTTAATTCTATGACATATGGCTTTATTGCAGTCCACACATACTATACTACCTACACCACAGATACATGTACGCAATAATGATGGGGCGGACACCCTAGGCTTCAATGACTTGCCCCCAGCACTGAGCCTTTGCCGTTTCCCGAGCGCTTCTTACACCCAGCCCTAAAATGTTCACTTGAACCAAAGTTAAAACAATGTTCACATTTAGCGGTTGAATTGGCTTTGGAGCAGACTTGACAAATTCTTTGCGCTAGTTGTGGCCTTCTTGACCTGTTTTCATTTTTATCACTTAAACCTTTTGAGTTTTTCACTTCTTGACTTAAGGCTTTTATTTCTGCTTGGAGTTGCATTAAAGTTATTTCACTTTCACTTTCTATGGTTTTGACATCTACTTTCTGACCTTTGAATTTCTTATTCCTTTCGTCACATTCAGCTACAACAATATTGAAGCGGGAAATTATTTCTTCGTCGCATGGATTTTGAAGCAATACGTCTTTCATTGAAAAGGCTATTGATGAATCTCGGAGACCTGTATGCAAACTTCGTAAGGTCATCTGTCGAACCAAGTTTTTGTCATAACGGCCTTGAAGCTTTGTTGAGTCAACTTCTGCAGACATAAGTAGAACTTTCTGTCCCAAATCCAGAACACGAAATACAAAATCAAGTGTATCTTCCTTCATCTTTTGGGATGCACCGGTTAGTTCATTGTACAGATCAGTTGCCGATTTTTCTCTGAAATATACTCGAAGCAGTTTTCGGAGGGCTGTCAAAGATATATCACTTCGGGCTTCCAAATATCCTCGCAGTTGTTGAAACGGGTGAATTGCTCTTACAACTGCCCAGATGATTTCATTTTCAGGGTACCGTTGATCTAATCCTCCCTCAATTTGATGTATTAAATTAATAAAACTTATTCCGTCTACTCCGTTGATGGTGCCCGAAATTTTGAAATTTTTCTGGTGCTGTAACGAATCTGTGGAGCCTTTTGTTTCCATCTTGCCTCCCTCAGTAGAATTCGTTACACGAAATTGATTCAACTGGTCATGCTCAACTTTATTGGCAAGATTAGATTCTGCTTCAATAGTAGGCCTATTCTCGGTATCAGTCTCAACAACACTTGATAACTTTGATTCTGTGTGTTTGTGTACAATAGACGAAAGTTCATTAATTTTTTCAATTTGGTTCTCTGAACCCCGGATGTTTTCGATAAACTTGTCTAGCGTGACAAAAAGTTGGAACGGTTTCCTTCCCTCAACTCCAAGATCAATTTGAAGTTCTGAAATAATTCGTTCAACGATTTCATTTGTTGCTATATAAACTTTCTTCTTTATGTCATATATCTTTTCTTCCATCTCAGCTGCAACACCCATGGAATCTGTTTTTTTCGAACTCTTTTTTGAAGTCTTATCTGTCGTCGACATCTTTTACTTCTCTTAGTTCTAAACCACCTTGACAGAAGATCCTGGCAAGCTCGCCAAAATGTAAGGGGTTTTGCGACACTACTCCCGGTTCACACTGTGAAAGAATAAGAAAAGATATATAAACGTTAGCTTTAATAGTTTACATGGCGGATTTACAGGAAGAACAACTTTTTGTACTATAACAATATTACAAAAACATAAGGAACAAAATGATGAACCCTTAGGTTGTACGCAATGGATAACATGACACAATCTAACTGCTGCCACGCACAGAAGATATCTTACTCCTTAATATTCACATCAAGGCCATAATCTATGTACTTAAATGTACATGCCAGTGGAATGGGAGATGAACATACACTTTGAGATAACTGTTACACATCTTGAATAGTGACACTTATTTATAATGTATTGTAAAATATTGAATAAATTTATACAATCAATAAACGTGTTTTTATGTTTTGTTGGAATGCCATAGAAGAAATAAACAAGAATTCTACTAAAATACTAAGATCAGTGTTATCCTAGAATTATATGTAACTGATAAAAAGAGTAACTGAGTAACACTACTTATTATTAATAATATATATTGACAGTTATCAATAAGGCTATTGTCATTTATTTATTTCGATATTGTACAGCTTTACCGCCAGGCCTATAAGGTTCCTTCAAGAAACGCGCTCTGACGTCACACCTAACCCATGCCATGCGGTTTTGGTTGTGCCAAGAGAAGAATGCACGAATACATAATAAACAGGACATATTCAAGCATAGAAACTATTCCAACATATTCCCAGATATCTAATGTCTTTCTCACATAATTTATAAACGTTAGCTTTAATAGTTTACATGGTGGATTTACAGGAAGAACAACTTTTAGCCAATAGAATTTCTCTATCTAAAATATCCAAATGAATAGCCAATCAGAAATGGTTTTACGTTCTGCCATTTATAATTGAATAAAAGCATAGTTGTCTCCCTTGGACCATGTCAACTGTTAATCCTAAGGACAATATTATTGAATTTAAAGGGACACATAATATTGATATGAAATTGAAAAAAAAATTAATATCTTTTCAGTTTTTAACTTTAAGTCACATTCACATTTTAAGCTACAAACTTCTATAATTAGTATAATCCTTATAGATACACTTTAATCGTGTGTATCGGAGACTATGAACATGACCAGGACAGGGCAATTCGACACATTACATAGTTTGTATAATTTATAAGTGAAAACATTTCCACATACAAGTAATTGTTTGAGACATTTGAACATATATACATGAGCTGATTAATAACAAGATTATATTTACAATGGTTTGTTACATTAACAAGACACATGTGGTGTCCGAAATGATAGAATCCTGGGAGAGGATTTTATTTCATTATTTCTATTTTTTTCTTCAAATTTTGTTTAAATTTGTGGAAAGGTCGTATTTTTGCGAGACCTGTCAGGTAGGATACGATCATGCCGAAGAACATTCGTGTCACGTGATGTGTCAAGGATGTAAGACAATGGGTCCACCCTGTCCACCTGATCCCAACACAAAGACGTGTTACCGTTGTCATCGGGTTTTTGTGAGCCGCCAGTGTTTCGACAATCATCTCGCCACCCGTTCCAGAGCCAAGTGCAGTATATGTCATCGATGGAAGAAATGCGAGAAATGTCAAAAAGAGTGGGACGTCATCAAGGCCAAGCGAAATTTAGAACAACATCGATGCGGAGAATACGAATGTTCCATCTGCCGAGAGTGGCACACGGCCGAGAAACAGTTTTGCTACATTCAACCACTGAAATCACCCATCGACATGAACAAAGACCGAAAGACCCAAATCGACAAACTACAGAAATCAACGTTGACCCGTTTCGTCTTCTTCGACTTTGAATGCCAGCAAGATACCGGTGAACACATTCCCAACCTATGTGTCCTGCAAACCTGCTGTCACTTTTGCATCGACAACCAAGATCCTTGCGAGCATTGCGACACGTACTGGAATCACCAACGGGAAATTGTGTTTAAAGGCCAAGACACGCTGGACGATGTGGGAAAATGGTTTCTACAACTCGCTGCTCACGGTACGGTGGTAAATGGTCGAAAAAATGACAGTCACGAATCGAGTCCCGTGATCGCCGTGGCTCATAACTTTAAAGGTTACGACGGACTGCTGATTTTACAGACGCTGCACAACCCGAAGTGATTATGAATGGCGGTAAAGCGATGACGATCACTGTCGGTACGGTAAAACTCATCGATTCCCTCAACTCTCTACCGATGGCTTTACGGGACATGCCCAAGACCTTTGGCCTGCAAGAACTCAAGAAAGGTTATTTCCCTCACCACTTTAACAAACCGGAGAATGAAGATTACGTGGGCGCCTATCCTCCCGACACCGATTACGATCCGGATGGCATGAGTGTATCGGAACGAGAAAAATTTCACGAGTGGTACGAGCAACACAGTCACGACGTCTTTGATTTTCGCCAGGAAATTCTCGCCTACTGTAAAAGTGACGTCGATGTCCTCCGCCGATGCTGTGGCGTGTTTCGTGAGATATTTCTCATGGACACGGAAATCGATCCCTTCGAAAAAAGCTTGACCCTGGCCTCTGCCTGCAGTCGCGTGTTACGCACGCACTACCTCAAGAAAGACACCCTCGTCGTCATTCCTCGAGCCCTGATGCAAGAGCCAAAACCCGGTAAGGACTGGCACCGCTTCCAGCCTCGACAACAGTCCAACAAAGCCCTTCGATGGTTGGAATGGGAACAACATCAACAGACCATGGCTGCATTCCGAAACCAGACCCCACTACCCAACATTCGACACGCCCGCAACGGTAGTGAATGCCGAGTTGGCCCTTATAGCTTAGATGGTATGGACAAGACCACGGGTACGGTGTACGAGTTTCACGGGTGTGCCTTTCACGGTTGTCCCAAATGTTATCCGGGTCCCGTCCAAGACGTTCAGCATAAACATCCCTACGATCCATCTCGCAGTATGAGGGACTTGTACCAGAAGACCCAAGAACGTCACCGTCGACTCCAGGAACAGTACGGTATGAAGACCATCCACGTCGTGTGGGAGTGTGAGATGGAGGAAGAACGACGCCACGATCCCGAGATGAACGAATTTTTACAAGGCTTGGAAGATCAGCAATGGCCCGCTCCCGAACCTCTGATGCCCCGCAACGCTTTCTTCGGTGGGAGAACCAATGCCATTCAACTGTTGGTGAACGAGTCGGTGGAAGACATGCGCTACATCGACGTGGTGTCCCTGTACCCTTACATCTGCAAGTACGGTACCTTTCCCATCAAGGAACCCACGATCGTCACACAGCCCGATCAAGACCAGTGGCAACAGTACGAAGGGTTGATCCAGTGTTCCGTCTTGCCGCCCCGTGGCCTGTTCCATCCAGTGCTCCCGTTTCGGCGCAAACAGAAATTGGTGTTTGCCCTGTGTCGAAGCTGCGTCGACGAACACATGCAACAAGGGGAGATTGCGGAATACCAACCTTGTGAGCACACCGACGAACAGCGAGCCTGGGTGGATACGTTTGTCACCCTGGAACTGAAGAAAGCGGTGACCCTAGGATACCAAGTGGCAACAGTACGAAGGGTTGATCCAGTGTTCCGTCCTGCCGCCCCGTGGCCTGTTCCATCCAGTGCTCCCGTTTCGGCGCAAACAGAAATTGGTGTTTGCCCTGAGTCGAAGCTGCGTCGACGAACACATGCAACAAGGGGAGATTGCGGAATACCAACCTTGTGAGCACACCGACGAACAGCGAGTCTGGGTGGGTACGTTTGTCACCCTGGAACTGAAGAAAGCGGTGACCCTAGGATACCAAGTACTAAAAGTCTACGAATTTTGGCACTGGAAAGAATTCAGCACTTACGAGCCCGAGGTCAAAACGGGCGGTCTGTTTACGGGGTACACCAATCACTACCTGAAGAAGAAGATGGAAAGTAGCGGTTATCCCGACACCTGTCACACCGAAGAAGACAAGGCCCGCTTCGTCAACGACGTGTACGACACGGAGGTATTCGTCTGGATCCCGCGTCGATAAAACCCAACAAAGGGATGCGGGCGTTTAGCAAGTTACAATTGAACACAGCATGGGGTAAATTCGGACAGAGAGACAACTTTCCCAAAACAACGTACATCACGGAGCCCAGCGTCTATTTTGAAAAAATGTTGGACGTGACCCAAAGCGTACGAGATGTGCAGTTAGTCAACGATAACATGGTCTTGATGGAAACGTTGAAAAAAGAAGAACACGTGGCACCCTGTCCAATCACCAACGTGGTTATCGCCGCCTTTGTCACTGCCCAGGCTCGTTTGAAACTCTTTTCCGTCTTGGAAAAGTTGGGAGAAAGGGTATGCTATTTTGACACCGACAGCGTCATCTACCAATACCACCCCACGTCATGGAATCCCCCGGAAGATTCGAGTTTGGGTCAGTGGAAGAACGAGTTGCCCGAAGATGTCACCATTCGAGAATTTGTTAGCGGAGGGCCAAAGAATTACGCTTATCGTCAGAGCGATGGAAAAACTGTGTGTAAAGTCCGGGGATTCACCTTGAATTATCGTGCCTCCCAGCAGCTGAATTACGCCATCATGAAGGAGAATGTACGGCACGTCAATCAAAACGAGCCTCTGGTCATAGCCAATCCGTTCAAGATTAACAGATCACGTGACCGCCGTCTTTGGACACGCCCCGAGAACAAAAGATATAAAATCGTGTATGACAAGCGGTTTGTTCAATTCAATGACGATGGCCAACCGAGCAACACTTACCCCTATGGATACTGACTTGCGGGTCTCAGGACGATGGCGAACAAACAAAGAAGATGACGAACCGGCGGAAAATATGATCGAGAAACTTAGACAACGATGGCTCAACTTTCGAGTGTTGAAATGTTTCCTGCCCATTATAGAAGAAAGGCAACACGAAGAGTGTATCGGCTGCAAGTACGAACATCCCAGTCAGAGATACCACTTGTGTCTGGGACTAGGCGTTTCTTCCATAACGGGTCAACCCTCGCATCCCGTGGACGATTACAATCACTACCTTTGGGTGGACGAACCGAAACTGCAAGACATCGATAACGTGCTAGGCAGTATGATGGACGATCCACGGGATCAAGTCAAGACGTGGGAGGACGAACAACGATGGCGAGAAGACGTCGAGAAAGCCTTGAAAAAGTTCTGGACGGTGGTACCGGGCTTTAAGACCGCGTTGATCAAACGCAAAGACGAATTTGTCGAACAGAAAGAAGACCCCATACGCCAGTGGATGGACGGCTTGCCGAAGAAAAAGAAACGATGGTCTCTGGATCAAATGGATATCAATGTCATGTCCGGCAACATGGGAGAAGGCTGGGAATGTATTGGCAGACATCTGGGGATCAGAGAAGCGCGAATCAGTCAAGCCAAGATGAGTCATCCCAACAACGCGCGCATGCAAATCTTCACCGTGTTCAACCATTGGCGACAAAAGCACGGTAATCGAGCCGACCTGATGACGTTGTTGGAAGCCTGTCACGTGAGTGAAGCCTTGATCGATTGGGACGAAGTGAAAAAGTACGTGGACAGTCTGGAAATCATAGACTAAACAACGAACCAACCAAAACGAAGGAAAAGAAAGAACCAATCAAAAGCGAGTGACGTCACGACCAAGACTATAAGAAGCGAAGTGTCAGACTGAAATTTCATTCTGCTCTCGATGGCTAGTCAAGCTTGTTTCTCCTGTAACAATGTCGGACACTGGTATAGAGACTGCCCTGCTCGTTCCCAACAGCAGCAACGAAAACCAAGACAAGACAGACCAGCCTATGGTTCCTATGGAAGTTGTTACCTCTGCGGAGAACCAGGACACTGGGCACCCCAGTGTGGAAAACGAACAGAAGCCCAAAAAGCGAAGAGTGATGAAGAAAGAAAAGAAACTGTCAAAAGAAAGTGTTACGGAATCAAGAGACCCACCGACGAAAATCACAAGTGCCTCAACTGTGGACAGCTCGGACACGGCCTGCTCGAGTGCCAAGAAGAAATCCAAACAGAAAACAACTTTTTAAGCCGTTGCCAGTCGCATGTTCGACAACAACATCGACATGCCCAGAGACAACACCCGCAGTCAGCGATACTGGTACTGGTGCGGAGAAGCGTTCGAGCTCTACAGACGATACAAAGAAAAAAAGAAAACAGCCGACGAAGCTTTCTATTCCACCTACAATTCGAACGGTGAAATCCCGAAGCCGGCTGTCCTCTTGTTGGCAGAGAAGGAAGCAGAAAGTTTTTCCCGAGCACTCATCCAATATGCGGGTCCGAGAGATATGACCGAAGTCTTGTCGTATCCCCCTTGTTTCGATATGAGTGAATGGATACCCGTCGTCGTCACGTTTGCTGAAGTGGAAGACTGGCACCCACACGACACGATGCAGAAGCTTTTGGGACATGTGTATTGGATTCCTCGCGTCCTGAGAAATGTACCCTGGGTGAGACAAGAGATCCTGAAGAGAGAACGCGATAACTAATTTTTTCTTTTCCTTTGTATGATATGTTCTATTGAATGTTCTTTTTCTTTGTATGATATGTTTGTTGCATTGAAAGTTCTTTTTGTATTTTTTGTAAAATAAATTGTGTTCTAATTTCACTCCATGTCTGTTGTTCTGGCGCGAAGGTATAAAAGGCAGGGGAAAGGGAATGGGGGGAAAACAGTGCAAGATGGATGTGACGTTCAAACATCCCTTTACCATGTTAGTCAGTGGTCCAACGGGTGTTGGGAAACGGTCTTTGTGCAGAAGTTTCTTCAAGCGTCCCTGTTCGACGTCCCTCCCCAACGCATCGTGTGGGCTTATGGCGAATGGCAAGAGAGTTACGATCGCTTTCCCTACACTTATGTCAAAGGTTTGACGGATATTGACGACGTGATGGGTCAAGTCAAAGGTCCACAAGTCTTAGTCGTGGACGATTTGATGGGAGAAGACACGGAGATATTGCAAAAGTGGTTCACGAAAAAGAGTCATCACCACGACACGAGTGAGTGTCATTTACATTGTGCAAAACTTGTTTGACAAGCAAAAGCGTACCATCAGTCTGAATGCCCATTACCTGGTCTTGTTCAAAAATCCCCGTGACGCCTCGCAAATTGGTGTGTTGGCCCGTCAGATGTACCCTTCCCGTTCCAAGTATATGCAAGAAGCTTATGAAGATGCGACGAGTACCCCTCGCAGTTACTTACTCGTTGATTTGAAGCCCGACACACCCGAAGCTTTGCGACTGAGATCCAACATTTTACCCCAAGAGGAACCACCCATCGTCTACGTCCAAAAAGTATAAAAGGGGGATCTGTACCTCGAATTGACTCTTGTTTGTCACGATGGCTCGTACGAAGAATACGCAGAGGAAACACCCACCTCCCACCCTTCCCAGGGCGACGTTCCCGACGTTGGCACCGGACCTCCGTGATCCCACGGTACGAAGTCAGACTCGCCCGAGAATGAGGGCCCCCAGAACACAGTGGTCACCCCCATCGTTGACACCACCCACGAGTCCCATGTCTCCTTTACCGGCCACACCACCACCACGTCTCACCTTACGGGTCACACCTCCACGTCCCACGTCACCACCTTCCCCTGCTCCGTCTCTCTCCCCGATCTTTCGCAGACCACGAAGAGAAGGGTTCTATGAAAGGACTCAAGTCCTTCATTCGCAAGTTACAACATCTGACTCCCGATATGGCTTATGGGCAGTTGGTCAAGAATACGGGCCGGGCACGTATTGGATTGTTGCAGTGGTTCAAGTTGGCGGCCAACCATTTGCTGGAGGGTAACATTCAGCCACTGCACGCCCAGCACAAGAAATGGGTGGAACGAAATCGACAAGTGCTGACCCAACTGACGGAGAGAAACATGCCGACGACCGAAAAACTCTCCCTGATCATGAAACCTGGGGGACGTGGATTTTTTGGGGGTGTGTTGATTCGTATCTTGCTGCGATGGAAGGAAAGACTGCAAGAGGAAAGAAACAAGAAACGAAATCAATTCGTTCGACGGACCGCACAGCGCGGAAGGGGACAGAGTACCGAAGAATTGAACAAACATCGAGCGTTGCTTCGCAAACTGACTAATGTTCCACCCGACGTCAAACGGCGACTTGTCGATCAACAGGGTGGTGCCATCGGGGCATTGTTGGCCATGGCCCTCCCGGCTTTGGCCCCCTTGGTATCTAATCTATTGGGTGGACAAAAGGGTGGTAAACATCCCTTCCTTAGAAGGCACGATAAAGCGAACGCTATGGCTGCCGAGCTATCTAAACTATTTGGTGGATAACCCAGGGAACAGAAAGGTATAAAAAGGGGACCGGAGAACGACCCCGAGCTCAGTCATGGAGACACTGCGGTATCTCTTGAGCACTGCACCGAAAGACCGTCCCCTTTTACTCGAGACCCAACCCATTGTCGACGGTGTGTGTGAGTGTATTGGAAACCTGATTCGCGGCAACGTTCCTGTGACCGACAAAGAAGTCAAGCGCTTGAAAAAGGACGCCCCCTTGTTACGACGTTTGGGCACGTCTAAAACACCTTGGAAGACCCGTCGGCGACTTCTGAAGCAACAGAAAGGGGGTTTCTTCACCCGATTGTTTCGGTCCTTTCCCAAAGATGAAATTCGCCAAGAAAATGAAATCGGTACCCTTCGACGGACTCCCCGACGTCAAACCCGTCGAAGTCAGGCCAGTCGAACCCGCATACGATCGAGATCCACTGCAGCAAACCGTCGAGAATGTCCACCAAGACATGCAACACGTGCTAAACGATCCCACCATAACCGACGAAAATAAAATGCAACGGTACGGACAGTTGTTACATCGTTATCAAACGATGCAAAGGAAACGCAAACAGGTTGTTCCCTTGTTGGACGACAACATACCCGAGCCAAAAGAAGAAACTTCGGAGGCACCCATCCTGGAGTCGGTCCCTCGACCCTATCAACACCGAGCTCGCCTTTTGTTGAAACACATGAAAGAGAAGACACCTTGGTCTTGGAACGAGAACTTGGAATTGGTTCGGAATGGGGTACCCGTACCCAACACCAATGCCATTGACATTGTGAACGATTTGGTTCGTCGGCGAAAGAATACACAGGCTCCCGTGGGATGGTCTGGCGTGATGCAAAGTTTGAAGGCCACGAACGTACCGCGCGAAGCCATCGGGAATCAAGAACGATGGAACGTGTTGTCCACACCACCGACACGGACTCCGCCGCGACGCCCGAGAAAGAAGAAAATCTCCAGTACGGATACGCCTAGTATACCTACCAGAAGATGGCTCTCCTTGCAAAAACTATAAATAGCCTGTTCATAGGGACACTTGCTGAAACATGGAACGAAAGCTGAAGAAAGTGTATTACGACCCGAACCACCCAGCCGCTTTCGGTGGCGCTCTGGGTCTTCACAAAGCCACCGGCGTGTCCTTGGACAAAGTCAAGGCATGGTTGAAACAACAAAGGGCGTACACCTTGCACAAACCATTGAAAAAGAAATTCTCGCGGTCTCCCACGGTGGTGGCCGGCATAGATCATCAGTGGCAAGCCGACTTGAGCGATATGTCGGCCTTGTCCAAACAGAATGAGGGATACAGGTATTTGCTGTGCGTCATCGACGTGTACATCGACGTGCTAGACGACCTGGTTCGGGCTTACAATGCTAGACGACATCGGACAATAGGTATGGCGCCTAAAGACGTTCGCCCTGAACACGAGTGGATGTTGACAACACCTCCTCCACGTCCCCCGAAAAAGACAAAAACGATGGACATTGGTACGACCGTACGTTTGGCTTTGCCGAAACATGGTGCCTTCGACAAAGGTTACTGGCCCAACTGGACTCTGGAAACGTTCAACGTCGCACCCAACGTCGGTCCCGGTTACAAACTGTTGGACGAAAGAGGCGAACCCATACAGGGCACCTTCTATCCCGAAGAATTGCAAGCGGTCCAAGTCAACGACGACGAGATCTTTCCCATCGAAAGAGTACTCGAAAGAAAAAAAGACAAAGTATTGGTGAAATGGTTGGGCTATCCGGCGAGTTTTAATTCGTGGATCGACAGGGCCAGTCTCCAAAACGTATAAATAGGAGCGAGAGACGCCGACATCAGTCAACATGCAAGACGAAACCACGTCTACGTCCGTGAGTGCCCACAATTGGTCGCTCTTGGGAAAACGTGTGCCACAAGCGGAAATCGTCTTTTTCTGTCAAGTGATTTTAGTGTACGTCGTGGCGGGAGTTTCTTTGTCCCAATTGGCTTTCAAACCCGACGGATCGCAGACCACGTTGTGGACGGCCTTGCTCTCCAGTACCTTGGGTTACCTGTTACCTTCTCCAACCTTGAAAACCAAACATAATGAACAACGACCGGCCCTTTTACCTCACGCTCCCTAGTGACAGTTCCATGTCGTGGTATCCCGACAACAAAGTCTCCACGTATCATACACATCTGGAACCGCCACTTCTCGTCGATCATCGGGAATGGGAAGTGGGTCTGTCCATGATCACGTTACCTGACCAATGGCAAAACATCGATCAACGAGACAACACGATCGGCTTACGCATTCATCCATGGTCGCCCCCGAGCGACGAACCTGAAGTAAAGATATGCCGGGACCGCCACAGAATCGACCCGTCGAATGGTTTCAAAGGTGTAAAGGCTGGTGAGATCAAGGGATCCATCGAAATGAAGACGCACATCAAGAGTGACGACTACGAGTCGCTGAGGCATATCCTGACTGTCCTGAACACCAGACTGAATGATTTGTGGAACCTGCCTCCCATCTACAATCATTTGGCCCATAAACCCGTTCGTTTGGATCCCAATAACAAGGACATGACCGACCACGAGAAGCAAGAGCAGACCGAGTACGAAACTCGAGAGGTGATGCGCCAAGGGGCCGTATCAAGAGGTCCCTTCGTGTCTTTCAAGAAAGACAACACCAACGACTAAGTGTATCTGAAGATCAATCACGTGCAGACGCTTTTCTGATTTGACGTGTTGCCGAAAATCGAACTTCGTCTGTGTGGACCCATCGTGTCCATGTTGGGATGGCCTGGAAACGAACTGTTGGTTGCCCTGCAGTCAATCGATATGACCGGCGCCGATGGCCAAAGTCTACGGTATTTCTACGCCCACTACACCCCAAATCTTCAAATCCAGTACGATCTGTTTTACATCTACACGGACATTATCGAACCCCAGACCGTGGGCGACGTGAAGGCTACCTTGTTGGACGTGATTCCCAGTCGACGATTGTATCACCGCCCCGCCAGGATTCACTACTTACCTCTGAAGTACAGTCGACTAAGCTCCATTGGTCTCTATATAAGGAACGGAATGGGGAAAGCCGTGCCATTTCTCGACGGTAAGGTGGTGACCCAACTTCATTTTCGCCGTCGATGATGATTCGAGTGTACAAAGGTGGAGTGCTCAGACAACGAGGGACTGGCAATGGTCTGGTGGTGTACAGGGGAGGAATTCTGAGACAACAGGGTGCCGGTCGATGGTCGGGGTTATTGAATGCCGTCAAATCGGTCGGGAAGACCTTGTGGTCGGCCGGTAAAGCTGCCGTGAAAAATAATGTGGCCCAAGTGTTACCCAAAGTGGGGCAAAGCGTGCTCGACGCCGTCAGTGGTCGTGAAAAATGGAACTGGAAGAAAGTCGCCCAGGACACGCTTCGCCCCGCGGTGTCAAACACGATGTCCGACACACTCAAGAACGTGGTCGCCCACCTGGAACCTATAAAAGACCCCTCACGAACCCCGTCCACTTCACATCGTCCGAAGAGGAAGAAGAAGACACAGGTCACCTCTCACAAGCGCCGTAAACTAGATATCTTCGACCATGGCTACGCAGGTAATGCGCAATGATTCCTGTCCCTGCGCGCGAGACGAATTGCAGGATTTGTTCAGTGTACCCGACACGCAGACGGCCATAAACAAGGTGACGAAAATCAGAAAGTATCCACTGACGCCCGACTTGAACCACGACGGACCCATCGAATTTTATATTTCCAATGCCACCACCGATTTCATCGATCTGGCCAACATGACACTGCACGTGGCCCTGAAGGTGACCAAGAACAACGGGGATGACCTGGACGCGCAAAGTCAAGTCGCACCCATTAACAACTTGTTTCATTCGTTGTTTAAAGACGTCAAATTACGCCTGGGAAAGGATGCCGAAACTTTGGTCACCCCCTCTCTGCCCACCTATCCCTACCGGGCCTACTTGGAGAATTTGCTGAGTTTCGGTAAGGGAGCCAAGAACGACCACCTGTCGAAACAAGTCCTGTGGGAAAAAGATACCGCCGGGCAGTTCAATTCCACGAAATCTGTCGCCACCGCCGGGGACGGTGGACGACAGGCTCCGAATAACAAAGGATTGGAACAACGTCAGAAAACCATCGCTGCCAGTCGCACCTTTGAATTGCAGTCGCGTCTACACTTGGACATGTGTTTACAAGATCGGTATCTGCTGGACGGTGTGGACCTGCGGTTGAAATTGGAAAAGCAATCCCCGAAATTTTTTCTGATGTACGGCGAAGGCAACGATGCCGAAGACTACAAAGTCGAGTTCACCAAAGCCTACCTGGATATCCCGTTCGTCACTCTGGCTCCCAGTACCTACACACGGGTGGCCGCGCAACTTCAATCGTCCAACGCCAAGTATCCCCTGAAACGTGTGGTGGTCCGCGACATGGTCATTCCCGACAATCGTGCCAGTCACGTCCTAGACAATCTGTTTGTCAACGAAAGCCTGCCCAAGAGATTAATCGTGGGTATGGTACGTAACACGGCCTACGACGGAAGAAAAAACAGAAATCCCTTCCAATTCGAACACAATCAATTGCAGAACATCAAATTGACCAAGAACGGGGAAATTGTGGACGAATACGACGTCGATTTCCCCCAGCGACAAGCCATCGCACCATACCTGGATTTGATGAAAAGAGTGGCCGTCTTAAACACCCGAGAAGACCTGGACCTCCCTTTCAACGACTATATCAATGAGTACACTTTGTATTGTTTCGATTTGACCAACGACCACGGAGCCGACGGTAACTACTTTCATCCCAAAGCAGCGGGTAACCTGTCTTTGGAACTCAAGTTCGGTGCGGCCCCGACCAATCACCTCAGTCTTGTTCTGTTTGCCGAATACGACAATGTCTTGGAAATCGACGCCAACCGACAAGTCATCACAGATTGGAGAGGCTCTCTCCAATCGACAACTGACACGGGCTTTAGAAAAACACCTCCCCTCTAACGTGTTCGGGGGTGTGTGGGCTCGTAATCATCTGGATATACTGCGCCCGACCTCGTACCCCAAAGCCTACGTCATCAACACGGACGACGAAGACCAACCCGGTAGACACTGGACCGTGTTTGTGTGCGAAGGACCAGATCACATTACCTTCTTCGATTCCTACGGGTGTCCCCCTGATGTTTACGGAGAAGCCTTTCGACGTTTCGTGCAAGATCTACAACTCCACTACCAACCCCGATGGATTCAGGGACTCGAGAGTGTCGTCTGCGGCCATTATTGTTTGTATTATTTGTGTCATCGGTTTCACGTTCCCTCCCCGCACGCCCTTTCGGTGTTCGGGCACGTGTATCGTGTGAACGATATACTCGTCGAACAATGGGCTAGGGATCATTTCCCGACTTGCAAAAAGACCAAAAGAAGGGACAACGATGTCGATGCTTTTTTGCTCTGTAAATATGTTCAATTCAAGTTCAATTAAATTTGTGTTCTATGCCTTTGTGTTCAATTTTGTGTTGAATAAAATGCTTTGTAAATATGTTCAATAAAATGTCGACAACATATCACGTGTCTGTTGTTTGTGACGTCATGTGACATCATATGACGTCATGCTATTCTGATTGGTTGGAAAATGGTATCGCCCCAACACATTAGACTCGTCCCGTCCCGAGCTATAAATAGGAGTGTCAAGGCCCAAAGAAGTCACAAGCAAAATGGATCGACCTCAAACAGATCGTAGATTTTGCGCCACATGTGGAGGGTATCACCCCATGTTTAAGGGTAATCGGCCAGAAGCAGATTATCTAGTCTGTTTCTGGTGTGGGACAGAGATTGGGAACACCGACCATAGACGACACAAGCATCTTGTCAAATGCTCGAAGAGACTGAATCGGTGGCATCAGCCGAAGTGCTCTTGTTAGACAAACGGCCCTTTTCAGGGCCAACCAACGGCCCTTGTCAGGGCCAACTTAATCAATGGAAAAGAGTTGTTTCCCCTTCCCTCCCTCTCTTCCCCTTTCTTCTTCTTCTTCTTCTTCTTTCTTTTCCCGCGCGCGCCCCTCTCTCCGTACATGCAATCCCAAGGTCACGCACGTGCAAGGTCACGCACGTGCAGGGGGTCACGCAAGGGGTCACGCACGTGCCAGGGGGTCATCCAGTGCAAGGTCACGTGCACGCGCATGCACGCGTGTGCGCACGTGCGTCCCTGAACAAGCGGTACAACTACTTAGACAATTAAACAAACATTATGTAAGATTTAGATAAAGAACTAGCCATTGTTGCTATAATAGGTCGAAAGTAGATAATGTAAAATGAATAATTTGAAAATTTCATTCAAATTACTCTATTGCAAGCAAAGATATTAGCCTTTGAATGTTTGACAGACGTGTGCGATAATTTCAACTACCGTCCTGGTAGATCAAAACTAAGTTTCGTTCCTCCATATTTGATTAAATCAAAGTATCACTGAACCGTTTTAATCTATTTAATATCGGAGAGAACTGAAGCAATCGAGAGTTGATTATGGCCTGATATAAGTTAATTAATGTTTAGTTAATAATTTAGATAACATTTCAGACCTAAAGAAAGACTTGTAATAGACAGATTTAGCTCTTGCACAATGCATGTTTAGGTAAATATACATTTAAACATATATTAATTGTTCCTATATACAGTAAGTATATGACATCTAGTCAAGTAATAATATAAAGATTATCATATAAATATGATGAATATATGCATGTAATACATAAATGATATGGTCACAATTTCATTTTATTGACTTTTCTTGTGATTTATCCATTATACATGTATTATGTAGAATTCTTGTGCTATAATGAGTTTTAAACTTAGTTGGATTGTATCGCGAACGTTTTCGTTACTTAATAGCTTCAAAGAATCCCGAGTTAGTACCATGTTCAAATTGAACATATAAATGTATATATTGTTTGCATTATACAAAATCCAAATGCAAAGTAATGCTAAACTATTGATGTTATACGATTTTAACTAAGATGAAGACAGTTTACGGTCATGACATGTACTTATTAATGTAGTCTTAAATTGACTATTAGTAATACACAATATGGTAAAGTTATTTGATATACACGTTTCGGAAGACTGCAAAATACAACTATTAAATTTATGAAAGGCCAAACAATGGTTAAATTGTTATTGAAAATACTGGGCAGGTTACATATAAGAGACAATGAAAAACGTTATTATTCACAATAGATTTTATATATTATTATAATCTATTATATGGTATCTTGGACTTTACTTAAAGACATGTTTAAGTATCATTTACGGCAGATTTAGGAGTAGAGGTAGCTGGAAACAGACCGACGTCTAACAAAGATTGTTGTCTTAAGGTTGTATTTGGCCCGACAGAATTTAGGACACATCCAATTTGTTCACTTGCTGTTGGGTTGATGACATTTGTGGCTATGTTGACCTCTGACCTATTTCTATCTTCTGATGGACTGACTACTGTTTCTTGACGGGTCCTTTGTATATAATCACGATTGTTGTTTTGATTAGTAGCAATCAGACTTTGGAGATCAATTTCTGAGTTTATAACCGTGTTGTTGCCAATAGCAGCTGGACATAGATACGGCCATCGTATGTCCAGCAATCAGTAATATGCTTTGATTTTAACAGATCTCTAGTCTTCTTGTACAACAGCGATCGTTTATGAGTTAATGCTTCGTTAACAAATATTTTAGAACTACGTCCTTCGTTGAAGGGTTTTAATTTACGTTTGTTACCAAAAACAGCGGCCCTGTCACGATAGCTGATAAATCGGACAATGATATTCCTGGTTTTATTAGGAACTCGCTTTCCAACTCGGTGGCTGCGTCCAATTTGGTTTATTGTAATTTGTGGATAATCACCACCCAGGATTTTATTATTAATTAGGTCTAATACCAAGTGGTCCGTATTTTCTGTGTTGTTTTCTATCAGTCCAGAGAATTTGAGACACGTCCTTCTTGAGTATTGCTCAAGATCGTCTATTCGTTCTTCTAATACGTTCCCTAATATTTATAAGTTTAACCAGTTGTTTAATACTTCAAATATCATCACTTTGGAAAAACTATGTAAATTTATAAAACTTATAAATGTGAAAGTGAGTCCTCCTAGATAATCTTTTAGTATTGTTCGTACATGCATGTAAATATATATTTGATATTATATTTCTATGTTTTCTCTATAACTGTGTATTATAGTTTACGAGAATCAAGTCCAAGTTCAAGTTCTAGTGATGAAATCTTTTCAATCAATCGCGTTGTTAGAGTGGGCTGGATGAGGGTGGCCAATTTATTTACTATTGCGTCCCTTTTTAAGAGTTCAACTAAAAAATATCGTATGGATTCATCATCCTTTATCACCCTATCCAAGAAATTAGTTGCACTACTATTGGCGGAATTTGTACTTGAATGGTCTTGTCTTTGTCGTTTTTTTCTGTCTTTACACATTATGTGTAGACGCTTGCTTGTGTTAACAAGCTAAATGATACTCACAAAAACTCAGGTGTGCTGAATTCAAACTGTATATATTCAGAAAAGTTGATATATTAAATAATCTGGTATATATAGTTGTGAAATATATGTATAATCCGTGTCACTGAGGTGTAATAATCATCCTACCTATTTTCTAGAAGTTGTCCTAATGTTATCACTGAACTTTTTGGAAGAACTCTCCCTGACTATCTACTCAACCTCTCTAGTCCGCCATCTTTGTGTACTCTTACAGTGACAACTTAAAATAAATTGACTACAATGGTTAAAACTAAACTCTGGGTTGTTATATTATCGCAGAATATACTCTAGCATAACTCTGTATGATTTGTTTTCTCAATCCTAAATGCAAAACTGATATGACCAAAGTCTACTACTTTCCCTAACTTTGCACAAATGCAGCCAAAGTAGATGAAACAATTTAACTATCGTTTTACATAATGCATATAATAATAGGATGGAAGAATACAGAATAATTACAATTAATTTACCACAAAATCCTAAATATTATAACAGATATGGTTGTAAATAGAAAATAAACAAACATCTTTTGATAAACTTTGACAAAGATAGGTTGCCAGGCAATGAAACATACGCCCACAACAGCTAAGTCGTCCGGGCAGTCAACAAGGATTGTCGCATATTGTTTCTTTTGTCAGTAAGGAGAACATTTACAACACATGATAATCTTATTACGAGTAATAGCCCATTAAGTAATTATCAGAAATGATTAGAATAGTTTTGATTGTTTGTCTCAAGGCCTTCGTCCACAAGATATTTCAAAGTGATCAAGTGCCATAACTCTGGCAGAAATTATCAGATATCACTGAAAATCAAATAGGATTCTTCGTCTCATGACCCTAAACACTGTGTACAAATTTAAAGTCAATTGGATATTAACTTTAGCCTTTAGGGCGTTCACTGGGTTTTTCAAAGTGATCAAGGGTCATAACTCTGGCAGTAATTATCGGATATCGCTGAAAATAAATAGGCTTTTTTGTATCATGACCGTAAACAGTGTGTATAAATTTAAAGTCAATCGGATATTAACATTAGATTTTTCAAAGTGATCAAGGGTCATAACTCTGGCAGTGATTGTCAGATATTGCTGAAAATCAATAGGCTTCTTCGTTGCATGACCTTAAACACCGTGTATAAATTTAAAGTCAATCGGATATAAACTTTAGCCTATAGAGTGTTCACAAGATTTTTCAAAGTGATCAAGGGTCATAACTCTGGTAGTAATTATCGGATATCGCTGAAAATCAATAGGCTTTTTCTTCTCGTGACCTTAAACACTTTGTATAAATTTAAAGTCAATCGGATATTAACTTTAGCCTCTAGAGAATTCACAAGATTTTTCAAAGTGATCAAGGGTCATAACTCTGGTAGTAATTATCGGATATCGCTGAAAATCAATAGGCTTCTTCGTCTCATGACCTTAAACACCGTGTATAAATCTAACTTTAGTCTCTAGAGCGTTCACAAGAAATTGTGGACGACGGACAGACAGACGGACGGAAAGGGCGACGACAATATACAACCACATTTCCATGTGGGCGTATAAAAACGGATTTGTTGACATCATGTGACCATAAGAACTTCCGAGAAGAAAATCTCAGTGGCAGGCTACTCTAGGACACAATTTACAAACAAATTCTACCATTTTGACAAGTGACAATGGCAATTTATGATTGATTTAGGGAAACAATACTGTAATTAACTAGACCTGCATGCAGGAATGACGGGTTTCACTGGTGCCACGTTAGCCTTAAACATGTCACTTCCGGTGCCAAGTTACCCTTGAACATATGTCACTTCCGGTACCAACGAAACCACTACACAGGTTTCCAAATTAACATTGCACACAAATAAAATGGACGCAGAATCAACCAAATCCAGCAATATCAATTCATTTTATACATTTGTTACTTGTAAATGATCTTGACAAAATTAAATTACTTCCGGTGTTAATGAAAATGTTCAATTAGTCTTATGAAATCAGAAATGGCATACGATATCATATAGTGAAAATTTTATGTAAATGGAATAATAATTGCCACTTTTAAAGACAAAAAAAACTTGAAAAGTGACTTGAAGAAAATCGTCTATTTCTCTGCAACCGTACAAGTTAGAAACCATTGTGTGGTATCTGTATGATCGTATGGGTTCATTTTATTTGTTGATTGGCATTAAATATCATAATTTGAAAAATATTACAAATAATACTCATTTGAATAAAATATCTGTTTTGAAGGCTAAAAATACAGTTTTTGCCAAAATGACGTTACTTCCGGTGATAAGGAAAATTTTAAATTACTTGTATGAAATCCCAATGACATTATGTATAACATGGTGTAACGTTTATGAAAATCGAATAATAATTGACACTTTTATGGCCCCAAAACCTTCAAAAGTGACCTATAGAAAACCGTCTATTTCTCGGCAACCGAACAAGTTAGAAACAATTTTATGATATCTATATGACCATACGAGTTGTGTTTATATGTGAATTTAAACCAAAAGTTAAAATTATTAATACATATTAAGTAATTCTTGGTTGAATAAAACATTGATTTAAAAAGTTTAAAATGCAGTTTTTGACAAAATGACGTCACTTTTAAATTGTAATCAACTTGATATGACGCTACATGGTTTTTGAATCAAATGATGTCACTTTTATAAAAATCCAATAATAATTGACTATTTTACAGGCAAAATAACGAAAACAGTGACTTATGCAGAACTGCCCATTTCTTGGCAACTGCTTATATTACAAACTAATTACAACATACATTTTCTTCGTTTGGATTATAGCTACATGTTTATAAAAGTTACGAAGAAATATTTTAAAATCTGAAAAGCCTGAATGGGTTGTAAATAGGTCAATTTTACACCATTTTTAGCGTCTTAATCGAATTTGCTCAAAAATGAAATCGAAATTTTAAAAAATGCTTCCGACATTTTTTGCGCCTTGAAAGGGCACACTCTTTGATTCATATAATTTTTCAAAAAAATAATATTTATTTTCGAAAAATGGTACCTAACTGTCAAAATTGTAGTTTTGGGTAAAATTATGCCACTTCCCGTGCTGACAGATAACACTTTTGGTAATAAAAAAAATGACAATTGAGACAACGAAGCATATGAACTTTGTTTTATACAAATCGAACAATACAAAATTAATCTAGGACTGAAAAACTGAATTAGCCAATGGCGGCCAAGGAAAATTACTGAGACAAAAATTTTACCATTTTTGCGCTAGTCAGATGACTCTTTAATTCTGTGCACAACACGACTAAAAAATATTTATAAATAAAAAAGTTTTTTGTAAAATTTTAAATTTTCGAAATTTGGTGCCTAATATCTTCGAAGATTTTCCGAAAATCAAAAATCGAAAGTAGCGTAGCTATGTGCCCTGTCTCCGACTATGCCAAAATGTATCGAAAGTTAAAATTCAATGATATATATGTTAAATTACTGCAATATTTTCAAAAACGATAACTTCGGTGATTTCGCATTGTCGCAGAACGTTCAAAATAGCTTTATCCTCTAAGTCACACCCAATTTCCCAGTAAAACCGAAGAAATCGTAACGATGTGACACGTAGTTGCTGAGATCTATTCAAATTGGAATCTGAATAATAATAATAATAATAACTAGACCTGCAGACCTGCAGTGCTGAATCGGCTTTCATGAATCAGACAGGAAGTGCGTCATACAATAGCCGATCCATCGAGCTACCAAACGATACTGTAGTTGTTATGATTCAGTGACACCCTCTATCAGATTTGTAAGTAATATTTGCTTGCGAATACACCGGTCTAAATTGTAAAATCTGGCAAAATTACTTCACTTCTGGTGCCAAAAGAAATCATTATCGGTAACAAATAAGTTGAGAATTCGCAATTGAGAATTGTTTTATACACACCAGGCAATAAATAATAAACTTGGAACCCATAAACTGAAATTAAAAAGGTAAAAAACTTAAAGGGAGACAAACTATATCTCAAATTAACCGGCACTACCGAGATGAGAGAAATGGGGTTTAACGTCGACTAGACACAAACTATGTCATTTCGGGACTCGCATGGTTTAATTTTATATCAATAATTCCTGTGTAAAATATCATCAAAAAATATTCATAAATAAAAAAGGTTTTCGTAAAAGAATTCATTTTTTTCAAAATATCGGACTACTTCCGGTTTTACGATCGTTGTTGTGATAGCTTTACGAAGTTCTTTGGATACTTAACTTTACGTACCAGAAGTATCAGAAACATCCATTGAGTAGTTTTGGAAAAAAAGATAAATAAAAGAGCGTTTCCAAAAATTTAACGATTTTTCAATTTTTTTCAAAGTTTGAGGCCATTTTTGGACCATTTATATTATTTTAACGCTTTTCATTTTGGATTCACTATATAGACAACCGATAGGACTTTGAGCAAGAAAAATTTAAGAAAAATCTGTGGCGTCGTTTTCGAGAAAAGGGCGTCTCAGAATGTTAAAAAAATAGGAAAATACTAGATTTTTGGCATACAATAATGTTTTTTCCTTACCATCGAAATCGTATTATTTAGATACCATATGGTGGTCCATTAATAGGGATATCCAGCGACACTTTAGTTCTTTTGGTCCGCTATTACCTAAAGGAGAAATCCAGTTTTTTGCAAGTGCGACAATGTTTTTAACCATTTTTTTTCATTTTTTGAATACTTCCGATATGGTTACTATTGTCGGAATAGTTTTAATAGTCGGTTTGGGCACTAAAATAGCCACAGGGCTCTGTAATGATATATTACATTATCCGATCAGATAAAATCCCCCTGAGAAATCCTATGTTCAAAAGTGCCAAAAATGCAAAAAAATTAAAATATCGAAAATTAAATTTCAATAACTACATACATATTATACATTCTGTTTTCTCACGGCAGCGATTTTAAAATAATCTACCATCGTGTGCCGTCAAAACGACTCGAGATACATTTTTGTTAGAAGAGTATTGTGGTTCTAATTTAGAATTTGTTTCATAATGTACGGTCGTTCTATTTTCTCGCGGCAGCGATTTAATGCCCTCTACCATGTACGGTCGTTATATTTTCTCGCGGCAGCGATTTAATACCCTCTACCATGTGTGCAGTCCAAACGATTCGAGATACATTTTCGTCCGAAGAGTACTGTGGTTCGAATTTCCCCGCGTAAAAGAGTATAGGAGTAAAACGATGTGGTCACGCAAAATATATCATAAACGTCAAACATGATTGAAACGACATTTGTAAATGACGAGAAGGGTCACCTAACTATCTATGTGTATCGCAAGTGTAGTGTCGTTTATAGCTGTCATTAATCAATCAGACTAAAGTTGCACAGAGACTGGGTCATAAATTAATTCTTAAAAGAATGTTGATTAGGTAATCATCTTTTTTTACCCCGGCCAGATCAATTAGCTTTGATCACCGATGTCTTTGTAATAAAGTAGCCTCGTATTATTTGTTGATTGGTGTTTAAACATCTAGATATAAATCATTCGATGGATATAAGTTTGTGATAAGATAAGGTTAAATTGTCTAACATCATTTAACTTTTTAAAGAATAAAGGTATTTTACAATTAAATTAGTGTATTTGATATTCATTATTACAAAAACATCGGTGAGCATAGCTAATTGATCTGGCCGGCGTAAAAAAAATGATGACTACGCTTCTAAATTAGAACCACAATACTCTTCTGACGAAAATGTATCTCGTATCGTTTTGACTGCACACGATGGTAGAGTGTATTAAAATCGTTGCCGTGAGATAACAGAACGACAGTACATAATGAAACAAATTGTAAATTAGAACAACAATACTCTTCTGGTGAGAATGTATCTCGAATCGTTTTGACTGCACACGATGGTAGATTGTATTAAAATCGCTGCCGTGGAAAAACAGAACGACCGTGCATTATGAAACAAATTTTAAATTGGAGCTTGAATTAAAATGAATTACAAAACATATTATCCCGTAGTCAATTGTTTTATTTAATTAAGGAATCAGTCAGGCGTTAATGAATACACACGCCGGGTGTATATAGGTAATTAAGGAATAAACATTCCAAATATGCATTCGGTCACTGTGACGTCACTGGCGTCTGAGGGGATTAAGAGTGTTTTCGATAACTGGCAAAGTCGTTTTTACGGGATACGACTTTGAGTGAAGATAGCTAAATTAATTTTAGTCGGATTAATGTGAATTTGCCGTAAAGTGGATAAAATAACCATGGCTATCAATCTAGAAAAAAAATTGAGGCCATTTGATGTGCTCTTTAAGTTTTCGAGCTACAGGCATCCAAAAACGCTCCAAATCAGAAAATACTTGCCTGCTCATCGTATCCGTACGAATTGGGTACCATACGATAGCACAATCCTAGTGCAATCCAATGGTACCCTAATTTGTCTAATCCATTGATATCGGACGGAGAAATCGCGTTTTTCCCCAAAATACCCATTTTTTGCATTTTTTTCAAAATATCGGATTATTGTTGAAATTGCTTTATTCCTTGCAATGGTCATTTGGCTTCATGCCTCAGAAGTTTCAGAAACGTCAATTCTGCCATAAAACGAAACCCGAGCTCACAAAATGGGTAGAAAATTCGAAAAAAATCGAAAAATAAAGGGCGATAACTCGGAATGAAACTTATATTTCTGGAATCGGATGGTTTTCAGGTATCCAAAAATGTAGGTCAAATTTGAAAAATAACAAAATTGTCTCTCAAACCACATTTTTCATTTTTCGATCGCAAGAAGTCAGCGATGAAGTTTCGAAATATCGAAATTTTCAACTGCTATCGTCCGAGAAAAGACTCAGGGTTTCCGAAAATGTCATTTGTATGAAAATAGGTACAGAATTGACGAATCTACGGCCGTTTTTTAATTTTTTGACACAGCACAAAATTCGACCACTTCCGGTCTGCGCAGAAGTTTCAATAATAGTTTATCAAGTAGCCAACACATGGTTTCCCAATAGAGAATTAGGTCCCAGATCGGTATCTGTTACAGGCACTGAAAAATAGACTCCGGCGAAAAAAAAAAATAATAACTAGACCTGCATAGCAGTGCTGAATCGGCTTTCAGGGTCCTTCATATCATTGCCATGCTTTTAAATTTACCTTTATACTCTAAACGACCGATAGGACTCGAGGTAACAGAAGTTTATGAAGAGAAATAGTAGTAGTTTTCGAGATAAACGGGTCTGAATGGGCTCCAAAAAAAAAAAAAGAAGGAAATACTACATTTTCGGCATCTCATAATCTATTGCCTAACCATCGAATTTGTATTCTGATATCATATAAAAGCCCAAAAAGGAAAATACTAGATCTTCAGCGTGCCGTAATATTTGTGATTGAACAAGCCATCCTGAGTCGGATTGCAAAATAAGTGAAAATATTGATGAGATTTTCTCAAAAATGAGTCTATAAATATACTATCTATCGACACAAAAGGTCAAAATAGCAATAAAAGATTTTAGAACACCTTTATTTCAACGTTTTGTAAGAGTACCGTATTCTTAAAGACCACATCAAATGATTCAGAATTTTTTTACGTACGGGTACTCAATAGTTACAAAATCCAATTTACGGCAAGATCAAACTAATCTGATTAAAATTAATTCAGATATTTACGTTTTAGTATCCGACTGCCAAAAACGGTTTTCAAATTTTCAATTCCAACCTTAATCCGGTTGATTGGCTAGTGACGTCACAGGCACTACACATAGTATACACATCATCTATACAATATATCACTGTATATACACACACCCAGTTAACACGTGTGTATTTGTCGGTCCAATAAACATTTGACTGCCGTAATCATTAACGCGTAATTATTTACATGTAAGCTACATATCACTATATCAGTCAAAGCATTTTCAAAAGCCGACCTTTCTCGTCTTGAGTTGTAATAGATTATATATATTTTTGACAAGAATATTACCGAGTGTATTTCAAGATGCCATATTACCGTTGTGTTATTGAAAGTTGTGGAAATTCCAGCAAGGGAAATGGGAATAATGTACCGGCGTTTCATAAATTTCCCAAGGATGAAATCGTACGGAAAGATTGGAATGCGTTTGTAAACAATTCAAATCCCGATTGGCAACCTACAGTGATATGCAGTGAACATTTTACGAACGATTGCTTAATTACCTATACACACCCGGCGTGTGTATTTATTAACGCCTGGCTGATTCCTTAACCCCCCTAATTAAATAAAACAATTGACTACGGAATAATTTGTTTTGTAATACATTTTAATTCAAGATCCATTTTAAAATTTGTTTCATTATGTACGGCCGTTCTGTTTTCTCACGACAGCGGTTTTAATACAATCTACCATCGTGTGCAGTCCAAACGATTCGATATACATTTTCGTCAGTATTGTGGTTCAAATTTAAAAGGGTAATTATCATTTTTTGTTACACCGGCCAGATCAATTTGTAATAATGAATATCAAATACACTTGATCAAATTCCAGGTGCCGTTTGGTGAGTGATTAAACTGTCTATTTAATTGTAAAATATTTGTATTCTTTATAAAAAAAAAGAAGTTAAATGATGTTAGACATTATAACCTTATCTTATCACAAACGTATATCCATCGAATGACTACGGAATAATTTGTTTTGTAATACATTTTAATTCAAGATCCATTTTAAAATTTGTTTCATTATGTACGGCCGTTCTATTTAGATGTTGTTTAAACACCAATCAACAAATAATACGAGGCTACTACTTTATTACAAAATTACAAAAACATCGGTAAGCAAAGAAAAAGATAGTTACCTAATCAGCATTCTAAATTACTTTATGACCCAATCACTGTTCAAATTTAGTCTGATTGATTAATGACAGGTATTAACAACACTACACATAGATAGTTAGGTGACCCTTTTCAATCTGTTAATTCTAACGTATATTGAGATATTTTTTCGTATTTCATTTTTGCGGTCTATTTCAGAGTAATAAAGTCAAATTCGCAAGCAGAAAGAAAGGTGCCGTCATTTACAAATCGCGTTTCAATCATGTTTGACGTTTATGATATATTTTGCGTGACCACATCTTTTAACTCCTATACTCTTTTACTCGGCCACAATACTCTTCTGACGAAAATGTATCTCGAAAAGTTGGGAGTATATGACATCGCTGCCGTGAGAAAATGAACGACCGTACATTATGAAACAAATTCTAAATTAGAACGACGATACTCTTCTGACAAAAATGTATCTCGAATCGTTTGGACTGCACGCGATGGTAGATTGTATTAAAATCGCTGCCGTGAGTAAACGGCCGTACATAATGAAACAGATTCTAAATTCGAACAATAAACTTCTCACGAAAATGTATCTCGAATCGTTTAGACCGTACACGATGGTAGAGTTTATTAAAATCGCTTCCGTGAGAAAACAGAACGACCGTACATTATGAAACAAATTCTAAATTGGACCTTGAATTAAAATGAATTATAAAACAAATTATTCCGTAGTCAATTGTTTTATTTGATTAGGGGGATTAAGGAATCAGTCAGGCGTTAATGAATACTCACGCCGGCTGTATATAGGTAATAAAGGAATAAACATTCTGAATATGCATTCGGTCACTGTGACGTCACTGGCGTCTGAGGGGATTAAGAGTGTTTTCAATATTTGGCAAAGTCGTTTTTACGGGAGGTCTATTTTTACGACTTTGAATGAAGATAGCTGAATTAATTTTAGTCGGATTGATGTGAATTTGCCGTAAAGTGGATAAAATAACCACGGACTGCTCACATAGAGAAATTTTCAGGGACATTTTATGTGCACTTTAAATCTGTCCTTTTCTTAAAATTCTCGGCGAAATTAGTTATGTTCCTTCGCTCGCTATGGAACGACATGTCATTCCTCTTGCATAATAATTGGCATCGTTGTAAAACGGAGAATCTCCAGATATCAAATATTATCAAAATATTATCGCTGAATTGATTTTGAACGGACAAGCTCGAGTTTTAAAACCCCTAGAAAATATAAACAAACACCATGTGTTTCTTCTTTGATTGGCATTTAGTAATTGAACATATTAACACAAGGTACAATTTTATGGATACACAATTACTGAGTTTGGTACTAAAGACGAGAGCATCCTCGTCGAAACGTCGCTTAGTATCAAACTCAGTAATTGTGTATCCATAAAATTGTACCTTGTGTTAAACACCATGTGGCCATGCTGTCTACACAACTCGTTTGCTGATTGGCCCAGACATCGCGTGCAAAGCATTATGGTTACGAGGATGGCTGAGCGGGCGATAAATATTTGGTTTAGGCAATTATGTTTTTGGGTTACCTGCATGAGATTCACTCTGATAAGTGACAGAAAAAAATTAATTCTGATCGTATATAGATTGCCGTTGAGTGTTAATCAAAACCATGTAGCTGATTATGCAAATTAATCGGCAAGTGGTGTGTCGTTGAGTAATACTAATCAACTGTCACGGGTCAATGATAAAGCCGAATAATATCTCATACGAATAATATCTCATACCATCTTTAAAAAATAATTTATAGGCCTTAAATGGAAATAAAAATGGCCAATAATTATTCTTTTTAAAGGGAATTTTATCGATGGCTGAATTCTGTTAACTGTCGCTTCTTGATACGGCATGTAAGATAAGGAATACGTATTGGATATCATTGTTTAAAATGTTCTTATCACCATGGGTCGAAAAAATGAGAACGACCGTAAACAGTGTGTATAAATTTAAAGTCAATCGGATATTAACATTAGATTTTTCAAAGTGATCAAGGGTCATAACTCTGGCAGTGATTGTCAGATATTGCTGAAAATCAACAGGCTTCTTCGTTGCATGACCTTAAACACCGTGTATAAATTTAAAGTCAATCGGATATTAACTTTAGCCTATAGAGTGTTCACAAGATTTTTCAAAGTGATCAAGGGTCATAACTCTGGTAGTAATTATCGGATATCGCTGAAAATCAATAGGCTTTTTCTTCTCATGACCTTAAACACTTTGTATAAATTTAAAGTCAATCGGACATTTACTTTAGCCTCTAGAGAATTCACAAGATTTTTCAAAGTGATCAAGGGTCATAACTCTGGTAGTAATTATCGGATATCGCTGAAAATCAATAGGCTTCTTCGTCTCATGACCTTAAACACCGTGTATAAATCTAACTTTAGTCTCTAGAGCGTTCACAAGAAATTGTGGACGACGGACAGACGGACGGAAAGGGCGACGACAATATACAACCACATTTCCATGTGGGCGTATAAAAACGGATTTGTTGACATCATGTGACCATAAGAACTTCCGAGAAGAAAATCTCAGTGGCAGGCTACTCTAGGACACAATTTACAAACAAATTCTACCATTTTGACAATTGACAATGGCAATTTATGATTGATTTAGGGAAACAATACTGTAATTAACTAGACCTGCATGCAGGAATGACGGGTTTCACTGGTGCCAAGTTAGCCTTAAACATGTCACTTCCGGTGCCAAGTTACCCTTGAACATATGTCACTTCCAGTACCAACGAAACCACTAAACAGGTTTCCAAATTAACATTGCACACAAATAAAATGGACGCAGAATCAACCAAATCCAGCAATATCAATTCATTTTATACATTTGTTACTTGTAAATGATCTTGACAAAATTAAATTACTTCCGGTTTTAATGAAAATGTTCAATTAGTCTTATGAAATCAGAAATGGCATACGATATCATATAGTGAAAATTTTATGTAAATGGAATAATAATTGCCACTTTTAAAGACAAAAAAAACTTGAAAAGTGACTTGTAGAAAATCGTCTATTTCTCTGCAACCGTACAAGTTAGAAACCATTGTGTGGTATCTGTATGATCGTATGGGTTCATTCTATTTGTTGATTGGCATTAAAGATCATAATTTGAAAAAGATTTCAAAACAGACTCATTGGAATAAAATATCTGTTTTGAAGGCTAAAAATACAGTTTTTGCCAAAATGACGTTACTTCCGGTGATAAGGAAAATTTTAAATTACTTGTATGAAATCCCAATGACATTATGTATAACATGGTGTAACGTTTATGAAAATCGAATAATAATTGACACTTTTATGGCCCAAAAACCTTCAAAAGTGACCTGTAGAAAACCGTCTATTTCTCGGCAACCGAACAAGTTAGAAACAATTTTATGATATCTATATGACCATACGAGTTGTGTTTATATGTGAATTTAAACCAAAAGTTAAAATTATTAATACATATTAAGTAATTCTTGGTTGAATAAAACATTGATTTAAAAAGTTTAAAATGCAGTTTTTGACAAAATGACGTCACTTTCGGTGTCAATTTTAAATTGTAATCAACTTGATATGACGCTACATGCTTTTTGAATCAAATGATGTCACTTTTATAAAAATCCAATAATAATTGACTATTTTACAGGCAAAATAACGAAAACAGTGACTTATGCAGAACTGCCCATTTCTTGGCAACTGCTTATATTACAAACTAATTATAACATACATTTTCTTCGTTTGGATTATAGCTACATGTTTATAAAAGTTACGAAGAAATATTTTAAAATCTGAAAAGCCTGAATGGGTTGTAAATAGGTCAATTTTACTCCATTTTTAGCGTCTTAATCGAATTTGCTCAAAAATGAAATCGAAATTTAAAAAAATGCTTCCGACATTTTTTGCGCCTTGAAAGGGCACACTCTTTGATTCATATAATTTTTCAAAAAAATAATATTTATTTTCGAAAAATGGTACCTAATGAAACAAATTCTAAATTAGAACCCCCAAAACTCTTCTGACGAAAATGTATCTCGAATCGTTTCGACTGCACACGATAGTAGATTGTATTAAAATCGCTGCCGTGGAAAAACAGAACGACCGTGCATTATGAAACAAATTTTAAATTGGAGCTTGAATTAAAATGAATTACAAAACATATTATCCCGTAGTCAATTGTTTTATTTAATTAGGGGGATTAAGGAATCAGTGAGGCGTTAATGAATACAGGTAATTAAGGTAATTAAGGAATAAACATTCCAAATATGCATTCGGTCACTGTGACGTCACTGGCGTCTGAGGGGATTAAGAGTGTTTTCGATAACTGGCAAAGTCGTTTTTACGGGATACGACTTTGAGTGAAGATAGCTAAATTAATTTTAGTCGGATTAATGTGAATTTGCCGTAAAGTGGATAAAATAACCATGGCTATCAATCTAGAAAAAACATTGAGGCCATTTGATGTGCTCTTTAAGTTTTCGAGCTACAGGCATCCAAAAACGCTCCAAATCAGAAAATACTTGATTTTCAGCGTGCCATATTTTGCTGCCTGCTCATCGTATCCGTACGAATTGGGTATCATACGATAGCAAAATCCTAGTGCAATCCAATGGTACCCTAATTTGTCTACTCCATTGATATCGGACGGAGAAATCGCGTTTTTCCCCAAAATACCCATTTTTTGCATTTTTTTCAAAATATCGGACATTATTTCGACCACTTCCGGTGTACGGATTATTGTTGAAATTGCTTTATTCCTTGCAATGGTCATTTGGCTTCATGCCTCAGATGTTTCAGAAACGTCAATTCTGCCATAAAACGAAACCCGAGCTCACAAAATGGGTAGAAAATTCGAAAAAAATCGAAAAATAAAGGGCGATAACTCGGAATGAAATTTATATTTCTGGAATAGGATGGTTTTCAGGTATCCAAAAATGTAGGTCAAATTTGAAAATTTTGAAAAATAACAAAAATTGTCTCTCAAACCACATTTTTCATTTTTCGGTCGGTAGAAGTCAGCGATGAAGTTTCGAAATATCGAAATTTTCAACTGCTATCGTCCGAGAAAAGACTCAGGGTTTCCGAAAATGTCATTTGTATGAAAATAGGTACAGAATTGACGAATCTACGGCCGGTTTTTAATTTTTTGACACAGCACAATCAGTCAGGCGTTAATGAATACACACGCCGGCTGTATATAGGTATTTAAGGAATAAACATTCTGAATATGCATTCGGTCACTGTGACGTCACTGGCGTCTGAGGGGATTAAGAGTGTTTTCAATATTTGGCAAAGTCGTTTTTACGGGAGGTCTATTTTTACGACTTTGAATGAAGATAGCTGAATTAATTTTAGTCGGATTGATGTGAATTTGCCGTAAAGTGGATAAAATAACCACGGACTGCTCACATAGAGAAATTTTCAGGGACATTGTATGTGCACTTTAAATCTGTCCTTTTCTTAAAATTCTCGGCGAAATTAGTTATGTTCCTTCGCTCGCTATGGAACGACATGTCTTTCCTCTTGCATAATAATTGGCATCGTTGTAAAACGGAGAATCTCCAGATATCAAATATTATCAAAATATTATCGCTGAATTGATTTTGAACGGACAAGCTCGAGTTTTAAAACCCCTAGAAAATATAAACAAACACCATGTGTTTCTTCTTTGATTGGCATTTAGTAATTGAACATATTAACACAAGGTACAATTTTATGGATACACAATTACTGAGTTTGATACTAAAGACGAGAGCATCCTCGTCGAAACGTCGCTTAGTATCAAACTCAGTAATTGTGTATCCATAAAATTGTACCTTGTGTTAAACACCATGTGGCCATGCTGTCTACACAACTCGTTTGCTGATTGGCCCAGACATCGCGTGCAAAGCATTATGGTTACGAGGATGGCTGATCGGGCGATAAATATTTGGTTTAGGCAATTATGTTTTTGGGTTACCTGCATGAGATTCACTCTGATAAGTGACAGAAAAAAATTAATTCTGATCGTATATAGATTGCCGTTGAGTGTTAATCAAAACCATGTAGCTGATTATGCAAATTAATCGGCAAGTGGTGTGTCGTTGAGTAATACTAATCAACTGTCACGGGTCAATGATAAAGCCGAATAATATCTCATACGAATAATATCTCATACCATCTTTAAAAAATAATTTATAGGCCTTAAATGGAAATAAAAATGGCCAATAATTTTCTTTTTAAAGGGAATTTTATCGATGGCTGAATTCTGTTAACTGTCGCTTCTTGATACGGCATGTAAGATAAGGAATACGTATTGGATATCATTGTTTAAAATGTTCTTATCACCATGGGTCGAAAAAATGAGAACGACCGTAAACAGTGTGTATAAATTTAAAGTCAATCGGATATTAACATTAGATTTTTCAAAGTGATCAAGGGTCATAACTCTGGCAGTGATTGTCAGATATTGCTGAAAATCAACAGGCTTCTTCGTTGCATGACCTTAAACACCGTTTAGCCTATAGAGTGTTCACAAGATTTTTCAGAGTGATCAATGGTCATAACTCTGGTAGTAATTATCGGATATCGCTGAAAATTAATAGGCTTTTTCTTCTCATGACCTTAAACACTTTGTATAAATTTAAAGTCAATCGGATATTAACTTTAGCCTCTAGAGAATTCACAAGATTTTTCAAAGTGATCAAGGGTCATAACTCTGGTAGTAATTATCGGATATCGCTGAAAATCAATAGGCTTCTTCGTCTCATGACCTTAAACACCGTGTATAAATCTAACTTTAGTCTCTAGAGCGTTCACAAGAAATTGTGGACGACGGACAGACAGACGGACGGAAAGGGCGACGACAATTTACAACCACATTTCCATGTGGGCGTATAAAAACGGATTTGTTGACATCATGTGACCATAAGAACTTCCGAGAAGAAAATCTCAGTGGCAGGCTACTCTAGGACACAATTTACAAACAAATTCTACCATTTTGACAAGTGACAATGGCAATTTATGATTGATTTAGGGAAACAATACTGTAATTAACTAGACCTGCATGCAGGAATGACGGGTTTCACTGGTGCCACGTTAGCCTTAAACATGTCACTTCCGGTGCCAAGTTACCCTTGAACATATGTCACTTCCGGTACCAACGAAACCACTAAACAGGTTTCCAAATTAACATTGCACACAAATAAAATGGACGCAGAATCAACCAAATCCAGCAATATCAATTCATTTTATATATTTGTTACTTGTAAATGATCTTGACAAAATTAAATTACTTCCGGTGTTAATGAAAATGTTCAATTAGTCTTATGAAATCAGAAATGGCATACGATATCATATAGTGAAAATTTTATGTAAATGGAATAATAATTGCCACTTTTAAAGACAAAAAAAACTTGAAAAGTGACTTGTAGAAAATCGTCTATTTCTCTGCAACCGTACAAGTTAGAAACCATTGTGTGGTATCTGTATGATCCTATGGGTTCATTCTATTTGTTGATTGGCATTAAAGATCATAATTTGAAAAAGATTTCAAAACAGACTCATTGGAATAAAATATCTGTTTTGAAGGCTAAAAATACAGTTTTTGCCAAAATGGCGTTACTTCCGGTGATAAGGAAAATTTTAAATTACTTGTATGAAATCCCAATGACATTATGTATAACATGGTGTAACGTTTATGAAAATCGAATAATAATTGACACTTTTATGGCCCAAAAACCTTCAAAAGTGACATGTAGAAAACCGTCTATTTCTCGGCAACCGAACAAGTTAGAAACAATTTTATGATATCTATATGACCATACGAGTTGTGTTTATATGTGAATTTAAACCAAAAGTTAAAATTATTAATACATATTAAGTAATTCTTGGTTGAATAAAACATTGATTTAAAAAGTTTAAAATGCAGTTTTTGACAAAATGACGTCACTTTCGGTGTCAATTTTAAATTGTAATCAACTTGATATGACACTACATGCTTTTTGAATCAAATGATGTCACTTTTATAAAAATCCAATAATAATTGACTATTTTACAAGCAAAATAACGAAAACAGTGACTTATGCAGAACTGCCCATTTCTTGGCAACTGCTTATATTACAAACTAATTATAACATACATTTTCTTCGTTTGGATTATAGCTACATGTTTATAAAAGTTACGAAGAAATATTTTAAAATCTGAAAAGCCTGAATGGGTTGTAAATAGGTCAATTTTACACCATTTTTAGCGTCTTAATCGAATTTGCTCAAAAATGAAATCTAAATTTAAAAAAATGCTTCCGAAATTTTTTGCGCCTTGAAAGGGCACACTCTTTGATTCATATAATTTTTCAAAAAAATAATATTTATTTTCGAAAAATGGTACCTAATGAAACAAATTCTAAATTAGAACCCCAAAAACTCTTCTGACGAAAATGTATCTCGAATCGTTTCGACTGCACACGATAGTAGATTGTATTAAAATCGCTGCCGTGGAAAAACAGAACGACCGTGCATTATGAAACAAATTTTAAATTGGAGCTTGAATTAAAATGAATTACAAAACATATTATCCCGTAGTCAATTGTTTTATTTAATTAGGGGGATTAAGGAATCAGTGAGGCGTTAATGAATACACACGCCGGGTGTATATAGGTAATTAAGGAATAAACATTCCAAATATGCATTCGGTCACTGTGACGTCACTGGCGTCTGAGGGGATTAAGAGTGTTTTCGATAACTGGCAAAGTCGTTTTTACGGGATACGACTTTGAGTGAAGATAGCTAAATTAATTTTAGTCGGATTAATGTGAATTTGCCGTAAAGTGGATAAAATAACCATGGCTATCAATCTAGAAAAAAAATTGAGGCCATTTGATGTGCTCTTTAAGTTTTCGAGCTACAGGCATCCAAAAACGCTCCAAATCAGAAAATACTTGATTTTCAGCGTGCCATATTTTGCTGCCTGCTCATCGTATCCGTACGAATTGGGTATCATACGATAGCAAAATCCTAGTGCAATCCAATGGTACCCTAATTTGTCTAATCCATTGATATCGGACGGAGAAATCGCGTTTTTCCCCAAAATACCCATTTTTTGCATTTTTTTCAAAATATCGGACATTATTTCGACCACTTCCGGTGTACGGATTATTGTTGAAATTGCTTTATTCCTTGCAATGGTCATTTGGCTTCATGCCTCAGATGTTTCAGAAACGTCAATTCTGCCATAAAACGAAACCCGAGCTCACAAAATGGGTAGAAAATTCGAAAAAAATCGAAAAATAAAGGGCGATAACTCGGAATGAAACTTATATTTCTGGAATCGGATGGTTTTCAGGTATCCAAAAATGTAGGTCAAATTTGAAAATTTTGAAAAATAACAAAAATTGTCTCTCAAACCACATTTTTCATTTTTCGGTCGGCAGAAGTCAGCGATGAAGTTTCGAAATATCGAAATTTTCAACTGCTATCGTCCGAGAAAAGACTCAGGGTTTCCGAAAATGTCATTTGTATGAAAATAGGTACAGAATTGACGAATCTACGGCCGTTTTTTAATTTTTTGACACAGCACAAAATTCGACCACTTCCGGTCTGCGCAGAAGTTTCAAAAATAGTTTATCAAGTAGCCAACACATGGTTTCCCAATAGAGAATTAGGTCCCAGATCGGTATCTGTTACAGGCACTGAGAAATAGGCTCCGGCGAAAAAAAAAATAATAACTAGACCTGCATAGCAGTGCTGAATCGGCTTTCAGGGTCCTTCATATCATTGCCATGCTTTTAAATTTACCTTTATACTCTAAACGACCGATAGGATTCGAGGTAACAGACGTTTATGAAGAGAAATAGTAGTAGTTTTCGAGATAAACGAGTCTGAATGGGCTCCAAAAAAAAAAGAAGGAAATACTACATTTTCGGCATCTCATAATCTATTGCCTAACCATCGAATTTGTATTCTGATATCATATAAAAGCCCAAAAAGGAAAATACTAGAGCTTCAGCGTGCCGTAATATTAGTGATTGAACACGCCATCCTGAGTCGGATTGCAAAATAAGTGAAAATATTGATGAGATTTTCTCAAAAATGACTCTATAAATATACTATCTATCGACACAAAAGGTCAAAATAGCAATAAAAGATTTTAGAACACCTTTATTTCAACGTTTTGTAAGAGTACCGTATTCTTAAAGACCACATCAAATGATTCAGAAATTTTTTACGTACGGGTACTCAATAGTTACAAAATCCAATTTACGGAAAGATCAAACTAATCTGATTAAAATTAATTCAGATATTTACGTTTTAGTATCCGACTGCCAAAAACGGTTTTCAAATTTTCAATTCCAACCTTAATCCGGTTGATTGGCTAGTGACGTCACAGGCACTACACATAGTATACACATCATCTATACAATATATCACTGTATATACACACACCCAGTTAACACGTGTGTATTTGTCGGTCCAATAAACATTTGACTGCCGTAATCATTAACGCGTAATTATTTACATGTAAGCTACATATCACTATATCAGTCAAAGCATTTTCAAAAGCCGACCTTTCTCGTCTTGAGTTGTAATAGATTATATATATTTTTGACAAGAATATTACCGAGTGTATTTCAAGATGCCATATTACCGTTGTGTTATTGAAAGTTGTGGAAATTCCAGCAAGGGAAAGGGGAATAATGTACCGGCGTTTCATAAATTTCCCAAGGATGAAATCGTACGGAAAGATTGGAATGCGTTTGTAAACAATTCAAATCCCAAATGGCAACCTACAGTGATATGCAGTGAACATTTTACGAACGATTGCTTAATTACCTATACACACCCGGCGTGTGTATTTATTAACGCCTGACTGATTCTTTATAAACAAAGTTAAATGATGTTAGACATTATAACCTTATCTTATCACAAACGTGTATCCATCGAATGACTACGGAATAATTTGTTTTGTAATACATTTTAATTCAAGATCCATTTTAAAATTTGTTTCATTATGTACGGCCGTTCTATTTAGATGTTGTTTAAACACCAATCAACAAATAATACGAGGCTACTACTTTATTACAAAATTACAAAAACATCGGTAAGCAAAGAAAAAGATAATTACCTAATCAGCATTCTAAATTACTTTATGACCCAATCACTGTTCAAATTTAGTCTGATTGATTAATGACAGGTATTAACAACACTACACATAGATAGTTAGGTGACCCTTTTCAATCTGTTAATTCTAACGTATATTGAGATATTTTTTCGAATATCATTTTTGCGGTCTATTTCAGAGTAATAAAGTCAAATTCGCAAGCAGAAAGAAAGGTGCCGTCATTTACAAATCGCGTTTCAATCATGTTTGACGTTTATGATATATTTTGCGTGACCACATCTTTTAACTCCTATACTCTTTTACTCGGGAAATTCGAACCACAATACTCTTCTGACGAAAATGTATCTCGAAAAGTTGGGAGTATATGACATCGCTGCCGTGAGAAAATGAACGACCGTACATTATGAAACAAATTCTAAATTAGAACGACGATACTCTTCTGACAAAAATGTATCTCGAATCGTTTGGACTGCACGCGATGGTAGATTGTATTAAAATCGCTGCCGTGAGTAAACGGCCGTACATAATGAAACAGATTCTAAATTCGAACAATAAACTTCTGACGAAAATGTATCTCGAATCGTTTAGACCGTACACGATGGTAGAGTTTATTAAAATCGCTTCCGTGAGAAAACAGAACGACCGTACATTATGAAACAAATTCTAAATTGGACCTTGAATTAAAATGAATTATAAAACAAATTATTTCGTAGTCAATTGTTTTATTTGATTAGGGGGATTAAGGAATCAGTCAGGCGTTAATGAATACACACGCCGGCTGTATATAGGTAATTAAGGAATAAACATTCTGAATATGCATTCGGTCACTGTGACGTCACTGGCGTCTGAGGGACCTACGGCTCGAGTTCAGTATAAAATGGGCAAATTTCATCATTTTCATGGACATTGAGATTTTGCCGTATTTGACTCCACAAATATGTTTACTTTCACATATCCATTCATTTTTTTATCAAATATTTTTATTTTATATATAATTAGTCCATTTTCTCACCCTATCTGTGTCGTTTTGTTGATAAAATTAAAATTATTTCCTGAAATTGTTCGTATTTCGCCGTCGATTACCGCCATGATGGCAGAGGAAATCCCAGCATGCTTGGTATCAATAGAAAGGGGAATTCCAGTCCTGTAACGTCATACAAATTAGGTCAATGTGTCTCTGTACTGTAAACGACAGTAGCGCGCGAAATAGAGGGTGTTTCCCGACCCAATTGTCCTTATTTGGTAGTAAACTTTGACCTTATCACGTCCAATCTATTTTCATTGGCTGAACGGTATGTAAATTAGTCAATCGCGTCACGTGAGAGGCCACGTGATCGGTCACGTGATCTATACAACTATGGCGGATAGCTCACGCTGCGAAATGGATTTAGTCCGAATAGTCGGTGTTTCGGCCCCAAAACAAAACAAAATGACACACCAAATATAATTTTGGTAAGAAGAAACGACCTTTTCGTCCAAAATGTAAGATCTCTGGTATATTCGGTAGTGATGGGCCCGTTAATGACCGCGATCAGTCGCTATTCTCTGAAACAAGTAGCGTCCTTAGTGATGTATCTCCGCCCGTCCCCCCAACCCACCCCACCATCTGATCCCTACTCAACCCCTTCCCACATTGTGACACATACAGCCAACATCCTGTGGTGTGAATGAAAGTATGTGTTGATGTCTTTAATCTCAATTATTATTTATTAGAAAGAAACAATGTGGGAAGGGGTTGTGATTTCAGCAACTCTAGACCCAGATCTGTCCCCACCCTCCAACTCAAACCCTTTCGAGTACTCAGACCTGTATAGCATCCAAAACTTGTACCCCCCTTACTTTTATGAAGTACAGGTTATTATGTCTCATATTTACAACTGCAATAACCTAATTTCAACAAAAAAAAAACACAAAACAATGCCTATTCTGTTATTTCATGATACATTATTTGGGTGCATTTTTGGTTGTCGATTTCTCAAATCGGACTTTTATAATGTCATACAGTTTTGTGGACACAATTTCTCAAAAACCGTTCAACGGATTATTCTGAAATTTGGAATATGTAATCAGTGCTATGAGTTGTATGCAATGAAAGAGTTTTAGCATTCTAATTTGAAAATTACTGTATGTTGGTAAAGTTCGAAACTTTGATTTCATACAGATTCTCGATCTTTCGAATTTCAAGGGGCACAAAATATTTCAGAATCATCCCAGGTGGATATTATTATTTCATTGCACAGTTTAGAGTATCAGGGAATAATTGCAGTTGGAATTTGCAAAATATATGAATTAGGCTTTGAGAAAAAGCTTCCACAAAAAAGCTTCCACGAAAAGTGGGCTTGGCCCGTTACCATGGCAACGGCGGAAAATTGGGTGATAAAAGTTGTGCATTCCAGATCTACTACCTAAAGGGGTCAATAATATCACATATTTGCAGAAATCTAGGTATAAATATAGAATTTGATTTTTCGATGAGTAGGTCCCCTTAAGAGTGTTTTCAATATTTGGCAAAGTCGTTTTTACGGGAGGTCTATTTTTACGACTTTGAATGAAGATAGCTGAATTAATTTTAGTCGGATTGATGTGAATTTGCCGTAAAGTGGATAAAATAACCACGGACTGCTCACATAGAGAAATTTTCAGGGACATTGTATGTGCACTTTAAATCTGTCCTTTTCTTAAAATTCTCGGCGAAATTAGTTATGTTCCTTCGCTCGCTATGGAACGACATGTCTTTCCTCTTGCATAATAATTGGCATCGTTGTAAAACGGAGAATCTCCAGATATCAAATATTATCAAAATATTATCGCTGAATTGATTTTGAACGGACAAGCTCGAGTTTTAAAACCCCTAGAAAATATAAACAAACACCATGTGTTTCTTCTTTGATTGGCATTTAGTAATTGAACATATTAACACAAGGTACAATTTTATGGATACACAATTACTGAGTTTGATACTAAAGACGAGAGCATCCTCGTCGAAACGTCGCTTAGTATCAAACTCAGTAATTGTGTATCCATAAAATTGTACCTTGTGTTAAACACCATGTGGCCATGCTGTCTACACAACTCGTTTGCTGATTGGCCCAGACATCGCGTGCAAAGCATTATGGTTACGAGGATGGCTGAGCGGGCGATAAATATTTGGTTTAGGCAATTATGTTTTTGGGTTACCTGCATGAGATTCACTCTGATAAGTGACAGAAAAAAATTAATTCTGATCGTATATAGCTTGCCGTTGAGTGTTAATCAAAACCATGTAGCTGATTATGCAAATTAATCGGCAAGTGGTGTGTCGTTGAGTAATACTAATCAACTGTCACGGGTCAATGATAAAGCCGAATAATATCTCATACGAATAATATCTCATACCATCTTTAAAAAATAATTTATAGGCCTTAAATGGAAATAAAAATGGCCAATAATTTTCTTTTTAAAGGGAATTTTATAGATGGCTGAATTCTGTTAACTGTCGCTTGAAAGGACACACTCTTTGAGTCATATAATTTTTCCAAAAAATAATATTTGTTTTAGAAGAAGGAAACTAACTGTCAAAATTGTTGTTTTTGGTAAAATTATGCCACTTCCGGTGCCGGCAGATAACACTATCGGTAACAAAAAAAATGACAATTGAGACAACGAAGCATATGAACTTTGTTTTATACAAATCGAACAATAAAAAAATAATCTAGGATGGAAAAACTGAATTAGCCAATGGCAGTCAAAGAAAATTACTAAGACAAAATTTTAGCATTTTTGCGCAAGAAAGATGACTCTTTAATTCTATGTACAATACTACTAAAAAATATTCATAAATAAAAAAGTTTATTCTAAAATTTTTAATTTTCATAATTTGGCGCCTAATATCTTCGAAGATTTACCGAAAATCAAAAATCGAAAGTAGCGTAGCTATGTGCCCTGTCTCCGGTTATGCCAAAATGTATCGAAAGTTAAAATCCCATGATTATTGTTAAAATTACTGCAATATTTTTAAAAACGATAACTTCGGGGATTTCGGACATTTCGCATAGTCGCAGAACGTTCAAAATAGCTTTATCCTCTAAGTCACACCCATTTTCCCAGTAAAACCGAAGAAATCGAAACGATGCGACAAGCAGTTGCTGAGATCTATTCAAATTGGAATCTGAATAATAATAATAACTAGACCTGCAAGCAGCACTGAACCGGCTTTCAGGAATCATACAGGAAGTTTATTATACCATAGCCGACCCATTGAGTTACCAAACAATACTTTAGTTGTTTTGCTTCAGTGACACCCTCTATCATATGTAAAAGTAATATTTGCTGGCGAAAAGACCGGTCAAAATTGTAAATTATGCAAAATTACGTCACTTCCGGTGCCGAAAGAAATTTTTATAGGTGAAGAATAAGTCGAAAATTCGCAACATACAAAATACAAACTTTGTTTTATACATATCGGGCAATACATAATTAACCTATAACCCATAAGCTAAAATTAAGAAGGTAAAAAACTTAAAAGTGACCCTGGGAAAATTGGTTATTATTCGACAAGGGAACATGCTAGAAGCCTTTTCTTGATATCAATATGATGGTATTGATCCAATCTCACTGCCCATTAGAGTCAGACGCTATAAAGTTAAACGAATAATAAATATAAATCCCTTCAAAAAAATGTTTGTTTTGAAGGCTAAAAATAAGTTTTTGCAAAAATTACATTACTTCCGGTGATATTGAAAATGTTAACTTGGTTCATAGAAGTCATAAATTGCATAAGGCAACAAATGGTAAAAAAATTATAAAAATCGAATAATAATTGACACGTTTGTAGACCCAAAACCTTGAAAAGTGACTTATAGAAGATCGCCTATTTCTCTGTAACTGTACAAGTAAGAAACCATTTTGTGGTATCTGTATGGTCGTATGGCTTCATTCTATTCGTTGATGGGAATCAAATATCATAATTTTAAAAATATTAAAAGGCAGACTCATTTGAATAAAATATTAGTTTATTGGGTTAAAAATACAGTTTTTGCCCAAATGACGTCATTTCCGGTCACAGTGAAAATGTAAAATTGGCTTGACCAAGTCCAAATTGGCATTTGGAATCAAATGGAAAAAAAAATATTGCAAATCGAATAATAATTCACTCTTTTATAGGCAAAATAACGTGAAAAGTGATGCATGCATAATTGCACATTTCTCGGCAGCTGCTCATATTACAAACTAATTTTCGCACACATTCTCTTCGTCTGGATTATTGCTACGAGTTTATGAAAATTACAAATAAATATTTCAAAATATGAAGACGCTGAATGAATTGTAAATAACTGAATTTTACACTTTATTTTACATTTTATTCGAAATTGCCCGAAAATGAAATTGAAATTAAAAAATATGAGCTAAGGATTTTGTGCACCTTTGCAGGGTGCATCCTTTTAGTTATATCAGTTTTGAAAAAAAATAATATTTGCTTTCAAAAAGTGATACCGAACTGTCAAAATTGTAGTTTTTGTTAATATTACGTCACTTCCGTTGCCAACAGAAAAATTTCACCGTAACCAAAAAAATTACAATTGGGACCACGGAGCATATGAACTTTGTTTTATACAAATCGAACAATAAATAATTTTTCTGTATACGAAAAATTAAATTAGCCGATAGCGGCTAACGCAAATTACCGAGACAATTTTTTTTCTCATTTCTGCTCAAGTACGATGATATTTTAACCCTGTGTAAAATATCATCAAAAAATATTCATAAATAATAAAGGTTTTCGTAAAAAAAATAATTTTTTTCAAAATATCGGACATTTTTTCGACTACTTCCGGCTTTACGATCGTTGTTGTGATAGCTTTACGAAGTTCTTTGGATACTTAACTTTCTGTACCAGAAGTGTCAGAAACATCCATTGAGTAGTTTTGGAAAAAAAGATAAATTAAAGAGCGTTTCCAAAAATTTAACGATTTTTCATTTTTTTTTCAAAGTTTGCGGCCATTTTTGGACCACTTATATTATTTCAATGCTTTTCATTTTGGAGTCACTATATAGACAACCGATAGGACTTTGAGTCAGAAAAGTTTAAGAAAAATCTGCGGCGTCGTTTTCGAGAAAAGGGCGTCTCAGAATGTTAAAAAATCGGAAAATACTAGATTTTTGGCATACAATAATTTATTTCCTTACCATTGAAATCACATTATTTAGATACCATATGATGGTCCATTAATAGGGCTATCCAACGACACTTTAGTTCTTTTGGTACGCTATTACCTAAGGGAGAAATCAAGTTTTTCGCAAGTGCGACAATGTTTTTACTCTTTTTTTTCATTTTTTGAATACTTCCGGTATGGCTATTATTGTCGGAATAGTTTTAATAGCCTGTTTGGGCACTAAAATAGCCACAGGGCTCTGTAATGACATATTACATAATCTGATCAGATAAAATGCCCCTGAGAAATCCTATGTTCAAAAGTGCCAAAAATGCAAAAAAATTAAAATATCGAAAATTAAATTTCAATAACTACTTACATATTATACATCGTTAGAATCGTAATTAGGTCAGTTATCTGAATATACAATCTTTTTTTGAAAATCTCTTAAAATAAAAAAATAGTAGAGCATTTTCCAAAATTTCACGATTTTTCGACTTTTTTTCGATTTTCAGTCCGTTATTTCACCTATTCCAGATATTTCAAAGTCTTATTGGATGGCCTCATGCAACAAACCTCCGAAAGGACTCTCGATAGAAAAAATTTAAAAAAAAGTTGTGGTTAAGTTTTCGAAATACAGGCGTCCAAAAATGCCAAAAATCAGAAAATACTTGATTTTCAGCGTGCCATATTTTGCTTCCTGCTAATCGTATCCGTACGAATTGGGTATCATTCAGTGGTCCAATCACCGCCCGACCAAATGATACCTTAATTCGTTTAATCCGTTGATATCGGACGGAAAAATCGTGTTTTTACCCCAAAACACCCATTTTTCACTTTTTTTTCAACATATCGAATATTATTTCGACTACTTCTGGTTTACGGATTGTTGTTGAAATTTCTTTAAACGGTGGTTTGACCATATTACTTCATGTTCCAGGAATTTCAGAAACGTCGATCTGGCTGTATAACGAAACTTAAGCTCACAAAATGTGAAGAAAATTCGAAAAAAATCGAAAAATAAAGGGCGATAACTCTGAATGAAACTTATATTACTGGAACCGGATTGCCTTCAGGTATCCACAAATGTAGGTCAAATTTTAAAATTTTGAAAAATAACAAAAAATGTGTCTTAAACAACATATTTTCATTTTTCGAACGCTAGAAGTCAGCGGCGAAGTTTCGAAATTGCAAAATTTTCAACTGCTATCGTCCGAGAAAAGACTCAGGATTTCCAAAAATGTAATTTGTATGAAAATAGATACAGAATTGACGAATCTACGGCTGTTTTTTAATTTTTTGGCACCGCACGAAATTCGGCCACTTCCGGTCTGCGCAGAAGCTTCAAATACAGTGGAAGATATAGCCACCATATGGTTTCCTGATAGAAAATTATGTCCCAGATCTGTATCTGTTACAGACACTGAGAAATAGGATCCCCCGAAAAATAAAATAATAATAATAAACTAGATCTGCTACTGTCCCATGCAGATATGAAAGCTTTCATATTCATCGTCACGTGTCATTGATTGTATCAAGTATCCAAAATAAAAGGATAAGAAGAAAAAATTATTAAAATTGGTCAAAAACTCGCGAAGTTACAAGTCTAAATATAGTATGAAACATTGCACCCAGGCATAACAATAATCTGAAAACTAAAGGGAAATAACTGAAACTTGTATTACTGTAATGAGACGGATGAGAAAATGAAATGAAAATGGCGGGAAAAAAAAATTAAAAATGGCAGGTTGGACAGGCGACCTTACTCCTTGTCACGTACAACCGGGCATTCGAAAACACGCTAGTTAACTCAATGACAGGCGCGCGTGCTAACCATTCAGCCACCCAACCCCCCTTTGAAATCAGACACGTGCAATATGTCATATAGGAAGAATAAGAAGTCGCTCACAACAAAATGGTAAATTAATGAGTTTAGGTCAAAAGGTTGAGCTACTGTTTTAGAGTACTTAATAGTTTTAAAGAGACACGTTAAGGGTTGTTCATAGTTAAATGAAAGTTTAATTTTAAATAAGACCAATAAAATTAGGATTTAATTATGCCAGACTAATATTTCCAATATGTTTGGTTATAAGTAGGAAATCGTGATGACTTCTTAAGCATGTTTTAAACAAAGGATCATGTTTGTTTAAACAAGAATGGCACTCTGCAATAAAAAAACTGGCCAAAGCAAGATTTCTATGCAGAAATTAAATAATTGCTAGAACCAGAAAAATATTTATCCACTATAATAAATAAGCAACATAGAGAAAATGAAATGAAATTGAATGGGGTTTAACGTCCGACTGTTCTGCTCCTAAAATGGGCTAATGAAGACGGGCATATGCCATAAAGTGTGCAATGAGGGAAATTTTACCCGGGCAGCGGCGGTTACGGCCTACGAGGTTGGACAGGCGACCATACTCCTTGTCACGTACAACCAAGAAATCGAAACAACGCCAGTTGACTCAATGACAGACGTTATGATACAGAGCGCACGTGCTAACCATTCAGCCATTCAGCCTCCCTGAATTCAGAAAATTGCTGACTTATAGCAAGAAACATTTCAACCGGGCGAAATTTTCTGTTTTAACAGTTTAATGTGCACGGTACTTTAATTACCAACCGATTATTACAAAACTTTTGAAAATAAGCCCCAACTGACCAGCTTAATCGTATGCAATAAACGTTTTCGCCTGAATTGAAAGTTCTCGATTTCCCGGCGTGGTTCCCCTTGTCAGTGAGGCAGAACGGAGGGCCTGACAAGCACAGCTGTCTAGTCATTCGGATGGGACGAAAAACCAAGGTCCCGTGTACACATTGGAGTGCACGTAAAATATCCCTAAGCAGTTGGAATTCGATACTGTTGAATATGCTCTATACGATGACTAAATGTGTAGATTGTAGTCACCCACACTGCATGTTTCGCTTAACAATGAAAGGGTGCCGTTTTCAATGTTCGATCCTTTTGTTCTTCTACTCCTGATATGTTGGACTGTTGATCGATGGTTTCATATAAAAGACTACCAATAAGACTCTTTGTAGAAGAAGTTCCCCAAAAATATTATGTTGACTTTACGAGAAAGACCTCTAAACATGCTCCAAATTGTAAAAATACGACTTTTTGGATTTTCGATCTCTTTTTTCTGCTACCCCTGATATTTTAAAAACAAATGATACAATGATTTCACACAACAGGCTAGCTATTAGATTCTCGATTGACAATAGTTTCGCCATCCTCCCTTCATTATAACCGAAGTTATTGTGCCCTAAAGAATCAACAATTCAGCATGCTTATCTCTGCTTAGTCTAGGCCGAAAATGCTCATCTTTAAACTCAATCATAACATTGACCTAGTGAACGTCTACACCAAGTTTGAACATTCTAGCTTAATTAGAAGGAGAGTAATTGTGTTTCAAAGTCCCGACCCTTCAAATTGCTTCTATTTTTCATTTTCAATTCAAAATGGTGACCATCACGTGACCGAAATCAAAATTCTATTCGCGACATTTTTTAGGCCTTCCTACAAGGATTCAGAAAATATAACTCCCGAGTCTGTAAGTAAAATAGCAAAAAAGCCTTATTGATTTTTCACTTTTAAATATGGCGGCACTTCCGGTTCGATCGACAAACTCCATATTTTAAATATGGCGGCACTTCCGGTTCGATCGACAAACTCCATATTTTGTGTACAAATCGGTAATTACTTATCTAGTATCCAAAAAAAAAATCAGGTCATTCTGACCTATATTTCGATGATTTTTTTGAAAATTTTGATCCTTAATTTCGTCAAGGGGAGATAATTTAGAAAATTTCTAATTATAATTTGAAGTCACATCGGTAAGATCTACTTAGATACTAAATTTCATGAAAATCGTACAACTATTAAAGAAGTTGTCAAATTGGTCTAAACTTCCGGTTCGAAATCACAGCGACGAATTTTCGAAATTCGAAAATGTGAAACTTCAGATGAAAATGATTTTTTTAAAGGTATTCAAAGAAAAAAGAATTAGTTACGACTATGCATTGTCATTATTTTCGTTCGTAAAATTCGGTGATTTCGGATTCGTAAAACGTTTCGAAAATATATTTAATCAAGGTTGGCACCCCATTTTTGGGTGGGTAGGTCAAAATTTCAGAAAGATCCTATGGCTAGATTCTGAGAAATCCGATTTGCAGAAAACACACACACAAAAAAAATAATAATAACTTTAACAGAAACAATAAGCTTTCATATGTAATATGAAAGCTTAATAATAATAATTTTAGTAATAACTAGACCTGCAAGCAGCACTGAACCGGCTTTCAGGAATCATACAGGAAGTTTATTATACCATAGCCAACCCATTGAGCTACCGAACTATACTTTAGTTGTTTTGCTTCAGTGACACCCTCTATCATATGTAAAAGTAATATTTGCTGGCGAAAAGACCGGTCAAAATTGTAAATTATGGCAAAATTACGTCACTTCCGGTGCCGAAAGAAATTTTTATAGGTGAAAAATATGTAGAAAATTTGCAACATACAAAATACAAACTTTGTTTTATACATATCGGGCAATAAATAATTAACCTATAACCCATAAGCTAAAATTAAGAAGGTAAAAAACTTAAAAGTGACCCTGGGAAAATTGGTTATTATTCGACAAGGAAACATGCTAGAAGCCTTTTCTTGATATCAATATGATGGTATTGATCCAATCTCACTGCCCATTAGAGTCAGACGCTATAAAGTTAAACGAATAATAAATATAAATCCCTTCAAAAAAATGTTTGTTTTGAAGGCTAAAAATAAGTTTTTGCAAAAATTACATTACTTCCGGTGATATTGAAAATGTTAACTTGGTTCATAGAAGTCATAAATTGCATAAGGCAACAAATGGTAAAAAAATTATAAAAATCGAATAATAATTGACACGTTTGTAGACCAAAAACCTTGAAAAGTGACTTATAGAAGATCGCCTATTTCTCTGTAACTGTACAAGTTAGAAACCATTTTGTGGTATCTGTATGGTCGTATGGCTTCATTCTATTCGTTGATGGGAATCAAATATCATAATTTTAAAAATATTAAAAGGCAGACTCATTTGAATAAAATATTAGTTTATTAGGTTAAAAATACAGTTTTTGCCCAAATGACGTCATTTCCGGTCACAGTGAAAATGTAAAATTGGCTTGACCAAGTCCAAATTGGCATTTGGAATCAAATGGAAAAAAAATATTGCAAATCGAATAATAATTCACTCTTTTATAGGCAAAATAACGTGAAAAGTGATGCATGCATAATTGCACATTTCTCGGCAGCTGCTCATATTACAAACTAATTTTCGCACACATTCTCTTCGTCTGGATTATTGCTACGAGTTTATGAAAATTACAAATAAATATTTCAAAATATGAAGACGCTGAATGAATTGTAAATAACTGAATTTTACACTTTATTTTACATTTTATTCGAAATTGCCCGAAAATGAAATTGAAATTAAAAAATATGAGCTAAGGATTTTGTGCACCTTTGCAGGGTGCATCCTTTTAGTTATATCAGTTTTGAAAAAAAATAATATTTGCTTTCAAAAAGTGGTACCGAACTGTCAAAATTGTAGTTTTTGTTAATATTACGTCACTTCCGTTGCCAACAGAAAAATTTCACCGTAACCAAAAAAATTACAATTGGGACCACGGAGCATATGAACTTTGTTTTATACAAATCGAACAATAAATAATTTTTCTGTATACGAAAAATTAAATTAGCCGATAGCGGCTAACGCAAATTACCGAGACAATTTTTTTTCTCATTTCTGCTCAAGTACGATGATATTTTAACCCTGTGTAAAATATCATCAAAAAATATTCATAAATAATAAAGGTTTTCGTAAAAAAAATATTTTTTTTCAAAATATCGGACATTTTTTCGACTACTTCCGGCTTTACGATCGTTGTTGTGATAGCTTTACGAAGTTCTTTGGATACTTAACTTTCTGTACCAGAAGTGTCAGAAACATCCATTGAGTAGTTTTGGAAAAAAAGATAAATTAAAGAGCGTTTCCAAAAATTTAACGATTTTTCATTTTTTTTTCAAAGTTTGCGGCCATTTTTGGAACACTTATATTATTTCAATGCTTTTCATTTTGGAGTCACTATATAGACAACCGATAGGACTTTGAGTCAGAAAAGTTTAAGAAAAATCTGCGGTGTCGTTTTCGAGAAAAGGGCGTCTCAGAATGTTAAAAAATCGGAAAATACTAGATTTTTGGCATACAATAATTTATTTCCTTACCATTGAAATCACATTATTTAGATACCATATGATGGTCCATTAATAGGGCTATCCAACGACACTTTAGTTCTTTTGGTACGCTATTACCTAAGGGAGAAATCAAGTTTTTCGCAAGTGCGACAATGTTTTTACTCTTTTTTTTCATTTTTTGAATACTTCCGGTATGGCTATTATTGTCGGAATAGTTTTAATAGCCTGTTTGGGCACTAAAATAGCCACAGGGCTCTGTAATGACATATTACATTATCTGATCAGATAAAATGCCCCTGAGAAATCCTATGTTCAAAAGTGCCAAAAATGCAAAAAAATTAAAATATCGAAAATTAAATTTCAATAACTACTTACATATTATACATCGTTAGAATCGTAATTAGGTCAGTTATCTGAATATACAATCTTTTTTTGAAAATCTCTTAAAATAAAAAAATAGTAGAGCATTTTCCAAAATTTCACGATTTTTCGACTTTTTTTCGATTTTCAGTCCGTTATTTCACCTATTCCAGATATTTCAAAGTCTTATTGGATGGCCTCATGCAACAAACCTCCGAAAGGACTCTCGATAGAAAAAAGTTAAAAAAAAGTTGTGGTTAAGTTTTCGAAATACAGGCGTCCAAAAATGCCAAAAATCAGAAAATACTTGATTTTCAGCGTGCCATATTTTGCTTCCTGCTAATCGTATCCGTACGAATTGGGTATCATTCAGTGGTCCAATCACCGCCCGACCAAATGATACCTTAATTCGTTTAATCCGTTGATATCGGACGGAAAAATCGTGTTTTTACCCCAAAACACCCATTTTTCACTTTTTTTTCAACATATCGAATATTATTTCGACTACTTCTGGTTTACGGATTGTTGTTGAAATTTCTTTAAACGGTGGTTTGACCATATTACTTCATGTTCCAGGAATTTCAGAAACGTCGATCTGGCTGTATAACGAAACTTAAGCTCACAAAATGTGAAGAAAATTCGAAAAAAATCGAAAAATAAAGGGCGATAACTCTGAATGAAACTTATATTACTGGAACCGGATTGCCTTCAGGTATCCACAAATGTAGGTCAAATTTGAAAATTTTGAAAAATAACAAAAAATGTGTCTTAAACAACATATTTTCATTTTTCGAACGCTAGAAGTCAGCGGCGAAGTTTCGAAATTGCAAAATTTTCAACTGCTATCGTCCGAGAAAAGACTCAGGATTTCCAAAAATGTAATTTGTATGAAAATAGATACAGAATTGACGAATCTACGGCTGTTTTTTAATTTTTTGGCACCGCACGAAATTCGGCCACTTCCGGTCTGCGCAGAAGCTTCAAATACAGTGGAAGATATAGCCACCATATGGTTTCCTGATAGAAAATTATGTCCCAGATCTGTATCTGTTACAGACACTGAGAAATAGGATCCCCCGAAAAATAAAATAATAATAATAAACTAGATCTGCTACTGTCCCATGCAGATATGAAAGCTTTCATATTCATCGTCACGTGTCATTGATTGTATCAAGTATCCTAAATAAAAGGATAAGAAGAAAAAATTATTAAAATTGGTCAAAAACTCGCGAAGTTACAAGTCTAAATATAGTATGAAACATTGCACCCAGGCATAACAATAATCTGAAAACTAAAGGGAAATAACTGAAACTTGTATTACTGTAATGAGACGGATAAAATAAAATGAAAATGGCGGGAAAAAAAAAAATAAAAATGGCAGGTTGGACAGGCGACCTTACTCCTTGTCACGTACAACTGGGCATTCGAAAACACGCTAGTTAACTCAATGACAGGCGCGCGTGCTAACCATTCAGCCACCCAACTCCCCTTTGAAATCAGACACGTGCAATATGTCATATAGGAAGAATAAGAAGTCGCTCACAACAAAATGGTAAATTAATGAGTTTAGGTCAAAAGGTTGAGCTACTGTTTTAGAGTACTTAATAGTTTTAAAGAGACACGTTAAGGGTTGTTCATAGTTAAATGAAAGTTTAATTTTAAATAAGACCAATAAAATTAGGATTTAATTATGCCAGACTAATATTTCCAATATGTTTGGTTATAAGTAGGAAATCGTGATGACTTCTTAAGCATGTTTTAAACAAAGGATCATGTTTGTTTAAACAAGAATGGCACTCTGCAATAAAAAAACTGGCCAAAGCAAGATTTCTATGCAGAAATTAAATAATTGCTAGAACCAGAAAAATATTTATCCACTATAATAAATAAGCAACATAGAGAAAATGAAATGAAATTGAATGGGGTTTAACGTCCGACTGTTCTGCTCCTAAAATGGGCTAATGAAGACGGGCATATGCCATAAAGTGTGCAATGAGGGAAATTTTACCCGGGCAGCGGCGGTTACGGCCTACGAGGTTGGACAGGCGACCATACTCCTTGTCACGTACAACCAAGAAATCGAAACAACGCCAGTTGACTCAATGACAGACGTTATGATACAGAGCGCACGTGCTAACCATTCAGCCACGCAACCTCCCTAAAATCGGCAAATTGCTGACCTACAGCGAGAAACATTTCAACCGGGCCAAATTTTCTATTGTAACAGTTTAATTTGCACGGTACCTTTAGTTATCAACCGAATATTACAAAACTTTTAAAAATAAGCTCCCCCTGACCAGCTTAAGCGTTCGCAATAAACGTTTGCCCCTTAAAATCGGCAAATTGCTGACTTTAAAGTGAGAAACATTACAACCGGGCGAAATTTTCTGTTTTATCACTTTTACAGTACCTTTGATTACCAACCGATTATTACAAAACTTTAAAAATAAAAGAGAAAGAGAGAAATGCGGCCTAATGTCCATTCGACACAAACTAGGTCATTTCGGGACTAACATATGTTTTTTAATTTCATTTAAAAACTCCCCTTGCGCTTACAGGTCTTTAGCCGTTGGGAGGAAACCGAAGGACACGGAGAAAACCCACGAGGTTGGACATCATACTTCATGTCACGTGCAACCTGGAGATCGAAACGACGCCCGTTGACTCAATGACAGACGTTACGATACAGTGCGCACATGCTAACCATTCAGCCATTCAGCCTCCCTGAATTCAGAAAATTGCTGACTTATAGCAAGAAACATTTCAACCGGGCGAAATTTTCTGTTTTAACAGTTTAATGTGCACGGTACTTTAATTACCAACCGATTATTACAAAACTTTTGAAAATAAGCCCCAACTGACCAGCTTAATCGTATGCAATAAACGTTTTCGCCTGAATTGAAAGTTCTCGATTTCCCGGCGTGGTTCCCCTTGTCAGTGAGGCAGAACGGAGGGCCTGACAAGCACAGCTGTCTAGTCATTCGGATGGGACGAAAAACCAAGGTCCCGTGTACACATTGGAGTGCACGTAAAATATCCCTAAGCAGTTGGAATTCGATACTGTTGAATAAGCTCTATACGATGACTAAATGTGTAGATTGTAGTCACCCACACTGCATGTTTCGCTTAACAATGAAAGGGTGCCGTTTTCAATGTTCGATCCTTTTGTTCTTCTACTCCTGATATGTTGGACTGTTGATCGATGGTTTCATATAAAAGACTACCAATAAGACTCTTTGTAGAAGAAGTTCCCAAAAAATATTATGTTGACTTTACGAGAAAGACCTCTAAACATGCTCCAAATTGTAAAAATACGACTTTTTGGATTTTCGATCTCTTTTTTCTGCTACCCCTGATATTTTAAAAACAAATGATACAATGATTTCACACAACAGGCTAGCTATTAGATTCTCGATTGACAAGAGTTTCGCCATCCTCCCTTCATTATAACCGAAGTTATTGTGCCCTAAAGAATCAACAATTCAGCATGCTTATCTCTGCTTAGTCTAGGCCGAAAATGCTCATCTTTAAACTCAATCATAACATTGACCTAGTGAACGTCTACACCAAGTTTGAACATTCTAGCTTAATTAGAAGGAGAGTAATTGTGTTCCAAAGTCCCGACCCTTCAAATTGCTTCTATTTTTCATTTTCAATTCAAAATGGTGACCATCACGTGACCGAAATCAAAATTCTATTCGCGACATTTTTTAGGCCTTCCTACAAGGATTCAGAAAATATAACTCCCGAGTCTGTAAGTAAAATAGCAAAAAAGCCTTATTGATTTTTCACTTTTAAATATGGCGGCACTTCCGGTTCGATCGACAAACTCCATATTTTGTGTACAAAATCGGTAATTACTTATCTAGAATCCAAAAAAAAAATCAGGTCATTCTGACCTATATTTCGATGATTTTTTTGAAAATTTTGATCCTTAATTTCGTCAAGGGGAGATAATTTAGAAAATTTCTAATTATATTTTTGAAGTCACATCGGTAAGATCTACTTAGATACTAAATTTCATGAAAATCGTACAACTATTAAAGAAGTTGTCAAATTGGTCTAAACTTCCGGTTCGAAATCACAGCGACGAATTTTCGAAATTCGAAAATGTGAAACTGCAGATGAAAATGATTTTTTTAAAGGTATTCAAAGAAAAAAGAATTAGTTACGACTATGCATTGTCATTTTTTTCGTTCGTAAAATTCGGTGATTTCGGATTCGTAAAACGTTTCGAAAATATATTTAATCAAGGTTCGCACCCCATTTTTGGGTGGGTAGGTCAAAATTTCAGAAAGATCCTATGGCTAGATTCTGAGAAATCCGATTTGCAGAAAACACACACAAAAAATAATAAAAATAATAATAACTTTAACAGAAACAATAAGCTTTCATATGTAATATGAAAGCTTAATAATAATAATTTTAGTAATAACTAGACCTGCAAGCAGCACTGAACCGGCTTTCAGGAATCATACAGGAAGTTTATTATACCATAGCCAACCCATTGAGCTACCGAACTATACTTTAGTTGTTTTGCTTCAGTGACACCCTCTATCATATGTAAAAGTAATATTTGCTGGCGAAAAGACCGGTCAAAATTGTAAATTATGCCAAAATTACGTCACTTCCGGTGCCGAAAGAAATTTTTATAGGTGAAAAATATGTCGAAAATTTGCAACATACAAACTTTGTTTAATACATATCGGGCAATGAATAATTAACCTATAACCCATAAACTGAAATTAAGAAGGTAAAATAATTAAAAGTGACCCTTGGAAAATTGGCTATTATTCGACAAGGGAACATGCTAGAAGCCTTTTCTTGATATCAATATGATGGTATTGATTCAATCTTACTGCCCATTAGAGTCAGACGTTATAAAGTTAAACAAATAATAAATATAAATCCCTTCAAAAAATGTTTGTTTTGAAGGCTAAAAATACGTTTTTTGCAAAAACTTACATTACTTCCTGTGTTACTGAAAATGTTAACTTAGTTGATAGAAGTCATAAATGGCATAAGGCATCAAATGGTAAAAAAATTATAAAAATCGAATAATAATTGACACTTTTATAGACCAAAAACCTTGAAAAGTGACTTATAGAAGATTGCCTATTTCTCTGTAACCATACAAGTTAGAAACCATTTTGTGGTATCTGTATGGTCGTATGGTTTCATTCTATTCGTTGATGGGAATCAAATATCATAATTTTAAAAATATTATAAGGCAGACTCATTTGAATAAAATATTTGTTTTTTAGGTTAAAAATACAGTTTTTGCCTAAATGACGTCATTTCCGGTCACAGTGAAAATGTAAAATTGGCTTGACCTAGTCCACATTGACATTAGGCATCAAATGGAAAAAAATATTGCAAATCGAATAATAATTCACTCTTTTATAGGCAAAATAACGTGAAAAGTGATGTATGCAAAATTGCATATTTCTCGGCAACTGCTCATATTACAAACTAATTTTCGCATACATTCTCTTCGTCTGGATTATTGCTACGAGTTTATGAAAATCACAAATAAATATTTCAAAATATGAAGACGCTGAATGAATTGTAAATAATTGAATTTTACACTTTATCTTACATTTTATTCGAAATTGCCCGAAAATGAAATTGAAATTTAAAAAATCTGAGCTAAAGATTTTATACACCTTTGCAGGGTGCATCCTTTTAGTTATATCAGTTTTGAAAAAAAAAATATTTGCTTTCAAAAAGTGGTACCGAACTGTCAAAATTGTAGTTTTTGTTAATATTACGTCACTTCCGTTGCCGACAGAAAAATTTCACCGTAAAAAATTGCAAATGGGACCAGGGAGCATATAAACTTTGTTTTATACAAATCGAACAATAAATAGTTTTCTGGTTACGAAAAACTAAATTAGCCGATGGCGGCTAACGCAAATTACCGAGACATTTTGTTTTATCATTTCTGCTCAAGTAGGATGATATTTTAACCCTGTGTAAAATACCATCAAAAAATGTTCATAAATAAAAAAGGTTTTCGTAAAAAAAAGAATTTTTTTTTCAAAATATCGGACATTTTTTAGACTACTTCCAGTTTTACGATCATTGTCCTGACAGCTTTACGAAGTTCTTTGGATACTTAACTTTCTGTACCAGAAGTGTCAGAAACATCCATTGAGTAGTTTTGGAAAAAAAGATAAATTAAAGAGCGTTTCCAAAAATTTAACGATTTTTCAATTTTTTTCAAAGTTTGAGACCATTTTTGGACCTCTTATATTATTTCAATGCTTTTCACTTTGGATTCACTATATAGACAACCGATAGGACTTTGAGTAAGAAAAGTTTAAGAAAAATCTGCGGCGTTGTTATCGAGAAAAGGGCGTCTCAGAATTTACAAAAATCGGAAAATACTAGATTTTTGGCATACAATAATTTAGTTCCTTATCATCGAAATCGTATTATTTAGACACCATATGATGGTCCATTAATAGGACTATCCAGCGACACTTTAGTTCTTTTGGTAAGCTTTTATTTTAAGGGAGAAATCGAGTTTTTCACAAGTGCGACAATGTTTTTAACATTTTTTTTTCATTTTTTGAATACTTCCGGTATGGCTATTATTGTCGGAATAGTTTTAATAGCCGGTTTGGGCACTAAAATAGCCACAGGGCTCTGTAATGACATATTACATTATCTGATCAGATAAAATGCCCCTGAGAAATCCTATGTTCAAAAGTGCCAAAAATGCAAAAAAATTAAAATATCGAAAATTAAATTTCAATAACTACATACATATTATACATCGTTAGAATCGTAATTAGGTCAGCTATCTGAATATGCAATCTTTTTTTGAAAATCTCTTAAAATAAAAAAATAGTAGAGCATTTTCCAAAATTTCACGATTTTTCGACTTTTTTCGATTTTCAGTCCGTTATTTCACCTATTCCAGATATTTCAAAGTCTTATTGGATGGCTTCATGCAAAAAACCTCCGAAAGGACTCTCGATAGAAAAAATTTAAAAAAAAGTTGCGGTTAAGTTTTCGAGATACAGGCGTCCAAAAATGCTAAAAATCAGAAAATACTTGATTTTCAGGGTGCCATATTTTGCTTCCTGCTAATCGTATCCGTACGAATTGGGTATCATTCAGAGGTCCAATCACCGCCCGACCAAATGATACCTTAATTCGTTTAATCCGTTGATATCGGACGGAAAAATCGTGTTTTTACCCAAAACACCGATTTTTCACTTTTTTTTCAAAATATCACATATTATTTCGACTACTTCCGGTTTACGGATTGTTGTTAAAATTGCTTTAAACGGTGGTTTGACCATATAACTTCATGTTTCAGGAATTTCAGAAACGTCGATCTGGCCGTAAAACGTAACTTAAGCTCACAAAATGTGAAGAAAATTCGAAAAAAATCGAAAAATAAAGGGCGATAACTCTGAATGAAACTTATATTACTGGAACCGGATTGCCTTCAGGTATCCAAAAATGTAGGTCAAATTTTAAAATTTTGAAAAATAACAAAAAATGTGTCTTAAACAACATATTTTCATTTTTCGAACGCTAAAAGTCAGCGGCGAAGTTTCGAAATTGCAACATTTTCAACTGCTATCGTCCGAGAAAAGACTCAGGGTTTCCAAAAATGTAATTTGTATGAAAATAGATACAGAATTGACGAATCTACGGCCGTTTTTTAATTTTTTGGCACCGCACGAAATTCGGCCACTTCCGGTCTGCGCAGAAGTTTCAAATACAGTGGAAGGGATAGCCACCATATGGTTTCCTGATATAAAATTATGTCCCAGATCTGTATCTGTTACAGACACTGAGAAATAGGCTCCCCCGAAAAATAAAATAATAATAATAAATAACCAGACCTGCAAGCAGCACTGAACCGGCTTTCAGGAATCATACAGGAAGTTCATTATACCATAGCCGATCCATTGAGCTACCAAAGTATACTTTAGTTGTTTTGCTTCAGTGACACCCTCTATTATATGTAAAAGTAATATTTGCTGGCGAAAAGACCGGTCAAAATTGTAAATTATGGCAAAATTACGTCACTTCCGGTGCCGAAAGAAATTTTTATAGGTGAAAAATAAGTCGAAAATTCGCAACATACAAAATACAAACTTTGTTTTATACATATCGGGCAATAAATAATTAACCTATAACCCATAAACTGAAATTAAGAAGGTATAAAATTTAAAAGTGACCCTGAGAAAATTGGCTATTATTCGACAAGGGAACATGCTAGAAGCCTTTTCTTGATATCAATATGATGGTATTGATTCAATCTTACTGCCCATTAGAGTCAGACGTTATAAAGTTAAACGAATAATAAATATAAATCCCTTCAATATAATGTTTGTTTTGATGGCTAAAAATAAGTTTTTTGCAAAAATTACATTACTTCCGGAGATATTGAAAATGTTAATTTAGTTTATAGAAGTCATAAATGGCATAAGGCATCAAATGGTAAAAAAATTATAAAAATCGAATAATAATGGACACTTTTATAGACCAAAAACCTTGAAAAGTGACTTATAGAAGATCGCCTATTTCTCTGTAACCGTACAAGTTAGAAACCATTTTGTGGTATCCGTATGGTCGTATGGCTTTATTCTATTCGTTGGTGGGAATCAAATATCATGATTTTAAAAATATTATAAGGCAGACTCATTTGAATGAAATATTTGTTTTTTAGGTTAAAAATACAGACTCATTTGTATGAACTTTGTTTTATACAAATCGAACAATAAATAATTTTTCTGGGTACGAAAAACTAAATTAGCCGATGGCGGCTAACGCAAATTACCGAGACAATTTTTTTTCTCATTTCTACTCAAGTAGGATGATATTTTTAACCCTGTGTAAAATATCTTCAAAAAATATTCATAAATAAAAAAGGTTTTCGTAAAAATAATAATTTTTTTCAAAATATCGGACATTTTTTCGACTACTTCCGGTTTTACGATCGTTGTCATGATAGCTTTACGAAGTTCTCTGGATAATTAACTTTCTGTACCAGAAGTGTCAGAAACATCCATTGAGTAGTTTGGGAAAAAAAGATAAATTAAAGAGCGTTTCCAAAAAATTAACGATTTTTCAGTTTTTTTCAAAGTTTGAGGCCATTTTTCAACCACATATATTATTTCAATGCTTTTCATTTTGGATTCACTATATAGACAACCGATAGGACTTTGAGTAAGAAAAGTGTAAGAAAAATCTGCGGCGTCGTTTTCGAGAAAAGGACGTCTCAGAATGTTAAAAAATCGGAAAATACTAGATTTTTGGCACACAATAATTTATTTCCTTACCATCGATATCGTATTATTTAGATACCATATGATGGTCCATTAATAGGGCTATCCAACGACACTTTAGTTCTTTTGGTCCGCTATTACCTAAGGGAGAAATCAAGTTTGTTGCAAGTGCGACAATGTTTTTAACCTTTTTTTTACATTTTTTGAATACTTCCGGTATGGTTATTATTGTCGATATAGTTTTGATAACCGGTTTAGGCACTAAAATAGCCACAGGGCTCTGTAATGATATATTACATTATCTGATCAGATAAAATGCCCCTGAGAAATCCTAGGTTCAAAAGTGCCAAAAATGCAAAAAATTTAAAATATCAAAAATTAAATTTCAATAACTACATACATATTATACATCGTTAGAATCGTAATTAGGTCAGCGATCTGAATATACAAATTTTTTTTGAAAATCTCTTAAAATAAAAAAATAGCAGAGCATTTTCCAAAATTTCACGATTTTTCGACTTTTTTCGATTTTCAGTCCGTTATTTCACCTTTTCCAGATATTTCAAAGTCGTAATGGAATGTTTCGTACACAAGATTACTGCAAGGTCTCTCGATAGAGAAAGTTTCATAAAAAACTGTGGAGCAGTTTTCGAGATACAGGCATCTAAAAACGCTCCAAATCAGAAAATACTTGATTTTCAGCGAGCCATATTTTGCTTCCTGCTGATCGTATCCGTACGAATTGGGTATCATTCAGTGGTCCAATTACCGCCCGACCAAATGATACCTTAATTTGTTTAATCCGTTGATATCGGACGGAAAAATCGTGTTTTTACCCAAAACACCAATTTTTCACGTTTTTTTCAAAATATCGCATAGTATTTCGACTACTTCCGGTTTACGGATTGTTGTTGAAATTGCTTTAAACGGTGGTTTGACCATATTACTTCATGTTCCAGGAATTTCAGAAACGTCGATCCGGCCGTAAAACGAAACTTAAGCTCACAAAATGTGAAGAAAATTCGAAAAAAATCGAAAAATAAAGGGTGATGACTCTGAATGAAACTTATATTACTGAAACCGGATTGCCTTCTGGTATCCAAAAATGTAGGTCAAATTTGAAAATTTTGAAAAATAACAAAAAATGTGTCTTAAACAACATATTTTCATTTTTCGAATGCTAGAAGTCAGCGGCGAAGTTTCTAAATTGCAAAATTTTCAACTGCTATCGTCCGACAAGAGACTCAGGGTTTCCAAAAATGTAATTTGTATGAAAATAGGTACAGAATTGACGAATCTACGGCCGTTTTTTAATTTTTTGGCAACGCACAAAATTCGGCCACTTCCGGTCTGCGCAGAAGTTTCAAATACAGTGGAAGGGATGGCCACTATATGGTTTCCTGATAGAAAATTACGTCCCAGATCTGTATCTGTTACAGACACTGAGAAATAGGCTCCCCCGAAAAATAAAATAATAATAATAAATAACTAGATCTGCTACTGTCCCATGCAGATATGAAAGCTTTCATATTCATCGTCACGTGTCATTGATTGTATCAAGTATCCTAAATAAAAGGATAAGAAGAAAATATTATCAAAATTGGTCAAAAACTCTCGAAGTTACAAGTCTAAATATAGTATGAAACATTGTACCCAGGCATAACAATAATCTGAAAACTAAAGGGAAATAACTGAAACTTGTATTACTGTAATGAGACGGATGAGAAAATGAAATGAAAATGGCGGGAAAAACAAATTAAAAATGGCAGGTTGGACAGGCGACCTTACTCCTTGTCACGTACAACCGGGCATTTGAAAACCAGCTACTTAACTCAATGACAGGCGCGCGTGCTAACCATTCAGCCACCCAACCCCCCTTTGAAATCAGACACGTGCAATATGTCATATAGGAAGAATAAGAAGTCGCTCACAAGAAAATGGTAAATTAATGAGTTTAGGTCAAAAGGTTGAGCTACTGTTTTAGAGTATTTAATAGTTTTAAAGAGACACGTTAAGGGTTGTTCATAGTTAAATGAAAGTTTAATTTTAAATAAGACCAATAAAATTAGGATTTAATAATGCCAGACTAATATTTCCAATATGTTTGGTTATAAGTAGGAAATCGTGACGACTTCTTAAGCATGTTTTAAACAAAGGATCGTAGACTGAATTATACAAGAATGGCACTCTGCAATAAAAAAAAACTGGCCAAAGCAAGATTTCTATGCAGAAATTAAATAATTGCTAGAACCAGAAAAATATTTATCCACTATAATAAATAAGCAACATAGAGAAAATGAAATGAAATTGAATGGGGTTTAACGTCCTACTGTTCTGCTCCTAAAATGGGCTAATGAAGACGGGCATATGCCATAAAGTGTGCAATGAGGGAAATTTTACCCGGGCAGCGGCGTTACGGCCTACGAAGTTGGACAGGCGAACATACTCCTTGTCACGTACAACCAAGAAATCGAAACAACGCCAGTTGACTCAAAGACAGACGTTATTCAGCCACGCAACCTCCCTAAAATCGGCAAATTGCTGACCTGCAGCGAGAAACAGTTCAACCGGGCCAAATTTTCTATTTTAACAGTTTAATCTGCACGGTACCTTTAGTTATCAACCGAATATTACAAAACTTTTAAAAATAAGCTCCCCTTGACCAGCTTAATCGTTCGCAATAAACGTTTGCCCCTTAAAATCGGCAAATTGCTGACTTTAAAGTGAGAAACATTACAACCGGGCGAAATTTTCTGTTTTATCACTTTTACAATACCTTTGATTACCAACCGTTTATTACAAAACTTTAAAAATAAAAGAGAAAGAGAGAAATGCGGCCTAATGTCCATTAGACACAAACTAGGTCATTTCGTGACTAACATATGTTTTTTAATTTTATTTAAAAACTCCCCTTGCGCTTACTGGTCTTTAGCCGTTGGGAGGAAACCGAAGGACACGGAGAAAACCCACGAGGTTGGACATCATACTCCATGTCACGTGCAACCTGGAGATCGAAATGACGCCCGTTGACTCAATGACAGAAGTTACGATACAGCGCTCACATGCTAACCATTCAGCCATTCAGCCTCCCTGAATTCGGAAAATTGCTGACTTATAGCAAGTAACATTTCAACCGGGCGAAATTTTCTGTTTTAACAGTTTAATGTGCACGGTACTTTAATTACCAACCGATTATTACTAAACTTTTGAAAATATGCTCCAACTGACCAGCTTAACCGTATGCAATAAACGTTTGGCCTGAATTGAAAGTTCTGCACGGAAAAAGTTCATCTCGATTTCCCGGCGTGGTTCCCCGTTGTCAGTGAGGCAGAACGGAGGGACTGACAAGCACAGCTGTCTAGTCGTTCGGATGGGACGAAAAAAAATATCCCTAAGCAGTTGGAATTCGATACTGTTGAATAAGCTGTATACGATGACTAAATGTGTAGATTGTAGTCACCCACACTGCATGTTTCGCTTAACAATGAAAGGATGCCGTTTTCAATGTTCGATCCTTTTGTTCTTCTACTCCTGATATGTTGGATTGTTGATCGATGGTTTTATATAAAAGACTACCAATAAGACTCTTTGTAGAAGAAGTTCCCCAAAAATATTAAGTTGACTTTACGAGAAAGACCTCTAAACATGCTCCAAATTGTAAAAATACGACTTTTTGGATTTTCAATCTCTTTTTTTCGCCTATCCCTGATATTTAAAATAAATGATACAATGATTTCACACAACAGGCTAGCTATTGGACTCTCTATTGACAAAAGTTTCACAGCCCTCCCTTCATTATAACCGAAGTTATCGTGCCCTAAAGAATCAACAAATCAGCATGCCTATCTCTGCTTACCCTAAGCAGAAAATGCTCATCTTTGAAATCAATCATGACATTGACCTAGTGAACGTCTACACCAAGTTTGAACATTCTAGCTCAATTAGAAGGAGAGTTATTGTGTTTCAAAGTCTCGGCCCTTCAAATTGCTACTACTTTTCATTTTCAATTCAAAATGGTGACCATCACGTGACCGAAATCAAAATTCTGCTCCCTACGATTTTTGGGCCATCCTTCAAGGATTCAGAAAATATAACTCCCGCGTCTGTAAGTAAAATAACAAAAAAGCCGTAGGGATTTTTCATGTTTCAAGATGGTGGCACTTCCGGTTCGATCGACAAACTCCATATTTTGTGTAGGAATCAGTAATTAATTGTCGAGTATCGAAATTTTTTTTTAGGTCATTCTGACCTATATTTCGACGATTTTTTTGAAAACTTTGATCCTTAATTTCACCAAGGGGAGATAATTTAGAAAATTTCTAATTATATTTTTGAAGTCACATCGGTAAGATCTACTTGTATACTAAATTTCATGAAAATCGTACAACTATTAAAGAAGTTGTCAAATTGGTCTAAACTTCCGGTTCGAAATCACAGCGACGAATTTTCGAAATTCGAAAATGTGAAACTGCAGATGAAAACGATTTTTTTCAAGGTATTCAAAGAAAAAAGAATTAGTAAAATCGGTCAAAAAATAACAAAGTTACGACTATGCATTGTCAGTTTTTTCGTTCGTAAAATTCGGTGATTTCGGATTCGTAAAACGTTTTGAAAATATATTTAAACAACGTTCGCACCCCATTTTTGGGGGGTAGGTCAAAGTTTCAGAAAGATCCCATGGTTAGATTCTGAGAAATCCGATTTGCAGAAAATACACAAAAAAAAAAAATAATAATAATCTTAACAGAAACAATAAGCTTTCATATGTAATATGAAAGCTTAATAATAATTTTAGTAATCACAAAAGGCTTTCAGACGAAAGTCTGAAAGCCTAACTAGACCTGCAAGCAGCACTGAACCGGCTTTCAGGAATCATACAGGAAGTTTATTATACCATAGCCGATCCATTGAGCTACCAAACTATACTTTAGGTTGTTTGGCTTTAGTGACACCCTCTATCATATGTAAAAGTAATATTTGCTGGCGAAAAGACCAGTCAAAATTGTAAATTATGGCAAAATTAAGTCACTTCCGGTGCCGAAAGAAATTTTTATAGGTGAAAAATAAGTCGAAAATTCGCAACATACAAAATACAAACTTTGTTTTATACATATCGGGCAATAAATAATTAAACTATAACCCATAAACTGAAATTAAGAAGGTAAAAAACTTAAAAGTGACCCTGGGAAAATTGGTTATTATTCGACAAGGGAACATGCTAGAAGCCTTTTCTTAATATCAATATGATGGTATTGATTCACTCTTACTGCCCATTAGAGTCAGACGTTATAAAGTTAAACGAATAATGAATATAAATCACTTCTAAAAAATGTTTGTTTTGAAGGCTAAAGATACGTTTTTTGCAAAAATTACATTACTTCCGGTGATATTGAAAATGTTAACTTGGTTCATAGAAGTCATAAATTGCATAAGGTATCACATGGTAAAAAAATTATAAAAATCGAATAATAATTGACACTTTTATATACCAAAAACCTTGAAAAGTGACTTATAGAAGATCGCCTATTTCTCTGTAAACGTACAAGTTAGAAACCATTTTGTGGTATCTGTATGGTCTTATGGCTTCATTCTATTCGTTGATGGGAATCAAATATCATAATTTTAAAAATATTATAACGGAGACTGATTTGAATAAAATTTTAGTTTTTTAGGTTAAAAATACAGTTTTTGCCCAAATGACGTCATTTCCGGTCACAGTGAAAATGTAAAATTGGCTTGACCTAGTCCAAATTGGCATTAGGCATCAAATGGGAAAAAATATTGCAAATCGAATAATAATTCACTCTTGCATAGGCAAAATAACGTGAAAAGTGATGCATGCAAAATTGCATATTTCTCGGCAACTGCTCATATTACAAACTAATTTTCGCAAACATTCTCTTTGTCTGGATTAGTGCTACGAGTTTATGGAAATTACAAATAAATATTTCAAAATATGAAGACGCTGAATGAATTGTAAATAACTGAATTTTACACTTTATTTTACATTTTATTCGAAATTGCCCGTAAATGGAATTGAAATTTAAAAATATGAGCTAAGGATTTTGTGCACCTTTGCAGGGTGCATCCATTTAGTTATATCAGTTTTGAAAAAAAATAATATTTGCTTTCAAAAAGTGGTACCGAACTATCAAAATTATAGTTTTTGTTAATATTACGTCACTTCCGTTGCCGACAGAAAAATTTCACCGTAACAAAAAAAATTACAATTGGGACCACGGAGCATATGAACTTTGTTTTATACAAATCGAACAATAAATAATTTTTCTGGCTACGAAAAACTAAATTAGCCGATGGCGGCTAACACAAAAAATATTCATAAATAAAAAAGATTTTCGTAAAAAAATTATTTTTTTTCAAAATATCGGACATTTTTTAGACTTCTTCCGGTTTTACGATCGTTGTTGTGATAGCTTTACGAAGTTCTTTGGATACTTAACTTTCTGTACCAGAATTGTCAGAAACATCCATTGAGCAGTTTTGAAAAAAAAGATAAATTAAAGAGCGTTTACAAAAATTTAACGATTTTTCAATTTTTTCAAAGTTTGATGCCATTTTTGGACCACCTATATTATTTCAATGCTTTTCATTTTTGATTCACTATATAGACAACCGATAGGACTTTGAGTAAGAAAAGTTTAAGAAAAATCTGCGGCGTCGTTTTCGAGAAAAGGACGTCTCAGAATGTTAAAAAATCGGAAAATACTAGATTTTTGGCACACAATAATTTATTTCCTTACCATCGATATCGTATTATTTAGATACCATATGATGGTCCATTAATAGGGCTATCCAACGACACTTTAGTTCTTTTGGTCCGCTATTACCTAAGGGAGAAATCGAGTTTTTCACAAGTGCGACAATGTTTTTAACATTTTTTTTTCATTTTTTGAATACTTCCGGTATGGCTATTATTGTCGGAATAGTTTTAATAGCCGGTTTAGGCACTAAAATAGCCACAGGGCTCTGTAATGATATATTACATTATCTGATCAGATAAAATGCCCCTGAGAAATCCTAGGTTCAAAAGTGCCAAAAATGCAAAAAATTTAAAATATCGAAAATTAAATTTCAATAACTACATACATATTATACATCGTTAGAATCGTAATTAGGTCAGCTATCTGAATATACAAATTTTTTTTGAAGATCTCTTAAAATAAAAAAATAGCAGAGCATTTTCCAAAATTTCACGATTTTTCGACTTTTTTCGATTTTCAGTCCGTTATTTCACCTATTCCAGATATTTCAAAGTCGTAATGGAATGTTTCGTACACAAGATTACTGCAAGGTCTCTCCATAGAGAAAGTTTCATAAAAAAAACTGTGGAGCAGTTTTCGAGATACAGGCATCTAAAAACGCTCCAAATCAGAAAATACTTGATTTTCAGCGAGCCATATTTTGCTTCCTGCTGATCGTATCCGTACGAATTGGGTATCATTCAGTGGTCCAATTACCGCCCGACCAAATGATACCCTAATTTGTTTAATCCGTTGATATCGGACGGAAAAATCGTGTTTTTACCCAAAACACCAATTTTTCACGTTTTTTTCAAAATATCGCATAGTATTTCGACTACTTCCGGTTTACGGATTGTTGTTGAAATTGCTTTAAACGGTGGTTTGACCATATTACTTCATGTTCCAGGAATTTCAGAAACGTCGATCCGGCCGTAAAACGAAACTTAAGCTCACAAAATGTGAAGAAAATTCGAAAAAAATCGAAAAATAAAGGGCGATGACTCTGAATGAAACTTATATTACTGGAACCGGATTGCCTTCAGGTATCCAAAAATGTAGGTCAAATTTGAAAATTTTGAAAAATAACAAAAAATGTGTCTTAAACAACATATTTTCATTTTTCGAATGCTAGAAGTCAGCAGCGAAGTTTCTAAATTGCTAAATTTTCAACTGCTATCGTCCGAGAAAAGACTCAGGGTTTCCAAAAATGTAATTTGTATGAAAATAGGTACAGAATTGACGAATCTACGGCCGTTTTTTAATTTTTTGGCACCGCACAAATTTCGGCCACTTCCGGTCTGCGCAGAAGTTTCAAATACAGTGGAAGGGATGGCCACTATATGGTTTCCTGATAGAAAATTACGTCCCAGATCTGTATCTGTTACAGACACTGAGAAATAGGCTCCCCCGAAAAATAAAATAATAATAATAAATAATAACTAGACCTGCATGCAGGAATGACGGGTTTCACTTTTGCCATGTTACCTTTGAACTTGAACTTGTGTCACTTTTGGTGCTACGTTACCCTTGAACATATGTCCTTTCCGGTACCAATGAAACCAATATACAGGTTTCCACATAAGCATTGCACACATCAAATAAAATGGAAACAGAATCAAACAAATCCAGCAATTTTATTTTATACATTTGTTACATGTAATTCATCCTGACAAAATAACAGTACTTCCGGTGATAATGTAAATGTTCCCTTAGTCTTTTGAAATCAGAAATGGCATAAGGCATCATATGGTGAAAATTTTATGTAAATCGAATAATAATTTCCACTTTTATAGACCAAAAACCTTGAAAAGTGACGTGTAGAAAATCGTCTATTTCTCGGCAACCGTACAAGTTAGAAACCATTTTTTGGTATTTATATGACCGTATGGGTTTAATCTATTTGTTGATTGGAATCAAATATCATAATTGTATAAACATTACAAATCAGACTCATTTGAATAAAATATCGGTTTTGAAGGCTTAAAATACAGTTTTTGCCAAAATGACGCTACTTCCGGTGATAATGAAAACGTTAAATTAGTTTTATAACATCGTCTATGACATTAGGCCTCAAAGGGTGAAAATTTTATGAAAATCAAATAATAATTGACACTTTTATGGGCCAAAAACCTTCAAAAGTGACTTTCAGAAAATCGCCTATATCTCGACAACCGAACAAGTTAGAAACAATTTTATGATATCTATTTGACCGTATGAGTTTTGTTAATATGTGAATTTAAACCAAAAGTTAATTTTATTATTACATGTGACATAATTCTTGGTTGAAAAAAAGATCGATTTTAAAAGTTAAAAATTGAGTTTTTGACTAAATGACGTCACTTCCGGTGTCAATTTTAAATAGTAATCAACATGATATGACGCACACTTGCTTTTTGAATCAAATGATGTCACTTTTGTGAATATCCATTAATAATTGACTATTTTACAGGCAACATTACGAAAACAGTGACTTATGCAAAACTGCCCATTTCTCGGCAACTGCTTATATTAGAAACTAATTTTAACATACATTCTCTTCGTATGGATTATAGTGACAGGTTTATAAAAGTTAAGTAAAAAAATTTTAAAATCTGAAAAGCCTAAATGGGTTGTAAATAGGTCAATTTTACGCCTTTTTTCACCCCTTAATCCAATTTGCTAGATAACACTTTTGGTAATAAAAAAAATAACAATTGGGACAACGAAGCATATGAACTTTGTTTTATACAAATCGAACAATAAAAAATTAATCTAGGACTGAAAAACTGAATTAGCTAATGGCGGCCAAGGAAAATTACTGAGACAAATTTTTTTAACATTTTTGCGCTAGTCAGATGACTCTTTAATTCTGTGCACAACACGACTAAATAATATTTATAAATAAAAACGTTAAATCGAATAATAATTGCCACTTTTAAAGACCAAAAAACTTGAAAAGTGACTTGTAGAAAATCGGCTATTTCTCGGCAACCGTACAAGTTAGAAACCATTTTGTGGTATCTGTATGATCGTATGGGTTCATTCTATTTGTTGATTGGCATCAAATACCATAATATGAAAAAGATTTCAAAACAGACTCATTTGAATAAAATATTTGTTTTGGAGGCTAAAAATACAGTTTTTGCCAAAATGACGTTACTTCCGGTGATAATGAAAATCTTAAATTACTTGTATGAAATCCCAAATGGCATTAGGTATAACATGGTGTGACGTTTATGAAAATCGAATAATAATTGACCCTTTTATGGCCCCGAAACCTTCAAAAGTGACCTGTAGAAAACCGTCTATTTCTCGGCAACCGAACAAGTTAGAAACCATTTTATGATATCTATATGACCATATGAGTTTTGTTTATATGTGAATTTAAACCAAAAGTTAAAATTATTAATACATATTAAGTTATTCTTGGTTGAATAAAACATTGATTTAAAAAAGTGTAAAATGCATTTTTTGACCAAATGATGTCACTTCCGGTGTCAATTTTAAATTGTAATCAACTTGATATGACGCTACGTGCTTTTTGAATCAAATGATGTCACTTTTATAAAAATCCAATAATAATTGACTATTTTACAGGCAAAATAACGAAAACAGTGACTTATGCAGAACTGCCCATTTCTTGGCAACTGCTTATATTACAAACGAATTTTAACATACATTTTCTTCGTATGGATTATAGCTACAAGTTTATAAAAGTTACGAAGAAATATTTTAAAATCTGAAAAGCCTGAATAGGTTGTAAATAGGCCAATTTTACACCATTTTTAGCCTCTTAATCGAATTTGCTCGAAAATGAAATCGAAATTAAAAAAACTGCTTCCTACATTTTTTGCGCCTTGAAAGGGCACACTCTTTGAGTCATATAATTTTTCAAAAAAATAATATTTGTTTATGAAGATCGTAAATAACTGTCAAAATTGTAGTTTTTGGTAAAATTATGCCACTTCCGGTGCCGACAGATAACACTTTCGGTAATAAAAAAAACGACAATTGATACAACGAAGCATATGAACTTTGTTTTATACAAATCGAACAATAAAAAATTAATCTAGGACTGAAAAACTGAATTAGCCAATGGCGGCCAAGGTAAATTACTGAGACAAAATTTTTAAACATTTTTGCACTAGTCAGATGACCCTTTAATTCTGTGCACAATACGACTAAAAAATATTCATAAATAAAAAAGTTTTTTGTAAAATTTTAAATTTTCGAAATTTGGCGCCTAATATCTTCGAAGATTTGCCGAAAATCAAAAATCGAAAGTAGCGTAGCTATGTGCCCTGTCTCAGGCTATGCCAAAATGTATCGAAAGTTAAAATCCAATGATTATTGTTAAAATTACTGCAATATTTTTAAAAACGATAACTTCGGTGATTTCGGACATTTCGTATTGTCGCAGAACGTTCAAAATAGCTTTATCCTCTAAGTCACACCCACTTTCCCAGTAAAACCGAAGAAATCGTAACGATGCGACACGTAGTTGCTGAGATCTATTCAAATTGGAATCTGAATAATAATAATAATAATAATAATAAGAACTAGACCTGCATGCAGGAATGACGGGTTTCACTTTTGCCATGTTACCTTTGAACTTGAACTTGTGTCACTTTTGGTGCTACGTTACCCTTGAACATATGTCCTTTCCGGTACCAATGAAACCAATATACAGGTTTCCACATAAGCATTGCACACATCAAATAAAATGGAAACAGAATCAAACAAATCCAGCAATTTTATTTTATACATTTGTTACATGTAATTGATCCTGACAAAATAACAGTACTTCCGGTGATAATGTAAATGTTCCCTTAGTCTTATGAAATCAGAAATGGCATAAGGCATCATATGGTGAAAATCTTATGTAAATCGAATAATAATTTCCACTTTTATAGACCAAAAACCTTGAAAAGTGACGTGTAGAAAATCGTCTATTTCTCGGCAACCGTACAAGTTATAAACCATTTTTTGGTATTTATATGACCGTATGGGTTTAATCTATTTGTTGATTGGAATCAAATATCATAATTGTATAAACATTACAAATCAGACTCATTTGAATAAAATATCGGTTTTGAAGGCTTAAAATACAGTTTTTGCCAAAATGACGCTACTTCCGGTGATAATGAAAACGTTAAATTAGTTTTATAACATCGTCTATGACATTAGGCTTCAAAGGGTGAAAATTTTATGAAAATCAAATAATAATTGACACTTTTATGGGCCAAAAACCTTCAAAAGTGACTTTCAGAAAATCGCCTATATCTCGACAACCGAACAAGTTAGAAACAATTTTATGATATCTATTTGACCGTATGAGTTTTGTTAATATGTGAATTTAAACCAAAAGTTAATTTTATTATTACATGTGACATAATTCTTGGTTGAAAAAAAGATTGATTTTAAAAGTTAAAAATTTAGTTTTTGACTAAATGACGTCACTTCCGGTGTCAATTTTAAATAGTAATCAACATGATATGACGCACACTTGCTTTTTGAATCAAATGATGTCACTTTTGTGAATATCCATTAATAATTGACTATTTTACAGGCAACATTACGAAAACAGTGACTTATGCAAAACTGCCCATTTCTCGGCAACTGCTTAGATTAGAAACTAATTTTAACATACATTCTCTTCGTATGGATTATAGTGACAGGTTTATAAAAGTTAAGTAAAAAAAATTTAAAATCTGAAAAGCCTGAATGGGTTGTAAATAGGTCAATTTTACGCCTTTTTTCACCCCTTAATCCAATTTGCTAGATAACACTTTTGGTAATAAAAAAAATAACAATTGGGACAACGAAGCATATGAACTTTGTTTTATACAAAAAGAACAATAAAAAATTAATCTAGGACTGAAAAACTGAATTAGCTAATGGCGGCCAAGGAAAATTACTGAGACAAATTTTTTTAACATTTTTGCGCTAGTCAGATGACTCTTTAATTCTGTGCACAACACGACTAAATAATATTTATAAATAAAAACGTTAAATCGAATAATAATTGCCACTTTTAAAGACCAAAAAACTTGAAAAGTGACTTGTAGAAAATCGGCTATTTCTCGGCACCCGTACAAGTTAGAAACCATTTTGTGGTATCTGTATGATCGTATGGGTTCATTCTATTTGTTGATTGGCATCAAATACCATAATTTGAAAAAGATTTCAAAACAGACTCATTTGAATAAAATATCTGTTTTGGAGGCTAAAAATACAGTTTTTGCCAAAATGACGTTACTTCCGGTGATAATGAAAATCTTAAATTACTTGTATGAAATCCCAAATGGCATTAGGTATAACATGGTGTGACGTTTATGAAAATCGAATAATAATTGACACTTTTATGGCCCCGAAACCTTCAAAAGTGACCTGTAGAAAACCGTCTATTTCTCGGCAACCGAACAAGTTAGAAACCATTTTATGATATCTATATGACCATATGAGTTTTGTTTATATGTGAATTTAAACCAAAAGTTAAAATTATTAATACATATTAAGTTATTCTTGGTTGAATAAAACATTGATTTAAAAAAGTGTAAAATGCATTTTTTGACCAAATGATGTCACTTCCGGTGTCAATTTTAAATTGTAATCAACTTGATATGACGCTACGTGCTTTTTGAATCAAATGATGTCACTTTTATAAAAATCCAATAATAATTGACTATTTTACAGGCAAAATAACGAAAACAGTGACTTATGCAGAACTGCCCATTTCTTGGCAACTGATAAAAATTACAAACGAATTTTAACATACAATTTCTTCGTATGGATTATAGCTACAAGTTTATAAAAGTTACGAAGAAATATTTTAAAATCTGAAAAGCCTGAATAGGTTGTAAATAGGCCAATTTTACACCATTTTTAGCCTCTTAATCGAATTTGCTCGAAAATGAAATCGAAATTAAAAAAACTGCTTCCTACATTTTTTGCGCCTTGAAAGGGCACACTCTTTGAGTCATATAATTTTTCAAAAAAATAATATTTGTTTATGAAGATCGTAAATAACTGTCAAAATTGTAGTTTTTGGTAAAATTATGCCACTTCCGGTGCCGACAGATAACACTTTCGGTAATAAAAAAAACGACAATTGATACAACGAAGCATATGAACTTTGTTTTATACAAATCGAACAATAAAAAATTAATCTAGGACTGAAAAACTGAATTAGCCAATGGCGGCCAAGGTAAATTACTGAGACAAAATTTTTAAACATTTTTGCACTAGTCAGATGACCCTTTAATTCTGTGCACAATACGACTAAAAAATATTCATAAATAAAAAAGTTTTTTGTAAAATTTTAAATTTTCGAAATTTGGCGCCTAATATCTTCGAAGATTTTTCCGAAAATCATAAATCGAAAGTAGCGTAGCTATGTGCCCTGTCTCAGGCTATGCCAAAATGTATCGAAAGTTAAAATCCAATGATTATTGTTAAAATTACTGCAATATTTTTAAAAACGATAACTTCGGTGATTTCGGACATTTCGCATTATCGCAGAACGTTCAAAATAGCTTTATCCTCTAAGTCACACCCACTTTCCCAGTAAAACCGAAGAAATCGTAACGATGCGACACATAGTTGCTGAGATCTATTCAAATTGGAATCTGAATAATAATAATAATAATAATAATAATAAGAATAATAATTTTAACAAAAACAATAGTGTTTCACACAAGCTACGCAGTGTGAAACCCTAATAACTAGACCTGCATGCAGGAATGACGGGTTTCACTGGTGCCACGTTACCCTTGAACATGTCACTTCCGGTGCCAAGTTACCCTTGAACATATGTCACTTCCGGTACCAACGAAACCACTAAACAGTTTTCCAAATAAACATTGCTCACATCAAATAAAATGGACGCAGAACCAACCAAATCCAGCAATATCAATTCATTTTATACATTTGTTACTTGTAAATGATCTTGTCAAAATTACATTACTTCCGGTGCTAATGAAAATGTTCAATTAGTTTTATGAAATCAGAAATGGCATAAATATGATATAGTGAAAATTTTATGTAAATCGAATAATAATTGCCACTTTTATAGACCAAAAACCTTGAAAAGTGACGTGTAGAAAATCGTCTATTTCTCGACAACCGTACAAGTTAGAAACCATTTTTTGGTATTTATATGAATGTATGGGTTTAATCTATTTGTTGATTGGAATCAAATATCATAATTGTATAAACATTACAAATCAGACTCATTTGAATAAAATATCGGCTTTGAAGGCTTAAAATACAGTTTTTACCAAAATGACGTTACTTCCGGTAATAATGAAAACTTTAAATTAGTTTTTTAACAACGTCTATGAAATCAGGCTTCAAAGGGTGAAAATTTTATGAAAATCGAATAATAATTGACACTTTTATGGGCCAAAAACCTTCAAAAGTGACTTTTAGAAAATCGCCTATATCTCGGCAACCGAACAAGTTAGAAACAATTTTATGATATCTTTTTGACCATATGAGTTTTGTTAATATGTGAATTTAAACCAAAAATTAATTTTATTATTATATGTGACATAATTCTTGGTTGAATAAAATATCGATTTTGAAAGTTAAAAATTGAGTTTTTGACTAAATGACGTCACTTCCGGTGTCAATTTTAAATTGTAATCAACTTGATATGACGCTACATGCTTTTTGAATCAAATGATGTCACTTTTATAAAAATCCAATAATAATTGACTATTTTACAGGCAAAATAACGAAAACAGTGACTTATGCAGAACTGCCCATTTCTTGGCAACTGCTTATATTACAAACTAATTTTAACATACATTTTCTTCGTATGGATTATAGCTACATGTTTATAAAAGTTACGAAGAGATATTTTAAAATCTGAAAAGCCTGAATTGGTTGTAAATAGGTCAATTTGACACCATTTTTAGCCTCTTAATCCAATTTGCTCGAAAATGAAATCGAAATTAAAAAAACTGCTTCCGACATTTTTTGCGCCTTTAAAGGACACACTTTTTGAGTCATATAATTTTTCAAAAAAATAATATTTGTTTTCGAAAAATGGTACCTAACTGTCAAAATTGTAGTTTTTGGTAAAATTATGCCACTTCCGGTGCCGACAGATAACACTTTTGGTAATAAAAAAAATGACAATTAAGACAACGAAGCATATGAACTTTGTTTTATACAAATCGAACAATAAAAAATTAATCTAGGACTGAAAAACTGAATTAGCCAATGGCGGCCAAGGAAAATTACTGAGACAAATTTTTTTAATATTTTTGCGCTAGTCAGATGACTCTTTATTTCTGTGCACAACACGATTAAAAAATATTCATAAATAAAAAAGTTTTTTGTAAAATTTTAAATTTTCGAAATTTGGCGCCTAATACATGTATCTTCAAAGATTTGTCGAAAATCAAAAATCGAAAGTATCGTAGCTATGTGCCCTGTCTCCGGCTATGTCAAAATGTATCGACAGTTAAAATCCAATGATTATTGTTAAAATTACTGCAATATTTTTAAAAACGATAACTTCGGTGATTTCGGACATTTCGCATTGTCACAGAACGTTCAAAATAGCTTTATCCTCTAAGTCACACCCACTTTCCCAGTAAAACCGAAGAAATCGTAACGATGCGACAAGCAGTTGCTGAGATCTACTCAAAACAAAAGAAGAATAATAATAATAAGAATAATAATTTTAACAAAAACAATAGTGTTTCACACAAGCTTCGCAGTGTGAAACCCTAATAAGAACTAGACCTGCATGGCATACGGTATCATATAGTGACAATTTTATGTAAATCGAATAATAATTGCCACTTTTAAAGACCAAAAAACTTGAAAAGTGACTTGTAGAAAATCTGCTATTTCTCTGCAACCGTACAAGTTAGAAACCATTTTGTGTTATCTGTATGATCGTATGGGTTCATTCTATTTGTTGATTGGCATCAAATACCATAATTTGAAAAAGATTTCAAAACAGACTGATTTGAATAAAATATCTGTTTTGAAGGCTAAAAATTCAGTTTTTGCCAAAATGACGTTACTTCCGGTGATAATGAAAATCTTAAATTACTTGTATGAAATCACAAATGGCATCAGGTATAACATGGTGTAACGTTTATGAAAATCGAATAATAATTGACACTTTTATGGCCCCGAAACCTTCAAAAGTGACCTGTAGAAAACCGTCTATTTCTCGGCAACCGAACAAGTTAGAAACAATTTTATGATATCTATATGACCATATGAGTTGTATTTATATGTGAATTTAAACCAAAAGTTAAAATTATTAATACATATTAAGTTATTCATGGTTGAATAAAACATTGATTTAAAAAGTTTAAAATGCAGTTTTTGACCAAATGACGTCACTTCCGGTGTCAATTTTAAATTGTAATCAACTTGATATGACGCTACATGCTTTTTGAATCAAATGATGTCACTTTTATAAAAATCCAATAATAATTGACTATTTTACAGGCAAAATAACAAAAACAGTGACTTGTACAGAACTGCCCATTTCTTGGGAACTGCTTATATTACAAACTAATTTTAACATACATTTTCTTCAGATGGATTATAGCTACAAGTTTATAAAAGTTACGAAGAAATATTTTAAAATCTGAAAAGCCTGAATAGGTTGTAAATAGGTCAATTTTACACCATTTTTAGCCATTTAATCGAATTTGCTCGAAAATGAAATCGAAATTAAAAAAACTGCTTCCGACAATTTTTGCGCCTTGAAAGGGCACACTCTCTGAGTCAAATAATTTTTCCAAAAAATAATATTTGTTTTCGAAAAATGGTACCTAACTGTCAAAATTGTAGTTTTTGGTAAAATTATGCCACTTCCGGTGCCGACAGATAACACTTCCGGTAATAAAAAAAATGACAATTGAGACAACGAAGCATATGAACTTTGTTTTATACAAATCGAACAATAAAAAATTAATCTAGGACTGAAAAACTGAATTAGCCAATGGCGGCCAAGGAAAATTACTGAGACAAAATTTTTTAACATTTTTGCACTAGGCAGATGACTCTTTAATTCTGTGCACAATACGACTAAAAAATATTCATAAATAAAAAAGTTTTTTGTAAAATTTTAAATTTACGAAATTTGGCGCCTAATATCTTCGAAGATTTGCCGAAAATCAAAAATCGAAAGAAGCGTAGCTATGTGCCCTGTCTCAGGCTATGCCAAAATGTATCTAAAGTTAAAATCCAATGATTATTGTTAAAATTACTGCAATATTTTCAAAAACGATAACTTCGGTGATTTCGGACATTTCGCATTGTCGCAGAACGTTCGAAATAGCTTTATCCTCTAAGTCACACCCACTTTCCCAGTAAAACCGAAGAAATCGTAACGATGCGACAAGCAGTTGCTGAGATCTACTCAAAACAAAAGAATAATAATAATAATAAGAATAATAATTTTAACAAAAACAATAGTGTTTCACACAAGCTTCGCAGTGTGAAACCCTAATAATTTTAACAAAAACAATAGTGTTTCACACAAGCTACGCAGTGTGAAACCCTAACTAGACCTGCATGCAGGAATGACGGGTGTCACTGGTGCCACGTTACCCTTAAACATGTCACTTCCGGTGCCAAGTTACCCTTGAACATATGTCACTTCCGGTACCAGCGAAACCACTAAACAGGTTTCCAAATTAACATTGCACACAAATAAAATGGACGCAGAATCAACAAAATCCAGCAATATCAATTCATTTTATACATTTGTTACTTGTAAATGATCTTGACAAAATTAAATTACTCCCGGTGTTAATGCAAATGTTCAATTAGTCTTATGAAATCAGAAATGGCATACGATATCATATAGTGAAAATTTTATGTAAATCGAATAATAATTGCCACTTTTAAAGACCAAAAAACTTGAAAAGTGACTTGTAGAAAATCGGCTATTTCTCTGCAACCGTACAAGTTAGAAACCATTTTGTGGTATCTGTATGATCGTATGGGTTCATTCTATTTGTTGATTGGCATCAAATACCATACTTTGAAAAAGATTTCAAAACAGACTCATTTGAATAAAATATCTGTTTTAGAGGCTAAAAATACAGTTTTTGCCAAAATGACGTTACTTCCGGTGATAATGAAAATCTTAAATTACTTGTATGAAATCCCAAATGGCATTAGGTATAACATGGTGTGACGTTTATGAAAATCGAATAATAATTGACCCATTTATGGCCCCGAAACCTTCAAAAGTGACCTGTAGAAAACCGTCTATTTCTCGGCAACCGAACAAGTTAGAAACCATTTTATGATATCTATATGACCATATGAGTTTTGTTTATATGTGAATTTAAACCAAAAGTTAAAATTATTTATACATATTAAGTTATGCTTGGTTGAATAAAACATTGATTTAAAAAGTTTCAAATGCATTTTTTGACCAAATGATGTCACTTCCGGTGTCAATTTTAAATTGTAATCAACTTGATATGACGCTACGTGCTTTTTGAATCAAATGATGTCACTTTTATAAAAATCCAATCATAATTGACTATTTTACAGGCAAAATAACGAAAACAGTGACTTGTACAGAACTGCCCATTTCTTGGCAACTGCTTATATTACAAACTAATTTTAACATACATTTTCTTCGTATGGATTATAGCTACAAGTTTTTAAAAGTTACGAAGAAATATTTTAAAATCTGAAAAGCCTGAATAGGTTGTAAATAGGCCAATTTTACACCATTTTTAGCCTCTTAATCGAATTTGCTCGAAAATGAAATCGAAATTAAAAAAACTGCTTCCTACATTTTTTGCGCCTTGAAAGGGCACACTCTTTGAGTCAAATAATTTTTCCAAAAAATAATATTTGTTTTCGAAAAATGGTACCTGTCAAAATTGTAGTTTTTGGTAAAATTATGCCACTTCCGGTGCCGACAGATAACACTTCCGGTAATAAAAAAAATGACAATTGAGACAACGAAGCATATGAACTTTGTTTTATACAAATCGAACAATAAAAAATTAATCTAGGACTGAAAAACTGAATTAGCCAATGGCGGCCAAGGAAAATTACTGAGACAAAATTTTTTAACATTTTTGCACTAGGCAGATGACTCTTTAATTCTGTGCACAATACGACTAAAAAATATTCATAAATAAAAAAGTTTTTTGTAAAATTTTAAATTTTCAAAATTTGGCGCCAAATATCTTTGAAGATTTACCGAAAATCAAAAATCGAAAGTAGTGTAGCTATGTGCCTTGTCTCCGGCTATGCCAAAATGTATCGAAAGTTAAAATTCAATGATTATTGTTAAAATTACTGCAATATTTTAAAAAACGATAATTTGGTGATTTCGGACATTTCGCATTGTCGCAGAACGTTCAAAATAGCTTTATCCTCTAAGTCACACCCACTTTCCCAGTAAAACCGAAGAAATCGTAACGATGCGACAAGCAGTTGCTGAGATCTACTCAAAACAAAAGAATAATAATAATAAGAAGAATAATAATTTTAACAAAAACAATAGTGTTTCACACAAGCTTCGCAGTGTGAAACCCTAATAATTTTAACAAAAACAATAGTGTTTCACACAAGCTACGCAGTGTGAAACCCTAACTAGACCTGCATGCAGGAATGACGGGTGTCACTGGTGCCACGTTACCCTTAAACATGTCACTTCCGGTGCCAAGTTACCCTTGAACATATGTCACTTCCGGTACCAGCGAAACCACTAAACAGGTTTCCAAATTAACATTGCACACAAATAAAATGGACGCAGAATCAACAAAATCCAGCAATATCAATTCATTTTATACATTTGTTACTTGTAAATGATCTTGACAAAATTAAATTACTCCCGGTGTTAATGCAAATGTTCAATTAGTCTTATGAAATCAGAAATGGCATACGATATCATATAGTGAAAATTTTATGTAAATCGAATAATAATTGCCACTTTTAAAGACCAAAAAACTTGAAAAGTGACTTGTAGAAAATCGGCTATTTCTCTGCAACCGTACAAGTTAGAAACCATTTTGTGGTATCTGTATGATCGTATGGGTTCATTCTATTTGTTGATTGGCATCAAATACCATACTTTGAAAAAGATTTCAAAACAGACTCATTTGAATAAAATATCTGTTTTAGAGGCTAAAAATACAGTTTTTGCCAAAATGACGTTACTTCCGGTGATAATGAAAATCTTAAATTACTTGTATGAAATCCCAAATGGCATTAGGTATAACATGGTGTGACGTTTATGAAAATCGAATAATAATTGACCCATTTATGGCCCCGAAACCTTCAAAAGTGACCTGTAGAAAACCGTCTATTTCTCGGCAACCGAACAAGTTAGAAACCATTTTATGATATCTATATGACCATATGAGTTTTGTTTATATGTGAATTTAAACCAAAAGTTAAAATTATTTATACATATTAAGTTATGCTTGGTTGAATAAAACATTGATTTAAAAAGTTTCAAATGCATTTTTTGACCAAATGATGTCACTTCCGGTGTCAATTTTAAATTGTAATCAACTTGATATGACGCTACGTGCTTTTTGAATCAAATGATGTCACTTTTATAAAAATCCAATCATAATTGACTATTTTACAGGCAAAATAACGAAAACAGTGACTTGTACAGAACTGCCCATTTCTTGGCAACTGCTTATATTACAAACTAATTTTAACATACATTTTCTTCGTATGGATTATAGCTACAAGTTTTTAAAAGTTACGAAGAAATATTTTAAAATCTGAAAAGCCTGAATAGGTTGTAAATAGGCCAATTTTACACCATTTTTAGCCTCTTAATCGAATTTGCTCGAAAATGAAATCGAAATTAAAAAAACTGCTTCCTACATTTTTTGCGCCTTGAAAGGGCACACTCTTTGAGTCAAATAATTTTTCCAAAAAATAATATTTGTTTTCGAAGAAGGAAAATAACTGTCAAAATTGTAGTTTTTGGTAAAATTATGCCACTTCCGGTGCCGACAGATAAAACTTTTGGTAATAAAAAAAATGACAATTGATACAACGAAGCATATGAACTTTGTTTTATACAAATCGAACAATAAAAAATTAATCTAGGACTTAAAAACTGAATTAGCCAATGGCGGCCAAGGTAAATTACTGAGACAAAATTCTTTAACATTTTTGCACTAGTCAGATGACCCTTTAATTCTGTGCATAATACGACTAAAAAATATTCATAAATAAAAAAGTTTTTTGTAAAATTTTAAATTTTCAAAATTTGGCGCCAAATATCTTTGAAGATTTACCGAAAATCAAAAATCGAAAGTAGTGTAGCTATGTGCCTTGTCTCCGGCTATGCCAAAATGTATCGAAAGTTAAAATTCAATGATTATTGTTAAAATTACTGCAATATTTTAAAAAACGATAATTTGGTGATTTCGGACATTTCGCATTGTCGCAGAACGTTCAAAATAGCTTTATCCTCTAAGTCACACCCACTTTCCCAGTAAAACCGAAGAAATCGTAACGATGCGACACGTAGTTGCTGAGATCTATTCAAATTGGAATCTGAATAATAATAATAATAAGAATAATAATTTTAACAAAAACAATAGTGTTTCACACAAGCTACGCAGTGTGAAACCCTAATAATTTTAGTAATCACAATAGGCTTTCAGACGAAAGTCTGAAAGCCTAACTAGACCTGCAAGCAGCACTGAACCGGCTTTCAGGAATCATACAGGAAGTTTATTATACCATAGCCGATCCATTGAGCTACCGAACTATACTTTAGTTGTTTTGTTTCAGTGACACCCTGTATCATATGTAAAAGTAATATTTGCTGGCGAAAAGACCGGTCAAAATTATGGCAAAATTACGTCACTTCCGGTGCCGAAAGAAATTTTTATAGGTGAAAAATATGTCGAAAATTTGCAACATACAAAATACAAACTTTGTTTAATACATATCGGGCAATGAATAATTAACCTATAACCCATAAACTGAAATTAAGAAGGTAAAATAATTAAAAGTGACCCTTGGAAAATTGGCTATTATTCCACAAGGGAACATGCTAGAAGCCTTTTCTTGATATCAATATGATGGTATTGATTCAATCTTACTGCCCATTAGAGTCAGACGTTATAAAGTTTAACAAATAATAAATATAAATCCCTTCAAATAAATGTTTGTTTTGAAGGCTAGAAAACGTTTTTTGCAAAAATTACATTACTTCCGGTGATATTAAAAATGTTAACTTAGTTGATAGAAGTCATAAATGGCATAAGGCATCAAATGGTAAAAAAATTATAAAAATCGAATAATAATTGACACTTTTATAGACCAAAAACCTTGAAAAGGGACTTATAGAAGATCGCCTATTTCTCTGTAACCGTACAAGTTAGAAACCATTTTGTGGTATCTGTATGGTCGTATGGTTTCATTCTATTCGTTGATGGGAATCAAATATCATAATTTTAAAAATATTATAAGGCAGACTCATTTGAATAAAATATTTGTTTTTTAGGTTAAAAATACAGTTTTTGCAGAAATGACGTCATTTCCGGTCACAGTGAAAATGTAAAATTGGCTTGACCTAGTCCACATTGACATTAGGCATCAAATTGAAAAAACATATTGCAAATCGAATAATAATTCACTCTTTTATAGGCAAAATAACGTGAAAAGTGATGCATGCAAAATTGCATATTTCTCGGCAACTGCTCATATTACAAACTAATTTTCGCATACATTCTCTTCGTCTGGATTATTGCTACGAGTTTATGAAAATCACAAATAAATATTTCAAAATATGAAGACGCTGAATGAATTGTAAATAACTGAATTTTACACTTTATTTTACATTCTATTCGAAATTGCCCGAAAATGAAATTGAAATTAAAAAATCTGAGCTAAAGGATGCATCCTTTTAGTTATATCAGTTTTGAAAAAAAAATATTTGCTTTCAAAAAGTGGTACCGAACTGTCAAAATTGTAGTTTTTGTTAATATTACGTCACTTCCGTTGCCGACAGAAAAATTTCACCGTAACAAAAAAAATTGCAAATGGGACCACGGAGCATATGAACTTTGTTTTATACAAATCGAACAATAAATAGTTTTTCTGGTTACGAAAAACTAAATTAGCCGATGGCAGCTAACGGAAATTACCGAGACAATTTTTTAAATCATTTCTGCTCAAGTAGGATGATATTTTAACCCTGTGTAAAATACCATCAAAAAATATTCATAAATAAAAAAGGTTTTCGTAAAAAAAAATTTTTTTTTCAAAATATCGGACATTTTTTCGACTACTTCCGGTTTTACGATCATTGTCGTGGCAGCTTTACGACGTTCTTTGGATACTTAACTTTCTGTACCAGAAGTGTCAGAAACATCCATTGAGTAGTTTGGGGGAAAAAAATAAATTAAAGAGCGTTTCCAAAAATTTAACGATTTTTCAATTTTTTTCAAAGTTTGAGGCCATTTTTGGACCTCTTATATTATTTCAATGCTTTTCATTTTGGATTCACTATATAGACAACCGATAGGACTTTGAGTAAGAAAAGCTTAAGAAAAATCTGCGGCGTTGTTTTCAAGAAAAGGGCGTCTCAGAATGTTAAAAAATCGGAAAATACTAGATTTTTGGCATACAATAATTTATTTCCTTATCATCGAAATCGTATTATTTAGACACCATGTGATGGTCCATTAATAGGGCTAACCAGCGACACTTTAGTTCTTTTGGTCCGCTATTACCTAAGGGAGAAATCAAGTTTTTCGCAAGTGCGACAATGTTTTTAACATTTTTTTTTCATTTTTTGAATACTTCCGGTATGGCTATTATTGTCGGAATAGTTTTAATAGCCGTTAGAATCGTAATTAGGTCAGCTATCTGATTATACAACTTTTTTTTTGAAAATCTCTTAAAATAAAAAAAAAGTAGAGCATTTTCCAAAATTTCACGATTGTTCGACTTTTTTTCAATTTTCAGTCCGTTATTTCACCTATTCCACATATTTCAAAGTCTTACTGGATGGTTTCATGCAAAATAACTCCGAAAGGACTCTCGATAGAAAAATTTTTAAAAAAAAGTTGCGGTTAAGTTTTCGAGCTACAGGCATCCAAAAACGCTCCAAATCAGAAAATACTTGATTTTCAGCGTGCCATATTGTGCTTCCTGCTCATCGTATCCGTACGAATTGGGTATCATATGATAGTACAATCCTAGTGCAATCCAATGGTACCCTAATTTGTCTAATCCATTGATATCGGACGGAGAAATCGCGTTTTCCCCAAAATACCCATTTTTTGCATTTTTTTCAAAATATCGGACATTATTTCGACCACTTTCGGTGTACAGATTATTGTTGAAATTGCTTTATTCCTTGCAATGGTCATTTGGCTTCATGCCTCAGAAGTTTCAGAAACGTCAATTCGGCCATAAAACGAAACCCGAGCTCACAAAATGGGTAGAAAATTCGAAAAAAATCGAAAAATAAAGGGCGATAACTCTGAATGAAACTTATATTACTGGAATCGGATGGACTTCAGGTATCCAAAAATGTAGTTCATATTTCAAAATTTTGAAAAATAACAAAAATTGTCTCTCAAACAACATTTTTCATTTTTCGATCGCAAGAAGTCAGCGATGAAGTTTCGAAATATCGAAATTTTCAACTGCTATCGTCCGAGAAAAGACTCAGGGTTTCCTAAAATGTCATTTGTATGAAAATAGGTACAGAATTGACGAATCTACGGCCGTTTTTTAATTTTTTGACACCGCACGAAATTCGACCACTTCCGGTCTGCGCAGAAGTTTCAAATATAGTTTATCAAGTAGCCAACACATGGTTTCCCGATAGAGAATTAGGTCCCAGATCGGTATCTGTTACAGGCACTGAGAAATAGGCTCCGGCGAAAAAAAAAATAATAATAACTAGACCTGCAAGCAGCACTGAACCGGCTTTCAGGAATCATACAGGAGGTTTATTATACCATAGCCGATCCAATGAGCTACCAAACTATACTTTAATTGTTTTGCTTCAGTGACACCCTCTATCATATGTATAAGTAATATTTGCTGGCGAAAAGACCGGTCAAAATTGTAAATTATGGCAAAATTACGTCAATTCCGCTGCCGAAAGAAATTTTTATAGGTGAAAAATAAGTCGAAAATTCGCAACATACAAAATAAAACTTTGTTTTATACATATCGGGTAATAAATAATTAACACATAACCCATCAACTGAAATTAAGAAGGTAAAAAACTTATAAGTGACCCTAGGAAAATTGACTATTTTTCGACAAGGGAACATGCTAGAAGCCTTTTCTTGATATCAATATGATGGTATATATTCAATCTTACTGCCCATTAGAACCAAACGTTATAAAGTTAAACGAATAATAAATATAAATCCCTTCAAAAAAATGTTTGTTTTGAAGGCTACATTACTTCCGGTGATATTGAAAATGTTAATTTAGTTCATAGAATTCATAAATGGCATAAGGCATCAAATGGTAAAAAAATTATAAAAATCGAATAATAATTGACACTTTTATAGACCAAAAACCATGAAAAGTGAATTATCGAAGATTGCCTATTTCTCTGTAACCGTACAAGTTAGAAACCATTTTATGGTATCTGTAGGGTCGTATGGCTTCATTCTATTCGTTGATGGGAATTGAATATCGTAATTTTAAAAATATTATAAGGCAGACTCGTTTAAATAAAATATTTCTTTTTTAGGTTAAAAATACAGTTTTTGCCTAAATGACGTCATTTCCGGTCACAGTGAAAATGTAAAATTGGCTTGACCTACTCTAAATTGGCTTTAGGCATCAAATGGAAAAACAAATATTGCAAATCGAATAATAATTCACGTTTTTATAGGAAAAATAACGTGAAAAGTGATGCATGCAAAATTGCATATTTATCGGCAACTGCTCATATTACAAACTAATTTTAGCATACATCCTCTTCGTCTGGATTATTGAAAATTACAAATAAATATTTTAAAATATGAAGACGCTGAATGAATTGTAAACAACTGAATTTTACACTTTATTTTACATTTTATTCGAAATTGCCCGAAAATGAAATTGAAATTAAAAAATCTGAGCTAAGGATTTTGTGCACCTTTGCAGGGTCCATCCTTTTAGTTATATCAGTTTTGAAAAAAATTAATATTTGCTTTCAAAAAGTGGTACCGAACTGTCAAAATTGTAGTTTTTGTTAATATTACGTCACTTACGTTGCCGACAGAAAAATTTCACCGTAACAAAAAAAAAATACAATTGGGACCACGGAGCATGTGAACGTTGTTTTATACCAATCGAACAATAAATAATTTTTCTGGGTACGAAAAACTAAATTAGCCGATGGCGGCTAACGCAAATTACCGAGACAATTTTTTTTCTCATTTCTGCTCAAATAGGATGATATTTTAACCCTGTGTAAAATATCATCAAAAAATATTCATAAATAAAAAAGCTTTTCGTAAAAAAAATTTTTTTTTCAAAATATCGGACTACTTCCGGTTTTACGATCGTTGTCGTGATAGCTTTACGAAGTTCTTTGGATACTTAACTTTCTATACCAGAAGTGTCAGAAACATCCATTGAGTAGTTTTGGAAAAAAAGATAAATTAAAGAGCGTTTACAAAAATTTAACGATTTTTCAACTTTTTTTAAAGTTTGATGCCATTTTTGGACCACCTATATTCATTTTGGATTCACTATATAGACAACCGATAGGACTTTGAGTAAGAAAAGTTTCAGAAAAATCTGCGGCGGCGTTTTCGAGAAAAGGGCGTCTCAGAAATATGATCCGAAAATACTTGATTTTTGGCATACAATAATTTATTTCCTTACCATCGAAATCGTATTATTTAGATACCATATGATGGTCCATTAATAGGACTATCCAGCGACACTTTAGTTCTTTTGGTCCGCTATTACCTAAGGGAGCAATCAAGTTTTTCATAAGTGAGACAATGTTTTTAACCTTTTTTTTCAGTTTTTAAATACTTCCGGTACGGTTATTATTGTCGGAATAGTTTTAATAGCCGGTTTGGGCACTAAAATAGCCACAGGGCTCTGTAATCATATATTACATTATCTGATCAGATAAAACGCCCCCGAGAAATCCTGTGCTCAAAAGTGCCAAAAATGAAAAAAAAAATAAAATATCGAAAATTAAATTTCAATAATTACATACATATTATACATCGTTAGAATCGTAATTAGGTCAGCTATCTGAATATACAACCTTTTTTAAAAAATCTCTTCAAATAAAAAAATAGTAGAGCATTTTCCAAAATTTCACGATTTTTCGACTTTTTTCGATTTTCAGTCCGTTATTTCACCCATTCCAGATATTTCAAAGGCTTATTGGATGATTTCATGCAAATTAACTCCGAAAGGACTCTCGATAGAAAAATATTTTTAAAAAGTTGCAGGTAAGTTTTCGAGATATAGGCGTCCAAAAACGCTCCAAATCAGAAAATACTTGATTTTCAGCGTGCCATATTTTGCTGCCTGATCATAATATCCGTATGAATTGGGTAACATACGATAGTACAATCCTAGTGCAGTCCAATGGTACCATAATTTCTTTAATCCATTGATATCGGGTGGAGAAATCGCGTTTTTCCCCAAAATATCCATTTTTTGCATTTTTTTCAAAATATTGCACATTATTTCGACCACTTCCGGTTAAAGGATTCTTGTCGAAATTGCTTTATCAGTTGGTATTGGACTATAACTTCATGTTCCGTAAATTTCAGAAACATCATTTTGGCTGTAAAACGACAACACAGCTCACAAAATGGGAAGAAAATTCGAAAAAAAATCGAAAAATAAAGGGCGATAACTCTGAATGAAACTTATATTACTGGAATCGGATTGACGTCAGGTATCCACAAATGTAGGTCAAATTTGCAAATTTTGAAAAAAAACAAAAATTGTCTCGTAGGCGACGTGTTTTGAATTTTCGAACGATAGAAGTCAGCGACGAAGTTTCGAAATTGCGAAATACGAGATTGCTATTGTCTTGGAAAAGTCTCAGGCTTTCAAAAAATGTGATTTGTTTGAATATAGGTAGAGAATTGACGAAACCACGGCCGATTTTTTATTTCTTACCAACGTTCAAAATTCGACCACTTCCGGTCTGCGCAGAAGTTCAAAAATTGCTTTATTGAGTAGCCACCACATAGTTTCCCGATAGAAAGATGAACCGCAGATCGGTATCTCTTTTCGATCATAGAGAAATAGGCTCCGGCGGTAAATAATAATAATAAAAAAAAAATAATAAGTCTGAAAGCCTAATAAATAATAATTTTAGTAATCACAATAGGCTTTCAGACGAAAGTCTGAAAGCCTAACTAGATCCGCTACTGTCCCATGCAGATATGAAAGCTTTCATATTCATCGTCACGTGTCATCGATTGTATCAAGTATCCTAAATAAAACGATAAGAAGAAAAAATTATCAAAATTGGTCAAAAACTCGCAAAATTACAAGTCTAAATATAGTATGAAACATTGCACCCAGGCATAACAATGATCTGAAAACTAAAGGGAAATAACCAAAACTTGTATTACTGTAATGAGACGGATGAGAAAATGAAATGAAAATTGCCGGAAAAAAATTAAAAATGGCAGTTTGGACAGGCGACCTTACTCCTTGTCACGTACAACCGGGCATTCGAAAACACGCTAGTTAATTCAATGACAGGCGCACGTGCTAACCATTCAGCCACCCCCCCCCCCCCTTTGAAATCAGACACGTGCAATATGTCATATAGGGAGAATAACAAGCCGCTCACAACAAAATGGTAAATTAATGAGTTTAGGGCAAAAAGGCGGTCACCCATCCAAGTACTAACCGGGCCCGACGTTGCTTAACTTCAGTGATCGGACGAGAACTGGTGTTTTCAACGTGGTATGGCCGTAGACGAGAGAAGATGGACAGAACCCGTAGTTATACTTACTTGAATTGACCCGCTTATTGATTTTTGGGGGGGGGGGGGAGTGGGGGTTGTCGGTTTTAAAAAGGCGTCTACAGCACCCGGTGTTCCCAGGCGGTCAGCCATCCAAGTACTGACTGGTGTTTTCAACGTGGTTTGGCCGTAGACGAGAGAAGGTGGACAAAAACCGTAGTTATTAGGGTTTCACACTGCGTAGCTTGTGTGAAACACTATTGTTTTTGTTAGAATTCTTCTTATTATTATTCTTCTTTTTATTACATTTTTTTTCCAATTTGCTTATATCTCAGTAACTACTTGTCGGATCGATGCAATGTCTTAAGTTTTACTGCGAAAGTGGGTGTGACTTAGAGATTAAAGCTATTTCCGGCATTCTGCGACAATGCGAAATGTCCGAAATCATCAAAGTTGTCATTTTTTGAAATATTGCCGTAATATTAACAACAATTGTTGGATTTTATCGTTTGATAGTTTTTGAAATAGCCAGCTACGGGTCTTTAGATTTTTAAATTTCGCTGAATCTTCGGAAAAATAAGGCGCCAAATTTTGAAAATTTAAATTTTGACTAAAAACTTTTTTATTAATGAATATTTTTTAATGACCTTTTACCAAGGGTTAAAGGGTCGTCGGATTTGGGCAAAAATGTGAACATTTTTTTTCTGGATAATTTTCCTTGGTCGCTATTGGCTAATTCAGTTTATCGGTTCTATATGAATTATTTATCGTCCGATTTGTATCAAACAAAGTTTATATGCTCCATGGTCCAAAATGTCATTTTTATACGCCCACATTGAAATGTGGTCGTATATTGTCGTCGCCCCCGTCCGTCCGCCCGTCGGTCCGTCGGTCCGGCGTCCACAATTGCTTGTGGACGCTCTAGAGGCTAAAGTTAATATCCGATTGACTTTAAATTTATCCACAGTGTTTAAAGTCATGAGACGAAGAAGCCTATTGTTTTTCAGTGATTTCCGATAATAACTACCAGAGTTATGGCCCTTGATCACTTCAAAAAATCTTGTGGACGCTCTAGAGGCCAAAGTTAATATCCGATTGGCTTTGAATTTATACACAGTATTTAAGGTCATGAGACGAAGAAGCCTATTGATTTTCATCGATTTCCGATAATTAGTGCCAGAGTTATGGCCCTTGATCACTTCAAAAAATCTTGTGGACGCTATAGAGGCCAAAGTTAATATCCGATTGGCTTTAAATATATACACAGTGTTTAAAGTCATGAGACGAAGAAGCCAATTGTTTTTCAGCGATTTCCGATAATTAGTGCCAGAGTTATGGTCCTTGATCACTTCAAAAAATCTTGTGGACGCTATAGAGGCCAAAGTTAATATCCGATTGGCTTTAAATTTATACACAGTGTTTAAGGTCATGAGACGATGAAGTCTATTGATTTTCAGCGATTTCTGATAACTAGTGCCAGAGTTATGGCCCTTGATCACTTCAAAAAATCTTGTGGACGCTATAGAGGCCAAAGTTAATATCCGATTGGCTTTAAATTTATACACAGTGTTTAAGGTCATGAGACGAAGAAGCCTATTGATTTTCAGCGATTTCCGATAATTAGTGCCAGAGTTATGGCCCTTGATCACTTCAAAAAATCTTGTGGACATATAAAGGCCAAACTTATCATCTGATTGACTTCAGATTGATACACAGAGTTTAAGGTGTTGAAACGAACAAGTATATTGATTTTCAATGAATTTAGATAACTGAACAGCTAAATCGATGATTTTAAATGTTTCATGTATATATACTAATTCAATTGTTAGCGTGGGGTAAAACTTTATAAAAAACAATCAAATTCTAATGATTTTCTGATAATTACATAATGAGTTGTTACTCATAATCAGTTTTTAGAGTATTACAAATGTTTCATTACCGAAAAAAGTAAAAATATGCGACAACCCTTGTTGACTGCCCGGATTATTTAGCTGCTGTGGGCGTATGTTTCGTTGCCTGGCAACCTATCTTTTTTGTTACCGGCAAAGTTTCCCATCGGCACCGTAAGTGACGTAAATTTAGCAAAAACTACAATTTTAACAGTTCGGTAACACTTTTTGAAAGCAAAAATTATTTTTTTCAGATCTAATATGACTGAAAAGATGTGCCATATAAAGGCGCACAAAACATCGGGCTCAGTTTTTTTAATTTCGATTTCGTTTTCGGGCAATTTGGATTAAAGGGTGAAAAAAGGTGTCAAAATAAGCTATTTATAACCCATCCAGCGTCTTCATATAAAAAATATATCTTCGTAACATTCATAATCTCGTAGCAATAACCCATACGAAGAGAATGTAAGTGAAAATTAATTTGTAATATGCGCAGTTGCCGAGAAAAAGTCGATTTTGCATGAGTCACTTTTCACGTTATTTTGGCTGTAAAAGAGTCAATTATTATGTGATTTTCAATTTTCTTTCACCATTGGATGCCTAATGTCATAGTGGACAAGGTCAAACCATTCTACCTCATACGCTGCCACCGGAAATGACGTCATTTGCTAAAAACTTAATTTTTAGCATTAAAAAACAATATTTTATTCAAATGGGTCGTACTTGTTATTTTTTTCAAATTATGATATTTGATTCTATTCATCAAATAGAATGAACCCATAAGATCATACAGATATCACAAAACGGTTTCTAACTTGCACGGTTGCAGAGAAATGGGCGATTTTCCACAAGTCACTTTTCGAGGATTTTAGTCTATAAAAGTGTCGGTTATTATTCGATTTTCATAAAATTTTCACCATATGATATCTTATGTCATTTATGATTTCATAGAACTAATTTAACATTTTCAGTATCACCAGAAGTAATTATATTTTGGCAAAAGCTGTATTTTTAGCCTTCAAAACAGATGGGTTTTTTTCAAATGAGTCTGATTTGTAATATATTTAAAATTATGATATTTAGTTCGCATGCGATCATTCAGATACCACAAAATGGTTTCTCACTTGTATGGTTGCAGAGAAATAGACAATTTCCTACAAGTCACTTTTCAAGGTTTGGGGTCTATAAAAGTGGCAAGTCTTATTCGATTTACATAAAATTTTCACCATGTGATTATTATTTCTGATTTTAAGAAACTAATTTAATATTTTCATTATCGCTGGAAGAACTGTGATATGGTCAGGATCACTTACATGTTACAAATGTATAAAATGAATTGATATTGCTGGATTTTTGTTGATTCTGTTTCCCTTTTATTTGATGTGCGCAATGTTTATGTGGAAGTCTGTTTATCGGTGCCATTGGTTCAAGGGCAACATGGGAGCGAAAGTGACATTAGTTTAAAGTTAACGTGGCACCAGTGAAACCCGTCATCCCTGCATGCAGGTCTAGTACTTACTTGAATTGACCCGCTTATTGATTTTGTGTGTGTGTGGGGGGGGGGTCGGTTTTAAAAAGGCGTCTACAGCACCCGGTGTTCCCAGGCGGTCACCCATCCAAGTACTGACCGGGCCCGACGTTGCTTAACTTCAGTGATCGGACGTGAACTGGTGTTTTCAACGTGGTGTGACCGTAGACGAGAGAAGGTGGACAGAACCCATACTTGTACTTACTCAAATTCTTTGTGTCTATTTCCCCGGGGAGACGGGCCGAGCGGAGAGCTGGAGTGGTGCAAAAGAGTGCGTGCCGTGGTCTGATTGGCGGAAAATTGATTTTTTCACGAAGAATCAGGGCAAAAAGGCGTCTACGGCACCCGGTTTTCCCAGGCGGTCACCCATCCAAGTACTAACCGGGCCCGTCGTTGCTTAACTTCAGTGATCGGGCGAGAACTGGTGTTTTCAACGTGGTATGGCCGTAGACGAGAGAAGGTGGACAGAACCCGTAGTTATACTTACCTGAATTGACCCGCTTATTGATTTTTTTGTTTGTTTTTTGTTTTAGAGTATTTAATTGTTTTAAAGAGACACGTTAAGTTAAATGAAAGTTTAGTTTTAAAAAAGACCAATAAAATTAGGATTTAATAATGCCAGACTAATATTAAAATAAAGCTTTAAATTAAGAATAATTAATTATTGGTCTAATGCAATGAAATGATTTGATTTGACGATGAAATGTACAATGGGTGTCCACACTATGTGGCTAAGGCGTTGGCATGCTAGTCAGGTGTTCGATCCCTGCATTGGCCGAGAAAGTTCATCTCGATTTTCTGGCGTGTCCACCCACCCGCCGTGTACACATTGGAGTGCACGTAAAAGATCCCTTAGCAGTTGGAATTCGATATTGTTGAAAAAGCTCAAAACGATGACTAAATGTGCAGATTGTAGCCACCCACACTGCATGTTTTCCTTAACAATGAAAGGGTGCCCGTTTTATTCTTCTACTCCAGATATTTTGGACTGTTGATCGATGGTTTCATATAAAAGACTACCGATAAGACTCTTTGTAGAAGAAGTTCACCAAAAATATTATGTTGACTTTAAGAGAAAAGGACTTTTAAAAATGCTCCAAATCGTAAAAATACGACTTTTTGGATTTTCGATCTCTTTTTTCTGCTACCCCTGATATTTTAAAAAAAAATGATACAATGATTTCACACAACAGGCTAGCTATTAGACTCTCGATTGACAAGAGTTTCGCCATCCTCCCTTCATTATAACCGAAGTTATTGTGCCCTAAAGAATCAACAAATCAGCATGCTTATCTCTGCTTACTCTAGGCCGAAAATGCTCATCTGTGCACTCAATCATAACATTGACCTAGTGAACGTCTACACCAAGATTGAACATTCTAGCTCAATTAGAAGGAGAGTTATTGTGTTTCAAAGTCTCGGCCCTTCAAATTACTACTACTTTTCATATTCACTTCAAAATGGCAACCATCAGTTGACCTAAATCAAAATTCTGCTCCCAGCGATTTTTGGGCCATCCTTCAAGGATTTAGAAAATATAACTCCCGTGTCTGTAAGTAAAATAGCAAAAAAACCTTAGGGATTTTTCATGTTTGAAGATGGTGGCACTTCCGGTTCGATCGACAAACTCCATATTTTGTGTAGGAATCAGTAATTACTTGTTGAGTATTTAAATGTTTTTTTTAGGTCATTCTGACCTATATTTCGACGATTTTTTTCAAAACTTTGATCCTTAATTTCACCAAGGGGAGATAATTTAGAAAATTTCTAATTATATTTTTAAAGTCACATGGGTAAGATCTACTTATATACTAAATTTCATGAAAATCGTACAACTATTAAAGAAGTTGTAAAATTGGTCTAAACTTCGGGTTCGAAATCATAGCGACGAATTTTCGAAATTCGAAAATGTGAAACTGCAGTTGAAATTGATTTTTTTCAAGGTATTCAAAGAAAAAAGAATTAGTAAATTCAATCAAAAAATAGCGAAGTTACGACTATGCATTGTCAGCTTTTCGTTTGTAAAATTCGGTGATTTCGAATTCGCAAAACGTTTTCAAAATATATTTAATCAACAGCCACCACCCATTTTTTTTTTGGGGGGGGGGGGAGGGGGGTAGGTCAGCTTAATCGTATGTAATAAACGTTTGGCCTGAATTGAAAGTTCTGCACCGAGAAAGTTTATCTCGATTTACCGGCGTGGTTCCCCCTTGTCAGTGAGGCAGAACGGAGGGCCTGACTAGGACAGCTGTGTTCGGATGGGACGAAAAACCAAGGTCGAGTGTACACATTGGAGTGCACTGTTGAATAAGCTCTATACGATGACTAAATGTGCAGATTGTAGTCACCCACACTGCATGTTTCGCTTAACAATGAAAGGGTGCCGTTTTCAATGTTCGATCCTTTTATTCTTCTACTCCTGATATTTTGGACTGTTGATCGAATTTTTCATATAAAAGACTACCGATAAGACTCTTTGTAGAAGAAGTTCCCAAAAAATATGATGTTGACTTTAAGAGAAAAGAACCTTTAAAAATGCTCCAAATCGTAAAAATACGACTTTTTGGATTTTCGATCTCTTTTTTTCTGCTATCCCTGATATTTTAAAAAATGATACAATGATTTCATACAACAGGCTAGCTATTAGACTCTCTATTGACAAGAGTTTCACCGCCCTCCCTTCATTATAACCGAAGTTATCGTGACCTAAAGAATCAACAAATCAGCATGCTTATCTCTGCTTACCCTAAGCAGAAAATGCTCATCTTTGAACTCAATCATGACATTGACTTAGTGATCGTCTACACCAAGTTTGAACATTCTAGCTTAATTAGAAGGAGAGTTATTGTGTTCAAAATTCCCGGCCCTTCAAATTGCTTCTATTTTTCATTTTCAATTCAAAATGGTGACCATCACGTGACCGAAATCAAAATTCTGATCGGATAGATTTTTAGGCATTCCTTCAAGGATTCCGAAAATATAACTCTCGAGTCTGTAAGTAAAATAGCAAAAAAGCCTTTTTGATTTTTCACTTTTAAAGATGGTGGCACTTCCGGTTCGATACACAAACTTCATATTTTGTGTATAAATCAGTAACTACTTGTCTAGTATCGAAAAAAAAAATCCGGTCATTCTGACCTATATTTCGATGATTTTTTTGAAAATTTTGATCCTTAATTTCGTCAAGGGGAGATAATTTAGAAAATTTCTAATTATATTTTTGATGTCACATAGGTAAGATCTACTTATATACTAAATTTCATGAAAATCGTACAACTATTAAAGAAGTTGTCAAACTGGTCTAAACTTCCGGTTCGAAATCACAGCGACGAATTTTCGAAATTCGAAAATGTGAAACTGCAGATGAAAATGGTTTTTTTCAAGGTATTCAAAGAAAAAAGAATTAGTAAAATCGGTCAAAAAATAACAAAGTTACGACTATGCATTGTCAGTTTTTTCGTTCGTAAAATTCGGTGATTTTCGGATTCGTAAAACGTTTTGAAAATATATTTAATCAAGGTTCGCACCCCATTTTTTGGGGGGTAGGTCAAAATTTCAGAAATATCCTATGGATAAATTCTGAGAAATCCGATTTGCAGAAAACACACACAAAAAAAAATAATAATAATAACTTTAACAGAAACAATAAGCTTTCATATGTAATATGAAAGCTTAATAATAATTTTAGTAATCACAATAAGCTTTCAGACGAAAGTCTGAAAGCCTAACTAGGTCTGCTACTGTCCCATGCAGATATGAAAGCTTTCATATTCATCGTCACGTGTCATTGATTGTATCAAGTATCCTAAATAAAAGGATAAGAAGAAAAAATTATCAAAATTGGTCAAAAACTCGCGAAGTTACAAGTCTAAATATAGTATGAAACATTGCACCCAGGCATAACAATAATCTGAAAACTAAAGGGAAATAACCGAAACTTGTATTACTGTAATGAGACGGATGAGAAAATGAAATGAAAATGGCGGGAAAGAACTAAAAATGGCAGGTTGTACAGGCGACCTCACGTACAACCGGGCATTCGAAAACACGCTAGTTAACTCAATGACAGGCGCGCGTGCTAACAATTCAGCCAACCCCTCATCCCCATTTGAAATCAGACACGTGCATATATCATATAGGGAGAATAACAAGTCGCTCACAACAAAATCGTAAATTAATGAGTTTAGGTCAAAAGGTTGAGCTACTGTTTTAGAGTATTTATTTGTTTTAAAGAGACACGTTATGGGTTGTGCATAGTTAAATGAAAGTTTAATTTTAAATAAGACCAATAAAATTAGGATTTAATAATGCTAGACTAATATTAAAATAAAGTTTTGAATTAAGAATAACTAATTATTGGTCTAATGCAATGAAATGATTTGATTTGACGGATGAAATGTACGATGGGTGTCCAGACTATGTGGCTAAGTCGTTGGCCTGCTAGCCAGGAGGTCGGGTGTTCGATCCCTGCATTGGCCGAGAAAGTTCATCTCGATTTTTTGGCGTGTCCCCCCCCCCCGCCGTGTACACATTGGAGTGCACATAAAAGATCCATTTGCAGTTGGAATTCGATACTGTTGAATACGCTCTATACAATGACTAAATGTGCAGATTATAGCCACCCACACCGCATGTTTTGCTTAACAATGTAAGGGTGCCGTTTTTAATTTTCGATCCCTTCAAATTGCTTCTCTTTTTCATTTTCAATTCAAAATGGCGACTATCAATTGACCTAAATCAAAATTCTACTGTCTACATTTTTTAGGCCATCCTTCAAGGATTCAGAAAATATAACTCCCGAGTCTGTAAGTAAAATAGCAAAAAAGCCTTGTTGATTTTTCACGTTTAAAGATGGTGGCACTTCCGGTTCCATCGACAAACTCCATATTTTATGTAGGAATCAGTAATTACTTGTCTAGTATCGAAAAAATGATTTAGGTCATTCTATATTTCGATGATTTTTTTGAAAACTTTGATCCTTACTTTCACCAAGGGGAGATAATTTAGAAGATTTCTAATTATATTTTTGAAGTAACATCGGTAAGATCTACTTATATACTAAATTTCATGAAAATCGTACAACTATTAAAGAAGTTGTCAAATTGGTCTAAACTTCCGGTTCGAAATCACAGGGACGAATTTTCGAAATTCGAAAATGTGAAACTGCAGATGAAAATGATTTTTTTCGAGGTATTCAAAGAAAAAAGAATTAGTAAAATCGGTCAAAAATAACAAATTTACGACTATGCATTGTCCATTTTGTCGTTCGTAAATTTCGGTGATTTCGGATTCGTAAAACGTTTTGAAAATATATTTAGTCAAGGTTCGCACCCCATTTTTTTTCGGGGGGGGGGGTAGGTCAAAATTTCAGAAAGATCCTACGGATAGATTCTGAGAAATCCGATTTGCAGAAAACACAAACAAAAAAAATAATAATAACTAGATTTGCAAAGCAGATATTAAAGCTTTCATATTAACAGTCACTACCTGTCACATGTCATGGGTCATGTAAATAATCTCATCAACAAAAAATAAATCATTAAAATCGGTCAAAATATAGCGAAGTTTTCATGATTTTTCAATCGTAAACAACTTTATCGGCACGAAAAACATCAAAGACAAAATTCAAAAATGTGACATTTTCAAATAACAATATTTCGACCCTGATCCCGGCTATCCAGAAATGTATTCGTTTTGGAAATAGGAGACATATTCTCCAAACTACGGCCTATTGCTTTCATTCACGTGCTCGTTAATGTCGATTTTTCACCTTTTCTCATATTCAGTTCGAAATGGTGACCATCACGTGACCGAAATCAAAATTCTGATCCGATAGATTTTTAGGCATTCCTTCAAGGATTCCGAAAATATAACTCCCATGTCTGTAAGTAAAATATCGCAAAAGCCTTTGTGATTTTTCACGTTTCAAGATGGCGGCACTTCCGGTTCGATCCACAAACTCAATATTTTGTGTACGAATCAGTATTTACCTATCTAGTATCCAAAAAAAAAATCAGGTCATTCTGACCTATATTTCTTCGATTTTTTTGAAAACTTTGATCCCTAATTTTACCAAAGGGAGATAATTTAGAAAATTTCTAAGGACATCTTTAAAGTTACATCGGTATGATATACTTACATACTAAATTTCATGAAAATCGTACAACTATTAAAGAAGTTTTCAAGTTGGTCTCAACTTCCGGTTCAAAATCACAGCGACGAATTTTCGAAATTCGAAAATCTGAAACTGCAGTTGAAAATGATTTTTGTCAGGGTACTCAAAGAAAAAAGAATTAGTAAAATAGGTCAAATAGTCACAGAGTTACAGTAATGCAGGTCAAATTCACTCGTTCGTAAAATTCGGTGATTTCGAATGCTTTAAACGTTTTGAAAATGTATTTAATCAATACTCACCACCCATTTTTGGGTGTGTAGGTCAAAGTTTCAGAAACATCCTATGGTTAGATTCTGAGAAATCCGATTTGCAGGAAACACATGTTGACTTTACGAGAAAGACCTTTAAACATGCTCTAAATTGTAAAAATACGACTCTTTGGATTTTCAATCTCCTTTTTTCGGCTACCCCGGACATTTAAGAAAAAATGATACAATGATTTCACACAACAGGTTAGATATTAGACTCTCGATTGACAAGAGTTTCATCGCCCTCCCTTCATTATAACCAAAGTTATCGTGCCCTAAAGAATCAACAAATCAGCTTGCTTATCTCTGCTTACCCTAGGCAGAAAATGCTCATCTTTGAACTCAATCAAGACAGTGACCTAGTGAACGTCTACACCAAGTTTGAACATTCTAGCTCAATTAGAAGGATTGTTATTGTGTTCCAAATTCTCGGCCCTTCAAATTGCTTCTATTTTTCACTTTCACTTCAAAATGGCGACCATCAATTGACCTAAATCAAAATTCTACTCCGCACGTTTTTTAGGCCATCCTTGAAAGATTCAGAAAATATAACTCCCGTGTCTGTAAGTAAAATAGCAAAAAAGCCTTTGTGATTTTTCACGTTTCAAGATGGCGGCACTTCCGGTTCAATCCACAAACTCAATATTTTGTGTACGAATCAGTATTTACTTATCTAGTATCCAAAAAAAAAACATCAGGTCATTCTGACCTATATTTCTTCGATTTTTTTTAAAACTTTGATCCCTAATTTCACCAAGGGGAGATAATTTAGAAAATTTCTATTTATATTTTTGAAGTCACGTGGGTAAGATCTACTTACATATTAAATTTGATGAAAATCGTACAACTATTAAAGAAGTTATCAAGTTGGTCTCAACTTCCGGTTCGAAATCACAGCGACGTTCGAAAATCTGAAACTGCAGTTGAAAATGATTTTTGTCAAGGTACTCAAAGAAAAAAGAATTAGTAAAATAGGTCAAATAGTTACAGAGTTACAGTAATGCAGGTCAAATTCACTCGTTCGTAAAATTCTGTGATTTCGAATTCGTAAAACGTTTTGAAAATATATTTAATCAAAAACTGCCACCCAGTTTTTTTTTTTTGGGGGGGGGGGTAGGTCAAAGTTTCAGAAAGATCCCATGGTTAGATTCTGAGAAATCCGATTTGCAGAAATGACACACAAAAAAAAATAATAATAATAATAACTAGATCTGCTACTGTCCCATGCAGATATGAAAGCTTTCATATTCATCGTCACGTGTTATTGATTGTATCAAGTATCCTAAATAAAAGGATAAGAAGAAATTTTTTTTTAAAATTGGTCAAAAACTCGCGAAGTTACAAGTCTAAATATAGTATGAAACATTGCACCCAGGCAAAACAATAATCTGAAAAGTAAAGGGAAATAACTGAAACTTGTATTACTGTAATGAGACGGATGAGAAAATGAAATGAAAATGGCAGGTTGGACAGGCGACCTTACTCCTTGTCACGTACAACCGGGCATTCGAAAACACGCTAGTTAACTCAATGACAGGCGCGCGTGCTAACCATTCAGCCACCCAACCCCCCTTTGAAATCAGACATGTGCAATATGTCATATAGGAAGAATAAGAAGTCGCTCACAACAAAATGGTAAATTAATGAGTTTAGGTCAAAAGGTTGAGCTACTGTTTTAGAGTATTTAATAGTTTTAAAGACAAACGTTAAGGGTTGTTCATAGTTAAATGAAAGTTTAATTTTAAATAAGACCAATAAAATTAGGATTTAATAATGCCAGACTAATATTTCCAATATGTTTGGTTATAAGTGGGAAATCGTGACGACTTCTTAAGCATGTTTTAAACAAAGGATCATAGACTGCAACATACAAGAATGGCACTCTGCAATAAAAAAAACTGGCCAAAGCAAGATTTCTATGCAGAAATTAAATAATTGCTAGAACCAGAAAAATATTTATCCACTATAATAAATAAGCAACATAGAGAAAATAAAATGAAATTGAATGGGGTTTAACGTCCTACTGTTCTGCTCCTAAAATGGGCTAATGAAGACGGGCATACGCCATAAAGTGTGCAATGAGGGAAATTTTACCCGGCAGCAGCGTTACGACCTACGAGGTTAGACAGGCGACCATACTCCGTGTCACGTACAACCAAGAAATCGAAACAACGCCAGTTGACTCAATGACAGACGTTATGATACAGAGCGCACGTGCTAACCATTCAGCCACGCAACCTCCCTAAAATCGGCAAATGGCTGACCTACAGCGAGAAACATTTCAACCGGGCCAAATTTTCTATTTTAACAGTTTAATTTGCACGGTACCTTTAGTTATCAACCGAATATTACAAAACTTTTAAAAATAAGCCCCCTCTGACTATCTTAATTGTTCGCAATAAACGTTTGCCCCTTTAAATCGGCAAATTGCTGACTTTAAAGTGAGAAACATTACAACCGGGCGAAATTTTCTGTTTTATCACTTTTACAGTACCTTTGATTACCAACCGATTATTACAAAACTTTAAAATAAAAGAGAAAGAGAGAAATGCGGCCTTATGTCCATTCGACCGAAACTAGGTCATTTCGGGACTAACATATGTTTTTTAATTTTATTTAAAAACTCCCCTTGCGCTTACTGGTCTTTAGCCGTTGGGAGGAAACCGAAGGACACGGAGAAAACTCACGAGGTTGGACATCATACTCCATGTCACGTCAGCCTGGAGATCGAAACAACGCCCGTTGACTCAATGACAGACCTTGCGATACAGCGCGCACATGCTAACCATTCAGCCATTGAGCCTCCCTGAATTCGAAAAATTGCTGACTTATAGCAAGAAACATTTCAACCGGGCGAAATTTTCTGTTTTAACAGTTTAATGTGCACGGTACTTTAATTACCAACCGATTACTATAAAACTTTTGAAAATAAGCTCCGACTGACCAGCTTAATCGTATGCAATAAACGTTTGGCCTGAATTGAAAGTTCTGCACGGAGAAAGTTCATCTCGATTTCCCGGCGTGGTTCCCCCTTGTCAGTGAGGCAGAACGGAGGGCCTGACAAGCACAGCTGTCTAGTCGTTCGGATGGTACGAAAAACCAAGGTCCGTGTACACATTGGATTGCACGTAAAATATCCCTAAGCAGTTGGAATTCGATACTGTTGAATAAGCTCTATACGATGACTAAATGTGTAGATTGTAGTCACCCACACTGCATGTTTCGCTTAACAATGAAAGGGTGCCGTTTTCAATGTTCGATCCTTTTGTTCTTCTACTCCTGATATGTTGGACTGTTGATCGATGGTTTCATATAAAAGACTACCAATAAGACTCTTTGTAGAAGAAGTTCCCCAAAAATATTATGTTGACTTTACGATAAAGACCTCTAAACATGCTCCAAATTGTAAAAATACGACTTTTTGGATTTTCAATCTCTTTTTTTCGGCTATCACTGATATTTAAAAAAAATGATACAATGATTTCAAACAACAGGATAGCTATTAGACTCTCTATTGACAAAAGTTTTACCGCCCTCCCTTCATTATAACCGAAGTTATCGTGCCCTAAAGAATCAACAAATCAGCATGCTTATCTCTGCTTACCCTAAGCAGAAAATGCTCATCTTTTAACTCAATCATAACATTGACCTAGTGAACGTCTACACCAAGTTTGAACATTCTAGCTTAATTAGAAGGAGAGTTATTGTATTCCAAAGTCCCGGCCCTTCAAATTGCTTCTATTTTTCATTTTCAATTCAAAATGGTAACCATCACGTGACCGAAATCAAAATTCGGATCCGATAGATTTTTAGGCATTCCTTCAAGGATTCTGAAAATATAACTCCCGAGTCTGTAAATAAAATAGCAAAAAAGCCTTTTTGATTTTTCACGTTTAAAGATGGTGGCACTTCCGGTTAGGTCGACAAACTCCATATTTTGTGTACGAATCAGTAATTACTTGTCTAGTATCGAAAAAAAAATTAGGTCATTCTGACCTATATTTCGACGATTTTTTGGAAAACTTTGATCCTTAATTTCACCAAGGGGAGATAATTTAGAAGATTTCTAATTATATTTTTGAAGTCACATTGGTAAGATCTACTTATATACTAAATTTCATGAAAATCGTACAACTATTAAAGAAGTTGTCAAATTGGTCTAAACTTCCGGCTCGAAATCACAGCGACGAATTTTCGAAATTCGAAAATGTGAAAATGCAGATGAAAAAGATTTTTTTCAAGGTATTCAAAGAAAAAAGAATTAGTAAAATCGGTCAAAAAATAACAAAGTTACGACTATGCATTGTCAGTTTTTTCGTTCGTAAAATTCGGTGATTTCGGATTCGTAAAACGTTTTGAAAATATATTTAAACAACGTTCGCACCCCATTTTTGGGGGGGTAGGTCAAAGTTTCAGAAAGATCCCATGGTTAGATTCTGAGAAATCCGATTTGCAGAAAATACACAAAAAAAAATAATAATAATCTTAACAGAAACAATAAGCTTTCATATGTAATATGAAAGCTTAATAATCTTAACAAAAACAATAAGCTTTCATATGTAATATGAAAGTTTAATAATCTTAACAAAAACAATAAGCTTTCATATGTAATATGAAAGCTTAATAATCTTAACAGAAACAATAAGCTTTCATATGTAATATGAAAGCTTAACTAGATCTGCTACTGTCCCATGCAGATATGAAAGCTTTCATATTCATCGTCACGTGTCATCGATTATATCAAGTATCTCAAATAAAAGGATAAGAATAACAAACTATCAAAATTTGTCAAAAACTCGCGAAGTTACAAGTCTAAATATAGTATGAAACATTGCATAATCTGAAAACTAAAGGGAAATAACTGATACTTGTGTTGCTGCAGTCGGGATGACTTCCCACTTTAAAACTTTCAGAAAAATGAAATGAAAATGGTAAGAAAACATCGAAAAATTAAATGAGATAACTAAGATTTTTTGAATCATTGAATCAGGTTGATCCCAATTGTTTGAATATTTACTTTAAATATGTAAATTTGGAAAATTATAAAGACATAATTATCAAAATCGGTCAAAACTCACAAAGTTACAAATTTAAATGTAGTGAGAAACATTGCACCCGGGCAAAAAAATAATCTTTAAACTAAAGGGAAATAACCTAAACTTGTATAGCTGTAATCGGGCTTCCAAAATTAGAGATATGTTATATAATTATGGTTTTCAATATGTTTGGTTATAAGTAGGAAATCGTGACAACTTCTTAAGCATGTTTTAAACAAAGGGTCATAGACTGCAATATACAAGAATGGCACTCTGCAATAAAAAAAAAAACTGGTCAAAGCAAGATTTCTATGCAGAAATGAAATAATTAATAGAACCAGAAAAACATTTATCCACTATAATAAATAAGCAACATAGAGAAAATGAAATGAAATTGAATGGGGTTTAACGTCCTACTGTTCTGCTCCTAAAAAGGGCTAATGAAGACGGGCATACGCCATAAAGTGTGCAATGAGGGAAATTTTACCCGGGCAGCGGCGTTACGGCCTACGAGGTTGGACAGGCGACCCTACTCCTTCTCACGTACAACCAAGAAATCGAAACAACGCCAGTTGACTCAATGACAGACGTTATGATACAGAGCACACGTGATAACCATTCAGTCACGCAACCTCCCTAAAATCGGCAAATTGCTGACCTACAGATAGAAACATTTCAACCGGGCGAAATCTTCTATTTTATTAGTTTAATTTGCACGGTACCTTTAGTTATCAACCGAATATTACAAAACTTTTAAAAACAAGCTCCCCCTGACCAGCTAAATCGTTCGCAATAAACGTTTTCCCCTTAAAATCCGCAAATTGCTGACTTTAAAGTGAGAAACATTACAACCGGGGTAAATTTTCTGTTTTATAACTTTTACAGTATCTTTGATTACCAACCGATTATTACAAAACTTTAAAAATAAAAAAAGAAAAAGAGAAATGCGGCTTAACGTCCATTCGACACAAACTAGGTCATTTCGGGACTAACATATGTTTTTTAATTTTATTTAAAAACTCCCCTTGCGCGTACTGGTCTTTAGCTGTTGGGAGGAAACCGAAGGACACGGAGAAAACCCACGAGGTTGGACACCATACTCCATGTCACGTGCAATCTCGAAATCGAAACGACCGCCGTTGACTCAATGACATACGTTACGATACAGCGCGCACATGCTAACCATTCAGCCATTCAGCCTCCCTTAAAAATAAGCTCCCCCTGACCAGTTTAATTGTTCGCAATAAACGTTTGCCCTCTAAAATCGGCAAATTGCTGACTTTAAAGTGAGAAACATTACAACCGGGCGAAATTTTATGTTTTATCACTTTTACAGTACCTTTGATTACCAACCGATTATTACAAAACTTTAAAAATAAAAGAGAAAGAGAGAAATGCGGCTCAACGTCCATTCGACACAAACTAGGTCATTTCGGGACTAACATATGTTTTTTAATTTTATTTATAAACTTCCCTTGCGCGTACGGGTCTTTAGCCGTGGGAGGAAACCGAAGGACACGGAGAAAACCCACGAGGTTGGACACCATACTCCATGTCACGTGCAACTTGGAAATCGAAACGACGCCGGTTGACTCAATGACAGACGTTACGATACAGCGCGCGTATGCTAACCATTCAGCCTCCCTAAAATCGGGAAATTGCTGACTTATAGCAAGAAACATTTCAACCGGGCGAAATTTTCTGTTTTAACAGTTTAATTTGCACGGTATTTTAATTACCAACCGATTATTACAAAACTTTTGAAAATAAGCTCCAACTGACCAGCTTAATCGTATGCAATAAACGTTTGGCCTGAATTGAAAGTTCTGCAACGAGAAAGTTCATCTCGATTTTCCGGCGTGGTTCCCCCTTGTCAGTGAGGCAGAACGGAGGGCCTAACAAGGACAGCTGTCTAGTCGTTCAGATGGGACGAAAAACCAAGGTCGCGCGTACACATTGGAGTGCACGTAAAATATCCTTAAGCAGTTGGAAATCGATACTGTTGAATAAGCTCTATACGATGACTAAATGTGCAGATTGTAGTCACCAACACTGCATGTTTCGCTTAACAATGAAAGGGTGCCGTTTTCAATGTTCGATCCTTTTATTCTTCTACTCCAGATAGTTTGGAATGTTGATCGAAGTTTTCATATAAAAGACTACCGATAAGACTCTTTGTAGAAGAAGTTCCCAAAAAATATTATGTTGACTTTAAAGATGCTCCAAACGTAAACATACGACTTTTTGGATTTTCGATCTCTTTTTTTCTGCTATCCCTGATATTTAAAAAAAAGGTACAACGATTTCACACAACAGGCCAGCTATTACACTCTCGATTAACAAGAGTTTCACCGCCCTCCCTTCATTATAACCGAAGTTATCTTGCCCTAAAGAATCAACAAATCAGCATGCTTATCTCTGCTTACCCTAGGCAGAAAATGCTCATCTTTGAACTGAATCATGACATTGACCTAGTGAACGTCTACACCAAGATTGAACATTCTTGCTCAATTAGAAGGAGAGTTATTGTGTTTCAAAGTCTCGGCCCTTCAAATTGCTACTACTTTTCATATTCACTTCAAAATGGCAACCACCAATTGACCTAAATCAAAATTCTGCTCTGAACAATTTTTAGGCCATCTTTCAAGGATTCAGAAAATATAACTCCCGTGTCTGTAAGTAAAATAGCAAAAACGCCTTAGGGATTTTTCACGTTTCAATATGGTGGCACTTCCGGTTCGATCAACAAACTTCATATTTTGTGTACAAATCAGTAATTACTTATCTAGTAACTGAAAAAAAAGTCAGGTCATTCTGACCTATATTTCGATGATTTTTTTGAAAATTTTGATCCTTAATTTTATCAAGGGGAGATAATTTAGATAATTTCTAATTATATTTTTGAAGTCACATCGGTAAGGTCTACATATATACTAAATTTCATGACAATCGTACAACTATTAAAGAAGTTGTCAAATTGGTCTAAACTTCCGATTCGATGCATTGTTCATTTTGTCGTTCGTAAATTTCGGTGATTTCGGATTCGTAAAACGTTTTGAAAATATATTTGATCAAGGTTCGCACCCCATTTTTTTTGGGGGGGGGGGTAGGTCAAAATTTCAGAATGATCCTACGGATAGATTCTAAGAAATTCGATTTGCAGAAAACACACACAAAAAAAAATAACAATAATAATCTTAACAGAAACAATAAGCTTTCATATGTAATATGAAAGCTTAATAACTAGATCCGTTACTGTCCCATGCAGATATGAAAGCTTTCATATTCACTGTCACTTGCTGTCACATGTCATGGGTCAGATAAATAATCCAAAGAAGAAGAAATAAATCATTAAAATCGGTCACAATCCATCGAAATTAATGTGATTTTTCACTCGTAAACAACTTTTTCGGCACGAAAAACATCAAAAGCGAAATTCGAATTTTTGAAATATTCAAATACCAAAAATTCCACCCGTATCCCGTCTATCCTGAAATTGAAATGTATTAAATTTTAGACATAGGAGACGCATTGAACATACTATGCCCTATTATGTTTCTGCTCTGGACGTTTTTTAAGTTTTCCTTCAAGGGTTCAGAAAAAGTAACTCCCATGTCTGTAAGTGCAATATCGCAAAAGTTATATTGTTTTTTCACGTTTAAAGATGGTGTCACTTCCGGTTCGATAGACAAACTCCATGTTTTGTGTACGAATCAGTAATTACTTGTCTAGTATCGAAAAAAAAAAGAGGTCATTCTGACCTTTATTTCGACGATTTTTTTGAAAAATTTGATTCTTAATTTCACCAAGGGGAGATAATTTAGAAAATTTTAAAAGTCATTTTTCAAGTCGCATCAGTAATGTCTAGTTACATACTAAATTTTATGAAAATCGTACAATTATTAAAGAAGCTGTCAAGTTGGTTTCAACTTCCGGTTCGAAATCACAGCGACGAATTTTCAAATATTACAAAACTTTTAAAAATAATCTCCCCCTGACCAGCTTAATCGTTCGGAATAAACGTTTGCCCCTTAAAATCGGCAAACTGCTGACTTTAAAGTGAGAAAGATTACAACCGGGCGAAATTTTCTGTTTTATCACTCTTACAGTACCATTGATTACCAATCGATTATTACGAAACTTTAAAAATAAAACAGAAAGAGAGAAATGCGGCTTAACGTCAGTTTGACAAAAACGAGGTCATTTCGGGACTAACATATGTCTTTTAATTTTATTGAAAAACTTCCCTTGCGCGTACGGGTCTTTAGCCGTGGGAGGTAACCGAAGGACACGGGGAAAACCCACGCGGTTGGACACCATACTCCATGTCACGTGCAACCTGGAAATCGAAACGACGCCGGTAGACTCAATGACAGACGTTACGATACAGCTGATTGCTGACCTACAGCGACAAACATTTCAACCGGGCGAAATTATCAAGCGAATATTACAAAACTTTTAAAAATAAGCTTCCCCTGACCAGCATAATCGTTCGCAATAAACGTTTCCCCCTAAAATCGACAAATTGCTGACTTTAAATTGAAAAACTTGACAAGAGGGCGAAATTTCTTGTTTTATCACTTTTACAGTACCAGTACCATGGATTACCAACCGATTATTACAAAACTTTAAAAATAAAACAGAAGGAGAGAAATGCGGATTAACGTCCATTCGACACAAACTAGGTCATTTCGGGACTAATATATGTTTTTTAATTTTATTTATAAACTTCCCTTACGCGTACTGGTATTCAGGAGTGGGAGGAAACCGAAGGACACGGAGAAAAACCACGTGCAAGCTGGAAATTGAAACGACGCCGGTTGACTCAATGACAGACGTTACGACAAAGCGCGCGTATGCTAACCATTCAGTCATTCAGCCTCCCTAAAATCGGGAAATTGCTGACTTATAGCAAACAACATTTTAACCGGGTGAAATTTTCTGTTTTAGCAGTTTAATTTGCACGGTACTTTAATTACCAACCGATTATTACAAAATTTTTGAAAATAAGCTCCAACTGACCAGCTTAATCGTATGCAATAAACGTTTGGCGTGAATTGAAAGTTCTGCACCGAGAAAGTTCATCTCGATTTTCCGGCGTGGTTCCCTCTTGTCAGTGAGGCAGAACGGAGGGCCTGACAAGGACAGCTGTCTAGTCGTTCGGATGGGACGAAAAACCAAGGTCCCGTGTACACATTGAAGTGCACGTAAAATATCCCTAAGCAGTGGGAATTCGATACTGTTGAATAAGCTCTATACGATGAATAATGTGCAAATTGTAGTCACCCACGCTGCATGTTTCGCTTAACAATGACAGTTTGCAGTTTTCAAATTTCGATCCTTTTATTCTTCTACTCCTGATATTTTGGACTGCTGATCGATGGTTTCATATAAAAGACTATCGATAAGACTCTTTGTAGAAGAAGTTCCCAAAAATATTATGTTGATTGAAGAGAAAGGAACCTTTACAAATGCTCAAAATCGTAAAAATACGACTTTTTGGATTTTCTATCTCTTTTTTTCTGCTATCCCTGACATTTAAAAACAATAATACAATGATTTCATTAGATTCTCGATTGGCAGGAGTTTCACCACCCTCTCTTCATTATAACCGAAGTTATCGTGCCCTAAAGAATCAACAAATCAGCATATTTATCCCTGCTTACCCTAAGCAGAAAATGCTCATCTTTAAACTCAATCATGACATTGACCTAGTGAACGTCTACACCAAGTTTGAACATTCTAGCTTCATTAGAAGGAGAGTTATTGTGTTTCAAAGTCTCGGCCCTTCAAATTGCTACTACTTTTCATATTCACTTCAAAATGGAATCCATCAGTAGACCTAAATCAAAATTCTGCTCCCAGTGATTTTTGGGCCAACCTTCAAGGATTCAGAAAATATAACTCTCGTGTCTGTAAGTAAAATAGCAAAAAAGCCTTAGGGATTTTTCACGTTTCAAGATGGTGGCACTTCCGGTTCGATCAACAAACTTCATATTTTGTGTACAAATCAGTAATTACTTATCTAGTATCCAAAAGAAAATCAGGTCACTCTGACCTATATTTCGATGATTTTTTTGAAAATTTTGAACCTTAATTTCGTCAAGGGGAGATAATTTTGAAAATTTCTAATTATATTTTTGAAATCACATCGCTAGGATCTACTTATATACTAAATTTCACGAAGATCGTACAACTATTAAAGAAGTTGTCAAATTGGTTTAAACTTCCGGTTCGAAATCACAGCGACGAATTTTCGAAATTCAAAAATGTGAAACTGCAGATGAAAATGATTTTTTTCAAGGTATTCAAAGAAAAAAGATCGGTCAAAAAATAACAAAGTTACGACTATGCATTGTCAGTTTTTTCGTTCGTAAAATTCGGTGATTTCGGATTCGTAAAACATTTTGAAAATATATTTAAAGAACGTTCGCACCCCATTTTTGGGGGGGGAGGTAGGTCAAAATTTCAGAAAGATCCTATGGATAGATTCTGAGAAATCCGATTTGCAGAAAACACACACAAAAAAAATAATAATAACTAGACCTGCAAGCAGCACTGAACCGGCTTTCAGGAATCATACAGGAAGTTTGTTATACCATAGCCAACCCATTGAGCTACCGAACTATACTTTAGTTGTTTTGCTTCAATGACACCCTCTATCATATGTAAAAGTAATATTTGCTGAGGAAAAGACCGGTCAAAATTGTAAATTATGGCAAAATTACGTCACTTCCGGTGCCGAAAGACGTTTTTATAGGTGAAAAATAAGTCGAAAATTTGCAACATACAAAATTTGTTTAATACATATCGGGCAATGAAAAATTAACCTATAACCCCTAAACTGAAATTAAGAAGGTAAAATAATTAAAAGTGACCCTTGGAAAATTGGCTATTATTCGACAAGGGAACATGCTAGAAGCCTTTTTTTTATATAAATATGATGGTATTGATTCAATCTTACTGCCCATTAGAGTCAGACGTTATAAAGTTAAACAAATAATAAATATAAATCACTTCAAAAAAATGTTTGTTTTGAAGGCTAAAAATACGTTTTTTGCAAAAATTACATAACTTCCGGTGATATTGAAAATGTTAACTTAGTTGATAGAAGTCATAAATGGCATAAGGCATCAAATGGTAAAAAAATAGGTTGCCAGGCAACGAAACATACGCCCACACAGCAGCCAAATCGTCCGGGCAGTCAACAAGAGTTGTCACATATTAAGGAATTATCAGAAAATCATTAGAATTTGTTTGATTTTTATAATCAAACGTTTTTTTTTTAAATCAGATAATTGTGACCTCCAGAGGGACCACAAGCTAAAAAGGGTGATTTTTCGAACAATCAGGGGACATAATTCAGGAAGTAATGACCCGATGGGCGCAAATATCGAAAGGAACCAAGATCTTTGGGTTATAAACATACATGTCAAGTTTCGTCAAAATCGATTCAAAATTGTGACCTCTATAGGGTCCACAACCTTGATATAACATATTTTCACACTATTCGTGGAACAAACGGCGGCCAGTTTGTCCGTCAATTCTAGTCCGATTTTCACGTAATTCAAACTCTCTCTTCATTACCATGGAGCGGTGATATAGTCAAATGTTTTTTTTTTAAATCGGATAATATTTTTGACCTCCAGAGGGACCACAAGCTAAAAAGGGCGATTTTTTGGACAATCAGGGGCCATAATTCAGGAAGTTACGATCCGATTGGCGTAAATATCGAAAGGAACCAAGATCTTTGTGTTTTAAACATGCATTTCAAGTTTCATCCAAATCGGTTCAAAATTGTGACCTCTACACTGTTCACAAGCTAAAAAACGTGATTTTTCGTACAATCAGGGGCCATAACCCATGAAGTTACAGTCCGATACATGCCAATATCGAAAGGAACCGAGATCTTAGGGTGATAAACTTATATTTTAAGTTTCATCGAAATCGGATAAAAATTGTGACCTGTAGACTGTTCACAAACAATTGTGGACGGACGGACGGACGGACGAACAGGGGCGACGACAATATACGTCCACATGAAAATGTGGGCGTATAAAAATTATAAAAATCGAATAATAATTGACATTTTTATAGACCAAAAACCTTGAAAAGTGACTTATTGAAGATCGCCTATTTCTCTGTAACCGTACAAGTTAGAAACCATTTTGTGGTATCTGTATGGTCGTATGGTTTCATTCTATTCGTTGATGGGAATCAAATATCATAATTTTAAAAATATTATAAGGCAGACTCATTTGAATAAAATATTTGTTTTTTAGGTTAAAAATACAGTTTTTGCAGAAATGACGTCATTTCCGGTCACAGTGAAAATGTAAAATTGGCTTGACCTAGTCCACATTGACATTAGGCATCAAATGGAAAAAAAATATTGCAAATCGAATAATAATTCACTCTTTTATAGGCAAAATAACGTGAAAAGTGATGCATGCAAAATTGCATATTTCTCGGCAACTGCTCATATTACAAACTAATTTTCGCATACATTCTCTTCGTCTGGATTATTGCTACGAGTTTATGAAAATCACAAATATGAAGACGCTGAATGAATTGTAAATAATTGAATTTTACACTTTATTTTACATTTTATTCGAAATTGCCCGAAAATGAAATTGAAATTTAAAAAATCTGAGCTAAAGATTTTATACACCTTTGCAGGGTGCATCCTTTTAGTTATATCAGTTTTGAAAAAAAAAATATTTGCTTTCAAAAAGTGGTACCGAACTGTCAAAATTGTAGTTTTTGTTAATATTACGTCACTTCCGTTGCCGACAGAAAAATGTCACCGTAACAAAAAAAAATTGCAATTTGGAGTACGGCGCATATGAACTTTGTTTTATACAAATCGAACAATAAATAGTTTTTCTGGTTACGAAAAACTAAATTAGCCGATGGCGGCTAACGCAAATTACCGAGACAATTTTTTTTATCATTTCTGCTCAAGTAGGATGATATTTTAACCCTGTGTATGTAATATGAAAGCTTAAATAACTAGATCTGCTACTGTCCCATGCAGATATGAAAGCTTCCATATTCACCGTCACGTGTCATCGATTGTATCAAGTATCCTAAATAAAACGATAAGAAGAAAAAATTATCAAAATTGGTCAAAAACTCGCAAAATTACAAGTCTAAATATAGTATGAAACATTGCACCCAGACATAACAAAAATCTGAAAACTAAAGGGAAATAACCGAAACGTGTATTACTGTAATGAGACGGATGAAAAAATGAAATGAAAATTGCCGGAAAAAAATTAAAAATGGCAGGTTGGACAGGCGACCTTACTCCTTGTCACGGACAACCGGGCATTCGAAAACTCAATGACAGGCGCGCGTGCTAACCATTCAGCCACCCCCCCCTCTTTGAAATCAAACACGTGCAATATGTCATATAGGAAGAATAACAAGCCGCTCACAACAAAATGGTAAATTAATGAGTTTAGGGCATAAAGGCGTCTACAGCACATGGTGTTCCCAGGCGGTCACCCATCCAAGTACTAACCGGGCCCGACGTTGCTTAACTTCAGTGATCGGACGAGAACTGGTGTTTTCAACGTGGTATGGCCGTAGACGAGAGAAGGTGGACAGAACCCGTAGTTATACTTACTTGAATTGACCCGCTTATTGATTTTTTTTTTGGGTGGGGGGTTGTCGGGTTTTAAAAAGGCGTCTACAGCACCCGGTGTTCCCAGGCGGTCACGCATCCAAGTACTGACCGGGCCCGACGTTGCTTAACTTCAGTGATCGGACGAGAACTGGTGTTTTCAACGTGCTGTGGCCGTAGACGAGAGAAGGTGGACAGAACCCGTAGTTATACTTACCTGAATTGACCCTCTTATAGATTTTTTTGGGGGGTTTTGTCGGTTTTAAAAAGGCGTCTACAGCACCCGGTGTTCCCAGGCGGTCACCCATCCAAGACGGGTCGAGCGGAGAGCTGGAGTGGTGCAAAAGAGTGCGCGCTGTGGTCTGATTGGCGGAAAATTGATTTTTTTCACGAAGAATCAGGGCAAAAAGGCGCTACAGCACCCGGTGTTCCCAGGCGGTCACCCATCCAAGTACTAACCGGGCCCGACGTTGCTTAATTTCAGTGATCGGACGAGAACTGGTGTTTTCAACGTGGTATGGCCGTAGACAAGAGAAGGTGGACAGAACCCGTAGTTATACTTACCTGAATTGACCCGCTTATTGATTTTTTTTGTTGTTTTTTTTCGGTTTTAAAAAGGCGTCTACAGCACCCGGTGTTCCCAGGCGGTCACCCATCCAAGTACTGACCGAGCCCGACGTTGCTTAACTTCAGTGATCGGACGAGAACTGGTGTTTTCAACGTGGTATGGCCGTAGACGAGAGGGGGTGCACAGAACCCGTAGTTATACATACCTGAATTGATCCGCTTATTGATTTTTTTGGGGGGTTTTGTCGGTTTTAAAAAGGCGTCTACAGCACCCGGTGTTCCCAGGCGGTCACCAATCCAAGTATTAACCGGGCCCGACGTTGCTTAACTTCAGTGACCGGACGAGAACTGGTGTTTTCAACGTGGTGTGGCTGTACACGGGAGAAGGTGGACAGAACCCGTAGTTATACTTATCTGAATTGACCCGCTTATTGATTTGTTTTTTTTTTTGGCGGGGGGGGGGTCGGTTTTAAAAAGGCGTCTACAGCACCCGGTGTTCCCAGGCGGTCACCCATCCAAGTACTGACTGGTGTTTTCAACGTGGTTTGGCCGTAGACGAGAGAAGGTGGACAGAAACCGTAGTTATACTTTCTTGAATTGACCCGCTTATTGATTTTTTTTTTAGGGGGGTGGGGGGGTTGTCGGTTTTAAAAAGGCGTCTACAGCACCCGGTGTTCCCAGACGGTCACCCATCCAAGTAATGACCGGGCCCGACGTTGCTTAACTTCAGTGATCGGACGAGAACTGGTGTTTTCAACGTGGTGTGGCCGTAGACGAGAGAAGGTGGACAGAACCCATACTTGTGCTTACTCAAATTCTTTTTGTGTCTATTTCCCTGGGGAGACGGGCCGAGCGGAGAGCTGGAGTGGTGCATAAGAGGCGCCGTGGTCTGATTGGCGGAAAATTGATTTTTTCACGAAGAATCAGGGCAAAAAGGCGTCTACGGCACCCGGTGTTCCCAGGCGGTCACCCATCCAAGTACTAACCGGGCCCCACGTTGCTTAACTTCAGTAATCGAACAAGAACAGGTGTTTTCAACGTGCTATGGCCGTAGACGAGAGAAGGTGGACAGAACCCGTAGTTATACTTACCTGAATTGATCCGGTTATTGTTTTTTTTTGTTTTTTGTTTTAGAGTATTTAATTGTTTTAAAGAGACACGTTAAGGGTTGTTCATAGTTAAATGAAAGTTTTTTAATTTTAAAAAAGACCAATAAAATTAGGATTTAATAATGCCAGACTAATATTAAAATAAAGTTTTAAATTAAGAATAATTAATTATTGGTCTAATGCAATGAAATGATTTGATTTGACGAATGAAATGTACAATGGGTGTCCACACTATGTGGCTAAGGCGTTGGCCTGCTAGCCAGGAGGTCGGGTGTTCGATCCCTGCATTGGCCAAGAAAGTTCATCTCGATTTTCTGGCGTGCCCCTCCCACCCGCCGTGTACACATTGGCGTGCACGTAAAAGATCCCTTAGCAGTTGGAATTCGATATTGTTGAAAAAGCTCTATACGATGACTAAATGTGCAGATTGTAGCCACCCACACTGCATGTTTTGCTTAACAATGAAAGGGTGCCGTTTTCAATTTTCGATCCTTTTATTCTTCTACTCCTTATATTTTGGACTGTTGATCGATGGTTTCATATAAAAGACTACCGATAAGACTCTTTGTAGAAGAAGTTCCCCAAAAATATTATGTTGACTCTAAGAGAAAAGGACCTTTAAAAATGCTCCAAATCGTAAAAATACGACTTTTTGGATTTTCGATCTCTTTTTTCTGCTACCCCTGATATTTAAATAAAATGATACAATGATTTCACACAACAGGCTACCTATTAGACTCTCTTTTGACAAGAGTTTCACCACCCTCCCTTCATTATAGCCGGAGTTATTGTTTAAACATATTTTATTGCATCAACAAGAAAAATTCTTGATACAATTGGATTGGACAAAAGTTATTAAAACTTACAAACGTCCTTTCCATAGTCAGAAATTGTATAAATGTAATATATAGTGCAGGAATTATGAGATGTAACAAATATTGATCTAATGTACATGATAAATAACAGACAAATAAACAAAAAAAACATAAATGAACAGGGTGCAAGTGGACACAGCTTACAAACAACATTTAAAACATTTAGTTGATTTTATATATGAACAATGAATTGTTTAGGTGGTTGGGTAAATTGCTGTCACCCAAAAATAGTGTGTGCACATTAATCGTAGGGAAATGGGCCAGGGATTCAAATAATTTTGCTCTTTCACTACTAAATTGCTTACACTGTAAAAGAAAATGGTTTGCGTTTTCATTTGGATATCCACAATTACACTGAGGGCTATTAATCAATTTAATTTTATGGAGATCAGAATTTAGCGAACTACACTGGTGACGCATTCTAGTATGTATAATATTTTCTTTTCTGTTATTGTGCCCTAAATAATCAACAAATCAGCATGCTTATCTCTGCTTACCCTAGGCAGAAAATGCTCATCTTTGCACTCAATCATGACATTGACCTAGTGAACGTCTACACCAAGATTAAACATTCCAGCTCAATTAGAAAGAGAGTTATTGTGTTTCAAAGTCTCGGCCCTTCAAATTGCTACTACTTTTCATATTCACTTCAAAATGGCAACCATTAGTTGACCTAAATCAAAATTCTGCTCGCAGCGATTTTTGGGCCATCCTTCAAGGATTTAGAAAATATAACTCCCGTGTCTGTAAGTGAAATAGCAAAAACGCCTTAGGGATTTTTTATGTTTCAAGATGGTGGCACTTCCGGTTCGATCGATAAACTCCATATATTGTGTAGGAATCAGTAATTACTTCTCAAGTGTCGAATTTTTTTTTTAGGTCATTCTGACCTATATTTCGACGATTTTTTTAAAAAATTTGATCCTTAATTTCACCAAGGGGAGATAATTTAGAAAACTTCTAATTATATTTTTGAAGTCACATGGGTAAGGTCTACTTATATACTAAATTTCATGAAAATCGTACAACTATTAAAGAAGTTGTCAAATTGGTCTAAACTTCGGGTTCGAAATCACAGCGACGAATTTTCGAAATTCGAAAATGTGAAACTGCAGATGAAATTGATTATTTTCAAGGTATTCAAAGAAAAAAGAATTAGTAAAATCGGTCAAAAAAATAGCAAAGTTACGACTATGCATTGTCAGTTTTTTCGTTCGTAAAATTCGGTCATTTCGAATTCGCAAAACGTTTTCAAAATATATTTAATGAACAGCCACCACCCATTTTTTTTTTGGGGGGGGGGGGGGGGTAGGTCAACGTTTCAGAAACATCCTATGGTTAGATTCTGTGAAATCCGATTTGCAGGAAAAACACACAAAAAAAAAATAATAACTAGATCTGCTACTGTCCCATGCAGATATGAATGCTTTCATATTCATCGTCACGTGTCATCGATTATATCAAGTATCTCAAATAAAAGGATAAGAATAACAAACTATCAAAATTGGTCAAAAACTCGCGAAGTTACAAGTCTAAATATAGTATGAAACATTGAGTAATCTGAAAACTAAAGGGAAATAACTGATACTTGTGTTGGAGGCAGACCACCATTAAATTTTACATCTCGGTACCCACAAATTGTAGTTCGTCTATTTATAGCAGTTCTCTCTCTGTCTCTTTTCTCCCCTTTTGCATGCCCATCTTTTGGCCTAGAATGGACTAAGAGGGTTTGAATTAATATTTTCTGCTAGGTTTTGGTAAATATTCATGATTTTGAGGCGGAAGGATAACGGCGTTATGAGGTTGGCTACGGCGATATGTACGGCAACTAGATACATGTTTTGAGTATGCTTCTTCAAGTTCGTGTATCTCAAAATTTTGGTGGTCAACCTCATAAAAATTTTAGTGCAAAGACATGGCCATGTGTTCCTCTGTCTATAGTGAAAAGCATTTCGCCCAACGAAAATTTGGGGATAAGTTGGAGGTGGGCAAAGAGTCCAGAATTAACATTGAAGTCAATGGGGAAATTAATGGTGGTCTGCCTCCTGTATGTAAACAAACTGACGGTGTATGAGAGGCCTAAATTTGATGCTATGATCTCCAATTTGTCAGAAAATGTGATATATTGCTCCTGCAATGACGGTTCGTTAAAATAAAAAAGGAAGTAGAAAAATCAATCGTTTATTCGTTTATTCCTGTACCCATGTTTGATAAACTCGTTCAACATAATGGCAATGAAGGTAGGTATTACATTAATGAACGTTGGCTGATTATGTACGGTACTATAAAACGTTACAATAACAACAGTATACGATGACCCATGACCATGACTACATGATCCAACGATGAATACATGAAAGATGAACGAACGATGAACGTGAACGTTAGATGAATGAACGGTGAAAGAACGATGAACGGTTTCACTGAAAAGATAAAAATACACATGCATGTATTTACAATAAACACTGTAACGTATACGTTCTACATAACTAATGAGTATTGGAGGGTGCTGTTGGTACTAAAACCACTAATAATATGCAATGCTTCACCTATCAAGACATACAAAGTTACGTGTAGCAGACGAGGAATTGTACACACGTGACACAAACAATATCGGTTTTGCGTGGGGGAAAACACACGAAAATAAATCGTTAAATTTGACATAATTATGACTTGACAATGAATAAAAATAATATGGAAATGATGTACGATATATGTTTACACTTTAACATAGTTCTCAAGTAAACTTACAACTTGTGAGGGGGTAACAGGCGTTATCAATGCATGCTCTTCAATACACATGCCGTTTTTCTGCATAACAATGGCGTTCGTTAGTAATGGTTGAGTGTAAAACTCAGGTTTGGATTACGTTGCGTTCAAATTACAGACTTGGACTAAATAAGAAAGGAAAACGGCATTCTGCCGTAACATACCGGCCCCTTAAACAATCATATTGTTTAACAAAGAAGTTACGGAAGAATGAAACAATAAAACATGCATAATAAACAGTGTACACTTAGGGTATCAATAATACTAATTTCGTTATAGGTCTACGCATTACTGAATTTTGAGTCTTAACTGTGGCACTTCGAACAAAACCGTTAGCATCTTTAACAGTCTCAGTGATACGTCCCATGGACCACTGATTTCTAGGAGCGTTTTCATCTACAACTAACACAATATCATTTACTGATAAATTACACTGAGGTTTTGACCACTTAACACGTTCCTGAAGCGTCAATAAATATTCTTTTTGCCACCTTGTCCAAAAACAGTCTGCAAGATATTGAACTTGTTTCCAGTACTTGCGGGCAAACATATCTTCACGTTGAAATAAACCTGGGGGCAGAAGCCATTTAGAGCGCATTGTCAATAACTGATTAGGGGTTAATGGGTTCAAGTCACTAGGATCGTCAGAGGTGAAAGTTAAAGGGCGACTGTTCACTATCGCTTCCACCTCGCACATAAAAGTACGAAACGATTCATCGGTTAGCGTTGGATTACTGTTAGTTGATAACAAAGCGTTCAATACTTTACGAATCGTCCGTATCTGGCGTTCCCAGACACCTCCTTGGTGACTCGCGGCTGGCGGATTAAAAGTCCACTTGATGTTACGTTGTAGAAGTTCATCGTTTATTTGGCGTTGATTCCATTTGTTGATTTCTAGCCGTAATTCTCGTTCACCACCACAAAAATTAGTTCCGTTATCACTCCTTATTTCCTCACATTGGCCTCTCCTGGCAATAAATCTACGCAAAGCTTGGATGAAAGAGCTAGTGTCAAGAGACGAAGCTATTTCGATGTGTATTGCACGAATACTCAAACACGTGAAAACAACGCCGTAACGTTTGATCTCTTTGCGACCTTCTTTCACAATAAATGGTCCAAAGTAATCCACGCCTACCCGAGCAAAGGGAGGAGACTCTGTGACTCGGTCTTTTGGAAGATCTGACATCTTTTGATTCATTGTGGGTGCACGAAGCTTACGACATGTAATACACTTGGACAAGATATTTCGAACAGCTGAGTTTGCGTTTATGATCCAGTACCTGTCACGTAATATAGCTATAGTGTGGCCTCTACCAGCGTGAGCTACAGACTGATGAACATCATTCACAATTAAGTTGGTTAAATGTCCATTCCGAGGTAAAATAATTGGGTGTTTAACATTATCCGGCAGATCTGCGTTGCGTAAACGTCCGCCTACCCGAAGTAGGCCTTCACTAATAATTGGATCCAATCGGTATAATGAACTGGTTCTTGGCACAATTTTATAGCGTTTATCATTTTGGACGTTATGTTTGAGTACTTGTATCTCGTTAGGAAACGACTTAAACTGAACATATTTCACAATAGCGTTTTCTGATGCGTTAAGTTCATCTACGTTAATTTCCTTGAAGGGTGTATGAGAACTCCTAATCATTAATGTTTTATCCCTTACGTAGCGTTCGCGCTGTGCACCAGCTAATTCAGCGGGAACATTATGATCTATTGCTTTAATATCATTTACACGTTTACGTAATAAATCCTTTAAACGAAGCATATAGGCAACGGAACGTTTAAGGCGGAACCAATCAGAATAGTGTTCGATTAGCTTATTAACCGGATCAATATCAGCATTGATAGTAGCCAGTGTTGCGATTTCACGTTTGAACTCTGGGTTATCAGAACTGAGTTCAGAAAGTTTTGGTTGCTCTGGCCAAGTATCTTCTGTTGTCCACAAAAACCCCGGCCCCATGAGCCAACGTGGGTCTTTTACGAAATTATCTGCGGTGGTGGTTCTGGATGCTAAATCAGCAGGATTAGAGTTTGTGTTTACGTATTTCCACTGTTCTAATTGAGTTGAACTTCTGATGAAACTAATGCGATTGGCCACGAAAACATGAAAACGTTTTGATTCATTACGTATATACTGTAAGACTGTGGTACTGTCAGTCCAAAATGTTACCGTATGTGGCGCTAAGTTTAATTCGTTTAACAACATGATGCTAAGTTTTACCGAAATCGTTGCTGCTGACAGCTCCAACCTAGGAATTGTTTTTTGTTTTAAAGGCGCTAGTCTAGATTTACCAATAAGGAACCCGCAGTGAATCTGTCCCTGGTCGTTAACAATACGTTGATAACAAACGGATCCATATCCGGTGGAAGATGCATCAGAGAAAATATGGATGTCGCGCTTTACTACTAATCCAAAATCGGGAGGGCGTAAGCATCTTTCAATTTTTACCTGATCTAACTTGAAAATTTGGTTTCTCCATTTAATCCACCTTTGTTGAGAGTTTTCTGGAATGGCATCATCCCAACCAATCTTCAATGAACATAGTTCCTGTAAAATTAACTTGGCCTCCAAGGTCACAGGAGACAAAAAACCCAATGGGTCATATATTGATCCAACCACAGAGAGAATTCCTCTCCTTGTAAACGGCTTGTCCTTGAGTAGAATATTAAAGGTAAACTTGTCACTTTCAACACACCATCGAACACCAAGACAATGTTCGACTGGCAAATTATCATAATTAATATCTAAATGTTTAATATTCTTAGCACGTTTTTCTTCTGTAATACTGTTTATCAATGTTCTATTACTACTGGTAAACTTGGTCAAATTGAAGCCACCAAGGGCACAAACATGCATTAAGTCCTTAGCAAGCTCAATCGCTTCTTGCTCGGTTTCACACGATTTTAGTAAATCGTCAACATAAAAATCACGTTTAATTGAATCAGTCACTTTTGATCCAAAATGGGGATTATCATCTGCTGTTTTCTGGAGCGCATAATTGGCCACACTTGGAGATGACACCGCTCCAAATATATGAACTGTCATTTGATATTCTTCTGGACGTTGAATTGTATTACCGTTAGGCCACCAGAGAAAACGTAAATAATTCCAATCCCTAGGTGGTACACTCACTTGATAAAACATTTTTTCCACATCTGCCATGAAAGCGACAGGATGTTCGCGTAGTCTAATTAAAACACCAATCAAAGAATTAGCTAAGTCTGGTCCTTGAAGAAGACAGTCATTTAATGAAAGGCCATTCCATTTGGCGCTACAGTCATACACTACCCTAAGTTTGTCCGGTTTCCTTGGGTGGTACACCCCATGATGTGGAACATACCAAATCTGTCCGTCAGGCACATATAATTGTTCGTTTGGGACCTTCACAGCATATCGTTGTTTTAGCAAATCAGAAATAAAGTCACAATAATCATGCTTAAATTCTGGGTAGCGTTCCATTTTGTGTTTCAAAGATTGTAAACGTTTATAAGCTAATTCCTTATTATTTGGAATATTCAAGTTTATGTCTTTAAAGGGCAATGGTATTTCATAGTGTCCATTTACAAATTTAGTTTCGTTGTTCACGGTATGAAGAAATTGTTTATCTTCCTGAGAATAAGCTGGATCTTTACAATTATAGTCTGTAAAGTCATTTTCAACAATATGTTCAAACGTTTTGCGAGTGTCAATATCACATATTTGATTATCAATGCTCACTTGACGACCATCGATATTACTGTTCAGAGCTTTAATGAAGACGCGGTTACAGTCTAACATTTTTGATGACGTTTCTGCATTAATAGGTCCCACAATGGTCCATCCAAGTCGAGTAAGTACAGCATAAGGTCCATTGTTCTGGCTTGGGATCACTTTTAATGGCTCTTGAGCTTTAGGGCAATTTGTACCAATTAACAAACCAATCTTAATGTCGGGGAAATATTCAGGAATTACGATATTTTGAAGATAATCCCAGCGCTTCACAATTTCCGGTCTTGGTATTTTAGAGGTACTTACACAAATTTCAGACCTGGTATAAACTGGCGGTAAATCTATAATATTCGTTCCAGTTAAATCAGTGACCTGGAGATTTTTAACAAGACTACTGTCGACTTCACTATGTCCAAGCATTGTTCCTAAATTAACTCTCGTTGGAATACCTTCAACATTGAGGTCTGATTTTACGTCATCATCTAATATACAACCACTGGAACCATTGTCAATAAAAATATAAGTCATTTTACTAGCGTTACTTTCTTTACTAATTACTTTACCCGGTACAATAGACAGCATTACGTCAAAATCATCATCAATGCAATGACTGATTATTCGATCGCTATTCGGTGCAATAATAGTGTCAATACAATCATTACTTAAATTAAGCACATTATTACTCAGCTGATTTGGGCGAGAGATGTTAAATTGTGATGCGTTGGGTTGTGATGGGTTTCTATTTCCATAATTGACGTTAGGTGGATACATGGCATTAGGTGGACGTTGATGAGGATAACGTGATGGTTGTCGAAATGGCTGCATTTGCTGATGTGCGTTTGATGTTAGAGCGTTAAAAGGTGTTGATGGCAGTTGATAACTATAACCACTGGCTTGCGATGATGCTGGTGGAGCGTTAAACCATGAATTAGTAAAATTGTCTACATGAAGAACAGTAGGATGATTTTTACCACATTTACGGCAGGTACGTTTAAATCTACAGTTTTTACTATCGTGAAATCTTCCTAAACAACCAAAACACATGTTGTTTACTATAGCGAACTTGCGACGATCATTATATGAAAGTTTCATAAAATCTTGACAAAGGTCAAGGTTATGTCCCTTTAAACAGAAATCACATTTCTCTGTATTGTTTTGATTAACCGATTTGACAGGCACAGAAGTTTGCTGTGGCCTGTTAATACCTGTACTAAAGTACTGTTTTAGTCTACAGTCTGTTGGTCTGGACACCCTTTCAGAAGTTTTGTCTAGAGCTCTGCCGAACACTGGATCTGTCATGACATCTACTTCGTAGTTAACAAATTCAACAAAGTCTTTATATCGTGCTTCTCGATTTTCATTAATTTGGCAATTGTGTGCTTTTCTACGCCATCTGTCTCTCATAGAAAATGGTAACTTTTCCATAAGACATCTCAGATTTTGGGGATTGTTCAAATCATTTAGATAGTTTATATCGGTACTAGCATTCAAACATGTACGAAGTTGTTGTGAAAACTTCCACAATAACCGTAAATTTTCTGGTTTCATTTGCGGCCACTTCAACAGCTCGTTAATATAGGCTTGTGTAATTTTAAAATCATTACCAAAGGTTTTCTTGATCAGATTTTTAGCAGTTTGAAAACCTTCGGTGGGTTCCATGTGAAGACAGCTATTTACAAAATCATTAGGATCGTTAGATGTGAACTGGGCTAAGTAGTACAGCTTATCGGTGTCATCCATAGCATATTTTTCTATTCGATTTTCAAAGGCCTTTTCAAATGTTCGGTATTTTAAAGGATCCCCATCAAACTTAGTAATTTCAGGTTTGGGTAATAAGCTGCGACGTTGTTGATTCAAAATTAATTCTGACAGTTCAATTTGCGTTTTCACTATATCTTTCACATCACTGGCAGTCACTGCATCTGATTGTGATTTAGGAAGATTAGGCGGCGGAGGCGCCAGAGAATTTGGAAGTGGAATATGATATGGCGTTGAAGAAATATGATCATCCGGTGGCAAAAAAGGAGTTGGTTGCAAGGGCTCATCCATATCGATTTCTTCTAAAAGCACACGTTCCCTAGCTTTAGATATATTAAGTTCAGTTTGCAGCTGTAAACGATCTCGTTGAGATTTTAATTGAAGTTCTTGCAGTTGTAATTGCTGATCTGCTTCTAACATTGCAGCTCGCGCCTCGAGTTCCGCTTGTCGAGCCTTTTCTTTAGCAACAACACCTTTAATACTTCGAGAGGAAGCCTTTGAAGAAGTCACAGATATTTGATCATCCTGAATTATCAATCCTATATTTGTCTTTGAATCACTGTTTTTCGTTCTTCCAGATTCTAACCAACTAGGGCTATCATCAAGCCAGTCAAACACTGCTTTAGACATTGTTTATATAATGACCGTAAACCACAAATTATCAAACATTTGTTCAAGAAAGTTTGAAACTAAATATTGCTCCTGCAATGACGGTTCGTTAAAATAAAAAAGGAAGTAGAAAAATCAATCGTTTATTCGTTTATTCCTGTACCCATGTTTGATAAACTCGTTCAACATAATGGCAATGAAGGTAGGTATTACATTAATGAACGTTGGCTGATTATGTACGGTACTATAAAACGTTACAATAACAACAGTATACGATGACCCATGACCATGACTACATGATCCAACGATGAATACATGAAAGATGAACGAACGATGAACGTGAACGTTAGATGAATGGGTTCTATTTCAGAATCGCACCTCTACCAGTTCCCGTGGTCGTAGAGACTTGAAATTTTTAGGCGATGTTCAGGTGGGCTATCAATGACCTCACACCAAATTTCAGCCGAATCGATCAATAACTTATCGTTTTACCGACCTTGTACGTTCTGTTTGACGGATATCTTATCCGTTCGGCGCCATTTTCTTTGTTGACTATTTAGACTCTAATAACAAGACACTCAAACGAACTCCGACACTCAGCGCTCCGTGCCTAACACTGCAGTTCGTAATAATAATAATAATTTTCGTATATTTTAATATATATACACCCACATGGAAATGTGGTCGTATATTGCCGTCGCCCCCAACCGTCCGTCCGTCCGTCGTCCACAATTGCTTGTGAACGCTATAGAAGCTAAAGTTAATACCCGATTGACTTTAGATTTATGCAGTGTTTAAGGTCATGAGACGAAGAAGCATGCGGATTTTCAGGGATATCAGATAATTACTGCCAGAGTTATTACCCTTGATCTCTTCAAGAAATCTTGTAAACGCTCTAGCGGCTAAAGTCAATATCTGATTGACTTTAAATTTATACACAGTGTTTAAGGTCACGAGACGAAGAAGCCTATTGATTTTCAGTGAAATCCAATAATTACTACCCGAGTTATGGCCCTTGATAACTTTGAAAATTCTTGTGAACGCTCTAGCGGCTAAAGTAAATATCCGTTTGACTTTAAATTTATGCACAGTGTTTAAGGTCACGAGACGAATAATCCTATTGATTTTCAGCGATATCGGATAGTTACTGCCAGAGTTATGACCCTAGTTCACTTTGAAAAATCTTGTGTACGCTCTAGCGGCTAAAGTTATTATCCGTTTGACTTTAAATTTATGCACAGTGTTTAAGGTCCCGAGACGTAGAAGCCTACTGATTTTCAGCGATATCGGATAATTACTGCCAGAGTTATGACCCTTGATCACTTTGAACAATGTTGTGAACGCTCTAGCGGCTAAAGTTAATATCCCATTGACTTTAAATGTATACACGGCGTTTAAGGTCACGAGACGAAGGAGCCCATTCATTTTCAGCGATATCAAATAATTACTGCCAGAGTTATGGCCCTTGATCACTTCGAAAAATCTAGCGACTGAAGTTAATATCCCATTGACTTTAAATTTATACACAGGTCAGTTTTTCGACACATGACCTTTGGGTACGACCTTCACCTCATACAATATTTTAAAGGACACAATCCACTCGACAAACTTCGACATATATCTACGTCATTGCTTGACAGATTCCGGAACCTACATCCGCCATATTGGAACTACTGTAAAGATCCCGGATGAAACATGGCCGCACCCATGGTGTCTTGTTTGTTTTTTAATAGCGTCAAATTTTCCCGTTAAAGTAAAGCGGTAGTCACATCGCATATGTATTGACGTAGGTACATATCAATTACTGTCATACAGCCGAGACTTGATGTAGGTTCCAGAATCTGTCGAGGTTTGCAGAGTAGGACGCAATCTAGACTTGAACCACCGACCATGACCCGATCAAGAACTGTGGAAGAACCAAATAATACGACAAAGACACAGTTCCCCTCAACTCGAATCAGATCTGGTCATAAAACCATACATGAACCACTTATGCGCTGTCTCTCAAAGTATAAGGTCACTACCAATGACCTTATGGAAATAACGGTGTCCATAACCAACCCAATATTTGACCAAAACTGGGAGATGGTCGGCACTATTGACGACGCTGAAGATATGAACATTTGTGGAGGTCACGAAACGGATGACACCAAGGAATGCGTACTATGGGTGATCTCCCCTTCGTGATGCCCGGTAGAAGATGTCTAGCAAAATACGTTCAAGATGCTTCGTTTCTGAACTTAGAGATGGTTGCCAGACACCTTCTGACCAAAGGCGATGCTGTTGTTGCCGTTGGGCAAGACGATACTACTAAATTATTGCATTAAGTAATCCTTCAAAAAGAATTGTAAATGGACCTTTGTTGACCAGGCAAGCGAGTTCCATAAACACTAACTTCAGACTTTGAAATGATTATGTGACTGAACGGTGCCTTAGTAACTAAGGCAGTCGGACACAGATTATTTGACATCAAAACTGATAGTATCACAATCACCAAAACCTGGTGAGAAAAGATCTGACAACATGTTGGTAAAGCCGGGGCAAAAGCATACACATTTAAATTACAGTGCCTTGCTGTATTAGCTGGTTTAAGTGTCAATGAAATAAAGAGCAATTTCGACTTCTGGATGATCGACAGAGCGACCGACTGCTCCAAGATGTTGGTGGATGTAGGTGTTGAACCAGCAAAGGTTCTGAAATGTTGCGCCCACTTATTACTTTGCGTCGAACAAAGACATTCAGGGACACCGAACAAAAAGTTGGATTCGCCAAATTTACCAACGCAGCCAGGATACTGCACTGGAATTCTTCCTTTTCTCCATCCATACATTCGGGTTGATTGAATTGGCCAAATTGATGTCACCAAGCCATGGTCTCCTTATACAACCAAACAATGGCTGACTAATAATGGACTAGATCCGGCTTCCTTTAGGGGTTTCCAGTCGAATCGCTTCGGCTGAATTTTGGAAATTGGAAATGAATACATCAAGCACCTCTTCGAGGTTGTCGTTGATGAAAATGCGAATAAACTTTCATTTCGAATCCATAGTTCTTATGCAGCATGGAAGTCTACTCCCTCTTAGGAGGCCTTCTGATACACCCTCTGGTGGATTTGCATGGAATAGATGGTAGGGGTCGTGGCAAACAAAGTTGGCTGATAAAACGTCAAATATTCTTCGATCGGAAATTACCAGAACTACAAAGCTACAGGATCAGTTCTCTCGAAGTGTAACTGGTAAAGGACGACTGATAGGAGCGGTGTTGGCGGAAATCATATACTCACTCAAGCGTCACCTCTCGGAAATGAACTTTTTCCAGATCAAGCCGGAAGAACGTATCACGGTTCAACGCCAGTTAAGGATGGTGGGGGCCCTGGGGCCTGGAACATGTGGGGGCCCCTGATCACTGAAGGCACGAAGCTCCGCAAGGAGGGGGGGGGGGGGTCTGGGGGCTTTCGCGCTACTCGAAATGATGGGAACGTGTAATTTGTTCGAGTTATACGAAAGAAGATCTCGCGACAATAAAAGACCATGTGTTTCACCCATCACCGGATTATACCGAATTCTCGGATGTCGATCGCAACACATCATGGATTGAGGGGGGCAAAGGGACTTCCGATGTAGGGCCCTCGGAGCATCACAGGCCGTTGGAGTCCTCGGTCCGTCCGACCATGCTCGAGGCGCGCAACTTAGATTTTTGTGGGGGCCCCTTAATGTGGGGGGCCCTGGGGCCTGTGCACCATGGTTAATCCGGCGTTGTCACGGTTGATCTAGAAAAACTGCAACTTACTCCACTACACAATCTGGCATGTGAATCTAGATTCGCAAAACTCGATAACCAAGTTGGTGAATCTGGTGGCATGACAACAGTGAAGACTAATGCCGACAAAAGTATTATATCAACCAACGGTCTTCTCGTCAATCAAGAGTTCACATGATTAGATGAAAACGGGAAGCGCTTGCGGTGGAAATGGGGGCGAACATCACAAGTAGTCCTAGATGTCAAACAAGTGGAGAAAGACTTCCTGGCGACTGTAAACACGACAAAACAATTGGCACTACTGAAGGAAGAAGATCTGAAACAAAATCGAAACGAAAAAATTATGAAAGTATTAGAGTCTTGCAAGAGACACGGAGGACCAGTAACACCGACATCGGTTGAATGGCGAGAAAGACTCACGGGTAGTGAACACATCACCGACGTTAGCTACATACGTACGTCTCACAATCTGCCCTGACATTCGACAAAAACGCCAAATCAAACTACAAGATGGACATTTTAAATATTAAAACTTCTCCAAAGCAGGACTAAACAATCCATCAAATCAGTAATACAGCCAGGAAATAACGTTGTGGACAATATTGATGAACTCATTAAAGACGCCTTAAATTACGTTGATTCAGTGCTATCATGGGAAGGCTCGATTTCCGCCATCTTACATTTTTGAAATTAAGTTTTGAGCTCATACTTGATTTCGGCGACCCTGGAAATCCCATGTTTAGTCATCATTAAAGCGATGTTTAACCTAATCCAGACATTTGTCATTTTTACGCCAATTAAGTCCGCCATTTTGAAGAATGGCACTGCACCACTATAAAAATTCAATTTTTGAAAAAAACATTCTTTCGGATTCTTTTTTAAGCCAATTTGGCATCAGAAAAAATGCCCGGTGTTGATAAACTAATATTAATGTCCCATCCCTACTATGAGGAGAGCCTCAATGCGTGTCCTGATTTTCTGTCTCTACCGTTACCTCGCTGTGTATTTCACAGATATCTCAACTTAATTCAACAAGGCTATTGTTAACCTCAAGATTAAGGTAAAGGCCATTTTCGATTTCTGAAGGTAATAAAAGTTTACCAAGGAGGGAATTTCAAAGGAAAGAATCACAATTTTCACATGTCAGGGAAATTGTTTGTCTTTATCGTTACCTGAAATAATGAGGCAAAGAACGGGGTGATATTTTAAATAATAAAATATTAGATAAGATAAATGATTTTCTTGAAACAAGGAAGCAAAAGATGAGAATGTGTTGTTCTTTTTCTTTTTTCCAAGGAAATCGTGTCTTTACTGTTACCACGGTAAAGACAGATATTTTTTTCGAAGAATTATAAATAATTCAATAATGGTGATCACATGATTTTGAACGAAAGAACACCTTCACATACATGGCCTCTTGTGTCTTTACCGAGAATGGCCCTAATATTGTTACACATCGGACTAGATAAATTTTCTACATTGACATTGCATTAATAAATAGGTTGGCAGTACATAATGTACGTACATGTATCCAATGTTCCCCACGGCTTCTGCGAAAAGGTGTACTCACAGTAGTGCTGTTGGTATGGTGGTAAATTTTCTCTAAATACTGTCATTGGTATGTTTGGAGCAACTGTGATAGAATTACTTATTTTAGAAAGAAACTGTAATGATATATAATGAGAATCGTGATAAAAATTTTACTTATTTCAATACAAACTGTGATGATATGTGTTGAGAAAATTGCGAAAGAATTTTTTTTATTGAAAACAAACTGTGTAGACTTGTTGAGAAAAGTGTGATATGTGGGGAGAATTGCGATAGAATTACTTATTTCAAAACAAACTGTGATGTGTTGGGAATTGTGATAGAATTACTTTTTTCAAAACAAACTGTGATGATGTGTTTGAAATTGTGATAGAATTACTTATAATAATAATAATAATGAGTCTTGTATAGCGCTAAAATCCACACCACAAAAGGGGTATGCTCAAAGCGCTGACCACACAACGAACACACATTATCACTCAACAACAGAATTTCACTACATGTAATTATAACGTTTGAAAAGATAGGTCTTGGGGTTTGATTTAAACGAACTTAATGTTTTAGCATTCTTGAGTTTTAATGGCAAATTATTCCAAAGAGTTGCAGAGGTGTAGGAAAATGACCGAGCACGAAATGTCTTTAAATTGTAACTTAGAGTCTTAAGTAGAAATTGATCAGAAGAGTGTAAACATCGTGAAGGAACATATGGGTGTACATGTTCTTGTAGATAGGTTGGAGCCATTTTGGACACTGATTGGTAGGTTAGGCACAAGATTTTGAATTCGATTCTTTCTGAAATCCTAAGCCATTGGAGGGAATCACGAACAGGGGATATGTGACATCATTGTTTAGATCTCGTTACGATTTTGGCGCATTTATTCTGGATTTGCTGAAGGCGTTGAATTTGTTGCTTGGAGGTTCCTATAAAAAGACTTACCGTAGTCCGGTCTAGACATCACCATACACCGAACAAGTGTGGCAGTTGCATCCCTAGTGATGAGATGTCTAATGGATCCAATATTTCGAAGTGATAATGAGATATTTTACACAAGTAACTGACATGTGTTTCCATTGTTAACGAAGAGTCAATATGAATTCCGAGATTCTTAACAAATGAAGTGAAAGGAATGATAGATTCATTTATATTTAGGGACTGTACTTTACACTTCTTAAGTCGTGATTGGGGACCAGTAAGAATTGCTTCGGTTTTATCAGAATTTAGTTTTAACATGTTATCGTCCATCCATTTTTGGACATCATCTATACAATTTTCCAATTGATGACAAGCAGCAACTTGGCTTGTGTGTGATGGAAGGAAACTGTTAAACAGTTGAGTATCATCGGCATAACTGTAATGTGTGATCAAGTGCCGATTTAACAAGTCTACGAGAGGTTTGGTGTAAAGACAAAATATGATTGGTCCAAGAACAGATCCCTGGGGAACACCACATGTTAGGGTTACGGGAGTTGACACAGATTGCCTAACAACAACAGCTTGCGATCGTTGGAAAAGTATGATGAGCACCAGTTTAAAACAGTGGAACTAATTCCATATTCAAACTCGAGACGCTGTAGAAGTTTCATATGGTCTATCGTATCAAAGGCGGTTGACAGATCTAGAAGTACCAAAAATGACACCTCACCTTTATCAACAGATTCCTTAGCTGCATCTGAAACACAATTCAGGGCTGTTTCTGTGCTGTGCGCAGTCCGATATGCAGATTGAAATTTGTCCCACAAATTAGTTCTTTCCAAATAGCTAACCAATTGCATTTTGATGACCTTTTCAAGAATTTTAGAAACGAAGGGTAGGTTTGAAACTGGACGATAATTTTTTAATAGCTCCGGGTCCAAAGATGGCTTTTTGAGAAAAGGCTTTATAATTGCATGTTTAAACGACTGGGGCACAAATCCAAGCTTCATGTTGGTATTGACTATTTTGGTTAATACTGGAAGGAGAACATCTAAAACTTGAGTGAAAAGACTAGTTGGGATGGGATCTAGTGCACATGATGTCAGTTTTGATTGAATACTATTTTTAAGTTCATCTTTTCTGATAGGATTAAAATATTTAAAGCTATCACAAAGTTGAGCATGATCTAACTGAGTATCAGATACTGCATTAACCACGGTAAAACTAGTTCAGATTATAGCAATCTTATCAATTACTTATTTCAAAACAAACTGTGATGATGTGTTGGGAATTGTGATAGAATTACATATTTCAAAACTGTAATTATGTATTGAGAACTGTGATAGAATTGTTACTTATTTCAAAACAAAGTGTGATGATGTGTTTGGAATTGTGATATAATTACTTATTTTAAAACAAACTGTGATTATGTATTGAGAAATACTTTTTTCAAAAGAAACTGTGATGATGAGTTGGGAATTGTGATAGAATTACTTATTTCAAACTGTTATTATGTATTGAGAACTGTGATAGTATTACTTATTTCAAAACAAACTGTGATGGCATGTAGAGAAAACTGATATAATGTCTTATTCAAAACAAAAAGTGATGATGTATTGAGCATTGTGGTAGAATTACCTCTTTCTAAACAAACTGTGATGATATGTGTTGAGAATTGAACTTTGGAAGATTTTTTTTATTGTACAACGTACAATTCTGTGGCAATCTGTGTCCAAAAGTGAAAATATGAACTGTCAGAAAATCTTTGGTGCCACATGAATTCAGACATGTAGTCACCAATAAACTGTCTATTTGTGGGTCCATGTTGAGATTTGAGTTTTGATTTTGCGTTTTTCCACATGCACTCAACATGGTTTGTGGTAACCCCAGTAACCGGATCAACGAAATGTAACGTGTGATTTACGGTACCGTGAATATAACCTAAATTTCCAAGGTTGTTATAGGCACCCCACATGTCCGAAAAGATTATCGAACCAGGGGCTATCCATTGCTGGATGATTGGGGTCAAGGTAGCCATATCCCTCGCTGGAACTGGGACGAGAAAGCCTATCCTCCTTGTGGGTTCATAGCCACCAAAAACCCACTGGGGTTGGACAACTCTCCCAACATTAGCTTTCCGTCTGGCAAAAAGACTCTCGTCTATTTCGACAATAACCCCTTGACCCCCTATCTGTTGTGGATTATTTAGAAAATACTGCGCACATACATCTCTACAAAACTGATGCCAATCCACAACAGTTGAACAACTACCAATTTCCAGTTCCTTCATGACCTGCTCAATCATTAAACCCCGAGAGGACCCACAGCTTTGACACCAAAGGTATGTGAGACCAAGGATTTGCCAGAGCTCTAGCTTAGACTGTTCAAAGAAACTCCCTTTTCTGATATTTATAGTTTTTCGGCAATTGGGGCACCGCCAGCATATGCCTTCATTGAAGCGTCTGAAAACACCCTCGTTGCAGGGAATATTGCAGACGGGACAGTCCATTTGGGTGGCTAAAAGCCCATTGTTCCTACAAAACTGTACCGTCGCATCGATATTATTATAAAAACGTCTTCCAATCTGAATGAGATTAATGGAATCAAAGGTAGCTTGATCTGGAACATTTCCAGCGGCAGCAGCCATCTTAATAATATGGATGAAAATATATGAAAGGGTTTACACGAAATTAATGAAAAATTCACAAGAAAGAATTATGGTTTGTTTGAAATGAAAAAATACGATATGGAATATACGAAATCAATGAAAAATGCACTATAAAGAATTATGGTTTGATTATAGAAAAAGTATGAAATGGATCAGAAATGCACCGAAAAGAATTTGGTTTTTTGTAACAAGTAAAATACGTCCGAACGATTTGACGAATAAACTAGCAATGTCAATTTAAAACTTATTGCAAGGTCGTGCGCAGATGCGCAAACGTGTTTGTGTGGTCTGTCGCTTGGTTACAACACCTAATATGACTATTATGGGGCGATTGTTTAGTCTATCACTTGGTAAACAACACATGACATCTTTAAATAACATATAGCGGGCCCGGATCCAGGATTTTGTCGAGAGGGGGGGGGCACACATTGGAGCAAAGGGTAATATGTTGCAACCTTGGATCGTTTGGGCGGAGACAATTCGTAAATCATGTTTATATCATCTATTAAAAAGCAGATATGTGAACTACAAGTAACAAAGCAAACGAAAATGAAAATCAACTATGTCACTGGGGCTGACGCGGGGTGTTACGGCCCCGTGCCCCCTCCCCCTGGAACCGCGCCTGTATAGGCCCCTCGATTAGAACGTCGACTGTGAGTCTGTTGCATTGGCCGACTATAACGACGTGCCTTGATTCATCCTCCGCCCAGTGTATTTACCCGGTGATTATTATTTGGGATGGCCTAGTGGTCTAGAGTGCCGCGCTTCGACCTCTAACCTCTGGCTTGCGGCTGTGGTTTCGATCCCTGGTGTGAGCGTATGTGGCATGGAGATAGGGGCGCCTTCTCAACCTGGTGGGTTTCTCCCAGGCACTCCGGTTTCCTCCCACTGCTAAAGACCCCTACGCACAAGCGAATTATTGAAATAAAGTTAATACCATATGTTAGTCCTGAAATGACCTAGTTTGTGTCGAGTGGACGTTAAATCCCATTTCTCTCTCTCTCTCTCTCGATATATTTAATTTTTTTGTATATGTGTTATAAAGATTACCAGAATATCGACTGCTTCATCGTTGATATTGTGTTATTAGTTGATGGTTTAAACAATATTTATTTGCAATATTTACAATTGATATAGATGAATTACAGTATATAGGATACGAAAACAAGCACGAAGATGCTTATATATATCGCTTCCTGAATAAGATGTATAAATGATGAAGCGGATATGAAAGATATTTAGAATACGCACACATATACATAAACAAAGAAAAACAAAAAATACAAAAAGATGGTGCGGGGGTAGTCATCAGTGTCGAGTTGATGCTTTTTATTTTAATATAAAATATTTGAAATACAAAAAGGTTATTATTATTACATTATTAAGCTATTATTATTATTATATTATATATCACCCGGTTAATTTCGTGTTTTTGGTCTTTTTGAAAGTAGGAAAAAAAATTGGGGGATCTTTAAACGACAAGACATCGACATAAATTTAAGGTCAGGCAGTATATGAGCATAGTCACTTTTGAACTGACACTTTCTCCGTTTTTATACGCCCACATGAAAATGTCGTATATTGTCGTCGGTACGTCCGTCTTTCTGTCGGTCCGTAATTTCTTGTGAAAACTCTAGAGGTTGAAGTTAATATCCTATTGACTTTAAATTTATACACAGTGTAACATAGTGTTTAAGGTCATGAGACGAAGAATCCTATTATTTTCAGCGATTTCCAATAATTTCTTGGTATCTTTGAAAAATCGTGTGGACGTTCTTGAGGCTAAAGTTAGTATCCGATTAACTATATATTTAGACGTAGTGTTTAAGGCTATGATATGAAGAATACTAATGATTTTAAGCGAATTCCGATTATTACTGCCCGAGTTATGCCCTTGGTCACTTTGCAATATCTAACCATTTCTGATAATTACTTAATGTGCGATTACTCCTAATCAGATTTTCATATGTTGTAAACGTTCTCCTTACTGACAAAAGAAAAAATATGCGACAACCCTTGTTGAATCCCCGGACTACTTACCTGTTGTGGGCGTATGAATCGTTGTCTGGCAACCTATCTTCTAAGAGTAGCTGTGGTACAAGGGTAGATCGAAAAACCATAGCCCTTGTATTCCTTTCAAATGCTGAGCACACCCGTTTTCTCTTGCATAGGCGTCGGGGGGGGGGGCATATCATAGAAACACAGGGACGTAACTAGCAGGGTGTAGGGGGGTCCCAAATCGACCCTTACACATCACCAAAATGGTCGAAAAACGTGTTTCCATCAGCGTTAGTTTTTATATCCCCACATGTTACCGTCCGTCAGTCTGTCGGGGAAAGAGAGACAAATGAGGTTTAACGTCCACTAGACACGAACTAGGTCATTTCGGGACTAACATATGGTTTTAATTCAATAATTCGATTGCACGTAAGGGGGAGAGGGGAGTGCCCAAACGCTTTTGTCCTGGACGTAGTCTGCGATCAAGAACCATACATGAAAATAAAATATTCCTGGCTACAACATCTATTTTGATACAGATATAACTGGAATGTATCAAAGATGTTTTAAACCAGTTCTATCACATATCTAATATTAATAGACATCAACATTTTCCATTAAATCGAGGAAGGTATTTTAAAGTAAAATCGCTTTAAATTATAATTCTATTTTTTATGTCACGGGGGTGGGGGTGGGATGGCCTAGTGGTCTAGAGTGCCGCGTTTCGACCTCTAGTTGGCCGGTCACCACTGGCTTGCGGCTGTGGTTTCGATCCCTGGTGTGAGCGTATGTGGCATGGCGATAGGGCGCCGTCTAAACCTCGTGGGTTTCCTCCGGGCACTCCTCCCACTACCAAAGAACCCTACGCGCAAGCGAATTATTGAAATAAAATTAAAACCATATGTTAGTTCAGAAATGACATAGTTTGTGTCGAGTGGGCGTTAAACCCCATTTTTCTCTCTCTCTCGTTTGGTTTTTATAAAGTTCTGCCGCTATGCTAAAGTTTAGTATACGAAACAATTAATATCATGGATGTAGCTGTTCAGTTATCAAAATTCATCAAAAATCACTATACATGTACTTGTTCGTTTAAAGACCTTAAACCCTGTACAATATGAAATCATTGATAGGTTTGGCCTGCAGAACGTCACGAAATTTTTTCGAAGTAATCAAGGGAGATAACTTTGGTAGTAATTATCGGAAATCGCTGAAAATCAACATGATTCTTCGTCTCGCTACCTTAAATTCGAAGTCAATCGGATATTAGCTCTGGCCTCAAGAGCGTCAATAACATCTTTTGAAGTGATCAAGGGCCATAACTCTGGGCCTGGCAATAATTATTGTCGCAGAAACACTGTGTATAAATACGAAGTCGAACGGATGAGCGTTCACAAGATTTTTGAAGGGATCAAGGGTCCTAATTCTGGCAGTAATTATCGGATATTGCTGAAAATCCATATGCTTGTCCGTCTCATGACCGTAAACACTGCTGAAATTTTAAGTCCATGGGATATTAACTTTAGCCGCATATTAACTTCAGCCGCTAGAGCGTTCACAATTTTTTTCAAAGTGATCAAAGGCCATAACTCTGGCAGTAATTATTGGATATCGCTGAAAATCAATAGGCTTCTTCGTCTCGTGATCTTAAACACTGCGCATAAATTTAAAGTCGAACGGATATTTACTTTAGCTGCTAGAGCGTTCACAAGATTTTTCAAAGTGATCAAGGGCCATAACTCTGGCAGTAATTATTTGATATCGCTGAAAATGAATGGGCTCCTTCGTCTCGTGACCTTAAACACCGTGTATACATTTAAAGTCAATGGGATATTAACTTTAGCCGCTAGAGCGTTCACAACATTGTTCAAAGTGATCAAGGGTCATAACTCTGGCAGTAATTATCATATATCGCTGAAAATCAGTAGGCTTCTACGTCTCGGGACCTTAAACACTGTGCATAAATTTAAAGTCAAACGGATAATAACTTTAGCCGCTAGAGCGTTCACAAGATTTTTCAAAGTGAACTAGGGTCATAACTCTGGCAGTAACTATCCGATATCGCTGAAAATCAATAGGATTCTTCGTCTCGTGACCTTAAACACTGTGCATAAATTTAAAGTCAAACGGATATTTACTTTAGCCGCTAGAGCGTTCACAAGAATTTTCAAAGTGATCAAGGGCCATAACTCGGGCAGTAATTATTGGATTTCACTGAAAATCAATAGGCTTCTTCGTCTCGTGACCTTAAACACTGTGTATAAATTTAAAGTCAATCAGATATTAACTTTAGTCGCTAGAGCGTTCACAAGAATTTTTTGAGAGATCAAGGGTAATAACCCAGGCAGTAATTATCGGATATCCATAGGCGTCTTCGTCTCGTGACCTTTAACATTGTGCATAAATTTCAAGTCAATCGGATATCAACTTTAGCCGTTAGAGAGTTCACAAGATTTTTCAAAGTGATCAAGGGCCATAACTCCGGCAGTAATTAGTGGATATCGCTGAAAATCAATAGGAATCTCCGTCTCGTGACCTTAGACACTGTGTATACATTTAAAGTCAATCAGATATTAACTTTAGTTGCTAGACGGCTCACAAGAATTTTTTGAGAGATCAAGGGTAATAACCCAGGCAGTAATTATCGGATATCCATAGGCTTCTTCGTCTCGTGACCTTTAACACTGTGCATAAATTGCAAGTCAATCGGATATTAACTTTAGCCGTTAGAGCGTTCACAAGATTTTTCAAAGTTATCAAGGGTCATAACTCTGGCAGTAATTAGTGGATATCGCTGAAAATTGATCGGCGTGTTCATCTCGTGACCTAAAACTGTGTGCTTAAATTTCAAGTCAATCGGAAATTAACTTTAGCCGTTAGAGCGTTCACAAGGTTTTTCAAAGTGATCAAGGGCCACAACTCTGGTAGTAATTATTGGATATAGCTGAAAATCCATAGGATCCTCCGTCTCGTGACCTTAAACACTGTGCATAAATTTGAAGCCAATCGGATATTAACTTTAGCCGCTAGAGCGTTCACAAGATTTTTCGAAGAGATCAAGAGTAATAACTCTGGTAGTAATTATCGGATTTCCCTGAAAATCCATTATATGCTTCTTCGTCTCATGACATTAATAAACACTGTGCATAAATTTGAAGTCAATCGGGTATTAACTTTAGCCTCTAGAGCGTTCACAAGAAATTGTGGACGACACACGGACGGACGGACGGGCGGCCGGCCGGGGGCGACGGCAATATACGACCACATTTCCATGTGGGCGTATACTTAAAATATACGAAAATTATTATTAATATTATGAACGGCAGCATCAGGCACGGGGCGCTGAGTGTTTGTTTTCGTTTGAGTGTCTTGTTATTCGAGTCTAAATAGTCAAGAAATGCAAATGGCGTCGTACGGATAAACATATCTTACGGGAGAAGCTAAAGGTCGGTAAAATGAAAAGTTATTGGTCGATTTTGCTAAAATTTGGTGTGAGGTCATCTCGAACCCAGCGGAACATCCCCTGAAAATTTCAAGTCTCTACGATCCCGGGAACTGGTAGAGGTGCGATTCTGAAATAGAACCGATGAATGAACGGTGAAAGAACGATGAACGGTTTCACTGAAAAGATAAAAATACACATGCATGTATTTACAATAAACACTGTAACGTATACGTTCTACATAACTAATGAGTATTGGAGGGTGCTGTTGGTACTAAAACCACTAATAATATGCAATGCTTCACCTATCAAGACATACAAAGTTACGTGTAGCAGACGAGGAATTGTACACACGTGACACAAACAATATCGGTTTTGCGTGGGGGAAAACACACGAAAATAAATCGTTAAATTTGACATAATTATGACTTGACAATGAATAAAAATAATATGGAAATGATGTACGATATATGTTTACACTTTAACATAGTTCTCAAGTAAACTTACAACTTGTGAGGGGGTAACAGGCGTTATCAATGCATGCTCTTCAATACACATGCCGTTTTTCTGCATAACAATGGCGTTCGTTAGTAATGGTTGAGTGTAAAACTCAGGTTTGGATTACGTTGCGTTCAAATTACAGACTTGGACTAAATAAGAAAGGAAAACGGCATTCTGCCGTAACATGATATATGACATTTTGATAATAAAAAAAGTGAAATGGTAAAATTTCTAAAATATTTGACAAATTTGTGAGGGGAATATTTGATTTTAGTCCAAATTTTGTGATTTTCAGTGTTTATTTGCTTTTTAAAATTAGTGAAAAATATTTTAATGTGTAATTTTGACTTTTTCTGCATCGTAAAGGTTAGATGGGAAGAAAGTATTATAATTTCACTCAATTTTGCCTAAAAATCATGATAATTTGTCTGAAATTCTTCAGATTACCCCCAATATTACTGTCAAAATTTTTATTATTCATCTGTTTTAAAATGAAACAAAATGTCTTGCATGTCTTTATTTCCATTGTTAAATAACTTGGAAAGGAGCCATGTGTTTGTCAGATATTGAAAAAGTATATATGTGTTTAATAGAAATTTAAAAATTAAGAAATTTTGTCTAATTATGTACTGCTGAGGCATGTTAGAATTTTCAAAACATGAGTGAACTGCATTTTTCTTGGGTGTTCCTCAGACTTAACACAATTTTAATCTTTTAAAACCTGCAATTGTTGCATTTCCCTTCTCGAGAAAGTAAAATCTGTGTGTCTGCAGGGAAATTTCTCTGTCTTCATTTCATTTAGACTGGCTCAACCTTCCCACCCCACCCATTTTCTTGAACATGATATTTGGATATTCAATTGAAAATATATTGACTCAGAATTAACAGTAATTGGATTTTGTGCTTGAATTGTAACCGAGCATTTTATTTTGCACAAACAAATAGTTACATAAAAGATTCCATGAATTTTTAAGACTTTTTGTTTTTGGCCAAACATGTTATTCTATGACATTTTCCCCAAATGAGTTCACACCCCAAAATGGATATGTTGTAGCTGTGTCTTTTGCAGCTTAATGTTTGACATTTTTGATGTAAATCTATTATTTGTGGTGATCTTTTAAAATGTGGCACTTACAGAGCAATGAAATATTAATTAATAGCCTTTTCATACTCCTTTTATGCAATGAATTATGTCATAACTCCCTTTTTCCACCTCATTTTGTCAGGAAATTGATGTAAAGATTAAAACAACTTGCTTCCACAAAATATTGACACTATATAATTCCAAGGATACCTCTGATTGTTAAAGTGTTTTAAATACTGAAATATTCCCATTTTTTAAAAAAAAATAGTGCTTTGTGACCCTTTTGTTGGAGTGGCTGGTTGTCAACTAAATACAGCATTTATTTTACATTTATCAATCCATATTTTAATAAATAATTCATATTTCTTACAAGTACCTGTGTTTGTATGTATGTATACAAGCCAGGGATAGAAAAATGTGGCTTTTAGCCATATTCCATCAACAGTATTACTTATGTGGACACAGGTTGGATTTGTTATCAAAGCAACATTTTCAGGGGGTGGGCTTACAAGTTTCATTATAGTTCCTTACAGTTACCCTCAATGCAACCAATTTGCAGCTTGTCTTCTTGTATACTGGCCAAGGTTTCTAGAAATAAATGCCTTTCACCTCAGAGTTTCCAAGAAATAGGGAATTATTGGCATTTTGAGACATACAAAGTGTCAAAAAATGGGCCATTTTGTAAAAAAAAGGTAAAATAAAGTCAATTTTTGAAAAATATCCCAATATTTTGAATATTTTTGATGAGACTTGTTTGAAACTCTTTAAATCTTTTTGCAAAACTCACATTTTGACAAAATTAAGAAAGAGTCTTCAATTCTAGAACAAAAGGCCCATGGACCTGATCTGCAACCCAGCATACAAAACAGTACATAACTTTAAAGGGTCACCATTTCTTCTGCAATTAATTTTTTTTGATTCTGTATTATAATAATTTTGCAAAAATAAATGTGAAGCTATAAAGAAAAGAATTTTGATGATATATGAACTTTTAAAAACATATAGGAGGCAGACCACCATTAAATTTTACATCTCGGTACCCACAAATTGTAGTTCGTCTATTTATAGCAGTTCTCTCTCTGTCTCTTTTCTCCCCTTTTGCATGCCCATTTTTGTTGATCTTTTGGCCTAGAATGGACTAAGAGGGTTTGAATTAATATTTTCTGCTAGGTTTTGGTAAATATTCATGATTTTGAGGCGGAAGGATAACGGCGTTATGAGGTTGGCTACGGCGATATGTACGGCAACTAGATACATGTTTTGAGTATGCTTCTTCAAGTTCGTGTATCTCAAAATTTTGGTGGTCAACCTCATAAAAATTTTAGTGCAAAGACATGGCCATGTGTTCCTCTGTCTATAGTGAAAAGCATTTCGCCCAACGAAAATTTGGGGATAAGTTGGAGGTGGGCAAAGAGTCCAGAATTAACATTGCATACGCCATAAAGTGTGCAATGAGGGAAATTTTACCCGGGCAGCGGCGTTACGGCCTACGAGGTTGGTAAGGCGACCATACTCCTTGTCACGTACAACCAGGAAATCGAAACAAGGCCAGTTGACTCAATGACAGACGTTATGATACAGAGCGCACGTGCTAACCATTCAGCCACGCAACCTCCCTAAAATCGGCAAATTGCTGACCTACAGCGAGAAACATTTCAACCGGGCCAAATTTTCTATTTTAACAGTTTAATTTGCACGGTACCTTTAGTTATCAACCGAATATTACAAAAATTTTAAAAATAAGCTCCCCCTGACCAGCTTAATCGTTCGCAATAAACGTTTGCCCCTTAAAATCGACAAATTGCTGACTTTAAAGTGAGAAACATTACAACCGGGCCAAATTTTCTGTTTTATCACTTTAACAGTACCTTTGATTACCAACCGATTATTACAAAACTTTAAAAAGAGAAAGAGAGAAATGCGGCCTAACGTCCATTCGACAAAAACTAGGTCATTTCGGGACTAACATATGTTTTTAAATTTTATTTAAAAACTCCCCTTGCACGTACTGGTCTTTAGCCGTTGGGAGGAAACCGAAGAACACGGAGAAAACTCACGAGGTTGGACATCATACACCATGTCACGTGCAACCTGGAGATCGAAACGACGCCCGTTGACTCAATGACAAACGTTACGATACAGCGAGCACATGCTAACCATTCAGCCATCCAGCCTCCCTGAATTCGGAAAATTGCTGACTTATAGCAAGAAACATTTCAACCGGGCGAATTTTCTGTTTTAACAGTTTAATGTGCACGGTACTTTAATTACCAACCGATTATTACAAAACTTTTGAAAATAAGCTTCAACTGACCAGCTTAATCGTATGCAATAAACGTTTTGCCTGAATTGAAAGTTCTGCACGGAAAAAGTTCATCTCGATTTCCCGGCGTGGTTCCCCTTGTCAGTGAGGCAGAACGGAGGGACTGACAAGCACAGCTGTCTAGTCCTTCGGATGGGACGAAAAACCAAGGTCCCGTGTACACATTGGAGTGCACGTAAAATATCCCTAAGCAGTTGGAATTCGATACTGTTGAATAAACTCTATACGATGACTAAATGCGTAGATTGTAGTCACCCACACTGCATGTTTCGCTTAACAATGAAAGGGTGCCGTATTCAATGTTCGATCCTTTTGTTCTTCTACTTCTGATATGTTGGACTGTTGATCGATGGTTTCATATAAAAGACTACCAATAAGACTCTTTGTAGAAGAATTTCCCAACAAATATTATGTTGACTTTACGAGAAAGACCTCTAAACATACTCCAAATTGTAAAAATACGACTTTTTGGATTTTCAATCTTTTTTTTTCGGCTATCCCTGATATTTAAAAAAATGATACAATGATTTCACACAACAGGCTAGCTATTAGACTCTCTATTGACAAAAGTTTCACCGCCCTCCCTTCATTATAACCGAAGTTATCGTGCCCTAAAGAATCAACAAATCAACATGCTTATCTCTGCTTACCCTAAGCAAAAAATGCTCATCTTTCAACTCCATCATAACATTGACCTAGTGAACGTCTACACCAAGTTTGATCATTCTAGCTTAATTAGAATGAGAGTTATTGTGCTCCAAAGTCTCGGCCCTTCAAATTGCTTCTATTTTTCATTTTCAATTCAAAATGATGACTCCCGGTTGACCTAAATCAAAATTCTATTTGCGACATTTTTTAGGCCTTCCTACAATGATTCAGAAAATATAACTCCCGAGTCTGTAAGTAAAATAGCAAAAAAGCCTTATTGATTTTTCACGTTTCAAGATGGTGGCACTTCCGGTTCGATTGACAAACTCCATATTTTGTGTACGAATCAGTAATTCCTTGTCTAGTATCGAAAAAAAAATTAGGTCATTCTGACCTATATTTCGACGATTTTTTTGAAAACTTTGATCCTTAATTTCACCAAGGGGAGATAATTTAGAACATTTCTAATTATATTTTTGAAGTCACATCGGTAGGATCTACTTATATACTAAATTGAATGAAAATCGCAAAACTATTAAAGAAGTTGTCAAATTGGTCTAAACTTCCGGTTCGAAATCACAGCGACGAATTTTCGAAATTCGAAAATGTGAAACTGCTGATGAAAATGATTTTTTTCAAGGTATTCAAAGAAAAAAGATTTAGTAAGATCGGTCAAAAAACAAAGTTACGACTATGCATTGTCCATTTTGTCGTTCGTAAATTTCGGTGATTTCGGATTCGTAAAACGTTTTGAAAATATATTTAATCAACAGCTACCACCCATTTTTGGGGGATAGGTAAAAGTTTCATAAAGATACTGTGCTTAGATTCTGAGAAATCCGATTTGTGGATAAAACACACAAAAAAAAATAACAATAATAATCTTAACAGAAACAATAAGCTTTCATATGTAATATGAAAGCTTAATAACTAGATCTGCTACTGTCCCATGCAGATATGAAAGCTTTCATATTCATCGTCACGTGTCATTGATTGTATCAAGTATCCTAAATAAAAGGATAAGAAGAAAAAATTATTAAAATTGGTCAAAAACTCGCGAAGTTACAAGTCTAAATATAGTATGAAACATTGCACCCAGGCATAACAATAATCTGAAAACTAAAGGGAAATAACTGAAACTTGTATTACTGTAATGAGACGGATGAGAAAATGAAATGAAAATGGCGGGAAAAAAAATTAAAAATGGCAGATTGGACAGGCGACCTTACTCCTTGTCACGTACAACCGGGCATTCGAAAACACGCTAGTTAACTCAATGACAGGCGCGCGTGCTAACCATTCAGCCACCCAACCCCCCTTTGAAATCAGACACGTGCAATATGTCATATAGGAAGAATAAGAAGTCGCTCACAACAAAATGGTAAATTAATGAGTTTAGGTCAAAAGGTTGAGCTACTGTTTTAGAGTACTTAATAGTTTTAAAGAGACACGTTAAGGGTTGTTCATAGTTAAATGAAAGTTTAATTTTAAATAAGACCAATAAAATTAGGATTTAATAATGCCAGACTAAAATGGGCTAATGCAGACGGGCATATGCCATAAAGTGTGCAATGAGGGAAATTTTACCCGGGCAGCGGCGGTTACGGCCTACGAGGTTGGACAGGCGACCATACTCCTTGTCACGTACAACCAAGAAATCGAAACAACGCCAGTTGACTCAATGACAGATGTTATGATACAGAGCGCACGTGCTAACCATTCAGCCACGCAACCTCCCTAAAATCGGCAAATTGCTGACCTACAGCGAGAAACATTTCAACCGGGCCAAATTTTCTATTGTAACAGTTTAATTTGCACGGTACCTTTAGTTATCAACCGAATATTACAAAACTTTTAAAAATAAGCTCCCCCTGACCAGCTTAAGCGTTCGCAATAAACGTTTGCCCCTTAAAATCGGCAAATTGCTGACTTTTAAGTGAGAAACATTACAACCGGGCGAAATTTTCTGTTTTATCACTTTTACAGTACCTTTGATTACCAACCGATTATTACAAAACTTTAAAAATAAAAGAGAAAGAGAGAAATGCGGCCTAATGTCCATTCGACACAAACTAGGTCATTTCGGGACTAACATATGTTTTTTAATTTTATTTAAAAACTCCCCTTGCGCTTACAGGTCTTTAGCCGTTGGGAGGAAACCGAAGGACACGGAGAAAACCCACGAGGTTGGACATCATACTTCGTGTCACGTGCAACCTGGAGATCGAAACGACGCCCGTTGACTCAATGACAGACGTTACGATACAGTGCGCACATGCTAACCATTCAGCCATTCAGCCTCCCTGAATTCAGAAAATTGCTGACTTATAGCAAGAAACATTTCAACCGGGAGAAATTTTCTGTTTTAACAGTTTAATGTGCACGGTACTTTAATTACCAACCGATTATTACAAAACTTTTGAAAATAAGCTCCAACTGACCAGCTTAATCGTATGCAATAAACGTTTTCGCCTGATTTGAAAGTTCTGCACGGAGAAAGTTCATCTCGATTTCCCGGCGTGGTTCCCCTTGTCAGTGAGGCAGAACGGAGGGCCTGACAAGCACAGCTGTCTAGTCATTCGGATGGGACGAAAAACCAAGGTCCCGTGTACACATTAGAGTGCACGTAAAATATCCCTAAGCAGTTGGAATTCGATACTGTTGAATAAGCTCTATACGATGACTAAATGTGTAGATTGTAGTCACCCACACTGCATGTTTCGCTTAACAATGAAAGGGTGCCGTTTTCAATGTTCGATCCTTTTGTTCTTCTACTCCTGATATGTTGGACTGTTGATCGATGGTTTCATATAAAAGACTACAAATAAGACTCTTTGTAGAAGAAGTTCCCAAAAAATATTATGTTGACTTTACGAGAAAGACCCCTAAACATGCTCCAAATTGTAAAAATACGACTTTTTGGATTTTCAATCTCTTTTTTTCGGCTATCCCTGATATTTAGAAAAAATAATACAATGATTTCACACAACAGGCTAGCTATTAGACTCTCTATTGACAAAAGTTTCACCGCCCTCACTTCATTATAACCGAAATTATCGTGCCCTAAAGAATCAACAAATTAGCATGCTTATCTCTGCTTACCCTAAGCAGAAAATGCTCATCTTTAAACTCAATCATAACATTGACCTAGTGAACGTCTACACCAAGTTTGAACATTCTAGCTTAATTAGAAGGAGAGTAATTGTGTTCTCAAGTCCCGACCCTTCAAATTGCTTCTATTTTTCATTTTCAATTCAAAATGGTGACCATCACGTGACCGAAATCAAAATTCTATTCGCGACATTTTTTAGGCCTTCCTACAAGGATTCAGAAAATATAACTCCCGAGTCTGTAAGTAAAATAGCAAAAAAGCCTTATTGATTTTTCACTTTTAAATATGGCGGCACTTCCGGTTCAATCGACAAACTCCATATTTTGTGTACAAATCAGTAATTACTTATCTAGTATCCAAAAAAAAAATCAGGTCATTCTGACCTATATTTCGATGATTTTTTTGAAAATTTTGATCCTTAATTTCGTCAAGGGGAGATAATTTAGAAAATTTCTAATTATATTTTTGAAGTCACATCGGTAAGATCTACTTAGATACTAAATTTCATGAAAATCGTACAACTATTAAAGAAGTTGTCAAATTGGTCTAAACTTCCGGTTCGAAATCACAGCGACGAATTTTCGAAATTCGAAAATGTGAAACTGCAGATGAAAATGATTTTTTTAAAGGTATTCAAAGAAAAAAGAATTAGTAAAATCGGTCAAAAAATAACAAAGTTACGACTATGCATTGTCATTTTTTTCGTTCGTAAAATTCGGTGATTTCGGATTCGTAAAACGTTTCGAAAATATATTTAATCAAGGTTCGTACCCCATTTTTGGGGGGGGGGGGGTAGGTCAAAATTCCAGAAAGATCCTATGGATAGAGTCTGAGAAATCCGATTTGCAGAAAACACACACACAAAAAAAATAATAACTAGATCTGCTACTGTCCCATGCAGATATGAAAGCTTTCATATTCATCGTCACGTGTCATCGATTATATCAAGTATCGCAAATAAAAGGATAAGAATAACAAACTATCAAAATTGGTCAAAAACTCGCGAAGTTACAAGTCTAAATATAGTATGAAACATTGAGTAATCTGAAAACTAAAGGGAAATAACTGATACTTGTGTTGCTGTAATCGGGATGACTTCCGATTTCAAAACTTTCAGAAAAATGAAATTAAAATGGTAAGAAAACATCAAAAAATTAAATGAGATAACTTTGAACAAAACTAAAACTTTTTGAATCAGGTTGAACTCAACTGTTTGAATATGTACGTTAAATATGTAGATTTGGAAAATTATAAAGACATAATATCAAAATCGGTCAAAAACTCACAAAGTTACAAATGTTAATGTAGTGAGAAACATTGCACCCGGGCAAAAAAATAATCTTTAAACTAAAGGGAAATAACTGAAACTTGTATAGCTGTAATCGGGCTTCCAAGATATGTTATATAATTATGGTTTCCAATATGTTTGGTTATAAGTAGGAAATCGTGACGACTTCTTAAGCATGTTTTAAACAAAGGGTCATAGACTGCAATATACAAGAATGGCACTCTGCAATAAAAAAAACTGGCCAGAGATTTCTATGCAGAAATTAAATAATTGCTAGAACCAGAAAAATATTTATCCACTATAATAAATAAGCAACATAGAGAAAATGAAATGAAATTGAATGGGGTTTAACGTCCTACTGTTCTGCTCTTACAATGGGCTAATGAAGACGGGCATACGCCATAAAGTGTGCAATGAGGGAAATTTTACCCGGGCAGCGGCGTTACGGCCTACGAGGTTGGTAAGGCGACCATACTCCTTGTCACGTACAACCAAGAAATCGAAACAAGGCCATTTGACTCAATGACAGACGTTATGATACAGAGCGCACGTGCTAACCATTCAGCCACGCAACCTCCCTAAAATCGGCAAATTGCTGACCTACAGCGAGAAACATTTCAACCGGGCCAAATTTTCTATTTTAACAGTTTAATTTGCACGGTACCTTTAGTTATCAACCGAATATTACAAAACTTTTAAAAATAAGCTCCCCCTGACCAGCTTAATCGTTCGCAATAAACGTTTGTCCCTTAAAATCGACAAATTGCTGACTTTAAAGTGAGAAACATTACAACCGGGCCAAATTTTCTGTTTTATCACTTTAACAGTACCTTTGATTACCAACCGATTATTACAAAACTTTAAAAAGAGAAAGAGAGGAATGCGGCCTAACGTCCATTCGACACAAACTAGGTCATTTCGGGACTAACATATGTTTTTTAATTTTATTTAAAAACTCCCCTTGCACGTACTGGTCTTTAGCCGTTGGGAGGAAACCGAAGAACACGGAGAAAACCCACGAGGTTGGACATCATACACCATGTCAAGTGCAACCTGGAGATCGAAACGACGCCCGTTGACTCAATGACAAACGTTACGATACAGCGAGCACATGCTAACCATTCAGCCATCCAGCCTCCCTGAATTCGGAAAATTGCTGACTTATAGCAAGAAACATTTCAACCGGGCGAATTTTCTGTTTTAACAGTTTAATGTGCACGGTACTTTAATTACCAACCGATTATTACAAAACTTTTGAAAGTAAGCTCCAACTGACCAGCTTAATCGTATGCAATAAACGTTTTGCCTGAATTGAAAGTTCTGCACGGAAAAAGTTCATCTCGATTTCCCGGCGTGGTTCCCCATGTCAGTGAGGCAGAACGGAGGGCCTGACAAGCACAGCTGTGTAGTCCTTCGGATGGGACGAAAACGAAAAACCAAGGTCCCGTGTACACATTGGAGTGAACGTTAAATATCCCTAAGCAGTTGGAATTCGATACTGTTGAATAAACTCTATACGATGACTAAATGCGTAATATGTAATATGAAAGCTTAATAATCTTAACAGAAACAATAAGCTTTCATATGAAATATGAAAGCTTAATAATTTTAGTAATCACAATAGGCTTTCAGACGAAAGTCTGAAAGCCTAATAATAAGAATAATAATTTTAACAAAAACAATAGTGTTTCACACAAGCTACGCAGTGTGAAACCCTAATTAATTGCCATTAATAAATGTAACAGTAAATGAACAATACCTCATTTAGAAATGAAAATCGACCATAGTCCCAACTTTAACAAATACGCCATGACTGTCCATGCTTAGAATGAAAGCGAGGCAGATCTCGTGCTAGACAAAAGTGACTGGGATCAGTTTGAAAAGTGACAGGGGCCTTCCAACTAAATTCCATTAATAGACAATATGGACTGAACAAGCAATATGGATTGAACAAGAAAACGAAAGTAATATCACATCGCTTTGTGACCTGGTTACAACTAGATCTGCTAAGCAGAAATTAAAGCTTTCATATTCACTGTTAGTTTCTGTCGCATCTCATGAGTTCACTGTTAGTTTCTGTCGCATCTCATGAGTTATATATAAAGAATCTTAAAAAGCAAAAAAACTCACCGAGTTATAACGAGAAACAATTCTACCTTAATTAAAAACAGTTATTATGTTCCAATGTGATCAGTCAAATTGCTTATTGCTCCTAAGTCTACGCAGAAATTCTCAACATCAAACTTAGTCAAGGTTATGACATAACGAATCTATATTTGGAATTTCGTCACTCTCACTTCATTATAACCAAAGTTATCATGCCCCAAAGTATCAACCAATCAGATTGCTTATCTCTGCTTACACAAAGCAGACAATGCTCATCTTCGCACTCCATCATGCCATTGACCTAACGAACGCCTTCACCAAGATTGAACATTCTGCCCCAATTAGAAGAAGAGTTATTGTGTTCCAAAGTCAACAAGGTATTGGCCTAATAAACACATACACCAAGTCTATCTGAATTAGAAAGAGAGTTATTGTGTCCCAAACTAGATCATTTCGGGACTAACATATAGTTCGATTTTATTTCAATATTTCACTTGCGCGTAGAGGTCTTTAGCAGTGGAAGGAAACCGGAGGAAATGAAGAAAGTTTAATTTGAAATAAGACGAACGTCTACCAATAAAATTAGGATTTAATAATGCCAGACTAATATTAAAATAAAGTTTTAAATTAAGAATAATTAATTATTGGTCTGATGGCAATAAAATGTTTTGATTTGACGGATGAAATGTATGATGGGTGTCCACACTAAGTGGCTAAGGCGTTGGCCTGCTAGCCAAGAGGTCGGGTCTTCGATCCCTGCATACGCCAAGAAAGTTCATCTCCATTTTCTGGCGTGCCCCCCCCCCCTGTACACATTCGAGTGCACGTAAAAGAGCCCTTAGCAGTTGGAATTCGATACTGTTGAATAAGCTCCATAAGATGACTAAATGTGCAGATTGTAGCCACCCACACTGCATGTTTTGCTTAACAATGAAAGGGTGCCGTTTTCAATTTTCGATCCTTTTATTCTTCTACTCCTGATATTTTGGACTGTTGATCGATGGTTTCATATAAAAGACTATCGATAAGACTTTTTGTAGAAGAAGTTCCTAAAAAATATTATGTTGACTTTAAGAGAAAGGGAACTTTAAAAATGCTCCAAATCGTAAAAATTCGACTTTTTGGATTTTCGATCTCTTTTTTTCTGCTATCACTGATATTTAAAAAAATGATACAATGATTTCACACAACAGGCTAGCTATTAGACTCTCTATTGACAAGAGTTTCACCGCCCTCCCTTCATTAAAACCGAAGTTATCGTGCCCTAAAGAATCAACAAATCAGCATGCTTATCTCTGCTTACCCGGAGCAGAAAATGCTCATCTTTAAACTCGGTCATGACATTGACCTAGTGAACGTCTACACCAAGTTTGAACATTATAGCTTAATTAGAAGGAGAGTTATTGTGTTCCAAAGTCTCGGCCCTTCAAATTGCTTCTATTTTTCATTTTCAATTCAAAATGGTGACTCCCAGTTGACCTAAATCAAAATTCTACTCTCGGCGTTTTTTAGGCCTTCTTCCAAGGATTCAGAAAATATAACTCCCGAGTCTGTAAGTAATATAGCAAAAAAGCCTTAGGGATTTTTCAAGTTTAAAGATTGTGGCACTTCCGGTTCGATCGACAAACTCCATATTTTATGTAGGAATCAGTAATTACTTGTCTAGTACCGAAATTTTTTTTTAGGTCATTCTGACCCATATTTCGATGATTTTTTTGAAAACTTTGATTCTTAATTTCACCAAGGGGAGATAATTTAGAAAATTTCTAATTATATTTTTGAAGTCACATCGGTAAGATCTACTTATATACTAAATTTCATGAAAATCGTACAACTATTAAAGAAGTTGTCAAATTGGTAATAACTTCAGGTTCAAAATGACAGCAACTAATTTTCTAAATTCCACAATCATCAACTAATCAAATTGCTCATCTCTGCTTACCCTAAGCATAAAATGCTCATCTTCGAACTCCATCAAAGCTTTGACCTAATAAAAACCTACGCCAAGTTTGAACATTCTAGCCGAATAACACTGAGAGTTATTGTGTTTCAATGTCTCGACCATTCAATTTGCGTATCGCTCTGCTTATCCTGAGCAGAAAATGCTCATCGTCGAACTTAGTCAAGGTAGTGATTTAATGAAACTATACACCAAGTTTCATCACTATCACTTAATCAGAACTAATGTTATTGTGTGTCGAATCATCAACCAATCAAATTGCTCATCTCTGCTTACCCAACGCAGAAAATGCTAATATTCGAACTTCATCAAGACATTGACCTAGTGAATGCCTACACCAAGTTTGAACATTTGTACCCCAATTAGAAGAAGAGTTATTGTGTTCCAGAGTCATCAAGGTACTGGCCTAATAAACACCTACACCAAGTCTATTGGATATTAACTTTGGCCTGTAGAGCGTCCACAAGATTTTTTGAAGAGATCAAGGGCCATAACTTTGGCACTAATTATCAGAAATCGCTGAAAATTAATAGGCTTGTTCGTCTCATGACCTTAAACACTGTGTATAAATTTGAAGTCAATCGGATATTAACTTTGGCCTTCAGAGCGTTGACAAGATTTTTTGAAGTAATCAAGGGCCATAACTTTGGCACTAATTATCAGAAATAGCTGAAAATCAATAGGCTTCTTCGTCTTATGACCTTAAACATTGTGTATCGAATATTAACTTTGGCCTCCAGCGCGTCCACAAGATTTTTTGAAGTGATCAAGGGCCATAATTCTGGTAGTTATTATCGGAAATCGCTGAAAAACAATAGGATTCTTCATCTCATGACTTTAAACACTGTGTATAAATTTAAAGTGAATTGGATAATAACTTAAGCATCTAGAGCGTCCACAAGCAATTGTGGACGGACTGACGGGGGCGACGACAATATACAACCACATTTCTATGTAGGCGTATAAAAATCAGACGTGTGATATTTGGCTATTTTTTAGGTACAAGATAACTGATGAATCTCAAGTTAATCACATTTGTTGTTTCTGCAGGAAGTCAGATGCAGCAAAGGGTGGCAATACAACAAATTTATTTCAACATTTGAAAAACAAACATCCAGTTGAATACGCCAAATCTAAAGAAGAAGTGGGCCTATTGAAGTTGAACCCCACATCACCAAATTTGGTTAGGTCTAGGTTTCTTCACACTGCTAAAGACTCCTACGCACAAGCGAATTACTGAAATAAAATTAAACCCGAACTGACCTAGTTTGTGTCGAGTGGATGTTAAACCCCATTTCTCTCTCCCATAATCCATAGTTACGGTCCGATACACGCCAATATCGAAAGGAACCAAGATCTTAGGGTGATAGACCTATATATTTCAAGTTTCATTGAAATTGGATAAAAATTGTGACCTGTAGAGTGTTCAGAAACAATTGTGGACGGGCAGACGGACAGGTGCAAAAACAATATACATCCACATGAAAATGTGGGTGAATAACAATTTGGACTGATATTTGGACTCACATTTACTTTTGTATAGCTCTGCATGTGATCAAAGAAGAAATAAACAGAAATAATTGCAATGTTTTATTTTTTTTAATGCTAAACAAATAATAAATGAAATGGAATTTTTTTTTATAGAAAATTATGTGAATCAGCCTTGTAAATAACCCCTGAAATAGAGAAATAAAAGAATTAATTAAAAAGTTATTACCGGTAAGATCTTTTATGGCTATTTTATACACTAAAGCACCAAGATCATATACATTCAATAAATTTTAACTTGATTTATTTCTTATATGTTTTTTGTATCTTCAGATGTTCTTAATTACGTAATAGCATTGAACAATTGGACTTATACATTTAAAGCTACAAAATAGTGTCAATTTCTTCATTGATTTTGCTAAAATTGGGTTTACACTTAAGTTCTAATGAAAGCTAAATGAAGTAAATTCATTTGTGTCAGACATCAAGAAGCTTTTTTTAATGTTTGACTTGGCAGGTGAAACAGCACTCTGCATGAATTTTAACATCATAAACCTAGCTCACCACCCTCTAGCAGAATGCTCATCTTTGAACTCCATCAAAGCATTGATCTAATAAACACCTACATCAAGTTTGAACATTCTAGCTCAATTAGAAGGAGAGTTATTTGTTCCAAAGTCTCGGTCAATCAAAATTGCTTGTTGCTCTGCTTACCCTAAGCAGAAAATGTTCATTATCTGGCATAGTCAAGGTATTGATGTAATGAAACTATACACAGTTTCATCACTCTCACTTCATTAGAACAAGCCAACAGCGAGGCTGATGTCCCCCCCCACCCCCGAAATCCCAAAATAAATAGACGACACATATTAATTAATCGCCAAAAAGTGTGACGGACAGACGGACGGACAGACAGATGGACAAACGCATTTTAATAGTCCCCTGCTTTCTTCAAAAGGTGAGGGACAACTAAAGTTATCGTGTCCCAAAGCATCAACCAATCAAAATGCTTAATGCTCATCTTCAAACTCCATCAAGGCATCGACCTAATAAACACCTACACAAAGTTTGAACATTCTAGCTCAATTAGAAAGGGACTTATTGAGTCCCAAAATGTGTGACGGACCGACAGACAGACACTTAGACAGACAAACCCATTCTAATAGTCCCCTGCTTTCTTAGAAAGGTGAGGGACAATAAAAAGATATGCTACTTACGGTAATTTTATTCTCATGAATACACGGCACATAAAAAATGAAATAAGGACAGCAATAAATCCAACACTAAGAAGTAGAATTCTATTTAATCTTGGCATTACTGGTTTATTGGTCAAGTCTAAAATAACAAAACCAAGACCACCAAGAGTGAAAAGAAAACTGGATGCGAGTCCCTCCATAATATACTGGCCATTTACTCTGTAAGGCATGAAGGCTACCTAGAAATATAACACAATGAAAAGTAAGGACATGTACGCAGTATGTCTCAAACATCGATATGGAAATCTGGTTTCCAGTTATGAGGATACTTGTGAACTTTACATTTGCCCAAATTTCATTGATCACTCCGTGTCCATACAAATCGGGGGTTGGATGGCCGAATGGTTAGTGTGTATGCACTATATCATACGGCCAGCCATTAAGTCAACTAGCATGGTTTTGAATCCCTGGTTGTACATGCCAAGAAGTAGGGTCGCCTGTCCAACCTCGTGGGTTTTCTCCGGTTACTCCCACTTCTAAAGACCCCTACGCACAAGCGAATTATTGAAATAAAATTAAACCATATGTTAGTCCCAAAACTACCTAGTTGTGTCGAGTGGACATTAAACCCCATTCACTTGCTATTTTTCTGCAAAGATCGGTGCTAATGAAGATGGGTACATACCATGAAGTGTGCTATGAGGGAAATTATGCTAGGACAGCAGCGCTACAGCCTACTTGTACTTCGAATTCCAACTATCAACTAGACACTGTTCTTTTCCATCACCTCCACCCCCAATCCTGCACCAATGACATGGGAAATCACACTGGAATATCCAAGGGAACCCAGGACCTATGGAGCGGAGGAATTTCCCTCATAATTCTATCTCCTAACCTAGTAATTTGTATGCTACTCATACTCCTCGCAGTGTTAAATTTGATTAGAGCTAATCCCACTACTCACTGCTGGAAAGAGAGAAAATTCTTGTTCTAAATTATGATTGGTTAATAGTCTGATTAACTACCAATCGGTAACTGCATTACAAAATCTCTACCCTTAAAACAAAGCGTCGAATTGGACCAAATATGTTTACATAACGTTACGTCATGGCTCACGATTTTATTATGCCCAATTAACCAGCGCATAGCAGCAGAATGTTGCAGTAAAATTAACTGTGTAACAAACGAGGCTATCAACATTGACATAATGTAAACAATATTGAAAGGAGACGAACAGACTTTCACCGTTTTTAATACCTTAAATCACTGTCCAAAGTTTTAGGGAAGACCCCAGATTAAACAAAGGGCTATCTGGGGTAATTGGAGGTCACTTTGCTAAAATACATTTGTCTGCAATTGGCAATTATACCGAAAAACATTAAGATTTTTAACAAGAGAGGCGAAAGTAAAAGTTTCACTTTCAGATTTGTTTTTAAAGATCGGATACAAATCAACCTACCTAGAGCAATTGATAACCACCTCCATGATCACTGCCGGCAGAGCCGATACGTGCGCTTACCTTAATTGTAGCATTCTACAGGCCCCGATACTTTACGATCAAGTAACATTTCATATTTTTTATCATTTTCTACTAACAAATTTCTACCAAAACATTACTCGGCAAACCTCCAGGACCCCTCTAGGCTCAGGGAACCTAGACAAGTGTCCCAGTTTTCCCGCCCCCTCTCACAGACCCTGGACTTCATGATTCTATTAATTATTTTGCAGATCTGTCATGATTTGTTGTACAAAATGACTCAAACAGAATATTCCAGTTCAACTGACAACAAAAAATACACACTTTCATGTACATGTATAATATGTTGCTCCTTGCTAATTTATGACCCGAATCGTATCACAACACATACATGTATTGTGTCATTCTGACTATAGCTGCAATACCAAGCACTGTCATCAATGTTCTGGAATAAAGATACTATTTTAAGGTAATAAGTTTCTAACTTACTGGTTTAGAATTTCCTCTCTCATCTGTTGTTGATCCGATACTTGGTGGTTCTACAATGACATCATATATTATACCTGAAACAAGTAAAAATAATTTATGGTCAGATCGTGTATGTTAAGTTAAAACTTGATACTTTTCCAATTTGATATTCTAACAAATTACCAATTTGGGTCTGAAGGACCACTCAGAATGAGATCAACAACCAACACGATCTGGACAATATTTTCATGATGAATCATTTGCTTTTTCTCTAATAGTAAGTGCAGGGGGACTGCACCACACACAATTCTACACAAAAACAAATATACAGACAAGACATCATACCAAGAGACCACAAACAAAAACAAATCAAAAAGAGTGAATGGATCCGGGGGCTAGCCGTAAGCGTCCACTGCGCTGTACAGTCCCGGGCCTGTGGTGACACAGACTTCACTCATATTTGAAAAACAAGTTGGGAGCAAAACCCAAGGAAACAGTTATATAATGTCAGCATGAGTCATGATCTGTCATATGTTGCAAGAACCACGAATGCAAGCATATTGTAGTACAAATTCCGATATACAAGTAACCACACCGTTAAATGTATCAAAGAAGCAGGCCCAGCTCTAAAAAACTAGATGCACCATATCAATAAAGAAGAGGATTGAAGTACATTGAATGCATTAGGACACACATTACAACCGTCACAGAAACAAAACTGAATACATGGAAGCAAAGGAATGTAAGACCGTCTAGGGAGACCGTCGTCTGCTAACTGAATGGCGTGACGTTAATCTGTCGTTATACCTGTTATGACGTCGTTGCTTAGAAGGTGTAATTTCCCGATAAAAAAAGGGCGATAATCCAGATGAAATAACGTTAAAAACTAAAAAACTATAAGTTTTTGAGACTATGTATTTGTACAAAGCATAGCATAAATATCATATAATAACCCACATAAGAAACGTAAAACAGGAAGGCTGAAGAAATCGTAGATTATAAGTGTATTCACAAAGGCATAATAATAAGGGCGATAATCCAAACAGGACTAGACATTTATAGAAGATAAAAAATTATATTGAATCATTATTCAATATGTAGTCAGTAATATATTTATAAGAAATGTTAAATCTATTATGTTGAAGAAATGGAAGTTTAGAAATTTCTTTAAAAATGCGTAATTGTGATCCACCTTTGGCCGTGCACTTAAAATTAAGAGTTTTTATTCGTGAGAGAAACAGTTCTTTCTTGTTGCATATTTTTAAAAATAGGTTGCCAGGCAACGAAACATACGCCCACACAGCAGCCAAATCGTCCGGGCAGTCAACAAGAATTGTCGCATATTAAGGAATTATCAAAAAATCATTAGAATTTGTTTGGTTTTTATAATCAAACGTTTTTTTTTAAATCATATAATAATTGTGACCTCCAGAGGCACCACAAGCTAAAAAGGGTGATTTTTCGTACAATCAGGGGACATAATTCAGGAAGTAATGACCCGATGGGCGCAAATATTGAAAGGAACCAAGATCTTTGGGTTTAAAACATACCTGTCAAGTTTCATCAAAATCGACTCAAAATTGTGACCTCTATAGGGTCCACAACCTTGATATAACATATTTTCACACTATTCGTGTACAAACGGCGGCCATTTTGTCCGTCAATTCTAGTCCGGTTTTCATGTAATTCAAACTCTCTCTTCTTTACCATGTAACGGTGATATAGTCAAACATTTTTTTAAATCGGATAATAATTTTGACCTCCAGAGGGACCAAAAGCGAACAAAAGCGATTTTTCGGACAATCCGGGGACATAATTCAGGAAGTTATGATCCAATGGGCGCAAATATCGAAAGGAACCAAGATCTTTGGGTTATAAACTACATGTCAAGTTTCATCAAAATCGGTTCAAAATTGTGACCTCTATAAGGTCCACAACCTTTATATAACATATTTTCACAATATTCGTGTACAAACGGCGGCCATTTTGTCCGTCAATTTTGGTCCGATTTTCACAAAATTCATACTCAACCTTCATAACCATGGAACGGTGATATAATCAAACGTTTTTTTTAAATCGGATAACAATTTTGACCTCCAGAGGGACCACAAGCTAAAAAGGGCAATTTTTCGGACAATCAGGGGCCATAATTCAGGAAGTTACGATCCGATTGGCGCAAATATCAAAAGGAATCAAGATCTTTGGGTTATAAACATGCATTTCAAGTTTCATCCAAATCGGTTCAAAATTGTGTCCTCTACACTGTTCACAACCTTGATTTAACATATTTTCACACTATTCGCGTACAAATGGCGGCCATTTTGTCCGTCAATTTTGGTCCGATTTTCACGAAATTCAAACTCGACCTTCATAACCATGGAACGGTGATATAATCAAACGGTTTTTTAAATCGGATAACAATTTTGACCTCCAGAGGCACCACAAGCTAAAAAGGGCGATTTTTCGGACAATCAGGGGCCATAATTCAGCAAGTTACGATCCGATTGGCGCAAATATCGAAAGGAATCAAGATCTTTGGGTTATAAACATGCATTTCAAGTTTCATCCAAATCGGTTCAAAATTGTGTCCTCTACACTGTTCACAACCTTGATATAACATATTTTCACACTATTCGCGTACAAATGGCGGCCATTTTGTCCGTCAATTTTGGTCCGATTTTCACGAAATTCAACCTCGACCTTCATAACCATGGAACAATGATATAAGAAAACGTTTTTTTAAATCGGATTACAATTTTGACCTCCATAGGGACCACACGCTAAAAAGGGCAATTTTTCGGACAATCAGGGGCCATAATTCAGGAAGTTACGATCCGATTGGCGCAAATATCGAAAGGAACCAAGATCTTTGGGTTATAAACATGCATTTTAAGTTTCATCCAAATCGGTTCAAAATTGTGTCCTCTACACTGTTCACAACCTTGATTTAACATATTTTCACACTATTCGCGTACAAATGGCGGCCATTTTGTCCGTCAATTTTGGTCCGATTTTCACGAAATTCGAACTCGACCTTCATAACCATGGAACGGTGATAGAATCACACGGTTTTTTAAATCGGATAACAATTTTGACCTCCAGAGGGACCACGAGCTAAAAAGGGCAATTTTTCGGACAATCAGGGGCCATAATTCAGGAAGTTACGATCCGATTGGCGCAAATATCGAAAGGAACCAAGATCTTTGGGTTATAAACACACATGTCAAGTTTCATCCAAATCGGTTCAAAATTGTGACCTCTACGCTGTTCACAAGCTAAAAAACGTGATTTTTCGTACAATCAGGGGCCATAACCCATGAAGTTACAGTCCGATACATGCCAATATCGAAAGGAACCGAGATCTTATGGTGATAAACCTATATTTTAAGTTTAATTGAAATCGGATAAAAATTGTGACCTGTAGACTGTTCACAAAAAAATGTGGACGGACGGACGGACGGACGGACGGACAGGGGCGACGACAATATACGTCCACATAAAAATGTGGGCGTATAAAAATCGTAATGCCTGTGAATAGAAAACATTATATAGTGTATCTGGGATGTTACTGTAAGCTGACGGGTATTTTACTACTTCAAAACCATGTACTCAGATTGATTATTTAACATTTAATGAAGGAAATGACCTAGATGGACAATGCAGGCATCGATATTTCCGCGTGCACGGCGTGCGCAGGCACATTTGCTTTAAAAAAAACTTTTTGCAGGCACATTTTTAAAAATAATTACTGTCATGTAAATCATGTAAAATAAAGAATACTATTTATTTTTATTGTTTTTTTGTTTGTTTTTTTTGATTACTTTGATTACCGTATAATAATTTACTAGAATAAGCTAGTCAATGGTAAGAACATCAGCACGCGACATTAGCGATTCCACTGTGACTTATGACCTATCACCCGTGACCTCTGCTTAATTTAGTGAAAATTCTAGTAGAATGCATTAAAATAAATGGTAAATTAGACATTTGTTTTTAATTTAAATACACTGTAAGTGGAATATTGGAAAATAATTTAAGCCTCATCAGAACAATAGTTATTTTAGTTATACTAACTCTTGTTAGTATCCGAATTATACCGGAAGTTAAGTTTAACGAATGACAACCTGCCTGGGTAAACGTTTTTTTCCATCCACTGGAGCCTGGTCTTATGACGTCATAATGTGGATTGTGGGTTAGGATAAGGGTTAGGCTTGGCCCAGGGTTAGGGTTAGGGCTAGCCCTGTCTACATCTCGAGACTGTGACGAAATCTGCAGGCCACAGCCTTATCCAAAATTTTTGGTCACAACGGACAAAGAATTTGGTCATAACGGCCCAAAAAAAACAAAACATTTTTTACATGCAGGAAATGATATATATTCACGAAAATATTGCTAATAGATAATATAAATACACACATAGATATTACACTTGTATGAAACATACAAAATATAATATTCAGTCAAGATATCGCCTTTGCACTACTGTACCATGAATTCTGGTACATATCCGTAGCAGCATCGACACACTGATACTATCGTCTTTGTACTGTGTACCACGAATTGAAAATTCCATCTTGACTTTCTGTTGTATTTTTTTTTATCAAATACCTCAAAAATTTCCCCTCAAATATCAGAACAGCTGATATGAGTTGCAGAAGTAAATTCGCTGATCTTCTTCTAAAATTTTATTGGCTGCTTCTTCAAATATTACCCCTGTTTATTATTATTCAAGATTTGACGTCCAATACATTAGATATGATATTATAATCGGTTAACACACAAAATAAGTCGGCTATCCACCCAAACAAAGTCAAATGCAATGGATTGAAGATGATTGTTGTTATTGCTGTTTATTACAGATTTAACGTCCAATACAATGAATATGGTATTATGGACAGGTTGAACATTGTAAAAAAAATACAAAAAAAGGTCCCAGGAGGGCCATGTCTTTTACCTTTATTTGATAAAAAAATAAATGATTAATGTTTATCTCATTCTCAATATTACCTAATCAAATCAGGTGTGAAGTACCTAATTGGGGATTATCCAATCAGTTAATTAATTAGTTCTCATCTCTTTCCTTTAATTGAATTGTTATTTTTGTCAAATGATTAAAAGTCAATTGTTATTGTTATCAAATGTAAGTAATATTTGCTCAGACCACGTATGACAGAATTGAACAACCTTGTTAGCAAATTCAAAACAGATATAATATGCATACAGGAAACAAAGTTAGGTACATGTACAAAATTATGTCCAAAGCAGGACCCAAATTCTTGAATTTAATGTTGATATAACATCAACCAGCTGGGCCTCCTGTTTTAACATGTTTTTATTATGACAAAGGGAGAAGATGCTGTGTATTTTGTGTATAAACAACTTTTAAAGAGACTTTTGATATTAATGGACGTTTGTATTGTATATTTTTACCAATTTTCAACCCATTAAGTGTAAATAATTTAATCAAATCAACCTGTCCATAACATCATATATAATGTATTGGATGTTAAATCTTTAATAAACAAAAAGATAGGCTGGCACTGCCAGGCAGGATACGCCCACATTTTCGAGAGATGGATAGAGAACAAGCAATACCGAAAGTGATTTTTCCTACATCTTTAAGTCCTGTATTTCATATTGTATTGGGAGCAGCCATTTAGTTGGTCAGTTCCAGTCTGATATTCATGAAATTCGAAACCGACAATGATTATGGTGTGACGGTACACAACCTAGAAATGTGACTTTTCATCAAAATCGGATAAGAATTGTGACCTGTAGAGAGTCCACAACCATGATATACCATATTTTTATACTATTCGCGTACAAACGGCGACCATTTCGTCCGGCAATTTTTGTATGATTTTCACGAAATTAGAACTCAACCTTCCTAATCAAAATCGAATTAAAATTGTGACCTATACAGGGTCCACAACCATGATATACCATTTTTTTAACAGTATTCGCGTACAAACGGCGGCCATTTTGTCTGTCAATTTTGGTCCGATTTTCCCGAAATTCAAACTCAACCTTCCTTACAGTGTAACAGTGATATAATCAAACGTTTTTTTTAAATTGGATAATAATTGTGACCTCCAGAGGGACCACAAGCTAAAGAAAGGGGGATTTTGCGTATAACCAGGGGCCATAATTCAGGAAGTTACGATCCGATATGCGCAAATATCGAAAAGAACCAAAATCTTTGGGTTATAACCATGAATTTCAAGTTTGATCAAAATCGAATTAAAATTGTGACCTTTACAGGGTCCACAACCTTGATATACCATTTTTTAACAGTATTTGAGTACAAACGGCGGCCATTTTGTATGGCAATTTTGGTCTGATTTTCCCGAAATTCAAACTCAACCTTCCTTACGGTGTAACGGTAATATAATCAAACGTTTTTTTAAATCAGATAATAATTGTGACCTTCAAGCTAAAAAAAAGGCGATTTTGCGTATAATCAGGGGCCATAATTCAGGAAGTTACAATCCGATATTCGCAAATATCGAAAGGAAGCAAGATCTTTGGGTTATAACCATGAATTTCAAGTTTCATCAAAATCGAATCAAAATTGTGACCTCCACAGGGTCCACAACCTTGATATACCATTTTTTTAATAGTATTCCGTATAAACGGCGGCCATTTTGTATGGCAATTTTCGTCCGATTTTCCCGAAATTCGAACTCAACCTTCCTTAGGGTGTAACGGTGATATAATCAAACGGTTTTTTAAATCGAATAATAATTGTGACCTCCAAGCTAAAATAAAGGCGATTTTTCGTATAATCAGGGGCCATAATTCAGGAAGTTACGATCCGATATGCGCAAATATCGAAAGGAAGCAAGATCTTTGGGTTATAACCATGAATTTCAAGTTTCATCAAAATCGAATCAAAATTGTGACCTCCACAGGGTCCACAACCTTGATATACCATTTTTTAACTGTCTTCGCGTACAAACGGCGGCCATTTTGTATGGCAATTTTCGTCCGATTTTCCCGAAATTCGAACTCAACCTTCCTTAGGGTGTAACGGTGATATAATCAGACGGTTTTTTAGATCGAATAATAATTGTGACCTCCAGAGGGACCACAAGCTAAAAAGGGTGATTTTTCGGACAATCAGGGGCCATAATCCATGAAATTACATTCCGATAGTCGCAAATATCGAAAGGAACCAAGATCTTTGGGTTACAAACATGCATGTCAAGTTTCATCAAAATCGGTTCAAAATTGTGACCTCTATAGGGTCCACAAGCTAAAAACGTGATTTTTCGTACAATCAGGGGCCATAATCCATGAAGTTTTGATCCGATACATGCCAATATCGAAAGCAGCCGAGATCTTTTGGGGATAAACCTATATTTCAAGTTTCGTCAAAATCGGATAAGAATTGTGACCTGTAGAGAGTCCACAAACAAATTGTGGACGGACGGACGGACGGACGTCCGGACGGACGGACGGACGGACGGACGTCCGGACGGACAGGGGCGACGACATAATACGTCCACATGAAAATGTGGGCGTATAAAAATATTGTTTTTCATTAAATTAAAATGTTTGGCCGTTGTGACCAAATTTTTATGGCCGTTATGACCAAACTTTTTGGCCATTATGACTAAAGTAGGGCCGTTTTGACCAAACCTGTTTTTGGCCGTTATGACATAGGGCCGTTATGACTACATCCCCTGCCGAGTCCAACCCAAGAAGCTTTCGTAAGCCCCCCCCACCCCACAATCAATCATACCATATACCTGGAATTGAATACTCTCTTTTTGAGTATGACCCTGCAGGCACATTTTCAAGTGTGTGTGCAGGCACACTCAACTTTTATAGTGCCCTGGGACAATGCATCTATGTCAAATCTGCCAAATTCAAATTCAGAACATGATTCCACACAAAATGAAAACCAAAATGAAAATACAGTTTGTTTTGTCTTACGTTGGGGTCTTTAATTTAAGTGAAAGGATATGACATGATATATGTAACAACAGTTCTTTGGAAAGACTACGCATGTTGTATTGGTCCATATTCATTTATTATTGTTGTTCAATGATGCCATGAATATGATGGATGATAATGGTTGAAACCGGTATGTGGAATTTACCTCCCAAGTGATCAGTGACACCTATTATTTCATGAGTATTACTTTTGTCAAAAGTCTAGCAGAGTTTGCGTGCAGGTCTCCTTGGTTAGAACTTAGAGCTACTGGTGTGGAATGATAATATACATGTACCTAAGTCTCTAATGCAATATCATCCAAAGTTTTTGATCTGGCATTGAAAACACAAATTATTTGTCAATTTAAATCAACATTGATATTGTGATCTTACTGGGAAAAGATGGGCTTCTGATATCCAACATTCAAGACAAAATAAACATTTAACCATTGGTACATGAATTGTGTACCATAATGCGTTTCAGGCCCATTTTTAACAAGGGACTCGAAGAACGAAGCTCGACATATTCCACAAATCATTCAAACAGTGACGCCATACTCACCTTGGATGCACAGAAGTGGGCATCTGCCAGGGCCCAGTCCATGGGTGTGAGTGACCCTGGTGACCCCTATAATGACCCCCAAAATGGGTTAAACTCATACATTCGAGGTACCGGTCAAAACCAATTTTAAATGAAAGAATACACTCTACTGAGTACGAAATTGCCCATAACAGACGAATGTGGCCCTGGGATGGCCCAAACTGACACCCCAAATATGAACCCCAAAGGGCTTAAAAAAAAGAAGGTTATATTCATACATTCGAGGTACCAGTTGTAACTAATTTTAAATGAAAGAGTATATCCCACAGAGTACGAACTTACCCACAACAGACGATTAGACCCCTGGAATGGCCCAGAGAGAGACAGAGAGAAATGGGGTTTAACGTCCACTCAACACAAACTAGGCCATTTCCGGACTAACACATGGTTTCAATTTTCTTTCAACAATTCGCTTGCGCATAGGGGTCTTTAGCAGTCGGAGGAAACCGGAGTGCCCAGAGGAAACCCACGAGGTTGAGAAGGCGCCCCTATTTCCATGCCACATACGCTCACATCAGGGATCGAAACCACAGCCGCAAGCCAGAGGTGACTGGCCAGGTGGAGGTCGAAGTGCGGCACTCTAGACCACTAAGCCATCCCAACCCCCCAGGATGGCCGAGACCGACACCCCAAAGCCTAAGGGGGTAGGGTGGGGCAACATAGGGTTTGCTCATACATTCGAGGTACCGGTCAAGACCAATTTGAAATGGAAGTGTACATCTCACTGAGTGCGAAATTGCTCTTGTTTTGCACCATTACTGCTGCCTCTTATCAATTTGACATTGACAACTGGATCATTTCCTCTGTGTCTCAAAACCGCACTTGTTACACCCTCTATAAAGAATCCATCTCTTGATCGGAACAATTTAAAAAATTATCAACCCGTTTCGAATCTTTCTTTTGATTCTAAACTGCTGGAAAGGTTATCTCTGTTCAACTCACATTTAACACATTATAACCTACAGAGAAGGACATACTACATGGGGGGGGGGGGGGGCTTTGGGATTATTTAAAATTTTAAATTAAACATAGTACTATTAAGTATTGCAAAAAAAAGAAACATGTTAAAATTAGATTAAAAAATAGGTTGCCAGGCAACGAAACATACGCCCACACAGCAGCTAAATCGTCCGGGCAGTCAACAAGAGTTGTTGCATTTTAAGTAATCACCAGAAAACATAATTCAAACTCACCCATAACTATGGTGTAACTGTGATATAATCAAACGTTTTTTTAAATCAGAAAATAATTGTGACCTCCAGAGGGACCACACGCTAAAAAGGGTGATTTTTTGTACAATCAGGGGCCATAATTCAGGAAGTTACAATCCGATATGTGCAAATATGCAATGAAACCAAGATCTTTAGGTTATAAACATGTATTTCAAGTTTCATCAAAATCAGTTCAAAATTGTGACCTCTATAGGGTCCACAAGCTTGATATAACATATTTTCACACTATTCGCGTACAAACGGCAGCCATAATCCAACATTTTTTAAATCAGATAATAATTTTGACCTCCAGAGGGACCACAAACTAACAAAAGCAATTTTTCAGACAATTAGGGGACATAATTCAGGAAGTTACGATCCGATGGGTGCAAATATCAAAAGGAACCAAGATCTTTGGGTTATAAGCATACATGTCAAGTTTCATCACAATCAGGTTCAAAATTGTGACCTCTATAGGGTCCACAACCTTGATATAACATATTTTTACACTATTCGTGTACAAACGGCGGCCATTTTGTCCGTCAATTCTGGTCCGATTTTCACGAAATTCACACTCTCTCTTAATTACCATGTAACGGTGATATAATCAAACGTTTTTTTAAATCGGATAATAATTTTGACCTCCAGAGGGACCACAAGGTAACAAAAGCGATTTTTTGGACAATAAGGGGACATAATTCAGGAAGTTACGATCCGATGGGTGCAAATATCGAAAGGAACCAAGGTCTTTGGGTTATAAACATACATGTCAAGTTTCATCAAAATCAGTTCACAACTTTGATATAACATATTTTCACACTATTCTCGTACAAACGGCGTCCATTTTGTCCATCAATTTTGGTCCGATTTTTCATGAAATTTGAACTCAACCTCGATAACCATGTAACGGTGATATAATCAAACGTTTTTTTAAATCGAATAACAATTTTGACCTCCAGAGGGACCACAAGCTAAAAAGGGTGATTTATTCGGACAATCAGGGGCCATAATTCAGGAAGTTACGATCCGATAGGCGCAAATATCGAAAGGAACCAAGATCTTTGGGTTATAAACATGCATTTCAAGTTTCATCCAAATCGGTTAAAAATTTTGACCTCTACACTGTTCACAAGAGGCCATAACCCATGAAGTTACAGTTCGATACATGCCAATATCGAAAGGAACCGAGATCTTAGGGTGATAAATCTATATTTTAAGTTTCATTGAAATCGGATAAAAATTGTGACCTGTAGACTGTTCACAAACAATTGTGGACGGACGGACGTCCGGACGAACAGGGGCAACGACAATATACGTCCACATGAAAATGTGGGCGTATAAAAAGTACCTATTGGATAAGTTAGAAGGGCTAGAGGATGAAAAATTAAAATTAATTGCTTCCAGTATTGAGTAATATGTTTAGTGGACCCATAATTCAGATATCAACATAAAATATTTTCCAGGAAGGTATTTCAATTTGGCCAGATATCACAAAACGGTTTCAGAGATATTCGCGAGTTTTGATCGACAGCCCCATCTTGGATTTGCCCCCACCCCCCGTCCTTATTTGGACTCCGATTTTGGTAAACTTTCTTTTCCTTACTTAGGACATCATAATGAGTCAATAGAAAACAAAAAACCTTTTGTTGCAATTTGTTCCTACATCAAATGCTAATTTGACTAGATTTCTAGGCCAAACAGTGTTTAATCTGTGGAGCCAAAGTGATTCAGCAATATTAAGTTTAGCTCTATCGTTCTGAGGGATTTTATCCAGTACAGTGCAGACATAAGATTCATGACCAAGTGTATTAAAATGTGGGGCAATGTGGGGGGATTTTCCATTTTTTTTTCAGTATTAAGTCTAGTGCTAAAAGGGGTGATAGTTTGGCCAATATAGGTTATACAATATACTACATACGAACTATGGCAATATAAACAATTACAGTGTAGCCTTAATATAAAATTTTTTGGGGTATATACTGGTAATATGATTGGTGGTTTCAATAGTAGCACACGCTTTGCATTTAGGTCTATTACAAGGTTTGCATCCTCTATAAAAAACACTGTTAATTACAGGCACTTCCGTTTTTTCAATCTGTTAACTTCTATCAACTGACCAATAGTGGTAACTTACATACACTGTACCTGTGAAGTAATTAATGGGACATAACTCTGTCTGGCTTATTACTCCAGACGGACACAGATCACCAAATATTCATGGCGAAAGTTATTTTTAGTCCTTCTCTCCCTTTCCCTTTTTCCCCCTTTTGCATGGCGATTTTTGTTGAATTTTTGGTGTAGAATCGAAGAAAAGGGTTTGAAAATACATTTTCTGCCAGGTTTTGGTGAATATTCATGATTTTGAGGCGGAAGGATACAAGAGTTGTGAGGTTGGTTACGTTGAAAGGGAGGGCCGAAAATTGCAAGGTTAGCTGTCTCTACTTCCAGCTTGTCTATCTCAAGTTTTTCATAAAGAACCTCATACATGCTTTTGGGCAAGAGTTTGCCACATGTTGCTCCATCTGTGGCAGAAAGCGTTTTACCCAACGAATATTTGGGAAAAAGTTACAACCGGTCTAAGAGACGAGAATTAACATTAAAGTCAATGGGGCAATAATTAGTGATCTGTGGCCTGTCTGTGTATGACAAGGCTGTGACTGATATGCCTTAGTTTTGAAAATGTGATGACTAATTTGTCAGAAAATATGTATTAAATAACTTGACTACAGAAAAACTAAAAAAAAAATAAATTCAAAAAAAAATTTATCAAAGTTTTGGGAAAAATTGTGATTTTACTGCAAATTTTCCAATTTTCAGTTTTTATTTAATTTCTAACAGTAATAAAAATATTTCAGTGTCCAATTTTGGTGTATTCAGCCTCAGAAAGCACAAATAAAGTGAACAACATTGTAATTTCACCTAATTTTGTCTAAAAATCAGAAATATTCACAGAAAATCTCCAGATTCTCCCATTTCGATGTAAAAATTAATGCTTTCATACCTACTCAAATGACTCAAAATTTCTAAAAATGCCCTCATTTTCATTGCTAATTTAACTTAGATGGGATCTATAAGTTTGTCAAGTTTAGAAATAGCTCCAGCTTTCCTACAGAAAATGGAAAATTGGCAACACTGAGTTAATAATATACAGCAGATGGGTTTGTACAAAATGTTCAAAACAGGGGTAGGCTCAATTTGGCCACTATTTTACCCAGAACAAGCATTTTTTTCTTCTTTGAAGCATTAAATTCTTGCATTTTCTTCATGTAGGAAGCAATATCCCAGTCTTTATAGACATTTTTCACCCCATCTTTCTGTTTAGAGGGGCTATAAATGCCCCACCCCACCCGTTTTTATTAATGTGTTTTGAGAGATTTAATTGCACCTGTGTTGACAATTAAATGATAATAATTGGAATTTGTTGTTGAATTACAGATGGGAATGTTATTTTTCACCAATAAATGGTCATTTTGTACATTTCAAGGATTTCTGACCTTTTTTGTTCATAGTCAAACTTAGAACCTTGAGACATGTCAGGCCAGTAAGACCACACCCTGATACAGAACTGGTGTAGATGTGTAAATGTCAGCTTAATGGTCAATATTTTCTTACCAAAATCTAGGATTTGTGGTGTTTGTTGCATTTATGTCACTTATAGAACAGTAAAATGTTAATTTTGCTCCTTTTCAGGCCTCTTTTATGTTGTCAACTATGTCATAACTACCTTTTTTACTTCATTTTTTAAGGCAATTGATGTAAAGGCCCAAACATCTTGCTTCAGTACAATAATTGCAATAAAGATTTGTATGATGCCTCTGAGGTTTGAGATGTTGAAAACATTAAACTATTTCCAAATTTGTGAAAATTGTGTATTCTGTGACCCTTTTGTTAGAGAGGGGTGGACAAAGGCCGAATATACCTTTTTTATTCTTTCAGCAAGGCCTATTTTAACCATAATTCATATTTATTGCACCTATTTTAGCTTCTATGTACATATATTAGCCAGGGATGGTAAAACATATCCGTTTGACAAATTCCTTCGGTAATGTTAGCTCTGCAACCAAAGATAAGACTGATTCAGTCATTGACATTTTTAGGGGGTGGGGTTACATGTTTCTGTACAGACCTCTATAATTACAATGAATGCAATTGATTTGTGATTTTTCTGTTTACATATTGTCCAGGGTTTCCAAAAATATATTACTTGCCAGTCTGGCTATCTAAAAATGTGGGAAATTATTGGTTTTTTGAAAGATGCTACATGTAAATTTTGTACATTTTTCATGACATGGCAGTAAAAAAATATATTTTTGATAAAAATTTCAAATTATGAGTGTTTTCTATGTAGTTTGTTTGCAACTTGTCTAATTTTTTCACAGAGCTCAAATACCGCCTCTATTAAAAAAGATTTTTTAAATTTTAGCACAAAAGGCCCAGGGACCTGAGATGCACCACTGTACTTAAAGCAGCATGTATACTTAAAGGGCCATCATTTTTGCAGTTATTCTTTGATTTTGATTTCCTTTCACCAGCATGTTACCAAAACATATGGGAAGCAAATACAAAAGGCCTTTTGGTGATATCCGAAGTTTCACCCCTATATAGGACACAGATCACCAAATATTCATGGGCCGTAACCCACGAAACAAGGGCGAAAGTTATTTTTAGACCTTCTCTCCCTTTCCCTTTTTCCCCCTTTTGCATGGCGATTTTTGTTGAATTTTTGGTGTAGAATCGAAGAAAAGGGTTTGAAAATACATTTTCTGCCAGGTTTTGGTGAATATTCATGATTTTGAGGCGGAAGGATACAAGAGTTGTGAGGTTGGTTACGTTGAAAGGGAGGGCTGAAAATTGCAAGGTTAGCCGTCTCTACTTCCAGCTTGTCTATCTCAAGTTTTTCATGAAGAGCCTCATACATGCTTTTGGGCAAGAGTTTGCCACATGTTGCTCCATCTGTGGCAGAAAGCGTTTTACCCAACGAATATTTGGGAAAAAGTTACAACCGGTCTAAGAGACGAGAATTAACATTAAAGTCAATGGGGCAATAATTAGTGATCTGTGGCCAGACTGTTCTGTAACAGGAAATGACTTTGGGGTTGGTTGGGAAGGTAGGAAGTGGACCATGTAGTTTCAGATTGTAGTGGTGAATAATAAAATTATGAATTACAGAGTGTTGAGTGAGTTAACATGGTAGCAGAGCATGGTCGATGGACATATATTAGTTGAAAATTTAAGTAGAATTTAATTTTAGTGGAAAATTTAGTGACAATCAAAAAAAAAAAATAAGAAAGAAAAAATGACTTCTAGTTCTAGTGCTAGTAATGGAAATACCAAAAACTTGCAACCTCCACCTTTCTCCGAGAAAATTCCTTATGGAAGGTGGCTTGATGAAATTAAAGTAAAAGGAAGCAAGGCTCTGTGATTGCACTGTCTCTCCCAGAAAGTGAAGGAACTATTCGAGACAAAGTTTTCTGTGAATTATGAGTTGAAAATTAAATAGTGATGATGGACTAGAAACTTTAATAACATTTATGGATAAAATATATAAGAAAGATGAATTGACAGAAGCCTATGATAAGTTTGTGAATTTTGACAAATATAGACGAAGCAGCAAAACTATAGAAAATTATGTGATAGAATTTGTGAAGTTATATAATTTGACAAAGAAATATGGTATGGAGTTACCAAATTCTGAGTTGGCCTTCAAATTATTGGATAGTGCCTGTTTATCCCATAACGATCGACAGTTAGTTTTAACTGGGGTTAATTATGAACAGAAAAACACATTATTCAGACAGACTGCAGTGGCTTTAAAGAAATTTTTTGGACAACAATCAATTCCAGAATATCCCACTGCTAACACTTCAAATATCAAGCTTGAACCAACATCAACTTTTTTGGTGGATGAACCACAAGAAGTAAATATGTTATGGCGCTAGAATAATCAATTAAGATTACAACTTGAAAAAAGAATTTAGATCCAATAATCGAGGACGAAGTTACACAAGAACCCCACCAAATGCTGTTAATATGAGAAGTTTTGGCATGAACAGGCCCAACTATCAAACTTATTCAAAAAGAGGCTATGATTCAAATACAAGAAATTTTAATATGTTACCAAGGCCAAGATTTCAGGGAAATTCTTTCCCCACCAACAGACAGATAAATCCAGTAGATGAAAATGGTTTTCCTATGAAATGTGTCATATGTGAATCAATTTTGCACTTTGCCAAAAATTGCCCCCATTCTTATGAAAACATTGACACAGGCAGGCAGGATACGCCCACATTTTTATACGCCCACATTTTTATGTGGACGTATATTGTCGTCGCCCCTGTTCGTCCGTCCCTCCGGACGTCCGTCCACAATTGTTTGTGAACAGTCTACAGGTCACAATTTTTATCCGATTTCAATGAAACTTAAAACATAGGTTTATCACCCTAAGATCTCGGTTCCTTTCGATATTGGCATGTATCGGACTGTAACTTCATGGGTTATGGCCCCTGATTGTACGAAAAATCACGTTTTTTAGCTTGTGAACAGTGTAGAGGTCACAATTTTTGAACCGATTTGGATGAAACTTGAAATGCATGTTTATAACCCAAAGATCTTGGTTCCTTTCGATATTTGCGCCAATCGGATCGTTACTTCCTGAATTATGACCCCTGATTGTCCGAAAAATCGCCCTTTTTAGCTTGTGGTCCCTCTGGAGGTCAAAATTGTTATCCGATTTAAAAATACGTTTGATTGTATCACCGTTCGATGGTTATGAAAGTTGAGTTCGAATTTCGTTAAAATCGGACCAAAATTGACGGACAAAATGGCCGCCATTTGTATGCGAATAGTGTGAAAATATGTTATATCAAGGTTGTGAACAGTGTAGAGGACACAATTTTGAACCGATTTGGATGAAACTTGAAATGCATGTATATAACCCAAAGATCTTGGTTCCTTTCGATATTTGCGCCAATCGGATCGTAACTTCCTGAATTATGGCCCCTGATTGTCTGAAAAATCGCCCTTTTTAGCTTGTGGTTCCTCTGGAGGACAAAATTGTTATCCGATTTAAAAAACCGTTTGATTATATCACCGTTCGATGGTAATGAAGAGAGAGTTTGGATTTCGTGAAAATCGGACTAGAATTGACGGACAAAATGGCCGCCGTTTGTACACGAATAGTGTGAAAATATGTTATATCAAGGTTGTGGACCCTATAGAGGTCACAATTTTGAATCGATTTTGATGAAACTTGACAGGTATGTTTATAACCCAAAGATCTTGGTTCCTTTCGATATTTGCAGTTATTCTTTGATTTTGATTTCCTTTCACCAGCATGTTACCAAAACATATGGGAAGCAAATACAAAAGGCCTTTTGGTGATATCCGAAGTTTCACCCCTATATAGGACACAGATCACCAAATATTCATGGGCCGTAACCCACGAAACAAGGGCGAAAGTTATTTTTAGACCTTCTCTCCCTTTCCCTTTTTCCCCCTTTTGCATGGCGATTTTTGTTGAATTTTTGGTGTAGAATCGAAGAAAAGGGTTTGAAAATACATTTTCTGCCAGGTTTTGGTGAATATTCATGATTTTGAGGCGGAAGGATACAAGAGTTGTGAGGTTGGTTACGTTGAAAGGGAGGGCTGAAAATTGCAAGGTTAGCCGTCTCTACTTCCAGCTTGTCTATCTCAAGTTTTTCATGAAGAGCCTCATACATGCTTTTGGGCAAGAGTTTGCCACATGTTGCTCCATCTGTGGCAGAAAGCGTTTTACCCAACGAATATTTGGGAAAAAGTTACAACCGGTCTAAGAGACGAGAATTAACATTAAAGTCAATGGGGCAATAATTAGTGATCTGTGGCCAGACTGTTCTGTAACAGGAAATGACTTTGGGGTTGGTTGGGAAGGTAGGAAGTGGACCATGTAGTTTCAGATTGTAGTGGTGAATAATAAAATTATGAATTACAGAGTGTTGAGTGAGTTAACATGGTAGCAGAGCATGGTCGATGGACATATATTAGTTGAAAATTTAAGTAGAATTTAATTTTAGTGGAAAATTTAGTGACAATCAAAAAAAAAAAATAAGAAAGAAAAAATGACTTCTAGTTCTAGTGCTAGTAATGGAAATACCAAAAACTTGCAACCTCCACCTTTCTCCGAGAAAATTCCTTATGGAAGGTGGCTTGATGAAATTAAAGTAAAAGGAAGCAAGGCTCTGTGATTGCACTGTCTCTCCCAGAAAGTGAAGGAACTATTCGAGACAAAGTTTTCTGTGAATTATGAGTTGAAAATTAAATAGTGATGATGGACTAGAAACTTTAATAACATTTATGGATAAAATATATAAGAAAGATGAATTGACAGAAGCCTATGATAAGTTTGTGAATTTTGACAAATATAGACGAAGCAGCAAAACTATAGAAAATTATGTGATAGAATTTGTGAAGTTATATAATTTGACAAAGAAATATGGTATGGAGTTACCAAATTCTGAGTTGGCCTTCAAATTATTGGATAGTGCCTGTTTATCCCATAACGATCGACAGTTAGTTTTAACTGGGGTTAATTATGAACAGAAAAACACATTATTCAGACAGACTGCAGTGGCTTTAAAGAAATTTTTTGGACAACAATCAATTCCAGAATATCCCACTGCTAACACTTCAAATATCAAGCTTGAACCAACATCAACTTTTTTGGTGGATGAACCACAAGAAGTAAATATGTTATGGCGCTAGAATAATCAATTAAGATTACAACTTGAAAAAAGAATTTAGATCCAATAATCGAGGACGAAGTTACACAAGAACCCCACCAAATGCTGTTAATATGAGAAGTTTTGGCATGAACAGGCCCAACTATCAAACTTATTCAAAAAAAGGCTATGATTCAAATACAAGAAATTTTAATATGTTACCAAGGCCAAGATTTCAGGGAAATTCTTTCCCCACCAACAGACAGATAAATCCAGTAGATGAAAATGGTTTTCCTATGAAATGTGTCATATGTGAATCAATTTTGCACTTTGCCAAAAATTGCCCCCATTCTTATGAAAACATTGAGGTCACAATTTTGAATCGATTTTGATGAAACTTGACAGGTATGTTTATAACCCAAAGATCTTGGTTCCTTTCGATATTTGCGCCCATCGGGTCATTACTTCCTGAATTATGTCCCCTGATTGTACGAAAAATCACCCTTTTTAGCTTGTGGTGCCTCTGGAGGTCACAATTATTATCTGATTTAAAACAAAACGTTTGATTATAAAAACCAAACAAATTCTAATGATTTTCTGCTAATTCCTTAATATGCGACAACTCTTGTTGACTGCCCGGACGATTTGGCTGCTGTGTGGGCGTATGTTTCGTTGCCTGGCAACCTATTTTTGAGAGATGGATAGAGAACAAGCAATACCGAAAGTGATTTTTCCTCATTAAGTCCTGTATTTCATACTGTATTGGGAGCAGCCATTTTGTTGGTCAGTTCCAGTCTGATATTAATGAAAGTCGAAGCCGACAAGGATTATGGTGTGACGGTACACAACCTAGAAATGTTACTTTTCGTCAAAATCGGATAAGAATAAATTGTGACCTGTAGAGAGTCCACAACCATGATATACTATATTTTTACACTATTCGTGTACAAACGGCGACCATTTCGTTCGGCAATTTTGGTACCATTTTCACGAAATTCGAACTCAACCTTCCTTACGGTGCAACAGTAATATAATCAGAGTTTTTTTTAAAATCAGATAATAATTGTTCGAGAGATCGACAGAGAACAAGCAATACCGAAAGTGATTTTTCCTACAATCAGAGGCCATAATTCATTAAGTTACAATTTGAAATGCGCAAATATCGAAAAGAATAAAGATCTTTAGGTTATAAACAAGCATTTCAGGTTTCATCAAAATCGAATTAAAATCGTGACCCTACATGGTCCACAACTTTGATATACCATACTTTTACACTGTTCGCGTACAAACGGCGGCCATTTTTTCTGGCAATTATGATCCGGTTTTCTCGAAATTCAAACTCAACCTTCCTTACGGTGTAACGGTAATACTATCAACCGTTTTATTAAATAGGATAATAATTGTGACCACCAGAGGGACCACAAGCTAAAATATAGCGATTTTGCGTATAATCAGGGGACATAATTCAGGAAGTTACGTTCCGATATGCGCAAATATCGAAAGGAACCAAGATCTTTGGGTTATTACCATGAATTTCAAGTTTCATCAAAATCGAATTAAAAATGTGACTTCTACAGGGTCCACAACCTTGATATACCATTTTTTAACAGTATTCGCGTACAAACGGCGGCCATTTTGTATGGCAATTTTGGTCCGATTTTCCCGAAATTCGAACTCAACCTTCCTTAGGGTGTAACGGGGATATAATCAAATGGTTTTTTAAATCGAATAATAATTGTGACCTCCAGAGGGACCACAAGCTAAAAAGGGTGATTTTTCGGACAATCAGGGGCCATAATTCAGAAAATTACATTCCGATAGGCGCAAATATCGAAAGGAACCAAGATCTTTGGGTTATAAACATGCATGTCAAGTTTCATCTAAATCGGTTCAAAATTGTAACCTCTATTGGGTCCACAAGCTAAAAACGTGATTTTTCGTACAATCAGGGGCCATAATCCATGAAGTTTTCATCCGATACATGCCAATATCGAAAGCAGCCGAGATCTTTTGGGGATAAACCTATATTTCAAGTTTCGTCAAAATCGGATAAGAATTGTGACCTGTAGAGAGTCCACAAACAAATTGTGGACGGACGTCCGGACGTGGGCGTATAAAAAGAGAAAGGGCTACATGTATATGAAACAGACAGAAATTTCAGGTGAAAAGGGTGTACTTTTTACAGGAAGTCATAATGAGGAAATGCAGGTTTTATTGAATGAGACATTTAATTCAGCCATATTAGATAGCGCTTGTAGCTCAACAGTTGCAGGGGAAACATGGATAAACTACTATCTAGAAACTTTGGGTCCTGAACTATTAAAAACTGTTGAGAGAACCGACAGCAATACTGCCTTTAAATTTGGTAGTGGTCGGTGTTTCAAGTCCAAAGAAAAAGTGACATTTCCCTGTGAAATTGCCGGTGTGCCATGTCGTATATCCGCAGATGTGGTTGATTGCGATATACCATTATTACTTGGAAAACCAACAATGAAGAAAGCTGATGTTGTATTAGATCTAGGGAGAGATCAGGCAATTATATTTGGACAAAATGTAGATTTACAGTGCACGTCAGCTGGCCACTACAGTATCCCAATTTGTAATACAAATATGCCGACAGAAACAACTGAAGTTTTGTTCAATATAAATAATCTGATTGAGGGGGATAAAGAAAAGGCATTAGTAAAACTTCATAAACAATTTGCCCACCCATCAAGCAAGAGACTGAAAGCTTTGTTAAATGACGCTGGTGATTAAAGTCCTGAAACTACCATCAACAATTATAGATAAAGTAATGAGACTGTGGATTGGAAGTGGAATGGGTCCACCAAATAAATTTCTTACTGACAATGGCGGTGAATTTTCAAATGATTTATACAGGGATATGGCAGAGAATCTTAATGTAGAAGTCTGGAAATCTGCGGGAATGAGTCTGTGGTAAAATGGGATATGTGAGAGGAATCATTCTATTATTGATGACAATGTAACTAAAGTTTTGTCAGAAAATCCATGACTAGATTTGGAGACTGCATTGGTTTGGGCAATAAACACTAAAAATTCTTTGCAGATGGTGCATGGTTAAAGCCTGTACCAATTAGTTTTTGGTAAAACCCCCAATTTGCCCTCCGTTTGTGTAAACAAGCCCCCAGCACTTGGAGGCACAAAAAACATTCAGCACGAAAAGCACTCATTGAATCAGAGTCATCAGAACGTATTCGTCGCGCACCTTGTCATCATGTGGAGATATCTTTAGTATTGGTGAGAAAGTCTATTATAAACATGAATCTAACAACGAATGGAAAGGACCTGGTCGTGTTTTAGGTCAAGATCAGAAAGTTGTATTTATCAGACATGGAAGTGTTTATGTCCGCGTACCAGCATATCGAGTAATTAGAGTTGATGAGGAATTTCAAAACAAAGACACTGACATAGAACAACCCTCTACAAACACCCTCAGCCCCACATCAAATCAAACAACACTAACAAATAATAGAGAACCAGAAATCGGCACAGGAACAAAAGAAAGTGAACACACACATACAAATCTTCCAGAATCACCTAAAATAGATGACACAATTAAATATCAGTCAAAAGATGGAAACTGGATAGAAGCCTGAATAGTAAGTAGAGCTGGTAAAAGTACTGGAAAATATAAACATTGGTTTAATGTTGAACATTTAAGTGACAGTACTATTGAAGCAGTAAATTTTGATAATGGTAATACTCAGTGGACAAAACTTGACACAATCAATAGTACTAACGATCCTACTGTCACTGATACTGAGCATAACGAAGCAGACTGTAATGTTGTGTTTGTACCCCTTTCACGTGTTTGATGAAGTTGAATATTGTGGACAACCTTATTTGACTACTAGATGGGTGATAACAGAAAAAGAAATTGAAGGAAAAAGAGGCGTAAAAGCAAGACTGGTGGCCAGCGGCTTTGAAGAACAAGAATTTATCCAATCAGATTCACCCACAGCTAGTAAAGAAACTCTACGTATATTTCTGTCTCTAGCTTCATCGTTTTCATGGAAATGTAATACAATAGATATTAAAGCTGCCTTTCTTCGAGGCCAAGATATGGACAGAGATGTTTATATCTCACCACCAACAGAGTATGAGAACACCTCAGTTTTGTGGAAACTAAAAAAGTGTGTATATGGACTCAATGATGCGTCTCGAAAGTGGTATTTTAGAGTTAGCGATGAACTGGTCAAGTTAAAATGTAAACAAAGCAAGATAGACTTTGGGCTGTTTTTCTTTCATTCTATAGTGAAGTGAATGGAATAATAGTGATACATGTTGATGATTTTATTTGGTGTGGCACACCTACATTTAAGGAAAGAGTTATGAATAAATTACAGAACATTTTTAAAATAGGTAAAAGGGCAGATGGGGAATTTAGTTACATTGGTTTACAAGTAAATCACAGATTGGACTCAATTGTTGTTAATCAGTCGTCTTATGTAGAAGAACTCATACCTATTGCTGTTTCGTCAAATTGTGCCTCTCAGAAATCTGAACCGCTCAATCAAAATGAACTGACACAGTTGCGTAGTGCGATTGGACTGATACTGTGGGTTACCAACCAAACGCGCCCGCATGCAAGTTTCGATGCACTTAAATTGAGCATAACTATTAAACATCCTATAAAATCATGCAGAAAATCAGATATGATGATGTATCAATCAAGTTTCCATATGTAAATTTATGTGACGGAGTATCAAGTGCTGCTGGATACATCATATTCCTTATTGACTCTAATGGTAAATGTTGTCTCCTTACATGGAAATCACACAAAATAAGACGTATTGTGAAAAGTACGTTAGCTGCAGAAACTCTATCCATAGTAGAAACCATAGACTCAGCTTATTTCTTAGGATGTCTGTACAGTGAAATTTTGTATGGTGTGAAACAGAATCGACTTAGAATTGAAATATTTACAAACAATAAATCCTTGTTCGAGAATATACATTCAACCAAACTTGTCAATGAAAAATAGGTTGCCAGGCAACGAAACATACACCCACACAGCAGCCAAATCATCCGGGCAGTCAACAAGAGTTGTTGCTTTTTAAATAATCATCAGAAAATCATAATTCAAACTCACCTATAACTACGGTGTAACTGTGATATAATCAAACGTTTTTTTAAATCAGATAATAATTGTGACCTCCAGAGGGACCACAAGGTAAAAAGGGTGATTTCTCGTACAATCAGGGGCCATAATTCAGGAAGTTACGATCCTATATGGGCAAATATACAATGGAACCAAGATCATTAGGTTATAAACATGTATTTCAAGTTCAATCAAAATCAGTTCAAAATTGTGACCTCTATAGGGTCCACAACCTTGATATAACATATTTTCACACAATTCAGGTACAGACGGAGGCCATTATATCCGTCAACTCTGGTCCGATTTTCACGAAATTCAAATTCTCTCATCATTTCCATGAAACCGTGATATAATCAAACGGTTTTTTAAATCGGATAATGATTTTGACCTCCAGAGGGACCACAAGCTAACAAAAGCGATTTTTCGGACAATCAGGGGACATAATTCAGGAAGTTACGATCCGATTGGCGCAAATATCGAAAGGAACCAAGATCTTTGGGTTATAAACATGCATTTCAAGATTCATCCATATCGATTCAAAATTGTGACCTCTACACTGTTCACAAGCTAAAAGATAGGCTGGCACTGCCAGGCAGGATATGCCCACATTTTTGAGAGATGGATAGAGAATAAGCAATACCGAAAGTGATTTTTCCTACATCATTAAGTCCTGTATTTCATACTGTATTGGGAGCAGCCATTTTGTTGGTCAGTTCCAGTCTGATATTCATGAATTTCGAAGCCGACAATGATTATGGTGTGACGGTACACAACCTAGAAATGTTACTTTTCGTCAAAATCGGATAAGAATTGTGACCTGTAGAGAGTCCACAACCATGATATACCATATTTTTACACTATTCGCGTACAAACGGCGACCATTTCGTCCGGCAATTTTGGTACGATTTTCACGAAATTCGAACTCAACCTTCCTTAGGCCAACCATTTTTGATTATTAGTTTCACGGATTTTTAGGACATAGAATTGATAATGTCGGTCGAAATAAAAAAAAAAGATGTCAGTGTCTTATTTTTTTTATTTTTTAAAGAGTAAAATTTTGATGTCGGGCTATAATAAAAAAATAATTTTTCGACTAATGATTTATTTTACCAGATCATATATCAGTCAAAAGATGGAAACTGGATAGAAGCCTGAATAGTAAGTAGAGCTGGTAAAAGTACTGGAAAATATAAACATTGGTTTAATGTTGAACATTTAAGTGACAGTACTATTGAAGCAGTAAATTTTGATAATGGTAATACTCAGTGGACAAAACTTGACACAATCAATAGTACTAACGATCCTACTGTCACTGATACTGAGCATAACGAAGCAGACTGTAATGTTGTGTTTGTACCCCTTTCACGTGTTTGATGAAGTTGAATATTGTGGACAACCTTATTTGACTACTAGATGGGTGATAACAGAAAAAGAAATTGAAGGAAAAAGAGGCGTAAAAGCAAGACTGGTGGCCAGCGGCTTTGAAGAACAAGAATTTATCCAATCAGATTCACCCACAGCTAGTAAAGAAACTCTACGTATATTTCTGTCTCTAGCTTCATCGTTTTCATGGAAATGTAATACAATAGATATTAAAGCTGCCTTTCTTCGAGGCCAAGATATGGACAGAGATGTTTATATCTCACCACCAACAGAGTATGAGAACACCTCAGTTTTGTGGAAACTAAAAAAGTGTGTATATGGACTCAATGATGCGTCTCGAAAGTGGTATTTTAGAGTTAGCGATGAACTGGTCAAGTTAAAATGTAAACAAAGCAAGATAGACTTTGGGCTGTTTTTCTTTCATTCTATAGTGAAGTGAATGGAATAATAGTGATACATGTTGATGATTTTATTTGGTGTGGCACACCTACATTTAAGGAAAGAGTTATGAATAAATTACAGAACATTTTTAAAATAGGTAAAAGGGCAGATGGGGAATTTAGTTACATTGGTTTACAAGTAAATCACAGATTGGACTCAATTGTTGTTAATCAGTCGTCTTATGTAGAAGAACTCATACCTATTGCTGTTTCGTCAAATTGTGCCTCTCAGAAATCTGAACCGCTCAATCAAAATGAACTGACACAGTTGCGTAGTGCGATTGGACTGATACTGTGGGTTACCAACCAAACGCGCCCGCATGCAAGTTTCGATGCACTTAAATTGAGCATAACTATTAAACATCCTATAAAATCATGCAGAAAATCAGATATGATGATGTATCAATCAAGTTTCCATATGTAAATTTATGTGACGGAGTATCAAGTGCTGCTGGATACATCATATTCCTTATTGACTCTAATGGTAAATGTTGTCTCCTTACATGGAAATCACACAAAATAAGACGTATTGTGAAAAGTACGTTAGCTGCAGAAACTCTATCCATAGTAGAAACCATAGACTCAGCTTATTTCTTAGGATGTCTGTACAGTGAAATTTTGTATGGTGTGAAACAGAATCGACTTAGAATTGAAATATTTACAAACAATAAATCCTTGTTCGAGAATATACATTCAACCAAACTTGTCAATGAAAAATAGGTTGCCAGGCAACGAAACATACACCCACACAGCAGCCAAATCATCCGGGCAGTCAACAAGAGTTGTTGCTTTTTAAATAATCATCAGAAAATCATAATTCAAACTCACCTATAACTACGGTGTAACTGTGATATAATCAAACGTTTTTTTAAATCAGATAATAATTGTGACCTCCAGAGGGACCACAAGGTAAAAAGGGTGATTTCTCGTACAATCAGGGGCCATAATTCAGGAAGTTACGATCCTATATGGGCAAATATACAATGGAACCAAGATCATTAGGTTATAAACATGTATTTCAAGTTCAATCAAAATCAGTTCAAAATTGTGACCTCTATAGGGTCCACAACCTTGATATAACATATTTTCACACAATTCAGGTACAGACGGAGGCCATTATATCCGTCAACTCTGGTCCGATTTTCACGAAATTCAAATTCTCTCATCATTTCCATGAAACCGTGATATAATCAAACGGTTTTTTAAATCGGATAATGATTTTGACCTCCAGAGGGACCACAAGCTAACAAAAGCGATTTTTCGGACAATCAGGGGACATAATTCAGGAAGTTACGATCCGATTGGCGCAAATATCGAAAGGAACCAAGATCTTTGGGTTATAAACATGCATTTCAAGATTCATCCATATCGATTCAAAATTGTGACCTCTACACTGTTCACAAGCTAAAAGATAGGCTGGCACTGCCAGGCAGGATATGCCCACATTTTTGAGAGATGGATAGAGAATAAGCAATACCGAAAGTGATTTTTCCTACATCATTAAGTCCTGTATTTCATACTGTATTGGGAGCAGCCATTTTGTTGGTCAGTTCCAGTCTGATATTCATGAATTTCGAAGCCGACAATGATTATGGTGTGACGGTACACAACCTAGAAATGTTACTTTTCGTCAAAATCGGATAAGAATTGTGACCTGTAGAGAGTCCACAACCATGATATACCATATTTTTACACTATTCGCGTACAAACGGCGACCATTTCGTCCGGCAATTTTGGTACGATTTTCACGAAATTCGAACTCAACCTTCCTTAGGCCAACCATTTTTGATTATTAGTTTCACGGATTTTTAGGACATAGAATTGATAATGTCGGTCGAAATAAAAAAAAAAGATGTCAGTGTCTTATTTTTTTTATTTTTTAAAGAGTAAAATTTTGATGTCGGGCTATAATAAAAAAATAATTTTTCGACTAATGATTTATTTTACCAGATCATATATATATATATATATACAGACGAAATCTCTAACCAACATGACCGCATAGCTATGTGACAAAAAAAATAATTGATTGCAACGAAAATACCACTATTAGAAAGCCCTTTGGCAGGTCATTTACAATGACACCAAAATCACCTTTCTGCAATAAATAGCAAGAAAGTTAGGGCAATTTAAATGTTGCATAATTAGTCATTAACGCGTCAATTAATTTTGTAAGAAACAATAGCGCTCGCGAAATAACTTTGTGTTGTGACCCATTTTAACACCTCACTAAATGTTTTGTCACTTTCTCAATTATTGTTCAATTTCAATAAACTTGGTACACAGGGACTTGAAGGGATTAAAATAAAACTTTTTACTACTGCTTGACTATAATAGTATAGTATTAGTATATAATAACAAATCAAACTTAAAGATAGGTTGCCAGGCAACGAAACTTACGCCCACAGCAGCTAAATCGTCCGGGCAGTCAACAAGGGTTGTCGCATATTTTTACTTTTTTCGGTAATGAAACATTTGTAATACTCTAAAAACTGATTAAGAGTAACAACTCATTATGTAATTATCAGAAAATCATTAGAATTTGATTGCTTTTTATAAAGTTTTACCCCACGCTAACAATTGAATTAGTATATATACATGAAACATTTAAAATCATGGATTTAGCTATTCAGTTATCAAAATTCATTGAAAATCAATATACTTGTTCGTTTCAACACCTTAAACTCTGTGTATCAATCTGAAGTCAATCAGATAAGTTTGGCCTTTAAAGCGTCCACAAGATTTTTTGAAGTGATCAAGGGCCATAACTCTGGCACTAATTATCAGAAATCGCTGAAAATCAATAGGCTTCTTCGTCTCATGACCTTAAACACTGTGTATAAATTTAAAGCCAATCGGATATTAACTTTGGCCTCTATAGCGTCCACAAGATTTTTTGAAGTGATCAAGGGCCATAACTCTGGCACTAAATATCGGAAATTGCTGAAAATCAATAGGCTTCTTCGTCTCATGACCTTAAACACTGTGTATAAATTTAAAGCCAATCGGATATTAACTTTGGCCTCTAGAACGTCCACAAGATTTTTTGAAGTGATCAAGGGCCATAACTCTGGTAGTTATTATCAGAAATCGCTGAAAAACAATAGGCTTCTTCGTCTCATGACCTTAAACACTGTGTATAAATTTAAAGTCAATCGGATATTAACTTTAGCCTCTAGAGCGTCCACAAGCAATTGTGGACTCTGGACGGACGGACGGACGGGGGCGACGACAATATACGACCACATTTCAATGTGGGCGTATAAAAAGCTATCACTTGTCAATATACAACTTCACAAGCCCGGAAGTAACCCGAAATAAGGTCAAAAGAAGTCTGTATCACCCAGTCCCTTTATAAAACTATCATTACTCGATACATGTATGTGCATAGGAACTGGGTGACCAAGTCTCGCTCAACATCGGCCTCGCTTCGTAGGCTCTATTTGTTATAAATAACGCTGTAAAAGGACCAATTTAATTACATTGTACGGTGAATAATGATCAAATAAAGTCTCGTTGGCAATAAAAATGACATGAACTGTTAGAACTAGTGAGATGACAGCAGACGATATACATGTATCATAAAAAAGTCATAACAAAGATGGCGTCTGACATCCCTTTATTATATACTAATACTATACTATTATAGTCAAGCAGTAGTAAGAAGTTTTATTTTAATCCCTTCAAGTCCCTGTGACTTGGTATCATTGGAAAGCACAACAAAAGCCCCACACGTCTAAAACATGATTAATTGCACAGGTCAATATCAGTTGTATTTATTATTAAATATGATGGGCATAGTATTTCTTGTGCCAAACAATTCAGCCAACGGGTGTGCAGGGAAATGGGTCAAGTGACCAACAAACCCCAATGAAATACCGGAGGCGAAATAACTTGGCGAACAAATTCACTCCATGGGAGTCGATAGATTTGCCTGAAATTTGGCAAGTAGATCGTCAGATAACCACAGTAAAATATTATCATAGTTTTAAAAAATATTTTAATTATTTTCTAGTAAAGCGAAGTGATTTTGATGACTTGAAAAATCGCAGAAAATGTCGATCTTTGTATTAAACTTCTACAAATCCAATCGGAAAAAAATCAAGACGAGCGTAATAGCGGGCTTGTTATCTACGTCAGCAAAATGTGTGTAGCCCTCCCAGTAATGTAAATAAACACCGAAACACCGATTTTATGAGGGGGTGTGTGTGTACCAACGCTGAAGTTCGGGCAGTCCAAACGAAAACGAGGCTGTTCACAAAGTTTGCACTGTCGAGAAGCCAGAATTGTCACATAGCTACATCTTCAATGTTATTGTTGACGGAAATCGGCATGCCCGTAAGTTGCAAATTGGTTAATTCCCGCCTGAGCCATGCTCGGTCCCGCCGTGCTCGTAAAATATTACCAGAAAGTGACTGCCGTGATTAATCTGCCAAAACTCCGGGTCGGCGGTATTTTAAAACAAAAAGAAGCTTCGATGTAATTTTGAGCAATTTTTTTCAGAATCACGTTTCGTTATATGCTTTGGCGGTTTAAATAAAAATAAAAAAACACACGCATTTTTTATTTTCCCAGCGACAGTTTTGAACTGTCGTCGGCAGATCCGTGAACCTAATAATCAAAGATAGGCTGGCACTGCCAGGCAGGATACGCCCACATTTTCGAGAGATGGACAGAGAACAAGCAATACCGAAAGTGATTTTTCCTACATCTTTAAGTCCTATATTTCATACTGTATTGGGAGCAGCCATTTAGTTGGTCAGTTCCAGTCTGATATCAATGAAATTCGAAACCGACAATGATTATGGTGTGACGGTACACAACCTAGAAATGTGACTTTTCATCAAAATCGGATAAGAATTGTGACCTGTAGAGAGTCCACAACCATGATATACCATATTTTTACACTATTCGCGTACAAACGGCGACCATTTCGTCTGGCAATTTTGGTACGATTTTCACGAAATTAGAACTCAACCTTCCTCATCAAAATCGAATTAAAATTGTGACCTATACAGGGTCCACAACCATAATATATCATTTTTTTAACAGTATTCGCGTACAAACGGCGGCCATTTTGTCTGTCAATTTTGGTCCGATTTTCCCGAAATTCAAACTCAACCTTCCTTACAGTGTAACAATGATATAATCAAACGTTTTTTTAAATTGGATAATAATTGTGACCTCCAGAGGGACCACAAGCTAAAGAAAGGGTGATTTTGCGTATAACCAGGGGCCATAATTCAGGAAGTTACGATCCGATATTCGCAAATATCGAAAAGAACCAAGATCTTTGGGTTATAACCATGAATTTCAAGTTTCATCAAAACCGAATTAAAATTGTGACCTTTACAGCGTCCACAACCTTGATATACCATTTTTTAACAGTATTCACGTACAAACGGTGGCCATTTTGTATGGCAATTTTGGTCTGATTTTCCCGAAATTCGAACTCAACCTTCCTTACGGTGTAACGGTAATACAATCAAACAGATTTTTAAATCGGATAATAATTGTGACCTCCAAGCTAAAAAAAAGGCGATTTTGCGTATAATCAGGGGCCATAATTCAGGAAGTTACGATCCGATATGCGCAAATATCGAAAGGAAGCAAGATCTTTGGGTTATAACCATGAATTTCAAGTTTCATCAAAATCGAATCAAAATTGTGACCTCCACAGGTTCCACAACCTTGATATACCATTTTTTAACAGTATTCGCGTACAAATGGCGGCCATTTTGTATGGCAATTTTGGTCCGATTTTCCCGAAATTCGAACTCATCCTTCCTTAGGGTGTAACGGTGATATAATCAAACGGTTTTTTAAATCGAATAATAATTGTGACCTCCAAGCTAAAAAAAAGGGCGATTTTGGGTATAATCAGGGGCCATAATTCAGGAAGTTACAATCCGATATGCGCAAATATCGAAAGGAAGCAAGTTCTTTGGGTTATAACCATGAATTTCAAGTTTCATCAAAATTGAATCAAAATTGTGAACTCCACAGGGTCCACAACCTTGATATACCATTTTTTAACAGTATTCGCGTACAAACGGCGGCCATTTTGTATGGCAATTTTCGTCCGATTTTCCCGAAATTCGAACTCGACCTTCCTTAGGGTGTAACGGTGATATAATCAAACGGTTTTTTAAATCGAATAATAATTGTGACCTCCAGAGGGACCACAAGCTAAAAAGGGTGATTTTTCGGACAATCAGGGGCCATAATTCAGGAAATTACATTCCGATAGCCGCAAATATCGAAAGGAACCAAGATCTTTGGGTTACAAACATGCATGTCAAGTTTCATCAAAATCGGTTCAAAATTGTGACCTCTATAGGGTCCACAAGCTAAAAACGTGATTTTTCGTACAATCAGGGGCCATAATCCATGAAGTTTTGATCCGATACATGCCAATATCGAAAGGAACCGAGATCTTTTGGGGATAAACCTATATTTCAAGTTTCGTCAAAATCGGATAAGAATTGTGACCTGTAGAGAGTCCACAAACAAATTGTGGACGGACGGACGGACGGACGGACGGACGTCCGGACGGACGGACGGACGTCCGGACGGACAGGGGCGACGACATAATACGTCCACATGAAAATGTGGGCGTATAAAAATGGGTGGCCTTACGGTGCAACAGTAATATAATCTGAGTTTTTTTTAAAATCAGATAATAATTGTTCGAGAGATAGACAGAGAACAAGCAATACCGAAAGTGATTTTTCCTACAATCAAAGGCCATAATTCATTAAGTTACAATTTGATATGCGCAAATATCGAAAAGAATAAAGATCTTTAGGTTATAAACAAGCATTTCAGGTTTCATCAAAATCAAATTAAAATTGTGACCTCTACAGGGTCCACAACTTTGATATACCATATTTTTACACTGTTTGCGTACAAACACACGCATTTTTTATTTTCCCAGCGGCAGTTTTGAACTGTTGTCGGCGGATCCGTGAACCTAATAATCAAAAATGGGTGGCCTTACGGTGCAACAGTAATATAATCAGAGCTTTTTTTTAAATCAGATAATAATTGTTCGAGAGATAGACAGAGAACAAGCAATACTGAAAGTGATTTTTCGTACAATCAAAGGCCATAATTCATTAAGTTACAATTTGATATGCGCAAATATCGAAAAGAATAAAGATCTTTAGGTTATAAACAAGCATTTCAGATTTCATCAACATCGAATTAAAATTGTGACCTCTACAGGGTCCACAACTTTGATATACCATATTTTTACACTGTTCGCGTACAAACGGCGGCCATTTTTTTTGGCAATTATGGTCCGATTTTCTCGAAATTCAAACTCAACCTTCCGTAGTGTGTAACGGTGATAGAGTCAAACGTTTTTTTAAATCGGATAATAATTGTGACCTCCAGAGGGACCATAGGCGATTTTTCGGACAATCAGGGGCCATAATTCAGGAAGTTACAATCCGATATGCGCAAATAATGAAAGGAACCAAGATCTTTGGGTTATAACCATGCATTTCAAGTTTCATCAAAATCGAATTAAAATTGTGACCTCTACAGGGTCCACCAACCATGATATACAATTTTTTAACAGTATTCGCGTACAAACGGCGGCCATTTTGTATGGCAATTTTGGTCCGATTTTCCCGAAATTCCAACTCAACCTTGCTTACGGTGTAACGCAGGGATCTTAATCAGCTGTTTTTTGTCGGCTTTAGACGATTGATCTTTAATCTAGCCGAATTGTAAAACAATGAATCGGCCACTATGGTATCATATATCAATCAACTTTCGGCCGATTTACAAAGAGTTAATTATCATGCTGATTGATAAAATAATGAACAACAAGCCACTACGCCTACGGTGTCATATATCAATCTATTTTCGGCCGATTACAAAGAGGTAATTATTACTCGTGGATTAATTAACCCATCTTAAGAGTCAATCAATGCAATGAATACCTTCAGTGTCAATCCTTCTCGGCTCATTTCGTAAATAAACAACTTCGTTGAGTTAATTCATGCCAAGTACGGTAAAAGAATAGCCGAAAATAATGGCGGCGTTGACCTTGAACTTCAAGCATGCACTCAAAAATTAAAGTCCGAGTATTTATGAAATTTATGGACCAAAATATAGAGGCGTGGTGTATTTACCTTGTCGTTTGGACGTGAACGTCAACACTGCTTATCCGGACACGTAACCCTTTTAACCCTTCCTGCGCTAATCCCGACTATAGTCGGGAGAATTTTGTAGTCCGTCAGAGCGGCTCCCGACTATAGTCGGGAAGTTTATTTGACCTGATTTACTCCCCTGTAAAAGCATGTTTTTATCCTTAGATGGTGTTTAACACGTGTTTTTATTACGAGGGGGGTTCCTATATTGACGGAACAACCACCAACAGTCAGAACAGCTGAGTAATGGCGTCCTCCACAACAAAAAGACTTCGGCTGAATTTAGCCGTGAGTTCCGATGCCGATGACGTCACGCCTATTTTGGATTCGGGTACTGACTACTACGCTTGGGGTATCGTCTTTTGATGAAAATTCAGATGTTTGTCACCAAATAAAGACCAAAAAAAGGAGGACTTCTCAAGGGGAAATTATTCGTCTGCTTTTATGCTGCCGCGCACGTAAATCGCTGCCAACATAAACGGTTACATGAAAGGGTCAAATTGGTTACTATGGCAACCGTGAGGTGAATATTTTGGTAAATATTATTGTTATTTTCCAAAAATTTATTTTTATTTTATTGTTTATAAAATTCGTGCACTGATGATTTTTATATTTGTGTTATCTACAAAAAAAAAATGTCAATACTGCTTGTTTTTATTTTATTATTTTGAGAAAAAACCCATTATTATCACAATTTAGTGCCTTTCCCCAAAAAAAACTATACTATTCTTACAAAACAGATATTTGTCATGCTAATAATCCATGTAGCTTTATTCCTGCAGATCTTGATTTTTTTAATGGCAAGAAAATATCAAATATTTCATTTATGACAATAATATGGCAGCCATTTTGAAACATAGTGGTAACCATGGTAACCATAAAAGCTAAACCGAAAATATGCAAAAACCACAAGTCATATACAATGGATATACATCTGCCATTTTACAGTTGTGGTCGTATTCATATTCAAGTTATTAAGGTTTTTTCACAACAGGGTCTAAAACTTGACTTTTACTCAATATTTGCATAGCTCTTTATGGGTATGAAGTGGTTAGCTCAGGAAGGGTTAAGATTTTGGGTCAATTTTTTCATTGGGTGACCTAATAATCGATTCCCGTTTCTTGACAGGTCTATACAGTGAATGACCCATGTACTGTACTTGATAACAAAGGGTAAATTCCACCTACATAATAATATAAGTTTTATAGAAAAAAGTCTGGTTTTATCCAGATACTGTATAATACAACGGTCTCCATTTCCAGGTGAAGACTGTCAGGTTTAAGTTATTTACAAGCGTATCACAAATATCATGTTAGTTGGTCGGCCTTAGGTAATGGGTTTTAAGGGATTTTAACAGAAAGAAAAAGCAGTTTTATTCCCCAAAAAGTTACCGGGATTGGCCCTTTAAGTCCTGTATGTATTTCATACTGTATTGGGAGCAGCCATTTTGTTGGTCAGTTCCAGTCTGATATTCATGAAATTCGAAGCCGACAATGATTATGGTGTGACGGTACACAACCTAGAAATGTTACTTTTCGTCAAAATCGGATAAGAATTGTGACCTGTAGAGAGTCCACAACCATGATATACCATATTTTTACACTATTCGCGTACAAACGGCGACCATTTTGTCCGGTAATTTTGGTACGATTTTCACGAAATTCGAACTCAACCTTCCTTACGGTGCAACAGTAATATAATCAGAGGTTTTTTTTAAATCAGATAATAATTGTTCGAGAGATAGACAGAGAACAAGCAATACTGAAAGTGATTTTTCCTGCAATCAAAGGCCATAATTCATTAAGTTACAATTTGATATGCGCAAATATCGAAAAGAATAAAGATCTTTAGGTTATAAACAAGCATTTCAGGTTTCATCAAAATCGAATTAAAATTGTGACCTCTACAGGGTCCACAACTTTGATATACCATATTTTTACACTGTTCGCGTACAAACGGCGGCCATTTTTTCTGGCAATTATGGTCCGATTTTCTCGAAATTCGAACTCAACCTGCCGTAGGGTGTAACGGTGATAGAGTCAAACGTTTTTTTTAAATCGGATAATAATTGTGACCTCCAGAGGGACCATAGGCGATTTTTCGGACAATCAGTGGCCATAATTCAGGAAAATACGATCCGATATGCGCAAATAACGAAAGGAACCAAGATCTTTGGTTTATAACCATGCATTTCAAGTTTCATCAAAATCTCTACAGGGTCCACAACCATGATATTCAGTTTTTTAGCAGTATTCACGTACAAACGGCGGCCATTTTGTATGGCAATTTTGGTCTGATTTTCCCGAAATTCGAACTCAACCTTCCTTACGGTGTAACGGTAATATAATCAACCGTTTTTTTCAATCAGATAATAATTGTGACCTCCAGAGGAGCCACAAGCTAAAAAAAAAGGCGATTTTGCGTATAATCAAGGGCCATAATTCAGGAAGTTACGATCAGATATGCGCAAATATCGAAAGGAACCAAGATCTTTGGGTTATCACCATGAATTTCAAGTTTCATCAAAATCGAATTAACCCTTACATGCCCACCAAACTTTCCCTAAAACAACTGAGGCGGTCCACCATTTTGGTGCAAAAAAATTTGAGTATGCCCGCCATTTTGTTAAAGATAGTCACCAGCCTGCCCGCCATTTTTTTAAAAAAAAATATGATAATGAGCTATAACATTTTGAATGCCCGTGACTCCTTTATTTATGGAGATACAGTTTTAGAATAATTGAAACTTATCTAGCGTATTGGTTGAACTATACATTGACAATTGTTAATTTTCAAACATGTGAAATGTTTTTGCGAAAAAATGTGTTTTTTTCACGAAAACCACCAGATTTTGATGATTTTTATCCCCTAAACATTTTTTTTCCTGGAAATTTCACGAATTAATGTGAAGAATTTGCAATATTACTTATGTGCTACTTTTGTCTTACTTATAGCCTACCATAGAAATAGATACTGTATATATTGTCCCTTTATAGTCTACTTTTGAATGATCGATAAACGTCAATTCAAAGAAAGTAATATCGCAAAGCGGGATGTTTGGCACGCAAGTTTTGTACAGACTCTGGGTCTGTTTTCGGGGCATGTACTTGTTATTTACTCGAATAGTACAAACTGTATCGTAGGGCCTTTGTTTATCTGGTGACTTCTCCATAAAGCGAGAAAGTCCGTCCATCCTACGTACATTGGCATTGTCATTGTCCTCAGGTTTTGACGATCACTGTAACTCTCATTTCAGCTGTCCAAAATTAGTTCGTAGTCAAAATTCATCATCATTTGTGTCGAGATATGAGTCCCCTGAACCGTTATCTATAAACATTTCCCTAATTTCATCTTCAGTTAATGTTTTAGCCACCCTGATATCTAAAGACGCAGAAAATCGAAAGTAGAATTTCATCACGTGTTTACTCATAAATGTACTGTAGAAACACTGCGTTATTTATATATCATTGGAAAGTGCGCGAACAGACGAAGACAGTCATAGTGGTGTCAGACTACAATGCAGAACGGCTTTTTTACACGGAAAGAAGATCTGAGGCATGTACATCGCTCGCAAACATGCGAGATTGGGAATACTCGGCCATCTTTCAACGCTCGCAAAAATGCGAGATTGGGAATTTTCGGCCTTTTTTACCTCTCGCAAAATTGCGAGATTGGGCACGTAAGGGTTAAAATTGTGACCTCTACAGGGTCCACAACCTTGATATACCTTTTTTTAAACAGTATTTTGTATGGCAATTTTGGTCCGATTTTCCCGAAATTCGAACCTTAGGGTGTAACGGTGATATAATCAAATGGTTTTTTAAATCGGATAATAATTGTGACCTCCAGAGGGACCACGAGCTAAAAGATAGGCTGGCACTGCCTGGCAGGATACGCCCACATTTTCGAGAGATGGATAGAGAACAAGCAATACCGAAAGTGATTTTTCCTACATTATTAAGTCCTGTATTTCATACTGTATTGGGAGCAGCCATTTAGTTGGTCAGTTCCAGTCCGATATTCATGAAATTCGAAGCCAACAATGATTATGGTGTGACGGTACACAACCTAGAAATGTGACTTTTTATAAAAATCGGATAAGAATTGTGACCTGTAGAGAGTCCACAACCATGATATACCATATTTTTACACTATTCGCGTAGAAATGGCGGCCATTTTGTCTGTCAATTTTGGTCCGATTTTCCCGAAATTCAAACTAAACCTTCCTTACGGTGTAACGGTGATATACTATTCAAAAAAAGTAGGGGATATTTGATTTTGGGGGCATAGTACTAAAATATGCAAATGACTACGAAAAAAGTCACTATAGAACCTAACAGAAGAAACATTTCCAGTTACATGTGACGCCCAAACGCACCAATAGCTACCGCATGGAATGCAGGTGATGCTTGGGATCATCATGGGGGTCCAACCCAAGATTTGCACGACTGTGACTTTGAATGTTACAGTCATTGTGGCATTGAATTCCAGGGTGGAAACATCAGTTTAATTGTTTTAGTGACCAGAAAACAAATTTTGATATGCGTCGGCTTACCCAAAATGAAAGGTTACGTGCCCTTGGCATGCTATAGATCGGCACAACACAGGCGGTTGTGGCGCGGACGATGAATGTTTCTCAGTCTGTCATAAGGAGGCCATGGTCCAGATCCCGTGATACACAATCTGTACAGGACAGACCACGCTCAGGTTGACCAAGGGCGACAACTCAAGCCCAGGATCGATTTATCCGTACCTTGGCCTTGAGAAATCTTGTCATCACAGCAAATCAGATCAGCGCTCGTCTTCAAACAGACACTGGTGTGAGAGTGAGTGGCCAGACGATTCGGAATCGACTGCATAGGGGTCACCTTCGCGCCCGACGTCCTCGCGTGATCCCTTGTTTGGGAGATCATCACATTCAGGCAAAACGTGGTTGGTGTAGGGATCGTCAACACTGGGATAATCGACGCTGGAGCAATGTGATGTTTTCAGATGAGTCAAGGTTCACTGTTGATTTTTTGGACAGACGTAGGAGTGTGTGGCGTCGTCGAAACGAGCGCTTCCATGACGTTAACTTCATCAGACATGATCGATTTGGGGGTGGTTCTGTTATGGTGTGGGGAGGTATCACTGTTGCTGGAAGAACGGCTTTACATGTTGATGCAGGGCGTGTTACAGGCCAGTACTACCGGGACAACATCTTGACAGTCCATGTTGTGCCGTTCGCACGACATCATGGCCGCCGTTTCATCTTCCAGGATGACAACGCAAGATGTCACAGGGCCAGGATCGTTACAGGTTACCTCCAACAACAGAACATCACCACATTACCTTGGCCAGCACTGAGTCCCGACCTCTCCCCCATCGAGCATGTCTGGGACATGCTAGAACAGAGGTTACGTCAACATCAACAACGTCCTGCCAATGTCCAAGATCTTTGGGTTATAACCATGCATTTCAAGTTTCATCAAAATCGAATTAAAATTGTAACCTCTACAGGGTCCACAACCATGATATACAATTTTTTAACAGTATTCGCGTACAAACGGCGGCCATTTTGTCTGTCAATTTTGGTCCGATTTTCCCGAAATTCGAACTCAACCTTCCTTACGGTGTAACGGTAATGCTATCAACCGTTTTATTAAATAGGATAATAATTGTGACCACCAGAGGGACCACAAGCTAAAATATGGCGATTTTGCGTATAATCAGGGGACATAATTCAGGAAGTTACGTTCCGATATGCGCAAATATCGAAAGGAACCAAGATCTTTGGGTTATTACTATGAATTTCAAGTTTCATCAAAATCAATTAAAGATAGGCTGGCACTGCCAGGCAGGATACGCCCACAATTTCGAGAGATGGACAGAGAACAAGCAATACCGAAAGTGATTTTTCCTACATCTTTAAGTCCTGTATTTCATACTGTATTGGGAGCAGCCATTTAGTTGGTCAGTTCCAGTCTGATATTAATGAAACTCGAAACCGACAATGATTATGGTGTGACGGTACACAACCTAGAAATGTGACTTTTCATCAAAATCGGATAAGAATTGTGACCTGTAGCAAGTCCACAACCATGATATACCATATTTTTACACTATTGGCGTACAAACGGCGACCATTTCGTCCGGCAATTTTGGTACGATTTTCACGAAATTAGAACTCAACCTTCCTCATCAAAATCGAATTAAAATTGTGACCTATACAGGATCCACAACCATCATATATCATTTTTTTAACAGTATTCGCGTACAAACGGCGGCCATTTTGTCTGTCAATTTTGGTCCGATTTTGCTGAAATTCAAACTCAACCTTCCTTACAGTGTAACGGTGATATAATCAAACGTTTTTTTTAAATTGGATAATAATTGTGACCTCCAGAGGGACCACAAGCTAAAGAAAGGGGGATTTTGCGTATAACCAGGGGCCATAATTCAGGAAGTTACGATCCGATATGCGCAAATATTGAAAAGAACCAAGATCTTTGGGTTATAACGATGAATTTCAAGTTTCATCAAAATTGAATTAAAATTGTGACCTTTACAGGTTCCACAACCTTGATATACCATTTTTTAACAGTATTCGCGTACAAACGGCAGCCATTTTGTATGGCAATTTTGGTCTGATTTTCCCGAAATTCGAACTCAACCTTCCTTACGGTGTAACGGTAATATAATCAAACGTTTTTTTAAATCGGATAATAATTGTGACCTCCAAGCTAAACTATAGGGTCCACAAGCTAAAAACGTGATTTTTCGTACAATCAGGGGCCATAATCCATGAAGTTTTGACCCGATACATGCCAATATCGAAAGCAGCCGAGATCTTTTGGGGATAAACCTATATTTCACGTTTCGTCAAAATTGGATAAGAATTGTGACCTGTAGAGAGTCCACAAACAAATTGTGGACGGACGGACAGGGGCGACGATATAATACGTCCACATGAAAATGTGGGTGTATAAAAAGGTGATTTTTCGAACAATCAGGGGCCATAATTCAGGAAATTACGTTCCGATAGGCGCAAATATCGAAAGGAACCAAGATCTTTGGGTTATAAACATGCATGTCAAGTTTCATCAAAATCAGTTCAAAATTGTGACCTCTCTAGGGTCCACAAGCTAAAAACATGATTTTTTGTACAATCAGGGGCCATAATCCATGAAGTTTTGATCCAATACATGCCAATATCGAAAGCAGCCAAGATCTTTTGGGGATAAACCTATATTTCAAGTTTCAACAAAAACAGATAAGAATTGTGACCTGTAGAGAGTCCACAAACAAATTGTGGACGGACGACGGACAGGGGCGACAACAATATACGTCCACATAAAAATGGCAGGATACGCCCACATTTTCGAGAGATGGATAGAGAACAAGCAATACCGAAAGTGATTTTTCCTACATCATTAAGTCCTGTATTTCATACAAGCAATACCGAAAGTGATTTTTCCTACATCATTAAGTTAGAATTTGATATGTGCAAATATCGAAATGAATTAAGATCTTTGGGTTATAAAGGTTCATTTCAGTAGGCTTCAAATTCGACTGGGGATCATGTTGCTAAGTGGGTAAGATGCTGGCTCGGTAGCCTTGAGATTGGGTGTTTGATCCCTGCATTGGGTGACAAAGTTCATCTACATTTTCTGGCGTGGTTTTCACTTGGTAGTGATGAAGGATGGATGGCCTGACAAGAACAGCTGTCAATTTTGGTCTGATTTTCACAAAATTCGACCTAAACCTTAATTACGATGTAACGGTGATATAATCAAACGGTTTTTTAAATGGGATAATAATTCTGACCTCCAGAGGGACCACAAGCTAAAAGATAGGCTGGCACTGCCAGGCAGGATATGCCCACATTTTCGAGAGATAGAGAACAAGCAATATCGAAATGAATTAAGATCTTTGGGTTATAAAGGTTCATTTCAGTAAGCTTCAAATAATAATTCTGACCCCAGAGGACCCACAAGCTAAAGAAAAGGTCATTTTTTGTACAATCAGGGGCCATAATTCAGGAAGTTACAATCTGATATGCACAAATATCGAAAAGAACCAAGATCTTTGGGTTATAAACATGCATGTCAAGTTTCATCAAAATCGGTTCAAAATTGTGACCTCTATAGGGTCCACAACCTTGATATAACATATTTTCAAACTAATCGCGTACAAACGACGGCCATTTTATGTGTCAATTTTAGTCCGAAATTCGAACTTAACCTACATTACCATGTAACGGTGATATAATAAAATGGTTTTTTAAATTGGATAATAATTTTGACCTCCAGAGGGACCACAAGCTAAAAAGGGCAATTTTTCGGAAAATCAGGGGCCATAATTCAGGAAGTTACGATCCGATGGGTGCAAATATCGACAGGGACCAAGATCTTTGGGTTATAAACATACATGTCAAGTTTTATCAAAATTGGTTCAAAATTGTGACCTCTATATGGTCCACAACCTTGATATAACATATTTTCACACTATTCGCGTACAAACGGCGGCCATTTTGTTTGTCAATTTTGGTCCGATTTTCAAGAAATTTGAACTCAACTTTCATTACCATGTAACGGTGATATAATCAAACGTTTTTTTAAATCAGATAATAATTTTGATCTCCAGAGGGACCACAAGCTAAAAAGGGCGATTTTTCAGACAATCAGGGGCCATAATTCAGGAAGTTATGATCCGATGGGCGCAAATATCGAAAGGACCCAAGATTTTGGGGTTATAAACATGCATATCAAGTTTCATCACAATCGGTCCAAAATTGTGACCTCTATAGGGTCCACAAGCTAAAAACATGATATTTCGTACAATCAGGGGCCATAATCCATGAAGTTCCGATCCGATACATGCCAATATCGAAAGGAACCGAGATCTTATGGGGATAAACCTATATTTCAAGTTCGTCAAAATCGGATAAGAATTGTGACCTGTAGAGAGTCCACAAACAAATTGTGGACGGACGTCCAGACAGACAGGGGCGACGACATAATACGTCCACATTGAAAATGTCCGGACAGACAGGGGCGACGACATAATACGTCCACATTGAAAATGTAGGCGTATAAAAAGGTCATTTTTTGTACAATCAGTCGCCAAAATTCAGGAAGTTACATTCCGATAGGCGCAAATATTAAAAGGAACCAAGATCTTTGGGTTATAAACATGGATGTCAAGTTTCATCAAAATCGGTTCAAAATTATGACCTCTATAGGGTCCACAAGCTAAAAACGTGATTTTTCGTACAATCAGGGGCCATAATCCATGAAGTTTTGATCCGATACATGCCAATATCGAAAGCAGCCGAGATCTTTTGGGGATAAACCTATATTTCAAGTTTTGTCAAAATCAGATAAGAATTGTGACCTGTAGAGAGTCCACAAACAAATTGTGGACGGACGGACAGGGGCGACGACAATATACGTCCACATAAAAATGTGGGCGTATAAAAAGGCGATTTTGCGTATAATCAGGGGCCATAATTCAGGAAGTTACGATCCGATATGCGCAAATATCGAAAGGAACCAAGATCTTTGGGTTATAACCATGAATTTCAAGTTTCATCAAAATCAAATTAAAATTGTGAACTCGACAGGGTCCACAACCTTGATACACCTTTTTTTAACAGTATTCGCGTACAAACGGCGGCCATTCTGTATGGCAATTTTGATCCGATTTTCCCAAAATTCGAACTAAACCTTCCTTAGGGTGTAACGGTGATATAATCAAACTGTTTATTAAATCGGATAATAATTGTGACTCCAGAGTGACCACAAGCTAAAAGATAGGCTGGCACTGCCAGGCAGGATACGCCCACATTTTTGAGAGATGGATAGAGAACAAGCAATACCGAAAGTGATTTTTCCTACATCATTAAGTCCTGTATTTCATACTGTATTGGGAGCAGCCATTTTGTTGGTCAGTTCCAGTCTGATATTCATGAAATTCGAAGCCAACAATGATTATGGTGTGACGGTACACAACCTAGAAATGTTACTTTTCGTCAAAATCGGATAAGAATTGTGACCTGTAGAGAGTCCACAACCATGATATACCATATTTTTACACTATTCGCGTACAAACGGCGACCATTTCGTCCGGCAATTTTGGTACAATTTTCACGAAATTCGATCTCAACCTTCCTTAAGGTGCAACAGTAATATAAAGATAGGCTGGCACTGCCAGGCAGGATACGCCCACATTTTTGAGAGATGGATAGAGAACAAGCAATACCGAAAGTGATTTTTCCTACATCATTAAGTCCTGTATTTCATACTGTATTGGGAGCAGCCATTTTGTTGGTCAGTTCCAGTCTGATATTCATGAAATTCGAAGCCGACAATGATTATGGTTTGACGGTACACAACCTAGAAATGTTACTTTTCGTCAAAATCGGATAAGAATTGTGACCTGCAGAGAGTCCACAACCATGATATACCATATTTTTACACTATTCGCGTACAAACGGTGACCATTTCGTCCTGCAATTTTGGTACGATTTTCACGAAATTCGAACTCAACCTTTCTTACGGTGCAACAGTAATATAATCAGAGTTTTTTTTTAAATCAGATAATAATTGTTCGAGAGATATACAGAGAACAAACAATACCGAAAGTGATTTTTCCTACAATCAAAGGCCATAATTCATTAAGTTACAATTTGATATGCGCAAATATCGAAAAGAATAAAGATCTTTAGGTTATAAACAAGCATTTCAGGTTTCATCAAAATCGAATTAAAATTGTCACCTCTACAGGGTCCACAACTTTGACATACCATATTTTTACACTGTTCGCGTACAAACGGCGGCCATTTTTTCTGGCAATTATGGTCCAATTTTCTCGAAATTCTAACTCAACCTTCCGTAGGGTGTAACGGTGATAGAGTCAAACGTTTTTTCAAATCGGATAATAATTGTGACCTCCAGAGGGACCATAGGTGATTTTTCGGACAATCAGGGGCCATAATTCAGGAAGTTACGATCCGATATGCGCAAATATCGAAAGGAACCAAGATCTTTGGGTTATAACCATGCATTTCAAGTTTCATCAAAATCGAATTAAAATTGTGACCTCTACAGGGTCCACAACCATGATATACAATTTTTTAACAGTATTCGCGTACAAACGGCGGCCATTTTGTATGACAATTTTGGTCCGATTTTCCCGAAATTCAAACTCAAGCTTCCTTACGGTGTAACGGTGATATAATCAAACGTTTTTTTAAATCGGATAATAATTGTGACCTCCAGAGGAACCACAAGCTAAAGAAAGGGGAATTTTGCGTATAACCAGGGGCCATAATTCAGGAAGTTACGATCCAATATGCGCAAATATCGAAAAGAGCCAAGATCTTTGGTCCGATTTTCCCGAAATTCGAACTTAACCTTCCTTACGGTGTAACGGTAATATAATCAAACGGTTTTTTAAATCGGATAGTAATTGTGACCTCCAGAGGGACCACAAGCTAAAAGATAGGCTGGCACTGCCAGGCAGGATACGCCCACATTTTCGAGAGATGGATAGAGAACAAGCAATACCGAAAGTGATTTTTCCTACATCATTAAGTTAGAATTTGATATGTGCAAATATTGAAATGAATTAAGATCTTTGGGTTATAAAGGTGCATTTCAGTAGGCTTCAAATTCGACTGGGGATCATGTTGCTAAGTGGGTAAGATGCTGGCCTCTATAGGGTCCACAACCTTGATATAACATATTTTCACACTATTCGCGTACAAACGGCGGCCATTTTGTCTGTCAATTTTGCTCCAATTTTCACAAAATTGGAACTCAATCTTCATTACCATGTAACGGTGATATAATCAAACGTTGTTTTAAATCGGATAATAATTTTGACCTCCCGTGGGACCACAATCTAAAGATAGGCTGGCACTGCCAGGCAGGATACGCCCACATTTTCGAGAGATGGACAGAGAACAAGCAATACAGAAAGTGATTTTTCCTACATCTTTAAGTCCTGTATTTCATACTGTATTGGGAGCAGCCATTTAGTTGGTCAGTTCCAGTCTGATATTAATGAAATTCGAAACCGACAATGATTATGGTGTGACGGTACACAACCTAGAAATGTGACTTTTCATCAAAATCGGATAAGAATTGTGACCTGTAGAGAGTCCACAACCATCATATACCATATTTTTACACTATTCGCGTACAAACAGCGACCATTTCGTCCGGCAATTTTGGTACGATTTTCACGAAATAAGAATTCAACCATCCTCATCAAAATTGAATTAAAATTGTGACCTATACAGGATCCACAATCATGATATATCATTTTTTTAACAGTATTCGCGTACAAACGGTGGCCATTTTGTCTGTCAATTTTGGTCCGATTTTCCCGAAATTCAAACTCAACCTTCCTTACAGTGTAACGGTGATATAATCAAACGTTTTTTTAAATTGGATAATAATTGTGACCTCCAGAGGGACCACAAGCTAAAGAAAGGGGGATTTTGCGTATAACCAGGGGCCATTATTCAGGAAGTTACGATCCGATATGCGCAAATATCGAAAAGAACCAAGATCTTTGGGTTATAACCATGAATTTCAAGTTTCATCAAAATCGAATTAAAATTGTGACCTTTACAACGTCCACAACCTTGATATACCATTTTTTAACAGTATTCGAGTACAAACGGCGGCCATTTTGTGTGGCAATTTTGGTCTGATTTTCCCGAAATTCGAACTCAACCTTCCTTACGGTGTAACGGTAATATAATCAAACGTTTTTTTAAATCGGATAATAATTGTGACCTCCTAGCTAAAAAAAAGGCAATTTTCGTATAATCAGGGGCCATAATTCAGGAAGTTACGATCCGATATGCGCAAATATCGAAAGGAAGCAAGATCTTTGGGTTATAACCATGAATTTCAAGTTTCATCAAAATCGAATCAAAATTGTGACCTCCACAGGGTCCACAACCTTGATATACCATTTTTTAACAGTATTCGCGTACAAACGGCGGCCATTTTGTATGGCAATTTTAGTCCGATTTTCCCGAAATTCGAACTCAACCTTCCTTAGGGTGCAACGGTGATATAATCAAACGTTTTTTTAAATCGAATAATAATTGTGACCTCCAAGCTAAAAAAAAGGCGATTTTGCGTATAATCAGGGGCCATAATTCAGGAAGTTACGATCCGATATGCGCAAATATCGAAAGGAAGCAAGATCTTTGGGTTATAACCATGAATTTGAAGTTTCATCAAAATCGAATCAAAATTGTGACCTCCACAGGGTCCACAACCTTGATATACCATTTTTTAACAGTATTCGCGTACAAACGGCGGCCATTTTGTATGGCAATTTTCGTCCGATTTTCCCGAAATTCGAACTCAACCTTCCTTAGGGTGTAACGGTGATATAATCAAACGGTTTTTTAAATCGAATAATAATTGTGACCTCCAGAGGGACCACAAGCTAAAAAGGGTGATTTTTCGGACAATCAGGGGCCATAATTCAGGAAATTACATTCCGATAGCCGCAAATATCGAAAGGAACCAAGATCTTTGGGTTACAAACATGCATGTCAAGTTTCATCAAAATCGGTTCAAAATTGTGACCTCTATAGGGTCCACAAGCTAAAAACGTGATTTTTCGTACAATCAGGGGCCATAATCCATGAAGTTTTGATCCGATACATGCCAATATCGAAAGGAACCGAGATCTTATGGGGATAAACCTATATTTCAAGTTTCGTCAATATCGGATAAGAATTGTGACCTGTAGAGAGTCCACAAACAAATTGTGGACGGACGGACGTCCGGACGGATGGACGGACGTCCGGACGGACAGGGGCGACGACATAATACGTCCACATGAAAATGTGGGCGTATAAAAAGGATGATTTTTCGTACAATCAGGGGCCATAATTCAGGAAGTTACGAATCAATGGGCGCAAATATCGAAAGGAACCAAGATCTTTAGGTTATAAACATGCATGTCAAGTTTCATCAAAATCGGTTCAAAATTGTGACCTCTATAGGGTACACAACCTTGATATAACATATTTTCACACTAATCGCATACAAACGGCGGCCATTTTGTCTGTCCATTTGGGTCCGATTTTCACAAAATTTGAACTCAACCTTCATTACCATGTAACGGTGATATAGTCAAACGTTTTTTTTAAATCGGATGATAATTTTGACCTCCAGAGGGACCACAAGCTAAAAAGGGCGATTTTTCGGACAATCAGGGGCCATAATTCAGGAAGTTAAAATTCGATGGGCGCAAATATCGAAAGGGACCAAGATCTTGGGTTTATAAACATGCATGTCAAGTTTCATCACAATCGGTTCAAAATTGTGACCTCTATAGGGTCCACAACCTTGAAATAACATATTTTCACACTATTCGCATACAAACGGCGGCCATTTTGTATGTCAATTTTGGTCCGATTTTCACGAAATTCAAACTGAACCTTCATTACCATGTAACGGTGATATAATCGAATATCGAAAGCAGCCGAGATCTTATGGGGATAAACCTATATTTCAAGTTTCGTCAAAATCGGATAAGAATTGTGACCTGTAGAGAGACCCCAAAAAATTTGTGGACGGACGGACAGGGGCGACGACATAATACGTCCACATGAAAATGTGGGCGTATAAAAAAGGCAATTTTGCGTATAAACAGGGGCCATAATTCAGGAAGTTACTATCCGATATGCGCAAACATCGAAAGGAACCAAGATCTTTGGGTTATAACCATGAATTTCAAGTTTCATCAAAATCAAATTAAAATTGTGACCTCCACAGGGTCCACAACCTTGATATACCATTTTTTAACAGAATTTACGTACAAACGACGGCCATTTTGTATGTCAATTTTGGTCCGATTTTCCCGAAATTCGAACCTTCCTTAGGGTGTAACGGTGATACAATCAAACCGTTTTTTAAATTGGATAATAATTGTGACCTCCAGAGGGACCACAAGCTAAAAAGGGTGATTTTTCGGACAATCAGGGGCCATTATTCAGGAAATTACATTCCGATAGTCGCAAATATCGAAAGGAACCAAGATCTTTGGGTTACAAACATGCATGTCAAGTTTCATCAAAATCGGTTCAAAATTGTGACCTCTATAGGGTCCACAAGCTAAAAACGTGATTTTTCGTACAATCAGGGGCCATAATCCATGAAGTTTTGATCCGATACATGCCAATATCGAAAGCAGCCGAGATCTTTTGGGGATAAACGTATATTTCAAGTTTCGTCAAAATCGGATAAGAATTGTGACCTGTAGAGAGTCCACAAACAAATTGTGGACGGACGGACTGGGGCGACGACATGATACGTCCACATGAAAATGTGGGCGTATAAAAAGGTGATTTTTCGGACAATCAGGGGCCATAATTCAGGAAATTACGTTCTGATAGGCGCAAATATGGAAAGGAACCAAGATCTTTGTGTTATAAACATGCATGTCAAGTTTCATCAAAATTGGTTCAAAATTGAAACCTCTATAGAGTCCACAAGCTAAAAACGTGATTTTTCGCACAATCAGGGGCCATAATCCATGAAGTTTTGATCCGATACATGCCAATATCGAAAGCAGCCGAGATCTTTTGGGGATAAACCTTAATTTCAAGTTTCGTCAAAATCAGATAAGAATTGTGACCTGTAGAGAGTCTACAAACAAATTGTGGATGGACGGACGGACAGGGGCGACGACAATATACGTCCACATAAAAATGTGGGCGTATAAAAAGTCTTAAAAATTCATGGAATCTTTTATGTATCTGTGCAAAACGCTCAGTTACAATCCAAGCACAAAATCCAATTACTGTTAATTCGGAGTCAATATTTTTTTCAATTGAATATCCAAATATCATGTTCAAGAAAATGGGTGGGGTGGGGCGGTTGAGCTAGCCTAAATGAAATGAAGACGGAGAAATTTCCCTGCAGACACATAGATTTTACTTTCTCGAGAAGGGAAATGCAACAATTGCAGGTTTTAAAAGATTAAAATTGTGTTGTTAAGTCTGAGGAACACCCAAGCAAAATGAAGTTCACTCATGTTTTGAAAATTCTAACATGCCTCAGCAGTACATAATTAGACAAAATTTCTAACAAACACAGAGATACTTTTTCAATATCTGACAAACACATGGCTCCTTTCCAAGTTATTTAACCATGGGAATAAAGACATGCAAGACATTTTGTTTCATTTTAAAACAAATGAATGATTAAAATTTTGACAGCAATATTGGGGGTAATCTGAAGCATTTCAGACAAATTATCATGACTTTTAGACAAAATTGAGTGAAATTATTGTACTTTCTTCCCATCTAACCTTTACCATGCAGAAAAAGTCAAAGTTACACATTAAAATATTTTTCACTAATTTTGGAAAGCAAATAAACACTGAAAATCACAAAATTTGGACTAAAATCAAAAATTCCCCTCACAAATTTGTCAAATATTTTTGAAATTTTACCATTTCACTTTTTGTTATTATCAAAATGTCATATATCACATTTTGTGACAATTTGGAGATCATAGAATCAAATTTAGGCCTCTCATCCACTGTCAGTTTGTTTACATACAGGAGGTAGACCACCATTAATTTCCCCATTGACTTCAATGTTAATTCTGGACACTTTGTCCACCTCCAACTTTTCCCCAAATTTTCGTTGGGAGAAATGCTTTTCACTACAGACAGAGGAACAAAATGTCTTTGCACTAAAATTTTTATGAGGTTGACCAGCAAAATTTTGAGATACACGAACTTGAAGAAGCATACTCAAAACATGTATCTAGTTGCCGTACATATCACCGTAGCCAACATCATAAAGCCGTTATCCTTCCGCCTCAAAATCATGAATATTTACCAAGACCTGGCAGAAAATATTAATTCAAACCCTCTTAGTCCATTCTAGGCCAAAAAATCAACAAAAATAGGCTGGTACTGCCAGGCAGGATACGCTCACATTTTCGAGAGATGGATAGAGAACAAGCAATACCGAAAGTGATTTTTCCTACATCATTAAGTTAGAATTTGATATGTGCAAATATTGAAATGAATTAAGATATTTGGGTTATAAAGGTTCATTTCAGTAGGCTTCAAATTCGACTGGGGATCATGTTGCTAAGTGGGTAAGATGCTGGCTTGGTTGCCTTGAGGTTTGGTGTTTGATCCCTGCATTGGGTGACAAAGTTCATCTACATTTTCTAGCGTGGTTTCCCCTTGTTCGTGGATGAAGGATGGATGGCCTGACAAGAACAGCTGTCAATTTTAGTCTGATTTTCACGAAATTCGACCTCAACCTTCATTACGATGTAACGGTGATATAATCAAACGTTTTTTTAAATGGGATAATAATTCTGACCCCAGAGGGACCACAAGCTAAAAAAAAAGGTCATTTTTCGTAAAATCAGGGGCCATAATTCAGGAAGTTACGATCCAATGGGCGCAAATATCAAAGATAGGCTGGCACTGCCAGGCAGGATACGCCCACATTTTTGAGAGATGGACAGAGAACAAGCAATACCGAAAGTGATTTTTCCTACATCTTTAAGTCCTGTATTTCATACTGTATTGGGAGCAGCCATTTAGTTGGTCAGTTCCAGTCTGATATTAATAAAATTCGAAATCGACAATGATTATTGTGTGACGGTACACAACCTAGAAATGTGACTTTTCATCAAAATCGGATAAGAATTGTGACTTGTAGAGAGTCCACAACCATGATATACCATATTTTTACACTATTCGCGTACAAACGGCGACCATTTCGTCCGGCAATTTTGGTACGATTTTCACGAAATTAGAACTCAACCTTCCTCTTCAAAATCGAATTAAAATTGTGACCTATACAGGGTCCACAACCATGATATACCATTTTTTTAACAGTATTCGTGTACAAACGGCGGCCATTTTGTCTGTCAATTTTGGTCCGATTTTCCCGAAATTCAAACTCAACCTTCCTTACAGTGTAACGGTGATATAATCAAACTTTTTTTTAAATTGGATAATAATTGTGACCTCCAGAGGGACCACAAGCTAAAGAAAGGGGGATTTTGCGTATAACCAGGGGCCATAATTCAGGAAGTTACGATCCGATATGCGCAAATATCGAAAAGAACCAAGATCTTTGGGTTATAACCATGAATTTCAAGTTTCATCAAAATCGAATCAAAATTGTGACCTCCACAGGGTCCACAACCTTGATATACCATTTTTTAACAGTATTCGCGTACAAACGGCGGCCATTTTGTATGGCAATTTTCGTCCGATTTTCCCGAAATTCGCACTCAGACTTTCTTAGGGTGTAACGGTGATATAATCAAACGGTTTGCCCTTTTTAGCTTGTGGTCCCTCTGGAGGTCAAAATTATTATCCGATTTAAAAAAACGTTTGATTATATCACCGTTACATGGTAATGAAGGCTGAGTTCAAATTTCGTGAAAATCGAACCAAAATTGAAGGATAAAATGGCCGCCGTTTGTACGCGAATAGTGTGAAAATATGTTATATCAAGGTTGTGGACCCTATAGAGGTCACAATTTTGAACCGATTTTGATGAAACTTGACATGCATGTTTATAACCCAAAGATCTTGGTTCCTTTCGATATTTGCGCTCATTGATTCGTAACTTCCTGAATTATGGCCCCTGATTGTATGAAAAATCACCCTTTTTAGCTTGTGGTCCCACTGGAGGTCAAAATTATTATCCGATTTAAAAAACCGTTTGATTATATCACCGTTACATGGTAATGAAGACTGAGGTAAAATGTCGTGAAAATCTGACCAAAATTGACAGACAAAATGGCCGCTGTTTGTACGCGATTAGTATGAAAGTATGTTATGTCTAGGTTGTGGACCCTATATAGAGGTCACAATTTTGAACCGATTTTGATGAAACTTGACATGCATGTTTATAACCCAAAGATCTTGGTTCTTTTCGATATTTGCGCCCATTGGATTGTAACTTCCTGAATTATGGCCCCTGATTGTCCGAAAAAAGATCTTTTTTAGCTTGTGGTCCCTCTGGAGGTCAGAATCACTATCCCATTTAAAAAGATGTTTGATTATATCGCCGTTACATCGTAATGAAGGTTGAGGTCTAATTTTGTGAAAATCAGACCAAAATTGACTGAAAAAATGGCTGCCCCTTGTACGCAAAGAGTGTAAAAATATGGTATATCATGGTTGTGAACCCTGCAGAGGTCACAATCTTCATTCAATTTTGATGAAACTTGAAACACATGTTTACAACTTAACAATCTTAGTTCCTTTCGATATTATGGCCCCTGATTGTACGAAAAATGGCCTTTTTTTTTTAGCTTGTGGTCCCTCTGGGGTCAGAATTATTATCCCATTTAAAAAAACGTTTGATTATATCACTGTTACATCGTAATGAAGGTTGAGGTCGAATTTCGTGAAAATCGGACCAAAATTGACAGCTGTTCTTGTCAGGCCATCCATCCTTCATCACTAACAAGGGGAAAACACGCCAGAAAATGTAGATGAACTTTGTCACCCAATGCAGGGATCAAACACCCAACCTCAAGGCTACCGAAACAGCATCTTACCCACTTAGCAGCATGATCCCCAGTCGAATTTGAAGCCTACTGAAATGAACCTTTATAACCCAAAGATCTTAATTCATTTCGATATTTGCACATATGAAATTCTAACTTAATGATGTAGGAAAAATCACTTTCGGTATTGCTTGTTCTCTATCCATCTCTGGAAAATGTGGGCGTATCCTGCCTGGCAGTGCCAGCCTATCTTTTAGCTTGTGGTCTCTCTGGAGGTCACAATTATTATCCGATTTAAAAAAACGTTTGATTATATCACCGTTACACCCTAAGGTAGGTTGAGTTCGAATTTCGGGAAAATCGGACCAAAATTGCCATACAAAATGGCCGCCGTTTATACGCAAATACTGTTAAAAAGATAGGTTGCCAGGCAACGCAACATACACCCACAGCAGCTAAATTGTCCGAGCAGTCAACAAGGGTTGTCGCATATTTTTACTTTTTTTGGTAATGAAACATTTGTAATACACTAAAATCTGATTAAGAGTAACAACTCATTATGTAATTATCTGAAAATCATTAGAATTTGTTTGCTTTTTATAAAGTTTTACCCCACGCTAACAATTAGTATAGGAAACATTTAATATCATGGATTTAGCAATTCAGTTATCAAAATTCATTGAAAATCAAAATACTTGTTCCTTTCAACACCTTAAACTCTGTGTATCAATCTGAAGTCAATCGGATGATAAGTTTGGCCTCTATAGCGTCACAAGGTTTTTTTGAAGTGATCAAGGGAGACAACTCTGGAAGTAATTAATTGAAATCACTCAAAATTGATAGGCTTCTTCGTCTCATGAACTTAAACAGTGTGTGTATTTAAAGTCAATCGGGTATTAACTTTGGCTTCTAGAGTGTCCACAGGATTTTTTGATGTGATCAAGGGCCATAACTCTGGCAGTAATTATCAGAAATCGCTGAAAAACAATAGGATTCTTCGTCTCATGACCTGAAACACTGTGTACAAATCTAAAGTCAATCGGATATTAACTTTAGCCTCTAGAGCGTCCACAAGCAATTGTGGACGCCGGACCGCTGGACGGACGGACAGACGGGGGTGACGACAATATACGGCCACATTTCAATGTGGGCATATAAAAACGATTGATTATATTACCGTTACACTGTAAGGAAGGTCGAGTTCGTATTTCGGGAAAATCGGACCAAAATTGCCATACAAAATGGCAGCCGTTTGTACGCGAATACTGTTAAAAATTGTGTATCATGGTTGTGGACCCTGTAGAGGTCACAATTTTAATTCGATTGTGATGAAACTTGAAATGCATGGTTATAACCCAAAGATCTTGGTTCCTTTCGTTATTTGCGCATATCGGATCGTAACTTCCTGAATTATGGCCCCTGATTGTCCAAAAACTGCCTATGGTCCCTCTGGAGGTCACAATTATTATCCGATTTAAAAAAACGTTTGACTCTATCACTGTTACACCCAACAGAAGGTTGACTTCGAAAATCGGACCATAATTGACAGAAAAAATGGCCGCTGTTTGTACATGAACTGTGTAAAAATATGGTATATCAAAGTTGTGGACCCTGTAGAGGTCACAATTTTAATTCGATTTTGATGAAACCTGAAATGCTTGTTTATAACCTAAAGATCTTTATTTTTTTCGATATTTGCGCAAATCAAATTGTAACTTAATGAATTATGGCCTTTGATTGTAGGAAAAATCACTTTCGGTATTGCTTGTTCTCTGTCTATCTCTCGAACAATTATTATCTGATTTAAAAAAAACTCTGATTATATTACTGTTGCACCGTAAGGAAGGTTGAGTTCGAATTTTGTGAAAATCGTACCAAAATTGTCGGACGAAATGGTCGCCGTTTGTACGCGAATAGTGTAAAAATATGGTATATCATGGTTGTGGACTCTCTACAGGTCACAATTCTTATCCGATTTTGACGAAAAGTAACATTTCTAGGTTGTGTACCGTCACACCATAATCTGACCAACAAAATGGCGTTACAAAATGTGTGCTCACGCAAGCAACACTTTGCGTGAGCAATTTTTATTGCTCGCCTTGCTCGCCTAAACCTAAATTTGCGTGAGCAGTCATCTGCTCGCCATCAATTTATTCGTGGTTAGCCCTGCGGCCGGACGGACAGGGGCGACGACAATATATGTCCACATAAAAATGTGGGCGTATAAAAAGTTCATTTTTCAGACAATCAGGGGCCATAATTCAGGAAGTTACGATCCACTGGGCGCAAATATCGAAAAGAAGCAAGATCTTTGGGTTATAAACATGCATGTCAAGTTTCATCAAAATCGGTTCAAAATTGTGACCTCTATAGGGTCCACAACCTTGATATAACATATTTTCACACTAATCGCATACAAATGGCGGCCATTTTGTCTGTCACTTTTGGTCCGATTTTCACAAAATTTTACCTCAATCTTCATTTCATCAAGAGTTCACAATTGTGACCTCTATAGGGTCCACAACCTTGATATAACATATTTTCACACTAATCGTGTACAAACGGCGGCCATTTTGTCTGTCAACTTTGGCCCGATTTTCACGAAATTTTACCTCAATCTTCATTACCATGTAACGCTGATATATTCAAAGGGTTTTTTAAATCGGATAATAATTTTGACCTCCAGTGGGACCACAAGCTAAAGATAGGTTGCCAGGCAATGCAACATACGCCCACAGCAGCTAAATTGTCCGGGCAGTCAACAAGGGTTGTCGCATATTTTTACTTTTTTTGGTAATGAAACATTTGTAATACACTAAAATCTGATTAAGAGTAACAACTCATTATGTAATTATCTGAAAATCATTAGAATTTGTTTGCTTTTTATAAAGTTTTACCCCACGCTAACAATTAGTATAGGAAACATTTAATATCATGGATTTAGCAATTCAGTTATCAAAATTCATTGAAAATCAAAATACTTGTTCGGTTCAACACCTTAAACTCTGTGTATCAATCTGAAGTCAATCGGATGATAAGTTTGGCCTCTATAGCATCACAAGGTTTTTTTGAAGTGATCAAGGGAGACAACTCTGGAAGTAATTATTTGAAATTGCTCAAAATCAAAAGGCTTCTTCGTCTCATGACCTTAAACAGTGTGTGTGTATTTAAAGTCAATAGGGTATTAACTTTGGCCTTTAGAACGTCCACAGGATTTTTTGATGTGATCAAGGGCCATAACTCTGGCAGTAATTATCAGAAATTGCTGAAAATCAATAGGCTTTTTTGTCTCATGACCTTAAACAATGTGTATAAATTTAAAGTCAATCGGATATTAACTTTGGCCTCTAGAGCATCCACAAGATTTTTTGAAGTAATCAAGGGCCACAACTCTGGCACTAATTATTAGAAATCGCTGAAAATCAATAGGCTTCTTCGTCTCATGACCTTAAACACTGTGTATAAATTTAAAGTCAATCGGATATTAACTTTGGCCTCTTGAGCGTCCACAAGATTTTTTAAAAGTGATCAAGGGCCATAACTCTGGCACTAATTATCTGAAATCGCTGAAAATCAATAGGCTTATTTGTCTTATGACCTTAAACACTGTGTATAAATTTTAAGTCAATCGGATATTAACTTTGGCCTTTAGAGCGTCCACAAGATTTTTTGAAGTGATCAAGGGCCATAACTCTGGCAGTAATTATCGGAAATTGCTGAAAATCAATAGGCTTCTTTGCCTTATGACCTTAAACACTGTGTATAAATTTAAAGCCAATCGGATATTAATTTTGGCCTCTAGAGCGTCCACAAGACATTTTTGAAGTGTTCAAGGGCCATAACTCTGGCAGTAATTATCGGAATCTGGTCCATAACATCCACTCACTTGTGAGTAAAAGATAGGTTACGAACCCTTGTTTTGAAATTATTCTCGCTTAAGTAGTCTACAGACAGGTCGGGATAATCAAAACTATTTTTTTACGAAACATACAGAAAGCTGGAATTGAGAACTTAGAAGCGTGCACATTAGGCGGCTCAACAATTGTTTAAAGAACCTTGTAAAGTAAAATGAAACTACAGCTGAGCTAGTATTAGGGGGTTCAGGTCAAAGTTTCAAATGACAGAAAAAAATGTTTTTTTAAATATTTTATGAAAATATACATAAAATGCTACCCAATTTTTTTCATTTCATCAAAATATTCCAATTAGATCCGAAGTTATGGAATTTTGAAATCCGAGATCGACGTCAAAAATGTAATCAAAACACTCTATACCAGAATCGCTAGTACCAATTTTGAAACTGAAATCCGCACGTTATTGTCTGCTAAGATTTATTAAATTCGTAATAATTTGAATGATAATATGTCAAATATTTATAATCTTGATGATATCAGGAAAAACGTAGGCTATATTTAGTCAAAATTTAGCAAATTTCAGTCATCAAAACAGATAAATCTGGTTTTCTTCGATTCTAATTATCGGACCATGTGGTATCAGAGGATGTAGGTACGTTACAAAAAAATGAGATTTGAATATTCCACTATTCTTTGTTTATTTCCTGAAAGAGCAGACCAAAACAAACATTTCGATACCAAAAAAATCAAAATAGCTTAAAAAATAAGGAAGTTATGACAAAAACTAATAAAGACAATGGGTCCGAAATTTTCCTTTGATTTCCATATAAATTGCAACGAAAATTGTGACCTTTTTTCTAAAATGGTCATAACTTCCTTATTATCCAAGATATCTTCATCAAATTTTGAGTGTGAAAAGATGTTTGGCCATGGCTTCAATCTAAATGCTTTCTGGAACTATAATTTTAATTACTTAATTAATAATTAATTAATAATAAATTAATAATTAATTTTAATAATTAATTAATAATTAATTAATTAGATACCAGCAAGATAACAATCGTTGATGCAATCTTTATTAATCATTTTAATTTAGTTAATGAATAATGTCCAAATACCACAACTAATCCCCAGCATTACAATTACATTATCCTCAAGCATGTCTGAGGCCAGTTCATATTTGCTGAGGTCAGTAATAATCATCTATATCTCTCAAGTCGATTTTATACTTTTTTAAATGTTTTTTGCAGCTAATAAGATAGAAGTACAAACAACAATGAATAACGGGATTTTGCAACTGTCACTTGCGATTTCCTACATCCGGGTTACTTCCCGATGTTCGCGGGGGGTCTAAATCAACCAGCATGGCCATGTCATTTTGCGCATCAAATAATACCACTCAGCAACCATGAATCATGCCCAAATTTCACAAAAAGGAAGAATAATGATTACATTTGCATCCTGAAAAGTTTCATGAGATCCTATACAGATTTCAACGCTGAGTAACGTTCCAAACTTGGCATAAAAAGAAAACAGGCACTTACGTATTGCTTCGCAGAGTGTAAGTTTGAATGGATAACAATATCTTCTAGAAGGGAGACCACGCTCTCTTTTAAAAAAAAGAATATCCAAAACGACCAAAAAATAAGAAAATAATCGGCTTTTTCGTGGAGCCGCTCAGTGCACGTTTGTCAAATCGGTTGCAAAAAATTATGGAAAAACCCAGCTAGTGATAATCTCATTTTGTAACGTACCTAGAGGATGTAATAATCAGAAAAATGTTATCTATCGTTTGATTGGTTCTATATCAGAATCCACCAGAAACTAAGGTGCGGAAATCCAATAAATAGGGTTGTATCAATGGAAAATTCTAGGTCGCGTGACGTCAGAGCGGGATTTTCCCGCCGGTGATTTCGCTTACATTTCGATAATTTTTTAGCTTGAATCTTTGCAGATATCGAGATTGACATTAAACTATTACATTACAATACAATTGCTAGTAATACATTTACATAAAATAGTAATTCAGAATCGTAGATTGAAGTGGGCTATATTTCAACTGCTGGCTGTCTGATTTCACGCTAAGTCACGTGACCTGAAACCCCTACTAGTATCATGTTCTTGCTAACGAAGGTGCTTCAGGATATTATGTGTAACTAAACCAAAAGATGCCGCTCCTAACGGTACAGTTAATGATAAAAGCAATTTAAAAAATAAAACAAACATAATTTCTAAAGCTGCTGTAATACCCAACTCCAAGAAACTAAATTTTGCTGCTATTCAAAATCGTCAATAACAGGATTTTTAATATTTTTATGGCTGTAGAAGTTGAAAGATTTGTAGAGAATTGCACGTGCAGTGGCTATTACTTAGTATTTATAGTATCATAGACTACACAGCTGATAATTATCATACTGCGGAGTGAGCGATCATCAGTTGAGAAAAGCGTGCACATTCACCGTGTCAAGACCAACTTTCAGAAATTTTAAGTGCATGAATGAGTAGTGATCTCAAGACTCTAGCCTAGCCCTGGCACCAGTTCAAATTATGAATTAACATAATTACCTCCGGTAACTAGAAAATAAGACAATAAAACTGCTGCAAACATGAACATGGCAGACGGCTGTCTTAGCCATGTTGGTTTCCTTAGCTTTAGGTTTGGGCATTCCAGGACGGAAAATGGTATATTGTACAAAGCTTCCATGTTATTGTGGGTGTTCATGTGGCAATTCCTCTTCTTCTTCGTCGCTTCCGGTGTGACAGTTTGGCCGCAGATCACTAATTATTTCCCCATTGACTCTAATGTTAATTCTCGTCTCTTAGATCGGCCGTAACTTTTTCCCAAATATTCGTTGGGTAGAACGCTTTCTGCCACAGATGGAGCAACATGTGGCAAACTCTTGCCCAAAAGCATGTATGAGGTTCACCATGAAAAACTTGAGATACACAGGCTGGAAGTAGAGACAACTAAACAAGCAATTTTCGGCCCCCCCCCCTTTCAACGTAACCAACCTCACAACTCTTGTATCCTTCCGCCTCAAAATCATGAATATTCACCAAAACCTGGCAGAAAATGTATTTTCAAACCCTTTTCTTCGATTCTACACCAAAAAGTCAACAAAAATCGCCATGCAAAAGGGGGGAAAAGGGGAAAGGGAGAGAAAGACTAAAAATAACTAGGACCTAAAATTTGTCGCATGCGCAGCTTTAGGTGTCATCTCACACCGTTATAGACGCGGTGTGCATTGACTCCTCGTGATAGGATTTCCCCTAAGATTTTCGGTTCTATTTCAGTATCGACGATTTTCTTACGGTCAAATCAATTTCTAGACAATTATCTACCAATATTTACAGTATCACCACCAGGAGAGTGTGTCGGGTTTCAATTGCTTGTTTATTTTGATTTTAAAAAAAGCAAACAAAAACTAGATCTGCTACTGTCCCATGCAGATATGAAAGCTTTCATATTCATCGTCACGTGTCATCGATTATGTCAAGTATCTCAAATAAAAGGATAAGAATAACAAACTATCAAAATTGGTCAAAAACGCACGAAGTTACAAGTCTAAATATAGTATGAAACATAGCATAATCTGAAAACTAAAGGGAAATAACTGATACTTGTGTTGCTGTAATCGGGAACTTTCAGAAAAATGAAATGAAAATGGTAAGACAACAAATTAAATGAGATAACTTTGAACAAAACTAAAACTTTTTGAATCCGGTTGAACTCAACTGTTTGAATATTTACGTTAAATATATAAATTTGGAAAATTATAAAGACATAATTATCAAAATCGGTCAAAAACTCACAAAGTTACAAATTTAAATGTAGTGAGAAACATTGCACCCGGGCAAAAAAATAATCTTTAAACTAAAGGGAAATAACTGAAACTTATATAGCTGTAATCGGGCTTCCAAAATTAGAGATATGTTATATAATTAAGGTTTCCAATATGTTTGGCTATAAATATGAAATCGTGACAACTTCTTAAGTATGTTTTAAACAAAGGGTCATAGACTGCAATATACCAGAATGGCACTCTGCAATAAAAAAAAATGGTCAAAGCAAGATTTCTATGCAGAAATGAAATAATTGCTAGAACCAGAAAAATATTTATCCACTATAATAAATAAGCAACATAGAGAAAACTAGACCTGCATGCAGGAATGACGGGTTTCACTGGTGCCACGTTACCTTTGAACTTGTGTCACTTTCGGTGCCACGTTACCCTTGAACATATGTCACTTCCGGTACCAAAGGAACCAATAAACTGGTTTCCACATAAGCATTGCACACATCAAATAAAATGGACGCAGAATCAACCAAATCCAGCAATATCAATTCATTTTATACATTTGTTGCATGTAAGTGTACAGTACTTCCGGTGATAATGAAAATGTTCAATTACTTTTATGAAATCAGAAATGGCAAAAGGCATCACATGGTGAAAATTTTATGCAAATCGAATAATATACTATTCAAAAAAAGTAGGGGATATTTGATTTTGGGGGCATAATACAAAAATATGCAAATGACTACGAAAAAAGTCACTATAGAACCTAACAGAAGAAACATTTCCAGTTACATGTGACGCCCAAACGCACCAATAGCTACCGCATGGAATGCAGGTGATGCTTGGGATCATCATGGGGGTCCAACCCAAGATTTGCACGACTCTGACTTTGAATGTAACAGTCATTGTGGCATTGAATTCCAGGGTGGAAACATCAGTTTAATTGTTTTAGTGACCAGAAAACAAATTTTGATATGCGTCGGCTTACCCAAAATGAAAGGTTACGTGCCCTTGGCATGCTACAGATCGGCACAACACAGGCGGTTGTGGCGCGGACGATGAATGTTTCTCTGTCTGTCATAAGCAGGCTATGGTCCAGATACCGTGATACACAATCTGTACAGGACAGACCACGCTCAGGTCGACCAAGGGCGACAACTCAAGGCCAGGATCGATTTATCCGTACCGCAAATCAGATCAGCGCTCGTCTTCAAACAGACACTGGTGTGAGAGTGAGTGGCCAGACGATACGGAATCGACTGCATAGGGGTCACCTTCGCGCCCGGCGTCCTCGCGTGATCCCTTGTTTGACAGATCATCACATTCAGGCAAGACGTCGTTGGTGTGGGGATCGTCAACACTAGGATAATCGACGCTGGAGCAATGTGATGTTTTCAGATGAGTCAAGGTTCACTGTTGATTTTTTGGACAGACGTAGGAGGGTGTGGCGTCGTCGAAACGAGCGCTTCCAAGACGTTAACGTCATCAGACATGATCGATTTGGGGGTGGTTCTGTTATGGTGTGGGGAGGCATCACTATTGCTGGAAGAACGGCTTTACATGTTGTTGCAGGGCGTGTTACAGGCCAGTACTACCGGGACAACATCTTGGCAGTCCATGTTGTGCCGTTTCATCTTCCAGGATGACAACGCAAGATGTCACAGGGCCAGGATCGTTCTCCCCCATCGAGCATGTCTGGGACATGCTTGGACAGAGGTTACGTCAACGTCAACAACGTCCTGCCAATGTCCAAGAACTTGCTGCTGCGTTACAAAAGGAATGGGACAATCTGGACCAAAATGACCTTAGACGTCTCATTAGGAGTATGCCACGTCGGATCAATGCTTGTTTGGCAAACAGAGGAGGATTTACCCGTTACTGACTTTAATGTGATGCTGTGGTAACTTTGCTGTTTGACCCCGGGTATCATTTTACCCTTACTGTGCCTTACTTAGTCTAACGATCATTTGGAATAAATCGATGAATGTGAACTTCATTTCATTTTGTCATTTGTTTCTTCGTCAGTTTCATTAGGTGACTTTAATAACACATAAAAATTACTTTAATAGACCCAAAACCTTGAAAAGTGACTTGTAGAAAATCGGCTACTTCTCGGTAACCGTACAAGTTAGAAACGATTTTGTGGCATCTGTATGATCGTATTGGTCCATTCTATTTGTTGATTGGCATCAAATATCATAATTTCAAAAAACATTACAAATCAGACTCATTTGAATAAAATATCTTTTTTGAAGGCTAAAAATACAGTTTTTGCCAAAATGACATTACTTCCGGTGACACTAAAACGTTAAATTATAACATCGTCTATGACATTGGGTGAAAATTTTATGAAAATCGAATAATAATTGACACTTTTATGGGCCAAAAACATTCAAAAGTGACTTTAAGAAAACCGCCTATATCTCGGCAACCGAACAAGTTAGAAACAATTTTATGATATCTATATGACCATATGAGTTGTGTTTATATGTGAATTTAATCCAAAAGTTAATTTTATTATTACATATTAAATAATTATTGGTTGAAAAAAATATTGATTTCAAAAGTTAAAATGCAGATTTTGACCAAATGGTGTCACTTACGGTTTCAATTTTAAATTATAATCAACTTGATATGACGCTACATGCTTTTTCAATAAAATGATGTCACTTTTGCGAATATCAATTAATAATTGACTATTTTACAGGCAAAATTACGAAAACAGTGACTTATGCAAAACTCCCCCTTTCTCGGCAACTGCTTATATTACAAACTAATTTTCACATACATTCTCTTCGTTTGGATTATAGCTACAAGTTTATAAAATATTTTAAAATCTGGAAAGCCTGAATGGGTTGTAAATAGGTCAATTTTACGCCTTTTTCAACTCTTAATACAATTTGCTAGAAAATGAAATAGAAATTAAAAAAACTGCTTCCGACATTTTTTGCGCCTTGAAAGGACACACTCTTTGAGTCATATAATTTTTCAAAAAAATAATATTTGTTTTCGAAAAATGGTACCTAACTGTCAAAATTGTAGTTTTTGGTAAAATTATGTCACTTCTAGTACCGACAGAGAACACTTTTGGTAATAAAAAAATGACAATTGAGACAACGAAGCATATGAACTTTGTTTTATACAATTCGAACAATAAATAATTAATCTAGGACTGAAAAACTGAATTAGCCAATGGCGGCCAAGGAAAATTACTGAGACAAATTTTTTTAACATTTTTGCGCAAGTAGATGACTCTTTAATTCTGTGTACAATACGACTAAAAAATATTCATGAATAAAAAAGTTTTTTGTAAAATTTTAAATTTTCAAAATTTGGCGCCTAATATCTTCGAAGATTTGCCGAAAATCAAAAATCGAAAGTAGCGTAGCTATGTGCCCTGTCTCCGGCTATGCCAAAATGTATCGAAAGTTAAAATCCAATGATTATTGTTAAAATTACTGCAATATTTTCAAAAACGATAACTTCGGTGATTTCGGACATTTCGCATTGTCGCAGAACGTTCAAAATAGCTTTATCCTCTAAGTCACACCCACTTTCCCAGTAAAACCGAAAGAATCGTAACGATGCGACACGTAGTTGCTGAGATCTATTCAAATTGGAATCTGACTAGACCTGCAGACCTGCAGTGCTGAATCGGCTTTCAGGAATCAGACAGGAAGTGCGTCATACAATAGCCGATCCATCGAGCTACCAAACGATACTGTAGTTGTTATGATTCAGTGACACCCTCTATCAGATTTGTAAATAATATTTGCTTGCGAATACACCGGTCAAAATTGTAAAATCTGGCAAAATTACTTCACTTCCGGTGCCAAAAGAAATCATTATCGGTAACAAATAAGTTGAGAATTCGCAATTGAGAATTGTTTTATACACACCAGGCAATAAATAATAAACTTGGAACCCATAAACTGAAATTAAAAAGGTAAAAAATTTAAAGGGAGACAAACTATATCTCAAATTAACCGGCACTACCGAGATAAGAGAAATGGGTTTAACGTCGACTAGACACAAACTATGTCATTTCGGGACTAGCATGGTTTAATTTTATATCAATAATTCGTGTGTAAAATATCATCAAAAAATATTCATAAATAAAAAAGGTTTTCGTAAAAGAATTAATTTTTTTCAAAATATCGGACATTTTTACGACTACTTCCGGTTTTACGATCGTTGTTGTGATAGCTTTACGAAGTTCTTTGTATACTTAACTTTACGTACCAGAAGTATCAGAAACATCCATTGAGTAGTTTTGGAAAAAAAGATAAATTAAAGAGCGTTTCGAAAAATTTAACGATTTTTCAATTTTTTTTCAAAGTTTGAGGCCATTTTTGGACCACTTATATTATTTCAACGCTTTTCATTTTGGATTCACTATGTAGACAACCGATAGGACTTTGAGTAAGAAAAGTTTCAGAAAAATCTGTGGCGTCGTTTTCGAGAAAAGAGCGTCTCAGAATGTTAAAAAATCGGAAAATACTAGATTTTTGGCATACAATAATTTATTTCCTTACCATCGAAATCGTATTATTTAGATACCATATGGTGGTCCATTAATAGGGCTATCCAGCGACACTTTAGTTCTTTTGGTCCGCTATTACCTAAAGGAGAAATCAAGTTTTTCGCAAGTGCGACAATGTTTTTAACCATTTTTTTTTCATTTTTTGAATACTTCCGGTATGGTTATTATTGTCGGAATAGTTTAAATAGCCGGTTTGGGTACTAAAATAGCCATAGGGCTCTGTAATGATATATTACATTTACTGATCAGATAAAATGCCACTGAGAAATCCTATGTCCAAAAGTGAGAAAAATGCAAAAAAAATAAAATATCGAAACTTAAATTTCAATAACTACATACATATTATACATTGTTAGAATCGTAATTAGGTCAGCTATCTGAATATGCAATCTTTTTTTGAAAATCTCTTAAAATAAAAAAATAGCAGAGCATTTTCCAAAATTTCACGATTTTTCGACTATTTTCGATTTTCAGTCCGTTATTTCACCTATTCCAGATATTTCAAAGTCTTACTGGATGGTTTCATGCAAAATAACTCCGAAAGGACTCTCGATAGAAAAAATTTTAAAAAAAGTTGCGTTAAGTTTTCGAGCTACATGCATCCAAAAACGCTCCAAATCAGAAAATACTTGATGGTACCCTAATTTGTTTAATCCATTGATATCGGACGGAGAAATCGCGTTTTTCCCCAAAATACCCATTTTTTGCATTTTTTTCAAAATATCGGACATTATTTCGACCACTTCCGGTGTACAGATTATTGTTGAAATTGCTTTATTCCTTGCAATGGTCATTTGGCTTCATGCCTCAGAAGTTTCAGAAACATCAATTCTGCCATAAAACGAAACCCGAGCTCACAAAATGGGTAGAAAATTCGAAAAAAATCGAAAAATAAAGGGCGATAACTCGGAATGAAACTTATATTTCTGGAATCGGATGGTCTTCAGGTATCCAAAAATGTAGGTCAAATTTGAAAATTTTGAAAAATAACAAAAATTGTCTCTCAAACCACATTTTTCATTTTTCGATCGCAAGAAGTCAGCGATGAAGTTTCGATATATCGAAATTTTCAACTGCTATCGTCCGAGAAAAGACTCAGGGTTTCCGAAAATGTCATTTGTATGAAAATAGGTACAGAATTGACGAATCTACGGCCGTTTTTTAATTTTTTGACACAGCACAAAATTCGACCACTTCCGGTCTGCGCAGAAGTTTGAAAAATAGTTAATCAAGTAGCCAACACATGGTTTCCTAATAGATAATTAGGTCCCAGATCGGTATCTGTTACAGGCACTGAGAAATAGGCTCCGGCGAAAAAAAAAAATAATAATAAATAACTAGACCTGCAAGCAGCACTGAACCGGCTTTCAGGAATCATACAGAAAGTTTATTATACCATAGCCGCTCCATTGAGCTACCAAACTATACTTTAGTTGTTTTGCTTCAGTGACACCCTCTACCATATGTTAAAGTAATATTTGCTGGCGAAAAGACCGGTCAAAATTGTAAATTATGGCAAAATTACGTCACTTCCGGTGCCGAAAGAAATTTTTATAGGTGAAAAATCAGTCGAAAATTCGCAACATACAAAATACAAACTTTGTTTTATCATATCGGACAATAAATAATTAACCTATAATCCATAAACTGAAATTAAGAAGGTAAAAAACTTAAAAGTGACCCTGGGAAAATTGGCTATTATTCGACAAGGGAACATGCTAGAAGCCTTTTCTTGATATCAATATGATGGTATTGATTCAATCTTACTGCCCATTAGAGTCAGACGTTATAAAGTTAAACGAATAATAAACATAAATCACTTTAAAAAAAATGTTTGTTTTGGAGGCCAAAAATACGTTTTTTGCCAAAAAATACATTACTTTCGGTGATATTGAAAATGTTAACTTAGATCATCGAAGTCATAAATGGCACAAGGCATCAAATGGTAAAAATATTATAAAAATCGAATAATAATTGACACTTTTATAGACCAAAAACCTTGAAAAGTGACTTATAGAAGATCGCCTATTTCTCTGTAACCGTACACGTTAGAAACAATTTTGTGGCATCTGTATGGTCGTATGGCTTGATTCTATTCGTTGATGGGAATCAAATATCATAATTCTAAAAATATTATAAGGCAGACTCATTTGAATAAAATATTTGTTTTTTAGGTTAAAAATACAGTTTTTCAACAAATGACGTCATTTCCGGTCACAATGAAAATGTAAAATTGGCTTGACCTAGTCCAAAATGGCATTAAGCATCAAATGGAAAAACAAATTGCAAATCGAATAATAATTCATTCTTTTATAGGCAAAATAACGTGAAAAGTGATGCATGCAAAATTGCATATTTCTCGGCAACTGTTCACATTACAAACTAATTTTCGCATGCATTCTCTTCGTCTGGATTATTGCTACGAGTTTATGAAAATTACAAATAAATATTTCAAAATATGAAGACGCTGAATGAATTGCAAACAACTGAATTTTACACTTTATTTTACATTTTATTCGAAATTGCCCGAAAATGAAATTGAAATTAAAAAGTCTGAGCTAAATATATTGTGCACCTTTGCAGGGTGCACCCTTTTAGTTATATCAGTTTTGAAAAAAATTAATATTTGCTTTCAAAAAGTGGTACCGAACTGTCAAAATTGTAGTTTTTATTAATATTACGTCACTTCCGTTGCCGACAGAAAAATTTCACCGTAACAAAAAAAATTACAATTGGGACCACGGAGCTTATGAACTTTGTTTTATACAAATCGAACAATAAATAATTTTTCTGGGTACGAAAAACTAAATTAGCCGATGGCGGCTAATGCAAATTACCAAGACAATTTTTTTTCTCATTTCTGCTCGAGTAGGATGATATTTTAACCCAGTGTAAAATATCGTCAAAAAATATTCATAAATAAAAAAGGTTTTCGTAAAAAAAATATTTTTTTTCAAAATATCGGACATTTTTTCGACTACTTCCGGTTTTACGATTGTTGTCGTGATAGCTTTATGAAGTTCTTTGGATACTTAACTTTCTGTACCAGAAGTGTCAGAAACATCTATTGGGTAGTTTTGGAAAAAAAGATAAAATAAAGAGCGTGTACAAAAATTTAACGATTTTTGAATTTTTTTCAAAATTTGATGCTATTTTTGGACCACCTATATTATTTCAATGCTTTTCATTTTGGATTCACTATATAGACAATCGATAGGACTTTGAGTAAGAAAAGTTTGAAAAAAATCGTAGGCGTCGTTTTCGAGAAAAGGGCGTCTCAGAATGTTAAAAAATCGGAAAATACTAGATTTTTGGCATACAATAATTTATTTCCTTGCCATCGAAATCGTACTATTTACATACCATATGATGGTCCATTAATAGGCTATCCAACGACACTTTAGTTCTTTTGGTCCGCTATTACCTAAGGGAGAAATCAAGTTTTTCGCAAGTGCCACAATGTTTTTAACCTTTTTTTTATTTTTTGAATACTTCCGGTATGGTTATTATTGTCGGAATAGTTTAAATAGCCGGTTTGGGTACTAAAATAGCCAAGTGAGAAAAATGCAAAAAATTTAAAATATCGAAAATTAACTTTCAATAACTACATACATATTATACATCGTTAGAATCGTAATTAGGTCAGCTATCTGAATATACAACCTTTTTTCGAAAATCTCTTAAAATAAAAAAATAGTAGAGCATTTTCCAAAATTTCACGATTTTTCGACTTTTTTCGATTTTCAGTCCGTTATTTCACCTATTCCAGATATTTCAAAGTCGTAATGGAATGTTTCGTACACAAGACTACTACAAGGTCTCTCGATAGAGAGAGTTTCATACAAATCGCTGGAGTAGTTTTCGAGATACAGGCGTCTAAAAATGCTAAAAATCAGAAAATACTTGATTTTCAGCGTGCCATATTTTGCTGCCTGTTCATAGTATCCGTATGAATTTGGTATCATACGATAGTACAATCCTAGTGCAGTCCAATGGTACCCTAATTTCTTTAATACATTTATATCGGGCGGAGAAATCGCGATTTACCCAAAAATATCCATTTTTTGCATTTTTTTCAAAATATTGCACATTATTTCGACCACTTCCGGTTTAAGGATTCTTGTCGAAATTGCTTTATTCGTTGGTATTGGACTATAACTTCATGTTCCAGAAGTTTCAGAAACGTCAATTCTGCCATAAAACGAAACCCGAGCTCACAAAATGGGAAGAAAATTAGAAAAAAATCGAAAAATAAAGGGCGATAACTCTGAATGAAACTTATATTACTGGAATCGCATGGACTTCAGGTATCCAAAAATATAGGTCAAATTTGAAAATTTTGAAAAATAACAAAAATTGTCTCGTAAACAACATGTTTTCAATTTTCGAACGCTAAAAGTCATAGACGAATATTCGAAATCGAAAAATGTGAGATAGCCATTGTCTAAGAAAAGATTCAGGGATTCCAAAAAGGTAATTTGTTTGAAAATGGATAAAGAATTGACGAAACTATGGCCTATTTTCAATTTTTAGACAAAATACAAAGTTCGGTCACTTCCGGTATGCGCAGAAATTTCAAAAATATTTTATCAAGTAGCCACCACAAGGTTTCCCCACAGAAAATCTAATTCCAGATCGATATCTGTTTTCGATCATGGTGATCTAGGCTCCCGCGGTAAATAATAATAATAATAACTAGAGCTGCAAGCAGCACTGAACCGGCTTTCAGGAATCATACAGGAAGTTTATTATGCCATAGCCGATTCATTGAGATACCAAACTATACTTTAATTGTTTTGCTTTAGTGACACCCTCTATCATATGTAAAAGTAATATTTGCTGGCGAAAAGACCGGTCAAAATTGTAAATTATGGCAAAATTACGTCACTTCCGGTGCCGAAAGAAATTATTATAGGTGAAAAATAAGTCGAAAATTCGCAACATACAAAATATAAACTTTGTTTTATACATATCGGGCAATAAATAATTAACCTATAACCCATAAACTGATATTAAGAAGGTAAAAAAACTTAAAAGTGACCCTGGGAAAATTGGCTATTATTCGACAAGGGAACATGCTAGAAGCCTTTTCTTGATATCAATATGATGGTATTGATTCAATCTTACTGCCCATTAGAGTCAGACGTTATAAAGTTAAACGAATAATAAACATAAATCACTTTAAAAAAAATGTTTGTTTTGGAGGCCAAAAATACGTTTTTTGCAAAAAAATACATTACTTTCGGTGATATTGAAAATGTTAATTTAGTTCATAGAAGTCATAAATGGCATAAGGCATCAAATGGTAAAAATATTATAAAAATCGAATAATAATTGACACTTTTATAGACCAAAAACCTTGAAAAGTGACTTATCGAAGATCGGCTATTTCTCTGTAACCGTACAGGTTAGAAACCATTTTGTGGTATCTGTATGGTCGTATGTCTTCATTCTATTCTTTGATGGGAATCAAATATCATAATTTTAAAAATAATATAAGGCAGACTCATTTGAATAAAATATTTGTTTTTTAGGTTAAAATTACAGTTTTTGCCCAAATGACGTCATTTTCGGTCACAGTGAAATTGTAAAATTGGCTTGACCTAGTCCAAATTGGCATTAAGCATCAAATGGAAAAAAAATTGCAAATCGAACTAGATCTGCTACTGTCCCATGCAGATATGAAAGCTTTCATATTCATCGTCACGTGTCATCGATTATATCAAGTATCTCAAATAAAAGGATAAGAATAACAAACTATCAAAATTGGTCAAAAACTCGCGAAGTTACAAGTCTAAATATAGTATGAAACATTGAGTAATCTGAAAACTAAAGGGAAATAACTGATACTTGTGTTGCTGTAATCGGGATGAATGAGATAACTTTGAACAAAACTAAAAGGTTTTGAATCAGGTTGAACTCAACTATTTGAATATGTACGTTAAATATGTAGATTTGGAAAATTATAAAGACATAATATCAAAATCGGTCAAAAACTCACAAAGTTACAAATTTAAATGTAGTGAGAAACATTGCACCCGGGCAAAAAATAATCTTTAAACTAAAGGGAAATAACTGAAACTTGTATAGCTGTAATCGGGCTTCCAAGATATGTTATATAATTATGGTTTCCAATATGTTTGGTTATAAGTAGAAAATCGTGACGACTTCTTAAGCATGTTTTAAACAAAGGGTCATAGACTGCAATATACAAGAATGGCACTCTGCAATAAAAAAAACTGGCCAGAGATTTCTATGCAGAAATTAAATAATTGCTAGAACCAGAAAAATATTTATCCACTATAATAAATAAGCAACATAGAGAAAATGAAATGAAATTGAATGGGGTTTAACGTCCTACTGTTCTGCTCCTACAATGGGCTAATGAAGACGGGCATACGCCATAAAGTGTGCAATGAGGGAAATTTTACCCGGTCAGCGGCGTTACGGCCTACGAGGTTGGTAAGGCGACCATACTCCTTGTCACGTACAACCAAGAAATCGAAAAAAGGCCAGTTGACTCAATGACAGACGTTATTATACAGAGCGCACGTGCTAACCATTCAGCCACGCAACCTCCCTAAAATCGGCAAATTGCTGACCTACAGCGAGAAACATTTCAACCGGGCCAAATTTTCTATTTTAACAGTTTAATTTGCACGGTACCTTTAGTTATCAACCGAATATTACAAAACTTTTAAAAATAAGCTCCCCCTGACCAGCTTAATCGTTCGCAATAAACGTTTGCCCCTTAAAATCGACAAATTGCTGAATTTAAAGTGAGAAACATTACAACCGGGCCAAATTTTCTGTTTTATCACTTTAACAGTACCTTTGATTACCAACCGATTATTACAAAACTTTAAAAAGAGAAAGAGAGAAATGCGGCCTAACGTCCATTCGACACAAACTAGGTCATTTCGGGACTAACATATGTTTTTTAATTTAATTTAAAAACTCCCCTTGCGCGTACTGGTCTTTAGCCGTTGGGAGGAAACCGAAGAACACGGAGAAAACCCACGAGGTTGGACATCATACACCATGTCACGTGCAACCTGGAGATCGAAACGACGCCCGTTGACTCAATGACAAAGGTTACGATACAGCGAGCACATGCTAACCATTCAGCCATCCAGCCTCCCTGAATTCGGAAAATTGCTGACTTATAGCAAGAAACATTTCAACCGGGCGAAATTTTCTGTTTTAACAGTTTAATGTGCACGGTACTTTAATTACCAACCGATTATTACAAAACTTTTGAAAATAAGCTCCAACTGACCAGCTTAATCGTATGCAATAAACGTTTTGCCTGAATTGAAAGTTCTGCACAGAGAAAGTTCATCTCGATTTCCCGGCGTGGTTCCCTTGTCAGTAAGGCAGAACGGAGGGCCTGACAAGCACAGCTGTCTAGTCCTTCGGATGGGACGAAAAACCAAGGTCCCGTGTACACATTGGAGTGCACGTAAAATATCCCTAAGCAGTTGGAATTCGATACTGTTGAATAAGCTATATACGATGACTAAATGCGTAGATTTTAGTCACCCACACTTCATGTTTCGCTCAACAATGAAAGGGTGCCGTTTTCAATGTTCGATCCTTTTGTTCTTCTACTCCTGATATGTTGGACTGTTGATCGATGGTTTCATATAAAAGACTACCAATAAGACTCTTTGTAGAAGAAGTTCCCAAAAAATAGTATGTTGACTTTACGAGAAAGACCTCTAAACATGCTCCAAATTGTAAAAATACGACTTTTTGGATTTTCAATCTCTTTTTTTCGGCTATCCCTGATATTTAAAAAAAATGATACAATCATTTCACACAACAGGCTACCCATTAGACTCTCTATTGACAAAAGTTTCACCGCCCTCCCTTCATTATAACCGAAGTTATCGTGCCCTAAAGAATCAACAAATCAGCATGCTTATCTCGGCTTACCCTAAGCAGAAAATGCTCATGTTTGAACTCAATCATAACATTGACCTAGTGAAAGTTTACACCAAGTTTGAACATTCTAGCTTAATTAGAAGGAGAGTTATTGTGTTCCGAAGTCCGGGCCTTTTAAATTGCTTCTATTTTTCATTTTCAATTCAAAATTGTGACCATCACATGACCGAAATCAAAATTCTGCTCCCTACGATTTTTGGGACATCCTTCAAGGATTCAGAAAATATAACTCCCGTGTCTGTAAGTAAGATAGCAAAAAAGCCTTAGGGATTTTTCATGTTTCAAGATGGTGGCATTTCCGGTTTGATCGACAAACTCCATATTTTGTGTAGGAATCAGTAATTACCTGTCGAGTATCGAAAAAAATTTTCAGGTCATTCTGACCTATATTTCGACGATTTTTTTGAAAACTTTGATCCTTAATTTCACCAAGGGGAGATAATTTAGAAAATTTCTAATTATATTTTTGAAGTCACATCGGTAAGATCTACTTCTATACTAAATTTCATGAAAATCGTACAACTATTAAAGAAGTTGTCAAATTGGTCTAAACTTCCGGTTCGAAATCACAGCAACGAATTTTCGAAATTCGAAAATGTGAAACTGCAGATGAAAATGATTTTTTTCAAGGTATTCAAAGTTTTTTCGTTCGTAAAATTCGGTGATTTCGGATTCGTAAAACGTTTTGAAAATATATTTAAACAACGTTCGCACCCCATTTTTTTTTGGGGGGGGGGTAGGTCAAAGTTTCAGAAAGATCCCATGGTTAGATTCTGAGAAATCCGATTTGCAGAAAATACACAAAAAAAAAAAATAATAATAATCTTAACAGAAACAATAAGCTTTCATATGTAATATGAAAGCTTAATAATAATTCATTCTTTTATAGGCAAAATAACGTGAAAAGTGATGCATGCAAAATTGCATATTTCTCGGCAACTGTTCACATTACAAACTAATTTTCGCATACATTCTCTTCGTCTGGACTATTGCTACGAGTTTATGAAAATTACAAATAAATATTTCAAAATATGAAGACGCTGAATGAATTGCAAACAACTGATTTTTACACTTTATTTTACATTTTATTCGAAATTGCCCGAAATGAAATTGAAATTAAAAAGTCTGAGCTAAGGATATTGTGCACCTTTGCAGGGTGCATCCTTTTAGTTATATCAGTTTTGAAAAAAATTAATATTTGCTTTCAAAAAGTGGTACCGAACTGTTAAAATTGTAGTTTTTGTTAATATTACGTCACTTCCGTTGCCGACAGAAAAATTTCACCGTAACAAAAAAATTTACAATTGGGACCACGGAGCTTATGAACTTGGTTTTATACAAATCGAACAATAAATAATTTTTCTGGGTACGAAAAACTAAATTACTCGATGGCGGCTAATGCAAATTACCGAGACAATTTTTTTTCTCATTTCTGCTCAAGTAGGATGATATTTTAACCCAGTGTAAAATATCATCAAAAAATATTCATAAATAAAAAAGGTTTTCGTAAAAAAAAAATTTTTTTTCAAAATATCGGACATTTTTTTCGACTACTTCCGGTTTTACGATTGTTGTTGTGATAGTTTTACGAAGTTCTTTGGATACTTAACTTTCTGTACCAGAAGTGTCAGAAACATCTATTGAGTGGTTTTGGAAAAAAGGATAAAATAAAGAGCGTTTACAAAAATTTAACGACTTTTGAATTTTTTTCAAAGTTTGATGCTATTTTTGGACCACCTATATTATTTCAATGCTTTTCATTTTGGATTCACTATATAGACAATCGATAGGACTTTGAGTAAGTAAAGTTTGACAAAAATCGTAGGCGTCGTTTTCGAGAAAAGGGCGTCTCAGAATGTTAAAAAATCGGAAAATACGAGATTTTTGGCATACACTAATTTATTTCCTTGCCATCGAAATCGTACTATTTACATATCATATGATGGTCCATTAATAGGCTATCCAACGACACTTTAGTTCTTTTGGTCCGCTATTACCTAAGGGAGAAATCAAGTTTTTCGCAAGTGCGACAATGTTTTTAACCTTATTTTTTATTTTTTGAATACTTCCGGTATGGTTATTATTGTCGGAATAGTTTAAATAGCCGGTTTGGGTACTAAAATAGCCATAGGGCTCTGTAATGATATATTACATTTACTGATCAGATAAAATGCCACTGAGAAATCCTATGTCCAAAAGTGAGAAAAATGCAAAAAATTTAAAATATCGAAAATTAACTTTCAATAACTACATACATATTATACATCGTTAGAATCGTAATTAGGTCAGCTATCTGAATATACAACCTTTTTTCGAAAATCTCTTAAAATAAAAAAAAATAGTAGAGCATTTTCCAAAATTTCACGATTATTTCACCTATTCCAGATATTTCAAAGTCGTAATGGAATGTTTCGTACACAAGAATACCACAAGGTCTCTCGATAGAGAGAGTTTCATAAAAATCGCTGAAGTAGTTTTCGAGATACAGGCGTCCAAAAATGCTAAAAATCAGAAAATACTTGATATTCAGCGTGCCATATTTTGCTGCCTGTTCATAGTATCCGTATGAATTTGGTATCATACGATAGTACAATCCTAGTGCAGTCCAATGGTACCCTAATTTCTTTAATCCATTTATATCGGGCGGAGAAATCGCGATTTACCCAAAAATATCCATTTTTTGCATTTTTTCAAAATATTGCACATTATTTCGACCACTTCCGGTTTAAGGATTCTTGTCGAAATTGCTTTATTCGTTGGTATTGGACTATAACTTCATGTTCCAGAAGTTTCAGAAACGTCAATTCTGCCATAAAACGAAACCCGAGCTCACAAAATGGGAAGAAAATTCGAAAAAAATCGAAAAATAAAGGGCGATAACTCTGAATGAAACTTATATTACTGGAATCGCATGGACCTAAGGTATCCAAAAATATAGGTCAAATTTGAAAATTTTGAAAAATAACAAAAATTGTCTCGTAAACAACATGTTTTCAATTTTCGAACGCTAAAAGTCATAGACGAATATTCGAAATCGAAAAATGTGAGATAGCCATTGTCTAAGAAAATATTCGGGGATTCCAAAAAGGTAATTTGTTTGAAAATGGATAAAGAATTGACGAAACTATGGCCTATTTTCAATTTTTAGACAAAATACAAAGTTCGGTCACTTCCGTTATGCGCAGATATTTCAAAAATATTTTATCAAGTAGCCACCACAAGGTTTCCCCACAGAAAATCTAATTCCAGATCGATATCTGTTTTCGATCATGGTGTTCTAGGCTCCCGCGGTAAATAATAATAATAATAACTAGACCTGCAAGCAGCACTGAACCGGCTTTCAGGAATCATACAGGAAGTTTATTATACCATAGCCGATCCATTGAGCTACCGAACTATACTTTAGATGTTTTGCTACAGTGAAACCTTCTATCATATATAAAAGTAATATGTGCTGGCGAAAAGACGGGCCAAAACTGTAAATTATCGCAAAATTACGTCACTTCCGGTACCGAAAGAAATTTTCATAGGGAAAAATAAGTCGAAAATTCGTAACATACAAAATACAAACTTTGTTTTATACGTATCGGGCAATAAATAACTAACCTGTAACCCATCAACTGAAATTAAGAAGGTAAAAAAATTAAAAGTGACCCTGGGAAAATTGGCTATTATTCGACAAGGGAACATGCTAGAAGCCTTTTCTTGATATCGATATGATGGTATTGATTCAATCTTACTGCCCATTAGAGTCAGACGTTATAAAGTTAATTGAATAATAAATATAAATCCCTTCAAAAAATGTTTTGTTTTGAAGGCTAAAAATACGTTTTTTGCAAAAATTACATTACTTCCGGTGATATTGAAAATGTTAACTTAGTTCATTGAAGTCATAAATGGCATAAGGCATCAAATGGTAAAAATATTATAAAAATCGAATAATAATTGACACTTTTATAGACCAAAAACCTTGAAAAGTGACTTATAGAAGATCGCCTATTTCTCTGTAACTGTACAAGTTAGAAACCATTTTGTGGCATCTGTATGGTCGTATGGCTTGATTCTATTCGTTGATGGGAATCAAATATCATAATTCTAAAAATATTATAAGGCAGACTCATTTGAATAAAATATTAGTTTTTTAGGTTAAAAATACAGTTTTTGCCCAAATGACGTCATTTCCGGTCACAATGAAAATGTAAAATTGGCTTGACCTAGTCCAAAATGGCATTAAGCATCAAATGGGGAAAAAAAAATTGCAAATCGAATAATAATTCATTCTTTTATAGGCAAAATAACGTGAAAAGTGATGCATGCAAAATTGCATATTTCTCGGCAACTGTTCACATTACAAACTAATTTTCGCATGCATTCTCTTCGTCTGGATTATTGCTACGAGTTTATGAAAATTACAAATAAATATTTCAAAATATGAAGAGCTGAATGAATTGCAAACAACTGAATTTTACACTTTATTTTACAATTTATTCGAAATTGCCCGAAAATGAAATTGAAATTAAAAAGTCTGAGCTAAGGATATTGTGCACCTTTGCAGGGTGCATCATTTTAGTTATATCAGTTTTGAAAAAAATTAATATATGCTTTCAAAAAGTGGTACCGAACTGTCAAAATTGTAGTTTTTATTAATATTACGTCATTTCCGTTGCCGACAGAAAAATTTCAACGTAACAAAAAAAATTACAATTGGGACCAGGGAGCTTATGAACTTTGTTTTATATAAATTGAACAATAAATAATTTTCCTGGGTACGAAAAACTAAATTAGCCGATGGCGGCTAATGCAAATTACCGAGACAATTTTTTTTCTCATTTCTGCTCAAGTAGGATGATATTTTAACCCAGTGTAAAATATCGTCAAAAAATATTCATAAATAAAAAAGGTTTTCGTAAAAAAAATATTTTTTTTCAAAATATCGGACATTTTTTCGACTACTTCCGGTTTTACGATTGTTGTCGTGATAGCTTTACGAAGTTCTTTGGATACTTAACTTTCTGTACCAGAAGTGTCAGAAACATCTATTGAGTAGTTTTGGAAGAAAAGATAAAATAAAGAGCGTTTACAAAAATTTAACGATTTTTGAATTTTTTTCAAAGTTTGATGCTATTTTTGGACCACCTATATTATTTCAATGCTTTTCATTTTGGATTCACTATATAGACAATCGATAGGACTTTGAGTAAGAAAAGTTTGAGAAAAATCGTAGGCGTCGTTTTCGAGAAAAGGGCGTCTCAGAGTGTTAAAAAATCGGAAAATACTTGTTTTTTGGCATACAATAATTTATTTCCTTGCCATCGAAATCGTATTATTTACATACCATATGATGGTCCATTAATAGGATGTCCAACGACACTTTAGTTCTTTTGGTCCGCTATTACCTAAGGGAGAAATCAAGTTTTTCGCAAGTGCGACAATGTTTTTAACCTTTTTTTTTTATTTTTTGAATACTTCCGGTATGGTTATTATTGTCGGAATAGTTTAAATAGCCGGTTTGGGTACTAAAATAGTCATAGGGCTCTGTAATGATATATTACATTTACTGATCAGATAAAATGCCACTGAGAAATCCTATGTCCAAAAGTGAGAAAAATGCAAAAAAATTAAAATATCGAAAATTAACTTTCAATAACTACATACATATTATACATCGTTAGAATCGTAATTAGGCCAGCTATCTGAAAATACAACCTTTTTTCGAAAATCTTTTAAAATAAAAAAATAGTAGAGCATTTTCCAAAATTTCACGATTTTTCGACTTTTTTCGATTTTCAGTCCGTTATTTCACCTATTCCAGATATTTCAAAGTCGTAATGGAATGTTTCGTACTTAAGACCACCACAAGGTCTCTCGATAGAGAAAGTTTCATAAAAATCGCTGGAGTAGTTTTCGAGGTACAGGCGTCCAAAAATGCTAAAAATCAGAAAATACTTGATTTTCAGCGTGCCATATTTTGCTGCCTATTCATAGTATCCGTATGAATTTGGTATCATACGATAGTACAATCCTAGTGCAGTCCAATGGTACCCTAATTTCTTTAATCCATTTATATCGGGCGGAGAAATCGCGTTTTTCCCAAAAATATCCATTTTTTGCATTTTTTTCAAAATATTGCACATTATTTCGACCACTTCCGGTTTAAGGATTCTTGTCGAAATTGCTTTATTCGTTGGTATTGGACTATAACTTCATGTTCCAGAAGTTTCAGAAACGTCAATTCTGCCATAAAACGAAACCCGAGCTCACAAAATGGGAAGAAAATTTGAAAAAAATAAAGGGCGATAACTCTGAATGAAACTTATATTACTGGAATTGCATGGACGTCAGGTATCCAAAAATATAGGTCAAATTTGAAAATTTTGAAAATAACAAAAATTGTCTCGTAAACAACATGTTTTCAATTTTCGAACGCTAAAAGTCATAGACGAATATTCGAAATCGAAAAATGTGAGATAGCCATTGTCTAAGAAAAGATTCGGGGATTCCAAAAAAGTAATTTGTTTGAAAATGGATAAAGAATTGACGAAACTATGGCCTATTTTCAATTTTTAGACAAAATACAAAGTTCGGTCACTTCCGTTATGCGCAGAAATTTCAAAAATATTTTATCAAGTAGCCACCACAAGGTTTCCCCACAGAAAATCTAATTCCAGATCGATATCTGTTTTCGATCATGGTGATCTAGGCTCCCGCGGTAAATAATAATAATAATAACTAGATCTGCAAGCAGCACTGAACCGGCTTTCAGGAATCATACAGGAAGTTTATTATACCATAGCCGATCCATTGAGCTACCGAACTATACTTTAGATGTTTTGCTACAGTGAAACCTTCTATAATATATAAAAGTAATATGTGCTGGCGAAATTACGTCACTTCCGGTGCCGAAAGAAATTCTTATAGGTGAAGAATAAGTCGAAAATTCGCAACATGCAAAATACAAACTTTGTTTTATACATATCGGGCAATAAATAATTAACCTATAACCCATAAGCTGAAATTAAGAAGGTAAAAAACTTAAAAGTGACCCTGGGAAAATTGGCTATTATTCGACAAGGGAACATGCTAGAAGCCTTTTCTTGATATCAATATGATGGTATTGATCCAATCTTACTGCCCATTAGAGTCAGACGCTATAAAGTTAAACGAATAATAAATATAAATCCCTTCAAAAAAATGTTTGTTTTGAAGGCTAAAAATACGTTTTTTGCAAAAATTACATTACTTCCGGTGATATTGAAAATGTTAACTTGGTTCATAGAAGTCATAAATGGCATAAGGCAACAAATGGTAAAAAAATTATAAAAATCGAATAATAATTGACACTTTTATAGACCAAAAACCTTGAAAAGTGACTTATAGAAGATCGCCTATTTCTCTGTAACCGTACAAGTTAGAAACCATTTTGTGGTATCCGTATGGTCGTATGGCTTCATTCTATTCGTTGATGGGAATCAAATATCATAATTTTAAAAATATTATAAGGCAGACTCATTTGAATAAAATATTAGTTTTTTAGGTTAAAAATACAGTTTTTGCCCAAATGACGTCATTTCCGGTCACAGTGAAAATGTAAAATTGGCTTGACCAAGTCCAAATTGGCATTTGGCATCAAATGGAAAAAAATATTGCAAATCGAATAATAATTCACTCTTTTATAGGCAAAATAACGTGAAAAGTGATGCGTGCAAAATTGCACATTTCTCGGCAACTGCTCATATTACAAACTAATTTTCGCACACATTCTCTTCGTCTGGATTATTGCTACGAGTTTATGAAAATTACAAATAAATATTTCAAAATATGAAGACGCTGAATGAATTGTAAATAACTGAATTTTACACTTTATTTTACATTTTATTCGAAATTGCCCGAAAATGAAATTGAAATTAAAAAATATGAGCTAAGGATTTTGTGCACCTTTGCAGGGTGCATCCTTTTAGTTATATCAGTTTTGAAAAAAAAATAATATTTGCTTTCAAAAGTGGTACCGAACTGTCAAAATTGTAGTTTTTGTTAATATTACGTCACTTCCGTTGCCAACAGAAAAATTTGACCGTAACCAAAAAAATTACAATTGGGACCACGGAGCATATGAACTTTGTTTTATACAAATCGAACAATAAATAATTGTTCTGGATAGAAAAACTAAATTAGCCGATAGCGGCTAACGCAAATTACCGAGACAATTTTTTTTCTCATTTCTGCTCAAGTACGATGATATTTTAACCCTGTGTAAAATATCATCAAAAAATATTCATAAATAAAAAAGGTTTTCGTAAAAAAAAAATTTTTTTTCAAAATATCGGACATTTTTTCGACTACTTCCGGCTTTACGATCGTTGTTGTGATAGCTTTACGAAGTTCTTTGGATACTTAACTTTCTGTACCAGAAGTGTCAGAAACATCCATTAAGTAGTTTTGCAAAAAAAGATAAATTAAAGAGCGTTTCCAAAAATTTAACGATTTTTGAATTTTTTTCAAAGTTTGAGGCCATTTTTGGACCACTTATATTATTTCAATGCTTTTCATTTTGGATTCACTATATAGACAACCGATAGGACTTTGAGTAAGAAAAGTTTAAGAAAAATCTGCGGCGTCGTTTTCGAGAAAAGGGCGTCTCAGAATGTTAAAAAATCGGAAAATACTAGATTTTTGGCATAGAATAATTTATTTCCTTACCATTGAAATCACATTAGTTAGATACCATATGATGGTCCATTAATAGGGCTATCCAACGACACTTTAGTTCTTTTGGTCCGCTATTAGCTAAGGGAGAAATCAAGTTTTTCGCAAGTGCGACAATGTTTTTACTCCTTTTTTTCATTTTTTGAATACTTCCGGTATGGTTATTATTGTCGGAATAGTTTTAATAGCCGGTTTGGGCACTAAAATGGCCACAGGGCTCTGTAATGATATATTACATTTTCTGATCAGATAAAATGCCCCTGAGAAATCCTATGTTCAAAAGTGCCAAAAATGCAAAAAATTTAAGATATCGAAAATCAAATTTCAATAACTACATACATATTATACATCGTTAGAATCGTAAATAGGTCAGCTATCTGAATATACAACCTTTTTTTGAAAATCTCTTAAAATAAAAATATAGTAGAGCATTTTCCAAAATTTCACGATTTTTCGACTTTTTTTGATTTTCAGTCCCTTTTTTTATCGTATTCCAGACATTTCAAAGTCTTATTGGATGGCATAATTCAGAAGACTATCGAATGGACTCTCGATAGAGAAAGTTAAAAAAAAAGATGCGGTTAAGTTTTCGAGATACAAGCGTCCATAAACGCTCCAAATCAGAAAATACTTGATTTTCAGCGTGCCATATTTTGCTTCTTGCTCATCGTATCCGTGTGATTTGGGTATCATACGGTAGTCCATTCCTCTTGGCATCCAATGGTACCTTAATTTGTTTTATCTGTTGATTTCGGACAGAGAAATCGCGTTTTCCACAAAATCATCCATTTTTTGCATTTTTTTCAAAATATAGCACACTATTTCGACCACTTCCGGTTTAAGGATCCTTGTCGAAATTGCTTTATCAGTTGGTATTGGACTATAACTTCATGTTCCATAACTTTCAGAAACATCAATTCCACCGTAAAACGAAACCACAGCTCACAAAATGGGAAGAAAATTCGAAAAAAAATCGAAAAATAAAGGGCGATAACTCTGAATGAAACTTATATTTCTAGAATCGGATGGACTTCAGGTATCCAAAAATGTAGGTCAAACTTGAAAATTTTGAAAAATAACAAAAATTGTCTCGTAAACAACATGTTTTCAATTTTCGAACGATAAAAGTCATAGACGAATGTTCGAAATTGAAAAATGTGAGATAGCCATTGTCTCAGAAAAGATTGAGGGATTCCAAAAATGTGATTTGTTTGAAAATGGGAAAAGAATTGATGAAACTATAGCCAATTTTCAATTTTTTGACAACGTACAAAGTTCGGTCACTTCCGGTCTGCGCAGAAGTTTGAAAATTGCTTTATTGAGTAGCCACCACCTGGTTTTACGATACTAAAATGAACTGCAAATCGGTATCTGTTTTCGATCATAGAGAAATAGGCTCCCGCGGTAAATAATAATAATAATAAAAAACTAGACCTACATGCAGGAATGACGGGTTTCACTGGTGCCACGTTACCCTTAAACATGTCACTTCCGGTGCCAGGTTACCCTTGAACATATGTCACTTCCGGTACCAACGAAACCATTAAACAGGTTTCCAAATTAACATTGCACACAAATAAAATGGATGCAGAATCAACCAAATCCAGCAATATCAATTCATTTTATACATGTGTTACTTGTAAATGATCTTGACAAAATTACATTTCTTCCGGTGTTAATGAAAATGTTCAATTAGTTTTATGAAATCAGAAATGGCATACGATATCATATAGTGAAAATTTTATGTAAATCGAATAATAATTGCCACTTTTAAAGACCAAAAGTGACTTGTAGAAAATCGACTATTTCTCTGCAACCGTACAAGTTAGAAACCATTTTGTGGTATCTGTACGATCGTATGGGTTCATTTTATTTGTTGATTGGCAACAAATACCATAATTTGAAAAACATTTCAAAACAGACTCATTTGAATAAAATATCTGTTTTGAAGGCTAAAAATACAGTTTTTGCCAAAATGATGTTACTTCCGGTGATAATGAAAATCTTAAATTACTTGTATGAAATCCTAAATGGCATTAGGTATAACATGGTGTAACGTTTATGAAAATCGAATAATAATTGACACTTTTATGGCCCAAAAACCTTCAAAAGTGGCCTGTAGAAAACCGTCTATTTCTCGGCAACCGAACAAGTTAGAAACAATTTTATGATATGTATATGACCATATGAGTTGTGTTTATATGTGAATTTAAACCAAAAGTTAAAATTATTAATACATATTAAGTAATTCTTGGTTGAATAAAACATTGATTTAAAAAGTTTAAAATGCAGTTTTTGACAAAATGACGTCACTTCCGGTGTCAATTTTAAATTGTAATCAACTTGATATGACGCTACATGCTTTTTGAATCAAATGATGTCACTTTTATAAAAATCCAATCATAATTGACTATTTTACAGGCAAAATAACGAAAACAGTGACTTGTACAGAACTGTCCATTTCTTGGTAACTGCTTATATTACAAACTAATTTTAACATACATTTTCTTCGTATGGATTATAGCTACAAGTTTATAAAAGTTACGAAGAAATATTTTAAAATCTGAAAAGCCTGAATAGGTTGTAAATGAGTCAATTTTACACCATTTTTAGCCATTTAATCGAATTTGCTCGAAAATGAAATCGAAATTAAAAAAACTGCTTCCGCCATTTTTTGCGCCTTGAAAGGGCACACTCTTTGAGTCAAATAATTTTTCAAAAAAATAATATTTGTTTTCGAAAAATGGTACCTAACTGTCAAAATTGTAGTTTTTGGTAAAATTATGCCACTTTCGGTGCCGACAGATAACACTTCCGGTAATAAAAAAAATGACAATTGAGACAACGAAGCATATGAACTTTGTTTTATACAAATCGAACACTAAAAAATTAATCTAGGACTGAAAAACTGAATTAGCCAATAGCGGCCAAGGAAAATTACTGAGACAAAATTTTTTAACATTTTTGCACTAGGCAGATGACTCTTTAATTCTGTGCACAATACGACTAAAAAATATTCATAAATAAAAAAGTTTTTTGTAAAATTTTAAATTTTCGAAATTTGGCGCCTAATATCTTCGAAGATTTGCCGAAAATCAAAAATCGAAAGTAGCGTAGCTATGTGCCCTGTCTCAGGCTATGCCAAAATGTATCGAAAGTTAAAATCCAATGATTATTGTTAAAATTACTGCAATATTTTCAAAAACGATAACTTCGGTGATTTCGGACATTTCGCATTGTCGCAGAACGTTCAAAATAGCTTTATCCTCTAAGTCACACCCACTTTCCCAGTAAAACCGAAGAAATCGTAACGATGCGACAAGCAGTTGCTGAGATCTACTCAAAACAAAAGAATAATAATAATAATAATAAGAACTAGACCTGCATGCAGGAATGACGGGTTTCACTGGTGCCACGTCACTTTCGGTGCCACGTTACCCTTAAACATATGTCACTTCCGATACCAATGAAACCATCAAACAGGTTTCCACATAAGCATTGTAAACATCAAATAAAATGGACGAAGAATCAACCAAATCCAGCAATATCAATTCATTTTATATATATGTTACTTGTAAGTGATCCTGGCAAAATTTCATTACTTCCGGTGATAATGAAAATGTTCAATTAGTTTTATGAAATCAGAAATGGCATAAGGCAGCATAATGGCGAAAATTGTATGTAAATCGAATGAGAATTGCCACTTTTATAGACCAAAAACCTTGAAAAGTGACTTGTAGAAAATCGTCTATTTCTCGGCAACCGTACACGATAAAAACTATCTTTTGGTATCTATATGATCGTATGGGTTCAATCCATTTGTTGATTGGAATCAAATATCATAATTTGAAATATATTACAAATCAGACTCATTTGAAAAAAATGTCTGTTTTGAAGGCTAAAAGTACAGTTTTTGCCAAAATGACATTACTTCCGGTGATACTGAAAATGTTAAATTAGTTCTATGAAATCATAAATGACACAAGATATCATATGGTGAAAATTTTATGAAAATCGAATAATAACTGACACTTTTATAGACCAAAAACCTTGAAAAGTGACTTAAGGAAAATCGCCCATTTCTCTGCAACCGTACAAGTTAGAAACCATTTTGTGGTATCTGTATGATCGTATGGGTTCAATCTATTTGATCAATAGAATCAAATATCACAATTTGAAAAAAATATCAAATACGACTCATTTGAATAAAATATTGTTTTTTGGAGGCTAAAATTTAAGTTTTGAGCAAATGACGTCATTTCCGGTGGCAGCGCAAGGGGTAAAATGGTTTGACATAGTCCACTATGGCATTAGGCATCCAATGGCGAAAGAAAATTGAAAATCGAATAATAATTGATTCTTTTACAGCCAAAATTACGTGAAAAGTGACTCATGCAAAATTGCCTATTTCTCGGCAACTGCTTATATTACAAACTAATTTTCACATACATTCTCTTCGTATGGATTATAGCTACAAGTTTATAAAAGTTACGTAAAAATATTTTAAAATCTGAAAAGCCTGAATGAGTTGTAAATAGGTCAATTTTACCCCTTTTTTCACCTCTTAATCCAATTTGCTAGAAAATGAAAAAGAAATTAAAAAAACTGCTTCCGACATTTTTTGCGCCTTTAAAGGACACACTCTTTGAGTCATATAATTTTTCAAAAAAATAATATTTGTTTTCAAAAAATGTACCTAACTGTCAAAATTGTAGTTTTTGGTAAAATTATGCCACTTCCGGTGCCGACAGATAACACTTTTGGTAATAAAAAAAATGACAATTGAGACAACGAAGCATATGAACTTTGTTTTATACAAATCGAACAATAAAAAATTAATCTAGGACTGAAAAACTGAATTAGCCAATGGAGGCCAAGGAAAATTACTGAGACAAAATTTTTTAACATTTTTGCGCGAGTCAGATGACTCTTTAATTCTGTGCACAACACGACTAAAAAATATTCATAAATAAAAAAGTTTTTTGTAAAATTTTAAATTTCCGAAATTTGGCGCCTAATATCTTCGAAGATTTGCCGAAAATCAAAAATCGAAAGTAGCGCAGCTATGTGCCCTGTCTCCAGCTATGCCAAAATGTATCGAAAGTTAAAATCCCATGATTATTGTTAAAATTACCGCAATATTTGTAAAAACGATAACTTGGTGATTTCGGACATTTCGCATTGTCGCAGAACGTTCAAAATAGCTTTATCCTCTAAGTCACACCCACTTTCCCAGTAAAACCGAAGAAATCGTAACGATGCGACACGTAGTTGCTGAGATCTACTCAAAACAAAAGAATAATAATAATAATAAGAACTAGACTTGCTTGCAAGGCTGAAGGCTTTCACCTTACCGAAGGCAGCAAAAATTGCCTACAACTCACCCCTTAAAACACACACACACACACGCTTAAACAACTCAGACATGACACTTTCTGTGCATGCGCATTACGATAGAAGGAAAGTGAAAAATATAGTTGAACAATTATGAACATGGATTGGTAGAATCCTACAGACGCCAGAAATCGAAATACTCAATCAAAAACTCAAAAATTCTAAAAAAAATTACAAGTTCAGTACATTTTCAAATTGTTAGGAAAAAAAGAGAACTGCGTGGTATTGCAATTCGACCTATATCGCATCCGCAATATCCCCGGCTCTACAAAAATATAACTTTTTCGAATTCTATCAATTTTAGTTTCAGAAATCTAAACGACTACAGAAAAAAAAACAGTTTTCCGAATGAGACAAAAAAAATTTACCTTAAGTATCAGGTAATAATATCGCACATTTCAACATTAATTTTTCAACATTGTAATTGAGGGGTACTTTATTTATAAATGGCTTCAACAGAGAGCTTCATTTTCACTGGTATCAAATGATGACGTCATGCAGACATAAAACCTGGGATATTAATTTCAGGAGTAACTGTTAATTACTAAAATGAATTATTTTCATTCTAGAAGCACCAATGCAAGATATTGGTTACCATTCAAACACCCTTTGTTCAAATATTGCCAGTTTTAAAAAAAGCTCTCTATATATGCTTTATACGTATGCAAAACGTTCCATTTATAACCAATTCGGGCTTTTGTCGATGTCACACCAATGTGTTACACGGAACTTTGGAATCGCGTTCAGGCCAGCTACTCAAATATGTAACTGGTTCAAAACTAAATTGAATATTCAATGAAATATCGACAATATTTTGATTTCGTGCACGTTAATGATTTGACGTCACTAACATATAAAAATTTATCGTTAATTAGAGATAGGGCCCAAACTCAAACTACATCATGCTTTCTATCACAGGTGCAATATTCGTACTTCTGCACGATACTACTGCAAGATACAACTGCAACCTATAGATAATTAGATTTCCTTATAAACAGCGCGAGCCGTCGATTTGTGTCGAGATGATTACGGTTATGAGGTAATTTTAACAAAGAAGAAACAATATTAATTCAAAGACTAATTATTACACACAGAAATCAATTATTTCTGTTACAGGGTCACTAAACCCATATTTTGAATATAAGTAAACACTCAAAGTTGAAATACTTTTAGCTCAAATATCGTCACTGTGATAGAAATGGGGAATTTGAAAATGCTCTAAACGTTGGTAAAACGTACAGATTGTATCAACTCTTACTGAAGGTTTCGCTTAACAATGAAAGATGATGTTTTCAATTTTCGATCCCTTTGTTCTCATACTCCTGATATTTCTAACTGTTGCGCAATGGTTTCATACCTATGACTACCGATAAAACTCTGATTTCGTGCACGTTAATGATTTGACGTCACTAACATATAAAAAATTATCTTTAATTAGAGATAGGGCCCAAGCTCAAACTACATCATGCTTTCTATCACAGGTGCAATATTCGTACTTCTGCACGATACTACTGCAAGATACAACTGCAACCTATGGATAATTGGATTTCCTTATAAACAGCGGGAGCCGTCGATTTGTGTCGAGATGATTACGGTTGAGAGATAATTTTGACAAAGAAGAAACAATATTAATTCAAAGACTAATTATTACACACAGGAATCAATTATTTCTGTTACAGGGTCACTAAACCCATATTTTGAATATAAGTAAACACTCAAAGTTGAAATACTTTTAGCTCAAATGTCGTCACTGTGAGAGAAATGGGGAATTTTGAATAGGCTCTAAACGTTGGTAAAACGTACAGATTGTATCAACTCTTACTGCATGTTTCGCTTAACAATGAAAGGTGACGTTTTCAGTTTTCGATTCCTTTGTTCTCATACTCCTGATATTTCTAAATGTTGCGCAATAGTTTCATACCTAAGACTACCGATCAAACTCTCTGTAGAAGAAGTTCCAAAAAAAAATTACGTTGACTTTTCGAGAAAAAGACGTCTAAAAATGCTCCAAATGGTAAAAATACGACGTTTTGGATTTTCAATCTCGTTTTTCGACTACTCATGACATTTAGAGAAATTGTACAATGGTTTCACACAATACACCACCCATTAGACTCTCGACTGAGAAAGTTTTAAAAAAATCGTAGGCGGCGTTTCCGAGAAACATGCGTTTAAAATTGCTCGAAATCGTAAAAAACCTTACTTTTCAAAGTCCTATAACTTTTTCAATTTATGATAGAAACTTGTCGCTGTGGTACCATCTTGTAGATATTTTACGTGGCTATCAAATGACGTTGTACTTTAACTACTCAGTAAACAGCCAATTAAAACATCGCATTTTCCGCACAAACACCCATTTTTTAGAATTTTGTCAAAGTTTGGATACTTTTCTTGACTACTTCCGGTGATTAGAGGATTTTCATTCATAGACTAAGGACTGGAGACGACTCTTGACTTCATATGCCTGAAGTTTCAGAAAAATCGTAGGTGCCGTTTTAAAAAAATAAGAACTCTACGATTTGACCAAAATGCGTAAAAAAGTGAAAAATCAAAGTTAAAATTTCAGAACAAAACCTATATTGTTGGAATCGGATTAATGTCAGCTATCCAAAAATATAAGTCATATTTAAAAATTCCTAAAAATAACAATTTTAGAAAATTTTGAAAATTTTCCATTTTTCACCAAAAAAATGAGAGCGACAAAGTTTCTAAACTCGATGTTTTTGAACTGCCATCTACTCAGAAATGTTTTCAGCTATCCAAAAATGTAAATATCGGAAAAGTCCGATGAGAATTAGAAGAATTATGGCCGATTTTCAATTTGAGTGCACGTTAAAGATTTGACGCGTTTCCGCTATGCGCACAAATTTGGTTTTACATTTAAGCACTAACCACCACCCAGTTTCCCGACAGAAAATCAAATTTCAGACCTCTATCTCTTATAGTTGCTGAGAAATAGGCAAAGTGGAAAAAAAAAAAATAATAAATAATAATAATCTTAGTAATAACAATAGCCTTTCACCATTGAAAAATGGTGAAAGCCTAACTAGACTTGCTTGCAAGGCTGAAGGCTTTCACCTTACCGAAGGCAGCAAAAATTGCCTACAACTCACCCCTTAAAACACACACACACACACGCTTAAACAACTCAGACATGACACTTTCTGTGCATGCGCATTACGATAGAAGGAAAGTGAAAAATATAGTTGAACAATTATGAACATGGATTGGTAGAATCCTACAGACGCCAGAAATCGAAATACTCAATCAAAAACTCAAAAATTCTAAAAAAAATTACAAGTTCAGTACATTTTCAAATTGTTAGGAAAAAAAGAGAACTGCGTGGTATTGCAATTCGACCTATATCGCATCCGCAATATCCCCGGCTCTACAAAAATATAACTTTTTCGAATTCTATCAATTTTAGTTTCAGAAATCTAAACGACTACAGAAAAAAAAACAGTTTTCCGAATGAGACAAAAAAAATTTACCTTAAGTATCAGGTAATAATATCGCACCTTTCAACATTAATTTTTCAACATTGTAATTGAGGGGTACTTTATTTATAAATGGCTTCAACAGAGAGCTTCATTTTCACTGGTATCAAATGATGACGTCATGCAGACATAAAACCTGGGATATTAATTTCAGGAGTAACTGTTAATTACTAAAATGAATTATTTTCATTCTAGAAGCACCAATGCAAGATATTGGTTACCATTCAAACACCCTTTGTTCAAATATTGCCAGTTTTAAAAAAAGCTCTCTATATATGCTTTATACGTATGCAAAACGTTCCATTTATAACCAATTCGGGCTTTTGTCGATGTCACACCAATGTGTTACACGGAACTTTGGAATCGCGTTCAGGCCAGCTACTCAAATATGTAACTGGTTCAAAACTAAATTGAATATTCAATGAAATATCGACAATATTTTGATTTCGTGCACGTTAATGATTTGACGTCACTAACATATAAAAATTTATCGTTAATTAGAGATAGGGCCCAAACTCAAACTACATCATGCTTTCTATCACAGGTGCAATATTCGTACTTCTGCACGATACTACTGCAAGATACAACTGCAACCTATAGATAATTAGATTTCCTTATAAACAGCGCGAGCCGTCGATTTGTGTCGAGATGATTACGGTTATGAGGTAATTTTAACAAAGAAGAAACAATATTAATTCAAAGACTAATTATTACACACAGAAATCAATTATTTCTGTTACAGGGTCACTAAACCCATATTTTGAATATAAGTAAACACTCAAAGTTGAAATACTTTTAGCTCAAATATCGTCACTGTGATAGAAATGGGGAATTTGAAAATGCTCTAAACGTTGGTAAAACGTACAGATTGTATCAACTCTTACTGAAGGTTTCGCTTAACAATGAAAGATGATGTTTTCAATTTTCGATCCCTTTGTTCTCATACTCCTGATATTTCTAACTGTTGCGCAATGGTTTCATACCTATGACTACCGATAAAACTCTGATTTCGTGCACGTTAATGATTTGACGTCACTAACATATAAAAAATTATCTTTAATTAGAGATAGGGCCCAAGCTCAAACTACATCATGCTTTCTATCACAGGTGCAATATTCGTACTTCTGCACGATACTACTGCAAGATACAACTGCAACCTATGGATAATTGGATTTCCTTATAAACAGCGGGAGCCGTCGATTTGTGTCGAGATGATTACGGTTGAGAGATAATTTTGACAAAGAAGAAACAATATTAATTCAAAGACTAATTATTACACACAGGAATCAATTATTTCTGTTACAGGGTCACTAAACCCATATTTTGAATATAAGTAAACACTCAAAGTTGAAATACTTTTAGCTCAAATGTCGTCACTGTGAGAGAAATGGGGAATTTTGAATAGGCTCTAAACGTTGGTAAAACGTACAGATTGTATCAACTCTTACTGCATGTTTCGCTTAACAATGAAAGGTGACGTTTTCAGTTTTCGATTCCTTTGTTCTCATACTCCTGATATTTCTAAATGTTGCGCAATAGTTTCATACCTAAGACTACCGATCAAACTCTCTGTAGAAGAAGTTCCAAAAAAAAATTACGTTGACTTTTCGAGAAAAAGACGTCTAAAAATGCTCCAAATGGTAAAAATACGACGTTTTGGATTTTCAATCTCGTTTTTCGACTACTCATGACATTTAGAGAAATTGTACAATGGTTTCACACAATACACCACCCATTAGACTCTCGACTGAGAAAGTTTTAAAAAAATCGTAGGCGGCGTTTCCGAGAAACATGCGTTTAAAATTGCTCGAAATCGTAAAAAACCTTACTTTTCAAAGTCCTATAACTTTTTCAATTTATGATAGAAACTTGTCGCTGTGGTACCATCTTGTAGATATTTTACGTGGCTATCAAATGACGTTGTACTTTAACTACTCAGTAAACAGCCAATTAAAACATCGCATTTTCCGCACAAACACCCATTTTTTAGAATTTTGTCAAAGTTTGGATACTTTTCTTGACTACTTCCGGTGATTAGAGGATTTTCATTCATAGACTAAGGACTGGAGACGACTCTTGACTTCATATGCCTGAAGTTTCAGAAAAATCGTAGGTGCCGTTTTAAAAAAATAAGAACTCTACGATTTGACCAAAATGCGTAAAAAAGTGAAAAATCAAAGTTAAAATTTCAGAACAAAACCTATATTGTTGGAATCGGATTAATGTCAGCTATCCAAAAATATAAGTCATATTTAAAAATTCCTAAAAATAACAATTTTAGAAAATTTTGAAAATTTTCCATTTTTCACCAAAAAAATGAGAGCGACAAAGTTTCTAAACTCGATGTTTTTGAACTGCCATCTACTCAGAAATGTTTTCAGCTATCCAAAAATGTAAATATCGGAAAAGTCCGATGAGAATTAGAAGAATTATGGCCGATTTTCAATTTGAGTGCACGTTAAAGATTTGACGCGTTTCCGCTATGCGCACAAATTTGGTTTTACATTTAAGCACTAACCACCACCCAGTTTCCCGACAGAAAATCAAATTTCAGACCTCTATCTCTTATAGTTGCTGAGAAATAGGCAAAGTGGAAAAAAAAAAAAATAATAAATAATAACTAGACTTGCTTGCAAGGCTGAAGGCTTTCACCTTACCCAAGGCAGCACAAAATGCCCACCACTCACCCCTTAAAACACACACACACACACACACTTAAACAACTCAGATATTGACACTTTCTGTGCATGCGCATTACGATAGAAGGAAAGTGAAAAATATAGTTGAACAATTTACAACATTATGAACTTGGATCGGTAGAATCCTACAGACGCCAGAAACCTAAATACACAATCAAAAACGCAAAAATTCTCAAAAAAATTACAATTTTAGTACATTTTCAAATTTTCAGGAAAAAAAGAGAACTGCGTGGTATTGCAATTCGACCTATATCGCATCCGCAATATCCCCAGCTCTACAAAAATATAACTTTTTCGAAAATCGGTTGGGAATTGAGATTATTAGGACCTATTTTCATTTATGCACGTTAAAGATTTACTTCACTTCAGGCCTGTTCAGAACTTTCGCAATAGTTCTAAGTACTTACTGCTTAAAACATAGTAAAAATCATTATTCAGAACTCTATCTGCTTTAGTTTCAGAGATCTACACGAGAATAAAAATAAACAGTTTTTCGAATGGGACAAAAAAAAATACCTTAAGTATCAGGTAATAACCAAAACCCCAAATCGCACCTTTCAACATTAATTTTTCAACATTGTAATTGAGGGGTACTTTATTTATACATGGCTTCAACAGAGAGCTTCATTTTCACTGGTATCAAATGATGACGTCATGTAAATATAAAACCTGAGATATTAATTTCATGAGTAACTGTTAATGACTAAAATGAAATATTTTCATTCTAGAAGCACCAATACCAGATATTGGTTACCATTCAAACACCCCTTTGTTCAAATATTGCCAGTTTTAAGAAAAAAGCTCTCTATATATGCTTTATACGTATGCAAAACGTTCCATTTATAACCAATTCGGACTTTTGTCGATGTCACATCAATGTGTTACACGGGACTATGGAATCGCGTTTTCATATCAGCTACTCAAATATGTAACTGGTTCAAAAATTGATTGAATATTCAATGAAATATCGTCAATTTTCTGATTTCGTGCACGTTAATGATTTGACGTCACTAACATATAAAAATTTATCTTTAATTAGAGATAGGGCCCAAGCTCAAACTACATCATGCTTTCTATCACAGGTGCAATATTCGTACTTCTGCACGATACTACTGCAAGATACAACTGCAACCTATAGATAATTAGATTTCCTTATAAACAGCGCGAGCCGTCGATTTGTGTCGAGATGATTACGGTTGAGAGGTAATTTTGACAAAGAAGAAACAATATTAATTCAAAGACTAATTATTACACACAGAAATCAATTATTTCTGTTACAGGGTCACTAAACCCATATTTTGAATATAAGTAAACACTCAAAGTTGAAATACTTTTAGCTTAAATATCGTCACTGTGATAGAAATGGGGAGTTATGAATATGCTCTAAACGTTGGTAAAACGTACAGGTTGTATCAACTCTTACTGCATGTTTCGCTTAACAATGAAAGATGATGTTTTCAATTTTCGATCCCTTTGTTCTCATACTCCTGATATTTCTAACTGTTGCGCAATGGTTTCATACCTAAGACTACCGATAAAACTCTGATTTAGTGCACGTTAATGATTTGACGTCACTAACATATAAAAATTTATCTTTAATTAGAGATAGGGCCCCAGCTCAAACTACATCATGCTTTCTATCACAGGTGCAATATTCGTACTTCTGCACGATACTACTGCAAGATACAACTGCAACCTATAGATAATTGGATTTCCTTATAAACAGCGGGAGCCATCGATTTGTGTCGAGATGATTACGGTTGAGAGATAATTTTGACAAAGAAGAAACAATATTAATTCAAAGACTAATTATTACACAAAGAAATCAATTATTTCTGTTACAGGGTCACTAAACCCATATTTTGAATATCAGTAAACACTCAACGTTGAAATACTTTTAGCTCAAATATCGTCACTGTGATAGAAATGGGGAATTTTGAATATGCTCTAAACGTTGGTAAAACGTACAGATTGTATCAACTCTTACTGCATGTTTCGCTTAACAATGAAAGATGATGTTTTCAATTTTCGATCCCTTTGTTCTCATACTCCTGATATTTCTAACTGTTGCGCAATGGTTTCATACCTAAGACTACCGATAAAACTCTGATTTAGTGCACGTTAATGATTTGACGTCACTAACATATAAAAATTTATCTTTAATTAGAGATAGGGCCCCAGCTCAAACTACATCATGCTTTCTATCACAGGTGCAATATTCGTACTTCTGCACGATACTACTGCAAGATACAACTGCAACCTATAGATAATTGGATTTCCTTATAAACAGCGGGAGCCATCGATTTGTGTCGAGATGATTACGGTTGAGAGGTAATTTTGACAAAGAAGAAACAATATTAATTCAAAGACTAATTATTACACAAAGAAATCAATTATTTCTGTTACAGGGTCACTAAACCCATATTTTGAATATCAGTAAACACTCAACGTTGAAATACTTTTAGCTCAAATATCGTCACTGTGATAGAAATGGGGAATTTTGAATATGCTCTAAACGTTGGTAAAACGTACAGATTGTATCAACTCTTACTGCATGTTTCGCTTAACAATGAAAGATGATGTTTTCAATTTTCGATCCCTTTGTTCTCATACTCCTGATATTTCTAACTGTTGCGCAATGGTTTCATACCTAAGACTACCGATAAAACTCTGATTTCGTGCACGTTAATGATTTGACGTCACTAGCATATAAAAAATTATCTTTAATTAGAGATAGGGCCCAAGCTCAAACTACATCATGCTTTCTATCACAGGTGCAATATTCGTACTTCTGCACGATACTACTGCAAGATACAACTGCAACCTTCTGATAATTGGATTTCCTTATAAACAGCGAGAGCCGTCGATTTGTGTCGAGATGATTACGGTTATGAGGTGATTTTGACAAAGAAGAAACGATATTAATTCAAAGACTAATTATTACACACAGGAATCAATTATTTCTGTTACAGGGTCACTAAACCCATATTTTGAATATAAGTAAACACTCAGAGTTGAAATATTTTTAGCTCAAATATCGTCACTGTGACAGAAATGGGGAATTTTGAATATGCTCTAAACGTTGGTAAAACGTACAGATTGTATCAACTCTTACTGCATGTTTCGCTTAACAATGAAAGGTGACGTTTTCAGTTTTCGATCCCTTTGTTCTCATACTCCTGATATTTCTAAATGTTGCGCAATAGTTTCATACCTAAGACTACCGATAAAACTCTCTGTAGAAGAAGTTCTCAAAAACAATTACGTTGATTTTTCGAGAAAATGACGTCTAAAAATGCTCCAAATGGTAAAAAAACGACGTTTTGGATTTTCAATCTCGTTTTTCGACTACTCATGACATTTAGAGAAATTGTACAATGGTTTCACACAATACACCACCTATAAGACTCTCGAATGAGAAAGTTTAAAAAAAATCGTAGGCGGCGTTTCCGAGAAATTCGCGTCTTAATTTGATCGAAATAGCAAAATACCTTACTTTTCAAACTCAGATAACTTTTTTATTTTTTGATAGAAACTTGTCGCTATAGTACCATCTTGTAGATAATTCACGTGGCTATCCAACGATATAACACTTTAACTACTCTGTAATCAACCAAGTGATACATCGCATTTTACCCATCGGTACCCATTTTTCAGAATTTTGTCAAACTTTGGATACTTTTCTTGACCACTTCCGGTGATTAGAGGATTTTTATTTATAGTTCATGGACTGGTTTGGACCTTCGACTTCATATACCTGAAGTTTCAGAAAAATCGTTGGAGCCGTTTTAAAAAAATAAGAACTCTACGATTTGACCAAAATGCGAAAAAAAGTGAAAAATCAAAGTTAACATTTCAGGATATAACTTATATTTTTGGAATCGGATTGATGTCAGCTATCCAAAAATATAAGTCATAATTCAAAATTCCAAAAAATAAAAATTTTGGAAATTTTTGAAAATTTTCCAATTTTCACCAAAAAAATGAAAGCGATAAAGTTTCCAAATTTGACGTTTGTGAACTGCTACCTTCTTAGAAATGTTTTAAGCTATCCAAAAATGTAAATATCAGAGAAATCGGTTAACAATTACCAAAATTACGGCCGATTTTCATATTTCGTGCACGTTAAAGATTTAACGCATTTCCGCTATGCGCACTTATTTCGTTTTACATTTAAGCACTAACTACCACCCAGTTTCCCGAGAGAAAACTAAATTTCACACCTCTATCTCTTATAGTTGCTGAGAAATAGGCAAAGTGGAAAAAAAAAAGAATAATAATAATCTTAGTAATAACAATAGTCTTTCACCATTGAAAAATGGTGAAAGCCTAATAATCTTAGTAATAACAATAGCCTTTCACCATTGAAAAATGGTGAAAGCCTAATAATAAGAATAATAATTTTAACAAAAACAATAGTGTTTCACACAAGCTTCGCAGTGTGAAACCCTAATAAACTAGATCTGCTACTGTCCCATGCAGATATGAAAGCTTTCATATTCATCGTCACGTGTCATCGATTATATCAAGTATCTCAAATGAAAGGATAAGAATAACAAACTATCAAAATTGGTCAAAAACTCGCGAAGTTACAAGTCTAAATATAGTATGAGACATTGCATAATCTGAAAACTAAAGGGAAATAACTGATACTTGTGTTGCTGTAATCGGGATGACTTCCCACTTCAAAACTTTCAGAAAAATGAAATGAAAATGGTAAGAAAACATAGAAAAATTAAATGAGATAACTTTGAACAAAACTAAAAAAAAATTTGAATCAGGTTGATCCCAATTGTTTGAATATTTACATTAAATATGTAAATTTGGAAAATTATAAAGACATAATTATCAAAATCGGTCAAAACTCACAAAGTTACAAATTTAAATGTAGTGAGAAACATTGCACCCGGGCAAAAAAATAATCTTTAAACTAAAGGGAAATAACCTAAACTTGTATAGCTGTAATCGGGCTTCCAAAATTAGAGATATGTTATATAATTATGGTTTCCAATATGTTTGGTTATAAGTAGGAAATGGTGACAAATTCTTAAGCATGTTTTAAACAAAGGGTCATAGACTGCAATATACAAGAATGGCACTTTGCAATAAAAAAAAAACTGGTCAAAGCAAGATTTCTATGCAGAAATGAAATAATTAATAGAACCAGAAAAACATTTATCCACTATAATAAATAAGCAACATAGAGAAAATGAAATCAAATTGAATGGGGTTTAACGTCCTACTCCTAAAATGGGCTAATGAAGACGGGCATACGCAATAAAGTGTGCAATGAGGGAAATTTTACCCGGGCAGCGGCGTTACGGCCTACGAGGTTGGACAGGCGACCATACTACTTGTCACGTACAACCAAGAAATCGAAACAACGCCAGTTGACTCAATGACAGACGTTATGATACACAGTGCACGTGCTAACCATTCAGTCACGCAACCTCCCTGAAATCGGCAAATTGCTGACCTACAGATAGAAACATTTCAACCGGGCGAAATCTTCTATTTTATTAGTTTAATTTGCACGGTACCTTTAGTTATCAACCGAATATTACAAAACTTTTAAAAATAAGCTCCCCCTGACCAGCTAAATCGTTCGCAATGAACGTTTTCCCCTTAAAATCGGCAAATTACTGACTTTAAAGTGAGAAACATTACAACCGGGCGAAATTTTCTGTTTTATCACTTTTACAGTATCTTTGATTACCAACCGATTATTACAAAACTTTAAAAATAAAAAAAAGAAAGAGAGAAATGCGGCTAAACGTCCATTCGACACAAACTAGGTCATTTCGGGACTAACATATGTTTTTTAATTTTATTTAAAAACTCCCCTTGCGCGTACTGGTCTTTAGCTGTTGAGAGGAAACCGAAGGACACGGAGAAAACCCACGAGGTTGGACACCATACTCCATGTCACGTGCAACTTGGAAATCGAAACGACGCCGGTTGACTCAATGACAGACGTTACGATACAGCGCGCGTATGCTAACCATTCAGCCTCCCTAAAATCTGGAAATTGCTGACTTATAGCAAGAAACATTTTAACCGGGCGAAATTTTCTGTTTTAACAGTTTAATTCGCACGGTATTTTAATTACCAACCGATTATTACAAAACTTTTGAAAATAAACACCAACTGACCAGCTTAATCGTATGCATGTCCATGTCACGTACAATCTCGAAATCGAAACGACGCCCGTTGACTCAATGACAGACGTTACGATACAGCGCGCACATGCTAACCATTCAGCCATTCAGCCTCCCTTAAAAATAAGCTCCCCCTGACCAGCTTAATTGTTCGCAATAAACATTTGCCCTCTAAAATCGGCAAATTGATGACTTTAAAGTGAGAAACATTACAACCGGGCGAAATTTTATGTTTTATCACTTTTACAGTACCTTTGATAACCAACCGATTATTACAAAACTTTAAAAATAAAAGAGAAAGAGAGAAATGCGGCTCAACGTCCATTCGACACAAACTAGGTCATTTCGGGACTAACATATGTTTTTTAATTTTATTTATAAACTTCCCTTGCGCGTACGGGTCTTTAGCCGTGGGAGGAAACCGAAGGACACGGAGAAAACCCACGAGGTTGGACACCATACTCCATGTCACGTGCAACTTGGAAATCGAAACGACACCGGTTGACTCAATGACAGACGTTACGATACAGCGCGCGTATGCTAACCATTCAGCCTCCCTAAAATCTGGAAATTGCTGACTTATAGCAAGAAACATTTTAACCGGGCGAAATTTTCTGTTTTAACAGTTTAATTCGCACGGTATTTTAATTATCAACCGATTATTACAAAACTTTTGAAAATAAGCCCCAACTGACTAGCTTAATCGTATGCAATAAACGTTTGGCCTGAATTGAAAGTTCTGCAACGAGAAAGTTCATCTCGATTTTCCGGCGTGGTTCCCCTTGTCAGTGAGCAGAACGGAGGGCCTGACAAGGACAGCTGTCTAGTCGTTCGGATGGGACGAAAAACCAAGGTCCCGTGTACACATTGGAGTGCACGTAAAATATCCCTAAGCAGTTGGAATTCGATACTGTTGAATAAACTCTATACGATGACTAAATGCGTAGATTGTAGTCACCCACACTGCATGTTTCGCTTAACAATGAAAGGGTGCCGTTTTCAATGTTTGATCCTTTTGTTCTTCTACTCCTGATATGTTGGACTATTGATCGATGGTTTCATATAAAAGACTACCAATAAGACTCTTTGTAGAAGAAGTTCCCAAAAAATAGTATGTTGACTTTACGAGAAAGACCTCTAAACATGCTCCAAATTGTAAAAAACTAGACCTGCATAGCAGTGCTGAATCGGCTTTCAGGGTCCTTCATATCATTGCCATGCGTTTAAATGTACATTTATACTCTAAACGACCGATAGGACTCGAAAAAAATAGACTCGAAAAAAAGAGAGGAAAATGCTACATTTTCGGCATCTCATAATCTATTGCGTACCATTGAATTTGTATCATTCTGATATAATATCAAAGTAAATTATCCGCGCTATTTAACGACACTCTATTTTTTTCGATTCGGTGAAATCTGCCCGTAGAATTCACGTTTTTTTGCAAAGTCTACATTTATTTTTGCTTATTTATGGGTTTATTCAAAATATCGGATCATTTTCGACTATTCCCGGTTTACAGATCATTGTTGAGATAATTTTAGCAAGTTGTCTGGATACTTAACTTCAAGTACTAGAAGTTTCAGAAACATCCATTATGTAATATAAATCAAAAGAAAAATTAGTAAATAATTAGTGGCCTGATTCCATCCCACTTAGCACTAGTTATCTCCATTACACCAATATTATAACTGTAGTTTAAAATACAACAATCTGTCTAATTTGTTCAAAGATTGTGGAACTTTTTGGATCAATTATACTATATAGAGGCTTTTTAATTTCGATTCACGCACTAGACCACAATTAGGATTCTAAGTAACAGAAGTGTAAGAAAAGAAATAAGACTACTTTTCGAGATTAAATCGTCTGAATAGGTTCAAAAAGGAAAATACTAGATATTCAGCGTCCCGTAATATTTTGCCTGTTCTGCGAATTCTTACCATATGACTGTCAAAGGATCGTCCATTGTTTGGGCTATTCCAATGACATTTAATTTTTGGGGGATTCGGTGAAATCTGGCATAGTAATCTCTTAATTTCGCAAACTGGCCTTTTTTATATGACTTTTTACGTTCGACTATTTTCCAGATTTTAAATCATTGTCCGGATAGCTTTAACAAGTTGTGTAGATATTTAACATCCTGTACCAGAAATATGAGAAACATTAATTGAGCAGATTTCGAAAAATAATAAATAAAAGAGAATTTTTAATTATTTAACGATTTTTTTCATAGATTGAGGTCATTTTTGGACCACCTATAATGTTGCAATGCTTTTATTATTGGATGCATACTCTAGGCACCCGGTAGGGCTATGAGTAAAAAAGTTGAAGAAAAATCGTAGGCGTTGTTTTCGAGAAAAAGGCGTCTCAAAATGCTCGAAAACGGAAAACACTTCTGTTTTCCATCATGGAGAAATAGGCTCCCACGATAAGTATAGGATATTAACCTACCCGAGGTTGATATGATAGAGAACACGCGGGCGCAGCCCAAGTGTTCTCTATCATATCAATCCGAGGGAGAGTAGGTTTATATCTGACATATACAACGTTCACCCTTAAATTTAATGGACTCTTCTAAAAAAGGCAACAGTGATTGGTTAATTGCTCGACAGCGTGTGACGTGTTTGTTTATACAATCGCCATTTTGTAGTAATTGAACTGAAGAAAGCTAAAACAAAATGGATAGTAAAACGAAGTCAGACGAATAATCAATCCTTTTTAGTCATCATATTGACGATAGAATAGATGTGAATGCAACTATGATGAGGATCTATTCAAAGTCTGAAGAAAATATGGATCAAAAGGCAATCTTTTCCGATAATTCTGACCATGAACCGTGACTGAAGGTTACTTTTCGGTATGTTCAGAGAAAGATTTGACCGACTGTTTTGAGTGGATTGTAGCCGTGGCCAAAAATACTGTACAAAGGAACTCTTGGGTGATAAATACTTTCACGTCTTGGGATGTGTGGAGAAATGATTTGGGCAGAAAGAAAATTCTGAAAGATATCTTAGACATGGACTGGAGTGTGGATAACCGATTTAAATAAGCCGATAAGTACGCCGTCTATTTAGGTCCTGAATGCTACAAACTGTACCAAAACATTTTTTTTATTGTCAAAAGAATAAAATTTTATTTCTGTGTTCTTTGTATTATTTCGATCATCTACGTCAAGCGCGGTTGATATGAGCCGAATATATCGACCTGTAATGACGTCATCAGCGGTTGATATGAAATATCAACCTCTCAGGACGTCATCAGCGGTTGATATGAACCGAATATATCAACCTCTGATGACGTCACGAGAGGTTGTTATAAGATATAACTGCTATGGACATCAAAGAAAAAAACTACTACCAGTTGTATATATAATAATAACACCCGGCTGAGAAATCGCGAATTTTGCAAGAGTACCAATTCTTCACTGTATTTTCTCAAAATATCAAATATTTTTTCCACTACTTCCGGTTTTTGGATCTTTGTCGGTATAGTTTTAACAAGTTGTTTACATACTTAACTCTCTGTCCCATAAGTATCAGAAATATCTATTCAGTAGTTTTTGTAAAAAAGATAAATAAAAGAACATTTTCAATAATTTAACGATTTTTCAACTTTTTTCAAAGATTGAAACCATTTTTGGACCACTTATATTATTTCAAACCTTTTCATGTTGGATTCACGCAGCAGAACACCGATGGGACTCTGCGTTAAAAAAGATTCAGAAGAATAGTAGGAGTCGTTTTCGAGAAAATAGCGTCTAAATAGGCTCCAAAAAGGGAAAATACTCGATTTTCGACGTACCGTTATTTATTTTCTAACCATCGAAATCGTACCATTGAGATGCCATATAATAGGCCTTTAATGGGGCTATCCAAAGACACTTTACTTCTTTTGGTCCGGTAATATCTGTCGGTGAAATCAAGCTTTTCGGAAGAGCGCCTATTTTGAAACCTTTTTTTTCATTTTTTTAATACTTCCTATACGGAGATTATTTTCAGGATAGTTTTAATAACCAGTTTCGGCAATTATATAGCCGCAAGGCTCTGTAATAATATATTACATTATCTGATCAGATAAAATGCCCCTGAGAAATCCTATGTTTAAAAGTGCCAAAAATGCAAAAATGTCAATATATTGAAAATTAAATTTCAATAACTGAATACATATTATACATTATTTGAATCGACATTAGATGAGCTATCTAAATATAAAAACATTTTTTGAAAATCTGTAAAAAAAAAAAAAAAATTAATAGAGCTTTTTTCAAAATTTCACGATTTTTCGACTTTTTTCGATTTTCAGTTCGGTATTTGACCTATTACAAATATTTCAAAGTCTTGATGGAATGTTTGATACACAAGACTACCGAAAGGTCTCTAGATAGAGACAGTTTAAGAAAAATCGCTGGAGCAGTTTTCGAAATAAAGGCGTCCAAAAACGCTCCAAATCAGAAAATACTTGATTTCCAGAGTGTCATATTTTGCTGCTTGGTCATAGTATCCGTATAAATTGGGCCTCATACGACAGTCCATTCCCCGAGCCACTCAACGAAAGCTTAATTCGTTTAATCCATTGATATTGGACGGAGAAATCGAGCTTTTCCCCCAAACACCCATTTGTTGCGTTTTTTTCGAAATATCGGGCATTATTTCCACTACTTCCGGTTTAAGGATCGTTGTTGAAATTGCTTTATAAAAAGGTCTGACTATATAGCTTTATGTACCAGAGCTTACAGAAATATCGGATTATTCTTTCCCAAAAATATAAGGGTTCGAAAAATGGCAGAAAATTCGAAAAAAGTCAAAAAATAAAGGGCAATAACTCGGAATGAAACTTGTATTTCTGGAATCGGATGGTCTTCAGGTATCCAAAAATGTAGGTGAAATTTGAACATTTTGAAAAATAACAAAAATGTCTCTTTTGTCTCTTTTTTTCAGTTTTCGAACGCTAGAAGTCAGAGACGAAGTTTCAAAATTTCGAAATTTTCAACTGCTATCGTCCGAGAAAAGACTCAGGGTTTCCGAAAATGTTATTTGTATGAAAATAGGTACAGAATTGACGAATCTACGGCCGTTTTTTAATTTTTTGGTACCACATGAAATTCTGTCACTTCCGGTCTGCGCAGAAGTTTCAAAAGTGATTTAATGAGTAGCCACCACCTAGTTTCCCGATAGAATATTTGGTTCCAGATCGATATCTGTTTTCGATCATGGAGAAATAGGCCCCGGGGATAAATAATAATAATAATAACTAGATCTGCTACTGTCCCATGCAGATATGAAAGCTTTCATATTCATCGTCACGTGTCATTGATTGTATCAAGTAACCTAAATAAAAGGATACGAAGAAAAAATTATTAAAATTGGTCAAAAACTCGCGAAGTTACAAGTCTAAATATAGTATGAAACATTGCACCCAGGCATAACAATAATCTGAAAACTAAAGGGAAATAACTGAAACTTGTATTACTGTAATGAGACGGATGAGAAAATGAAATGAAAATGGCGGGAAAAAAAAAATTAAAAATGGCAGGTTGGACAGGCGACCTTACTCCTTGTCACGTACAACCGGGCATTCGAAAACACGCTAGTTTACTCAATGACAGGCGCGCGTGCTTACCATTCAGCCACTCAACCCCCCTTTGAAATCAGACACGTGCAATATGTCATATAGGAAGAATAAGAAGTCGCTCACAACAAAATGGTAAATTAATGAGTTTAGGTCAAAAGGTTGAGCTACTGTTTTAGAGTACTTAATAGTTTTAAAGAGACACGTTAAGGGTTGTTCATAGTTAAATGAAAGTTTAATTTTAAATAAGACCAATAAAATTAGGATTTAATAATGCCAGACTAATATTTCCAATATGTTTGGTTATAAGTAGGAAATCGTGACGACTTCTTAAGCATGTTTTAAACAAAGGATCATGTTTGTTTAAACAAGAATGGCACTCTGCAATAAAAAAAACTGGCCAAAGCAAGATTTCTATGCAGAAATTAAATAATTGCTAGAACCAGAAAAATATTTATCCACTATAATAAATAAGCAACATAGAGAAAATGAAATGAAATTGAATGGGGATTAACGTCCGACTGTTCTGCTCCTAAAATGGGCTAATGAAGACGGGCATATGCCATAATGTGTGCAATGAGGGAAATTTTACCCGGGCAGCGGCGGTTACGGCCTACGAGGTTGGACAGGCAACCATACTCCTTGTCACGTACAACCAAAAAATCGAAACAACGGCAGTTGACTCAATGACAGACGTTATGATACAGAGCGCACGTGCTAACCATTCAGCCACGCAACCTCCCTAAAATCGGCAAATTGCTGACCTACAGCGAGAAACATTTCAACCGGGCCAAATTTTCTATTGTAACAGTTTAATTTGCACGGTACCTTTAGTTATCAACCGAATATTACAAAACTTTTAAAAATAAGCTCCCCCCTGACCAGCTTAAGCGTTCGCAATAAACGTTTGCCACTTAAAATCGGGAAATTGCTGACTTTAAAGTGAGAAACATTACAACCGGGCGAAATTTTCTGTTTTATGACTTTTACAGTACCTTTGATTACCAACCGATTATTTTCTGTTTTATCACTTTTACAGTACCTTTGATTACCAACCGATTATTACAAAACTTTAAAAATAAAAGAGAAAGAGAGAAATGCGGCCTAATGTCCATTCGACACAAACTAGGTCATTTCGGGACTAACATATGTTTTTTAATTTTATTTAAAAACTCCCCCTGCGCTTACAGGTCTTTAGCCGTTGGGAGGAAACCGAAGAACACGGAGAAAACCCACAAGGTTGGACATCATACTTCATGTCACGTGCAACCTGGAGATCGAAACAACGCCCGTTGACTCAATGACAGACGTTACGATACAGTGCGCACATGCTAACCATTCAGCCATTCAGCCTCCCTGAATTCAGAAAATTGCTGACTTATAGCAAGAAACATTTCAACCGGGCGAAATTTTCTGTTTTAACAGTTTAATGTGCACGGTACTTTAATTACCAACCGATTATTACAAAACTTTTGAAAATAAGCTCCAACTGACCAGCTTAATCGTATGCAATAAACGTTTTCGCCTGAATTGAAAGTTCTGCACGGAGAAAGTTCATCTCGATTTCCCGGCGTGGTTCCCCTTGTCAGTGAGGCAGAACGGAGGGCCTGACAAGCACAGCTGTCTAGTCATTCGGATGGGACGAAAAACCAAGGTCCCGTGTACACATTGGAGTGCACGTAAAATATCCCTAAGCAGTTGGAATTCGATACTGTTGAATAAGCTCTATACGATGACTAAATGTGTAGATTGTAGTCACCCACACTGCATGTTTCGCTTAACAATGAAAGGGTGCCGTTTTCAATGTTCGATCCTTTTGTTCTTCTACTCCTGATATGTTGGACTGTTGATCGATGGTTTCATATAAAAGACTACCAATAAGACTCTTTGTACAAGAAGTTCCCAAAAAATATTATGTTGACTTTACGAGAAAGACCTCTAAACATGCTCCAAATTGTAAAAATACGACTTTTTGGGTTTTCAATCTCTTTTTTTCGGCTATCCCTGATATTTAGAAAAAATAATACAATGATTTCACACAACAGGCTAGCTATTAGACTCTCTATTGACAAAAGTTTCACCGCCCTCCCTTCATTATAACCGAAGTTATCGTGCCCTAAAGAATCAACAAATTAGCTTGTTTATCTCTGCTTACCCTAAGCAGAAAATGCTCATCTTTGAACTCAATCATAACATTGACCTAGTGAACGTCTACACCAAGTTTGAACATTCTAGCTTAATTAGAAGGAGAGTAATTGTGTTCCAAAGTCCCGACCCTTCAAATTGCTTCTATTTTTCATTTTCAATTCAAAATGGTGACCATCACGTGACCGAAATCAAAATTCTATTCGCGACATTTTTTAGGCCTTCCTACAAGGATTCAGAAAATATAACTCCCGAGTCTGTAAGTAAAATAGCAAAAAAGCCTTATTGATTTTTCACTTTTAAATATGGCGGCACTTCCGGTTCGATCGACAAACTCCATATTTTGTGTACAAATCAGTAATTACTTATCTAGTATCCAAAAAAAAAATCAGGTCATTCTGACCTATATTTCGATGATTTTTTTGAAAATTTTGATCCTTAATTTCGTCAAGGGGAGATAATTTAGAAAATTTCTAATTATATTTTTGGAGTCACATCGGTAGGATCTACTTAGATACTAAATTTCATGAAAATCGTACAGCTATTAAAGAAGTTGTCAAATTGGTCTAATCTTCCGGTTCGAAATCACAGCGACGAATTTTCGAAATTCGAAAATGTGAAACTGCAGATGAAAATGGTTTTTTTTAAAGGTATTCAAAGAAAAAAGAATTAGTAAAATCGGTCAAAAAATAACAAAGTTACGACTATGCATTGTCATTTTTTTCGTTCGTAAAATTCGGTGATTTCGGATTCGTAAAACGTTTCGAAAATATATTTAATCAAGGTTCGCACCCCATTTTTGGGGGGGTAGGTCAAAATTTCAGAAAGATCCTATGGATAGATTCTGAGAAATCCGATTTGCAGAAAACACACAAAAAAAAAAATAATAATAATAATAACTTTAACAGAAACAATAAGCTTTCATATGTAATATGAAAGCTTAATAATTTTAGTAAAAACAATAGTCTTTCAGACGAAAGTCTGAAAGCCTAATAACTAGACCTGCATAGCAGTGCTGAATCGGCTTTCAGGGTCCTTTATATCATTGCCATGCCTTTAAATGTACATTTATACTCTAAACGACCGATAGAACTCGGGCTAACAGAAGTTTAAGAAGAGAAATAGAAGTAGTTTTCGAGATAAACGAGTCTGAATAGGCTCCAAAAATAGAAGAAAATGCTACATTTTCGGCATCTCATAATCTATTGCCTACCATTGCATTTGTATCATTCTGATATCATATAAAAGTAAATTATCCGCGCTATTTAACGACACTCTATTTGTTTCGATTGGGTGAAATCTGCCGTAGAATTCACGTTTTTTTGCAAAGTCTACATTTATTTTACTTATTTATAGGTTTATTCAAAATATCGGATCATTTTTGGACTATTCCCGGTTTACAGATCATTGTTGAGATAATTTTAGCAAGTTGTCTGGATACTTAACTTCAAGTACTAGAATTTTCAGAAACATCCATTATGTAATATAAATCAAAAGGAAAATTAGTAAATAATTAATGGCCCGATTCCATCCCACTTAGCACTAGTTATCTCCCTTACATCAATATTATAACTGTAGTTTAAAATACAACAATTTTTCTAATTTGTTCAAAGATTGTGGACCTTTTTGGATCAATTATACTATTTCGATTCACGCACTAGACCACAATTAGGATTCTAAGTAACAGAAGTGTAAGAAAAGAAATAAGACTACTTTTCGAGATAAAATCGTCTGAATAGCCTGAGAAATCGCAAATTTTGCAAGAGTACCAATTCTTCACTGTATTTTCTCAAAATATCAAATATTTTTTCCACTACTTCCGGTTTTGGGATCTTTGTCGGTATTTTTTTTAACAAGTTGTTTACATACTTAACTTTCTTTCCCATAAGTGTCAGAAATATCTATTCAGTAGTTTTTGTAAAAAAGATAAATAAAAGAACATTTTCAATAATTTAACGATTTTTCAACTTTTTTCAAAGATTGAGGCCATTTTTGGACCACTTATATTATTTCAAACCTTTTCATGTTGGATTCACGCAACAGACCACCGATAGGACTCTGCGTTAAAAAAGATTCAGAAGAATCGTAGGGGTCGTTTTCGAGAAAATAGCGTCTAAAAAGGCTCCAAAAAGGGAAAATACTAGGTTTTCGACGTACCGTTATTTATTTTCTAACCATCGAAATCGTACCATTGAGATGCCATATAATAGTCCTTTAATGGGGCTATCCAAAGACATTTTACTTCTTTTGGTCCGGTAATATCTGTCGGCGAAATCAAGCTTTTCGGAAGAGCGCCTATTTTCAAACCTTTTTTTTTTCATTTTTTTAATACTTCCGGTATGGGGATTATTTTCAGGATAGTTTTAATAACCGGGTTCGGCAATTATATAGCCGCAAGGCTCTGTAATAATATATTACATTATCTGATCAGATAAAATGCCCCTGAGAAATCCTATGTTTAAAAGTGCCAAAAATGCAAAAATGTCAATATATTGAAAATTAAATTTCAATAACTGAATACATATTATACATTATTGGAATCGGCATTAGATGAGCTATCTAAATATAAAAACATTTTTTGAAAATCTGTAAAAAAAATAAATTTATAGAGCTTTTTTCAAAATTTCACGATTTTTCGACTTTTTTCGATTTTCAGTTCGGTATTTGACCTATTACAAATATTTCAAAGTCTTAACGGAATGTTTGATATACAAGACTACCGAAAGGTCTCTAGATAGAGACAGTTTAAGAAAAATCGCCTGAGCAGTTTTCGAAATAAAGGCGCCCAAAAACGCTCCAAATCAGAAAATACTTGATTTCCAGAGTGTCATATTTTGCTGCTTGGTCATAGTATCCGTATAAATTGGGCATCATACGACAGTCCATTCCCCGAGCCACTCAACGAAAGCTTAATTCGTTTAATCCATTGATATTGGACGGAGAAATCGGGTTTTTCCCCCAAACACCCATTTTTTACGTTTTTTTCGAAATATCGGGCATTATTTCCACTACTTCCGGTTTACGGATCGTTGTTGAAATTGCTTTATAAAAAGGTCTGACTATATAGCTTTATGTACCAGAGCCTACAGAAATATCGGATTATTCTTTCCAAAAAATATAAGGGTTCGAAAAATGGCAGAAAATTCGAAAAAAATCGAAAAATAAAGGGCAATAACTCGGAATGAAACTTGTATTTTTGGAATTGGATGGTCTTCAGGTATCCAAAAATGTAGGTGAAATTTGAAAATTTTGAAAAATAACAAAAATGTCTCTTTTGTCTCTTTTTTTCAGTTTTCGAACGCTAGAAGTCAGCGACGAAGTTTCAAAATTTCGAAATTTTCAACTGCTATCGTCCGAGAAAAGACTCAGGGTTTCCGAAAATGTCATTTGTATGAAAATAGGTACAGAATTGACGAATCTACGGCCGTTTTTTAATTTTTTAGTACCGCACGAAATTCTGTCACTTCCGGTCTGCGCAGAAGTTTCAAAAGTGATTTAATGAGTAGCCACCACCTAGTTTCCAGATAGAATATTTGGTTCCAGATCGATATCTGTTTTCGATCATGGAGAAATAGGCTCCGGGGATAAATAATAATAATAACTAGACCTGCAGACCTGCAGTGCTGAATCGGCTTTCAGGAATCAGACAGGAAGTGCGTCATACAATAGCCGATCCATCGAGCTACCAAACGATACTGTAGTTGTTTTGATTCAGTGACACCCTCTATCAGATTTGTAAAAGTAATATTTGCTTGCAAATAAATACACCGGTCAAAATTGTAAAATCTGGCAAAATTACTTCACTTCCGTTGCCAAAAGAAATCATTATCGATAACAAATAAGTTGAGAATTCGCAATTGAGAATTGTTTTATACATATCAGGCAATAAAATAATAAACTTAGAACCCATAAACTGAAATTAAAAAGGTAAAAAAGTTAAAAAGTGATCCTTAGAAAATTGGTTATTCCTCGACAAGGGAATATGCTAGAAGCAATTTTTTGATATCAGTATGATTATATTGATCCAATCTAAATGGCCATTAGAATCAAACGTTATAACGTTAAACAAATAATAAATATAACTCACTTCAAAAAAAATATTTGTTTTGAATTCTAAAAATACGGTTTTTGCAAATATGACATTACTTCCGGTGATAATGGAAATATTAAATCAGATCATTGCAATCCTAAAGCGCATAAGGCATCACATGGTGAAAATTGTATGAAAATTGAATAATAATTGACACTTTTATAGACCAAAAAGCTTGAAAAGTGACTTGTAGAAAATCGTCTATTTCTCGGCAACCGTACAAGTTAGAAACTTTTTTGTGGTATCTGTATGATCGTATGGGTTCATGCTATTCGTTGATGGGATTCAAAATATCATAATTTTTAAAATATTATAAAAAAGACTCTTTTGAATAAAATATTTGTTTTTTAGGTTAAAAGTATAGTTTTTTCCAAAATGACGTTATTTCCGGTAACAGTGAAACTGTAAAATTGGCTTAACCTAGTCCAAATTGGCATTAGGCATCGAATGAAAAAAAAATATTGAAAATCGGACAATAATTTACTCTTTTATAGACAAAATAACGTGAAAAGTGATTCACGCAAAATTGCATATTTTTCGGCAATTGCTCATATTACGAACTATATTTTGCATACATTCTCCTCGTCTGGATTATTAATACGAGTTTATGAAAGTTACGAATAAATAGTTCAAAATATGAAGACGTTGAATAGGTTGTAAATAACTGATTGTTACACTTTTTTTTACATTTATTCGAAATTGCCCGAAAATGAAATTGAAATTAAAAAATCTGAGCTAACGATTTGTGCCCCTTTACAGCGCGCATCCTTTTTGCTATATCAGATTTCGAAAAAAATAATATTTGCTTTCAAAAAGTGGTACCGAACTGTCAAAATCGTAGTTTTTGTTAATATTACGCCACTTCCGTTGCTTGCAGAAAAATTTCACGGTAACAAAAAAAATTACAATTGAGACCACGGAGCATATGCATTTTGTTTTACACAAATCGAACAATAAATAATTAATCTAGGTACGAAAAACTAAATTAGCCAATGGCGACTAAAGAAAATGAGTGAGACAAAATTCTTTCTCACTTCTGCTCAAGTAGGGTGATACTTTAACTCTGAGTAAACTACCATCAAAAAATATTCATAAATAAAAAAGTTTTCTGTAAAATTGTAAAAAAAATTCAAAATATCGGAGATATTTTCGACTACTTCCGGTTTTTCGATCATTGTCGGAATAGCTTTAACAAGTTGATTAGATACTTAACTTCCCATACCAGAAATATCAGAAACATTAATTGAGTAATTTTCGAAAAAAAGATAAATAAAAGAGCATTTTCAATAATTTAATGATTTTTCAACTTTTTTCAAAGATTGAGGTCATTTTTGGACCACCTATAATATTGCAACGCTTATATTATTAGATGCACACGCTAGGCCACCGATAGGACTCTGAGTAAAAAATGTTTAAGAAAAATGGTAGGCGTCGTTTTCGAGAAAAAGGCGTCTCAGAATGCTCCAAAACGGAAAATACTTAGTTTTCAGCGTACCATAATTTATTTCCTAAAAATCAAATTCGTGTTATTTAGATGTTATACGATCGTCTATTAATGGAACTATCCAACGACACTTTAATTGTTTTGGTCCGCTAATATGTGACGGAGAATTCGATCTTTTGGCAAGAGCTCCAATTTTTTTTTTATCTTTTTTACATTTTTCTTCGTTTTTTGAACTACTTCCGGTATACGAATCATTGTCGAGTAGTTTTCTCATCCAGTTTTGGAGTTTGCATGGGAACAGGGCTCTCTAACGATATACGACACTATACGATCAAATAAAATACTTCTGAGAAATCCTATGTTCAAAAGTGTTAAAAATGTCAAAATGTCAAAATATTGAAAATTAAATTTCAATAACTGCATACATATTATACATCATTAGAATCGTAATTGGGTCAGCTTTTTAAATATATATTTTTTTTTTGAAAATCTCTTAAAATAAAAAAATAGTAGAGCATTTTCCAAAATTTCACGATTTTTGGACTTTTTTCAATTTTCAGTCCCTTTTTTGTCTTATTCCAATTATATGAAGGTCTTAATGGATGGATCCATGCTAAAGACTACCGGAAGGACCATCGATAGATAAAGTTTAAGAAAAATCGCTGGAGCAGTTTTCGAGATAAAGGCGTCTAAAAACGCTCCAAAACAAAAAATGCTTGATTTTCAGCGTGTCATATTTTACTTCTGGATCATCGTATCTGTATGAAGTCGGTATCATACGATACTCCAATTCCGATGTAAACTAACGATACCTTAATCCATTTGATCGGTTGATATGGGACGAAGAAATCACGTTTTTCCAAAAGCCCCCATTTTTTGAGTTTTTTTCAAAAAATCAGACATTATTTCGACTACTTCCGGTTTACGGATCGTTGTTGAAATTGCTTTATCCGGATGTCTGACTATATGGCTTTATGTTCCAGAGGTTTCAGAAATATCGTTTTATCCTTTCCAAAAAATATAAGGGGCATAAAATGGGCAGAAAATTCGAAAAAATTCGAAAAATAAAGGGCGATAACTCTGAATGAATCTTATATTACTGGAATCGCTTGGACCTCAGAAATCCAAAAATGTAGGTCAAATTTGCAAATTTTGCAAAATAACAAAAATTGTCTCATAAACAACGTCTTTTCAATTTTCGAACGATAGAAGTCATAGACGAATGTTCGAAATTGAAAAATGTGAGATAGCCATTATCTCGCAAAAGGTTCAGAGTTCCCGAAAATGTCATCTGTTTTAAAATGCGTAAAGAATTGACGAAACTATGGCCTATTTTCAAATATTAGACGACGTACAAAGTTCGGCCACTTCCGGTATGCGCAGAGGTTTGAAAAATAGTTTATCAAGTAGCCACCACATGTTTTCCCGATAGAAAAGTTTGTTCCAGATCGATATCTGTTTTCGATCATGGAGAAATAGGCTCCCGCGGTAAAAAATAATAATAATAATAATAACTAGACCTGCATAGCAGTGCTGAATCGGCTTTCAGGGTCCTTTATATCATTGCCATGCTTTTAAATTTACCTTTATACTCTAAACGACCGATAGGACTCGGGGTAACAGAAGTTTAAAAAGTGAAATAGAAGTAGTTTTCGAGATAAACGAGTCCGAAAAGGCTTCAAAAAAAGAGGAAAATACTACATTTTCGGCATCTCATAATCTATTGCCTAACCATCGAATTTGTATCATTCTGATATCATATAAAAGTCCAAAAAGGAAAATACTAGATCTTCAGCGTCCCGTAATATTTGTCATTGAACACGCCATCTTGAGTCGGATCACGCAAAATCTAATTTTGGAGTAAAATTTTGTTTTGAAGTCTAAAAAAATACGGTTTTTGCAAATATGACATTACTTCCGGTGATAATGGAAATGTTAAATCAGATCATTGCAATCATAAATGGCATAAGGCATCACATGGTGAAAATTTTATGTAAATCGAATAATAATTGCCACTTTTATAGACTAAAAACCTTGAAAAGTGACGTGTAGAAAATCGTCTATTTCTCGGCAACTGTACAAGTTAGAAACCATTTTTTGGTATTTATATGACCGTATGGGTTTAATCTATTTGTCGATTGGAATCAAATATCATAATTGTATAAACATTACACATCAGACTCATTTGAATAAAATATTTGTTTTGAAGTCTAAAAATACGGTTTTTGCAAATATGACATTACTTCCGGTGATAATGGAAATGTTAAATCAGATCATTGCAATCATAAATGGCATAAGGCATCACATGGTGAAAATTGTATGAAAATTGAATAATAATTGACACTTTTATAGACCAAAAAGCTTGAAAAGTGACTTGTAGAAAATCGTCTATTTCTCGGCAACCGTACAAGTTAGAAACTTTTTTGTGGTATCTGTATGATCGTATGGGTTCATGCTATTCGTTGATTGGATTCAAATATCATAATTTTAAAAATATTATAAAAGAGACTCATTTGAATAAAATATTTGTTTTTTAGGTTAAAAATACAGTTTTTGCCAAAATGACGTCATTTCCGGTAACAGTGAAACTGTAAAATTGGCTTAACCTAGTCCAAATCGGCATTAGGCATCAAATAAAAGAAAAATATTGAAAATCGGATAATAATTTACTCTTTTATAGGCAAAATAACTTGAAAAGTGATGCATGCAAAATTGCATATTTCTCGGCAACTGCTCATATTACAAACTATTTTTGGCATACAGTCTCTTCGTCTGGATTATGGCTACGAGTTTATGAAAGTTACGAATAAATAGTTCAAAATATAAAGACGTTGAATAGGTTGTAATAACTGAATTTTACCCTTTTTTTTACATTTTATTCGAAATTGCCCGAAAATGAAATTGAAATTTAAGAATCTGAGCCAAACATTTTATGCGCGTTTACAGGGCGCATACTTTTTGTTATATCAGTTTTCGAAAAAAATAATATTTGCTGTCAAAAAGTGGTACTTAACTCTCAAAATTGTAGTTTTTGTTAATATTACGCCACTTCCGTTGCGTGCAGAAAAATGTCACCGTAACAAAAAATATTACAATTGACATCACGAAGCATATGCACTTTGTTTTATACAAATCGAACAATAAATAATTAATCTAGGTACGAAAAACTAAATTAGCCAATGGCGACTAAAGAAAATTACTGAGACAAAATTCTTTCTCACTTATGCTCAAGTAGGGTGATGCTTTAACTCTGTGTAAACTACCATCAAAAAATATTCATAAATAAAAAAGTTTCCTGTAAAAATGTAAAATAAATTCAAAATATCGGACATTTTTTCGACTACTTCCGGTTTTTCGATCATTGTCGGAATTGCTTTAACAAGTTGATTAGATACTTAACTTCCTGTAGCAGAAATATCAGAAACATTCATTAAGTAATTTTTGAAAAAAAGATAAATAAAAGAGCATTTTCAATAATTTAATGATTTTTCAACTTTTTTCAAAGATTGATGTCATTTTTGAACCACCTATAATATTGCAACGCTTTTATTATTAGATGCACACGCTAGGCCACCGATAGGACTCTGAGTAAAAAATGTTTAAGAAAAATCGTAGGTGTCGTTTTCGAGAAAAAGGCGTCTCAGAATGCTCCAAAACGGAAAATACGTAGTTTTCAGCGTACCATAATTTATTTCCTAAGAATCAAATTCGTGTTATTGAGATGTTATACGATCGTCTATTAATGGAACTATCCAACGACACTTTAATTGTTTTGGTCCGCTAATATGTGACGGAGAATTCGAACTTTTGGCAAGAGCTCCAATTCTTTTTTATCTTTTTTACATTTTTCGTCGTTTTTTGAACTACTTCCGGTATACGAATCATTGTCGAGTAGTTTTCGCATCCAGTCTTGGAGTGTGCATGGGAACAGGGCTCTCTAATGATATACGACACTATACGATCAAATAAAATACTTCTGAGAAATCCTATGTTCAAAAGTATTAAAAATGTCAAAATGTCAAAATATTGAAAATTAAATTTCAATAACTGCATACATATTATACATCATTAGAATCGTAATTAGGTCAGCTTTTTAAATATATATCTTTTTTTTGAAAATCTCTTCAAATAAAAAAAAAGTAGAGCATTTTCCAAAATTTCACGATTTTTTGACTTTTTTCAATTTTCAGTCCCTTTTTTGTCTTATTCCAGTTATATGAAGGTCTTAATGGATGGATCCATGCTAAAGACTACCGGAAGGACCATCGATAGATAAAGTTTAAGAAAAATCGCTGGAGCAGTTTTCGAGATAAAGGCGTCCAAAAACGCTCCAAATCAGAAAATGCTTGATTTTCAGCGTGTCATATTTTACTTCAGGATCATAGTATCTGTATGAATTGGGTATCATACGATACTCCAATTCCGATGTAAACCAACGGTACCTTAACCCGTTTGATCGGTTGATATGGGACGACGAAATCACGTTTTTCCCAAAGCCCCCGTTTTTTGAGTTTTTTTCAAAAATTCAGACATTATTTCGACTACTTCCGGTTTACGAATCGTTGTTGAAATTGCTTTATCCGGATGTCTGGCAATATGGCTTTATGTTTCAGGGGTTTCAGAAATATCGTTTTATCCTTTCCAAAAAATATAAGGGGCATAAAATGGGCAGAAAATTCGAAAAATAAAGGGCGATAACTCTGAATGAATCTTATATTACTGGAATCGCTTGGACCTCAGAAATCCAAAAATGTAGGTCATATTTGCAAATTTTGAAAAATAAAAAAAATGGTCTCATAAACAACGTCTTTTCAATTTTCGAACGATAGAAGTCATAGACGAATGTTCGAAATTGAAAAATGTGAGATAGCCATTATCTTGCAAAAGAATCAGGGTTTCCGAAAATGTCATTTGATTAAAAATGGGTAAAGAATTGACGAAATTATGGCCGATTTTCAATATCATGACAACCTACAAAGTTCGGCCACTTCCGGTATGCGCAGAAGTTTGAAAAATAGTTTATCAAGTAGCCACCACATGTTTTCCCGATAGAAAAGTTGGTTCCAGATCGATATCTGTTTTCGATCATGGAGAAATAGGCTCCCGCGGTAAAAAATAATAATAATAATAACTAGACCTGCAAGCAGCACTGAACCGACTTTCAGGAATCATACAGGAAGTTTATTATACCATAGCCGATCCATTGAGCTACCGAACTATACTTTAGTTGTTTTGCTTCAGTGACACCCTCTATCATATGTAAAAGGTCAAAATTGTAAATTATGGCAAAATTACGTCACTTCCGGTGCCGAAAGAAATTTTTATAGGTGAAAAATAAGTCGAAAATTTGCAACATACAAAACAGAAACTTTGTTTAATACATATCGGGCAATAAATAATTAACCTATAACCCATAAACTGAAATTAAGAAGGTAAAAAAATTAAAAGTGACCCTGGGAAAATTGGCTATTATTCGACAAGGGAACATGCTAGAAGCCTTTTCTTGATATCAATATGATGGTATTGATTTAATCTTACTGCCCATTAGAGTCAGACGTTATAAAGTTAAACGAATAATAAATTTAAATCCCTTCAAAAAAATGTTTCTTTTGAAGGCTAAAAATACGTTTTTTGCAAAAATTACATTACTTCCGGTGATATTGAAAATGTTAACTTGGTTCATAGAAGTCAAAAATGGCATATGACATCAAATAGTAAAAAAATTATAAAAATCGAATAATAATTGACACTTTTATAGACCAAAAACCTTGAAAAGTGACTTTTAGAAGATCGCCTATTTCTCTGTAACCGTACAAGTTAGAAACCATTTTGTGGTATTTGTATGGTCGTATGGCTTCATTCTATTCGTTGATGGGAATCAAATATCATAATTTTAAAAATATAATAAGGCAGACTCATTTGAATAAAATATTTGTTTTTTAGGTTTAAAATACAGTTTTTGCCCAAATGACGTCATTTCCGGTCACAGTGAAAATGTAAAATTGGCTTGACCTATTCCAAATTGGCATTATGCATCAAATGGAAAAAAATATTGCAAATCGAATAATAATTCACTCCTTTATAGGCAAAATAACGTGAAAAGTGATGCATGCAAAATTGCATATTTCTCGGCAACTGTATATATTACAAACTTATTTTTGCATACATTCTCTTCGTTTGGATTATTGCTACGAGTTTATGAAAATTACAAATAAATGTTTCAAAATATGAAGACGCTGAATGAATTGTAAATAACTGAATTTTACACTTTATTTTACATTTTATTCGAAATTGCCCGAAAATGAAATTGAAATTAAAAAATCTGAGCTAAGGATTTTGTGCACCTTTGCAGGGTGCATCCTTTTGGTTATATCAGTTTTGAAAAAAAATAATATTTGCTTTCAAAAAGTGGTACCTAACTGTCAAAATTGTAGTTTTTGTTAATATTACGTCACTTCCGTTGCCGACAGAAAAATTTCACCGTAACAAAAAAAAATATAATTTGGACCACGGAGCATATGAACTTTGTTTTATACAAATCGAACAATAAATAATTTTTCTGGGTACGAAAAACTAAATTAGCCGATGGCGGCTAACGCAAATTACCGAGACAATTTTTTTTCTCATTTCTGCTCAAGTAGGATGATATTTTAACCCTGTGTAAAATACCATCAAAAAATATTCATAAATATAAAAGGTTTTCGTAAAAAAAATAATTTTTTTCAAAATATCGGACAGTTTTTCGACTACTTCCGGTTTTACGATCTTTGTCGCGATAGCTTTACGAAGTTATTTGGATACTTAACTTTCTGTACCAGAAGTGTCAGAAACATCCATTGAGTAGTTTTGGAAAAAAAGACAAATTAAAGAGCGTTTACAAAAATTTAACGATTTTTCAATTTTTTTCAAAGTTTGATGCCATTTTTGGACCACCTATATTATTTCAATGCTTTTCATTTTGGATTCACTATATAGACAACCGATAGGACTTTGAGTAAGAAAAGTTTAAGAAAAATCTGCGGTGTCGTTTTCGAGAAAAGGGCATCTCAGATTGTTAAAAAATCGGAAAATACTAGATTTTTGGCATACAATAATTTATTTCCTTACCATCGAAATCGTATTATTTAGATAACATATGATGGTCCATTAATAGGGCTATCCAACGACACTTTAGTTTTTTTGGTCCGCTATTACCTAAGGGAGAAATCAAGTTTTTCGCAAGTGCGACAATGTTTTTAACCTTTTTTTTAATTTTTTTGAATACTTCCGGTATGGTTATTATTGTCGGAATAGTTTTAATAGCCGGTTTGGGCACTAAAATAGCCACAGGGCTCTGTAATGATATATTACATTATCTGATCAGATAAAATGCCGCCGAGAAATCCTATGTTCAAAAGTGCCAAAAATGCAAAAAAATTAAAATATCGAAAATTAAATTTCAATAACTACATACATATTATACATCGTTAGAATCGTAATTAGGTCAGCTATCTGAATATGCAATCTTTTTTTGAAAATCTCTTAAAATAAAAAAATAGTAGAGCATTTTCCAAAATTTCACGATTTTTCGACTTTTTTCGATTTTCAGTCCGTTATTTCACCTATTCCAGATATTTCAAAGTCTTATTGGATGGCTTCATGCAAAATACCTCCGAAAGGACTCTCGATAGAAAAAATTTAAAAAAAAGTTGCGGTTAAGTTTTCGAGATACAGGCGTCCAAAAATGCTAAAAATCAGAAAATACTTGATTTTCAGCGTGCCATATTTTGCTGCCTGATCATAGTATCCGTATGAATGGGGTATCATATGATAGTACAATCCTCGTGCCACCCAATGGTACCTTAATTTGATTAATCCGTTGATATCGGACGGAGACATCACGTTTTCCCCGAAAACATCCATTTTTTGCATTTTTTTCAAAATATTGCACATTATTTCGACCACTTCCGGTTTAAAGATCCGTGTCGAAATTGCTTTATCAGTTGGTATTGGACTATAACTTCATGTTCCATAAGTTTCAGAAACATCATTTTGGCTGTAAAACGACACCACAGCTCACAAAATGGGTAGAAAATTCGAAAAAAATCGAAAAATAAAGGGCGGTAACTCTGAAAGAAACTTATGTTACTGGAATCGGATTGACGTCAGGTATCCGAAAATCTAGGTCAAATTTCCAAATTTTGAAAAATAACAAAAATTGTCTCGTAGGCGACGTGTTTTGAATTTTCGAACGATAGAAGTCAGCAACGAAGTTTCGAAATCGCAAAATGTGAGATTGCTATTGTCTCGGAAAAGTCTCAGGCTTTCCAAAAATGTGATTTGTTTGAATATAGGTAGAGAATTGACGAAACCACGGCCGATTTTTAATTTTTTACCAACGTTCAAAATTCGGCCACTTCCGGTCTGCGCAGAAGTTTGAAAATTGCTTTATTGGGTAGCCACCACCTAGTTTCCCGATAGAAATATGGATCGCAAATCGGTATCTCTTTTCGATCATAGAGAAATAGGCTCCAGCGGAAAAGAATAATAATAAAAAAAATAATAATTTTAGTAATCTCAATAGGCTTTCAGACGAAAGTCTGAAAGCCTAATAATAACTAGACCTGCATAGCAGTGCTGAATCGGCTTTCAGGGTCCTTTAGATCATTGCCATGCTTTTAAATTTACCTTTATACCCTAAACGACCGATAGGACTCGGGGTAACAGAAGTTTAAGAAGTGAAATAGAAGTAGTTTTCGAGATAAACGAGTTTGAAAAGGCTCCAAAAAAAGAGGAAAATACTATATTTTCGGCATCTCATAATCTATTGCCTAACCATCGAATTTGTATCATTCTGATATCATATAAAAGTCCAAAAAGGAAAATACTAGATCTTCAGCGTCCCGTAATATTTGTCATTGAACACGCCATCTTGAGTCGGATCGCGCAAAATCTAATTTTGGAGTAAAATTTTATTTTGAAGTCTAAAAATACGGTTTTTGCAAATATAACATTACTTCCGGTGATAATGGAAATGTTGAATCAGATCATTGCAATCATAAATGGCATAAGGCATCACATGGTGAAAATTGTATGAAAATTGATTAATAATTGACACTTTTATAGACCAAAAAGCTTGAAAAGTGACTTGTAGAAAATCGTCTATTTCTCGACAACCGTACAAGTTAGAAACTTTTTTGTGGTATCTGTATGATGGTATGGGTTCATGCTATTCGGTGATGGGATTCAAATATCATAATTTTAAAAATATTATAAACAAGACTCATTTGAATAAAATATTTGTTTTCTAGGTTAAAAATACAGTTTTTGCCAAAATGACGTCATTTTCGGTCACAGTGAAACTGTAAAATTGGCTTAACCTAGTCCAAATTGGCATTAGGCATCGAATGAAAAAAAATTATTGAAAATCGGATAATAATTTACTATTTTACAGGCAAAAAAACGTGAAAAGTGATGCATGCAAAATTGCATATTTCTCGGCAACTGCTCATGTTACAAACTATTTTTCGCATACATTCCCTTCGTCTGGATTATGGCTACGAGTTTATGAAAGTTACGAATAAATAGTTCAAAATATAAAGACGTTGAATGGGTTGTAATAACTGAATTTTACCCTTTTTTTTACATTTTATTCGAAATTGCCCGAAAATGAAATTGAAATTTAAGAATCCCAGCCAAACATTTTATGCGCCTTTACAGGGCGAATACTTTTTGTTATATCGGTTTTCGAAAAAAAAAATATTTGCTGTCAAAAAGTGGTACTTAACTCTCAAAATTGTAGTTTTTGTTAATTTTACGCCACTTCCGTTGCGTGCAGAAAAATGTCACCGTAACAAAAAATATTACAATTGACATTACGAATCATATGCACTTTGTTTTATACAAATCGAACAATAAATAATTAATCTAGGTACGAAAAACTAAATTAGCCAATGGCGACTAAAGAAAATTACTGAGACAAAATTCTTTCTCACTTATGCTCAAGTAGGGTGATACTTTAACTCTGTGTAAACTACCATCAAAAAATATTCATAAATAAAAAAGTTTTCTGTAAAAATGTAAAAAAAAATCAATATATCGGATATTTTTTCGACTACTTCCGGTTTTTCGATCATTGTCGGAATTGCTTTAACAAGTTGATTAGATACTTAACTTCCTGTAGCAGAAATATCAGAAACATTCATTAAGTAATTTTTGAAAAAAAGATAAATAAAAGAGCATTTTCAATAATTTAATGATTTTTCAACTTTTTTCAAAGATTGAGGTCAATTTTGGACCGCCTATAATATTGCAACGCTTTTATTATTAAATGCACACGCTAGGCCACCGATAGGACTCTGAGTAAAAAATGTTTAAGAAAAATCGTAGGCGTCGTTTTCGAGAAAAAGGCGTCTCAGAATGCTCCAAAACGGAAAATACTTAGTTTTCGGCGTACCATAATTTATTTCCTAAGAATCAAATTCGTGTTATTTAGATGTTATACGATCGTCTATTAATGGAACTATCCAAAGACACTTTAATTGTTTTGATCCGCTAATATGTGACGGAGAATTCGAACTTTTTGCAAGAGCTCCAATTTTTTTTCATCTTTTTTACATTTTTCTTTGTTTTTTGAACTACTTCCGGTATACGAATCATTGTCGAGTAGTTTTCACATCCAGTTTTGGAGTTTGCATGGGAACAGGGCTCTCTAATGATATACGACACTATACGATCAAATAAAATACTTCTGAGAAATCCTATGTTCAAAAGTGTTAAAAATGTCAAAATGTCAAAATATTGAAAATTAAATTTCAATAACTGCATACATATTATACATCATTAGAATCGTAATTAGGTCAGCTTTTTAAATATATATCTTTTTTTTGAAAATCTCTTAAAATAAAAAAATAGTAGAGCATTTTCCCAAATTTCACGATTTTTCGACTTTTTTCGATTTTAAGTCCCTTTTTTGTCTTATTCCAATTATATAATAGTCTTAATGGATGGATCCATGCTAAAGACTACCGGAAGGACCATCGATAGATAAAGTTTAAGAAAAATCGCTGGAGCAGTTTTCGAAATACAGGCGTCCAAAAACGCTCCAAATCAGAAAATACTTGATTTTCAGCGTGCCATATTTTGCTTCCTGCTCATCGTATCCGTACGAATTGGGTATCATTCAGTGGTCCAATCACCGCTAGACCAAATGATACCTTAATTTGTTTAATCCGTTGATATCGGACGGAGAAATCGTGTTTTTACCCAAGACACCAATTTTTCACGTTTTTTTCAAAATATCGCATATTATTTCGACTACTTCCGGTTTACGGATTGTTGTTGAAATTGCTTTAAACGGTGGTTTGACAATATTGCTTCATGTATCAGGAATTTGATAAACGTTGATCCGGCCGTAAAACGAAACTTAAGCTCACAAAATGTGAAGAAAATTCGAAAAAAATCGAAAAATAAAGGGCGATAACTCGGAATGAAACTTATATTCCTGGAACCAGATTGCCTTCAGGTATCCAAAAATGTAGGTCAAATTTGAAAATTTTGAAAAACAACAAAAATTGTCTCTCAAATAAAATTTTTCATTTTTCGATCGCAAGAAGTCAGCGATGAAGTTTCGAAATATCGAAATTTTCAACTGCTATCGTCCGAGAAAAGACTCAAGGTTTCCGAAAATGTCATTTGTATGAAAATAGGTACAGAATTGATGAATCTACGGCCGTTTTTTAATTTTTTGACAGAGCACGAAATTCGACCACTTCCGGTCTGCGCAGAAGTTTCAAAAATAGTTTATCAAGTAGCCAACACATGGTTTCCCTATAGAGAATTAGGTCCCAGATCGGTATCTGTTACAGGCGCTGAGAAATAGGCTCCCCCAAAAAATAAAATAATAATAATAAATAATAATAATTTTAGTAAAAACAATAGTCTTTCAGACGAAAGTCTGAAAGCCTAATAATAATTTTAGTAAAAACAATAGTCTTTCAGACGAAAGTCTGAAAGCCTAACTAGACCTGCAAGCAGCACTGAACCGGCTTTCAGGAATCATACAGGAAGTTTATTATACCATAGCCGATCCATTGAGCTACCAAACTATACTTTAGTTGTTTTGCTTCAGTGACACCCTCTATCATATCTAAAAGTAATATTTGCTGGCTAAAAGACCGGTCAAAATTGTAAATTATGGCAAAAGTATGTCACTTCCGGTGCCGAAAGAAATTTTTATAGATGAAAAATAAGTCGAAAATTCGCAACATACAAAATACAAACTTTTTTTTATAAATATCGGACAATAAATAATTAACCTATAACCCATAAACTGAAATTAAGAAGGTAAAAAACTGAAAAGTGACCCTCGGAAAATTGGTTATTATTCGACAAGGGAACATGCTAGAAGATTTTTCTTGATATCAATATGATGGTATTGATTCAGTCTTACTGCCCATTAGAGTCAGACGTTATAAAGTTAAACGAATAATGAATATAAATCCCTTCAAAAAAATGTTTGTTTTAAAGGCTAAAAATACGTTTTTTGCAAAAATTACATCACTTCCGGTGATATTGAAAATTTTAACTTGGTTCATAGAAGTCATAAATAGCATAAGGCATGAAATGGTAAATAAATTGTAAAAATCGAATAATAATTGACAGTTTTACAGACCAAAAACCTTGAAAAGTGACTTATAGAAGATCGCCTATTTCTCTGTAACCGTACAAGTTAGAAACCATTTTGTGGTATCTGTATGGTCGTATGGCTTCATTTTATTCGTTGATGGGAATCAAATATCATAATTTTAAAAATATTACAAGGCAGACTCATTTGAATAAAATATTTATTTTTTAGGTTAAAAATACAGTTTTTGCCCAAATGACGTCATTTCCGGTCACAGTGAAAATGTAAAATTGGCTTGACCTAGTCCAAATTGGCATTAGGCATCAAATGGAAAAAAAATATTGCAAATCGAATAATAACTAGACCTGCAAGCAGCACTGAACCGGCTTTCAGGAATCATACAATAAGTTTCTTATACCATAGCCGATCCATTGAGCTACCAAACTATACTTTAGTTGTTTTGCTTCAGTGACACCCTCTATCATATGTAAAAGTAATATTTGCTGGCGAAAAGACCGGTCAAAATTGTAAATTATGGCAAAATTACGTCACTTCCGGTACCGAAAGATATTTTTATAGGTGAAAAATAATTCGAAAATTCGCAACACACAAAATACAAACTTTGTTTTATACATATTGGGCAATAAATAATTACCCTATAACCCATAAACTGAAATTAAGAAGGTAAAAAACTTAAAAGTGACCCTGGGAAAATTGGCTATTATTCGACAAGGGAACATGCTAGAAGGCTTTTTTTGATATCAATATGATGGTATTGATTCAATCTTACTGCCCATTAGAGTCAGACGTTATCAAGTTAAACGAATAATAAATATAAATCCCTTCAAAAAAATGTTTGTTTTGAAGGCTAAAAATACGTTTTTTGCAAAAATTACATTACTTCCGGTGATATTGAAAATGTTAACTTAGTTCATAGAAGCCATAATTGGCATAAGGCATCAAATGGTAAAAAAAATTATAAAAATCGAATAATAATTGAGACTTTTATAGACCAAAAACCTTGAAAAGTGACTTATAGAAGATCGCCTATTTCTCTGTAACCATACAAGTTAGAAACCATTTTGTGGTATCTGTATGGTCGTATGGCTTCATTCTATTCGTTGATGGGAATCAAATATCATAATTTTAAAAATATTATAAGGCAGATTCATTTGAATAAAATATTTGTTTTTTGGGTTAAAAATACAGTTTTTGCCCAAATGACGTCATTTCCGGTCACAGTGAAAATGTAAAATTGACTTGACCTAGTCCAAATTGGCATTAGGCATCAAATGGAAAAAAAATATTGCAATTCGAATGATAATTCGATCTTTTATAGGCAAAATAACGTGAAAAGTGATGCATGCAAAATTGCATATTTCTCGGCAACTGCTCATATTACAAACTAATTTTCGCATACATTCTCTTCGTCTGGATTATTGCTACGAGTTTATGAAAATTACAAATAAATATTTCAAAATATGAAGACGCTGAATGAATTGTAAATAACTGAATTTTACACTTTATTTTACATTTTATTCGAAATTGCCCGAAAATGAAATTGAAATTAAAAAATCTGAGCTAAGGATTTTGTGCATCTTTGCAGGGTGCATCCTTTTAGTTATATCAGTTTTGAAAAAAAAAATATTTGCTTTCAAAAAGTGGTACCGAACTGTCAAAATTGTAGTTTTTGTTAATATTACGTCACTTTCGTTGCCGACAGAAGAATTTTACCGTAACAAAAAAAATTACAACTTGGAACACGGAGCATATGAACTTTGTTTTATACAAATTGAACAATAAATAATTTTTCTGGGTACGAAAAACTAAATTAGCCGATGGCGGCTGACGCAAATTACCCTGACAATTTTTTTTCTCATTTCTGCTCAAGTACGATGATATTTTAACCCTGTGTAAAATACCATCAAAATATATTCATAAATAAAAAAGGTATTCGTAAAAAAATTATTTTTTTTCAAAATATCGGACATTTGTTCGACTACTTCCGGTTTTACGATCATTGTCGCGATAGCTTTACGAAGTTCTTTCGATACTTAACTTTCTGTACCAGAAGTGTCAGAAACATCCATTGAGTAGTTTTGGAAAAAAAGATAAATTAAAGAGCGTTTACAAAAATTTAATGATTTTTCAATTTTTTTCAAAGTTTGATGCCATTTTTGGACCACCTATATTATTTCAATGCTTTTCATTTTGGATTCACTATATAGACAACCGATAGGACTTTGAGTAAGAAAAGTTTAAGAAAAATCTGCGGCGTCGTTTTCGAGAAAAGGGCGTCTCAGAATGTTAAAAAATCGGAAAATACTAGATTTTTGGCATACAATAATTTATTTCCCTACCATCGAAATCGTATTATTTAGATACCATATGATGGTCCATTAAAAGGGCTTTCCAACGACCCTTTAGTTCTTTTGGTCCGCTATTACCTAAGGGAGAAATCAAGTTTTTCGCAAGTGCGACAATGTTTTTAACCTTTTTTTTTCATTTTTTGAATACCTCCGGTATGGTTATTATTTTCGGAATAGTTTTAATAGCCGGTTTGGGCACTAAAATAGCCACAGGGCTCTGTAATGATATATTGCATTATCTGATCAGATAAAATGCCCCTGAGAAATCCTATGTTGAAAAGTGCCAAAAATGCAAAAAATTTAAAATATCGAAAATTAAATTTCAATAACTACATACATATTATACATCGCTAGAATCGTAATTAGGTCAGCTATCTGAATATACAATCTTTTTTTGAAAATTTCTCAAAATAAAAAAATAGTAGAGCATTTTCCAAAATTTCACGATTTTTCGACTTTTTTCGATTTTCAGTCCGTTATTTCACCTATTCCAGACATTTCAAAGTCTTATTGGGTGGCATAATTCACAAGACTATCGAATGGACTCTCGATAGAGAAAGTTAAAAAAAAGGTTGCGGTTAAGTTTTCGAGATACAGGCGTCCAAAAACGCTCCAAATCAGAAAATACTTGATTTTCAGCGTGCCATATTTTGCTTCCTGCTCATCGTATCCGTATGAATTGGGTATCATACGATAGTACAATCCTAGTGCAGTCCAATGGTACCCTTATTTCTTTAATCCGTTAATATCGGGCGGAGAAATCGCGTTTTTCCCCAAAATATCCATTTTTTGCATTTTTTTCAAAATATTGAACATTATTTCGACCACTTCCGGTTTAAGGATTCTTGTCGAAATTGCTTTATTCGTTGGTATTGGACTATAACTTCATGTTCCAGAAGTTTCAGAAACGTCAATTCTGCCATAAAACGAAACCCGAGCTCACAAAATGGGAAGAAAATTCGAAAAAAATCGAAAAATAAAGGGCGATAACTCTGAATGAAACTTATATTACTGGAATCGCATGAACATCAGGTATCCAAAAATGTAGGTCAAATTTGAAAATTTTGAAAAATAACAAAAATTGTCTCGTAAACAACATGTTTTCAATTTTCGAACGCTAAAAGTCATAGACGAATATTCGAAATCGAAAAATGTGAGATAGCCATTGTCTAAGAAAAGATTCAGGGATTCCAAAAAGGTAATTTGTTTGAAAATGGATAAAGAATTGACAAAACTATGACCAATTTTCAATTTTTAGACAAAATACAAAGTTCGGTCACTTCCGGTATGCGCAGAAATTTCAAAAATATTTTATCAAGTAGCCACCACATGGTTTCCTGATAGAAAATCTAATTCCAGATCGATATCTGTTTTCGATCATAGAGATCTACGCTCCCGCGGTAAATAATAATAATAACTAGACCTGCAAGCAGCACTGAACCGGCTTTCAGGAATCATACAGGAAGTTTATTATACCATAGCCGATCCATTGAGCTACCAAACTATACTTTAGTTGTTTTGCTTCAGTGACACCCTCTATCATATGTAAAAGTAATATTTGCTGGCTAAAAGACCGGTCAAAATTGTAAATTATGGCAAAAGTATGTCACTTCCGGTGCCGAAAGAAATTTTTATAGATGAAAAATAAGTCGAAAATTCGCAACATACAAAATACAAACTTTTTTTTTATAAATATCGGACAATAAATAATTAACCTATAACCCATAAACTGAAATTAAGAAGGTAAAAAACTGAAAAGTGACCCTCGGAAAATTGGTTATTATTCGGCAAGGGAACATGCTAGAAGATTTTTCTTGATATCAATATGATGGTATTGATTCAGTCTTACTGCCCATTAGAGTCAGACGTTATAAAGTTATACGAATAATAAATATAAATCCCTTCAAAAAAATGTTTGTTTTAAAGGCTAAAAATACGTTTTTTGCAAAAATTACATTACTTCCGGTGATATTGAAAATTTTAACTTGGTTCATAGAAGTCATAAATAGCATAAGGCATGAAATGGTAAATAAATTGTAAAAATCGAATAATAATTGACAGTTTTACAGACCAAAAACCTTGAAAAGTGACTTATAGAAGATCGCCTATTTCTCTGTAACCGTACAAGTTAGAAACCATTTTGTGGTATCTGTATGGTCGTATGGCTTCATTTTATTCGTTGATGGGAATCAAATATCATAATTTTAAAAATATTATAAGGCAGACTCATTTGAATAAAATATTTGTTTTTTAGGTTAAAAATACAGTTTTTGCCCAAATGACGTCATTTCCGGTCACAGTGAAAATGTAAAATTGGCTTGACCTAGTCCAAATTGGCATTAGTCATCAAATGGAAAAAAAATATTGCAAATCGAATAATAATTAACTCTTTTATAGGCAAAATAACGTGAAAAGTGATGCATGCAAAATTGCATATTTCTCGGCAACTGCTCATATTACAAACTAATTTTCGCATACATTCTCTTCGTCTGGATTATTGCTACGAGTTTATGAAAATTACAAATAAATATTTCAAAATATGAAGACGCTGAATGAATTGTAAATAACTGAATTTTACACTTTATTTTACATTTTATTCGAAATTGCCCGAAAATGAAGTTGAAATTAAAAAATATGAGCTAAGGTTTTTGTGCACCTTTGCAGGGTGCATCCTTTTAGTTATATCAGTTTTGAAAAAAAATAATATTTGCTTTCAAAAAGTGGTACCGAACTGTCAAAATTGTAGTTTTTGTTAATATTACGTCACTTCCGTTGCCGACAGAAAAATTTCACCGTAACAAAAAAAATTACAATTGGGACCATGGTGCATATGAACTTTGTTTTATACAAATGGAACAATAAATAATTTTTCTGGGTACGAAAAACTAAATTAGCCGATGGCGGCTAACGCAAATTACCGAGACAATTTTTTTTCTCATTTCTGCTCAAGTACGATGATATTTTAACCCTGTGTAAAATATCATCAAAAAATATTCATAAATAAAAAAGGTTTTCGTAAAAAAATTATTTTTTTTCGAAATATCGGACATTTTTTCGACTACTTCCGGTTTTACGATCGTTGTTGTGATAGCTTTACGAAGTCCTTTGGATACTTAACTTTCTGTACCAAAAGTGTCAGAAACATCCATTGAGTAGTTTTAGAAAAAAAGATAAATTAAAGAGCGTTTCAAAAAATTTAACGATTTTTCAATTTTTTTCAAAGTTTGAGGCCATTTTTCGACCACTTATATTATTTCAATGCTTTTCATTTTGGATTCCCTATATAGACAACTAACAGGACTTTGAGTAAGAAAAGTTTAAGAAAAATCGTAGGCGTCGTTTTCGAGAAAAGGGCGTCTCAGAATGTTAAAAAATTGGAAAATACTAGATTTTTGGCATACAATAATTTATTTCCTTACCATCGAAATCGTATTATTTAGATACCATATGATGGTCCATTAATAGGGCTATCCAGCGACACTTTAGTTCTTTTGGTCCGCTATTACCTAAGGGAGAAATCAAGTTTTTCGCAAGTGCGACAATGTTTTTACTCTTTTTTTTCATTTTTTGAATACTTCCGGTATGGTTATTATTGTCGGAATAGTTCTAATAGCCGGTTTGGGCACTAAAATAGCCACAGGGCTCTGTAATGATATATTACATTATCTGATCAGATAAAATGCCCCTGAGAAATCCTATGTTCAAAAGTGCCAAAAATGCAAAAAATTTAAAATATCGAAAATTAAATTTTAGTAATTACATACATATTATACATCGTTAGAATCGTAATTAGGTCAGCTATCTGAATATACAACCTTTTTTTAAAAATCTCTTAAAATAAAAAAATAGTAGAGCATTTTCCAAAATTTCACGATTTTTCGACTTTTTTCGATTTTCAGTCCCTTTTTTATCCTATTCCAGACATTTCAAAGTCCTATTGGATGGCTTCATGCCAAATACCTCCAAAAGGACTCTCGATAGAAAAAAAATAAAAAAAATTGTAGGTTAAGTTTTCGAGATACAGGCATCCAAAAACGCTCCAAATCAGAAAATACTTGATTTTCAGCGTGCCATATTTTGCTACCTTTTCATAGTATCTGTATGATTTGGGTATCATACGATAGTCCATTCTTCATGCAACCCAACGATACCTTAATCCCTTTAATCCGTTGATATCGGGCGAAGAAATCACGTTTTTCCCAAAACCACCCATTTTTTTCGTTTTTTTGCAAATTTTGCACATTATTTCGACCACTTCCGGTTTAAGGAGTCTTGTCGAAATTGCTTTACCTGTTGATATTGGACTTTAACTTCATGTTCCAGAAGTTTCAGAAACGTCAATTCTGCCATAAAACGAAACCCGAGCTCACAAAATGGGAAGAAAATTCGAAAAAAATCGAAAAATAAAGGGCGATAACTCTGAATGAAACTTATATTACTGGAATCGGATGGACTTCAGGTATCCAAAAATGTAGGTCAAATTTGAAAATTTTGAAAAATAACAAAAATTGTCTCGTAAACAACATGTGTTCAATTTTCGAACTATAAAAGTCATAGACGAATGTTCGAAATTGAAAAATGTGAGATAGCCATTTTCTCAGAAAAGATCCAGGGATTCCAAAAATGTAATTTGTTTGAAAATGGATAAAGAATTGACGAAACTATAGCCGATTTTCAATTTTTAGAGAAAGTACAAAGTTCGGTCACTTCCGGTATGCGCAGAAATTTCAAAAATATTTTATCAAGTAGCCACCACATGGTTTCCCAATAGAAAAGCTAATTCCAGATCGATATCTGTTTTCGATCATGGAGATCTAGGCCCTCGTGGTAAATAATAATAATAATAATAACTAGACCTGCATAGCAGTGCTGAATCGGCTTTCAGGGTCCTTTAGATCATTGCCATGCTTTTAAATTTACCTTTATACCCTAAACGACCGATAGGACTCGGGGTAACAGACGTTTAAGAAGTGAAATAGAAGTAGTTTTCGAGATAAACGAGTTTGAAAAGGCTTCAAAAAAAGAGGAAAATACTATATTTTCGGCATCTCATAATCTATTGCCTAACCATCGAATTTGTATCATTCTGATATCATATAAAAGTCCAAAAAGGAAAATACTAGATCTTCAGCGTCCCGTAATATTTGTCATTGAACACGCCATCTTGAGTCGGATCGCGCAAAATCTAATTTTGGAGTAAAATTTTATTTTGAAGTCTAAAAATACGGTTTTTGCAAATATGACATTACTTCCGGTGATAATGGAAATGTTAAATCAGATCATTGCAATCATAAATGGCATAAGGCATCACATGGTGAAAATTGTATGAAAATTGAATAATAATTGACACTTTTATAGACCAAAAAGCTTGAAAAATGACTTATAGAAAATCGTCTATTTCTCGGCAACCGTACAAGTTAGAAACTTGTTTGTGGTATCTGTATGATGGTATGGGTTCATGCTATTCGGTGATGGGATTCAAATATCATAATTTTAAAAATATTATAAACAAGATTCATTTGAATAAAATATTTGTTTTCTACGTTAAAAATACAGTTTTTGCCAAAATGACGTCATTTTCGGTCACAGTGAAACTGTAAATTTGGCTTAACCTAGTCCAAATTGGCATTAGGCATCGAATAAAAAAATTTTATTGAAAATCGGATAATAATTTACTATTTTACAGGCAAAAAAACGTGAAAAGTGATGCATGCAAAATCGCATATTTCTCGGCAACTGCTCATGTTACAAACTATTTTTCGCATACATTCTCTTCGTCTGGATTATGGCTACGAGTTTATGAAAGTTACGAATAAATAGTTCAAAATATAAAGACGTTCAATGGGTTGTAATAACTGAATTTTACCCTTTTTTTTACATTTTATTCGAAATTGCCCGAAAATGAAATTGAAATTTAAGAATCTCAGCCATACATTTTATGCGCCTTTACAGGGCGCATACTTTTTGTTATATCAGTTTTCGAAAAAAAAAATATTTGCTGTCAAAAAGTGGTACTTAACTCTCAAAATTGTAGTTTTTGTTAATTTTACGCCACTTCCGTTGCGTGCAGAAAAATGTCACCGTAACAAAAAATATTACAATTGACATTACGAATCATATGCACTTTGTTTTATACAAATCGAACAATAAATAATTAATCTAGGTACGAAAAACTAAATTAGCCAATGGCGACTAAAGAAAATTACTGAGACAAAATTCTTTCTCACTTATGCTCAAGTAGGGTGATACTTTAACACTGTGTAAACTACCATCAAAAAATATTCATAAATAAAAAAGTTTTCTGTAAAAATGTAAAAAAAAATCAATATATCGGATATTTTTTCGACTACTTCCGGTTTTTCGATCATTGTCGGAATTGCTTTAACAAGTTGATTAGATACTTAACTTCCTGTAGCAGAAATATCAGAAACATTCATTAAGTAATTTTTGAAAAAAAGATAAATAAAAGAGCATTTTCAATAATTTAATGATTTTTCAACTTTTTTCAAAGATTGAGGTCATTTTTGGACCGCCTATAATATTGCAACGCTTTTATTATTAAATGCACACGCTAGGCCACCGATAGGACTCTGAGTAAAAAAAGTTTAAGAAAAATCGTAGGCGTCGTTTTCGAGAAAAAGGCGCCTCAGAATGCTCCAAAACGGAAAATACTTAGTTTTCGGCGTACCATAATTTATTTCGTAAGAATCAAATTCGTGTTATTTAGATGTTATACGATCGTCTATTAATGGAACTATCCAAAGACACTTTCATTGTTTTGGTCCGCTAATATGTGACGGAGAATTCGAACTTTTGGCAAGAGCTCCAATTTTTTTTCATCTTTTTTACATTTTTCTTTGTTTTTTGAACTACTTCCGGTATACGAATCATTGTCGAGTAGTTTTCACATCCAGTTTTGGAGTTTGCATGGGAACAGGGCTCTCTAATGATATACGACACTATACGATCAAATAAAATACTTCTGAGAAATCCCATGTTCAAAAGTGTTAAAAATGTCAAAATGTCAAAATATTGAAAATTAAATTTCAATAACTGCATACATATTATACATCATTAGAATCGTAATTAGGTCAGCTTTTTAAATATATATCTTTTTTTTGAAAAGCTCTTAAAATAAAAAAATAGTAGAGCATTTTCCCAAATTTCACGATTTTTCGACTTTTTTCGATTTTGAGTCCCTTTTTTGTCTTATTCCAATTATATAATAGTCTTAATGGATGGATCCATGCTAAAGACTACCGGAAGGACCATCGATAGATAAAGTTTAAGAAAAATCGCTGGAGCAGTTTTCGAAATACAGGCGTCCAAAAACGCTCCAAATCAGAAAATACTTGATTTTCAGCGTGCCATATTTTGCTTCCAGCTCATCGTATCCGTACGAATTGGGTATCATTCAGTGGTCCAATCACCGCTAGACCAAATGATACCTTAATTTGTTTAATCCGTTGATATCGGACGGAGAAATCGTGTTTTTACCCAAGACACCAATTTTTCACGATTTTTTCAAAATATCGCATATTATTTCGACTACTTCCGGTTTACGGATTGTTGTTGAAATTGCTTTAAACGGTGGTTTGACAATATTGCTTCATGTATCAGGAATTTGAGAAACGTTGATCCGGCCGTAAAACGAAACTTAAGCTCACAAAATGTGAAGAAAATTCGAAAAAAATCGAAAAATAAAGGGCGATAACTCGGAATGAAACTTATATTACTGGAACCAGATTGCCTTCAGGTATCCAAAAATGTAGGTCAAATTTGAAAATTTTGAAAAATAACAAAAATTGTCTCTCAAATAAAATTTTTCATTTTTCGATCGCAAGAAGTCAGCGATGAAGTTTCGAAATATCGAAATTTTCAACTGCTATCGTCCGAGAAAAGACTCAAGGTTTCCGAAAATGTCATTTGTATGAAAATAGGTACAGAATTGACGAATCTACGGCCGTTTTTTAATTTTTTGACAGAGCACGAAATTCGACCACTTCCGGTCTGCGCAGAAGTTTCAAAAATAGTTTATCAAGTAGCCAACACATGGTTTCCCTATAAAGAATTAGGTCCCAGATCGGTATCTGTTACAGGCGCTGAGAAATAGGCTCCCCCGAAAAATAAAATAATAATAATAAATAATAATAATTTTAGTAAAAACAATAGTCTTTCAGACGAAAGTCTGAAAGCCTAATAATAATAATAATAATTTTAGTAATCTCAATAGGCTTTCAGACGAAAGTCTGAAAGCCTAATTAACTCTTTTATAGGCAAAATAACGTGAAAAGTGATGCATGCAAAATTGCATATTTCTCGGCAACTGCTCATATTACAAACTAATTTTCGCATACATTCTCTTCGTCTGGATTATTGCTACGAGTTTATGAAAATTACAAATAAATATTTCAAAATATGAAGACGCTGAATGAATTGTAAATAACTGAATTTTACACTTTATTTTACATTTTATTCGAAATTGCCCGAAAATGAAGTTGAAATTAAAAAATATGAGCTAAGGTTTTTGTGCACCTTTGCAGGGTGCATCCTTTTAGTCATATCAGTTTTGAAAAAAAATAATATTTGCTTTCAAAAAGTGGTACCGAACTGTCAAAATTGTAGTTTTTGTTAATATTACGTCACTTCCGTTGCCGACAGAAAAATTTCACCGTAACAAAAAGAATTACAATTGGGACCATGGTGCATATGAACTTTGTTTTATACAAATCGAACAATAAATAATTTTTCTGGGTACGAAAAACTAAATTAGCCGATGGTGGCTAACGCAAATTACCGAGACAATTTTTTTTCTCATTTCTGCTCAAGTACGATGATATTTTAACCCTGTGTAAAATATCATCAAAAAATATTCATAAATAAAAAAGGTTTTCGTAAAAAAATTAATTTTTTTCGAAATATCGGACATTTTTTCGACTATTTCCGGTTTTACGATCGTTGTTGTGATAGCTTTACGAAGTCCTTTGGATACTTAACTGTACGTACCAGAAGTGTCAGAAACATCCATTGAGTAGTTTTGGAAAAAAAGATAAATTAAAGAGCGTTTCAAAAAATTTAACGATTTTTCAATTTTTTTCAAAGTTTGAGGCCATTTTTCGACCACTTATATTATTTCAATGCTTTTCATTTTGGATTCCCTATATAGACAACTGACAGGACTTTGAGTAAGAAACGTTTAAGAAAAATCGTAGGAGTCGTTTTCGAGAAAAGGGCGTCTCAGAATGTTAAAAAATTGGAAAATACTAGATTTTTGGCATACAATAATTTATTTCCTTACCATCGAAATCGTATTATTTAGATACCATATGATGGTCCATTAATAGGGCTATCCAGCGACACTTTAGTTCTTTTGGTCCGCTATTACCTAAGGGAGAAATCAAGTTTTTCGCAAGTGCGACAATGTTTTTACTCTTTTTTTTTCATTTTTTGAATACTTCCGGTATGGTTATTATTGCCGGAATAGTTCTAATAGCCGGTTTGGGCACTAAAATAGCCACAGGGCTCTGTAATGATATATTACATTATCTGATCAGATAAAATGCCCCTGAGAAATCCTATGTTCAAAAGTGCCAAAAATGCAAAAAATTTAAAATATAGAAAATTAAATTTTAATAATTACATACATATTATACATCGTTAGAATCGTAATTAGGTCAGCTATCTGAATATACAACCTTTTTTTAAAAATCTCTTAAAATAAAAAAATAGTAGAGCATTTTCCAAAATTTCACGATTTTTCGACTTTTTTCGATTTTCAGTCCCTTTTTTATCCTATTCCAGACATTTCAAAGTCCTATTGGATGGCTTCATGTCAAATACCTCCCAGAGGACTCTCGATAGAAAAAATTTAAAAAATATTGCAGGTTAAGTTTTCGAGATTCAGGCGTCCAAAAACGCTCCAAATCAGAAAATACTTGATTTTCAGCGTGCCATATTTTGCTGTCTGTTCATAGTATCCGTATGAATGGGGTATCATATGATAGTCCAACAATCGTGCCATCAAACGGTACCTTCATTCGTTTAATCCATTGATATCGGACAGAGAAATAGCGTTTTCCCCCAAAATATCCATTTTTTGCATTTTTTTCAAAATATTGAACATTATTTCGACCACTTCCGGTTTGAAGATCCGTGTCGAAATTGCTTTATCAGTTGGTATTGGACTATAACTTCATGTTCCAGAAGTTTCATAAACGTCAATTCTACCATAAAACGAAACCCGAGCTCGCAAAATGGGAAGAAAATTCGAAAAAAATCGGAAAATAAAGGGCGATAACTCTGAATGAAACTTATATTACTGGAATCGGATGGACTTCAGGTATCCAAAAATGTAGGTCAAATTTGAAAATTTTGAAAAATAACAAAAATTGTCTCGTAAACAACATGTTTTCAATTTTCGAACGATAAAAGTCATAGACGAATGTTCGAAATTGAAAAATGTGAGATAGCCATTGTCTCAGAAAAGATTTAGGGATTCCAAAAATGTAATTTGTTTGAAAATGGATAAAGAATTGACGAAACTATGGCCGATTTTCAATTTTTAGAGAAAGTACAAAGTTCGGTCACTTCCGGTATGCGCAGAAATTTCAAAAATATTTTATCAAGTAGCCACCACATGGTTTCCCGATAGAAAAGCTAATTCCAGATCGATATCTGTTTTCGATCATGGAGATCTAGGCCCTCGCGGTAAATAATAATAATAATAATAACTAGACCTGCATGCAGGAATGACGGGTTTCACTGGTGCCACGTTACCCTTAAACATGTCACTTCCGGTGCCAAGTTACCCTTGAACATATGTCACTTCCGGTACCAGCGAAACCACTAAACAGGTTTTCAAATTAACATTGCACACAAATAAAATGGACGCAGAATCAACAAAATCCAGCAATATCAATTCATTTTATACATTTGTTACTTGTAAATGATCTTGACAAAATTAAATTACTCCCGGTGTTAATGCAAATGTTCAATTAGTCTTATGAAATCAGAAATGGCATACGATATCATATAGTGAAAATTTTATGTAAATCGAATAATAATTGCCACTTTTAAAGACCAAAAAACTTGAAAAGTGACTTGTGGGAAATCGGCTATTTCTCTGCAACCGTACAAGTTAGAAACCATTTTGTGGTATCTGTATGATCGTATGGGTTCATTCTATTTGTTGATTGCATCAAATACCATACTTTGAAAAAGATTTCAAAACAGACTCATTTGAATAAAATATCTGTTTAAGAGGCTAAAAATACAGTTTTTGCCAAAATGACGTTACTTCCGGTGATAATGAAAATCTTGAATTACTTGTATGAAATCCCAAATGGCATTAGGTATAACATGGTGTGACGTTTATGAAAATCGAATAATAATTGACACTTTTATGGCCCCGAAACCTTCAAAAGTGACCTGTAGAAAACCGTCTATTTCTCGGCAACCGAACAAGTTAGAAACCATTTTATGATATCTATATGACCATATGAGTTTTGTTTATATGTGAATTTAAACCAAAAGTTAAAATTATTAATACATATTAAGTTATTCTTGGTTGAATAAAACATTGATTTAAAAAGTTTAAAATACATTTTTTGACCAAATGATGTCACTTCCGGTGTCAATTTTAAATTGCAATCAACTTGATATGACGCTACGTGCTTTTTGAATCAAATGATGTCACTTTTATAAAAATCCAATCATAATTGACTATTTTACAGGCAAAATAACGAAAACAGTGACTTGTACAGAACTGCCCATTTCTTGGTAACTGCTTATAGTACAAACGAATTTTAACATACATTTTCTTCGTATGGATTATAGCTACAAGTTTATAAAAGTTACGAAGAAATATTTTAAAATCTGAAAAGCCTGAATAGGTTGTAAATAGGCCAATTTTACACCATTTTTAGCCTCTTAATCGAATTTGCTCGAAAATGAAATCGAAATTAAAAAAACTGCTTCCTACATTTTTTGCGCCTTGAAAGGGCACACTCTTTGAGTCAAATAATTTTTCCAAAAAATAATATTTGTTTTCGAAGAAGGAAAATAACTGTCAAAATTGTAGTTTTTGGTAAAATTGTGCCACTTCCGGTGCCGACAGATAAAACTTTTGGTAATAAAAAAAATGACAATTGATACAACGAAGCATATGAACTTTGTTTCATACAAATCGAACAATAAAAAATTAATCTAGGAGTTAAAAACTGAATTAGCCAATGGCGGCCAAGGTAAATTACTGAGACAAAATTCTTTAACATTTTTGCACTAGTCAGATGACCCTTTAATTCTGTGCATAATACGACTAAAAAATATTCATAAATAAAAAAGTTTTTTGTAAAATTTTAAATTTTCAAAATTTGGCGCCTAATATCTTTGAAGATTTACCGAAAATCAAAAATCGAAAGTAGTGTAGCTATGTGCCCTGTCTCCGGCTATGCCAAAATGTATCGAAAGTTAAAATTCAATGATTATTGTTAAAATTACTGCAATATTTTAAAAAACGATAATTTGGTGATTTCGGACATTTCGCATTGTCGCAGAACGTTCAAAATAGCTTTATCCTCTAAGTCACACCCACTTTCCCAGTAAAACCGAAGAAATCGTAACGATGCGACAAGCAGTTGCTGAGATCTACTCAAAACAAAAGAAGAATAATAATAATAAGAATAATAATTTTAACAAAAACAATAGTGTTTCACACAAGCTTCGCAGTGTGAAACCCTAATAATAACTAGACCTGCAAGCAGCACTGAACCGGCTTTCAGGAATCATACAATAAGTTTCTTATACCATAGTCGATCCATTGAGCTACCAAACTATACTTTAGTTGTTTTGCTTCAGTGACACCCTCTATCATATGTAAAAGTAATATTTGCTGGCGAAAAGACCGGTCAAAATTGTAAATTATGGCAAAATTACGTCACTTCCGGTACCGAAAGATATTTTTATAGGTGAAAAATAAGTCGAAAATTCGCAACACACAAAATACAAACTTTGTTTTATACATATTGGGCAATAAATAATTACCCTATAACCCATAAACTGAAATTAAGAAGGTAAAAAACTTAAAAGTGACCCTGGGAAAATTGGCTATTATTCGACAAGGGAACATGCTAGAAGGCTTTTTTTGATATCAATATGATGGTATTGATTCAATCTTACTGCCCATTAGAGTCAGACGTTATCAAGTTAAACGAATAATAAATATAAATCCCTTCAAAAAAATGTTTGTTTTGAAGGCTAAAAATACGTTTTTTGCAAAAATTACATTACTTCCGGTGATATTGAAAATGTTAACTTAGTTCATAGAAACCATAATTGGCATAAGGCATCAAATGGTAAAAAAAATTATAAAAATCGAATAATAATTGAGACTTTTATAGACCAAAAACCTTGAAAAGTGACTTATAGAAGATCGCCTATTTCTCTGTAACCATACAAGTTAGAAACCATTTTGTGGTATCTGTATGGTCGTATGGCTTCATTCTATTCGTTGATGGGAATCAAATATCATAATTTTAAAAATATTATAAGGCAGATTCATTTGAATAAAATATTTGTTTTTTGGGTTAAAAATACAGTTTTTGCCCAAATGACGTCATTTCCGGTCACAGTGAAAATGTAAAATTGACTTGACCTAGTCCAAATTGGCATTAGGCATCAAATGGAAAAAAAATATTGCAATTCGAATGATAATTCGATCTTTTATAGGCAAAATAACGTGAAAAGTGATGCATGCAAAATTGCATATTTCTCGGCAACTGCTCATATTACAAACTAATTTTCGCATACATTCTCTTCGTCTGGATTATTGCTACGAGTTTATGAAAATTACAAATAAATATTTCAAAATATGAAGACGCTGAATGAATTGTAAATAACTGAATTTTACACTTTATTTTACATTTTATTCGAAATTGCCCGAAAATGAAATTGAAATTAAAAAATCTGAGCTAAGGATTTTGTGCATCTTTGCAGGGTGCATCCTTTTAGTTATATCAGTTTTGAAAAAAAAAATATTTGCTTTCAAAAAGTGGTACCGAACTGTCAAAATTGTAGTTTTTGTTAATATTACGTCACTTTCGTTGCCGACAGAAGAATTTTACCGTAACAAAAAAAATTACAACTTGGACCACGGAGCATATGAACTTTGTTTTATACAAATTGAACAATAAATAATTTTTCTGGGTACGAAAAACTAAATTAGCCGATGGCGGCTGACGCAAATTACCCTGACAATTTTTTTTCTCATTTCTGCTCAAGTACGATGATATTTTAACCCTGTGTAAAATACCATCAAAATATATTCATAAATAAAAAAGGTATTCGTAAAAAAATTATTTTTTTTCAAAATATCGGACATTTGTTCGACTACTTCCGGTTTTACGATCATTGTCGCGATAGCTTTACGAAGTTCTTTCGATACTTAACTTTCTGTACCAGAAGTGTCAGAAACATCCATTGAGTAGTTTTGGAAAAAAAGATAAATTAAAGAGCGTTTACAAAAATTTAATGATTTTTCAATTTTTTTCAAAGTTTGATGCCATTTTTGGACCACCTATATTATTTCAATGCTTTTCATTTTGGATTCACTATATAGACAACCGATAGGACTTTGAGTAAGAAAAGTTTAAGAAAAATCTGCGGCGTCGTTTTCGAGAAAAGGGCGTCTCAGAATGTTAAAAAATCGGAAAATACTAGATTTTTGGCATACAATAATTTATTTCCCTACCATCGAAATCGTATTATTTAGATACCATATGATGGTCCATTAAAAGGGCTTTCCAACGACCCTTTAGTTCTTTTGGTCCGCTATTACCTAAGGGAGAAATCAAGTTTTTCGCAAGTGCGACAATGTTTTTAACCTTTTTTTTTCATTTTTTGAATACCTCCGGTATGGTTATTATTTTCGGAATAGTTTTAATAGCCGGTTTGGGCACTAAAATAGCCACAGGGCTCTGTAATGATATATTGCATTATCTGATCAGATAAAATGCCCCTGAGAAATCCTATGTTGAAAAGTGCCAAAAATGCAAAAAATTTAAAATATCGAAAATTAAATTTCAATAACTACATACATATTATAAATCGCTAGAATCGTAATTAGGTCAGCTATCTGAATATACAATCTTTTTTTGAAAATCTCTCAAAATAAAAAAATAGTAGAGCATTTTCCAAAATTTCACGATTTTTCGACTTTTTTCGATTTTCAGTCCGTTATTTCACCTATTCCAGACATTTCAAAGTCTTATTGGGTGGCATAATTCACAAGACTATCGAATGGACTCTCGATAGAGAAAGTTAAAAAAAAAGTTGCGGTTAAGTTTTCGAGATACAGGCGTCCAAAAACGCTCCAAATCAGAAAATACTTGATTTTCAGCGTGCCATATTTTGCTTCCTGCTCATCGTATCCGTATGAATTGGGTATCATACGATAGTACAATCCTAGTGCAGTCCAATGGTACCCTTATTTCTTTAATCCGTTAATATCGGGCGGAGAAATCGCGTTTTTTCCCCAAAATATCCATTTTTTGCATTTTTTTCAAAATATTGAACATTATTTCGACCACTTCCGGTTTAAGGATTCTTGTCGAAATTGCTTTATTCGTTGGTATTGGACTATAACTTCATGTTCCAGAAGTTTCAGAAACGTCAATTCTGCCATAAAACGAACCCGAGCTCACAAAATGGGAAGAAAATTCGAAAAAAATCGAAAAATAAAGGGCGATAACTCTGAATGAAACTTATATTACTGGAATCGCATGAACATCAGGTATCCAAAAATGTAGGTCAAATTTGAAAATTTTGAAAAATAACAAAAATTGTCTCGTAAACAACATGTTTTCAATTTTCGAACGCTAAAAGTCATAGACGAATATTCGAAATCGAAAAATGTGAGATAGCCATTGTTTAAGAAAAGATTCAGGGATTCCAAAAAGGTAATTTGTTTGAGAATGGATAAAGAATTGACAAAACTATGACCAATTTTCAATTTTTAGACAAAATACAAAGTTCGGTCACTTCCGGTATGCGCAGAAATTTCAAAAATATTTTATCAAGTAGCCACCACCTGCTTTCCCGATAGAAAATCTAATTCCAGATCGATATCTGTTTTCGATCATAGAGATCTACGCTCCCGCGGTAAATAATAATAATAATAATAATAACTAGACCTGCAAGCAGCACTGAACCGGCTTTCAGGAATCATACAGGAAGTTCATTATACCATAGCCGATCCATTGAGCTACCAAACTATACTTTAATTGTTTTGCTTCAGTGACACCTTCTATCATATGTAAAAGTAATATTTTCTGGCGAAAAGACCGGTCAAAATTGTAAATTATGGCAAAATTACGTCAATTCCGGTGCCGAAAGAAATTTTTATAGGTGAAAAATAAGTCGAAAATTCGCAACATACAAAATACAAACTTTGTTTTATACATATCGGGCAATAAATAATCAACCTATAACCCATAAACTGAAATTAAGAAGGTATAAAACTTAAAAGTGACCCTGGGAAAATTGGCTATTATTCGACAAGGGAACATGCTAGAAGCCTTTTCTTGATATCAATATGATGGTATTGATTCAATCTTACTGCCCATTAGAGTCAGACGTTATAAAGTTAAACGAATAATAAATATAAATCCCTTCAAAAAATGTTTGTTTTGAAGGCTAAAAATACGTTTTTTGCAAAAATTACATTACTTTCGGAGATATTGAAAATGTTAATTTAGTTCATAGAAGTCATAAATGGCATAAGGCATCAAATGGTAAAAAAATGATAAAAATCGAATAATAATTGACACTTTTATAGACCAAAAACCTTGAAAAGTGACTTATAAAAGATCGCCTATTTCTCTGTAACCGTACAAGTTAGAAACCATTTTGTGGTATCCGTATGGTCGTATGGCTTAATTCTATTCGTTGATGGGGATCAAATATCATAATTTTAAAAATATTATAAGGCAGACTCATTTGAATAAAATATTTTTTTTTAAGTTAAAAATACAGTTTTTGCCCAAATGACGTCATTTCCGGTCACAGTGTAAATGTAAAATTGGCTTGACCTAGTCCAAATTGGCATTAAGCATCAAATGGAAAAAAAAATATTGCAAATCGAATAATAATTCACTCTTTTATAGGCAAAATAACGTGAAAAGTGATGCATGCAAAATTGCATATTTCTCGGCAACTGCTCATATTACAAACTAATTTGCGCATACATTCTCTTCGTCTGGATTATTGCTACGAGTTTATGAAAATTACAAATAAATATTTCAAAATATGAAGACGCTGAATGAATTGTAAATAACTGAATTTTACACTTTATTTTACATTTTATTCGAAATTGCCCGAAAATGAAATTGAAATTAAAAAATCTGAGCTAAGGATTTTGTGCACCTTTGCAGGGTGCATCCTTTTAGTTATATCAGTTTTGAAAAAAAATAATATTTGCTTTTAAAAAGTGGTACTGAACGATCAAAATTGTAGTTTTTGTTAATATTACGTCACTTCCGTTGCCGACAGAAAAATTTCACCGTAACAAAAAAAATTACAATTGGGACCACGGAGCGTATGAACTTTGTTTTATACAAATCGAATAATAAATAATTTTTCTGGGTACGAAAAACTAAATTAGCCGATGGCGGCTAACGCAAATTACCGAGACAATTTTTTTTCTCATTTCTGCTCAAGTAGGATGATATTTTTAACCCTGTGTAAAATATCATCAAAACATATTCATAAATAAAAAAGGTTTTCGTAAAAAAATTAATTTTTTTCAAAATATCGGACATTTTTTCGACTACTTCCGGTTTTACGATCGTTGTAGTGATAGCTTTACGAAGTTCTTTGGATAATTAACTTTCTGTACCAGAAGTGTCAGAAACATCCATTGAGTAGTTTTGGAAAAAAAGATAAATTAAAGAGCGTTTCCAAAAATTTAACGATTTTTCAATTTTTTTCAAAGTTTGAGGCCATTTTTGGACCATTTATATTATTTCAATGCATTTCATTTTCGATTCACTATATAGACAACCGATAGGACTTTGAGTAAGAAAAGTTTGAGAAAAATCTGCGGCGTCGTTTTCGAGAAAAAGGCGTCCCAGAATGTTAAAAAATCGGAAAATAATATATTTTTGGCATACAATAATTTATTTCCTTACCATCGAAATCGTATTATTTAGATACCATATGATGGTCCATTAATAGGACTATCCAGCGACACTTTAGTTCTTTTGGTCCGCTATTACCTAAGGGAGAAATCAAGTTTCTCGCAACTGCGACAATGGTTTTAACCTTTTTTTTTCATTTTTTGAATACTTTCGGTATGGTTATTATTGTCGGAATAGTTTTAATAGCCGGTTTGGGCACTAAAATAGCCACGGGGCTCTGTAATGATATATTACATTATCTGATCAGATAAAATGCCTCTGAGAAATCCTATGTTCAAAAGTGCCAAAAATGCAAAAAAATTAAAATATCGAAAATTAAATTTCAATAACTACATACATATTATACATCATTAGAATCGTAATTAGGTCAGCTATCTGAATATACAACCTTTTTTTGAAAATCTCTTAAAATAAAAAAATAGTAGAGCATTTTCCAAAATTTCACAATTTTTCGACTTTTTTTGATTTTCAGGCCCTTTTTTTATCATATTCCAGACATTTCAAAGTCTTATTGGATGGCATAATTCACAAGACTATCGAATGGACTCTCGATAGAGAAAGTTAAAAAAAAAGTTGCGGTTAAGTTTTCGAGATACAGGCGTCCAAAAACGCTCCAAATCAGAAAATACTTGATTTTCAGCGTGCCATATTTTGCTTCCTGCTCGTCGTATCCGTACAAATTGGGTATCATACGATAGCACAATATTAGTGCAGTCCAATGGTACCCTAATTTGTTTAATCCATTGATATCGGACGGAGAAGTCGCGTTTTTCCCCAAAATACCCATTTTTTGCATTTTTTTCAAAATATCGGACATTATTTCGACCACTTCCGGTGTACAGATTATTGTTGAAATTGCTTTATTCCTTGCAATGGTCATTTGGCTTCATGCCTCAGAAATTTCAGAAACGTCAATTCGGCCATAAAACGAAACCCGAGCTCGCAAAATGGGTAGAAAATTCGAAAAAAATCGAAAAATAAAGGGCGATAACTCTGAATGAAACTTATATTACTGGAATCGGAAGTACTTCAGGTATCCAAAAATGTAGGTCAAATTTCAAAATTTTGAAAAATAACAAAAATTGTCTCTCAAACAACATTTTTCATTTTTCGATCGCAAGAAGTCAGCGATGAAGTTTCGAAATATCGAAATTTTCAACTGCTATCGTCCGAGAAAAGACTCAGGGTTTCCGAAAATGTCATTTGTATGAAAATAGGTACAGAATTGACGAATCTACGGCCGTTTTTTGATTTTTTGACACCGCACGAAATTCGACCACTTCCGGTCTGCGCTGAAGTTTCAAATATAGTTTATCAAGTAGCCAGCACATGGTTTCCCGATAGAGAATCAGGTCCCAGATCGGTATCTGTTACAGGCACTGAGAAATAGGCTCCGGCGAAAAAAAAAATAATAATAATAAATAATAATTTTAGTAATCACAATAGGCTTTCAGACGAAAGTCTGAAAGCCTAATAATAATAATTTTAGTAATCTCAATAGGCTTTCAGACGAAAGTCTGAAAGCCTGATAATAATTTTAGTAAAAACAATAGTCTTTCAGACGAAAGTCTGAAAGACTAATAATAACTAGACCTGCAAGCAGCAGTGAACCGGCTTTCAGGAATCATACAGGAAGTTTATTATACCATAGCCGATCCATTGAGCTACCGAACTATACTTTAGTTGTTTTGTTTCAGTGACACCCTCTATCATATGTAAAAGTAATATTTGCTGGCGAAAAGACCGGTCAAAATTATGGCAAAATTACGTCACTTCCGGTGCCGAAAGAAATTTTTATAGGTGAAAAATAAGTCGAAAATTTGCAACATACAAAACAGAAACTTTGTTTAATACATATCGGGCAATAAATAATTAACCTATAACCCATAAACTGAAATTAAGAAGGTAAAAAAATTAAAAGTGACCCTGGGAAAATTGGCTATTATTCGACAAGGGAACATGCTAGAAGCCTTTTCTTGATATCAATATGATGGTATTGATTTAATCTTACTGCCCATTAGAGTCAGACGTTATAAAGTTAAACGAATAATAAATATAAATCCCTTCAAAAAAATGTTTCTTTTGAAGGCTAAAAATACGTTTTTTGCAAAAATTACATTACTTCCGGTGATATTGAAAATGTTAACTTGGTTCATAGAAGTCAAAAATGGCATATGACATCAAATAGTAAAAAAATTATAAAAATCGAATAATAATTGACACTTTTATAGATCAAAAACCTTGAAAAGTGACTTATAGAAGATCGCCTATTTCTCTGTAACCGTACAAGTTAGAAACCATTTTGTGGTATTTGTATGGTCGTATGGCTTCATTCTATTCGTTGATGGGAATCAAATATCATAATTTTAAAAATATAATAAGGCAGACTCATTTGAATAAAATATTTGTTTTTTAGGTTTAAAATACAGTTTTTGCCCAAATGACGTCATTTCCGGTCACAGTGAAAATGTAAAATTGGCTTGACCTATTCCAAATTGGCATTATGCATCAAATGGAAAAAAATATTGCAAATCGAATAATAATTCACTCCTTTATAGGCAAAATAACGTGAAAAGTGATGCATGCAAAATTGCATATTTCTCGGCAACTGTATATATTACAAACTTATTTTTGCATACATTCTCTTCGTTTGGATTATTGCTACGAGTTTATGAAAATTACAAATAAATGTTTCAAAATATGAAGACGCTGAATGAATTGTAAATAACTGAATTTTACACTTTATTTTACATTTTATTCGAAATTGCCCGAAAATGAAATTGAAATTAAAAAATCTGAGCTAAGGATTTTGTGCACCTTTGCAGGGTGCATCCTTTTGGTTATATCAGTTTTGAAAAAAAATAATATTTGCTTTCAAAAAGTGGTACCTAACTGTCAAAATTGTAGTTTTTGTTAATATTACGTCACTTCCGTTGCCGACAGAAAAATTTCACCGTAACAAAAAAAAATATAATTTGGACCACGGAGCATATGAACTTTGTTTTATACAAATCGAACAATAAATAATTTTTCTGGGTACGAAAAACTAAATTAGCCGATGGCGGCTAACGCAAATTACCGAGACAATTTTTTTTCTCATTTCTGCTCAAGTAGGATGATATTTTAACCCTGTGTAAAATACCATCAAAAAATATTCATAAATATAAAAGGTTTTCGTAAAAAAAATAATTTTTTTCAAAATATCGGACAGTTTTTCGACTACTTCCGGTTTTACGATCATTGTCGCGATAGCTTTACGAAGTTATTTGGATATTTAACTTTCTGTACCAGAAGTGTCAGAAACATCCATTGAGTAGTTTTGGAAAAAAAGACAAATTAAAGAGCGTTTACAAAAATTTAACGATTTTTCAATTTTTTTCAAAGTTTGAGGCCATTTTTGGACCACCTATATTATTTCAATGCTTTTCATTTTGGATTCACTATATAGACAACCGATAGGACTTTGAGTAAGAAAAGTTTAAGAAAAATCTGCGGTGTCGTTTTCGAGAAAAGGGCATCTCAGATTGTTAAAAAATCGGAAAATACTAGATTTTTGGCATACAATAATTTATTTCCTTACCATCGAAATCGTATTATTTAGATAACATATGATGGTCCATTAATAGGGCTATCCAACGACATTTTAGTTTTTTTGGTCCGCTATTACCTAAGGGAGAAATCAAGTTTTTCGCAAGTGCGACAATGTTTTTAACCTTTTTTTTAATTTTTTTGAATACTTCCGGTATGGTTATTATTGTCGGAATAGTTTTAATAGCCGGTTTGGGCACTAAAATAGCCACAGGGCTCTGTAATGATATATTACATTATCTGATCAGATAAAATGCCGCCGAGAAATCCTATGTTCAAAAGTGCCAAAAATGCAAAAAAATTAAAATATCGAAAATTAAATTTCAATAACTACATACATATTATACATCGTTATAATCGTAATTAGGTCAGCTATCTGAATATGCAATCTTTTTTTGAAAATCTCTTAAAATAAAAAAATAGTAGAGCATTTTCCAAAATTTCACGATTTTTCGACTTTTTTCGATTTTCAGTCCGTTATTTCACCTATTCCAGATATTTCAAAGTCTTATTGGATGGCTTCATGCAAAATACCTCCGAAAGGACTCTCGATAGAAAAAATTTAAAAAAAAGTTGCGGTTAAGTTTTCGAGATACAGGCGTCCAAAAATGCTAAAAATCAGAAAATACTTGATTTTCAGCGTGCCATATTTTGCTGCCTGATCATAGTATCCGTATGAATGGGGTATCATATGATAGTACAATCCTCGTGCCACCCAAAGGTACCTTAATTTGATTAATCCGTTGATATCGGACGGAGACATCACGTTTTCCCCGAAAACATCCATTTTTTGCATTTTTTTCAAAATATTGCCCATTATTTCGACCACTTCCGGTTTAAAGATCCGTGTCGAAATTGCTTTATCAGTTGGTATTGGACTATAACTTCATGTTCCATAAGTTTCAGAAACATCATTTTGGCTGTAAAACGACACCACAGCTCACAAAATGGGTAGAAAATTCGAAAAAAATCGAAAAATAAAGGGCGGTAACTCTGAAAGAAACTTATGTTACTGGAATCGGATTGACGTCAGGTATCCGAAAATCTAGGTCAAATTTCCAAATTTTGAAAAATAACAAAAATTGTCTCGTAGGCGACGTGTTTTGAATTTTCGAACGATAGAAGTCAGCAACGAAGTTTCGAAATCGCAAAATGTGAGATTGCTATTGTCTCGGAAAAGTCTCAGGCTTTCCAAAAATGTGATTTGTTTGAATATAGGTAGAGAATTGACGAAACCACGGCCGATTTTTAATTTTTTACCAACGTTCAAAATTCGGCCACTTCCGGTCTGCGCAGAAGTTTGAAAATTGCTTTATTGGGTAGCCACCACCTAGTTTCCCGATAGAAATATGGATCGCAAATCGGTATCTCTTTTCGATCATAGAGAAATAGGCTCCGGCGGAAAAGAATAATAATAAAAAAAATAATAATTTTAGTAATCTCAATAGGCTTTCAGACGAAAGTCTGAAAGCCTGATAATAATTTTAGTAAAAACAATAGTCTTTCAGACGAAAGTCTGAAAGACTAACTAGACCTGCAAGCAGCAGTGAACCGGCTTTCAGGAATCATACAGGAAGTTTATTATACCATAGCCGATCCATTGAGCTACCGAACTATACTTTAGTTGTTTTGTTTCAGTGACACCCTCTATCATATGTAAAAGTAATATTTGCTGGCGAAAAGACCGGTCAAAATTATGGCAAAATTACGTCACTTCCGGTGCCGAAAGAAATTTTTATAGGTGAAAAATATGTCGAAAATTTGCAACATACAAAATACAAACTTTGTTTAATACATATCGGGCTATGAATAATTAACCTATAACCCATCAACTGAAATTAAGAAGGTAAAATAATTAAAATAGACCCTTGGAAAATTTGCTATTATTCCACAAGGGAACATGCTAGAAGCCTTTTCTTGATATCAATATGATGGTATTGATTCAATCTTACTGCCCATTAGAGTCAGACGTTATAAAGTTTAACAAATAATAAATATAAATCCCTTCAAATAAATGTTTGTTTTGAAGGCTAAAAATACGTTTTTGCAAAAATTACATTACTTCCGGTGATATTGAAAATGTTAACTTAATTGATAGAAGTTATAAATGGCATAAGGCATCAAATGGTAAAAAAATTATAAAAATCGAATAATAATTGACACTTTTATAGACCAAAAACCTTGAAAAGTGACTTATAGAAGATCGCCTATTTCTCTGTAACCGTACAAGTTAGAAACCATTCTGTGGTATCTGTATGGTCGTATGGTTTCATTCTATTAGTTGATGGGAATCAAATATCATAATTTTAAAAATATTATAAGGCAGACTCATTTGAATAAAATATTTGTTTTTTAGGTTAAAAATACAGTTTTTGCAGAAATGACGTCATTTCCGGTCACAGTGAAAATGTAAAATTGGCTTGACCTAGTCCACATTGACATTAGGCATCAAATGGAAAAAAAATATTGCAAATCGAATAATAATTCACTCTTTTATAGGCAAAATAACGTGAAAAGTGATGCATGCAAAATTGCATATTTCTCGGCAACTGCTCATATTACAAACTAATTTTCGCATACATTCTCTTCGTCTGGATTATTGCTACGAGTTTATGAAAATCACAAATAAATATTTCAAAATATGAAGACGCTGAATGAATTGTAAATAACTGAATTTTACACTTTATTTTACATTCTATTCGAAATTGCCCGAAAATGAAATTGAAATTAAAAAATCTGAGCTAAAGATTTTATACACCTTTGCAGGATGCATCCTTTTAGTTATATCAGTTTTGAAAAAAAAATATTTGCTTTCAAAAAGTGGTACCGAACTGTCAAAATTGTAGTTTTTGTTAATATTACGTCACTTCCGTTGCCGACAGAAAAATTTTACCGTAACAAAAAATATTACAATTGACATCACGAAGCATATGCACTTTGTTTTATACAAATCGAACAATAAATAATTAATCTAGGTACGAAAAACTAAATTAGCCAATGGCGACTAAAGAAAATTACTGAGACAAAATTCTTTCTCACTTATGCTCAAGTAGGGTGATACTTTAACTCTGTGTAAAATATCATCCAAAAATATTCATAAATAAAAAAGTTTTCTGTAAAAATGTAAAAAAAAATTCAAAATATCGGAGATATTTTCGACGACTTCCGGTTTTTCGATCATTGTCGGAATAGCTTTAACAAGTTGATTAGATACTTAACTTCCTGTAGCAGAAATATCAGAAACATTCATTAAGTAATTTTTGAAAAAAAGATAAATAAAAGAGTATTTTCAATAATTTAATGATTTTTTTTAACTTTTTTCAAAGATTGAGGTCATTTTTGGACCACCTATAATATTGCAACGCTTTTATTATTAGATGCACACGCTAGGCCACCGATAGGACTCTGAGTAAAAAATGTTTAAGAAAAATCGTAGGCGTCTTTTTCGAGAAAAAGGCGTCTCCGAATGCCCCAAAACGGAAAATACTTAGTTTTCGGCGTACCATAATTTATTTCCTAAGAATCAAATTCGTGTTATTTAGATGTTATACGATCGTCTATTAATGGAACTATCCAACGACACTTTAATCGTTTTGGTGCGCTAATATGTGACGGAGAATTCGAACTTTTGGCAAGAGCTCCAATTTTTTTTCATCTTTTTTACATTTTTCTTCGTTTTATGAACTACTTCCGGTATACGAATCATTGTCGAGTAGTTTTCACAGCCAATTTTGGAGTTTGCATGGGAACGGGGCTCTCTAACGATATACGATACTATACGATCAAATAAAATACTTCTGAGAAATCCTATGTTCAAAAGTGTTAAAAAGTTCAAAATGTCAAAATATTGAAAATTAAATTTCAATAACTGCATACATATTATACATCATTAGAATCGTAATTAGGTCAGCTTTTTAAATATATATCTTTTTTTTGAAAATCTCTTAAAATAAAAAAATAGTAAAGCATTTTCCAAAATTTCACGAATTTTGGACTTTTTTCAATTTTCAGTCCCTTTTTTGTCTTATTCCAATTACATGAAGGTCTTAATGGATGGATCCATGCTAAAGACTATCGGAAGGACCATCGATAGATAAAGTTTAAGAAAAATCGCTGGAGCAGTTTTCGAGATAAAGGCGTCCAAAAACGCTCCAAATCAAAAAATGCTTGATTTTCAGCGTGTCATATTTTACTTCTGGATCATCGTATCTGTATGAATTGGGTATCATACGATACTCCAATTCCGACGTAAACCAACGATACCTTAATCCATTTTATCGGTTGATATGGGACGACGAAATCACCCCATTTTTTTAGTTTTTTTCCAAAAATCAGACATTATTTTGACTACTTCCGGTTTACGGATCGTTGTTGAAATTGCTTTATCCGGATGTCTGACTATATGGCTTTATGTTCCAGAGGTATGAGAAATATCGTTTTATCCTTTCCAAAAAATATAAGGGGCAGAAAATGGGCAGAAAATTCGAAAAAATTCGAAAAATAAAGGGCGATAACTCTGAATTGCAAATGGGACCACGGAGCATATGAACTTTGTTTTATACAAATCGAACAATAAATAGTTTTTCTGGTTACGAAAAACTAAATTAGCCGATGGCGGCTAACGGAAATTACCGAGACAATTTTTTTAATCATTTCTGCTCAAGTAGGATGATATTTTAACCCTGTGTAAAATACCATCAAAAAATATTCATAAATAAAAAAGGTTTTCGTAAAAAAAAAAAATTTTTTCAAAATATCGGACATTTTTTCGACTACTTCCGGTTTTACGATCATTGTCGTGGCAGCTTTACGACGTTTTTTGGATACTTAACTTTCTGTACCAGAAGTGTCAGAAACATCCATTGAGTAGTTTTGGAAAAAAAAAAAATTAAAGAGCGTTTCCAAAAATTTAACGATTTTTCAATTTTTTTCAAAGTTTGAGGCCATTTTTGGACCTCTTATATTATTTCAATGGTTTTCATTTTGGATTCACTATATAGACAACCGATAGGACTTTGAGTAAGAAAAGTTTAAGAAAAATCTGCGGCGTTGTTTTCAAGAAAAGGGCGTCTCAGAATGTTAAAAAATCGGAAAATACTAGATTTTTGGCATACAATAATTTATTTCCTTATCATCGAAATCGTATTATTTAGACACCATATGATGGTCCATTAATAGGGCTAACCAGCGACACTTTAGTTCTTTTGGTCCACTATTACCTAAGGGAGAAATCAAGTTTTTCGCAAGTGCGACAATGTTTTTAACATTTTTTTTCATTTTTTGAATACTTCCGGTATGGCTATTATTGTCGGAATAGTTTTAATAGCCGGTTTGGGCACTAAATTAGCCACAGGGCTCTGTATTGACATATTACATTATCTGATCAGATAAAATGCCCCTGAGAAATCCTATGTTCAAAAGTGCTAAAAATGCAAAAAAATTAAAATATCGAAAATTAAATTTCAATAACTACATACATATTATACATCGTTAGAATCGTAATTAGGTCAGCTATCTGATTATACAACCTTTTTTGAAAATCTCTTAAAATAAAAAAATAGTAGAGCATTTTCCAAAATTTCACGATTTTTCGACTTTTTTCGATTTTCAGTCCGTTATTTCACCTATTCCACATATTTCAAAGTCTTACTGGCTGGTTTCATGCAAAATAACTCCGAAAGGACTCTCGATAGAAAAATTTTTAAAAAAAGTTGCGGTTAAGTTTTCGAGCTACAGGCATCCAAAAACGCTCCAAATCAGAAAATACTTGATTTTCAGCGTGTCATATTGTGCTTCCTGCTCATCGTATCCGTACGAATTGGGTATCATATGATAGTACAATCCTAGTGCAATCCAATGGTACCCTAATTTGTCTAATCCATTGATATCGGACGGAGAAATCGCGTTTTCCCCAAAATACCCATTTTTTGCATTTTTTTCAAAATATCGGACATTATTTCGACCACTTCCGGTGTACAGATTATTGTTGAAATTGCTTTATTCCTTGCAATGGTCATTTGGCTTCATGCCTCAGAAGTTTCAGAAACGCCAATTCGGCCATAAAACGAAACCCGAGCTCACAAAATGGGTAGAAAATTCGAAAAAAATCGAAAAATAAAGGGCGATAACTCTGAATGAAACTTATATTACTGGAATCGGATGGACTTCAGGTATCCAAAAATGTAGGTCAAATTTGCAAATTTTGAAAAATAACAAAAATTGTCTCTCAAACAACATTTTTCATTTTTCGATCGCAAGAAGTCAGCGATGAAGTTTCGAAATATCCAGGGTTTCCGAAAATGTCATTTGTATGAAAATAGGTACAGAATTGACGAATCTACGGCCGTTTTTTAATTTTTTGACACCGCACGAAATTCGACCACTTCCGGTCTGCGCAGAAGTTTCAAATATAGTTTATCAAGTAGCCAACACATGGTTTCCCGATAGAGAATTAGGTCCCAGATCGGTATCTGTTACAGGCACTGAGAAATAGGCTCCGGCGAAAAAAAAAAATAATAACTAGATCTGCTACGGTCCCATGCAGATATGAAAGCTTTCATATTCATCGCCACGTGTCATTGATTGTATCAAGTATCCTAAATAAGGATAAGAAGAAAAAATTATCAAAGACGAGAGAAGGTGGACAGAACCCGTAGTTATACATACTTGAATTGACCCGCTTATTGATTTTTTGGAGGGGGGGGGGGTGTCGGTTTTAAAAAGCACAGCATAACACCCGGTGTTCCCAGGCGGTCACCCATCCAAGTACTGACCGGGCCCGACGTTGCTTAACTTCAGTGATCGGACGAGAACTGGTGTTTTCAACGTGGTGTGGCCGTAGACGAGAGAAGGTGGACAGAACCCGTAGTTATACTTACCTGAATTGACCCGCTTATTGATTTTTTTTTGTTTTTTGTCGGTTTTAAAAAGGCGCCTACAGCACCCGATGTTCCCAGGCGGTCACCCATCCAAGTACTGACCGGGCCCGACGTTGCTTAACTTCAGTGATCGGACGAGAACTGGTGTTTTCAACGTGGTATGGCCGTAGACGAGAGGTGGTGGACAGAACCCGTAGTTATACTTACCGGAATTGACCCGCTTATTGATTTTTGGGGCGGTTTTTGTCGGTTTTAAAAAGGCGTCTATAGCACCCGGTGTTCCCAGGCGGCCACCCATCCAAGTACTAACCGGGCCCGACGTTGCTTAACTTCAGTGATCGGACAAGAACTGGTGTTTTCAACGTGGTGTGGCCGTAGACGAGAGAAGGTGGGCAGAACCCGTAGTTATACTTACCTGAATTGACCCGCTTATTGATTTTTTTTTTGTGGGGGGGGGGGAGGTGTCGGTTTTAAAAAGGCGTCTACAGCACCCGGTGTTCCCAGGCGGTCACCCATCCAAGTACTGACCGGGCCCGACGTTGCTTAACTTCAGTGATCGGACGAGAACTGGCGTTTCAACGTGGTGTGGCCGTAGACGAGAGAACGTGGACAGAACCCGTAGTTATACTTACCTGAATTGACCCGCTTATTGATTTTTTTTGGGGGGGGGGTCGGTTTTAAAAAGGCGTCTACAGCACCCGGTGTTCCCAGGCGGTCACCCATTCAAGTACTGACCGGGCCCGACGTTGCTTAACTTCAGTGATCGGACGAGAACTGGTGTTTTCAACGTGGTGTGGCCGTAGACGAGAGAAGGTGGACAGAACCCGTAGTTATACTTACCTGAATTGACCCGCTTATTGATTTTTAGTTTTGTTTTTTGTTTTAGAGTATTTAATTGTTTTAAAGAGACACGTTAAGGGTTGTTCATAGTTAAATTAAAGTTTAATTTTAAATAAGACCAATAAAATTAGGATTTAATAATGCCAGACTAATATTAAATAAAGTTTTAAATTAAGAATAATTAATTATTGGTCTAATGCAATGAAATGCTTTGATTTGACGGATGAAATGTACGATGGGTGTTCACACTATGTGGCTAAGGCGTTGGCCTGCTAGCCAGGAGGTCGGGTGTTCGATCCCTGCATTGGCCGAGAAAGTTCATCTCGATATTCTGGCGTGTCCCCCCATCCGCCGTGTACACATTGGAGTGCACGTAAAAGATCCCTTAGCAGTTGGAATTCTATATTGTTGAATAATCTCTATACGATGACTAAATGTGCAGATTGTAGCCACCCACACTGCATGTTTTGCTTAACAATGAAAGGGTGCGGTTTTCAATTTTCGATCCTTTTATTCTACTACTCCTGATATTTTGGACTGTTGATCTATGGTTTCATATAAAAGACTACCGATAATACTCTTTGTAGAAGAAGTTCCCCAAAAATATTATGTTGACTTTAAGAGAAAAGGACCTTTAAAAATGCTCCAAATCAAAAAAATACGACTTTTTTGATTTTCGATCTCTTTTTTCTGCTACCCCTGATATTTAAAAAAAATGATACAATGATTTCACACAATGGGCTAGCTATTAGACTCTCGATTGACAAGAGTTTCATCACCCTCCCTTCATTATAACCGAAGTTATTGTGCCCTAAAGAATCAACAAATCAGCATGCTTATCTCTGCTTACCCTAGGCAGAAAATGTTCATCTTTGCATTCAATCATGACATTGACCTAGTGAACGTCTACACCAAGATTGAACATTCTAGCTCAATTAGAAGGAGAGTTATTGTGTTTCAAAGTCTCGGCCCTTCAAATTGCTACTACTTTTTCATAATCACCTCAAAATGGCAACCATCAGTTGACCTAAATCAAAATTCTGCTCCCTACGATTTTCGGGCCATCCTTCAAGGATTCAGAAAATATAACTCCCGTGTCTGTAAGTAAAATAGCAAAAAAGCCTTAGTGATTTTTCACGTTTAAAGATGGTGGCACTTCCGGTTCGATCGACAAACACCATATTTTGTGTACGAATCAGTAATTCCTTGTCTAGTATCGAAAAAAAAATTAGGTCATTCTGACCTATATTTCGACGATTTTTTTGAAAATTTTGATCCTTAATTTCACCAAGGGGAGATAATTTAGAAAATTTCTAATTATATTTTTGAAGTCACATTGGTAAGATCTACTTATATACTAAATTTCATGAAAATCGTACAACTATTAAAGAAGTTGTCAAATTGGTCTAAACTTCCGGTTCGAAATCATAGCGACGAATTTTCGAAATTCGAAAATGTGAAACTGCAGATGAAAATGATTTTTTTCAAGGTATTCAAAGAAAAACGAATTAGTAAAATCGGTCAAAAAATAACAAAGTTACGACTATGCATTGTCAGTTTTTTCGTTCGTAAAATTCGGTGATTTCGGATTCGTAAAACGTTTTGAAAATATATTTAAACAACGTTCGCACCCCATTTGGGGGGGGGGGGGGGTAGGTCAAAGTTTCAGAAAGATCCCATTGTTAGATTCTGAGAAATCCGATTTGCAGAAAATACACAAAAAAAAAAAATAATAATAATCTTAACAGAAACAATAAGCTTTCATATGTAATATGAAAGCTTAATAAATAATAATTTTAGTAATCACAATAGGCTTTCAGACGAAAGTCTGAAAGCCTAACTAGACCTGCGTAGCAGTGCTGAATCGGCTTTCAGGGTCCTTTATATCATTGCCATGCCTTTAAATTTACATTTATACTCTAAACGACCGATAGGACTCGGGGTAACAGAATTTTAAGAGGAGAAATAGAAGTAGTTTTCGAGATAAACGAGTCTGAATAGGCTCCAAAAAAAAAAGAGAGAAAAATACTACATTTTCGGCATCTCATAATCTATTGCCTGACCATCGAATTTGTATCATTCTGATATCATATAAAAGTCAAAAAAGGAAAATACTAGATCTTCAGCGTCCCGTAATAGTTTGCCTAATCAGCGAATATTTACCATTTGACTGTCTAAATATCGTCCATTGTTCGGGTTATCCAATGACACTTTGTTTTTTTGATTCGTTGAAATCTGGCATAGTAATCACTTATTTTCGCAAGATGGGCATTTTTGTATTTTTTTTTCAAAATATGGAATATTTTTTAGACTATTTCCGGTTTTGGGATCATTGTCGGGATAGCTTTAACATGTTATTTAGATACTTAACTTCCTGTACCATAAGTGTCAGAAACATTCATGGAGTATTTTTGGAAAAAAAATAAATAAAAAAGCATTTTCAATAATTTTACCATCTTTCACTATTTTTTCAAAGATTGGGGCCATTTTTAGAACACCCACATTATTGCAATGCTTTTCTCTTTGGAGACCACCGGAGTAAAAGAAGTTTAAGAAAAATCGTAGGCGTCAATCGGATATTTTTTCGACTACTTCCGTTTTTTTGATCATTGTCGGGTTAGCTTTAACAAGTTGTTTAGATACTTAACTTCCTGTACCAGAAATGTCAGAAAAATTCATTGAGTACATTTCGAAAAAAGAAAAATAAAAGAACATTTTCAATAATTTAACGATTTTTTAAATTTTTTTCAAAGATTGAGGTCATTTTTGGACACCATATATTATTGCAATGCTTTTATTTTTAATGCACACTTTAGGGCACCGATAGGACTCTAAGTAAAAAAGGTTTAAGAAAAATCATAGGCTTCGTTTTAGAGAAAGGGGCGTTTCAAAATGCTCCAATACGGAAAATACTTGATTTTCGGCGTACCATAATTTTTTTTCTATTCGTCAAAATCGTATCATTTAGATGGCATATGGTGATCCATTAAAAGAGCTTGTTTTGGTCCGCTGATATGTGACGGAGAATTCGAATTTTTCGCAAGAGCTTAGGTTTTTTTTTTTATCTTTTTTACCTTTTTCTTCGTTTTTTTTTTAACTACTTCCGGTATACACATAATTGTCGAGTAGTTTTTACATCCGGTTTTGGAGTTTGAATAAAAACAGGGCTCTCTAATGATATACTACACCATACGATCAGATAAAATACTTCTGAGAAATCCTATTTTCAAAAGAGATGAAAATGTCAAAATGTCAAAATATTGAAAATTAAATTTCAATAACTGCATACATATTATACATCGTTAGAACCGTAATTGAGTCAGCTATATGAATATATTTTCTTTTTTTGAAAATCTCTTAAAATAAAAAAATAGAAGAGCATTTTCAAAAATTTCACGATTTTTCGACTTTTTTCCATTTTCAGTCCCTTTTTTGTCCTATTCGAATTGATCGAAGGTGTTATTGGATGGTTCCATGGTAAAGACTATCGAAGGGACTATCGATAAAGAATGTTTAAGAAAAATCGTTGGAGCAGTTTTCGAGATACAGGCGTCCAAATATGCTCCAAATCAGAAAATACTTGATTTTCAGCGTGCCATAATTTACTTCCGGGCCATCGTATCTGTATGAATTGGGTATCATACGATACTCCAATTCCAGTGCAACCCATCTATACCTTAATACCTTTAATCCGTTGATATCCGGAAAAGGAATCACGTTTTTCCCAAAGGCACCCATTTTTTGCGTTTTTTTTTTTTCTAAATATTGCACATTATTTCGACCACTTCCGGTTTAAGGATTTTTGTCTTAGACTATATCTCCATGTTCCATGAGTTTCAGAAACGTCAATTCAGCCGTAAAATGAAACAAGAGCTCACAAAATGGCAAGAAAATTCGAAAAAAATCGAAAAATAAAGGGCAGTAAATCTGAATGAAACTTATATTACTGGAATCGAATTGACTTCAGGAATCCAAAAATATAGGTCATATTTGAAAATTTTGAAAATCAACAAAATTGTCTCTGAAATATTTTTTTTTTATTTTTCGATTGCGAAAAGTCAAAGACGAAGTTTCGGAATTGCAAAATCTGAGATTGCTATTATCTCGGAAAAGATTCAGGGTTTCAGAAAATATCATTTGTTTGGAAATAGGTAAATAATTAACGAAATTACGGCCGATTTTTAATTTCTTACTAACGTTCAAAATTCGGCCATTTCCGGTCTGCGCAGAAGTTTCAAAATAGCTTTATCTAGTAACCACCACATAGTTTCCCGATAGAAAAATGAACCGCAGGTCGGTTTCTCTTTTCGATCATGGAGAAATAGACTCCCGCGGTAAATAATAATAATAAAAAAAATAATAATTTTAGTAATCTCAATAGGCTTTCAGACGAAAGTCTGAAAGCCTAATAATAATTTTAGTAAAAACAATAGTCTTTCAGACGAAAGTCTGAAAGCCTAACTAGACCTGCATAGCAGTGCTGAATCGGCTTTCAGGGTCCTTTATATCATTGCCATGCTTTTAAATTTACCTTTATACTCTAAACGACCGATAGGACTCGGGGTAACAGAAGTTTAAGAAGTGAAATAGAAGTAGTTTTCGAGATAAACGAGTCTGAAAAGGCTCCAAAAAAAAAAAGGGGAAAATACTACATTTTCGGCATCTCATAATCTATTGCCTAACCATCGAATTTGTATCATTCTGATATCATATAAAAGTCCAAAAAGGAAAATACTAGATCTTCAGCGTCCCGTAATATTTGTCATTGAACACGCCATCTTGAGTCGGATCGCGCAAAATCTAATTTTGGAGTAGAGACAAATTAGTAAAAATATTGATGAGATGTTCTCAAAAATGAGTCTATAAATATACTATCTGTCGACACAAAAGATCAAAATAGCAATAAAAGATTTTAGAACACCTTTATTTGAACGTTTTGTAAGAGTACCGTATTTTTAAATCTGTCCTATTTCTTAAAATTCTCGGCGAAATTAGTTATGTTTCTTCGCTCGCTATGGAACGACCTCTGCAGACCTGCAGTGCTAAATCGGCTTTCAGGAATCAGACAGGAAGTGCGTCATACAATAGCCGATCCATCGAGCTACCAAACGATACTGTAGTTGTTATGATTCAGTGACACCCTTTATCAGATTTGTAAAAGTAATATATGCTTGCAAATACACCGGTCAAAATTGTAAAATCTGGCAAAATTACTTCACTTCCGGTGCCAAAAGAAATCATTATCGGTAACAAATAAGTTGAGATTTCGCAATTGAGAATTGTTTTATACATATCAGGCAATAAATAATAAACTTGTAACCCATAAACTGAAATTAAAAGGTAAAAAAACTTAAAAAGTGATCCTTAGAAAATTGGTTATTTCTCGACAAGGGAACATGCTAGAAGCAATTTTTTGATATCAGTATGATTATATTGATCCAATCTAAATGGCCATTAGAATCAAACGTTATAACGTTAAACAAATAACAAATATAACTCACTTCAAAAAAATATTTGTTTTGAAGTCTAAAAATACGGTTTTTGCAAAAAAGACATTACTTCCGGTGATAATAAAAATCTTAAATTAGTTTAATGCAATCATAAATGGCATAAGGCATCAAATGGTGAAAATTGTAAGACAATTGAATAATAATTGACACTTTTATAGACCAAAAAGCGTGAAAAGTGACTTGTAGAAAATCGTCTATTTCTCGGCAACCGTACAAGTTAGAAACTTTTTTGTGGTATCTGTATGATCGTATGGGTTCATGCCATTCGGTGATGTGATTCAAATATCATAATTTTAAAAATGTTCTAAAAAAGACACATTTGAATAAAATATTTGTTTTTTAGGTTAAAAATACAGTTTTTGCCAAAATGACGTCATTTCCGGTCACAGTGAAACTGTAAAATTGGTTTAAACTAGTCCAAATTGGCATTAAGCATCGAATGAAAAAAAAATATTGAAAATCGGATAATAATTTACTCTTTTATTGTACTTGAAGTGAGGACTGTATTATGAACTTAGGGCTTGAAACTTGGTTGCCCTCAATGGCAATATTTTGACTTGAAAAACAGCAACTTACTTGCTGTAAACAAACCTATTAGACTTCATTTCAATAGACATGTTTTATTCTCTATTATCCAGTACAAAAAGGGAATTAACTCTAATTAACAAATAGGAACAAGCACACAGCTGATTTGTGTGAGAACATCCTCCCCCCGGATGCAGAGTCAATAAAATTTTAACAAATTTAGCTTTACAGTTCAGATATCTGCATCCACTGCCTCTAATAAATGGAGTCGTTGAATGGGTCTTCTTAACACACCCGTGGAGGTCTTCAATAAAACTGAACGAATAAGATTATCACGTCCTAGGTAGATTTCTTGTACTCTTCCACGTAACCATTGACCACGAGCTACGCGATCTTCACTAATTAACACTAGATCTCCTACATGAATTTCATTTCCAAGTGAAGTCCATCGTTTAAGCGTATTAAGCGACTTGAGATACTCTGACCTCCAACGGTTCCAGAAGTTGTTCACCATTCTTTGATGGTAACGCCAACGATTGGTGATAGCTTTGGATGTTTGCTCAGCCTTGGGTGTCTCTTGGTATGGAAATGGTTGAAAAGGTCTTCCAATAAGAATATGTGCAGGAGTAATTACTTCAGGGTCTTTAGGATCAGAACTAACATAAGTGAGAGGACGGCTATTAATTTGACATTCTACCTCGGTCAGAATAGTTGCAAAACTTTCAATGTCCAATAATGATTTTCCTAAAATCTTCTTTAGCGGGGTCTTGATGCTTCTAACCAACCGCTCGTAAAAGCCACCCCACCACGGGGCTCTTTCAACTATAAATTTCCAATGTATTTTCTTATTGGTTAAATGAGTTTGAGTCTGGGGATCTTCTATGATTCTCCAACACTTTTGTAGTTCTTTGTTTGCGCACTTGAAAGTTTTTGCATTATCAGACCAAATCGTGTGACACATGCCGCGTCTGGATACCATACGACGAAGCGCTAACAAAAACTTCTCTACAGACATATCAGTTACTAATTCTAGGTGTACCGCACGCGTGACAGCACATGTAAATAGACAAATATACACTTTGTCATAATCTTTAAGATGAATAGGTCCAGCAAAGTCCAATCCAACATTAGTAAATGGTGCAGATGGTTGAATGCGGTCTGCTGGCAAAGGGGCCATTAGCTGGGAGAATGGCTTTGTATAGTAATGACGACAAAGTAAACATTTATTGAGTACTTGCTTCACCGTGGATCGACCTTTACATATCCAATACTTCTGACGTAGAATAGACAAAGTATGTTCTGTTCCAGCATGAAGTTCTTTATTGTGTACTTGGGCTATTAACAACTTTACTACTGGATGCGATGATGGAAGTATTACCGGCTGTTTTTCTTCTTCTGGTAAAACTGACTTGTGAATTCGACCACCAACTCTTAAGAATCCTGTTGATGTGTCAAAAAATGGATTCAGGTTAGACAAATGATTAGAGGTTGGCACTGTATTAACTTTAAGTGACTCGATCTCTTCTTTATATGATGATTCCTGAACTTGACGCAGTAAATAAACCTCAGCAGCTTCTATTTCTGGTACTGACAGTGTATGCAAATTTCTGTCTTCTTTCTTGACTTTTAGGTTTCGGATGAATCGCTTGATCCAGGCTACTGTCCTAATGAGTTTGAGGTATCTGCTAAATCTATCAAAGTTGATGAGTGGTTCTTCTACTTGACCAATACAAACTATAAGCGATTTCTTTCTTTTCTCGGAGATTATAGCTTCATTATCGTGACTTGAACTTGAGGACTTCAGACCAGTAGGCCAATCTTCTTCTGATTTCATTAACCATGATGGACCATTCCACCAAAGTTGACTATCCATAAGTTCTTGAACTCTTATTCCTCTGCTTGGTAAATCAGCAGGGTTATCTTTTCCTGGACAGTAGCGAAATACACTTGGTTCAAAGATTCCTTGAATCTCCATTACTCGGTTAGCTACAAATGGTTTCCACTGTGAAGCTGTGCCTTTAACCCAGTGAAATGTTGATGAATTGTCAGTCCAGCAAACGACTCGAGTGACATCACAATCCAACATCGAACATACATATTTACAGAGACGAGCAGTGATAACAGCAGCCATCAATTCTAGTCTAGGTAAGGATATTTTCTTAACAGGGGCTACACGACTTTTGGACATTACAATACTGGTACTTATATTGTTGCTTTTGGATATAATTCTTAGGTATAGGATTGAGGCATATGCATTCTCGGATGCACCACCAAACCCGTGAACTTCAATTTCTTTAACTTGAGATTTGGTAAGTCGTGCATAACATCTGGGTATCTTCAAATGTTCTAACTCCTTTAATTCTTCAAACCAATCTATCCACTTTCTGGAAATATCAACTGGAATTATATCATCCCATGACAGACCTTTAGACCATAGTTCTTGAAATAATATCTTTGAGCGAACAGTAAACGGAGTAATGAGCCCTAATGGATCAAATACTCTTGCTGCTTTAGATAATACACTTCTTTTAGTCTGAGGTACATCAATACTGGGGATGTCAACTTTAAAACTTAGTGTATCATTCTGTGGTTCCCATCTTAATCCAAGTGTCTTTGTAGAGTATGAACTTGGGCCTTCTTCAGTTTCAGTTTCAAGATTTATAGGACCATCGGGCGCTCTATCCCTTTCAGGTATAGCTTTTAAGACCTCTCTAGAGTTGCTAGACCACTTGGTAAGATTAAAACCTCCTTGAGCCATAAGATCCTTAAGGTCTTGCTGTAATGTCAGAGCAAGCTTGTCGTCATCAGCTCCAGTTGCGATGTCATCTACGTACGTATTTCTAATTATTTCAGATGATGCCGTTGGAAACTGTTCTTGATGTAACTTGGCATGTTCTTTAATTGTGCCTATGGCTAAAAATGGACTGGCTGTAATAACAAAAGTGATTCTGGTCATTCTGTAAGTCTTTATAGGATTAACAACATCAAGGTCTCTCCACAGATACCTGTGAGCATCTTTATCTTTATCGGCTAAATAAACTTGCAGGAACATCTTTTGTATGTCTCCCACAATAGCGACTTGGTGCTTTCTAAATCTTATTAGAATTCCAACAAGATCTTCTTGAAGTGCAGGTCCAGGGTGGATACAACTGTTTAAAGATACACCATTCATGTCTTTCGCGGACCCATCAAAAACAATTCTTACTTTCGATGTGGCTTTATCTTCACGGAATACAGCATGATGAGGCAGATAAAAAGTGTGACGACCATCATCAGGCGGAATAATTTCTTCAGGTTTAACTTCTTCTGCAAAACCTTCTTCTATATACTTATTGATTACTTCATTATAAATATGAGCTTTCTTCGGATCAAACTTCAACTTCTTTTCTAAATTTATTAATCTCCTTTCAGCTTGCTTGTAATTAGATGCCAGTTGTATATCTTCCTTCCATGGGATAGATACCGTGTAGCGGTTGGCTTCAAATATTAGATTCTTTTTAAAATCCTTCATGATTTTATCTTCAGATGGGTCTATCTCGTCGTTAGCCTTAATGCCGATAGATTCCAAATTCCAAAACTTCTCTAACGTACTATTTAAAACATTTTCTTCAGTGACTTGAATATGCATGGATACACTTGAGTGACTTTCATCTAAGGTAACAGCAGGTCCACATAAAATCCACCCTAACTTGGTGCGAACTGCAACGGGCTGTGTGGGTTCTCCCTTCACCATATCTGAGGTAACAAAGTGGTAATAATAGTCCATACCAATGAGTACATCAATTTCGCATTCACCTCTGGGAAATTCTTCAACAAATTTAATATCTTGAAGATGTGACCATTTTGAAGGGTGGAATTCTACAGGTTCAGCAGGTTGACAAATGTTGTCGGTTGTAAGTGCTGTCATTGGAAATTTAATCTTCGGATTACTTAAAGGAGCCAAAGTGAATGGAATCCTTCTTCTAAGTACAGGCTTACCCTGTCGTCTTTCGAATCCGGAAACCGTTGTTCTAACTGTTTCTCCATTGAGACCAAGTTCTTCTGTGATATTTGTCATTACAAATGACGACTGTCATCCTAGATCAAAGAAACATCTGACATTCTTGGATAGGAGGTTCGAGCCAGTCAAAATACATGGCGCTGTTTGCAGTATACTTTGAACTTGCTTGTTGCCGACTTTTGTTAATGCTGATGTAACACTGGCAAACTTTACTTCAGTAGATTCACTTGTTGAATTACCATAATCAAGGTGTAATAAATGATGGTGTCTTCGCTTGCAGTACTTACATGACATGGCTTGACAGTTTTCCGAGATGTGACCACCTTCTAAACAAAGAAAACAAAGTCCTTTAGATAAAATTTTCTGATGTCTGTCGCGTACAGTCATGGATAAGAACTGAATGCATGATGAAATCTTGTGTCTTGGATTGTAGCAAACAGGACACTCTTGATCTTTAACAGAAGCAGACATAGACGATATAGTTGATTTGAAAGGATAGTTAGGCTTATAAGGTTGATTCTTCGAAGGCTCAAACTTTGAAGATACTTTTGATTCTTGTGAACTTGAAGAATAAAATGATTTAATACTTTATGATTCTTTAGCTCTTATGATGTGCTCAAGAAATGATAATAAAGTTTTCATTGATAGACAATCGCCCTTGTCGTCTTTCATCTCAAGTTCCCACTTTTCAACAATAGACTTGGGTAGTTTGTCGACAATCAAAGGAACTAATACAGGTTCAAGGGCTTCGGTTCTAAACTTCTCTCCCATTGAGTTCACCGATCTGACATGACTGGTAACTTTATCAAAAAATCTTCGCATCGAAGTTGCATCTTCTGATGTTAGTGGTGATTGATGTAATAAAGACTTGATATGGGCTTCTAAAATGAGACGTTGATTACCGAATCTTGCTATTAATGTATCTAGGACAGCTTGATAATTTTCATGAATTATGGAATAGCCTTTAACTGTTTCAGTAGCTTTCCCTTTAAGAGACCTCATTATGTACTCTAATTTCTGAACATCTGCTAAAGACTGGTTGCCAATGACAGAAACTTTAATTGACTGGTAGTATGGTTGCCATGACAAAACATCACCATCAAATGTGGGTAAATTAATCTTAGGTAGTCTGACTTGAGGTACAGTAGGACCAACACCTTGAACACCATTTGAACTTGATGAAATATTTTGTTGAACTTCTAAATTTGACCTTGCATCATCTCTTGGAGTTGTTTTTTCAATGTATTCACTCAGCATGGATATATACTTTAAGGCCTTGATCTCATATTCACTGTGCTGTGCACAGTCTTCATCTAATTGTTCTTCCTCATCAATTAAGCTGCATACAGAGCCTTGAATATCATTCAATTCTGATAATTTCTTTTCAATTGTCTCTTTAAGAAATCTCAATCTCACAAAATTTACATTCTGTGAAATATCACTGTCTGCCATCTTTAATGTATCTGTCAATGACTTTCTTAAAAATCTTCTCTTTCTCTTTAAACCATCTAATTCAACTTTACTTGCAGTGGCAGCCATTTTGACGTGTATAAAAAATGTAAACTTGAACTTTACTTGTGACTTGAAATTCTGGCTTTAAAATCCGTCTCGTCGGACCAAAATGTACTTGAAGTGAGGACTGTATTATAAACTTAGGGCTTGAAACTTGGTTGCCCTCAATGGCAATATTTTGACTTGAAAAACAGCAACTTACTTGCTGTAAACAAACCTATTAGACTTCATTTCAATAGACATGTTTTATTCTCTATTATCCAGTACAAAAAGGGAATTAACTCTAATTAACAAATAGGAACAAGCACACAGCTGATTTGTGTGAGAACATTTATAGGCAAAATAACGTGAAAAGTGATGCATGCAAAATTGCAAATTTTTCGGCAATTGCTCATATTACGAACTATTTTTTGCATACATTCTCCTCGTCTGGATTATTACTACGAGTTTATGAAAGTTACGAATAAATAGTTCAAAATATGAAGACGTTGAATGGGTTGTAAATAACTGATTGTTACACTTTTTTTTACATTTATTCGAAATTTCCCGAAAATGAAATTGAAATTAAAAAATCTGAGCTAACGATTTGTGCCCCTTTACAGCGCGCATTCTTTTTGCTATATCAGATTTCGAAAAAAATAATATTTGCTTTCAAAAAGTGGTACTGAACTGTCAAAATTGTAGTTTTTGTTAATATTACGCCACTTCCGTTGCGTGCAGAAAAAATTCACGGTAACAAAAAAAATTACAATTGAGACCACGGAGCATATGCACTTTGTTTTATACAAATCGAACAATAAATAATTAATGTAGGTACGAAAAACTAAATTAGCCAATGGCGACTAAAGAAAATTACTGAGACAAAATTCTTTCTCACTTCTGCTCAAGTAGGGTGATACTTTAACTCTGTGTAAACTACCATCAAAAAATATTCATAAATAAAAAAGTTTTCTGTAAAAATGTAAAAAATATTCAAAATATCGGAGATTTTTTCGACTACTTCCGGTTTTACGATCATTGTCGGAATAGCTTTAACAAGTTGATTAGATACTTAACTTCCTGTACCAGAAATGTCAGAAACATTCATTGAGTAATTTTCGAAAAAAAGATAAATAAAAGAGCATTTTCAATAATTTAATGATTTTTCAACTTTTTTCAAAGATTGAGGTCATTTTTGGATCACCTATAATATTGCAACGCTTTTATTATTAAATGCACACGCTAGGTCACCGATAGGACTCTGAGTAAAAAATATTTAAGAAAAATCGTAGGCGTCGTTTTCGAGAAAAAGGCGTCTCAGAATGCTCCAAAACGGAAAATACTTAGTTTTCGGCGTACCATAATTTATTTCCTAAGAATCAAATTCGTGTTATTTAGATGTTATACGATCGTCTATTAATGGAACTATCCAACGACACTTTAATTGTTTTGGTCCGCTAATATGTGACGGAGAATTCGAACTGTTGGCAAGAGCTCCAATTTTTTTTCATCTTTTTTACATTTTTCGTAATCGGCTTTCAGGGTCCTTCATATCATTGCCATGCTTTTAAATTTACCTTCATACTCTAAACGACCGATAGGACTCGGGGTAACAGAAGTTAATGAAGAGAAATAGTAGTAGTTTTCGAGATAAACGAGTCTGAATGGGCTCCAAAAAAAGAGAAGGAAATACTACATTTTCGGCATCTCATAATCTATTGCCTAGCCATCGAATTTCTATTCTGATATCATATAAAAGCCCAAAAAGGAAAATACTAGATCTTCAGCGTGCCGTAATATTTGTGATTGAACACGCCATCCTGAGTCGGATTGCAAAATAAGTGAAAATATTTATGAGATTTTCTCAAAAATGAGTCTATAAATATACTATCTATCGACACAAAAGATCAAAATAGCAATAAAAGATTTTAGAACACCTTTATTTGAACGTTTTGTAAGAGTATCGTATTCTTAAATCTGTCCTTTTCTTAAAATTCTCGGCGAAATTAGTTATGTTCCTTCGCTCGCTATGGAACGACATGTCATTCCTCTTGCATAATAATTGGCATCGTTGTAAAACGGAGAATCTCCAGATATCAAATATTATCAAAATATTATCGCTGAATTGATTTTGAACGGACAAGCTCGAGTTTTAAAACCCCTAGAAAATATAAACAAAGACCATGTGGCCATGCTGTCTACACAACTCGTTTGCTGATTGGCCCAGACATCGCGTGCAAAGCATTATGGTTACGAGGATGGCTGAGCGGGCGATAAATATTTGGTTTAGGCAATTATGTTTTTGGGTTACCTGCTTGAGATTCACTCTGATAAGTGACAGAAAAAAAATAATTCTGATCGTATATAGATTGCCGTTGAGTGTTAATCGAAACTATGTAGCTGATTATGCAAATTAATCGGCAAGCGGTGTGTCGTTGAGTAATACTAATCAACAGTCACGGGTCAATGATAAAGCCGTCGACAACTCATTATTTACTGCGAATAATATCTCATACCATCTTTAAAAAATAATTTATAGGCCTTAAATGGAAATAAAAATGGCCAATAATTTTCTTTTTGAAGGGAATTTTATCGATGGCTAAATTATGTTAACTGTCGCTTCTTCATACGGCATGTAAAATAAGGAATATCTATTGGATATCATTGTTTAAAATGTTCTTATCACCATGGGTCGAAAAAATGAGAACGACCAACGAGCCGAAATGCGACGATTCTCGAACCTGCCATTGCTTAATTACATCAAAGCCAAAATGCACGAAAGTGAACGTAAGCTTTATTTGACTATTAAATTGGCAGCTATCTATAGGGACTCATATTTTGATAACGTTACGTACACGCAAAATCTTAGTTTAATCCACGTGTTAACTGAAAACACGTACAATTGTGGCGGCTGCTTTATGATTACCTAAACAACAATAATCTTAATCTCCTGTCCACTAGCTGGCACTAAGGTGCTAATTAATTGATGAAATTAACTTCAGTTAATCTAAATCTAAATCTTTATTAACCTTGAACCACTGGTTCATCGGTAAACATAGTTACATAATAATACAATTATATACAATATATACAGTAAATAGAGAGCAAACAAACGAATTAAACATTACAGTATTAACATAGTGTGACATTGACTACAATCTATTGAGGGCAGTGTCTCTTAAATTATTTGCGAAGTATAGAAATTTACCTAATTTTATGAGTTCAGAACAATTTTGGCTTTGTAGTAGTGTTATGAATTTCTCCATATATGGTCTAGTATAATAGTATTTCTTTATAAATTTTGACCTAAGTTCAGCATAGAATGGACATACAAGTACAAAGTGATATTCATCTTCAATTTCCTTAGTTTCACAGAGTGTACACATTCTTTTTTCTCTCAGTGTTGACTCATATCTTCCAGTTTCGATCCTTAATTTATGACTAGATAATCTTAACTGTGTTATCTCCCTTTTAAACCTTTGCTCAATACATTTAGTCAAGTAAGATTGGACATCAAAGTGGTTAACAATATTTCTATAAATAATACATTTAGATGATTCGTTAAAATTCTGAACACATTTCTGTCTAAAGTTATCACACAGCCGTTGTTTGATAATGACAATATCTGAGTTAACAGACATTCCCGCTTGCAAATTTCTCTCCCATATATACCCCAAACCAATACTATACAATTCAGATTTTACGTGAATAATCCATTTATCATTGTTAGTTAACATATCTTTATAACAAGCTTTAAGTACAATGTTGTCAGTATTAATTAATCGAGACCAGTATTTAAATATTCGCAATTTTCGATGGATAGTTAAAGGGTATCGCCCAGTTTCAAAATAGACCATTGACGTGTTCGTGTTTTGTCTGACTTCAAGGATTCTTTTCAAGAAGTAAAGGTGCAATAATTCGATGTCATGGGCAGTATGGAAACCCCATACTTCGGAAGCATAGTTAAAGATACAAGAGACAAAGGTATCAAATACAGATATCTTAGTGACAAGATTAAAATTGTTAACTTTACAGGTTTTCATGACAGAAAATAAGGCTTTTCTTCCCTGGTCTGCTAAGGTTTTTTGAGTTAATAAAAATTTACCATTAAAATTTAAATTCATCCCTAAGTAACTAAAGTTGTTCACAATTTCAATATTCACACCATTATAACTCCAATTTTCAAATGATTTTAATTTGCCGCCATTTCTAAAAATTACAATCTTGGTTTTATCTGTATTGACAGTAAGACCCCATTTATTTGCGTATTTATGTAAAGAATTGAGCATATCCTGTAGACCAACTGGGGAGTCCGAGAACAGTACTTTGTCATCTGCGTACATCAGGAGGAAAATCTTTAGCATATCCATATCTATTGGTTTACAATTCTCGGATATAAAATGCCTCTCACAATCGTTGATGTAGAACGAGAATAGCAAGGGAGACAACACCTCACCTTGAAATAGTCCAGTCTTGCATTCAAAATAATCAGAAACATCACCATTAAATTTTACATTACAGATAACCTTATCATACAATGACCTAATTATAGTAAGTATTTTACCCCCAATCCCTTCTTGGATGAGCTTATACCATAGATTTGTTAAAATCACAAAATCGTACGCTTTACGATAATCGACAAAGCAGACGTATAGCCTTCGTTTGGACTTCAGAAAACGATTAATAGTAGTTTGCAAAATGAAAATAGCATCAACAGTTGATAAATTCTTACGAAATCCAAATTGGTAGTCAGATATTTTCTTTTCGCATTCATCTAACTCAAGGAGGCGAGTATTTAGAATGGATGTGAACAATTTCCCTAAACATGAGACTATTGTTATTCCGCGGTAATTGTCAGTGTTACAAGGATTTCCTTTTTTAAACAGTGGAACAATATTGCCTTTGGCCCACTCTGTTGGAAATAGCCCTGATTCTAGAACATTATTAAATAATATTACCAAACATGGCAGGAGCTCATCCTTACAGTATATTAAAAATTCATTTGGGATATTATCCGAGGCGGATGCTTTATTCTTCTTCAAATGAGAGATGCCTGACAGAATTTCTTCTCGTGTAATTGGCCTGTCAAGTAAGTCATGAGAACTACAAGCATTTTCATCATACTTTTTTACAAACTGTATGACGTCATCACATGATTGTTTGCTGACGTCAGTTGCAAGCTTTCTAAAATGAGTATAAAAATCATCTAAAACCAGGTTAGAGTCAACTGTTTTCCGCCTTTTGAACAATTTATAGAAAACCTTAGGATTTGATTTTCTAATATATTCATAGTTATTACCATGATATAGATTATATTCAGACTTTGACCTGAATACTATTTTTTTTATATTGTGACTTGGATTGGACTAACGTGGCTCTATTAACATCACTCTTGTTTTTATTAAATTTTAACAGACAAGATTTATACTCATGATATCTATTTCTACACAACTCAGTGAACCATGGTTTATCGGGTTTTATGGGTTTGTTACCTTTTCGTTTAGTCACTAAACATTGAGATGAAATCAACTCATTAATGGATTTAGTAAATAAATTTACACTCTTATCAACAGAAGATTGCTCACGAATATCAACTGAACATAATAAATCTATGTGCTTCTCTTGATTATATTTTAGTGATTTACATAAACGTGAGACATTTTCATCGCTCCATTTGATATAATTACACACCTTTTTACATGCATTGTTCTCTAATTTATCTACATCTCTTAATAATTTATCATTTGATTTGAATATAAAATGGACAGGAGCATGATCTGAGAACTCGTTAAAATTCCCAGACTCGAATTTGCTAAACAGGTCAAAATATTTTTGTTGAACAAGAACATAATCAATAAGACTAGAACCCCGTACACTAAAATATGTGAAACTACCGTCTTCATCCCCTGGATGCCTACCATTCAATATTCTAAAACCCGTTGACTTGCACAATTGTATTAATTGCCGACCAAATTGATTTACGACTTTATCTAAACTGTTTCTCTTTCCAATATCAACATCTGAGATGTACTCGCAGATATTTTCGAGCTTCGAACTCGTGGCTTCGGTCAAATAATCATTTTCAATATAATCTACAAGACTACCTGTCCTACTATTAAAATCTCCTATTGAGACAATTACTCCTTTATCAGTATATTTAAGAATCAAATCTTCCAGAACAACAAATAAATCAACAAAAGTGGAGTGATAAAAGACACTTGAGTATGGGGGAAAATAACAAGCTATAATATACAATGTCGTAGATATGAAGTTGGCTTTTAGTACAAGAATAGTATTATGAACATTTTCTACAATAGAACACAATTTGACTAAATCAGTTTTAATAAAAATTACTATCCCACCACCTCTACCGGTTTCTCTGGCGAATTTGAAGGCCTTGTAACTAGATACAGCAATATTATCAATTTCGCGAATCCAACACTCGTACAGCACAATGATGTCATATCGTGATAGCAATTTAATAAAATCATTATCCATCAATTTCTTAGTGAGACCTTTTCCCACATTCCACGACACAACTTTCAATTTACTCTCGTGAAACCCCTATTCGATATCAATTGACAGCCCATTAGAAGAAGTGGCGCTATAGTTTCGTTTCTTCCCTTGTTGGTAGAATCGGGTCGTGTCTTCCCACGGGCGATGCTGATTTGTCTCCGCAGAAACAGCGTTGTTAGAAGCAGTGTGTTGTTGTTTTCCATCTTCCAGGCTGTATTCCCTGCCGTCAATGAACAATTTGTCACGTACTAACTTAGTTTTGTGACCTCTTTGTTTAAAGTTTTTCTGGATGGGATATAGCTTCTTTCGGGTTTCTTCGATAGCGGGAGGAAACTGCTGGTTAATACCGTAGGGCTTACCTTTTAACTTAAATGAATTTGCCCTTACCGTCTCTAGATCTCCATAATAGATGAATCTTGCGACGATAGGTCTTGGCCTTCCATGTTGCCGTTTACCGAATCGATGGATGTTGCCGAACTGAATTTTGTAATCTATTCCCAATTCATAATACAAGAAGTCTCTAAGAACTCTGTCGGTATCTTCTTGTTCATTCTCAACCAAACCATGAAAAATCAGGTTATAACGCATCGAACGCCATTGTAGTTCAATAATTGAACTCTGTAGTGTCGAGTAGCTAGCTTTGATGGCATTATTTATCGTTGTTTGGTACGAATTGAAATTTTCACTAATTTTTGATATACTCACTCGATTAGAATCCACATCCTTTCTCAGATTATTGTTTTGTTCCTTAAGCACATTAATATCACCCTCGTTATTCCTAGATTTTGAATACAGAGACTGTAAGTCACTTTCCACTTTATTCAATTTCGCAGATAAAGTTGTCAGCATGTTCTCAATAGAATCTATTTTATCCAACCTATTTTCAATGTGTTTTAGGCGTTCATCAACATTTTGCATAAACTCAGACAATTTCTGAAGTGTACTATTATTTCCATCCAAATGCTCCATAGGGTAAGTAGATCTCAAAACAGTTTACTATAACTACCGTCACGCTTGATTACCGGCTTTAGCGATTATACACACGTCCTGTCTCTTCGGCTGTCACTACACTTTCAATATTTGTTTTTTTCCATCTAATTACCTATAACACCTAATCCTAATCCGCTTAATATACTAATCCTAATTAGACCTTAATTGGATTAATCAAAAGTGGGCACAGTGAGATGTAACCAACACTATGATATTGTGGATTTTTCGTTACGAAAAGAGTGCATTTACAACGATTTTCGTCTTCAGCACCCTTGCAATTCTAAATAAAAAATATTAATTGACAAAATAGCAAATAAATGTTTGATATCGTCTGATCAAATTTTTACTACGATTTAAGTCTTTAGCACCCCTGAAAACGCCTGAAAAGATATGTTCAACGGCAAAAAAGAAAATAAATGGCCTGTTTGCTATGGCAGCTGTCCAGACAGATAATCCCTTGTAACAAACTGCATGACATATTCCACTTTTCATTAGCCAGGTTATTCTTGGTAGGCATTCCTTTTGGTAGCCCTGCTTGTCACTAACTTATAGGTCCCATGTCCAATCCCTGCATTTATCGAGAAATATTCAGATTTGTCAGCACAGTTTCTCCCTTGTCAAAGGTGTAGGGGTGGTGTTCGAAAATAATAGATCAGAGTAGGTGCGAAACCGAGGTCCTATGTACACATTTGCTTGCACGTAAAACACCCCGGGCGCCAGTCACATGTTTAAGGAGGGGAGGGGATGTCCAAATGTACATGCCAGTCCAACCTGCTGCATGTCCTCCACAGCACTGAATCGGCTATCAGGAATCAGACAGGAAATACGTCATACAATAGCCGATCTATCCAGCTACCAAACGATACTGTATTTTTTTTTTATTCAGTGACACCCTCTATCAGACTTGTAAAAGTAATATTTGCTTGCGAAAAGATCGGCCAAAATTGTAAAATCTGGCAAAATAACGTCACATCCGGTGCCAAAAGAAATCATTATCGGCAGCAAATAAGTTGAGAATTTGCAACATGAAACATACAAACTTTGTTTTATACGGTCTTTGCAAATATGACATTACTTCCGGTGATAATGGAAATGTTAAATCAGATCATTGCAATCATAAATGGCATAAGGCATCACATGGTGAAAATTGTATGAAAATTGAATAATTATTGACACTTTTATAGAGCAAAATGCTTGAAAAGTGACTTGTAGAAAATCGTCTATTTCTCGGCAACCGTACAAGTTAGAAACTTGTTTGTGGTATCTGTATGATCGTATGGGTTCATGCTATTCGTTGATGGGATTCAAATATCATAATTTTAAAAATATTATAGAAAAGACTCATTTGAATGAAATATTTTTTTTTAGGTTAAAAATACAGTTTTTGCCAAAATGACGTCATTTCCGGTCACAGTGAAACAGTAAAATTGGCTTAACCTAGTCCAAATTGTCATTAGGCATCGAATGAAAAAAATATATTGAAAATCGGATAATCGTTTACTCTTTTATAGGGAAAATAACGTAAAAAGTGATGCATGAAAAACTGCATATTCCTGGGCAATTTCTCATATTATGAACTGTTTTTTGCATACATTCTCCTTGTCTGGTTTATTACTACGAGTTTATAAAAGTTACGATAAAAAGTTCAAAATATGAAGACGTTGAATGGGTTGTAAATAACTGATTGTTACAACTTTTTTTACATTTATTCGAAATTGCCCGAAAATGAAATTGAAATTACAAAATCGGAGCTAACGATTTGTGCCCCTTTACAGCGCGCATTCTTTTTGCTATATCAGATTTCGAAAAAAATAATATTTGCTTTCAAAAAGCGGTACTGACCTGTCAAAATTGTAGTTTTTGTTAATATTACGCCACTCCCGTTGCGTGCAGAAAAATTTCACGGTAACAAAAAAAATAACAATTGAGACCACGGAGCATATGCACTTTCTTTTATACAAATCGAATAATAAATAATTAATCTAGGTACGAAAAACTAAATTAGCCAATGGCGACTAAAGAAAATTACTGAGACAAAATTCTTTCTCACTTCTGCTCAAGTAGGGTGATACGTTAACTCTGTGTAAACTACCATCAAAAAATATTCTTAAATAGAAAAGTTTTCTGTAAAAATTTAAAAAAAAAAAAAAAAAAAATATCGGAGATTTTTTCGACAACTTGCGGTTTTTCGATCATTGTCGGAATAGCATTATGAAGTAGATTAGATACTTAACTTTCTGTACCAGAAATATCAGAAACATTCATTGAGTAATTTTCGAAAGAAAGATACATAAAAGAGCATTTTCAATAATTTAATGATTTTTCAACTTTTTTCAAAGTTTGAGGTCATTTTTGAACTACCTATAATATTGCAACGCTTTTATTATTAGATGCACACGCTAGGCCACCGATAGGACTCTGAGTAAAAAATGTTTAAGAAAAATCGTAGGCGTCGTTTTCGAGAAAAAGGCGTCTCAGATTGCTCCAAAACGGAAAATACTTAGTTTTCGGCGTACCATAATTTATTTCCTAAGAATCAAATTCGTGTTATTTAGATGTTATACGATCGTCTATTAATGGAACTATCCAACGACACTTTAATTGTTCTGGTCCGCTAATATGTGACGGAGAATTCGAACTTTTGGCAAGAGCTCCAATTTTTTTTATCTTTTTTACATTTTTCGTCGTTTTTTGAACTACTTCCGGTATACGAATCATTGTCGAGTAGTTTTCACATCAAGTTTTGGAGTTTGTATGGGAACAGGGCTGTCTAATGATATAATACACTATACGATTAGATAAAACACTTTTGAGAAATCCTATGTTCAAAAGTGTTAAAAATGTAAAAATGTCAAAATATTGAAAACTAAATTTCAATAACTACATACATATTATATATCGTTAGAACCGTAATTAGGTCAGCTATCTGAATTTATATCCTTTTTTGAAAATATCTTCAAATAAAAAAATAGTAGAGCATTTTCCAAAATTTCACGATTTTTCGACTTTTTTCGATTTTCAGTCCGTTATTTCACCTATTCCAGATATTTCAAAGTCGTAATGGAATGTTTCGTACTTAAGACCACCACAAGGTCTCTCGATAGAGAAAGTTTCATAAAAATCGCTGGAGTAGTTTTCGAGATACAGGCGTCCAAAAATGCTAAAAATCAGAAAATACTTGATTTTCAGCGTGCCATATTTTGCTGCCTGTTCATAGTATCCGTATGAATTTGGTATCATACGATAGTACAATCCTAGTGCAGTCCAATGGTACCCTAATTTCTTTAATCCATTTATTTCGGGCGGAGAAATCGCGTTTTTCCCAAAAATATCCATTTTTTGCATTTTTTTCAAAATATTGCACATTATTTCGACCACTTCTGGTTTAAGGATTCTTGTCGAAATTGCTTTATTCGTTGGTATTGGACTATAACTTCATGTTCCAGAAGTTTCAGAAACGTCAATTCTGCCATAAAACGAAACCCGAGCTCACAAAATGGGAAGAAAATTCGAAAAAAAATCGAAAAATAAAGAGCGATAACTCTGAATGAAACTTATATTACTGGAATCGCATGGACGTCAGGTATCCAAAAATATAGGTCAAATTTGAAAATTTTGAAAAATAACAAAAATTGTCTCGTAAACAACATGTTTTCAATTTTCGAACGCTAAAAGTCATAGACGAATGTTCGAAATCGAAAAATGTGAGATAGCCATTGTCTAAGAAAAGATTCAGGGTTTCCAAAAAGGTAATTTGTTTGAAAATGGATAAAGAATTGACGAAACTATGGCCTATTTTCAATTTTTAGACAAAATACAAAGTTCGGTCACTTCCGGTATGCGCAGAAATTTCAAAAATATTTTATCAAGTAGCCACCACATGGTTTCCAGACAGAAAATCTAATTCCAGATCGATATCTGTTTTCGATCATGGTGATCTAGGCTCCCGCGGTAAATAATAATAATAACTAGATCTGCTACTGTCCCATGCAGATATGAAAGCTTTCATATTCACTGTCACTTCCTGTCACATGTCATGGGTCATATAAATAATCCAAAGAAGAAAAAATAAATCATTAAAATCGGTCACAATCTATCGAAATTAATGTGATTTTTCACTCGTAAACAACTTTGTCGACACGAAAAACATCAAAAGCGAAATTCGAATTTTTGAAATATTCAAATAACAAAACCACCCGTATCCCGTCTATCCTGAAATTGAAATGTATTAAATTTTAGACATAGGAGACGCATTGAACATACTATGACCTATTGTGTTTCTGCTCTGACCGATTTGTAGGTTTTCCTTCGAGGGTTCAGAAAACGTAACTCCCATGTCTGTAAGTGCAATATCACAAAAGATCTATTGTTTTTTCACGTTTCAAGATGGTGTCACTTCCGGTTCGATCGACAAACTCCATGTTTTGTGTACGAATCAGTAATTACTTGTCTAGTATCGAAAAAAAAATTAGGTCATTCTGACCTTTATTGCGACGATTTTTTTGAAAAATTTGATTCTTAATTTCACCAAGGGGAGATAATTTAGAACATTTTAAAAGTCATTTTTCAAGTCGCATCAGTAATGTCTAGTTACATACTAAATTTCATGAAAATCGTACAACTATTAAAGAAGTTGTCAAGTTGGTTTCAACTTCCGGTTCGAAATCACAGCGACGAATTTTCGAATATTACAAAACTTTTAAAAATAAGCTCCCTCTGACCAGCTTAATCGTTCGCAATAAACGTTTGCCCCTTAAAATCGGCAAATTGCGAACTTTAAAGTGAGAAACATTACAACCGGGCGAAATTTTCTGTTTTATCACTCTTACAGTACCATTGATTACCAACCGATTATTACGAAACTTTAAAAATAAAACAGAAAGAGAGAAATGCGGCTTAACGTCCATTCGACAAAAACGAGGTCATTTCGGGACTAACATATGTCTTTTAATTTTATTGAAAAATTTCCCTTGCGCGTACGGGTCTTTAACCGTGGGAGGTAACCGAAGGACACGGGGAAAACCCACGCGGTTGGACACCATACTCAATGTCACGTGCAACCTGGAAATCGAAACGACGCCGGTTGACTCAATGACAGACGTTACGATACAGCGCGCACATGCTAACCATTCAGCCAATCAGCCTCCCTAAAATCGGAAAATTGCTGACTTATAGCAAGAAACATTTCAACCGGGCATTTCAATCGAAACAACGCCAGTTGACTCAATGACAGACGTTACGATACAGAGCGCAGGTGCTAACCATTCAGCCACGTAAGCTCCCTAAATTTGGCAAATTGCTGACCTACAGCGACAAACATTTCAACCGGGCGAAATTATCAACCGAATATTACAAAACTTTTAAAAATAAGCTTCCACTGACCAGCATAATCGTTCGCAATAAACGTTTCCCCCTAAAATCGGCAAATTGCTGACTTTAAATTGAGAAACTTGACAACAGGGCGAAAAAATCTGTTTTATCACTTTTACAGTACCTCTGATTACCAACCGATTATAAAAAAACTTTAAAAATAAAAGAGAAAGAGAGAAATGCGGGTTAACGTCCATTCCACACAAACTAGGACATTTCGGGGCTCACATATATTTTTTAATTTTATTTTAAAACTTCCCTTGCACGTACGGGTCTTTAGGAGTGGGAGGAAACGAAGGACACGGAGAAAACCCACGAGGTTGGACACCATACTCCATGTCACATGGAACCTGGAAATCGAAATGACCCCGGTTGACTCAATGACAGACGTTACGATACAGCGCGCACATGCTAACCATTCAGTTATTCAGCCTCCCTAAAAGCGGGAAATTGCTGACTTATAGCAAGAAACATTTCAACCGGGCATTTCAATCGAAACAACGCCAGTTGACTCAATGACAGACGTTACGATACAGAGCGCAGGTGCTAACCATTCAGCCACGTAACCTCCCTAAATTTGGCAAATTGCGGACCAACAGCGAGAAACATTTCAACCGGGCGAAATTTTCTATTTTAACAGTTTAATTTGCACCGAATATTACAAAACTTTTAAAAATAAGCTCCCCCTGACCAGCTTAATCGTTCGCAATAAACGTTTGCCCCTTAAAATCGGCAAATTGCTGACTTTAAAGTGAGAAACATTACAACCGGGCGAAATTTTCTGTTTTATCACCTTTACAGTACCAGTACCATGGATTACCAACCGATTATTACAAAACTTTAAAAATAAAACAGAAGGAGAGAAATGCGGATTAACGTCCATTCGACACAAACTAGGTCATTTCGGGACTAATGTATGTTTTTTAATTTTATTTATAAACTTCCCTTACGCGTACTGGTATTCAGGAGTGGGAGAAAACCGAAGGACACGGAGAAAACCCATGAGGATTGACACCATACTCCATGTCACGTGCAACATGGAAATCAAAACGACGCCGGTTGACTCAATGACAGACGTTACGACAAAGCGCGCGTAGGCTAACCATTCAGCCTCCCTAAAATCTGGAAATTACTGACTTATAGCAAGAAAAATTTTAACCGGGCGAAATTGTCTGTTTTAGCAGTTTAATTTGCACGGTACATTAATTACCAACCGATTATTACAAAACTTTTGAAAATAAGCTCCAACTGACCAGCTTAATCGTATGCAATAAACGTTTGGCGTGAATTGAAAGTTCTGCACCGAGAAAGTTCATCTCGATTTTCCGGCGTGGTTCCCTCTTGTCAGTGAGGCAGAACGGAGGGCCTGACAAGGACAGCTGTCTAGTCGTTCAGATGGGACGAAAAACCAAGGTCCCGTGTACACATTGAAGTGCACGTAAAATATCCCTAAGCAGTTGGAATTCGATACTGTTGAATAAGCTCTATACGATGAATAATGTGCAAATTGTAGTCACCCACGCTGCATGTTTCGCTTAACAATGACAGATTGCAGTTTTCAATTTTCGATCCTTTTATTCTTCTACTCCTGATATTTTGGACTGCTGATCGATGGTTTCATATAAAAGACTATCGATAAGACTCTTTGTAGAAGAAGTTCCCAAAAAATATTATGTTGATTGAAGAGAAAAGGACCTTTAAAAATGCTCAAAATCGTAAAGATACGACTTTTTGGATTTTCGATCTCTTTTTTTCTGCTATCCCTGACATTTAAAAACAATGATACAATGATTTCACACAACGGGCTAGCTATTAGACTCTCGATTGGCAGGAGTTTCACCACCCTCTCTTCATTATAACCGAAGTTATCGTGCCCTAAAGAATCAACAAATCAACATATTTATCTCTGCTTACCTTAAGCAGAAAATGCTCATCTTTAAACTCAATCATGACATTGACCTATTGAACGTCTACACCAAGTTTGAACATTCTAGCTTAATTAGAAGGAGAGTTATTGTGTTTCAAAGTCTCGGCCCTTCAAATTGCTACTACTTTTCATATTCACTTCAAAATGGAATCCATCAGTAGACCTAAATCAAAATTCTGCTCCCAGCGATTTTTAGGCCAACCTTCAAGGATTCAGAAAATATAACTCCCGTGTCTGTAAGTGCAATATCGCAAAAGATCTATTGTTTTTTCACGTTTCAAGATGGTGGCACTTCCGGTTCGATCGACAAACTTCATATTTTGTGTACAAATCAGTAATTACTTATCTAGTATCAAAAAAAAAATCAGGTCATTCTGACCTATATTTCGATGATTTTTTTGAAAATTTTGATCCTGAATTTCGTCAAGGGGAGATAATTCAGAAAATTTCTAATTATATTTTTGAAGTCACATGTGTAAGATCTACTTATATACTAAATTTCATGAAAATCGTACAACTATTAAAGAAGTTGTCAAATTGGTCTAAACTTCGGGTTCGAAATCACAGCGACGAATTTTTAAAATTCGAAAATGTTAAACTGCAGATGAGATTGATTTTTTTCAAGGTATTCAAAGAAAAAAGAATGAGTAAAATCGGTCAAAAAATAGCAAAGTTACGACTATGCATTGTCAGTTTTTTCGTTCGTAAAATTCGGTGATTTCGAATTCGCAAAACGTTTTCAAAATATATTTAATCAACAGCCACCACCCATTTTTGGGGGGGGGGGGTAGGTCAAAGTTTCAGAAACATCCTATGGTTAGATTCTGCGAAATCCGATTTGCAGGAAAAACACACAAAAAAAAAATAATAATAATCTTAACAGAAACAATAAGCTTTCATATGAAATATGAAAGCTTAATAATAACTAGACCTACTTAGCAGTGCTGAATCGGCTTTCAGGGTCCTTTATATCATTACCGTGCTTTTAAATTTACCTTTATACTCTAAACGACCGATAGGACTCAGGGTAACAGAAGTTTAAGAAGTGAAATAGAAGTAGTTTTCGAGATAAACGAGTCTGAAAAGGCTCCAAAAAAGAGGAAAATACTACATTTTCGGCATCTCATAATCTATTGCCTAACCATCGAATTTGTATCATTCTGATATCATATAAGAGTCCAAAAAGGAAAATACTAGATCTTCAGCGTCCCGTAATATTTGTCATTGAACACGCCTTCTTGAGTCGGATCGCGCAAAATCTAATTTTGGAGTAAAATTTTGTTTTGGAAGTCGAAAAATACGGTTTTCGCAAATATAACATTACTTCCGGTGATAATGGAAATGTTAAATCAGATCACTGCAACCATAAATGGCATAAGGCATCACACGGTGAAAATTGTATGAAAATTGAATAATAATTGACACTTTTATAGACCAAAAAGCTTAAAAAGTGACTTGTAGATAATCGTCTATTTCTCGGCAACCGTAAAAGTTAGAAACTTTTTTGTGGTATCTGTATGATCGTATGGGTTCATGCTATTCGTTGATGGGATTCAAATATCATAATTTTAAAAATATTATAAACAAGACTCATTTGAATAAAATATTTGTTTTTTAGGTTAAAAATACAGTTTTTGCCAAAATGACGTCATTTCCGGTCACAGTGAAACAGTAAAATTGGCTTAACCTAGTCCAAATTGGCATTAGGCATCGAATGAAAAAAATATATTGAAAATCGGATAATCGTTTACTCTTTTATAGGGAAAATAACGTAAAAAGTGATGCATGAAAAACTGCATATTCCTGGGCAATTGGCTTAACCTAGTCTAAATTGGCATTAGGCATCGAATAAAAGAAAAATATTGAAAATCGGATAATAATTTACTCTTTTATAGGCAAAATAACTTGAAAAGTGATGCATGCAAAATTGCATATTTCTCGGCAACTGCTCATATTACAAAATATTTTTCGCATACATTCTCTTCGTCTGGATTATGGCTACGAGTTTATGAAAGTTACGAATAAATAGTTCAAAATATGAAGACGTCGAATGGGTTGTATTAACCGAATTTTACCCTTTTTTTTACATTTTATTCGAAATTGCCCGAAAATGAAATTGAAATTTAAGAATCTGAGCCAAACATTTTATGCGCCTTTGCAGGGCGCATACTTTTTGTTATATCAGTTTTCGAAAAAAATAATATTTGCTGTCAAAAAGTTGTACTTAACTCTCAAAATTATAGTTTTTGTTAATATTACGCCACTTCCGTTGCGTGCAGAAAAATGTCAACGTAACAAAAAATATTACAATTGACATCACGAAGCATACGCACTTTGTTTTATACAAATCGAACAATAAATAATTAATCTAGGTACGAAAAACTAAATTAGCCAATGGCGACTAAAGAAAATTACTGAGACAAAATTCTTTCTCACTTATGCTCAAGTAGGGTGATACTTTAACTCTGTGTAAACTATCATCCAAAAATATTCATAAATAAAAAAGTTTTCTGTAAAAATGTAAAAAAAAATTCAAAATATCGGAGATTTTTTCGACTACTTCCGGTTTTTCGATCATTGTCGGAATAGCTTTAACAAGTTGATTAGATACTTAACTTCCTGTAGCAGAAATATCAGAAACATTCATTAAATAATTTTTGAAAAAAAGATAAATAAAAGAGTATTTTCAATAATTTAATGATTTTTTTAACTTTTTTCAAAGATTGAGGTCATTTTTGGACCACCTATAATATTGCAACGCTTTTATTATTAGATGCACACGCTAGGCCATCGATAGGACTCTGAGTAAAAATGTTTAAGAAAAATCGTAGGCGTCGTTTTCGAGAAAAAGGCGTCTCCGAATGCCCCAAAACGGAAAATACTTAGTTTTCGGCGTACCATAATTTATTTCCTAAGAATCAAATTCGTGTTATTTAGATGTTATACGATCGTCTATTAATGGAACTATCCAACGACACTTTAATCGTTTTGGTGCGCTAATATGTGACGGAGAATTCGAACTTTTGGCAAGAGCTCCAATTTTTTTTCATCTTTTTTACATTTTTCTTCGTTTTATGAACTACTTCCGGTATACGAATCATTGTCGAGTAGTTTTCACAGCCAATTTTGGAGTTTGCATGGGAACAGGGCTCTCTAACGATATACGATACTATACGATCAAATAAAATACTTCTGAGAAATCCTATGTTCAAAAGTGTTAAAAAGTTCAAAATGTCAAAATATTGAAAATTAAATTTCAACAACTGCATACATATTATACATCATTAGAATCGTAATTAGGTCAGCTTTTTAAATATATATCTTTTTTTTGAAAATCTCTTAAAATAAAAAAATAGTAGAGCATTTTCCAAAATTTCACGATTTTTGGACTTTTTTCAATTTTCAGTCCCTTTTTTGTCTTATTCCAATTACATGAAGGTCTTAATGGATGGATCCATGCTAAAGACTATCGGAAGGACCATCGATAGATAAAGTTTAAGAAAAATCGCTGGAGCAGTTTTCGAGATAAAGGCGTCCAAAAACGCTCCAAATCAAAAAATGCTTGATTTTCAGCGTGTCATATTTTACTTCTGGATCATCGTATCTGTATGAATTGGGTATCATACGATACTCCGATTCCGACGTAAACCAACGATACCTTAATCCATTTTATTGGTTGATATGGGACGACGAAATCACGTTTTTCCCAAAGCCCCCATTTTTTTAGTTTTTTTCCAAAAATCAGACATTATTTTGACTACTTCCGGTTTACGGATCGTTGTTGAAATTGCTTTATCCGGATGTCTGACTATATGGCTTTATGTTCCAGAGGTATGAGAAATATCGTTTTATCCTTTCCAAAAAATATAAGGGGCATAAAATGGGCAGATAATTCGAAAAAATTCGAAAAATAAAGGGCGATAACTCTGAATGAATCTTATATTACTGGAATCGCTTGGACCTCAGAAATCCAAAAATGTAGGTCAAATTTGCAAATTTTGAAAAATAACAAAAATTGTCTCATAAACAACGTCTTTTCAATTTTCGAACGATAGAAGTCATAAACGAATGTTCGAAATTGAAAAATGTGAGATAGCCATTATCTCGCAAAAGATTTAGGGTTTCCAAAAATGTCATTTGATTAAAAATGGGTAAAGAATTGACGAAATTATGGCCGATTTTCAATATCATGACAACCTACAAAGTTCGGCCACTTCCGGTATGCGCAGAAGTTTGAAAAATAGTTTATGCACTAGCCACCACATGTTTTCCAGATAGAAAAGTTTGTTTCAGATCGATATCTTTTTTCGATCATGGAGAAATAGGCTCCCGCGGTAAAAAATAATAATAACTAGACCTACAAGCAGCACTGAACCGGCTTTCAGGAATCATACAGGAAGTTCATTATACCATAGCCGATCCATTGAGCTACCAAAGTATACTTTAGTTGTTTTGCTTCAGTGACACCCTCTATCATATGTAAAAGTAATATTTGCTGGCGAAAAGACCGGTCAAAATTGTAAATTATGGCAAAATTACGTCACTTCCGGTGCCGAAAGAAATTTTTATAGGTGAAAAATAAGTCGAAAATTCGCAACATACAAAATACAAACTTTGTTTTATACATATCGGGCAATAAATAATCAACCTATAACCCATAAACTGAAATTAAGAAGGTATAAAATTTAAAAGTGACCCTGAGAAAATTGGCTATTATTCGACAAGGGAACATGCTAGAAGCCTTTTCTTGATATCAATATGATGGTATTGATTCAATCTTACTGCCCATTAGAGTCAGACGTTATAAAGTTAAACGAATAATAAATATAAATCCCTTCAATATAATGTTTGTTTTGATGGCTAAAAATACGTTTTTTGCAAAAATTACATTACTTCCGGAGATATTGAAAATGTTAATTTAGTTTATAGAAGTCATAAATGGCATAAGGCATCAAATGGTAAAAAAATTATAAAAATCGAATAACAATTGACACTTTTATAGACCAAAAACCTTGAAAAGTGACTTATAGAAGATCGCCTATTTCTCTGTAACCGTACAAGTTAGAAACCATTTTGTGGTATCCGTATGGTCGTATGGCTTTATTCTATTCGTTGGTGGGAATCAAATATCATGATTTTAAAAATATTATAAGGCAGACTCATTTGAATAAAATATTTGTTTTTTAGGTTAAAAATACAGTTTTTGCCCAAATGACGTCATTTCCGGTCACAGTGAAAATTTAAAATTGGCTTGACCTAGTCCAAATTGGCATTAGGCATCAAATGGCAAAAAATTATTGCAAATCGAATAATAATTCACTCTTTTATAGGCAAAATAACGTGAAAAGTGATGCATGCAAAATTGCATATTTCTCGGCAACTGCTCATATTACAAACTAATTTTCGCATACATTCTCTTCGTCTGGATTATTGCTACGAGTTTATGAAAATTACAAATAAATATTTCAAAATATGAAGACGCTGAATGAATTGTAAATAACTGAATTTTACACTTTATTTTACATTTTATTCGAAATTGCCCGAAAATGAAATTGAAATTAAAAAATATGAGCTAAGGATTTTGTGCACCTTTGCAGGGTGCATCCTTTTAGTTATATCAGTTTTGAAAAAAAAAATAATATTTGCTTTCAAAAAGTGGTACCGAACTGTCAAATTTGTAGTTTTTGTTAATATTACGTCACTTCCGTTGCCGACAGAAAAATTTCACCGTAACAAAAAAAATTGCAATTGTGACCACGGTGCATATGAACTTTGTTTTATACAAATCGAACAATAAATAATTTTTCTGGGTACGAAAAACTAAATTAGCCGATTGCGGCTAACGCAAATTACCGAGACAATTTTTTTTCTCATTTCTGCTCAAGTAGGATGATATTTTTAACCCTGTGTAAAATATCATCAAAAAATATTCATAAATAAAAAAGGTTTTCGTAAAAAAAATATTTTTTTTCAAAATATCGGACATTTTTTCGACTACTTCCGGTTTTACGATCGTTGTCATGATAGCTTTACGAAGTTCTCTGGATAATTAACTTTCTGTACCAGAAGTGTCAGAAACATCCATTGAGTAGTTTGGGAAAAAAAGATAAATTAAAGAGCGTTTCCAAAAATTTAACGATTTTTCAGTTTTTTTCAAAGTTTGAGGCCATTTTTCGACCACTTATATTATTTCAATGCTTTTCATTTTGGATTCACTATATAGACAACCGATAGGACTTTGAGTAAGAAAAGTTTAAGAAAAATCTGCGGCGTCGTTTTCGAGAAAAGGACGTCTCAGAATGTTAAAAAATCGGAAAATACTAGATTTTTGGCACACAATAATTTATTTCCTTACCATCGATATCGTATTATTTAGATACCATATGATGGTCCATTAATATGGCTATCCAACGACACCTTAGTTCTTTTGGTCCGCTATTACCTAAGGGAGAAATCAAGTTTTTTGCAAGTGCGACAATGTTTTTAACCTTTTTTTTACATTTTTTGAATACTTCCGGTATGGTTATTATTGTCGATATAGTTTTGATAACCGGTTTAGGCACTAAAATAGCCACAGGGCTCTGTAATGATATATTACATTATCTGATCAGATAAAATGCCCCTGAGAAATCCTAGGTTCAAAAGTGCCAAAAATGCAAAAAATTTAAAATATCAAAAATTAAATTTCAATAACTACATACATATTATACATCGTTAGAATCGTAATTAGGTCAGCGATCTAAATATACAATTTTTTTTTGAAAATCTCTTAAAATAAAAAAATAGCAGAGCATTTTCCAAAATTTCACGATTTTTCGACTTTTTCAGATTTTCAGTCCGTTATTTCACCTTTTCCAGATATTTCAAAGTCGTAATGGAATGTTTCGTACACAAGATTACTGCAAGGTCTCTCGATAGAGAAAGTTTCATAAAAAAACTGTGGAGCAGTTTTCGAGATACAGGCATCTAAAAACGCTCCAAATCAGAAAATACTTGATTTTCAGCGATCCATATTTTGCATCCTGCTGATCGTATCCGTACGAATTGGGTATCATTCAGTGGTCCAATTACCGCCCGACCAAATGATACCTTAATTTGTTTAATCCGTTGATATCGGACGGAAAATCGTGTTTTTACCCAAAACACCAATTTTTCACGTTTTTTTCAAAATATCGCATAGTATTTCGACTACTTCCGGTTTACGGATTGTTGTTGAAATTGCTTTAAACGGTGGTTTGACCATATTACTTCATGTTCCAGGAATTTCAGAAACGTCGATCCGGCCGTAAAACGAAACTTAAGCTCACAAAATGTGAAGAAAATTCGAAAAAAATCGAAAAATAAAGGGCGATGACTCTGAATGAAACTTATATTACTGGAACCGGATTGCCTTCAGGTATCCAAAAATGTAGGTCAAATTTGAAAATTTTGAAAAATAACAAAAAATGTGTCTTAAACAACATATTTTCATTTTTCGAATGCTAGAAGTCAGCGGCGAAGTTTCTAAATTGCAAAATTTTCAACTGCTATCGTCCGACAAAAGACTCAGGGTTTCCAAAAATGTAATTTGTATGAAAATAGGTACAGAATTGACGAATCTACGGCCGTTTTTTAATTTTTTGGCAACGCACAAAATTCGGCCACTTCCGGTCTGCGCAGAAGTTTCAAATACAGTGGAAGGGATGGCCACTATATGGTTTCCTGATAGAAAATTACGTCCCAGATCTGTATCTGTTACAGACACTGAGAAATAGGCTCCCCCGAAAAATAAAATAATAATAATAAATAACTAGATCTGCTACTGTCCCATGCAGATATGAAAGCTTTCATATTCACTGTCAAAATCTATCGAAATTAATGTAATTTTTCACTCGTAAACAACTTTGTCGGCACGAAAAACATCAAAAACGAAATTCGAATTTTTGAAATATTCAAATACCAAAAATTCCACCCGTATCCCGTCTATCCTGAAATTGAAATGTATTAAATTTTAGACATAGGAGACGCATTGAACATACTATGCCCTATTGTGTTTCTGCTCTGAACGTTTTTTAGGTTTTCCTTCGAGGGTTCAGAAAACGTAACTCTCATGTCTGTAAGTGCAATATCGCAAAAGTTCTATTGTTTTTTCACGTTTTAAGATGGTGTCACTTCCGGTTCAATCGACAAACTCCATGTTTTGTGTACGAATCAGTAATTACTTGTCTAGTATCCAAAAAAAAATTAGGTCATTCTGACCTTTATTTCGACGATTTTTTTGAAAAATTTGATTCTTAATTTCACCAACGGGGGATGATTTAGGAAATTTTAAAAGTCATTTTTCAAGTCGCATCAGTAATGTCTAGTTACATACTAAATTTCATGAAAATCGTACAACTATTAAAGAAGTTGTCAAGTTGGTCTCAACTTCCGGTTCGAAATCACAGCGACGAATTTTCGAATATTACAAAATTTTAAAAATAAGCTCCCCCTGACCAGCTTAATCGTTCGCAATAAACGTCGGAAAATTGCTGACTTTAGCCGTGGGAGGTAACCGAAGGACACGGGGAAAACCCACGCGCAACCTGGAAATCGAAACGACGCCGGTTGACTCAATGACAGACGTTACGATACAGCGCGCACATGCTAACCATTCAGCCATTCAGCCTCCCTAAAATCGGAAAATTGCTGACTTATAGCAAGAAACATTTCAACCGGGCATTTCAATCGAAACAACGCCAGTTGACTCAATGACAGACGTTACGATACAGAGCATAGGTGCTAACCATTCAGCCACGTAACCTCCCTAAATTTGGCAAATTGCTGACCTACAGCGACAAACATTTCAACCGGGCGAAATTATCAACCGAATATTACACAACTTTTAAAAGTAAGCTTCCCCTGACCAGCATAATCGTTCACAATAAACGTTTCCCCCTAAAATAGGCAAATTGCTGACTTTAAATTGAGAAACTTGACAACAGGGCGAAATTTCCTGTTTTATGACTTTTACAGTACCTCTGATTACCAACCGATTATAACAAAACTTTAAAAATAAAAGAGAAAAAGAGACATGTGGGTTAACGTCCACTCCACACAAACTAGGACATTTCGGGGCTCACATATATTTTTTAATTTTATTTTAAAACTTCCCTTACGCGTACTGGTATTCGGGAAATTGCTGACGATACAGCGCGCACATGCTAACCATTCAGCCATTCAGCCTCCCTAAAATCGGAAAATTGCTGACTTATAGCAAGAAACATTTCAACCGGGCATTTCAATCGAAAAAACGCCAGTTGACTCAATGACAGACGTTACGATACAGAGCGCAGGTGCTAACCATTCAGCCACGTAACCTCCCTAAATTTGGCAAATTGCGGACCTACAGCGAGAAACATTTCAACCGGGCGAAATTTTCTATTTTAACAGTTTAATTTGCACCGAATATTACAAAACTTTTAAAAATAAGCTCCCCCTGACTAGCTTAATCGTTCGCAATAAACGTTTGCCCCTTAAAATCGGCAAATTGCTGACTTTAAAGTGAGAAACATTACAACCGGGCGAAATTTTCTGTTTTATCACTTTTACAGTATCAGTACCATGCATTACCAACCGATTATTACAAAACTTTAAAAATAAAACAGAAGGAGAGAAATGCGGCTTAACGTCCATTCGACACAAACTAAGTCATTTCGGGACTAATATATGTTTTTTAATTTTATTTATAAACTTCCCTTACGCGTACTGGTATTCAGGAGTGGGAGGAAACCGAAGGACACGGAGAAAACCCACGAGGTTGGACACCATACTCCATGTCACGTCCATTCGACAAAAACGAGGTCATTTCGAGACTAACATATGTCTTTTAATTTTATTGAAAAACTTCCCTTGCGCGTACGGGTCTTTAGTCGTGGGAGGTAACCGAAGGACACGGGGAAAACCCACGCACAACATGGAAATCGAAACGACGCCGGTTAACTCAATGACAGACGTTACGACAAAGCGCGCGTATGCTAACCATTCAGTCATTCAGCCCCCCTAAAATCGGGAAATTGCTGACTTATAGCAAACAACATTTCAACCGGGCGAAATTTTATGTTTTTGCAGTTTAATTTGCACAGTACTTTAATTACCAACCGATTATCACAAAACTTTTGAAAATAAGCTCCAACTGACCAGCTTAATCGTATGCAATAAACGTTTGGCGTGAACTGAAAGTTCTGCATTGAGAAAGTTCATCTCGATTTTCCGGCGTGGTTCCCTCTTGTCAGTGAGGCAGAACGGAGGGCCTGACAAGGACAGCTGTCTAGTCGTTCGGATGGGACGAAAAACCAAGGTCCCGTGTACACATTGAAGTGCACGTAAAATATCCCTAAGCAGTTGGAATTCGATACTGTTGAATAAGCTGTATACGATGACTAAATGTGCAAATTGTAGTCACCCACGCTGCATGTTTCGCTTAAGAAAGGGTGCAGTTTTCAATTTTCGATCCTTTTATTCTTCTACTCCTGATATTTTGGACTGTTCATCGATGGTTTCATATAAAAGACTATCGATAAGACTCTTTGTAGAAGAAGTTCCCCAAAAATATTATGTTGATTGAAGAGAAAAGGACCTTTAAAAATGCTCAAAATCGTAAAAATACGACTTTTTTGATTTTCGATCTCTTTTTTTCTGCTATCCCTGACATTTAAAAACAATGATACAATGATTTCACACAACGGGCTAGCTATTAGACTCTCGATTGGCAGGAGTTTCACCACCCTCTCTTCATTATAACCGAAGTTATCGTGTCCTAAAGAATCAACAAATCAGCATATTTATCTCTGCTTACCCTTAGCAGAAAATGCTCATCTTTAAACTCAATCATGACATTGACCTAGTGAACGTCTACACCAAGTTTTAACATTCTAGCTTAATTAGAAGGAGAGTAATTGTGTTCCAAAGTCCCGATCCTTCAAATTGCTTCTATTTTTCATTTTCAATTCAAAATGGTGACCATCACGTGACCGAAATCAAAATTCTATTCGCGACATTTTTTAGGCCTTCCTACAAGGATTCAGAAAATATAACTCCCGAGTCTGTAAGTAAAATAGCAAAAAAGCCTTATTGATTTTTCACTTTTAAATATGGCGGCACTTCCGGTTCGATCGACAAACTCCATATTTTGTGTACAAATCAGTAATTACTTATCTAGTATCCAAATAAAAAATCAGGTCATTCTGACCTATATTTCGATGATTTTTTTGAAAATTTTGATCCTTAATTTCGTCAAGGGGAGATAATTTAGAAAATTTCTAATTATATTTTTGAAGTCACATCGGAAAGATCTACTTAGATACTAAATTTCATGAAAATCGTACAACTATTAAAGAAGTTGTCAAATTGGTCTAAACTTCCGGTTCGAAATCACAGCGACGAATTTTCGAAATTCGAAAATGTGAAACTGTAGATGAAAATGATTTTTTCAAAGGTATTCAAAGAAAAAAGAATTAGTAAAATCGGTCAAAAAATAACAAAGTTACGACTATGCATTGTCATTTTTTTCGTTCGTAAAATTCGGTGATTTCGGATTCGTAAAACGTTTCGAAAATATATTTAATCAAGGTTCGCACCCCATTTTTGGGGGGGTAGGTCAAAATTTCAGAAAGATCCTATGGATAGATTCTGAGAAATCCGATTTGCAGAAAACACACAAAAAAAAAAAATAACTAGTCACAAAGTTACAGCATTGTAGGTCAAATGCATTCGTTCGTAAAATTCGGTGATTTCGGATTCGTAAAACGTTTTGAAAATATATTTAATCAAGGTTCGCACCCCATTTATGGGGCGGTAGGTCAAAGTTTCAGAAAGATCCCATGGTTAGATTCTGAGAAATCCGATTTGCAGAAATGACACAAAAAAAAAAAATAATAATAACTAGATCTGCTACTGTCCCATGCAGATATGAAAGCTTTCATATTCATCGTCACGTGTCATTGATTGTATCAAGTAACCTAAATAAAAGGATACGAAGAAAAAATTATTAAAATTGGTCAAAAACTCGCGAAGTTACAAGTCTAAATATAGTATGAAACATTGCACCCAGGCATAACTGTTGAGCTACTGTTTTAGAGTACTTAATAGTTTTAAAGAGACACGTTAAGGGTTGTTCATAGTTAAATGAAAGTTTAATTTTAAATAAGACCAATAAAATTAGGATTTAATAATGCCAGACTAATATTTCCAATATGTTTGGTTATAAGTAGGAAATCGTGACGACTTCTTAAGCATGTTTTAAACAAAGGATCATGTTTGTTTAAACAAGAATGGCACTCTGCAATAAAAAAAACTGGCCAAAGCAAGATTTCTATGCAGAAATTAAATAATTGCTAGAACCAGAAAAATATTTATCCACTATAATAAATAAGCAACATAGAGAAAATGAAATGAAATTGAATGGGGTTTAACGTCCGACTGTTCTGCTCCTAAAATGGGCTAATGAAGACGGGCATATGCCATAATGTGTGCAATGAGGGAAATTTTACCCGGGCAGCGGCGGTTACGGCCTACGAGGTTGGACAGGCAACCATACTCCTTGTCACGTACAACCAAAAAATCGAAACAACGGCAGTTGACTCAATGACAGACGTTATGATACAGAGCGCACGTGCTAACCATTCAGCCACGCAACCTCCCTAAAATCGGCAAATTGCTGACCTACAGCGAGAAACATTTCAACCGGGCCAAATTTTCTATTGTAACAGTTTAATTTGCACGGTACCTTTAGTTATCAACCGAATATTACAAAACTTTTAAAAATAAGCTCCCCCCTGACCAGCTTAAGCGTTCGCAATAAACGTTTGCCACTTAAAATCGGGAAATTGCTGACTTTAAAGTGAGAAACATTACAACCGGGCGAAATTTTCTGTTTTATGACTTTTACAGTACCTTTGATTACCAACCGATTATTTTCTGTTTTATCACTTTTACAGTACCTTTGATTACCAACCGATTATTACAAAACTTTAAAAATAAAAGAGAAAGAGAGAAATGCGGCCTAATGTCCATTCGACACAAACTAGGTCATTTCGGGACTAACATATGTTTTTTAATTTTATTTAAAAACTCCCCCTGCGCTTACAGGTCTTTAGCCGTTGGGAGGAAACCGAAGAACACGGAGAAAACCCACAAGGTTGGACATCATACTTCATGTCACGTGCAACCTGGAGATCGAAACGACGCCCGTTGACTCAATGACAGACGTTACGATACAGTGCGCACATGCTAACCATTCAGCCATTCAGCCTCCCTGAATTCAGAAAATTGCTGACTTATAGCAAGAAACATTTCAACCGGGCGAAATTTTCTGTTTTAACAGTTTAATGTGCACGGTACTTTAATTACCAACCGATTATTACAAAACTTTTGAAAATAAGCTCCAACTGACCAGCTTAATCGTATGCAATAAACGTTTTCGCCTGAATTGAAAGTTCTGCACGGAGAAAGTTCATCTCGATTTCCCGGCGTGGTTCCCCTTGTCAGTGAGGCAGAACGGAGGGCCTGACAAGCACAGCTGTCTAGTCATTCGGATGGGACGAAAAACCAAGGTCCCGTGTACACATTGGAGTGCACGTAAAATATCCCTAAGCAGTTGGAATTCGATACTGTTGAATAAGCTCTATACGATGACTAAATGTGTAGATTGTAGTCACCCACACTGCATGTTTCGCTTAACAATGAAAGGGTGCCGTTTTCAATGTTCGATCCTTTTGTTCTTCTACTCCTGATATGTTGGACTGTTGATCGATGGTTTCATATAAAAGACTACCAATAAGACTCTTTGTACAAGAAGTTCCCAAAAAATATTATGTTGACTTTACGAGAAAGACCTCTAAACATGCTCCAAATTGTAAAAATACGACTTTTTGGGTTTTCAATCTCTTTTTTTCGGCTATCCCTGATATTTAGAAAAAATAATACAATGATTTCACACAACAGGCTAGCTATTAGACTCTCTATTGACAAAAGTTTCACCGCCCTCCCTTCATTATAACCGAAGTTATCGTGCCCTAAAGAATCAACAAATTAGCTTGTTTATCTCTGCTTACCCTAAGCAGAAAATGCTCATCTTTGAACTCAATCATAACATTGACCTAGTGAACGTCTACACCAAGTTTGAACATTCTAGCTTAATTAGAAGGAGAGTAATTGTGTTCCAAAGTCCCGACCCTTCAAATTGCTTCTATTTTTCATTTTCAATTCAAAATGGTGACCATCACGTGACCGAAATCAAAATTCTATTCGCGACATTTTTTAGGCCTTCCTACAAGGATTCAGAAAATATAACTCCCGAGTCTGTAAGTAAAATAGCAAAAAAGCCTTATTGATTTTTCACTTTTAAATATGGCGGCACTTCCGGTTCGATCGACAAACTCCATATTTTGTGTACAAATCAGTAATTACTTATCTAGTATCCAAAAAAAAAATCAGGTCATTCTGACCTATATTTCGATGATTTTTTTGAAAATTTTGATCCTTAATTTCGTCAAGGGGAGATAATTTAGAAAATTTCTAATTATATTTTTGAAGTCACATCGGTAGGATCTACTTAGATACTAAATTTCATGAAAATCGTACAACTATTAAAGAAGTTGTCAAATTGGTCTAATCTTCCGGTTCGAAATCACAGCGACGAATTTTCGAAATTCGAAAATGTGAAACTGCAGATGAAAATGGTTTTTTTAAAGGTATTCAAAGAAAAAAGAATTAGTAAAATCGGTCAAAAAATAACAAAGTTACGACTATGCATTGTCATTTTTTTCGTTCGTAAAATTCGGTGATTTCGGATTCGTAAAACGTTTCGAAAATATATTTAATCAAGGTTCGCACCCCATTTTTGGGGGGGTAGGTCAAAATTTCAGAAAGATCCTATGGATAGATTCTGAGAAATCCGATTTGCAGAAAACACACAAAAAAAAAATAATAATAATAATAACTTTAACAGAAACAATAAGCTTTCATATGTAATATGAAAGCTTAATAATAATTTTAGTAATCACAATAGGCTTTCAGACGAAAGTCTGAAAGCCTAATAATAACTAGATCTGCTACTGTCCCATGCAGATATGAAAGCTTTCATATTCATCGCCACGTGTCATTGATTGTATCAAGTATCCTAAATAAAAGGATAAGAAGAAAAAATTATCAAAATTCGTCAAAAACTCGCAAAATTACAAGTCTAAATATAGTATGAAACATTGCACCCAAGCATAACAATAATCTGAAAACTAAAGGGAAATAACCGAAACTTGTATTACTGTAATGAGACGGATGAGAAAATGAAATGAAAATTGCCGGAAAAAAATTAAAAATGACAGGTTGGACAGGCGACTTTACTCCTTGTCACGTACAACCGAGCATTCGAAAACACGCGCGTGCTAACCATTCAGCCGCCCAACCCCCCTTTGAAATCAGACACGTACAAGCCACTCACAACAAAATGGTAAATTAATGAGTTTAGGGCAAAAAGGCGTCTACAGCACCCGGTGTTCCCAGGCGGTCACCCATCCTAGTACTAACCGGGCCCGACGTTGCTTAACTTGAGTGATCGGACGAGAACTGGTGTTTTCAACATGGTATGACCGTAGACGAGAGAAGGTGGACAGAACCCGTAGTTATACATACTTGAATTGACCCGCTTATTGATTTTGTTGGGGGGTTTGTCGGTTTTAAAAAGCACAGCACAGCACCCGGTGTTCCCAGGCGGTCACCCATCCAAGTACTGACCGGGCCCGACGTTGCTTAACTTCAGTGATCGGACGAGAACTGGTGTTTTCAACGTGGTGTGGCCGTAGACGAGAGAAGGTGGACAGAACCCGTAGTTATACTTACCTGAATTGACCCGCTTATTGATTTTTTTTTGTTTTTTGTCGGTTTTAAAAAGGCGCCTACAGCACCCGATGTTCCCAGGCGGTCACCAATCCAAGTACTGACCGGGCCCGACGTTGCTTAACTTCAGTGATCGGACGAGAACTGGTGTTTTCAACGTGGTATGGCCGTAGACGAGAGGGGGTGGACAGAACCCGTAGTTATACTTACCGGAATTGACCCGCTTATTGATTTTTGGTGCGGTTTTTGTCGGTTTTAAAAAGGCGTCTATAGCACCCGGTGTTCCCAGGCGGCCACCCATCCAAGTACTAACCGGGCCCGACGTTGCTTAACTTCAGTGATCGGACAAGAACTGGTGTTTTCAACGTGGTGTGGCCGTAGACGAGAGAAGGTGGGCAGAACCCGTAGTTATACTTACCTGAATTGACCCGCTTATTGATTTTTTTTGTGGGGTGGGGGGGGAGGTGTCGGTTTTAAAAAGGCGTCTACAGCACCCGGTGTTCCCAGGCGGTCACCCATCCAAGTACGGACCGGGCCCGACGTTGCTTAACTTCAATGATCGGACGAGAACTGGCGTTTTCAACGTGGTGTGGCCGTAGACGAGAGAACGTGGACAGAACCCGTAGTTATACTTACCTGAATTGACCCGCTTATTGATTTTTTTTTTGGGGGGGGGGGTCGGTTTTAAAAAGGCGTCTACAGCACCCGGTGTTCCCAGGCGGTCACCCATCCAAGTACTGACCGGGCCCGACGTTGCTTAACTTCAGTGATCGGACGAGAACTGGTGTTTTCAACGTGGTGTGGCCGTAGACGAGAGAAGGTGGACAGAACCCATACTTGTGCTTACTCAAATTCTTTTTGTGTCTTATTCTCTGGGGAGACGGGCCGAGCGCAGAGCTGGAGTGGTGCAAAACAGTGCGCGCTGTGGTCTGATTGGCGGAAAATTGATTTTTTCACGAAGAATCAGGGCAAAAAGGCGTCTACAGCACCCGGTGTTCCCAGGCGGTCACCCATCCAAGTACTAACCGGGACCGACGTTGCTTAACTTCAGTGATCGGACGAGAACTGGTGTTTTCAACGTGGTATGGCCGTAAACGAGAGAAGCTGGACAGAACCCGTAGTTATACTTACCTGAATTGACCCGCTTATTGATTTTTTGTTTTGTTTTTTGTTTTAGAGTATTTAATTGTTTTAAAGAGACACGTTAAGGGTTGTTCATAGTTAAATTAAAGTTTAATTTTAAATAAGACCAATAAAATTAGGATTTAATAATGCCAGACTAATATTAAATAAAGTTTTAAATTAAGAATAATTAATTATTGGTCTAATGCAATGAAATGCTTTGATTGGACGGATGAAATGTACGATGGGTGTTCACACTATGTGGCTAAGGCGTTGGCCTGCTAGCCAGGAGGTCGGGTGTTCGATCCCTGCATTGGCCGAGAAAGTTCATCTCGAAATTCTGGCGTGTCTCCCCATCTGCCGTGTACACATTGGAGTGCACGTAAAAGATCCCTTAACAGTTGGAATTCTATATTGTTGAATAATTTCTATACGATGACTAAATGTGCAGATTGTAGCCACCCACACTGCATGTTTTGCTTAACAATGAAAGGGTGCGGTTTTCAATTTTCGATCCTTTTATTCTACTACTCCTGATATTTTGGACTGTTGATCTATGGTTTCATATAAAAGACTACCGATAAGACTCTTTGTAAAAGAAGTTCCCCAAAAATATTATGTTGACTTTAAGAGAAAAGGACCTTTAAAAATGCTCCAAATCGTAAAAATACGACTTTTTGGATTTTCGATCTCTTTTTTCTGCTACCCCTGATATTTAAAAAAAATGATACAATGATTTCACACAATGGGCTAGCTATTAGACTCTCGATTGACAAGAGTTTCATCACCCTCCCTTCATTATAACCGAAGTTATTGTGCCCTAAAGAATCAACAAATCAGCATGCTTATCTCTGCTTACCCTAGGCAGAAAATGTTCATCTTTGCACTCAATCATGACATTGACCTAGTGAACGTCTACACCAAGATTGAACATTCTAGCTCAATTAGAAGGAGAGTTATTGTGTTTCAAAGTCTCGGCCCTTCAAATTGCTACTACTTTTCATATTCACTGCAAAATGGCAACCATCAGTTGACCTAAATCAAAATTCTGCTCCCTACGATTTTCGGGCCATCCTTCAAGGATTCAGAAAATATAACTCCCGTGTCTGTAAGTAAAATAGCAAAAAAGCCGTAGTGATTTTTCACGTTTAAAGATGGTGGCACTTCCGGTTCGATCGACAAACACCATATTTTGTGTACGAATCAGTAATTCCTTGTCTAGTATCGAAAAAAAAAATTAGGTCATTCTGACCTATATTTCGACGATTTTTTTGAAAATTTTGATCCTTAATTTCACCAAGGGGAGATAATTTAGAAAATTTCTAATTATATCTTTTAAGTCACATTGGTAAGATCTACTTATATACTAAATTTCATGAAAATCGTACAACTATTAAAGAAGTTGTCAAATTGGTCTAAACTTCCGGTTCGAAATCACAGCGACGAATTTTCGAAATTCGAAAATGTGAAACTGCAGATGAAAATGATTTTTTTCAAGGTATTCAAAGAAAAAAGAATTAGTAAAATCGGTCAAAAAATAACAAAGTTACGGCTATGCATTGTCAGTTTTTTCGTTCGTAAAATTCGGTGATTTCGGATTCGTAAAAAGTAAAACGTTTTGAAAATATATTTAAACAACGTTCGCACCCCATTTTTGGGGGGGTAGGTCAAAGTTTCAGAAAGATCCCATTGTTAGATTCTGAGAAATCCGATTTGCAGAAAATACACAAAAAAAAAAAAATAATAACTAGATCTGCTACTGTCCCATGCAGATATGAAAGCTTTCATATTCACTGTCACTTCCTGTCACATGTCATGGGTCATATAAATAATCCAAAGAAGAAAAAATAAATCATTAAAATCGGTCACAATCTATCGAAATTAATGTGATTTTTCATTCGTAAACAACTTTGTCGACACGAAAAACACCAAAAGCGAAATTCGAATTTTTGAAATATTCAAATAACAAAACCACCCGTATCCCGTCTATCCTGAAATTGAAATGTATTAAATTTTAGACATAGGAGACGCATTGAACATACTATGACCTATTGTGTTTCTGCTCTGACCGATTTTTAGGTTTTCCTTCAAGGGTTCAGAAAACGTAACTCCCATGTCTGTAAGTGCAATATCGCAAAAGATCTATTGTTTTTTCACGTTTCAAGATGGTGTCACTTCCGGTTCGATCGACAAACTCCATGTTTTGTGTACGAATCAGTAATTACTTGTCTAGTATCGAAAAAAAAATTAGGTCATTCTGACCTTTATTGCGACGATTTTTTTGAAAAATTTGATTCTTAATTTCACCAAGGGGAGATAATTTAGAACATTTTAAAAGTCATTTTTCAAGTCGCATCAGTAATGTCTAGTTACATACTAAATTTCATGAAAATCGTACAACTATTAAAGAAGTTGTCAAGTTGGTTTCAACTTCCGGTTCGAAATCACAGCGACGAATTTTCGAATATTACAAAACTTTTAAAAATAAGCTCCCCCTGACCAGCTTAATCGTTCGCAATAAACGTTTGCCCCTTGAAATCGGCAAATTGCTGACTTTAAAGTGAGAAACATTACAACCGGGCGAAATTTTCTGTTTTATCACCTTTACAGTACCAGTACCATGGATTACCAACCGATTATTACAAAACTTTAAAAATAAAACAGAAGGAGAGAAATGCGGATTAACGTCCATTCGACACAAACTAGGTCATTTCGGGACTAATATATGTTTTTTTAATTTTATTTATAAACTTCCCTTACGCGTACTGGTATTCAGGAGTGGGAGAAAACCGAAGGACACGGAGAAAACCCACGAGGTTGGACACCATACTCCATGTCACGTGCAACATGGAAATCGAAACGACGCCGGTTGACTCAATGACAGACGTTACGACAAAGCGCGCGTAGGCTAACCATTCAGCCTCCCTAAAATCTGGAAATTGCTGACTTATAGCAAGAAACATTTTAACCGGGCGAAATTGTCTGTTTTAGCAGTTTAATTTGCACGGTACATTAATTACCAACCGATTATTACAAAACTTTTGAAAATAAGCTCCAACTGACCAGCTTAATCGTATGCAATAAACGTTTGGCGTGAATTGAAAGTTCTGCACCGAGAAAGTTCATCTCGATTTTCCGGCGTGGTTCCCTCTTGTCAGTGAGGCAGAACGGAGGGCCTGACAAGGACAGCTGTCTAGTCGTTCGGATGGGACGAAAAACCAAGGTCCCGTGTACACATTGAAGTGCACGTAAAATATCCCTAAGCAGTTGGAATTCGATATTGTTGAATAAGCTCTATACGATGAATAATGTGCAAATTGTAGTCACCCACGCTGAATGTTTCGCTTAACAATGACAGGTTGCAGTTTTCAATTTTCGATCCTTTTATTCTTCTACTCCTGATATTTTGGACTGCTGATCGATGATTTCATATAAAAGACTATCGATAAGACTCTTTGTAGCAGAAGTTCCCAAAAAATATTCTGTTGATTAAAGAGAAAAGGACCTTTAAAAATGCTCAAAATCGTAAAGATACGACTTTTTGGATTTTCGATCTCTTTTTTTCTGCTATCCCCTACTTTTCATATTCACTTCAAAATGGAATCCATCAGTAGACCTAAATCAAAATTCTGCTCCCAGCGATTTTTAGGCCAACCTTCAAGGATTCAGAAAATATAACTCCCGTGTCTGTAAGTGCAATATCGCAAAAGATCTATTGTTTTTTCACGTTTCAAGATGGTGGCACTTCCGGTTCGATCGACAAACTTCATATTTTGTGTACAAATCAGTAATTACTTATCTAGTATCCAAAAAAAAAATCAGGTCATTCTGACCTATATTTCGATGATTTTTTTGAAAATTTTGATCCTTAATTTCGTCAAGGGGAGATAATTCAAAAAATTTCTAATTATATTTTTGAAGTCACATGGGTAAGATCTACTTATATACTAAATTTCATGAAAATCGTACAACTATTAAAGAAGTTGTCAAATTGGTCTAAACTTCGGGTTCGAAATCACAGCGACGAATTTTTGAAATTCGAAAATGTGAAACTGCAGATGAGATTGATTTTTTTCAAGGTATTCAAAGAAAAAAGAATGAGTAAAATCGGTCAAAAAATACGACTATGCATTGTCAGTTTTTTCGTTCGTAAAATTCGGTGATTTCGAATTCGCAAAACGATTTCAAATTATATTTAATCAACAGCCACCACCCATTTTTGGGGGGGGGGGGTAGGTCAAAGTTTCAGAAACATCCTATGGTTAGATTCTGCGAAATCCGATTTGCAGGAAAAACACAAAAAAAAAAAATAATAATAATCTTAACAGAAACAATAAGCTTTCATATGAAATATGAAAGCTTAATAATCTTAACAGAAACAATAAGCTTTCATATGTAATATGAAAGCTTAACTAGACCTGCATAGCAGTGCTGAATCGGCTTTCAGGGTCTTTTATATCATTGCCATGCTTTTAAATTTACCTTTATACTGTAAACGACCGATAGGACTCGGGGTAACAGAAGTTTAAGAAGTGAAATAGAAGTAGTTTTCGAGATAAACGGGTCTGAAAAGGCTCCAAAAAAGAGGAAAATACTACATTTTCGGCATCTCATAATCTATTGCCTAACCATCGAATTTGTATCATTCTGATATCATATAAAAGTCCAAAAAGGAAAATTCTAGATCTTCAGCGTCCCGTAATATTTGTCATTGAACACGCCATCTTGAGTCGGATCGAGCAAAATCTAATTTTGGAGTAGAGGCAAATAAGTAAAAATATTGATGAGATGTTCTCAAATATGAGTCTATAAATATACTATCTATCGACACAAAAGATCAAAATAGCAATAAAAGATTTTAGAACACCTTTATTTGAACGTTTTGTAAGAGTACCGTATTTTTAAATCTGTCCTATTTCTTAAAATTCTCGGCGAAATTAGTTATGTTTCTTCGCTCGCTATTGAACGACCTCTGCAGACCTGCAGTGCTAAATCGGCTTTCAGGAATCAGACAGGAAGTGCGTCATACAATAGCCGATCCATCGAGCTACCAAACGATACTGTAGTCGTTATGATTCAGTGACACCCTCTATCAGATTTGTAAAAGTAATATATGCTTGCAAATACGCCGGTCAAAATTGTAAAATCTGGCAAAATTACTTCACTTCCGGTGCCAAAAGAAATCATTATCGGTAACAAATAAGTTGAGAATTCACAATTGAGAATTGTTTTATACATATCAGGCAATAAATAATAAACTTGGAACCCATAAACTGAAATTAAAAGGTAAAAAAACGTAAAAAGTGATCCTTGGAAAATTGGTTATTTCTCGACAAGGGAACATGCTAGAAGCAATTTTTTGATATCAGTATGATTATATTGATCCAATCTAAATGGCCATTAGAATCAAACGTTATAACGTTAAACAAATAACAAATATAACTCACTTCAAAAAAATATTTGTTTTGAAGTCTACGGTTTTTGCAAAAAAGACATTACTTCCGGTGATAATAAAAATCTTAAATTAGATTAATGCAATCATAAATGGCATAAGGCATCACATGGTGAAAATTGTATGAAAATTGAATAATAATTGACACTTTTATAGGCCAAAAAGCTTGAAAAGTGACTTGTAGAAAATCGTCTATTTCTCGGCAACCGTACAAGTTAGAAACTTTTTTGTGGTATCTGTATGATCGTATGGGTTCATGCTATTCGGTGATGGGGTTCAAATATCACAATTTTAAAAATATTATAAAAAAGACACATTTGAATAAAATATTTGTTTTTTAGGTTAAAAATACAGATTTTTGCCAAAATGACGTAATTTCCGGTCACAGTGAAACTGTAAAATTGGCTTAAACTAGTCCAAATTGGCATTAAGCATCGAATGAAAAAAAAATATTGAAAATCGGATAATAATTTACTCTTTTATAGGCAAATTAACGTGAAAAGTGATGTATGCAAAATTGCATATTTCTCGGCAATTGCTCATATTACGAACTATTTTTTGCATACATTCTCCTCGTCTGGATTATTACTACGAGTTTATGAAAGTTACGAATAAATAGTTCAAAATATGAAGACGTTGAATGGGTTGTAAATAACTGATTGTTACACTTTTTTTTACATTTATTCGAAATTGCCCGAAAATGAAATTGAAATTAAAAAATCTGAGCTAACGATCTGTGCCCCTTTACAGCGCGCATTCTTTTTGCTATATCAGATTTAAAAAAAAAATAATATTTGCTTTCAAAAAGTGGTACTGAACTGTCAAAATTGTAGTTTTTGTTAATATTACGCCACTTCCGTTGCGTGCAGAAAAAATTCACGGTAACAAAAAAAATTACAATTGAGACCACGGAGCATATGCACTTTGTTTTATACAAATCGAACAATAAATAATTAATCTAGGTACGAAAAACTAAATTAGCCAATGGCGACTAAAGAAAATTACTGAGACAAAATTCTTTCTCACTTCTGCTCAAGTAGGGTGATACTTTAACTCTGTGTAAACTACCATCAAAAAATATTCATAAATAAAAAAGTTTTCTGTAAAAATGTAAAAAAAAAATCAAAATATCGGAGATTTTTTCGACTACTTCCGGTTTTACGATCATTGTCGGAATAGCTTTAACAAGTTGATTAGATACTTAACTTCCTGTACCAGAAATGTCAGAAACATTCATTGAGTAATTTTCGAAAAAAAGATAAATAAAAGAGCATTTTTTGGTCCACCTATAATATTGCAAGGCTTTTATTATTAAATGCACACGCTAGGCCACCGATAGGACTCTGAGTTAAAAATATTTAAGAAAAATCGTAGGCGTCGTTTTCGAGAAAAAGGCGTCTCAGAATGCTCCAAAACGGAAAATACTTAGTTTTCGGCGTATCATAATTTATTTCCTAAGAATCAAATTCGTGTTATTTAGATGTTATACGATCGTCTATTAATGGAACTATCCAACGACACTTTAATTGTTTTGGTCTGCTAATATGTGACGGAGAATTCGAACTTTTGGCAAGTGCTCCAATTTTTTTTCATCTTTTTTACATTTTTCTTCGTTTTTTGAACTACTTCCGGTATACGAATCATTGTCGAGTAGTTTTTGCATCCCGTTTTGGAGTTTGCATGGGAACAGGGCTCTCTAATGATATACGACACTATACGATCAAATAAAATACTTCTGAGAAATCCTATGTTCAAAAGTGTTAAAAATGTAAAAATGTCAAAATATTGAAAATTAAATTTCAATAACTGCATACATATTATACATCATTAGAATCGTAATTAGGTACGCTTTTTAAATATATATCTTTTTTTGAAAATCTCTTAAAATAAAAAAATAGTAGAGCATTTTCCAAAATTTCACGATTTTTTTACTTTTTTCAATTTTCAGTCCCTTTTTTGTCTTATTCCAATTATATGAAGGTCTTAATGGATGGATCCATGCTAAAGACTACCGGAAGGACCATCGATAGATAAAGTTTAAGAAAAATTGCTGGAGCAGTTTTTGAGATAAAGGCGTCCAAAAACGCTCCAAATCAAAAAATGCTTGATTTTCAGCGTGTCATATTTTACTTCTGGATCATCATATCTGTGTGAATTGGGTATCATGCGATACCCCAATTCCGATGTAAACCAACGATACCTTAATCCATTTGATCGGTTGATATGGGACGAAGAAATCAGGTTTTTCCCAAATCCCCCATTTTTTGAGTTATTTTCAAAATATCAGACGGTTTACGAATCGTTGTTGAAATTGCTTTATGCAACTGTCTGGCAATATGGCTTTATGTTTCAGGAATTTCAGAAATATCGTTTTATCCTTTCCAAAAAATATAAGGGTGACAAAATGGGCAGAAAATTCGAAAAAATTCGAAAAATAAAGGGCGATAACTCTGAATGAAACTTATATTACTGGAATCGCATAGACTACAGGAATCCAAAAATGTAGGTCAAATTTGAAAATTTTGAAAAATAACAAAAATTGTGTCATAAACAACGTGTTTTCAATTTTAGAACGATAGAAATCCTACACGAAATTTCGAAATCGAAAAATGTGAGATAGCCATTATCTGCGAAAAGATTCAGGGTTCCCGAAAATGTCATTTGTTTTAAAATGGGTAAAGAATTGACGAAACTATGGCCTATTTTCAATTTTTAGACGACGTACAAAGTTCGGCCACTTCCGGTATGCGCAGAGGTTTGAAAAATAGTTTATCAAGTAGCCACCACATGTTTTCCCGATAGAAAAGTTTGTTCCAGATCGATATCTGTTTTCGATCATGGAGAAATAGGCTCCCGCGGTAAAAAATAATAATAATAATAATAATAATAATTTTAGTAAAAACAATAGTCTTTCAGACGAAAGTCTGAAAGCCTAATAACTAGATCTGCTACTGTCCCATGCAGATATGAAAGCTTTCATATTCATCGTCACGTGTCATCGATTATATCAAGTATCTCAGATAAAAGGATAAGAATAACAAACTATCAAAATTGGTCAAAAACTCGCGAAGTTACAAGTCTAAATATAGTATGAAACATTGAGTAATCTGAAAACTAAAGGGAAATAACTGATACTTGTGTTGCTGTAATCGGGATGACTTCCGATTTCAAAACTTTCAGAAAAATGAAATGAAAATGGTAAGAAAACATCGAAAAATTAAATGAGATAACTTTGAACAAAACTAAAACTTTTTGAATCAGGTTGAACTCAACTGTTTGAATATGTACGTTAAATATGTAGATTTGGAAAATTATAAAGACATAATATCAAAATCGGTCAAAAACTCACAAAGTTACAAATTTAAATGTAGTGAGAAACATTGCACCCGGGCAAAAAAATAATCTTTAAACTAAAGGGAAATAACTGAAACTTGTATAGCTGTAATCGGGCTTCCAAGATATGTTATATAATTATCGTTTCCAATATGTTTGGTTATAAGTAGGAAATCGTGACGACTTCTTAAGCATGTTTTAAACAAAGGGTCATAGACTGCTATATACAAGAATGGCACTCTGCAATAAACAAAAAAACTGGCCAGAGATTTCTATGCAGAAATTAAATAATTGCTAGAACCAGAAAAATATTTATCCACTATAATAAATATGCAACATAGAGAAAATGAAATGAAATTGAATGGGGTTTAACGTCCTACTGTTCTGCTCCTACAATGGGCTAATGAAGACGGGCATACCCCATAAAGTGTGCAATTAGGGAAATTTTACCCGAGCAGCGGCGTTACGGCCTACGAGGTTGGTAAGGCGACCATACTCCTTGTCACGTACAACCAAGAAATCGAAACAAGGCCAGTTGACTCAATGACAGACGTTATGATACAGAGCGCACGTGCTAACCATTCAGCCACGCAACCTCGCTAAAATCGGCAAATTGCTGACCTACAGCGAGAAACATTTCAACCGGGCCAAATTTTCTATTTTAACAGTTTAATTTGCACGGTACCTTTAGTTATCAACCGAATACTACAAAACTTTTAAAAATAAGCTCCCTCTGACCAGCTTAATCGTTCGCAATAAACGTTTGCCCCTTAAAATCGACAAATTGCTGACTTTAAAGTGAGAAACATTACAACCGGGCCAAATTTTCTGTTTTATCACATTAACAGTACCTTTGATTACCAACCGATTATTACAAAACTTTAAAAAGAGAAAGAGAGAAATGCGGCCTAACGTCCATTCGACACAAACTTGGTCATTTCGGGACTAACATATTTTTTTAAATTTTATTTAAAAACTCTCCTTGCATGTACTGGGTTTTAGCCGTTGGGAGGAAACCGAAGAACACGGAGAAAACCCACGAGGTTGGACATCATACACCATGTCACGTGCAACCTGGAGATAGAAACGACGCCCGTTGACTCAATGACAAACGTTACGATACAGCGAGCACATGCTAACCATTCAGCCATCCAGCCTCCCTGAATTCGGAAAATTGCTGACTTATAGCAAGAAACATTTCAACCGGGCGAATTTTTCTGTTTTAACAGTTTAATGTGCACGGTACTTTAATTACCAACCGATTATTACAAAACTTTTGAAAATAAGCTTCAACTGACCAGCTTAATCGTATGCAATAAACGTTTTGCCTGAATTGAAAGTTCTGCACGGAAAAAGTTCATCTCGATTTCCCGGCGTGGTTCCCCTTGTCAGTGAGGCAGAACGGAGGGACTGACAAGCACAGCTGTCTAGTCCTTCGGATGGGACGAAAAACCAAGGTCCCGTGTACACATTGGAGTGCACGTAAAATATCCCTAAGCAGTTGGAATTCGATACTGTTGAATAAACTCTATACGATGACTAAATGCGTAGATTGTAGTCACCACACTGCATGTTTCGCTTAACAATGAAAGGGTGCCGTTTTCAATGTTCGATCCTTTTGTTCTTCTACTCCTGATATGTTGGACTGTTGATCGATGGTTTCATATAAAAGACTACCAATAAGACTCTTTGTAGAAGAAGTTCCCAAAAAATATTATGTTGACTTTACGAGAAAGACCTCTAAACATGCTCCAAATTGTAAAAATACGACTTTTTGGATTTTCAATCTCTTTTTTTCAGCTATCCCTGATATTTAGAAAAAATAATACAATTATTTCACACAACAGGCTAGCTATTAGACTCTCTATTGACAAATGTTTCACCGCCCTCCCTTCATTATAACCGAAGTTATCGTGCCCTAAAGAATCAACAAATCAACATGCTTATCTCTGCTTACCCTAAGCAAAAAATGCTCATCTTTCAACTCCATCATAACATTGACCTAGTGAACGTCTACACCAAGTTTGATCATTCTAGCTTAATTAGAATGAGAGTTATTGTGCTCCAAAATCTCGGCCCTTCAAATTGCTTCTATTTTTCATTTTCAATTCAAAATGATGACTCCCGGTTGACCTAAATCTAAATTCTATTCGCGACATTTTTTAGGCCTTCCTACAAGGATTCAGAAAATATAACTCCCGAGTCTGTAAGTAAAATAGCAAAAAAGCCTTATTGATTTTTCACGTTTCAAGATGGTGGCACTTCCGGTTCGATTGACAAACTCCATATTTTGTGTACGAATCAGTAATTCCTTGTCTACTATCGAAAATTTTTTTTTAGGTCATTCTGACCTATATTTCGACGATTTTTTTGAAAACTTTGATCCTTAATTTCACCAAGGGGAGATAATTTAGAACATTTCTAATTATATTTTTGAAGTCACATCGGTAGGATCTACTTATATACTAAATTGAATGAAAATCGCAAAACTATTAAAGAAGTTGTCAAATTGGTCTAAACTTCCGGTTCGAAATCACAGCGACGAATTTTCCAAATTCGAAAATGTGAAACTGCTGATGAAAATGATTTTTTTCAAGGTATTCAAAGAAAAAAGATTTAGTAAGATCGGTCAAAAAACAATAAAGTTACGACTATGAATTTTCCATTTTGTCGTTCGTAAATTTCGGTGATTTCGGATTCGTAAAACGTTTTGAAAATATATTTAATCAACAGCTACCACCCATTTTTGTGGGGATAGGTAAAAGTTTCATAAAGATACTGTGGTTAGATTCTGAGAAATCCGATTCGTGGATAAAACACAAAAAAAAATAACAATAATAATCTTAACAGAAACAATAAGCTTTCATATGTAATATGAAAGCTTAATAACTTTAACAGAAACAATAAGCTTTCATATGTAATATGAAAGCTTAATAACTAGATCTGCTACTGTCCCATGCAGATATGAAAGCTTTCATATTCATCGTCACGTGTCATCGATTATATCAAGTATCTCAAATAAAAGGATACGAATAACAAACTATCAAAATTGGTCAAAAACTCGCGAAGTTACAAGTCTAAATATAGTATGAAACATTACATAATCTGAAAACTAAAGGTAAATAACTGATACTTGTGTTGCTGTAATCGGGATGACTTCCGACTTCAAAACTTTCAGAAAAATGAAATGAAAATGGTAAGAAAACATCGAAAAATTAAATGAGATAACTTTGAACAAAACTAAAACTTTTTGAATCAGGTTGAACTCAACTGTTTGAATATGTACGTTGAATATGTAGATTTGGAAAATTATAAAGACATAATAATCAAAATCGGTCAAAAACTCACAAAGTTACAAATTTAAATGTAGTGAGAAACATTGCACCCGGGCAAAAAAATAATCTTTAAACTAAAGGGAAACTTGTATAGCTGTAATCGGACTTCCAAAATTAGAGATATGTTATATAATTATGGTTTCCAATATGTTTGGTTATAAGTAGGAAATCGTGACGACTTCTTAAGCATGTTTTAAACAAAGGATCATAGACTATAATATACAAGAATGGCATTCTGCAATCAGAAAACTGGCCAAAGCAAGATTTCTATGCAGAAATTAAATAATTGCTAGAACCAGAAAAATATTTATCCACTATAATAAATAAGCAACATAGAGAAAATGAAATGAAATTGAATGGGGTTTAACGTCCTACTGTTCTGCTCCTAAAATGGGCTAATAAAGACGGGCATACGCCATAAAGTGTGCAATGAGGGAAATTTTACCCGGGCAGCGGCGTTACAGCCTACGAGGTTGGACAGGCGACCAAAATCGGCAAATTGCTGACCTACAGCGAGAAACATTTCAACCGGGCCAAATTTTCTATTTTAACAGTTTAATTTGCACGGTACCTTTAGTTATCAACCGAATATTACAAAACTTTTAAAAATAAGTTCCCTCTGACCAGCTTCATCGTTCGCAATAAACGTTTGCCCCTTAAAATCGGCAAATTGCTGACTTTAAAGTGAGAAACATTACAACCGGGTGAAATTTTCTGTTTTATCACTTTTACATTACCTTTGATTACCAACCGATTATTACAAAACAAAATAAAAGAGAAAGAGAGAAATGCGGCCTAACGTTCATTCGACACAAACTAGGTCATTTCGGGACTAACATATGTTTTTTAATTTTATTTAAAAACTCCCCTTGCGCGTACTTGTCTTTAGCCGTTGGTAGGAAACCGAAGAACACGGAGAAAACCCACGAGGTTGGACATCATACACCATGTCACGTGCAACCTGGAGATCGAAACGACGCCCGTTGACTCAATGACAGACGTTACGATACAGTGCGCACATGCTAACCATTCAGCCTCCCTGAATTCAGAAAATTGCTGACTTATAGCAAGAAACATTTCAACCGGGCGAAATTTTCTGTTTTAAAAGTTTAATGTGCACGGTACTTTAATTACCAACCGATTATTACAAAACTTTTGAAAATAAGCTCCAACTGACCAGCTTAATCGTATGCAATAAACGTTTTCGCCTGAATTGAAAGTTCTGCACGGAGAAAGTTCATCTCGATTTCCCGGCGTGGTTCCCCTTGTCAGTGAGGCAGAACGGAGGGCCTGACAAGCACAGCTGTCTAGTCATTCGGATGGGACGAAAAACCAAGGTCCCGTGTACACATTGGAGTGCACGTAAAATATCCCTAAGCAGTTGGAATTCGATACTGTTGAATAAGCTCTATACGATGACTAAATGTGTAGATTGTAGTCACCCACACTGCATGTTTCTCTTAACAATGAAAGGGTGCCGTTTTCAATGTTCGATCCTTTTGTTCTTCTACTCCTGATATGTTGGACTGTTAAAATGGTTTCATATAAAAGACTACCAATAAGACTCTTTGTAGAAGAAGTTCCCAAAAAATATTATGTTGACTTTACGAGAAAGACCTCTAAACATGCTCCAAATTGTAAAAATACGACTTTTTTGATTTTCAATCTCCTTTTTTCGGCTATCCCTGATATTTAGAAAAAATAATACAATGATTTCACACAGCAGGCTAGCTATTACACTCTCGTTTGACAAAAGTTTCACCGCCCTCCCTTCATTATAACCGAAGTTATCGTGCCCTAAAGAATCAACAAATTAGCATGCTTATCTCTGCTTACCCTAAGCAGAAAATGCTGATCTTTAAACTCAATCATAACATTGACCTAGTGAACGTCTACACCAAGTTTGAACATTCTAGCTTAATTAGAAGGAGAGTAATTGTGTTCCAAAGTCCCGACCCTTCAAATTGCTTCTATTTTTCATTTTCAATTCAAAATGGTGACCATCACGTGACCGAAATCAAAATTCTATTTGCGACATTTTTTAGGCCTTCCTACAAGGATTCAGAAAATATAACTCCCGAGTCTGTAAGTAAAATAGCAAAAAAGCCTTATTGATTTTTCACTTTTTAAATGGCGGCACTTCCGGTTCGATCGACAAACTCCATATTTTGTGTACAAATCAGTAATTACTTATCTAGTATCCCAAAAAAAATCAGGTCATTCTGACCTATATTTCGATGATTTTTTTGAAAATTTTGATCCTTAATTTCGTCAAGGGGAGATAATTTAGAAAATGTCTAATTATATTTTTGAAGTCACATCGGTAAGATCTACTTAGATACTAAATTTCATGAAAATCGTACAACTATTAAAGAAGTTGTCAAATTGGTCTAAACTTCCGGTTCGAAATCACAGCGACGAATTTGTGTTAAAAGAATGAATTATTTCTTCAAATTACGTGTTTTATGTAATTCTGTGGAATATTAAGTATTAAACAGGACATTTCCGTGAAATTTAGGGATAAAATATTTTATTCCCATCTATAACGGACTCAATTCTGTTATTTTACGGAATAAACGGTGGAATGACAGGGAAGTTACGTGAATTTTAGGGATAAAATGTTTTATTCCATTATATAACGGACTATTTCTGTTTTCAAATGCAACGATAAGAAATCGAATACATATATAATCATTCCTAATACTTATCATGTTATAGTATTCATTTCAATTTATTAACCATAATATGAAGGATCATATTGTGTAAAACTTGGTATATTAATAGTCATGTATATCTAATTTCCATTATTTATAAGATTTATAAAGTGTATTCTCATTCATGATACGGTAATCAGATTGTAAGTATTTTCATTATTGTGTAGTAAAAAAAATTTGCAACGTCCAACGGGTAAATGTTGTATTGTCAGGTATCCAAGCACGCTTAAATCTGTATAATATAACCGATTGGCCTGTGTAAGCCGGTTTGTCTCTATGGCAGAGTTAACATATCTGCAAATTGATAATGCCATAACTTACATCTGAAAGCCTCCTAACACTGACCATTAAAGTAACCTACAGAGGGTCCACAAACTGGATACACAATATTCTGACACTTTAGTAACGATCAGATGGGCGCAAATATCGAAAGGACCCAAGATCTTTGGGTTATAAACATACATGTCAAGCTTCATCGAAAACAGTTCAACATTGTGACCTCTATAGGATCCACAAGCTAGATATAACATATTTTCACACTATTCGCGTACAAACGGCGGCCATTTTGTCTGTCAATTTTGGTCCGATTTTCACGAAATTCGAACTCAACCTCCATAGCCATGTAACGGTGATATAAGCAAACGGTTTTTAAAATTGTATAACAATATTGTATAACAATTTTGACCTCCAGAGAGATCATAAGCTCTAAAAAAGTAATTTTTCGGATAATCAGGGGACATAATTCAGGAAGTTAAGATCTGATGGGCGGAAATATCAATTTTGACCTCCAGAGAGATCATAAGCTCTAAAAAGGCAATTTTTCGGATAATCAGGGGACATAATTCAGGAAGTTAAGATCTGATGGGCGGAAATATCAATAGGAACCAAGATCGTTGGGTTATAAACATACATGACAAGTTTCATCAAAATCGGCTCAAAATTGTGACCGCTATTGGGTCCACAAACTTGATATAACATATTTTCACATTATTCGCGTACAAACGGCGGCCATTTTGCCTGCCAATTTTGGTCCGACTTTTACGAAATTAACCATATAACGGTGATATAATCAAACGTTTTTTTAAATCGGATAATACTTTTGACCTACAGAGGGGCCACAAGCTAAAAAAAAGCAATTTTTCGGCCAATCACGGGACATAATACAGGAAGTTACGATCAGATGGGCGGAAGTATAGAAAGGACCCAAGATCTTTGGGTTATAAACATACATGTAAAGTTTCATCAAAATTGGTTGGTTCAAAATTGTGACCTCTATAGCTTGATATAACATTTTTTCACACTATTCGCGTACAAACGGCGGCCATTTTGTCTGTCAGTTTTGGTCCGATTTTCACGAAATTCGAACTAAACCTCCATAACCATGTAACGGTGGTATAATCAAACGTTTTTTTTAAATCGGATAACAATTTTGACCTCCAGAGGGACCACAAGCTAAAAAGGGTGATTTTTTGGACAATCAGGGGCCATAATACAGGAAGTTACGATTCGATGGGCGAAAATATTGAAAGGAACCAAGACATGTCAAGTTTCATGAAAATCGGTTTAAAATTGTGACCTCTATAGGGTCCACAACCTTGATATAACATATTTTCACACTATTCGCGTACAAACGGCGGCCATTTTGTCTGTCAATTTTGGTCCGATTTTCACGAAATTCGAACTTAACCTCCATAACCATGTAACGGTGATATAATGAAACGGTTTTTTTAAATCGGATAACAATTTTGACCTCCAGAGGGACCACAAGCTAAAAGGGGTGATTTTTCGGACAATCAGGGGCCATAATTCAGGAAGTTACGATCCGATATGCGCAAATATCGAAAAGAACCAAGATCTTTGGGTTATAAACATGCATTTCAAGTTTCATCGAAATCGGTTCATAATTGTGACCTCCACACTGTTCACAAGCTAAAAACGTGATTTTTCGTACAATCAGGGGCCATAACCCATGAAGTTACAGTCCGATACATGCCAATATCGAAAGGAACCGAGATCTTAGGGTGATAAAGTTATATTTTAAGTTTGAAATATTCACATAGCCTCGGTCATCATTACTCAAATCATTAATATAAACAGCATAGTCTCGTTTATCCACTTGATTGATTTACTTATCAACGGCCATTAAGCGGCATATAGGAATTCAATCCGCCAACATCGAAGGCTAGTTTATTATGGTCTGGATATGTTAATTCACGTCTAATTGATTATTTAGATAACATCTTAGGCCTAAAGAAAGACCTGTAATAAGCAGATTTTGCTCTTGCATAATGCTATTTTAATAGTTGTTAGACACCCTTTTCTCCGTGAGGGTATTCTTATATTGGCGGAAAGAGGTTACGTAAAAATATCGTCAGCGATAGCACTTCGGCGGAAACGGACGTTAAATAAAGATATTTCGCACACGCATATAAATTCAATGTTTAATTCAATGAAATTTTGATCATTTTCGACTCTAGGAAACTAAAATTACCTGGATGTTTTTCTGTATTTGAAAATGGAATTTATGTTAATTGAGAGATTTTTCTCTAAATCACAGGAAAAACAAATACGGATAAAATTTTCCTGGTAATTCTTGTTTCCGGAATTTTTTCCGTTTTTTCACGGATATTTTTGTTACAGTGTAGGGAATGTGAGTGGATACGGATAAATCTGCCGTACAAACGGTAAGCTATAAAATAAAAACCGTCACACATACATACAGACAGCCCAAATACAATTATACCTACAAGGGAGAATATTCGCCTCGTGGACAGGAATACAATTACATGTATACTTAATTTAATAATAAAGATCGTCGATTTACAATTTACATTTCCACTTGTTTTATTCGGGTTTTTTTTCTAATCAAAATAAACAAGCAATTGAAACCCGACACCCTCTCCTGGTGGTAATACTGTAAATATTGGTAGATAATCTTAGGGGAAATCCTATCATGAGGAGTCAATGCACACCGCGTCTATAACGGTAAACACACTGCAGGTACCAACTCAAACTGTCACACCGTCCCTTTCATCAATAAACATCAAACTATAGCTATAATATTAAATTGTTTATATGACACTTTATAGGACTACCAATATGTTTCATGCATATAATTACTGTTTTAATAAACTATTAATCAATCTCTAATTACAATAAATTCAAGGATCGCAACGAAAGTCACGTCTTGTTAACAAAAATCACATACACGAGTTATCTCCCGTTAAACTCCGATTTTGGGCACAAAGCAGCGAGGCGTCTTAAATTCAGCTAAATTGTTAAAGTTATTGTGTATATTGGAAATGAATTCTGGTAGTCTTTAATAAAATAAATATACCTACAGGGCCTTCAATTGTAGGGTGGTTCATGGCCAGAAGAAATTTCGTCCTACAGACAATTTGGGGGGGGGGTATTTTAACATAATATGATAAAGCTTACCATAAAAACTTCATTCATCAACAACGAATATAACCATCTGGACGTGTTTTTAAATTGCTAAAAAAAAAATTCGGATCCTATTCTCAAGGGAGTTAACTCCTAGTGACAAAACGATTTATGGTTCTTGACTACAATAAAATTTGAAACTTTTTTCCGGAAGGAATAATTAATTCGGAATTCTTCGGTTTTTAGACTACGTTCAAATAACGATTACATTTAACGCTTCTACACGTGCATAGTTCTTAGTTTTTGAACAGAAGAGGCAGAAATAGAGAAATGAAACTAAACAACTCCGAATATCATTTACATTTAACAGTTATATTTTCGTCTGATTTTTATCAATGCACTTGACCCTAGCCAAAACATTTTAAATTGGCAGTTGACCTTATAAACGCAATTTACGGAGAAATTGACGGTTGACCTTATAAACGCAATATTATAGACAAAGTACTTATAGAACACATTGTAGACGTTAAATATCCTTTTTAATAATCATATTATATTTCCAATAACTATCACAGACAATTATAAAAAATACACACGCAAAACAGAGCACACGTCACACGTACAGTTATGATAGACCGATGCTCCGTAGTTGTCGGGAATTTATTAAAGGAGAATACTATTGTAAGAGTTTAATTTAATCATTTACTTAGTTCATTGTGTAACGCATTTGAGAATTATTATTATTTTTTTTTTTAAAGTTTTAGTAACAAATAACGTTAAAAAAACACTTTCGGATTTTTTGCAATTACGGAAACACCCGACAATTAATGAGCTGAAACTAAATCATATTTCAATATGGCATCGGCAGAAAGCGAGTTTGTCAGACATTGATTTCGCCCCTAATGGTCTTCCCAATCATCAGTACGAGCCAATTCGAAATGCGAGGAATAACGGTGGACACCTTGTCTTATCACTTTATCATCAGTCAACCCTTCCATTCTCGATAACGTTTTGCTTCATTTAGGCCATATTGATGTTCACGCTTCATTGGCGAAAATAAATCAGAGAAAAAATATTAATTACGGTATTATATGCCGTAAATTAGCTACAAGAACGTAGCTAAAAACGGTTCACATCATAGGACTATCAATGGATTTTGAGTAGGGTCTATCGTTGACATCGCTGTATCTGGACCTTTCTGTGTGTTGTCTCGCTTGGAAATTTTTTTAAAAAAAATGACACGTGCTTCCTGATTTATAATTGGTGCTTTAAGTACGTCCCCATGCAATGCAATTGACCGTGTTTATGGTTCCAGTTGGTTTGCGGTAGTATAGTTGTTACAGTGCTCGCTCAAATCATGGATAGCAAATCATCCGTGAAAGCCATTTTGAAGGGCTCAGTCTCAGATCTAGAAAAAAACAACTATTTCCTTCGATCAAGGTTTAAATCTACACAATAATTAAATAAGATACTATGATTATGAAAATTATTTACACCAAGTTACCGAAAAGTGTCTGGAAAATAAAGACTACAAATAAAATCCAGTCTTAAATAGTTCTGCATATTTAGAGCTAGCAAATATTTATTTCTTAACAAGGAGGGATCGCCCCGTAAACGAAGAGTGCAACCACTAAATAAAAGTAAATCCCAAAATGTTGTAATGGGTTTATCTTGGCGCTCTCGTGTACTTGAAAAATAGAAATGAAACGAAGCTATCACAGCTTGCTCTGTATCGAAATCGCCCAAATAGCCAAAATCAAAAATTAAATCAAAGAGTGCAATTGCAACTTTTGCTCGCGTTCGTTTTTAAATATACACGCAAGTCGAAGTCCGTAATAAGTGTATTTTTAACTCGGCTTTATATGACAATACATGTGTGTAAAATACCTCGTGTGACGTATATTGGCTGCGACATCCAAAATCACGTGCGCGGCGCTGACTTTTGTTCACTTGAGAAAATTTCTCAAAGGAGCAACCAGGCAGATAAGTGGGTCAGTTTTTATAAGTGTCCCTGAACCACTCTATCTAATGGCCCGTGGAGAGATCAAAATAGTTATTCTTTATATTAAAAAGAAGTATGCATTTAAAATAAATGACTTGAGGGGGCGGGGGGGGGGGGGCGAAGTGAATTCCGGTGATTATATGTGAATTCCAGTGATTGTAAATGAATTCTGGTGCGTCCCGGTGATTAGTCTACCCGGTCTCTGAGTACGATGTCTTGTCCATTGTTTTTGTGTAGAATTGTGTGTGGTGCAGCCCCCTCCCCCTTGCACTTCCTATTAATCACACTGTGTGGGGCGTGATTTGCGTTATTAATATAGTAGAGTAGATAAGTAGGAAGCTAATCCGCAAACTGATCCCGCAGTGAATATTCGCTTGGCCGCTACAATCACTGATAAGCATGACATCGACGAGGCTTAATGAGTACGGCATATTAACTTTTTTACTCCGGTAAAAGAAAATAAATAAAGACATTTGAAGTATTTGTAGTTAAAAATATTTCCTATTTAGTGTAAATGGGTATTAAAATGAGTAAAATGCATCATTTTGCCCGAAGCAGTTAGGTGTTAAGTGAACATTGCACGAGACGTTGAGCCAATGACTAACGGCGCGTGCAGTCAACGCACCTGTTGTGGACAGTCGTCTGTTATAGAGATAATTCGTAAGTAATTCTCTGTGAAACAGATTGGCTAATCCGTTGTCGACACCCCTTATACAGAGAATAGAATAGTCTATATTAAATCAATTTGGGTGTATTTGGGTAAATCGTGCTACCGTATGCAGTCTTCAGCAATGACGTCTATATTATTGGTCTTCAGCGATTTACAAATAGATTCAACCAATAGTAGTACTGGTAGTGAGACCAAACATTGCATCAGCACTAACGGGTACACAGCGTGTAGCTTTTGTTTAACTAAGAGAAAATATCTGGAAATAACTATCAAGGTAAACGGTGAGTCTGACAGTGGTAAGATAAAATTTTTATTGTAACGAAACATCCATTTAGGGCAGCATAAAATATAAACAGTACATATATTTATAACTATATGACAAATGATATTTTAATCCAGATAATATAGATTAACAGGACAACATTTTTACTCCAAACGGGTTTGATAATGGCACAGTTGAAACGTTATCAATATGATTTATGAACACTAAAAATTGACTTAAATATTATTACATTTCATTGATGATTGTGTTGAAATCTGTGAAATGATTGTGATTCGATTCCAATGCCGGCCATGGCCGTTGGCGTTGTGTTAAAGGAGCTAAATCGCTAATATTTGGGGCCTAGAAATTGACACAAATGGGTAGCAAGCCATATAATAATTTAATATGAATGTATATAAACTGATCTACATTCAATCGTTTCCGTTTTTACTCTAATATCAAATCAGTTATGTTTGGTGAAATACACCGGGGCCAGAAGTCTCAATTGAATCACAATATATATATAGCGTCTGGTTATTCCAGTCTACATAGTATTTATTGCGCATGCTCACCGTTTGAGATGTAATGTGGAGTATACCTAGCCTTGTTCTTTGGGTCCCTAGGTGAAAATGAGTCTGAAATGCCGTATGGTACACGATTCGTGTACCAATGGTAAAAAAAATGATTTCGTCTTAAATATTGGATATCAGAAGCCCATCTTTTCCCGGTAAGACCACACCACCAATGTTGATTTAAATTGACAAATAATTTGTGTTTTCAACGCAGAAGACTTTCGCTGATATTGAAGCTGAAGCCGGAGGCGAAACAAATACTACCTGTCCTGTATGGTGGCTCACTTTTTGTTTCATCGCATCTAAAAAATAAACAAATGAATTTGATTCTAAACAATTTTTTTTGCAAATTAGAAACGTTGTATTTTTAAAATCTAAATAAAATGAAGTAAAATATATTACACGAATCTGGACGCGTTGTCAACATTTGAGAAAAGTCGGTCATTGACTATATTATCTTGTCTCTAAAGGGAGGTAACTGGCCCTCAATCAAGATGACGCCCATGAAATTAATTTAAGAATGCCATTTCAAATGACCCTTTTGATTGCATGCCAGTTCAATATCCAACACTATATTTATTTTATTGTAAAATTTCTCTTTCTTCATGGGCCTTATCTAGGGGTTTGTTTTTGGATTTCATAATAATTCGTCGTCACGATTCATGTTTGTTTATATTAATGCAAGAACTATGGGATTTATTGCGGGAAGGGGTACAACTCTTACTTGACTCGGCCAGAAGATACTGGATAATCAACCTCATTAAAAACCAAACTCCAGGTTACGCATGGGCAATGGACTTTACGTCAAATATTGATAACTTTCCCAGACCCTCCGTACCAATCTGTTTCACAGAGAATTACTTACTAATTATCTCTGTCACAGATGACCGTCTTGAACACGTGCAATGTCACCAAGCCTTGACACAACTTAATAAAACTGTGCTACTGTACTAAATGGAAGAATCCCCTCTGTTTAACACCCCCCCCCCCCCCGGCACACACACACACAAAATTTGATGTATTCCAATATCTTCATTCTCTTGATACTTCCAAATCAATAGGATTAGATCAAGTTGGTCCTCATTTTCTTAAACTTGGTGCTCCAATTCTTTGTGATTCATTGACATTTATTTATAATCTTTGTATAGATAAGAATATATTTCCGTCCACCCTTAAACAGGCTAAAGTTCTTCCATTATATAAATCAGGTCAAAAATCCCAGCCCAATAATTATCGCCCCATATCTATACTTCAAACTATTTCTAAACCCTTGGAAAAGCATATTTGTAAACACATTAATAACTTTCTCCTGGATCACGATTTACTTTATTCTCATCAGTCTGGTTTTAGGTCCAAATTTCCTTGTCATACTGCCCTTACAAATATTGCAGAAAAATGTTTATTCTGCCATTAATAAAGGTCAATACACTGGTTTAGTTTTCTTTGATTTCCGTAAAGCCTTTGATATGGTCAATCACTCCCTGTTGCTTGAGAAACTAAAATTATACCAAATTTCTACCAAATTATGCACATTATTAGAATCGTAATTATCTGAGCGTTATCAGCGCACTCAAATTGGTGAAACCAAGTCCTCTCTTGATCTCATAACTCATGGTGTTCCTCAAGGCTCCATTCTTGGACCACTACTATTTAACCTGTTTATTAATGACCTTCCTCTAAATTTGACAGCTCAATGTGATATTTTTGCTGATGATACCACAGTATATTCTTCTTCTACCAATTTTGATTCTCTTAACTCTACACTTCAGTCAGAAACTGATAAAATTATAAAATGGTGCAACTCCAATGACATGATAATCAATGAATCTAAAACTAAATGTATGATTATTGCTTCAAAACCTAAAATAAATTCCCTAACTACACATTTGTCCATTTCTATTAATTCTACCTTCATTGAACATGTTTCCAACTTTAAACTCTTAGGAGTATATTTTGACTCTAATCTTTCTTGGGACACTCATGTAAACCATTTATGTACTATTTTAAAACAGAAAAACTTTCAACTTAGGAAAATCAAATCATTACTTCCAACCGATGTATTAAAATTATTTTATAACGCTCACTTTCAATCACATCTTGGCTACTGCTCTACCATTTGGGACTCCTGTCAAATTTCTTCTCTTCATAAACTTAAAATTATCCAAAAATTATCATTTAAAATTATATTCAACAAACCTATTATTAAAAATAATGCTTCTGATTCTTCATATTCCATTCTTTCAAAATCTTTAAAACTGCCTACCATTCAACAACGTCATTTAATGAATAAATATATATTTCTGTTCAAAATATTAAAATATAAAAGTCCAAATTACTTATGTTCTTTATTTCAATTTAAAAATACTCCTTACAACTCTATAAATCTTAAACTACAAATTCCACATCCAAATTGTACTAAATTTAAACATAGTCTTAGCTATAATGGACCAGTTTTATGGAATTCACTTCCAAATAATTTAAACTCATTACATGTTCTCTCAACTTTTAAAAAATCACTGCATAATTATATCCAAAATGTTATATAACCATTCTGTATATTTAAATTTAAACCATTATCGTTTTCTGCATTTGATGTTATTTGGAATGCAAAAAATACATTTTCATTTTTCAGTTTCCTTGCATGTATAATATATGTGTATGTTTGTTTTGTCTGTTGTCATTTAAGGGCAGAATTGTAAACAGACTGCAAAGCCTAATTTTTCACCCTTTTGAAAATAAAGAATTTATTATTATTATTATTATAATATGGTACCTTATAATCTACTTTATATTTATATATGATAAACTAATGATCTTTAAATGTTTTTTCTATCTATTATTTAAATCAAATGTCCGCTTTAACTAATATTATAATTTCTATCATTCCTACATCCACTCTATCTAAATCCCAATTACCCAAAATAAGAGAATTAGCACCCCATACCTGTAATACTGAAGTAGTAAAACTGGAACAATTCTCTGAAGATAACCTAACTAGATTTGAAAATAAAGTAATACAATTTGATTAAAGGTATCAAAATGTCCTTTCACTTCGAAATCTATCTAATGTCTGATATCCAAAGAGAGGTTTAGTTAGAAAGAAAACTTACTTGTAACCAAGGGAGTAGAATTGTACTCACCCAACGATTTGGGCTCTAAGAAAACGGTACAGGTTAACAAGCCAAGTTAAAGGAGTGATGTTATTATAGAACATTTGCAAGTAAAACTAGTGTCAGTTTGTTAGTTTAAAGGTGCATTTACCCAATACACTATATTACTTTACATAATAAAACCTATATACATATTAAAATTCCGTTTCGCTACATCCTCCCAATAAAAAATTGCCGCCCCGACATCCTATTAAAACACTAAAAACCAAAAGTTGACGTTAAAACACTACTTGGACTTTTACGTTGTTCAAATGGTAAACCTATAAAATCATCCGACAGCAGCAACGCCAAGACTGTAGCTGGACACTGAACAACAGAAGAAGTTGAAGTCTGGGCTAATACATAGTCCTTATAACGGGCTGGTGGCTATCGATTCCTTGAAGATCTCCGCGATACAGGCTCATCTACATCTGGTTCCTCAGAAGAAGGGCTGGATAGAGATTTCAGTTCTTCTTCACCACGGAGGGGTACTGTGGGTCTAGCTGTGGAATCGATTTCATCATTCCCTTCCACAATCACAATCTCCAGATCATCATCAGTTGAGATACCTGGTTCCTCCGGAGTTATTTCAGGAATAGGTATTTCTTTCCTTTTAGGTTTTGGTACTGGTGGCGGCTGGGATAATTCCATAGGCACAGTCCCTATGGGAAGAAGATGGTTCCTGTGTAAAGTACGTGTTGTACCAGTTCCATTTTCCCGCTGCAGCATATACATGTACACCGGTACATCTTGAGTGTGCTGTTCTTTTATGATGTAGACGCAATCTTCCCATTTATCCGATATCTTGTATCTACCTTCTGTAAAAAAACAGTCTTTTCACAAGCACACGATCTCCCCTTTCCAAGATGGAATCCCTTGCCTTCCGGTCATAACCCTTCTTTTATATATCTCAAAAGAAGCTTTGAGATAAGCCATCTCCAAACTATCTTTGAGATCAGCGACATACTTACTGCGCGTGTACTCATAAAACCCACGAGGACCTAGTGTGAATGCTGTCTTTGTCGTGTCTGTTTCTTTCATGGCAATCTGATGGTATCCACTTTTCATATCCAATACGGAAAAATATTTTGCTCCAACGATATTATCAAGCATTTCTTCAATTCTGGGAAGTGCGTAAACATTCTTGATGGTTCGTTGATTTAGCTGTCGATAATCAACACATAGTCGTATGGAGTTGTCTTTCTTCCGCACAATAAGAATGTCTGCGATTTCTGAATAATTGCCCCATTCAACAATTCATTAAGATGTTCTCGTATTTCCTTGTACATAACTGGTGGTATTCTTCTGTTCTTTTGCTTGAATGGTACTTCATCTGTAAGGTTAATAGCATGTTCAACCATGTGGGTACAACCTTTATCCGTATCACTGTGGGGAAAAATGTGTGACCATTCTTTGATGAGATCTTTAACACCTTCTAACTGACTGGCAGTAAGTCCTGATCCAAGATGAATTTTCTCTAAAATACTGCAATCACTTCCAACTTCAACAGAAGAACATGTTCTATTGTTGATATTGCTTATAATGGTTATTGGTTGTCGTTCACAGAGAATGGAGTGTGGTTAAATTGAAACTGGATGAGTAGATAAATTTGAAATTCTTATGTAAAAAAAATCGTTGTCTGGATGAAAATCAACAAGAAGAGACGAAATTTCAACAGTGTCTGGTATCTTGGACTACGTAGAACGTTGACACATCGCTTTACAGTGAACACTTGATTTAACAGTAACTACTCCTGCTATAACTGTAGACAAGATCGTTGTTGTCTGGGTGAAAATCAACAAGAAGAGGCGAAATTTCAACAGTTTCTGGTATCTTGGACTGCGTAGAACGTTGACACATCGCTTTACAGTGAACACTTGATTTAGCAGTAACTACTCCTGCTATAACTGTAGATTTATTGCTGTGTAACAATATAGAATTTTGTTCAACAGACTTACCCACGCACACTTATCTTGTTTGTACACATTTTGCTGATCTTTAAGACACTTAAATGTTAGCAACCATGGAGTTTCTATTTGAAGTTGTCGATGAAAGTTGAGTCCATGTTTCTTGATAACCCTATCCAAAAGATGTTGTAAAATGTAAGTACCAATCAGTACCAATTAATACTGGAGCTACATTACTCCTCCCTAATAAGCTAACAGGGCTCTTACCTCCCAAGCCTATAGTCTGCCCTTCGACAAAGACTTCTTGGAGATTAAATCTCTGTTAAGTCTAACACGACAACCTGTACCTAAAACATGTAGGTTCCTCGTGTTCCTGCATACTCCTACTCTGATCAGGTCTATTAATCTTCAGATCTTTTACATCTTTCTGAAGTGCCTGTACAGTCTGTGTTAAAGATGATATTAAATTCTTGATGTCATTGCCTTCTGTTACAGCTTTAACATGAGATTTTGATGGTTTTCTTTTTTCAGATGACGATAAACAAACTTCAGATTCGATCTTTCTAACTCCAACCATCAATTCTTCAAAATCCTTGATACGATCGCATTTATGCGCAGTTTGTTAATACTGGCTGTAAGTCCACTCACAAATCATATGCGTAACATGTCGTTGGTAGCATCCTGTGAACCATCACCACGATCAACAGCTTTCTGGAGAATATCGTCAAGTCTGCAACCCCATTCTGCAACTGATTCCTTCGAAGTCTGCACCGTAGAGTAAAACTCGGCTAACAGATCTTGTGTCTCCTCAACAAGTTCAAAAAACACTGTTCAGCTTCTTTAACAAACGATCTAATTCCGTCCTGTGTCCTAACCTCATCACTATATTACCTGCTTCACCACGCAACGATTTAAAGATTGCTTGTCGAATCTGTTTCTTGTTGTAACTTGACTGAACCAACGCCTCAACTTCGAATTTCCAAACATCAAAGGAAACTTCAGACTTGAATGCTGGATGACTGGATCCCCAGAGAAAAATGACACCTTGGGTAAAGCTGGTAGCATCTTAATATCTTCACGTGGTTTATCTCGAGTTGACGCTGGTAGATATCCTTGTGAAGGATGCAGTTCTTCCTGTGTTGTAAAATAATCTTTCATCCATTTCTCAAGATCTTCTTTACTGGAAGCTTCGGGTTTAACACCCATGACTAATACTAATAATAATGATAATGTATATTTGAAAAGCGCCAATTCATCCACAAATGCATGCTCTAGGCGCGTACTATGTACTCTATGGTCACTATGTACACACAAATCCTGATCCACTTCATTAAAATGCGGTGGTAAATAGATGAGTTTTTAATTTCGTTTTAAAAGATTCCAGTGATGAAGCTGTTTTCAGATGATGTGGTAAGGAATTCCACAAAAAAGGTGCACTGTACTGGAATGTTCTTGAGCCGAAAGTTTGTAGATTGTACTTTGGAATGCGTAATAAGCACATATCTTGGGATGGTACGTAATGATTTATTAGCTCTGATAGATATGCAGGACTGGAACCATGAAGACATCTATAAACAATACAAAGAAGTTTGTAGTCGATTCTTGAGTGAACTGGTAACCAGTGTTGTTCCTTCAGTATGGGTTGAATGTGAGATCGTCGGGATGATTGGCTAACTATCCTTGTTTAGAGCGTAGACTTTGTTTTAGACCGATAAGGCTACTATTGCAGTAGTCCAATCGCGAAAACACCAAAGATCGTACAAGTGTGTGAGTAGCATCTTTTGTTAGCAGGTGTCTGATATTACTTCTGGATTTCAAATGAAAATAACAAATTTTGCACAGATTGGTTACATGAGCTTCCATTGTTAGGCTTGAGTCTAAAAATACACCGAGATTTTTAACCTTATCTTAAGTTTTTATTTCAGAGTCGGCAATAATTAATGTTGATGAATCAAGTTTCTGAAGATTATATCTTGTACCCACGATCATTACTTCCGTTTTGTCATCTTTTAATTTAAGCATGCTTGATGTCATCCAGGTTTTGATTTGCTGTGTGCATTTTTCTGTTTTAAGAAAGGAATCTGTTTTACACTCTGGTGGAAAATCTTCTATGACTTGCGTATCATCAGCATACGAATGGTGCAAAAGATTGTGTTTTTCAATTATAGAGGCTAGTTGTCTGGTGTAAAGCACACAGAGAATAGGACCGAGCACCGATCCACAGTTCAAGGAAGTTTTATGCGACAGCTCATCACCGATTAGAACGGACTGGGTCCGATCTTGTAGGTACGATCTAAACCAGTTTTTGGACATGTCTACAACCCCGCAGCATTTGGATAGATTTTCAATAAGTCTCTTGTGATCTATAGTGTCAAATGCTGCCGACAGATCCAGCATTACTAGTGAGGCAATATTACCACTGTCAACAGCTCCACGCAAGTCGTTAAACACCCTGAGCAAGGCAGTTTCGGTACTATGATTTTGGCGATAGGCAGATTGAAATTTATCAAGAAATGAATTTGTTGCCAAATGTTCCTTTAACCTTATGCTTACAGCCTTCTATAGAACCTTCTATAGAAAAGGAAGATTGGACACAGGGTAGAAATTGTTGAGCACATGCTGATCCAGGCTGTCATTTTTAAGAAGCGGAAAAAACACAGCTGATTTGAATTTTGCTGGAAATACACCAGTAGTTAAACTGTTATTTATCAAATGAGTGATGAAAGGTATGAGTTGATCCAGAAGTTGAAATATTAAAGGAGTAGGAATTGGATATGTAAGACAAGTTGTATTTTTAGATGACTTGATGATTTCTCTTATTTCCTTTTCACTGAAAGGCCTGAAACAGTCCAACTGCTGACCGCTGAAAAATTTGAATTCCGACTCATTATCTGTGTTATTTGTGGATGATTTAAGCCCATGACGAATTTTCTCTATCTTATCGATGAAGAAGCTATTAAATCTATTTGCAAGATTTATCGATGAAGAAGCTATTAAATCTATTTGCAAGATTTATGTTAGAATCTGTATTTGGAAGTTTAGATTCTTTGGGGCAACCCAAAAGTGACTTTAAAAAATGGTGTATTTTTCGAGGATCCTTGTAGCAGTTCTGAATGTATGTTTGAGAATGCAATCGCTTAGCGTGCTGGATGGCTTTCAATGAGTTCAATTTCGACTCATTGTAAATTTGACGATGAATTTCTAGATTTGTCTTACGCCATTTCCGTTCCGCTCGTCTACGTACACGTTTTGACAGTTAGACATCACTGTTATACCACGGAGCATTTCGTATGGTAATTGTTTTGGAGACAGCAGGTGCATGTTTATCAAGCAATTCAAGGAGAGTGTTATTGTAGAGGTCCACTTGTTCATCAACATCAGTCAAGGGTTCCAACACAAGCTTAGATCTATACAATTCATTTTTCAAAATATCCCAGTTAATCCCTTTAATATTCCTTCAAATAATACTTCTTTGTGGATTACGGGGTTTACATAAATTTAAGTTAACAGTAATTAGGAAGTGGTCGGATATTTGCCTATCTTCAACTTGTATATTTTGCACCAAAGAGGAATCACAAGGAGTAATTACCCAGTCCAAAGTGTTTCCCGACTTGTGGGTTGTTTGGTCTACGTGTTGATTATATCCTGTATGATCAAGCAGAGATAACACCCTTTTTGAATCATGCTTGTTTAAATTATTGAGCTGAACATTAAAATCGTCAAGTATCAATGTATTTATTTTAGAATGTACAGACAACAGAGAAGAGAATTCTGTGTGGAAATCTGACGTAGAAAGTTTATTTCTAGAGGAAGGTAGTGGTCTATAAATACAGATGAGCGTGATTCTCAAAGATAGTTGTTCAAATGTTTTGACTTGGACTCTGTCCTTTGTGGTCTCAACTTTGATAGAACGTTTAACAAGTTATCAGCTTCTTCGGGTGAAAAGGATTCTGCCATTGCACAGCTGAAATAAAATCAACACTTTTGACCAAAATAACCAAACACCAAATACAAAACTCAAAAAATGAAAATAATCAAATTCACAATTCAGTACAAGTGTCAAACAATCAAACATCAACCTAAGAATAATGTCTAATACCAAATGTCAAAACTACAACCCACAAACAAAAATTCCACGGTAAAGTTCCTAGTACCCCTTGTTTATTGAACCCACGAACCCAGCTTGAGTGGTGCTAGGGACTTTGCATAGGTAAAACTCAATACGGCAACATAGAAAGTTAATGAAATTTGGCATGTTCATACCTTATGCACTTGTCAAGTTGGTGAAACAAATCTTGAAGCCACCAAAGCTAGTTTAGAAGTTGTGTGCGCGGCGGGCCTATCCTAAACCGATTCCACCATCTTTTTAGTATGTTTACAGTAATATATCTCGGAAAGCCAATATAACCCATTGAACCCACAAACCCCGCTTCGAATCCAGGTGCTAGTAACATTGCGGTGGTATAACTCGATAGAAAGTTAATGAAATTTGGCATGTTCATATCTTATGCATCTGTCAATTTGGTGAAATAATTGCGGTGGTATAACTCGATAGAAAGTCAATGAAATTTGGCATGTTCATATCTTATGCATCTGTCAATTTGGTGAAATAAAGAAAGATATTGGAGAAACCAAAGCCAATTTAGAAGTTAACTGTGTGCATGGTGAGCCTACTCTAACCCGATTCCGCCATATTTTTAGTATGTTTACGGTAATATATCTCGAAAAGCCAACATAGGGGGCTTCTGAAATTTTGTATTTCTTGTAGGTTGTTCATCTCTTAATTATGTGAAACAAAAAAACATTAAAGTAAGGGCAAAGGCGGGGGCAATTATCGGCAATGCATCTTCAGCAGCTTGTAAACATAACAGGCGACGTTCAAAACAGTTGTCTACATAATTCTTTATTCAACCATAAAAATATATTCATTTTTATACGCCCACATTTTCATGTGGACATATTATGTCGTCCGTCCGTCCACAATTTGTTTGTGGACTCTCTACAGGTCACAATTCTTATCCGATTTTGACGAAACTTGAAATATAGATTTATCCCCAAAAGATCTCGGCTGCTTTCGATATTGGCATGTATCGGATCAAAACTTCATGGATTATGGCCCCTGATTGTACGAAAAATCACGATTTTAGCTTGTGGACCCTATAGAGGTCACAATTTTGAACCGATTTTGATTAAACTTGACATGCATGTTTGTAACCCAAAGATCTTGGTTCCTTTCGATATTTGCCGCTATCGGAATGTAATTTCCTGAATTATGGCCCCTGATTGTCCGAAAAATCACCCTTTTTAGCTTGTGGTCCCTCTGGAGGTCACAATTATTATCCGATTTAAAAAACCGTTTGATTATATCACCGTTACACCCTAAGGAGGGTTGAGTTCGAATTTCGGGAAAATCGAACCAAAATTGCCATACAAAATGGCCGCCGTTTGTACGCGAATACTGTTAAAAAATGGTATATCAAGGTTGTGGACCCTGTGGAGGTCGCAATTTTAATTCAATTTTCATGAAACTTGAAATTCGTGGTTATAACCCAAAGATCTTGGATCCTTTCGATATTTGCGCATATCGGATCGTAACTTCCTGAATTATGTCCCCTGACTATACGCAAAATCGCCTTTTTTTTAGCTTATGGTCCCTCTGGAGGTCACAATTATTATCCGATTTAAAAAAAACTTTTGATTATATTACCGTTACACCGTAAGGAAGGTTGAGTTCGAAATTCGGGAAAATCGGACCAAAATTGCCATATAAAATGGCCGCCGTTTGTACGCGAATACTGTTAAAAAATGGTATATCAATGTTGTGGATCCTGTAAAGGTCACAATTTTAATTCAATTTTGATGAGGAAGGTTGAGTTCTAATTTCGTGAAAATCGTACCAAAATTGCCGGACGAAATGGTCGCCGTTTGTATGCGAATAGTGTAAAAATATGGTATATCATGGTTGTGAACTCTCTACAGGTCACAATTCTTATCCGATATTGATGAAAAGTCACATTTCTAGGTTGTGTACCGTCACACCATAATCATTGTCGGCTTCGAATTTCATGAATATCAGACTGGAACTGACCAACTAAATGGCTGCTCCAAATACAGTATGAAATACAGGACTTAATGATGTAGGAAAAATCACTTTCGGTATTGCTTGTTCTCTATCCATCTCTCGAAAATGTGGGCGTATCCTGCCTGGCAGTGCTAGCCTATCTTCATTATTATGATTGACTGAAATATATAAATATTCCTAACATAAATACCAGAAATGACATACAACAATAAAATAATAAAGTCATAAGTATGACAAGAATATTCCGTCATAAAACAGAAATTCGTCTGCAGGCCTCTTGTCTTATGCAATCAAGTTGGATTTAAATAAGGTTTAAAGTCAGATAATATTAAATAACTATTACTTAATGACAGTTTACATTCATTCACTATCATAACCAATTTATTAAACTAATAACATGTAGTTATGTCTATAACAACCCCGCTTTAAGTCCTACCGTATATTATGTCATGCCAGATTGATGGAAAGAGATGAGACAAGAAATAAACAGTAAACTACTACATGTACAACGTTCTTCCTAAGAAGACATTTTGCCGAGACTCGATCATCAGGGTTCGTGTAAGTGAACAAGTTAAATTGGGTTACTAGACATTCAAGGCTACCATTTCCTCAAAGTCTGAACCAAATTTTTATACGCCCACATTTTCATGTGGACGTATTATGTCGTCGCCCCTGTCCGTCCGGACGTCCGTCCGACCACAATTTGTTTGTGGACTCTCTACAGGTCACAATTCTTATCCGATTTTGACGAAACTTGAAATATAGGTTTATCCCCAAAAGATCTCGGCTGCTTTCGATATTGGCATGTATCGGATCAAAACTTCATGGATTATGGCCCCTGATTGTACGAAAAATCACGTTTTTAGCTTGTGGACCCTATAGAGGTCACAATTTTGAACCGATTTTGATGAAACTTGACATGCATGTTTGTACGCAATGGCCGCCGTTTGTACGCAAATAGTGTGAAAATATGTTATATCAAGGTTGTGGACCTTATAGAGGTCACAATTTTGAACCGATTTTGATGAAACTTGATATGTATGTTTATAACCCAAAGATCTTGGTTCCTTTCGATTTTTGCGCCCATCGGATCATAACTTCCTGAATTATGTCCCCGGATTTTCCGAAAAATCGCTTTTTTTAGCTTTTGGTCCCTCTGGAGGTCAAAATTATTATCCGATTTAAAAAAAAAACGTTTGAGTTACATGGTAATGAAGAGAGAGTTTGAATTTCGGGAAAATCGGACGAAAATTGCCATACAAAATGGCCGCCGTTTGTACGCGAATACTCTGAAAAAAAAAATGGTATATCAAGGTTGTGGACCCTGTGGAGGTCTCAATTTTGATTCGATTTTGATGAAATTTGAAATTCATGCTTATAACCCAAAGATCTTGCTTCCTTTCGATATTTGCGCATATCGGATCGTAACTTCCTGAATTATGGCCCCTGATTATACGCAAAATCGCCCTTTTTTTAGCTTGGAGGTTACAATTATTATCCGATTTAAAAAAACGTTTGATTATATTACCGTTACACAGTAAGGAAGGTTGAGTTCGAATTTCGGGAAAATCAGACCAAAATTGCCATACAAAATGGCCGCCGTTTGTACGCGAACACTGTTAAAAAATGGTATATCAAGATTGTGGACCCTGTAAAGGTCACAATTTTAATTCGATTTTGATGAAACTTGAAATTCATCGTTATAACCCAAAGATCTTGGTTCTTTTCGATATTTGCGCATATCGGATCGTAACTTCCTGAATTATGGCCCCTGGTTATACGCAAAATCCCCCTTTCTTTAGCTTGTGGTCCCTCTGGAGGTCACAATTATTATCCAATTTAAAAAAACGTTTGATTATATCACCGTTACACTGTAAGGAAGGTTGAGTTTGAATTTCGGGAAAATCGGACCAAAATTGACAGACAAAATGGCCGCCGTTTTTACGCGAATACTGTTAAAAAAATGATATATCATGGTTGTGGACCCTGTATAGGTCACAATTTTAATTCGATTTTGATGAGGAAGGTTGAGTTCTAATTTTGTGAAAATCGTACCAAAATTGCCGGACGAAATGGTCGCCGTTTGTACACGAATAGTGTAAAAATATGGTATATCATGGTTGTGGACTCTCTACAAGTCACAATTCTTATCCGATTTTGATGAAAAGTCACATTTCTAGGTTGTGTACCGTCACACCATAATCATTGTCGGTTTCGAATTTCATTAATATCAGACTGGAACTGACCAACTAAATGGCTGCTCCCAATACAGTATGAAATACAGGACTTAAAGATGTAGGAAAAATCACTTTCGGTATTGCTTGTTCTCTGTCCATCTCTCGAAAATGTGGGCGTATCCTGCCTGGCAGTGCCAGCCTATCTTTGGAATGCTTATGCATGATTTAGAACCAATAGCAATGCTTACGTAACTGTAGGTAAATCAAAATGTGCATACACCTACATGTATACTCGTAACCTCATGAATACAATGTAACAGCGTATCAGTCACAACTCGATGCATACAATTCAAACAGTATATAATGCAAAGGGTTAATTATTATAATTCAAACAGTTTAAAATGCAAAGGGTTAATTATTATAATTCAAACAGTTAAATATGCAAAGGTCAGTGTTTCAAACAGTTCACTTTTCCCTTGATATTAATGTTCAAATTTCACTAGTATACTTGTCCATAAGGTTCTTTCGATAAATTTTCATCACGATTCCACACAGTTCGTATAAGTTCTATGGGTGTATTAATTTTCCAAACAGTCATAAACAGTTAATGTTTCTAAACAGTCCACACACAGATTTCTAAACAGTTTATAATCTTTTCAAAAAATGTTAACTATTAACAGTCCATGTTTACTAAACAGTCCATAGTTTCGCATAACAGTCTATTCAATCACTTCGCAATTAATCAGCTTCCAAAACAATGCTTAACTTATGAACTGGGCGTTGTACAGTAGAATTCTGTGTCTTCACAGTTGCAACTCTAACTAGACCATTTTTGTCAGCTATCACTTCGTCTACTCTACCCAGTGTGTATGAACATTTTATAGCTGTATTTACAACCAGAACCACATCTCCAACAGCTACCTTTTTATGCGGCTTCAACCATTTTTGTCATACTTGGAGTAACTGTATATACTCTCGGGTCCATCGTTTTCAAAAAATACCAGATAGGTACTGGATTTGTCGCCAGCGCCGTTTTGCATAGTTGTCAGCCTTATCTAAAATCCCAATAGGCATAGTTTCTCCAGAACGATTCAAGAGTAGATGATTTTGAGTTAAAGGGTTAAAGGGTTGTGTGTAGAGCTTCATCGTCCATAGGTATAAGGCGCTCTTTAAGTAGGGCATACAGTGCGTATTAAGCGCCCCCAAATGTCACCAAAGTGGGAGGCAGCAGGGGTGGGTGGGGGTGGGGGGTTAAACTGCCAGTTAATGCAATGTTGCAGAAGTGTATTTTTAATCTTTGTTTGGTTCCAATTTTGTATTTCTTCTCGAACCTCGCGTTCGGACCCAACCAAATTAGTACCGTTGTCCGATCTTATAAATTTTACCGGCCCTCGTCTGGAGAAAATCTTCTTATCGAACTTATACAGGAATCTGTATCCAGGCTATAAGCTATCTCAAGAAATACAGCTCTTACCCCATGCATGTAAAGATTACTCCATATCGCTGGATGGTCGATCGGCCACGTTTTACTTCGAAGGGGCCAAAGAAATCCATACCAACTCTTGAAAATGGTGGTTGATCGGGAATTAAGCGTTCGACTGGTAGATCAGCCATCTTTTTTCTGCTACCCTGGCTTTATATTTCCTACAAGATACACATTTGGCGATTACACTCTTAATCAAGGATGAGGCTCTCACAATTCAGTATTTCTGTCGTAATTCGGCCATAATAGCAGACTTTCCCAAGTGTCCTACGACTTTGTGTGCGTGGCGGACTATCAACATTGAAACATGTGTCTGTGCGGGTAAAATCAAAGGGTGTTTTTCGTCATAAGGTATATCGGCTCCGTTTAATCTACCCCCAACTCTAAGGTTTCCATTTACCAATATTGGATCTAAGCGACGAAGTGTACTATTTTTGTTGAGCGGCGTGAAGCTAGCTTGTTGTTCGTTGTTCGTTGTTCGGTATTCGCGAATACCGAACAACGAGTCAGTTTGTTGTTCGGTATTCGCGAATAACGAACAACGATCTGGTTTGTTGTTCGTTATTCACCAGATATGGAATTAGTAATATAATAAAGAAATATTTGTAAGGAATACGCCGGGAGTGGGTTTTTAAGCCCAATTGGGTTTTAAAACTTCAAAGTTTTATTGCCTATTTAGGCTCATGAAAACCCGCGCTGTGGCGTATTCCCTACAAAAGTACCTTTATTATATTATTAATTCCATATACGGTGAATACGGAACAACAAACCAGCTCGTTGTTCGTTATTCGCGAATACCGAACAACAAACTGGCTCGTTGTTCGTTATTCGCCAATATGCAACAGCTCTTTCTTCGGATAGAAAGAGAAGTTGTTAGAATCTATTTCCCAGAAGTTTGAAGTTTTATTGTCTATTTAAGCTCATGAAACCCCGCCTGTGGCGTGTTCCCTACAAAAGTACCTTTATTATATTACTAATTCCATATACGGTGAATACCGAACAACAAACCAGCTCGCTGTTCGTTATTCGCGAATACCGAACAACAAACTGGCTCGTTGTTCGTTATTCGCCAATATGAAACAGCTCTTTCTTCGGATAGAAAGAGAAGTTGTTAGAATCTATTTCCCAGAAGTTTGAAGTTTTATTGTCTATTTAAGCTCATAAAAACCCGCCTGTGGCGTGTTCCCTACAAAAGTACCTTTATTATATTACTAATTCCATATACGGTGAATACCGAACAACAAACCAGCTCGTTGTTCGTTATTCGTGAATACCGAACAACAAACTGGCTCGTTGTTCGTTATTCGCCAATATGAAACTACTCTTTCTTCGGATAGAGAGAGAAGTTGTTAGAATCTATTTCCCAAGAGTTCGAAGTGTTATAACCCATTTAGGCTCATAAAAACCCGCCTGTGGCGTATTCCCAACAAAAGTACCTTTATTATATTACCAATTCCATATACGGTGAATACCGAACAACGAACCAGCTCGTTGTTCGTTATTCGCCAATATGTAACAGCTCTTTCTTCGGATAGAAAGAGAAGTTGTTGGAATCTATTTCCCAGAAGTTTGAAGTTTTATTATCCAGTTAGGCTCATAAAAATCCGCCTGCGGCGTGTTCCCTACAAAAATTATTTTATTAGATTACTAATTCCATATCTGGTGAATACCGAACAACAAACCAACTCGTTGTTCGTTATTCGCCAATACCGAACAACAAACTGGCTCGTTGTTCGTTATTCGCCAATATGTAACAGCTCTTTCTTCGGATAGAAAGAGAAGTTGTTAGAATCTATTTCCCAGAAGTTTGAAGTTTTATTGTCTATTTAAGCTCATAAAAACCCGCCTGTGGCGTGTTCCCTACAAAATTACCTTTATTATATTACTAATTCCATATACGGTGAATACCGAACAACAAACCAGCTCGTTGTTCGTTATTCGCCAATACCGAACAACAAACTGGCTCGTTGTTCGTTATTCGCCAATATGTAACAGCTCTTTCTTCGGATAGAAAGAGAAGTTGTTAGAATCTATTTCCCAGAAGTTTGAAGTTTTATTATCCAGTTAGGCTCATAAAAACCCGCCTGCGGCGTGTTCCCAACAAAAGTTATTTTATTAGATTACTAATTCCATATCTGGTGAATACCGAACAACAAACCAGCTCGTTGTTCGTTATTCGCCAATACCGAACAACAAACTGGCTCGTTGTTTGTTATTCGCCAATATGTAACAGCTCTTTCTTCGGATAGAAAGAGAAATTGTTAGAATCAGGCCACCATAAAAATCTGAGGTAGTCTGTAGAACATACTCTGTATATCCCCTTGAGCAGCATAAATTCCTTGGCGAAAACGAAGGAAGACCCCTATCAAATTGTTTGTCAGGTCGGGGCCTTGAAGCAGACGATTATTCAATGAACTACCCTGATACGTAGCTGCAGAATCAAAAACTACTCGAATTTTATTCTTCTTAGCATAGTATACGCCATATCTGGGCGCTCTATTTCATTCTCAGGGACAACTTCGGCATGACCATCTGTAAAAAGTTTCTCCATAAACTCAGTATAATCACAAGCAAATTCTGGGTTCTTTCTCATTTTAGTAGCTAATGATTGCAGACGCTGAACTGATTGGTACACGTTATTTGGCAAAAAGTTGCTACCAGCTATAAAGGGTAAGGCTATCGTATAGTTACCGTCATCATAGGAAATTGACTTGTTAACTTAATCAAGAAATTGTTTATCTTCTTGAGAGTTTTCTCTTTTATCATTTTTAATGGCCCCTGGAAAATCATAATTATACATTTTAGTAACTATACTATTTATCTCTTCATAATCCGGAATAGATGAGATAGCCGTGGATTCTGGAATACAATCTCTCATAAGGTTCCATATAATCCAGCCAAGTGGTGATTTAACAGCTTTGGGAGACCCTGATGGACCATTCCTGACATCTGTTATCGAATATACGTCTGGGACATTGTTACCAATCAGTAGTTCAATCTCTGAGTTAATAATAGGTAAACTGATGCCTTTTAGGTGAGGCCATCTCTTGATTTCTTGGTTTGTTGGGATATGTCTTTTGGTAACAAACATTTTGTCTTTCGTGTTGACATTTGGTAAATCAGTTAAGTTTTCTTGAGTTAGATCGGAAATCTGTATGCCTTTTATGATTTGTGAGGTAAATGTATGCGGTGTCTATGGTTAAGCTTCGCTACTTTCCATGACCAGCTAATCGGCGTATAAGACTTGTAGAGCAAAATGAAATGCTGCTTCCAGGATCTAAAAAGGCATATGTAGATACTGTGTTCAATCAATTCTTCAGCTTCGCTAATGCCATAGCACAATTTCCTGAAGTGTCTTCATCAGCAATAGGCATGTTAGAAATAGCTCCGATTACAGCAGGTTTATCAGTTCTATTGTTAGTATTATTATTACCTGTATTAGTCGGGTGTAATACTGTGTGATGGGATTATTTTTACAAAAATGACCAACGTTTCCAATTTTCAAACAGTCAAAACATAACCTCTTCGATCGGACAAAGTCTGATTTCTACGGAGCCCGGTAAGGGACGCAAAATATTTTTTTTTTTTAAAATAACTGGCGCGCGCCGGATAAATAACTGGCGCGCGCCGGATAAATAACTGGCGCGCGCCGGATAATACCTATTGCATGGGCATCGCCACTGCGTCCTACACATATTCCGAATTCCATCTGCAAAGGGTCTTGTTACGTGTTTTTACCCTATCCGAACGACCAGATACTGTGTCTCGAAAGACCCGCTCCCCGTCCTGCCCACCAGACACGGGACACCTACTGTAGCAATATAGTCGTGGTAACATTGTTTTAAAGATTATAGACAAGAAATGGGGAGATAGGATATAGTTTTATGTTTCTAACATGTTCACATATATGCAGGTGTGTACTGATATCAACTAACATTTGATTGACATGTTGTTAGATAAAAAAGGGTATAGAGCCATGGCATACTGGTTATATCTTTCAACAAAATACATGTGAGTCGAAATATTCCTATTGCATCATTTGGCTTAATTTAACCAATCATTACGTTGATTGCACAGGTTCATGGTCATGAACACGCATGGGTCTGCGTGATACCATTGCGGCTATAAAGGAAGCTATGGTATGTCTTTAAATCAGACTTCGATTAGATTCCAGAGGGTTACCATCTAAGTGTCCTAGACACCGCGAGGTGTCTAGGTTGAGAAGAGTTTAGTTAGCATTGACTGTAATTGTAATATGCTTGTATGTATACCTATGCTACATAAAAGGTAAAAACGAACTGTTGAATTGTTATAACTGAAGAAGACAAACGTCTTAAGAAACCAGTAAGAAGAAAACACAACGTGAAGGAGAAGCAAAGACAGCTAGAGACAAATTCTAGACGATCACAAGGCTAACGGTAATATGTAGCAAAAACAAGATGCATGGGTCATACGTAGGATGTGGCGACCGGACCGGTTATCACCCGCTCTCCACGTCAGACAAAAAGGCCCATGGTGCTACATATACCATTTGGTGCCGTGACGAAGTTTCGACCTTTAGGGTAAGCAGCAATTTTTAGAAGAAGAAGAAGAAAACATATATGATTTGGTGCCGTGACGAAGTTTCGACCTTTAGGGTAAGCAGCAATTTTTAGAAGAAGAAGACGAATACATATACGATTTGGTGTCGTAACAGTTTCGACCTTTAGGGTTAATATCAACTTTACAAGAAGAAGAAAACATATTTGATTTGGTGCTGTAACACAGTTTCGACATTTGGGTTACGAAGTTGTTTTAGAAGAAGAATACCTATTTGTAGACATTCAGCGAAGAAAAATCAACCGTACCATCCAGAGACGGAGAAAATTTTTGGTGGAAATACGAAAACCTGATGATGATATTCGGAAAAAATCTTGGTAAATAAATTTTGTTTGTTAAATTAGATATGTTACATTTGTTTAAAGACCAATTAATATTAATTGAAGTTTAAAAATCTAATTAGAAACTAAATTGTTAAAATTTAACGGTAGGAAATACATTATATCCATTCATAAGTTTTGAGTGATAGGGGTAGTCAACAATATAATATCACTGGTTATCGGGTTAGCATGACCTGTAGTAAATTCGAGTAATTAAAGTTAAAGAGAGTCTCTACGGCGTAGGTTTTAAAACAAAACAAAATTTTCTTTGATATAACTACGAATTAATAAAAATAAAGAAACGGAGTAGGGAATATAACCAAGGAATAATGAATAATGATAAAGAAACGGAATAGGAATAAAATAGGAACTAATGTTGTCTCCGGATTGCAGTGGTAAGATGGCAGATCTAAGCATGACGTTTGTGAGTGTTTAACTCTAGTTTTCAAGATGGCCATGCTCTCTACTGTAATTCGTTAATATGTGTTATTTGTTGTTTCGAAATATAATATAATTTTTGAGATCCTTGTCCAAAGTCTCAAGAATTAGGATTTTAGTCGAGTTAGGCTAAATGTGGGTAATTCAGCTTTTGACTAAAAGGTTGAGTTGCTATTATTGTTGGTGTTTTGTGTCGTCCATGTATGTGGTTCGATACGTAGAGTAATGTAATTTTGAAGCTCTAGTCCAAGATTTCAAAGAGTACGATAATTTAACTTTTGAAAAAAAAGTTATGGGTTATGTTAAAATCCCATGTGGTTAACAATCTAGGGATGTAGGTATAGTTGTCCTGGAAAAAAAAACTAAACTTATAGGCTCGTTAAATTGTGAGATTATCGCATACGAGTTTTATAGGAGTTTAAGGTGAGGATATGCGGTAGATTATGTCCGTATATATTTTTATGTAATTTTTGCTTTAGAAACGTAATATATAGGCTACGTTTAATATATTTTTGCTGTTATACGCTGTCGACATAATACGCGCTGATTAGAATGTGTAATTTGACATTAGGTCGAATAACTACACGCACTAGGTTCCAGCACCTGTGTTAATGTATATAGAATATAATATATATTGGATATCGTATTATATGTGTAGTTAAAAGCGAGGAATGTCATGTTTATAACATATGGACAAATGTTCGAGTGGATGAAACTGCAGTCATTCACTGGGGGCATAGTTCAGGATAAATTAAATAAAATGGGATGTCGTTCATATACGGGCCACATTTGATTGACATTCTCGATAATGTAATACTGGTATTGTCATAAGTTTGAGCTCAGCTTGTGTCGGTATCAGTCTAATAGGAATGTTTAAAATTGTAAATGAGTAGGTCAAAAAAAGGTCACATTACTGACGGGTGAATTATAAAATTGTTATGACGGAATTCCAAAACACAACCGGAAATTACAAAATGAAAACGCAATTACAAAATTATAAACTATTCACTTACTCAGTTCAGGTCAAGAGGTCAAAGTTAGTTTGAAGATTTATAATTAAAGAGACACATCAAAGTTTATTAATAATTAAATAAAGTTTAATTGTAATTAAAAGTAAGAGTTACTTACAAGTTTTAGGAATAAGATATTACTAATAATGTTAGGTTAATAATTAAACTAAAGTTTTAAAAAGAATTAGGAATAGTTAGTTCTTGGTCTGATATCAATGACATGTTTGATTGACGAATGAGATCGTACAAGCCAATCTTAGAAGACACTATGGTAGCTGAAAAAGACAACTACAGAGGCAAGGAAAAATGGTTTACCAGTTTACCAAATTGAGATTTCCAGAGACAGAATTTAAAGTGAAACTGAACTTTAAAAATTTGAAGTGATGTTCTATAGTGTTTTGAAATTAGGACACTTGAAGATTTTAAAAAGACAATTTGTGTTTTTTGAATTTAGGTTTAGGCTTAGTGAGTTTTCATAGGATTTTGAGATAGTTTTTGCATGCGATTTTTGATTTTTGATTATTTGTGTTTTTCTTTCACAGCTCTGTTGTATTGTAATCATTTATATTTTCCTGATGCGTGCGTAATTAGTTAGAATATCTATATTCTATATATATTCTTAAAGGGGGAAGTAATGTAGCAATATAGTCGTGGTAACATTGTTTTAAAGATTATAGACAAGGAATGGGGAGATAGGATATAGTTTTATGTTTCTAACATGTTCACATATATGCAGGTGTGTACTGATATCAACTAACATTTGATTGACATGTTGTTAGATAAAAAAGGGTATAGATCCATGGCATACTGGTTATATCTTTCAACAAAATACATATGAGTCGAAATATTCCTATTGCATCATTTGGCTTAATTTAACCAATCATTACGTTGATTGCACAGGTTCGTGGTCATGAACACGCATGGGTCTGCGTGATACCATTGCGGCTATAAAGGAAGCTATAGTATGTCTTTAAATCAGACTTCAATTAGATTCCAGAGGGTTACCATCTAAGTGTCCTAGACACCGCGAGGTGTCTAGGTTGAGAAGAGTTTAGTTAGCATTGACTGTAATTGTAATATGCTTGTATGTATACCTATGCTACATAAAAGGTAAAAATGAACTGTTGTATTGTTATAACTGAAGAAGACAAACGTCTTAAGAAACCAGTAAGAAGAAAACACAACGTGAAGGAGAAGCAAAGACAGCTAGAGACAAATTCTAGACGATCACAAGGCTAACGGTAATATGTAGCAAAAACAAGATGCATGGGTCATACGTAGGATGTGGCGACCGGACCGGTTATCACCCGCTCTCCACGTCAGACAAAAAGGCCCATGGTGCTACACTACGTCGGAAATCCTGAGCACGATTTTATTTAATATCGTAACAATGGCTGGAAAGACCAAAGAAACCCCGGTACTTTTATCAATCTTTAAACAATGATTATTGACTGACATTTTCCATTGAGTATCTCGAACTTATTACAGCGAAAACGGTTAACTCTTACTGTATCTATTCTTTAAGAACGGTACCCGAGTGGTTTAACGCGTGCGCGTTCAATCATAAGGTCGGACATTGGATCGAGTGAAGTTGTATCGTTTTGTACGTTACGAATGTACGGTCGTCTGTCCAACGTAGCGGAGTTTCTCCAAGTTTTCCGGTTTACTGCCACTGCTAATGGTCCATATGTTAGTCCTGAAATGTCTTAATTTGTGTCGGGTAGACGTTACCCCCAGCCCCTCTTTATCACAGTATTACGATTAGGGGGGGGGGGGCTAGTGATCTAGAATGCCGCACATGGACCTCAGGCTAGCCGGTCACCTAGCCGGTCACATCCCTGATGTGAGCATAATTTTATGTGGTTTGTAGATGGGTTTACTCCGAGTACCTCCGGTATATCTTCCCTCAGGAAACACCCCTGTGCGTGCGCTAAGAAAATGGAATAAGATATCGCCATCGGATGCGGACGTTAAGCACTAAGAACAACGAAAACGATTATTATCAGACGGAATGGGAAATCGGGCATTTGGGGGGAATTGTGCTGTTGGCTTTCCGGTTCACTCGGTTTCCTCTCACTAATAAAGATCACCCCTTCTTGAAATTGAAAACTCAAGAAAAGACTTTGTCTGTTAGCTCAAATTGGAGAGAAGGAGTGGGAAGAACGTCTACTCGAAACAAATTAGGACATTTCGGAAGAAAATAAGGGTCATTAGCAGTTAGAGAAAATCGTAAGAATTGGAGAAACACCGCGAAGTTGGACAGGCGACTCTACATTTGTAACGTACAAGACGATAATAACAGGCGCGCGCCGAATAAATAACTGGCGCGCGCCGGATAATTAACTGGCGCGCGCCGGATAATTAACTCTTGTTACGTGCTTTTGTCCTATCCAAACGACTAGATAATGTGATGTTGTGTCTTGTAAGACACCCCGCCATGCCCAAAACACAAGGGACACATACGTCGGAGATCCCGAGGAACTTTCTTTGCCAACACCCGGGTTATGAACCTTTATTTTGGCTTCAAATGTTATATAAATTAATAATTAGACATTTATTCACATGACACAAATTAGGACATTTCGGACGGACAGGCGACCGTACATTCGTAACGTACAAGACGATACCACGTCACTCAATCCAATGTCCGACCTTATGATTGAACGCGCACGCGTTCAACCACTCGGGTACCCTTCTTAAAGAGTTAGATACAGCAAGAGTTAACCGTTTTCGCTGTAATAAGTTCGAAATACTCAATGGAAAATGACAGTCAATAATCATTGTTTAAAGTTTTGATAAAAGTACCGTGGTTTCTTTGGTCTTTGCAGCCATTGTTACGATATTAAATAAAATCGTGCTCAGGATTTCCGACGTAGGTGTCTCGTGTCTTTTGGGCAGGACCCGGGGGGGGGGGGGTCTTTCAAGACACAGTATCTGGTCGTTCGGATAGGATAAAAACACGTAACAAGACCCTTTGCAGATGGAATTCGGAATATGTGTAGGACGCAGTGGCGATGCCCATGCAATAGGTATTATCCGGCGCGCGCCCGTTATTTATCCGGCGCGCGCCATTTATTTATCCGGTGCGCGCCAGTTATTTATCCGGCGCGCGCCAGTTATTATCCGGCGCGCGCAAGATATTTTTTTTTTATACGCCCACATTTTCACGTGGACGTATATTGTCGTCGCCCCTGTTCGTCCGTCCGTCCGTCCGTCCACAATTGTTTGTGAACAGTCTAAAGGTCACAATTTTTATCCGATTTCAATGAAACTTAAAATATAGGTTTATCACCTTAAGATCTCGGTTCCTTTCGATATTGGCATGTATCGGACTGTAACTTCATGGGTTATGGCCCCTGATTGTACGAAAAATCACGTTTTTTCGCTTGTGAACAGTGTAGAGGTCACAATTTTGAACTGATTTGGATGAAACTTGAAATGCATGTTTATAACCCAAAGATCTTGGTTCCTTTAGATATTTGCGCCAATCGGATCGTAACTTCTTGAATTATGGACCCCGATTATCCGAAAAATCGCCTTTTTTAGCTTGTGGTACCTCTGGAGGTCAAAATTGTTATTCGATTTAAAAAACCGTTTGATTATATCACCGTTCCATGGTTATGAAGGTTGAGTTCGAATTTCGTGAAAATCGGACCAAAATTGAGGGACAAAATGACCGCCGTGTGTACGCGAATAGTGTGAAAATATGTTATATCAAGGTTGTGGACCATATAGAGGTCACAATTTTGAACCGATTTTGATGAAACTTGACATGTATGTTTATAACTCACAGATCTTGGTTCCTTTCGATATTTGCACCCATCGAATTGTAACTTCCTGAATTATGGCCCCTGATTGTCCGAAAATTCGCCCTTTTTAGCTTGCGGTCCCTCTGGAGGTCAGAATTGTCATCCGATTTAAAAAAAAACCGATTATATCACCGTTCCATGGTTATGAAGGTTGAGTTCGAATTTCGTGAAAATTGGACCAAAATTGACGGACAAAATGGCCGCCGTTTGTACGTGAATAGTGTGAAAATATGTTATATCAAGGTTGTGGACCTTATAGAGGTCACAATTTTGAACCGTTTTTGATGAAACTTGACATGTATGTTTATAACCCATAGATCTTGGTTCCTTTCGATATTTGCGACCATCGGATCATAACTTCCTGAATTATGTCCCCAGATTGTCCGAAAAATCGCTTTTGTTAGCTTTTGGTTCCTCTGGAGGTCAAAATTATTATCCGATTTAAAAAAAAAACATTTGATTATATCACAGTTACATGGTAATGAAGAGAGAGTTTGAATTTCGTGAAAATCGAACTAGAATTGACGGACAAAATGGCCGCCGTTTGTACACGAATAGTGTGAAAATATGTTATATCAAGGTTGTGGACCCTATAGAGGTCACAATTTTGAACCGATTTTGATGTAAGTTGACATGTATGTTTATAACCCAAAGATCTTGGTTCTTTTCAATATTTGCGCCCATCGGAACATAACTTCCTGAATTATGTCCCCTGATTGTCCGAAAAATCGCTTTTGTTACCTTGTGGTCCCTCTGGAGGTCAAAATTATTATCCGATTTAAAAAACCGTTTGATTATATCACGGTTTCATGGTAATGAAGAGAGAATTTGAATTTCGTGAAAATCGGACCAGAGTTGACGAATAAAATGGCCGCCGTCTGTACGCGAATTGTGTGAAAATATGTTATATCAAGGTTGTGGACCCTATAGAGGTCACAATTTTGAACTGATTTTGACGAAACTTGAAATACCTGTTTATAACCTAATGATCTTGGTTCCATTGCATATTTGCCCATATCGGATCGTAACTTCCTGAATTATGGCCCCTGATTGTAAGAAAAATCACCCCTTTTCAGCTTGTGGTCCCTCTGGAGGTCACAATTATTATCTGATTTAAAAAAACGTTTGATTATATTACAGTTACACCGTAGTTATGGGTGAGTTTGAATTATGATTTTCTGATGATTTCTTAAAATGTAACAACTCCCGTTGACTGCCCGGACGATTTGGCTGCTGTGTGGGCGTATGTTTCGTTGCCTGGCAACCTATTTTTTTTTATTTTGCGTCCCTTACCGGGCTCCGTAGATTTCTCCTCATAAGAAAGTGATGACAACTCTCTACAGCAATCCATACTATGAGAAGGGTGATTGCAGTTAGCACATGGTTTAGTGAAGGCTATATCCACATTTTGTGTTCCATTTTTTGATGTAAAAGGAGTACCGCATGATTCATCTCTGTTATTTTTATTTCCACTTGCCGAAGAAGAAAACTGGGTTGCGCAACAGCCTTTCGGTTTTACTGTAAATGGTCTTCGTTCAGATATTAAAGCAAGTTTACCAAACATTGGGTCATTGGCTTTTTTCTTGATTCTGTTTGAAGTAGATTCAATAGGTCGACAAACTTAAGGGAAATTGGCTTGCCTCCTATTACTATCCTTCAGCGTTCTATACTTGTCCTGTATTTAATATGCAAGTTTTCGCAGGATTATTCTAACAGTTTCCGCAAAGTCTAAATGTTTCTCTGATTCAATACTTTCGATTGCATTCGAACACTCAGTTAAAAACAGTACAAAATCACCCAAGGCTTTTGGATTATCGGAACGAATTTCAGGCCATTTTAGGGCCCTTTTACGAAGGCGTTTGCTACAACTTCTTTGTCTCCATAGCTGATGTATACGCTTCTTCGCTACTCTTCTTGTATGAACAGGAACTAACAAAGCGATGGGCTTCACCGGTAGTAAATTGCTCGAGAAAGATTCACAGTTCGAAATACCCAGAGACTTGAACTGTCTAATGAACTTATGATAATTCAGAACATCACCACTAAATGACGTAATGTTTGTAGCAGGTTTCCTCAAATGGCGAGCTAGAGATGCAGAAAACTGCGCTGATTCGTCACTAGGTACATACTTGACAGCAGGCGCACTTAACACATGCTCAACAGCAGGTGTACGTTCATCAGTTGGCTTGACTGAAGGTATAGGCACCACTTCTTTCACGGACAGATTTATTATCATCATCGCTCAGATTCTTCAATAAATTGCTTTTTCTGATGATATCTGAAGTTCAGTGTCAATTTCTAACTTCCTCACGATGCTCAATGTCTAGTCTGGCCTTATCAAGCTAATGTTTTTCATTCAGGGCATTTGCTCTTGTAGTTTTAATGAAGATATACTAATACTTGAAACAGAATGACGTGATGAACGAGAGTGACGACTTGTTTTACTTCCTTTTGAAATGTGAGAATCCACGTCGGGATTCAGCTTGGCATAACGATTCCTGAATGTGAAAACTAGAATTACAGATGTAAAAGTCTCTATTTTCATAAATTTCATGATTATATTCTTCAACCTCAGAAAGCGATAAAAGGCCACAATAGATATCATGTTGATTCAAGTAGGCTTCAAAAAGTAACATCCATTGAAACTTCTGTGTTTTCCAGTAACAGTTTATTTAAACGTTTAGTCTTGGCTTTAAGAATCCGAAAAGAACAGTTCACATCTTTGAATATTAACTCTTTGCGAAAGTCCGAACCTTTGGATGTCTCTGTTCTTTGTCTTGGAGTTGCCACCGATTTAGTTGATGTCTGGTCACTTTCCATCTTTATCTTTAACTATACGTCAATAATGAAGTAAACGCAAAGGCGGGGGCAATTAGCGTGAATGCATCGTCAGCAGCTTGTAAACATAACAGTCAACGTTCAAAACAATTGTCTACATAATTCTTTATTCAACCATAAAAATATCTAATCTCATGTTGATGTGATGATAAAATGATATTCATTTTCATGCTGATTATGATGCTTATTATGATTGACTGAAATATATAAATATTCCAGACATAAATACCAGAAATGACATACAACAATGAAATAATAAAGTCATACAACAATAAAATAATAAAGTCATAAGTATGACAAGAATATTCCGTCACAAAACAGAAATTCGTCTGCAGGCCTCTTATCTTATGCACTCAAATTGGATTTAAATAAAGTTTAAAGGTAGATAATATTAAATAACTATTACTTAATTACAGTTTACATTCATTCACTATAATAACCAATTTATTAAATAACATGTCTTTTGCCTAAGAAAAACATCATAACCAATTTATTAAACTAATAACATGTCTTTTGCCAAAGGAAAACATCATAACTTGACAAGAATAAGGGACGGTTTGCCTGTAATGGCGGGAAATGAAGGAAAAGCATATGGGCCACAGATTATAAAGATTACACTTTAATTTACTGCTAAAATCGCAAAGACATTATTATCAATTCTCATAATTTATGTCTATAACAATTCTGCTTTAAGTCTTACCGTATATTATGTCATGCCAGATTGATGGAAAGAGGTGAGACAAGAAATAAACAGTAAACTACTACATGTACAACGTTCTTCCTAAGAAGACATTTTGCTGAGACTCGATCATCAGGGCTTGTCTAAGTGAACAAGTTAACCTGGGTTACTAGACATTCAATGCTACCATTTCCTCGAAGTCTGAACCAAATTTTGGAATGCGTATACATAAAACGAAAGGAAATCAAACAAATAAAATACACATGGTACAAATACAAAAAATTAAAGGAAAGGTGCCACCAAAGCTGCTTTTTTTTTTATTTCCGATAATTACTATCAAAGTTATCTCCCTTGGCTCACTTTGAAAAATCTTTGTGTGCTCCAGAGGCCAAACTTCAGATTGATACACAGATCTTAAGACGAAGAAATATGTTGATTTTTAATGAATTTTGATAACGTTAGCATGGAAAAGAACTTTAAAAGCCAAACAAATTCTAAAGATTTTCTGATAAATACTTAATGAGTCGTTACAGTTAATCTTAGATTTTAGTGTATTATAAACCTTCCATTACCGAAGAAAGAAAAAATATGCGACAACGCTTGTTGACTGTCCGGACGATTTAAATGTGGGCGTATGTTTCGTTGCCTGGCAACCTAGCTTTATTAATCTGAAATGCGAAGATGGGAGTAAAAGGAGAGAGAGAAATGGGGTTTGACGTCCACTCAACACAAACTAGGTCATTTCGGGACTAACATAATAATATGGTTTAATTTTATTTCAATAATTCGCTTGCGCGTAGGGGTCTTTAGCAGTGGGAGGAAACCGGAGTGCCCGAAGGAAACCCACGAGGTTGAGAAGGCTCCCTTATCTCCATGCCACATACGCTCACATCAGGGCTCGAAACCACAGCCGCAAGCCACAGGTGACCGGCCAGCTAGAGGTCGAAGCGCGGCACTCTAGACCACTAGGCCATCCCAACCCCCCGAGAGTAAAAGGAACAAAACTGGTGACAATTACTTCCTTAAGTGGTATTTTTATATACAATAATTTTACATTCATCAACTCATTTTCGTCCCCCGCCATTTGGAGAAAGTAGGTTCGTCTGTCTGTCCGTTTGTCACACTTTTTGGGACGCAATAACTCTCTTTCTAATTGAGCTAGAATATTCAAACTTGGTGCAGGTGTTTATTAGATTAATGCCTGGATGGATTTCGAGGATGAGCATTTTTTTTTTGTAAGCAATATTTTATTTCATTTGAAAATGGATTGGAGAACAGGCTGGGCCTATGTTGACTCCTCTCCAAAATTTACAAATGTAAGTTTACTTTATACACATACAGAACATATATACATCAAGAACCTATAAATATACAAAATTTAAAATGATTTAAATATAAACTAAACATTTATACATATATACATCAAGAAACATATTTGTCCTCGGACACCCGTATGTAGGGAGCATACCAATAGATAATGGTAACAATTTTCAAAAAGGCGACCACATGCGCAGGCGGGGCTATCCGTTAAATGTCTTAAAAACTTATGACCATTTAAATCGCTGCAGCCTAATCTTAGTTTACTGTGTATTACTTGATTTTTTCTATCTCCAATGTAAAAGTAATGTGGAATAATATCGTCGTTTTTAATCAAGCTGGACGCAAATGATGACACAGAGTTAGAATTTTGGACTTCGGGTTCCAATTTGTTCCATTCTCTGATCGTAGACGGAATAAATGAATTTGAAAAAATGTTTGTTCTACAAAAGTACTCTTCGAGATTTTTACAATTTCTTAAACGGTATGGTGATTTTTTCTCTAGTATAAGGTTAGAAATATAAGACGGAGCTAGACCATTGATTAACTTATAGATAGAATAATTTTAGTTTGTGTCTTCGTCGACGTTCAGCTAATGGAGCAAATCCTGTTTCTTTATAGAGTTTTGCATGGCTTGTACCTCTAACCGCTCCACAGATAGTCCTTAGTGCATCTAACTGTAAAGTTTCTAATTGTGAAGCTAATTTATCTGAGCAGCCAGCCCAAATCACATCAGCATAATCAAAATGTGGTAGAATAAAAGAAGTATAGATTGTGTTTAATGATTTTCTATTTAGTCGATATTTTAATGATCTAAAACAGTTGATAAGTTTCCCTACTTTATTACAGATATGATTTATATGGACATCCCATTTGCAATTTGGTTGAAAGTTTAGCCCAAGATATTTATGCTCCGATACTTCTTTTATTCGCACAGTGTCCAAATACAAGTGTGGTTTAGTGTAATTTATTTTAGTTGAAAAAGTTATTGTTTCAGTTTTTAGGGGGTTGAAAGTTACAAGCCACGCCTTCGACCAGTTGTTAATAGTAATTAAATCATTATTTAGGATAGCCGCGTCTGCCTGGGGATTCGTTATTTGTAAGTAAAGGGATGTGTCATCTGCAAATAATCTAATATTCGAGTTAATATCATTTACAATATCATTAATATACAACAAAAATAAAAGAGGACCGAGAACCGAGCCCTGGGAGACACCCGCAGGAACAATCCTGGGGTCAGAGGAGGCCCCACTAACAACTACTACTTGCTTTCTGTTTTTTAAATAATCAGTAAACCATCCAAGATAAGCATTTTTTCTGCTTTGGGTAAGCAAAGATAATTATATATCAAACACGCATGAAACTCACAGTAAAACTAAAAGTTAAACTTAGTAGCTTACCCATTTCTGGAAAAGAGCCAGTGTTGACCTGAACTATTCTGTAACATGTGGTAATGATGCATGCGTGTAATTTAGTTTTATCCCAGCTACACCCCCGAATAACCAACCAGGACAAAGAATTACTAATCACCTGATAAACAATATTTCAGAAAGAGACCACCTTCAGAACTGAAAGAATACAACGAGTTATCCTTTCAACTATACCAAAAAATATTAAAACTAAACCCATATAAGAACTAAAACATTTCAATCACTAAAATACCATAATCCAGACAATACCATTCCAGACCCATACAATTGAAAATCCACCACCCAAAATATTTAAGATAATTATTATCTCACAAGTAAAACTATAAACTCACTAATTCAAAACTTCCAATAATCAAGACACAGGCCAGGACATTCATAACCCACATCAATTGACAAGGTCCTAAAATACGACCCTCTTACATTCTTCCCCCCACTTCAAAAATGACGTCCCGTCATTTACTTACCAGTAATTAACGACAACAAAGCCGTACTAACCTCTGGAGCCATTGTGTTAAAAGGACCTGAAATATGTAAGTAATAGTTAATAGCACACTCCGCCTCGGCTGAGCCCCCGACCAAAACTGTCCTGATATTCACAGATACACCTAGGAAAGGTGCTAATAAATTACTTACATCACATTTCTATCGCGTATTGTGAAGCAAAATGTGAAAAATGGTATTTATTATCGAGTCGTTTCAACCGAAAAAGGACAAATAATTTCAGCTCTTTTATTTATCCCTTTCTGTGCCTCACGTTACATTTCATGGTAGTGTTTATACGTGCGTCTTGTTGTGACACCCCGAGCGTAAAATAGCCACGTGTTTGTTTAGACCACATCGTCAAAACAACTTGTCTATGGCGTAGAGGACTGCGATGATATTAAATGTAATGTAAAGGAAATTCGAAACGTGGGTCATTCCTGGTCAACGTATGCATCGGCGCATGGTTCGTCCGTTGAAATTTAATTGTAATAAAATTTATAACTTTCTAGGCGTTTTTATATCCTGCTTATTTTCAAGGCTTGACAAGTGTCTAGCGAGAGAATCACAATTAATTAAAATAATTATTCAATATTCTCATGTATATGTTTTGCATAATAAATCAAACCAAATTATGGAATAGATGCCAATTGATATGTGTAATAATTGTTTTTCGTAATATGTTATTATGTTGATTTAATGTCATTGTATATATTTTTGCACTGCCATGTAGTTCCTAACGGTTTGTTTTGTTACTATGATTTTGATTAGTTGTCTCATGTACCTTAGCCAAGTGCAATATGAAACAACTAGTTATCATTGCGATCTGGGTTGGACTAAACGTCCGCTTCTTATTGCTTGATAAGTTTCTTAAACGGTATAAAAGCATCCGTGTATCAGAGATGAGCAGTACTCTTTTTCAAAAGTGTACTGTTCATTTCTGATACACGGATACGTTTATGCATGAACAGGACAGTTTCATCAAAGGTTGCTATTGGCAACGAGTAGAATTGGAATGTAATGAATGGATATAATTATCTTTCTCATACCAATCTGACGGATTATTAATTTGAGCCATAACAAAATCACCACTCTGCATCCATTGAGGTTGCTTACAGGTTCTGCGATTTTACCTCAGTATTTTCATTAATTATAGATGCGTCTTAGATGCCCCATGAAATATCTCGGTATTATGATTCCCCTCAACAATATCCTGGATAATTTCATGACCACCTTCCCCTCCCGTAAGAATAACCTCCGGGCAATTCTCATTCACAGCATCATTGGCTTCTACATAACTAAATTCTTCATCAGAACTTGAATCTAATTCAACACATTTTTCCGAAACTCCTTTAGGCTCAATTACTATTTCTCGTTTTCTCGGTTTTGGTGTCGGAAAATACACTGGTTCAACGCTATTGATTGATATCAAATTATTTCGATGTAAAGTACGCGATCGTCCACGCCCTGGGGATCACGGTGGCTAAGTGGGTAAGGCGCTGGTTCGCTAGCTAGGAGGTCGGATGTTCGATCCCTGCATTGGCCGAGAAAGTTCATCTCGATTTTCCTGCTTGATTTCAGTGGTGCAGAAGGAGGGCCTGACAAGGACAGCTGCCTAGTCGTTCGAATGGGACCGAGGTCCCGTGTACACATTGAAGTGCACGTAAAAGATCCCTTGGCAGTTGGAATTCGATATAAGATATAAGAGACTGACCACAAAAACAGGAATTACCGAATAAGGTTGATCCTCAACAATGTAAACGTCATGTTCTCATCGATCAGCTTATGTGTGTTTTCCTTGAAACGCTAAAGTACGCACTAATACACGATCACCAATATCAAGACGAATACCTTTAACTTTCCGATCGTAGTTTGTCTTCTGTTTTTCTTTACACTTCTTCGATGATGAAATCGCTAATTCATAAGAACGTTGTAACAGTTCCCTTAACGCTTTTACATACGAATGTAATGACACATTAGACACATCTCGACTTGCTCCAAACGCTAAATCTATTGGAAGACGAGGGTGGCGTCCAAACATTAAATAGAAAGGGGAAAATCCAGTGGTTTCATGTTGCGTGTAGTTATATGCATGTACAAGAGGTGCTACTTGTATTTTCCAATCACTTTTCTTCTCCGGCGTAAGTGTACCCAGCATATTATTCAAAAGTGTCCGATTAAACCTTTCACATTGCCCGTTACCCATCGGGCGATAAGCTGTGGTGCGGATTTATTCATATCTACTAAATTACATAATTCTTTAATAATTTTACTCTCAAAATTAGCTTCTTGATCAGAATGTATCCGACTTGGTAAACCATAATGAACTATAAAGTTATTGAAAAATACTTCTGCCGTTGTACGAGCTGTCATATTCCGTGTGGGTATTGCTTGAGCATATTTTGTGAACAGATCTGTAATAACTAAAATATACTGATAATTACCTTTAGATGGTTCTACTGTCAGAAAATCCATCGCAACAGTTTCAAGGGGTTGAGTAGTTTCTATATTCACCAAAGGGGCTCGAATATTTGTAGGAGATTTTCGTCTCAAAGAGCGTTCATATTTCTTGATCCAAAGTTCAACATCACCTGCCATATCGGGCCAATAAAATCGTTCCCTCATCAATACCATAGTTCTATCTCTACCCATGTGACCAAGATCATCGCAAAGAGCCTGAAATGCTAATTTCCTATAATGAGCTGGAAGTACGAGTTGTTCAATTATCTCACCTCCATGTTCCACAGATCGATATAAAACTCCCTGCTTCAGCTTTAAGTGTTCTAAACGACGGCATAATACTCTGTTCATGTGAAATATATTCCGATTTTGGTAATCTTAACAATAAATCGGCGTCCCAATGATTTTTCCCGGGTCTTTATTTTAGGTATTTCGAAATCATACGCAGAAAGAGCGACAAGCTATCTATGACCTGTTGCGTCTAATTTAGCGGAAGTCAAAATATAGGTTAATTGATTATTGTCGATATACATAACAAACTTGTTCCCATACAAATAATCATGAAACTTTTCTGTAACGGCCCATTTTAACCCTAAAAATTCCAATGAGCAGAATAATTTTGTTCCGATTTATTCACACTTCTGCTCGCGTAAGCAACAACTTTTAATAAATTATCCCGTTCCTGATGAAGAACTGCACCCAGACCAGTTTGACAAGCATCAATATGTAAAACGAATGGCAACGTATAGTCATAGCTTGTAAGGATAGGAGATCTTCACAAACGATCCTTTTATTTTTCTTACTGGTTGCGGGCATGAAAATAAATAAAGGTTTTGACATTTTGGAAAAGTATTTCACGAAACGACGATAATAACCAGCAAATCCAAGAAATACCTCGACAGAATTCCATGGGCGTGGCCATTTTCTGATCACCTCAATTTCTGTTTGGATCTGGTTCAATACCCGTTTCGGAGATAACATGTCCAACATAGTTTACACGTATTTTAAAGAAACTACATTTATCAGGTGCTAATTTAAATTACACTGACGTAAACGCTCTAAAACCTTATTTATGCGTTGTAGATGCTCCTCGAATGAATCTGCAAAAATAATCAAATCAACAATATACACTACACATATCGTCAAATGAAGATCTCATAAGCAATCTTCTAAAAGTCTTCGAAACGTCGGGGGGGGGGGGGATTACAATGACCAAAAGAAAGTCTGTTATACTCATAAAAACCAAGCGGACCAATTGTGAAAGTGGTACGCTCCTTATGTTCTTCGTTAACTTCGACTTGATAATATCCGGACGTCATATCTAACATTGAATAAAACTTGTTACCTGCTAACTGATCCAATAACTCATCAAATCTGGGAGGAGCGTACGAATCCTTGATCGTTCTATTATTCAATTATCTGAAAACAGTGCACATACGTAGTTTACCGTTCTTTCTACGACAAAGTACCACGTTTGATGCCCATGGACTATGTGAATTTCCTATAACACCACATGCTAGCAACTGTTTTAAATGGTCTTTTACTTCAGTTAACATCGATGGAGGTATAGGGCGGTTGTTCATCTATAAGTTCAATTCTGTGTTGTTCTCTAGATGTATGTCCCAAATCCAGATCGTTATGTGCGAAAATATCGTCTAAACTCAACAACAAATTCTTACCTTGAATTATCTCTTCCTCTGATAAATCGCTTTCGTCGATTTCTACTTTATTTAAGATCGAGGCATTGGATCCATCTAAAGTTACTTCATTATCTTCAATATTTACCGGCTGTAGTTCACACACAATAGCTTTGGGTGAAATAACAATAGTATTTGTAGACATATTTGAAACGTTAACCGAAATAAGATCTGTATTATTGTAATCATACATCATTAAGGATAGAGAAACATCTAAATCAGATGAAATACTGGAACGTTGACATGGATGTACCATCACAGACACCTTCGGGTATCGTAACTTCTTATCAACATAACATGGTAACGTTACACGAGAATTTGGACGAACTAGTATCCTATTTACCGAGGCACTTTTCACTATTCCTAAACTGAAATCTCGTTTGACTAATTCTTTTTCTGATAAATCCATACTACGAAAAGATAAATACCAGTAAGTGGTTAATTTCGCTTTTTGGAGAAAAGATTTCCCATGCTCATCTTTACATTGTTTCATCAGAATAGTCAATACATTTGTTCCAAGTAAAACCGGAACCAATGAATTATATCTACTCACCGGAACTACTAAGAAAATACAAGTTATTGTTTCATCTGTCAATTCTGGAATCTGTAAATCTGCTTCAATATATTCTTTATACGGCAGTGGTTTACCATCAGCACATTCTATATCCAACATAGTTTTAAGCGGTTGTAAAGGTAAATGCTTTAATTTAGAATTATATAACTCTTCACTTACAGTAGACACAGTTGATCCAGTATTTAAAGGTGCTGTACAACAATTTCCCTCAACTTTAACCTTTGCTTCATTAGGTTCACCAACTACAAAATTCGATTTCAACGTCGCTCGGGGAAGTCTCTGCGTGGAGTACGCCAGGGCGCTTCCCTTGGCACGAGGTTGTGAACGTTTAAAGAACGGTTCTGGTTGAATGCTGCTCTGCAACCCAACCTAGTATGACCACATTGACCACAAGCCCGACACTTGGGTCCCAGTCCTTGACCACGACGACGATTATCCAGGTTATTACTACCAAAATTATTTGACAACTCACCTCTTCAATCATTTCCTTGTGACGGCCATCGCGGAACATTAGGTCTGTCAACTTTATAAGCTAATTGCGAAACGTGATCTTTTAATCCACTAACTTGTGAAGAAACACTGTGAACTATCCCTTTAAGTTCCTGAAATTCAGAATTAGAAGTCTTTGTATGTATCATGTTAAAAGGATTTGGCTTTGAAGTAGCGGTACTCGCAGGTAAGTTTCATTGGTTAACATCATGCTCTAGCTATACGGCGAAGTTCAACACGTAGTGTGTCGAAACTTGTTGAGCAGACAAATCGTGTTAGTGTGGCAACAATCCACGCCAAAATACGTTCCTTAAAGTCTCATCGGATTCTTTAGGATTTGGACTACACTCTCGAGATACTCTTGCGAATAGATCTGTAAACGGCATGCCCAATCTGTAACCGTTTCAGATGGAGATTGTTTAGCACTGTAAAAGAGTCCGATTAAAGATTCTGCTTCTTCACATGTACCGTAAACACTATGAAATTGTTATCATATACACCTTCTGAAAATAAACAATCTACTTCGTATCTCCAAAGATCGTAGCTGACTTCACCTTTTCCTGGTTCACCATAAAACATTGGCAACTTCGGCATCGGATTAACTGGTGGTCTTGATGAAGTAGGCGACTCTTAATCATCCGATTTATCCGGGCACTTACCTTTCGATTTCAAACTTCTTTCATCCAATCGGAAACGTCATCTACAGTATTAGCTATACGCTTTGGAAAAAAATCTTTCTTAGTGTGTTACTCAAGACCACAATTTCCTCCTCCGACATATTCAAACCAATCAACAGATCAAACTACTCCTAAATCCACATCGGAAAAAACTCCACTATTGATAAAATAGAGACAATACAAGCTATAGTGTGTCACTGGGTTAACTCTTATATATTTTAGTATAATAATGCAATGTGTTTTGAATGATGTTCTAAGGATATCAGTAGTTACGTAATTTTATGCTCTAACTTATTTAAACTTGACCTATTTATTTATTAGTACTGTCAACATCCATACTTACAACCATACATGCCAGATTAACCGACACTTAAAAAAAATGAAAACCAATTAACACTAAATTAATCAATAGTTCATATTAATGTTGAATCTTCACTGTTACACAGTTCCAATCTTCATACAGAATCTGTCATCATTTCAGTTCTAGTGGTTAAACACTATCACAAAAACACGAGAAATCAAGCTTGATGATAAATGTGCAGATAAATGTTAATGTTCAATGTCAGTAATTAAACCCCAACGGACCAAATCGGATAAAAATTGACGAACAAAATGGTCACCGTTTGTACGCGAATAGTGTGAAAATATGTTATATCAAGTTTGTGGACCCTACAGAGGACACAATTTTAATACGATTTTGATGAATACATGTTTATAACCTAAAGATCTTGGTTCCATTCCATATTTGCTTGTAGTCCCTCTAGAGGTCTCAATTATCATCTGATTTAAGAAAAACACGTTTGATTATATCACCGTTACACTGTAATGAAGGTTGAGGTCGAATTTCGTACCAAAACTGAAAAGACAAAATGGCTGCCGCTAATATATATGCGAATAATGTAAAAATGTGATATATCAAGGTTGTGAACCCTGTAGACGTCACAATTTTATTCCAATTTTGACGAAATTTTGAAATGTAAGTTTATAACCCCAAGATCGCGGTTCCTTTCGATATTCGGGCACATTGGACAATAACTTCCTGAATTATGGCCCCCTGATTGTACGAAAAATCATGTTTTTTTACTTTGTGGAGCCTATTTTATTCCGAATTAAAAAAAAACATTTGACTTTATCCCCGTTACACATTAATGATGGTTGAGTTTGAATTTCTTGAAAATCGATAATTGAACAGCTAAATCAATAATATTAAATGTTTCGTATACTAAACGTTAGCATGGAGCAGAAATTTATAAAAACCAAACAAATTCTAATGATTTTCTGATAATTACTTAATATGCGACAACTCTTGTTGACTGCCCGAACGATTTAGCTGACGTGGGCGTATGTTTCGTTGCCTGGCAACCTATTTTTTTCTTCATGAGTTTATTGGCACAGGAAGATCTTGAACTTTTGGATCTTTAACAGTTATGCTTAATTCAAGTGCATCGAAACTTGCATCAGGGCGCGTTTGTACGCGTTTGTACGCGAATAGTGTGAAAATATGTTATATCAAGTTTGTGGACCCTACAGAGGACACAATTTTAATACGATTTTGATGAATACATGTTTATAACCTAAAGATCTTGGTTCCATTCCATATTTGCTTGTAGTCCCTCTAGAGGTCTCAATTATCATCTGATTTAAGAAAAACACGTTTGATTATATCACCGTTACACTGTAATGAAGGTTGAGGTCGAATTTCGTACCAAAACTGACCAGACAAAATGGCTGCCGCTAATATATATGCGAATAATGTAAAAATGTGATATATCAAGGTTGTGAACCCTGTAGACGTCACAATTTTATTCCAATTTTGACGAAATTTTGAAATGTAAGTTTATAACCCCAAGATCGCGGTTCCTTTCGATATTCGGGCACATTGGACAATAACTTCCTGAATTATGGCCCCCTGATTGTACGAAAAATCATGTTTTTTTACTTTGTGGAGCCTATTTTATTCCGAATTAAAAAAAAACATTTGACTTTATCCCCGTTACACATTAATGATGGTTGAGTTTGAATTTCTTGAAAATCGATAATTGAACAGCTAAATCAATAATATTAAATGTTTCGTATACTAAACGTTAGCATGGAGCAGAAATTTATAAAAACCAAACAAATTCTAATGATTTTCTGATAATTACTTAATATGCGACAACTCTTGTTGACTGCCCGAACGATTTAGCTGACGTGGGCGTATGTTTCGTTGCCTGGCAACCTATTTTTTTCTTCATGAGTTTATTGGCACAGGAAGATCTTGAACTTTTGGATCTTTAACAGTTATGCTTAATTCAAGTGCATCGAAACTTGCATCAGGGCGCGTTTGGTTGGTAACCCACAGTATCTGTCCAACAGCACTACGCAACTGTGTCAGTTCGTTTTGATTGAGCGGTTCAGATTTCTGAGAAGCACGATTTGACGAAACTGCATTTACTTGTAAACTAATGCAACTAAATTCCCCATATGCCCTTTTACCTATTTTAAAAATGTTCTGTAATTTATCCATACCATAACTCTTTCCTTAAACGTATGTGTGTCACACGTATGTGTGTCACTGGAACATGTGGGGGGGGGGGGCGGGTGATCATTGACCGCGAGCTAGGGGAGGTCTCGGGGCTTTCTCCCACCAAGAAATTTTCAGAAATTGGAGGCCAGAAACGTGATTTCTTGGTATTTCAGGCACTTATGTCGGAGCCATTTAGAAGTACCTCCCCGAGAAATAATAAAATTCTTCCACAAAATTAGCACATTCTGGCGTTATTTCAGTGGACCAATCCATGCGAGTGCTATGAAACGATGACATTTCTAGAGGAGGGGACTGGAGTCCATTGAGCCCGTTAAATCGGCCACTGTAAGTGAGCATAGCGACATCAAACCTAATTTTGAAGTCGCTCAGTGTTAAATAACGGGGTCACTTGATTCAGAATCGTATTATATCCCGCACGATGATTTGATGAACGGAGGCCGTAACGTTATGACAAAGCCGGTCTCGATTTTTGACGAACAAAATGGTAATACGAGATTTAATCAAGAAATCTGAATATTTCGTGTGATCATGATGTGCATCTCATCAAATTCAGCTTATACCCTCAACAAATATCAACAACTACAACTTATAATATACAATCGTACGTCAATCTGAGGCAAAATTCGCGCTACTCGAAATGATGGAGACGTGTAGTTACACGATGTTCGGTCCGATAGAAGATTTCACGACAATTAAAAAAAACCATGTGGTACACCCATCACCGGATTACACCGAATTCTCGGATGTCGATCGCAACACACCATGGATTGAAGGGGCCGCATGGAAGAAACCAGTTTGATCCGGATTTCCGACCACGTTTTTTCTGGATGCTTCTCCGCGCATCAATGTCAACAAACAGCTCTTCATCTCTTTGAAGTTGGATTCGTCTCAGCGAATTTAGTCAAGAATCATCTCAGTGATTTGACTCTCTACTACTAGAACGTCTCAGCGTTTGTAAAGGTTTGATATCCTCTCTGCGATTGGCCTGCTGTTAACGATTGTCACCGCATCGTTAAACTTTTGTTGACATTTTGCTTAAATCATCCCTGTGATTTAAAGGGCCTTCAACGATTGTCTCTGCATCGTGAAACTGAAATAAAATCATCTCTGTGATTTTACTAGAGTCTTGTACGTCTGTCTCTGCAACGTATAATGCTAAGGCCTACTTTACTCTACATTGTTGACGTCTGTTTACAACGATGGACCTTATAGTAAAGTAACTCTACTAAGAAGATTATTGTCTGTTTATGAATACTGCTAACAGTCCTACTTCTTGTTTCTGTGGTATCCTGTAAAGAAAATCTAAATACTTCAAGCATGGCTGAAGATGATAGAAACTATCCTGTGCTGCATATACCGTTCAACTTACTTACGTTTTCCCTCTAAACTTGACTTGAGGGGAAATCTGACTGCTAACTGGAGAAATGGGTATGGACTAACTATAAAATAGCCAGAGCCTGAATCAGAAGGAAATGGGTCAACGTACTGCTACCCTCCTCACCTGCTTAGGACCGGAAGCTCTCAACATCTACGATTGTTTGACTTTTGATGATGATAATCAAAGAAATAACGTAGATTCTATTGTTCAGAAGTTTGAAATTTTTTGTCTTGGCGGGAAAGATTTTGCTTCAATAAACAGGACCAAGAGTCTGACAATGTGAATACATATGTCACTGTGCTACGCTCTCTAGCAAAAACTTGTAACTATGGTGCCCTGGAAGACAATCTTATTCGAGATAGTTCTTGGAATAAGAGAGAATCACACTCGTAAGAAACTTTTGCAAACTGCTAACTTAACGTTACGTGCCTGTATCGATATTTGCAGAGCGGGTGAGACTACAGCTGCTCAAGTGGAAAACATCGCTGGTGTTGAAGAAATAAAATATAAAGATTATCGAGCAAGATAAGCAATTCACAAGTCAAATAAACGTTAATAAGTTATAAATTACAAAACAACACTAAATATTGTGTACACTGTCTTACTCTCAAATGCGCTGACCATTTAGTCTTGCAAACGGTCATGGGTGAAGAATGGCGATGACGTCAGTACGTGGCCAGTCTGCAGTGGGGAAAAACACGGACAAGTTTATTGCTTTTAAATACTATGCAAAAGTCTCCCAAAAAAAGGCATGACAACAATGCACACAGATAACAATGTTTTTGTAGATCAAATACCGTATTAATAGGCTTTCCGGGGGTCCAAATAGTCTTTAAATTCTAATTGTTCGTTCACTTATTTCTGGGACTCAAACACGCCTGTTTCTCGAACATCAAGTCTCCTCTTTCTCACTATTAGAAAATGTACATCTGTTTACGGCTGGATGTTCTAGACCGATAAAGTTTCTTTACTAATATAGCACTTTGTTCGCGACAAAAATGACACTAAAATCGTACTCGGCTTAAGCGTTTAAGGACGGAAACGCCTGCACCGAATGTGCAGACGACAAATAATGTTTCTGGCATCAACACCTACCTATAGCACGTAGGCGTTCTACATTTGAAAGGCGCGGCATTTTCTAACAAAGATGAAAATAACAATTTTAATTTGTTTTTCCAGTTCAAGTTACGTGTGCGTGTTCAGTTTAAGCAAACTTGCATCGATTGACCTCACGAGTTTGTGTTTGCACGTGTTTTTCAGGTTTTTCATCTTTATATGCTCAAAAGTCACGTGATCCACGTGACTTTACAATTTTATGAAATTAAAGGCTTCTTACTACTTTCTATCGTTAGAAACACTTTAAAATTTATTTGACTTACCAGAAAAAAAAATTTGTTGAAATTCATCAGTGTCAAGTTTTTAATTTGGCTGAGTATAGTATATGAAATATAAATAGTCTTTACCTTTTAAAATGCGATGAATGAAGTCTGAACAGCATGCAATTTGATGTATTAAATTTTTATTTGCAGTCTACGATTTTCTCTCTATTCTCAATGAATAATGGCTGATGGAGACAGAAAGAAACTTGTTGTTCTAGCCTACAGTGGTGGATTAGATACATCATGTATTCTTGTGTGGTTGAAAGAACAAGGCTATGAAGTTGTTGCTTACTTGGTAAATCTTATTTTAAAGTTTTAGTTCTGTAGACTATTGCTATTTGTAATTTAAGATATTGCTTGAAGTAGTGTCTCTCCTAGAAATGCCATGTGTAAACTAAGTCACTTAGTCAGATGCTATTATTTGACTAATTGCACCATTACACCTCTTTGTCCATGTCTATCCACAACAATGTGGACAATCTATCACCAGCATCTGTGGGTCCATCACACGTCACAGTCACATTGAAGCAGTTATCAAATCATGGGGTTATATTCCCTTGAATAAAGCAGGTATGTAGTTTTCAGTTTTTAGAAATTAGTTAGATTTCCCATTGGAGCAAATCCAAAGGAACCTATCAACTTTGCTGTTATTCCCAATCTATGTCCTAACTGACGAAAGGTTGTTGACAGCATTGATTTTAGATTCTTGTATATTTCAGGCCAATATTGGACAAGATGAAGATTTTAATGCAATTAAAGCTAAAGCTTTAAAGTTTGGAGCATCTAAGGTTAGTTTTTGAAAGTGATAAATGAATGTAAGGTTTAACTGGACTTGGTATAAAAAGGTCTGGGACCTGGGTGCAATAAAAAAATTTCCATTTTTAACAAAGACCTTATATTTACAAAGATGTCAAAAATATCCCTTGACAATTAGAAGTCAAAGTAAAAGCAACCCTCCTTTGTACCAATATAACAGTGGCTGGTTCCTGTCAATAAATGTGTATGTTACAGATCATTGAGATAACAATAACTTACCTTACTTTTGTCTGTACATAGAAACGGTCTATAATTTTAGTTCTATACTGTATGATACTTGAATTGCCGGTCATCCCACGTGGAAATTCTATGGAAACCCGCCATTTTGTAAATTGGCTTGGGGTTGGTAGTTTGTCACCTCATATTGGGATAATTTGGGTTGACATTAGCCAAAGGGAGCGCGGGTTCCAAATTAGTGTGAATAGAGTGTCAAAGGTTATGCACGTGCATTTTGCCGTGTAGAGCGTATAGACAGGGTATATAAGGACAGTCAAGGTCAGTCTTAGTCGAACGGTCGGGGGATGCGAACCTCATTTTGCCGTGTAGAGCGTATAGATAGGGTATATAAGGACAGTCAAGGTCAGTCTTGATCGATTGGTCGGGGGATGCGAACCTCATCGGAAATATTAGATATTTCATTTTGTGGTGAGCATTACAAGGGGTGATTCTGTCTTTGGTGACAGGCGAGTTCCACAGAAGTAATCAATTACTCAACTCGGGGCAAGCAAGGTTTTCAAAGTAGTGTTTCCTTCTTTTGGTAACGGGTGTAATTAGTTACGCCACTTAGGATAAGCGCGGACTAAGACGGGCGTTCCAAACTTTCGGGCGAGGGAGACTCTCTTTCTGGTGCTTGGCAAGTTCCGCAGGAATGATTAATCATTTCACTCCGGACAAGCAGGATCTCCGGAGTAGAGTTTAGTTTTGTCGTAGATGGTTTGAGTTAAGAGTTTCTAGTTAAGCTTTCATATTCCATATGAAAGCTTATTGTTTCTGTTAAGATTATTAAGCTTTCATATTTCATATGAAAGCTTATTGTTTCTGTTAAGGTAATTATTATTAAATAAGCTTTCATATGAAAGCTTATTGTTTTTGTTAAAGTTATTAGGCTTTCAGACTTTCGTCTGAAAGACAATTGTTTTTATTAAAATTATTATTAGGCTTTCAGACTTTCGTCTGAAAGACCATTGTTTTTAAAAAAATTATTAAGCTTTCATATTACATATGAAAGCTTATTGTTTCTGATAAGATTATTCCTATTATTAAGCTTTCATATTACATATGAAAGCTTATTGTTTCTGTTACATATGAAATCTTATTGTTTCTGTTAAAATTATTATAATTAAGCTTTCATATTACTTATGAAAGCTTATTGTTTCTGTTAAGATTATTAAGCTTTCATATTACTTATGAAAGCTTATTGTTTCTGTTAAAGTTATTCGTTTCTGTTAAGATTATTATTAAGCTTTCATATTACATATGAAAGCTTATTGTTTCTGTTAAGATTATTCCTATTAAGCTTTCATATTACATATGAAAGCTTATTGTTTCTGTTAAAGTTATTATTGTTATTATTAAGCTTTCATATTACATATGAAAGCTTATTGTTTCTGTTAAGATTATTATTAAGCCTTCAGATTATTCCTATTATTAAGCTTTCATATGTAATACATATATGTAATTCATATGTAATAACTTTAACAGAAACAATAAGCTTTCATATGTAATACATATGAAAGCTTATTGTTTCTGTTAAAGTTATTAAGCTATCATATTACATATGAAAGCTTATTGTTTCTGTTAAGATTATTATTATTTTTTTTTGTGTATTTTCTGCAAATCGGATTTCTCAGAATCTAACCATCGAATCTTTCTGAAACTTTGACCTACCCCCCCCCCCCCCAAATGGGGTGCGAACGTTGTTTAAATATATTTTCAAAACGTTTTACGAATCCGAAATCACCGAATTTTACGAACGAAAAAACTGACAATGCATAGTCGTAACTTTGTTATTTTTTGACCGATTTTACTAATTCTTTTTTCTTTGAATACCTTGAAAAGAATCATTTTCATCTGCGGTTTCACATTTTCGAATTTCGAAAATTCGTCGCTGTGATTTCGAACCGGAAGTTTAGACCAATTTGACAACTTCTTTCATAGTTGTACGATTTTCATGAAATTTAGTATATAAGTAGATCTTACCGATGTAACTTCAAAAATATAATTAGATATTTTCTAAATTATCTCCCCTTGACGAAATTAAGGATCAAATTTTTCAAAAAAAATCAAAGAAATATAGGTCAGAATGACCTATTTTTTTTTTTGATACTAGACAATCAATTACTGATTCGTACACAACATATGGAGTTTGTGGATCGAACCGGAAGTGCCACATCTTTAAAAGTGAAAAATCAAAAAGGCTTTTTTGCTATTTTACTTACAGACTCGGGAGTTATATTTTCGGAATCCTTGAAGGAATGCCTAAAAATCTATCGGATCAGAATTTTGATTTCGGTCACGTGATGGTCACCATTTTGAAGGGAAAGTGAAAAATAGAAGCAATTTGAAGGGACGAGAATTTGGAACACAATAACTCTCCTTCTAATTAAGCTAGAATGTTCAAACTTGGTGTAGACGTTCACTAGGCCAATGTCATGATTGAGTTCAAAGATGAGCATTTTCTGTTTAGGGTAAGCAGAGATAGGCATGCTGATTTGTTGATTCTTTAGGGCACGATAACTTCGGTTATAATGAAGGGAGGGCGGTGAAACTTTCGTCAATAGAGAGTCCAATAGCTAGCCTGTTGTGTGAAATCATTGTATCATTTATTTTAAATATCAGGGATAGGCGAAAAAAAGAGATTGAAAATCCAAAAAGTCGTATTTTTACAATTTGGAGCATGTTTAGGGGTCTTCCTCGTAAAGTCAATTTAATATTTTTTGGGAACTTCTTCTACAAAGAGGTCTTTTTCTCGTAAAGTAAACATGATATTTTTTTGGAACTTCTTCTACAAAGAGTCTTATTGGTAGTCTTTTATATGAAACCATCGATCAACAATCCAACATATCAGGAGTAGAAGAACAAAAGGATCGAACATTGAAAAGGGCATCCTTTCATTGTTAAGGGAAACATGTGTGGGTGACTACAATCTACGCATTTAGTCATCGTATAAAACTTATTCAACAGTATCGAATTCCAACTGCTTAGGGATATTTTACGTGCACTCCAATGTGTACACGGGACCTTGGTTTTTCGTCCCATCCGAACGACTAGACAGCAATTTCCCGATTTTAGGAGGCTGAATGACTGAATGGTTACCATACGCGCGCTGTGTCGTAACGTCTGTCATTGAGTCAACCAGCGTCGTTTCTATTTCCAGGTGGCACGTGACTTGGAGTATGGTGTCCAACCTCGTGGGTTTTCTCCGTGTCCTTCGGTTTCCTCCCACTCCCGAAGACCAGTACGCACAAGGGAAGTTTATAAATAAAATTAAAAAACATATGTTAGTCCCGAAATGACCTAGTTTGTGTCGAATGGACGTTAAGCCGCATTTCTCTCCTTCTGTTTTATTTTTAAAGTTTTGTAATAATCGGTTGGTAATCCATGGTACTGTAAAAGTGATAAAACAGAAAATTTCGCCCGGTTGTAATGTTTCTCACTTTAAAGTCAGCAATTTGCCGATTTTAAGGGGCAAACGTTTATTGCGAACGATTAAGCTGGTCAGGGGGAGCTTATTTTTAAAAGTTTTCTAATATTCGGTTTTTAAGGGGCAAACGTTTATTGCGAACGATTAAGCTGGTCAGGGGGAGCTTATTTTTAAAAGTTTTCTAATATTCGGTTGATAATTAAAGGTACTAATCGGTTGGTAATCCATGGTACTGTAAACGTGATAAAACAGAAAATTTCGCTCGGTTGTAATGTTTCTCACTTTAAAGTCAGCAATTTGCCGATTTTAAGGGGCAAACGTTTATTGCGAACGATTAAGCTGGTCAGGGGGAGGTTATTTTTAAAAGTTTTCTAATATTCGGTTGATAATTAAAGGTGCCGTGCAAATTAAACTGTTAAAATAGAAAATTTCGCCCGGTTGAAATGTTTCTCGCTGTAGGTCAGCAATTTGCCAAATTTAGGGATGTTACGTGGCTGAATGGTTAGCACCTGTGCTCTGTATCGTAACGTCTGTCACTGAGTCAACTGGCGTTGTTTCGATTGAAATGCCCGGTTGAAATGTTTCTTGCTATACGTCAGCAATTTCCCGATTTTAGGGAGGCTGAATGGCTGAATGGTTAGCATGTGCGCGCTGTATCGTAACGTCAGTCATTGATTCAACCGGCGTCGTTTCGATTTCCAGGTTGCACGTGACATGGAGTATGGTGTCCAACCTCGTGGGTTTTCTCTGTGTCCTTCGGTTTCCTCCCAGTCCGGAAGACCCGTACGCACAAGGGAAGTTTTTAAATAAAATTTAAATAAAATTTAAAAACATATGTTAGCCCCGAAATGACCTAGTTTGTGTGGAATGGACGTTAAGCCGCATTTCTCTCTTTCTCTTTTATTTTTAAAGTTTTGTTATAATCGGTTGGTAATCAGAGGTACTGTAAAAGTGATAAAACAGGAAATTTCGCCCGGTTGTAATGTTTCTCACTTTAAAGTCAGCAATTTGCCGATTTCAGGGGGCAAACATTTATTGCGAACGATTAAGTCGGTCAGGGGGAGCTTATTTTAAAAAGTTTTGTAATATTCGGTTGATAATTAAAGGTACCGTGCAAATTAAACTGTTGAAATAGAAAATTTCGCCTGGTTGAAATGTTTCTTGTCAAATTTAGGGAGGTTGCGTGGCTGAATGGTTAGCACCTGTGCTCTGTATCGTAAAGTCTGTCATTGAGTCAACTGGCGTTGTTTCGGTTGAAATGTTCGGTCGAAATGCTTCTTGCTATAAGTCAGCAATTTCCCGATTTTAGTACTGAAAAATTGATAAAACAGAAAATTTCGCCCGGTTGTAATGTTTTTCAATTTAAAGTCAGCAATTTGCCAATTTTAAGGGCCAAACGTTTATTGCGAACGATTAAGCTGGTCAGGGGGGAGCTTATATTCGAAAATTCGTCGCTGTGATTTCGAACCGGAAGTTGAGACCAACTTGACAACTTCTTTAATAGTTGTACGATTTTCATGAAATTTAGTATGTAAGTAGACATTACTGATACGATTTCAAAAATGACTTTTAAAATTTTCTCCCCTTGGTGAAATTAAGAATCAAATTTTCCAAAAAAAATTCGTCGAAATAAAGATCAGAATGACCTAATTTTTATATTCGATACTAGACAAGTAATTACTGATTCGTACACAAAACATGAAGTTTGTCCATCGAACCGGAAGTGCCACCATCTTGAAACGTGAAAAAACAATAGAACTTTTGCGATATTGCACTTACAGACATTGGAGTTATATTTTCTGAATCCTTGAAGGAAAACCTAAAAAAATTTCAGAGCAGAATTTAGATTTAGGTCAGCTTATGGGCGCCATTTTGAAGTCAATATGAAACATAGTGAAAAATCGACATTTACGGACATGTAAACCAACACAATAGGGCATAGTATGTTCAATGCGTCTCCTATGTGTAAAATTTAATACATTTCGGGATAGCTGGGGTACGGGGCAAATTTTCGGTATTTGAATATTTCAAAAATTCGAATTTCGACTTTGATGTTTTTTGTGCCGACAAAGTTGTTTACGGGTGAAAAATCACATTAATTTCGCTAGATTGTGACCGATTTTAATGATTTATTTTTTCTTGTTCGGATTATTTATATGTCCCATGACATGTGACATGAGACATGAAGTGGCTGTGAATATGAAAGCTTTTATATCTGCATGGGACAGTAGCAGATCTAGTTATTATTATTTTTTATGTGTGTGTGTTTTCTGCAAATCGGATTTCTCAGAATCTATCCATAGGATCTTTCTGAAATTTTGACCTACCCCCCCCCCCCCAAAATGGGGTGCGAACCTTGATTAAATATATTTTCAAAACGTTTTACGAATACGAAATCACCGAATTATACGAACGAAAAAACTGACAATGCGTAGCCGTAACTTTGTTATTTTTTGACCGATTTTAGTAATTCTTTTTTCTTTGAATACCTTGAAAAAATCATTTTCATCTGCCGTTTCACATTTTCGAATTTCGAAATTTGGTCGCTGTGATTTCGAACCGGAAGTTTAGACCAATTCGACAACTTCTTTAATAGCTGTACAATTTTCATGAAATTTAGCATATAAGTAGATCTTACCGATATGACTTCAAAATATAATTAGAAATTTTCTAAATTATCTCCCCTTGACGAAATTAAGGATCAAATTTTTCAAAAAAAATCAAAGAAATATAGGTCAGAATGACCTATTTTTTTTTTTGATACTAGACAATCAATTACTGATTCGTACACAACATATGGAGTTTGTGGATCGAACCGGAAGTGCCACATCTTTAAAAGTGAAAAATCAAAAAGGCTTTTTTGCTATTTTACTTACAGACTCGGGAGTTATATTTTCGGAATCCTTGAAGGAATGCCTAAAAATCTATCGGATCAGAATTTTGATTTCGGTCACGTGATGGTCACCATTTTGAAGGGAAAGTGAAAAATAGAAGCAATTTGAAGGGACGAGAATTTGGAACACAATAACTCTCCTTCTAATTAAGCTAGAATGTTCAAACTTGGTGTAGACGTTCACTAGGCCAATGTCATGATTGAGTTCAAAGATGAGCATTTTCTGTTTAGGGTAAGCAGAGATAGGCATGCTGATTTGTTGATTCTTTAGGGCACGATAACTTCGGTTATAATGAAGGGAGGGCGGTGAAACTTTCGTCAATAGAGAGTCCAATAGCTAGCCTGTTGTGTGAAATCATTGTATCATTTATTTTAAATATCAGGGATAGGCGAAAAAAAGAGATTGAAAATCCAAAAAGTCGTATTTTTACAATTTGGAGCATGTTTAGGGGTCTTCCTCGTAAAGTCAATTTAATATTTTTTGGGAACTTCTTCTACAAAGAGGTCTTTTTCTCGTAAAGTAAACATGATATTTTTTTGGAACTTCTTCTACAAAGAGTCTTATTGGTAGTCTTTTATATGAAACCATCGATCAACAATCCAACATATCAGGAGTAGAAGAACAAAAGGATCGAACATTGAAAAGGGCATCCTTTCATTGTTAAGGGAAACATGTGTGGGTGACTACAATCTACGCATTTAGTCATCGTATAAAACTTATTCAACAGTATCGAATTCCAACTGCTTAGGGATATTTTACGTGCACTCCAATGTGTACACGGGACCTTGGTTTTTCGTCCCATCCGAACGACTAGACAGCAATTTCCCGATTTTAGGAGGCTGAATGACTGAATGGTTACCATACGCGCGCTGTGTCGTAACGTCTGTCATTGAGTCAACCAGCGTCGTTTCTATTTCCAGGTGGCACGTGACTTGGAGTATGGTGTCCAACCTCGTGGGTTTTCTCCGTGTCCTTCGGTTTCCTCCCACTCCCGAAGACCAGTACGCACAAGGGAAGTTTATAAATAAAATTAAAAAACATATGTTAGTCCCGAAATGACCTAGTTTGTGTCGAATGGACGTTAAGCCGCATTTCTCTCCTTCTGTTTTATTTTTAAAGTTTTGTAATAATCGGTTGGTAATCCATGGTACTGTAAAAGTGATAAAACAGAAAATTTCGCCCGGTTGTAATGTTTCTCACTTTAAAGTCAGCAATTTGCCGATTTTAAGGGGCAAACGTTTATTGCGAACGATTAAGCTGGTCAGGGGGAGCTTATTTTTAAAAGTTTTCTAATATTCGGTTTTTAAGGGGCAAACGTTTATTGCGAACGATTAAGCTGGTCAGGGGGAGCTTATTTTTAAAAGTTTTCTAATATTCGGTTGATAATTAAAGGTACTAATCGGTTGGTAATCCATGGTACTGTAAACGTGATAAAACAGAAAATTTCGCCCGGTTGTAATGTTTCTCACTTTAAAGTCAGCAATTTGCCGATTTTAAGGGGCAAACGTTTATTGCGAACGATTAAGCTGGTCAGGGGGAGGTTATTTTTAAAAGTTTTCTAATATTCGGTTGATAATTAAAGGTGCCGTGCAAATTAAACTGTTAAAATAGAAAATTTCGCCCGGTTGAAATGTTTCTCGCTGTAGGTCAGCAATTTGCCAAATTTAGGGATGTTACGTGGCTGAATGGTTAGCACCTGTGCTCTGTATCGTAACGTCTGTCACTGAGTCAACTGGCGTTGTTTCGATTGAAATGCCCGGTTGAAATGTTTCTTGCTATACGTCAGCAATTTCCCGATTTTAGGGAGGCTGAATGGCTGAATGGTTAGCATGTGCGCGCTGTATCGTAACGTCAGTCATTGATTCAACCGGCGTCGTTTCGATTTCCAGGTTGCACGTGACATGGAGTATGGTGTCCAACCTCGTGGGTTTTCTCTGTGTCCTTCGGTTTCCTCCCAGTCCGGAAGACCCGTACGCACAAGGGAAGTTTTTAAATAAAATTTAAATAAAATTTAAAAACATATGTTAGCCCCGAAATGACCTAGTTTGTGTGGAATGGACGTTAAGCCGCATTTCTCTCTTTCTCTTTTATTTTTAAAGTTTTGTTATAATCGGTTGGTAATCAGAGGTACTGTAAAAGTGATAAAACAGGAAATTTCGCCCGGTTGTAATGTTTCTCACTTTAAAGTCAGCAATTTGCCGATTTCAGGGGGCAAACATTTATTGCGAACGATTAAGTCGGTCAGGGGGAGCTTATTTTAAAAAGTTTTGTAATATTCGGTTGATAATTAAAGGTACCGTGCAAATTAAACTGTTAAAATAGAAAATTTCGCCTGGTTGAAATGTTTCTTGTCAAATTTAGGGAGGTTGCGTGGCTGAATGGTTAGCACCTGTGCTCTGTATCGTAAAGTCTGTCATTGAGTCAACTGGCGTTGTTTCGGTTGAAATGTTCGGTCGAAATGCTTCTTGCTATAAGTCAGCAATTTCCCGATTTTAGTACTGAAAAATTGATAAAACAGAAAATTTCGCCCGGTTGTAATGTTTTTCAATTTAAAGTCAGCAATTTGCCAATTTTAAGGGCCAAACGTTTATTGCGAACGATTAAGCTGGTCAGGGGGGAGCTTATATTCGAAAATTCGTCGCTGTGATTTCGAACCGGAAGTTGAGACCAACTTGACAACTTCTTTAATAGTTGTACGATTTTCATGAAATTTAGTATGTAAGTAGACATTACTGATACGATTTCAAAAATGACTTTTAAAATTTTCTCCCCTTGGTGAAATTAAGAATCAAATTTTCCCAAAAAAATTCGTCGAAATAAAGATCAGAATGACCTAATTTTTATATTCGATACTAGACAAGTAATTACTGATTCGTACACAAAACATGAAGTTTGTCCATCGAACCGGAAGTGCCACCATCTTGAAACGTGAAAAAACAATAGAACTTTTGCGATATTGCACTTACAGACATTGGAGTTATATTTTCTGAATCCTTGAAGGAAAACCTAAAAAAATTTCAGAGCAGAATTTAGATTTAGGTCAGCTTATGGGCGCCATTTTGAAGTCAATATGAAACATAGTGAAAAATCGACATTTACGGACATGTAAACCAACACAATAGGGCATAGTATGTTCAATGCGTCTCCTATGTGTAAAATTTAATACATTTCGGGATAGCTGGGGTACGGGGCAAATTTTCGGTATTTGAATATTTCAAAAATTCGAATTTCGACTTTGATGTTTTTTGTGCCGACAAAGTTGTTTACGGGTGAAAAATCACATTAATTTCGCTAGATTGTGACCGATTTTAATGATTTATTTTTTCTTGTTCGGATTATTTATATGTCCCATGACATGTGACATGAGACATGAAGTGGCTGTGAATATGAAAGCTTTTATATCTGCATGGGACAGTAGCAGATCTAGTTATTATTATTTTTTATGTGTGTGTGTTTTCTGCAAATCGGATTTCTCAGAATCTATCCATAGGATCTTTCTGAAATTTTGACCTACCCCCCCCCCCCCCCAAAATGGGGTGCGAACCTTGATTAAATATATTTTCAAAACGTTTTACGAATACGAAATCACCGAATTATACGAACGAAAAAACTGACAATGCGTAGCCGTAACTTTGTTATTTTTTGACCGATTTTAGTAATTCTTTTTTCTTTGAATACCTTGAAAAAATCATTTTCATCTGCCGTTTCACATTTTCGAATTTCGAAATTTGGTCGCTGTGATTTCGAACCGGAAGTTTAGACCAATTCGACAACTTCTTTAATAGCTGTACAATTTTCATGAAATTTAGCATATAAGTAGATCTTACCGATATGACTTCAAAATATAATTAGAAATTTTCTAAATTATCTCCCCTTGACGAAATTAAGGATCAAATTTTTCAAAAAAACCCAAAGAAATATAGTAATTACTGATTCGTACACAAAACATTGAGTTTGTGGATTGAACCGGAAGTGCTGCCATCTTGAAACGTGAAAAATCACAAAGGCTTTTGCGATATTTTACTTACAGACATGGGAGTTACATTTTCGGAATCCTTGAAGAAATGCCTAAAAATCTATCGGATCAGAATTTTGATTTCGGTCACGTGATGGTCGCCATTTTGAAGTGAATGTGAAAAATAGAAGCAATTTGAAGGGCCGAGAATTTGGAACACAATAACTCTCCTTCTAATTAAGCTAGAATGTTCAAACTTGGTGTAGACGTTCAGTAGGCCACTGTCTTGAGTGAGTTTAAGGATGAGCTTTTTCTGCCGAGGGTAATCAGAGATAAGCAAGCTGATTTGTTGATTCTTTAGGGCACGATAACTTTGGTTATAATGAAGGGAGGGCGATGAAACTCTTGTCAATCGAGAGTCTAATTGCTAGCCTGTAGTGTGAAATCATTGTATCATTTTTTTTAAATGTCCGGGGTAGCCGAAAAAAGAGATTGAAAATCCAAAAAGTCGTATTTTTTACAATTTGGAGCATGTTTAGAGGTCTTTCTCGTAAAGTCAACATAATATTTTTTGTGAACTTCTTCTACAAAGAGTCTTATCGGTAGTCTTTTATATGAAACCATCGATCAACAGTCCAAAATATCAGGAGTAGAAGAACGAAGGGATCGAAAATTGAAAACGGCACCCTTTCATTGTTAAGCGAAACATGCAGTGTGGGTGGCTACAATCTGCACATTTAGTCATCGTATAGAGCTTATTCAACAACACGAATTCCAACTACTAAGTGTATAGTTTCATAACATCAATACCTTGAATACGTTCGACAATGAGCATTGTCTGCCATGGATAAGCAGAGCGATAAGCAATTTGATTGGTCGAGAATTTGAAACAAAATAACTTCCCTTCTAATTTGGGGCAGAATGTTCAATCTTGCTGAAGGCGTTCATTGGGTCAATGCCATGATGGAGTGCGAAGATGAGCATCGTCTGCGTTCTGTAAGCAGAGATAAGCAATCTGATTGGTTGAAACTTTGGCGCACGATAACTTTGGTTATAATGAAGTGAGAGCGACCAAATTCCAAATATAGATTCATTATGTTATTACCTTGACTAAGTCCGATGTTGAGAAATTTCTGCATTGACTTAGAAGTGATAAGCAATCTGACTGATCACATTGAAACATAACAACTCGATTTTTAATTAAGATAGAATTTGAACAGGTTGAATTATTTCTCGTTATAACTCGGTGAGTTTTTGGCCGATTTCATTAATTCTTTTTCCTTTTTAAGATCCTTTATATAACTCTTGAGATGCGACAGAAACTGACCGTGAATATGAAAGGTTTAATATCTGCTTAGCAGATCTAGTTTCTATTATTAAGCTTTCATATTACATATGAAAGCTTATTGTTTCTGTTAAGATTATTAAGCTTTCATATTACATAATTATGAAAGCTTATTGTTTCTGTTCAGATTATTAAGCTTTCATATTACATATAAAAGCTTATTGTTTCTGTTAAGATTATTCCTATTATTAAGCTTTCATATTACATATGAAAGCTTATTGTTTCTGTTAAGATTATTCCTATTATTATTTTTTTTGTGTGTTTTATCCACAAATCGGATTTCTCAGAATCTAACCATAGGATCTTTCTGAAACTTTTACCTATCCCCCCAAAAAATGGGTGGTGGCTGTTGATTAAATATATTTTCAAAACGTTTTACGAATCCGAAATCACCGAATTTTACGAACGAAAAAACTGACAATGCGTAGCCGCAACTTTGTTATTTTTTGACCGATTTTACTAATTCTTTTTTCTTTGAATACCTTGAAAAAAAAAAATCATTTTCATCTGCAGTTTCACATTTTCGAATTTCGAAAATTCGTCGCTGTGATTTCGAAGCGGAAGTTTAGACCAATTTGACAACTTCTTTAATAGTTGTACGATTTTCATGAAATTTAGCATGTAAGTAGATCTTACCAATGTGACTTCAAAAATATAATTAGAAATGTTCTAAATTATCTCCCCTTGACGAAATTAAGGATCAAATTATTCAAAAAAATCAAAGAAATATATGTCAGAATGACCTAATTTTTTTTTTCGATACTAGACAAGTAATTACTGATTCGTACACAAAATATGGAGTTTGTCGATCGAACCAGAAGTGCCACCATCTTTAAAAGTGAAAAATCAAAAAGGCTTTTTTGCTATTTTACTTACAGACTCGGGAGTTATATTTTCGGAATCCTTGAAGGAATGCCTAAAAATCTATCTGATCAGAATTTTGATTTCTGTCACGTGTTGGTCACCATTTTGAATTGAAAATGAAAAATAGAAGCAATTTGAAGGGCCGGGACTTTGGAACACAATAACTCTCCTTCTAATTAAGCTAGAATGTTCAAACTTGGTGTAGACGTTCACTAGGTCAATGCCATGATTGAGTTCAAAGATGAGCATTTGCCAAGGGTAAGCAGAGATAAGCACGCTGATTTGTTGATTCTTTAGGGCACGATAACTTTGGTTATAATGAAGGTAGGGCGATGAAACTCTTGTCAATCGAGAGTTTAATAGCTAGCCCGTTGTGTGAAATCATTGTATCATTTTTTTAAATGTCTGGGGTAGCCGAAAAAAAGAGATTGGAAATCTAAAAAGTCGTATTTTTACAATTTGGAGCATGTTTAGAGGTCTTTCTCGTAAAGTCAACATGTGTTTCCTGCAAATTGGATTTCTCATAATATAACCATAGGATTTTTTTGAAACTTTGACCTACGCCACCAAAAATGGGTGTTGAGTATTGATTAAATATATTTTCAAAACGTTTTAAGCATTCGAAATCACCGAATTTTACGAACGAATGAATTTGACCTGCATTACTTTAACTCTGTGACTATTTAACTTATTTTACTAATTCTTTTTTCTGTGAGTACCTTGACAAAAATCATTTTCAACTGCACTTTCAGATTTTCGAATTTCGAAAATTCGTCGCTGTGATTTGGAACCGGAAGTTGAGACCAACTTGACAACTTCTTTAATAGTTGTACGATTTTCATGAAATTTAGTATGTAAGTAGATCTTACTGATGTAACTTTAAAGATGCCATTAGAAAATTTCAAAATTATCTCCCATTGGTGAAATTAAGGATCAAAGTTTTAAAAAAAATCGAAGAAATATAGGTCAGAATGATCTGATTTTTTATTTGGGTACTAGATAAGTAAATACTGATTAGTACACCAAATATTGAGTTTGTGACTTAAACCGGAAGTGCCGCCATCTTGAAACGTGAAACATCATTAAGGCTTTTGCGATATTTTACTTACAGACATGGGAGTTACATTTTCGGAATCCTTGAAGGAATGCCTAAAAATCTATCTGATCAGATGTTTGATTTGGGTCACGTGATGGTCACCATTTCGAACTGAATATGAGAAACGGTGAAAAATCGAAATTAACGAGCACGTAAATGAAGGCAATAGGCCGTAGTTTGGAGAATATGTCTTCTATTTCCAAAATGAATACATTTCTGGGTAGCCGGGATCAGGCTCGAAATATTGCTATATGAAAATGTCACATTTTCGAATTTTGTCTTTTATGTTTTTCTTGCCGATAAAGTTGTTTACTAGTGAAAAATCATAAAAAGCTATATTTTGACTGATTTTAATGATTTTTTTTTCTTGATGAGATTATTGACTGTGAATATGAAAGCTTTAATATCTGCTTTGCAGATCTAGTTAAGCTTTCATATGTATTACATATGAAAGCTTATTGTTTCTGTTAAAGTTATTATTATTATTTTTTTTTTTTGTGTGTGTTTCTGCAAATCGGATTTCTCAGAATCTATCCATAGGATCTTTCTGAAATTTTGACCTACCCCCCCCCCCCCAAAAATGGGGTGCGAACCTTGATTAAATGTATTTTCAAAACGTTTTACGAATCCGAAATCACCGAATTTTACGAACGAATGCATTTGACCTACAATGCTGTAACTTTGTGACTATTTGATCTATTTTACTAATTCTTTTTTTCTTTGAGTATCCTAAGACATTTACTTTAAATCTGCAATTTCGGATTTTCGAATTTCGAAAATTCGTCGCTGTGATTTCGAACCGGAAGTTTACACCAACTCGACAACTTCTTTTGTAGTTGTACGATTTTCATGAAATTTAATATGTAAGTAGACCTTAATGATGCGACTTGAAAAATGACTTTAGAAATTTTCTAACTTATCTCCCCTTGGTGAAATTAAGGATCAAAGTTTTCAAAAAAATCGTCGAAATATAGGTCAGAATGACCTAGTTTTTTTTTTCGATACTAGACAAGGAATTACTGATTCGTACACAAAATATGGAGTTTGTCGATCGAACCGGAAGTGCCACCATCTTTAAACGTGAAAAATCAATAAGGATTTTTTGCTATTTTACTTACAGACTCGGGAGTTATATTTTCTGAATCCTTGTAGGAAGGCCTAAAAAATGTCCCGAATAGAATTCTGATTTAGGTCAACCGGGAGTCACCATTTTGAATTGAAAATGAAAAATAGAAGCAATTTGAAGGGCCGAGACTTTGGAGCACAATAACCCTCATTCTAATTAAGCTAGAATGTTCAAACTTGTTGTAGACGTTCACTACGTCAATATTATGATTGAGTTCAAAGATGAGCATTTTCTGCTTAGGGTAAGCAGAGATAAGCATGCTGATTTGTTGATTCTTTAGGGCACGATAACTTCGGTTATAATGAAGGGAGGGCGGTGAAACTTTTGTCAATAGAGAGTCTAATAGCTAGCCTGTTGTGTGAAATCATTGTATCATTTTTTTTAAATATCAGGGATAGCCGAAAAAAAGAGATTGAAAATCCAAAAAGTCGTATTTTTACAATTTGGAGCATGTTTAGAGGTCTTTCTCGTAAAGTCAACATACTATTTTTTGGGAACTTCTTCTACAAAGAGTCTTATTAATAGTCTTTTATATGAAACCATCGATCAACAGTCCAACATATCAGGAGTAGAAGAACAAAAGGATCGAACATTGAAAACGGCACCCTTTCATTGTTAAGCGAAACATGCAGTGTGGGTGACTACAATCTACGCATTTAGTCATCGTATAGAGTTTATTCAACAGTATCGAATTCCAACTGCTTAGGGATATTTAACGTGCACTCCAATGTGTACACGGGACCTTGGTTTTTCGTTTTCGTCCCATCCGAAGGACTACACAGCTGTGCTTGTCAGGCCCTCCGTTCTGCCTCACTGACAAGGGGAACCACGCCGGGAAATCGAGATGAACTTTTTCCGTGCAGAACTTTCAATTCAGGCAAAACGTTTATTGCATACGATTAAGCTGGTCAGTTGGAGCTTACTTTCAAAAGTTTTGTAATAATCGGTTGGTAATTAAAGTACCGTGCACATTAAACTGTTAAAACAGAAAATTCGCCCGGTTGAAATGTTTCTTGCTATAAGTCAGCAATTTTCCGAATTCAGGGAGGCTGGATGGCTGAATGGTTAGCATGTGCTCGCTGTATCGTAACGTTTGTCATTGAGTCAACGGGCGTCGTTTCGATCTCCAGGTTGCACGTGACATGGTGTATGATGTCCAACCTCGTGGGTTTTCTCCGTGTTCTTCGGTTTCCTCCCAACGGCTAAAGACCAGTACGTGCAAGGGGAGTTTTTAAATAAAATTAAAAAACATATGTTAGTCCCGAAATGACCTAGTTTGTGTCGAATGGACGTTAGGCCGCATTCCTCTCTTTCTCTTTTTAAAGTTTTGTAATAATCGGTTGGTAATCAAAGGTACTGTTAAAGTGATAAAACAGAAAATTTGGCCCGGTTGTAATGTTTCTCACTTTAAAGTCAGCAATTTGTCGATTTTAAGGGACAAACGTTTATTGCGAACGATTAAGCTGGTCAGGGGGAGCTTATTTTTAAAAGTTTTGTAATATTCGGTTGATAACTAAAGGTACCGTGCAAATTAAACTGTTAAAATAGAAAATTTGGCCCGGTTGAAATGTTACTCGCTGTAGGTCAGCAATTTGCCGATTTTAGGGAGGTTGCGTGGCTGAATGGTTAGCACGTGCGCTCTGTATCATAACGTCTGTCATTGAGTCAAATGGCCTTGTTTCGATTTCTTGGTTGTACGTGACAAGGAGTATGGTCGCCTTACCAACCTCGTAGGCCGTAACGCCGCTGCCCGGGTAAAATTTCCCTCATTGCACACTTTATGGCGTATGCCCGTCTTCATTAGCCCATTGTAAGAGCAGAACAGTAGGACGTTAAACCCCATTCAATTTCATTTCATTTTCTCTATGTTGCTTATTTATTATAGTGGATAAATATTTTTCTGGTTCTAGCAATTATTTAATTTCTGCATAGAAATCTCTGGCCAGTTTTTTTTATTGCAGAGTGCCATTCTTGTATATTGCAGTCTATGACCCTTTGTTTAAAACATGCTTAAGAAGTCGTCACGATTTCCTACTTATAACCAAACATATTGGAAACCATAATTATATAACATATCTTGGAAGCCCGATTACAGCTATACAAGTTTCAGTTATTTCCCTTTAGTTTAAAGATTATTTTTTTGCCCGGGTGCAATGTTTCTCACTACATTAACATTTGTAACTTTGTGAGTTTTTGACCGATTTTGATATTATGTCTTTATAATTTTCCAAATCTACATATTTAACGTACATATTCAAACAGTTGAGTTCAACCTGACTCAAAAAGTTTTAGTTTTGTTCAAAGTTATCTCATTTAATTTTTCGATGTTTTCTTACCATTTTAATTTCATTTTTCTGAAAGTTTTGAAATCGGAAGTCATCCCGATTACAGCAACACAAGTATCAGTTATTTCCCTTTAGTTTTCAGATTACTCAATGTTTCATACTATATTTAGACTTGTAACTTCGCGAGTTTTTGACCAATTTTGATAGTTTGTTATTCTTATCCTTTTATTTGAGATACTTGATATAATCGATGACACGTGACGATGAATATGAAAGCTTTCATATCTGCATGGGACAGTAGCAGATCTTGTTATTATTTTTTTTTTGTGTGTGTTTTCTGCAAATCGGATTTCTCAGAATCTATCCATAGGATCTTTCTGAAATTTTGACCTACCCCCCAAAAATGGGGTGCGAACCTTGATTAAATATATTTTCAAAACGTTTTACGAATCCGAAATCACCGAATTTTACGAACGAAAAAACTGACAATGCATAGTCGTAACTTTGTTATTTTTTGACCGATTTTACTAATTCTATTTCTTTGAATACCTTGAAAAAAATCATTTTCATCTGCAGTTTCACATTTTCGAATTTCAAAAATTCGTCGCTGTGATTTCGAACCGGAAGTTTAGACCAATTTGACAACTTCTTTAATAGTTGTACGACTTTCATGAAATTTAGTATGTAAGTAGCTGTTACCGAGGTGACTTTAAAAATATAATTAGATATTTTTTAAATTATCTGCCCTTGACGAAATTAAGGATCAAATTTTTCAAAAAAATCAAAGAAATATAGGTCAGAATGACCTAATTTTTTTTTTTGATACTAGACAAGTAATTACTGATTCGTACACAAAATATGGAGTTTGTGGATAGAACCGGAAGTGCCACCATCTTTAAAAGTGAAAAATCATAAAGGCTTTTTTGCTATTTTACTTACAGACTCGGGAGTTATATTTTCGGAATCCTTCAAGGAATTCCTAAAAATCTATCATATCAGAATTTTGATTTCGGTCACGTGATGGTCACCATTTTGAATTGAAAATGAAAAATAGAAGCAATTTGTAGGGTCGGGACTTTGGAACACAATAACTCTCCTTCTGATTAAGCTAGAATGTTCAAACTTGGTGTAGACGTTCACTAGGTCAATGTCATGATTGAGTTCAAAGATGAGCATTTTTTGCCTAGGGTAAGCAGAGATAAGCATGCTGATTTGTTTATTCTTTAGGGCACGATAACTTTGGTTATAATGAAGTGAGGGCGATGAAACTCTTGTCAATCGAGAGTCCAATAGCTAGCCCGTTGTGTGAAATCATTGTATCATTTTTTGTTAAATGTCCGGGGTAGCCGAAAAAAAGAGATTGAAAATCCAAAGAGTCGTATTTCTTACAATTTGGAGCATGTTTAAAGGTCTTTCTCGTAAAGTCAACATGTGTTTCCTGCAAATCGGATTTCTCAGAATCTAACCATAGGATGTTTCTGAAACTTTGACCTACCCACCCAAAAATGGGTGGTGAGTATTGATTAAATATATTTTCAAAACGTTTAAAGCATTCGAAATCACCGAATTTTACGAACGAGTGAATTTGACCTGCATTACTGTAACTCTGTGACTATTTGACCTATTTTACTAATTCTTTTTTCTTTGAGTACCTTGACAAAAATCATTTTCAACTGCAGTTTCAGATTTTCGAATTTCGAAAATTCGTCGCTGTGATTTCGAACCGGAAGTTGAGACCAACTTGACAACTTCTTTAATAGTTCTACGATTTTCATGAAATTTAGTATGTAAGTAGATCTTACCCACGTGACTTCAAAAATATCAATATAAATTTTCTAAATTATCTCCCTTTGGTGAAATTAAGGATCAAAGTTTTCAAAAAAAATCGAAGAAATATAGGTCAGAATGACCTGATTTTTGGGGGGGATACTAGATAAGTAAATACTGATTCGTAGACAAAATATTGAGTTTGTGGATCGAACCGGAAGTGCCGCCATCTTGAAACGTGAAAAACCACAAAGACTTTTGCGATATTTTACTTACATACCTGGGAGTTACATTTTCGGAATCCTTGAAGGAATGCCTAAAAATCTATCGGATCAGAATTTTGATTTCGGTCACGTGATGGTCACCATTTCGAACTGAATATGAGAAAAGGTGAAAAATCGACATTAACGAGCACGTGAATGAAAGCAATAGGCCGTAGTTTGGAGAAGTCACCATTTTGAATTGAAAATGAAAAATGGAAGCAATTTGAAGGGCCGAGTTTTTGGAACACAATAACTCTCCTTCTAATTAAGCTAGAATGTTTAAACTTGGGGTAGACGTTCACTAGGTCAATGTCATGATTGAGTGTAAAGATGAGCATTTTCTGCCTTGGGTAAGCAGAGATACGCATGCTGATTTGTTGATTCTTTAGGGCACAATAACTTCGGTTATAATGAAGGGAGGGTGGTGAAACTCTTGTCAATCGAGAGTCTAATAGCTAGCCTGTTGTGTGAAATCATCGTATCATTTTTTTTAAATATCAGGGATAGCAGAAAAAAGAGATCGAAAATCCAAAAAGTCGTATTTTTACGATTTAGAGCATTTTTAAAGGTCCTTTTCTCTTAAAGTCAACATAATATTTTTGGGGAACTTCTTGTACAAAGAGTCTTATCGGTAGTCTTTTATATGAAACCATCGATCAACAGTCCAAAATATCAGGAGTAGAAGAATAAAAGGATCGAAAATTGAAAACGGCACCCTTTCATTGTTAAGCAAAACATGCAATGTGGGTGGCTACAATTTGCACATTTAGTCACCGTATAGAGCTTATTCAACATTATCGAATTCCAACTGCTAAGGAATCTTTTACGTGCACTCCAATGTGTACACGCCGGTGGGAGGACACGCCAAAAAATCGAGATGAACTTTCTCGGCCAATGCAGGGATCGAACACCCGACCTCCTGGCTAGCAGGTCAACGCCTTCGCCACATAGTGTGTACACCCATCGTACATTTCATCTGTCAAATCAAAGCATTTCATTGCATTAGACCAATAATTAATTATTCTTAATTTGAAACTTTATTTTAATATTATTAAATCCTCATTTTATTGGTAGACGTTCGTCTTATTTAAAGTTAAACTTTCATTTAACTATGAACATCCCTTAACGTGTCTCTTTAAAACAATTAAATACTCAAACAGTAGCTCAACCTTTTGACCTAAGTTCATTAATTTACAATTTTGTATGTGAGCGACTTGTTATTCTTCTTATATGACATATTGCACGTGTCCGATTTCAAAGGGGAGTTTGGTGACTGAATTGTTAGCACGCGCGCGCTGTATCATAAAGCCTGTCATTGAGTCAGCTAGCGTGTTTTCGAATCTCCGGTCGTACCTGACAAGGAGTAAGGTCGCCTGTCCATCTTGGTGGGTTTTCTTCATTTCCTCCGGTTTCCTTCCACTGATAAAGACCTCTTCGCACAAGCGAAATATTGAAATAAAATCGAACTATATGTTAGTCCCGAAATGATCTAGTTTGGGACACAATAACTCTCTTTCTAATTCAGATAGACTTGGTGTGGGTGTTTATTAGGCCAATACCTTGATGACTCTGGAACACAATAACTCTTTTTCTAATTGGGGTACAATGTTCAAACTTGGTATAGGCATTCACTAAGTCAATGTCTTGATGAAGTTCGAAGTAGAATTTTGATTTAGGTCAACTGGTAGTCACCATTTTGAAGTGAATATGAAACATAGTGAAAAGTCGACATTTACGGACTTGTAAACAAACACAATAGAGCATAGTATGTGCAATGCGTCTCCTATGTCTGAAATTAATACATTTCAGGATAGTCGGGATACGGTATTTGAATATTTCAAAAATTCGATTTTTGCCTTTGATGTTTTTCGTGCTGACAAAATTCTTTACGAGTGAAAAATCACATTAACTTCACTAGATTGTGACCGATTTTAATGATTTTTTTTTCCTTGTTCGGATTATTCATACTACCCATGACATGTGACAGGAAGTGACTGTGAATATGAAAGCTTTCATATCTGCATGGGACAGTAGCAGATCTAGTTATTATTATTATTTTTTTTTTGTGTATTTTCTGCAAATCGGATTTCTCAGGATCTAACCATAGGATCTTTCTGAAACTTTGACCTACCTCCCATAAATTGGGCGCGAACCTTGATTAAATATATTTTCAAAACGTTTTACGAATCCGAAATCACCGAATTTTACGAACGAATGCATTTGACCTACAATGCTGTAACTTTGTGACTAGTTGACCTATTTAATTAATTCTTTTTTCTATGAGTACCTTGAGACATTTACTTCAAATCTGCAATTTAATTCGAAAATTCGTCGCTGTGATATCGAACCGGAAGTTTAGACCAACTCGACAACTTCTTTAGTAGTTGTACGATTTTCATTAAATTTAATATGTAAGTAAACCTTAATGATGCGACTTACTTACAGACACGGGAATTATATTTTCTGAATCCTTGGAGGAAGGCCTAAAAAACGTCGGGAGTAGAATTTTCATTTAGGTCAACTGGGAGTCACCATTTTGAATTGATAATGAAAAATAGAAGCAATTTGAATGGCCGAGTTTTTGGAACACAATAACTCTCCTTCTAATTAAGCTAGAATGTTTAAACTTGGGGTAGACGTTCACTAGGTCAATGTCATGATTGAGTGTAAAGATGGGCATTTTCTGCCCGGGGTAAGCAGAGATAAGCATGCTGATTTGTTGATTCTTTAGGGCACAATAACTTCCGTTATAATGAAGGGAGGGTGGTGAAACTCTTGTCAATCGAGAGTCTAATAGCTAGCCTGTTGTGTGAAATCATTGCATCATTTTTTTTAAATATCAGGGATAGCAGAAAAAAGAGATCGAAAATCCAAAAAGTGGTGTTTTTACGATTTAGAGCATATTTAAAGGTCCTTTTCTCTTAAAGTAAACATAATATTTTTGGGGAACTTCTTGTACAAATAGTCTTATCGGTAGTCTTTATATGAAACCATCGATCAACAGTCCAAAATATCAGGAGTAGGAGAATAAAAGGATCGAAAATTGAAAACGGCACCCTTTCATTGTTAAGCAAAACATGCAGTGTGGGTGGCTACAATCTGCACATTTAGTCATCGTATAGAGCATATTCAACATTATCGAATTCCAACTGCTAAGGAATCTTTTACGTACACTCTAATGTGTACACGCCGGTGGGAGGACACGCCAGAAAATCGAGATGAACTTTCTCGGCCAATGCAGGGATCGAACACCCGACCTCCTGGCTAGCAGGTCAACGCCTTCGCCACATAGTGTGGACACCCATCGTACATTTCATCCGTCAAATCAAAGCATTTCATTGCATTAGATCAATAATTAATTATTCTTAATTTGAAACTTTATTTTAATATTATTAAATCCTCATTTTATTGGTAGACGTTCGTCTTATTTAAAATTAAACTTTCATTTAACTATGAACAACCATTAACGTGTCTCTTAACAAAACAATTAAATACTCTAAAATAGTAGCTCAACCTTTTGACCTAAGCTCATTAATTTACCATTTTGTATGTGAGCAACTTGTTATTCTTCTTATATGACATATTGCACGTGTCTGATTTCAAAGGGGAGTTTGGTGGCTGAATGGTTAGCACGCGCGCGCTGTATCATAAAGCCTGTCATCGAGTCAGCTAGCGTGTTTTCGAATCTCCGGTCGTACCTGACAAGGAGTAAGGTCTCCTGTCCATCTTTGTGGGTTTTCTTCATTTCCTCCGGTTTCCTTCCACTGCCAAAGACCTCTACGCGCAAGCGAAATATTGAAATAAACTCGAACTATATGTTAGTCCCGAAATGATCTAGTTTGGGACACAATAACTCGCTTTCTAATTCAGCTAAACTTGGTGTGGGTGTTTATTAGGCCAATACCTTGATGACTCTGGAACACAATAACTCTTCTTCTAATTGGGGTACAAAGTTCAAACTTGGTATAGGCATTCACTAGGTCAATGTCTTGATGAAGTTCGAAGTAGAATTTTGATTTAGGTCAACTGGTAGTCACCATTTTGAAGTGAATATGAAACATAGTGAAAAATCGACATTTACGGACTTGTAAACAAACACAATAGAGCATAGTATGTTCAATGCGTCTCCTATGTCTGGCATTAATACATTTCAGAATAGTCGGGATACGGTATTTGAATATTTCAAAAATTCGATTTTTGCCTTTGATGTTTTTCGTGCTGACAAAATTCTTTACGAGTGAAAAATCACATTAACTTTACTAGATTGTGACCGATTTTAATGATTTTTTTTTCCTTGTTCGGATTATTCATATGACCCATGGCATGTGACAGGAAGTGCCTGTGAATATGAAAGCTTTCATATCTGCATGGGACAGTAGCAGATCTATTTATTATTATTTTTTTTGTGTGTTTTATCCACAAATCGGATTTCTCAAAATCTAACCATAGGATCTTTCTGAAACTTTTACCTATCCCCCCCAAAATAGTTGGTGGCTGTTGATTAAATATATTTTCAAAACGTTTTACGAATCCGAAATCACCGAATTTTACGAACGAAAAAACTGAAAATGCGTAGCCGTAACTTTGTTATTTTTTGACCGATTTTACTAATTCTTTTTTCTTTGAATACCTTGAAAAAAATCATTTTCATCTGCAGTTTCACATTTTCGAATTTCGAAAATTCGTCGCTGTGATTTCGAACCGGAATTTTACACCAATTTGACAACTTCTTTAATTGTTGTACGATTTTCATGAAATTTAGTATATAAGTAGATCTTACCGATGTGACTTCAAAAATATAATTAGAAATTTTCTAAATTATCTCCCCTTTACGAAATTAAGGATCAAATTTTTCAAAAAAATCAAAGAAATATAGATCAGAATGACCTCATTTTTTTCCGTTACTAGACAAGTAATTTCTGATTCATACACAAAATATTGAGTTTGTGGATCGAACCGGAAGTGCCACCATCTTTAAAAATGAAAAATCAATAAGGCTTTTTTGCTATTTTACTTAGAGACTCGGGAGTTATATTTTCGGAATCCTTGAAGGAATGCTCTAAAATCTATCGGATCAGAATTGTGATGTCACGTGATGGTCACCATTTTGAATTGAAAATGAAAAATAGAAGCAATTTGAAGGGCCGGGAATTTTGGAACACAATATTTCTCCTTATAATGAAGCTAGAATGTTCAAACTTTGTGTAGACGTTCACTAGTTCAATGTCATGATTGAGTTCACGGATGAGCATTTTCTGCTAAGGGTAAGCAGAGATAAGCACGCTGATTTGTTGATTCTTTAGGCCACGATAACTTTGGTTATAATGAAGGGAGGGTGATGAAACTCTTGTCAATCGAGAGTCTAATAGCTAGCCTGTTTTGCAAAATCATTGTATCATTTTTTTTTAATGTCCGGGGTAGCCGAAAAAAGAGATTGAAAATCCAACTTTCATATTCATCGTCACGTGTCATCGATTATATCAAGTATCTCAAATAAAAGTATAAGAATAACAAACTATCAAAATTGGTCAAAAACTCGCGAAGTTACAAGTCTAAATATAGTATGAAACATTGCATAATCTGAAAACTAAAGGGAAATAACTGATACTTGTGTTACTGTAATCGGGATGACTTCCCACTTCAAAAGTTTCAGAAAAATGAAATGAAAATGGTAAGAAAACACCGAAAAGTTAAATGAGATAACTTTGAACAAAACTAAAACTTTTTGAATCAGGTTGAACTCAACTGTTTGAATATTTACGCTAAATATGTAAATTTGGAAAATTATAAAGACATAATTATCAAAATCGGTCAAAAACTCACAAAGTTACAAATTTAAATGTAGTGAGAAACATTGCACCCGGGCAAAAAAATAATCTTTAAACTAAAGGGAAATAATTGAAACTTGTATAGCTGTAATCGGGCTTCCAAAATTAGAGAAAGATTATATAATTATGGTTTCCAATATGTTTGGTTATAAGTAGGAAATCGTGACAACGTCTTAAGCATGTTTTAGACTGCAATATACAAGAATGGCACTCTGCAATAAAAAAAAACTGGTCAAAGCAAGTTTTCTATGCAGAAATGAAATAATTGCTAGAACCAGAAAAATATTTATCCACTATAATAAATAAGCAACATAGAGAAAATGAAATGAAATTAAATGGGGTTTAACGTCCTACTGTTCTGCTCCTAAAATGGGCTAATGAAGACGGGCATACGCAATTTTACCTGGGCAGCGGTGTTACGGCTTACGAGGTTGGACAGGCGAACATACTCCTTGTCACGTACAACCAAGAAATCGAAACAACGCCAGTTGACTCAATGACAGCGCACGTGCTAACCATTCAGCCACGCAACCTCCCTAAAATCGGCAAATTGCTGACCTACAGCGAGAAACAATAAACGTTTGGCCTGAATTGAAAGTTCTGCACCGAGAAAGTTCATCTCGATTTTCCGGCGTGTTTCCCCCTTGTCAGTGAGGCAGAACGGAGGGCCTGACAAGGACAGCTGTCTAGTCGTTCGGATGGGACGAAAAACCAAGGTCCCGAGTACACATTGGAGTGCACGTAAAATATCCCTAAGCAGTTGGAATTCGATACAGTTGAATAAGCTCTATACGATGACTAAATGTGTAGATTGTAGTCACTGCATGTTTCGCTTAACAATGAAAGGGTGTCGTTTTCAATGTTCGATCCTTTTGTTCTTCTACTTCTGATATGTTGAACTGTTGATCGATAGTTTCATATAAAAGACTACTGATAAGACTCTTTGTAGAAGAAGTTCCAAAAAAATATCATGTTTACTTTACGAGAAAAAGACCTCTAAAAATGCTCCAAATCGTAAAAATACGACTTTTTGGATTTTCGGCTACCCCGGACATTTAAAAAAAATGATACAATTATTTCACACAACAGGCTAGCTATTAGACTCTCGATTGACAAGAGTTTCATCGCCCTACCTTCATTATAACCAAAGTTGACGTACCCTAAAGAATAGACAAATCAGTTTGCTTATCTCTGCTTACCCTAGACAGAAAATGCTCATAGACTACAATATACAAGAATGGCACTCTGCGATAAAAAAAAATTACAATATGATTTTAAAAATATAAACTGTCTTTTATTCGGCTCCAATACCTACAGTCAAGAAATTAATACTAATATTTTTAACCAGGTCCATCAGTTTATTAATATGTCAAACAGATTCTAAACTCAATTCGATCAAGTAATATTTTAATGTATAATCTTGGCTAGTCTATCTAATGTTGTTTATTATCAAATAATCCTCACTTTGCTTGCATATGTATAATTATTAATTACTATATATACTGTACATTTTCACCCATTTTATTATGTTTATATAATATGTATGTGTTTGCCATTTTAACTATGTATATACACCCATTTTTCATTAATAATATTTAATCAAATTACTTAGGGAGAGGGGTTTTACATAAGCTAAGCCTGTTCCCCAATCCCATTCAGACAACCTGAATAAAATGTTGTTTAAAAAAAAACCATAGAGAAAATGAAATGAAATTGAATGGGGTTTAACGTCCTACTGTTCTGCTCCTAAAATGGGCTAATGAAGACGGACATACGCAATTTTACCCGGGCAGCGGTGTTACGGCTTACGAGGTTGGACAGGCGAACATACTCCTTGTCACGTACAACCAAGAAATCGAAACAACGCCAGTTGACTCAATGACAGCGCACGTGCTAACCATTCAGCCACGCAACCTCCCTAAAATCGGCAAATTGCTGACCTACAGCGAGAAACAATAAACGTTTGGCCTGAATTGAAAGTTCTGCACCGAGAAAGTTCATCTCGATTTTCCGGCGTGTTTCCCCCTTGTCAGTGAGGCAGAACGGAGGGCCTGACAAGGACAGCTGTCTAGTCGTTCGGATGGGACGAAAAACCAAGGTCCCGAGTACACATTGGAGTGCACGTAAAATATCCCTAAGCAGTTGGAATTCGATACAGTTGAATAAGCTCTATACGATGACTAAATGTGTAGATTGTAGTCACTGCATGTTTCGCTTAACAATGAAAGGGTACCGTTTTCAATGTTCGATCCTTTTGTTCTTCTACTTCTGATATGTTGAACTGTTGATCGATAGTTTCATATAAAAGACTACTGATAAGACTCTTTGTAGAAGAAGTTCCAAGAAAATATCATGTTTACTTTACGAGAAAAAGACCTCTAAAAATGCTCCAAATCGTAAAAATACGACTTTTTGGATTTTCGGCTACCCCGGACATTTAAAAAAAAAAGATACAATGATTTCACACGGGCTAGCTATTAGACACTCAATTGACAAGAGTTTCATCGCCCTCCCTTTATTATAACCAAAGTTATCGTGCCCTAAAGAATCAACAAATCAGCGTGCTTATCTCTGCTTACCCTAAGCAGAAAATGCTCATCTTTGAATTCAATCAAGACAGTGACCTATAGTGACCGTCTACTCCAAGTTTGAACATTCTAGCGCAATTAGAAGGAGAGTTATTGTGTTCCAAATTCTCGGCCCTTCAAATTGCTTCTATTTTTCACTTTCACTTCAAAATGGTGACCATCATGTGACCGAAATCAAAATTCTGATCGGATAGATTTTTAGGCATTCCTTCAAGAATTCCGAAAATGTAACTCCCATGTCTGTAAGTAAAATATCGCAAAAGCTAACCGGAAGTGGCCGAAACTTTCCCTACTCTGAGATATTATTAAAGTAATTATATTCTGTAAGTTTCGTGGATATCAGTTGATAATTGTGGTCTGTAGGCGTGCCACATGAAATGTGTAGTAACCTGATATCTCGGAAACTGCTAACCCGAAGTGGTCGAAATTTCGGCTTCTCCGAGATATTTTTATTGTTATTATATCCTGGATATCAATTGATAATTGTGGTCTGTAGGCGTGCCACATGAAATATGTGGTAACCTGATATCTCGGAAACCACTAACCGGAAGTGGTCGAAATTTTGGCTACTCCGAGATATTATTATTGTTATTATATCATGGATATCGGTTAATAATTGTGGTCTGTAGGCGTGCCACATGAAATGTGTGGTAACCTGATATCTCGGAAACCGCTTACCGGAAGTGACCGAAACTTTGCCTACTCTGAGATATTATTAAAGTCATTATATTCTGTAAGTGTCGTGGATATCGGTTGATAATTGTGGTCTGTAGGCGTTCCGCGTGAAATGTGTGGTAACCTGATATCTCGGAAACTGCAAACCGGAAGTGGTCGAAATTTCGGGTACTACGAGATATTATTATTGTTATTATATCCTGTAAGTTTCGTGGATATCGGTTGATAATTGTGGTCTGTAGGCGTTACTGTAGACTATACATTGTCAGTTTTTTCGTTCGTAAAATTCAGTGATTTCGGATTCGTAACACGTTTTGAAAATATATTTAATCAACAGCCACCACCCATTTTGGGGGAGATAGGTAAAAGTTTCAGAAAGATCCTATGGTTAGATTCTGAGAAATCCGATTTGTGGATAAAACAGATACAAAAAAAATAATAACTAGATCTGCAAAGCAGATATTAAAGCTTTCATATTCACAGTCACTTCCTGTCACATGTCATAGGTCATGTAAATAATCTCATCAAGAAAAAAAAATCATTAAAATCGGTCAAAATTATAGCGAAGGTTTTATGATTTTCCACTGGTAAACAACTTTATCGGCACGAAAAACATCAAAGACAAAATTCGAAAATGTGACATTTTTAAATAACAATATTTCGACCCTGATCCCGGCTATCCAAAAATGTATTCATTTTGGAAATAGGAGACATATTCTCCAAACTACGGCCTATTGCTTTCATTTACGCGCTCGTTTAATGTCGATTTTTCACCTTTTCTCATATCCAGTTCGGGGTAACCGAAAAAAAAAGAGATTGAAAATCCAAAAAGTCGTATTTTTACAATTTGGAGCATGTTTAGAGATCTTTCTCGTAAAGTCAACATGTGTTTCCTGCAAATCGGATTTCTCAGAATCTAACCTTAGGATGTTTCTGAAACTTTGACCTACCCCACCAAAAATGGGTGGTGAGTATTGATTAAGTATATTTTCAAAACGTTTTAAGCATTCGAAATCACCGAATTTTACGAACAAATGAATTTGACCTGAATTACTGTAACTATTTAACCTATTTTACTATTTTTTTTCTGTGAGTACCTTGACAAAAATCATTTTCAACTGCAGTTTCAGATTTTCGAATTTCAAAAATTCGTCACTGTGATTTCGAACCGCAATTTGAGACCAACTCGACAACTTCTTTAATAGTTGTACGATTTTCATGAAATTTAGTATGTAAGTAGATCTTACCGACGCGACTTGAAAAATATTATTAGAAATTTTCTAAATTATCTCCCCTTTACGAAATTAAGGATCAAAGTTTTCAAAAAAATCAACGAAATATAGGTCAGAATGACCTAATTTGTTTTTCGATACTAGATAAGTAATTATTGATTTGTACACAAAATATGAAGTTTATAGGTCGAACCGGAAGTGCCACCATCTTGAAACGTGAAAAGTCCGTAAGGCTTTTTTGCTATTTTACTTACAGACTTGGGAGTTATATTTTCCGAATCCTTGAAGGAAGGCCTAAAAAACGTTCAGAGTAGAATTTCGATTTAGGTCAACTGGTAGTCACCATTTTGAAGTGAATATGAAACATAGTGAAAACTCGACATTTACGGACTTGTAAACAAACACAATAGGGCATAGTATGTTCAGTGCGTCTCCTATGTCTGAAATTAATACATTTCAGGATAGCCGGGATACGGGTCGAATTTTTGGTATTTGAATATTTCAAAAATTCGATTTTTGCCTTTGATGTTTTTCGTGCCGACAAAGTTCTTTGCGAGTGAAAAATCACATTAACTTCACTAGATTGTGACAGATTTTAATGGGTTTTTTTCTTGTTAGGATTATTCATATGACCCATGACATGTGACAGGAAGTGACTGTGAATATGAAAGATTTCATATCTGCATGGGACAGTAGCAGATCTAGTTATTATTTTTTCCGCGGGAGCCCATTTCTCCATGATTGAAAACGGGTGCAGGTTGTTTCGTAACCTGGCTGTTTCGTACTTAGTTCTTTCGTACCTCGTTTCGTACCTCAGATTGATTCGTACCTTTTCCTACGTGTTGTTGAAATAAAGTTGAAACATGGTTCGTACCTTTTTCTACGTGTTATTGAAATAAAGTTGGAACATGATTCGTACCTCAGATTGATTCATATCCTTTCCTACGTGTTGTTGAAATAATGTTGAAACACGACGACTTAATAATATCCAACCACTACGAAAATTTTATAAAAACGCTGCAAAACGCGAACTTTATAAAACAAAGATGGCTGCTTGTTGCGCGAATTTAATAAAAATTGCTGCTGAACCAGAATTAGAACCCCAAATTGCTTTGTACTTTTTTAAAAAAATATTTTGAAAGAAATTTAAAAATTTAAGTTGGCAAAAAAACCCCAAAAAAACAAACAAACAACCGCGATCTGCCTTTGTTGTTTATAATCTGGTGTTGATTACTGAACTCATTAAGCGAGTGAGTTGTGATTCTTGGCGATAATTGATTCGCGACTGTTAAAGCAGTTAAAAAGAGATTGAAAAATATTTAATCTGGTGTTGATTATTGAGTCCATTCTGCAGGGTGAGTTGTGATTATTGACTATGTGTTGTGATTTTTGTCAATATTGACCGGCGATTGTTAACTTCAAAGGGTCAGGCGGCGCATGCAGTTATTGCCAATCCTCCATTTTTCCTGCTCTGTAGATTGCTGCACAAAGCTTGTGTGCACATTAATCGTAGGGAATTGGGTCAGGGATTCAAATAATTTTGCTCTTTCAGTATTAAATTGCTTACACTGTAAAAGAAAATGGTTTGCGTTTTCATTTGGATATCCACAATTACACTGAGGGCTATTAATCAATTTAATTTTATGGAGATCAGAATTTAGCGAACTACACTGGTGACGCATTCTAGTAGGTATAATATTTTCTTTTCTGTTACCGGATTGAACAAAACTGCGCGCTACATTGTCATTGTTGGTATTATTCAATTTAGATTTAAAGTGTTTTATATCAGGAATTGTTTTTATAGATTCGTGTAAGTTGTTCCAGTCTCTTACTGTTTGGGGTATAAATGACTTTTGGTATAATGTGGATTTACAAAAAGGAACGGGAATATCAGCATTGTAACGTAGGTTATAATTGTGCTTTAACGTGTATAGCTCTGTTAATTTATTTGTAAGATAGTGTGGAGAATTGTTATAAATAATTTTGTGAAAGACAGACAGTCTTCTTATCCTGCGACGTTCTGACAAATTAACCAGGCCAGTTTCATAATATAAAGATTCTTTACTTGAGAGAGAGAGAGAGATGGGGTTTAACGTCCACTCAACACAAACTAGGTCATTTCGGGACTAACATATGGTTTAATTTTATTTCAATAATTCGCTTGCGCGTAGGGGTCTTTAGCAGTGGGAGGAAACCGGAGTGTCCGGAGGAAACCCACGAGGTTGAGAAGACGCCCCTATCTCCATGCCACATACGCTCACACCAGGGCTCGAAACCACAGCCGCAAGCCAGAGGTGACCGGCCAGCTAGGGGTCGAAGCGCGGCACTCTAGACCACTAGGCCATCCCAACCCCCCTCTTTACTTGAGTATTTGGGGAGTCCTGTAATAATTCTAGATGCCTCGAGATGAATTTTGTCGAGTTTATCGCGATCAGATACATTACAACAATCCCACAATTCACACGCGTATTCCAGTACGGATCTTATGAAAGATTTGTAAATAATTTCTAGTGTTTTTCGCTTAAAGGTATATTTAAATGTTCTTAATATATTTAAACGTTTAGATGCAGCTTTACAGATATTATCGACATGTTCGGACCATTTACAGTTATTTGATAGAGTAACGCCAAGGTGTTTGTGGTTAACTACAACATCTAATGATTCATTACCAAAATATAAAGTTGAGGCATTCTCGGAGGTTTTGCTGAAATGCAATACTTTTGTTTTAGAAGGGTTAAATTTTATCAACCAATCTTCGGACCACGACTTTAGTTTGCATAAGTCAGCATTTAATGAATTTTCTATTTCATATACATTAGATTTAGCGCAACCAATGGCGGTGTCATCGGCAAATAATCGCGCAGTATTTTCCAAAGAATCTTGAATATCGTTTATGTATACAAGAAATAAAAACGGACCCAATACAGAGCCCTTTGGAACTCCAGAATTAAGTGGTAGGGTCGACGAGTAAGCGTTATTTACAAAAACAGTTTGGTTTCTATCGCTTATATAACTGCTAAGCCAATGGAGAAATGTACCATCTAAGCCGTAACGAGAAAGTTTTTTTAGTAAGCCATTGTGATTCACTCTATCAAACGCCTTAGAGATGTCACAAAAGATGAAACATGAACTTTCGCCATTTTCTAATGACTGCAATATGCTATCGTATAATTCAATAAGTTGGTGTACAGTCGAAAATTTAGTTCTAAAGCCAGATTGATAGGAATTTAGTAAATTATTAAAATGGAAATAATTATAGATGTGTTTTTTTAGTAAGCCATTGTGATTCACTCTATCAAACGCCTTAGAGATGTCACAAAAGATGAAACATGAACTTTCGCCATTTTCTAATGACTGCAATATGCTATCGTATAATTCAATAAGTTGGTGTACAGTCGAAAATTTAGTTCTAAAGCCAGATTGATAGGAATTTAGTAAATTATTAAAATGGAAATAATTATAGATGTGTTTAAAAACTATTTTTTCAAGTAATTTGCTAATAGCACTTAATAACGATATAGGTCGATAATTAGTAACATCGGACTTGTCACCTTTTTTAAATAGGGCCATAGCATTAGCTTGTTTCCATATCTTTGGGAATATTCCCTCTTGTAAGGATTTATTAAATAGTAGAGATAAGGGGATAGAGATACTCTTTGCTAGATGCTTTAAGAGGAGATTACTTATTCTATCAGGGCCGTTTGCTTTTCTGATATCAAGATCTAAAATTAAGTCAGTTATTTCAGATTGTATCTCGGGCATTTTAAATATAGAGTTTGTTTTAGAACGAAATTCTAATGAGTCGCTTAGTGATTCATTATTGGATACGGATATAAAAAACGAATTTAGTAATTTGGCTTTTTCGCAGTCAGTGTATGCAACTTTACCATCTGTATTTGATATTAAAGTCGGTATAACAGTTTTAACATTTTGACCTAATACATTTTTCGTTGAGTACCAAAAATCACTAGACGTATTATTCGGTTCGGTGATAGTTGAAACAAGTTTATCATAATATTTAGATTTTAATTGTTTTTTTAAATTGTTAACTTTATTTCTTTGTTTTTTGTACCGATTCAAATCCTTCAGTTTTTTTGTTTGAATAGAAATTCTTCGTAACCTATCACGTTTTCTAATCGCTTTTCGTATTTCGGAATTAAACCATGGTTTTTCAGAAGGTTTTTGGGGATGCATTCGTTGATAAACTGATTTAAAGTATCGTAAAATAATTCACTTGCATCATCTAAATTGAGAAAATTAAATCGATTTATCCAGTCAAAATCATATATAAGATTGTTGAATTTATCATAATTCGCTTGCTTATAAATAGTTACTTCTCTTGTAAAACTTGCCGTAGTATTAACATTAATATCTATAACACAACTAACACCTTTATGATCAGAAATATGTTTATCAAAATCTATAGTTTCACTTAAGCAAACGTTTAGCTCTAGTGGAGTCAAAATGACGTCTAATAAAGTAGATGTCGTGGACGTAACTCTTGTTGGCGTTAAAACAAATTTTTTTAACGAGTTTGATAACAATAAATCATGTAACTTACTGTTTTTGTAGTGATAAGATCGATTTTCAAATCACCTAGAATTATAACAGTGTCAGTGATTTGGTACGCTGTATCAATTGATGTATCTAAACGAGACCAAAATTCATAGTTAGCATTCGGTGGTTTGTATGCTGTTGCTATTAAGATGATCCTATGTTTGAATTTGATTTCTACCCATATGATTTCTGTGTCTTTATGTTCTAAATCGTTCCTTCTTTTGCATAATAAAGTTTCGTTAATATAAACCAAAATACCACCACCGTTTGAATTTCTGTCCTTTCGAAAGGGACTGTGGAAACCAGTTCCTAATAAACACTCGTGACTTATTTTGTCGTCTAAATGTGTTTCAGTAAAACCACACACATAAAAATCGTCTGCTATTTCGAATATTTGGTCAAGTTTATTTCTTACACTTCGTGTGTTAAGATGGAATACCGATAGCGGATCTATATTTTCAATGTTGGGGCCGGGATTCAGCTCTATATATGGTCGGATTTTAATAGAAGTGATTTGAGAATGTAAACATTATCAAATAGATAAGTAAACGAAGAATATAAGAAAATGTCTTTTGGGATACATATATAAAGCAATAATACTTTCGATGTATGAGACCCATCAAACCACTTTCTCACACAATCAGTCCTTTTGAAATAGCAAACAGTAGTATATATACTCTTCAAAAAAAGAAACGCACAACCCATTTTTCATCATTTTTTTATTTGAACCAGGTCTTTGTTTCGGTAAATCTTACTTGTTTTCAATGCCATTATGTAAGGATAAAAGAAATTCATTATTGATTTTAAAGGTAGGGTCACTAATTGTGACTGGTCATCCTTTTTGTCAAAATTTTTTATCGCTTGATTGCACCAAGAAACATGAATTTAACAACTTCGCGAGCTTTTCGCATGGAACCTAAATCTAAGGTCTTTAAAATCCCGGGGTTCTCGGTTTCCAAATCAGTTGCACATGTAAACACTCAAAGACCCAAGTGATGCCACATCCGAACGAAGGCCAACGCAACAACGCTATTGGTGGATTACAAGCAGGTGACTCCAAGACAGATGTAGCCAGACTGCTGAATGTTTACCTTAGTTCCATTTCTCGCCTTTGGGATAGGTACCGACAGCGAAGTTCAATACGTTGACGCCCAAGCTCAGGCCAAACAAGTGTGGCCCCACTTGTCCTGGGTCGTCACTTCCGGTTACGTCATTGGCGACCTCTACTGCAGCAGCAATTCCCGGACGGCGTAGAATCTCGTACCAGACAGTAGGCAAACGCCTACGTGAAACCGAATAACGAGGCAGGCGTCCCCGTTAGAGCTTCTGTTTTGAAATACGCTGACACCATGAAATCCAACTTTAATGGGTTCAGGCACTGAGGGTATGGTCACAACAGCACTGGAGAGCAGTTTGGTTCAGCGACGTTTCGCCGTTCTTGTTGCAACAAGGCGATATTAGAGCGAGGATATACTGACGACGAAATGTAACGTTGCGTTTCTTTTTTGGGAGAGTATATAACTACTAATCAAAGGATTGTGAAAGTGGGTTGGATCGGTCTCAGTCATATAATCATTAGTTGTTGTAGCAAGCATGTCCGCGTGTTCATTAGACAAAGAAAAAAGAAGAAGAAATACAAAATACACAAAAGCAGTGAAATATTTACAGTTAAAACAAAGGTATGATACATAAACATTGAATGATTCGGTCATAATTAAGTTATTATAACATTATCGAACGATATTTAAAGTAGACAAATTGAACAAAAATGAAGATGGCAATGGCGAATGCATGAAACAATTTGAGGCATTATCAAGTTGTCATCAACTTAAAGATACTTTATGGGTGATTAGGTAATAGTTACAAACTAAATAATGTAAATGGAATTTGCTGAAAATTTCAGTCAAATTGATCCACTCTGAACCTAGGATTTAGCGATTGGATTTTCGACCTAACCTCGATCATCGTTACGAAGGTCTGCACGATAAAGGACATAGTATCAGTTATGCATTTCATGATTAAATCATGAATGAAAACTAATTAGCAAATCAGATCCTAATCCAGTAAATAATACAGGTAAGAGATGACATCGAAAGTTGATTATGGTCTGAGTAACTTTTAATTAATAATTTAGATAACATTTCAGGCCTAAAGTAAGACTTACAATAACCAGATTTAGCTCTTGCATAATGTGTGTTTATATATATTTTAAATACATAAAATGTAAGTTTAGTTATTAAGAAAAACAGCAAAAATCAGTATATAATAAGGTATAGTGGTTTGGGAATAATATTGATTGGTTCAAAATTATAAAGATACAGTCGGGCATCATTATTTCTTTTTATCTGGCTGTGGGGTTGAGGCAAATCCGCCAAAATCTTGTAACGATTGTTGTTTTAATGTTCCAACTCTATTATCGTCCTCTAAACAATCGGAAGATGTGTTGTGATAATGTAGCTTCGTGATAATGTAGCTTCGTTGTAATTAAACAAGTATTTATGAGCTTGTGAATTTTCTCCGGCTGTTGATGTATGAAAGTTATCCAACTCCTGCTCACATGTTATGACAATATTTCTGTCGTCTGCTAGGGGAAGTTAAAAAGATATCATCGTATTCGCACTATAGACCATGGTTTGTCTACGATATCACTTTAGGTGGAAGTGGACGTTAAACCCCAGAAACGAACGAACGATAGACCATGGTCGTATTTTTAGTCTGCGGGAGGAATACGCAAAGAACCAGATATCAGCCAGGTCCCTGTTAAGAAGACCTGGAACAAACTTTTCTATCGGGAAAACATGTGGTGGCTAGTGCATAAACTATTTTTCAAACTTCTGCGCCTACCGGAAGTGGCCGAACTTTGTAGGTTGTCCGGATATTGAAAATCGGTCATAATTTCGTCAATTCTTTACCCATTTTTAAACAAATGACATTTACGGAAACCCTGAATCTTTTGCGAGATAATGGCTATCTCACATTTTTCAATTTCGAACATTCGTCTATGACTTCTATCGTTCGAAAATTGAAAAGACGTTGTTTATGAGACAATTTTTGTTATTTTTCAAAATTTGCAAATTTGACCTACATTTTTGGATTCCTGAAGTGTATGCAATTCCAGTAATATAAGTTTCATTCAGAGTAATCGCCCTTTATTTTTCGAATTTTCTGCCCATTTTCTGACCCTTATATTTTTTGGAAAGGATAAAACGATATTTCTGAAACCCCTGAAACATAAAGCCATATTGCCAGACAGTTGGATAAAGCAATTTCAACAACGATTCGTAAACCGGAAGTAGTCGAAATAATGTCTGATATTTTGAAAAAAAATCAAAAATGGGGGCTTTGGGAAAAACGTGATTTCTTCGTCCCATATCAACCGATCAAATGGATTAAGGTATCGTTGGTTTACATCGGAATTGGAGTATCGTATGATACCCAATTCATACAGATACGATATACCGGAAGTAAAATATGACACGCTGAAAATCAAGCATTTTCTGATTTTGAGCGTTTTTGGACGCCCTTTTCTCGAAAACTGCTCCAGCGATTTTTCTTCAACTTTCTCTATCGAGAGTCCCTTCGGTAGTGTTTAGCACGGAGCCAGCCAATAAGACCTTCGAATACTTCGAATAGGACAAATAAGGGACTGAAAATCGAAAAAAGTCGAAAAATCGTGAAATTTTCGAAAAAGTTATACTTTTTTTTTATTTTAAAAGATTTTCAAATAATGGATATATATTCAGATAGCTAAACTTATTACGATTCTAATGATGTTTAATATGTATGCAGTTATTGGAATTTAATTTTCAATATTTTGACATTTTTTCATTTTTGACTCTTTTGAACATAAGATTTCTAAGAAGGATTTTATCTGATCGGATAGTGTAGTATATCATTAAAGAACCCTGTTCCCATTCAACTCCAAAACCGGATGTTAAAACTACTCGACAATGATTCGTATACCGGAAGTAGTTCAAAAAACGAAGAAAAATGTAAAAAAGATGAAAAAATAAATTGGAGCTCTTGACATAAGTTCGAATTCTCCGTCAAATATTAGCGGACCAAAACAATTAAAGTGTCGTTCGATAGTTCAATTAATAAATGTAAAAAAGATGAAAAAAAAAATTGGAGCTCTTGCCAAAAGTTCGAATTCTTCGTTACATATTAGTGGACCAAAACAATTAAAGTGTCGTTGGATAGTTTATTAATAGACGATCGTATAACATCTAAATAACACGAATTTGATTCTTAGGAAATAAATTATGGTACGCCGAAAACTAAGTATTTTCCGTTTGGAGCATTCTGAGACGCCTTTTTCTCGAAAACGACGCCTACGATTTTTCTTAAACATTTTTTTACTCAGAGTCCTATCGGTGGCCTAGCGTGTGTATCTAATAATAAAAGCGTTGCAATATTTAATGTTTCCCCTTGTGCGAATATTGCAGTTCGGGCATAAGGCAGGCATATTATATTTATTTGTGGAGTAATGAGTTTCTTGTTATTTTAGGGTTCCGAATTGGGTGATGTCAGATTTATTGTTTCCCTTTGTGCGAAAATTAAAGTTCGGGCATAAGGCAGGCAAATTATATTCATTTGTGGAGTAATGAGTTTCTGGTTATTTTAGGGTTCCGAATTGGGTGATGTAAGATTTAATGTTTCCCTTTGTGCGAATATTGAAGTTCGGGCATAAGGCAGGCATATTATATTTATTTGTGGAATTATGAGTTTCTAGTTATTATTAGGGTTCGGATTGGGTGATGTAAGATTTATTGTTTCCCGCTGTATGAATATAGTAAGTTCGGGCTGAGGCAGACATAGAGCCGTGTTGTATATGTATATATTTAGAGTTACGAGTTTCTAGTTTGTGGCTTCGTTTGGGGTGATATACGTTTTGTTGCTTTCCCCTGTAACTCTTGTTTACAATTTTGTTTAGTTTAAGTTGATCCTTGAGACTTTGTTTGAAAGTTACGAGATTTGACATGGTTATGTAAAGGGACATAGTAGAATGACTTGGCGCAAGAATTTCTATTTTAGTTGGTTAACCATTGGAGAGAAGAGGACCAACCACTCGGGCGCGCGTATCGGTCAAAATGTTTTGTAATTAATGACGCGACCAATCAAATCAGTGTTTAATTGTCGGCGATCAGCGCTGATTGCACGAACGTTTCGCCGCTGGTAAGAGGGTATATAAGCAGTCGAATTCATCACTTGTCTTGGTACCGCGGTCGAGGATTATTATAAGTACGGGAATAGTAACTATTCCATTTATTAGTCGGGAAAAGTAGCTTTTCCTCCATGCTAATAAACTATATTTAAGTTTGACTTTTATTTGTCGATGATTTAAAAAGTACATGTATTTAAACGTCGTGATTAAGTTAGGATTTTTTTGCGCTCATACGTATAGCATTGTTGCGGCTACCCTATTACGTAGGGGTGTAGCGAAGGAGCCACAACGGGGTTTTATATGAAGAGCGAAATACTATATCAGCATTTGGGCGCCATCTTTATTCTCGGACTCCCAGTACATCATTATCAAGCTACACAAATCATATAGACATCAAGTGTCTGGTTAATCAAATATAACATGCATCATCGACGTGACCTTGACATTAAATACGTCCTTGGCATTGAATAAGAGGTTCTAACGGATCACAATTAGTAATATAAGTAAATTATAACAATGTGTGAAACAGCGGAATAGCATTTAGATATTGGCGAAAAAGGGGGAAAATGAATATGCAAATATTTCTACTCGACATCACCCCCGCCCCTCAAAAATGAGTTTCACCGAATTTTACACATAAAATGGGTAACCAACATATATACAAAACACAATATGATGAAACATAATTATCAATACTACCAAAAATAAACCATCTAAATATCAAAGGACATGACAATATTATATCAATACATAAAGTGAAGAGGATGTACACTTTGCATATTATTAGATATAAGTGTATCCAATGATGTGTAATAATAGACGACTAGATCAATTGTATATTCGTGCTAAATGATATTTCCTAGTTTGTTTCTGACAATCTTAATGAAATTAAGTGTTAAACTAAACCAAACGGACAATATATCAATAGTAAATAATACATGTATATACATGTAAAACACATAGTATTCTGAACAAATACTAAAACACTGCTAATTTGACAGAAATGACATAACATTGAATACTTTCTTATCTTGCAACCGCCTATTAAAATTTTACTAAACAAACATATGTTAACTTCAAATTACATGTAAAGGATATTCTGAACCATAAAATAAGAATACTGAATTTCTAAGTTTGCAAGGCTAAACATATTATGAACTTCAAACATACTGACTAGTGTAAGACTATGATCTTAGGTATTTAAGACCATATTGTGTCTTTGGAAAATTATTAAATTCTCTGTCTATAAAATTAAAATCTCACGTACCTAGTAAACGTGAAATATAAGCTATACATAATAAGTCAATGATGTTTTGGTAAAATCATAACCTATGACAAAACTGTCCATCACGTTCTTCCTGTTATTGGACCTATGGTTAGTAGACATAATATGGTATCAGCACCTGCTTTATTTGTGTGAAGTTTAGTAGGTTATTACGCATTTGGAATGGAAATTAACGTCAAGGCTAAACCTTGGACGTGCAGGGATGGGGGTATAAATTTGAGTGTAGATCAAGCCCCATTAGATATTCACCCAGATATTCAAGCAGCCATTATCTGTTGAGAACAAGGGACCTGCGAAGTCACCCAGCTTGGCAATAAAGTTCTTATAGCTGAAATACTGTGGTATTGTTGTTTTACGATCACAAAAAACACAACAAAGAAGAAGTCCTAAAAGTAGCAGTAGTACTACACTAGTATTTATGTCTATTAGATTATTAAAGTTCACAGACCTAGTTGGCTTATGGCCAAGTTTCTTTCTGTTTGTTATCCTTGTCTTAATATATTGTCCACTGAATTGAGTAAAACAGATTATAGGTCCTGTGCACGTAAAAGAACCCATGATATACTTGTCTTCATTAGACCTATTGGTACATTCGTTTGTCTTAGGCAGATATAGTAATAATAATTATAAAAAATACAGCTTAATCTTCATGCATTTTAATTGCATAATAACAGTCCTTGTGGAAGAACATATCTTTTATTACAGATGTTAACCATCTGGGGCCGGTTGCTCAAAACTAAGTTATTTTAATGATCCGTTAAACTAACGGATCGTTATCTTTCATGTGTCATTTGGTAACGATCCGATAAATTTCTGTTGCTGGAAAGTCAATTTCATTATCCGTTAAAGTTAACGGGGCTTCCAGCAACAACCTTTCTCTCCGTTAAAGTTAACGATCCGTTTACTCCATGTTAACGGATCGTTAAAAGTTAACAGAGCTTTGAGCAACCGGCCCCTGGCCTTTATCTTTGATTGGATCAATATATTATTTTCTTATTCTTGCTTGTCTTGTGGACTTTAAAGATCTTATCAGTCAATTTGTCTCCCTATTTGTATGCATTTGAACATAACCGCAACTTAATGTTGATTGATTACCATGGCTTTCTTGAGATTTATATTAGTACAACGTGAACATATTAATTGCCATGATTAATTTCATTTGCCTCTACGATAAACAATTAATCAATAGAGTCAACTGTTTCTTATCAAGTCGATCAAAAGCACTTGAAATGTACAATATGTTGTAGGTCATTATTTGGATTAAAGCGACTAACTGATGTAATTTAGTAGATGATAAAACACCCACAATTAATTAAGAGTGTTAAAGTAGTATTTATCTGGTTCAAGGAATGAATACAGTTTTCTAATTGCCATTGATCAAACGTAATTAAGGGCACAATATTCCAGACTAAATTCAAATATGGATTCTGGTCAAGAATTTATTCAAATCAATGAATTGTATGTACTAAAATTTCTCAATACTTTGGCCCCATGATCCATTCGCTTGATTTGATTCATATGCTATTTTATACGCCCACATTTTCTATCCGTCCACAATTGTTTGTGGACACTCTACAGGTCACAATTCTTATAGGATTTTGACCAAACTTTAAATATAGGTTCATCTCCAACAGATCTCGGCTGCTTTTGATAATTGCTTGTTTCGGATCGAAACTTCATGGATTATGGCCCCTGATTGTCCGAAAAATAACCTTTTTAGCTTGTGGACCATATAGGGGTCACAGTTTTGAACCGGTAAAATGAAACTGGTCATGCATGTTTATAACCCAAAGATTTTGGTTCCTGTCGATATTTGCGGATCGTAACTTCCCGAATTATGGCCCCTGATTGTCCGTGGGGTCACGGTGGCTAAGTGGATAAGGCGCTGGTTCGCTTGCCTGCTGGTCGGGTGTTCGATCCCTGCATTGGCCGAGAAAGTTCATCTCGATTTTCCGACGTGATTTCCCCTTGTCAGTGATGCAGAAGGAGGGCTTAACAAGGACATTTGCCTAGTCGTTCGGATGGGACCAAAAACCGAGGTCCCGTGTACACATTGGAGTGCACGTAAAAGATCCCTTGGCAGTTGGAATTCGATATAATAGTAGGCCGTAGCGCCGCTGCCCGGGCAAAAAATTACCTCATAGCACACTGTATGGCGTATGCCCGTCTTACATTAGCCCAGGTTAGGTGCAAAAGAGTAGGACGTTAAACCCCATTTCATTTCATTTCCTGATTGTCCGAAAAATTGCCTTTTTAGATGTCCACATTTTCATGTGAAATTTCCAATCAATAGAAACAGGAAACACATACCAAATACAGACGATTTGATGGGATCGATTTTGACAAAGTCAAAATGATGCATTTGATATTCAGATACGTTGATGTAAAATAATTAAAGATGGGTTCCAAGGAAAGTATTTATGGGGTCGTTATTAACCAATAAAAGTATCGCAATTTTGGTATATATGGAAAGTAGAGATATCCAATCTTACTAGAAAAATACTGGATTCCCTGAAAAACACTCATGAAGAGTATACAGGACAAAAATGTAAGGATTCCCCTATTCAACAGCCCGACGATTAGGGCTATTCCCACGCGTGACGTCGAAGGCTGCACGAGTACATGGAGCGCTTTGAGTACATGCTGATAAACTCTATAATGAGTTAGACGTACAACAATTTCTGAGATAAAAATCACGGAAAAAAAGACTCGGGCAGTGGATATCCGAGAATTTATTTAAGATTCGATATTTGTAATAGATAGTCAGCGATTACAGACAACATCGTCTTGTGTATGCAATGAATTCTCACCCGCCTCCGCCCGCCGTTGCCATAAGGACGGAGACATGACCTCTTTTGATCGATTTTCAAAACATGACCTCTTTTGATCGATTTTCATAGCAGTGTATACCTGGCAATTACAGTGTTTTGAGAAGGATTTGAAGCAAAATTATGATAAATTAATTAGTTTGAATATGTTTTTAGTCCTAATATATCATCAAATCACTCAGTTTGAACCCGGGAATGCAACTTTAATAGAATACAATATCAAAAAATCATCGTTTTATCCAACGTTTGCAGACCCTATAGAGGTCACAATTTTGAATTGATTTTGATGAAAGTTGAAATGCATGTTTTAACCCACAAGATCTTGGTTCCTTTCGATGTTCGCGCATACTGGGTCAAAACTTCCTGTATTATGGCCCCTGGTTTTACCAAAAAATCGTGTTTTTAGCTTGTGGATACTATAGGGGTCACAATTTTGATCCGACTTTGATGAATCTTGATATGCATGTTTATAACCCAAAGATCTTGATTGCTTTCAATATTCGCACACATTGGATCGAACCTTCATGAATTATGGCCCCCGATAGTACTAAAAATTGCGTTTATATCTTGTGGATGAAAATTGAAATGCATGATTATAACCCAAAGATTTTGTTTCCTTTACTTATTGGATCATAACTTCCAGGATTATGGGACCAAATTGTTCGAAAAATCCATTTTAGGCTGTGGATTCTCTAGAGGTCACAATTTTTTTACGATTTTAAAAACCATTTAGATTTATCATAATGAAGGTTGAAATGGAATTTCGAGAAAATCGAAATGAAACTGCCTGACAAAATAACCTCTCTTTGAATGCAAATTTGTAATTCCATGGTTATCCCGGCTAACAAAAATTTTGTTTTCCGAACGTTTTCAAAACATTATTTTTTCGTTATTTAACGTTCCCTGTGAATGTTTGTGGCACGTGACCCAGGAAAGTTTTGTATTTGTTACGTTGACGTTTTTACAAACGTTACAGAATACGTTTAATTAACATTAATGTTAACGTTTTGAAAACATTAATGTTAACGTTTTGAAAACATTAATGTTAACGTTTTGAAAACATTAGTTATTGTCTTAGTTTTGAATGTTCATCTGACGTAAGCCAGGAAAGTTTTGTTGTCGTAACGTTAACGTTTTTTAAAAACGTTACAGGATACGTTCACTGAACATTAATGTTAACGTTTTTAAAACATCAATTATTCTGTTATTTCACGTTAGTTTTGAATGTTCATCTGACGTAAGCCAGGAAAGTTTTGTTGTCGTAACGTTAACGTTTTTACAAACGTTACAGAATACGTTTACTGAACATTAATGTTAACATTTTGAAAACATTAATGTTAACGTTTTGAAAACACCAATTATTCTGTCATTTCACGTTAGTTTTGAATGTTCATCTGACGTAAGCAAGGAAAGTTTTGTTGTCGTAACGTTAACGTTTTTATACGCCCACATTTTCATGTGGACGTATTATGTCGTCGCCCCTTTCCGTCCGGACGTCCGTCCGTCCGTCTGTCCGGACGTCCGTCCGTCTCTACAGGTCACAATTCTTATCCGATTTTGACGAAACTTGAAATATAGGTTTATCCCCAAAAGATCTCGGCTGCTTTCGATAATGGCATGTATCGGATCAAAACTTCATAGATTATGGCCCCTGATTGTACGAAAAATCACGTTTTTAGCTTGTGGACCCTATAGAGGTCACAATTTTGAACCGATTTTGATGAAACTTAAAATGCCCTGTGTACTGTCGGTTAAATTTTCATCGTCTGAAATCAATTAGCTTCACACGTACTATATGGAATTATGATAAGACTGACTTTGACCAACTACGACGTGACGCTGGAAGTATTCTATGGGACTCCACTATTGACAAAAATTCTATTGATGTTACATGTGCCGCCTTCACAAACGAGTTAATAAATTTGGCAAGAACACATATCCCAAACAAAATAGCAACTATTAGATCAAAAGACAAACTTTGGATGAACAACACTATTCGGAAAATGAGCAAAAAGAAAAACAAAATTCACCGGAAAGCAGTAAAATCAAACTTGGACCTCGACTGGCAAAAATTTAGAAATATAAGGAATGACTATATAAGCTTGATTAGAAAATGCAAAAAAGAATATTATGAAAAATTAGACCAGAAATTAAATGATAATCAGAATTTTGGCAAAAAAGATTGGTGGCATATAGTCAACTCGTTTGTGAAGGGTCAAAGATCAGAAAAGGGAGATATTCCGCCTCTTGTGAATAATGGGGTTCCATATTTTAATCCGAAGGACAAAGCAAATTGTTTAAACGAATACTTTATTAACCAGTCACAGCTTGACTACACAAATGCACAACTTCCTGACCTCGAACAAAACCCCTTTTCACTTTGTCACCTAAAATTAACACCTAAAGAGGTTGAAGACATGATTTCAATTATTGATACTTCAAAAGCTACAGGCCCAGATAACATCAGTGGAAAATTCCTTAAATCCATTTCTTTCGAAATTAGTAAACCTTTGTGTAACATTTTTAATCTGTCACTTGAGCTAAAAACCGTTCCTAATATTTGGAAATCAGCCAACGTAACGGCAATTCATAAAAAAGGCGACCCATCATTATGCGGAAATTACAGACCAGTGTCCTTATTGAGCATTATAATCAAAATTTTCGAAAAATGCATCTACAAACATGTATTTAACTTCTTTAAGGCTCACAATATTATTACTAATTTTCAAAGCGGTTTTTTGCAAGGAGACTCAACTACTTACCAACTAATAGATCTTTCGCACTTCTTCTGCCAAGCCATCGACCAGGGTCAATATACTAGAACGGTGTTCTGTGACATCAGTAAAGCTTTTGACAGAGTTTGGCATGCTGCACTCTGTCATAAGCTTGGGGCCGTTGGGATTAGAGGAGACTTGTTGGAATGGTTCAAGGACTATTTGTCTAACAGACAACAGAATGTTATTGTTAACGGAACCTCCTCTGAACCATTAACGGTCCCGGCTGGTGTTCCACAGGGCTCCGTTCTCGGTCCGTTACTTTTCATTATATACATCAATGATATAGTAAATAGTATAAAATCAAATATTAGATTATTTGCCGATGACACTAGTTTATATGTAAAAATAACTGACCCAGCTGAGTGTGCGGGAGTCTTAAATGATGACCTAGAGAAAATAAACTTTTGGGCTAAGACGTGGCTTGTATCTTTTAACCCGCTGAAAACTGAAACACTAGCACTAGCAAATAAAAAGAATTTATTTCTTCCTACACTAAATCTAGACAATGTTCCAATCAAAGAAGTTTCTGAGCACAATCACCTGGGGCTGACTTTCCAAACAAACTGTAAGTGGGATACTCATATAAATAAGATTTTGGCCAAAACAAGTAAACTTGTAAATTGTCTTCGCTCCTTAAAATATAGATTAAGTCGTAGATCTCTCCAAACCATGTATACCTCATATATTCTTCCTCATTTCGACTACTGTGACGTTATTTGGGATGGGAGTACCGCCGAACTAACACATAAACTAGAACTTTTACAACTAGATGCACTCAGAACTATATGCGGTGCTGTGAAAGGTACAAGTCACCAAGTGTTATATAAGGAAACCGGGTTTATTACACTGCAGGAGAGAAGAAGGCGACATAAACTAATTTTATTTTACAAAATCATAAACCATATCACTCCCGAATACTTATTTCAACTGATACCACCCAATATCAATTCCTATCGCCTACGAAACCAAAGTAACATCCCGACATACCTCTGCAGAACTTCTTTATTTTCTTCTTCTTTTATACCATCTACAATTCGAGAATGGAATCTACTCGACCTTTCTACTAGAAACTTACCTACTCTATCTTCTTTTAAATCTAAACTAGGCTGCCTTGATCGAATTATACCTTCATCATATTACTCTGGCAACAGGAAAAATCAAATTCAACACTCTCGCCTTCGACTCTCTTGCAGCGATTTAAACGGACATCGTTTTCTCAGGCATATTTCTGACAGCCCTATATGCGATTGTGGTCACCCCTTTGAAGATTCCGAACATTTTCTTTTAATCTGTCCCTTGCGTTCAGATGCACGATCTGCGACTATATCAAAACTTCCAAAACTTTTTCAAAATTCTTATAATTTATTATTCGGAACTGAAAACAAAAACACTTCTGAAGAAATTTTTTCTTCAGTACATAATTTCCTCGAGATCTCCAAACGCTTTTAAAAATATCCTTATGAAACTGTTTGAAATATAGTCATTTTGATTGTGGTTTGTACATATCGTGTATATAGTGTATATAGCCATCTTATAATTTACTTGTTCCTCTCTACTTTAGTTTTCCTTACTTTACTTTTCAATATATATTTATGTTTGTACTTTTATGGAGAGGGGGTCTATAGGCTTCTGCCTGTTCTCCAATCCAGCTTCTGTGAATAAATATTGATTAAAAAAAAAAAAATTTTGATGAAACTTGACATGCATGTTTGTAACCCAAAGATCTTGGTTCCTTTCGATATTTGCGGCTATCGGAATGTAATTTCCTGAATTATGGCCCCTGATTGTCCGAAAAATCACCCTTTTTAGCTTGTGGTCCCTCTGGAGGTCACAATTATTATTCGATTTAAAAAACCGTTTGATTATATCACCGTTACACCCTAAGGAAGGGGTTGAGTTCGAATTTCGGGAAATTCGGACGAAAATTGCCATACAAAATGGCCGCCGTTTGTACGCGAATACTGTTAAAAAATGGTATATCAAGGTTGTGGACCCTGTGGAGGTCACAATTTTGATTCGATTTTGATGAAACTTGAAATTCATGGTTATAACCCAAAGATCTTGCTTCCTTTCGATATTTGCGCATATCGGATCGTAACTTCCTGAATTATTGCCCCTGATTATACGCAAAATCGCCTTTTTTTTTTTAGCTTGGAGGTCACAATTATTATTCGATTTAAAAAACCGTTTGATTATATCACCGTTGCACCCTAAGGAAGGTTGAGTTCGAATTTCGGGAGAATCGGACGAAAATTGCCATACAAAATGGCCGCCGTTTGTACGTAAATACTGTTAAAAAATGGTATATCAAGGTTGTGGACCCTGTGGAGGTCACAATTTTGATTCGATTTTGATGAAACTTGAAATTCATGGTTATAACCCCAAGATCTTGCTTCCTTTCGATATTTGCGCATATCGGATCATAACTTCCTGAATTATGGCCCCTGATTATACGCAAAATCGCCTTTTTTTTAGCTTGGAGGTCACAATTATTATCCGATTTAAAAAAAACGTTTGATTATATTACTGTTACACCGTAAGGAAGGTTTTTTTTTTATTTATAAACATATTTTATTCACTATAAATGAATGGGAAATTGGGGAACAGGCAAAATGCCTATGTCAGACCCCTATCCCTATTTACAATGATAAATTATATACTAATAATAAAAAGCAGTATATACAATATATACAACCCTTACTTAGTTGAATACACCTAAAGTATTATAGTATGTAATAGTAGTAATGTTAATAACAACAACAATAATGATATAAAATAGTTTAGTTAAATAATAATATAAAATAGTTTAGTTAAATAATAATTTAAAATCGTTTAGTTAAATTGAAATATGATTGAACTGTTGTAAAGATAAGGTTATTGATTTCGCTGGTGGAGTCATGCAGAGTAGAGTTTTGCTGTTCTTATACTCATCAGGTAATGTAGAAATGGTTAGTTGTCGGAAAGTATTGAAATTTGGACAGTGTAAAAGAGAAATCATTCATTTTTCTGAAATTGTACGAAGATTTTCGAGAGGGTGGAAAAAGTGTAGAAAGATAATTTGGTGTAGTATTGTTGAAAATTTTATATACAAGAATAAGTTTATGTCTATGTCGACGTTCTTTTAAAGGAATGAAACCGGTCTCCTTGTAAAGAGAATCGTGGCTCGTACCTTTAACCGCGTAGTGCGTCAAGTTGCAAGTGCTCAAGTTGATTTGTTAGTAGTTCCGAACACCCATCCCAAACGATGTCCGCGTAGTCGAAGTGAGGCAATATGTAAGCGTTATAGATAGACAGTAAGGATCTACGTTTCAAGCGATATTTCAAAGACCTCAAGCAGTTTACTAGTTTTGATACTTTTTTGCATAAATTCCCTATGTGGACATCCCACTTGCCGTTATTTTGGAACGTAAGGCCTAAATGTTTGTGGAAAGAGACTTCATTTATTTTTACAGAATTGGAAACTAGTGGTGGTTTAATAATTTTTGTTCTAGTGCTGATAGTCAAAGTTTCAGTTTTAAGGGGATTAAAGGTAACCAGCCAGGTTTTAGCCCAGTCATTAATAGTTTCGAGATCAGAATTAAGAGTATTGGCGCTTGCAATCGGGTCATCGATTTTGAGAAAAAGCGAGGTATCATCGGCAAATAATCTGACATTTGATTTAATGTTCTCAACAATATCGTTTATGTAAATGAGAAAGAGCAAAGGACCGAGTACAGAGCCTTGGGGGACACCAGCAGGGATTACTTTGGTTTCAGAGGCAACCCCATTTAGTACAACTTTCTGCTGTCTATTTGAAAGATAATTTCCAAACCAATCTAGCAAGTCTCCCCTGATTCCAACGCCATCCAACTTCCAACATAGTCCAGCGTGCCAGACACGGTCAAAGGCCTTGCTAATGTCACAGAAGACAATTCTGGTGTGTAAACTGAGGAAGGTTGAGTTCGAATTTCGGGAAAATCAGACCAAAATTGCCATACAAAATGGCCGCCGTTTGTACGCGAATACTGTTAAAAAATGGTATATCAAGGTTGTGGATCCTGTAAAAGTCACAATTTTAATTCAATTTTGATGAAACTTGAAATTCATGGTTATAACCCAAAGATCTTGGTTCTTTTCGATATTTGCGCATATCGGATCGTAACTTCCTGAATTATGGCCCCTGGTTATACGCAAAATCCCCCTTTCTTTAGCTTGTGGTCCCTCTGGAGGTCACAATTATTATCCAATTTAAAAAAAAACGTTTGATTATATCACCGTTACACTGTAAGGAAGGTTGAGTTTGAATTTCGGGAAAATCGGACCAAAATTGACAGACAAAATGGCCGCCGTTTGTACGCGAATACTGTTAAAAAAATGATATATTATGGTTGTGGACCCTGTATAGGTCACAATTTTAATTCGATTTTGATGAGGAAGGTTGAGTTCTAATTTCGTGAAAATCGTACCAAAATTGCCGGACGAAATGGTCGCCGTTTGTACGCGAATAGTGTAAAAATATGGTATATCATGGTTGTGGACTCTCTACAGGTCACAATTCTTATCCGATTTTGATGAAAAGTCACATTTCTGGGTTGTGTACCGTCACACCATAATCATTGTCGGTTTCGAATTTCATTATTATCAGACTGGAACTGACCAACTAAATGGCTGCTCCCAATACAGTATGAAATACAGGACTTAAAGATGTAGGAAAAATCACTTTCGGTATTGCTTGTTCTCTGTCCATCTCACGAAAATGTGGGCGTATCCTGCCTGGCAGTGCCAGCCTATCTTTACAAACGTTACAGGATACGTTTACTGAACATTAATGTTAACGTTTTGAAAACATTAATGTTAACGTCTTGAAAACATCAATTATTCTGTTATTTCACGTTAGTTTTGAATGTTCATCTGACGTAAGCCACGAAAGTTTTGTTGAAAGGATATGTTTACTGAACATTAATGTTAACGTTTTGAGAACATTAATGTTAACGTTTTGAAAACATCAATTATTCTGTTATTTCACGTTAGTTTTGAATGTTCATCTGACGTAAGCCATGAAAGTTTTGCTGTCGTAACGTTAACGTTTTTACAAACGTTACAGGATACGTTTACTGAACATTATTAATGTTAACGTTTTGAGAACATTAATGTTAACGTTTTGAAAACATCAATTATTCTGTTATTTCACGTTAGTTTTGAATGTTCATCTGACGTAAGCCATGAAAGTTTTGTTGTCGTAACGTTAACGTTTTTATACGCCCACATTTTCATGTGGACGTATATTGTCGTCGCCCCTGTTCGTCCGTCCGTCCGTCCGGACGTCCGTCCGTCCGTCCACAATTGTTTGTGAACAGTCTACAGGTCACAATTTTTATCCGATTTCAATGAAACTTAAAACATAGGTTTATCACCCTAAGATCTCGGTTCCTTTCGATATTGGCATGTATCGGACTGTAACTTCATGGGTTATGGCCCCTGATTGTACGAAAAATCACGTTTTTTAGCTTGTGAACAGTGTAGAGGTCACAATTTTGAACCGATTTGGATGAAACTTAAAATGCATGTTTATAACCCAAAGATCTTGGTTCCTTTCGATATTTGCGCCAATCGGATCATAACTTCCTGAATTATGGCCCCTGATTGTCCGAAAAATCGCCCTTTTTAGCTTGTGGTCCCTCTGGAGGTCAAAATTGTTATCCGATTTAAAAAACCTTTTGATTATATCACCGTTCCATGGTTTTGAAGGTTGAGTTCGAATTTCGTGAAAATCGGACCAAAATTGACGGACAAAATGGCCGCCATTTGTACGCGAATTATGTTATATCAAGGTTGTGAACAGTGTAGAGGACACGATTTTGAACCGATTTGGATGAAACTTGAAATGCATGTTTATAACCCAAAGATCTTGGTTCCTTTCGATATTTGCGCCAATCGGATCGTAACTTCCTGAATTATGGCCCCTGATTGTCCGAAAAGTCGCCCTTTTTAGCTTGTGGTCCCTCTGGAGGTCAAAATTGTTATCCGATTTAAAAAACCGTTTGATTATATTACCGTTACATGGTTATGAAGGTCGAGTTCGAATTTCGTGAAAATCGGACCAAAATTGACGGACAAAATGGCCGCCATTTGTACGCGAATAGTGTGAAAATATGTTATATCAAGGTTGTGAACAGTGTAGAGGACACAATTTGGTAATGAAGAGAGAGTTTGAATTTCGTGAAAATCGGACTAGAATTGACGGACAAAATGGCCGCCGTTTGTACACGAATAGTGTGAAAATATGTTATATCAAGGTTGTGGACCCTATAGAGGTTACAATTTTGAATCGATTTTGATGGAACTTGACAGGTATGTTTATAACCCAAAGATCTTGGTTCCTTTCGATATTTGCGCCCATCGGGTCATTACTTCCTGAATTATGTCCCCTGATTGTACGAAAAATCTGATTTAAAAAAAAACGTTTGATTATAAAAACCAAACAAATTCTAATGATTTTCTGATAATTCCTTAATATGCGACAACTCTTGTTGACTGCCCGGTCGATTTGGCTGCTGTGTGGGCGTATGTTTCGTTGCCTGGCAACCTATTTTTACAAACGTTACAGGATACGTTTACTGAACATTGTAACATGCTTAGGGGTGAATCTTGCGTTTTGATTGGTCGATTAGACACTGTCGATTGGACAATAACACCCCTCTGTTTTAGCAAGGCGAATAACTGCGTATAAATATTACAGTGTACTTTTTTTTCATTTTGTCCTCAGTCATCTTCCTCAACTCAAATTTTCATTGGCAAATATCTTCATGAAATTCTGCTCAAATGACCATCACACTATTTTCAAACCTCATCTTTTATACAAACACATCTCTGAAATACATAAAACAGAAGAAAATCAGTCATGAAATAATGAAAACCGTTTTTAGGCAACATAAATTATTCATAACTAAGCAGTGTGGACAATTTTGTTTTTTGCACTCCGCAGTGTTTACTTTAAAGTGGAAATTTTAAATCAAAGTTTGCTCAAATTCTGAATAACATGATCCGCCTGACAATGAGTCATTAGTCAAAAGAAAGTGTTTGGAAATATAGTAACTAGGGAAGCTGAAATAACAGCTGAGAATGGGCCTAGAATAACGGGGAAATTATGCCAAAATTGACAATGATTGACAACACGTCAGAACGATATACATAGCAACCACGTGAATCCTAGGCATTGCATAGTTTTATAGGGTATTTTGAGGGATGTATGTAAGAACTGCTCTACTCCGAACAAGAACCAGCAATAAAATTGTGTTGACAGTCTGCAAATAAAATAATAAAGGCTAAAAACTCACCCAGGTTATCACAAACTGCGAAAACGAAGCCATCATTGTTGCCAAGAAATTGAAGAAGAGTTACCTCTGTGTAGTCTCGGTTAACAGGCCGTAACTAATTCGTTCACGGCTGGCACTGTCGGTCAAAAAGACCACACTAAGGCTAATTTACTTATCTTTTAAAGTCTTCAAACGTTAAAAATATTTTATTGAAATATTCGAAAAACATTTTCTTCCATAATTTATTTACCAGAGACCAAGGACCCAAGCATTTTAAACTTGAATTTATCTTCGCTTGGATTCCACCACTAATTCGGCACACCTCGGTAAAACAGCAGTCCGTTATCAAGTTACGTCACAACGTTGTCTGACGTCAAAATTGATTTTTTTGATTTTTACGTCATTCAAACCGACTTGCTGTTTTGTGAATTTTGAAGTTTACACAATAAAATAAGTTCTTTTAAAATCCTGAAAAAGAACATGTTACAATGTCGATAAACACCTCCTGTTTCGCATATAGAGGGGTGTTATTGTCCAATAGACATGTCCTAAGATTTTACATTAGAACCCGCGACGCTAACGCGAGTAGTAGAGAGGGCAGACTGGAGCAATTTTGGAATTCCACACATTCCAAAGGTCTGACGTCACACATTCCAAAGGTCTGACGTCACACATTCCAAAGGTCTGACGTCAGAGCATTCCACAGGTGTTCTATTTATAGTTTGAATATGGTTATTGTTGACTGAACAATGAGGTTATGAATAATAAAAAAGGTATGCAGGTGTTGTATTCTTTGATCGTGTTTGCCTTTTGTAACGAGGGTATGGGGTCCACGAATTGTTTATTGGAGGGTAGGGGGGAGATATTTCGCTTTATAGGCAGGTGTGTCGAGGTTACATTGAGTTCACACGTAGAGAGGGCACTCTACTGCAATTTTGGAATTCCACACATTCCAAAGGTCTGACGTCAGAGCATTCCACAGGTGTTCTATTTATAGTTTGAATATGGTTATTGTTGACTGAACAATGAGGTTATGAATAATAAAAAAGGTATGCAGGTGTTGTATTCTTTGATCGTGTTTGACTTTTGTAACGAGGGTATGGGGTCTACGAATTGTTTATTGGAGGGTGGGGGGATATTTCGCTTTATAGTCCGGTATGTAGGGTTCACGTAGATACACAGTTAAGGGATAATGACCTCCACTATTAAGGTTGACAGGTGCCGGTGTTGCAATTGTTTATCCGTGGATGTTTATACCCACACCCCAAGCTCCATCTCCCCCCCCCCCCTCCACCCAACCAACCCTCCACCCAGCCAACCCCCAAATCCCATTTCAACTGTCTACACTCTTCAATTAGTGTCGATACTAAGAAACCAAGAATAGCCTTTTTTATAATATTTTTATTTATTCATAATGTTATATATATATATATTTATGGCCAATTAATGTGACGGCATATTCCAGTCTGCCAACTCCCTATAAGTGTCGAGAACAGTGATTATTTGTTTGAACGCATGATTCGTTTCTTCAACCATTCCCAAGCGTGCCAGCATGTAATCAGCAAAAGCTAACAATCTACAGAAAAGAACAAATCAGATAGGTATCGGTAAAATAAAACAATATTGATATTAAAAGAATTGCATTGTCTACCTCCGAAACCCACCCCCTTCTCTATACCAAAATCCAAGTACACACACTACTGCATTTTTGGCATTTCACAGGCGTTCTATTTATAGCTTGAATATGGCTATTGTTGACTGAACAATGAGGTTATGAATAATAAAAAAAGGTATTGTTATAGTGTGCCGGTGTTTAGCCTTTGATCTCGTTTGACTTTTGTAACAAGGATTTGGGGTCCACGAATTGTTTATTGGTATGGGTTGGGTGGGGGATATTCCCCTTTATAGACAGGTGTACAGGGTTCGCGTAGAGTTGATGTCACGTGTAGTCTGAGTTATACTAAGCCTATAGATTTAATCTGCATATTTGGTTTAGTTAAATTTATCCCTTCAAGGCTACGAAAGAATTAAAGCTTGTATTCATGTTTTATAGTTGTATATAAGAATATTGACTTTGAAAATTGTAAATGATTGCCCCCCCCCCCCCAAAAAAAAAGTTATTTTACCTGTCTATCCGTAGGTCGGCTACCTATAGAATGTGTCTTCAATTGACCGAAACGGGTTAGCTACCGGCTTAGCTTGTCTTGATATGGAGTCTAATATGAACACTGAGTAATTCCCAATTCGTCACCTGTCTTACCTACCTTCGAATCTCGTGGCGGCCCGCGCAATCTAACTAAACGCACACCACATTTGGATGAGGAAAAAAAAAGTTGAACACATTTTAAATTGAAAATTTAAGGAATCGTATCTGACGATGGTATCAAAAAAAAAGCTTTTAAATTGCAATGATATAATTCTATACACGTGAAACTTGTTTTAATGTCCAAGGTTTGACTATATCTAATCGATGATTTACAAGTTCACAATTCAATTAACTAATAGAAGACGCATTGATGTAATGTTTTATTTTTGACTGGTTGCAACGATGGGGTTATAATTACTAGAATGACGAATAGCAATAACACATTAAACCATTTTTTGCATGGATAATACAAGATAGAAATGTTTTCTGGTAATATCAATTTGTCTCAATATATTATGTATAGAAAAAAAGAAATCAGATTAAAGCTAAAGGCATTTACTCAACACGCGTTAAATATAAATATACTAAACTGTTATCGATATATATATGGAGAAAAGGAGAGATGAAATTATAATGTCATGCATATTCAATTTGTGGAATAAAATAAGTCGTAACATTATATTACGGAACTTCCAATTTAAATATATACATAGAATTATATATTTTAATGATTTTTTTATTCAAAAACAAAATAAAAGAATCTTAACGGTTTGGTATTTTAGTCTACATAATACAAGGACTATTGTCGTCTCTAAAAAACTAAACCTAACTCTTAACAATCTTTGCTTACTAATTGAAAAGAACATAAGAATAAGTTATTGTTTCAGAAGTTTAAAAGTATCGTTTACTGAGGTCTCTAGCATCAATATACAAAGCTTTTATATCACCGTTATTCGTCTGTGTAAACGTAAACCGAAATAGATATGCTAAAAACGAAGGTACTGTACCGGAAAATGTCCTTTCGTGAGGTCCTTAGAACAACCACTGGATTATTATCTATTGTAAAATGAAACACGGTTCACTTTGAATGAATTTAGACGATATTGTCTATTCTAGATTCTACTAAATTCCAGGGATATACATTCTTACCAAACGCAGAATTCAAAGCTGCATAGAAATATTCCTGCAAATACTGCATGTATAGTCCCACCCAAACACCTCCCAGCCGTGTGTAATAAGTGAAAAGCATAGTTTACCCGATCAGATAAAATCGTTGCTTACTATTTTAAAAAAAAATGTTTAAAACCCAATTAACTAAGGATGATATTTTATTACCACCCCAAAATATTTACATCAGAAAATATAATCCAGTCTAAACCGCGTTACAATAAAAGTATCATGACGCACCTGTTCCCTGTGGTCAATAGATATATACCGCACGGTATTTCATTTGTTAAACTGTTTTGTCGATGATAGGTTTCTAACTATAAATAAATGACCGAATAGTTTTCATTTCAAAACTATAACCAATGTAAAATACTAGTTGCATCAATTACTTTCTCTGTTCGCATGACATCGTCAAAAACATCACACGTAGCAAGATATTGCATTAAAAGTGGCAATAACTATCAAATTTACATACATATACGATTAGTACAATTATAAAAATATTGTACTGCTAATTGAATTATGAAGTGTACATATTATAATTGTGTTTTGTAGTATGTTTTTTTTTTAAAATTGAGGCAAATTAGTATCATTAGTATATGAAGTGTACATATTATAATTGTATTTTGTAGTATGCTTTTTTTTTAACATAGAGGCAAATTAGTATCAGATTTGGACTTGTTTATGAATCTTTACCCTTTTAACAATGCATACATGTTTCATTCACGACTGGAGTGCCCATATTTCTTCGATCTGGAGGAAGATTTGAAATTGAGGGGCTATTTGTAGTAATTTTATACCATTGAGAACCTAGCAATATGAACGTTTGAGTGGTGACGTTTGCAAATAATTAAATGGTTTTAATTCTTTTATGTGTTTGATTGTCGAAATCGCTTACTTGTTTGGTCATTTATCATTTAAAGGAAAGGATTTTTTATTTATTTTCTATTTTTGGGGATATTTTACACGTACGCACGCACGCTCTCTCACACACACACACACAAACACACATCCACCTCTCTCTCTAACTCATTAAACTCTCTCACATACACACGCACGCACTCTCTCTCTCTCTCTCTCTCTCACACATACATACACACCCACACACAAACTCACAACCCCTCTCTCGAACTCATTAAACTCTCTCTCGCTCTCTCACTCTCTCTCTCTCTCACATACACATGCACACACTCTCACTCATTAAACTCTCTCACACACACACACACGCACTGTCCCTCTCCATCTCTCACTCATTAAACCCTCTCGCTATCACTCTCTTCTTACAAATAATATCTTTTCGTGCTGTTTATTTAAAAATGTATATATATTTCCTCAGATCCTTTTGCTAAATATGAATACCAATCTTACTTCCCCTTTTTTCACTCAAAAATGGTGACCATCTACACAGCCACGTCTCTCGCACGTCATCACGGGCTTTGTTAACCTCCACGCGTATAATATCTTTGCATGTTGTTTATTACAAATTTTATGCATATATTATTTCCACACCCACGGTCATTTATTTTTAAAAAATATGTATACCAACCCGACTCTTTTTTCCCACTCACAAATCGGTGATTAGAACGTTCAGTTACGCATGTCAACGGTTGTTTGTCTTTATGTATTAAAACAATATCTATTTTAACTTTTTTTTTTCGGTCAGAAAAACAGAACTTATTTTATTCTTGAAATACCCCAAGTATATGATATAACCGTGTGTGAAACTACCATATCGTTAAGTTTCATGTAATATTCATTTTGGGTGGTAATATCCCCGTGAATAATATTATCTAAAATACTAAATCATTCAATTTACCGTATATTACCCAAACCTATAAGAAATAATTTCTTAATTGTCATCCTTGTTTATACGTGAAAAGTGTTCATTTTATTGTATGCAATACTTGGTCATTTTTGAGGTGGGGGGGTGGGGGTAGTAGTAGTTTTATCAATAACTTTCTCAAATTACATCAACCGTACACCAAACATCAAAATATTACAGACCTACACAGAATTGCGATTAGCTTATCAAGCAGGGGAAATTTGTTGCAATAAAAATACCTATATTCGGCCATTGATTTACTAAAACATTGATGCGTCCACAATAACAGAACGTTAACAGTAACTTCTGTAGATATGGAAAATAAAAACGATATCGATTACATAGAAATACCAAAATTATATTCCAAAAATGGCAGATGTAGACATTAAACATACATTATGCAAGTCAAGGTCTAAATCTATCTATTACAGGACTTTCTTTAGGACTGAAATGTTGTCTTAATTATTAATTAGACATGAATTACTAGTCCAAAGGCCATAATCAACCCGCGATTGCATCGGATTTCTACGATATTAAATAGATTAGAGCGGTTCGACCATATTTTAATTTAATTTAATAATGGTTTTTGCAATTATTGCACACGTCTTGTCAAACCATCACGGTTAATATCTTCACCCCGTAATGCAGTAATAATTTTAAATTATTCATTTTACATTATATATTTTCAAACTGTTATTGCAAGAACGACCAGCTCTTTATCTAAATGTTACATGATGTATCTTTAAGTTAAAGGTTCAAACGTGAATTTATAGATAAAAAGTTGCATGTTCTTTGTGTGAAATTTTACAATTTTATAATAACGTACCGGAAATATACATAACGGGGATAAAGCATGACGTTTCCCCGGTATAATAACCCCGTAAGCGAACAAACAACACTTCAAAATGCATATATAACGTACATTAAAACATCTTACCATTCGACACATAGCTACGATGAGCATTTATTAAAAACACACATAATATTACATATGTGACTGGTCAAAAATATTACTATATGATATATATGTCAAGATGCAAAAGTTTTTTTTTCAAACTGAAATAATAAAATATTGACGGTGCAACTCTGTAAGATGCATATAAGTATATATCGCTCTTTTTATTTCGAACAGAATATAAAAACATCCCATTGGAAAGATTAAACATTAATGACATAGATATATATCATCAGTTAATTATACCAAAAATATGCATAATGATTTATGTAGTTATTTTCGAATGATATGTACTGGTAAAGTAAGGTTGGTTAAATAAACTCTTTCAGTATTTAATCAATTGTAACAATGATTTGTCAAGTCGTTTGAGTTTTAAATATGTTTCGTACTAGATAGAGTAACGGAATATATATTTATGTACAAACAAAAAGTTTCTTTGAACTATATTTCGGTAATTGCACGTTTAGTAAAAACCATTTAGATCGCCACTATAAAACGGAATTCAGCTGTGTTGCGTTATGGGGAAATGGAAGTACATGTATAAGGTATAACTGGGAAAGATTTGCGAATGAATGTCGGTGAAGGAGGGGGGGGGGGGTTCCAAGTGATGTTCATATAAGTTGTGAATAAAAGAGATAACTTATTCACGACCATATAACTCTTATTGCCTGAATCATCTCTATGTGAGTAAATAATCGACTAATTATGTGTTAAAGTAAATATAGCCTCATACAACAGAATGACCATATGTCCAGACGGGGAAAAATGCCTCTTCAGACTAAAGTAATAGAATATCTGCAGTCTTGTAGCCCTGTTAAGCTTATCCACAAGAAAGTAACTCCATCTCGACAAATAACGACACCCCCGCCAAACACACACCAATCCTAATACTCACAATCTCAAACAAGCCCATACAGTTTGAAAGGTATATTATTTGGGTGCTGACGCTATCAAATGGGAGTACTAAAAACGCTGAGGTATGTCGAATGTACAAGCATCTGTTGCCTACAAAATGAAGACTTGTCCTCTGAACTTAAAAAAGTGAAGAATTAATTTATAAAATTAAAAATTAATTCACAAAATGGAGAAAAAATTTACAAAATTGAAAACAAATTTACAAAAATAAAAATTATTCTTCAAATTTAATTTCTTTCTCTTTTTTTTTTGTTTTACAAAATTAATTATTATTCTTCTATATAATCAAAAATAATTTCGCAAAAATCAAAAATTATTTTTCAAAATCAAAAATTATTTTTCAAAATCAAAAATTATTTTTCAAAATCAAAAATTATTTTCCAAAATTAAAAACTATTTTCCAAAATTAAAAACTATTATCCAAAATTAAAAACTATTTTCCAAAATTAAAAGGAATTTACGATGAATGATTCTTAGTTCACGAGGCACAAAAATAAATGGAAGCACGCATTGAAGAAACGCTGTGGTCTTCCAGTTTGAGCTGGGGTTTCAATTAAAGTGCTTGCAATTTATTCTGACAACGCCCACAATTATTTCTATACTACCCTGGTAATGCAACCTTTTGTTCGTCAAGTGATGACGGCTATATGATAAACATTGTGGAGAATATGTTTTTCGGGGTCGGTGCCTCTAAAATATGGAATAAGCGTCTAGATACCCACTTAGTCTTTGTTACGTCATTAGTAACAGAAAACAGACGGGGTGGCCAAGAAAACAAACACAATATATACATTCAAACGACGTCTTTATTATACACATTGCAGTCTCAGAAATATAAATCGAAAATCTTATGTCGAATATATATATATATACATAAAAACAATGCATTATGCACATGGGTATGACAAATTGTGTTTTGTTTCGCATTCGTTTTAGGTATGCCACCACAGAATTTCGTTGGATTTTGTAATGGGGTTCCATTAGCTTTCAAAGACTTGTTGTCGCAGTATCTCCATTTTAAGCTTATGTTCATCCACAATAGCATTAATCTTAGCATTTAACAATGCCAATCTTAGATCATGGACAGCTGTCCTATTATTTACATCGAATGGTTCGGACACGATGTCGAGTGGTTGCTGACTGATTACATTCGGATCTACATTACTGACGTCGCGACCGTAGTTGTATTCAGTAATACCTGAAAAAAGAAAATACCCAAATCGTTTAACAAGGACATGCCAATACTTAAATAATGTGAATAACTTATGTTGTTGCAATGTATCCTTAACTTTCAAGCACAAAACAACGTATCTACCGTTGTATCTAATATGTCGTTTTAACATGGTATAGTGTTTTAAGCGGGTTTTAAGTACTTACCAGAATGAGCCTCATTTTCTACGCATTCACCCGGCCTTTTCTTTGACGTTCTTGTTAGCTTTATTTCGTTTCTTTTAAGATGACGCCAATAATTCTTTAATTGAGTCGAACTTCTAACGGCGAAATTTGGCTGTGTGCAGAATCGTCTTTCTATTTCTTTCCAAGCTTGTTCTTTGAGTGAAACCGACTCAACATCCCTTCGCTTATTATCAAGTATATTTAGGAATTCTTTTACAGCGTTCAATAGAAATTGTTTCTCGAAATCTGTCATTGAAGGGGAGCGGCTCCTTGGGGTATCCATCACGTACAAATTATATCTGTTGTACTGAGAAAACTTGCCACAACTCTACTTTATAAATAATCACAATAATACAATAATAGTAGGATTGCAACAGAAATTGACCAGAAGGTAGTACAAACGATAGTTGTGTACAATATACACACTCAATATCTTTCAATGTGTCTTTTCCGACAACGAGGCCATTTCTTCCACCCGTCGATTGTTTCTCCAGGACAAAAAAACGAATGTATTGACGCTGCTAAGAAAGCCGACTTCAGCTTTATTGATAGTATGGTTAACGTCTATTTATTCCTGACAGAGTGGAATTGCAAAAAAAAGATAAAATCAAACAATGGGATATAGACAACACCTCAGCCGAAACACATGATTTCGAAACTTATTTGTTGAAACACTGAATTAACACTAAATCTGTCCATGATCTAAGATTGGCATTGTTAAATGCTAAGATTAATGCTATTGTGGATGAACATAAGCTTAAAATGGAGATACTGCGACAACAAGTCTTTGAAAGCTAATGGAACCCCATTACAAAATCCAACGAAATTCTGTGGTGGCATACCTAAAACGAATGCGAAACAAAACACAATTTGTCATACCCATGTGCATAATGCATTGTTTTTATGTATATATATATATATTCGACATAAGATTTTCGATTTATATTTCTGAGACTGCAATGTGTATAATAAAGACGTCGTTTGAATGTATATATTGTGTTTGTTTTCTTGGCCACCCCGTCTGTTTACTGTTACTAATGACGTAACAAAGACTAAGTGGGTATCTAGACGCTTATTCCATATTTTAGAGGCACCGACCCCGAAAAACATATTCTCCACAATGTTTATCATATAGCCGTCATCACTTGACGAACAAAAGGTTGCATTACCAGGGTAGTATAGAAATAATTGTGGGCGTTGTCAGAATAAATTGCAAGCACTTTAATTGAAACCCCAGCTCAAACTGGAAGACCACAGCGTTTCTTCAATGCGTGCTTCCATTTATTTTTGTGCCTCGTGAACTAAGAATCATTCATCGTAAATTCCTTTTAATTTTGGAAAATAGTTTTTAATTTTGGATAATAGTTTTTAATTTTGGAAAATAGTTTTTAATTTTGGAAAATAATTTTTGATTTTGAAAAATAATTTTTGATTTTGAAAAATAATTTTTGATTTTGAAAAATAATTTTTGATTTTTACGAAATTATTTTTGATTATATAGAAGAATAATAATTAATTTTGTAAAACAAAAAAAAAAGAGAAAGAAATTAAATTTGAAGAATAATTTTTATTTTTGTAAATTTGTTTTCAATTTTGTAAATTTTTTCTCCATTTTGTGAATTAATTTTTAATTTTATAAATTAATTCTTCACTTTTTTAAGTTCAGAGGACAAGTCTTCATTTTGTAGGCAACAGATGCTTGTACATTCGACATACCTCAGCGTTTTTAGTACTCCCATTTGATAGCGTCAGCACCCAAATAATATACCTTTCAAACTGTATGGGCTTGTTTGAGATTGTGAGTATTAGGATTGGTGTGTGTTTGGCGGGGGTGTCGTTATTTGTCGAGATGGAGTTACTTTCTTGTGGATAAGCTTAACAGGGCTACAAGACTGCAGATATTCTATTACTTTAGTCTGAAGAGGCATTTTTCCCCGTCTGGACATATGGTCATTCTGTTGTATGAGGCTATATTTACTTTAACACATAATTAGTCGATTATTTACTCACATAGAGATGATTCAGGCAATAAGAGTTATATGGTCGTGAATAAGTTATCTCTTTTATTTACAACTTATATGAACATCACTTGGAAATCCCCCCCCCCCTCCTTCACCGACATTCATTCGCAAATCTTTCCCAGTTATACCTTATACATGTACTTCCATTTCCCCATAACGCAACACAGCTGAATTCCGTTTTATAGTGGCGATCTAAATGGTTTTTACTAAACGTGCAATTACCGAAATATAGTTCAAAGAAACTTTTTGTTTGTACATAAATATATATTCCGTTACTCTATCTAGTACGAAACATATTTAAAACTCAAACGACTTGACAAATCATTGTTACAATTGATTAAATACTGAAAGAGTTTATTTAACCAACCTTACTTTACCAGTACATATCATTCGAAAATAACTACATAAATCATTATGCATATTTTTGGTATAATTAACTGATGATATATATCTATGTCATTAATGTTTAATCTTTCCAATGGGATGTTTTTATATTCTGTTCGAAATAAAAAGAGCGATATATACTTATATGCATCTTACAGAGTTGCACCGTCAATATTTTATTATTTCAGTTTGAAAAAAAAACTTTTGCATCTTGACATATATATCATATAGTAATATTTTTGACCAGTCACATATGTAATATTATGTGTGTTTTTAATAAATGCTCATCGTAGCTATGTGTCGAATGGTAAGATGTTTTAATGTACGTTATATATGCATTTTGAAGTGTTGTTTGTTCGCTTACGGGGTTATTATACCGGGGAAACGTCATGCTTTATCCCCGTTATGTATATTTCCGGTACGTTATTATAAAATTGTAAAATTTCACACAAAGAACATGTAACTTTTTATCTATAAATTCACGTTTGAACCTTTAACTTAAAGATACATCATGTAACATTTAGATAAAGAGCTGGTCGTTCTTGCAATAACAGTTTGAAAATATATAATGTAAAATGAATAATTTAAAATTATTACTGCATTACGGGGTGAAGATATTAACCGTGATGGTTTGACAAGACGTGTGCAATAATTGCAAAAACCATTATTAAATTAAATTAAAATATGGTCGAACCGCTCTAATCTATTTAATATCGTAGAAATCCGATGCAATCGCGGGTTGATTATGGCCTTTGGACTAGTAATTCATGTCTAATTAATAATTAAGACAACATTTCAGTCCTAAAGAAAGTCCTGTAATAGATAGATTTAGACCTTGACTTGCATAATGTATGTTTAATGTCTACATCTGCCATTTTTGGAATATAATTTTGGTATTTCTATGTAATCGATATCGTTTTTATTTTCCATATCTACAGAAGTTACTGTTAACGTTCTGTTATTGTGGACGCATCAATGTTTTAGTAAATCAATGGCCGAATATAGGTATTTTTATTGCAACAAATTTCCCCTGCTTGATAAGCTAATCGCAATTCTGTGTAGGTCTGTAATATTTTGATGTTTGGTGTACGGTTGATGTAATTTGAGAAAGTTATTGATAAAACTACTACTACCCCACCCCCCCCACCTCAAAAATGACCAAGTATTGCATACAATAAAATGAACACTTTTCACGTATAAACAAGGATGACAATTAAGAAATTATTTCTTATAGGTTTGGGTAATATACGGTAAATTGAATGATTTAGTATTTTAGATAATATTATTCACGGGGATATTACCACCCAAAATGAATATTACATGAAACTTAACGATATGGTAGTTTCACACACGGTTATATCATATACTTGGGGTATTTCAAGAATAAAATAAGTTCTGTTTTTCTGACCGAAAAAAAAAGTTAAAATAGATATTGTTTTAATACATAAAGACAAACAACCGTTGACATGCGTAACTGAACGTTCTAATCACCGATTTGTGAGTGGGAAAAAAGAGTCGGGTTGGTATACATATTTTTTAAAAATAAATGACCGTGGGTGTGGAAATAATATATGCATAAAATTTGTAATAAACAACATGCAAAGATATTATACGCGTGGAGGTTAACAAAGCCCGTGATGACGTGCGAGAGACGTGGCTGTGTAGATGGTCACCATTTTTGAGTGAAAAAAGGGGAAGTAAGATTGGTATTCATATTTAGCAAAAGGATCTGAGGAAATATATATACATTTTTAAATAAACAGCACGAAAAGATATTATTTGTAAGAAGAGAGTGATAGCGAGAGGGTTTAATGAGTGAGAGATGGAGAGGGACAGTGCGTGTGTGTGTGTGTGAGAGAGTTTAATGAGTGAGAGTGTGTGCATGTGTATGTGAGAGAGAGAGAGAGTGAGAGAGCGAGAGAGAGTTTAATGAGTTCGAGAGAGGGGTTGTGAGTTTGTGTGTGGGTGTGTATGTATGTGTGTGTGAGAGAGAGAGAGAGAGAGTGCGTGCGTGTGTATGTGAGAGAGTTTAATGAGTTAGAGAGAGAGGTGGATGTGTGTTTGTGTGTGTGTGTGAGAGAGCGTGCGTGCGTACGTGTAAAATATCCCCAAAAATAGAAAATAAATAAAAAATCCTTTCCTTTAAATGATAAATGACCAAACAAGTAAGCGATTTCGACAATCAAACACATAAAAGAATTAAAACCATTTAATTATTTGCAAACCTCACCACTCAAACGTTCATATTGCTAGGTTCTCAATGGTATAAAATTACTACAAATAGCCCCTCAATTTCAAATCTTCCTCCAGATCGAAGAAATATGGGCACTCCAGTCGTGAATGAAACATGTATGCATTGTTAAAAGGGTAAAGATTCATAAACAAGTCCAAATCTGATACTAATTTGCCTCTATGTTAAAAAAAAGCATACTACAAAATACAATTATAATATGTACACTTCATATACTAATGATACTAATTTGCCTCAATTTTTAAAAAAACACATACTACAAAACACAATTATAATATGTACACTTCATAATTCAATTAGCAGTACAATATTTTTATAATTGTACTAATCGTATATGTATGTAAATTTGATAGTTATTGCCACTTTTAATGCAATACCTTGCTACGTGTGATGTTTTTGACGATTTCATGCGAACAGAGAAAGTAATTGATGCAACTAGTATTTTACATTGGTTATAGTTTTGAAATGAAAACTATTCGGTCATTTATTTATAGTTAGAAACCTATCATCGACAAAACAGTTTAACAAATGAAATACCGTGCGGTATATATCTATTGACCACAGGGAACAGGTACGTCATGATACTTTTATTGTAACGCGGTTTAGACTGGATTATATTTTCTGATGTAAATATTTTGGGGTGGTAATAAAATATCATCCTTAGTTAATTGGGTTTTAAACATTTTTTTTTAAAATAGTAAGCAACGATTTTATCTGATCGGGTAAACTATGCTTTTCACTTATTACACACGGCTGGGAGGTGTTTGGGTGGGACTATACATGCAGTATTTGCAGGAATATTTCTATGCAGCTTTGAATTCTGCGTTTGGTAAGAATGTATATCCCTGGAATTTAGTAGAATCTAGAATAGACAATATCGTCTAAATTCATTCAAAGTGAACCGTGTTTCATTTTACAATAGATAATAATCCAGTGGTTGTTCTAAGGACCTCACGAAAGGACATTTTCCGGTACAGTACCTTCGTTTTTAGCATATCTATTTCGGTTTACGTTTACACAGACGAATAACGGTGATATAAAAGCTTTGTATATTGATGCTAGAGACCTCAGTAAACGATACTTTTAAACTTCTGAAACAATAACTTATTCTTATGTTCTTTTCAATTAGTAAGCAAAGATTGTTAAGAGTTAGGTTTAGTTTTTTAGAGACGACAATAGTCCTTGTATTATGTAGACTAAAATACCAAACCGTTAAGATTCTTTTATTTTGTTTTTGAATAAAAAAATCATTAAAATATATAATTCTATGTATATATTTAAATTGGAAGTTCCGTAATATAATGTTACGACTTATTTTATTCCACAAATTGAATATGCATGACATTATAATTTCATCTCTCCTTTTCTCCATATATATATCGATAACAGTTTAGTATATTTATATTTAACGCGTGTTGAGTAAATGCCTTTAGCTTTAATCTGATTTCTTTTTTTCTATACATAATATATTGAGACAAATTGATATTGCCAGAAAACATTTCTATCTTGTATTATCCATGCAAAAAATGGTTTAATGTGTTATTGCTATTCGTCATTCTAGTAATTATAACCCCATCGTTGCAACCAGTCAAAAATAAAACATTACATCAATGCGTCTTCTATTAGTTAATTGAATTGTGAACTTGTAAATCATCGATTAGATATAGTCAAACCTTGGACATTAAAACAAGTTTCACGTGTATAGAATTATATCATTGCAATTTAAAAGCTTTTTTTTTGATACCATCGTCAGATACGATTCCTTAAATTTTCAATTTAAAATGTGTTCAACTTTTTTTTTCCTCATCCAAATGTGGTGTGCGTTTAGTTAGATTGCGCGGGCCGCCACGAGATTCGAAGGTAGGTAAGACAGGTGACGAATTGGGAATTACTCAGTGTTCATATTAGACTCCATATCAAGACAAGCTAAGCCGGTAGCTAACCCGTTTCGGTCAATTGAAGACACATTCTATAGGTAGCCGACCTACGGATAGACAGGTAAAATAACTTTTTTTGGGGGGGGGGGCAATCATTTACAATTTTCAAAGTCAATATTCTTATATACAACTATAAAACATGAATACAAGCTTTAATTCTTTCGTAGCCTTGAAGGGATAAATTTAACTAAACCAAATATGCAGATTAAATCTATAGGCTTAGTATAACTCAGACTACACGTGACATCAACTCTACGCGAACCCTGTACACCTGTCTATAAAGGGGAATATCCCCCACCCAACCCATACCAATAAACAATTCGTGGACCCCAAATCCTTGTTACAAAAGTCAAACGAGATCAAAGGCTAAACACCGGCACACTATAACAATACCTTTTTTTATTATTCATAACCTCATTGTTCAGTCAACAATAGCCATATTCAAGCTATAAATAGAACGCCTGTGGAATGCCAAAAATGCAGTAGTGTGTGTACTTGGATTTTGGTATAGAGAAGGGGGTGGGTTTCGGAGGTAGACAATGCAATTCTTTTAATATCAATATTGTTTTATTTTACCGATACCTATCTGATTTGTTCTTTTCTGTAGATTGTTAGCTTTTGCTGATTACATGCTGGCACGCTTGGGAATGGTTGAAGAAACGAATCATGCGTTCAAACAAATAATCACTGTTCTCGACACTTATAGGGAGTTGGCAGACTGGAATATGCCGTCACATTAATTGGCCATAAATATATATATATATAACATTATGAATAAATAAAAATATTATAAAAAAGGCTATTCTTGGTTTCTTAGTATCGACACTAATTGAAGAGTGTAGACAGTTGAAATGGGATTTGGGGGTTGGCTGGGTGGAGGGTTGGTTGGGTGGAGGGGGGGGGAGATGGAGCTTGGGGTGTGGGTATAAACATCCACGGATAAACAATTGCAACACCGGCACCTGTCAACCTTAATAGTGGAGGTCATTATCCCTTAACTGTGTATCTACATGCGACCTGAACGTGAACCCTACATACCGGACTATAAAGCGAAATATCCCCCCACCCTCCAATAAACAATTCGTAGACCCCATACCCTCGTTACAAAAGTCAAACACGATCAAAGAATACAACACCTGCATACCTTTTTTATTATTCATAACCTCATTGTTCAGTCAACAATAACCATATTCAAACTATAAATAGAACACCTGTGGAATGCTCTGACGTCAGACCTTTGGAATGTGTGGAATTCCAAAATTGCAGTAGAGTGCCCTCTCTACGTGTGAACTCAATGTAACCTCGACACACCTGCCTATAAAGCGAAATATCTCCCCCCTACCCTCCAATAAACAATTCGTGGACCCCATACCCTCGTTACAAAAGGCAAACACGATCAAAGAATACAACACCTGCATACCTTTTTTATTATTCATAACCTCATTGTTCAGTCAACAATAACCATATTCAAACTGTAAATAGAACACCTGTGGAATGCTCTGACGTCAGACCTTTGGAATGTGTGACGTCAGACCTTTGGAATGTGTGACGTCAGACCTTTGGAATGTGTGGAATTCCAAAATTGCTCCAGTCTGCCCTCTCTACTACTAACGCGTCTTGGGTCCTAATGATCTCAGGACATGTCTATTGGACAATAACACCCCTCTAAATGCGAAACAGGAGTTGTTTATCTCCTAATTAATGATAACGTTTTGAAAACATTAATATTAACGTTTTGAAAACATCAATTATTCTGTTATTTCACGTTAGTTTTGGATGTTCATCTGACGTAAGCCAGGAAAGTTTTGTTGTCGTAACGTTAACGTTTTTACAAACGTTACAGGATACGTTTACTGAACAATAATGATAACGTTTTGAAAACATTAATGTTAACGTTTTGAAAACATCAATTATTCTGTTATTTCACGTTAGTTTTGAATGTTCATCCGACGTAAGCCAGGAAAGTTTTGCTGTCGTATGGCAAACGTTATTTACAAAGGTTACATGTTAAGTTAACTGAACATTAATGTAAACGTTTTGACAACATTAGTTATTCTGTTATTTTACGTTAGTTTTGAACGTTCATTTGACGTACAAGCCAGGGAAATTACTGGTAACGTCTAAAGCATTTACCCCGGATAACGTCAATAGGATGTGTTAAATTCCTCTTCTTAAACGTTCCTGATAACGTCTATATCATGTGTTAATTTCTCCTAGCCTAAACGTTACAGATAACCTCTGGAGAATGTTAAAATCCTCCCCTGTACGGTTTCTGATAACGTCTATAGCACGTGCGTTTTCCCCCTCCTTTAACGTTACAGATAACGTCTAGTGCAGGTGTAACAACCCTTCCGGTAAACGTTGCCTATAACGTCTACAGTATGCATGACCCCCCCCCTCCGTAAATGTTCCCAATAACGTCTATAGCAGGCGTGAAACCCCCTCCGTTAACGTTCTCCATAACGGATATAGCATGGGTTAAATAACCCCCAGCCCCAACGTTACCGATAACGTCAGTAGTACGTCTTTAATCCCAACCCTAAACGTTACCGATAACGTCTATAGCAGGTGTTCAATTCTCCCCCTGAAACGTTCTCTATAACGTCTATAGCAGGTTTTCAATTCTCACCCTGAAACGTTCTCTATAACGTCTATAGCATGCACTACATTCTTCCCCCTAAACGCTACACATAACGTGTAATTCAAGCATAACCTGTAATATTATTTCTTCAAATGTCAGCTTAATTTTATCATCAAAAATATGAATATTAACCAGAATATTTTTAAAAAATAAATTTAATAAATAATGATAACAATAAATTAAAAAGTATAAATCAATATCACAGACATCATACATCAATATCACAAAAACGGTAAATAATCCTACAGTATCAGTGCATCACAGCATAATCTTACAGTATCACAGAATCAGTATACATGTATAATGATGCAGTATCAGTATTAAATGATATACATGTAGTATTAGTCTCAAAGAATCAGTATATTATCATAAAGTATCACGGAATCAGTACATTATCATAAAGTATCAGTATATAATCATAAAATATCACAGAATCAGTATATTATCACAGAATCAATATATTATCATGCAGTATCAGTATATAATCATAAAGTATTACAGAATCAGTTATTATCATACAGTATCAGTATATAATCACAAAGTATCACAGAATCAGTACATTATCATAAAGTATCACAGAATCAGTACATTATCATAAAGTATCAGTATATAATCATAAAATATCACAGAATCACAAAATCAGTATATTATCATACAGTATCAGTATATAATAATCACAAAGTACCACAGAATCAAAATATTATATCATGCAGTATCAGTATTTAATCACAAAGTATCACAGAATCAATATATTATCATGCAGTATCAGTATATAATCATAAAGTATTACAGAATCAGTTATTATCATACAGTATCAGTATATAATCACAAAGTATCACAGAATCAGTACATTATCATAAAGTATCACAGAATCAGTACATTATCATAAAGTATCAGTATATAATCATAAAGTATTACAGAATCAGTATATTATCATACAGTATCAGTATACATGTATAATCACAAAGGTCACAGAATCAGTATATATCATACAGTATCAGTATATAATCACAAAGTATCACAGAATCAGTATATTATCATACAGTATGAGTATATAATCACAAAGTATCACTATATAATCAAAGTATCTCTCTAATCACTATCTTATCATCCAGTATCACAGAAATTGGAATCACAGAATCAGTATATAATCATACAGTATCACAGTAATCAGAACCACAGAATCAGTATACAGAACCAGTAATCATAGTATCACAGAATCAGTACCGGTACATTGTATATAATCATATAGTAAGAATCAGTATATATATAATCATAGTTTCACAGAATCAGTATATAATCATGCATTATCAAAGTAATCAGAATCACAAAATATGTATACAATCATATAATATCACGTAAACCAGTATATTATCATACAGTATTACAGAATCAGTATAAATATGGTCATACTACACTATTACAGAATCAGTTTATATGTTGTCATACAGTATCACAGAATCAGCATGTAATCATGCAGTATCAAAGAATCAATATATAATTATGACTCATCACTATCACTTGTATCTTGTAAGGTAACTTTTCTGTAATAAAACAAAATGAGGCAAGTTATTAGCTTTGGCATGAAATGTCTATACAAATATCCAGTAAACTAATGAGTGAATGGCGGCACATAATATGGTTGTGCTTATTGTGACATTAAACCTCATTTCATTTCATGTCATTTCCAAACTACCAATCAACACCGACATTTATCAAAACTATTTCGATATGCTTACAACAAGTGTTTCAACTTGCACGCTTTGAAGAAAGTATTAGTAAAATATGCAAGTATAGACAGCAGTGGGCAAATTTTGAAATCTTTACTTATAATAATAATAATTTTTGATATATTTATACTTCAATAAAGCTTTGCATTATATTGTAAATTCAACAGGTAGACATTATTTAATCACAATTTTCCCAAAATATTATTAATCAAAACCAGAAATTGATAATCAATTGCCTAAATTTACCTCATTTGATTAGCAGTTTTGCAAATCATGTCCGAAAAAATCTTCAGAAGTATGGCAGCAATAACATTTGAATATGTGTTATGATTCCTGATAAATGTATGAAGTAAAGGTTTTTAAATACTTCACAGCTAAGATTTTCGCAAGTCTGTTAAGATCTTCTGTAGATAAAACAAATCTTTGGACTACAGTCACACTGAAATTTTGAACTTATGTTTTTTTCTGGCCTGATGAAGTTTCACACAGACTAATGGCAACAATATTCTTTCAAATTGAAAATATGATAAAGTTGATTCAGGCGCGGATCCAGGATTTTTTGCAGAGGTGGGGGCGGGTCTAGGTTTGATAATTGCTTAACTAATTGCGCTCAACCGATTAATTTGGTAAATTAGTTTCAATTTGGTTCATTTTGACGTATTTCCGGAAGGTAATTTCCAAAATTACAGGTCTAAATCGGCAATAAAATCGCATAAAAAATTTTCAAGCCTGAGCGGGGGGCGGGGGTCCGGACCCCCTGGACCCCCCCCCCCCCTCTGGATCCGCGCCTGTGATTACCTGAGCATATTTGAGGATATCTCCACTGTAATCATTGATGTCTTTAATAGTACTGTTTACATGTAATTTTCTACAGGCTTCTGAAATCAAATTTAAGATTAGTTAAACATGTGTTCGTGTTAGGGTGCATTTGGACCTACCTACACCAAGTTTGAATATTCTTGCTCAATTAGATAGAGAGTCATTGTGTCCTAAAAAGTAAGACAGACAAACAAACCCATTCTAATTGTCGAAAGGTGGGGGACAAAAACTGATTTTTCATACAATCAGGGACGATAATCCAAATGTCATTAGGGTTTAACAGTGATATATTTGAACGTTTTGTACAATCAAAGGGTTAAAAAATTAAAAACATATTTCATCATCAATCTTAGTCAAGGTGATGATATGATGAATTCTATATTCAGAGTTTCATCTTAATTTTAATCAACGTTAACGTGCCCCAAAGCATCAACCAATCAGATTGCTTATTTCTGCTTAACGTAAGCAGACAATGTTTAAAATTGAACTCCATCAAGGCATTCATAAAAGCCTACACCAAGTTTGAACATTCTACCTCAATAAGAAGGAGAGTTATTGTGTTCCAAATTCTCGACCAATCAAATTGCGTAATGCTTTGCTTACCTAAAACAGAAAATGTTCATTATCAAACTAAGTCAAGGTATTGATTTGATAAAATTATACACTAAGTTTCCTCACTCTCATTTCATTAGAACTAAAGATATCTTGTCCTGAAGCATCAACCAATCAAATTGCTTATCTTTGCATAACCTAAGCAGAAAATATTCTCATCGTCAAACTCCATCATGGCATTATCCCAATAAACATCTACGCCAAGTTTGAACATTCTAGCTAAGTCAGAATGAGAGTTATTGTGTTCCAAAGTCTCGACCAATCAAATTCCTTATATTGTCGCTTTGCTTACCCGGAGCAGAAAATGTTCAGTATCGAACTTAGTCAAGGTATTGATGTAATAAAATTATGCACCAAATTTCATCACTTTCAATTAATTAGAACTAAAGTTGTTATGTCCCAAAGCATCCACCAATCAAATTGCTTATCTCTGCTTACACCTACACTAAGTTTGAACATTTTCAGTCAATTCGTTGAATACGTCCACAACAAGTTCTAAAATACAACAATTCAGACGTAAAAGTAAATATTTCCTTCAGTGCACTACTCTGCCGCTTTAAAAATCATTTTATACATTCAAAAATAGTACATGTAATCTTCGATCATCAATATGAAATTCACCCATGTTCCAATCACGATAGATGGCAAACCTGGATAATCACATCTCACAGCAAATTCCTTCTGATTTCTCTCCGCTTGTAGCCTACCTCAATACAAACCGTCGGACTGTGGTTTATTTTATACAAGGAACAAGTGCGCAAACTGAAAAGTCTTAGTAAGTTTGGTGTTGAAAATTTAGAGCGTATCGAAGAATAAGCTTACCCCCCCCCCCCCCTAAAATGACAATTCAGCATAACAAGTGGTTTCCATGCAAGACACATTTTGCAAGAGATGGGCAGAGAACAAGCTAAAAAATAAAAGTGATTTTTTGTACAATCTGGGACAATTAACCAGCAAGTGACGTTTCGATATGCACCAATATCGAAAGGAACCAAGATCATTTGGATATAAACAAATAATTTCAATAAGTTCATTTACAACTTTTAGAGGGTCCACCATAACCTTAGTATCAGGCTACATGTTCATGTACATACTATTACACTATTTGAGTACAAGGAACAGCCATTTTGTAGGGTAGGCCTACTTTCAGACCGATTTTCACAAAATTTGAACTCCGCCATCATTTGTGTGTAACCATGATATATTCAATCTGTTTTTTCTCAATTGGATAAAAATTATAACCTCCACAGGCACCACAAGCTGAAAACGCAACTTTTTGTTCAATCAGGGGCCATACCATAATACAGGAAGTTACGGTCTGATATGAGTGAATGTCAAAAGGAACTATAATCTTTGGGCCATTCAAGATTTATCAAAATTGGTTAAGAATTGCGTCTTCTGGAGAGTCCACAATCTTGGTATTACATACTTTTACACAATTGGCAGTTTTGGTTGATTTTTATGAAATTCGAACTCAACCATCATTACGGACAAACAAGGTGTAACAGTGATATATTCGAACGCTTTTTTAAATCGGCTAATAATTGTGACCTCTTTGAGGAACCACAAGCTAAAAAAGGCCATTTTTGTACAATCAGGGGTTAAAATTCAGGAAGTTACGAGCCGATATGCGCAAATATCAAAAGGAACCAGGGTCTTTGAGTTATAAACACGCATTTCAAGTTTCATCAAAATTGGTTCAAAATTGTGACCTAGACAGTGTTCACAAGCTTAAAACGTGATTCAGGGGCCATAATCCACGAAGTTACAGTTCAATAGTGCCAATGGAACCGAGATCTTAGGGTGATAAAACCATCAAGTTTCATTGAAATCGGATAAAAATTGTGATCTGTAGAGTGTTCACAAACAATTGTGGACAGGTGGACAAGCGACAACAATATACGTCCACCAAGTAAAAACGTTATTTTCAGTGCAATCAGTGGCCATAGTGCCGCTGCCCGGGCATAATTTCCCTCATAGCACACGGTATGGTGTATGCCCGTCTTCAGTAGCCCAGTTTAGGAGCTGGGCCCTGTTTCACAAACACTTAAGCTTAAATCACTAAAATAGATTTTAACTAACTAAAATCAAAATGCAATTTTAAATTTTGTGCTTTTCACGTAGATTGATTTTAACTTAAAATGCAATTTTAATAGATTTTAGTTAAAATCGCTTGCGCCCACGCACATTTCCGCTGCGGGTACTTACATACGTACCTTGAAAGCAAATACGCTTCGAAACTGAAAATTGTTGACAGGTTGAATTAACGGTTGCAATATCAATGGGGAGATATTCATACGTTGTGGCAATGTTTGCACACGGTCAGAGAGAGAGAGAGAGAGAGAGAGAGAAATGGGGTTTAACGTCCAAACAACAAAAACTAGGTCATTTTGGGACTAACACATGGTTCAACTTTATTTCAAGAATTTCGCTTGCGCGTAGGGGTCTTTAGCAGTGGGAGGAAATCGGAATACCCAGAGAAAATCCACGAGGTTGGACAGGCGACCCAACTCCTTGCCATGTACAACCAGGGATTCAAAACCACGCCAGTTAACTCAATAGCAGGCCGTATGATACAGCGTGTGCACGCTAACCATTTGGTCATCCACCCCACCCCCCTGCACACGGTCAGACAGTCGTAGAGAGGTCAAATAAAAAAGTTTAATGCGTAATAATGATTCGAAAGGTGTTGGTGGGTTGGCCTTGTGTGACACTAGCAATTGATTTACTAGCAGGCTTCAATGGAAATAATGTGTATCAATAAACTAAATTGCTTGGATTTGTAGTTTTATGGTATTTTGGACAAGAGAAACTATTGAGAATTGTCACAAACAAAGAGGCAATAGCCAATGTTCCGATGCCTTGATTTGTTAAAATGTCATTCCAATAGACCCTTTCACTGATACTTTGAAAATGCCAAAGTGCCTACTTATCTTACTCAATCAAATGATTCCCCCCCCCCACCAGAATAAAATAAATGAAATGAAATGGGATTTAACGTCCTACTTTCTGCTCCTAACCTGGGCTAATGAAGACGGGCGTCACACAATACAGTGTGCTATGAGGTAAATTTTGTCTGGGCAGCAGCGCCACAGCCTACTCTTATATCGAATTCCAACTGCCAAGGGATCTTTTACGAGCACGACAATGTGTACACGGATCTCGGTTTTTCATCCCATATGAACGACTAACTCTGTCCTTGTCAAGCCCTCCGTCCTGCATCACTGACAAGGGGAAAGCACGCCAGAATATCTGGATGAACTTTCTCGGTCAATCAAGATAAAATAGCTTTGCCTCCTAAAATTTACCTTATTAATGTTGTTTTATTAACGTTAGACTTTATTAAGAAATAATAATAAATTTATGATATTGAAATTTAATTTCAAATAGCTATAACATTTTTCAATAACCACATTCGTGATTATTGATTCTTATACGCCCACATGGAAATGTGGTCGTATATTGCCGTCGCCCCCGTCCGTCCAACCGTCCGTCCGTCGGTCCGTCCGTCCATCGTCCACAATTTCTTCTGAAAGCTCTAGAGGCTAAAGTTAATATCCGATTGACTTGAAATTTATACACGGTGTTTAAGGTCGTAAGACGAAGAAGCCTATTGATTGTCAGCGATATCCGATAATTGCTACCAGAGTTATGACCCTTGATCACTTGTGAACGCTCTAGAGGCTATAGTTAATATCCGATTGACTTTAAATTTATACACAGTGTTTAAGGTCATGAGACGAAGAAGCCTATTGATTTTCGGTGATATCTGATAATTACTGCCAGAGTGATGACCCTTGATCACTTTGAAAAATCTTGTGAACGCTCTAGAGGCTATAGTTAATATCCGATTGACTCTAAATTTATACACAGTGTTTAAGGTCATGATACGAAGAAGCCTGTTGATTTTCAGCAATATTCGATAATTCCTACCCGAGTTATGACCCTTGATCACTTTGAAAAATCTTGTAAACGCTCTAGAGGCTAAAGTTAATATCCGATTGAATTTAAATTTATACACGGTGTTTAAAGTCATGATACAAAGAAGCCTATTGATTTTCAGCGATATCCGATAATTACTACCAAAGTTATGACCCTTGATCACTTTGAAAAATCTTGTGAACGCTCTAGAGGCTATAGTTAATAACCGATTGACTTTAAATTTATACACAGTGTTTAAGGTCATGAGACGAAGAAGCCTATTGATTTTCGGTGATATCTGATAATTACTGCCAGAGTTATGACCCTTGATCACTTTGAAAATCTTGTGAACGCTGTAGAGGCTAAAGTTAATATCCGATTGACTTTAAATTTATACACAGTGTTTAAGGGCATGAGACGAAGAAGCCTATCGATTTTCGGTGATATCCGATAATTACTACCAGAATTATGACCCTTGATCACTTTAAACAATCTTGTGAATGCTCTTAAAGCCAAAGTTAATATCCGATTGACTTTAGATTTATACACAGTGTTTAAGGTCATGATACGAAGAAGCCTTTTGATTTTCAGCAATATCCGATAATTCCTGCTCGAATTATGACCCTTGATCACTTTGAAAAATCTTGTGAACGCTCTAGAGGCTAAAGTTAATATCCGATTGAATTTAAATTTATACAGTGTCTAAGTTCATGAGACAAAGAACCCTATTGATTTTCAGCAATATCCGATAATTACTGCCAGAGTTATGACCCTTGATCACTTTGAAAAATCTAAAGTTAATATTCGATTGACTTTAAATCTATACACACTATTTACGGTCATGATACAAACTAGCCTATTTATTTTCAGCGATATCCGATAATTACTGCCAGAGTTATGACCCTTGATCACTTTGAAAAACCCTGTGAATGCTCTAAAGGCTAAAGTTAATATCCGATTGACTTTAAATTTGTACACAGTGTTTAGGGTCATGAGACGAAGAAGCCTATTTGATTTTCAGTGATATCTGATAATTTCTGGCACTTGATCACTTTGAAATATCTTGGGGACAAAGGCCTTGAGACAAACCATCAAAACTATTCTAATCATTTCTGATAATTATTTAATGGGCTATTACTCGTAATAAGATTATCATGTGTTGTAAATGTTCAGGAGAACAAAGAAACAATATGCGACAACCCTTGTTGACTGACCGGACGACTTAGCTGTTGTGGGCGTATGTTTCGTTGCCTGGCAACCTATCTTTCTTTTTGCAAATCATAACCCCCGAAAGCATGAATAAATACTACATGGTATGTCTAGTATTATAGGCCTTTAGGCCTTCTAAAATCAAGAAAAAAGCCATTAAACCATTGTACACGAAGATATTTTCTTTATAGATGAGAGTGCTCTGAGCTTCTTTCCACGAGGGGGGTTGGATGCTGATGGTTAGCACGCACATGTTGCATCATAAAGCCTGTCATTGAGTCAACTGGCGTGGTTTCGAATCCCCGGTTGTACGTGACAAGTCACCTATCCAACCTCGTGGGTTTTCTCCGGGTCCTTCGGTTTCTTCCCACTGCTAAAGACCCCTACATGCAAGCGAATTATTGAAATAAAATTAAACAATATGTTAATCCCGAAATGACCTAGTTTGTGTCGAGTGACCGTTAAACCCCACTCCTCTCGCTCTCTTTTCACGACATTGGATAGGCCTATATATATCGAGCGCCATAGAAAACGCATCACTTAGTTTTTCGTATAACAAAATGATCCTGCAAACATATCTTATTTATTTTGCTTTTTATTGTTAACAATTTTGAAATGGGAACACATCAATAACAACACAGTTGTACACATTTATGGATGTTTAATCTGTAATCAACGGTACAAAGTCAGAGGGGTCAAAACCAAAAGTACGACAGATGTCAGTAGCGCTTGTGTCCTCCACTGGCTCTTATGCACGCTGTGCAGCGATGTAGCATGGAAATAACCATCTGTGTCGTCCCGGTGTCCCAAACTGTATTATTGCGGTGTCTACGTAAAACCATGCAGGCTTAGTTTTAAATAAAAATAATGTGTAGTTAAAATTTGCCGTTCGCTATCAAGTACAGCACATGGGCCATTCACTACATAGACCTCTCAAGGAACGAGAATCGATTATCAGGTCACTAACTAAAATCTTAAATGGGTTACGTGTCCGGATAAGCATTTTTGGCGTTCACGCCCAAACGACTCAATATTTTGAGATGAAATTTTGAGACAAGGTCAATACACCATTCTCCTATATTTTGGCGTTTAAATTTCATATGTACTCGAACTTTTATTTTTGAGACTCAAATCGGGACTGTCCCTTTAAATTATATAGTGTATTTTAACTAAAATGCTTAAATCTTTTTCTGAAACTCATCTATCTTAATTATAAGTCAAGATGAAATTTTAGTTTAAGACGATATTAAGAAGATTTCAAGTTTTTGTGAAACAGGGTCAAGAACAGTAGGACGTTAAACTCCATTTCATTTCATTTCCAAAGCTAGTCACGTTCGTAATGTGGTCACAGAGCTGCACTTACGATTTTAGCCTCCTATTTTCGTCGCGACCAGTTAAGTCCGCAATGTGGTCACAGACAAAGCTGCACCTAAACTTTTTTTAGCTGTACAATATGTAGTAATACTAATAGTAGTATTGATTGTCATCTTGCCAAGCAAATCATCGCACGTAAAATTAACAATTTATTGAGAACTGATTTGGATATGGTACCGACAGGAGGGCTGTGTCATGATATAGGCCTAGCCTACAAATTGAAATTGGTATTAATTGGTAGGCCCTACCTGGTGATCAAAACCAATTTAAGAAAAAAACAAAAAAAACTTCTAAGAGTTTTGTGAAATTTTATAAACAAAATTGACTTTTCAACATTCTGAACAACCTACAAAAAGGGCAGTTTATGGGTTTATATAGATTTCAAACTATTAATATTCGTATTACATGTAATTAATATTCTACAATAATAATAATACTAAATCATCTGGGCCCGATTCCTAGAAAATTCTTAAAAGTAAGCACAAAGTTATGCTTCACTTTTGCTTACGTAAGAAACTTTATGAAATACCGTCTCTATAGAAACTTCTCAAGACCGTTTTTACATAAGAACAAGCCAAGTACAGTGTGACTGGTAAATTGAGACTAAGATGCTCTTTAGCGCCACAAAAACAAATTTGGTATGCAAATTGCACCGTAAATTTGTCTGCATATAGAGTTATAAATAGATCAATGACATTAACTTCAAATAGTCGATTTAGATGTATTTGACAAATGACATGAAATGAAATAGGGTTTAACGTCCTACTGTTTTGCTCCTAAACTGACCTAATGAAGACGGGCATGCGCCATAAAGTGTGCTATGAGGGAAATTTTGCCCGAGCAGCGGCGCTATAGCCTACTCTTATATCGAATTACAACGGCCAAGGGATCCTAAAAAATTCTTTAACACGTTCTTGCGCTTACATGTAGATTTTAAGTAGACTTTGCAAATAAGTAAACTTGTCTTATTTCGTGTTAACAGAAAATTCTTAAGAATGTTCTTGTGCTTAGTAGATTTTAAGTAGACTTCAGTGTAAGCACAAGCACGTTATTATGTGTTCCAAGAAAAAAACATAAGCACAACTTCGTTCTTAAAATTGTCCATCTAAGCACAAGTCCCAAGCAAGGTTTTGGGCTTGCTTACCAACCTTTAAGCCTGTTTCTGCTTCAAACAATATGGCTGACCGTGGATTTATTTGACGACATTTGCTACATCTTTTGATACCTAAGAGTCAATTGAAAGACAGAAAATCCTTTAGAAACATATTCTCGCGAAGAATGCTATAGAAAATTTTGCTTCTACCCTAAACACAATTCATTTATTTCCAAATTGGTAAAAAACACACCTGCGGGCTACTTAAAGATCAGGCGCCCTCACAATTATTCGGTCTGTTTGCATGTGTTTGCGTTTTGGGTTGTTTTCTTTTGTTTAGTTTGTGGTACATTTTATATGTGTAGGCCGATGGGGGATCACGTGGCTAAGTGGGTAAGACGCTGGTTCGCTAGCCTGGAGGTCGGGTGTTTCGATCCCTACATTGGCCGATAAGGTTCATCCAAATTTTCCGACGTGGTTTCCCCTTGTCAGTGATGCAGGACGGAGGACAGCTGTCTTGTCATTTGGATGGGACGAAAAAACGAGGTGCCGTGTACAAACTGGCCCCTATAGGTCTATAAGCTAAAAAAAACCCAAAATGATTGAGACAGCGCCTGATTTTAAAGTAGCCTCTAACTCAATGTCATCCAGAGTCTTCGACATTGAAAACGCGAATTATTTATCAGTTTAAATCAAAATTGATGTGATCTTACCGGAAAAAGATGGGCTTCTGATATCCAATATTTAAGACAAAATAAATATTTTACCATTGGTACACGAATCGTGTACCATAATGCGTTTCAGCCCAGTTCTAGCGAGAGACTCAGGGAACAAGGCTAGAAACATTGCACCAAATCAAACGGCGCATGTAGACTGGAATAACTAGACGCTAGAAATTTGCATTCGATTGACACTGTTGGCAAATTTCGCCGCACATAACTGATTTGAAATTGGAGTAAAAACAGAAACCATTGAATGTAAATCAGTTTATATACATTCATATTCGAGTATTATATGCGTTGCGACTCACTTGTGTCAATTTCTAGGTCCCAAATGTTTGCGATTTAGCTCCTTTCAAGTTGCCTGCGTTTGTGTTGTTTACCAATTTGTAAATAAATAAAATGTTTTTAGTGTAGAAACGAAATATTCTATAGCATATATTCTTGTCGAGAATATATTTCTTAAGGATTTTCTGTCTTCCAAATGTCTCTTAGGTATCAAAAGATGTAGTAAATGCCGTCGAATAACTAACTATACGGTCAGCCATATTGTTTGAAGCAGAAACAGGCTTAAGATTGGTAATCAAGGCCTATACCTTGCTAGGGACTTGTGCTTAGATTAACAATATTAAGAACGAAGTTGTGTTTGAGTTTTTTCTTGGGACACATAATAAAGTGCTTGTGCTTACTCTGAAGTCTACTTAAAATCTAAGCACAAGAACGATCTTAAGAATTTTTTGGGAACACAAAATAAGATAAGTTTACTTAATTGCAAAGTCTACTTAACTTCTTGCTGGCTTGGTAGATCCAGAAAATAAATAATACCCTTATTCTAAGTACTATATGTTTAAGTGTCCTACCTGTTGTGTAAATTATCCATTACAACCTATTTTACTTGTCCACATTTGAAAGGGTTTACGTTAGAATTTTCAAATCAATTGGTTGAATTTTTCCAGGTGTGTTAAGATGAAATTTATATCATCATTTAATTGGAATATTCTAAAATAATACGATTTGTTGACCAGAATGAAGATTTGGACATATTATTCAGTTACAACAAGAGTGTTATTGGGGCTTTTAAGAATTTCTAGGAATCGGGCCCTGGTCTTGCTAGGCTGGTTATGTCACATTTAGACATTATGTGTTTTCGGCTATGTCTACTAACTTTACTCAAAGTTGCTGTCAAGTGCCTACAAAGTGTCTACTTATAGTTTAACAATAAATAAATTGTACTCACCGTCTAATAGTAATAAATTTTCCTTTCGTGTTGTCAGTGTCTTCGACATACATAACTCAATGACTGACTGTGACAATAAATTAGTTTAACTGTAGTATTCTACTGTGCACGGGTTAATTAGGTATAATAAAATCGCGAGTCATGATGTAACATTATGTAAACATATTTGGTCCAATATTGGCACCTAGTGATTGGTTGGTAGACGGACTACTGACAAATCAAAATTTAAAACAACAATATCCACTCATTATAGCAGTGTGTAGTAGGATTACCTCTAATCAAACGCAACACTGCGCGGAGTATGAATGAATCCTTGTTACAGCCCACTATTTTACGGTTAGTTTTTTTTTGTAAAAAAGAATCCAACAAAGAATGCTATTTTTTATTTGAGGTGTAATTATCTCGCACAATCCCTTCTATTAGTGCGAACGCTTCTACACCTTTTGGTTTGATGGGGTTTTTTGGCTGGTAATTTTGCTTTTTTTACAACACAAAATTTTTTATTTGTTAAACAAATAATTTCTTCTTCGTCGCGTTTTCTTTTCGAGTCTTTAAGAAAATTTGCAAAACTTTTTTCTTTTTGCTCTTCGCTGAAACAGCGCCATTTTCGTTCAGAAATAAAATATGCTTTATAGCGACCACAAAGAACTTGTCTACAATTCGGGATCGCTCACTAGCATTAAGTCCCACTTTATTGATATTAAATGTTTCGTATACTAAACGTTAGCATGGAGAACTTTATAAAAGTCAAACAAATTCTAATGATTTTCTGATAATTACTTAATGAGTTGTTACTCTTAATCAGATTTTAGTGTATTATAAATGTTTCATTACCAAAAAAGTAAAAATATGCGACAACTCTTGTTGACTGCCCGGACGATTTAGCTGCTGTGGGCGTAGGTTTCATTGCCTGGCAACCTATCTGTATGATCGTTTGAGATTTTACGGCGCATCTATCCAGGCTACTTTTGAAAATTATGTCGGAGAAGCCGACCTACGGTATCAAAGTCTGACCTTATACCATAAGCATCTCCCGGGGTGTGAAATCCTCCCTCCACCCCGGGTAAAGGAAGTTGACAAATATTGGCACACCAATGTTACTATCGGAGTAAGGTCGAATAGGGTTCTAAATTGAGTTCTTAAACAATTACTTTGTCTTTCCGGCTTCCTAGAAGAAAAACTATTTGAAGGGTGGCTTTGGATTGTTAGGGCCCTCATTATGGTTCCAAAGATATGTCGTCTGTTCGAACTTGAGTCAAAGTTAAATTCAGGACTAAAATAATTTAGCATGAACATTTGCTCTTTGGGAAAAAATCTTTAATTTGATGACTGTTTGCATTAAAACATCAGATAAATGTTTTAACCCCGTTTTATTATGACGTTATTTCTTCGATACAGTGAAACGTTGGTAATATATTTGTTTGTGACGTTATATTAATTATATTGAAATTCAGTTTTTAAAACGTTCTGTTTTCCTCATGTAAAAACGTTAAAATTAAATGAAAACTAAACCCTTCCAATAAAGTTCGTAAAACGGTGATTCAGTTGACGTTCTTGTAACAACTAATCTGAACGTTTCTAAAGTAAACGTCAGTAGAACAATATTAACTAATGTTTAGTAACGTCTCACGGTATCAACGATATAACGTCATAAAAAACAGAGTTGAAACATTAGTCTAATGTATTACTGACGTTCAAAAAATCATAAGTTAAAACGCTACAATAGTTACGTTAGAAGAACATAATTTACTGACTTTTCTTGGTTATCTGCCCAGCCTTGGGAAATAACGTTGATTTGGGTGGTTCAGCTGACGTTCTTGGAACAACTGATCTGAACGTTTCTAAAGTAAACGTCAGTAGAACAATATTAATTAATGTTTAGTAACGTTTCATAGGCTCGACGATATAACGTCATAAAGCACGGGGTTGAAACATTAATCTAATGTTTTAATGCAACGTTTGCTAATGATGTCGGATGTAAAGAATGTAAAATAGAAATGCAACGTTTTACGAACTTTATTGGAAGGTTTTATTTTTTCCTTTAATTTCAACGTTTTTAGATTAGGAAAACAGAACGTTTGAAAAACTGAAATTCAATATAATAAATATAACGTCCCAAACAAAAGTATTACCAACGTTCAAAGAATCATAATTTAAAGCGTTACAAAAGTTACGTTAGAAGACCATAATTTACTGACGTCTACAATTTGTCTTACCAGGCTTGATAAATAACGTTGAATCAGGTGGTTCAGTTGACGTTCTTGGAAGAACTAATCTGAACGTTTCTAAAGTAAACGTCAGTAGAACGATATTAACTAATATTTAGTAACGTCTCACGGTATCAACGATATAACGTCATAAAAAAAACAGAGTTGAAACATTAGTCTAATGTATTACTAACGTTCAAAGAATCATAAGTTAAAACGCTACAATAGTTACGTTAGAAGAACATAATTTAATGATGTTTCGAGGTTGTCTGCCCAGCCTTGGGAAATAACGTTGATTTAGGTGGTTCAGCTGACGTTCTTGGAACAACTGATCTGAACGTTTCTAACGTAAACGTCAGTACAAGAATATTAATTAATGTTTAGTAACGTTTCACAGTATCAACGATATAACGTCATAAAAAACGGGGTTGGAACATTAATCTAATGTTTTAGTGCAACGTTTGCTAATGATGTAAGATGTAAAAAATGTAAAATAGAAATACAACGTTTTACGAACTTTATTGGAAGGTTTTATTTTTTCGTTTAATTTCAACGTTTTTAAATTAGGAAAACAGAACGTTTTAAAATTTGAAATTCAATATAATCAATATAACGTCCCAAACAAATATATTACCAACGTTCAAAGAATCATAATTTAAAACGTTACAAAAGTTACGTTAGAAGAACATAATTTACTGACGTCTACAGTTTGTCTGACCAGGCGTGACAAATAACGTTGAATCAGGCGATTCATTTGACGTTCTTGGAACAACTTATCTGAACGTTTCTAAAGTAAACATCAGCAGAACGATATTAACCAATCTTTAGTAACGTCTCACGGTATCAACGATATAACGTCATAAAAACAGAGTTGAAACATTAGTCTAATGTATTACTAACGTTCAAAGAATCATAAGTTAAAACGCTACAATAGTTACGTTAGAAGAACATAATTTACTAACGTTTCGAGGTTGTCTGTCCAGCCTTGGGAAATAACGTTGATTTAGGTGGTTCAGCTGACGTTCTTGGAACAACTGATCTGAACGTTTCTAAAGTAAACGTCAGTAGAACAATATTAATTAATGTTTAGTAACGTTTCACAGTATCGACGATATAATGTCATAAAAAATAGGGTTGAAACATTAATCTAATGTTTTAATGCAACGTTTGCTAATGATGTCGGATGTAAAGAATGTAAAATAGAAATGCAACGTTTTACGAACTTTATTGGAAGGTTTTATTTTTTCCTTTAATTTCAACGTTTTTAGATTAGGAAAACAGAACGTTTTAAAAACTGAAATTCAATATGATAAATGTAACGTCCCAAACAAAAGTGTTAGAACGTTCAGAGAATCATAATTTAAAACGTTACAAAAGTTACTTTAGAAGAACATAATTTACTGACGTCTATAGTTTGTCTGACCAGGCTTGACAAATAACGTTGAATCAGGTGGTTCAGTTGACGTTCTTGGAACAACTAATTCGAACGTTTCTAAAGTAAACGTTAGTAGTGTTTCGTTAAGTTTCTTGCAGTAGTCAGAAAGGGTGTGAGCCCATTTGAGGCGTGGACAGCAGAATAACACAAATCAGACAGAAGCCATGACACTACTTTAATAACCACGTGACTTATCGGTTGCATACACATTGGCATAGGCCTACAGAAAATAATAACGTAACATCCTTTCTCTTTTCAGAAAGAAATAGATCACATATCATAATACTCAAAATGACAGATTAGAAATAAACTAAACAATGAAACACAGTTCTATGTGTATAACAGAACACGGTTACTAGATTACATTATAGAGCATACTTTATGTTACATAGTCTTTCATATAGTAAGGTTTAACAGTTGGGCGGCCCGATCGAGTGAAGTTCAAATTCCTTCTTATTGGTGCATTAAGTTGAGGTTGATCAGGTTCTTCTCGGTTAGGGACATGAACAAAACCCTCTTCTTCCTGATTACGCGTATAAGGAACATATACATCAGAGGTTTCATAGCTTTCATTAGATCTACGAAGAAATTGACGATTACGTCTGAAAGTTCCTACAGGTGTTCGCACCAAGTAAGAGCGTTTATTCAATCGACGGGTCACTTCCCCTTTTTTCCACAAATCATCACCTAAGCGAAAGGGTTTAATACGAACGACATCGCCTGAATGTAATACTGGAAGGTCCTTGGCAGAACGATTATAATATTTAGCTTGTCTTTGTTTTTGATTATGTAACTCAACAAAATCACGATGTGAACTGATAACAAGTTGTAACATAGACGAATTCACAGGTAGTAACCTGCGAGTGCGACGGTTAAGAAAACGTTGGGCAGGACTTGTAGACATTCCTTCAGAAGGAGTATTACGGAAATCAAGTAGCGCAATATACTGATCATCATTTACTATAATAATCAGTTGTAATTAAGTAATTGACTTCATCAAGTTCAAACAGATCTACTTAGACATGGCAAGGTTTGATAAATGGATCTACTCCCACTTTTTGCCATGCGCGAGAAGGTATTTCGTGACTAATGAGAGTTTCTTTTGGCTGTGAGATTTCGTATTGATGACAAATTTCACATGATGATACGAGTTGTTTAATATCGCTGGACATGCCAGGCCAGAACATACATTCTCGAGCTCTTCTTAGACAGCCATTAATACCAATGTGCGACACGTGTGCTTGTTTCTTTAATTCAGATCTGAGAGTTACAGGAATGAATACACAGTTGCCTTTATAAATTACGCCATCTTCAACAGTAAGTTCATCTCGAAAACTGAAATATGGATAAAGTTCTTGAGGTAACTGTGATTTCTCAGAAGGCCAGCCAGTTAAGATAATATCAGACAATAATTGTAACACATTATCACTTTTTGTAGCATCAACGATTTTGTCTAATCTTTCAGGTCTCATAGGAAGGTAATCGGTGGTATTAACAGATTCAAAGTTACTAGTTTCACTTTCAGTGGAGTCATTTAAAAATGAACGTGATAGAAGATCTGCGATATGCATATCTGAACCTTTTAGATACGAAACTTCGATATCATAAGCTGCAGCACGCAAGAGCATACCCTGTAAACGACGAAGTACTTGAGACATTGGTTTTTCCATGATCGATTCTAATGGTCGATGATCAGAAATTACATTTGTTACCCGTCCGAATGTATACTGGTGAAATTTTTCAAGCGAGTAAACTATCGCAAGCATTTCTTTTTCGATTTGTGCGTATCGAACTTCAGTTTCGGTTAAAGACCGACTTGCATAAGCGATTGGTTTTCCATGCTGTAGTAGAACATTTCCAATGCCATGCAGGCTAGCATCACATTGTATAAACAATTCGTCAGATGGGTTATAAAATGCTAATACCGGTGCGGTAGTGACTAAATGTGTCAGGTGAGCAAAAGCTTGGTCTTGATCTGTTGACCAATTTCAGGCATTGTCTATATGCATGAGTTTGCGAATAGATTCAATGACTTCAGACAACATTGGCAGAAATTTTGACAGATAGTTTATGAAACCACAATAACGCCTGACTTCTTCACCAGTTTGGGGCCTAGGCATTTCAGTTATGGCTTTCACTTTCAAAGGATCGACTTTGACACCATCACTAGATATAACATGACCTAGAAATGTAATTTCAGATTTACGAAAATCACACTTGTTTTTGTTGATTTGAATGTTTAGTTTTCGACATCTTAATAAAAGATTCTTGAGATTTTTGTCATGATCAGAATTAGCAGCTTCATCAGATTCGCCTTGGCCATATACAACAATGTCATCAGCAATGTTTAAAATACCAGTTAAACCAGCTAACGCAGTAGTTAAACGTTTCTGGAAGATTTCTGAGCTAACGTTAGTACCAAAAGGTAATCTTAACCATCTATAACGACCAAACTGGGTCTGAAACGTTGTCAGAAGACTTGATTCTGCATCTAAGACACAATGCCAGTATCCATTAGACAAATCTAACTTGGAAAATACTCGAACCAATTTTCCACCAGAAGGTTGATCCCCAGACGATAATTGATGTAAAATGTCATCAAGTACAGGAAGTTGACATCTTTCACCTAACAGAGCCTTATTCAAAGGACGAGGATCTAAACAAACACGAAGTTCTCCAGATTTCTTCGTTGCAATCAGCATCTTACTATTCCATGGTGTTGGAGATTCTTGAACAGCTAAAACACCAGATTTAACTAATTCATTTAGTTTATCTTTGACTTGAGACTGAAGAGCACTAGGTACTCTATTGGGAGGTAAGATAACTGGTTGTACAGTATCATCGATGGCAAAATGTACTATTCCTGGTAAAGTTCCAATTTTACCACTTTCAAATACATCAGCAAATTCTGTTAGAGGTTCGACAGGAATTGTAAAGTTAACAGCAGAGCCGGAATTAAACTTTTCATAATTCACTGTTATAATTCCAAGATCTTCAGAAGTTTGTTTCCCTAATAAAGAAGTCAGGTTTTCTTTGACGATAATAAAAGTTACTGTATATTCTTTAGTTGATTTTGGATTGACAAACTTGACAGAACATTTCCCTATAGGTTGTATCTCAGTCTTATTCCGCATGCGTAATGTTGTAGAGCAATGTTCTAGTGCGTATCCTTTAACATATTGTTTAGGTAAAATATTAACAGTTGCACCAGAATCACACTGGAATCTTACATACTGCTGATCTAATAGCATGTGCACATAAATTTGTTTACTGTCTACAGAAAATATGGATTCAGTTACAGAGTACAATTCTGCTGTGTTGACCTGAGCAGTAGAATGATTTCTATATGGGCACTTTTCAGAAAAAATGATTCAGTTTATGGCACTTTCCACAAGTTTTACCCCATGCAGGACACAATGGCCTCTTGAAAACATGTAGTCTTCCACAAAATTTACAGTGCAGTTCTTTATCTAAAGGCTTAAAGTTGTGTCGTGATGAATTTTCTTTAGGTTTAGAATGAAATGACTTTTGTTTAGACGTTAATTTTGGTTTAACAGGTCCACCATACACTTTATTAACCTCTAATGATGCAACATCAGAAATGGTTTTCATATGTTGACTTGATGCTTCTTGACCTCGACAGATGTCAATACATGATCTAAGTGTAAGATTGTTCTCTTGTAATAAACGTTTACGCATATTTTTGTCTAGAACGCCAAAAACAATTCTATCTCGAAGAAGGGTATCAGATAAACAATTACAAAAGTTACACGATTTCATGAGACTTTTTAACACATTTATATAATTGTCTATTGACTCGCCAGATTCCTGGTTTCTACTGTTGAACACAAATCGCTCATAAGTTTCATTAGTCAATCCGATAATATGCTCATCAAACTTCCTCAGAATAACAGGTATACTGTTTTGATTTTCATTTGGTGTATATTCAAATGAGTTGTAGATTAGCAGTGCTTCTCTGCCTAAGTTATGTAGAAAAAGTGCTTTCTTATATTCTTCAGACTGGTGTTGTAAACCTGCAACGATTGCGTAGTTTGACCATGTTTGGTTGTATAACTTCCAATTTTCAACTGGGTTTTCTCCTAAAACCAATTTTGACGGCGGTGGAACATTGATAACTGGACCACATTGATCATTATTTCCCCCATCGACAGGATCATCAGCATCAGCCATTTTACAGGATAAAATCACTACTGAGCATACAAATATGCAGAAATAGTACGGCGGGCAAAACATTGAATGACGTCAGACCACAGAAATGTCAACACGCTTCTCGAACATTCGCCGGTAGTCGATAAGCTATAGGGCGATCACACAGATAAATAACGACAGCTAAGTGCTTTAAATGTATCATACTGCAATCAGAAATAGCTGATAACCAGCCACCATGTTTCGCTAAGCTTCTTGCAGTAGTCAGAAAGGGTGTGAGCCCATTTGAGGCGTGGACAGCAGAATAAAAGCCATGACACTACTTTAATAACCACGTGACTTATCGGTTGCATACAAATTGGCATAGGCCTACAGAAAATAATAACGTAACAAGTAGAACGATATTAACTAATGTTTAGTAATATTCTGTTTTCAACAGAAGACGAAGTGAAGGGGCCTCTAATATATTCCTGGGTGATTGCACTTCTGAGATTTTATTTAAATTGAACTTTAAATTCCCAGTTACAAATTTTATTGTAAGCAAACAAGTCAACTGAAAAGATACAAAAGTAAACAAATCATTAAATAGAGTTATTCACCGATGTTCTTCTTACCGTGTTTTACACGTGGAAATAAGGTTGTATTTACTATGAAACATATAAACAATTTACTCACTCTAACAGTGGGAATATAAAGAGTTGAAAATTTGGAGATTTATAAGACTTGGTCGCCTTATTTTACAAGGATTTACTAGTTTTCAGCCAACTTTTAATGGCGCTTTCTAACTATTTTTACCTAATCTCCTAACCCTAATATAAAAGTAATGATGATTGGCTAAAAGTACATATTAATAGATGTACAATTTTGATTGGGTTAAGAATGATGTAATGTTACTATTTTTAAACAATGAGTAATATATTGAAACAGAATATTTCTACGGAAGCATTAAAGTAACACTGCAAACGTCTGAAATATTTAAAATAAACGAAAATTGTCAAAAGTTCTTGATACTCCGGACCCAGTGATAAAATTTTTAAAACAATTTTAAGTCACGACAAATCGCAAAACTTTTGAACTGCAGTTTTTATACACAGTAAGTGAGTTCTTCTTTAGTCGCAATTAAACATAATTTATGTATTGGTCTGTCGTAGAATCCTGAAGAAGTCTTTATCTGAACTTTACGAACTTTTCCGTCCGATCCAGGATAAACCTTTTGTATAACTGCCATTTTCCACTGTCCCCTTTTTTGGTTTGGGTCTATTTCCAGTACAAGATCTCCTATTTTCAAATTGTCTCTTGATCTGTACCATTTATTTCGCGGAATAAGTGTTGGGGCGAAATATTTTAGCCAACAATGCCAGAATTCAGCGACCCGACTCTGGGCACTTCGATTTAAATTCCTTGGATTGATATGATTTTCATCCTCTGGTTGTGGAGGGGTGATGTTTGGTCCAAATAATAGATCATTTGGCGTGATTGGTGGATCCTCGAAAATTTCATTCGATGCGGGATATAATGGTCGACTGTTTATAAGATATGTTGTTTCTGCTAAGATAGTATTCCACTGTTCTTCAGTGTATTCGCGCATTTTACACGTAGCATTTAGAGCTTGTCTAACGGAATGAATGAGGGATTCTACTACACCATTCATATGACTGGCGTGAGGTATATTCCAGTCCCATTGGAACTGTAAGTTACTTTCATATTTTTGAGTTATAACATTTTTGACTTTGTTTATGTCCCAGTTTTTCATTATTTCTTTCAAATAAGTTTGCGAGCCGATGAAGTTAGTTCCCTGATCGGACCATAAACATTTAGCTTGACCTCTTATACACGAAAATCTACGATATGCCATGAGGAATGTGTCCGAGCTTTTGTCGGTAACAAGTTCAAGATGTATTGCTCTTGACGTCATACAGGCGAATATTATAACTTGAGCCTCTTTAAGAGTTTTTCGTCCTACCTTGATGTGAACTGGACCGAACATATCTAGCGCGGTGTTGTAAAATGCTGGAAATCCTGCAGCTACTCTGAGTTCTGGTAACTGTCCCATTAGCTGTTTTTCTGGCTTTCTACGCAGTTTTCTACACGTAATACAATTTCTTGTAAGAGATTTAGCAGTATTCCGTAATCCGAAAATCCAGAAATGTTTTCTAGCTTCTGCTATCAGACTTTTATAGCCACAATGTCCACGTCTCTCGTGCAAATGAATTAGTAGTAAATTCACAAATCTGTGGTCCTTTGGTAATATGATTGGATTTCGTTGATCCGTTGGTAAGGTTCGTATGTTTTCAAGTCTTCCGTGGGCTCGAATTACCCCGTTGTCATCCGGTAGTAGTGTGAACCCCAACTTTTCTGATGGATTTTGGAGATCCATTTGAGTCCATTTATATAACACATTTTGTGAATGTTTTAGTTCAGATACAGTAATTGAACCTTTGTTAAAGTCTCGTTTCGCGATATATTTAGCGAATCGTATCAAATGACACAGATATCTTCTAAGTTTTATAAAGCTTGAAACGCTGTTTAAGAGTTTATTCACAACGTCCGTTGGATTATTGTCCTGAACTGCATGAGTTGATCCTTTCATAGTTTTGTATTCAGTTAGGATTTGTTCAGATTCATCTTCGGGAGTTGACAGTTTCATTTCGAAATTTGGCCATTCCGACTCATTTAATTTGAGAAAGTCTGGTCCTTCTAACCATCGAGAAAGTTGATTTACTTGAATTCCGCGAGTAAGTGCGTCGGCCTGATTAAACTCTGACGGAATGTACCTGAAATGTTGAACATCAATTGTTTCCTGTATTTCAGCGACTCTAGCTGACACGAATGGTCGAAACTTCTGTGGTGGTGATTTTAGCCACTTTAAAGCTGTGGTCGAATCACACCATAAGTATACGGGGAAATTTTTGGCTCCCGCAAATGTGAGCGCTTTGATCAGCGACTCGTACATTCTGGTTAACAGTAAACACCCTAACATTTCTAGTCGTGGTATAGACTTCTTCTTTAGCGGCGCCACTAAGGCTTTGGTTAACACTGGAACGCATATGTAGTCATTATTGTTTAAAGTCCATCTTAAAAATATTACGCTACCGAAAGCCATTTCTCCACCGTCACAGAAACCGTGTATTTCGGGTTTGTCCGTCGCGTTTTCTGGTTTCAATTTTCTTTGGAAGGTTGTTTGGAGAATTTCATTCATTAGCTGTATATTATTAAACCATTTAGTTTGTAAATCTTCCGGTAGACTTTGATCCCAAGTATATCCTATGGCCCATAAATTTTGCATGTCTATTCTGAACCTGATTGTTACAGCCGAGACAAGTCAGATTGGATCCCAGACTTGTGCAAGAGATGCAAGACATTTACGTTTGTTGAAGATTCCTTTGACTTCACTGATTGAATCCTTTTTGTATGAAAAGGTGTCCGTTTGTTTGTTCCATTTGTGTCCAAGAATAGTTGTTACTACTTCTTTTGTAGTATCCTGATCAATAAGTCCGTTATTAGAATACCAGCACTTTATTTTAAAGTGGCCTTGGTCAAGAATAGAATCGATATTTTTAATTGTGTTTTTAGCTTCATCTTGAGTAGCTTTTGACCCAGCTATATCATCAACGTATGTCCTGTTTAACAGTTCTTTAGCTGCTTCCGGATATTTGGTTTCTGACATTTTTGCCAGTACGTTGATAGCATTTGATGCTATTGAAGGAGCTGGTTTATCTCCGAAACTTAGTCGTATCCATTGGTATATTTTTGGTTCCTCACTTGGACTTGGTCGCCACAAGAACCGATGGTAGACTTGATCGTCAGGATGTACAAGCACTTGGTTAAACATCTTTTGAATGTCCCCTGAATATGCTACATTATCCCATCTCCATGCTATTAGAACTTCTAATAAACTGTTTATTAAATTAGGTCCCTTTTCTAATCTATCGTTTAAAGAAAGTCCATCGTGCCCCTTAGCACTTGAATCGAACACTAGCCGCACCTCGGTGGATCGTCCAGGCGTAAATACGGCCTGCATTGGAAGGTAGAATTCAGGTTTAGAGTGATTTACTTCACCTTTATTGAGTATTTTCACAAAACCAGAATCAACCAATTTGTTGACTTCTGTATTAACGACTTCGAGTTTGTCTTTTTTTATCAAGGATCTTTCTGTAGACTCCATCCTTTTGTAGGCGAGGTCATAGTTGCTGCATGGGGGAGGACCTTTAGACATCCAGGGCATTCTAACTTGGATTCTTCCATCGATAAGTTGTGTTGATTCGCTTAATAATTTAATGAAGCGATTTTCTTTCAATACGTCTTCAGAACATACACAATATTTTGTTGGTTTGATCCCAATTTGGTCCTGATACAACAGTTGCTTTATGTCATGGTTTGTTTGATCATTATTAAAGTTCTCGATTACAGCCGATTTTACAAAATTACAGGATTTGAATTCAGTTTTGTCATCAATTGAACCCAGAATATACCAACCGAATATATTTTTCTTCGCTATAGGTTGACCACTTTCACCAACTTTTGATGCAAGGTCGATAAATGCATCGGAAAATTCAGTACCGATAAGAATGTCTATTTTTCCACCATCTAGGTAAAATTTGTCTATTAGAGGTTGCAGATGACTGTATTTTTCCAAAGATTTCTTTGACACAGTTTTAGCATCACTACAAGGTTTGTTTACGATGTACACATTAAAAGATTTCTCCACTTCCGTGTCTTCAAATGGAGACACTGTTACGGTAAGTATTTCTGAAAGTTCTACTCTTCGTTCACCTCCGGCAAGAAGCATGTTTAATGTGATTTCTTTACCACGTAAACCCAATTTCTTCGCGTATTCTTTTCTCATCAGACATATGTCGGAACCGGAATCTTGGAAGATTACTGCTTTCTTCTTGTTGTTGTGAGCATCATTTACCAGAATCTTTTGAACAGGGCACTGTGTGGATACGCAATTGATTCTTCTATCTTGTACCATCAATGATTGATTAGTACCATTTGCTGTTGTTGTGTCATTTGAAAATGGTCTGGCGTGTGGATTCAAACTACCCTTGTAATACCCGTCAATGTGGAGTAATGTGTTGTGTTGTTCGGCACATTTATCACAGTTATTAGCTTGATCACATTTATCTGTATGATGTGTACTAAAGCACTTTCGACAACGTTTTTGTTTCCGAACAATTCTCCAACGATCATGAATCGTCATTGATTTGAACTTTGGGCAAGTTACTAATTGGTGTTTCTCCGGACATTCTATTGGGCAGTTTTCAGTAGTTTTTATGGCATAATTGGATGAACTTCTACCTGGTTTGTTCGAATATTTTTGTCCTGAATAGGTATTACTACTCATCTTGACCCAATTATTACCACCGGTATCAATTCTAATAGTTGCCATAAAATCCAACCAGTCAGCAAGAGTTTCAGAGGTTTCTTCTTGATTCTTCAAATTAACGTAACATCTAAAATTTTCTAGCGTTTCTCTGTCCATTTTCTTACGGAGTTTATCTACGAATACCTCACACTGAGTTTCTTGGGGTTTACTAATATCTTCAAATTGTTGAATTAATTCTCGAATAATTGATGAGAATTCCGATAAAGATTCAGAACTGTTCGGTTTTAAACGGAATTTATCCAAATTATTATAGATTTCAGCGAAGAGCTTCTGGTTATTTTGAAATTCTCTGTCTAAAAGAGTCCATGCTCGAGTAATGTCAGAACAGGTTTCAACTTTACGTTTCCATTTAGCTCCAGGATCTTTTATGGCAGTTCTTAATCTGATTAATTGTTTTGAGGCATCTTGATGATTTTGTACCATAGATTCTGAAAAATGTTTCTTAAAAGTAGCATAAGTAGTTCGCTTTCCATCCCACGAGGGGCAAGGTAATCGCTCGAGTTCGCACCGACCTTCATATTTAGGCGTTAAGGCCTTAACTACTTCAGCTGCTGCTGCCGCGGCGGTAGCACCGGCGGTTTTTTCGATTTCTTTTATTTTAGTTTCAAAGCTTTGACGATCTTCTGAGGGGGGTTCCCTGTCATGTTCTTTACCTTTTAGAGCTTGATTATATCTCTCTGATGTCATAGTAATTGAAATTCGGAACTTTTCCCTCATTGATCGGATTTCCTGAAGTTCAGTTTTACTTGTTTCTGTTTCAGTTCGACAAAGCAGTGACTGTGCGTATTTATTATGTAGGCCTTTGAATACCAGGTTTTCTTCTTGAATGTTTTCATAAACTTGTGTTAGATCAGCAGGCAAGAAGTCTCTTGTGAGAAGGGCATCAAAATCTTCAAATAGGTCTTGTAGCCTAATCATAGAAGCTTGAAATACGTTTTTTATCTCGTCAGTCTTCTTGGCCATTTTACCGTTCTAAGTTACCTCCGTCTATCGTGTTAGATTGACTATTCTGTTTTCAACAGAAGACGAAGTGAAGGGGCCTCTAATATATTCCTGGGTGATTGCACTTCTGAGATTTTATTTAAATTGAACTTTAAATTCCCAGTTACAAATTTTATTGTAAGCAAACAAGTCAACTGAAAAGATACAAAAGTAAACAAATCATTAAATAGAGTTATTCACCGATGTTCTTCTTACCGTGTTTTACACGTGGAAATAAGGTTGTATTTACTATGAAACATATAAACAATTTACTCACTCTAACAGTGGGAATATAAAGAGTTGAAAATTTGGAGATTTATAAGACTTGGTCGCCTTATTTTACAAGGATTTACTAGTTTTCAGCCAACTTTTAATGGCGCTTTCTAACTATTTTTACCTAATCTCCTAACCCTAATATAAAAGTAATGATGATTGGCTAAAAGTACATATTAATAGATGTACAATTTTGATTGGGTTAAGAATGATGTAATGTTACTATTTTTAAACAATGAGTAATATATTGAAACAGAATATTTCTACGGAAGCATTAAAGTAACACTGCAAACGTCTGAAATATTTAAAATAAACGAAAATTGTCAAAAGTTCTTGATAAGTAACGTCTCACAGTATCAACGATATAACGTAATAAAAACAGAGTTGAAACATTAATCTAATGTTTTAATGCAATGTTTGCCGATGAAACATTATGAAAACATTCAAAATAACGTTCGGTTATTGTTGAATGAATGTAAAATTAAAACGTCAAAAGACAACATTCTGATCATGTTTCTGGAACGTTTATAAAAAGTACAGTCTATCTCTGAACCCTTTCTGAGCGTTTGGAGAACGTGCTTAAACAAACATTCTGAACGCAACCATATTAGAACCAATTACGAATGTTACCAAAACGTTTTGTGTTTGCTGGGATGTACCCTCTAGAGGCACAATTTTTATACGCCCACATTGAAATGTGTGGTCGTATATTGTCGTCGCCCCGTCCGTCCGTACGTCCGGCGTCCACAATTGCTAGTGTACGCTCTAGATGCTAAAGTTAATATCCGATTGACTTTAAATTTATACACAGTGTTTAAGGTCATGAGACAAAGAAGCCTGTTGTTTTTCAGCGATTTCCGATACTAACTAACTAACTTGATCACTTTAAAAAATCTTGTGGACGCTCTAGAGGTCAAAGTTAATCAGCGATTCCGAAAATTAGTGGCAGAGTTATGGCCTTGATCACTTAAAAAATCTTGTGGAACCTCTAGAGGCCAAAGTTAATATCCGATTGACTTCAAATTTATACACAGTGTTTATGACGAGGAAGCCAACGATTTCTGATAATTACTGCCGGAGTTATGGTTCTTGATCACTTCAATCTTATGAATGCTCTAGAGGCCAAGGTTAATATCAGATTGACTTTAAATTTATACACAGTGTTTAAGGTCATGAGACGAAGAATCCTATTGATTTTCAGCAAATTCTGATAATTACTGCCAGAGTTATGGGCCTTCATTACTTCAAAAAATCTTGTGAATGCTCTAGAGGTAAAAGTTAATATCCGATTGACTTTTAAATTTATACAGTCATGTTTACAGTCATGCGACAAAGAAGCCTATTGTTTTTCAGCGATTTCAAATAATTACTGCCAGAGTTATCTCCCTTCAAAAAATCTTGTGACGCTATATAGGCAAAGCTTATCATCCGATTGACTTCAGATTGATACACAGAGTTTAAGGTGTTGAAACGAACAAGTATTTTGATTTTCAATGAATTTTGATAACTGAACAGCTAAATCCATGATATTAAATGTTTCGTATACTAATTGTTAGCGTGGGGCAAAACTTTATAAAAAGCAAACAAATTCTAATGATTTTCTGATAATTACATAATGAGTTGTTACTCTTAATCAGATTTTAGTGTATTACAAATGTTATCGAAAAAAGTAAAAATATGCGAAAACCCTTGTTGACTGCCCGGACGATTTAGCTGCTGTGGGCGTATGTTTCGTTGCCTGGCAACCTATCTTTTTCAAATTCTGATGAAACTTAAAACCTATCTATATATTCCCAAAATCTCAGTCCATTTTGATATTTGTTCATTTCAGACCTAATCTATTTGGATTATGGCGCCCGATTGTACAAATAATCGTTTTTGTTTTTAGCGTATTCTCTATCCATCTCTTGCAAAATGTGGGTGTATCCTGCCAAGGGTATCCAAAGTTCCAATTTATTATACGCCCACATTGAAATTTGGTCGTATATTGTTGTCGACCCCGTCCGCCCGGCCGTCGGTCCGGCGACCACAATTACTTATGGATGCTCTAGAGGCCAAAGTTAATATTCGATTGACTTTAAATTTATACACAGTTGTTAAGGTCATGAGACGAAGAAGCCTATTGATTTTTAGCGATTTCCGATAATCAGTGCCCTTGATCACTTCAAAAAATCTTGTGGTCGCTCTAGAGTTATGGCCCTTAATCACTTCAAAAAATTTTGTAGACGCTGTTAAGGCCAAAGTTAATATCTGATTGACATTACATTTATACACAGTGTTTAAGGTTATAAGACGAAGAAGCCTATTGATTTTCAACGATTTCCGATCCTTAGTGCCAGACTTGTGGCCCTTGATCACTTCAAAATTTTTTTTGGACGTTCTAGAGGCCAAAGTTAATATCCGATTAACTTTAAATTTATACACAGTGTTTAAGGTTATAAGACGAAGAAGCCTATTGATTTTCAACAATTTCCGATCATTAGTTAGAGTGGTTCAGGCTAAAAATGTTTTATAACAAACATACACTATTTCGGGACAGTAAGACATTATAAAAAGACTTACTATAAAAACTCCATTGATCAACAATGGAAGTCTGGCCACTTCTGATTTTTGAGGATATATAACCATTTGGACATATGTTATAAATGGCTCAAAATCTTCCCGGCTTCCATAATCAAAGGAGTTATCTCTTAGTGAGAATAAGAGCTATGTCCCTTGGTTGTACTAAAAATAATATGCTCCAAGCTACGCACGTCCCGGAAACGAAATAACTTTATCTCAGTCGGAAAATATCGTTTATTTCCATACTGCAAAGTAACCGAATACACTCTATGAGACGATTGGATTTGACATATGTACGCATGCGCGAACGCTTAGTTGTTTTAACAGTAAACCCGCGCCTTCAAATGTCTTTATATTAACTGTGTTTATAATGCTACAGTAGAAATTAAAATACATGTTAAGCTGGAGATGAAAAGATCGGCATTTGACATGAATTATTTCAAGATTAGCCTAATACATACATTAAAATGAACAGTACGTGCTTTTACTTATTTATACCCAGACACTGGCCTATTTATAACGGCATGTTATACAGAGGGAGCGAGGGAGAGAGAGGGGTCTATAAATCTAATAATGTAACACTTTAATGTTAATCTCAAAGATAACTAAATATTATATTGTGCAGTACGATGTTTGTTATGAAAAATAAATTGCCGGGTAAAGTACGAGGAAAATATAATGACATGTAATATGGGGAGTGAGAGAGAGGGATAAACACCCCAATAAAACTATTAATTTAAGACTTTATTTTTTGTCCCTCAGATAAATAAATATATTGTACTGCATGATGTTTGTTATGAAAAAAAACACATTGCTGGATAAGTGGCGTATGCGCCGAGCCAGCGATTATTGCGTATGTACCGAATTTAGAGCCAAATTTTGTAGTTTCGTCAGTATAAAGGGTGGTATTTTTCGCCGACTTCAAGGTTTCCTAAACATGTGGACACCGACGCGCTCACATGATATTCTTTGAACTGTAGATTTTGATGGAGTGTAATTAGATTTAGTCCCGCGAGAGCCAAACATGTTTATATAACCACTGCTACGTTACCATTGGAAACGTTTAGATTTTTAAGTTTCATGACCAAATTATGGCATTCTGCTGTGTATCTTTGTCACCAAAAGTCACACAGTCGTCATGTAAAGCAGCCATGATAGACCGATGCTCCGAAGTTGTCGGGAATTTATTAACATTTGTCTAGCATTAAGCCTATTTGTGATTTTTGTCATAGGTAGTTTGTTACAGTTCCCAAATCATAGGGGTACTTGTCCAATCCAATGCTGGATAGCAAATCATCCGTGGACGATATCTTGCAGGGCTCAGTCTCAAATCTAGAAAAAGAAGTCCGTCGATCAAAGCCTATGGCTACAGGATGGTTAGATAATATACTATGATTATAAAATAATTTACACCATGTTACCGAAAAGGGTCTGGAAAATAAAGACTACAAATAAAAAGTTTGTTTCGGTTATTTTCCGGTCTCAAATAGTTCTGCGTATTTAGAGCTGGCAAATATTTATTTCCTAACCACAATAGATGCCAGCGTAAACCAAGAATGTAGCCACTTAATAAAAGTAAATCTCGAAAGGTTGTAGTGAATTTATCTGGGCGATTTCACCTGCTTGAAAGTTAGAAATGAAACGAAGCTATCATAGCTAGCTCTGTATTTAAATCACCAAAATCGCCAAAATCAAAAATCAAATCAAGGAGTAAAATCGAAATTTTTGCTCACGTTCGCTATTAAATAAACAAGTAAGTCGAAGCCCGCAATGAGTGTATTTTTTACTCGGCGTTATATACCAATATAATGTTTGTAAAAATACCTCATGTGACGTATATTTGCTGCGACTTCCTAAACCACGTGCGCTGCGCTAACTTCTGCTCACTTCAGAAGATTTCTCGACGGAGCAATCACACAGATAAGCGGGTTAGTTTTTATAAGGACAAATATTGTGTCTCTGAACCACTCTACATTAGTGCCAGACTTGTGGTCCTTGATCACTTCAAAAAATCTTGTGGACGCTGTAGAGGCCAAAGTTAATATCCGATTGACTTTAAATTTATACACACTGTTTAAGGTTGCACAGTGTTTAAGGTCATAAGACGAAGTAGTCTAATGATTTTCAACGATGTCCGATAATTAGTGCTACAGTTATGGCCCCGATTACTTCAAAAAATCTTGTGGACGCTCTAGAGGCCAAAGTTAATATCCGATTAACTTTAAATTTATACACAGTGTTTAAGGTTATAAGACGAAGACGCATATTGATTTTCAGCAAATTTTAATAATTACTGCCAGAGTTATGGCCCTTGATCACTTCAAAAAATCTTGTGGATGCTCTAGAGGTCAAAGTTAATATCCGATTGACTTTAAATTTATACAGTGTTTAAGGTCATGAGACGAAGAAGCCTATTGATTTTCAGCTATTTCCGATTCAAAAATTGCCAGAGTTATGGCCCTTCATCACTTAAAAAATCTTGTGGATGCTCTAGAGGCCAAAGTTAATATCCGATTGACTTTAAATTTATACACAGTGTTTAAGGTTATAAGACGAAGAAGCCTATTGATTTTCAACGATTACCGATCATTAGTGCCAGACTTGTGGCCCTTGATCACTTCTGAAAATCTTGTGGAAGCTCTAGAGGCCAAAGTTAATATCCGATTGACTTTAAATTTATACAGTGTTTAAGGTCATGAGACGAAGAAGCCTATTGATTTTCAGCTATTTCTGATTAAAAAATTGCCAGAGTTATGGCCCTTCATCACTTAAAAAATCTTGTGGATGCTCTAGAGGCCAAAGTTAATATCCGATTGACTTTAAATTTATACACAGTGTTTACAGTCGTGAGATGAAGACTCTGTTTGTTCCCATTTAACACGGGTCATCATTGTGTTCTTTAAAATTCACCTCTTATTATACATATGTTATTTTGTAGATTTTCATAATAAATAAACAGATAAATAGCACACTTTGTTTATTTCCATCGCCTTAAAGCCTCTTAGCAGACAAACCTAGTCATCTAGCATACGAAACCCTGGGTCTTTGGAATCCACCAACGGGAGGTCGTTATACATAGCACTTAAAATCCCATTGACTTTTTATATTGTCACACCTTAAGGCCCCTCCTGTTATAATAAATAAAGCCCTTTTTTCATTCCAGATGATAATTCCAGATTTAAAGAAAGAATTTGTTGAAGAATTTATCTGGCCAGCTATACAAGCTAATGCTGTGTATGAAGACCGTTATTTATTAGGCACTGCTTTGGCACGTCCCTTAATTGCTAGGTAAGTTACGTATAAAAGTCAGAGGAAGAATATGTTCTTTTTCATTTTTTGGGTGAATTAAACTGTTGAATTATGTGTGTAAACCTTTATCCTTGTCTTGTATATACTGCAACTCATTATCAATAACTGAGGTATTTTTTCGCAGAATTATGTGGTTGATAATAATTTCTTGTAATTGTGTACCTGGATAACCATGCCTTGAGCCTCTAGATATGGTGGTAAGCGATCTTTGTGATTATCACATCGATCATAGAGTTAAACATGACCTGAAATGGGATTTAACGCCCTATTGTTCTGCACAGTTAAATGTAATATAATTCTTTAAATCAGTTACATAACCTCTTTAATCAAATCTACCGATCAAATGGCTTATTATTTTAGACAAGGTATTTGGGCTATTGTAACCTAGTGCATTAAGAATGAGTTATTATTTTAGACAATGTATTTGGGCCATTGTAACCTAGTGGATTAAGAAGAGTTCGCAAGAGAACCATGCAATTTTTTTTTTAAAATAAATGCACAAGCAATTTTGACTAAAATTTACAGATTTGGTCATTGGGTACCCCATATATCCTGCATCAAAAATATGAAGGTCACCAACATTGTAGTTATTGAAAACCAACTATGGCCATTTTAGAGTAAAATAAAAACATCATTTTTATACGCCCACATTGAAATTTGGTCGTATATTGTCGTCGCTCCCGCCCGCCCGCCCGTCCGTCCGTCCGTCCGTCTGTCCGGCGTTCACAATTTTCTGATATTTATTTTATGAGTTGTTAATCTTAATCAGATTTCAGAGTATTATAAATGTTTCATAACCGAAAAAAGTAAGAATATGCGACAACTTTTGTTGACTGCTCGAACGATTTAGTTGATGTGGGCGTATGTTTCGTTGCCTGGCAACCTATCTTTAAGAAATTAACCCCTGTTAATAATATAAGTTGAGAACTACTAATACTAATATTTGGTTTTGACAAAATGACTCGCACAGATTTCTTTCATATTAAATTTGATGGTCGAACCTGAAGAAAACAATTTCATTTCTGACACCATTTTTCCAATAAAATCATTCATTGCCTGGATTATTAGGCCCGATAATGCTCCATGCAACCGCCTTCCAGCAACGCCATGTAGGACCGGTACAGGTGATTCAGGAGTTCCACAAGGATCAGTCCTTGGACCTGTCCTTTCTGTAATGTATACTAAGAATTTAGGGCAACTATTTGATAATCATGGTTTCCGGGACGACATTCTTATACATTTATGCAGCTGATTTCAAGTTACTCCCTATCAAAATATCTACCATCCTCTAATTATTCTGACATCAAATTGTGTAGACGTGACATTAAAGATAGGATGACAAGAAATATGTTGAAATTAAATGTAATTGAATTCAGTAAATACACATCTGAAAAATACAAATTCAAATGATGTGGTTACTAAGATGATGTGGTTGCTAAGAGGTGCAATACTTGTACCGTGCGACACCGTGAAGAATCTTAAGGTTGAATTTTGAGCATGGACAGTCACATTAGTGAAATTTGTCGAAACTGTGTCCAGGCACATTGGCCGTAATTATGTTAATTGCATAAGAGTTTATAGCCTTTGTTTCACTTGTGAACACTTTAACGACAAAAGTTATCATTTGATATGTATGAAATTTATATGTGTCATTCAAATTAGTGAAACGAAGAAGGCTTTTAATTTCTGTTAATTACTTCTAGAGTAATTACTTCCACAAAGTGAAAAGTGAAACAAGGGGGTGATTAATGGAAATTGCTGAAATTTATACTCATCACTGAAACCAAGAAGCCTATTAAATTTCAACAATTTCCATTAATTACTTCTAGAATTATTTTTTTATATGATTTGTATGATATTTATATGCATTATTTAAATTAGTGAAACAATGAAACATATTCAATTTTAACAATTTCTTTAAATAACTTCAAGAACTATTGCCCTCGTTTCTCTCACAACCTGATTTATAAACTGATGTGTATGAATTTGCATTAAATTGATATGTGTAAATGACTGTGTAATTGAAGCTATGGTCCTTGTTTCTCTTTGTATAACCTTTAAATGTTTATACATGTACATGTATGTTTGTTCAGTCAGTTGCAAACACAAAAGCTACCATTGTAAAAGATAGATTTTGGCATGGGTAATAAATAATACCAAATGTCTCCACTCTTGTTAATATTTCAGATGACAGAGACAAATATCAATCTTTAAATTACGTATAGTTTAATGTCACTTTAAGATTTGAAACTGTGATTGTTTATGTCTCTCAGTAAGGAGATCTTTGATTAGGGCCAATTGTCCACAAATGGAATTTTAACTTGTCAGTATTAATTATAGAGAAGCTTAGTGTCTAGTATAGTGTAAACAAGTGAGTAGTTTGATATCATGTTTAATGTCTGGAGGTTCTGTATACAAAGTTTTACACACTTCAGTATTTATGATTAGGAGTTGCTATTGTATGGATAGATATGTGTAACTGTGGAAGAATTGCATTGTGTTGTTTGTATGTATAGTTGAGAATTAGGAAAACATTTTGGATAGTGTACATGGATAAGTAGAACTTTCATAATTATTGGATATTGTCAGGTTGAATTGGTGGTAAGTTTTAAAATATTAATTTATGTATAAATTTTTTATCGGAAATTAATTTTTAAAAAAATTATCTATGCTTTTAATTTAAGTCACATCTTAAATTACTCTTCATGAGTTGATCAAATTGCAGTTTTTTTTAGTTATTTAGATTTCCTTAAAGATCTTTCTGTAGTAGTAATAGCAAATTAAATTTTATGAATGATTATTAATTTTTTCTTAAAAAAGCCCGATTCATTAAAACAGCAAAATGTATAGATTCAAAGTACCTATAATTGATAGTTGTGCCAGTTTGGGGTGTATAGTACAGTACTACAACTGGCTACTATAGACTGGTTCCTTTGGAGTGGTCTCTGATTGGACAATGTCCGCTGCCTGTTCCTATCCCTACGTAGCTGCAATATGAAAATACTACTTTCCACACTTTCCACATTTTGCGATTAAGAGAATAAATGCATTCAGAAAAAAAAGACGCAACTTGTCAAAAAGAAGAATTCATATATTTTTATTTTAAGAGGTTTAGTAGGTTGCGATCAAATTTTTGCATCTGATCCCCTAAGACAGATTCCTTACCATGCCCTGTATGGGAACTATTTAATAAAATGAATGTATTGTAAAATCTTTTGATAAACATGCTTAAAACTTTGTGTATAATTTCATTACACCAATATCTTCACTACATTTTATTAATGAACATTTTCTGGATATTTGATTGCTAAATGCTTTATATAATTGACAAGTAATTAAAGATAAATTTTGTAAGATCTAAATAATTAACCGTGCCGAACCAGCAACGGTACCTGGCAGCCTTAAAATTTGTAATGTAAACGTTTTTTTTAAGGTGAATTTCGGGATGGAAAAGGTAAATGAGTATACTTTGCTTGGGCCCAGAGGAGATAACAATAAAATTTGTTTAGACAATTTTATTGCGTTTTAATTATAAAGACAAATATCAATTAATTAAAATTTAAAAAAATATATCTAAATGCTGTAGGTGTCTATTAGGTGAATTTCTGGATGGAAAAGGGCACAGTGGAGATAACAATATAATTTGTTGAGACAATTTTATTGCGTTTTAATTATAAAGACAAATATCAATTAATTAAAATGTGTCATATATTTATTTGGGATGTTAGCTTCACTGTGTAAACATTCATTCACATGAAAAGCCCATAAAGAACTTTATACATCATCTGAGGGTCCAGAAATTACAGGTATAACGCCCATACCATACATTGAAATGAATTATCAATATTTTTTTCTATTAATGGTGCTTAACAAAAAAGAATTATCTAATTGGTGTTAATATTTCAGTACGGCACGCTTGCGTTGGACCCGTTTACACTACAAAATAATTAACCGTGCCGTACCAGGAACGGTACCTGGCACGCTTAAAATTTGTAATGTAAACGGGTTTTTTATAGGTGAATTTCTGGATGGAAAAGGTAAATGAGTATACTCTGCTTGGGCTCAGTGGAGATAACTATATAATTTGTTTAGACAATTTTATTGCGTTTTAATTATAAAGACAAATATCAATTAATTAAAATGTGTCATATATTTATTTGGGGATGTTAGCTTCCCTGTTTAAACATTCATTCACATGAAAAGCCCATAAAGAACTCTATACATCATCTGAGGGTCCAGAAATTACAGGTATAACGCCCATACCATACATTGAAATGAATTATCAATAATTTTTTCTATTAATTGTGCTTAACAAAAAAGAATTATCTAAATGGTTTTAATATTTCAGTACGGCACGGTTGCGTTGGACCCGTTTACACTACAAAATAATTAACCGTGCCGTACCAGGAACGGTACCTGGCACGCTTAAAATTTGTAATGTAAACGGGTTTTTTTAGGTGAATTTCTGGATGGAAAAGGTAAATGAGTATACTCTACTTGGGCTCAGTGGAGATAACTATATAATTTGTTTAGACAATTTTATTGCGTTTTATTTATAAAGACAAATATCAATTAATTAAAATGTGTCATATATTTATTTGGGGATGTTAGCTTCACTGTTTAAACTCTATACACCATCTGATGGTCCAGAAATTACAGGTATAAAGCGCATACCATACATTGAAATGAATTATCAATAATTTTTTTCTATTAATGGTGCTTAACAAAAAAATATTATCTAAATTATACAGTGTCGTCTGTTTATTTGGGGATTTTGGAGGAGAATATCAGCTTTAATTTTGGGTTGTTAAATGTATCTCTGCCATAAAATTTCTTGCAGAAAAAGTTCTTTAATGAAATCTCATCTTATTCGACAATTTTTGTATAAATAGAGACCCACTTACTCTTGACAAAGAATGTATGATTAAGAGAATTTGTTTCTCTAAATTCAGGTTTATTTTAAGGTACTGAGAGTTAATGATACCAAAGACAAAGAAGAAAAGTTTTACAAAAAGACAAGAGACAAGGAAAGAATTGATGAAGAAGAAAAGAAGTCATGACATAGATGACTCTGCTCAAATTGACTTAATTGAAAACCCTATGATCAAAACTAGAAATGTTGAAACAAATGAAGTTGAAACCCTTAATATTGAAACGGAAAATCATGAAACAAATGAATTTGAACCCCCCAATGTTATCACTGAAAATCTTGAAACAAATGAAGTTGAATCCCCTAATATTGAAACTGGAAATTATGACGTCACAATTCCTATAGTCAGAACTGGAGATATTGAATTAAATGAAACTAGAACTCCTATACCTGTAATAAGGATTGATGAAAGCGAGACTGGAAAAGATGACAAAGTACTAAAAGATGAACTTGCCAGTATTTTTAAAAATGACACAATGGATAAACCTTCATTCAATTTTGGCCGATATTTTGAGTTTCAAGAACGACAGACCAAAGCAAAAAAGTTGAAAAATGTTGAAGTAGAAGTTACAAAGAAAAAAAAAAAAAAAGTGTATTGGGGAGAATTTAAGAAAAGAAAGCATTGAGTCTGCAATTTAAACAAATAGAAGCTCATATAAAACAAATAAAACGTTTAGACTCTTAATTCAAAGAAACGGAAAAAAAAACGTTGGGAGAAATTCTAATTCTAAAGAGGCTCACTGTTCAGATGTAGAATTTAGACAGGCAGAAAAAACGTAGGGAAATGAAATCTAAAAGTTTAAGACGTACAAACTCAGAATATAGAATGGCAGAAAAAGTAGGGAAACTCCAGCAAAGCAAAGAAAGAGGAGAAAATCCGAAAGATAGAAAATGAAGTTAAAAACAAACATTCAAAACGATCCAATCAAGAATTCAAAGAGGCAGAAGAAGTAGGGAAATGAAATCAAAATGTTTAAGACGTTCAGACCCGGAATATACAGAGGCAGAAAAAGTAAGAGAAATAAACGGAATGAAAAGCCTGGTATGCAAAATAATGATCTGTTGGTGGATTTTCATAATAAAATTAAACATGGGCCCACATTTTCTTGTGAATGTTGTCATCAATTATGGTTTAGACATAGTGTAAAAAATCAAGTAGCACAAAACATATGAATGAAACAGCAAATTTATGTGTCGGAGATAGGGTAATGGATGGACTTGTGGCACCTGTGAGAGTTATATAATGGAATGCATTTCCCCCCAAAACCTGAAAATTTAGACTTATACCCTTTAGAATGGCGAGTACTCTCCCTTAGAATACCCTTTATGAAAATATATACGACCTTATAAGAAAATTGGAGCTGCTGAATGGTTACAAAAAAATGGTAAGTTATATGAACGAGAAGGCATACATTTTGATGTAACATAGATGATGAGTTGGCAAACGCTGAAAACAATATATTAGAACCAGAAAATGATGATAAAACTGAAAATAGAATTGATAATGATGAAAAGTTGGAAAATGAAGATGAATGTAGTGAAGACGAAGGAGAAGGGATGTCTAATGCAAAAGATACTCTTCTCACATCACCAGACTTAATTGAAAATAATGAAAAAGAGGAGATTCATAATTTTGCCCCAGGGGAAGGAAATATCCCGATGAGTATCTTTATGGATAAGAATTCTGAAGAGATGCCATTTCCTAATATATTTTATGGAAATGCCCGTTTGGAAAAGAACAAAAGAAAAGTCCCTGTATATTACACTGAAATATGTAAGTCTGAACTTAGAAGGGATGACAGAAGAGCAGCTAATGACATTTTTTTTCAAACTGAAAGCCCTACAAATGAAAATTGTCCTTGGAAACGCCCTACAAATGAAAATTGCCCTGAAGAAAAAAAATAACAGCTGGAGACTTGCGAACCCCGGGAACCATAGAAAAACTTGTACATTTTGACGAAGGCTATATGATTTGGAAACGTTAAGAGGCTCCCCCCTCTATTTTAAGAAGGCCAAGAGCGATTTATTTGCAATGATGCGACAACTTGGGCCCGTCTCTTTCTTCTGTAGCTTTTCTGCCGCTGAGACTCTTTGGAAGCATCTGTTACGGATACTTGGAAAAGTACAACATGGAAGGGAATATAGTGATGAAGAAATAGAAAGTATGGATTGGGAGACTTCTGTCACCAGATCCCGTTACCTGTAACAAACAGTTTGATTATCAAGTCAATCTGTTATTCAAAGATGTATTGAAAAAAGAAAATTCGCCCATTGGTAATAATAATAATAATAATAATCATCTTATATAGCGCTGGAATTCCAACCAAAAGGCTGCTCATTGGCGCAAATTACAATGTCATTAACAGAATGACTGTCGGAATAGTTCTGTTTTTAAGTTCCGTTTAAAAGATTCAATATTGTCACTGTTTTTTACACTTTGTGGTAAAGAGTTCCAAACAATGTCAGCAATACAGTGTTGAATTTTATCTATCTGGTTATATTCATTTTCTGATTTTAGTGATTTATAGAGTTGAGTGTCGTCTGCATACAAGTGATAATCAATGCCATGCCTTCGAATAATATTACCAATTGGAGTAGTATATGCCGTGAAAAGCACAGGTTCCAATACGGATCCTTGAGGTACACCAAAGGCAAGAGTCGATGGTGACAATTGGTTTCCGCCAATGACTACTGACTGGGTTCGGTTTGTCAGATAAGAGCTGAACCAATCCAAAACTTTTCCCTGGACACCAAACCGAGTGGAAAGGCGCTGGATAAGAATGGACTGATCTATTGTGTCAAAGGCAGCTCTTAAATCTAATAATACCAATGCTGTTGATGCCTTGTTTTCAATATTTTTGATGATATCATTATAAACACGAACAAGTGCTGTTTCTGTACTGTGCCCTGATCTATACGCACTTTGAAACTTTTCACTGAGATTGTTTGAATCAAAATGCGATTTAAGTTGATATGCAGCGACTTTTTCAAAAAGTTTAGATATGAAAGAGAGGTTTGAGACTGGCCTGTAGTTCTTTAATAAATTTACATCAAGGTTTGATTTCTTCAGAAGGGGGCGAACAAATGTTACTTTTAAGGGTTCTGGTACATATCCTTGTTGTAGAGAACTATTAATGAGATGATGTATGATAGGCAGAAGTTCATCAATGCAACGTTTGAGTAGCCACGATGGTATCGGATCAAGTTCACACGATTTAGGAGAGCTTGTCATTATTATTTCTTTCAGTTTGGTTTGGGAAACTTCTGAAAATGTAAGAAAACTGAAATCGCCATTAAACTCAGATTCTTAAATAGGTTCAGGAGATGACTGATTACTTAGTTCAGATTTTATTTTAATTATCTTGTCTGAGAAAAAGTTTTGAAATTGTTCACAGACGTCTTTGGGATTACCTTCAAGGAGAATACTACCATTAGGACGTTTTAAAATATTATTGTAGAGTTGACCTGGATTTTTTGACTTCTGTGCAAATTCCTGTGAATTAAATTCACGTTTTGCTTTAGAGATAAGGTTGTTAGTGTCTGTACGAGCTCGCTGATAAGGCCACCAACTTCTTTTATCGAGTCGAGTTCCAACATCGTGGCTGGCGACACATACATAACTTACTGTGGGTTGAAAATGCCCCTATTTTCGGAGAAAGTAGCAAAGATGAAATTACTGATTTTATTAAGGACAGAATTTCTTGTAGTAAAAATGTTGACAATGAATATGTAAAGGAATTGATATCCTATCAGGTCCATAAACATCCCCACACTTGCAGAAGAAAGACTCATAAGATCTGCAGGTTTGGATTCCCAAACCCCCAATGGAGAAACTGAATTATTAGAACCCCTTGATTCATCTATTCCCGATATGGAGATCAAGAAACATAAGAGCAATTATATTAAAATGAAATTGATAATGGATGACATGATTGAAGGTGAAGATATTGCTTTTGATCAGTTTTTAGAGAAAATAAATTTGAAGTATGATCAATATATTTTAGCAATTAGATCATCTATATCACATCCTACTGTATTCTTGAAAAGAACCCCTAATGAATTCAGGATCAATGCATATAAAGAAACATTACTTAAATTATGGCAAGCTAATCATGATATTCAGTATTGCTTAGACGTCTCTGCATATGCAATGTACATGTATATTGTATCTTATCTTGCAAAGTCACAGAGAGGTATCAGTGACATATTGAGAAAGGCCTGTCAAGAAGTGAAGAGTGGAAGTTAATGAATTCGGGAACAAGTAAAGGTTATTGGTATCATTTTTCTTAAATGTCCGGGGTAGCCGAAAAAAAGAGATTGAAAATCCAAAAAGTCGTATTTTTACAATTTGGAGCATGTTTAGAGGTCTTTCTCGTATAGTTAACATGTGTTTCCTGCAAATCGGTTTTCTCAGAATCTAACCATAGGATGTTTCTGAAACTTTGACCTACCCCCCCCCCCCCCCAAAAAAAAAAATGGATGGTGAGTATTGATTAAATATATTTTTAAAACGTTTTAAGCATTCGAAATCACCGAATTTTACGAACAAATGAATTTGACCTTATCGATAGTCATTTATGTGAAACCATCGATCAACAGTCCAAAATATCAGGAGTAGAAGAATAAAAGGATCGAACATTGAAAACGACACCCTTTCATTGTTAAGCAAAACATGCAGTGTGGGTGGCTACAATCTGCACATTTAGTCATCGTATAGAGCTTATTCAACAGTATCAAATTCCAACTGCTAAGGGATCTTTTACGTGCACTCCAATGTGTACACGGGGGTGGGGGGCACGCCAGAAAGTCGAGATGAACTTTCTTGGCCAATGCAGGGATCGAACACTCGATCTCTTGGCTAGCAGGCCAACGCCTTAGCCACTTAGTGTGGACACCCATCGTACATTTCATCCGTCAAATCAAAACATTGCATTGCCATCAATTAAATATTCTTTATTTAAAACTTTATTTTAATATTAATAAATCCTAATTTTATTGGTAGACGTTCGTCTTATTTAAAATTAAACTTTCATTTAACTATGAACAACCCTTAACGTCTCTCTTTAAAACAATTAAATACTCTAAGACAGTAGCTCAACCTTTTGACCTAAGCTCATTAATTTACCATTTTGTATGTGAGCGACTTGTTATTCTTTTTATATGACATATTTAACGTGTCTGATTTCAAAGGGGAGTTGGTGGCTGAATGGTTAGCACGCGCGCGCTGTATCGTAAAGCCTGTCATTGAGTCAACTAGCGTGTTCTCGAATCTCCGGTTGTACCTGACAAGGAGTAGGGTCGCCTGTCCAACTTGGTGGGTTTTCTTCATTTATTCCGGTTCCCTTTCACTGTTAAAGACCACTACGCGCAAGTGAAATATTGAAATAAAATCGAACTATATGTTAGTCCCAAAATGATCTAGTTTGGGACACAATAACTCTCTTTGTAATTCAGCTAGACTTGGTGTAGGTGTTTATTAGGCCAATACCTTGGTAACTTTGGAACACAATAACTCTTCTTCTAATTGGGGTACAATGTTCAAACTTGGTATAGGCATTCACTAGGTCAATGTCTTGATGAGGTTCGGATATCAGCATTTTCTGCAGTGGGTAATCAGAGGTGAACAATTTGATTGGTTGATGATTCGACACACAATAATATTAGTTATGATTAAGTGATAGTGATCAAACTTGGTGTATAGTTTCATTAAATCACTACCTTGACTAAGTTCGACAATGAGCATTTTCTGCTCAGGATAAGCAGAGCGATACGCAAATTGATTGGTCGAGACATTCAAACACAATAACTCTCAGTGTTATTCGGCTAGAATGTTCAAACTTGGCGTAGGTCTTTATTAGGTCAATGCTTTGATGGAGTTCGAAGATGAGCATTTTATGCTTAGGGTAAGCAGAGATAAGCAATTTGATTGGTTGATGATTTCGGACACTTTCACTTCAGTTCTGATTAAGTCAGAGTGATGAAACTTAGTGTATAGTTTCATTACATCAATATCTTGAATACGTTCGACAATGAGCATTGTCTGCCATGGATAAGCAGAGCGATGAGCAATTCGATTGGTCGAGAATTTGAAACAAAATCTTGGTGAAGGCGTTCATTAGGTCAATGCCATGATGGAGTGCGAAGATGAGCATTGTCTGCTTACTGTAAGCAGAGATAAGCAATCTGATTGGTTAACTTTGGGGCACGATAAAATTGGTTATAATCAATTGAGAGTGACAAAATTCCAAATATAGATTCATTATGTCATTACCTTGACTGAGTTTGATGTTGAGAATTTCTGCGTAGATTTAGGAGCAATAAGCAATTTGACTGATCACATTGGAACATAACACCTCTGTTTTTAATACAGGTACAATTTGAACCTGTTGAATTGTTTCTCGTTATAACTCGGTGAGTTTCTGGCGGATTTCATTAATTCTTTTTCCTTTTTAAGATTCTAACCATAGGATCTGTCTGAAACTTTTACCTATCTCCCCAAAAATGGGTGGTGGCTGTTGATTAAATATATTTTCAAAACGTTTTACGAATCCAAAATCACCGAATTTTACGAACGAAAAAACTGACAAAGCATATTTAACCTATTTTACTAATTCTTTTTTCTTTGAATACCTTGAAAAAAAATCATTTTCATCCGCAGTTTCACATTTTCGAATTTCAAAAATTCGTCGCTGTGATTTCGAACTGGAAGTTTAGACCAATTTAACAACTTCTTTAATAGTTGTACGATTTTCATGAAATTTAGTATATAAGTAGATCTTACCGATGTGACTTTAAAAATATAATTATAAATTTTCTAAATTATCTCCCCTTGACGAAATTAAGGATGAGCATTTTCTGCTTAGGGTAAGCAGAGATAAGCACGCTGATTTGTTGATTCGTTAGGGCATGATAACTTTGGTTATAATGAAGGGAGGGCGATGAAACTCTTGTCAATCGAGGGTCTAATAGCTAGCCTGTTGTGTGAAAACATTGTATCAATTTTTTTTAATAAATGTCTGGGGTAGCCGAAAAAAAGAGATTGAAAATCCAAAAAGTCGTATTTTTACAATTTTTTGCAATTTGGAGCATGTTTAGAGGTCTTTCTCGTAAAGTCAACATGTGTTTCCTGCAAATCGGATTTCTCAGAATCTAGCCATAGGATGTTTCTGAAACTTTGACCTACCCCACCAAAAATGGGTTGTGAGTATTGATTAAATATATTTTCAAAACGTTTTAAGCATTCGAAATCACCGAATTTTACGAACGAATGAATTTGACCTGCATTACTGTAACTCTGTGACTATTTAACCTATTTTACTAATTCTTTTTTCTGTGAGTACCTTGACAAAAATCATTTTCAACTGCAGTTTCAGATTTTCGAATTTCGGAAATTCGTCGCTGTGATTGCGAACCGGAAGTTGAGACCAACTTGACAACTTCTTTAATAGTTGTACGATTTTCATGAAATTTAGTATGTAAGTAGATCTTACCGATGCAACTTTAAAGATGTCCTAAGAAAATTTTTTAAATTATCTCCCATTGGTGAAATTAATTATCAAATTTTTAAAAAAATCGAAGAAATATAGGTCAGAATGACTTGATTTTTTTATTGGATACTAGATAAGTAAATACTGATTCGTACACCAAATATTGAGTTTGTGACTTGAACCGGAAGTGCCGCAATCTTGAAACGTGAAATATCATTAAGGCTTTTGCGATATTTTACTTACAGACATGGGAGTTACATTTTCGGAATCCATGAAGGAATGTCTTAAAATCTGTCGGATCAGAATTTTGAATTCGGTCACGTGATGGTCACCATTTCGAACTGAATATGAGAAGAGGTGAAAAATCGACATTAACGAGCACGTAAATGAAAGCAATAGGCCGTAGTTTGGAGAATATGTCTCCTATTTTCAAAATGAATACATTTCGGGATAGCCGGGATCAGGATCGAAATATTGTTATTTGAAAATGTCACATTTTCGAATTTTGTCTTTGATGTTTTTCGTGCCGATAAAGTTGTTTACGAGTGAAAAATCATAAAAACTTCGCTATATTTTCACCGATTTTAATGATTTTTTTTCTTGATGAGATTATTTACATGACCTATGACATGTAACAGGAAGTGACTGTGAATATGAAAGCTTTAATATCTGCTTTGCAGATCTAGTTATTATTATTATTATTATTACAGCATATTTCTAGTGTACCCCTTTATATAACATGTTCAGGGGCACTTTACAAAGTGACAATGTAATCATAAATAAAAACAAGATGTTAACGATTGCATACTGAGTCAGTTAAAAGTCTGATTAAATAAATGTGTTTTAAGTTGTTTTTTAAAAGAATATAGAGATGTACAACATCTTAAACTAAACGGTAAATTATTCCATAAAACAGGTGCTTGTTAACTAAAATAACGCTGACCATAAGAGACTAGTTGAATAGTTTTGGGCTATAAAAGTAGTTTATCTGATGTACGTAATGTTCGGCCGGGTGTATAAAGTTCTTAAAGATCTGAGAGGTAAACAGGAGCTAGATTATTTAAGCATTTAAAAGTTAGTAACAAAATCTTAAAATCAATTCGATATTTAACAGGTAACTAGTGTAAATTGTATAAAACAGGAGTTATGTGGTCACATTTTTTAGTTAAAGTAACAAGTCTAGCAGCAGTATTCTATACTTTTTGTAATTTATCTATAAGCTTTAACGGTAAACCAACTAAAAGTGAATTAAAGTTATCTAATCGAGAAGTGACAAGAGAATTAATAAGTGACTTAGTGGCCTCTTCAGTTACAAATTTACGTATTTACCTTTATTTCTAATATCAAAATAGCACAATTTACAAATATTACTTACTTGAGCTCCCATAAGCATAAAACTATCAAAGATTGCGCCAATATTACGAGTTCTTTGACATTCATTTTCTAATTTCACTAATACAGTTCTCAGGTTGCAGTTTTGATAAATTGAAAGAGGTTGGACAATTAGCCCTAAGTGAAATATATAATTGAGTATCATCGGCATACAAATGAAAGCTGAGACCATATTTTCTAACAATATCACCTAATGGTCACGTATAGAGGGTAAATAAAATCGGCCCAAGAACAGAACCCTGGGGAACCCCAGATGACAAAACAGATTCAGACGACGATTTACAATTAAGTAAAATACACTGTTTTCTACCCACAAGATAGCTTTCTAAAAGATTGAATGCAGAGCCATAAATACCGAATTTACATTAAACTGTAGTCTACCTATATACACCCGGCGTGTGTATTCATTAACGCCTAACTGATTCCGTAATCCACCTAATTGGACTGCACACATGGTTTAGGGTATTAAATTGCTTCCACGAGAAAAAAGAACTACCGTACATAATGAAACAAATTCTAAATTAGAACAACAATACTCTTCTGGCGAAAATGTATCTCTAATCGTTTTGACTGCACACGATGGTAGATTGTATTAAAATCGCTGCCGTGAGAAAACAGAACGACCGTACAAAATGAAACAAATTCTAAGTTAGAACCACAATACTCTGACGGAAATGTTTCTCGAATCGTTTGTTTGGACTGCATATTATGGTAGGGTGTATAAAAATCGCTGCCGTGAGAAAACAGAACGACCGTACATTATGAAACAAATTTTAAATTGGATCTTGAATTAAAATGAATTATAAAACAAATTATTCCGTAGTCAATTGTTTTATTTAATTAGGGAAATTAAGGAATCAGTCAGGCGCTAATGAATACACACGCCAGGTGTATATGAGTAATTAAGGAATAAACATTCCGAATACGCATTCGGTCACTATGACGTCACTGGCGTCTGAGGGGTTTAAGAGTGTTTTCAATAATTGGCAAAGTCGTTTTTACGGGATGCGACTATGCTTGACGATATCTGAAATAATTTTAGTCGGATTAATGTGAATTTGCCGTCCGTAAACTGGATCAAATAACCATGGTCTACAAATATAGAAAAAATTTAGTGCCATTTTATGTGCACTTTACCATAACTATATACATTAGTTGAACCAGATTATCAATATGGATCATTAATAAGCTACCTACATTAGTTGAACCAGACATGCACCTGCTATCATGGTTCAACGCTAACTACATTAGCTATTAAACTAGATGACCAACATAGCCAATGACGTCATAGTGACCGAATGCGTATTCGGAATGTTTATTCCTTTATTACCCATATACACCCGGCGTGTGTATTCATTAGCGCCTGACTGATTCCTTAATTCCCCTAATTAAATAAAACAATTGACTACGGAATAATTTGTTTTATAATTCATTTTAATTCAAGATCCAATTTAAAATTTGTTTCATAATGTACGGTCGTTCTGTTTTCTCACGGCAGTGATTTTTATACACTCTACCATCGTATGCAGTCCAAACAAACGATTCGAGAAACATTTCCGTCAGAGTATTGTGGCTCTAACTTAGAATTTGTTTCATTTTGTACGGTCGTTCTGTTTTCTCACGGCAGCGATTTTAATACAATCTACCATCGTGTGCAGTCAAAACGATTAGAGATACATTTTCGCCAGAAGAGTATTGTTGTTCTAATTTAGAATTTGTTTCATTATGTACGATAGTTCTTTTTTCTCGTGGAAGCAATTTAATACCCTCAACCATGTGTGCAGTCCAATTAGGGGGATTACGGAATCAGTTAGGCGTTAATGAATACACACGCCGGGTGTTATAGGTAGGCTACAGTTTAATGTAAATTCGGTATTTATGGCTCTGCATTAAATCTTTTAGAAAGCTATCTTGTGGGTAGAAAACAGTGTATTTTACTTAATTGTAAATCGTCGTCTGAATCTGTTTTGTCATCTGGGGTTCCCCAGGGTTCTGTTCTTGGGCCGATTTTATTTACCCTCTATACGTGACCATTAGGTGATATTGTTAGAAAATATGGTCTCAGCTTTCATTTGTATGCCGATGATACTCAGTTATATATTTCACTTAAACCTAATTGTCCAACCTCTTTCAATTTATCAAAACTGCAACCTGAGAACTGTATTAGTGAAATTAGAAAATGGATGTCAAAGAACTTTTTAAAGTTGAATGATGATAAAACCGAATATTTGTTATTAAGCTCAAGACATCACTTAAGGAAATTTGCACATGATACCCCCCTGTTGTAATAGGTAATTGTGATATATTTTCATCTGATTCTGCTCGTAATATTGGCGCAATCTTTGATAGTTTTATGCTTATGGGAGCTCAAGTAAGTAATATTTGTAAATTGTGCTATTTTGATATTAGAAATAAAGGTAAATACGTAAATTTGTAACTGAAGAGGCCACTAAGTAACTTTTTAATTCTCTTGTCACTTCTCGATTAGATAACTTTAATTCACTTTTAGTTGGTTTACCGTTAAAGCTTATAGATAAATTACAAAAAGTATAGAATACTGCTGCTAGACTTGTTACTTTAACTAAAGAGTGTGACCACATAACTTCTGTTTTATACAATTTACACTAGTTACCTGTTAAATATCGAATTGATTTTAAGATTTTGTTACTTACTTTTAAATGCTTAAATAATCTAGCTCCTGTTTACCTCTCAGATCTTTAAGAACTTTATACACCCGGCCGAACATTACCTACATCAGATAAACTACTTTTAAAGCCCAAAACTATTCAACTAGTCTCTTATGGTCAGCGTTATTTTAGTTAACAAGCACCTGTTTTATGGAATAATTTACCGTTTAGTTTAAGATGTTGTACATCTCTATATTCTTTTAAAAAACAACTTAAAACACATTTATTTAATCAGGCTTTTAACTGACTCTGTATGCAATCGTTAACATCTTGTTTTTTATTTATGATTACATTGTCACTTTGTAAAGTGCCCCTGAACATGTTATATAAAGGGGTACACTAGAAATATGCTGTAATAATAATAATAATAATAATAACTAGATCTGCAAAGCAGATATTAAAGCTTTCATATTCACAGTCACTTCCTGTCACATGTCATAGGTCATGTAAATAGAAAAAAAAATCATTAAAATCGGTCAAAATATAGCGAAGTTTTTATGATTTTTCACTCGTAAACATCTTTATCGGCACGAAAAACATCAAAGACAAAATTCGAAAATGTGACATTTTCAAATAACAATATTTCGATCCTGATCCCGCCTATCCAGAAATGTATTCATTTTGAAAATAGGAGACATATTCTCCAAACTACGGCCTATTGCTTTCATTTACGTGCTCGTTAATGTCGATTTTTCACCTTTTCTCATATTCAGTTCGAAATGGTGACCATCACGTGATCGAATTCAAAATTCTGATCCGATAGATTTTTAGACATTCCTTCATGGATTCCGAAAATGTAACTCCCATGTCTGTAAGTAAAATATCGCAAAAGCCTTAATGATTTTTCACGTTTCAAGATTGCAGCACTTCCGGTTCAAGTCACAAACTCAATATTTGGTGTACGAATCAGTATTTACTTATCTAGTATCCAAATAAAAAAATCAGGTCATTCTGACCTATATTTCTTCGATTTTTTTAAAGATTTGATAATTAATTTCACCAATGGGAGATAATTTAAAAAAGTTGCATCGGTAAGATCTACTTACATACTAAATTTCATGAAAATCGTACAACTATTAAAGAAGTTGTCAAGTTGGTCTCAACTTCCGGTTTGCAATCACAGCGACGAATTTTCGAAATTCGAAAATCTGATACTGCAGTTGAAAATGATTTTTGTCAAGGTACTCACAGAAAAAAGGATTAGTAAAATAGGTTAAATAGTCACAGAGTTACAGTAATGCAGGTCAAATTCATTCGTTCGTAAAATTCGGTGATTTCGAATGCTTAAAACGTTTTGAAAATATATTTAATCAATACTCACAACCCATTTTTGGTGGGGTAGGTCAAAGTTTCAGAAACATCCTATGGTTAGATTCTGAGAAATCCGATTTGCAGGAAACACATGTTGACTTTACGAGAAAGACCTCTAAACATGCTCCAAATTGTAAAAAATTGTAAAAATACGACTTTTGGGATTTTCAATCTCTTTTTTTCGGCTACCCCGGACATTCAAAAAAAATGATACAATGATTTCACACAACAGGCTAGCTATTAGACTCTCGATTGACAAGAGTTTCATCGCCCTCCCTTCATTATAACCAAAGTTATCATGCCATAAAGAATCAACAAATCAGCGTGCTTATCTCTGCTTACCCTAAGCAGAAAATGCTCATCTTTGAATTCAACCAAGACAGTGACCTAGTGACCGTCTACACCAAGTTTGAACATTCTAGCTCAATTAGAAGGAGAGTTATTGTGTTCCAAATTCTCGGCCCTTCAAATTGCTTCTATTTTTCACTTTCACTTCAAAATGGTGACCATCACGTGACGGAAATCGAAATTCTGATCCGTTAGATTTTTAGACATTCCTTCAAGGATTCCGAAAATGTAACTCCCATGTATGTAAGTAAAATATCGCAAAAGCCTTTGTGATTTTTCACGTTTCAAGATGGCGGCACTTCCGGTTCGATCCACAAACTCAATATTTTGTGTACGAAACAGTAATTACTTGTCTAGTATCGAAAAAAAAAAAGTCATTCTGACCTATATTTCTTTGATTTTTTTGAAAAATTTGATCCTTAATTTCGTCAAGGGGAGATAATTTAGAAAATTTCTAATTATATTTTTAAAGTCACATCGGTAAGATGTACTTATATACTAAATTTCATGAAAATCGTATAACTATTAAAGAAGTTGTTAAATTGGTCTAAACTTCCAGTTCGAAATCACAGCGACGAATTTTCGAAATTCGAAAATGTGAAACTACGGATGAAAATGATTTTTTTCAAGGTATTCAAAGAAAAAAGAATTAGTAAAATAGGTTAAATATGCTTTGTCAGTTTTTTCGTTCGTAAAATTCGGTGATTTTGGATTCGTAAAACGTTTTGAAAATATATTTAATCAACAGCCACCACCCATTTTTGGGGAGATAGGTAAAAGTTTCAGACAGATCCTATGGTTAGATTCTGAGAAATCCGATTTGTGGATAAAACACCCCCCCAAAAAAACTATAACTAGATCTGCTAAGCAGATATTAAAGCTTTCATATTCACGGTCAGTTTCTGTCGCATCTCATGCGTTATATAAAGAATCTTAAAAAGGAAAAAGAATTAATGAAATCCGCCAAAAACTCACCGAGTTATAACGAGAAACAATTCAACAGGTTCAAATTCTACCTGTATTAAAAACAGAGGTGTTATGTTCCAATGTGATCAGTCAAATTGCTTATTGCTCCTAAATCTACGCAGAAATTCTCAACATCAAACTTAGTCAAGGTAATGACATAATGAATCTATATTTGGAATTTTGTCACTCTCAATTGATTATAACCAATTTTATCGTGCCCCAAAGTTAACCAATCAGATTGCTTATCTCTGCTTACAGTAAGCAGACAATGCTCACCTTCGCACTCCATCATGGCATTGACCTAATGAACGCCTTCACCAAGATTTTGTTTCAAATTCTCGACCAATCGAATTGCTCATCGCTCTGCTTATCCATGGCAGACAATGCTCATTGTCGAACGTATTCAAGATATTGATGTAATGAAACTATACACTAAGTTTCATCACTCTGACTTAATCAGAACTGAAGTGAAAGTGTCCGAAATCATCAACCAATCAAATTGCTTATCTCTGCTTACCCTAAGCATAAAATGCTCATCTTCGAACTCCATCAAAGCATTGACCTAATAAAGACCTACGCCAAGTTTGAACATTCTAGCCGAATAACACTGAGAGTTATTGTGTTTGAATGTCTCGACCAATCAATTTACGTATCGCTCTGCTTATCCTGAGCAGAAAATGCTCATTGTCGAACTTAGTCAAGGTAGTGATTTAATGAAACTATACACCAAGTTTGATCACTATCACTTAATCATAACTAATATTATTGTGTGTCGAATCATCAACCAATCAAATTGTTCACCTCTGATTACCCAACGCAGAAAATGCTGATATCCGAACCTCATCAAGACATTGTTCTAGTGAATGCCTATACCAAGTTTGAACATTGTACCCCAATTAGAAGAAGAGTTATTGTGTTCCAAAGTCACCAAGGTATTGGCCTAATAAACACCTACAACAAGTCTATCTGAATTACAAAGAGAGTTATTGTGTCCCAAACTAGATCATTTCGGGACTAACATATAGTTCGATTTTATTTCAATATTTCACTTGCGCGTAGAGGTCTTTAGCAGTGAAAGGGAACCGGAATAAATGAAGAAAACCCACCAAGTTGGACAGGCGACCCTACTCCTTGTCAGGTACAACCGGAGATTCGAAAACACGCTAGATGACTCAATGACAGGCTTTACGATACAGCGCGCGCGTGCTAACCATTCAGCCACCAACTCCCCTTTGAAATCAGACACGTTAAATATGTCATATAAAAAGAATAACAAGTCGCTCACATACAAAATGGTAAATTAATGAGCTTAGGTCAAAAGGTTGATCTATTGTCTTAGAGTATTTAATTGTTTTAAAGAGAGACGTTAAGGGTTGTTCATAGTTAAATGAAAGTTTAATTTTAAATAAGACGAACGTCTACCAATAAAATTAGGATTTATTAATATTAAAATAAAGTTTTAAATAAAGAATAATTAATTATTAGTTTGATGGCAATGCAATGTTTTGATTTGACTGATGAAATGTACGATGGGTGTCCACACTAAGTGGCTAAGGCGTTGGCCTGCTAACCAAGAGATCGAGTGTTCGATCCCTGCATTGGCCAAGAAAGTTCATCTCGACTTTCTGGCGTGCCCCCCACCCCCGTGTACACATTGGAGTGCACGTAAAAGCAGTTGGAATTTGATACTGTTGAATAAGCTCTATACGATGACTAAATGTGCAGATTGTAGCCACCCACACTGCATGTTTTGCTTAACAATGAAAGGGTGCCGTTTTTAATTTTCGATCCTTTTATTCTTCTACTCCTGATATTTTGGACTGTTGATCGATGGTTTCACATAAAAGACTATCGATAAGGTCAAATTCATTCGTTCGTAAAATTCGGTGATTTCGAATGCTTAAAACGTTTTAAAAATATATGTAATCAATACTCACCATCCATTTTTGGGGGGGTAGGTCAAAGTTTCAGAAACATCCTATGGTTAGATTTTGAGAAACCGATTTGCAGGAAACACATGTTAACTATACGAGAAAGACCTCTAAACATGCTCCAAATTGTAAAAATACGACTTTTTGGATTTTCAATCCCTTTTTTTCGGCTACCCCGGACATTTAAGAAAAAATGATACAATGATTTCACACAATAGGTTAGCTATTAGACTCTCGATTGACAAGAGTTTCATCGCCCTCCCTATAACCAAAGTTATCATGCCCTAAAGAATAACAAATCAGCTTCCTTATCTCTGCTTACCCTAGGCAGAAAATGCTCATCTTTGAACTCAATCAAGACAGTGACCTAGTGAACGTCTACACCAGGTTTGACCATTCTAGCTCAATTAGAAGGAGAGTCATTGTGTTCCAAATTCTCGGACCTTCAAATTGTTCTATTTTTCACGTTCACTTCAAAATGGTGACCATCACGTGACGGAAATCGAAATTCTGATCCGTTAGATTTTCAGGCATTCCTTCAAGGATTCAGAAAATATAACTCCCATGTCTGTAAGTAAAATAGCAATAAAAGCCTTTGTGGTTTTTCACGTTTCAAGATGGCGGCACTTCCGGTTCGATCCACAAACTCAATATTTTGTTTATACGAATCAGTATTTACTAATCTTAGCAGTTGGAATTTGATAGTGTTGAATAAGCTCTATACGATGACTAAATGTGCAGATTGTAGCCACCCACACTGCATGTTTTGATTAACAATGAAAGGGTGCCGTTTTCAACTTTCGATCCTTTTATTCTTCTACTCCTGATATTTTGGACTGTTGATCGATGGTTTCACATAAAAGACTATCGATAAGACTCTTTGTAGAAGAAGTTCCCCAAAAATATTATGTTGACTTTAAGAGAAAAGGACCTTTGAAAATGCTCCAAATCGTAAAAATACGACTTTTTGGATTTTCGATCTCTTTTTTTCTGCTATCCCCGATATTTAAAAAAATGATACAATGATTTCACACAACAGGCTAGCTATTAAACTCTCTATTGACACGAGGTTCACCGCCCTCTCTTTATTATAACCGAAGTTATCGTGCCCTAAAGAATCAACAAATCAGCATGCTTATCTCTGCTTACCCTCCGCAGAAAATGCTCATCTTTGAACTCAGTCATGACATTGACCTAGTGAACGTCTACACCAAGTTTGACCATTCTAGCTTAATTAGACGGAGAGTTATTGTGTTACAAAGTCCCGGCCCTTCAAATTGCTTCTATTTTTCATTTTCAATTCAAAATGGTGACCATCACGTGACCGAAATCAAAATTCTGATCCGATAGATTTTTAGGCATTCCTTCGAGTATTCCGAAAATATAACTCCCGAGTCTGTAAGTAAAATAGCAAAAAAGCCTTATTGATTTTTCACTTTTAAAGATGGTGTCACTTCCGGTTCGTTCCACAAACTCAATATTTTGTGTACTAATCAGTAACTACTTGCCTAGTATCGAAAAAAAAATTAGGTCTTTCTGACCTATATTTCTCTGATTTTTTTGAAAAATTTGATCCTTAATTTCGTCAAGGGAAGATAATTTAGAAAATTTCTAATTATGTTTTTGAAGTCACATCGGTAAGATCTACTTATATACTGACTTTCATGAAAATCGTAGAACTATTAAAGAAGTTGTTGTCAAATTGGTCTAAACTTCCGGTTCGAAATCACAGCGACGAATTTTCGAAATTCGAAAATGTGAAACTGCAGATGAAAATGATTTTTTTCAAGGCATTCAAAGAAAAAAGAATTAGTAAAAAAGTTACGACTATGCATTGTCAGTTTTTTCCTTCGTAAAATTCGGTGATTTCGGATTCGTAAAACGTTTTGAAAATATATTTAATCAACAGCCACCACCCATTTTTCGGGGGATAGGTAAAAGTTTCAGAAAGATCCTATTGTTAGATTCTGAGAAATCCGATTTGTGGATACGCCCCCCCCCAAAAAAAAATTAACAATAACTAGATCTGCAAAGCAGATATTAAAGCTTTCATATTCACAGTCACTTCCTGTCACATGTCATAGGTCATGTAAATAATCTCATCAAGAATAAAAAATCATTAAAATCGGTCTAAATATAGCGAAGATTTTATGATTTTTCACAACTTTATCGGCACGAAAAACATCATAAACAATATTCTAAAATGTGACATTTTCAAATAGCAATATTTCGACCCTGATCCCGGCTATCCAGAAATGTATTCAGTTTGGAAATAGGAGACATATTCTCCAAACTACGGCCTATTGCTTTCATTTACGTGCACGTTTATGTCGATTTTTAACCGTTTCTCATATTCAGTTCGAAATGGTGACCATCGCGTGACCGAAATCAAAATTCTGATCCCATATACTTTTAGGCATTCCTTCAAGGATTCCGAAAATGTAACTCCCATGTCTGTAAGTAAAATATCGCAAAAGCCTTAATGATGTTTCACGTTTCAAGATGGTGGCACTTCCGGTTTAAGTCACAAACTCAATATTTGGTGTACGAATCAGTATTTACTTATCTAGTATCCTGACCTATATTTATTCGATTTTTTTTAAAACTTTGATCCTTAATTTCACCAAGGGGAGATAATTTTAAAAATTTCTAATGACATCTTTAAAGTTGCATCGGTAAGATCTACTTACATACTAAATTTCATGAAAATCGTACAACTATTAAAGAAGTTGTCAAGTTGGTGTCAACTTCCGGTTCGAAATCACAGCGACGAATTTTCGAAATTCGAAAATCTGAAACTGCAGTTGAAAATAATTTTTGTCAAGGTACTCACAGAAAAAAGAATTAATAAAATAGGTGAAATAGTCACAGAGTTACAGTAATGCAGGTCAAATTCATTCGTTCGTAACATTCGGTGATTTTGAATGCTTAAAACGTTTTGAAAATATATTTAATCACTACTCATCACCCATTTTTGTTGGGGTAGGTCAAAGTTTCAGAAACATCGTATGGTTATATTCAGAGAAATCCGATTTGCAGGAAACGCATTTTGACTTTACGAGAAAGACCTCTAAATATGCTCCAATTTGTAAAAATACGACTTTTTGGATTTACAATCTCTTTTTTTTCGACTACCCCGGACATTTAAAAAAAATGATACAATGATTTCACACAACAGGCTAGCTATTAGACTCTCGATTGACAAGAGTTTCATCGCCCTCCCTTCATTATAACCAAAGTTATCGTGGCCTTTAGAATCAACAAATCAGCGTGCTTATCTCTGCTTACCTTAGGCAGAAAATGCTGATCTTTAAACTCAATCATGGCATTGACCTAGTGAACGTCTACACCAAGTTTGAACATTCTATATAGCTTAATTAGAAGGAGAGTTATTGTGTTCCAAAGCCCCGGCCCTTCAAATTGCTTCTATTTTTCATTTTCAATTCAAAATGGTGACCATCACGTGACCTAAATCAAAATTCTGATCCGATAGATTTTTAGGCATTTCTTCAAGGATTCCGAAAATATAACTCATGAGTCTGTAAGTAAAATAGCAAAAAAGCCTTATTGATTTTTCACTTTTAAAGATGGTGGCACTTCCGGTTCGATCCACAAACTCCCTATTTCGTGTACGAATCAGTAATTACTTGTCTAGTATCGGAAAAAAATTAGGTCATTCTGACCTATATTTCTTTGATTTTTTTTAAAAATATGATCCTTAATTTCGTCAAGGGGAGATGATTTAGAAAATTTCTAATTATATTTTTGAAGTCACATTGGTAAGATCTATTTACATGCTAAATGTCATAAAACCGTACAACTATTAAAGATGTTGTCAAATTGGTCTAAACTTCCGTTTCGAAATCACAGCGACGAATGTTCGAAATTCGAAAATCTGAAACTGCAGATGAAAATGATTTTTTTCAAGGTATTCAAAAAAAAAAGAATTAGTAAAATCGGTCAAAAAATAACAAAGTTACAGCTACGCATTGTCAGTTTTTTCGTTCGTAAAACTCGGTGATTTCGGATTAGTAAAATGTTTTGAAAATATATTTTATCACCAGCCACCACCCATTTTGGGGGGATAGGTAAAAGTTTCAGAAAGATCCTATGGTTAGATTCTGAGAAATCCGATTTGTGGATAAAACACACACAAAAAAATAATAACTAGATCTGCAAAGCAGATATTAAAGCTTTCATATTCACAGTCACTTCCTGTCACATGACAAGGTCATGTAAATAATCTCATCAAGAAAAAAAAATTATTAAAATCGGTCAAAATATAGAGAGGTTTTTATGATTTTTCACTCGTAAACAACTTTATCGGCACGAAAAACATAAAAGACAAAATTCGAAAATGTGACATTTTCATATAGCAATATTTCGAGCCTGATCCCGGCTATCCAGACGAAATGTTTTCATTTTGGAAATAGGAGACATATTCTCCAAACTACGGCCTATTGCCTTCATTTACGTGCTCGTTAATTTCGATTTTTCACCGTTTCTCATATTCAGTTCGAAATGGTGACCATCACGTGACCCAAATCAAAAATCTGATCCGATAGACTTTTAGGCATTCCTTCAAGGATTCCGAAAAAGTAACTCCCATGTCTGTAAGTAAAATATCGCAAAAGCCTTAATGATGTTTCACGTTTTAAGATGGCGGCACTTCCGGTTTAAGTCACAAACTCAATATTTGGTGTACGAATCAGTATTTACTTATCTAGTATCCAAATAAAAAATCACGTCATTCTGACCTATATCTTTCCATTTTTTTTTAAAATTTGATCCTTAATTTCACCAAGGGGAGATAATTTAAAAATTTCTAATGACATCTTTAAAGTTACATCGGTAAGATCTACTTACATACTAAATTTCATGAAAATCGTACAACTATAAAAGAAGTTGTCAAGTTGGTCTCAACTTCCGGTTCGAAATCACAGCGACGAATTTTCGAAATCCGAAAATCTGAAACTGCAGGTACTCACAGAAAAAAGAATTAGTAAAATAGGTTAAATAGTCACAGAGTTACAGTAATGCAGGTCAAATTCATTCGTTCGTAAAATTCGGTGATTTCGAATGCTTAAAACGTTTTGAAAATATATTTAATCAATACTCACCACCCATTTTTGGTGGGGTCGGTCAAAGTTTCAGAAACATCCTATGGTTATATTCTGAGAAATCCGATTTGCAGGAAACCAATGTTGACTTTACGAGAAAGACCTCTAAACATGCTCCAAATTGTAAAAATACGACTTTTTGGATTTCCAATCTCTTTTTTTCGGCTATCCCGGACATTTAAAAAAAATGATACAATGATTTCACACAACAGGCTAGCTATTAGACTCTCGATTGACAAGAGTTTCATGGCCCTACTTTCATTATACCCAAAGTTATCGAGCCCTAAAGAATCAACAAATCAGCGTGCTTATCTCTGCTTACCTTAGGCAAAAAATGCTCATCTTGGCATTGACCTAGTGAACGTCTACACCAAGTTTGAACATTCTAGCTTAATTAGAAGGAGAGTTATTGTGTTCCAAAGTCCCGGCCCTTCAAATTGCTTCTATTTTTCATTTTCAATTCAAATTGGTGACCATCACGTGACCGAAATCAAAATTCTGATCCGATAGATTTTTAGGCATTCCTTCAAGGATTCCGAAAATATGACTCCCGAGTCTGTAAGTAAAATAGCAAAAAAGCCTTTTTGATTTTTCACTATTAAAGATGGTGGCTCTTCCGGTTCGATCGACAAACTCCATATTTCGTGTACGAATCAGTAATTACTTGTCTAGTATCGAAAAAAAAAATTAGGTCATTCTGACATATATTTCTTTGATTTTTTTGAATAATTTGATCCTTTATTTCGTCAAGGGGAGATAATTTAGAAAATTTCTAATTATATTTTTAAAGTCACATTGGTACGATCTACTTACATGCTAAATTTCATGAAAATCGTACAACTATTAAAGAAGTTGTCAAATTGGTCTAAACTTCCGCTTCGAAATCACAGCGAGGAATTTTCGAAATTCGAAAAAGTGAAACTGCATATGAAAATGATTTTTTTCAAGGTATTCAAAGAAAAAAGAATTAGTAAAATCGGTCAAAAAATAACAAAGTTACGGCTACGCATTGTCAGTTTTTTCGTTCGTAAAATTCGGTGATTTTGAAAATATATTTAATCAACAGCCACCACCCATTTTGGGGGGGATAGGTAAAAGTTTCAGAAAGATCCCATGGTTAGATTCTGAGAAATCCGATTTGTGGATAAAACACACACAAAAAAAATAATAATAGGAATAATCTTAACAGAAACAATAAGCTTTCATATGTAATATGAAAGCTTAACTAGATCTGCTACTGTCCCATGCAGATATGAAAGCTTTCATATTCACAGTCACTTCCTGCCACATGTCATGGGTCATATAAATAATCCGAACAAGAAAAAATAAATCATTAAAATCGGTCACAATCTAGCGAAATTAATGTGATTTTTCACTCGTAAACAACTTTGTCGGCACGAAAAACATCAAAGGCGAAATTTGAATTTTTAAAATATTCAAATACCAAAATTTCGACCCGTATCCCAGCTATCCTGAAATGTATTAAATTTTAGACATAGGAGACGCATTGAACATACTATGCCCTATTGTATTTGTTTACAAGTGCGTAAATGTCCATTTTTCACTATGTTTCATATTCACTTCAGAATGGCGACCATCAGCTGACCTAAATCAAAATTCTGCTCTGAACGTTTTTTAGGTTTTCCTTCAAGGATTCACAAAATGTGAATCCCATGTCTGTATGTGCAATATCGCAAAAGTTCTATTGTTTTTTTAACGTTTCAAGATGGTGGCACTTCCGGTTCGATCGACAAACTCCATGTTTTGTGTACGAATCAGTAATTACTTGTCTAGTATCGAAGAAAAAAATTAGGTCATTCTGACCTATATTTCGACGATTTATTTTGAAAACTTTGATCCTTAATTTTACCAAGGGGAGATAATTTAGAAAATTTTAAAGGTCATTTTTCAAGTCGCATCAGTAATGTCTACTTACATAATAAATTTCATGAAAATCGTACATCTATTAAAGAAGTTGTCAAGTTGGTCTCAACTTCCGGTTCGAAATCACAGCGACGAATTTTCGAATATTACAAAATAAGCTCCCCCTGACCAACTTAATCGTTCGCATTAAACGTTTGCCCGTTAAAATCGGCAAATTGCTGACTTTAAAGTGAGAAACATTACAACTGGGCGAAATTTTCTGTTTTGTCACTTTTACAGTACCATTGATTAACAAACGATTATAACAAAACTTTAAAAATAAAAGAGAAAGAGAGAAATGCGGCTTAACGTCCATTCGACACAAACGAGGTCATTTCGGAACTAAGATATGTCTTTTAATTTCATTTAAAAACTTCCTTGCGCGTACGGGTCTTCAGGAGTGGAAGGAAACCGAAGGACACGGAGAAAACCCACGAAGTTGGACACCATACACCATGTCACGTGCAACCTGGAAATCGAAATGACGCCGGTTGACTCAATGACAGACGATACGATACAGCGCGTACATGCTAACTATTCAGCCATTCAGCCTCCTTAAAATCGGGAAATTGCTGACATATAACAAGAAACATTTCAACCGGGCATTAAATCGAAACAACGCCAGTTGACTCAATGACAGACGTTACGATACAGAGAGCAGGTGCTAACCATTCAACCACGTAACCACCCTAATTTTGGCAAATTGCTGACATACAGCGAGAAACATTTCAACCGGGCGAAATTTTCTATTTTAACAGTTTAATTTGCACGGTACCTTTAATTATCAACCGAATATTACAAAACGTTTAAAAATAAGCTCCTCCTGACCAGCTTAATCGTCCGCATTAAACGTCTGCCCCCTAAAATCGGCAAATTGCTGACTTTAAAGTGAGACACATTACAACCGGGCGAAATTTTCTGTTTTATCACTTTTACAATACCTTTGATTACCAACCGATTATTACAAAACTTTATAAATAAAAGAGAAAGAGAGAAATGCGGCGTAACGTCCATTCGACACAAACTAGGTCATTTCGGGACTAACATATGTTTTTTAATTTTATTGAAAAACTTCCCTTGCGCGTACTGGTCTTTAGCTGTTGGGAGGAATCCGAAGGACACGGAGAAAACCCACGAGGTTGGACACCATACTCCATGTCACATGCAACCTGGAAATCGAAACAACGCCGGTTGATTCAATGACAGACGTTACGATACAGCGCGCACATGCTAACCATTCAGCCATTCAGCCTCCCTAAAATCGGGAAATTGCTGACTTATAGCAAGAAACATTTCAACCGGGAGAAATTTTCTGTTTTAACAGTTTGATTTGCACGGTACTTTAATTACCAACCGATTATTACAAAACTTTTGAAAATAAGCTCCAACTCACCAGCTTAATCGTATGCAATAAACGTTTGGCCTGAATTGAAAGTTCTGCACCGAGAAAGTTTATCTCGATTTTCCGGCGTGGTTCCCCCTTGTCAGTGAGGCAGAATGGAGGGCCTGACAGTGACAGCTGTCTAGTCGTTCGGATGGGACGAAAAACGAAGGTCCCGTGTACACATTGGAGTTCACGTAAAATATCCCTAAGCAGTTGGAATTCGATACTGTTGAATAAGCTCTATACGATGACTAAATGTGTAGATTGTAGTCACCCACACATGTTTCGCTTAACAATGAAAGGGTGCCGTTTTCAATGTTCGATCCTTTTGTTCTTCTACTCCTGATATGTTTGACTGTTGATCGATGGTTTCATATAAAAGACTACCAATAAGACTCTTTGTAGAAGAAGTTCCCCAAAAGTATTATGTTGACTTTACGAGAAAGACCTCTAAACATGCTCCAAATTGTAAAAATACGACTTTTTGGATTTGCAATCTCTTTTTTTTTCGGCTATCCCTGATATTTAAAGGGACAATAACACTCTGGCTGGCTTGATAGCTCCAGAAAATAGAAAAATAGCCTTAATCTAAGCGCTAGATGTGTGAATGTCTCACCTGGTGTGTTCTTTATCCATTAAATCCTATTTTACTTGTCCAGAGGGTTGGAAAATATTTTTAATTCCAAATCACATTTGAATATGTCCACGAAGCCCAGTTCAAATTTTTTTTAGAGCCATTTGTCTGAAGGGAGGTAACTAGCTCCAGATTTGATTGACTTCCTGTTCTAAGAATAGCATTTCCATGATGTCATCACTGGGATATCCCCACGTGACACGCTATATTGTCAGTCAGTAGTGCCCCAAGAAATATACATAAGATCGGTGTAAATGAGGTTAAAATGGAGATTAAAATGACTTACTGAACAATTGATTTAAGTTAATAAATATCATTCTATAGACAGTCCTTCCGCGGATAATTTGCCTGTAGGCCATATTTCGCTCGTTTCGATATTATCTACTACCGTACTCGAGTTCGACATTGATTGACAAGTGTTGATTTTTTTTCCGTCGATTGACAAGTAGTCGCGCGGTATAAATTATTAGTACAATGTCATTATGCCTATTTATTCGGCTAAGAAGCACAGGCAAGCAGACTGAGATGGTCGTTTACAAATGTGAATTTGAGAGCAGATTAGGTGGGAAGAATTGAAAGACTAATACCTAAAAGGCTAAAGCCGAAGAATTGGCAACCAGGCAAAGTTGTTATTATATGTAATAATACAATACAGGTAATTTGAAAAAAAAAATTGTTATCAGTGAAAACCAAATTCAACCTATTCTTATAAGTATTCTTTGCTGTGGAAAAATACATTTTTTTAAAAAAACATAATTAATTCTTTATGTTTGTAAAAGACACAAAATATTGTTTCTATTCTTTTGCAATTAATGGCTGATCTAGTGGGGCATGCACCAAATCCACTGGAAATGGCTTCTAGTTTTTCGAAATTTTCTGGGAGAGGCCACTTGGCCTTCGTACTGGTAAAGTCTGACTTTGTCGTCTGTATCCATGATCTTTGAATCTGCCTTTGTAATTGTTTATTCTCCATTTTTATTCCTTATTGTTGATTTTCCTTTGATTTAGTTGGTTAAATAGATCATTTGAGCTAATGATTATATAAGTAACCTGCATTTAAATTATGACAGGAGGAGGTGTTTGACGATCATTTCAGTTTGCAAATATCCCAGCAATAACTGAAAACAGGGCTTTTACTTGTTATTCTAAAGAATGTTAAGCATGTCGTACAATAATTTAGCCCCAAAACAATAATACTTTCACAATTTCAATCTTCCAGGTATCACCGAAAATACCTGCAAGAGGGCATCAAACTAGGCTTTATATTCATGTTTCCTTGCTATATAATATGGTGAAGGCCCCTGGGTCCAGATGCCAGTCAAATCAACAAACCTTAGCCTCGGCAGATCACAACACTGATTGCAACGCCGACCAGACTGAGCACACTTGCCATAATACGGTTCCCCACACAAACCCCATGAGCAATTTTACTATGGATGCCACTCTGCAAAAGGCAGTGTGTCTTTATTTAAGGAAACAAAATCGAAAAGGCCTAGCAATTATTAACCTCACATCTCCTACCCATACCGGTCTAGGCCTACTATGTGGCTTCTCTGCCAAATTCTTCGGAAACACTTGTCTGCGATATCGCCCTAATGGAAACAGGCATTAAACCTAAAGCCCCCCCCCCATCTTCCCCATTTAGGATGGAGCATAAAGGCAAATAATGATGGGGCCCAACTATAGAAATAGCCAATAAAGAGAACCAGAATTTGATGTAAGAATTTATTTATATTTAATAATAGCCGTCTTGAATTAAAACATGTACACTGTCCATTTCTGTCCAGGACACCCTAGAGTACCAAGACGTCACATCACAAAGTGCCTGTAAGCCATGTGTCGTCTCCGCGATTAACATCTTCGTCCTTACCAATTGCCATTTGCAACAAACTGATCAAAAATCCAAATCTATATATCTTTTATTTTTTTTATATAAAATTTTGATGACCTACACTACATGAAGATCCTAGTGTAAGACAAGTAAAACAAAATTTTGAACTATAAAAAAATAAAACGAAATAGTATTTGTGTTTTAATCAGTTTGCATTGACAAGATCCAGAACTCTTGGCTCTCTAAACCATACTCTTCAAACTCCTGAAAAATATCCAATTAAACATACATAATGCAAGTGCTAAATCTGCCTAATACAGGTCTTTCCTTAGGCCTGAAATGATATCTAAATTATTAATTAGACATTAATTTATTTATTTACACCATAGCCTCGATCGCTAACCTGCATTATTTACTGGATTGGAATCTGATCTGCGGCTCAACGCCCGTTAATGATTGAATAAAAAAATGAATAATCGAGACTATGTTTTTATCATAACCGACTTTATTTATGATGATCGAGGCTAGGCCTAAAATTCAATCGCTAAATTCTTGGTTCAGATTGGATCAATTTGACTGAAATTTTCAAAAATGTCCCTTTACATTATCTAGTTATTAAAGTTACATTATGGGAGACAAGATAAAGAGATGGCAGTTCTCACTATAATAGTTAAAAACTAGATAGTGTAAAGATAATTTGCTAAAAATTTCAGTCAAATTGATTCACTATTAGCCGAGAAAAAAGCGTTTGAAATATTCACATAGCCTCGGTCATCATTACTCATATCATTATTATAAACAGCATAGTCTCGATTATCCACTTGATTGATTTAATTATCAACGGCCATTAAGCGGCATATAAGAATTTAATCCGCCAACATCGAAGGCTAGCCTTGACATAAACAGTTTATTATGGTCTGGATATGTTAATTAACGTCAAATTGATCATTTAGATAATATCTCAGGCTTAAAGAAATACCTGTAATAAGCAGATTTTGCTCTTGCATAATGCTATTTTAACTATTATAGTGAGAACAGTCAGCTCTTTATCTAATTTCCCATAATGCATAATGTATCTTTAACTATTTTTAAATTCTATTTGCAGTAAACCATGTAATTTGAAAAAAAGTTGCGAATGAAGGGGTTTTAACTACTGCTGTTCGACTACCTTCACATTAGTCTTCCTTGATGAAATCTTTTGAAGGATATTATGACAGAGAAGAATCACTTACTGGTTGTAATGAAATAAAATTCTCTGGTCTGTAGGCATAACTCCACATCTGCCACAGGAATATAGGATTTTGTGATTGGCTTAACTGTTGATTCGCAACTTCTTCCAAAATGTCAAACAAAATTAAAGGCATTATTTCAGCAAAACACAACAAGTCTCTGTCATCAATCTACTGCATGTAGCTCATTTACCATTTTCTGAAATTTGAAAAGTGTGTAAGCAATTATAAATAATTATCCCCCAACTCATATACTGTTTGAATATTTCATATGATTATTGTCAGAAATGATCATATATATTTTTGTATTTCTATTTAAATATATCAGCTTATAACTTTATACAATTAATAAAAAGAAAATAGCTGTTCCTCTTGAGCTTCATACTCTGGCGCAGTGTTCCTTTTTTTTAGAGGTAATCCAACTACACACTGCTATTATGAGTGGATATTGTTGTTTTAAATTTTGATTTGTCAGTAGTCCGTCTACCAACCAATCACTAGCTGCCAATATTGGACCAAATATGTTTACATAACGTTACGTCATGACTCACGATTTTATTATGCCTAATTAACCCGTGCATAGCAGAATACTGCAGTAAAACTAATTGCGTGACAAACGAGGCTATCAAGTCGAATGAAATGTAAACAATACTGTTTGGAAACGAACATACTTTCACCGTTTTGAATACCTTAAATCACTGTCCAAAGTTTTAGGGAAGACCCAGATTAAACGAAGGACTGTCATGTTGCTGTACTTAAGTGATAGCTTTCATTGAACGGAAAGAATAGACACACTCCCGCATAAGTTCAAGAAACAGACGCCATTCCAGCAATGGTCAGAGAGGGATTTCTCGGGCCATTGCTTCAGGAATATGCTTGAGCTTATATTTGGGGGTTTTCATATAATAATAAGAATGTGTGTAAAAAATAATCTGTTGTGAGTTTACACATTTTTTTAATGATAATATTTCTTTGTAAATATTCCTCTATACTAGTATGCTGTTTTCGTTTCTGTGTAAATATATTTCGACTATTAAAAGAAGGGTTTGTTCTTACTTTTGAGTTCCTCTGTTCATTACTTTGAGTCTTTCAACTCCCTTGTTGTGGCAGTTTTGCCTTTTTATGGACTAAGTGGGGTGGTTTCATGACATGTTACATGTAATTGCAACTTCTGTCTAGATCTAATTGTCCTTGATGTAGATAGGTTGTTTTGCATCAGTAGCTTCTGCCATAGTTTCTAAAGTAGGTGGGGGGTGTCAATACCAGGTATCGTATTGAATCTAATCATTCCACCTGGCATGTCCAACACAAAAACGCTAGATATCAATCGACTGCTTTCGAAACCCGTAGTGTAAAACCAAAATGCAAATGTAAATAAATAAGGTTTTCAAGAATTCATATAAAATTCTAGTCAATATGTCTAATTATATGTCTGAGGGCTCTATGATCCGATCAACAATAAATTAAAAATGTAGCTTGGTGAAGCAATGCCAAAATTTGGCCAAATCCAAGTTAATATTGAAGACCATCACCTAATTTTAAAGATAATCAGACAGTTTGATCTGTCAATTAAGTAACTAGGCAAAGCCGGTGGTAATCCGTTTACTCGAGACTCGACGAGACGAAATTATTACAAACCAAGTACCGGTACCGAAATTCCAAACATTCACTGCGGAATTTGTTCCCGGTTTTGAAGGCTTGAGAGTATAAGTAAATAATATAAACTTACCGGAAAGAATGGAATCATCGTTTGAGATGCACCGTAGCAGTTTATGCTTTCAAAAAGTTAAACTGCCAGTCATGATCTATCATATCATAGCGAAGTTGAAGTTGAGAAGCGAGCTGTCAATATAATGTAGTAAGGTGACATCTTACGCATGCGCGGCATTGGGATTTCCCCGTTTCCGTTCTGTAGACAGATTTTACAAGTCTCACTGATAGTGAAATTGTGAAAACGCTCAAGGCCTAGTTGAATTTTTCCAATTTTTTTAATTAGGCGTTTTAATAGGAAATTTGTGTCATCAATTGATTGGAATAATGTAAAATAGTACAATTTGTTGACCAGAATGAAGATTGGGACATATTATTCAGTTACAGCAAGAGTGTTATTGTCCCTTTAAAAAGATACAATGATTTCACACAACAGGCTAGCTATTGGACTCTCTATTGACAAAAGTTTCACCGCCCTCCCTTCATTATCACCGAAGTTATCGTGCCCTAAAGAATCAACAAATCAGCATGCTTATCTCTACTTACCCTAAGTAAAAAATGCTCATCTTTGCACTCAATCATAACATTGACCTAGTGAACGTCTACACCAAGTTTGAACATTCTAGCTTAATTAGAAGGAGAGTTATTGTGCTCCAAAGTCTCGGCCCTTCAAATTGCTTCTATTTTTCATTTTCAATTCAAAATGGTGACTCCAGAAAATATAACTCCCGAGTCTGTAAGTAAAATAGCAAAAAAAGCCTTATTGATTTTCACGTTTAATGATGATGGCACTTCCGGTTCGATCGACAAACTCCATATTCTGTGTACGAATCAGTAATTCCTTGTCTAGTATCGAAAAAAAAAATTAGGTCACTCCGACCTATATTTCGACGATTTTTTTGAAAAATTTGATCCTTAATTTCACTAAGGGGAGATGATTTAGAAAATTTCTAATTATATTTTTGAAGTCACATCGGTAAGATCTACTTATATACTAAATTTCATGAAAATCGTACAACTATTAAAGAAGTTGTCAAATTGGTCTAAACTTCCGGTTCGAAATCACAGCGACGAATTTTCGAAATACGAAAATATGAAACTGCAGGTGAAAATGATTTTTTTCAAGGTATTCAAAGAAAAACGAATTAGTAAAATCGGTAATAACAAAGTTACGACTATGCATTGTCAGTTTTTTCGTTCGTAAAATTCGGTGATTTCGGATTCGTAAAACGTTTTGAAAATACATTTAAACAACGTTCGCACCCCATTTTTGGGGTGTAAGTCAAAGTTTCAGAAAGATCCAATGGTTAGATTCTGAGAAATCCGATTTGCAGAAAATACACAAAAAAAAAATAAAAAATAAAAAAAAATAATAATAATCTTAACAGAAACAATAAGCTTTCATATGTAGTCTTAATGCGCATGCGCGGGTTAGCTGGTACCTTCAAACGGTACTGTAAGATTTTTCGATAATTATATGTTAATCAATTATGAATGCGATAGATTTTTGATGTAATATTTGTGCGCGATCACGGAGGACCATTTTGATGTGAAGTAGATGTTTTTGTATTTTGACTTATATGTCATGGAGAATGTTTACATTGTGTCGATCAGCTGTCAACTGTCAAAAATTCAAAATGGCCGCCCCCGATGGGCCTGTCGTTAGCAACCGTTATTGACAAATTGTTTTAACTCTGCAACTATTATTGTAAGCGCCTTAGTGGCTGCATGTGCCTTGTTGTGCTCTGAGTTTTTGTGCCTGTGTTTTATTGTGGATTAATGTGGATTTCGACATACCAATATTATAATGCGCAGGCGTGATAAGCCGTTACTTTCAAATAACTGAATTGTAGACAATTTTCGAGAAGTTATAAGTTGTTGATAAATTACGCGATAGATTTTAATTCTATTGTTGTGCATATGATAAGTAGTGTTTGCTGTTTAAAACTATTGCGAAGAAGACAAGACGCATTTATTTGTCGCCTTTTCATTCAAATTTAGGCCTACCGGTAATTTTAAAATTTTACGAAGCCTAGCTTGAAGTCATTATGTAGCGCCAGGAGGCAGCTGGATATTTTGTTCTGCGTGTATTAAATAGTAACTCATAATTTGATTAATCAAAATGTTTTATAATAATTTTTATCTGTTGTGGCTAGTGAGCTATATGAATCAAATCAGCTATCATCAAACACAACTGAACTCTTACAACTATAACCTTCAAGCCATATCTCATCGTTTGAGTAATACCGGTAATAATAATAATAATATTAATAATAATAGAGGTGTGAGGAGTGGAAAGCAGTGGGTGAAAAGGATTAATGTGTTAAATCCATCTATTACTATTAGAAAGGATACAGTTAAAAGCCACAGAACAGTGAACAGGGCTAATCTTGTTAATATTCCAATAATTTCTGAGCAAATTGACCAACGCCCAGACAGCAAACAACTGTGTCTCAAGGCAAGGCCCGCCTTGAATGATTATATATACAATAACATTGAAATAAATGAAGAAAATGGGGGAAATCAAGAACATTTAAAAGTTATCATAACCAACAGACCGTATGAATCTTTGAACACTAAACCACGAAATATTAATATTAATCTTAACAATATCATCCAGCTCACCCCAAACTCTATCACAAATCACAAACAGATCAAACATTTTAGAACAGAACAGAAGATAAACAACAATCTTATACAAATTAGAAAGGCAGTCGAAAATGAAGCGTCGGTTTTAACAACTTCGTTTGGATTAATTAAGGCCAGGGGGCAGTTTCACAAAGCAACTTACGATGAAAAATTTGCGTAAGTTCATCGTAAAGTAAACTTAAGTAAAAATCGCGTTTCACTAAACTTCTTAACTTACGAAATTCGTAACTTTTATCGTACAGTTTACGGCAACTCTAACCTTGTCGTAAGTTGGAAATTATTCGTATCTTTGACGAAATGGTCGCCTTTATACTTTATGCGTATCAGGGGGTAGTTTCACAAAGCAACTTACGATGAAAAATTTATCGTAACGTAAACTTACGACAAAATTGCGTTTCACTAAAATTCTTAACTTACGAAATTCGTAACTTTTATCATAAAGTCTACGGCAACTCTCACCCTGTCGTAAGTTGGAATTTTTTTCGTATCTTTGACAAAATGGCCGCCTTGTTACATTATTATGCAGATCGGCAACTTCGGCGAGAGAGAATAATCAGAGACAGATTAAACCCTCTCGACACCCATACAGACGAGGAGTTAGTTTCACGGTACAGACTTGATCGGACCAGTATATTACATGTTATTAACTGTATTAATGATGATTTCGAAACCGCAACTTACCAATCGAAATCATTGTCATCACCTGTACAAGTCCTGATTGCATTACGGTACTATGCCACCGGTAGCTTCCAAAAACTCATTGCTGATGCACATGGGGTTAGTGTACCATCAGTGTCTAGAGTAATTCATCGTGTTTCACGAGCAATAACAACCTGTATTGATGATAAATTATCAATAAATTTCCCCTCTTCCATGGAAGATATCAATTCTACAAAGGAGGGTTTTTACCACATAGCAGGTTTCCCGAATGTAGTAGGAACGATTGATGGTACACAAGTTGCTATTATAGCACCATCGGGAGAAAATGAGCCGCTGTTCGTCTGCAGGAAAGGGTTTCATTCAATTAATGTTCAAGCAACCGCTGATTCTAAACTCAGGTAAATGTATGAATTATCGTCTTGTTTTAAAGGGCCAATCCCGATAACATTTGGAGGAATAAAACTTCTTAATTTTGTGTTAAAATCCTTTAAAATCCATAACCTAAGGCCCACCTACTAACCCGATATTTGTGATACGCTTGTAAATAACTTAAACCTGACAGTCTTCATCTGGAAATGGAGACCGTTGTATTATACATTATCTGGATAAAACCAGACGTTTTTCTACAAAAATAATATGTAGGTGAAATTTGCCTTTTGGTATCAAGTACAGTACATGGGTCATTCACTGTATAGACCTCTCAAGAAACGTTAATCGATTATCAGGTCACCCAATGAAAAAATTGACCCGAAATCTTAAAGGGTTACGAGTCCGGATAAGCAGTGTTGACGTACACGCCCAAACGACTCAATATTTTGAGCTGAATTTTGAGACAAGGTAAATACACCATGCCACTATATGTTGGTCCATAAATTTCACAAATACTCGGACTTTAATTTTTGAGACTCTGTTCTTATCGGGATTGTCCCTTTAACTTGAAGCTTCAACATGACGCGATTATGTGTGACTCAAATGTGGAAGCGATAAGAGAACTCAATGTGAAATTACTTAGTTCACTGCAGTATAGAGAAACAGTGAATAAATATATGGATGCCTCCCGCCCCCATCTCAATGTCCAACGGGTTATATTCTGACAATATGACATTTTTATTAACCAACATTTGGGACAAGCGGGATATACACGTAATTTATTCCGATACCGAAAGAATGAAAAAATAAATTTCAGATTATTAAACCAACATCTAGGGCAAGCGAGATTTCAAAACATTATATGATTTATAAATTATACCGATACGGAATGAATAAAAATATAAATTTCAGATTAACAAGTGTCTCGGCGAAATTTCCTGGATCAGCCCATGACTCGTACATTTTGCAACAAAGTGGAGTAACCAGGAAAATGCTTGAAGACAGAATGACTGGCAGCAAGTCTGTTTTATTGGGCGATAGTGGGTACCCCTTAAAAACATGGCTTATGGTGCCATTTACAAACCCAAGTAACAGAGCAGAGGAACGTTACAACAATGCTCATAAAAGGACACGCTGCACTGTTGAGAGGGCATTTGGTGTGCTAAAGTCGCGATTCAGGTAGCCATTGTTTTTAGAAAATACAAAAATAAATGTATATTCATTGCCACTTATAACCTCAGACACAGCGGCGGATCCAAGACATTACATTTGCATTGGGGGGGGGGGGGGGAGATCCGTTTGTGGCTGTAGCTATTGTGTTGTGAATGGACACTGTTAAAGGCGCCGGGAAGGGTTATTTATACTGGGCACGAACGCGGCGGGCTCATTTGATTAATTAAGTGCTATTTGAATGGATTCGTTTTGGGTAATGTTTCGCCGTATGCAGTCAAATAAGCATACGTGAGATGATGTGTCGACGGGCATGGTCAAATAATAAATGTGTCAGTTTCTTCTACGAATTTCCGCGCGTGCCGCCTCTTTCAGTAGGGAATGATGATTTGTGCGGAAAGACGCAATGGTAGCGTTCGTGCTAATAATTATAAACGGCAATTAAGCGCCGACAATTTTAAAGCTAATCTAAAAAAAATCAGTTTGTACACGAAAAGGTATCTTTAAAACACCGAGCGCTTCTTTTGACCCCAACCCCCATCATTAAATCCGCCGCCTAATACTTGTATAATAAACTCAGCTTATACAATAATTATTTTGCAGATGTATTCATCACAAGTCTGGGGGATGTTTAATGTATGTACCGCAGAAGTGTGTTAACATTATCATTGCAGTGTGTAAACTGCACAACCTGTGTATAACCAATAATCTACCCCTTCCAGAAGTGGAACCTGATGATATCGAGGACCACAATCCTGTTAACCAAAACCCACATGTGCAAAACCTCAATGCTACGACTTTCCGTAATAATCTAGTTAGACAAAGATTTGTAATATAAAGCAAACAAACTATACAGCTAGAAGTTTGGACTAAATTGTATTTAACAAAGTTCATTTTCATAAATAAGTAGCCTAAGGTGGCTGTTAGTGGCCATGTTAAATCTCGCCCCTTTCATACCGCGACAATACGACATCACGACACTATTGACGCAACATACGACACTTTATTCTGTTGTATTATCGTGGTATTTCTATCGTAACGTCGAGATGTCGGCTTATTGTCCTAGACTCTTTCTACAAGTCACAAAAATACAGCTGTACTCATTACATCATGTATAAGTACCAGATTAGATGAATATAAAAAAAGGTAAGATAATAAAAAAGGTTGATTTATTATCCGTTTTCTCAAAATAATGAAACATTATGTGTCCACAAATGAATTATCTTTTGTATTATATTTTTAAAATCTAGAATTACAATACCAGGACAAAAGTGAGTAAAGTTATCGAACAAGTAAGCATTCATTGCCTCGTGTACGACACCCACTAATATTAATAGATAACTGGAGCGATAGTTTAGAAGGGATTTCAGAAGACTTTACATTTGTTTTATTACAAGGTGGGAAGGGGATTTTAGGAAAAACCAAATCGGGCCACATTCTTTAAAATCAGAATATTATTACAGTGCAGCCCGTCACCCAAATAGTCGCAGGAGTTTATGAGGTGGAGAAAACGATTTGCAGCCATTATTGACCATATCGTATATAGGTCTACATCCGTTTGACATCACTAATGGGATTGAGGCCTATATGAGTAAAATAGGCCCAGTAATATCTTCAACAATGAACACACTCTAAAAGCCCCCCCCCTCCCCCACGTAAATTATGTACTGATTACAATGAAGCCCACACATTTAGTAGCTCCGTTACTGGTAGATGCTACCATATTTCTACAGATCAAAACCTTAATTGTAATACACAAAATATAGTATATTTATTAACCTGCAATTACTGCAAATTACAGTATGTTGGGGAAACAAGTAGTTCATGTAAAACTAAAAATTGGGCGGGACGATTTACCCAATACTACCCAATTCTACCCAATACTACCCAATACCACCCCAGTACCACCTCAATATCACCACATACTACCCAATACAACAACATAACACTGCAAAATGTGTATATCAATTAAATTATTTCAAAAATAATTAGTTATACCGTGGGAATTGTACTTCAAATGCGATTACAGATGTCTGGCTGTTCCATTTGCCTCCCTATATCACCTAAAACAAGCAAAAACTGACCCAATACTATCAAACACTTATCACATACTACCCACTATCATCAAATAACAACTTAATATTGTCAATTAGCAAAACATTAGTTTAATTACTACGACGAATATTCGATAATTCGCAGAGAATGGAAATGGATATGCAGTTATCTCCCTTTACAACCGATAAATAGATTTTCTAAATTGCTATGCAGTTTAATCACCTTCTTTTGTGTTGCAGATGATTTCCAAGTCGACGAAATTAAAATAAGAAAAACAAGTTTTTTTATTGTGTATATTTTAATCATTGTGTGTAATTAACTACTGAATTATATAAAATGACTAGCAGTCTATAAATAACTATTTCAACCCCTGGGTAACGTCAGGCGGTGGCAATAACAGGCAGTTATTACAGATGTCCCCGCTTCAGTTAATGTTTTCATTCCACTATTAAGGGACCATATTATGCAATATTACATTTATATAAGGCATAACTTAATAAATACATATACATACATTTAAACAATTGTCCGACTTTTTTGTTTGAATAGAAGAAAACTCGGAAAATATTTTCCGACTTTTCAGTTTGAAACAAAACGTCGGACAATTTTTTCCGAGTTTTCCGAGTTTTGTGTTTTCAATCGAGTCAAATCATAAACTCGGAAAAAGAAAAAGTTGGAAAACTATCAAAAATATTATTTTTTTTAAATTGGCGAAAATCTATTTAATAAGTTGGACATAATCTGTAACTTTTCAGTTATATTTTAACCCAAATAATGCAATATGGCAGTTATAATCGAATATCCGAGTTTTCCGAGTTTTGTATTTTGGCCTATACGAAAATATAAAACTCGGAAAACTCTGAAAGTGGCAAAAAGATATCAAAATAAACTAGTTTTCATTGCTTAATTATAATTATGACAGTTACACATCTATTTAATAAGTTGGACATGATCTATAACCTTTTCAGTTAGATTTTAACCAAAATAATGCAATATAGCAGTTATAATTAAATTTCCGAGTTTTCCGAGTTTTGTATTTTCGCCTATACGAAAATACAAAACTCGGAAAACTCGGTAAGTGGCAAAAAGATATCAAAATAAACTATTTTGCATTGGATAATTATGATTATGACAGTAACACATCTATTTAATAAGTTGGACATGATCTATAACGAAGTTTCGAAGAAATTCGACCATTTTTTAAAAAAAATTCTTCTTTAGGCATTTTTAGCTGGATTTTCCTTCGCGCATGCGTAGCGCCGGAACCAAAGGCACGATGCCTACCAAATTTCGGCCAGCAAATTGTCTCCCTGGTATCCAGGTATCCTGAAAATTTCAAGGCTCTACCTGCATTCCTTCTAGGCGTTTGTTCTTGGTACCCCACTTTTTCGCCGAAAATATTCAGTTTTTTACGCACTCCATAAGGGGAAAAAAGTCGTTTATGCCCGCGAAAGCGGCCAAAATTGTCCGAGGAACCTGAAATTTAGACACAACACGTTCATTTACACTAGCCACTTGCGGTTTTAATTTTTTTTGAAATTGTTAGTCTCAACGGATTTTATCGCCTCTTACGTATGTGATAGGTACATGTCCTGGCCACATTATAGTTAAATTTAAAAATTTTTAATTAACGGGAACCATGTTTACGGGCCAAAAAACCAAAATCGGTCATTTTTTCAGATTTTGACTGCTGAGGCATCCTTCCGAAGGACCAATTCTCTCGAAATTTCGTGCGCTGGCTGCGCAATGATGGTATCTATCACATATTAAAAGCTCAAAATATAAAATATTAAATTCAATGAAAATTCGACGAAAAACGGCATTTTTTTTATTAAAACAATCGTTGAGGGGTAGGGTCGGAACTCGAATTTTTTGACCCTGTTCCCGGTGTCGAAACCACTTCTTTGGATATGTGGTAGCCAGAATGTCAGGCTACATTTTGGTGCAAATTTGAATCCAAACCGTGTACGTTAAAGATCCCTACTGGCTGAAATCCGACGGACAACAAAGCTGCTGTAAAAATTTCAAGTCAAACTTCCTTCGGGAAGGCCGTTGATTACAAATACGAAATGGGGAAATCAAAAATGTGCACAAAAAAATCGGCTTTGCTCTCACTCGCTCAATTTTTGTCCGATCGGTCGGAAATTTTAATACAAACCCCTCGTGGGTCATGCGCAAGTGCTGTAATAATATCAAGTCCGGGAAACGGGAAAGCCGTTAACCATAAAGGCGACATTTTACTCGAGTTCCCTTTGTGGGCAGGGTGTGGCATTCTAGGTCATGACCTTTACGTCAGAGACAGCCCCGTCACCGACCTTGCGGGTGGTGACCTTGAACTTGACCTTGACCTCCCTGCCCTAGCGCGGGCGTCCGGGGTCGTTTTTGGAAGGGGAGCCCCAAGAAAGTTCCGGAATCGACGATGGATCCTGATGCGCGACATCGATCTACGTCTGGCCCCCAAACTTGGGGCCTCTCCGACTTCCGGTTAGGAAATGAGAGCCAAAAACCCCCCAAAATGGTGCCGAAAACGGTTTTTTGACATTGGAGCCCCAAGAAACCGAAAGTTCCGAATTTTTACGATGGATCCGGATGCGCGACATCGATCTACGTCTGGCCCCCATATTTGGGGCCTCTCCGACTTCCGGTTAGGAAATTAGAGCCAAAGAAACCCCAAAATGGGGTGTGTCGGCCAGGTCAAATTTCCGGGAAGGTCCCCGGAAAGGGTCCCCACATCCCAGAATCGGACACGGCGAATCAGGAAATGACCTCAGAATTCACTTCCGGTCAGGCAAAGTGGGCCTTTAAGCGGTGCTTTGAGACGACTTTTCACTCGAGTGCCCTTTGTGCGCAGGGTGGGGCATTCTAGGTCATGACTTTTACGTCAGAGACAGTACCGCCAGCGACCTTGCGGGTCGTGACCTTGACCTTGACTTCTCGGACGAAATTTTGGACGGTACATGAAGTTTTGGGAATATTTCGACCACAAGGTCAAAGGTCAAGGTATGGGTGTCAAGATCGATAAATTCTCTATCTAGGGTCGTGATCTTTTGACCCCAAATGACCTTAGGGCCCCACAAAAGGCCCCGGAACACCGAGGTGGGCGAAAATTTCAGTTCCTTGACCCCTTAAGATGACTTTGACCCAGTGGGGTTACGCGGGCATCCAAGCCAGGTCGACAGGTCACGGTCCCGTGGTCCTGCGACCATCCGTTGGGGCCCCAGGGGCAAAAAACCGCCAAAATTGGTTGGCGATTTTAAAAAATGAAAACAAATGTACGGTCGCTCTAGCCGCTCACGAAATTTGGGGCCGATCGGAAGACCTTTTTTTTTGAAAAATTCTGAAAAAAACTCAATTTTAGCTGAAAATCCAGCTGGGGTCAAAAGGGGGGGGGGGGTAACTCGCCCCTCCAAAACCGATTCCGACGACCTGGAGCTCGCGGCTTCTTAAACTAAATGACATGCTCGGAGTCGCGTGGTGACCTTCATTTGACCATCAGAGGTCAAGGTCAAGGTCAAATCGAGAAAAAAGTACTGTTTGAGCCACTTCCGGTCGCCGGAGACAAATTTCAAGGTCACCACGCGACGCGCAATGATTTTTTAGGGGGGGGGAGCCGCGAGAACTAGTTCTTCGGAAGATGCACATTGGGGGCGGGGGGCATCAGTCTATGCCACGCCCCCAAATTTCAGACTTCCGGTTGGGAAATGAGAGCCAAAAAACCCCAAAAGGGGTGTGTCTGCAACTGCTTTTTCAAGGTCAAATTTCCGGAAAGCCCCCGGGGCACCGGGAGTTTACCCCCGAAGACGTAATCGGACACGGCGAATCAGGAAATGCCCTCAGAATTCACTTCCGGTCACGCCCAGAGAGCCTTATAGGCCTTGTTGTGAAAAAAATTGCGAGGGGTCCCAGCGACTCCTCGGGTCAACTTTAGTTCAAGAATAACCAACCGCAGAACCCCCCGTGAGTGCATCAGGGTGTTTACAGAACAGGATTGCGTGTTTTGGGGCCGATAATTTTTCCGTTTTGACACGAGGGGCCATGTTTGCGGCCCTATATCTCGGGCCAGGGTTATGGTGATGGTCGGGTTTCGGACGGGAGCGATAGCCTGGGCAACCCGCTCCACGGTATTAAATTTGGAGGCCCCAGGTGTGGCTAGTGTAAATGTATGTGTTGTGTCTAAATTTAAGGTTCCTCGGACAATTTGGGCCGCTTTCGCGGGCATAAACCACTTTTTTTCCCCTTATGGAGTGCGTAAAAAACTTTCGGCCAAAAAGTTGGGTGCCAAGAACAAACGCCTAGAAGGAATGCAGGTAGAGCCTTGAAATTTTCAAGGTACCTGGATACCAGGGAGACAAGTTGCTGGTCGAAATTTGGGGGCCCCAGGTGTGGCTAGTGTAAATTTATGTGTTGTGTCTAAATTTCAGGTTCCTCGGACAATTTGGGCCGCTTTCGCGGGCATAAACGACTTTTTCCCCTTATGGAGTGCGTAAAAAACTGATTATTTTCGGCGAAAAAGTGGGGTGCCAAGAACAAACGCCTAGAAGGAATGCAGGTAGAGCCTTGAAATTTTCAGGGTACCTGGGTACTAGGGAGACAAGTTGCTGGCCAAAATTTGGTAGTCATTATTTTGGTTAAAATCTAACTGAAAAGGTTATAGATCATGTCCAACTTATTCGATAGATGTGTTACTGTCATAATTATAATTATCCAATGAAAACTAGTTTATTTTGATATCTTTTTGCCACTTTCCGAGTTTTTCGAGTTTTGTATACTATTCAAAAAAGTAGGGGATATTTGATTTTGGGGGCATAATACTAAAATACGCAAATGACTACGAAAAAAGTCACTATAGAACCTAACAGAAGAAACATTTCCAGTTACATGTGACGCCCAAACGCACCAATAGCTACCGCATGGAATGCAGGTGATGCTTTTGATTATCATGGGGGTCCAACCCAAGATTTGCACGACTCTGACTTTGAATGTTACAGTCATTGTGGCATTGAATTCCAGGGTGGAAACATCAGTTTAATTGTTTTGTGACCAGAAAACAAATTTTGATATGCGTCAGCTTACCCAAAATGAAAGGTTACGTGCCCTTGGCATGCTACAGATCGGCACAACACAGGCGGTTGTGGCGCGGACGATGAATGTTTCTCAGTCTGTCATAAGCAGGCTATGGTCCAGATACTGTGATACACAATCTGTACAGGACAGACCACGCTCAGGTCGACCAAGGGCGACAACTCAAGCCCAGGATCGATTTATCCGTACCTTGGCCTTGAGAAATCGTGTCATCACAGCAAATCAGATCAGCATGCTACAGATCGACACAACACAGGCGGTTGTGGAGCGGACGATGAATGTTTCTCAGTCTGTCATAAGCAGGCTATGGTCCAGATACCGTGATACACAATCTGTACAGGACAGACCACGCTCAGGTCGACCAAGGGCGACAACTCAAGCCGAGGATCGATTTATCCGTACCTTGGCCTTGAGAAATCGTGTCATCACAGCAAATCAGATCAGCGCTCGTCTTCAAACAGACACTGGTGTGAGAGTGAGTGGCAAGACGATTCGGAATCGACTGCATAGGTGCCACCTTCGCGCACGACGTCCTCGCGTGATCCCTTGTTTGAGAGATCATCACATTCAGGCAAGACGTCGTTGGTGTAGGGATCGTCAACACTGGGATAATCGACGCTGGAGCAATGTGATGTTTTCAGATGAGTCAAGGTTGACTGTTCATTTTTTGGACAGACGTAGGAGGGTGTGGCGTCGTCAGACATGATCGATTTGGGGGTGGTTCTGTGATGGTGTGGGGAGGCATCACTGTTGCTGGAAGAGCGGCTTTACATGTTGTTGCAGGGCGTGTTACAGGCCAGTACTACCGGGACAACATCTTGGCAGTCCATGTTGTGCCGTTCGCACGACGTCATGGCCGCCGTTTCATCTTCCAGGATGGCAACGCAAGATGTCACAGGGCCAGGATCGTTACAGGTTACCTCCAACAACAGAACATCACCACATTACCTTGGCCAGCACTGAGTCCCGTCCTCTCCCCCATCGAGCATGTCTGGGACATGCTTGGACAGAGGTTACGTCAACGTCAACAACGTCCTGCCAATGTCCAAGAACTTGCTGCTGCGTTGCAACAGGAATGGGACAATCTGGCCAAAACGACCTTAGACGTCTCATTAGGAGTATGCCACGTCGGATCAATGCTTGTTTGGCAAACAGAGGAGGATTTACCCGTTACTGACTTTGTTGTGATGCTGTGGTAACTTTGCTGTTTGACCCCGGGTATCATTTTACCCTTATAATGGTCAGTCTGTGCCTTACTTAGTCTAACGATCATTTGGAATAAATCGATGAATGTGAACTTCATTTCATTTTGTCATTTGTTTCTTCGTCAGTTTCATTAGGTGACTTTAATAACACTTAAAAATCAAATATCCCCTACTTTTTTTTAATAGTATATTTTCGTATAGGCCAAAATACAAAACTCGGAAAACTCGGATATTTAATTATAACTGTCATATTTTCATCGGATCGAAATTGGAGTGGTACCCAGGTGTGGCTAGTGTAAATGTACGTGTTGTGTCTAAATTTAATTATAACTGTTATATTGCATTATTTTGGTTAAAATCTAACTGAAAAGGTTATAGATGACTTATTAGATAGATGTGTTACTGTCATAATTATAATTATCCAATGAAAACTAGTTTATTTTGATATCTTTTTGCCACTTTCCGAGTTTTCCGAGTTTTATATTTTCGTATAGGCCAAAATACAAAACTCGGAAAACTCGGATATTCGATTATAACTGCCATATTGCATTATTTTGGTTAAAATATAACTGTAAAGTTGCAGATTATGTCCAACTTATTAAATAGATGTATTACTACAACTACTTTCGCCAATTTAAAAAAAATAATATTTTTGATAGTTTTCCAACTTTTTCTTTTTCCGAGTTTTATGATTTGACTCGATTGAAAACACAAAACTCGGAAAACTCGGAAGAAATTGTCCGACTTTTTGTTTCAAACTGAAAAGTCGGAAAATATTTTTAAGAGTTTTATATTTTCAATCGAATCAAATCATAAAACTCGGAGAGGAGAAAAGTCGGAAAATATTTTCCGAGTTTTCCGAGTTTTCCGAGTTTTGTACCTGACCTAAACATTCAGCACAACCTCGTAAAGTACATAAAAAACCCCGAGGTATTATGCAAAATACTTTTTACAGATAAACATATACAAGACATAGGATTGAATAGAATCTTTCGAGATAGATCAGTAATAAAATCCATACCAGATACTATCCCAAAAATTTCACCTACAGTCATATACAAATTTTTAGCTCCAATTCGTAATAAAATTTTTAACTACCATGAAACTATTGCAAACCTTAACGTTCAAGAATTTATTGACAGTTACGATAACACCACTTGTCAATGCAATAACTCTCCTTTTAAAGATAAGTTTCATGACCATATATTGACAGGAAACTTCGATATTGTTGAAGACAAAAATCTTAGAAAACTATTTCGCTTTGGGCCACAATTTCGAGAACAACCAAGTAAAACTAACTTCACAAAATTACATAATAATCTAAAATCTCAAATCCGGAAATGCATTGTAGCTTGGTCTGATAAATTTCGTGCACCTTTAGAATCCTTTGGAGAATGGAGAAACACTGTTTTTGACCTCTTGTCAAAGAGAATCAAATATATAAAACTTAACCCAAGACACCCACCACCCGAAGTCCTAAAAAACGCATCTGCAGCTGAATGTCTTGCTGCTCTTCAAGAGAGATTTGTTCTAACACCTGTTGATAAGGCCGGTAATAACATTGCCTTTATCTGTAAAAAGTACTATATTAAAAATATCCTTACCGAAGTCGGACTTTGGCCTAACACTAATAACGATACCTATAAATGTATTACGGAATTATCTAAAATAGATATTTTGCATAACCAATATTCATTTAACAGGAGTAATGATATCAGAGACAATGTGAAAATAGATGCACTACCTTATATTTATTCTATACCGAAATTTCATAAAAATCCAGTAAAATTCAGATATATAATTTCCTCCAGCATCTGCCAGACAAAACCTCTAGCAGTGACTATAACGAAAGGACTTAAATTATGCCAGGCCCAACATGCCATTTGGTGCAAAACACTTCGAAATTATACTGGAATTAACAGTTTTTTCATAATTGATAAAAATAAACCTATAGTAGACACTTTAGATAAAATCAACAAAAAAGGCAATGCTAAATCAATAGAAACTTTCGACTTTTCCACTTTATATACTATGCTACAACATACAGATCTTAAAAATAATTTGGATTGGTTCGTTGATAAAGCCTTTAATGGAGCTTTCGGAAAGGGCAGAAACCTGATGGCCATCTACTCACAAGATGCAAGATGGATAATAAAACGGCGCAATGCTAACACTGTAGTTTTCGATAAAGAAAAATTTCAAAATATCATACATTTTCTCATTGACAATGCCATATTTGAGGTTGGGGATCAGATAATACAACAAACTATTGGTTTACCAATGGGAACTGACCCCGCCCCATTTATGGCAAATGCACATTTATACAAATACGAATTCGACTTTCAAGACCACAAAAGAAAAACAGATTACAAGGTAGCTAAAAGTCTAAATTATACCTTCCGTTACATTGATGACATAACACCAATCAATGATAATGGTAATTTCAATAAATATAAAGATGAAATATATCCTCCTGAACTTATATTAAATAAAGAAAATTCGGGCACTATAAATGCATCTGTTCTTGACCTGGACATCAATATAATTTACGATAAATTTAATGTCGGTATATTCGATAAAACGGACAAATTTGGTTTTGAAGTACTGTAGTAAAATACCCGTCAGCTTACAGTAACATTCCAGATACTACACTATATAATGTTTTCTATTCACAGGCATTACGATTTTTAAAAATATGCAACAAGAAGGAATTTTTTCTCTCACGAATAAATACTCTTAATTTTAAGTGCACGACCAAAGGATCACAATTCCGCATTTTTAAAGAAATTTCTAAACTTCCATTTCTTCAACATAATAGGTTTGACATTTCTTATAAATATATTACTGACTACATATTGGATAATGATTCAATATAATTTTTATCTTCTATAAATGTCTAGTCCTGTTTGGATTATCGCCCTTATTATTATGCCTTTGTGAATACACTTATAATCTACGATTTCTTCAGCATTCCCGTTTTGCGTTTCTTACGTGGGGTATTATATGATATTTATGCTATGGTTTGTACAATTACATGGTCTCAAAAACTTATAGTTTTTTAGTTTTTAACGTTATTTCAACTGGATTATCGCCCTTTTTTATCGGGAAATTGCACCTTCTAAGCGACGACGTCATAACATCTATAACGACAGATTCACGTCACGCCATTCAGTTAGCAGACGACGGTCTCCCCAGAGCCTTATATAGAGAGTCTGGCCCATAGAAATATAGCCAACTCGCGTCATGGACGCCATTTTGTTACCCATTCTTCCGCATCACGTCATAAGAGCCATAGTAGAGCCTTTGAGCGATTTATGTTTTAGATCCGCGCAAATGTATTTTTATCTTCACTCAAGTGTAAGGGTTGATAATAATTTCAATAAATCAATTAATCACAATGTAAATTTTATTTTGACAATATGTTTTTTTTATCTTTTAACATTAAAAATACAGCAATAATAAACCAATATCATTTTACTACAGATTAAGTCGGGAAGTATCGAATAATGATTACCTTTGAAATTAGAAACTAATTTTTATACGCCCACATTGAAATGTGGTCATATATTGTCGCCGCCCGCTTCCGTTTGTTCGCCCGCCGGTCGGCCATTGATTACTTTGGGAAATCTTGTGCACGCTCTAGAGGCTAAAGTTAATATTCGATTGACTTTAAATTTATACACAGTGTTTAGGGTCATCATGTCATGATTTTGTATTTACACCTATATATAATCGTTTCAATTGACTTTAGTTTGATACACACCCGTCCATCCCGATTTTGTTTCCTCTGAATTTAAGGGGAAAAATGGCATTAAAAATACCACAATAATCCAATATATCGATACTTTCGATTTGACTATACAGGTCAAATCGAAAGTATCGAATAGTGATTACCTCGCGCTAATTTTATCGTATGTTATTATCCTCGGGCTGAATGAAGTAATTGAGAGATATTGAAAAATGAAACGGGCTTTGCCCATCCCTTTTCGTTTCCGTTGCACATCACAAGATATCTTCATGAAACTGAAGGGGGGAGGGGGTCGCCACCCGAGCTGTGAATTTATGAGACCACGCTTTTCTAGACCAGTGTGTTGTGTATGGAAGACCTAACAGCTCTTTATTCAGTGTTCTTAGTTCTTAGTTCTAAATTCTTAGTCCTTAATTCTTACTTCTTCATTTGTTGTCGTATTTCGACATTTGTACACTAAAGTTAACATTTGTATCTTAAAATCAATATTTGTTTCACAAATCAGACATTTGTCATATCAGATTTGTAAAATTTATTTTAATATAAGATATTTATTTTTTTTTAGAAAATCAAAAAATAGTCTATATTTACATTTCATCAGAAAAATACAACAAAAGGTAAATATCAAACAACAAATTTCAAAATACAAATCTCCAAATACAAATCTTGCAAAATATTTCTCCAAAAACATTTCTCTAAATACATTTCTTTAAAAACATTTCTCCAAATACATTTCTCGAAAAACATTTCTCGAAATTTATCGAACCGGAACAACCTGGCATACAATAAGTCACTATACAATAATGGGAATCGAGTATAAGCACATGTACAATAAGAACAATCGCTCGGTGACTGCGACGCTTGTGATACGATCCCCCAATAAGCTCAATCGCTCGGTGACCGCGACTCTAGTAAAACGATCCCTCGGCAGTTGGAATTCGATATAAGAGTAGGCCGTAGCGCCGCTGCCCGGGCAAAATTTTCCTCATAGCACACTGTATGTCGCATATCCGCCTTCATTACCCCAGTTTAGGAGCAGAACAGTAGGATGTTAAATCCCATTTCATTTAATTTCTCTAGTGAAACCACGTGCGTAGAACGGCTAATCGAACCGGGCCTTCGATAACGAAAATAAATTAAAAGTAGTCTATTTTCAGAAATTAGGCTTTGTCTGATGGCGACATATCTTTTTGTTCAAAGAGAGGGAGAAATGGAGTTTAACAACCACTCGACACAACTAGGTCATTTCGGAACTAACACATGGTTCAATTTTATTTCCATAATTAGCTTGCGCGTAGGGTGTTTAGCAGTGGGGGGAAACCGGAGGCCCCGGAGAAAACCCACGAGATTGGACAGGCGTCCCTACTCCTCGGCACGTACATCGAAACCACGCCAGTTGACTCAATGACAGACCTTATTGTACAGCGTGTACGGGCTATTCATTAGACCATCCAGCCCCCCCCCTTCTTTGCTCAAACGAAAGAATGTTTTACTTCTTCTAAATCATGTTTGCGTGAATGTGTCTGGGAATAAGTTCATACAGATTTTCCGGCGTTATTTCCTCTTGTCAGTGATGCAGGACCGAGGTCCTTACAAAGACAGCCGTGTAGTAGTTCGGATGGTACACGAAAAACCGAGGCCGCGTGTACGCATTGGCGTACACGTAACATTTCCCTTGGCAATTGGAATTCGATATAAGAGTAGGCCGTAGTGTCGCTGTCCGGTCAAAATTTCCCTGATAGCCCACTGTATATATACCCGTCTCAATAGGCCCAGTTCGGAGCAGAATAGTAGGACGTTAAACTCCGTTTCCTTTCATTTCATTTATTAAATGAGGGGAGGTGGTAGGGATTTAAATCTTAAACGATCCCAATAAGAAATTATCAATATTTGTTCAGGAAGTATGTTTTTATGCTTGCTACAAAAAGTAAATTTACATTTACATAACTTGCAAAAAGAAAAACAATTGACGGGCACTAACAAATGAGGGGTGGGGAGGGTATTTAACGTCAAAATACCGGCCATAACACAAAATACAAGATATCGGGTTGCACACCATTAAGAAGGTCCAAATACATTTTAATAATATACATATTTTCTGACATATACATAATTTAGAAGAAATAAGTCCTCTTTCATTGATCCAACTACTTTCAATTTATTGTATTTAATGCTATATCATATCAACCAATATATTTATATATAGAAACATAACAAGCACATGATTTCATTAAAGTCACAGTCATTGTACGATTTTACTTGTTGTAGGCTTGCTTGATTCTTCTTTTTTGTATGGTGACTTATTGTATGCCAGGTTGGTTTCTAATGTTCCGTTTAGATGAATTTCGAGATATGTTTTTGGAGAAATGTATTTGGAGAAATGTTTTTGAAGAAATGTTTTTGGAGAAATGTTTTTAGAGAAATGTTTCACAAGATTTGTATTTGGAGATTTGTATTTTGAAATTTGTTGTTCGATATTTGTTTTTTGTTTCATTTTTCTGATGAAATGTAAATATAGACTAATTTTTTGATTTTATAACAAAATTAAATATCTTATATTAAAATACATTTTACAAATCTGATATGACAAATGTCTGATTTGTGAAACAAAAGTTAATTTTTAGATACAAATCTTAATTTTGGTGTACAAATGTCGAAATACGACAACAAATGAAGAAGTAAGAATTAAGGACTAAGGATTTAGAACTAAGAACTAAGAACACTGAATAAAGAGCTGTTTGGTCTTCCATAGTTGTGTAGATTCCGAATCTGGATGGTGATCAGGCGTTTGAGGGGTCGTTTTCGATATATAGGGGGTCCAATGTCTACAATAGGTGTGTGTGTGGGCAGATGGGGTGGGGATGTCATTATGTTGACATAATATATTAATAAAATATAATTTCTAGGATTGTCCATCTATAAATAAATGTTTATGATGCCCCTGGACAACTGTTTTGATTTGTGGGGAGGTGGGGTCGGAGTAGCAGGTGTGTGTGTGTGTGGAGGGTGGGGTGGAGTGGTGATAAAAGAGGCAGGAAATGAGTTCATGGGATTTAAATGATGATTGTCTAAGAGCTTGACGAGATATCTCTAAATATGATTTCTGTCCACAAAATGCAGGCCCCTCCCCCCCCACACACACATACAGACAGGCACCCACTCGGGAGTCCACCCCCACAATGGGAAAATGGGAATATAGTTGCTAATTAGAAATCTTTCTGATTTCGTTGATATGGGATGGGCAGAGCCCGTTTCATTTTTATCGCCCACATTTTCATGTGGACGTATTATGTCGTCAATTTGTCTGTGGACTCTCTACAGGTCACAATTCTTATCCGATTTTGACGAAACTTGAAATATAGGTTTATCCCCAAAAGATCTCGGCTGCTTTCGATATTGGCATGTATCGGATCAAAACTTCATGGATTATGGCCCCTGATTGTACGAAAAACCACGTTGTTAGCTTGTGGACCCTATAGAGGTCACAATTTTGAACCGATTTTGATGAAACTTGACATGCATGTTTGTAACCCAAAGATCTTGGTTCCTTTCGATATTTGCGGCTATCGGAATGTAATTTCCTGAATTATGGCCCCTGATTGTCCGAAAAATCACCTTTTTTAGCTTGTGGTCCCTCTGGAGGTCACAATTATTATCCGATATAAAAAACCGTATGATTATATCACCTTTACACCCTAATGAAGGTTGAGTTCGAATTTCGGGAAAATCGGACCAAAATTGCCATACAAAATGGCCGCCGTTTGTACGCGAATACTGTTAAAAAATGGTATATCAAGGTTGTGGACCCTGTGGAGGTCACAATTTTAATTCGATTTTGATGAAACTTGAAATTCATGGTTTTAACCCAAAGATCTTGATTCCTTTCGATATTTGCGCATATCGGATCGTAACTTCCTGAATTATGGCCCCTGATTATACGCAAAATCGCCTCTTTTTTTTTAGCTTGTGGTCCCTCTGGAGGTCACAATTATTATCCGATTTAAAAAAAAAACGTTTGATTATATTACCGTTACACCGTAAGGAAGGTTGAGTTCAAATTTCGGGAAAATCGGACCAAAATTGCCATACAAAATGGCCGCCGTTTGTACGTGAATACTGTTAAAAAATGGTATATCAAGGTTGTGGACCCTGTAAAGGTCACAATTTTAATTCGATTTTGATGAAACTTGAAATTCATGGTTATAACCCAAAGATCTTGGTTCTTTTCGATATTTGCGCATATCGGATCGTAACTTCCTGAATTATGGCCCCTGGTTATACGCAAAATCCCCCTTTCTTTAGCTTGTGGTCCCTCTGCAGGTCACAATTATTATCCGATTTAAAAAAAAACGTTTGATTATATCACCGTTACACCGTAAGGAAGGTTGAGTTTGAATTTCGGGAAAATCGGATCAAAATTAACAGACAAAATGGCCGCCGTTTGTACGCGAATACTGTTAAAAAAAATGGTTTATCATGGTTGTGGACCCTGTATAGGTCACAATTTTAATTCGATTTTGATGAGGAAGGTTGAGTTCTAATTTCGTGAAAATCGTACCAAAATTGCCGGACGAGATGGTCGCCGTTTGTACGCGAATAGTGTAAAAATATGGTATATCATGGTTGTGGACTCTCTACAGGTCACAATTCTTATCCGATTTTGATGAAAAGTCACATTTCTAGGTTGTGTACCGTCACACCATAATCATTGTCGGCTTCGAATTTCATGAATATCAGACTGGAACTGACCAACTAAATGGCTGCTCCCAATACAGTATGAAATACAGGACTTAATGATGTAGGAAAAATCACTTTCGGTATTGCTTGTTCTCTATCCATCTCTCGAAAATGTGGGCGTATCCTGCCTGGCAGTGCCAGCCTATCTTTCGATATCTCTCAATTACTTCCTTCAGCGCGAGGATGATAACATACGATAAAATTTTTGTGTTTTGTTGGAAACAGGGGGTTGGGTGGTCGAGTGTCTAACACGTGCGATTTAGATCATAAGCTCTACCATTGAGTCAAGTGGCGATGTTTCGATCTTAAGATTCTACTTGAAAATGGTCGCCTGTATATACCGTATAACGTTATACCATATCAACGAAATTTGAATCGAAAAACACCTAGGTCTACGACTAGGCCTCACCGTGTCTCAAGCTCATAATAAACTGTTGAAAATTCACTCCTGCATGAAATTGAAGTCATTAAACATAATCACTTATAAAAAAAAAAATAAAATCACCTTATCGATGAAGTTTAAATCGAAAAACATCTAGGCCTAGTAATCTAGTCTAGACCTAGTACTAGTAGACTAGTAGTATACATAAGGCATAAGGCCTACACTGTGTCAAACTCAAAAGTAAAGTAAGTGTCATGCTTATAGTAAATTTTCGAAAATTCACTCATGGATGAAGACATTAATAATATCTATCTATAAATAAAGTGATCAAAACCGCAACACTTTATACCATACAGACAGACGAAATGAAATCTACAATTTGGCTAGGCTTAGGCCATACATTATTATTACACTGTGGTGACTGTCAAACGTGTTATTCGAAAATTCATTTATCAAAAATAAAAACTAACCAATGATGAGAATGTTGAGAACTTCTCCTAATTACAAAAATTGACGGTCGCTTGAAATCGTTAAATATAAAGAAAGATAGGTTACTTTGTTTACTTACATCACACATGAAAGAATGTTTACCAGACTTTCACCCGCTTCTTTTTACCGTACCCTTACCTCCCACAATCGCCGCCTTTCTGCGTTTTGGGGGAACCTGTGCATGGTAATGCCTTGCCTATCTCTTGTGTGACAGTTTACGGCCACACAATCAGTATAAGATAAGGCTCTGGCTACTATAGCAGACGATTCTTTAACTGGGTAACGTAATGGCGTCCACGTGTCACGTGACTATCATTAGTCAATCATAATCGGGACACAGGTTGGCCAGACTCTCTATATATAAGGCTTTGGGTCTCCCTAGACGGTCTTACATTCCTTTGCTTCAATGTATTCAGTTTTGTTTTTGTTTCTGTGACGGTTGTAATGTGTGTCCTAATGCATTCAATATACTTCAATCCTTTTCTTTATTGATTTAATGCATCTAGTTTTTGTTCAAGATGGCTGCCTAGTGGTTTGCACTGTGTCTTGTTTGCTGAAAACTAGTTATTTTTTTAAACTTGTGATTATTTTATTGGACTATAACTTGGCATATTACTTCTTAAATAGTGTATCTTTTATTTTACAAAATTGGATTTTAGAAATTCTGTGTAGTTTTTGTGTTATTAACATTTTTAGTTTTTAAATTTGGTGAAGTGAGTACTGGTGAGCTGAACATTGATCATGATCACTTATACCAAACATCAACTTTTAGCCTTGAATTGTACTATAAACTGTGAAAACAATAGAGTGTCTACTGAGTTGTGCTTTTTTCCTGAGTTAATCTCTGACTATAAACCTGCGTATTTTACCACGTTTATACCTAAAATAAAAGTTTCAAACAAGCTAAGAAAGACTAAAACAGGTAGAGGAGTAAATGTGACAAATTTAATTCAAGTAAGTAAGTTATCCTCCAATCCCTGTCCTATGGATTCCAATTTCAATTTCTGTCTTTTAAACTGTCAGTCCATTAGAAACAAAGCCAATGAAATTCAAGAATTTATTTTGGATAATGACCTCGATATTTTTGTCTCTATCGAAACCTGGCTAAAAGATGATTGCAACATTACTCTAAAGCAACTTCTTCCAACTAACTACTCTGCATTGACGACCACCCGTACTAGTAAGAGGGGGGGAGTATAGCAGTCATTTTCAAGTCCACCATTAAAGCATATAAGAATAAAATAGGTCCTTTTGTTAGCTGCGAAATACAACACACCACCATTAAACACCATAACGAATTATTTCATCTCATCTCATTGTATCGGCCTCCTAATTCTGCCTCTGCTGAGACTTTTTTCAACGACTTATCGGACATACTTCACGAAATTACATCATGTGCTGGAAAACTTTTGATATGTGGTGATATAAATCTACACCTAGATGTTAATTCCAAAACTACTACACAGTTTAACTATATTGTCGAATCTTTCGACCTAGTTCAACATGTCACTAAACCTACTCACAATAAAGGTCACATACTTGATGTCGTTATTACCCGCAAATCTGACTCTTTGGTGTTCAACTTATCAGTAGACAACCATCTCATTTCTGATCATTTTTCAATCATGGCTGTTCTTACACTTCCAAAACCTAAATCACTGCAGAAGACTGTATCATATCGTAAACTGAGAGATATCAACTTAACCAACTTGAAATCTGATATCTTAAATGACGGTGCCCTTAATAAGATTGGCAATTTCTGTGATATTTCGGATCAACTTCAAATCTATAATACAGAGCTTCAAAACATTATTGATAGCCATGCACCAATTGTCAGAAAAACACTCACCATCAGACCAAATCGTAAATGGTACAATGACTCTGTTCGCGAAAGCAAACAGGCACGTCGGAAGGCGGAAAAGGTCTGGCGCAAGAGTAAGCTTGAAATTGACAGACAAATATATGTAAAGGCTCGTAATGATACAAACATCCTCATCAATCAGACCAAACAGACTTTTGTTTTAAACCGTATACAATAACAAAAACCCTAAAGAACTTAATAAAATTTTGAACACTATGATTAAAACTAGTGACAGTACCGTTCTACCAGAGCATCGTGACCCTAAGCTACTCGCTGAATCTTTCAGTCAGTTCTTCAACAAAAAAATTGTTACCATACGTAGGACACTTGACAATTGTTCTTTATCGGTATCTGATAATGATATTGACGTAAACTTCACTGGTTCACCACTATCAACCTTTCCAATAGCTGCTGTAGATGAAATCAAATCAATCATTTCTACATCCTCTTCCTCTTCTTGTGATGTATTCCCAACCCATCTTGTTAAAAGCTGTTCTACAGAACTTTGTCCTATTCTTTGAAGCATTGTGAATACATCCTTATCTACTGGAAACTTTCCTGATGTGTTGAAAGAAGCATTGGTCTTTCCACTTCTCAAGAAGGGTACATTAGATCACAATGTCTTGAAAAACTACAGACCTGTCTCAAACCTGTCGTTCATCTCCAGACTTATTGAAAAGGTTGTAGCAGCACGTTTCAAAGCCCATCTGAAGTTACATAATCTTAACGAACCCTTCCAATCAGCATACAGAAGTAAACATAGTACAGAAACAGCATTAACTCATGTGAATAATGATATCCTTACTAGCCTTGACAATAAAAATGTTGTGTTACTGGTTCTTCTTGATTTAAGTGCCGCCTTCGACACAATCGACCAGTCTCTCCTGTTATAACGGCTTCATGACGTTTTCGGACTTGAGGGTAATGTGCTGAATTGGTTCCGGTCATATCTCACATCCCGTCACCAATCTGTTGTCATCAATAATGTTAAGTCTGCATCTGTAGAACTTAAATTCGGCGTGCCACAGGGATCGGTACTCGGACCGTTGCTCTTTACCGCTTATACCACTCATCTGGGGCGTATTTTGAAATCATTCAATCTGAATTATTATATCTATGCGGATGATACTCAACTCTACATTTCAATTAAACCCGAAAATGAATCCCTGCGAGTGTCTAAACTTGAATCGTGCATTGATGCTATTAAGTGCTGGATGAAAAAGAACTTCTTAAGGCTCAATGATGAAAAAACAGAGTTCGTGCAAATCGTTTCTAATCATCTTTTATCCAAAATATCTGTTAGTAATATCTCTATCGGTAATTTTGTTGTTAACCCAGTTAATAGCGTTCGAAATCTTGGTGTAATTTTGGATAAGAATGAACATGAATGCTCACATCTCCTCAATCTGTAAAGCTTCCAACTTCCAACTTCACAAAATTGGACGGATCCGCAATTTCCTCGACATTGACTCTACAAAACTTTTAATCAACTCTTTGGTGACCTCACGTCTCGACTACTGCAACTCGTTACTCTACAACTTACCAGCATATCAAATTAATCGACTACAGAAGATTCAAAACAAAGCTGCAAGAATTGTTACAAGAACTAAATTATACACCAATATTACTCCCGTTTTGAAAGAACTCCACTGGCAACCGATTAAGACAAGAATTGATTTTAAAATTCTCATGCTGACTTTCTGTGCTTTGTCATCTGATGACTCTCCTCTCTATATTAAAGAATTAATTCAACCCTACCACCCTACCAGAAATCTTCGTTCTGAATCTAAGTACCTTATTAAATCAGTAACTGCAAACTCTTCTTTCGGTAGACGCTCCTTTGCTTTTGCGGCAGCAGAACTGTGGAATTCAAATGATTTTCCCATAGAACTCAAGTACTGTGCATCAATTGACAGTTTTAAAAGGAATCTTAAAACCCATCTTTTTAGAAACGTTTTCTTTTAATTGTTGATCACATACTCCTTTTAACTAGTGTTTTCTTTTAACTGACCATAATGTTACCAAAGAGCAGCTTCGGTTGGATTTTAGGACATTATTATTATTATTATTATTATTTTTTAGAACTAGGCCTACTTCTTTGATACATTTAACGGTGTGGTTACTTGTATATCGGAATTTATACAACAATATGCTTGCATTCGTAATTCTTGCAACATATAACAGATCATGACTCATACTGACATTATGTATTTATTTCCTTGGGTTTTACTCCCAACTTGTTTTCAAATATGAGTGAAGTCTGTGTCACCACAGGCCCGGGACTGCACAGCGCAGTGGACGCTTACGGCTAGCCCCCGGATCCATTCACTCTTTTTGATTTGTTTTTGTTTGTGGTCTCTTAGTATGATGTCTTATCTGTATATTTGTTTTTGTGTTGAATTGTGTGTGGTGCAGCCCCCCTGCACTTACTATTTATAGTTGCATTGGTAAGATCAACTTACATACTAAGTTTCATGAAAATCGTATTAAAGAAGTTGTCAAGTTGGTCTCAACTTCCGGTTCGAAATCACAGCGACGAAATTTCGAAATTCGAAAATCTGAAACTGCAGTTGAAAATGATTTTTGTCAAGGTACTCACAGAAAAAAGAATTAGTAAAATAGGTTAAATAGTCACAGAGTTACAGTAATGCAGGTCAAATTCATTCGTTCGTAAAATTCGGTGATTTCGAACGCTTAAAACGTTTTGAAAATATATTTAATCAATACTCACCACTCATTTTTGGTGGGGTAGGTCAAAGTTTTAGAAACATCCTATGGTTAGATTCTGAGAAATCTCTCCGATGTACTTCTTGTTGCAGGAGCAGGTTATTTCATAAATGCAACCCTTCGATGGTGGTCTGTTCTTTGCTGCTAGTACGTTTTGGATTGTTCTGCTACTAGAAAAGCATACCCCGATTCCTGCCTGTTGAAGTAGTCTTTTAACCTGGTGTGATCTAAAGTCTATAAAGGGGATGGATACCCTTATACCGCTCGTAGCTGGTTTGGCCGGTTTTGGATTTTTGTTGACATGTTGACTTTACGATAAAGACCTCTAAACATGCTCCAAATTGTAAAAATACGACTTTTTGGATTTTCAATCTCTTTTTGTCGGCTACCCCGGACATTTAAAAAAATGATACAATGATTTCACACAACGGGCTAGCTATTAGACTCTCGATTGACAGGAGTTTCATCGCCCTCACTTCATTATAACCAAAGTTATCGTGCCCTAAAGAATCAACAAATCAGCGTGCTTATCTCTGCTTACCGTAAGCAGAAAATGCTCATCTTTAAACTCAATCAAGACAGTGATCGTTTACACCAAGTATGAACATTCTAGCTCAATTACAAGGAGAGTTATTGTGTTCCAACTTCTCGGCCCTTCAAATTGCTTCTATTTTTCACTTTCACTTCAAAAAGGTGACAATCACGTGGCCGAAATCAAAATTCTGATCGGATAGATTTTTAGACATTCCTTCAAGGATTCCAAAAATGTAACTCCCATGTCTGTAAGTAAAATATCGCAAAAGCCTTTGTGATTTTTCACGTTTCAAGATGGCGGCACTTCCGGTTCAATCCACAAACTCAATATTTTGTGTACGAATCAGTAAATACTTGTGTAGTATCAAAACATTTTTTAGATCATTCTGACCTATATTTCTTTGATTTTTTTGAAAAATTTGATCCTTAATTTCGTCAAGGGGAGATAATTTAGAAAATTTCTAATTATATTTTTGAAGTCACATCGGTAAGATCTACTTATATACTAAATTTCATGAAAATCGTACAACTATTAAAGAAGTTGTCAAATTGGTCTAAACTTCCGGTTCGAAATCACAGCGACGAATTTTCGAAATTCGAAAATCTGAAACTGCAGATTTAAAGTAATTGTCTCAAGGTACTCAAAGAAAAAAGATTTAGTAAAATAGGTAAAATAGTCACAAAGTTACAGCATTGTATGTCAAATGCATTCGTTCGTAAAATTCGGTGATTTCGGATAAGTAAAACGTTTTGAAAATATATTTAATCAACAGCCACCACCCATTTTGAGGGGATAGGTAAAAGTTTCAGAAAGATCCTATGGTTAGATTCTGAGAAATCCGATTTGTGGATAAAACACACACAAAAAAAATAATAATAATAGAAACTAGATCTGCAAAGCAGATATTAAAGCTTTCATATTCACAGTCACTTTCTGTCATAGGTCATGTAAATAATCTCATTAAGAAAAAAAAAATCATTAAATTCAGTCAAAATATGGCGAAGGTTTTATGATTTTCCACTTGTAAACAACTTTATCGGTACGAAAAACATCAAAGACAAAATTCGAAAATGTGACATTTTAAAATAACAATATTTCGACAGTGATCCCAGCTATCCAGAAATGTATTCATTTTGGAAATAGGAGACATGAAAGCAATAGGCCGTAGTTTGGAGAATATATATTCTCCAAACTACGGCCTATTGCTTTCATTTACGTACTCGTTAATGTCGATTTTTCACCTTTTCTCATATTCATATTGGTGACCATCACGTGACCGAAATCAAAATTCTGATCCGATAGATTTTTAGGCATTCCTTCAAGGATTCCAAAAATGTAACTCCCATGTCTGTAAGTAAAATATCGCAAAAGCCTTAATGATTTTTCACGTTTCAAGCTGGCGGCACTTCCGGTTCAAGTCACAAACTCAATATTTGGTGTACGAATCAGTATTTACTTATCTAGTAGCCAATTAAAAAATCAGGTCATTCTGACCTATATTTATTCGATTTTTTTTAAAACTTGGATCCTTAATTTCACCAAGGGGAGATAATTTAAAAAATTTCTAAGGACATCTTTAAAGTTGCATCGGTAAGATCAACTTACATACTAAATTACATGACAATCGTACAACTATTAAAGAAGTTGACAAGTTGGTCTCAACTTCCGGTTCGAAATCACAGCGACGAATTTTCGAAATTCGAAAATCTGAAACTGCAGTTGAAAATGATTTTTGTCAAGGTACTCACAGAAAAAAGAATTAGTAAAATAGGTTAAATAGTCACAGAGTTACAGTAATGCAGGTCAAATTCATTCGTTCGTAAAATTCGGTGATTTAGAATGCTTAAAACGTTTTCAAAAAAATATATTTAATCAATACTCACCACTCATTTTTGGTGGGGTAGGTCAAAGTTTCAGAAACATCCTATGGTTAGATTCTGAGAAATCCGATTTGCAGGAAACACATGTTGACTTTACGAGAAAGACCTCTTAACATGCTCCAAATTGTAAAAATACGACTTTTTGGATTTTCAATCTCTTTTTTTCGGCTACCCCGGACATTTAAAAAAAGTGATACAATGATTTCACACAACAGGCTAGCTATTAGACTCTCGATTGACAAGAGTTTCATCGCCCTCCCTTCATTATAACCAAAGTTATCGTACCCTAAAGAATCAACAAATCAGCGTGCTTATCTCTGTTTACCCTAAGCAGAAAATGCTCATCTTTGAACACAATCAAGACAGTGACCTAGTGACCGTCTACACCAAGTTTGAACATTCTAGCTTAATTAGAAGGAGAGTTATGGTGTTCCAAATTCTCGGCCCTTCAAATTGCTTCTATTTTTCACTTTCACTTCAAAATGGTGACCATCACGTGGCCGAAATCAAAATTCTGATCCGATAGATATTTAGACATTCCTTGAAGGATGCCGAAAATGTAACTCCCATGTCTGTAAGTAAAATATCGCAAAAGCCTTTGTGATTTTTCACGTTTCAAGATGGCGGCACTTCCGGTTCGATCCACAAACTCAATATTTTGTGTACGAATCAGTAATTACTTGTGTAGTATCGAAAAAAAAATTAGGTCATTCTGACCTATATTTCTATGATTTTTTTGAAAAATTTGATCCTTAATTTCGTCAAGGGGAGATAATTTAGAAAATTTCTAATTATATTTTTGAAGTCTACTTATATACTAAATTTCATGAAAATCGTACAACTATTAAAGAAGTTGTCAAATTGGTCTAAACCTCCGGTTCGAAATCACAGCGACGAATTTTCGAAATTCGAAAATGTGAAACTGCAGATGAAAATGATTTTTTTTAAGGTATTCAAAGAAAAAAGAATTAGTAAAATCTGGCAAAAAATAACAAAGTTACGACTATGCATTGTCAGTTTTTTCGTTCGTAAAATTCGGTGATTTCGGATTCGTAAAACGTTTTGAAAATATATTTAAAGATACATTATGGGAGATTTTGACAAGGAGTTAGCCATTCTTGCTATAAAAGTTCAAAAATAGATGTTGAAACAAGAATATATTACCACTATAATTTTTTACTAGAAACTTCATCGACACCCTTTTTCCACTATGGCCGATTGTTGATTGACAGGCGTTAACTCCACCTACATAGTCTCGATCATCAAGTAATGTTTAAACGGTATCTAGTGAAGCTTGTGTATAGCCTCGGTCATCACTGTCTTTTATGAATAATTTCCGGAAGTATGATGACGTCAACGTCACGGAGAAACCCCACCCACGACGCCATAGTGATTAAATCAGTCGACGAAATCCTGTTTTAATCCGAGCCCAATCCAAGCCATCCGTGAGTCTACAGGGTTCATTTTGGGCTTGTTGTTTAAATAAAGATCTAATTTATAATTTATATGACATCTGAGGCTCAAAGGAAGACCGACAAAAGTCAGTTTTTGCTCTTCCGTAATGTATGTTTAATCAATAGCCACCACCCATTTTCTTTTGGGCGGGAGGGTATAGGTAAAAGTTTCAGAAAGATCTTATGGTTAGATTCTGAGAAATCCGATTTGTGGATAAAACACACAAAAAAAATAAGCAGATATTAAAGCTTTCATATTCACGGTCAGTTTCTGTCGCATCTCATGAGTTATATAAAGAATCTTAAAAAGGAAAAAGAATTAATAAAATCCGCCAAAAACTCACCGAGTTACAACGAGAAACAATTCAACCAGTTCAAATTCTACCTTAATTAAAAACAGAGGTGTTATGTTCCAATGTGATCAGTTAAATTGCTTATTGCTCCCAAATCTACGCAGAAATTCTCAACAGCAAACTTAGTCAAGGTAATGACATAATGAATCTATATTTGGAATTTTGTCACTCTCACTTCATTATAACCAAAGTTATCGTGTCCCAAAGTAGTAAATTAGAAGGAGAGTTATTTTGTTTCAAATTGTTTGCTCATCGCTATGCTTGTCCATGGCAGACAATGCTCATTGTCGAACGTATTTAAGGTATTGATGTAATGAAACTATCACTCTGACTTAATTAGAACTGAAGTGAAAGTGTCCGAAATCATCAACCAATCAAATTGCTTATCTCTGCTTACCTTAAGCATAAAATGCTCATCTTCGAACTCCATCAAAGCATTGACCTAATAAAGACCTACGCCAAATTTGAACATTCTAGCCGAATAACACCGAGAGTTATTGTGTTTCAATGTCTCGACCAATCAATTTGCGTATCGCTCTTCTTTTTCTAAGCAGAAAATGCTCATTGTCGAACTTAGTCAAGGTAGTGATTTAATGAAACTATACACCAAGTTTCGCCACTACCACTTAATCAGAACTAATGTTATTGTGTGTCGAATCATCAACCAATCAAATTGCTCATCTCTACTTACCCAACGCAGAAAATGCTGATATTCAAACTTCATCAAGACATTGACCTAGTGATTGCCTATACCAAGTTTGAACATTGTACCCCAATTAGAAGAAGAGTTATTGTGTTCCAAAGTCACCAAGGTATTGGCCTATATAATAAACACCTACACCAAGTCTAGCTGAATTAGAAAGAGAGTTATTGTGTCCAAAACTAGATCATTTCGGGACTAATTGTTTTAAAGAGACACGTTAAGGGTTGTTCATGGTTAAATGAAAGTTTAATTTTAAATAAGACGAACGTCTACCAATAAAATTAGGATTTAATAATATAAAAAATAAAGTTTTAAATTAAGAATAATTAATTATTGGTCTGATGGCAATGCAATGTTATGATTTGACTGATGAAATGTACGATGGATGTCCACACTAAGTGGCTAAGGCGTTGGCCTGCTAGCCAAGAGGTCGGGTGTTCGATCCCTGCATTGGCCAAGAAAGTTCATCTCGATTTTCTGGCGAGCCCCCCACCCCATGTACACATTGGAGTGCACGTAAAATACCCCTAAGCAGTTGGAATTCGATACTGTTGAATAATCTCTATACGATGACTAAATGTGCAGATTGTAGTCACCCACGCTGCATGTTTCGCTATACAATGAAAGGGTGCCGTTTTCAATGTTCGATCTTTTTATTCTTCTACTCCTGATATTTTGGACTGTTGATCGAAGTTTTCATATAAAAGACTACCGATAAGACTCTTTGTAGAAGAAGTTCCCCAAAAATATTGTGTTGACTTTAACAGAAAAGAACCATTAAAAATGCTCCAAATCGTAAAAATACGACTTTATGGATTTTCGATCTCTCTTTTTTCTGCTATCCCTGATATTTAAAAAATATGATACAACGATTTCACACAACAGGCTAGCTATTAGACTCTCGATTAACAAAAGTTTCATCGCCCTCCCTTCATTATAACCGAAGTTATCTTGCCCTAAAGAATCAACAAATCAGCATGCTTATCTCTGCTTACCCTAGGCAGAAAATGCTCATCTTTGAACTCAATCATGACATTGACCTAGTCAACGTCTACACCGAGATTGAACATTCTAGCTCAATTAGAAGGGGAGTTATTGTGTTTCAAATTCCCGGCCCTTCAAATTGTTACTACCTTTCATATTCACTTCAAAATGGCAACCACCAATTGACCAAAATCAAAATTCTGCTCCGAACCCTTTTTTAGACATTCTTTCAAGGTTTCAGAAAATATAACTCCCATGTCTGTAAGTAAAATATAAAAAAAGCCTTCTTTACTTTTACGTTTCAAGATGATGGCACTTCCGGTTCGATCGACAAACTCTATATTTTGTGTACGAATCAGTAATTACTTATCTAGTATCCAACAAAAATTCAGGTCATTCTGACCTATATTTCGATGATTTTTTTGAAAATTTTGATCCTTAATTTCATCAAGGGGAGATAAGTTAGAAAATTTCTAATTATATTTTTGAAATCACCTCGGTAAGATCTACTTAAATACTAAATTTCATGAAAATCGTACAACTATTAAAGAAGTTGTCAAATTGGTCTAAACTTCCGGTTCGAAATCACAGCGACGAATTTTCGAAATATTTCTAATCATATTTTTGAAGTCGCATCAGCAACATCTACTTACATGCTAAATTTTATGAAAATCCTACAACTATTTAAGAAGTTGTCAAATTGGTCATAACTTCCGGTTAGAAATCACAGCGACTAATTTTCGAAATTCTAAAATCTGAAACTGCAGATTTAAAGTAATTGTCCCAAGGTACTCAAAAAAAATTCGGTGATTTCGGATACCTAAAACGTTTTAAAAATATATTTAATCAACAGCCACCACCCATTTTTTTTTTGGGGGGGGGGGATAGGTAAATGTTTCAGATATATCCTATTGTTAGATTCTGAGAAATCCGATTTGTGGATAAAACACACAAAAATAATAATAATAATAATAATCTTAACAGAAACAATAAGCTTTCATAATAATAATCTTAACAGAAACAATAAGCTTTCATATGTAATATGAAAGCTTAATACTGTAATCTTAACAGAAATAATAAGCTTTCATTGTCCACCATTAACTATTAAAGTGTACATAAAATGACCCTAAAATTTTTTTATATTTGTAGTCCATCTTTATTTTATCAACTTTACGGCAAATTCACATCAATCCGACTAAAATTAATTCAGTTATCTTCACTCAAAGTCGTAAAAATAGACCTCCCGTAAAAACGACTTTTCCAATTATCGAAAACACTCATAATCACCTCAGACGCCAGTGACGTCACAGTGACCGAATAATATTCGGGATGTTTATTCCTTAATTATCGAATAATATTCGGGATGTTTATTCCTTAATTATTAAAGTGATTATGAGTGTTTTCGATAATTGGTGGACATGGGCATCTGATTCAACTCAATCAGTGTAATTGATGTTTAAAGTTCATAAATTGGTCTGGATAAGTTAATTATTGTCGGTTTATTCATTGTATGAATTTAGATAAGAATTGACTAATCTAGCTTAAGGATTTATCACAAGGGGACACCAAAAGATTAAACTTATATCAATCAAGGATTATGCATATATAGGTATTAGTTACAATGATGTTTTTAAGCATTATCTGATCACACTTTCTATATGTAACCAGTACAAGTTTCTGTGCCAAATGTGGCCACTAGATTGACCCAGATTGCTTTTCTTTCTGTAATACTGATTACTAATAATACGCAATAATATAAACTTTTGCATCTTCATCATCAGGTTACAGAATGAACACTTTTACAGGGGGTAGCTAGAAGGTGTGATGAGAGGCTACCTTTTGCGGGGGGGATGGAGGTGGGTGATCAAAATGATGCATGTTTCAGTACAACTAATCATGAAAACCAAGGTCATGAGCTTACTGTGGATAATTTACAAAGGATGTCTATAAAGTTTGTGACATATCATTTTTGATATCACAAATGGGAAGAATTTGTATTTTGATCAAAAGAATTATATTAAACAGCCTCAAACCTATTTTAATGATTTTTATTATTTCTGATAACTACTTATTGGGTTGGCACTATTCATTCGTTTTTAGTGATTTGTAATGTTCCCATTACCTATAAATCCATATGCGCCAACTCTTCTGAACTGCCCGGACGACTTAGCAGCTGTGTGCCTATGTTTCGTTGCCTGGCAACCTATCTTTCCACAGCACATCTCCAAGTATATTTATAAGATTACCATTGTATGAAAGCGGGGGAATGAATGTTTTTTGTGGGGACAGAAACCACTTGGACTCATTTCCCTCCAATCTACCCCCCCCCCCACACACACACACACACCACACACACACACACCTGCTACCTCCATTTCACAAGTAAAACTGTTGTCCAGGTCCATCATAAACACCTATTTAGAGATGGGTAGTCACATCAACATAATGACCCCCTCCCACCACACACATCTACACCTGTACCCCCACCCCACCTCCCCACAAATCAAAACAATTGTCCAGGGCATCATAAACACTTTTTTTTGAAAATGGGCAATCCTAGAAATTTATGTTTTATAAATATATTATCTTAACATTACATTCCTCCCACCCCCACCACACACACACACCCATTGTAGACATTTGACCCTCTATACAGGGGCGTAAATGTGCGGGGGTGCAAGAAAAAAAATTGTCGGTCCCAAAATCAGTGCAGTCGGTCGCAAAATAGGAGAAGTCTGTATCAGAAAGTGCTCACTGCTACTCATGCAAAACTTTAGTATAAAATAATCTCGTTAACTTATCATGTTTGTAAAAACGTTGTGTTTCACTCTTATTCTGTTGTGAGTATGTTGGTTAAAGAACAAAAATTCACCCCGCGAGAAAAATAGTCGGTCCCAAAATAAGTGCAGTCACTGCAGTGGGTCTCAAAATAGGTGCAGTCACCACAGTGGGTCTCAAAATTATGCATCGGTGAGTTAATGAATTAATGAGGTAAACAAACAATGCCGGAATAGACCCCAAATACTATGTATTTGCGTGAATCAGTGAGCCTAAATTGCATACGACACACAAAACTATAGTATAAAATAACCATGTTTGCTTGTCATGTTTGAGAAAATGTTTGTCACTCCTATTCTGTTGTGATTATGTTCTATGAAATATTTTCCCCTCGTGGCAAAAAAATAGTTGATCTCAAAAAAAGTATTCACCTCAGTCGGCCTCAGACTATTTAAAAAATGAATTAATGAGGTAAACAAACAAGCAAAAAACACAAAACAGGCGAAATTGACAGATTAACCCCAAGATTCTGTGCCATTTCTTATCCTCTCGTTAACGAGAATTTGGTTCCATTTGCCATGACATTGACTAAAATTGTCAAGCCCAGTCCCCAAAATTTAAAAGCTCTGTAACATATTCCATTATAACACCATTCGTCTACTCCTCTGTTGTCTTTTACTGTCTCAGCACTATCATATTCAGGGTTATATTGAACTGCCCAGTTATATACTGGCGTGTGATTCTTGCCAAACAGGTGGAATTGAAAGGGGCAGATCTCATGTTTCTGTCCCATTGACTCAATTTCTTGTCCTCTCGTCTACAAGATTTTATATATCTTCTATCGGGACGCTTAATGTTATAGCCAGTATTTTGTAGACATTTATTGTGGATGGGATTGTAGATGGCGTCCTCGATTTGGACATGGCCCTTAGAAAACTTGAATCTGTGGTGCTCGGCCTCTGACTGCGTCACTCGTACGGGGGGGGTGCATCAGTCGGTCGCATTTGGTAAACACCCCACCCCAACCAAAATCGTTATGTACGCCCCTGCCCCTATATCTCGAAAATGCCCCCTCAAACGCCTGATCACCACCCAGATTCGGAATCTACACAAAAAACTGGTCTAGAAAAACTTGGTTTCATAAATTTACAGCTTGGGTGGCGATTCCCCTCATTCAGCCACCGGACTATTAGGGTAAGCATAGATGAGAAATTTCATTGGGTGATGCTTTAAGACACAATAACTTTAGTTCTAATTAAGTGAAAGTGAGGATACTTGTATAGTTTTAATACATCAATACCTTGATTAAGTTTGATAATGAACATTTTCTGCTGAGGGGAAGTAGCGAGATAAGCAATTTGATTGGTTGAGACTTTGGGACACAATAACTCTCCTTTTAATTGAGGTAGAATGTTCAAACATTGTGCAGGCGTTCATCAGATGATGATCAACATTGTCTGCTTATGGTAAGCAGAGATAAGCAATCTGATTGGTTGATGCTTTGGGACACAATACGTTTGGATATAATTAATTAAGTGAGAGTGATGAAACTCCGAATATAGATTCATTATTTCATTACCTTGACTTAGTTCGATGGTGAGAATTTTCTGCTTAGGCTATGGAGTGATAAGCAATTTGATTGTTCAAGACTTTGGAACATAACAACTCTGCTTTTAATTAAAATAGAATGTTCATTAGGTGAATGTCTTGACTGAGTTCAATGATTAACATTTCGAACCGAGGCTAAGCAGAGCTACTCAATTTTATTGGTCGATGCTTTGGGATAAGATATTCTTGATTCTATCTGATTGCGATTAATTAATATCTGACATCTATTTATTTTGGGATTTCAGTGGGGACATCAGCCTCACTTTTGGCTTGTTAAAATCACAAGAAGCCACAATTTTTACCTTTTATTATAACCAAACAGACTACCTAGTGATTAAATGACTTTTATGTAAATTGGATTTGTTTACTAATATATATATATATACTGTGACGAAGCATGGGGAAAACACAGTCGCCAAATTTGTTTGACATTACCATGATTAGCCATGACGGGGCTGAAGTATGTGAACTCGTTGGTCTATTTCTTCTAAATGAAATTACAGAGAAGCATGGGAATATTTTTGGATTATACAGAGATGATGGCCTAGGCATCACTAAAGCACCACCAAGAAATATTTCATAAACACGGATTAAAAATAACCATTGAAACAAACAAAACCATAGTAAACTTCTTGGATGTAACATTGAATCTTGCAAATGGTATACATTCCCCATTCAACAAGCCGAATAATACTCCCCTATATGTCAACAAAAAGTCTAATCATCCCCAAGTATACTCAAAAATATTCCCGAGACCATAAACAAACGTTTAAGTGAAATATCAAGTGATCAAGAAACATTTGACAAGGCTGTCCCTTATATCAAACAAATGTTGGGAAATTGTTCCTAAAATTATAAAATGAAGAATTTCCAGCTACCAACAAACTTCATAAACTTTTCAACAGGAACACCGTTAAAATAAGCTACTGCGCAATGAGTAATATACAACAAAGTATCAATAATCACAATAAATCGATCCTGAATAAAAGTGAACCTCATCCAAATAATATAGTATGTAATTGTAGAAAGCGCCAAGATTGCCCCTTACAAAATAAATGTTTAACCGAATCCGTAATATATCAAGCTACAGTCTCTGCTAAGAACAAACAAGATGAAACGTATGTAGGTCTAACAGAGGGTCTCTTTAAAACAAGATTCAACAAACATACCTATTCTTTTAGAAACCCCAAGATGATAAACAGCACAGAATTAAGTAAATATATATGGAAATGAAAGGAAGAAAACACCGACCACATTATCAAATGGAAAATTTTAAAGCGATCCCTACCATACAACCCCTCGTCCAATAGATGCAACTTATGCCTATGGGAAAAATATTTCATAATTTGTAAACCGGAACTTTCTACCCTTAATAGAAGAAATGAACTTGTAACAACCTGTAGGCATGTTCATAAACTTTTACCACGTGTTTCCTTTCGACATCAGTTAACGGTTTTTGTTGTTTTGTTGTCTTGTTGCCTTGTTGACGTCATTAACGTAACTATGTTTTGTATATAATTCAAATTTCATTTTATAATTGTCTTCTGAAGAGTGTGCATCGCACATGAAACTATTAGTAAAGACTTTTTGATTCTATATCTTTTATTGTATCCAAAATTATTAGTACAACCGCAAAGCGCAACCGAGAAGAAAAACAAGATGGCGGTCGAGTAAGATCTCGTAAACAGATCAGACAGAGTTTTTCCTGATATTTATGAGTTTTCAGTGAAAGGATTATGGTATATTTTCGCATGTGAATTACCAATGATACAGCTTCTAATATAGTGTAATATTTTCGCCAAAACAAGACTTTTATTGTGAAATAATTGACGTTTTTAGTAAAAACAATAACAAGCTGTAAAAGAGCTCAGGTGAGCATAGCCTAGTTAACCAAGTGGACTAACTAAATAAACAAGCTATTGCTAGACTGGTTAAATACATTTTGTACGGGTGGGACGATTTACCCAATACTACCCAATTCTACCCAATACTACCCAATACCACCCCAGTACTAATTCAAAATCACCACATACTACCAAATACTACAACATAATACTGCGAAATGTGCATATCAATTGAATTTTTTCAAAAATAATTAGTTATACCGTGGGAATTGTACTTCAAATGCGATTACAGATGTCTGGCTGTTCCTTTTGCCTCCCTATATCACCTAAAACAAGCAAAAACTAACCAAATACTATCAAATACTTATCACATACTACCCACTATCATCAAATAACAACCTTATGTTGTCAAATAGCAAAACATTTGTTTAATTACGACGACGAATATTCGATAATTCGCAGAGAATGGAAATGAATGTGCAGTTATCTCCCTTTACAACCGATAGCTAGATTTTAGATTGATTTGCGGATTAATCATCTTATTTTGCGTTGCGGTTGGTTTCCAAGTCGACGAAATTAAAATAAGAAAAGCAAGTATTTTTTGTGTATATTTTAATCATTGTGTGTAATTAACTACTGTATTATTATATAAGATGGCCAGCAGTCTATAAATAACTATTTAAGCCCTTCCATGGGTATCGTCAGGAGGTATGTCCATTAACAAATAACAAACCAAAATTCGTTTGTTTCTTGGGTTTAACGTCCACTTCCACACAGGGTGATATCGTAGACAAACAAAAAAACAACTGCACATGTTTTTTCATGTCAACTACTAAGTTATTGCATATTTAAAGTTCGTTTGTTTCTGGGGTTTAACGTCAACTTCCTCACAGGGTGATATACCTTTCCACCAAAAATTCCATTCTTAAGTTATAGTTCCTGGTTCATGACACAATCCTTTATCAAATGCCACTGAAGTGGGTCCCGCACCTTGCATGTTGAATAAACCGATTTTTGCGGGTACTATGGGTGGTGGCTCCTCCTATCACACCCACCACTAGTGCAACTTAAGAATTGTGTTTCTGTGATCTCCTAACCCAGTCATACACCACTAGCATCCCAAACCTTCCGCACCTTTCATGTTGAATAAAACCCACCTAGCTCCCGGACTATATTATTTGGTAGCAGTTTAATCGAGAGATAAAATAAATAAAGCAGAACTTGATTACCCAATCAACAATCTTAACACCCGTTGATAAATTGTTAAGTAAGGTGGTGTATATACGACTAGAGCATTATACATTTGTAATAAACAAATTACGTTTATTTTCAAATGACAGTAAACATGCAATAACTTAGTAGTTGACATGAAAAAATAAATATAAACATGTGCAGTTGTTTTTTGTTTGTCTACGACCAGGGGCGTTTTAAGGTTTATCATGGTGGAGGCTGTACTAGTTTGAGAGCCCTTTTCGCGGGGGTGGGGGCGTCTTGGTTGATGATTTTTATATCAATGCAATGACTGCATTCGCATTCAGTAATGGACGCGACAGTAACATTGTATAGAAAACGATAGACTAGGACTCGGGGCCCTTTCCCTTGGCCAGAGGGGCCCTTTTGTTAGACGTGGGGGCCTTTTGCCTGCCTTTAGGGGCCCCCTAACTAGGGTACATTTTCATTTTTCTCATCGGTTTTAGCATTTTTCTCCCGTTTTACTTTTCCAATTTCTTTGATTTTTTTCGCGAAGAGGCTGGCGCCTCCAGCGCCTCAGCTATAAAACGCCTTTGTCTACGATATCACCCTGTGTGGAAGTGGACGTTAAACCCCAGAAACAAGCGAATTTTTTGTTTGTTATTTGTTAATGGACATACCTCCTGACGATACCCATGGAAGGGTTTAAATACATGTAGTTATTTATAGACTGCTGGCCATCTTATATAATAATACAGTAGTTAATTACACACAATGATTAAAATATACACAAAAAATACTTGCATTTCTTATTTTAATTTCGTCGATTTGGAAACCAACCGCAACGCAAAATAAGATGATTGATCCGCAAATCAATCTAAAATCCAGTTATCGGTTGTAAAGGGAGATAACTGCACATTCATTTCCATTCTCTGCGAATTATCGAATATTCGTCAAGGTAATTAAACTAATGTTTTGTTATTTGACAACATAAGGTTGTTATTTAATGATAGTGGGTAGTATATGATAAGTATTTGATAGTATTTGGTTAGTTTTTGCTTGTTTTAGGTGATATAGGGAGGCAAAAGGAACAGCCAGACATCTGTAATAGCATTACAATTCCCACGGTATAACTAATTATTTTTGAAAAAATTCAATTGATATGCACATTTTGCAGTATTATGTTGTAGTATTTGGTAGTATGTGGTGATTTTGAGGTAGTACTGGGGTGGTATTGGGTAGTATTGGGTAGAATTGGGTAGTATTGGGTAGTATTGGGTAAATCGTCCCGCCGATTTTGTACTGTCTTTAAAAATGCCTAAAAACCAAAGAAAGCGTACTAAAATGGATGATAGTGCTAGTACAAGCAGTATTTCTGATTTTCTTGATAAAATAGTAAAAGATGATGAGTCACTAAGGACACTAATACGTGAAATCTACAGAAGAGACGAAATCATGAGCCAGCTTGTAAAGCCAGAGACAATTGAATTGATGACAAATAGAATAATAGAGTTAGAGAATGAGGTGGATGAATTGCAACAGTATTCCAGAAGAACATGTCTAAAGTTTAGTGGAATAAAAGAAACGCCAAACGAAGATACAGATAAGTTGATTTTAGACTTAGTAAACACACATATTCTTCCAGAGGGTGACGAAAGGCTGAACCTATCTCACATTGGTCGGTCACATAGAGTTGGTCGAAACAATGATGGTTATGACAGGGATATAATTGTGAGATTTATAAGTTATAGAAACAGAGCCGCTATATTTAAAAACAAAAAGAATTTGAAGGGATACAACATAAGTAATAAAACTAAGATATATGTCAATGAAGCACTAACTAGAAAGCGGGCGTTACTCTACAAGCAGACACGGTCGCTATTTAAGGCTAGTTTGATAAAGAACTGTTGGACTTTTGATGGGCGAATTTATGTCAGAAATCTGGAAGACAACAAGAACTTCTTGATAAGATCTGAAGATGATCTAAAGGTGTTTATCCCATCAGGTCAACGGGCACCTAGACCTATTCCCAAATCGCAACCTAGGGATCCTAGACGCAGTTCATATATATTTGGCGACCTAGCAACTATAAATGGTGCGCAGATTTCATCAAATACAGACACGTTAGGCAGTACAGTTCGACAACAATCTATAGTTGAATTTGGGGTGGTAACATCTACACCTAAACAGTCAGCCCATGCTTTACCTCAGTCATCAAACCCACCAACTATTATACTCCTAGTTTGATATTTGTGACTTATTATGGATTTACCTCACCCTAAACATTCCTAGATACAGATAGCATAATGTATTTTTTGTAAGATAACTGTACTTTATAATATCAGCCTAGATTCAAATCTCATAACAGTATTGCTTATAGTGTACCAACCTATACATAAATCTCATAATAATATTTGTTACATAACGGTACTTTATATGTACTTAGAGAGAATATATTGTTTTGAACATAACTGTAACATACCGGTACTTTACATTTACATGGATACAGATCTTAATAAAATTCTGGTTTGAATATTGTTGCAAGATAACGGTACTCTATCATTCAATAATATATAGTCTCAAAATATTTTGAGTTACACTTCTCATAACAATATATTGCTTTGAACAGAGCTAGTAGCTAAAGACGCTTCCTATTTACCCTGAGGAATCAGATCTCATAATAATATATTGCTTTGAACATAGTTGCAAGATAACGGTGCTCTATATTAACTTAGATGCACATAGCTGCAATAAAATGGTACTTTATACTTACCTCGTACAGACCTTATAAATATATTATTTTAATCATATGTGTAAGATGTGGTACTTTATACTGACCTAGTTTCAATTTTTATAATAATGTATTGTTCTGAACATAGTTGTAAGATAACGGTACTTTACTTTATATTTACTTAGATTCGAAACCTAAAAGAAAAGAATAAATTGTTTTGACATGTACTTAGTTAGATTCAGATCTTATAATAATATATTGTCTTGAACACAGTTATAAAAGAACGGTACTTAATACTTACCTAGATATAGGTCCCCATATTAATGTAAGATGATGGCACGTTACACTTATCTAGTTTAAGATTTTAATCAAATATTGGGATACAGATCTCTTAACAAAACATTATCTTGTAACAGAATTTTCAGATCTCCATATCTTGCTATGAAGATATAAAGTATACCAAGTGTAACTAAGATATAATCCTCACAATAATAAATTGTTCTGACTATAGTTGGATCTCATAATAAAATACTATTTTGGACATATTTGTAAGATAACGGTACTTTATATTAAGCTACATACAGATCTCATAATAAAATATTGTTTTGAATATTGCTGTAAAGTAACGGTACTTTATACCTACCTATATTCCTACATTACCATATTTGCTTTGAACGTAGCTGTATGACAACGGTACTTTATACTTACCTACATATAGATCTTCATAATAATATATTGCCTTAAACATAGTTTTAAGATAACGGCACTCTACATTTATCTAAAATATTGAATTTAATAGAAATTGTTTTTGAACGTAGTTGCAAGATAACAGTACTTTCTTTACAATCACAATAACATAGTTGTAAGATAACGGTACTTTGTGCATACCTAGATACAAACCTTAAATGTTATGTATTGTCTTGAATATAGTTTTAAGATAACGGTACTTTATAGTAACCTGGATACATGTCTCATAATAATATATATTTTAAGCACAGCGGTAACATAAAAGTACTTTGTATTTAACTAGAAATATACTCATAATAATATTTAGTTTGAACCATTGGTGGAAGATAACGGTAGTTAAGCTTTCCCAGTTACAGACTTTATAATGATAATATACTGTCTCCTCCCTAGTTGTAAGATAACGGTACTTTTTATTTACCTAGATACCTATCTTCATATAATAGTGTTTTGAATATTGCTTTATGGTTACGGTACAATATATTTATCTAGAGTCTGATCTCAGAATAAAAATTATTTTGAACATAATTGTAAGATAACGGTACGTCGGTACTTTATAGTTGCCTAGATCTTCGGAATACTATACGGTATGAACATATGATGTTGCGTGATAACGGCACTTTATGCGTACTTAGATACAAATCTCATAATAAAATAATGTTTTGAACATGTGTAGTTGTAGGATAGCGGTACTTTATACTTATCTAGACTCGGATTTGTTTTGAATATTTACGTAAGATAACTCTTGTCTAGCCTCACTTAGTTATAATCCCCAATAATATATTGCCACGAACATACATGTAGTTGTAAGATAAAATTACCTAAACATAACCCATAGTAAACATACTGTTATTGTAAGGTAACGATACTCTATATTTGCATATATACATATCTCATAATGATATACAATGTTTCGGACAAAATCGTAAGATAACGGTACTTTATACTTACCTAGATGTAGATCTTATAATAATATAACATTTTGAACATACATGAAGTTCTCAGATAATAGTACATCTAGTCCTACCTATTTAAATTATGCATATTAATTGATTGTTTTGAATATAGCTATATGATGGTGGTACTCTGGACTTGCCAATATATATCTCATGAAATATTGTTTCGAATAATGTTTTACGATAACACACTTTGCACATTAGATATTCTTGAATTATGCTAGTAAAATATGACTTATTTCGCGTCACATACAGTTGTTGTATATTGTGATCGACTATATTTGATATATCAAATACAACTGTTACATAATAGTATGTTATGATTAGTATTTTAATACTAATGTTTTGTGTTCAAATCTGGATTTTCTTGCATTGACTATAGAGTCATACACTTAAATAAAATTTGTACATGCATTCGAAATCTGTTCCATAACAGATCATAATCCAAGAATAATGTCTGTCTGAAACGATGGTGTAGCCATGGGTATCATGGCAAAAACAGTTGTACACCTAAACACTTCCTTGTGTTACTTTGTATATACGTTACACTGTTTCTGTTATAAATGTAAATATGTTATATCAATCTTAAACCCACAATCTACTAGAGAAAACCTGACATTATTCTTTATTCTACTTCCCTTATTTTATTCCTTTATTTATTTATATGTTATTATTACAATCTTGTTACGTAGTGGAGATGTCGAGGAAAATCCCGGACCAAATGGCAACATATCTTTCGTGCATCTGAATGTAAGAAGCTTACGTCATAAAGTTGATCTTGTTTCTGCTGAATTCTCCGAAAATTTCGATTTGATCTTGTTAACTGAGACATGGCTTGACAAAAGCATATCATCGGGCACCCTTTCTATCCCTGGTTTTAATGCACCATTTCGCAAAGACAGGACTACAGGACAGGGTAGGGGAGTAGCAGTTTATTCTCGCAACAACATTTTAACAAAACGCAGGTCTGATTTAGAAACCGACAATACAGAGGGCATTTGGGTAGAAATTAATATTCATAATAAACATTTTTTAATTGGCACTTTTTATAGACCCCCAAATTCCACTCTTCAATTAGATAATTCTATCTTCAATTCGTTTTCATTGGCAGCAGCAGACGACATAAACAATATCTTTATATTAGGTGATTTTAACATTGATCTTTTTACAAAAACCAATACTTTTATTCATTCGGCAAATGTTCTTTTCGATTTTAAACAAATTATCAAGGATCCAACCAGATATGGTAATAATGGTAACATTACATTAATTGATCTAATTTTAACAAATTGTTCCGGTTATATTTTTGATTCAGGTTGCTTAGACAATGCATGTAGTGATCACTGCCCTGTGTACTGTCGGTTAAATTTTCATCGTCTGAAATCAATTAGCTTCACACGTACTGTATGGAATTATGATAAGACTGACTTTGACCAACTACGACGTGACGCTGGAAGTATTCTATGGGACTCCACTATTGACAACAATTCTATTGATGTTACATGTGCCGCCTTCACAAACGAGTTAATAAATTTGGCAAGAACACATATCCCAAACAAAATAGCAACTATTAGGTCAAAAGACAAACATTGGATGAACAACACTATTCGGAAAATGAGCAAAAAGAAAAACAAAATTCACCGGAAAGCAGTAAAATCAAACTTGGACCTCGACTGGCAAAAATTTAGAAATATAAGGAATGACTATATAAGCTTGATTAGAAAATGCAAAAAGAATATTATGAAAAATTAGACCAGAAATTAAATGATAATCAAAATTTTGGCAAAAAAGATTGGTGGCATATAGTCAACTCGTTTGTGAAGGGTCAAAGATCAGAAAAGGGAGATATTCCGCCTCTTGTGAATAATGGGGTTCCATATTTTAATCCGAAGGACAAAGCAAATTGTTTAAACGAATACTTTATTAACCAGTCACAGCTTGACTACACAAATGCACAACTTCCTGACCTCGAACAAAACCCCTTTTCACTTTGTCACCTAAAATTAACACCTAAAGAGGTTGAAGACATGATTTCAATTATTGATACTTCAAAAGCTACAGGCTCAGATAACATCAGTGGAAAATTCCTTAAATCCATTTCTTTCGAAATTAGTAAACCTTTGTGTAACATTTTTAATCTGTCACTTGAGCTAAAAGCCGTTCCTAATATTTGGAAATCAGCCAACGTAACGGCAATTCATAAAAAAGGCGACCCATCATTATGCGGAAATTACAGACCAGTGATAATCAAAATTTTCGAAAAATGCATCTACAAACATTTTTAATTTTCAAAGCGGTTTTTTGCAAGGAGACTCAACTACTTACCAACTAATAGATCTTGCGCACTTCTTCTGCCAAGCCATCGACCAGGGTCAATATACGAGAACGGTGTTCTGTGACATCAGTAAAGCTTTTGACAGAGTTTGGCATGCTGCACTCTGTCATAAGCTTGGGGCCGCTGGGATTAGAGGAGACTTGTTAGAATGGTTCAGGGACTATTTGTCTAACAGACAACAGAATGTTATTGTTAACGGAACCTCCTCTGAACCATTAACGGTCCCGGTTGGTGTTCCACAGGGCTCCGTTCTCGGTCCGTTACTTTTCATTATATACATCAATGATATAGTAAATAGTATAAAAGCAAATATTAGATTATTTGCCGATGACACTAGTTTATATGTAAAAATAACCGACCCAGCCGAGTGTGCGGGAGTCTTAAATGATGACCTAGAGAAAATAAACTTTTGGGCTAAGACCTGCTTGTATCTTTTAACCCGCTGAAAACTGAAACAGTAGCACTAGCAAATAAAAAGAATTTATTTCTTCCTACACTAAATCTAGACAATGTTCCAATCAAAGAAGTTTCTGAGCACAATCACCTGGGGCTGACTTTCCAAACAAACTATAAGTGGGATACTCATATAAATAAGATTTTGGCCAAAACAAGTAAACTTGTAAATTGTCTTCGCTCCTTAAAATATAGATTAAGTCGTAGATCTCTCCAAACCTCATATATTCTTCCTCATTTCGACTACTGTGACGTTATTTGGGATGGGAGTACCGCCGAACTAACACATAAACTAGAACTTTTACAACTAGATGCACTCAGAACTATATGCGGTGCTGTGAAAGGTACAAGTCACCAAGTGTTATATAAGGAAACCGGATTTATTACACTGCAGGAGAGAAGAAGGCGACATAAATTAATTTTATTTTACAAAATCATAAACCATATCACTCCCGAATACTTATTCAACTGATACCACCCAATATCAATTCCTATCGCCTACGAAACCAAAGTAACATCCCGACATACCTCTGCAGAACTTCTTTATTTTCTTCTTCTTTTATATCATCTACAATTCGAGAATGGAATCTACTCGACCGTTCTACTAGAAACTTACCTACTCTATCTTCTTTTAAATCTAAACTAGGCTGCTTTGATCGAATTATACCTTCATCATACTACTCTGGCAACAGGGAAAATCAAATTCAACACTCTCGCCTTCGTCTCTCTTGCAGCGATTTAAACGGACATCGTTTTCTCAGGCATATTTCTGACAGCCCTATATGCGATTGTGGTCACTCTTTTGAAGATTCCGAACATTTTCTTTTAATGTGTCCCTTACGTTCAGATGCACGATCTGCGACTATATCAAAACTTCCAAAACTTTTTCAAAATTCTTATAATTTATTATTCGGAACTGAAAACAAAAACACTTCTGAAGAAATTTTTTCTTCAGTATATAATTTCCTCGAGATCTCCAAACGCTTTTAAAAATTTCCTTATGAAACTGTTTGAAATATAGACATTTTGATTGTGGTTTGTACATATCGTGTATATAGCCATCTTATAATTTACTTGTTCCTCTCTACTTTAGTAGGGGGTCTATAGGCCTCTGCCTGTTCTCCAATCGAGCTTCTATGAATAAATATTGTTTAAAAAAAAAGCTGTACTATTTTGTTTCACGGTAAACGACGAAGAGATAAAAGGTATGCCGACACAAACTGATTTCAACACAGGTTTAATAACATTTTAACATGGACAGTATAGTACATTTATACATATTTACATAGTAACACTGTGGTTTTAATTGGCTATAGTTACCATTGTCTATGGTTACACAGTTTATTTAACTAATACAAAACATGTACACACGTGTGTTAATCTGTAGTATATGGGTTCAATTTTGGAACAATGAGTGGAAGATAATCACGGGATTGATTTAAGAAAAATTAATGAAACTAATCGCCAATTGTTACTTATTGGCTATTAAGTCGAGGAACGTATTTTTTAATAAAATGATTTTCCATTGATTTCCTTTTCGTGGTGTCATCGACTTTCATTTTATAAAAAGGGAAAATTTGAAATTTTTTTTGTAGGTGTTTCGCACATTTAAAGATATGTCTATTTACAAATAAGGTCGCATTTTCAATATTACAATCCCGTCGATGGTTGGGTATTCCATCCCGTAGATGAGTAGATGTCTCGCCTATGTAAAATGATATCACCAGACATAATGACCAGTCAGTTGTACATAGTATTTAATGCGTCATGGTTTGTTTTCAATCAGGATAGAATCTAATTAGTTAAGTATTTAATCCATTATTGTTTATTTATGTTAATGTCTCTAGCGATAATCCTGTATAGTATATGTTTTGATGTCAACACTTAAGCTTATCCAATTATAGTTAGAATATTAAAAGACAAATGTACATCAATTGGCACCTCATTAGGTCACCCGACTTAGTAGCAGCTACGTCGGTCATCCACTGTGCTGTAGGTATAGTTCCAGTAATCAAAGACTGAAGAACCATTCTATCTAGACTTGCATAGTTACTGAAGAACCTAGAGGTTATAATAGTATTAATCACTGCCACACATCTCCTGTACATTGAGTGGATCAGGTGATTTGTGATGGCTCAGGGATCCTCCTGCGTACATCCAGCTGTGTGTATACGTAGTTCATCAGCAGTTGTAGGTACTGGTCTCACATTGTGAAGACACCGTTGCGTTGAACCTCATCCCCCAACGGTCAAGGCTCAGGGCTGCCAAGGTAGAACACGAATGTTGTGCTGTTGGCGAAAAGCCATGGTGTAACATGTGGTCGAGCATTGTCCTGCTGGAAAATGTCTTGTTAATGTGCCAAAAATGGAATGACATGAGGTCTTATCACTTGTTTATTGTAATGCTGAGCAGTGACGCCGTGTCCTCAATCTTGACCAACATTCTGGAAGCACATGGGTCCAGGTATCAAATTAAGTATAATCCCTGCCCATATCAGGATGCTATAGGTCCTCCCAATGGCGTGGTTTCAAATTTCCCGGCTGTACGTGGCAAGGAGGGAGTAGGGTCGCCTGTCGAACCTCGTGAGTTTTCTCCGGATACTCCAATTTCCTTCCACTGTAAAATTATTGAAATGAAATTAAACCATATCTTAGTCCCAAAATGACCTAGTGGACGTTAAACCCCATTTCTCTTGCTCTCTCCTCCCAATGGATCCGTTTCCAAAATGTTTCTGTTGGCAAAACAATCGCATCAATGTTGTCAAATTCGGACTCTTCCGTCTGCATGGAAAACACAAAAGCAACTCTCCTCAGAGAAGATGAGATATCTCTACTCATGATGTTGCCAATGTTGATGACCCGTCGACGTGTGTTGAATAACTTTTCTGTTTAATTACAGTTAGCGAGCAAGGCCCAAGCACGCAAAGAGTATTGTGACAAGGATTAATGTTTATGGATTTCTTCGCACAAGTGATTGCCTATAATTGCGCGATTATTAAAATGCTTTACCAATGATTATCGGCAATATCGATATTTTCTGCCAGCCCTAATATACACATTTTTAAAAAATAAATAGGTAGAATGGTTTAAAAGAAGAATGCAAATTCATTACCTTTAATTAACTGGATTAGAATTAAATTGGCCACAAATTGACGAATTAGCGATTCAGATAATTAGATGACTTTTGAGACAACAACCAGGCCTCTCATGAAAATAAGAAAAAAAATGATCAAATTAACCCTAAGCGGTAGGGTGACCCTATGTGACTGACGTAATTCAAGGAGCTAAAATATTTGAACATTTTCATGTTGTCAATTTTAACTTCCTTCCTATCAGATCAATGTTATTTCTATCTCTTTTGTTCAATAGGTTGTTAACTCACTATAATACAATCATAGACATTATTCCCCTCGCTTAAAAACCATAGACACTGAACATAATAACATAATTACCGTCCTTGGTTTTTCTATTCCCACCATGGAAGAGCTATCTTCAAACGTTTGAATTTGTCAATTTCTTAACTGGCAATAGTGAATTATTGGATAAATAGGATTATTCTTTAATAAGGTAGGACTGTTTATAGATACCATCTATTTTAAGGCTTTAGTTTAATACATTTTAAAAATGTAACTTAAAAATATGAAATTGTCGCTTTTATTTCTTGTTATAAAATTAAACGGTATAAACTTTTGTATATTTGAATATAGAGAAATGATTAAAGTTGCTAAGGAAGTTGGTGCTAATTATGTAGCTCATGGCGCTACAGGCAAAGGAAATGATCAAATTCGTTTTGAACTTGGGGCGTACGCCTTACATCCTACCATACAGGTAAATAAAAAAGATAGCATTTATAATATAAAAACATCATATATTTGTTATTAAAGCATACAAAATAGATATTAAAATATGTAGTCAAATTATAGTGCAATAAATGTACATGTAAGTTTATACAATACAATTATTTCACAATAAATGCACTTTTACAAACCAACAAATTCACAAATAATGAAGGTTTATTAGATTAAATTGCAGTTTAAATGTAGTTTTGCCTAGTAGACCTACAATTGACATGTGTTCACCTTATTATATTTTATTTAAAGGTGATATCACCATGGAGATTACCGGAGTTTTACAACCGTTTTAAAGGACGAGATGATTTATTTGAATATGCTCAGGTAAAATATCTAGAATTTTATCATACTTGATAAATAATTCATATCAAATGAAATACTATGTAACAAATCAAAATGGGAATCACAAGATCTATAGATGTATAAAAATTTATATTAGCCAGACCAGCTATAAAGAAGGAAAAACATACAAGCAGTACATAATTAGCACTTGACTGAAAACATGGTAACCAATAACTTTAGGCAGTATATGTGTAAATTTATGTCGCCAAACACTGAGTTGTACAATGTACATGCAGTCAATTCTAACCTAAAAATTAGGATTATTTAAAAGTTATATCAATAATTCGAATTGATAATGTCCAGCATGAAATCATTACAGTATTGTGACAATATGTCATTCTCTGAATTCTGATAAAGAAAATTACATACGCAAAAGTATTAAGTATAAATGTAATTTATTTATTTTCAACTGTAAAGACAAGAACTACCAATAGAGTAAGATTGACAAAAATGGATGGAAAAACAGATGACATTATTTTTTTTCTAAAGGTTAAGGGTTACACAGATTCGGGTCAATACCAAATATGCCGGTCGATACCTTGTTTAACTAACAATAGTATATCACTGCCTCACATCTCCTGTACATTGAGTAGATCAGGTGATTTGTGAAGGCCCAGGGATCCTACTGCACACATCCAGCTGTGTGTATACGCAGTTCATCAGCAGTTGTAGGTACTGCTCTCACATTGCGAAGACACCTTTGAACCTCATCCCCCAAAGGTCAAGGCTCAGGGCTGGCAACGGTAGAACACGAATGTTGTACTGTTGTGGCGAAAGGCCATGGTAACATGGGGACGAGCCTTGTCCTGCTGGAAAATGTCTTGTTAATATGCCCAAAATGGAATGATATGAGGTCTTATCACTTGGTTATTGTAATGCTGAGCAGTGACGCCGTGTTCCCAACCTTGACCAACATTCTGGAAGCACATGTGTACAAGTATCATATTAAGACCAATCCCTGCCCATATCAGGATGCTATAGGTCCTCCCATGGACACACTGTATCATATCATTGAGTCAACTGGCGTGGTTTCGAATCCCCGGTTGAACGTGGCAGGAGTAGAGTCGCCTGTCCAAGCTCGTGAGTTTTCTCCGGGTACTCTGGTTTCCTCCCACTGTTAAAGACCCCCTACGTGCAAGCGAATTAATAAAATAAAATTAAATCATATGTAAGTCCCGAAATGACCTACTTTGTGTCAAGTGGACGTTAAATCCCATGTTTCTCTCTCCCCCCCCCCCCCAATGGATCCGTTTCCAAAATGTTTCTGTCGGCAAAACAATCGCATCAATGTCGTCAAATACTGACTCTTCCGTCTGCATGGAAAACACAAAAGCAACTCTCCTCAGAGAAGACGAGATGTCTCTCCTCATGATGTTGCCAATTTTGATGACCCCACTGAAGCTGTGCTTGTCGATGCCTTGGTTTCTGAACAGAACCACGGTTGGTGCTGTTGTTGGATCAGAGGTATCAGATCACAGTGTCCAGGCTAATGCATTCATTATGTGTTCCTATGGTCTCTCGAGCAGTTTGACTTGCTGATCTCGCTGGTGTTGATCGGTAATTCGCCGATCTTGTCGAGGTGTGGTGACCCTAGGACGACTACTTCAAACTAGGTCACCTGTGTCTATTTTGCATTGTATCGATGCTGGAGACTGTAAATTGTGGTTATGGGTATGTTGAAATGATAGACAACTTCTTGCACAGACTCTCCAGCTTGAAAACATCCAATAGCCTGGTTTATCTGAATTTGAGTTAAGCATGGCATTATTGTACAAGGAGTGATAGGCCCAATAATGGCCACAGTTTTACACCCACTAATGTTTGTGACAATTCATTTATGTTCAGTCTCACAGTAAATGTGAGCATGATGCCTACATATTCATTAAAATGGTGCGTTCTGGCGAGTTTATTGCCTATTTGGATAAAAAAAACGTGCATTTCTTTTGCGTGTTAGTATATTATAAGTTTGTAAAGTGGGATTGATAGGCCCAATAATGGCCACAGTTTTACACCCACTAATGTTTGTGACAATTCATTTATGTTCAGTCTCACAGTAAATGTGAGCATGATGCCTACATATTCATTAAAATGGTGCGTTCTGGCGAGTTTATTGCCTATTTGGATAAAAAAAACGTGCATTTCTTTTGCGTGTTAGTATATTATAAGTTTGTAAAGTGGGATTGAAATAATGTAAATTGTAGGTTAATGGAATTCCTTTACCTGTGACAAAATCTAGTCCATGGAGTATGGATGCAAACATGATGCACATAAGGTAAGATTCATAAACTACAGCATACTTAAATCTAGTGAGCTATAGGTTTCTTTATGTTGTAGCTGTCTGGTAGGAATTGAAACAGGACTGGTAGTAGACTGTACACTAGACAAGGCTTTAGAGCACTATAACTCTCCTAATTCAGCTAGAATGTTCAAACGTGGTGTAGATGTTCAGGAGGTGAATGAGCATTTTCTTCTTATGCTAAGCAGAAATAAATTGATCATTAATTGACTGATAAGAGCTCTTGTGCTTAATATTTTTGCATATTTGAGAGCAAGACATTGGGTTTAACGTCCGCTTGACACAAACTAGGTAATTTCAGGAGACTAACATATGGTTCAATTTTATTTCAATAATTTACTTGCAGTGGGAAGAACCCAAAGGACCTGGACAGGTGACCTGACTCCTTGTCACTAAAAACAGGGAATCAAAACCACACAATTGTACTAAGTGATAGATCTAATGATCTAAAGCACACGAGTTAAACCATTCGGTCAGCCAACCCTCCCTCCCAAATCATATTAATGGCCCTGGGGTTTATTCTGTTGTTTAATTTTAGATATTTGTATATTTTTGTTTATCAAGTTATGAATCTGGTGTGTTAGAGGATCCTAATCATCAAGCACCACCAGGTATTTGTCAGATGATAATAGATCCAGAAAAGGCTCCTATTGTTCCTGAAATATTAGTCTTAGAATTTAGAAATGGTGAGAATAGCATGTTGAATATTTGAGAAAAAAACATCAAGTGTAGTATTGTGGTAAAATAATGACTATTTTATTGCAGAACTTAATTACAATAAATGAATATTTAATGAATTAAATACTTAAGTGAATAGGAGCAGTGCCAGGCAGGTGAGCCTAAACTCATTTAAAAAATGTGGTCCTAAACCTATAAAGAAAAAAAGAAAAAATTGTCTTCTTCGGCTTTGGTCTGAAATGCTTCGAAAATGGGTTTGCGGTTCGGCCCACCAGTCCGGCACTGAATAGGAGATGCAAGTTGTATGTAAAATTGACACCTTTTCATATTGTAATCCTATAGTGTTTGCTTGCAATGTTACATACATTCACTTCACTTTGTGAAATGTTCTAATTATTAGAGCAGAATACAAAAGGTGAGAAATAAATAAATCTTGATCAAGTCACATTTCCCCTATTTTTTGGAATTCATCATTTGTACTTTTTGTTCTAAGACATGTGGTGTTATATTATTTAATATATGTTTATTTAATATATGTTTATGGTGTTATATCAGTATATTTATGATGTTATATTATTTAATAGATGTTTATCGTGTATATAATTTTAAGTTTATTTCCAGGTGTACCTATTAAAGTTACCAATAAAACAGATTCTACAGAAATAACCAAACCATTAGATTTATTTCTCTACCTTAATAAAGTAGGGTACGTTTATTTCTCCATCTTAATATAGGTGTATTGTGTATATTAAACTACATTCCTGCTTTGATTGATATGGTATTTTGCCAAGAAGGCTAGGCGTTTGGTTTGTTTAGCGTTGAAGGTCGTGCCTCAACATCAATAGTTGCCGTCCTTAGAGTATAAGGAATAAGTATACAAAGATAATCCATTCAGAATTGTGGCTTTCAGACGCTAAATGCAAAAGTGGGCGTGGCTCTGTCCCTGGGAGTCGGGACATTCACCAAATTCAATAGTCTATCAGGAATACATATGCCAAGCACCAAGCTGATTCATTCAGAATTGTGGCCTGTAAACGACAAACACAAAAATTGGGCGTGGCTTGCCTCTGGGAGTCGGGACATGCAGTTGTCGTCCTTAGGCTATAAGGATATGATCCATTAAGAATCGTGGCCTGTAGACAACACAGACAGACACGAAGTTAAATTGGGCATGGCCCTGCCTCTGGGTGATAGGACATCACCAAAAACAATAGGGGTCATCCTTAGGGTATAAGGAATAGGTATGCAAGGTTTTAAAATGATCTGTTAAGAATTGCATTCTGTAGGCGAACACAAAACACAAAAACATTGGACGTGGCTCTGTCCTAGGGGATCCGGCATGCACCAAAAATAATAGTGGTCAGCCTTAGGGTATAAGGAAAGAGTATAAAAAGGTTTTCAAGACGATCGATTAAGATTGTCTGCGATATCACCTTAGGTGGAAGTGGACGTTAAACCCCACGAACGAAAGAACGATCGATTAAGAATTGTGGCCCGTAGGTGACACACAGACACACAAAAAGAAAATGGGCGTGGCACTGTCCCTTGGGGTCGGGCATACACTAAAAACAAAGGGACCAAGGTACCAAGAATAAACATGCAAAGTTTCAAGATGATACGTTAAGAAATGCAGCCTGTAGACAACAGACAAACAAATACAAGAAATGGGCGTCGCTGTCCCAGGGTGTCGGGCATGCACCCAAAACAAAAGGGGTCATCCTTAGGGTATAAGGAATAAGTATTTTAAGTTTCAAGATGATCGATTAAGAATGGTGGCCTGTAGGCAACACACAAAAAGAAAATGGGCGTGGCTCTGCCTCTTGGGGTTGGGCATGCACCCCAAATGATAGGGATGTTCCTTAGGATACAAAGAATAAGTATTCAAAGTTTCAAGATGATGCGTTAAGAAATGTGGCTTGTGGACGACAAACAAATGAATACAAGGAATGGGCGTGGCTTTGCCCCTAGGGTAGGGCATGCACCCCAAACGATATGGATCATCCTTAAGGTATAAAGAGTAAAGATACAAAGTTTTAAGAAAATCCAGTAAGAATTGCCCCCTGTAGGCGACACACAGGTAGACAAAAAGAAAATGAGCGTGGCTCTGTCCCTGGGGGTTGGGCATGCACCCCAAACGATAGGGATCATCTTTAGGGTATAAAGAGTACATATACAAAGTTTGAAGAAAATCCAGTAAGAATTGTGCCATGTAGGCGACACAAAGACACGCGAAAAGAAAATCAGTGTTGCTCTGCCCCTGAGGGTTGGGCATGCACCCCAAACAATAGGGATGTTTCCTTGGGTACAAAGAATATGTATGCAAAGTTTCAAGATTATAAGTTAAGAAATGTGGCCTGTAAAGGACAAACAAATAAATACTAGAAATGGGCGTGGCTCTGCCCCTGGGGGTCAGGCATGCACCAAAACAATAGGGATCTTCGGGTTTGACGATTTACCCAATACTACCCAATTCTACCCAATACTACCCAATACTACCCAATACCACCCCAGTACCACCTCAATATCACTACATACTACCCAATACTACAACATAACACTGCAAAATGTGTATATCAATTGAATTTTTTTCAAAAATAATTAGTTATACCGTGGGAATTGTACTTCAAATGCGATTACAGATGTCTGGCTGTTCCATTTGCCTCCCTATATCACCTAAAACAAGCAAAGACTGACCCAATACTATCAAACACTTATCACATACTACCCACTATCATCAAATAACAATTTAATATTGTCAAATAGCAAAACATTAGTTTAATTACTGCGTCGAATATTCGATAATTCGCAGAGAATGGAAATGGATATGCAGTTACCTCCCTTTTACAACCGATAAATAGATTTTAGATTGCTATGCAGATTAATCACCTTCTTTTGTGTTGCAGATGATTTCCAAGTCGACGAAATTAAAATAAGAAAAACAAGTTTTTTATTGTGTATATTTTAATCATTGTGTGTAATTAACTACTGAATTATATAAAATGACTAACAGTCTATAAATAACTATTTCAACCCCTGGGTAACGTCAGGCGGTGGCAATAACAGGCAGTTATTACAGATGTCCCCGCCCGCTTCAGTTAATGTTTTCATTCCATTATCGAGGGACCATATTATGCAATAATACATTTATATAAGGCATAACTTAATAAATACATATACATACATTTAAACATGGAAAAAATATTAACATAATGCATCATTTAATCAATACATATACATACATGTAAAAATGGGGAAAAATGTGAATATAAATTTATAAAATTAACAAAGATTTATTACATAGTTTATAATAAGAATTGAAATTATGAGTCGTTTGACTACCTTTTATAAACAGTATTTATTAAATATAAACAATTCGTAAAATAAACTGCCAAACCCAAACGTTAGAGACACGAATGTGCTACCCGGCGGGGTAACGAGTGGTTTGGCAGTTAATTTTATTATCTTTAAAATGATATATATAAAATGTAATAAAGGGAATGTGACTTTGTATACCTTGTTATCAACGCTAAATACGTTATTCTATTACATTTATATTAAAGAAAATTTGCTCGGAGAATATTTTTATTTGGATGTTGGTTCTAATACTCATAAAATGGTTCCAAACATTCATTTATAACGATAAACATCCAAAAGGAATATTCTCCCGCCAGATTCATTTAGGGAAAATTAACCGCAAAACGTTGGTTATCAAACCGTAAAAAATGACAATTAACTGGTAAACATTATCTATATGTTTAACAATGATAACACCGTATATAGACGGATTGATAATCATAGCCGGTGTATTTGCATCAACACCACATTATGAATAGTCTATATACAACATAAAGAGGCTAAAACCAATATTGACAAAAGAAAATCGTCAAGTATATTATTTGGTAGCAGTTTAATCGAGAGATAAAATAAATAAAGCAGAACTTGATTACCCAATCAACAATCTTAACCCCCGTTGATTAATTGTTAAGTAAGGTGGTGTATTGACAAAAGAAAATCGTCAAGTATATTATTTGATAGCAGTTTAATCGTCGAGAGATAAAATAAATAAAGCAGAACTTGATTACCCAATCAACAATCTTAACCCCCGTTGATTAATTGTTAAGTAAGGTGGTGTATATACGAGTGAGCATTATACATTTGTAATAAACAAATTACCTTTATTTTCAAATGACAGTAAATTTGCAATAACTTGTTAACTGACATGAAAAAATACATATAAAACATGAGCAGTTGTTTTTTGTTTGTTATTTATTAAAGGACATACCTCATGACGATACCTGAGGGGCTGAAATAGTTATTTTTGACTGTTAGCCACCTTATGTAATAATACAGTAGTTAATTATATACAATGATTAAAATATACACAACAAAAAACTTGTATTTCTTATTTTAATTTCGTCGACTTGGAAATCATCTGCAACACAAAAGAAGATGAATAATCTGCATAGCAATCTAAAATCTATTTATCGGTTGTAAAGGGAGATAACTGCATATCCATTTCCATTCTCTGCGAATTATCGAATATTCGTCGCAGTAATTAAACTAATGTTTCGCTATTTGACAATATTAAGTTGTTATTTGATGATAGTGGGTAGTATGTGATAAGAGTTTGATAGTATTGGGTCAGTTTTTGCTTGTTTTAGGTGATATGGGGAGGCAAATGGAACAGCCAGACAATTCCCACGGTATAACTAATTATTTTTGAAAAAATTCAATTGATATACACATTTTGCAGTATTACATGTATGTTGTAGTGTTGGGTAGTATGTGGTGATATTGAGGTGGTACTGGGGTGGTATTGGGTAGTATTGGGTAGAATTGGGTAGTATTGGGTAAATCGTCCCGCCGTAATCTTCCTTACGGTATAAGGAATAAGTACACAAAGTTCGAAGAAAATCCATGAAGAATTGCGCCCTGTAGGCGACCCACAGACACACACACACACACACACCCACACACATACACACACACACAGAGAGAGACAGGAGTGACGGCATAAAAATGATATAATATGTTAATATGAAAATGGCAAAAGTATTTTGCTTAATCTTCTCTGGCCGAGAGAGTGAACTTTCTTATAAGTTTCATGTACAACTTGTTTTCTTTTGCTATTGGATGCGTTCTACCCGATTTGGAGATCTTTGTAATTAATAAATTAATAATTTACTCTTCAGTGGAAGAAATGGAGTTGGCAAAATTGATATTGTCGAAAATCGATCTATAGGCATGAAATCTCGAGGTAAGGTTAAGTACTAGTTTAACATGAATGATAATAAATTAATTGAAATTCCTTCTTGTGGGGATACTTGCTGTGATAGTGTTCTTGGTAATTATCAGGGGTTAATATTTAGTTCCTATTTACAGTGTCTACAAATTTTCCAAAGTAGCCATCGTAGATATATTTTAGTAAATCAAACCGGGCCCGTAGCCAGAGCTTGTAAAATTTCATGGGGCTGTGGATTTTTTTTGGAGGAGCTGAGGATGTGTTTGGCTAATCCGGCCATCGCGAAGGGCCGAAGGTTTGAGTCAGGGTTGGGGTGGGTGGGGTTCTCCCCCAGAAAATTTTGAAAATTACATCTGAGTACACTCCTGTGTCTCAAATTGAACTGCCTCAAGAAGGGTTTAATGGCCGAATTTTCTGAAATATCCTTCTTTGACTTCTCTCACCGATCTCACGATCTCATCTAGAGGGTAATGGAGAGTGTCTTTTGATTTACGCGGAGAACTACAGCTGTAGTATCAAATTTCAAGTGAACTATTAGTATTATTCTATTCATAGAATTACAGTATAGGGCATAGGCAGCATAATAGGCACCTTATGTTAGACACAATAAGCACCTACACTTTAGGCGCTTGTAGGCATCCTACAGTCGAGTGTAGGCATTTGCAAACATTTGAACCAGCGCCTTGTAGACGAACAAATAAACCAGGGCCCTATTTCACAAAAATTTAAGCTAAAATCATTAGAATAGATTTTAACTATACTATTCAAAAAAAGTAGGGGATATTTGATTTTGGGGGCATAATACTAAAATATGCAAATGACTACGAAAAAAGTCACTACAGAACCTAACAGAAGAAACATTTCCAGTTACATGTGACGCCCAAACGCACCAATAGCTACCGCATGGAATGCAGGTGATGCTTGGGATCATCATGGGGGTCCAACCCAAGATTTGCACGACTCTGACTTTGAATGTTACAGTCATTGTGGCATTGAATTCCAGGGTGGAAACATCAGTTTAATTGTTTTAGTGACCAGAAAACAAATTTTGATATGCGTCGGCGGTTGTGGCGCGGACGATGAATGTTTCTCAGTCTGTCATAAGCAGGCTATGGTCCAGATACCGTGATACACAATCTGTACAGGACAGACCACGCTCAGGTCGACCAAGGGCGACAACTCAAGCCCAGGATTGATTTATCCGTACCTTGGCCTTGAGAAATCGTGTCATCACAGCAAATCAGATCAGCGCTCGTCTTCAAACAGACACTGGTGTGAGAGTGAGTGACCAGACGATTCGGAATCAACTGCATAGGGGTCACCTTCGCACCCGACGTCCTCGCGTGATCCCTTGTTTGAGAGATCATCACAAGCAAGCAAGACGTCGTTGGTGTAGGAATCGTCAACACTTGGATAATCGACGCTGGAGCAATGTGATGTTTTCAGATGAGTCAAGGTTCACTGTTGATTTTTTGGACAGACATAGGAGGGTGTGGCGTCGTCGAAACGAGCGCTTCCAAGACGTTAACGTCATCAGACATGATCGATTTGGGGGTGGTTCTGTTATGGTGTGGGGAGGCATCACTGTTGCTGGAAGAACGGCTTTACATGTTGTTGCAGGGCGTGTTACAGGCCAGTACTACCGGGACAACATCTTGGCAGTCCATGTTGTGCCGTTCGCACGACGTCATGGCCGCCGTTTCATCTTCCAGGATGACAACGCAAGATATCACAGGATCGTTACAGGTTACCTCCAACAACAGAACATCACCACATTACCTTGGCCAGCACTGGTCCCGACCTCTCCCCCATCGAGCATGTCTGGGACATGCTTGGACAGAGGTTACGTCAATGTCAACAACGTCCTGCCAATGTCCAAGAACTTGCTGCTGCGTTGCAACAGGAATGGGACAATCTGGAACAAAATGACCTTAGACGTCTCATTAGGAGTATGCCACGTCGGATCAGAGGAGGATTTACCCGTTACTGACTTTGTTGTGATGCTGTGGTAACTTTGCTGTTTGACCCCGGGTATCATTTTACCCTTATAATTGTCAGTCTGTGCCTCACTTAGTCCTAACGATCATTTGGAATGAATCGATGAATGTGAACTTCATTTCATTTTGTCATTTGTTTCTTCGTCAGTTTCATTAGGTGACTTTAATAACACTTAAAAATCAAATATCCCCTACTTTTTTTTAATAGTATATAATCAAATTGAAATTTTTTTGCGTTTGACGAAGATTGATTATAACTTTAAATCGCTTGAGCCCGTGCAGTGCACGTTTCCGCTACAGGTACTTGCGGTGAAAGCAAATACGCTTCGAAACTGTTGACAGGTTGAATTAACGGTTACAAAATCAATGGGGAGAGTTTCATATGTTGTAGAAATGTTTGTACATGGTCATAGGTGAAATAGATGAGATTATTACATATTATTTCTTTCGAAATTTATAGGTGGGTTGGCCTTGAACTTGTCAATTGATTCGTAACCTTGGCATTTGATTTACTCGCAGCCTTCAATGGAAATAATGCGTGTCATCGATAAACTAAATCGTTTGAATTTTGTAGTTTTATGGTAAGAGAAACTATTAAGAATTGTCACAAACATGTGATATTTGTGACTCAAACGACTAATTTGGATTTGTACATGGATAAATGTATTTTAAGCCTATTTGCTGATTTTAGGTTTTGGACGCTTTTTGTATACGCTAACATGACGTATATTGTCGTCTCCCATCGTGCGTCAACGCTCTGGAGGCTAAACAATTATGGTCATGTGACGAAGAGTCCTATTGATTTTCAATGATTTCAAATGATGACTTCCAGATTTATGGCCCTTGATATTTCATTTTTTGAGTACTCAACGTTAGTATAGGGCAGAATTAGAAGCCAAACAAGTATTGAAGTAAGAATTATTGAAAAAAAATTGAACCATTTTAGTCCCGAAATGACCTAGTTAGTATTGAGTGGACGTTAAACCTCATTTGTCTGTCCTTACCGACCAAAGTAAAAATATGCGACACCCCTTATTGACTCCACGGACGACTTAGCTCCTGCGGGCATATGGGGTTTTTTTTGCCTGGCAATCTATCTTAAAATCCACAACAGGCCAATGAATAATGTAATATTTAATTGGTGTGAATGGTGTATGCTGCATTGTCTGGAATTCGTTTTACATTAACGATTCGCCATCCATAGAACATAACCATGTGCGAAAAAAGTAGCATGTGTGATGATGTAGGAAAAAAAACATGACAAAACAGAAATTTATCCCAGCTCGCTAGGTTTTGTGTATTTGTTCTTTATACTATTAGACGCGTTTTCTGGCTAATGATACTATTTCACAATCTTTATTGAAAAATGCATCGTCTGTTTTGACAATCACCAGGTTAGTATGTTGGGATGTTCATTTATTCTGAACACCAACTTTTCCTCAAATGATCACCTTACACATTACAACGCATTACAGATTGGTCAGTAACTTGAATATCCGAGTCAGAACAAAAGGTCCTGTGGTAAAAATAGATGATTTTCTTTTTTAGTGTTTAGTTTACTAGGGTTTTGAGTGGGTTTTTTTCTTGGAGTTCTAAATTGGGGCTGTATTTCCCATGCTATGAAAAGAAATTGAATGAGAATTGTATTTTGTGAATAATGGTATGTTAAAATTATGCGACCCGGGCCGTTCCCAATATTATCATTATTCCAATTATGTAACCGGAGGGTGTAGATCAATAAAAACTATGATCTTTAGTTCTTAACCTTTATTGAAAACCCTGAAAATATATACATTGAAATTAATATACATATCACAGTAGAATAGTATAAAATAATAGTAAGGCATTTAATGATTAAATATATCAATACTTTACACACTAAAATATATCAATACTTTACACACTAAAATATATCACTAAATTAAATATATTAACTATGCCTTAAGCTTATACTAAATGTATTATATAAGTAATTTATCACATATACTTTCAATATAGTACCTTATACTCTACTTTATATTTATATATTTGCAAAACTAATTATCTTTACATGTTATTTTCTATATTATTTAATTTATATCAAATGGCCGTTTTAACTAATAATATAATTTCTATCATTCCTACATCCACTCTATCTACACCCCAATTACCCAAAATACCAAAAAAGGAGAATTAGCACACATACCTGTAATACTGAAGTAGTAAAACTGGAACAATCCTCTGAAAATAACCTAACTAGATTTGAAAATAAAGTAAAACAATTTGATGAAAGGTATCAAATTGTCCTTTCACTTCCACTCGAAATCTATCTTGTAACCAAGGGAGTAGAATTGTACTCACCCCAAGATTTGGGCTCTAAGAAAACAGTACAGGTTAACAAGCAAAGTTAAAGGAAAGATGTTATTATAGACCAGTTGCAAGTAAAATTACTGTCAGTTTATTAGTTCGACATCCTATTAAGACACTAAAAACCAAAAGTTGACTTTAAAACACTACGTAGACTTTTACGTTGTTCAAATGGTAAACCTATAAAATCATCCGACAGCAGCAACGCCAAGACTGTAGCTGGACACTGAACAACAGAAGTTGAAGTCTGGGCTAATACATAGTCTTTATAACGAGCTGGTGGTTGTCGATTCCTTGGGGATCTCCTTGGCACAGGCTCATCTACATCTGCTACCTCAGAAGAAGGGCTGGATAGAGAGTCCAATTCTTCTTCAGCACGGAGAGGTACTGTGGGGCTAGCTGGGGAATCGATTACATCATTCCCTTCAACAATCACAATCTCCAGATCATCATCACTTGAGGTACCTGGTTCCTCTGGAATTATTTCAGGAATTGGTGTTACTTTCCTTCTAGGTTTTTGAACTTGTGGCGGCTGGGATAATTCGATAGGCACAGTTCCTATGGGAAGAAGATTGTTCCTGTGTAAAGTACGTGTTGTACCAGTTCCATTTTCCCGCACATACACCGGTACATCTTGATTGGGCTGTTCTTTTATGATGTAGACACAATCTTCCCATTTGTCTGATATCTTGTGTCTACCTTCTTTAAAAAACAATCTTTTCACAAGCACACGATCTCCCTTTTCCAAGATGGTATTCCTGACCTTCCGGTCATAACCTTTCTTTTGATGTGACTGGGCCTTGTTAATCTCAGAAGAAGTCTTGAGATAAGCCATCTCCAAACTATCTTTGAGATCAGTGAAATACTTACTGTAGCTGTTTGAAGACTCTTGATTAACTAAACCAAGCAAAACATCTACAGCAAGATGAGGCTTCCTCCCAAATATCAAAAAGAAAGCTGAATAACCGGTGGTTTCATGGATGGTACAATTATAGGCGTGCACTAAAGATGGTAAATGTGTCTTCCAATCTGCCTTAAGAGATTCAAGCATGTTCAGGAGGGTTCTGTTAAATCTCTCGCACATTCCGTTGCCACTAGGGTGATGGGGTGTTGTACGGGATTTTCGCATTCCTGTTAGTAAGCACAATTCTTCGACGATCTTATTCTCGAAACTTCCTCCTTTATCACTATGCAAACGTCTTGGAAACCCGTAGTGAGCTATAAAATTTTCAAACAAAGCTTTGGCTGTTACCTTGGCAGTCATTCTTGGTAGCTATGGATGGCTTGGGCATATCTGGTGAAGTGGTCGGTTATGACTAAGATGTAACTGTAACCTCCTTTTGACTCTTCCAGGCACATGTAGTCTACACTAACTATCTCCATTGGTTGAGATGAATGGATGTTGACTAATGGAACTCTGGTGTTGGTTGGAGACTTCCTCATTATGCAACGTTGACAAGTCTTGATGTGATCTTCTACATCCGTTGTCATTCCTGGCCAATACACACGTTCCTTCAGTAACGAAACTGTTCTGTCTCTTCCAAGATGTCCAACATCATCATGACAACCTTACAGTGCTAACTTTCTATCCAAACAAGGAATCACCAGTTGAAGAACTGCTTGTCCACTTTTCGGTACAAAACATCTGACTTCAGAGTGAGGTGGTCGAATACTTGAAGAAAGATGTCTTCTTCCCGATTGCTGGGTGGGGACTGTGGTCTTTCGTTGTTCTTCACTGCTTGATGAATGGGTCCAATGACAGGATCTTCTAGTTGTTTCTTCATCCAGTCTAATTCATGAGCAGGAAACATCTGTGTGTTGGTAACACCTGGGATGATCTGAGTTGCTAAACACTCCACATAGCCACTATCATTCCTTAATTCACTGAGTGCTCTGAAAACATCGGGACTCATCTCCTTGTAAGTATCTTCCGGTGGATTGGGTATTCTTGAAAGACAGTCAGCATCGATGTTTCATTTTCCTGGTTTGTACCTGATGTTAAAGTTGTAGTTTGCTAACTCTGCTAACCAACGGTGACCAGTTGCATCAAGTTTTGCTGTTGTAAGAACGTAAGTAAGTGGATTGTTATCTGTATAGATGGTAAAGGTGTTTCCGTAAAGATAATCTTTGAACTTGTCAGTGACTGCCCACTTCAAGGCTAAAAATTCTAACTTGTGTGCAGGATAATTTTTTCTCTGATTTCGACAATCCTCTGCTGGCATATGCAATTACACGTTCTCTTAGATCTTGCAATTGGTACAGAACAACACTTAATCCTCGTCCACTCGCATCCGTGTGTAAAACAAATGGTTTGGTAAAGTCAGGGTAAGCCAAGATAGGTGGTGACTGTAAAACCTAGCCTTCAGTTCTTCAAAAGAACTATTTTGTTCTGGTCCCCATTTCCATTTTGGTATCGACTGGTCATCTGACTTCTTCCCCCTCCCCTCTTTTTGGAAGTTGATCCTCCGACTAAAAGTTCATTCAAAGGTCTGGTTATTGTAGAAAAGTTCTTTACAAATCTCCTGTCGTAACCTATAAAACCTAAAAATGACCTTACCTCATCTTGAGTTGTTGGTATTTTCCAGTCTCTGACCTTCTCAATCTTTGCTGGGTCTGCCTTTATGCCTTCTTCGGATAAAATGTGGCCCAAATATTTCACTTCCTGTTGGTAAAAATGGCATTTCTTCGGTGCAAGCTTCAATCCGCACTCTTCAAGTCTTTTAAATACCAGTTGCAGTCGTTCTAGATGTTCTTCGTATGTCGATGGAAAAATAATCAGGTCTTCGAGGTAAATCATGCAGATCTTATAATTTAGTTCCCCCAAACACTCCTCCGTCACTCTCTGGTAGGTGGCTGGTGCGTTGGTTAATCCGAAGCTCATGCGCGTATACTCATAAAACCCAAGAGGACCACTGTGAATGCTGTCTTTGTCTTGACCGTTTCTTTCATCGCAATCCATATCCAAGACTGAAAAATATTTAGCTCCAACCATAGTGTCTAACATTTCTTCAATTCTGGGAAGTGCGTAAGCATCTTTGATGGTTCGTTGATTCAGTTGTCGAAAATCAACACACAGTCGAATGGAGTTGTCTTTCTTCCGCACTATAACAATATTGGATGCCCAAGGACTCTGCGATTTCTGAATAATTCCTCCATTCAACAATTCATTAAGATGTTCTCGTATTTCCTTGCACATAGCTGGTGGTATTCTTCTGTTCTTTTGCTTGAATGGCACTTCATCTGTAAGGTTAATAGCATGTTCAACCATGTGAGTACAGCCTATATCTGTGAGAAAAAATGTGTGACCATTCATTGATGAGATCTTTAACATATTCTAACTGACTGGCAGTATAAATCCTGATCCAAGATGAATTTTCTCTAAAATACTGCAATCACTTCCAACTTGATCAGAAGAACATGTACTATTGTTGATATTGTTCACGAGGGTTACTGGTTGTAGTTCACAAAGAATGGAGTGTGGTTGAATCGAAACTGGATGAGTAGATAAATTTGCAATTTTAATGCAGACAAGATTGTTATTGTCTGGATGGAAATCGACAAGAACAGGTGAAATTTCAACAGTGTCTGGTATCTTGGACTGCGTAGAACGTTGACACATCGCTTTAGCAGTAACTACTCCTGCTATAACTGAAGATTTATTGCTGTGTAACAATATAGAATTTCGTTCAGCAGACTTCACAATACCCACACACTTATCTTGTTTGTACACATTTTGCTGAACTTTAAGACACTTAAATGTAAGCAACCAGGGAGTTTCTACTTGAAGTTGACGATGAAAGTTGAGTCCATGTTTCTCGATAACAGTATCCAAAAGAATGTTAGTACCAAGCAGTACTGGTGTGAACTGGTGGTATGATGTATCTGGTACTACTAAAAATATACATGGTATAGCAGCTGATGTCATCTTCGGAAATACTATATCTATTTCGATCATACCTAAGTATGGAAGTTTATTTCCTCCAGCGTCTTCTAAGTTCACAAAAGTATTTAATCCTTGCAGCTCACAAAAACCTTCAAGATTATCTCTAAAAACGATTCACAAATCGTTGATACTTCGGAACCACTGTCCAACAATGCTTGACAGTCTACATTACCAATTAATACTGAAGCTACATTACTCTTCCCGAATAAGCTAACAGGTCTCTTAGTACCCAAGCCTATTGTCTGCCCTTCGACAAAGACTTCTTGGAGTTTAAATCTCCGTTTAGTCTAACACGACAACCTGTACGGATGTGTCCCTTTTGACCACACCTAAAACATGTAGGTTCCTCGTGTTGCTGCATACTCCTACTCTGATCAGGTCTATTAATCTTCAGATCTTTTACATCTTTCTGAAGTGCCTGTACAGTCTGTGTTAAAGATAATATTAAATTCTTGGTGTCGTTGTCTTCTGTTACAGCTTTAACATGAGATGCAGATGGTCTTTTTTTCTCAGATGATGATAAATAAACTTCTGATTCGATCTTTCTAACTTCAACCATCAATTCTTCATAATCTTTAATACGATCGTATTTATGCGCAGTTTGCTGTTTAATACTTGCTGTTAGTCCACTCCAAAATCTTGTTCGTAACATGTCGTTGGTAGCATCCTGTGAAACATCTCCACGATCAATGGCTTTTTGAAGAATATCTTCAAGTCTGCAACCCCATTCTGCAACTGATTCTTTCGGGTCTGTACTGTAGAGTAGAACTCGGCTAACAGATCTTGTGTCTCCCCAACACGTCCAAAAACACTGTTCAACTCCACGATGTGTCCCAAACTCATCACAATCTTACCTGCTTCACCACGTAACGATATAAAGATGGCTTGTCTAATCTGTTCTTGAATGAATCAACTCCTCAACTTCAAACTTCCAAACGTCAAAGGAAACCTCAGACTTGGATGCTGGATCCCCAGAGAAAAATGACACCTTGGGTAAAGCTGGCAGCATCTTAATGTCTTCGCGTGGTTTATCTCCAATTGACGCCGGTAGTGAGTGATGAAGTTCTTCCGTTGTTGTGAAATAATCTTTCATCCATTTCTCAAGATCTTCTTTACTGGAAGCTTTAGGTTTAACACCCATGGCTAGAAAGGTTTTTAAAAGATTATCAGCCTATTCGGGTGATTCTGCCATTTCACAGCTGAAATAAAATCAACACTTTCGACCAAAATAATCAAACACCAAATCACAAGTTGATAAAACAAATCCAGAATACAAAACTCATAAAATGAAAATAATCAAATTCACAATTCAGTACAAGTATCAAACAAATGTCAAAACTACAACTCATAAACAACAAAAATTAAATAAGTCCAAGTAAACAGTCGAAGTCAAGTCTCAAGTCTGAGTCAAGTCTAATGTTAAGTCAATGTCTAAGTCAAACTTCCAACTTAAGCGACAAATTTAAACTCAAAACCAAAACTCAATACAAAAAAAAAACTCAAACAAAATCAAACTCAATATAAAATCAAATAAAAGGAGAAATACACAAAACCAAATCAGGTTGAAAATATAAATCAATCCAAAACACAATTTCAAAATCAAAACCTGAAAAATAAACGATCTACACCAAGGGTATCACTGAAGACGAAATAAACAAAGTTCCAATCAGTGACAATCATAAAACAAATTATAAATATATACAAATATTTATACTATATACAAGAGTTGTGAATGCAAAATATGTTAGTGCTGAATATGTGTGTGTGTTGCAATAATGAACAATGTTATATAATTGAGAGAGAAAACTGAAAAAAAAATGAATGAAAGACTGAAAGAAAAGTGAAGGAAGTCTGTCCTGCAAAAGAAATATATAAACAAATCCTAATAAAATCCTAAGTTGAGGTATGTGTGCTCGCGATCCCACCTAATATAAACCATGCCAAATACACAAGTACACACCCTTTCACTCTATGATAATTAAGTTTTAAAGTAAAGTCGAAAATGTATGCAATATTTCCTAAGTAGGGTAATAAACAAGTTTAAAATGTATGCAATATTTCCTAAGTAGGATTATAAACAAGTATGTAATAAAAAGTCAAAGGAAAAAAAATACACAAATATAATTGTGAAGAAATAAACTACCATGTATATAAAATAAAAGAATTAATTAATAAATAAAAAACCTAATACTGAATATGAAGTTCTATGTGTATTTGCTACTAAGAATAACTTTGCCCAAATACCAACTTGTTGACTTTGACCTACTGGTCACAGTGACCTGACCTATATACTAAACAGGAAGTCAACAAAAATGTCAGTGGGTCAAATCTGATTTTAACCAGAAATAATCTATTTTAAATAATGAAGGTATACTGTAATCTTATAGATTATGTAAATAATGAATATATAATATTTTAGATTATGTAAATAGAAAAACAAAAATTACAGTATTTGAAATAATATACTAAATTAAAGTAAAGTGTAAAGGCCTACCGCACAAATCCAAAAGAATTTCATAAACACAAATAAGATTAACACTGATGATAATGTTCATAAAGTTCCACCGATGAAGCAGCATATGTCTCCCGCGAACGCGAATCTTTAGGCCTCTGGAACTCTGTCTGTAGGTACCTTGTCTTCAGAATGTTGGGCGCCAAAATGTAACCGGGGGTGTAGATCAATAAAAACTATGATCTTTAGTTCTTAAACCTTTATTAAAAACCCTGAAAATATATACATTGAAATTAATATACATATATCACAGTAGAATAGTATAAAATAATAGTAAGGCATGTATTCTTAATGATTAAATATATCAATACTTTACATACTAAAATATATCAATACTTTACACACTAAAATATATCACTAAATTAAATATATTAACTGTGCCTTAAGCTTATACTAAATGTATTATATAAGTAATTTATCACATACCCAAAGAAGGGTTTTTTTTTAAAGAAGACTACCAAGATGGTAAACAAAATCTTCAGACAACTATATTCTGGAAAATAACATTATTCTAATCATATATACAATATACTTTCAATATAGTACCTTATACTCTACTTTATATTTATATATATGCAAAACTAATTATCTTTACATGTTATTTTCTATATTATTTAATTTATATCAAATGGCCGCTTTTACTAATAATATAATTTCTATCATTCCTACACCCACTCTATCTAAACCCCAATTACCAAAAATACCAAAAAAAGAGAAATAGCACAAATACCTGTAATACTGAAGTAGTAAAACTGGAACAATCCTCTGAAAATAACCTAACTAGATTTTAAAATAAAGTAAAACAATTTGATGAAAGGTATCAAATTGTCCTTACACTTCGAAATCTAACGTCTGATGTCCAAAGATAGGTTTAGTTAGAAGGAAAACTTGCTTGTAACCAAGGGAGTAGAATTGTACTCACCCCAAGATTTGGTCTCTAAGAAAACAGTACAGGTTAACAAGCAAAGTTAAAGGAAAGATGTTATTATAGACCAGTTGCAAGTAAAATTAGTGTAAGTTTGTTAGTTTAAAGGTGCACATTGCTCAATACACTATATTACTTGACATAATAAAACCTATAAACATATTAAAATTCTGTTTCGCTACATTATGTCTATATGTAGCTATAGATCTAAAGATGTAGTTCTAATGAATGATTGTTAATGTCGTGACTTTAAGTTAGGAGAGGATGACGGCTATCCTAAGTTAAAATTGATTTTAGCTCAAATTGTTCCTTAAAATAGGTTTGTGAAACGCCACTATTTTCAGTTAAGATGAATTTTTTAACTTAAAATATTATTAGTGGATTGAACTAAAATGCTTAAAATTGTTTTGTGAAACCGGGGCCAGAGACTCTTTTAAACCCGTAACAAGGGTGTAAAAGGGCAGGTCCTTGATTTTAGCTAAAATTGTTCTTTAAAATAGGTTTGTGAAACGCCACTATTTTCAGTTAAGATGAATTGAATTTTTTAACTTAAAATATTATTAGTGGATTGAACTAAAATGCTTAAAATCGTTTTGTGAAACTCATCTATCTTAAGTTAGGATCAAATTTTAGTTTAAGACGATTTTAAGGAGATTTAAGTTTTTGTGAAACCGGGGCCAGAGACTCTTTTTAACCGGTAACAAGGGTATAAAAGGGCAGGTCCTGGACACGAATAAGATGCTAGGTCGGTAGAACTACGCGAGACGAGAGGCACCGCGAATTTGTAGACCAACACGCCTCACTGTAGTTATGTACAACGCACGTATGGTATCGGGACAAGAGGATCAGGAATGGGATTTCGCCTGTATATTCCAGACTTTGTCCGACGCTATTTTCCAAACGCTCGAAATTGTCTGACAGAAAATATGCCCAATCGGACATCAAGACGTGGTGAATAATATTCAAAATTCCAAAATTAATACAGTTTACTGAGTGTATTACCCTCCGTATATAAGTCGAAACATATTATATACCGAATGCCGAACTTCTGCTGAAAAATGTATAGACTTAAATAACTCGAAAATACGGTACTTTCCGAGGAATTTAAAACAGTACGGATCGGCAGTAGTCGGCACGCTTTCATTCTATTTTCTATTGTATTACGACATCACATAATATTTTTAGAAATATCATTACTGGCATAAATTTGAATACCATACGGGAATTAGATATGAAAAATAACGAAGTGCAACAATTGTTGAATATTTTGTTGACACATGATTTTTGTGTGTGGTCTAAAAACTGCCTTCTTAAAAACGGTAAGAGTTATTTCCCTTATTTTCGATAAAAATGTCCCACAAAGAACATTTTGAAATCCCATCACTGATCAGGAGGTGATTAGGACAGGCATGCCATGGTGAACCATGCTACAAGCCTGCAGGTCGCCTACCAATTTGAACACTCCTGAAATATCAAATATCATTATGGTCGGCGTAATATCGGGTGGGTGGGGGTACAGTTAAAACTACTTTTTGTCACCGCCTTTCGAAGAAACCTTTGTAGAAAGTGGGGGACTATTAAAATGGGTTTGTCTGTCTGTCCGTTACACTTTTTGGGACACAATTATTGTCCTTCTTATTGAGATAGAAAGTTCAAACTTGGTGTAGGTGTTTATCAGGTCAAAGTCTTGATGGAGTTCGAAGATGAACATTTTCTACTGTAAGCAGAGATAAGCCCTTTGATTGGTTCATGCTTTGGGACACGATAACTTTAGTGCTAATTAAGTGAGAGTGATGAAACTTGGTGTATAGTTTCATTACACTAGTACCTTGACTAAGTTCGATAATGAACATTTTCTGTTCAGGGTAAGCAGATATAAGCAATTTGATTGGTTAATGCTTTAGTTCTAATTAAGTGAGAGTGATGAAACTTGGTATATAGTTCATTACATCAATACCTTATAAGTTCGATAATGAGCATTTTCTGCTCAGGTTAAGCAGAGCGATAAACAATTTTATTGGCCGAGACTTTGGAACACAATAACTCCCCTAATTGAGCTAGAATGTTCAAACTTGATGTACATGTAGGTGATTTTTTAGTTGAATGCCTTGAGTTGGAATGTTCAAACTTGGTATAGGTTAATTAGTGGACACATTAGCCGAATCAATCGGCGCCGATGGGGTAGACACACTAGTCGAATGCTCCGCCCGATTCACCAGTCGATTGAATTTCGTTTCACATCACATGATTAAACATGGCAGCGTTTATGTCTTCAAACAATAACGTGACTTCTCGATGTGAGTGGTGATTGGCTAATGAACTCTACATTCAGCCGAATGCTTCGGCAAAGTGGACACACCAGGCAAATATATCAAACTTTATGGGCGAATCATCCGGCGGAATAGAAATTCGATTGAAGGACAGTGGACACTAGGCGAATTTCGATGTCGATGGATTCTGCCGAATCGTTCGGCTAGTGTGTCTACCACTTTAGTGCTTACGAATAGTTTATATGGTGTTCTAGCACAGATACATGTATTTGATAAAAAGAGAGAGTTTTGGATGACACCAGCGAATGATTCATATCCCAAATAGGTCTTTGAAGACCATTCCCGGAGTTAAGTTTTTATTGGAGATCGCTGCATACACACGATTTTTTATAGTTTAGTCGTATATAGTCATCAGCCTATCAGTCTGTCTGTCAACAATTGGCGATAGAGGACGTTCATGAACGACTTTTCATTCCAGAATTATCCTCCATTTGGAGAAAACCTCGTGAATGCGATATATAGAGGCTACAGTTTTTGGTGGATTCTTTTTAATTTTTGTGGGGAAAATTGGGGTCATGAGAGGATGAACCCTATTGATATTCAGTATTCCGCGACTGTGATACTTATATTCCCATAAACTAAAATTTAAACTAGAATTAGTGAATAAGCCTGTTAAGCTAACTTCTGCTGAATCATTTGAAACAAATATTGAATCGTGTTGATCATGTTCTCGTCACCACTCAAATAGTAAGTGCAGGAGGACCGCACTACACGAAAAACAAAAACCTATAAAATAACCTGCGGAAAATATCAAATCAAGTGAATGGATCCGGGGGCCAGCCGTAAGCGTCCACTGCGCTGTACAGTCCCGAGCCTGTTATGGTACAGGCTTCACTAAAAATGATTTGAAAAAAAGAGGTAACAGAAATAATGCGACCGATCGTGACAATGGTCGTCTCTTCAATGGCGATAGTCTGCCAGTTGACGTCAGATGTTAGAACGTCAAACAATTTCAACAATAAGGGCGATAATCCGGATAGAATCTCGGAAAACGCTAAAATAATAAGTGTAGTGAGCAAACAGGAGCAAAACCCGACAACGAGAACATTCTACAGTACGAAGGGTTAAAACTCTACTCTAATAGTAAGTGCAGGAGGACCGCACTACACGAAAAACAAAAACCTATAAAATAACCTGCGGAAAATATCAAATCAAGTGAATGGATCCGGGGGCCAGCCGTAAGCGTCCACTGCGCTGTACAGTCCCGAGCCTGTTATGGTACAGGCTTCACTAAAAATGATTTGAAAAAAAGAGGTAACAGAAATAATGCGACCGATCGTGACAATGGTCGTCTCTTCAATGGCGATAGTCTGCCAGTTGACGTCAGATGTTAGAACGTCAAACAATTTCAACAATAAGGGCGATAATCCGGATAGAATCTCGGAAAACGCTAAAATAATAAGTGTAGTGAGCAAACAGGAGCAAAACCCGACAACGAGAACATTCTACAGTACGAAGGGTTAAAACTCTACTCTAATAGTAAGTGCAGGAGGACCGCACTACACGAAAAACAAAAACCTATAAAATAACCTGCGGAAAATATCAAATCAAGTGAATGGATCCGGGGGCCAGCCGTAAGCGTCCACTGCGCTGTACAGTCCCGAGCCTGTTATGGTACAGGCTTCACTAAAAATGATTTGAAAAAAAGAGGTAACAGAAATAATGCGACCGATCGTGACAATGGTCGTCTCTTCAATGGCGATAGTCTGCCAGTTGACGTCAGATGTTAGAACGTCAAACAATTTCAACAATAAGGGCGATAATCCGGATAGAATCTCGGAAAACGCTAAAATAATAAGTGTAGTGAGCAAACAGGAGCAAAACCCGACAACGAGAACATTCTACAGTACGAAGGGTTAAAACTCTACTCTAATAGTAAGTGCAGGAGGACCGCACTACACGAAAAACAAAAACCTATAAAATAACCTGCGGAAAATATCAAATCAAGTGAATGGATCCGGGGGCCAGCCGTAAGCGTCCACTGCGCTGTACAGTCCCGAGCCTGTTATGGTACAGGCTTCACTAAAAATGATTTGAAAAAAAGAGGTAACAGAAATAATGCGACCGATCGTGACAATGGTCGTCTCTTCAATGGCGATAGTCTGCCAGTTGACGTCAGATGTTAGAACGTCAAACAATTTCAACAATAAGGGCGATAATCCGGATAGAATCTCGGAAAACGCTAAAATAATAAGTGTAGTGAGCAAACAGGAGCAAAACCCGACAACGAGAACATTCTACAGTACGAAGGGTTAAAACTCTACTCTAATAGTAAGTGCAGGAGGACCGCACTACACGAAAAACAAAAACCTATAAAATAACCTGCGGAAAATATCAAATCAAGTGAATGGATCCGGGGGCCAGCCGTAAGCGTCCACTGCGCTGTACAGTCCCGAGCCTGTTATGGTACAGGCTTCACTAAAAATGATTTGAAAAAAAGAGGTAACAGAAATAATGCGACCGATCGTGACAATGGTCGTCTCTTCAATGGCGATAGTCTGCCAGTTGACGTCAGATGTTAGAACGTCAAACAATTTCAACAATAAGGGCGATAATCCGGATAGAATCTCGGAAAACGCTAAAATAATAAGTGTAGTGAGCAAACAGGAGCAAAACCCGACAACGAGAACATTCTACAGTACGAAGGGTTAAAACTCTACTCTAATAGTAAGTGCAGGAGGACCGCACTACACGAAAAACAAAAACCTATAAAATAACCTGCGGAAAATATCAAATCAAGTGAATGGATCCGGGGGCCAGCCGTAAGCGTCCACTGCGCTGTACAGTCCCGAGCCTGTTATGGTACAGGCTTCACTAAAAATGATTTGAAAAAAAGAGGTAACAGAAATAATGCGACCGATCGTGACAATGGTCGTCTCTTCAATGGCGATAGTCTGCCAGTTGACGTCAGATGTTAGAACGTCAAACAATTTCAACAATAAGGGCGATAATCCGGATAGAATCTCGGAAAACGCTAAAATAATAAGTGTAGTGAGCAAACAGGAGCAAAACCCGACAACGAGAACATTCTACAGTACGAAGGGTTAAAACTCTACTCTAATAGTAAGTGCAGGAGGACCGCACTACACGAAAAACAAAAACCTATAAAATAACCTGCGGAAAATATCAAATCAAGTGAATGGATCCGGGGGCCAGCCGTAAGCGTCCACTGCGCTGTACAGTCCCGAGCCTGTTATGGTACAGGCTTCACTAAAAATGATTTGAAAAAAAGAGGTAACAGAAATAATGCGACCGATCGTGACAATGGTCGTCTCTTCAATGGCGATAGTCTGCCAGTTGACGTCAGATGTTAGAACGTCAAACAATTTCAACAATAAGGGCGATAATCCGGATAGAATCTCGGAAAACGCTAAAATAATAAGTGTAGTGAGCAAACAGGAGCAAAACCCGACAACGAGAACATTCTACAGTACGAAGGGTTAAAACTCTACTCTAATAGTAAGTGCAGGAGGACCGCACTACACGAAAAACAAAAACCTATAAAATAACCTGCGGAAAATATCAAATCAAGTGAATGGATCCGGGGGCCAGCCGTAAGCGTCCACTGCGCTGTACAGTCCCGAGCCTGTTATGGTACAGGCTTCACTAAAAATGATTTGAAAAAAAGAGGTAACAGAAATAATGCGACCGATCGTGACAATGGTCGTCTCTTCAATGGCGATAGTCTGCCAGTTGACGTCAGATGTTAGAACGTCAAACAATTTCAACAATAAGGGCGATAATCCGGATAGAATCTCGGAAAACGCTAAAATAATAAGTGTAGTGAGCAAACAGGAGCAAAACCCGACAACGAGAACATTCTACAGTACGAAGGGTTAAAACTCTACTCTAATAGTAAGTGCAGGAGGACCGCACTACACGAAAAACAAAAACCTATAAAATAACCTGCGGAAAATATCAAATCAAGTGAATGGATCCGGGGGCCAGCCGTAAGCGTCCACTGCGCTGTACAGTCCCGAGCCTGTTATGGTACAGGCTTCACTAAAAATGATTTGAAAAAAAGAGGTAACAGAAATAATGCGACCGATCGTGACAATGGTCGTCTCTTCAATGGCGATAGTCTGCCAGTTGACGTCAGATGTTAGAACGTCAAACAATTTCAACAATAAGGGCGATAATCCGGATAGAATCTCGGAAAACGCTAAAATAATAAGTGTAGTGAGCAAACAGGAGCAAAACCCGACAACGAGAACATTCTACAGTACGAAGGGTTAAAACTCTACTCTAATAGTAAGTGCAGGAGGACCGCACTACACGAAAAACAAAAACCTATAAAATAACCTGCGGAAAATATCAAATCAAGTGAATGGATCCGGGGGCCAGCCGTAAGCGTCCACTGCGCTGTACAGTCCCGAGCCTGTTATGGTACAGGCTTCACTAAAAATGATTTGAAAAAAAGAGGTAACAGAAATAATGCGACCGATCGTGACAATGGTCGTCTCTTCAATGGCGATAGTCTGCCAGTTGACGTCAGATGTTAGAACGTCAAACAATTTCAACAATAAGGGCGATAATCCGGATAGAATCTCGGAAAACGCTAAAATAATAAGTGTAGTGAGCAAACAGGAGCAAAACCCGACAACGAGAACATTCTACAGTACGAAGGGTTAAAACTCTACTCTAATAGTAAGTGCAGGAGGACCGCACTACACGAAAAACAAAAACCTATAAAATAACCTGCGGAAAATATCAAATCAAGTGAATGGATCCGGGGGCCAGCCGTAAGCGTCCACTGCGCTGTACAGTCCCGAGCCTGTTATGGTACAGGCTTCACTAAAATGATTTGAAAAAAAGAGGTAACAGAAATAATGCGACCGATCGTGACAATGGTCGTCTCTTCAATGGCGATAGTCTGCCAGTTGACGTCAGATGTTAGAACGTCAAACAATTTCAACAATAAGGGCGATAATCCGGATAGAATCTCGGAAAACGCTAAAATAATAAGTGTAGTGAGCAAACAGGAGCAAAACCCGACAACGAGAACATTCTACAGTACGAAGGGTTAAAACTCTACTCTAATAGTAAGTGCAGGAGGACCGCACTACACGAAAAACAAAAACCTATAAAATAACCTGCGGAAAATATCAAATCAAGTGAATGGATCCGGGGGCCAGCCGTAAGCGTCCACTGCGCTGTACAGTCCCGAGCCTGTTATGGTACAGGCTTCACTAAAAATGATTTGAAAAAAAGAGGTAACAGAAATAATGCGACCGATCGTGACAATGGTCGTCTCTTCAATGGCGATAGTCTGCCAGTTGACGTCAGATGTTAGAACGTCAAACAATTTCAACAATAAGGGCGATAATCCGGATAGAATCTCGGAAAACGCTAAAATAATAAGTGTAGTGAGCAAACAGGAGCAAAACCCGACAACGAGAACATTCTACAGTACGAAGGGTTAAAACTCTACTCTAATAGTAAGTGCAGGAGGACCGCACTACACGAAAAACAAAAACCTATAAAATAACCTGCGGAAAATATCAAATCAAGTGAATGGATCCGGGGGCCAGCCGTAAGCGTCCACTGCGCTGTACAGTCCCGAGCCTGTTATGGTACAGGCTTCACTAAAAATGATTTGAAAAAAAGAGGTAACAGAAATAATGCGACCGATCGTGACAATGGTCGTCTCTTCAATGGCGATAGTCTGCCAGTTGACGTCAGATGTTAGAACGTCAAACAATTTCAACAATAAGGGCGATAATCCGGATAGAATCTCGGAAAACGCTAAAATAATAAGTGTAGTGAGCAAACAGGAGCAAAACCCGACAACGAGAACATTCTACAGTACGAAGGGTTAAAACTCTACTCTAATAGTAAGTGCAGGAGGACCGCACTACACGAAAAACAAAAACCTATAAAATAACCTGCGGAAAATATCAAATCAAGTGAATGGATCCGGGGGCCAGCCGTAAGCGTCCACTGCGCTGTACAGTCCCGAGCCTGTTATGGTACAGGCTTCACTAAAAATGATTTGAAAAAAAGAGGTAACAGAAATAATGCGACCGATCGTGACAATGGTCGTCTCTTCAATGGCGATAGTCTGCCAGTTGACGTCAGATGTTAGAACGTCAAACAATTTCAACAATAAGGGCGATAATCCGGATAGAATCTCGGAAAACGCTAAAATAATAAGTGTAGTGAGCAAACAGGAGCAAAACCCGACAACGAGAACATTCTACAGTACGAAGGGTTAAAACTCTACTCTAATAGTAAGTGCAGGAGGACCGCACTACACGAAAAACAAAAACCTATAAAATAACCTGCGGAAAATATCAAATCAAGTGAATGGATCCGGGGGCCAGCCGTAAGCGTCCACTGCGCTGTACAGTCCCGAGCCTGTTATGGTACAGGCTTCACTAAAAATGATTTGAAAAAAAGAGGTAACAGAAATAATGCGACCGATCGTGACAATGGTCGTCTCTTCAATGGCGATAGTCTGCCAGTTGACGTCAGATGTTAGAACGTCAAACAATTTCAACAATAAGGGCGATAATCCGGATAGAATCTCGGAAAACGCTAAAATAATAAGTGTAGTGAGCAAACAGGAGCAAAACCCGACAACGAGAACATTCTACAGTACGAAGGGTTAAAACTCTACTCTAATAGTAAGTGCAGGAGGACCGCACTACACGAAAAACAAAAACCTATAAAATAACACATTATATTAAATACCGTATATTTGTCCCTAAATCAAAAGGGTTTCAGTACTCAAACTTTGTATTTCCACAGGTATATATGAAACACCTGGAGGGACAATATTGTTAGCTGCTCATACTGATATAGAAGTCTTTACTATGGATAAGGTAGGTAACTTTATGTTGTATCCAGGACCGTCGTAACAGCACTATAGGCCACTAGGCAAAGCAATGTACTGGGGACCATACCTACACAACCACTCACAGGAATAAAAATGTAAACGTTCTATAAAAGTAAATATATATTTATTTTATTGACCGAATAAAATCAGTGTTTAAACAATAAAAAACAATTTTGACAGCAAGTCAAAACATACATAGGAAGAGATAAGCACTGGGCCGCTATATTCCTGGGGCCCTTGGGTAACTGCCCAGCGAATCCATTGTGTATGGTGGCCCTGACTTTATCCTTAAGATATAGAGCATACAATAAAATAGATGAACTGGAAGTTTCTTAAAGCCTGGGTACACCACAAAGTGAATACTGATTTCCATTTTCTGATTTATGGATACAATGTTTTGTTTACACAAAACTAGATCTGGTGACATCCATCAAAGCCTTAAACAAGCAATCTCTGTGATAAAAATGTTCATTCAGAAATATAACCAATGAAACATCAAAAACAATCTGCATAGATTTGTATATACATCAGTTTGTATAATTTCCTGCAGACAAATTTTTATTCGTTAGCAACCTGATACTGTATATGTGGCAACATGACATAGCAAATGACTGCTTGGTTTACATTTATATCCTAAAAAGAAAATATTAACAGCCTCATTGCGTTTTTCATCAAAAATGTGATATTTCAGGAAGTAAGAAAAATGAAGAGAGAATTGGATATAAAATTTGCTGATCAAGTTTATAGAGGTTAGTGGATAGCAATAGATCACTAAAGATCTAATTTTTTACCAAATTTTCATTGGATAGAATGCTTTCTGCCACAGATGGAGCAACATGTGACAAACTTTTGCCTAAAACTTTTGTAATCCTTCCACTTCAAAATAGTGAATATTCACCAAAATCTGGCAGAAAATGTATTTTATAACCCTTTTCTTCGATTCTACACCAATAAGGCGAGAAAAGGGAAAGTAAGAGATAGACTTAAAACAACTTTAGCCCTACATTCGAGGGTTACGGCGTAGAAACATTTGGTGTGTTGTGTCCTATTCACAGGTGAAACTTCAGGCCCCAAGTTCACAAAGCATTCTCAGACTTAAGTTGAGAATTTACTCAACTTTCAATCACTGTTGATAAGAAATATCTTTGATCCAGAAACACAAAACTTTGCCCATAGTTTCTTATTAGCGTATTTGATTCATTAAAACTACAAACGTTTTATACAAGGCTATATTTTAGTTACAATAAGGCGAACAATTTTGAGTAAATTCTTGACTTAAGTCTGAGAATGCTTTGTGAACTTGGGGCCAGGTATCACCAAAACACCGTTTTTTTTTATACGCCCACATTGAAATGTGGTCGTATATTGTCGTTGCCCTCGCCCGTCGGTCCGTCCGCCCGGCATCCACAATTGCTTGTGGACGCTCTAGAGGCTAAAGTTGATATCCGGTTGACTTTAAATTTATACACCACAGTGTTTAAGGGCCTATTGATTTTCAGCGATTTCCGATAATTATTGCTAGAGTTATGGCCCTTGATCACTTCAAAAACTCTTGTGGATGCTATGGAGGCAAAAGTTAATATCCGATTGACTTTAAATTTATACACAGTGTTTAAGGTCATGAAACAAAGAAGTCTATTGATTTTCATCTTGTGAACGTTCTTAAGGTCACGAGACGAAGAATCCTATTGATCGTCAGCGAATTCTGATAATTACTGTCAGAGTTATTTCCCTTGATCACTTATGTAATGCTCTAGAGGCCAAACTTCTCATCCAATTGACTTCAGATTGATGCAGAGAGTTTAAGTTCTTGCGACAAACAAGTAAATTGATTTTCAATGAATCTTGATAACTGATCAGTGATTTTAAATGTTTCGTGTACTTAGTGTTAGCATGGGGCAGAACTTTATAAAAACCAAACAAATTCTAATGATTTTCTGATATTTATTTTTTGAGTTGTTAATCTTAATCAGATTTCAGAGTATTATAAATGTTTCATAACCGAAAAAAGTAAGAATGTGCGACATTTCTTGTTGACTGCTGCTGTGGGAGTATGTTTCGTTGTCTGGCCACCTATCTTTTTGGTAGCCAGACTGGCAAGGAATATATTTTTAGAAAACCTGCACAATATGCAAACAGAAAAATCACAAATCAGTTGCATTGATTGTAATGAGATCTATACTGAAACATGTATCCCAACCCCTATCAGTGACTGAATCAATCTAATCTGAACTAACATTACCAAACGCATCTATCTAACAGCTATGTTCACCGTGTAAAAAATACACGACAAACAGTGGTAACAGGTGTCCGGAAAAGTAAGCTTACCCTGCCTGGCGACACAAGCGCCATAGCTGCATCCAAGCTATTAGACGAAGAAATGTCAGTAAAAATAGAGTGATTGAACTATCAGTATGCAAAATGCACGTGTTGAACAGTGTTAACGATGTTGTGGACAGACATTACCAGGGAGATAGTATACATCTCAATCAAATATATCTAGAATAATAGTCGAGAGAGACATGCTATATTTACCAATCAAGTCAATATGACGGCCATAAAACTTTTTAAAGGTTTTAATAAGTTTAGTTACATCGAATTGGAAAGATCCAACGCTATCTGAATTATGAAAATACAGAAAAGCTCAGACAGGAAATAAGTCATACAATTGCCTATCTATCGATTCAATTACACCCTCTATCAGATTTATAAAAGTAATATTTGCTGGTGAAAAGACCGGTCAAAATTGTAAATTCGGGCAAAATTACGCCACTTTAGGTGCCGAAAGAAATTTTTGTAGGTAAAAAATGAGTCGAAACTTCGCAACATGAAAAATACAAACTTTGTTTTATACATATCGGGCAATACATAATTAACCTATAACCCATAAAATGAAATTAAGAAGGTAAAAAACTTAAAAAGTGACCCTGAGAAAATTGGTTATTTCTCGACAAGGGAATATGCTAGAAGCCTTTTCTTGACATCAATATGATTCAATATGATTGTATTGATTCAATCAAACTGTCTATTAGAATCAAAAATTATAAAGTTAAACGAATAATAAATATAAATCACTTAAAAAATGTTTGTTTTGAAGGCAAAAAATACGTTTTTTGCAAAATGAATTACTTCCGGTGATATTGAAATTGTTAAATTAGTTCATTGAATTCATAAATGGCATAAGGCATCCAACGGTGAAAATTTTATGAAAATCGAATAATAATTGACACCACTTATAGACCAAAAACTTTGCAAAGTTACATATAGAAGGTCGCCTATTTTTCTGTAACCGTACAATTTAGAAACCATTTTGTGGTATCTGTATGGTCGTATGGATTCATGCTATTTGTTGATGGGAATCAAATATCATAATTTTAAAAATTTTATAAAGAAGACTCATTTGTATAAAATATTCTTTTTTTTTAGGATAAAAATACAGTTTTTGCCCAAATGTCGTCATTTCCGGTCACAATAAAAATGTAAAATTGGCTTGACTTTGAAAATGTAAAATTGGCTTGACCTCGTCCAAATGGACATTAGGCAACAAATGGAATTTTTAAAAAAAATCGTATAATAATTTAGTCTTTTATAGGCAAAATAACGTGAAAAGTGATGCAAGCAAAATTGCATATTTTTCGGCAACTGCTCATATTACAAACTATTTTTCGCATACATTTTTTTCGTCTGGATTATTGCTACGAGTTTATGAAAGTTACGAATAAATATTTCAAAATATGAACACGTTGAATGGGTTATAAAAACTGAATTTTACACTTTTTTTTTACATTTTATTCGAAATTGCCCGAAAATGAAACTGAAATTTAAAAATCTGAGCAAGAGATTTTGTGCGCCTTTACAGGCCGCATACTTTTTCTTATATCAGATTTCGAAAAAAAAATATATGCTGTCAAAAAGTGGTACTGAACTGTCAAAATTGTAGTTTTTGTTGATATTACGCCACTTCCGATGCGTGCAGAAAAAAATCACAGTAACAAAAGAAATTACAATTGAGATCACGGAGCATATGTACTTTGTTTTATACAAATCGAACAATAAATAATTAATATTGGTACGAAAAACAAAACTAAATTAGCCAATGGCGGCTAACGCAAGTTACTGGGAAAATAATCTTTCTCACTCCTGCTCAAGTAGGATGATACTTTAACCTTGTGTAAAATACCATCAAAAAATATTCATAAATAAAAAAGTTCCTGTAAAAATTTATAAACTTTTTCAAAATATCAGATATTTTTTCGACTACTTCCGGTTTTTCGATAAATGACTCAAGATGGCCGACAGAAGCTAGACGTGTACCTGGTCATAGCAAGTTATTACAAATCATGATTGATATACTTTAAATAATGGTTCTAAAATCTGCATAGTTTAGTTAAGTATGAATACGAGGTGTTCTGTGAAATTAGATTAACTTTATGTAAAGCCGATTTTGAAATATTTGATGTTTAAAAGTGTAGATATTTTCCTCGGTTGACATATACTCACTTGTATGAGATTGTTGTGAGTAGATTTTGTAACCGCCAGGTTCGTTCAACCTTACACTGAAACACCAAACATGCCTAAAGGGAAAGAACATGATGTATCCAAACATAGAGGTCGGTCTGTATCTATAAAACGTTCTCACAGCATTTCCGAGTTTTTAGATGATGTTCTTATTATTACCCACATAACAACATGACGTTACTTTTACGTAAAATTTACGTAAAAATGGTCAGTCAGTTTACCATCAGTTTGCTCATCTTCTTAACGAAAATGTAACGTCAGGAAATGATGTTAATTTAACGTAAAATTTACGTCATTTTTACGTTATATTTACGACATTTCCTGACGCAAATCTAACGTCAAGTTTACGTCATATTTTGACATAAATCTAACGTAACGTTTACGTAAAGTGTACGTTAGATCTACGTCAAAAAATGACAAAAACTTTACGTTAGATTTGCGTCAGAAAATGATGTAAAAATAAGGTAAAAATGACGTAAATTTTACGTTAGATTAACGTCATTTCATGACATTACATTATCATTAAGAAGATGAGCAAAATGATTGTAGCCTGACCAACCATTTTGACGTAAATCTGACGTAAATATAACTTAAATTTTTGACGTTAAGCTAACATGATTTAAACTAACCGACCATTTTATGGAAATCAGGGTCATGATCCTCAAAGTAAAATGTTGGCTCAACTAACCTGCAGACCCGGGATTGGTACATACATTGACTGAGAATCAGGATTTCAGAACAGTAGGACTTTAAACCCCATTTCATTTCATTATATATCTAACATTGGGGGGTTGGGATGGCCTAGTGGACTAGAGTGCCGCGCTTCGACCTCTAGCTGGCCGGTCACCTCTGGCTTGCGGCTGCGGTTTCGAGCCCTGGTGTGAACGTATGTGGCACTCCGGTTTCCTCCCATTGCTAAAGACCCCTACGCGCAAGCAAATTATTGAAATAAAATGAAAACCATAGGTTAGTCCCGAAATGACCTAGTTTGTGTTGAGTGGACATTAAACCCCATTTTTTTCTCTCTCTCTCTATCTGACATTAAATTTCAAAATTTACATCACTTTCTTTTGTGAATCTTTAATGAGTTTGTAGAAATATAACCCTTGAAATGTTAACAGTCAACCAATAACCTTTTGAAATCGCAAATTCATATAATTACAACAAAAAGTCAACATAATATCTAAATTTTATTTTAAAAAAAATTTAAAAAATACAATTGTTAACAGTAATCATACATCGTGAAATAGTGATAATTGACAAGAATACAAACAGGGTGACCATACACAAACCATAACTATAAACATTTGTCTCGGCAGCAGGGCTACGGCATACTCTTATATCTTTTATAAAATTCCATCAAACTGCCAAGAAATGTTTCACACATACATCAAAGTGTACATAGTACTTTGGTTTTTGTCCCATTCGTATGACTAGTCACCTATCCATGTCAGGTCCTCTTTCCTGCATCACTGATATTTGAAAATGTCCAAGAAAAAGGTCTACATTAGTCTTGTGGAAGTGTTGATATGCATATCAGAAAGGAAAACTGGGATATTGACCAAATTTGGCCAAAACCTTTATGTGTAGCCTCTATCTTGTTTGCTCAAGGCACTGTTGGAATGAAATGGGGTTTAACGTGGCTAATGAAAATCGACATACTCTATACAGTGTGCCATCAGGGAATTTTGTCCAGGCAGTGGCTAAGGCCTACTCCTATATCGCATTCGAACTGCCTGGTGATCTTTTACATGCACACCAATGTGTTCACAGACGCACGGTCATTCATACCATCCAACGACTAGACAGCTAAGGCCTACTCCTATATCGCATTCGAACTGCCTAGTGATCTTTTACATGCACACCAATGTGTACACAGACGCTCGGTCATTCATACCATCCAAACGACTAGACAGCTTTCCTTGTCACGCCCTTTGTTTTGGGGCAGGGCACTAGATCCCTGCATTGGAAGTGAAAGTTCATCCAGATTTTCCAGCGTTATTTCCTCTTGTCAGTGATGCAGGAGGGCCTGACAAGACAGCTGTCTATTCATTCAGATGGTAAAGAAAAACTGAGGCCATGTATACACATTGGCATACCCTTGACAGTTGGAATTTGATATGAGTAGGCCATAGTGCAAAATTTCACTTATAGCATGTATGGCATATGCCTGTCTTCATTAGCCCAGTTCAGAACAAAACAGTAGGTCATTACACTCTATTTTGTTTCATTTCATTTGGCTAGCCACAACACTGTTTTTTCACCCAAGACCACATAAATACTTTATTTCGCACTTGTCATTTGTTATTATATCACAGGAGGTTAATGCCTTGAAATTCCCGCTCAAAGTTTTGTAAACGTTATTAGCACTCGCTGCCAAGCATGGAACTTAAAGCTATAATATTATTCATTCAAACATGTATCAACAAGTCTTCCTGTGGTCCAACAAATATTTTGATCGAATTTTTTTATCAAATGTGAATAAATTGGTTAACCAGTTGCAGTTAGTTTTTTGTTCCAAATAGCACATCTACATTTATTAAATGTATATGATAACAGCCTTAATTCCCTTGTCATCGTGAGAGTAGGGTGGATGAGAGCACTTTTCATCATAACGTCCACCATCATTATTGAGTCCAATGGTATGGCATTGATCCTACATTTGTACACGGAGTAAGCTGGTGTCACCTGGCTACCATTTACGTAAACAAAGCCTTCAAAAAATCTTTTTGTAACTTCTTTCACATTAGTACCATCAATATTGCTCAAATTTAGGATCTGTAAAAAAGATTTTGCTTAGAGATAGAATAAAGAACATATTCAAAGTGAAAAAAAAGTTTGATTCCCGTGATTTTGAAACAGGATGTTTTTCGATTAAAGTAGTTTAGATTGTGTATAAATCGTGCAGCTACAAAGTTTTACATTCAGAAAATAACAGGCCATCTTATCTTGTGACTTTGTTTTACCGTTAGGTTTTTTTTAGCATTTTTACGGTGATTGTGTAAAATTGTCAACGGCCATTATTTGCTGAATTTGTAGTTCTACAAATTATATTTAGACGGATGTTTGTATGTAAAAAAGACACTTACTTTCCTATATGCTTCTTCTAACTTTGAATCAGGGCACCATTTCTTTTTTGTGTGAAATAAATAGTATTTTGTCCAAAATCTCCGATATTCAATCGCTTTTGGGCGCCATCTTGCTATACCCACAATTCCGTTCGCTTTTATTATTCCCCACACGGAAGTCGTCGATACGTATTTTTGTTTGATAATGGAATCTATGGAATGTAATCTGTTTCTGTGCGCTCTGCTAGATTTTATATTAGCTATACTTAATATTATACGAATAATCCAATAGAGAAGTTTTAATTTTCAGATGTCTTTTATCGGGGACGATATGTCGACAAGATCTATAAATTCCGGAAATAACTGGTTCGAACTGGTTCTTGACTCAAAGTGAAAGTCTTGTAAAATGTGTTTTCGGTTGAATTTGATTGTACATTCCAATTCACCCCTATTATTATACGTGGCCCTATATACAATAAATTTGATAAGCTTTATATTTGTCGGGTTTTACACCTTATATATAATAATAAATACAAGCGTAAAATTTAAAGCTCCAATAGCATTTTTTTAAGTTATATTTTTAAAATGTATTAAAATAAAGCCCAAAAATAGATTGTACCTATAAACAGTCCTACCTTGTTAAAGAATAATCCTATTAATCCTGTAATTCACTATTGCCAGTTGAGAAATTGGCAAAAATATCATTTTCATCTTCAAATTCAAACGTTTGAAGATGGCCGTCCATGGAGAGGAATGGGAAAACAAGGGAGGTAATTGGTTAACTATTTCCTCAATCAATCGGTGTCTGCCCAAAAAATTTTGCCCATGATCGTATAATAGTGAGTTGACAACCTTTTGAGCAAAAAACTTAGAAATAATTATGTTTTGACTTTCTTAGAAAATATGAAATTGGAACTTTAAAAAATCTGATATAAACAAACCAACGAACGAGTCTGGGCGTCATGGCCTTTTTCATAAACCGCCACAAGAATTTAAATCATTAAATTTAATGTTTTAATCAGATAAGATTCATTCTAAGAACATATTATTATATTATATGGGAAGATGTAAAGACAAGCTAAAATCTTTTAATCAACCCATCTCCTTATAATATTGGGTCATACAAAATGAAAATACAAAATGTATACATATATTTTGACTTTAACATTGACTTTCTAGTTTTTTAAGGATGATTATTATAAAATATAAAAAAAGGGTTGGCATACGTGTATGTTGCTCCACAACATTTGGGCTGGAAGATCTTTCAGGCAGTGCAAAAATTACGTACTGGTATATAATATTTGTGGAGATTTTTGTTTTACCTTACATCTAAATGACCTAGTTTATGTTGAGTGGATATTAAACCCCATTTTTTTTCTCGCTCCCTTTTTGATGGTGCCGTTTGATCCCTGCATTTGGCTGGGAAAGTTCATCCAGATTTTCCGGGGTGGTTTCCCCTTCAATGATGCAAAATGGAGGGCATGACAAGGACAATAACTGTCTAGTCGTTCGGGTGAACGAAAAAAAAACCTGAGGTTCCGTGTACACATTGGCGGTTGGAGTTTGATATATAAGAGTAGGCCGTAGTGCCGCTGTCTGGGCAAAATTTCCCTATAGGCCCATCTTTATTAGCCCAGTCTATGAGCAGAACAGTAGGACGTTAACCTCATTTCATTTCATTCCATCCAGATTTCCTGACAAGGTTTCCCCTTGTCATTTGAATGGGACAAAAAACCTGAGGTCCTGTGTACACATTGGCGTGCACGTAAAAGATCCCTTGGCAGTTGGAATTAGATTAAAGGGTAGGCCATAGTGCCGCTGCCCGGGCAAAATAACCCTCATAGCACACACACTATATGATGTAGACTCGTCTTCATTAGCCCAGTTTACGAGTAGGACGTTAAACCTTGTTTCATTCAATTTAACTTTTTTGTTAATATTTTGTCTATAAATAGTCTACAGGTTCCAGTTAGTAACAGTTTTATGATTCCCCCATTGTACCTCTTAATTAAATAACCATACCAGTGTGTGCACATTTTACCAATTGATAAATAATCAGAATTGTTTCATGTCTGAGTCCCAGAGGCAGAGCCACATCAACTTTTCGTGTTTTTTTGTTTTTTTTTTAACTTGGTATATTTATTCCTTATGCCGTAAGGATATTAACAACTATCAATTTCGGTGCATGGCTCAACACAGGGGTGGTGCCACACCCACTTTTTAATGTTTTATCCATAAATATTATACAGGTTACAATTATTAACAGATTTTGTTCAAGTTGCCCAAAAGAACGCTTAAAATTTAGTAAATTTGGTTAACTTAAATGTTTTTTTTTTGATTATGGTTGGATAGCCAACAATCAAAAACTAACATTTATTTAATCGTTGTTATCCTGATATTAAACTGACATTTGTTTACGTAATTGTTAGTATCCTAACATTATAAAACTGACATTCTTTTCTGTTAGACAATGTGGGTAAGGCGCTGGCTCGCTAACCTGGTAGTCAGGTGTTCGATCCCTGCATCTCGATTTTCCAGCGTTGTTTCCCCTTGTCAGTGAAGCGGCCTAGTCATTCGGATGGTCCGAAAAACTCAGGTCCCATGTACACATTGGTGTGTATGTTAAAGATCCCTTGGCAGTTAGAATTCGATATTAGAGTACGCTGTAGTGCTACTGTCTGAGAAAAAGTTCCCTCATAGCACACTGTATGGCGTATGCCCATCTTCAATTAACCCAGGTTAGGTGCAGAAAAGTAGGACGTTAAACCCCATTTCATTGCATTTCATTTCTGATAGAGAACAAGTATTAGGTTTATGTTAGATTCACATTAGAAACTTATGTTAGAATTATGACATAAAACTAACGTTACATTAACGTTAGATAACTAACGTTATGTTAACGTTAGAAAATTAACGTTAGATTTACGTCAGAAAACTAACCATAATCTAACGGTTAGAAACATGATGTAAAATTTATGTTAGATTAACGTTAGAATTATCACCAATAACACATATATAATTATTTTGTCTGAATTCCGACTATTTATCAATTGTTAGACTGTGCACACACTGATATGGGTACTTAATCAAGAAGTATTTAAAGCGACAAAAATTGGTAAGAAAACCGTCATAAAATTGACGTTAGATTTACACCTAGTCATTCGGATGGTCCGAAAAACCCAAGTCCCATGTACACATTGGTGTGCATGTTAAAGATCCCTTGGCAGTTGGAATTCGATATTAGAGTAGGCTGTCGCGCCGCTGTCTGAGAAAAAGTTCCCTCATATGTTAGAATTATGACATAAAACTAACGTTACATTAACGTTAGATAACAAATGTTATATTAACGTTAGAAAATTAACGTTACATTTACGTTAGAAAACTAACCATAATCTAACGGTTAGATACATGACGTAAAATTTATGTTAGATTAACGTTAGAATTATCACCAATAACACATATATAATTATTTTGTCTGAATTCCGACTATTTATCAATTGTTAGACTGTGCACATACTGATATGGGTACTTAATCAAGAAGTATTTAAAGCGACAAAAATTGGTAAGAAAACGGTCATAAAGTTTACGTTAGATTTACGTCATTTTCTGATGTAAAAGTAACCATAACCATTATGACGTAAAAGTAACGTAAATTTAAACGTAAAATTTTACCATTATTGGACGCTAACCATAATCTAACCATAATGACGTAAAAGTAACGTAAATCTAACCATCCATGTTTACTGGGTAAGCTTTCATATTTCATATGAAAGCTGAAAGCTTATTGTTTCTGTTAAAGTTATTAAGCTTTCATATTACATATGAAAGCTTACTGTTTCTGTTAAGATTATTATTTCTATTATTAAGCTTTCTTCTGTTAAGATTATTAAGCTTTCATATGTATTACATATGAAAGCTTATTGTTTCTGCTAAAGTTATTATTAAGCTTTCATATTACATATGAAAGCTCATTGTTTCTGTTAAGATTATTATTTCAATTATTTTTTTTTTTGTGTTTTATATGAAAGCTTATATTACATATGAAAGCTTATTGTTTCTGTTAAGATTATTAAGCTTTCATATGTATTACATATGAAAGCTTATTGTTTTTGCTAAAGTTATTATTAAGCTTTCATATTACATATGAAAGTTCATTGTTTCTGTTAAGATTATTATTTCAATTATTTTTTTTTTTTTTTTTGTGTGTTTTATCCACAAATCGGATTTCTCAGAATCTAACCATAGGATCTTTCTGAAACTTTTACCTATCGCCCCCCCCCCCCACATGGGTGGTGGCTGTTGATTAAATATATTTTCAAAACGTTTTACGAATCCGAAATCACCGAATTTTACGAACGAAAAAACTGACAATGCGTAGCCGTAACTTTGTTATTTTTTGACCGATTTTACTAATTCTTTTTTCTTTGAATACCTTGAAAAAAATCATTTTCATATGCAGTTTCACAGATTATTATTTCAATTATTTTTTTTTTTTTTTTTTTTTTTGTGTTTTATCCACAAATCGGATTTCTCAGAATCTAACCATAGGATCTTTCTGAAACTTTTACCTATCGCCCCCCCCCAAATGGGTGGTGGCTGTTGATTAAATATATTTTCAAAACGTTTTACGAATCCGAAATCACCGAATTTTACGAACGAAAAAACTGACAATGCGTAGCCGTAACTTTGTTATTTTTTGACCGATTTTACTAATTCTTTTTTCTTTGAATACCTTGAAAAAAATCATTTTCATATGCAGTTTCACATTTTCGAATTTCGAAAATTCGTCGCTGTGATTTCGAAGCGAAACTTTAGACCAATTTGACAACTTCTTTAATAGTTGTACGATTTTCATGAAATTTAGCATGTAAGTATATCTTACCAATGTGACTTCAAAAATATAATTAGAAATTTTCTAAATCATCTCCCCATGACGAATTTAAGGATCAAATTTTTCAAAAGAATCAAAGAAATATAGGTCAGAATAACCTATTTTTTTTTTTTCGATACTAGACAAGTAATTACTGATTCGTACACAAAATACGGAGTTTGTGGATCGAACTGGAAGTGCCACCATCTTTAAAAGTGAAAAATCAATAAGCCTTTTTTGCTATTTTACTTACAGACTCGGGAGTTATATTTTCGGAATCCTTGAAGGAATGCCTAAAGATCTGTCCGATCAGAATTATGATTTAGGTCACATGATGGTCACCATTTTCAATTGAAAATGAAAAATAGAAGCAGTTTGAAGGGCCGGGACTTTGGAACACAATATTTCTTCTTCTGATTAAGCTAGAATGTTCAAACTTTGTGTAGACGTTCACTAGTTCAATGTCATGATTGAGGTCAAAGATGAGCATTTTCTGCCTAGGGTAAGCAGGGATAAGCACGCTGATTTGTTGATTCTTTAGGCCACGATAACTTTGGTTATAATGAAGGGAGGGCAATGAAACTCTTGTCAAACGAGAGTCTAATAGCTAGCCTATTGTGTGAAATCATTGTATCATTTTTTTTAAATGTCCGGGGTAGCCGAAAAAAAGAGATTGAAAATCCAAAAAGTCGTATTTTTACAAATTGGAGCATGTTTAGAGGTCTTTCTCGTAAAGTCAACATGCGTTTCCTGCAAATCGGATTTCTCAGAATATAACCATAGGATGTTTCTGAAACTTTGACCTACCCCAACAAAAATGGGTGGTGAGTAGTGATTAAATATATTTTCAAAACGTTTTAAGCCTTCCAAATCACCGCATTTTACGAACGAATGAATTTGACCTGCATTACTGTAACTCTGTGACTATTTAACCTATTTACCTTGACAAAAATTATTTTCAACTGCAGTTTCAGATTTTCGAATTTCGAAAATTCGTCACTGTTATTTCGAACCGGAAGTTGAGACCAACTTGACAACTTCTTTAATAGTTGTACGATTTTCATGAAAATCTTACCAATGTAACTTTAAAGGGGAAGACCAACGATTTTCAACAAAGTTTCCATAAAACTTAAATGTATATTGTTAAATAATCCCCTCTGTAACAAAAGCAAAAAAGTGTTTGTAAGCGAGAAATTGATTTTTATTAAAACCGGAGTTGACATAGTTGGTTCAACACGCTTACCGGGTTCTATAGTAAGCAGTCAAATTTGGGCTATGTTTACTGCTGTATTGTGTACTGTATTGGCTGTCTATTAGGATATTATAAACACGAATTTATGTTTTGTTAACGTTTAGTACACAAAGCCGCTACGTAAATTCACTCATACTGAAAAGTACACAGTAGAGACTTTTGGCAAGCGTAAATTCCTAGTACGTATCGCGTATCCGTATGCATTTTGTGTGTGACGTCATCAATGTGTGTGTATTTCTCATACGTCAAACAGCACACGGATACGGCAGCCCGTATCGAACAGCTTTTATACGGAGAAGGTCCGTATAACATTGTTGTCTTTTTAGACGCTGAGATGTTGTATAAGAAATATAGGTCAGAATGACCTGATTTTTTATTTGGATACTAGATAAGTAAATACTGATTCGTACACCAAATATTGAGTTTGTGACTTGAACCAGAAGTGCCACCATCTTGAAACGTGAAAAATCATTAAGGCTTTTTGCGATATTTTACTTATAGACATGGGATTTACATTTTCGGAATCCTTGAAGGAATGCCTAACAATCTATCGGATCAGAATTTTGATTTCGGTCACGTGATGGTCACCATTTCGAACTGAATGTGAGAAAAGGTGAAAAATCGACATTAACGAGCACGTAAATGAAAGCAATAGGCCGTAGTTCGGAGACTATGTCTCCTATTTCCAAAATCAATCAGGGTCGAAATATTGTTATTTGAAAATGTCACATTTTCGAATTTTGTCTTTGATGTTTTTCGTACCGATAAAGTTGTTTACGAGTGAAAAATCATAAAAACTTCGCTATATTTTGACCGATTTGAATGATTTTTTTTTCTTGATAAGATTATTTACATGACCTATGACATGTGACAGGAAGTGACTGTGAATATGAAAGCTTTAATATCTGCTTTGCAGGTCTAGTTATTATTTTTTTGTGTCTGTTTTCTGCAAATCGGATTTCTCAGAATCTATCAATAGGATCTTTCTGAAATTTTGACCTACCCCCCCCCTCCCAAAAAAAAAATGGGGTGCGAACCTTGATTAAATATATTTTCAAAACGTTTTACGAATCCTAAATCACCGAATTTTACGAACGAATGCATTTGACCTACAGTGCTGTAACTTTGTGACTATTTCATCTATTTTACTAATTCTTTTTTCTTTGAGTATCCTAAGACATTTACTTCAAATCTGAAATTTCGGATTTTCGAATTTCGATAATTCGTCGCTGTGATTTCTTTTTTTTTTATAAACAATATTTTATTCAGGATGTCTGAATGGGATTGGGGAACAGGCTTAGCCTATGTAAAACGTTTTAAGCCTTCCAAATCACCGCATTTTACGAACGAATGAATTTGACCTGCATTACTGTAACTCTGTGACTATTTAACCTATTTACCTTGACAAAAATTATTTTCAACTGCAGTTTCAGATTTTCGAATTTCGAAAATTCGTCACTGTTATTTCGAACCGGAAGTTGAGACCAACTTGACAACTTCTTTAATAGTTGTACGATTTTCATGAAAATCTTACCAATGTAACTTTAAAGGGGAAGACCAACGATTTTCAACAAAGTTTCCATAAAACTTAAATGTATATTGTTAAATAATCCCCTCTGTAACAAAAGCAAAAAAGTGTTTGTAAGCGAGAAATTGATTTTTATTAAAACCGGAAGTGACATAGTTGGTTCAACACGCTTACCGGGTTCTATAGTAAGCAGTCAAATTTGGGCTATGTTTACAGCTGTATTGTGTACTGTATTGGCTGTCTATTAGGATATTATAAACACGAATTTATGTTTTGTTAACGTTTAGTACACAAAGCCGCTACGTAAATTCACTCATACTGAAAAGTACACAGTAGAGACTTTTGGCAAGCGTAAATTCCTAGTACGTATCGCGTATCCGTATGCATTTTGTGTGTGACGTCATCAATGTGTGTGTATTTCTCATACGTCAAACAGCACACGGATACGGCAGCCCGTATCGAACAGCTTTTATACGGAGAAGGTCCGTATAACATTGTTGTCTTTTTAGACGCTGAGATGTTGTATAAGAAATATAGGTCAGAATGACCTGATTTTTTATTTGGATACCAGATAAGTAAATACTGATTCGTACACCAAATATTGAGTTTGTGACTTGAACCAGAAGTGCCGCCATCTTGAAACGTGAAAAATCATTAAGGCTTTTTGCGATATTTTACTTATAGACATGGGATTTACATTTTCGGAATCCTTGAAGGAATGCCTAACAATCTATCGGATCAGAATTTTGATTTCGGTCACGTGATGGTCACCATTTCGAACTGAATGTGAGAAAAGGTGAAAAATCGACATTAACGAGCACGTAAATGAAAGCAATAGGCCGTAGTTCGGAGACTATGTCTCCTATTTCCAAAATCAATCAGGGTCGAAATATTGTTATTTGAAAATGTCACATTTTCGAATTTTGTCTTTGATGTTTTTCGTACCGATAAAGTTGTTTACGAGTGAAAAATCATAAAAACTTCGCTATATTTTGACCGATTTGAATGATTTTTTTTTCTTGATAAGATTATTTACATGACCTATGACATGTGACAGGAAGTGACTGTGAATATGAAAGCTTTAATATCTGCTTTGCAGGTCTAGTTATTATTTTTTTGTGTCTGTTTTCTGCAAATCGGATTTCTCAGAATCTATCAATAGGATCTTTCTGAAATTTTGACCTACCCCCCCCCTCCCAAAAAAAAAATGGGGTGCGAACCTTGATTAAATATATTTTCAAAACGTTTTACGAATCCTAAATCACCGAATTTTACGAACGAATGCATTTGACCTACAGTGCTGTAACTTTGTGACTATTTCATCTATTTTACTAATTCTTTTTTCTTTGAGTATCCTAAGACATTTACTTCAAATCTGAAATTTCGGATTTTCGAATTTCGATAATTCGTCGCTGTGATTTCTTTTTTTTTTATAAACAATATTTTATTCAGGATGTCTGAATGGGATTGGGGAACAGGCTTAGCCTATGTAAAACCCCTCTCCCTAAATAGTATACATACATAATATTAAAACAAAGGAACAAGATGGGTGTATATACACAGTTAAAATGGCAATAACATACATAACTATATTTAAATACATATATGATTGTATATATTAATGGTCACATCATTAAAACTAATATTGTGAATTAAAACTGCTAATGATTGAAATCTGTTTGACATATCAATAAACTTGTGGACTTGATTAAAAATGTTGTTGTTTACATCGGTACAGTGGTTTGGGGAACCGAACAAGAGACAGTTTATGTTTTTATGATCGTATTGTAATGTGTCTATGGTTGCCGTTCGTGCATTTGAATGTAAAGAGCATTGCAAGAGATAGTAATATGGATCTTCAAAAATGTGACCGCAGAGGCATGCAGGGCTGTCAGCAACATGTCTGAGGTATTTGTGACCCTGTAGGTCAGAACATCGTAGTCTAAGGTTACTATGGATTATCTGGAGTTTCCGCAGACCATTGTAGTAAAAAGATGGTATTATTTTATCTGATTTAGAGAGATGGTCGGAGAATATTTTGAGAGTTTTTGAGTTTCTTGCAGGGAGACTGAGTTTATTCCACTCTCTTATACTGGATGGTATAAATGATTTAGACAATATTTCAGTACGACATCGAAATTCTCTAATTGTATCTTCGTTTCGAAATGAATATGTATTTGTTGGTTCTAGATTTATGAGATTCTTAAGATAGGGAGGATTCAAGTTATTTATAATTTTGTATAATAATCTTAGTTTGTGTCGATTTCGTCGTTCTTTGAGTGGAATAAACCCAGTTTCAGCATAGAGGGAAGCGTGGCTAGTACCTTTAACTGCCCCACAAATGGTGCGTAGTGCATCAAGCTGAAGGGATTCGATATTATTAGATAAGTAGTCGGTGCACCCGTCCCAGATAACATCGGCATAATCAAAGTGTGGCAGAATGAAGGAAGAATATAAGGTATTTAGCGATTTTCTGTTTAAGCGATATTTCAAGGAGCGTAAGCAGTTTACTAATTTCGATACTTTACTGTGATTTCGAACCGGAAGTTTACAACAACTCGACAACTTCTTTAGTAGTTGTACGATTTTCATGAAATTTGATATGTAAGTAGATCTTAATAATGGGACTTGAAAAATGACTTTAGAAATTTTCTAAATTATCTCCCTTTGGAGAAATTAAGGATCAAATTTTTCAAAAAAATTGACGAAATATAGGTCAGAATGACCTCATTTTATTTTTCGATACTAGACAAGTAATTACTGATTCGTACACAAAATATGGAGTTTGTCAACCGAACCGGAAGTGCCACCATCTTGAAACGTGAAAAATCCCTAAGACTTTTTTGCTATTTTACTTACAGACACGGGAGTTATATTTTCTTAATCCTTGAAGGATGGCCTAAAAATTGTTCAGAGCAGAATTTTTATTTAGGTCAATTGATGGTTGCCATTTTGAAGTGAATATGAAAAGTAGTAGCAATTTGAAGGGCCGAGAATTTGAAACACAATAACTCTCCTTCTAATTGAGCTAGAATGTAGACATTCACTAGGTCAATGTCATGATTGAGTTTAAAGATGAGTATTTTCTGCCTAGGGTAAGCAGAGATAAGCATGCTGATTTGTTGATTCTTTGGGGCAAGATAACTTCTGTTATAATGAAGGGAGGGCGGTGAAACTCTTGTTAATCGAGAGTCTAATAGCTAGCCTGTTGTGTGAAATCGTATCATTTTTTTTAAATATCAGGGATAGAAGAAAAAAAGATCGAAAATCCAAAAAGTCGTATTTTTACGATTTAGAGCATTTTTAAAGGTTCTTTTCTCTTAAAGTCAACATAATGTTTTTGGGGAACTTCTTCTACAAAGATTCTTATCGATAGTCTTTTATATGAAACCATCGATCCCCAGTCCAAAATATCAGGAGTAGAAGAATAAAAGGATCGAACATTGAAAACGGCACCCTTTCAGCGTGGGCAACTACAATCTGCACATTTAGTCATCGTATAGAGCTTATTCAACAGTATCGAATTCCAACTGCTTAGGGATATTTTACGTGCACTCCAATGTGTACACGGGACCTTGGTTTTTCGTCCCATCCGAACGACTAGACAGCTGTCCTTGTCAGGCCCTCCATTCTGCCTCACTGACAAGGGGGAACCACGCAGGAAAATCGAGATGAACTTTCTCGGTGCAGAACTTTCAATTCAGGCCAAACGTTTATTGCATACGATTAAGCTGGTCTGTTGGATCTTATTTTCAAAAGTTTTGTAATAATCGGTTGGTAATTAAAGTACCGTGCAAATTAAACTGTTAAAACAGAAAATTTCGCCCGGTTGAAATGTTTCTTGCTATAAGTCAGCAATTTCACGGTTTTAGGGAGTCTGAATGGATAGCATACGTCTGTCATTGAGTCAACCGGCGTCGTTTCGATTTCCAGGTTGCACGTGACATGGAGTATGGTGTCCAATCTCGTGGGTTTTCTCCGTGTCCTTCGGTTTCCTCCCACGGCTAAAGACCCGTACGCGCAAGGAAAGTTTTTAAGTAAAATTAATAAACATATGTTAGTCCCGAAATGACCGAGTGTGTATCGAATGGACGTTAAGCCGCATTTCTCTCTTTCTCTTTTAGTTTTGTAATAATTGGTTGGTAATCAAAGGTACTGTAAAAGTGATAAAACAGAAAATTTCGCCCGGTTGTAATGTTTTTCACTTAATAGTCAGCAATTTGCCGATTTTAAGCGGCAAACGTTTATTGCGAACGATTAAGCTTGTCAGGGGGAGCTTATTTTTAAAAGTTTTGTAATATTCGAAAATTCGTCGCTGTGATTTCGAACCGGAAGTTGAGACCAACTTGACAACTTCTTTAATAGTTGTACGATTTTCATGAAATTTAGTATGTAAGTAGACATAACTGATGCGACTTGAAAAATGACCTTTAAAATTTTCTAAATTATCTCCCCCTAGTGAAATTAAGAATAAGATTTTTTTTTAAAAAACCCGTCGAAATAAAGGTCAGAGTGATCTAATTTTTATATTCGATACTAGACAAGTAATTACCGATTCGTACACAAAACATGGAGTTTGTTGATCGAACCGGAAGTGCCACCATCTTGAAACGTGAAAAAGCAATAGAACATTTGCGATATTGCACTTAAAGACATGGGAGTTACATTTTCTGAATCCTTGAAGGAAAACCTAGAAAACGTTCAGAGCAGAATATTGATTTAGATCAGCGGATGGTCGCCATTTTGAAGTGAATATGAAACATAGTGAAAAATCGACATTTACGGACTTGTAAACCAACACAGTAGGGCATAGTATGTTCAATGCGTCTCCTATGTCTAAAATTTAATACATTTAAGGATAGCCGGGATACGGGTCGAATTTTTGGTATTTGAATATTTCAAAAATTCGAATTTCGCCTTTGATGTTTTTCGTGCCGACAAAGTTGTTTACGAGTGAAAAATCGTTTAATTTCGCTAGATTGTGACCGATTTTAATGATTTATTTTTTCTTGTTCGGATTATTTATATGACCCACGACATGTGACAGGAATTGACTGTGAATATAAAAGCTTTCATATCTGCATGGGACAGTAGCAGATCTAGTTAATCTTTCATATTTCATATGAAAGCTTATTGTTTCTGTTAAGATTATTATTATTATTTTTTTTGTGTGTGTGTGTTTCCTGAAAGTCGGATTTCTCAGAATCTAACCATAGTATCTTTCTGAAACTTTGACCTCCCCCCCCCCACCCCCAAAAAAATAGTGGTGAGTATTGTTTAAATATATTTTCAAAACGTTTTAAGCATCCGAATTTTACGAACGAAAAAACTGACAATGCATAGTCGTAACTTTGTTATTTTTTTACCGATTTTACTAATTCTTTTTTCTTTGAATACCTTGAAAAAAATCATTTTCATCTGCAGTTTCACATTTTCGAATTTTGAAAATTCGTCGCTGTGATTTCGAACCGGAAGTTTAGACCAATTTGACAACTTCTTTAATAGTTGTACGATTTTCATGAAATTTAGTATATAAGTAGATCTTACTGATGTGACTTTAAAAATATAATTAGAAATTTTCTAAATTATCTCCCCTTGACGAAATTAAGGGTCAAAATTTTCAAATAAATCATCGAAAAATAGCTCAGAATGACCTGATTTTTTTTTTGGATACTAGACAAGGAATTACTGATTCGTACACAAAATATGGAGTTTGTCGATCGAACCGGAAGTGCCATCATCATTAAACGTGAAAAATCAATAAGGCTTTTTTGCTATTTTACTTACAGACTCGGGAGTTATATTTCCTGAATCCTTGAAGGAATGCCCAAAGATCTATCGGATCAGAATTTTGATTTATGTCACATGATGGTCAACATTTTGAATTGAAAATGAAAAATAGAAGCAATTTGAAGGGCCGGAACTTTGGAACACAATATTTTTTTTGGGATACTAGTAATTACTGGATAGACCCCAATGGAGTTTAGTAGATTGTACTGCAGGGGATAGTAATGAATACTGGAAGGACGATGATACAGTTGATCAAAGGGAATCACAGCTATCAATGGTGAGGTCATGTCACCCACAATCTGGTTTTCGATAATGTCCGTGTACAGGTAAAACAGATCGTACTTTACTTGTAAGTGTGGGGGGTATAGTCGGCGTAGAAATGTCGTAGACTTTGACCATCCATGCCGGTCAAAGCTATTGACTGCAGGGAAATCAACAAATCGCTTCCAGGCCACCCCAACATGGACACGACGGGGCCATGCAGGCGGAGTTAGATTTTCGGCAACACGTCAAAGTAGTAAAGCGCTTCTATGTGGTTGATCTGCAGGTACACCCTGTCTCTGGTGTGGTCTTTCTTGAAAGAAACGAAGGGACCTGTTTGCTCGGCCCCTTGCCGCATCATCTCTCGAGTATCGTAATTCATTTGCTGTTGCTTTTCGTGGTCGGTCATTTCCTTGTTGTTGGGATCTAAGCGGACGGGTTGATTGCCGAGGTGCTTGCGAATGGGAAACAGTTTCCACAAACCGTCTAGTTGAGTGTTCAGGACATCCATGATGTGCTCAATCGTCTCGTAGTCGTCGCTCTTGATGTGCGTTTCCATTTCGATCGATCCCTTGATCTCTTAATCCTTTACACTTTTGAAACAGTACGAGGGATCCACGTCTAGGCGATCCAGGCATATCTTTTGTTCGGGTTCTTCAATCGAATTTTCCCAGGGATGAAGGCGTCGGGTTTCAAGACCAATTGGGACATGGAAACACCAGCCACGACGTACAGAAAAAGACGATTTCCGCTTGAAGTACGCGTTTTCCCAACAGCGACCAATGGTGGGATGTCGTCTGCGATGTGGTGGACGTGGTTTCGTCTTGCATGTTGACTGACACCGGCGTTTCTCGCTCCTATTTATACGTTTTGTGTACTGCTCCTATTGATACGTTTTGGAGACTGGTCCTATCGATCCACGAATTAAAACTCGCCGGATAGCCCAACCATTTCACCAATACTTTGTCTTTTTTTCTTTCGAGTACTCTTTCGATGGGAAAGATCTCATCGTCGTTGACTTGGACCGCTTGCAATTCTTCGGGATAGAAGGTGCCTTGTATGGGTTCACCTCTTTCGTCCAAAAGTTTGTAACCGGGACCAACGTTGGGTGCCACGTTGAACGTTTCTAGAGTCCAGTTCGGCCAGTAACCTTTGTCGAAGGCACCATGTTTCGGTAAAGCCAAACGTACGGTCGTACCGAGATCCATTGTTTTTTTTCGTTTTCGGAGGGCGTGGAGGTGTTGTCAACATCCATTCGTGTTCGGGGCGAACGTCTTTAGGTGCCATACCGATGGTCCGATGTCGTCTAGCATTGTAAGCCCGAACCAGTTCGTCTAGCACGTCGATGTACCGTTGTGTTTGTTGATGAGTAAAGTATCGCCACATGCGCTCTTTCAGTGTCCGTTGAAATCGTTCCACCACACTGGCCTTGATTTCGACGCTGTGTGTCACGAAAAAATGAATTTTCTTCTTCTTCAGGTACGCCTGCATTTTTCGATGGAGGAATTCGGTATCTTTGTCCGTTTGAAGTCGTAAGGGTTGTCGACTTTGAAAGATTCGATGAAAGGCGTCCACCAAACTGTTTCCTGTCTTGTTTTTGAGGGGCAACACCCAAGCGTACTTTGAAAACACGTCGATGACACACAGCAAACATCTGTTTGACCAAGGCAGACATATCACTCAAGTCGGCTTTCCACTGATGATCTATGCCGGCCACCACTGTTGGCGTCCGAGAAAATTTCTTTTTCAGTGGTTTGTGCAAGGTGTACGCCCTTTGTTGTTTCAACCATGTCTTGAAAGCGGCCGGGTGTTTCGGATCGTAATAGACTTTCTTCAGCTTTCGTTCCATGTTTCAGCAGATTGTCATGTGAACAGGCTATTTATAGTTTTTGCAGAGGGATCCATCTGGCTCTCCTGGTAGGTGTACTCACAGATCTGACTTGTCCAGTAGGCGTACTAGGGGTATCCGTACTGGAGATTTTCTTGTTTCGCGGGGGTCGCGGAGGAACAGGGATCCGTGAGGGTGGTGTGGACAACACGTTCCACCGTTCTTGATTCCCGATGGCTTCGCGCGGTACGTTCGTGGCTTTCAAACTTTGCATCACCCCAAACCATCCCAAGGGAGCCTGGGTATTCTTTCGCCGACGAACCAAGTCGTTCACGATGTCAATGGCATTGGTGTTGGGTACGCGCACCCCATTCCGAAGCAATTCAAAGTCCTCGTTCCACGACCAAGGTTTCTTTTCTCTCATGTGTTTCAACAAAAGGCGAGCCCGAGGTTGATAGACACGGGGGACCGACTCCAGGATGGGGGCCTCCGAGACTTCTTCTTCTTTTTGCTCGCGTATGTTCTTGTCCATACCGTTGCATTTTATTTTCGTCGGTAAGAGTTGAATCGTTTAGCACGTGTTGCATGTCGGTGGGTCCGTCGAAGGATACCAGTTTCATTTTCTTGGCGAATTTCATCTTTCGGGAATGACCGGAACAACCGGGTGAAGAATCCCCCTTTTTGTTGCTTCAGAAGTCGTCGACGTGTCTTCCAATGTGTTTTGGACGTGCCCAAACGCCGTAACAAGAGGGCGTCTTTTTTCAAGCATTTGATTTCTTTCTCCGTCACAGAAACGTTAACAGCGAATCAGGTTTCCAATACACTCGCACACACCGTCGACGATGGGTTGGGTCTCGAGCAAAAGAGGGCGGTCTTTGGGTGTAGTGTTCAATAGATACCGCAGTGTCTCCATGACTGAGCTCGAGGCCGTTCTCCGGTTCCCTTTTTATACCTTTCTGTCCAATAGGTTATCCCCCAAATAGTTTAGATAACTCGGCAGCCAGAGAGTCTAAACCAGGGCTTTTATTTACTTTTAAGTGCTTTAGATAATTCATCTAAAGTAATACTTTTATCGCAAAAGTTTCTGTCTATACCTAAAATATTATTATGTATTACTTTAGATAAATCATTTATAGCACTTAAATTATCATCGTCTTTAGCATATAGATTACTATAAAAGGAAGAACACTCATATGAAATAGAACTAGTATCATTTAAAATATCATCATTGTCGTTAATCAATTCTTTAATACATTTATTATTTTGCCTCTGTTTTTCTAAACTTAAAAAATATGATGTATTCTTATCACTTTCCACAGCATGTTGTACTTTAGATCTTAAGATGGCCCCTTTACATAAATCATTTTCTATTTGTTCAAGTAATTCTAATATTGTATCATAATTTGTACTGTTCGTTCTATCAATTCTTGCATATTCCCTTGTTAATTTATTTTGTATCTATCCCAATATAATTCCCTCTCTTTCCTTTTAGTATTTTTTGAATACATGCGTGCTGTAGATTTTATTTTAAACTTCAGATTATCCCACCATACCAGTGGTTCGGAATTAAAAAGATCTAATTTTCTTTCGTTTCTAATAATAGTATATACCTTTTCACAAAAAACCACGTCATTTAATAAAGTGTTGTTAAAAATATAAACACCCGGACCACGTTCACACTCACTGAAATCAACCGTTATATACTCTCCCAAAAAAGAAACGCAACGTTACATTTCGTCGTCAGTAGATCCTTGCTCTACTATCGCCTTGTTGCAACAAGAACGGCGACACGTCGCTGAACCAAACTGCTTTCCAGTGTTGCTGTGACCATACCCTCAGTGCCTGAACCCATTAAAGTTGGATTTCATGGTGTCGGCGTATTTCAAAACAGAAGCTCTAACGGGGACGTCTACCTCGTTATTCGGTTTCACGTAGGCGTTTGCCTACTGTCTGGTACGAGATTCTACGCCGTCCGGGAATTGCTGCTGCAGTAGAGGTCGCTTTTGAAAACCATTTACGCCAATGACGTAACCGGAAGTGACGACCCAGGACAAGTGGGACCACACTTGTTTGGCCTGAGCTCCTGCAAGGAGTCTAAAAAGGCATCTCTTGCTAGAATGTCCTGAGGGTCTTGTTCTGCTTTTGGATAGGCTAGTATAACAAGCCTTTTGATACTTTCTGTCAGTTTCTCACAAGACTTTCTTCTTCTTACTTTAAGTTCACTTCTGTATAACTGTGTTTGATTTCGTGGCTGAAATCGACTCTCTAAAGCATCTAACAATTTATTATAATTATATATGTCTTTACTAGGTAGCGAGCTTAATATTTGCTGAGCATTTCCTTTTAGGGCACCTGCTAAATAATAGCCGCGCTCTTCCATTGTCCAGCTGTTTATTACAATACACGTTTCAAAATGTACCTTGTAGTCCATCAAGGAACCAGATCCATTAAAGGACATTGGTTGTAAAATAGGTAGAGTATATGCTTTCAGCGGGACCTATAGGTTTCTCAAAAATCTGTCGTCTCATACGAGACTTATCACGGCTTTCTTTAGACCTTTCTGTCGGATCACCGCCAACTGATCCTGCAAGTGGTAAGTTCAAACTTACGCTTAGACCATGGAGCTCCTCACCTAACTCATCTATCCGCTTCTGGAAGTGGATCTCACTATCCTTTGAAAGCGGCGGAGTCAATACTGATCCAGCCTCCATGTCTAATATCGCTGATTTACCTGTACTGTAGGATTATGATTTAAAGAGGTATCCAAATTTCTGTAGTGCCGGTTAATAACCAACAACAGGGTTTTGGCGTATAGTAACTCTGCCACCAGTGATTGATATTAGGCCAATCACGAACCTTGTGTAAAGTAAGCAAACCGCAAAGGCTCCCCCTTTAAGAGACAAGGATTGGAATTAGCCGAAAGGTAATTCTCCTCAAGTATCCCCAAGCAAAGAATAAGCGAAAGCCAAATTATAATTAATGTGTATTTATTACCAAACTATTCAAAAAAAGTAGGGGATATTTGATTTTTAAGTGTTATTAAAGTCACCTAATGAAACTGACGAAGAAACAAATGACAAAATGAAATGAAGTTCACATTCATCGATTTATTCCAAATGATCGTTAGACTAAGTAAGGCACAGACTGACCATTATAAGGGTAAAATGATACCCGGGGTCAAACAGCAAATTTACCACAGCATCGCAACAAAGTCAGTAACGGGTAAATCCTCCTCTGTTTGCCAAACAAGCATTCATCCGACGTGGCATACTCCTAATGAGACGTCTAAGGTCATTTTGGTCCAGATTGTCCCATTCCTGTTGCAATGCAGCAGCAAGTTCTTGGACATTGGCAGGACGTTGTTGACGTTGACGTAACCTCTGTCCAAGCATGTCCCAGACATGCTCGATGGGGGAGAGGTCGGGACTAAGTGCTGGCCAAGGTAATGTGGTGATGTTCTGTTGTTGGAGGTAAACTGTAACGATCCTGGCCCTGTGACATCTTGCGTTATCATCCCGGAAGATGAAACGGCGGCCATGACGTCGTGCGAACGGCACAACATGGACTGCCAAGATGTTGTCCCGGTAGTACTGGCCTGTAACACGCCCTGCAACAACATGTAAAGCCTTTCTTCCAGCAACAGTGATGCCTCCCCACACCATAACAGAACCACCCCCAAACCGATCATGTCTGATGACGTTAACGTCTTGGAAGCGCTCGTTTCGACGACGCCACACCCTACGTCTGTCCAAAAAAACCAACAGTGAACCTTGACTCATCTGAAAACATCACATTGCTCCAGCGTCGATTATCCCAGTGTTGACGATCCCTACACCAACGACGTCTTGCCTGAATGTGATGATCTCTCAAACGAGGACGTCGGGCGCGAAGGTGACCCCTATGCAGTCGATTCCGAATCATCTGGCCACTCACTCTCACACCAGTGTCTGTTTGAAGACGAGCACTGATCTGATTTGCTGTGATGACACGATTTCTCAAGGCCAAGGTACGGATAAATCGATCCTGGGCTTGAGTGTCGCCCTTGTTCGACCTGAGCGTGGTCTGTCCTGTACAGATTGTGTATCACGGTATCTGGACCATAGCCTGCTTATGACAGACTGAGAAACATTCATCGTCCGCGCCACAAGCGCCTGTGTTGTGCCGATCTGTAGCATGCCAAGGGCACGTAACCTTTCATTTTGGGTAAGCCGACGCATATCAAAATTTGTTTTCTGGTCACTAAAACAATTAAACTGATGTTTCCACCCTGGAATTCAATGCCACAATGACTGTAACATTCAAAGTCAGAGTCGTGCAAATCTTGGGTTGGACCCCCATGATGATCCCAAGCATCACCTGCATTCCATGCGGTAGCTATTGGTGCGTTTGGGCGTCACATGTAACTGGAAATGTTTCTTCTGTTAGGTTCTATAGTGACTTTTTTCGTAATCATTTGCACATTTTAGTATTATGCCCCCAAAATCAAATATCCCCTACTTTTTTTGAATAGTATATATAATACGATTTCGGTGGTAAGGAAATAAATTATTGTATGCCAAAAATCTAGTATTTTCCTATTTTTTAACATTCTGAGACGCTCTTTTTCGAAAACGACGCCACAGATTTTTCTTTAACTTTTCTTACTCAAAGTCCTATCGGTTGTCTATATAGTGAATCCAAAATGAAAGGCATTGAAATAGTATAGGTGGTCCAAAAATGGCCTCAAACTTTGAAAAAAATTGAAAAATCGTTAAATTTTTGGAAACGCTCTTTATCTTTTTTTCCAAAACTACTCAATGGATGTTTCTGACACTTCTCGTACGTAAAGTTAAGTATCCAAAGAACTTCGTAAAGCTATCACAACAACGATCGTAAAACCGGAAATAGTCGAAAAAATGTCCGATATTTTGAAAAAAATTAATTCTTTTACGAAAACCTTATTTATTTATGAATATTTTTTGATGATATTTTACACAGGAATTATTGATATAAAATTAAACCATGCTAGTCCCGAAATGACATAGTTTGTGTCTAGTCATTTGCATATTTTAGTATTATGCCCCCAAAATCAAATATCCCCTACTTTTTTTGAATAGTATATTACATTGAACATAGTATATTAATCAGACATGTAGGTGCATAAGTTTAATTTAAGAATTATAATAAACATGAAACATACACATGTTATACATATTTCAAATCGGCAGAACATACTACAGATTTTGATAATATAATAAAATATAAAGTAATTACAGATATATACATCATTTATATAAATAATTCAATAAATGGACATAAATAGGGTTATCTACCCTTATAAAAAAACAAACGAGAAACGAGGACCGTTTCAAATCTATAGTTATTTCGTAGGGTGTATAAATTATAGAAACACACATAATATAGTCCAGTGGGAATATACATTAACCTGAGTTCATAATTCATCTTGAAATGTCGGTGTAAATAAATATCCGGTGTATACATACACATAAGATCCTGGGATGAATAAAACATTATAATCAGCTACATTCCACATGTTGACACTTGAGTAACACACTAAAAAGTTTAAATAATGGCAATGTATAACCCACAAAGAAAACATTTTATACACTGATACCGTTATATTCTGTAAAGCAACGCGTACAATACACACTAAGAAAAACACTGTAAAGTGACGTGTTGAAATAATGAACTTTAGTTCTTCGTTCCCGAATCACTGGCGACTTTCCTTGTTGTACATTTAGTTCTTGACTGGTCACAAAGGGTAATCTTTTATTGGGTTGGCGGTGTTAAAGAAAGCGTTATAACGTTCGTTTCGTTTTTTAGTTAGTTGTTCAAGTCTCATTCTAGATGCAGGTTTATCTATTAAGTATGTTCTTTTATATTGGTTTCTCATTCTTTTGTTAAATTATATACGTATTTATTTTGTCGCCATTCATTTTCATTTGTTTCGTAATGTTGATCCATTTCTACTTGTTCGCCTTCATTTGTAAACACCTCAGTTTCTGGCATCTTTTCAATCGATACATTACTCGCACCTTCTTCTGTCTGATTTTCACTCACCTGTCTTTATCACTCCAATGTTTTCAATGCCAACTTGTCCTGGTTCGCGTTTTAGTTCACTTCAGGTTATGATGTTGTTTTAGCGCCCGTCTCATCGGTTGTATCGTTCTCACAGACACAAGTACATTGACCACAATTTTCACACTCTATTGCTAGAGTGGTTCAGGCTAAAAATGTTTTATAACAAACAGACACTATTTCGGGACAGTAAAGACATTATATGATAAGACTTACTATAAAAACTTCATTGATCAACAATGGAAGTCTGGCCACTTCTGATTTTTGAGGATATATAACCATTTGGACATATGTTATATATGGCTCAAAATCTTCCCGGCTTCCATAATCAAAAGAGTTATCTCTTAGTGAGAATAAGAGCTATGTCCCTTGGTTGTACTAAAAAAAATATGCTCCAAGCTACACACGTCCCTGAAAGTGAAACGAAATAACTTTATCGCAGTCGGAAAATATCGTTTATTTCCTTACTGCGAAGTAACAGAATACACTCTATGAGACGATTGGATTTGACATATGTACGCATGCGCGAACGCTTAGTTGTTTTAACAGTAAACCCGCGCCTTCAAATGTCTTTATATTAACTGTGTTTTTAATGCTACAGTAGAAATTAAAATACATGTTAAGCTGGAGATGAAAAGATCGGTATTTGACATGAATTATTTCAAGATTAGCCTAATACATATATTAAAATGAACAGTGCGTTTACTTATTTATACCCAGACACTGGCCCATTTATAACGGCATGTTATACAGAGGGAGCGAGGGAGAGAGAGAGGTCTATAAATCTAATAATGTAACACTTTAATGTTAATCTCAAAGATAACCAAATTTTATATTGTGCAGTATGATGTTTGTTATGAAAAATAAATTGCCGGGTAAAGTACGAGGAAAATATAATGACATGTAATACGGGGAGTGAGAGAGAGGGATAAACACCCTCAGATAAATAAATATATTGTACTGCATGATGTTTGTTATGAAAATAGAACACATTGCTGGATAAGTGGCGTATGTGTCGAGCCAGCGATTATTGCGTATGTACCGAATTTAGAGCCAAATTTTGTAGTTTCGTCTGTATAAAGGGCGGTATTTTTCACCGACTTCAAGGTTTCATAAACATGTTTTAAAGATACACCGACGCGCTCACGTGATATTCTTTGAACTGTAGATTTTGATAGATTTAGTCCCGCGACAGCCAAAGATGCGGTTATAAACACTGCTACGTTAGCATTGGAAACGTTTGGATTTTTAAGTTCCATGACCAAATTCTGCTGTGTATCGTTGATTTTTGACATCATTAAAAATTCCTTCGTTCATCTAAAAAGGTTTGGACTTGCAACCATTCTTTTTACCTGCCAATTGTTTTTTTATTTTCATTATTAGCCTTCATACGAATCATTTCTTTTTTAGTCTTCCGAAGTTGATTTTTTTTTTAACTTGGCGATTGTGCTTTTATGACAATCGCCGCAAATACTTTTTTTTTCTATCTAAATCAGTTAAGGTCGCATCGGCAGATGTCCGAGTCTCTCTATTTATTAAATTAATTTCACTTGTGTCTGCCGATGGAGTAACGTAAACTATCCCGGAAAAAATGGGGTGTCAAGAAAATCGTCGTATGATTTCATACATTTAGTGGACTTTTACTTTTACTCAGCTTCCTAGACTTTGTCGTCAGTCTGACCAGTCTATTTTGAATGTATTTGTCACCAAAAGTCACACAGTCGTCATGTAAAGCAAGTCATGATAGACCGATGCTCCGAAGTTGTCGGGAATTTATTAACATTTGTCTAGCATAAAGCCTATTTGTGATTTTTGTCATAGGTAGTTTGTTACAGTTCCCAAATCATAGGGGTACTTGTCCAATCCAATGCTGGATAGCAAATCATCCGTGAACGATATCTTGCAGGGCTCAGTCTCAAATCTAGAAAAAAATAAGTCCGTCGATCAAAGCCTATGGCTACAGGATGGTTAGATAATATACTATGATTATAAAAATAATTTACACCATGTTACCGAAAAGAGTCTGGAAAATAAAGACTACAAATAAAAAGTTTGTTTCGGTTATTTTCCGGTCTCAAATAGTTTTGCGTATTTAGAGCTAGCAAATATTTATTTCCTAACCAGGATAGATCGCTGCATAAACCAAGATTGTAACCACTTAATAAAAGTAAATCTCGAAAGGTTGTAGTGAATTTATCTCGGCGATTTCACCTACTTGAAAGTTAGAAATGAAACGAAGCTATTACAGCTAGCGCTGTATTTAAATCACCAAAATCGCCAAAATCAAAAATCAAATCAATGAGTGAAATCGAAATTTTTGCTCACGTTCGCTATTAAATAAACACGTAAGTCGAAGCCCGTAATGAGTGTATTTTTTACTCGGCGTTATATACCAATACATGTTTGTAAAAATACCTCATGTGACGTATATTTGCTGCGACTTCCTAAACCACGTGCGCGGCGCTAACTTCTGCTCACTTCAGAAGATTTCTCGACGGAGCAATCACACAGATAAGCGGGTCAGTTTTTATAAGGACAAATATTGTGTCTGAACCACTCTACTATTGCTTCACATGCACGTCTTGTATGGCCAGAAATATTACATCTATAACAAACATAGTCAGGGCAATTTTTGACTTCATGTCCAGATTTTAAGCAATTAAAGCAAACTCGAGATTGATGATCATGATTTACGTAGAAGGATCTGCCACCAAACCTCGTAGCGTAGGGAAGACTAGACACCTCAGGGGGAATTTAACTCTCGCGTAACGTGTACCATCGGCAATATTTCTGTCCCCATGTTTATAAAAACGTTCCCGTATCTCGCTTACTGGTGTTACTTTACATGCAAGTCAGCTTCTCGTAAATCTCGGCGTCCGAAATGTAGTGGGGTATATTCATGAATGACACAACAATAATCCTATAACCAACATAGCTCACCTCCAATTGCTTATCCTCTATGCATAATCCTTCCTCAATCAAATTAGTAAGTTGTTCCACTGTATTTAATGTAACTTTCATAATAACCATTCATTGGCACACAAGCCAAAACTGTATCGAATCCGCAAACTTTTTCAATCTCGTCGATAAGTACTCCAACATTATGGCGAATATCCGACACTACTTTGACTGTTCATTCTTTCAAACGTCGATAACTAGATCGCTTAGTATCCATATCTCTAGACATAATTCCCGGTTCACATATCTATTACTCCATAAATTACTAAAGACTTGATAAATCGCTAAATACGCAAGAGCTCTCTCTACACACGTCCTCACTGTGCGACAGTCAGTGAGCTCTTCCATATACCAAAGTCATACCTTTCAACATTAAGTTTTCAACATTAATACAGCGGAGTGCCTTTCATTATAAATAGCTTCAACAGAGAGCTTTATTTTCACCGGTATCAAATGATGACGTCATGGAGACAAGAAACCTGAGATATTAATTTCAGGAGTAACTGAAAGGTAACTGGACTTTTGAATATACTCCAAACGTTGGTAATACACTGAAAAACAACACAAACTTGTGTTAAATGTTGAAACAACACAAGACTTGTGTTAAAATTTAGCAAACAACACAAACTTGTGTTGAAACTTGTGTGAAAAGCTACACAATACTTGTGTTGAAATTTCTGAAACTTGTGTTGAAATTTCTGAAACTTGTGTTGAAATTTTTGAAACTTGTGTGGTTCAATACAAACTTGTGTATAACCACCAACCAAAAACTTGTGTTGTATTTTCACCCAATTTGTATCCATTATAGCAAGCTTTCCCTTGCAGTACCCCCACCCCCGTTACTCTGTTTAACCTGTAATGTTTGAATAATGAGGTAACAATAATATTTTTTTTGTTAAATTATTATTTATTCAAACATGATGAGAAAAAAGTAAATATACATTTGAATGTTAACAGAAAAATAATTATTATACTAACAAAATTGTGTTATATAATGCCCCCCCCCCCCCCTTTCCCCATGCCAAAATATAAAAAAGTTATTTTTTTTAACACTAAAACAAGAACTGAGAAAATATAAAGATATATACACAGTACTTCTACCCCATACCCCCAAAATATATAATTCAAAAATGTCTAAATTTAATAACATCCAAACCAAGCACGAATAAGATTAATTATGCACTAATATTTTATGACATTTTTACATAAATGAAGCAAAGCATCAAGATTACATAATTTAAAAGAGAGTTGCAACCACATGTATTAAATAATATGTACATAAGCAATGGAGGGGGGGGGGGGCATAATGGTTTTAGTTCATAGGTCCATCATGTCAGTAGTGTAGGACATGGCAAGGTATAATTGGGCACAAGCCCGGAATCGACCCCCCCCCCCTCCCCATTGTGTTCATTTTAAGGACCCTAGACAATTGAATTATTTGACTCAATGAAAAGACCTTCTGATCCAATGTGGGTGTGTTTACCATTTGCACCCCCTCTCGGGTTCCCTTGACAGTTGAAATATATGATATAAGAGTAGGTTAGTTGTAGGACAGGATCACCCTAATAACACAGAAAAGTAGAAGGGGAAAGTCATCTTAATGCAATTCAAGAGTTTTTGTAATTCTGGGTATATTTGATCTACATTTGGTTTCTAAATATTGCCTATTAACTACTTTATGATTTCCGACCATATTTCTAAGTGAGTTATATGTCACTTTACTGTCTACATGATACATAAATTTGTAAAGAGAATTAAAATCTGATTGTGTTTGGGAGAATAAAAAACATTAAAAACAAAAATAAATATTTAAAAATTGGGTCAAATGCATTCTTTTCCAGAATTATAAAATAAATTGATGCCTGGGTTCTGTCGTTGTTATCATACATCAAAATCTCTTTCAATGGTGTTCCAGTCTAAAAAATAAAAAATAGGCAATAAGAATACTTTTTTAAATAAACAATTTATTTTGCAACATCCAGAGTGAGTCTCTATTTTGTTTTAACTTTGCGTAACACTTAGTATGTCTTGTCCAGTTAGATTATTATATATTCAAATCAAATGGGTTAGAACTTAGAAGTCAGAAAAAAAATCGGGAGATCTGGGACTGAAACCTCATAATAGGTCAACAATTCACTCGGTTTCAACATGTATTGAGTTTCCAAATCCAAATTCTCTACTACATCAGGACAGCGCCTATTTACTTGGCAATGTCTAATTATTTTGGCCCATTCATATTTTTTTTCCATTGGCAACAAATTAGATATTACCTTTTAAAATCTATATGCCATACAGTGTGGTATGAGAGCAATTTTTCCAGGTACCCTGAACCTAAGGTCTACTCATATCAAATGTTAGTTACATTTTCCTGTTTATCAAGCTGTGTGAGAAAAGTTTCCACAATATAAGTAGCTATTTCCAACCATCTTAATATTTCTTCTCCTATAAATGCATCCTTGCATCTTAATTTCTTATGCATTAGCGACATCCAAATCTGATGATATGTTGAATTTCTCTTAGAAGTAATATTTTCTAATTTTTTCTTCTTTGTAAACGGGGATTTGTCTGGCCTTCCACCACCCCCCCCTCCGACATTCATCTGACCCGTATGTCTATTGGGAAAAAAAAGTGTAGATTGCTAATTCTGGATAGTAAAATACAATAAATTACCCTCAACACCATTGACAGGTAGCTCAATGGGTAAGTCGCTGACGCTTACCATAAGGTCTCGGGTTTTTTCCTGGTGTTGACCGAAAAAGTTCCTCCAGATTTTGCGACGGTTTCCCCATGTCGGTCGTGTAAGGTGGAGGGCCTGACAAGGAAAGTGTCTATTCGTTCGGATGGGCGAAAAATCGAGGTCCCGTGTACACGTAGAAGCTCGCTTGGAATTTGGTATAAGAGTAGACCGTAGTATCATTAGCTAAGCGGAGATAAACCTCATTGCGTTTCATTTAGCATGTAGGAATATTCTTTATTTCGAGTGTATATTATAGATTGTAGTGTTTCGTATACCATGTAAGTATATTCTTATTTGGATTGTATGCTACAGATTGTAGTATTTTCAGACATTTTGTCATATCTTTAAACATGTTTACCTGATTAAATATTTAATCTCTTGTACATAATATACCATCTGAGCTTGTAATTTAATCAACCATAACGATCAGCGCAACCCTAACACGACATTCGTTGGAAAACATGGGCGGGCCCCTAGAGGGATGTGTGCAGTCAATACATCGCCCCGGGCCCATGAAGCCCCCGGAGGCCCATAAAGATCTATTAAATTTTATTTACGTCGACATGGCCAGTATTTGTGCAGCAGAGCCCGCGGTCCGATACCTGATGCCGTACTCTGAGAGGTGGTGGTAAAATTTGTCCTGCATCCGCACATGAAAATTGTTTCGGCGCCCCTGAGCATGAGTCTAGCACGTGAAACAAGAACCGCTTAAAGTGTTCTTTCATCCAAAATATTGCAAAAAATAAACCGACAAAGACAGCTATTATATAGATAGTATATTATATGATATTCGAACTTTTAATAATATAAAAAAAATGATATATTTAGGGATATTAAAATCTGAAGCAAGTAGTGTTATACCGACACGTATATTTATAGTTCAAAGGTAAGCACGATAATATGTAAAGACATTAAACCGACAAAAAAGACAAATATATGTATAAATAACCTCACCCGCAAAACGCGGGTTTCAGAAAACAAATTTAAAACGTGGGTCGTTTGGTAGCGGTGTATGAATATATTTCTGCATGGGGTTTATTTTAATGAAATTAGATTTGTTTTATTGAATAAAATGATTTACTTTGTTATTTATTCATGAACGGGGGCCGCTCAAGCTTGTGGACGACTGTATCATCGTACTATTATATCCGGAAATTAAACTAAGTTGTGTGGACGACTCCACCAACGAGTGAGGATGATCACGCAGAACTCGGCACAAAAAACGTATACTATTAATAATAAGAAAGGAATACCCATGTCGCGAAAGTAAACTATGTCGTGTGGACGACTTTACCAACGTATTATTATATACCAAAATTAAACTAAGTCTTGGCACCACAAATGTCTTTTGAAATTTCTTTCTGTACAAGCTAGATGGCTTGCTTTCACTTTTAACTGTAGTTATTTGTTGTCAATAATGTCATATTATTCTTTATCATCTGAAATAAGCAGAAGAGAACTTTTCTACAAAACCCGTTCTCAATGCATCAAAGTGACCAAATGTAATTATTTATTTTAAGCTTTTTGCTTCAAGCACTGCTAATTTATGTAAACTACAATTATAGTAGACACATCAACCAACTGTAGAATAAAGTTGTTGTGGTCATTACTTAATAAAGCAAGTAGTGATATTTTAGTTATTATGCAATTAGGTAAAATCAACATACCAAGCATTATTTCTTGACTTTTGTCATATCTTCTGTATAATTTCCTTGTTTGGTGTGTAATGAAACTGTTCTCGGCTCCTGGATAAAAATATATAATTGCTCAAAAATGGATAATAACAACTGAAGATGAAGTCATAAGCCCCTTGACAAATTGACATGTTTCATCAATTAGTTCCACCATGGCAGTTGGGAATACAATATTTGCAATCAGTATTTTAGTATATTATTTATATTTTAGCGCTTTTGGCTCTAACAAATTTTGATGCATTTTAACGCTTTTAGGGACTGTTATTTTATTTATGAAAGGGTGTAACATATGAACAAGTAAAAGCTTAATACGTGTATATGAACAAGTAATAGCGGACTACAAGAGCCAGGAAATTTCATTAAATTCAATTAACAAAAGTCAAAGAAATTCAATTGTCAAAGGTTTCTTGGTGTTCGTACTTGAAATGACAAAGCCCAAGACATTGCATGCCGAAGAACAACTAGATTGTGGAGAGTATGGACACGGTTCCTCATTCAAAAACAAATATGTATGGTACTTACAAAGCCTTTAACTGATTGGCAATCTCTGAGAACAAAATTTCCACAGCCATTTTCAACTGTCCCTTTGGCGGTTGGTCACTGAAATAAATATGACTTGAATTAAGTTGACAGTTTTGATTTGATCATATTCACAATTACCCATGATCAGTTAAAACGTGTAAAATATAAGTCCAAAACCATAATCATATGCTGATACCCTCACATTTTTGTTCTGTACATGAATGTTGTTTTAGAGAATCCGATATTTTTGTAGTAAGATTTTTAAGTATGTACTTCCTTTATTATAATATGCAGAAAATCATATTTGTAATATGTCATACTTTTATTATCTTTTTTCTAACTTCTATTCAGTCAATAACCAAGCCCGTATCCAGGATTTTATCGAGGGAGGGGCCATACATTGGAGCAATTGGTGTGTAGTCCTCAGCGGAGATAATGCGAATATCATGTTTAAATCATCTATTAAAGAGCAGATATGTGAACTACAACAGTAACAAAGCAAACGAAAACAAAAATCAACTATGTCACACTGGGGCTGACGGGGGGGGGGGCATGGCCCCCTGGATCAGCGCCTGGTTAGAAGATACAGTATTAAGTTGTGGGATCGGAAACAAGCATGGGCTTACATAAATTCATTTTCCTGTATCTTTATATAAAATGATAATTATAGGCAAAGGGCATTATTGTTAAAAAAAAAACTAATAATATAAAAATGTTACCGGTCCTTCTTTGCAAATTCTAAAAGATCTGCTTAAAACTGGAGGGCCATATATACATGTACTACATCATTGTCTGAAAAAAAAATAATCTAATCATATTGACTGTGGCTGAAATTTTTCACATAATGTAGATTTCATTTCAACCAAAGAACTAACACAAAAGAGCAATAACATATTATTTAGTTTATGCACGAGTTAATTTCTATTTTGGCCAAATTTTCCAAATCAAAATGGCGGCGTAGAAGAAAAATAAATGAATTGACTCTCGTGGAACGTACAAAATTCTTACTTACTAACCCTAGTCGAACGATTTTTTTTTGAATATTTGGAATTCTAGTGATAATCGTGTAAAATTTCAGAGAAAGTAGATGATTAAGTACATTATTATAATTACAGAATCCCTTGCTTTGTCAGCCATTTTAGAAATACATGCGTTACTTCCGGTGTCCCATGGCTGTAGAAAATGGCCGATTCGATTCAGTGTAGCTAAACTGATCGTCGGTATTATATTATAATCCAATAGTAGCAGCCGTCGGGCTGTTTAACGTCTGCTTCCACAAAAAGAATTTGCCACTAGAGGTATATTAAACTTAGAGAAGATACATTTGGTAAATGTTAATTGACGCATGAAAGAATAAATTTCATTGGTTATTTTTTAGTGAACCAATAATATTTAATTTCGATTTTAACAACTAATTAAATTAAATGAGACTTTAACTAATTTTTCCCACGCAGGCTGAATCAACTGTAAAAACAACAATGTACTTAAATCACATTTAGATTATATATTCCTTTGATCTACCAGTTTATAAAAATCCTCAACTTGCAGACATTTTAACTATAACAGACATCTTAACACCAATTAACATCCAATTAATTTCTGTGCAACAAATGTCGAACTAAATAGTGGATATTGTCTTAATAATCTTTTGTTAAGTAACTAAAACATTTAAAAAAACAGAAACAAAGAAATAATATAAGTTGACATAATTCGACCTCTTATTTTAGTTTTCGTTTAAAAAACAGTTCACAAAAGTTTGCTCTGAATATAAACAATACCTAGGGGTTATTATGCAATTTTATATTTCACGACATACCTGTAATTAACAATAGATTAAAACAACACATTACTTGTGTTAATTATATGAAAACACACAAGATTGTATAAATCTACACAAGTTTGTGTTAATGCAATGCAAAACAACACAAACTTGTGTAGGTTAGTTTTTAACACAAGTACTTGTGTTGAGATCCAACACAAGTTTTTTTTTCAGTGTACGTACAGATCGTATCAACTTTTTAACATGCTCTAAACGTTGAGAAAACGTACAGATTGTATCAACTCTAACTGCATGTTTCGCTTAACAATGAAAGGTGACGTTTTCAATTTTCGATCCCTTTGTTCTCATACTCCTGATATTTCGGACTGTTGCGCAATGGTTTCATACATAAGACTACCGATAAAACTCCCTGTAGAAGAAATTCCCAAAAAATATTACGCTGTCTTTTCGACAAAAAGACCCTTAAACATGCTCCAAATTGTAAAAATACGCCGTTTTCAATTTTCGATCTCTTTTTTCGGCTACCCATGACAAAAATTGTACAACATATGGTACCACAAAATACACTACCCATTAGACTCTCGATTGAGAAAGTTTTAATAAAATCATTGGAGGCGTTTCCGAGAAACATGCGTTTAAAATTGCTCGAAATTGTAAAAATCCTTATTTTCAAAGTCATATAACTTTTACAATGTTTAATTTTGTGTGTGAAATAGCTTTATTTAACGTCCGCTTCCACCGAGGTGATATCGCAGACAAGCAATGTTTAATAGAAACTTATCGCTTTAGTACTGTCTGATAGACAATTCAATTGTCTATTACACGATATAAAACTTTAACTATTGGGAAAAAACACAGTTGGCACATCGCATTTTCCGCACAGGCACCCATTTTTATACGCCCACATGGAAATGTGGTCGTATATTGTCGTCGCCCTTTCCGCCCGTCTGTTTGTTCGTCCGTCCGTCCGTCCGTCGGTCCGGCGTCCACAATTGTTTGTGGACGCTCTAGAGGCTAAAGTTAATATGCGATTGACTTTAAATTTATACATATTGTTTAAGGTCATAAGACGAAGAAGCCTATTGTTTTCGGCGATTTCCGATAATAGGTACTAGTGTTATGGCTCTTGACCACTTCAAAAAAATCTTGTGGACGCTCTAGAGGCCAAAGTTAATATCCGATTGACTTTAAATTTATACACAGTGTTTAAGGTCATGCGACAAAGAAGCCTCTTGATTTTCAGCGATTTCCAATAATTAATGGCCGAGTTGTGGCCCTTGATCACTTCAAAGTTAATATCTGATTGACTTTAAATTTATACACAGTGTTTACAGTCATGAGACGAAAAGGTATATTCATTCTCAGCGATTTCCAATAATTACTGCCAGAGTTATGGCCCTTGACCACATCAAAAAATCCTGTGGACGCTCTAGAGGCCAAAGTTAATATCCTATCCAATTGACTTTAAATTTACACACAATGTTTAAGGTCATGAGACGAAGAAGCCTATTAATTTTCAGCGCTTTCAATAAATTACTTCCAGAGTTATCTCCCTTGATCAATTCAAAAAACCTTGTGACACTATAGAGGCCAAACTTATCATCCGATTGACTTCAGATTGATACACAGAGTTCAAGGTGTTGAAACGAATAAGTATTCTGATTTTCAATGAATTTTGATAACTGAACAGCTAAATCCATGATATTAAATGTTTCGTATACTAATTGTTAGTGTGGGGCAAAACTTTATAAAAAGCCAAACAAATTCTAATGATTTTCTGATAATTACATAATGAGTTGTTACTCATCAGATTTTAGTGTATTACAAATGTTTCATTACCGAAAAAAGGAAAAATATGCGATAACCCTTGTTGACTCCCCGGACGATTTAGCTGCTGTGGGCGTATGTTTCGTTGCCTGGCAACCTATCTTTTTCAAATTCTGATGAAACTTAAAACCTATCTATATAGTTTAGGCATCAAATATAACAAGGGCAGATCTGTATAGGTATCTCCACATGGAGTACCAAGTGAAGTTAGTACTAATCTGTATAGGTATCTCCACATGGAGTACCAAGTGAAGTTAGTACTAATCTGTGATTGGATATAATTTCATCCTTACTAAGTGTAGTACGTTATACGTAGTACTGTCGATTGATTTCCAAAAACCAAGTTCTTTGAACATAATAGTATCGTTTACATATAAACACTATGTTATTGGACGCTTTGTCAGCCGGAACAATGACATACTTGCCATGTAAGGCGTTGAGATTTTCAACAATGCTAATATCATTGAAAATAGATTTAGGCCTTGTATCAACTAACGAACGTTGCATGTAAGTTCTTCGTTTTAGTAAACGACTGATAGACTTCGTCCACTCTGAGAGGGTATCGATGATAACATCTTCCCTCTTGGCCCATGGTCTAGCGTAGTCCTACGGCATCCATTATAAGTTTGAAATTTTGATCCCACGAAAATGGTTGCGGTTCCCGGTATTTGGGTCCTTTATTTCAATAATTCACTTGCTCGTAGGGTTCTTTAGCAGTTGGAGGAAACCGGAGTGTCCGGAGGAAACCCACGAGGTTGAGAAGGCGCCCCTATCTACATGCCACATACGCTCACACCGGGGCTCGAAACCACAGCCGCAAGCCAGAGGTGACCGGCCAGCTAGAGGTCGAAGCGCGGCACTCTAGACCACTAGGCAATCAGTCGCAACGTCCAAACGACGGTGGGCAATGTCAAGAACAATGAACACAACCCTGTATTCATTGGATGCAGGATCAGTACAATTTGAATCCAAACATTCAGATTTAAGTAATTTCAAAATAGTAAGTGGAATAGAATATAATTTAGTACGGATATAATATCATATAAAATGTATTGGACGTTAAATCTGTAGTAAACAACAACATATTCCCTCATTTCGACTGACTATCGTATTCGTAGTAAAGTATTAGTAACAATTGCTTATGTATGTTTTTTGTAATAAACATCTATCTATAAAACTGTTTTTTTGTAATAAACATCTATCTATAAAACTGTCCATACTGTATCAAACCAGAATGCAGCTTATGACGCTCGACTGGTATGGGAATAGTAACTAATCCATTTATTAGCCGGGAAAAGTAGCTTTTCTGCCATGCTAATAATCTATATTTATTTTTCACTTTTATTTATCGATGATTTAAAAAGTATTTAAACGTCGTGATTTAGTTAGGTTTAAGTTAGGAATTTTCGAGCTCATACGTTTAGCATTTAAAGTGGCTTTTCACATTTTCTAATATTACTGCGCTTTCGGTTCGAATAGGTTTTTTTTTATAGTCGTTGATCATTGGTGTTGGTCACTGCTCGCCAAGTGATTCCACGGAGTTTTTTTTACTTTGCGGACTTTTGTCTGCATTTATGTTGATTCAGTTTGGTTTTTCAGGTCATTGATTTTATTGTGCGGATTTTGTGCAAATCGGTACTTGCATTGCTTCGCGTTTAAATGACTGTGCCTGCCGTCTGAGATTTACCTTGCGTGGAGCATTTCGGGCGTGGTCTTGAACGGGTGGAACCAGTGTTAATATAAGTGGAAAGACGCGTATAATTCGTACTTGTTGAAAGTTACTGTGAAATATTATCATGGAATCTCGAGATTGCATTTAAATTAGTTATTTTGGTAAAAACGTGCCTTGAAATTCATCTGGATAAAGCTAAACCCTTATCTTGGAACTTGAGGCCCGTTTTTATTGGTTACGGATAAACTCCTTCATTCATTCATTCATTTATTTATTTACTTATTTGTTACCCAATTGTCAGCTGTTACAATTGGTATAATAAAACTTTGGAATAACAAATATTGTTTGTTTTCTCTGAATTGATGTTTCGGGCAAACCATTGAGCATCCGGTATGCGAATCCCTGCTTCTTCTGAACAAACCCACAGTTGGAGGTTTTGTGTCTGGTAAAAAGGGGTGGGACTTACTTTGCATCTATTTAAACTGAGGGTCGGCACACGATTGGATCCCGGAGGGCGAAGTACCTTTGGTTTTGGCGAGCTTGAATCTACATTTTTCTACAGTTTTACCTTGCGTGGAGCATTTAGAACGTGGTATTGAACGGGTGGAACCAGTGTTAATATAAGTGGAAAGACGCGTAAAATTCGTACTTGTTGAAAGTTACCGTGAAATATTATCATGGAATCTCGAGATTGCATTTAAATTAGTTGTTTTGGTAAAAACGTGCCTTGAAATTCATCTGGATAAAGCTAAACCCTTATCTTGGAACTTGAGGCCCGTTTTTATTGGTTAAGAATAAACTCCTTCATTCATTCATTCATTTATTTATTTACTTACTTATTTGTTACCCAATTGTCAGCTGTTACAATTGGTATAATAAAACTTTGGAATAACAAATATTGTTTGTTTTCTCTGAATTGATGTTTGGGGCAAACCATTGAGCATCCGGTATGCGAATCCCTGCTTCTTCTGAACAAACCCATAGTTGGAGATTTTGTATCTGGTAAAAAGGGGTGGGACTTACTTTGCATCTATTTAAACTGAGGGTCGGCACACGATCGAATCCCGGAGTACCTTTGGTTTTGGCGAGCTTGAATCTACATTTATGCTTATAAGTCCCTAGATACTTCATTTTTATCACGCTTGTCCGAGTATTACAAATTGGCGAGCTTCGTGGAGTACATTTTTGCCAGTCATAAGCCCCTCCTACTACACCTACAAAATTACTTGCCATAATACAATATAATGAAAGCGTGCCGACTGCTGTTTCAAACTCCACCAAAATTACCGTATTGTCGGGTCGTAAGTCGACACAAATTATTCAGCAAAGTCTGGAATTTGTCTTATACTTCGTGTCGATTTTTAAACGGAAGGTAAAAAAAAATAACACCCCGAAATTTATTTGGCAGTTAACCATGGTAAACGCCTATCTAATACAACGAGCGAGTAACAAGTACCAACTGCTAATTGCATTCGACTGTAGCTTCTGGTTCTGGTTCTGCCTGGTAATGGCCACAATAATATGGGTGATTATTCTGCCATGTGTTAGGGTGCGCATGAGTAAGAGCAGGATAAAATACAATCTGTTCAATCGTTTAGTGGAGGCGTGACACCTGCGTCTTGAAGGCGTTAGATGTTTCCAGTATCACTATCTCTGGTGGTAATGAGTTCCACTCCCTGATGGTGCGGGGGAAGAATGAGAATTCCCTATAATCTGAAGAACATGATGTAATTTGGAAGTAATGTTGCTGTGTGTGACGTGTTCGTCTAGATGGTATTATAACTCTTCCTGATTTTTCAATGTAAACTTTGTCATTTACGATCTTGTAAAGTAATTCTGGCGTCTTTCCGTCGTTGTTCTAAAGACCTCCAATTCAAATGGTGTAACATGTTGTCCACATTCGATCTGTTACCAAACCTGTTGCTGACATACCTGGATGCTCTGCGTTGGATCATTTCAAGTCGGTATATACATTTTTGTTGGTATGGGTCCCATACGGACGACGCATATTCCACTAATGGTCTTACTAATGATTTGTAGGCATTTTCTTTGACTTTTATCGAACTGATGTTAAGATTGCGTCGTAGGAAACCCAAAGTCTTATTGGCTTTCCCACAGATAGTTGATATATGGTCGTTCCATTTCATATCGGATGTTAAAAGGCCACCTAGGTATTTCGCACGTGTTACTGCTTCTAAGATGTGCCCATGTAGGGTATACTGGTGACGCAGTGGATTTTGTTTTCGGCTGATGGTGGGGACATTACATTTGTTTGGGTAGAATTCCATTTTCCATCTCTTCTCCCAGATTCCAAGCTTGTCAAGATCTGTTTGAAGTCTCACAGTGTCAGTGTCTGATGTAAAAGTGAGATATACAATCGTGTCGTCTGCGAATAGTCTAACGGTTGCTGTCAGGCACTGTGTGTGTGTGAATTAGTTTTATTTAACGTCCGCTTCCACCGAGGTGATATCGCAGACAAGCTGTCAGGCACTCCGGCATATCATTTATATAGTATAAGAATAAGACTGGGCCAAAGGACCGACTCCTGGGGGACTCCAGACTCCACACCAACGTAGTCTGATGTTTCGCCTTCAACTACAACTGCCTGTGATCTGTCTGTTAGAAAGCTGGTAATCCAACAGTTTACTTTTCCTCTAATTCCATAGTGGTTTAGTTTATGAACAAGAAGACTATGACTGACTTTGTCAAAAGCTTTTGAGAAGTCCATAATCAATACATCTGTTTGTTTCCCAGACGTCATATTTGTTGTTAAATCATCGATGAATTCGATAAGCTGTGACTCGCATGATCGTTTGCTGCGAAATCCGTGTTGTAGAGGATATAGTATGTTGTTGTCGTCATCATGGGTCATGGTGTGGCTTGTTACGATGTGTTCCATAATCTTACAACATATACAGGTAAGGGATATGGGTCGATAGTTTTTAGCACCGTATCGATCGCCTTTCTTGTAGATTGGACTAACATGGGCTTGTCTTCATTTTGAGGGAACTTCACTTCTGTCCGAGGATTTCCTGAATATAATGGTGAGAATCGGGGCAATGACATCTGATAGTTCCTTCAGTACTCTGGGTTTGATGCCATCAGGTACAGCTGCTTTATATGGGTTAAGTTTTTGGAGCAGGTTAGTGATCCCATTCACAGTAATGTTCAGTCGCACGCGCTATCGTCTAAATATCTTTATTTACCATCGGCTTCCACCGAAAGATATATCACAGACAATTTATTGGATACAATGTATGTTCATTTGAGGTGTTATTATACTATCAGGATAATATGTGACATATATGACTAATTTCTACGTGTTATTGGCCGACACCAAAGAGATTAAAATTTGAGACAATGGAGAAATCACGGGTTAATCAGATTAAGTTTATAATCACTCCTATTGGATTGATATATAGTCCGACAAAGGAGAAGCCGTGACTTCTGTTCAGGATAGATTTGATGAATTGTCCGATAAAGAATGGAGTCATCCTATCAATGCAGATTAAGTAGTTAATCAAGGTAGGTGTTAGGGGGTATAACACGAAAAATACGTCGGTCACTTAATTACCTAATCAATCCAGCCTACTATCAACGATAATCGGGTTGAGTGGTTAACCTGATCAGACATTTTGCAATCTTCAATAATTTGGTATACTGTTGGGAAAAATAGAGCAACCACCAGTGAAGCGTGTAGAGAACAAAACCGGATGTGTACAGGTGGCTGATAAGCAACAAACTGGAAGTGAGATAAATAAATAAATTGTGCGATAAATAAATATGTGTCATCCATTTATTTTGAGATTTCGGCAGGGGACACCGGTCTCATCGTTGGCTTGTTTTCTAGGTTTTTGGTTTAGTCCAGAATGTGAATTTACACGATATTGTATCAATAAAAGTCAGGAATCTGTAGAAGGAAAAGTAACGCTAAAAGTTTATAAAGGTGGTATTTATATCTTGGCTAGAGAATCTCCACTATCATTGTATAATGAAGAATTAGTAAGGTGAGTTGAACATTCCTAAGTTTTTTTGATGTTCATGTAGAGATCCTCTGTTGCAGTATCTGTACTCCGAGTTTACAAGGGATGTAGCATCATTCAATTACATTATTTAATTGTCAAGTTTACTACCACGTAATTTTAATATCCCATATTAGAATTCTAAAATGTTGATATTTATAAACAATCTTGAAGATTTAAAACTGATATTAAGAATTGCTAGAGTGAGAGTGGTCCATATACATTGTATAGCACCTTAGTAGTTGTCATAATTATCTGCCTTTTGTTAGATGGAAACAGTTTGAACCATCACCTTTGAAGTTTGACTGACATGGTTTAAAACCAGATACAGCAATGTATTGTGTGATGAAAAGAGGAGAGGTTAACTCCTGTGTTGATACTTTATATTTTCAGTATGAATGTACAGGGAGAATATGAACCTACCGATGCTGGTGGATTCATTAAAGTAAATGCTTTACGGTAAGAATTGACTTTTTATTAAAAAAAACATTAATACACCTGGGTCCAAATTGAAATGATTGCCGTTTTATGTGACCTTAATGCTTTTAAGTACTCTACAGTTCAGAGGTGTTTTTAAACGCCCATATTTGAAATGTGAAACTTCCAATCAATAGAAACAGAAAACTCAAACCAAATACAGACGAATTGATGGGATTCATTTTGACAAAGTCAAAATGATGCATTTGATATTCATTTAAGTTGATATAATACAATATCAAAAAACTATCTTTTTATCCAACGTTTCGCCAGTGAAAATACTAATTTCCTCAAGGTAAAAAAACCCAACTAAATACAAAATGACTGGAAGTCAGTTATGACATCATAGGAAGTTATGAAATGTGGAAATGATGACGTCATAGACCTAGATACATAACATGAAAGGTTAGCTTAACTAAAATTTAGGTAAAATTTTACAACTCTAACGAAGAATTATGCATGATTATTAATGATTTTGAACCCCCCTGGATTTAACTCATTTAAACCTTTAGGCCGAACTGAATTAAGCCTATGAATCCACAGACTTTCTGCTGTGTTCAATTTTTTCTGATCTTTATCAGGAATTTTTTGTACTATGGTACACACGAAACCATGACCAGGTATATTAAAATGGGAGGCTACATGGTTGTTTTAAGCTTGATGTTGCTTCTATTCTTATTAAGTCGAGTGCTGAAAGGAGCAATGGTTTGGCCTACATATTGCATATTACAGGTTTTACATGTTAAACAATATTAAACTGGCACATTTGACAGTCTCTAATTTGGTCTCACCTTGTAGAGTTGTTGACTGTCCAAAGACGAATTTCTGAATGATAACGAAATAGCGCCGGGCCCACCAAAGCACGTGCGAGTAATTCACCGCAGTAAATATTCACTATATATGGTCATGCACGTGGTATTGTCACAACCTCAAATGGTATATAAAGACGAGTTAAAAATAATCTCACCACGCGTTTGTCTTTAGATATTATTTGATCGCAAGCTACGTTCAAAATTTGCGCCCATCGGATCATAACTTCCTGAATTATGGCCCCTGATTGTCCGAAAAATCGCCCTTTTTAGCTTGTGGTCCCTCTGGAAGTCGAAATTGTTATCCGATTTAAAAAACCGTTAGAGTATATCACCGTTCCATGGTTATGAAGGTTGAGTTCGAATTTCGTGAAAATTGACGGACAAAATGGCCGTCGTTTGTACGCGAATGGTGTGAAAATAAGTTATATCAAGGTTGTGGACCTTATAGAGGTCACAATTTTGAACCGATTTTGATGAAACTTGACATGTATGTTTATAACCCAAAGATCTTGGTTCCTTTCGATATTTGCACCCATCGAATCATAACTTCATGAATTATGTCCCCTGATTGTCCGAAAAATCCCTTTTGTTAGCTTGTGGTCCCTCTGGAGGTCAAAATTATTATCCAATTTAAAAAAACGTTTGATTATATCACGGTTTCATGGTAATGAAGAGAGAATTTGAATTTTGTGAAAATCAGACCAGAGTTGACGGAGAAAATGGCCGCCGTCTGTACGCGAATTGTGTAAAAATATGTTATATCAAGGTTGTGGACCCTATAGAGGTCACAATTTTGAACTGATTTTGTTGAAACTTGAAATACATGTTTATAACCTAATGATCTTGGTTCCATTGCATATTTGCCCATATCGGATCGTAACTTCCTGAATCATGCCCCCTGATTGTACGAAAAATCACCCTTTTTAGCTTGTGGTCCCTCTGGAGGTCACAATTATTATCTGATTTAAAAAAAAGGGTTGATTATATCACAGTTACACCGTAGTTATGGGTGAGTTTGAATTATGATTTTCTGGTGATTACTTAAAATGCAACAACTCTTGTTGACTGCCCGGACGATTTGGCTGCTGTGTGGGCGTATATTTCGTTGCCTGGCAACCTATTTTTAATCTTACTAATCTTAGTCATAAGAAATTCTCGCTTTAAAGGAGCTAGGCCAAAATCGCTAATATTTCTGACCTAGAAATTGACACAAATGAGTGGCAACCAATATAATAATGTACCGTATTTAAATGATTGTATTGTAAACTGATTTATTCAATGGTTTCCGTTTTTACTTTAATTCATGTTTAGCGAAATAGGCTACGCCAGAAGTCTCAATCCGGGGGCGTAAAAATCCACTAGCCCGATGCCTGGGACTACCAAAAATAATGTACGGGCTAGTGACCTATTTAGCCTTACTCTAGTCCAGGGCTAGTGCCCTTTGCTGCTGATTTTTTATAGTTTGTGAAATTCACTAGTGATAAAAATAAATAAACTGTAAAATATTCGACATTAATCTCTCCAATCCAAAGCTAATACACACCAGTTTAATTTTTTCTACGTTTAACAAAAAACTCTGCGGCTAAATTGGCATTGGCAATAACAGGTGTCGATACTACGCCAATGTAATTTTAAAATACCATTTTATAAAGAACACAAACAATGTTTCGATATCATGAACTATGCTTTTATTTTCTGCCGTGTAAACAAACAATATTTCAACATCACGAATTATGCTTTCATTGTCTGTCATACAAACGAAGACACATAATTTTGGAGGAATATTACTAACATGTCATGGATTTGAAGCAGATAGGGATTGGTCGCTTTCATTCTATCGGTTACAAAAACAAGTAATTTTGTAGGAATATTATTGACATAAATCTGAATACCGTACAGGAATTAAAATATGAAAAATAGCGAGGTGCACATATTTTTATACGCCCATATTTTCATGTGGACGTATATTGTCGTCGCCCCTGTTCGTCCGTCCGTCCGGCCGTCCGTCCGTCCGTCCACAATTTTTTTGTGAACAGTCTACAGGTCACAATTTTTATCCGATTTCAATGAAACTTAAAACATAGGTTTATCGCCCTAAGATCTCGGTTCCTTTCGATATTGGCATGTATCGGACTGTAACTTCATGGGTTATGGCCCCTGATTGTACGAAAAATCACGTTTTTTAGCTTGTGAACAGTTTAGAGGTCACAATTTTGAACCGATTTGGATGAAACTTGAAATGCATGTTTATAACCCAAAGATCTTGGTTCCTTTCGATATTTGCGCCAATCGGATCGTAACTTCCTGAATTATGGCCCCTGATTGTCCGAAAAATCGCCCTTTTTAGCTTGTGGTCCCTCTGGAGGTCAAAATTGTAATCCGATTTAAAAAACCGTTTGATTATATCACCGTTCCATGGTTATGAAGGTCGAGTTCGAATTTCGTGAAAATCGGACCAAAATTGACGGACAAAATGGCCGCCATTTGTACGCGAATAGTGTGAAAATATGTTAAATCAAGGTTGTGAACAGTGTAGAGGACACAATTTTGAACCGATTTGGATGAAACTTGAAATGCATGTTTATAACGATATTTGCGCCAATCGGATCGTAACTTCCTGAATTATGGACCCTGATTGTCCGAAAAATCGCCCTTTTTAGCTTGTGGTCCCTCTGGAGGTCAAAATTGTTATCCGATTTAAAAAAAAACGTTTGATTATATCACCGTTCCATGGTTATGAAGGTCGAGTTCGAATTTCGTGAAAATCGGACCAAAATTGACGGACAAAATGGCCGCCATTTTTACGCGAATAGTGTGAAAATATGTTATATCAAGGTTGTGAACAGTGTAGAGGACACAATTTTGAACCGATTTGGATGAAACTTGAAATGCATGTTTATAACCCAAAGATCTTGATTCCTTTCGATATTTGCGCCAATCGGATCGTAACTTCCTGAATTATGGCCCCTGATTGTCCGAAAAATTGCCCTTTTTAGCTTGTGGTCCCTCTGGAGGTCAAAATTGTTATCCGATTTAAAAAAACGTTTGATTATATCACCGTTCCATGGTTATGAAGGTTGAGTATGAATTTTGTGAAAATCGGACCAAAATTGACGGACAAAATGGCCGCCGTTTGTACGCGAATATTGTGAAAATATGTTATATAAAGGTTGTGGACCTTATAGAGGTCACAATTTTGAACTGATTTTGATGAAACTTGACATGTATGTTTATAACCCCAAGATCTTGGTTCCTTTCGATATTTGGGCCCATTGGATCATAACTTCCTGAATTATGTCCCCGGATTGTCCGAAAAATCGCTTTTGTTCGCTTTTGGTCCCTCTGGAGGTCAAAATTATTATCCGATTTAAAAAAAAACGTTTGACTATATCACCCTGTTACATGGTAATGAAGAGAGAGTTTGAATTACGTGAAAACCGGACTAGAATTGACGGACAAAATGGCCGCCGTTTGTACACGAATAGTGTGAAAATATGTTATATCAAGGTTGTGGACCCTATACCGCGTACTGAATCTATCAAAACAGCTCGTTTGTCAACAATGACACTCTTTAAAATTTTGTTTGTAAAGGTTTCAATTGAAATAGTAATTTTCTCTCGTCACGAATCAGACGTTTGGCTTCTCACAATCTTCTTAATTCTTCATCGTCTCTATTTTGTTTCTAATAATAGATGTGCCAAGTGAATTGTGGGATATATTTCAACCACGCTTTATAGAATCTAGCAAAATCGGCTCGGCTTCATAAGATCTAGCACTTACCGAGACTTTAGCCCATGCGTAACCAAATGTTTGGTTTTTTATGTGGTATTTTATCCAGTAATATTCGTCAAAAATTGAGAACCGACCCAGACCCTCCGTGAGTTGAAGACTAGGGGGTTCTGGGTGACCGAGACTACCATCTCCGTAGCACTTGTGTCAGTCGAGATAAGAGTAAAAGCCGTATTTATCTTTTAATTTTTCAAGATTCCTAAAATCATCTTTGTGGAATTGCGGAGACATGTGACGTCAAATTAGAAAATAAACAAATTGTTTTGTATCTAAAATTTGCTACCGGGAATTATATGGAAGACCAAACAGCTCTTTATTCAGTGCTCTTAGTTCTTAGTTCTAAATTCATAGTCCTTAATTCTTACTTCTTCATTTGTTGTCGTATTTCGACATTTGTACACTAAAATTAACATTTGTATCTTAAAATCAATATTTGTTTCACAAATCAGACATTTGCCATATCAGATTTGTAAAATGTATTTTAATATAAGATATTTATTTTTTTTAGAATTAATCGAAACGCACGATAGTTTACTGTTCTAGACTATCGACTTTTAGGGTTAAAGGGAAATAAATCTTTTTAATATTTTTAGGAATTGACCGACGGACTTTTTAAAAATTTGTTGCCAATCTATTCAATTAGCAGGCATGAAGTGCAACGATGAACTACTATCCAGCATTGATTTGGGAGATGTCTATGATCTCAGTACAATAACTAAACTTCCCTTCGCAAGAATTACAAATAGGCTAGTACTAGGCATTATGAATAAATTTCCGACCAATACGGAGCACCAGTCTATAATTACTGCTTTACATGACGACTGCATGACGTTTGATGACAAAGTTATTCTAACTAGGCTGGCCAGACTGAAGACAAAGACTAGAAAGCTGGGTAAAAATAAAAATAGTTCTAATAAATCTTTAAAATTATATGACGATTATCTCGACAGCCCCTTTTCCCCAGACACCAGCGGCAGGTACCAGCGAGACCCATTTAATTAATAGAGAGACACAGACATCTGTCGATGTGACTTTGACCAAATTAAATAGGAAAAATAGGAATTTAGTAAGTAGGATCAATAGGTATAAAAAAACAATTTTAACAAATCGACTAAGGAAGACCTCAAAAGAACTGATTCGCTCGAAGGCTAATAATAATAAAGTTTTGGCAAATAAAAAACAACTGGTCTAAGTCCCAACCTCGTGGGGAAGAAGTAATTTTGTATGATGTCGAAAATCAAAGATACACTTCAGAATGCCATAATTTGGTCATGCAACGAAAAAACCTCAACGTTTCCGATAGGAACGTCGCCGCGGTTATAACCGCATATTTGGCTGTCGCGGGATTCAAATCTAATTACACTCCAACAAAAACTACAGTTCAAAGAATATCATGTGAGCGCGTCGGTGTATCTTTAAAACATGTTTCGGAAACCCTAAAGTCAGCGAAAAACATCTCTTTATATACGGACGAAACTACAAAAATTGGCTCCAAATTCGGTACATATGCATAACCGCTGACTCGACTCATACGCCAATTATTATTGGTCTTCGAAATATGGCTGATAAATCTACGCAAACTACTCTTACAACTTTAAATGAAATTGCGGCAATCTTGATGATATAGCTGGGCCCATGTAAATCCGTAATTTTCGAAAAGCTTTTTAACACTTTATTTACACAGTACAGAGGCAATATTTGCTCTAAATTAGTAGAAAACTGGTCAGATTTATCACATTCAGAGCGAAATATTCACCTAAATATAAATCATTTCTTTTGTGGTCTTCATCTACTAACTGGTTTGGCCGATAAAAGTGCGTCCGAATTAAAGAAATTAGAGGAAATGTATTTTAAAACGTATTATTATTATTAGCCTTCGAGCGAATCAGTTCTTTTGAGGTCTTCCTTAGTCGATTTGTTAAAATTGTTTTTTTATACCTATTGATCCTACTTACTAAATTCCTATTTTTCCTATTTAATTTGGTCAAAGTCACATCGACAGATGTCTGTGTCTCTCTATTAATTAAATGGGTCTCGCTGGTACCTGCCGCTGGTGTCTGGGGAAAAGGGGCTGTCGAGATAATCGTCATATAATTTTAAAGATTTATTAGAACTATTTTTATTTTTACCCAGCTTTCTAGTCTTTGTCTTCAGTCTGGCCAGCCTAGTTAGAATAACTTTGTCATCAAACGTCATGCAGTCGTCATGTAAAGCAGTAATTATAGACTGGTGCTCCGTATTGGTCGGAAATTTATTCATAATGCCTAGTACTAGCCTATTTGTAATTCTTGCGAAGGGAAGTTTAGTTATTGTACTGAGATCATAGACATCTCCCAAATCAATGCTGGATAGTAGTTCATCGTTGCACTTCATGCCTGCTAATTGAATAGATTGGCAACAAATTTTTAAAAAGTCCGTCGGTCAATTCCTAAAAATATTAAAAAGATTTATTTCCCTTTAACCCTAAAAGTCGATAGTCTAGAACAGTAAACTATCGTGCGTTTCGATTAATTCTAAAAAAAATAAATATCTTATATTAAAATACATTTTACAAATCTGATATGGCAAATGTCTGATTTGTGAAACAAATATTGATTTTAAGATACAAATGTTAATTTTAGTGTACAAATGTCGAAATACGACAACAAATGAAGAAGTAAGAATTAAGGACTATGAATTTAGAACTAAGAACTAAGAGCACTGAATAAAGAGCTGTTTGGTCTTCCATATAATTCCCGGTAGCAAATTTTAGATACAAAACAATTTGTTTATTTTCTAATTTGACGTCACATGTCTCCGCAATTCCACAAAGATGATTTTAGGAATCTTGAAAAATTAAAAGATAAATACGGCTTTTACTCTTATCTCGACTGACACAAGTGCTACGGAGATGGTAGTCTCGGTCACCCAGAACCCCCTAGTCTTCAACTCACGGAGGGTCTGGGTCGGTTCTCAATTTTTGACGAATATTACTGGATAAAATACCACATAAAAAACCAAACATTTGGTTACGCATGGGCTAAAGTCTCGGTAAGTGCTAGATCTTATGAAGCCGAGCCGATTTTGCTAGATTCTATAAAGCGTGGTTGAAATATATCCCACAATTCACTTGGCACATCTATTATTAGAAACAAAATAGAGACGATGAAGAATTAAGAAGATTGTGAGAAGCCAAACGTCTGATTCGTGACGAGAGAAAATTACTATTTCAATTGAAACCTTTACAAACAAAATTTTAAAGAGTGTCATTGTTGACAAACGAGCTGTTTTGATAGATTCAGTACGCGGTATAGGGTCCACAACCTTGATATAACATATTTTCACACTATTCGTGTACAAACGGCGGCCATTTTGTCCGTCAATTCTAGTCCGGTTTTCACGTAATTCAAACTCTCTCTTCATTACCATGTAACAGGGTGATATAGTCAAACGTTTTTTTTAAATCGGATAATAATTTTGACCTCCAGAGGGACCAAAAGCGAACAAAAGCGATTTTTCGGACAATCCGGGGACATAATTCAGGAAGTTATGATCCAATGGGCCCAAATATCGAAAGGAACCAAGATCTTGGGGTTATAAACATACATGTCAAGTTTCATCAAAATCAGTTCAAAATTGTGACCTCTATAAGGTCCACAACCTTTATATAACATATTTTCACAATATTCGCGTACAAACGGCGGCCATTTTGTCCGTCAATTTTGGTCCGATTTTCACAAAATTCATACTCAACCTTCATAACCATGGAACGGTGATATAATCAAACGTTTTTTTAAATCGGATAACAATTTTGACCTCCAGAGGGACCACAAGCTAAAAAGGGCAATTTTTCGGACAATCAGGGGCCATAATTCAGGAAGTTACGATCCGATTGGCGCAAATATCGAAAGGAATCAAGATCTTTGGGTTATAAACATGCATTTCAAGTTTCATCCAAATCGGTTCAAAATTGTGTCCTCTACACTGTTCACAACCTTGATATAACATATTTTCACACTATTCGCGTAAAAATGGCGGCCATTTTGTCCGTCAATTTTGGTCCGATTTTCACGAAATTCGAACTCGAACTTCATAACCATGGAACGGTGATATAATCAAACGTTTTTTTTTAAATCGGATAACAATTTTGACCTCCAGAGGGACCACAAGCTAAAAAGGGCGATTTTTCGGACAATCAGGGTCCATAATTCAGGAAGTTACGATCCGATTGGCGCAAATATCGTTATAAACATGCATTTCAAGTTTCATCCAAATCGGTTCAAAATTGTGTCCTCTACACTGTTCACAACCTTGATTTAACATATTTTCACACTATTCGCGTACAAATGGCGGCCATTTTGTCCGTCAATTTTGGTCCGATTTTCACGAAATTCGAACTCGACCTTCATAACCATGGAACGGTGATATAATCAAACGGTTTTTTAAATCGGATTACAATTTTGACCTCCAGAGGGACCACAAGCTAAAAAGGGCGATTTTTCGGACAATCAGGGGCCATAATTCAGGAAGTTACGATCCGATTGGCGCAAATATCGAAAGGAACCAAGATCTTTGGGTTATAAACATGCATTTCAAGTTTCATCCAAATCGGTTCAAAATTGTGACCTCTAAACTGTTCACAAGCTAAAAAAGTGATTTTTCGTACAATCAGGGGCCATAACCCATGAAGTTACAGTCCGATACATGCCAATATCGAAAGGAACCGAGATCTTAGGGCGATAAACCTATGTTTTAAGTTTCATTGAAATCGGATAAAAATTGTGACCTGTAGACTGTTCACAAAAAAATTGTGGACGGACGGACGGACGGCCGGACGGACGGACGAACAGGGGCGACGACAATATACGTCCACATGAAAATATGGGCGTATAAAAATATGTGCACCTCGCTATTTTTCATATTTTAATTCCTGTACGGTATTCAGATTTATGTCAATAATATTCCTACAAAATTACTTGTTTTTGTAACCGATAGAATGAAAGCGACCAATCCCTACCTGCTTCAAATCCATGACATGTTAGTAATATTCCTCCAAAATTATGTGTCTTCGTTTGTATGACAGACAATGAAAGCATAATTCGTGATGTTGAAATATTGTTTGTTTACACGGCAGAAATTTTGAAAATTTTCAAATTTTCACCAAAAAAAATAAAGCGACAAAGTTTCTAAATTCGACATTTTTGAACAGCTATCGGCTCAGAAATGTCCCCAACTATCCAAAAATGTAAATATCTCAAAAATTGGTTGAGAATTAACAGAATTACGGCCGTTTTTAGTTTTTCGTATTAAACGTCACTTCCGGTCTGCGCACAGATTTCAAAATAGCTTTAAGCAGTAGCTGCACACCACTTTTCCGACAGAAAATCAAATTGCAAACCTCTATCTCTTATAGTTGCTGAGATCTAGCTTCCCCCAATAAAAAAAAAATAATAATAATCTTAGTAATAACAATAGTCTTTCACCGAAGGTGAAAGCCTAATAATCTTAGTAATAACAATAGTCTTTCACCGAAGGTGAAAGCCTAATAATAATAATCTTAGTAATAACAATTGTCTTTCACCATTGAAAAATGGTGAAAGCCTAACTAGACCTGCATGCAGGAATGACGGGTTTCACTGGTGCCACGTTACCCTTAAACATATAACTTCCGGTGCCAAGTTACCCTTGAACATATGTCACTTCCGGTACCAACGAAACCACTAAACAGGTTTCCAAATAAACATTGCTCACATCAAATAAAATGGACGCAGAATCAACCAAATCCAGCAATATCAATTCATTTTATACATTTGTTACTTGTAAATGATCTTGACAAAATTACAATTCTTCCGGTGTTAATGAAAATGTCCAATTAGTTGTATGAAATCCAAAATGGCATAGATATCATATAGTGAAAATTTTATGTAAATCGAATAATAATTGCCACTTTTAAAGACTAAAAAACTTGAAATGTGACTTGTAGAAAATCGGCTATTTCTCGGCAACCGTACAAGTAAGAAACCATTTTGTGGTATCTGTATGATCATATGGGTTCATTCTATTTGTTGATTGGCATCAAATATCATAATTTGAAAAAGATTTCAAAACAGACTCATTTGAATAAAATATCTGTTTTGAAGGCTAAAAAAACAGTTTTTGCTAAAATGACGTTACTTCCGGTGATAATGAAAATCTTAAATTACTTGTATGAAATCCCAAATGGCATTAGGTATAACATGGTGTAACGTTTATGAAAATCGAAAAATAATTGACACTTTTATGGCCCCAAAACCTTCAAAAGTGACCTGTAGAAAACCGTCTATTTCTCGGCAACCGAACAAGTTAGAAACAATTTTATGATATCTATATGACCATATGAGTTGTGTTTATATGTGAATTTAAACCAAAAGTTAGAATTATTAATACATATTAAGTAATTCTTGGTTGAATAAAACGTTGATTTAAAAAGTTTAAAATGCAGTTTTTGACAAAATGACGCCACTTCTGGTGTCAATTTTGAACTGTAATCAACTTGATATGACGCTACATGCTTTTTGAATCAAATGATGTCACTTTTATAAAAAATCCAATAATAATTGACTATTTTACAGGCAAAATTACGAAAACAGTGACTTATTCAAAACTGCCCTTTTCTCGGCAACTGCTTATATTACAAACTAATTTTCACATACATTCTCTTCGTATGGATTATAGCTACAAGTTTATAAAAGTTATGTAAAAATATTTTAAAATCTGAAAAGCCTGAATGGGTTGTAAATAGGTCAATTTTACGCCTTTTTTCACCTCTTAATCCAATTTGCTAGAAAATGAAATAGAAATTAAAAAAAATGCTTCCGACATTTTTTGCGCCTTTAAAGGACACACTCTTCAAGAGAAATTTGTTCTAACACCTGTCGATAAGGCCAGCAATAACATTGCCTTTATCTGTAAAAAGTACTATATTAAAAATATCCTTACCGAAGTTGGACTTTGGCCTAACACCAATAATAACACTTATAAATGTATTACGGAATTATCTAAACTAGATATTTTACAAAATCAATATTCGTTTAACAGGAGTAATGATATAAAAGACAATGTAAAAGTAGATGCCCTTCCATATATTTATTCTATACCTAAATTTCATAAAAATCCAGTAAAATTCAGATACATAATTTCCTCCAGCATCTGCCAGACAAAACCTCTAGCAGTGACTATTACTAAAGGACTTAAATTATGCCAGGCCCAACATGCCATCTGGTGCAAAACACTTCGCAATTATACTGGGATTAATAGCTTTTTCATAATTGATAAAAATAAACCAATAGTAGACACTTTAGATAAAATCAATCAAAAAGACAATGCAAAATCAATAGAAACTTTCGACTTTTCTACTTTATATACTATGCTACAACATGCAGACCTTAAAAAGAATTTGGATTGGTTCGTGGATAAGGCCTTTAATGGTGCTTTTGGAAAAGGCAGAAATCTGATGGCCATCTACTCACAAGATGCAAGATGGATCATAAAACGGCGCAATGCCAATACTGTAGTTTTCGATAAAGAAAAATTTCAAAATATTATACATTTTCTCATTGACAATGCCATATTTGAGGTTGGGGATCAGATTATACAACAAACTATTGGTTTACCAATGGGTACTGACCCCGCCCCATTTATGGCAAATGCACATTTATATAAATACGAATTCGACTTTCAAGACCATAAAAGAAAAACAGATTACAAGGTAGCAAAAAGTCTAAATTATACCTTCCGTTACATTGATGACATAACACCAATCAATGATAATGGTAATTTCAATAAATACAAAGATGAAATATATCCTCCTGAACTTATATTAAATAAAGAAAATTCGGGCACTATAAATGCATCTGTCCTTGACTTGGACATCAATATAATTAATAATAAATTTAATGTCGGTATATTCGATAAAACGGACAAATTTGGTTTTGAAGTAGTAAAATACCCGTCAGCTCATAGTAACATACCAGATACGACACTATATAATGTTTTCTATTCACAGGCATTACGATTTTTAAAAATATGCAACAATAAAGAACTATTTCTTTCCCGAATAAAAACTCTTAATTTTAAGTGCACGGCCAAAGGTGGTACACAATTACGCATTTTGAAAGAAATTTCAAAACTTCCATTTCTTCAACATAATAAGTTTTACATTTCTTATAATGATATTACTGACTACATATTGGATAATGATTCTATATAAATTGCTTCTAGATGTCTAGTCCTATCTGGATTATTGCCCTTATTTTTAGGCCTTTATGAATACACTAATAACTTACGATTTCTTTAGCATTCCTGTTTTGCATTTCTTACGTGGGACATTATATAATAATTATACTATGGTTTGTACAATTGCATGGTCTTTAATACTAATAGTTTTATATTTTAACGTAATTTTATCTAGATTATCGCCCTTTTATCGGGAAATTGCACCTTCTAAACTACGACGTCATAACAACTATTACGGCAGATTCACGTCACACCACTCAGTCAGCAGACGGCTGTCTCCCTAGATAGTCTTTTCCTTTGCTTCTTTGTATTCAGTTGTGTTTTTGTTTCTGTGTCGATTGCAATGTTTGTCCTAGATGCATTTATATACTTCAATCCTTTTGTTGATTTGGTTTTGAACTAGGCCTACTTCTGATACATTTAACTATGTGGTTACTTGTGTAGCGGAATTTATACAACAATATGCTTGCATTCGTAATTCTTGCAACATATAATAGATCATGACTCATGCTGACACTATATAATTATTTCTCTGGGTTGCATTCCCAGTTGTTTTCAAATATGAGTGAAGTCTGTGTCACCACAGGCCCGGGACTGTACAGCGCAGTGGACGCTTACGGCTGGCCCCCGGATCCATTCACTCTCTTTGATTTGTTTATGTTTGTGGTTTTGAGTATGATGTCTTGTCCATATATTTGTTTTTGTGTAAAATTGTGTGTGGTGCAACCCTCCTGCACTTACTATTAGAGTAGAGTTTTTAACCCTTCGTACTGTAGAATGTTCTCGTTGTCGGGTTTTGCTCCTGTTTGCTCACTGCACATTTTTTCATTTTCATTATCATTATCATCTTTATTTATTTATTTATTTAAATATATCCGATTTCAAACAAATGGTTTTAACAAAAATAAATGTAAGCACCAGTGGGCAGCCCCCACCTGATGTAGCCTGCCATAGGGCTAACAACCCTTTGAGAAATTTTGTCCCTCTACACGGAACACCTTACGTGACTCCGCATGTCAACCTCACCAATAAAAATCTAGCAGGTAGTTCTGATGAATTGGCTGCGGGGGGAGGAATTTCGAATAATGTAATTAATAATCTTACCCATACGGGTAATCAAAGTAGTCAAACTAGTAATTCAATATGTTCAAATATAAATTGTGAATTTTGTAGTCTGTCTTTCGGTGCTTGTAACTATAGACAGTGTAAATTATGTACTAATTACAATGAAGCCCACATATTTAGTAGCTCCGTTACTGGTAGATGCTACCATGTTTCTACAGATCAAAACCTTAATTGTAATACACAAAATATAGTATATTTATTAACCTGCAATTACTGCAAACTACAGTATGTTGGGGAAACTAGTAATCATGTAAAACTAGATTTAATAATCATAGATCTGCTGGAAATTCTGAAAATGCACACAAACTATTATATCGACATTTTAAACAAAATCCCTGTAAAGAATTTGGATATAGTATACAAATAATTGAAAAACTTCCCGGTTCTGGACACCATACTAATGGTAAAATTGATCCTGCAAATACACAAATTAGAACGCACGCAGAAGAAACTTGGATTATCAAACTACAGACCATTTTCCCTTATGGTCTTAATGATAGATTCAAAAATATCGATTATAACAACCGGAATGAAAACACTTTGATCACCAGAAATTGCTATAAAAAACTTGACCATAATTTTAAAAATAAAAAACGTTCCATTAAAAAATCGAAATTTCAAAAAGATCCGGAAAGTATTTTGAACGAATTGTATTCTGCATGCCAATGCCATACTTCCGACAAATTGTCTTGTGCAGCTTGTGTTCTTAATCTAGCTCGACAAATTATACATACCTTGAAAAAATCAACAGCTAAAAAACTTGGTGTCCTCATACAAGATATTATCTATTCTAATCAACTTAATGAAAGCTTTCTTCCTCAATATTACGATGTTATTACCGATTTGATAAATAGTAAATTTTCACCTAAACATTCAGCACAGCAAAATAAAGTACATAAGAAAAAACCCGAGATTTTATGTAAAATACTTTTTACAGATAAACATATACAAGATATTGGACTAAATAGAATTTTCCGAGATAGATCTGTAATCAAATCTATACCAGATACTATTCCTAAAATTTCACCTACAGTCGTATACAAATTTTTACCCCCAATTCGTAATAAAATATTTAACTACCATGAAACTATAGCAAACCTTAACGTTCAAGAATTTATTAACAGTTACGACAATACAATATGTCAATGTCATAACTCTCCTTTTAAAGATAAATTTCACGACCATGTACTGACTGGAAACTTCGATATTGTTGAAGACAATAATCTTAATACACTATTTCGCTTTGGACCACAATTTCGAGAACAACCTAATAAAACTAACTTCAAAAAATTACATAATAATCTAAAATCAGAAATCCGGAAATGCATAGTAGCTTGGTCAGATAAATTTCGTGCACCAATAGAATCTTTTGGAGAATGGAGAAACACTGTTTTTGACCTCTTATCAAAGAGAATCAAACATATTAAAAACAACCCAAGACATCCACCACCCGAAGTCCTAAAAAATGCATCTGCAGCTGAATGCCTTTCTGCTCTTCAAGAGAAATTTGTTCTAACACCTGTCGATAAGGCCAGCAATAACATTGCCTTTATCTGTAAAAAGTACTATATTAAAAATATCCTTACCGAAGTTGGACTTTGGCCTAACACCAATAATAACACTTATAAATGTATTACGGAATTATCTAAACTAGATATTTTACAAAATCAATATTCGTTTAACAGGAGTAATGATATAAAAGACAATGTAAAAGTAGATGCCCTTCCATATATTTATTCTATACCTAAATTTCATAAAAATCCAGTAAAATTCAGATACATAATTTCCTCCAGCATCTGCCAGACAAAACCTCTAGCAGTGACTATTACTAAAGGACTTAAATTATGCCAGGCCCAACATGCCATCTGGTGCAAAACACTTCGCAATTATACTGGGATTAATAGCTTTTTCATAATTGATAAAAATAAACCAATAGTAGACACTTTAGATAAAATCAATCAAAAAGACAATGCAAAATCAATAGAAACTTTCGACTTTTCTACTTTATATACTATGCTACAACATGCAGACCTTAAAAAGAATTTGGATTGGTTCGTGGATAAGGCCTTTAATGGTGCTTTTGGAAAAGGCAGAAATCTGATGGCCATCTACTCACAAGATGCAAGATGGATCATAAAACGGCGCAATGCCAATACTGTAGTTTTCGATAAAGAAAAATTTCAAAATATTATACATTTTCTCATTGACAATGCCATATTTGAGGTTGGGGATCAGATTATACAACAAACTATTGGTTTACCAATGGGTACTGACCCCGCCCCATTTATGGCAAATGCACATTTATATAAATACGAATTCGACTTTCAAGACCATAAAAGAAAAACAGATTACAAGGTAGCAAAAAGTCTAAATTATACCTTCCGTTACATTGATGACATAACACCAATCAATGATAATGGTAATTTCAATAAATACAAAGATGAAATATATCCTCCTGAACTTATATTAAATAAAGAAAATTCGGGCACTATAAATGCATCTGTCCTTGACTTGGACATCAATATAATTAATAATAAATTTAATGTCGGTATATTCGATAAAACGGACAAATTTGGTTTTGAAGTAGTAAAATACCCGTCAGCTCATAGTAACATACCAGATACGACACTATATAATGTTTTCTATTCACAGGCATTACGATTTTTAAAAATATGCAACAATAAAGAACTATTTCTTTCCCGAATAAAAACTCTTAATTTTAAGTGCACGGCCAAAGGTGGTACACAATTACGCATTTTGAAAGAAATTTCAAAACTTCCATTTCTTCAACATAATAAGTTTTACATTTCTTATAATGATATTACTGACTACATATTGTATAATGATTCTATATAAATTGCTTCTAGATGTCTAGTCCTATCTGGATTATTGCCCTTATTTTTAGGCCTTTATGAATACACTAATAACTTACGATTTCTTTAGCATTCCTGTTTTGCATTTCTTACGTGGGACATTATATAATAATTATACTATGGTTTGTACAATTGCATGGTCTTTAATACTAATAGTTTTATATTTTAACGTAATTTTATCTAGATTATCGCCCTTTTATCGGGAAATTGCACCTTCTAAACTACGACGTCATAACAACTATTACGGCAGATTCACGTCACACCACTCAGTCAGCAGACGGCTGTCTCCCTAGATAGTCTTTTCCTTTGCTTCTTTGTATTCAGTTGTGTTTTTGTTTCTGTGTCGATTGCAATGTTTGTCCTAGATGCATTTATATACTTCAATCCTTTTGTTGATTTGGTTTTGAACTAGGCCTACTTCTGATACATTTAACTATGTGGTTACTTGTGTAGCGGAATTTATACAACAATATGCTTGCATTCGTAATTCTTGCAACATATAATAGATCATGACTCATGCTGACACTATATAATTATTTCTCTGGGTTGCATTCCCAGTTGTTTTCAAATATGAGTGAAGTCTGTGTCACCACAGGCCCGGGACTGTACAGCGCAGTGGACGCTTACGGCTGGCCCCCGGATCCATTCACTCTCTTTGATTTGTTTATGTTTGTGGTTTTGAGTATGATGTCTTGTCCATATATTTGTTTTTGTGTAAAATTGTGTGTGGTGCAACCCTCCTGCACTTACTATTAGAGTAGAGTTTTTAACCCTTCGTACTGTAGAATGTTCTCGTTGTCGGGTTTTGCTCCTGTTTGCTCACTGCACATTTTTTCATTTTCATTATCATTATCATCTTTATTTATTTATTTAAATATATCCGATTTCAAACAAATGGTTTTAACAAAAATAAATGTAAGCACCAGTGGGCAGCCCCCACCTGATGTAGCCTGCCATAGGGCTAACAACCCTTTGAGAAATTTTGTCCCTCTACACGGAACACCTTACGTGACTCCGCATGTCAACCTCACCAATAAGAATCTAGCAGGTAGTTCTGATGAATTGGCTGCGGGGGGAGGAATTTCGAATAATGTAATTAATAATCTTACCCATACGGGTAATCAAAGTAGTCAAACTAGTAATTCAATATGTTCAAATATAAATTGTGAATTTTGTAGTCTGTCTTTCGGTGCTTGTAACTATAGACAGTGTAAATTATGTACTGATTACAACGAAGCCCACATATTTAGTAGCTCCGTTACTGGTAGATGCTACCATGTTTCTACAGATCAAAACCTTAATTGTAATACACAAAATATAGTATATTTATTAACCTGCAATTACTGCAAACTACAGTATGTTGGGGAAACTAGTAAATCATGTAAAACTAGATTTAATAATCATAGATCTGCTGGAAATTCTGAAAATGCACACAAACTATTATATCGACATTTTAAACAAAATCCCTGTAAAGAATTTGGATATAGTATACAAATAATTGAAAAACTTCCCGGTTCTGGACACCATACTAATGGTAAAATTGATCCTGCAAATACACAAATTAGAACGCACGCAGAAGAAACTTGGATTATCAAACTACAGACCATTTTCCCTTATGGTCTTAATGATAGATTCAAAAATATCGATTATAACAACCGGAATGAAAACACTTTGATCACCAGAAATTGCTATAAAAAACTTGACCATAATTTTAAAAATAAAAAACGTTCCATTAAAAAATCGAAATTTCAAAAAGATCCGGAAAGTATTTTGAACGAATTGTATTCTGCATGCCAATGCCATACTTCCGACAAATTGTCTTGTGCAGCTTGTGTTCTTAATCTAGCTCGACAAATTATACATACCTTGAAAAAATCAACAGCTAAAAAACTTGGTGTCCTCATACAAGATATTATCTATTCTAATCAACTTAATGAAAGCTTTCTTCCTCAATATTACGATGTTATTACCGATTTGATAAATAGTAAATTTTCACCTAAACATTCAGCACAGCAAAATAAAGTACATAAGAAAAAACCCGAGATTTTATGTAAAATACTTTTTACAGATAAACATATACAAGATATTGGACTAAATAGAATTTTCCGAGATAGATCTGTAATCAAATCTATACCAGATACTATTCCTAAAATTTCACCTACAGTCGTATACAAATTTTTACCTCCAATTTGTAATAAAATATTTAACTACCATGAAACTATAGCAAACCTTAACGTTCAAGAATTTATTAACAGTTACGACAATACAATATGTCAATGTCATAACTCTCCTTTTAAAGATAAATTTCACGACCATGTACTGACTGGAAACTTCGATATTGTTGAAGACAATAATCTTAATACACTATTTCGCTTTGGACCACAATTTCGAGAACAACCTAATAAAACTAACTTCAAAAAATTACATAATAATCTAAAATCAGAAATCCGGAAATGCATAGTAGCTTGGTCAGATAAATTTCGTGCACCAATAGAATCTTTTGGAGAATGGAGAAACACTGTTTTTGACCTCTTATCAAAGAGAATCAAACATATTAAAAACAACCCAAGACATCCACCACCCGAAGTCCTAAAAAATGCATCTGCAGCTGAATGCCTTTCTGCTCTTCAAGAGAAATTTGTTCTAACACCTGTCGATAAGGCCAGCAATTATGGCGGTATATTAGTGCCAAAATTCTAACATGCTATCGTCTAATTTCTAACCTCCATTCATGTAACTTCTAACCTCCATTCATGTAACTACTAACTTCCATTCACGTAATTTCTAATTTAAGACAATGTATAATTCAACTTCTTTATTTGTTCAATGTAAATATCAATTCTATTTCATCTTATTTCTATTATTGAGGCGAAAAATGTCTACTTCATTGTGGTATTACATGTTAAGCATGAACGGCAAACAAATTTAGAATTTTGATACGTCTACCTAGCAACCATCATTATGACATCGTTTGGTGTCGCCACTGTGTGCTCAATTGGATGATTGCGCACCTGATCGGGACCATAATTAATTGGTATAAACGACCCATTCTCCGTTTGGTTGAAGGTTGGAAGGAGTGCTGAGAGAGAGAGAGAGAGAGAGAGAGAGAGAGAGAGAGGTCACTTAGTATTAAACTCAGTATCTGTGTAAGCCTATCCATAACATTTATACCCTGTGTTAATATAGACCAACTGCATATAGATATTAATTATTGGCTCAACCGTAAAAAAAAATAAAATAAAATTCTCCAAATCCCGTTTAGCTTATTTGAAATAGAAAATGAAATGAAATGAAAGAGGGTTTAACGCCCTACTGTTTTGTTCCGAACCGGGCTAATGGAGACGGACATACGCCATACAGTGTGCTTTAGGGAAATATTTCCCGGAGAGCGGATCTACGACGTGGACTTATATCGAAGTATAACGGTCACGGGATCTTTTACGTGCACGCCAACATGTACATGGAACCTCGGGTTTTCATCCCATCGGAACGACAAGACACTAATAAGGGGGAACCACGCCAGAAAATCTGGATGAACTTTTTTCGACCAATGCAGGGATCGAACTCCCGACCCACAGCCTAGCGAGCCTGCGTCTACCCACTTAGCCACGGTATTCGAAATAATATTTGCAAACCATACATTTATATCACGTTCAATGTTGTTTAGAGGGTTGGATGGCCGAATGGTTAGCACGTGCACGCTGTAACATAAGGTCTGTCATTGAATAAACTGGCGTGGTTTCGATTCCCCTTTTTCACTTGACATGGAGCAGAGCCGCCTTTCCAACCTCGTGGGTTTTCTCCGGGTCCTCCGGTTTCCTCCCACTGCTAAACACTCCTACGCGCAAGCGAATTATTGAAATACAATTGAACGGTGTTAATACCGAAATGACCTGGTTGGTGTCGAGTTGATGTTAAACCCCATGTCCCCATCTCTCTCTCCCGATGTTGTTTTCAATTTTAACACTCAGGCAAGTCACTCAATCTGACGAAGAGGGAGTCGTTTGTATCAATAGATTCCCGATCAGGTGCTCAATTCCCAAACTGAGCACACGGTGGCGACACCAAACGATGTCATAATGATGGTTGCTAGGTAGATGTATCAAAATTCTAAATTTGTTTGCCGTTCATGCTTAACATGTAACACCACAATGAAGTAGACATTTTTCGCCCCAATATTAGAAATAAGATGAAATAGAATTGATATTTACACTGAACAAATAAAGAAGTTGAATTATACATTGTCTTAATTTAGAAATTACATGAATAGAAGTTAGAAGTTACATGAATGGAGGTTAGAAATTACATGAATAGAAGTAAGAAATTAGACGAAAGCATGTTAGAATTTTGGCACTAATATACCGCCATAAGCAATAACATTGCCTTTATCTGTAAAAAGTACTATATTAAAAATATCCTTACCGAAGTTGGACTTTGGCCTAACACCAATAATAACACTTATAAATGTATTACGGAATTATCTAAACTAGATATTTTACAAAATCAATATTCGTTTAACAGGAGTAATGATATAAAAGACAATGTAAAAGTAGATGCCCTTCCATATATTTATTCTATACCTAAATTTCATAAAAATCCAGTAAAATTCAGATACATAATTTCCTCCAGCATCTGCCAGACAAAACCTCTAGCAGTGACTATTACTAAAGGACTTAAATTATGCCAGGCCCAACATGCCATCTGGTGCAAAACACTTCGCAATTATACTGGGATTAATAGCTTTTTCATAATTGATAAAAATAAACCAATAGTAGACACTTTAGATAAAATCCATCAAAAAGACAATGCAAAATCAATAGAAACTTTCAACTTTTCTACTTTATATACTATGCTACAACATGCAGACCTTAAAAAGAATTTGGATTGGTTCGTGGATAAGGCCTTTAATGGTGCTTTTGGAAAAGGCAGAAATCTGATGGCCATCTACTCACAAGATGCAAGATGGATCATAAAACGGCGCAATGCCAATACTGTAGTTTTCGATAAAGAAAAATTTCAAAATATTATACATTTTCTCATTGACAATGCCATATTTGAGGTTGGGGATCAGATTATACAACAAACTATTGGTTTACCAATGGGTACTGACCCCGCCCCATTTATGGCAAATGCACATTTATATAAATACGAATTCGACTTTCAAGACCATAAAAGAAAAACAGATTACAAGGTAGCAAAAAGTCTAAATTATACCTTCCGTTACATTGATGACATAACACCAATCAATGATAATGGTAATTTCAATAAATACAAAGATGAAATATATCCTCCTGAACTTATATTAAATAAAGAAAATTCGGGCACTATAAATGCATCTGTCCTTGACTTGGACATCAATATAATTAATAATAAATTTAATGTCGGTATATTCGATAAAACGGACAAATTTGGTTTTGAAGTAGTAAAATACCCGTCAGCTCATAGTAACATACCAGATACGACACTATATAATGTTTTCTATTCACAGGCATTACGATTTTTAAAAATATGCAACAATAAAGAACTATTTCTTTCCCGAATAAAAACTCTTAATTTTAAGTGCACGGCCAAAGGTGGTACACAATTACGCATTTTGAAAGAAATTTCAAAACTTCCATTTCTTCAACATAATAAGTTTTACATTTCTTATAATGATATTACTGACTACATATTGGATAATGATTCTATATAAATTGCTTCTAGATGTCTAGTCCTATCTGGATTATTGCCCTTATTTTTAGGCCTTTATGAATACACTAATAACTTACGATTTCTTTAGCATTCCTGTTTTGCATTTCTTACGTGGGACATTATATAATAATTATACTATGGTTTGTACAATTGCATGGTCTTTAATACTAATAGTTTTATATTTTAACGTAATTTTATCTAGATTATCGCCCTTTTATCGGGAAATTGCACCTTCTAAACTACGACGTCATAACAACTATTACGGCAGATTCACGTCACACCACTCCGTCAGCAGACGGCTGTCTCCCTAGATAGTCTTTTCCTCTGCTTCTTTGTATTCAGTTGTGTTTTTGTTTCTGTGTCGATTGCAATGTTTGTCCTAGATGCATTTATATACTTCAATCCTTTTGTTGATTTGGTTTTGAACTAGGCCTACTTCTGATACATTTAACTATGTGGTTACTTGTGTAGCGGAATTTATACAACAATATGCTTGCATTCGTAATTCTTGCAACATATAATAGATCATGACTCATGCTGACACTATATAATTATTTCTCTGGGTTGCATTCCCAGTTGTTTTCAAATATGAGTGAAGTCTGTGTCACCACAGGCCCGGGACTGTACAGCGCAGTGGACGCTTACGGCTGGCCCCCGGATCCATTCACTCTCTTTGATTTGTTTATGTTTGTGGTTTTGAGTATGATGTCTTGTCCATATATTTGTTTTTGTGTAAAATTGTGTGTGGTGCAACCCTCCTGCACTTACTATTTGAGTCATGTAATTTTTCAAAAAATACTATTTGTTTTCGAAAAATGGTACCTAACTTTCAAAATTGTAGTTTTTGGTAAAATTATGCCACTTCCGGTGCCGACAGATAACTTTTTCGGTAATAAAAAAAATGACAATTGAGACAACGAAGCATATGAACTTTGTTTTATACAAATCGAACAATAAAAAATTAATCTAGGACTGAAAAACTGAATTAACCAATGGCTGCCAAGGAAAATTACTGAGACAATTTTTTTTAACATTTTTGCGCTAGTCAGATGACTCTTTAATTCTGTGCACAACACGACTAAAATATATTTAGAAATAAAAAAGTTTTTTGTAAAATTTTAATTTTTCGAAATTTGGCGCCTAATATCTTCGACGATTTGCCAAAAATCAAAAATCGAAAGTAGCGTAGCTATGTGCCATGTCTCCGGCTATGCCAAAATGTATCGAAAGTTAAAATCCAATGATTATTGTTAAAATTACTGCAACATTTTTAAAAACGATAACTTCGGTGATTTCGGACATTTCGCATTGTCGCAGAACGTTCAAAATAGCTTTATCCTCTAAGTCACACCCACTTTCCCAATAAAACCGAAGAAATCGTAACGATGCGAAAAGCAGTTGCTGAGATCTACTCAAAACAAAAGAATAATAATAATAACTAGACTTGCTTGCAAGGCAGAAGGCTTTCACCTTACCCAAGGCAGCACAAAATGCCCACCACTCACCCCTTAAAACACACACAAACACACACACACTTAAACAACTCAGATATTGACACTTTCTGTTCATGCGCATTACGATAGAAGGAAAGTGAAAAATATAGTTGAACAATTTCCAACATTATGAACTTGGATCGGTAGAATCCTACAGACACCAGAAATCTAAATACGCAATCAAAAACGCAAAAATTTAAAATAAAAAAAAATTACAATTTTAGTACATTTTACAATTTTCAGGAAAAAAAGAGAACTGTGTGGTATTGCAATTCGACATATATCGCACCCGCAATATCCCCGGCTCTGCAAAAATATAACTTTTTCGAAAATCGGTTGGGAATTGAGATTATTAGGACCTATTTTCATTTATGCACGTTAAAGATTTACTTAACTTCAGGTCTGTTCAGAACTTTCGCAATACTTCTAAGTACTTATTGCTTAAAACATAGGAAAAATCATTATTCAGAACTCTATCTGCTTTATTTTCAGAGATCTACACGAGAATGAAAAAAAAAAACAGTTTTTCGAATGGAACAAAAAAAAAATGATCGTGTCAGATCATAACCAAAACCAAGAATCATACCTTTCAACATCAACTTTTCAACAATAGTCCAGAGGGGTGCCTTCCTTATAAATAGTTTCGGCAAATAGCGTCATTTTCGCTGGTATCATATGGTGGCGTCACGTAGACAAAAAACCTGGGATAATAATTTCAGGAGTAACTGTTATTGACTAAAATGAATCATTTTCACTCTAGAAGCAGCATTACCAGATATTGGTTACCACTAAAACACCTTTAGTTCAAATATTGCCTCTTTCAAAAAAGGCTTTCTATATAATGCTTTATACGTAGGCAAAACGTTGCGATTAAGACCAACTCGGACTTTTGTCAATGTCACACCAATGTGTACATGGGACTTTGGAATCACGTCCATATCAACTACTCAAATATGCAACTGGTTCAAAAATTGATTAAATACTCAATGAAATATCTACAATTTTCTGATTTCGTGCACGTTAAAGATTTGACGTCACTACATGTAACATATAAAAATTTAATATTTATTACAGATAGAGTCCATGCTCAAACTGGTTATCTCAACCAAGAACGACATGGTTATCTCAATTCGACCTTTATCCCATCCGCAATATCCCCGGCTGTACAAAAATATTTTTTTTTCGAAAATCGGTTTGGAATTGACATAAATCGTGCACGTTAAAGATTTACATCATTTCCGGTCTGGTTCACAACTTTCGCAATAGTTCTAAGTACTAAATGTTTAAAACATAGGAAAAATCAATATTCAAAACTCTATCTGTTTTAGTTTCAAAGACCTACACGAGAATAAAAAAACCGAGTTTTCCGATTGGGACAAAAAAGTATCGTAAGTGTCAAATAATAACCAAAACCCAGAATCATACATTCAACATTAATTTTTCAACATTAATATAGAGGAGTGCCTTCCTTATAAATAGCTTCAACAGAGAGGTTTATTTTCACTGGTATCAAGTGATGACGTCTGGAGATAAAAATCCTGCGATATTAATTTCAGGGGTAACTATTATTTACTAAAACGAACTATTTTCACTCTAGAAGCACCAGTAACAGATATTGGTTACTATTAAAACACCCTTAGTTCAAATATTGCCACTTTTTAAAAAATCTCTCTATATATGCTTTATACGTATGCAAAACGTTCCAATTATGACCAATTCGGTAGGAGGCTTGACTTGGAAATCGACAGCACAGAGGGCATTTGGATCGAAACAATCATCAATAATAATAAATTTCTCATAGGCACTTTCTACAGACCCCCAATTCTACGAATGATACGAATGACTCAATTTTTCAATCAATTTCACTTGCCGTTTCTGATGAAATAGAAAAGATTTTTATTTTTGGAGATTTCAATATAGATATGGTAACAAAATTTAATACTTTTATTCATACGTCAATTACTCTTTTTAACTTTAAGCAAATAATAAATGATCCCACGCGATATGCTAATAATGGAAATAAAAGCTTAATCGATATTATTCTTACAAATTGTCCAGGATATATTTCTGAATCTGGCTGTTTAGATAACTCCTGCAGCGACCATTGCCCTGTGTTCTGTCGGTTAACTTTCAAGCGTCCAAAGTTTCCTTCTTTCAAACGTATCATCTGGGATTTTAATAAAACTAATTATGACGGACTAAGACATGACGTAACAAATTTTAGATGGGACTCCATTGTTGATAACTGTTCGACTGATACTTCTTGTGCTTCTTTCACATATGAACTGACAAGGATAGCAAAAAATAATATTCCAAACAAGATAGTAACCATTCGACCCAGGGATAAATTATGGATGAATAATACAATTAGAAAATTAAGCAAAAAAAAAATAAGGTGCACAAAAAATCTGTAAAACAAATTCAGAACAGGATTGGCACAACTTTCGATCAATTAGAAATGAATATATTAATCTTATAAGGAAATGTAAACAATAATTTTATGAAAAAATAGACCAAAAAATAAATAATAATACAACATTTGGTAGTAAAGACTGGTGGCGCCTTGTCAATTCTTATGTGAAAGGGCAACGTATAAAAAATGATGAATTACCTCCCCTTATCAACAATGGAGTCCTTTTCTCCACCCCCTTGGATAAGGCAAATTGTTTAAATGACTTCTTTATCAACCAGTCTCAACTTGACACGGGGGGTTGGGATGGCCTAGTGGTCTAGAGTGCCGCGCTTCGACCTCTAGCTGGCCAGTCACCTCTGGCTTGCGGCTGTGGTTTCGAGCCCTGGTGTGAGCGTATGTGGCATGGAGATAGGGGCGCCTTCTCAACCTCGTGGGTTTCCTCCGGGTACTCCGGTTTCCTCCCACTGCTAAAGACCCCTACGCGCAAGCGAATTATTGAAATAAAATTGAACCTTGTGTTAGTCCCGAAATGGCCTAGTTTGTGTCGAGTGGAAGTTAAACCCCATTTCTCTCTCTCTCTCTCTCAACTTGACACAGCCAATGCACAGCTCCCTGAACTTGAACACAACCCAAACTCACTCTGTAATATAATACTAACATCTCAAGAAGTTAAAGATATGATCTTATCATTAGATACCTCCAAAGCTACTGGGCCTGATCACATAAATGGCAAGTTATTAAATTCTATCTCATCTGAAATATGTAATCCCTTATGCAATCTATTCAATCTCTCCCTTTCGACAAGAACTGTACCGATAATCTGGAAATCAGCTAATGTTATTTCAATACTGAAAAAAGGCGACCCTTCTGAATGCGGCAATTACAGACCAGTTTCTCTTTTGAGCATCATTGCCAAAATTTTCAAAAATGTATTTACAAGCATGTCTTTAACTTCATGAGGGATAATGCAATAATAACTAACTTACAAAGCGGTTTTATGCACGGTGACTCGACCACCTATCAACTAATTGACCTTACGCACTTCTTTTGTCAAGCCATAGACGAGGGTCAGTACACGCGGACGGTGTTCTGTGACATCAGCAAGGCATTTGACAGGGTGTGGCATGCTGCACTGTGTCGGAAGCTTGGGGCGGCTGGGATCAGAGGAGAATTGCTTCAATGGTTCAAAAATTATTTGTATAACAGAAAGCAAAGCGTCGTTGTCAGTGGAGTCTCCTCTGATCCTAAGACCGTCCTTGCTGGTGTACCACAGGGCTCTGTCCTCGGCCCCCTTCTCTTTCTTATATATATAAATGATATCGTTAAGAACATTAAATCGAATATTCGACTTTTTGCGGATGACACTAGCATCTATCTAAAAATTAATGACCCAACCGCATGCGCGACTGTCTTAAATAGTGATCTTGAAATGTTAAACAAATGGGCAAAAACGTGGCTGGTTTCCTTTAACCCGCTGAAAACTGAATCACTTGCACTGACTACTAAACGAGACCCACTGTTACCTACACTAAATTTAGACGGAATTCCTATTACAGAAGTTTACCAACACAAGCATTTGGGATTGACTTTTCAGAAATATTGCAAATGGGACAAACACATAAATATAATTTTGGCTAAAACGAGTAAAATGATTAATTGCCTTAGGTCTTTAAAACACCGCCTTAATAGAAATACCTTGAAAACTATATATACCTCTTTTATCCTTCCACATTTTGACTATTGTGACGTAATATGGGATGGGTGCACAGAAGAACTAAAAAACAAATTAGAACACTTGCAACTAGATGCACTCAGAACTATATGCGGGGCTGTAAAGGGTACCAGCCATAGGTTATTATATGAAGAAACAGGATTTATCACTCTGCAAGAGAGGCGAAGGCGTCACAAACTCATCTTAATGTACAAAATTATTAATCATTTAACTCCCCCATACCTCCACAATTTAATTCAATTTTCCAATATTCCTTATAATCTTCGTAATAGCAATATTTTAACTGATTACTTATGTCGAACAACTTTATTCTCTAAATCCTTTATACCTTCTACCATAAAAGAATGGAATAACCTTGATATAAGTATTAAAAATTCGCCCTCAATAAATAATTTTAAAACCAAAATAACTGATAAAGATAAAAATATACCCCCTTATTTCAACTTTGGCAAATGTAAAAATCAAATATTACATAGTCGTCTTCGTCTCTCATGCAGTGACCTAAATGGGCATAAATTTTTAAGGCATATTTTGGACAACCCCGAGTGTGATTGCGGTCATTCCTTCGAAGATACTGATCATTTTCTTATACATTGCTCCTTACATTCTGATGCACGAAAAATATCTATAAATCTTTTACCATCGAATTTTATCAATACTCATAATCTGTTATACGGTGTAAGCAGCAGTGATATTTCGTTAACAATTTTTGAAAGGGTCCACATGTTTTTTGACATGAGTAGAAGGTTTTAAGATCTATTTCGACCAAAATGCGAACACGAACAACTGCGTAGCCAATGTGTAAATATGTATATATGAAATGTTGTTGACTAAGTATTCATTTTATTGTTTTGTTGTTTACTCAATTACCTTTTTTTTTTATCCATATTATTTTTGTATTTAGGAGAGAGGTCATATAGGCTATGCCTGTTCCTCAATCCCTTTCAATTTCTGAATAAAATATTGTTTAAAAAAAAAAATATAAAATTTCGATATTTATTAGAAAAAGAGTCCATGCTCTAACTACATTAAACTTTCTATGACCGGTGCAATATTCGTACTTCTGCACGATACTACTGCAAGATACAACTGCAACCTCTTAAAAATTGGATTTGCTTATAAACAGCGCGAGCCGTCGATTTGTGTCGAGATGATTACGGCTATGAGGTAATTTTGGCCAAGGAGAAACAATATTAATTCAAAGACTAATTATTACACACATAGATTAAATATTTCTGCTACAGGGTCACTATACCCTTATTTTGAATAGAAGTAAAGATTCAAGATGGAAATACTTTTTGCCCAAAAATCGTCACTGTGAGAGAAAAAGGGACTTTTAAATATGCTCTAAACGTACGTTGCTAATACGTACAGATTGTATCAACTCATACTGCATGTTTCGCTTAACAATGAAAGGTGACGTTTTCAATTTTCGATCCCTTTGTTCTCATACTCCTGATATTTCTAACTGTTGCGCAATGGTTTCATACCTAAGACTACCGATAAAACTCTCTGTAGAAGAAGTTCAAAAAAAAAATTACGTTGACTTTTCGAGAAAAAGACGTCTAAAAATGCTCCAAATGGTAAAAATACGACGTTTTGGATTTTCAATCTCGTTTTTCGACTACTCATGACATTTAGAGAAATTGTACAATGGTTTCACACAATACACCACCTATAAGACTCTCGAATGAGAAAGTTTTAAAAAAATCGTAGGCGGCGTTTTCGAGAAATACGCGTCTAAATTTGATCGAAATAGCAAAATACCTTACTTTTCAAACTCAGATAACTTTTTTATCTTTTGATAGAAACTTGTCGCTATAGTACCATCTTGTAGATAATTCAAGTGGCTATCATACGATATAATACTTTAACTACTCGGTAAACAACCAATCGATACATCTTATTTGGCGCACAGGCACCAATTTTTCTGAATTTTGTCAAACTTTGGATACCTTTCTTGACCACTTCCGGTGATTAGAGGATTTTCATTTATAGTTTAAGGAACAATACAGACATCTCTGTTCATCTTACCAAAGTTTCAGAAAAATCGTTGGAGTGGTTTTAAAAAAATAAGCCTTACCGTTTTTGACCAAAATGCGAAAAAAAGTGAAAAATCAAAGTTAATATTTCAGAACAAAACTTATATTGTTGGAATCGGATCGACGTCAGCTATCCAAAAGTGTAATTAGAATTTCTAAATTCCTAAAAATAAACATTTTAGCAATTTTTTGAAAATTTTCCAGTATTCACCAAAAAAATGAGAGCGACAAAGTTTCTATATTCAACGTTTTTCAACTGCTATCTAGTCTGAAATGTCTCCCGCTATTCAAAAATATAAATGTCTGAAAAATCGATTGAGAATTAAATGAATTATGGCCGATTTTCAATTTTTGTGCACGCTAAAGATTTCACGCATTTCCGCTATGTGCACAAATCTGGAAATAGTTTTAAGGAGTAACCACCACCCATTTTCCCGAGGGAAAATCAAACTTCAGACCTCTATCTCTTATAGTTTCTGAGATCTAGCTTCCCCCAATAAAAAAAAATAATAACTAGACTTGCTTGCAAGGCTGAAGGCTTTCACCTTACCCAAGGCAGCACAAAATGCCTACCACTCACCCCTTAAAACACACACACACACACTTAAACAACTCAGATATTGACACTTTCTGTGCATGCGCATTACGATAGAAGGAAAGGAAAAATATAGTTGAACAATTTACAACATTATGAACTTGGATTGGTAGAATCCAACAGATGCCAGAAATCTAAATACGCAATCAAAAACGCAAAAATTCTAAAAAAATTTACAATTTTAGTACATTTTCAAATTTTCAGGAAAAAAAAGAGAACTGCGTGGTATTGCAATTCGACCTATATCGCATCCGCAATATCCCCGGCTCTACAGAAATATATCTTTTTCGAAAATCGGTTGGAAATTGAAATTATTAGGACCTATTTTCATTTATGCACGTTAAAGATTTACTTCACTTCAGGTTTGTTCAGAACTTTCGCAATAGTTCTAAGTACTTACTGCTTAAAACATAGGAAAAATCATTATTCAGAACTCTATCTGCTTTAGTTTCAGAGATCTACACGAGAATTAAAAAAAACAGTTTTTCGAATGGGACAAAAAAAAAGATCGTGTAAGATCATAACCAGATCATAACCAAAACCAAGAATCATACCTTTCAACATCAAGTTTTCAACATTTGTCCAGAGGGGTGCCTTCCTTATAAATAGTTTCAGTAAATAGCGTCATTTTCGCTGGTATCATATGATGGCGTAATGTAGACAAAAAATCTTGGATAATAATTTCAGGAGTAACTGTTATTGACTAAAATGAATTATTTTCACTATAGAAGCAGCATTACCAGATATCGGTTACCAGTAAAACACCTTTTTTACTGTCAAGGAAAAAGAGAACGACGTGGTATCTCAATTCGATCGTTATCGCATCAGCAATATCCCCCGCAGTACAAAAATATAACTTTTTCGAAAATCGGTTGGGAATTGACATAATTAGGACCGATTTTCATTCGCGCACGTTAAAGATTTACATCACTTCCGGTCTGTTCACAACTTTCGCAATAGATCTAAGTACTAAATGTTTAAAACATAGAAAAAAACAATATTCAGAATTCTATCAGTTTTAGTTTCAGAAATCTAAACGACTACAGAAAAAAAAACAGTTTTCCGAATGAGACAAAAAAAAAATTATCTTAAGTATCAGGTAATGACCAAAATCCCAAATCGCACCTTTAAACATTAATTTTTCAACATTGTAATTGAGGGGTACTTTATTCATAAATGGCTTCAACAGAGAGCTTCATTTTCACTGGTATCAAATGATGACGTCATGTAAACATAAAACCTGGGATATTAATTTCAGGAGTCGCCGTTAATTACTAATATGAATTATTTTCATTCTAGAAGCACCAATACCAGATATTGGTTACCATTCAAACACCCTTTGTTCAAATATTGCCAGTTTTAAAAAAAGCTCTCTATATATGCTTTATACGTATGCAAAACGTTCCATTTATAACCAATTCGGACTTTTGTCGATGTCACACCAATGTGTTACACGGAACTTTGGAATCGCGTTCAGGTCAGCTACTCAAATATGTAACTGGTTCAAAACTAAATTGAATATTCAATGAAATATCGACAATATTCTGATTTCGTGCACGTTAATGATTTGACGTCACTAACATATAAAAATTTATCTTTAGTTAGAGATAGGGCCCAAGCTCAAACTACATCATGCTTTCTATCACAGGTGCAATATTCGTACTTTTGCACGATACTACTGTAATATACAACTGCAACCTTTTGATAATTGGATTTCCTTATAAACAGCGGGAGCCGTCGATTTGTGTCGAGATGATTACGGTTATGAGGTAATTTTGACAAAGAAGAAACAATATTAATTCAAAGACTAATTATTACACACAGAAATCAATTATTTCTGTTACAGGGTCACTAAACCCATATTTTGAATATAAGTAAACACTCAAAGTTGAAATACTTTTAGCTCAAATATCGTCACTGTGATAGAAATGGGGAATTTTGAATATGCTCTAAACGTTGGTAAAACGTACAGATTGTATCAACTCTTACTTCATGTTTCGCTTAACAATGAAAGATGATGTTTTCAATTTTCGATCCCTTTGTTCTCATACTTCTGATATTTCTAACTGTTGCGCAATGGTTTCATACCTAAGACTACCGATAAAACTCTCTGTAGAAGAAGTTCAAAAAAAAAATTACGTTGACTTTTCGAGAAAAAGACGTCTAAAAATGCTCCAAATGGTAAAAATACGACGTTTTGGATTTTCAATCTCGTTTTTCGACTACTCATGACATTTAGAGAAATTGTACAATGGTTTCACACAATACACCACCTATATGACTCTCGAATGAGAAAGTTTTAAAAAAATCGTAGGCGGCGTTTTCGAGAAATACGCGTCTAAAGTTGACCGAAATAGCAAAATACCTTACTTTTCAAACCCAGATAACTTTTTTGATAGAAACTTGTCGCTATAGTACCATCTTGTAGGTAATTCACGTGGCTATCAAACGATATAATGCATTAACTACTCGGTAAACAACCAATCGATACATCTTATTTGTCGCACAGGCACCCATTTTTCTGAATTTTGTCAAACTTTGGATACCTTTCTTGACCAGTTCCGGTGATTAGAGGATTTTCATTTATAGTTTAAGGAACAATTCAGACATCTCTGTTAATCCTACCAAAGTTTCAGAAAAATCATTGGAGTGGTTTTAAAAAAATAAGCCTTACCGTTTTTGACCAAAATGCGAAAAAAAGTGAAAAATCAAAGTTAACATTTCAGAACAAAACTTATATTGTTGGAATCGGATTTACGTCAGCTATCCAAAAATGTAATTAGAATTTCGAAATTCCCCAAAATAAACATTTTAGCAAATTTTTGAAAATTTTCCAATGTTCACCAAAAAAATGAGAGCGACAAAGTTTCCAAATTCAAACTTTTTCAACTGCTATCTGCTCGGAAATATCTCCCGCTATCCAAAAATATAAATATCTGAAAATTCGATTGAGAATTAACAGAATTATGGCCGATTTTCAATTTTTGTGCACGCTAAAGATTTCAAGCATTTCCGCTGTGCGCAGAAATCTCGAAATAGTTTTAAGGAGTAACCACCACCCATTTACCCGAGAGAAAATCAAACTTCACACCTTTATCTCTTATAGTTTCTGAGATCTAGCTTCCCCCAATAAAGAAAAATAATAATAATACTAGACCTGCTTGCAGGACTGAAGGCTTTCACCTTACCCAAGGCAGCACAAAATGCCCACCACTCACCCCTTAAAAAATACCCCCACACACTTAAACAACTCAGATATTGACACTTTTTGTGCATGCGCATCACGATAGAAAGAAAGTGAAAAATATAGTTGAATAATTTCCAACATAATGAACTTGGATCGGTAGAATCGCACAGACGTCGGAAATCTAAGCACGCAATCAAAAACCCCAAAATTCCAAGAAATTTTAATTTTAGAACATTTTCAAAATATTCAAGAAAAAAGAGAACGACGTGGTATCTCAATTCGATCGTTATCGCATCCGCAATATCCCCCCCTGTACAAAAATACAACTTTTTCGAAAATCGGTTGGGAATTGACATAATAAGGACCGATTTTCATTCGCGCACGTTAAAGATTTACATAACTTCCGGTCTGTTCACAACTTCCGCAATAGATCTAAGTACTAAATGTTTAAAACATAGAAAAAAAAACAATATTCAGAACTCTTATCAGTTTTAGTTTCAGAAATCTAAACGACTATAGAAAAAAACAGTTTTCCGAATGAGACAAAAAAATACCTTAAGTATCAGGTAATAACCAAAACTCAAAATCGCACCTTTCAACATTAATTTTTCAACATTGTAATTCAGGGGTACCTTATTTATAAATAGCTTCATTAGAGAGCTTCATTTTCACTGGTGTCAAATGATGACGTCATGTAGACAAAAAACCTGGGATATTAATTTCAGGAGTAACTGTTAATTACTAAAATAATTATTTTCATTCTAGAAGCACCGGTACCCGATATTGGTTACCATTCAAACACCCTTAGTTCAAATATTGCCAGTTTTAAAAAAAAAAAAGCTCTCTATATATGCTTTATACGTATGCAAAACGTTCCATTTATAACCAATTCGGACTTTTGTCGATGTCACACCAATGTGTTACACGGAACGTTGGAATCGCGTTCAGGTCAGCTACTCAAATATGTAATTGGTTCAAAAATAAGTTGAATATTCAATGAAATATCGACAATATTCTGATTTCGTGCACGTTAATGATTTGACGTCACTAACATATAAAAATATACCTTTAATTAGAGATAGGGCCCAAGCTCAAACTACATCATGCTTTCTATCATAGGTGCAATATTCGTACTTCTGCACGATACTACTGCAAGATACAACTGCAACCTACTGATAATTGGATTAACTTATAAACAGCGCGAGCCGTCGATTTGTGTCGAGATGATTACGGTTATGAGGTAATTTTGACAAAGAAGAAACAATATTAATTCAAAGACTAATTATTACACACAGAAATCAATTATTTCTGTTACAGGGTCACTAAACCCATATTTTGAATATAAGTAAACACTCAGAGTTGAAATATTTTTAGCTCAAATATCGTCACTGTGAGAGAAATGGGGAATTTTGAATATGCTCTAAACGTTGGTAAAACGTACAGATTGTATCAACTCTTACTGCGTGTTTCGCTTAACAATGAAAGATGACGTTTTCAGTTTTCGATCCCTTTGTTCTCATACTCCTGATATTTCTAAATGTTGCGCAATAGTTTCATACCTAAGACTACCGATAAAACTCCCTGTAGAAGGAGTTCCAAAAAAAAATTACGTTGACTTTTCGAGAAAAAGACGTCTAAACATGCTCCAAATGGTAAAAATACGACGTTTTGGATTTTCGATCTCGTTTTTCGACTACTCATGACATTTAGAGAAATTGTACAATGGTTTCACACAATACACCACCTATAAGACTCTCGAATGAGAAAGTTTAAAAAAAATCGTAGGCGGCGTTTCCGAGAAATTCGGGTCTTAAGTTGATCGAAATAGCAAAATACCTTACTTTTCAAACTCAGATAACTTTTTTATTTTTTGATAGAAACTTGTCGCTATAGTACCATCTTTTAGATAATCCACGTGGCTATCAAACGATATAATACTTTAACTACTCTGTAATCAACCAAATGATACATCGCATTTTGCGCATCGGTACCCATTTTTCAGAATTTTGTCAAACTTTGGATACTTTTCTTGACCACTTCCGGTGATTAGAGGATTTTTATTTATAGTTCATGGACTGGTTTGGACCTTCGACTTCATATTCCATAAGTTTCAGAAAAATCGTAGGCGCCGTTTTAAAAAAATAAGAACTCTACGATTTGACCAAAATGCTATCCAAAAATATAACTCATAATTCAAAATTCCAAAAATTAAAAATTTTGGAAATTTTTGAAAATTTTCCAATTTTCACCAAAAAAATGAAAGCGACAAAGTTTCTAAATTTGACAATTGTGAAATGCTATCTTCTTAGAAATGTCTCAAGCTATCCAAAAATGTAAATATCAGAGAAATCGGTTGACAATTACCAAAATTACGGCCGATTTTCAATTTTCGTGCACGTTAAAGATTTAACGCATTTCCGCTATGCGCACGAATTTCGTTTTACATTTAAGCACTAACTACCACCCAGTTTCCCGAGAGAAAATCAAACTTCAGACCTCTATCTCTTATAGTTGCTGAGAAATAGGCAAAATGGAAAAAAAAAGAATAATAATAATAATATTAATCTTAGTAATTTCAATAGGCTTTCACCATTTGGTGAAAGCCTAATTAGTAATAACAATAGTCTTTCACCATTGAAAAATGGTGAAAGCCTAATAATAATAATCTTAGTAATAACAATAGTCTTTCACCATTAAAAATGGTGAAAGCCTAACTAGACTTGCTTGCAAGGCTGAAGGCTTTCACCTTACCCAAGGCATCACAAAATGCCCACCGCTCACCCCTTAAAACACACACACACACACTTAAACAACTCAGATATTAACACTTTCTGTGCATGCGCATTACGATAGAAGGAAAGTGAAAAATATAGTTGAACAATTTACAACATTACGAACTTGGATTGGTAGAATCCTACAGACGCCAGAAATCTAAATACGCAATCAAAAACTCAAAAATTCTAAAAAAAATTACAATTTCAGTACGGCTCTACAAAAATATAGCTTTTTCGAAAATCGGTTGGGAATTGACATTATAAGGACCTATTTTCATTTATGCACGTTAAAGATTTACTTCACTTCCGGTCTGTTCAGAATTTTCGCAGTAGTTCTAAGTGATTACTGCATAAAACATAGGAAAAATCATTATTCTGAACTCTATCTGTTTTAATTTCAGAGATCTACAGTTTTCCAAATGGGACAAAAAAAAAAGATCGTGTCAGATAATAACCAAAACCAAAAATCATACCTTTCAACATCAACTTTTCAACATTTGTTCAGAGGGGTTCCTTCCTTATAAATAGCTTCAGTAAATAGCGTCATTTTCGCTGGTATCATATGACGACGTCATGTAGACAAAAACCTGGGATAATAATTTCAGGAGTAACTGTTATTGACTAAAATAAATTATTTTCACTCTAGAAGCAGCATTACCAGATATTGGTTACCGGTAAAACACCTTTAGTTCAAATATTGCCTCTTTCAAAAAAAGCTCTCTATAGTATGCTTTCTACGTAGGCAAAACGTTCCGATTATGACCAACTCAGACTGTTGTCAATGTCACACCAATGTGTACACGGGACTTTGGAATCACGTCCATATCAACTACTCAAATATGCAACTGGTTCAAAAATTGATATAATATTCGATGAAATATCAACAATTTTCTGAGTTCGTGCACGTTAAAGATTTGACGTCAATAATAGAGTTACAAACAGATTCCATGCTCATACTACATCATGCCTTCTATCACAGGTACAATATTCGTACGATACTCCTGCAAGATACTTTTACACCTGCAACCTTTTAAAAATTGGACGTGCTTATAAACAGCACGAGTCGTCGATTTGTGTCGAGATGATTACGGTTATGAGGTAATTTTGACAAAGAAGAAACAATATTAATTCAAAGACTAATTATTACACACAGTAATCAATTATTTCTGTTAAACCCATATTTTGAATATAAGTAAACAATCAAAGTTGAAATGCTTTTAGCTCAAATATCGTCACTGTGAGAGAAAAGGGGGCTTTTGAATATGCTCTAAACGTATGTAATACGTACAGATTGTATCAACTCTTACTGCATGTTTCACTTAACAATGAAAGGTGACGTTTTCAATTTTCGATCCCTTTGTTCTCATACTCCTGATATTTCTAACTGTTGCGCAATGGTTTCATACCTAAGATTACCGATAAAACTCTCTGTAGAAGAAGTTCCCCAAAAAATATTACGTTGACTTTTCCAGAAAAAGACCCCTAAACTTGCTCCAAAACGTAAAAATACGCCGTTTTCAATTTTCGATGTCATTTTTCGGCTACCCATGACAATTAGAAAAATTGTACAATGGTATCACACAATACACTACCAATTAGTCTCTCGATTGAGAAAGTTAGAAAAAAATCGTTGGCGGCGTTTCCGAGAAACGGGCGTTTAAACTTGATCGAAATCGTAAATAACCCTACGTTTCAAAGTGCCATAACTTTTTTATTTTGCAGTAGAAACCTATCGCTATAGTACCATCTGGTGGGGAATTCACATGGCTATCATACGACTTAGTACTTCAACTACTCGTTAAACAACCAATTGATACATCGCATTTTGCGCATTAGCACCCATTTTTCAGAATTTTGTCAAACTTTGGATACCTTTCTTGACCACTTCCGGTGATTAGAAGATTTTTATTTATAGTTCATGGACTGGTTTGGACCTTCGACTTCATATTCCGTAAGTTTCAGAAAAATCGTAGGCGCCGTTTTAAAAAAATAAAAACTCTACGATTTGACCAAAATGCGAAAAAAAGTGAAAAATCAAAGTTAACATTTCAGAATAAAACTTATATTGTTGGAATCGGATTGATGTCAGCTATCCAAAAATATAAGTCATAATTCAAAATTCAAAAAAATAAAAATTTTGGAAATTTTTCAAAATTTTCCAATTTTCACCAAAAAAATGAAAGCGACAAAGTTTCTAAATTTGACGTTTGTGAACTGCTATCTTCTTAGAAATGTCTCAAGCTATCCAAAAATGTAAATATCAGAAAAATCGGTTGACAATTAACAGAATTACGGCCGATTTTCAATTTTGGTGCACGTTAAAGATTTGATGCATTTTCGCTACGCGCACGAATTTCGTTTTACATTTAAGCACTAACTACCACCCAGTTTCCCGAGAGAAAATCAAACTTCAGACCTCTATCTCTTATAGTTGCTGAGAAATAGGCAAAATGGAAAAGAATAATAATAAATAATAACTAGACCTGCTTGCAGGACTGAAGGCTTTCACCTTACCCAAGGCAGCACAAAATGCCCACCACTCACCCCTTAAAAAATACCCACACACACTTAAACAACTCAGATATTGACACTTTTTGTGCATGCACACATTGATGTCAGCTATCCAAAAATATAAGTCATAATTCAAAATTCAAAAAAATAAAAATTTTGGAAATTTTTCAAAATTTTCCAATTTTCACCAAAAAAATGAAGCGACAAAGTTTCTAAATTTGACGTTTGTGAACTGCTATCTTCTTAGAAATGTCTCAAGCTATCCAAAAATGTAAATATCAGAAAAATCGGTTGACAATTAACAGAATTACGGCCGATTTTCAATTTTGGTGCACGTTAAAGATTTGATGCATTTTCGCTACGCGCACGAATTTCGTTTTACATTTAAGCACTAACTACCACCCAGTTTCCCGAGAGAAAATCAAACTTCAGACCTCTATCTCTTATAGTTGCTGAGAAATAGGCAAAATGGAAAAGAATAATAATAAATAATTCAGGGGTACCTTATTTATAAATAGCTTCATTAGAGAGCTTCATTTTCACTGGTGTCAAATGATGACGTCATGTAGGCAAAAAACCTGGGATATTAATTTCAGGAGTAACTGTTAATTACTAAAATGAATTATTTTCATTCTAGAAGCACCGGTACCAGATATTGGTTACCATTCAAACACCCTTAGTTCAAATATTGCCAGTTTTAAAAAAAAGCTCTCTATATATGCTTTATACGTATGCAAAACGTTCCATTTATAACCAATTCGGACTTTTGTCGATGTCACACCAATGTGTTACACGGGACTTAGGAATCGCGTTTTCATATCAGCTACTCAAATATGTAACTGGTTCAAAAATTGATTGAATATTCAATGAAATATCGTCAATTTTCTGATTTCGTGCACGTTAAAGATTTGACGTCACCAACATACAAAACTTCGATATTTATTACAGAGTCCATGCTCAAACTACATTACACTTTCTATGACCGGTGCAATATTCGTACTTCTGCACGATACTACTGCAAGATACAACTGCAACCTCTTAAATATTGGATTTGCTTATAAACAGCGCGAGTCGTCGATTTATGTCGAGATGATTACGGTTATGAGATAATTGTGACAAAGAAGAAACAATATTAATTCAAAGAATAATTATTACACGCAGCAATCAACTATTTCTGTTACAGGGCCATTAAACCCAAATTTTGAATAAAAGTAAACACTCAAAGTTGAAATGCTATTAGCTCAAATATCGTCACTGTGAGGGAAAAGGAGGCCTTTGAATATGCTCTAAACGTATGTAATACGTACAGATTGTATCAACTGTTACTGCATGTTTCGCTTAACAATGAAAGGTGACGTTTTCAATTTTCGATCCCTTTGTTCTCATACTCCTGATATTTTTAACTGTTGCGCAATGGTTTCATACCTTAGACTACCGATAAAACTCTCTGTAGAAGAAGTTCAACCAAAAAAATTACGTTGACTCTTCGATGGTAAAAATACGACGTTTTGGATATTTAATCTCGTTTTTCGACTACTCATGACATCTAGAGAAATTGTACAATGGTTTCACACAATACACCACCTATAAGACTCTCGAATGAGAAAGTTTAAAAAAAATCGTAGGCGGCGTTTCCGAGAAATACGCGTCTAAAGTTGATTGAAATAGCAAAATACCTTAATTTTCAAACTCAGATAACTTTTTTATTTTTTCATAGAAACTTGTCGCTATAGTACCATCTTGTAGATAATTCACGTGGCTATCAATCCATATAATACTTTAACTACTCGGTAAACAACCAACCGATACATTTTATTTGGCGCACAGGCACCCATTTTTCTGAATTTTGTCAAAGTTTGGATACCTTTCTTGACCACTTCCGGTGATTAGAGGATTTTCATTTATAGTTCATCGACTGGTTTGGACCTTCGACTATATGTTCAGTAAGTTTCAGAAAAAAAGTAGGCGCCGTTTTAAAAAAATAAGAACTCTACGATTTGACCAAAATGCGAAAAAAAGTGAAAAATCAAAGTTAACATTTCAGAACAAAACTTATATTGTTGGAATCGGATTGATGTCAGCAATACAAAAATATAAGCAGAAATTCAAAATTCCAAAAAATAAAAATTTTGGGAAATTTTGAAAATTTTCCAATTTTCACCAAAAAAAGGAAAGCGACAGAGTTTGTAAATTCGACATTTTTGAACTGCTATTGGATACCTTTCTTGACCACTTCCGGTGATTAGAGGATTTTCATTTATAGTTCATCGACTGGTTTGGACCTTCGACTATATATTCAGTAAGTTTCAGAAAAAAGTAGGCGCCGTTTTAAAAAAATAAGAACTCTACGATTTGACCAAAATGCGAAAAAAAGTGAAAAATCAAAGTTAACATTTCAGAACAAAACTTATATTGTTGGAATCGGATTGATGTCAGCAATACAAAAATATAAGCAGAAATTCAAAATTCCAAAAAATAAAAATTTTGGGAAATTTTGAAAATTTTCCAATTTTCACCAAAAAAAGGAAAGCGACAGAGTTTGTAAATTCGACATTTTTGAACTGCTATCGGCTAAGAAATGTCTCCAGCTATCCAAAAATGTAAATATCAGAAAAGTTGGTTGAGAATTAAAAAAATTATGGCCGATTTTCAATTTCCGTGTACGTTAAAGATTTGACGCATTTCTGCTATGCGCACAAATTTCGTTTTACATTTAAGCACTAGCCACCACCCAGTTTCTGAAGAGAAAACTAAATTTCAGACCTCTATCTCTTATAGTTGCTGAGAAATAGGCAAAGTGGAAAAAAAAATAATAATAATATTAATCTTAGTAATAACAATAGTCTTTCACCATTTTCAATGGTGAAAGCCTAACTAGATCTGCTACTGTCCCATGCAGATATGAAAGCTTTCATATTCACTGTCACTTCCTGTCACATGTCATGGGTCATATAAATAATCCAAAGAAGAAAAAATAAATCATTAAAATCGGTCACAATCTATCGAAATTAATGTGATTTTTGACTCGTAAACAACTTTGTCGACACGAAAAACATCAAAAGCGAAATTCGAATTTTTGAAATATTCAAATAACAAAACCACTCGTATCCCGTCTATCCTGAAATTGAAATGTATTAAATTTTAGACATAGGAGACGCATAGAACATAATATGACCTATTGTGTTTCTGCTCTGACCGATTTTTAGGTTTTCCTTCAAGGGTTCAGAAAACGTAACTCCCATGTCTGTAAGTGCAATATCGCAAAAGATCTATTGTTTTTTCACGTTTCAAGATGGTGGCACTTCCGGTTCGATCGACAAACTTCATATTTTGTGTACAAATCAGTAATTACTTATCTAGTATCCAAAAAAAAAATCAGGTCATTCTGACCTATATTTCGATGATTTTTTTGAAAATTTTGATCCTTAATTTCGTCAAGGGGAGATAATTCAGAAAATTTCTAATTATATTTTTGAAGTCACATGGGTAATATCTACTTATATACTAAATTTCATGAAAATCGTACAACTATTAAAGAAGTTGTCAAATTGGTCTAAACTTCGGGTTCGAAATCACAGCGACGAATTTTTGAAATTCGAAAATGTGAAACTGCAGATGAGATTGATTTATTTCAAGGTATTCAAAGAAAAAAGAATGAGTAAAATCAGTCAAAAAATAGCAAAGTTACGACTATGCATTGTCAGTTTTTTCGTTCGTAAAATTCGGTGATTTCGAATTCGCAAAACGTTTTCAAAATATATTTAATCAACAGCCACCACCCATTTTTGGGGGGGTAGGTCAAAGTTTCAGAAACATCCTATGGTTAGATTCTGCGAAATCCGATTTGCAGGAAAAACACAAAAAAAAAATAACAACTAGATCTGCTACTGTCCCATGCAGATAATAATAATCTTAACAGAAACAATAAGCTTTCATATGAAATATGAAAGCTTAATAATCTTAGTAATAACAATAGTCTTTCACCATTTTCAATGGTGAAAGCCTAATAATAATCTTAGTAATAACAATAGTCTTTCACCATTTTCAATGGTGAAAGCCTAATAATCTTAGTAATAACAATAGTCTTTCACCATTTTCAATGGTGAAAGCCTAATAATAATCTTAGTAATAACAATAGTCTTTCACCATTTTCAATGGTGAAAGCCTAATAATCTTAGTAATAACAATAGTCTTTCACCATTTTCAATGGTGAAAGCCTAATAATAATAATCTTAGTAATAACAATAGTCTTTCACCATTTTCAATGGTGAAAGCCTAACTAGATCTGCTAAGCAGATATTAAAGCTTTCATATTCACGGTCAGTTTCTGTCGCATCTCATGAGGTATATAAAGAATCTTAAAAAGGAAAAAGAATTATAGGCCAGATTCTGACATCGATTATCGTGTCACCCTTGCTCCGACAACTGGAACGTTAAGAATTTAGAAAACAAATAACTTTATTAACGTATATTGAAGCCTCACGAAAAAGTTCCTAGGTAACGGCGCAGCAGTTATTGCTAAATAAATGGTTTAATTTTGATATTGTCGGTGTTGATTAAACTGGTCATGTGACACGGTCAAAGGTGACTAAAGGGACCATGTGACGCATCTTGACCAATAATAAATCAACAATAACGAAAGTGGCAGCCCTCAGTAAATATTGTTTTGCTATCATTCAGAGCTTATGTTTTACGTTTTAACCTGCAACAAACTTCATGTGTACAGCAAAACGAGGGAATGGAGTGAAGAAAGGAAATGTCGACAACGGTTAAAAGAAAGTGTCTTATGCGTTAATGATTTTAAATAATAATCCAATATTTGACATGTACACTTAGGTTTTCTGTTTCACTCATATTTTGGGGCTCAGAGACCGGGTTTTGGTGCAATTTTTTTCTGTATGTTTCAATTATATTGTATGAACACTTTTTTGGCATTAGATTTTAAATGTTTTAAGTATGTTTCTTTTTAAAATAATGTGTATTAAAACCCTCTAAGTGAAAAACATGATACTGAGCAGACAGACGTACATGTATGTAGTTCTTAAAAAAGCACACAATTTAAACCCTTTTCTTACCAGACCGCTGCTACCTAGCCAATCTGTCAAACCCTTGTCCAAACTTGGAAGTACAATTTAGACAATTGTATTGTAAAGGAGGAAAGGAAGTGGAAATTGATTTTGGTGCTTGGGTTAGAGGGGGCTGCAAGAACATAATTTGGTGTCTTTCTGAAAATTCATTTTGGTATTAATAATTAACCGGAGCTGCAGTGGGAAGTTAAACACACTACAGTGCAATCAGGTCATTTTAAAGTGTGGTATGGGGGTGGGGAGGGGTGTATGATTTTATTCATTTTCATATTTTTTTCTTGTTAATAATTACAAGTTTAAAGTATGGAAATAGGCCATTCAATACTTTAAACATGTAGTTATTTTTCAAGGAATCATATGAAAATGAAAAGTGTAATTATTTGTTTTGAGATTAATAATACAAAAGCAATGGTCGAAGTATGTGTATTGGACTATGAACATGTGTAATTTCTGTCATAAGATAATATTACAACAGCATTTGCCTAATATGTGTAATGACATGGAGTAACGTGTGGGAATGGGAGAGTGGTGTAATATGTATTATGAGATAAATAATACAAAAGCATTTGCCAAAATCTATGGAGTAACATATGGGAAAGAGGGAGTCCAAAGGGGTGTTATTTGTGTTATGAAATAAGTAATACTGAAGCACTGGCCAAGTATATGTGTATCGGACTAGGGAGTAAAGTGTGCAAAAAAAGTATACTAGTAGGCCTACTGTTTGTACTTGTAACTAATGACCCCAGTTTCAAACGTAGCATAGTAATTATAAATAGATTGTAGTTCAATGCAGAGTGAAATTTAATTTGATTTAACAATATCCGTTTTAATAAAGACTAAACTGGGAAAGTTATTTTATTGACAACTAAAAATAAGCGAGTATTTGTCAAGGAAACACGTTCAGCCGTGCGCTATTCTCCGGCGAGTTCGGGAGTTGGATTTAATTACCGCGTAACTATTAATTTACAAAACTTGAATGAAAAATATTATCAAACTATGTAAAATTGATATTTACGCTATCAAGGTACAATTAAGATCAAGTTAGAATCGAAGTTTTCATACGTTTAAGTTTAATTAAAGTGTGTCGTGTAGTTTTGTTTACCGTAGTGTCTAAAACATCTCACGCAGTTCGTGGAAAAGACCACGTGTTTTAAGTGTTTACTTGCCGGTGATTGGCTACTTAAGAATACTACGTAACACGCTAGTCTAAATATAGTATAAAAGCACCTCTTCGCGCAACAAACAAATATGATCAAAGAACTAATTTACTGCTTCTGTCCCATCTAGGAACTTTTGATATAATGTTCAGAACATTTAGTTCTATCATTTAAAGCAAAAATATCTTAAAGTTCAAAAGTCGGAGCAAACTTGGTTTTCTGTTAATATATATCGATCACAGATACTGTCCTATTAATGAAATCCGCCAAAAACTCACCGAGTTATAACGAGAAACAATTCCACCGGTTCACATTAGAGGTGTTATGTTCCAATGTGATCAGTCAAATTGCTTATTGCTCCTAAATCTACGCAGAAATTCTCAACATCAAACTTAGTCAAGGTAATGACATAATGAATCTATATTTGGAATTTTGTCACTCTCACTTCATTATAACCAAAGTTATCGTGCCCCAAAGAATCAACCAATCAGATTGCTTATCTCTGCTTACTGTAAGCAGACAATGCTCATCTTCGCACTCCTTCATGGCACTGACCTAATGAACGCCTTCACGAAGATTGAACATTCTGCCCCAATTAGAAGGAGAGTTATTTTGTTTCAAATTCTCGACCAATCAAATTGCTCATCGCTCTGCAGACAATCCAGGGCAGACAATGCTCATTGTCGAAAGTATTCAAGGTATTGATGTAATGAAACTATACACCAAGTTTCATCAATCTGACTGAAGTGAAAGTGTCCGAAATCATCAACCAATCTAATTGCTTATCTCTGCTTACCCTAAGCATAAAATGCTCATCTTCGAACTCCATGTTTTTAATGTATGGGGATCATGATGGTGGCTCAGTGATATGAGACACTGATTAACTAACCAGTAGGTCTTGGGCTCTCTCTGCGGGGGGTGGGGGGTGGCCTAGTGGTCTAGAGTGCCGCGCTTCGACCTCTAGCTGGCCGGTCACCTCTGGCTTGCGGCTGTGGTTTCGAGCCCCGGTGTGAGCGTATGTGGCATGGAGATAGGGGCGTCTTCTCAACGTCGTGGGTTTCCTCCGGGCACTCCGGTTTCCTCCCACCTCTAAAGACCCCTACGCGCATATGTTAGTCCCGAAATGACCTGGTTGTGTTGAGTGGACGTTAAACCCCATTTCTCTCTCTCTCTCTCACCCCCGGGGTTTGACCAGAAAGTCAATTGTACAGGCTTGACTGCCCTTGTTAGCTGTACAGGACAGTAGGTCTGCCCGGCCTGACAGGGAATAGTGTCTAATTGTCAGGATGGTACGAAAAGCAATGTTCAGTGTACACATTGGCGTGCACGTAAAAGATTCCATGATAGAGTATATCGTAATGTAGATGTCCGGGCAAAATCTATCTGTTTGTCTTCATTGGTCCAGTCGGTGTATAAAGTAGGACTTTTGCCCTACTCCGTATAAGATTTCAAATCTTTGAAGTTTTAAGATAAGTATACCCGGTCCCTGAAATCTTAAATGGGACTTGCTTTTTCGCCCTTCTGTTCTGTACAGACTGGGCTAATACAATAAAACATTGTAACAATCTACAGAGAGTAAATTTAACTTGTTGACTAAATAATCTTCAATACTTCCAATTAGCGGTATGTAGTGACAAGGATCATGACCCAGATGGGATATACTTGAACTTTCTAGACAAGAAACCTGATATCTAATTTGGTATAGCACTAATAAGTTTCATTACATACTAAATTTTTATATGATTGCTTATCGCACTTGGCATTCATACCCATAGGTCCTTCTTTAAATTTAAAACTGGTAGAAATTACCGAGGGTTGAACATGGTATTGCATCGTCACCGTTGTATTATTGCTTATCGCCCTTGACATTGTATTAAAGGCAGTTTTATATTCATAGGGCCAGAACGGTAAATTATAAAAAGTGTAAATTATTACCCAGAGTTGAACATTATTTGTGATTTGCCTGGTAACGCCAAAACTCGATCATGTACTAAATAATGGCGGCACAGTAAAATTTCTTGATTGTCAAGTTTTTGGTTATAAATAAACCCTCGCAAAGTCGGTGTTATTGGTAACGGAATTGGTCATGGTGTTGTTGGTAACGGTATCGGAAACGATATAGTTGTAAACGGAATTGGTCATGGTATCGTTGGTAACGGTATCGGACATGGTATCATTGGAAACGGAATCGGACACGGACTTATTGGACATGGACAGATTGGTAACGGCATTGGGCATGGCATCGTTGGTAACGGTATCGGACACGGTATTGTTGGAAACGGAATTGGTCATGGTATCGTTGGTAACGGTATCGGACATGGTATCATTGGAAACGGAATCGGACACGGACTTATTAGACATGGAAAGATTGGTAACGGCATTGGGCATGACATCGTTGGTTACGGTATCGGACACGGTATAATTGGAAACGGACTTGTTGGACATGGAAAGATTGGAGCTTACAAACAATCATACAACTACAACGGGCCATACAACCGATACAACAACGGACCATACAAGTACAACCAATACAATAATAAAGGATACAGTAGTTACAACGGCCCCTACAATTACAACAACGGTTACAACAATGGCCACAATAACAACGAATATGGGAAGGGATATAACAACTACAATAACAACGGATACGGTAACGGATACAACAACTACAACCGTTATCCTTCTTACAATAACTATCAAGGTTGCGGTTACAACAAATATTAAGACAATACGGCTATTTGATAGCATAATATTACCATAGCTTTAATACTTATAAATACTAGTATATAGTTTCTACTGTTCATGCATAATGTATATAGTAAATCAGGGAGTTAAGATATATATAAATTTAATAAAATAATATAAACTCTTGTTATTTATCCGTTTTATAGCTTATTACTAGTCCGGTCTATAGCTTGATAACCTCAAAGTGCATATATACGTCACATCCTGTCTTCATTACGTTTGGTCAAAGGTCACGAGATGTAAATAGGGATATCGCTAATCCTAATCCTAACCCAAGACCTAACCTTAGCGCTTACCCTAACCCTAACCTACAATCTCGCCTGTCCTATCTCCTGGGTTTACCCCGGGACCTGCGGTTTCCTCCCACTGTTAAAGGGGAAGACCAACGATTTTCAACAAGGTTTCCATAAATCTGAAATATGTATTCAGAAAGAATCCCCACTGTAAAAGAAGTAAAAAAGTTTTTGTGAACGAGAAATTAATCTTTATTAAAACCGGAAGTGACATAGTTGGTTCAACACACTCACTGGGTTCTATAGAATGCATACAGATTTGGCATAAGTTTACTGATGTATTGTATTCACGTCCCGTCCTTGGACCAAAAATCTTATGAAATGGACTGTTTGTTAGGATATTATAAACACGAATTTATGTTTTTTTAACGTTTAGTACACAAAGCCGTCGCGTAAATTCACTCACACTGAACCAATGGACCAATTCACACCGCATGGCTAATTATTTACATCACGTGGTTTGATTGTCAGCATATACCACCCCGATTCTTCAATCCAAACTGATTAGAACCTGAATCACAATCGATCTAGTAGCAATCATACACAGTCGATATCAAAAATTGATTTCCAATCTCAAAGACGGCTTATCTCCCCTGAAACTGTTGAGTAATACGCGATTCCCGATTCACACAACTTTCATAGATTTAAGGAAATGGAATGAACTGAACAGAAATGGTTTTAACGACCTATCTTTCTGCGCCGACTGAATTAACTAAATTTTGATCGGACAGCGTCGTTACGGTCTTTTCTTTCGAATTCCAACTGCTAAGTAGTCTTTTACGGGCATGTAGATATTGTTCCTAGCCGGGCCATTTAGGTTTCAAATTTCACGGTGTATTGATAGCCTTCTGGTTTCTGCTATGATTCGTTCATTGTTTCACTGTTTTTTCTACTATGAACTCGTCTACTATTAATTCGTTGATTGTTTCACTCTTATTTCGGCTATGATTTCGTTGAACGTTTCATTGTTATTTCTGCTACGAATTCGTTAATTGTTGAAGTGTTATTACTGCTATAAATTCGTTGATCGTTTCATTGCTATTTATGGGAATCACGGTGGCTAAGTGGGCAAGGCGCTGGCTCGTTAGCCTGGAGGTCGGGTGTTCGATCCTTGCATTGGCCGAGAAAGTTCATCTCGATTTTCCGGCGTGGTTTCCTCTTGTCAGTGATGCAGAAGGATGGCCTGATAAGGACAGTTGCCTAGTCGTTCGGGTGGTACGAAAAACCGAGGTCCCGTGTACACATTGGAGTGCACGTAAAAGATCCCTTGGCAGTTGGAATTCGATATAAGAGTAGGCCGTAGCGCCACTGCCCGGGCAAAAATTCCATCATAGCACACTGTATGGCGTATGCCCGTCTTCCATTAGCCCAGGTCAGGTGCAGAAGAGTAGGACGTAAAACCCCATTTCATTTCTGCTATTTATGCTATGAATTCGTTAAGTTTTCAACTGTTATTTCTGCTATGAGTTCGTTGATCGTTTCACTGTTATTTCTGCTGTGAACTCGATCAAGACAATGACCTAGTGAACGTCTACACCAAGTTTGAACATTCTAGCTGACCTACAGCGAGAAACATTTCAACCGGGCAAAATTTTCTATTTTAACAGTTTAATTTGCACGGTACCGTTAGTTATCAACCGAATATTACAAAACTTTTAAAAATAAGCTCCCCCTGAACAGCTTAATCGTTCGCAATAAACGGGGTTGGACATCATATTCCATGTCACGTGCAACCTGGAGATCGAAACGACGCCCATTGACTCAATGACAGACGTTACGATACAGCGCGCACATGCTAACCATTCAGCCATTCAGCCTCCCTGAATTCGGAAAATTGCTGACTTATAGCAAGAAACATTTCAACCGGGCGAAATTTTCTGTTTTAACAGTTTAATGTGCACGGTACTTTAATTACCCACCGATTATTACAAAACTTTTGAAAATAAGCTCCAACTGACCAGCTTAATCGTATGCAATAAAAGTTTGGCTTGAATTGAAAGTTCTGCACGTAGGAAGTTCATCTTGATTTCCCGGCGTGGTTCCCCCTTGTCTGTGTGGCAGAACGAAGGGCCTGACAAGCACAGCTGTCTAGTTCGGATGGGACGAAAACCACGGTCCCGTGTACACATTGGAGTGCACGTAAAATATCCCTAAGCAGTTGGAATTCGATACTGTTGAATAAGCTCTATACGATGACTAAATGTGTAGATTGTAGTCACCCACACTGCATGTTTCGCTTAACAATGAAAGGGTGCCGTTTTCAATGTTCGATCCTTTTGTTCTTCTACTCCTGATATGTTGGACTGTTGATCGATGGTTTCATATAAGAGACTACCAATAAGACTCTTTGTAGAAGAAGTTCCCAACCAATATTATGTTGACTTTACGAGAAAGACCTCTAAACATGCTCCAAATTGTAAAAATACGACTTTTTGGATTTTCAATCTCTTTTTTTCGGCTATCCCTGATATTTTTTAAAAAATGATACAATGATTTCACACAACAGGCTAGCTATTAGACTCTCTATTGACAAAAGTTTCACCGCCCTCCCTTCATTATAACCGAAGTTATCGTGCCCTAAAGAATCAACAAATCAACATGCTTATCTCTGCTTACCCTAAGCAGAAAATGCTCATCTTTGAACTCCATCATAACATTGACCTAGTGAACGTCTACACCAAGTTTGAACATTATAGCTTAATTAGAATGAGAGTTATTGTGCTCCAAAGGCTCGGCCCTTCAAATTGCTTCTATTTTTCATTTTCAATTCAAAATGGTGACTCCCGGTTGACCTAAATCAAAATTCTATTCGCGACTTTTTTTAGGCCTTCCTACAAGGATTCAGAAAATATAACTCCCGAGTCTGTAAGTAAAATAGCAAAAAAGCCTTAGTGATTTTTCACGTTTAAAGATGGTGGCACTTCCGGTTCCATCGACAAAGTCCATATTTTGTGTACGAATCAGTAATTCCTTGTCTAGTATCAAAAAAAAAAATTAGGTCATTCTGACCTATATTTCGACGATTTTTTTGAAAACTTTGATCCTTAATTTCACCAAGGGGAGATAATTTAGAAAATTTCTAATTATATTTTTGAAGTCACATTGGTATGATCTACTTATATACTAAATTGAATGAAAATCGCACAACTATTAAAGAAGTTGTCAAATTGGTCTAAACTTCCGGTTCGAAATCACAGCGACGAATTTTCGAAATTCGAAAATGTGAAACTGCTGATGAAAATGATTTTTTTCAAGGTATTCAAAGAAAAAAGATTTAGTAAAATCGGTCAAAAAACAATAAAGTTACGACTATGCAATGTCCATTTTGTCCTTCGTAAATTTCGGTGATTTCGGATTCGTAAAACGTTTTGAAAATATATTTAATCAACAGCTACCACCCATTTTTGGGGAGGGGGGTAGGTAAAAGTTTCATAAAGATACTGTGGTTAGATTCTGAGAAATCCGATTTGTGGATAAAACACAAAAAAAAAATAACAACTAGATCTGCTACTGTCCCATGCAGATATGAAAGCTTTTATATTCATAGTCACGTGTCATCGATTATATCAAGTATCTCAAATGAAAGGATAAGAATAACAAACTATCAAAATTGGTCAAAAACTCGCGAAGTTACAAGTCTAAATATAGTATGAAACATTTCATAATCTGAAAACTAAAGGGAAATAACTGATACTTGTGTTGCTGTAATCGGGATGACTTCCCACTTCAAAACTTTCAGAAAAATGAAATGAAAATGGTAAGAAAACATCGAAAAATTAAATGAAATAACTTTGAACAAAACTAAAAAAAATTGAATCAGGTTGATCCCAATTGTTTGAATATTTACGTTAAATATGTAAATTTGGAAAATTATAAAGACATAATTATCGGTCAAAACTCACAAAGTTACAAATTTAAATGTAGTGAGAAACATTGCACCCGGGCAAAAAAATAATCTTTAAACTAAAGGGAAATAACCTAAACTTGTATAGCTGTAATCGGGCTTCCAAAATTAGAGATATGTTATAAAATTGTGGTTTCCAATATGTTTGGTTATAAGTAGGAAATCGTGACAACTTCTTAAGCATGTTTTAAACAAAGGGTCATAGACTGCAATATACAAGAATCGCACTTTGCAATAAAAAAAAAACTGGTCAAAGCAAGATTTCTATGCAGAAATGAAATAATTAATAGAACCAGAAAACATTTATCCACTATAATAAATAAGCAACATAGAGAAAATGAAATCAAATTAAATGGGGTTTAACGTCTTACTCCTAAAATGGGCTAATGAAGACGGGCATACGCCATAAAGTGTGCAATGAGGGAAATTTTACCCGGACAGCGACCATACTCCTTGTCACGTACAACCAAGAAATCGAAACAACACCAGTTGACTCAGTGACAGACGTTATGATACACAGCGCACGTGCTAACCATTCAGTCACGCAACCTCCCTAAAATCGGCAAATTGCTGACCTACAGATAGAAACATTTCAACCGGGCGAAATCTTCTATTTTATTAGTTTAATTTGCACGGTACCTTTAGTTATCAACCGAATATTACAAAACTTTGAAAAATAAGCTCCCCCTGACCAGCTAAATCGTTCGCAATAAACGTTTTCCCCTTAAAATCGGCAAATTGCTGACTTTAAAGTGAGAAACATTACAACCGGGCGAAATTTTCTGTTTTATCACTTTTACAGTATCTTTGATTACCAACCGATTATTACAAAACTTTAAAAATAAAAAAAAGAAAGGGAGAAATGCGGCTAGACGTCCATTCGACACAAACTAGGTCATTTCGGGACTAACATATGTTTTTTAATTTTATTTAAAAACTCCCCTTGCGCGTACTGGTCTTTAGCTGTTGGGAGGAAACCGAAGGACACGGAGAAAACCCACGAGGTTGGACACCATACTCCATGTCACGTGCAACTTGGAAATCGAAACGACGCCGGTTGACTCAATGACAGACGTTACGATACAGCGCGCGTATGCTAACCATTCAGCCTCCCTAAAATCTGGAAATTGCTGACTTATAGCAAGAAACATTTTAACCGGGCGAAATTTTCTGTTTTAACAGTTTAATTCGCACGGTATTTTAATTACCAACCGATTATTACAAAACTTTTGAAAATAAGCCCCAACTGACCAGCTTAATCGTATGCATGTCCATGTCACGTACAATCTCGAAATCGAAACGACGCCCGTTGACTCAATGACAGACGTTACGATACAGCGCGCACATGCTAACCATTCAGTCATTCAGCCTCCCTTAAAAATAAGCTCCCCCTGACCAGCTTAATTGTTCGCAATAAACATTTGCCCTCTAAAATCGGCAAATTGCTGACTTTAAAGTGAGAAACATTACAACCGGGCGAAATTTTATGTTTTATCACTTTTACAGTACCTTTGATAAACAACCGATTATTACAAAACTTTAAAAATAAAAGAGAAAGAGAGAAATGCGGCTCAGCGTCCATTCGACACAAACTAGGTCATTTCGGGACTAACATATGTTTTTTAATTTTATTTATAAACTTCCCTTGCGCGTACGGGTCTTTAGCCGTGGGAGGAAACCGAAGGACACGGAGAAAACCCACGAGGTTGGACACCATACTCCATGTCACGTGCAACTTGGAAATCGAAACGACGCCGGTTGACTCAATGACAGACGTTACGATACAGCGCGCGTATGCTAACCATTCAGCCTCCCTAAAATCTGGAAATTGCTGACTTATAGCAAGAAACATTTTAACCGGGCGAAATTTTCTGTTTTAACAGTTTAATTCGCACGGTATTTTAATTACCCACCGATTATTACAAAACTTTTGAAAATAAGCTCCAACTGACCAGCTTAATCGTATGCAATAAACGTTTGGCCTGAATTGAAAGTTCTGCAACGAGAAAGTTCATCTCGATTTTCCGGCGTGGTTCCCCCTTGTCAGTGAGCAGAACGGAGGGCCTGATCAGGACAGCTGTCTAGTCGTTCGGATGGGACGAAAAACCAAGGTCGCGTGTACACATTGGAGTGCACGTAAAATATCCCTAATAGTAAGTGCAGGAGGGTTGCACCACACACAATCTTACACAAAAACAAATATACGGACAAGACATCATACTCAAAAACCACAAACATAAACAAATCAAAGAGAGTGAATGGATCCGGGGGCTAGCCGTAAGCGTCCACTGCGCTGTACAGTCCCGGGCCTGTGGTGACACAGACTTCACTCATATTTGAAAACAACTGGGAATGCAATCCAGAGAAATAATTATATAGTGTCAGCATGAGTCATGATCTATTATATGTTGCAAGAATTACGAATGCAAGCATATTGTTGTATAAATTTCGCTACACAAGTAACCACGTAGTTAAATGTATCAGAAGTAGGCCTAGTTCAAAACCAAATCAACAAAAGGATTGAAGTATATAAATGCATCTAGGACAAACATTGCAATCGACACAGAAACAAAAACACAACTGAATACAAAGAAGCAAAGGAAAAGACTATCTAGGGAGACAGCCGTCTGCTGACTGAGTGGTGTGACGTGAATCTGCCGTAATAGTTGTTATGACGTCGTGGTTTAGAAGGTGCAATTTCCCGATAAAAGGGCGATAATCTAGATAAAATTACGTTAAAATATAAAAACTATTAGTTTTAAAGACCATGCAATTGTACAAACCATAGTATAATTATTATATAATGTCCCACGTAAGAAATGCAAAACAGGAATGCTAAAGAAATCGTAAGTTATTAGTGTATTCATAAAGGCCTAAAAATAAGGGCAATAATCCAGATAGGACTAGACATCTAGAAGCAATTTATATAGAATCATTATCCAATATGTAGTCAGTAATATCATTATAAGAAATGTAAAACTTATTATGTTGAAGAAATGGAAGTTTTGAAATTTCTTTCAAAATGCGTAATTGTGTACCACCTTTGGCCGTGCACTTAAAATTAAGAGTTTTTATTCGGGAAAGAAATAGTTCTTTATTGTTGCATATTTTTAAAAATCGTAATGCCTGTGAATAGAAAACATTATATAGTGTCGTATCTGGTATGTTACTATGAGCTGACGGGTATTTTACTACTTCAAAACCAAATTTGTCCGTTTTATCGAATATACCGACATTAAATTTATTATTAATTATATTGATGTCCAAGTCAAGGACAGATGCATTTATAGTGCCCGAATTTTCTTTATTTAATATAAGTTCAGGAGGATATATTTCATCTTTGTATTTATTGAAATTACCATTATCATTGATTGGTGTTATGTCATCAATGTAACGGAAGGTATAATTTAGACTTTTTGCTACCTTGTAATCTGTTTTTCTTTTATGGTCTTGAAAGTCGAATTCGTATTTATATAAATGTGCATTTGCCATAAATGGGGCGGGGTCAGTTCCCATTGGTAAACCAATAGTTTGTTGTATAATCTGATCCCCAACCTCAAATATGGCATTGTCAATGAGAAAATGTATAATATTTTGAAATTTTTCTTTATCGAAAACTACAGTATTGGCATTGCGCCGTTTTGTGATCCATCTTGCATCTTGTGAGTAGATGGCCATCGATACTGTTGAATAAGCTCTATACGATGACTAAATGTGCAGATTGTAGTCACCCACACTGCATGTTTCGCTTAACAATGAAAGGGTGCCGTTTTCAATGTTCGATCCTTTTATTCTTCTACTCCAGATATTTTGGACTGTTGATCGATGGTTTTATATAAAAGACTACCAATAAGACTCTTTGTAGAAGAAGTTCCCAAAAAATATTAAGTTGACTTTACGAGAAAGACCTCTAAACATGCTCCAAATTGTAAAAATACGACTTTTTGGATTTTCAATCTCTTTTTTTCGCCTATCCCTGATATTTAAAATAAATGATACAATGATTTCACACAACAGGCTAGCTATTGGACTCTCTATTGACAAAAGTTTCACAGCCCTCCCTTCATTATAACCGAAGTTATCGTGCCCTAAAGAATCAACAAATCAGCATGCCTATCTCTGCTTACCCTAGGCAGAAAATGCTCATCTTTGAACTCAATCATGACATTGACCTAGTGAATGTCTACACCAAGTTTGAACATTCTAGCTCAATTAGAAGGAGAGTTATTGTGTTTCAAAGTCTCGGCCCTTCAAATTGCTACTACTTTTCATTTTCAATTCAAAATGGTGACCATCACGTGACCGAAATCAAAATTCTGCTCCCTACGATTTTTGGGCCATCCTTCAAGGATTCAGAAAATATAACTCCCGTGTCTGTAAGTAAAATAGCAAAAAAAGCCTTAGGGATTTTTCATGTTTCAAGATGGTGGCACTTCCGGTTCGATCGACAAACTCCATATTTTGTGTAGGAATCAGTAATTACTTGTCGAGTATCGAAAAAATTTTTTAGGTCATTCTGACCTATATTTCTACGATTTTTTTGAAAACTTTGATCCTTAATTTCACCAAGGGGAGATAATTTAGAAACTTGTATACTAAATTTCATGAAAATCGTACAACTATTAAAGAAGTTGTCAAATTGGTCTAAACTTCCGGTTCGAAATCACAGCGACGAATTTTCGAAATTCGAAAATGTGAAACTGCAGATGAAAACGATTTTTTTCAAGGTATTCAAAGAAAAAAGAATTAGTAAAATCGGTCAAAAAATAACAAAGTTACGACTATGCATTGTCAGTTTTTTCGTTCGTAAAATTCGGTGATTTCGGATTCGTAAAACGTTTTGAAAATATATTTAAACAACGTTCGCACCCCATTTTTTTTGGGGGGGGGGGTAGGTCAAAGTTTCAGAAAGATCCCATGGTTAGATTCTGAGAAATCCGATTTGCAGAAAATACACAAAAAAAAAAAAATAATAATAATCTTAACAGAAACAATAAGCTTTCATATGTAATATGAAAGCTTAATAATAATCTTAACAGAAACAATAAGCTTTCATATGTAATATGAAAGCTTAACTAGACTTGCTTGCAAGGCAGCACAAAATGCCTACCACTCACCCCTTAAAACACACACGCACACACACACATGTTGTGCCGTTCGCACGACGTCATGGTCGCCGTTTCATCTTCCAGGATGACAACGCAAGATGTCACAGGGCCAGGATCGTTACAGGTTACCTCCAACAACAGAACATCACCACATTACCTTGGCCAGCACTGAGTCTCGACCTCTCCCCCATCGAGCATGTCTGGGACATGCTTGGACAGAGGTTACGTCAACGTCAACAATGTCCTGCCAATGTCCAAGAACTTGCTGCTGCGTTGCAACAGGAATGGGACAATCTGGACCAAAATGACCTTAGACGTCTCATTAGGAGTATGCCACGTCGCATCAATGCTTGTTTGGCAAACAGTGGAGGATTTACCCGTTACTGACTTTGTTGTGATGCTGTGGTAACTTTGCTGTTTGACCCCGGGTATCATTTTACCCTTATAATGGTCAGTCTGTGCCTTACTTAGTCGAACGATCATTTGGAATAAATCGATGAATGTGAACTTCATTTCATTTTGTCATTTGTTTCTTCGTCAGTTTCATTAGGTGACTTTAATAACACTTAAAAATCAAATATCCCCTACTTTTTTTTAATAGTATATATATGTATATAATCAGCATATTTATTCTTGTGTAAATGCTATCATGCAAGAAGGAACGTGATCCCGAGTTTGAATTTGTTCTTAATAAGGTATCTTCCAGTTTGTATTCACTTATTCCAACCCAACTTCAAAATGTCAATGAACATCTCAAATCTGTACATAACTTGATCAGCTATTGCATATTTTTTCATTCAGATTGATTAAAATAGTCTGTCATTATTTATTTAATATTCTAATTATTTCATAAAACCTTCCTTCAATAAACATACTTCCAAACATTACTTCTTAAATGCGACATCAAATATAAATTTGCAAAGGCACGTTCACATATAAATACCAATATAAATAGACCCGCGTGTCTATGGGTATATAAAAAATATAAATAGATCGGTCCATTATATCAACAAAAACTTAAATAAATTTAAATTGGACTGCACACATATAAATTACACAGGAATGACCGATCCAAAACTGAGCTTTGTTTCGCATGCTCAGATCTGACATGCAATCGATATGTGGAGCAGATTTTGTTAAATAGCAAGTTACGATTTAAACGAATAGTCCGAATGGTAGTGGTGGTTAATTCTTATTAGTCTCGGTCACCCAGAACCTCCTAGTCTTCAACGCGCGGAGGGTCTGGGTCGGTTCTCAATTTTTGACGAAAATTACTGGATAATCTACCACATAAAAAACCAAACATTTGGTTACGCATGGGCAATGGAACCTATTGGCTTAAGTATCCAATGAAAGTATCGGTAAGTGCTAAATCTTATGAAGCCGGGCCGATTTTGCTAGATTCTATAAAGCGTAGTTGAAATATATCCCACAGTTCACTTGGCACATCTATTATTAGAAACAAAATAGAGACGATGAGGAATTAAGAAGATTGTGAGAAGCATTACGTCTGATTCGTGACGAGAGAAAATTACCATTTCAATTGAAACCTTTACAAACAAAATTTTAAAGAGTGCCATCGTTGACTAAGCGAGCTGTTTTGATAGATTCAGTACGTGGTAACTTAAAAGACTGGATAATCCAGACAATGACCTATTTTCCGTCAAATTTTGAGGACCCATCCAGACTAATATTCGTAGAATATTTGTATGGATGATAAGAGACTAAATTCTTATCGGAAAAGAAATCCATAATTTTGAATGACCAAGAAAATATAACTCCGTCAACAATGAAAACCCCAAATAATATGTCCGCCGCCAGTACACAAAAGCAGTGTATTTTATCGTAAAGCCGAATGGATATATCCTCTGAAATATAGCACGCAGGTAGAGTTTCTTGGCAGTTTATAATAAAGGATTATCTGGGATTGTTGTTTGTATAGATATAGTGCCATAACTGTAAATAGTTTTCGAGAATTTTTTAGCTCGGGGCACCCTAAACTAGTGTCAGAAGTTCTCAACTTATTTTCTTTCAAGATATTGCCAATAGTATGATTTTTTTTCTCTGCTATTATTATTTTGCTGCTATTCATAATTTTTGTCATGCGTGAACTTGTGTCTAAAATACTTCTGTCTTTAATCATTTAGTGAAGGTGAGGTTGTCGAGGGTCAAAGGTAGTTGTCCAAGGAATAATGTTCACATTGGTATCGGTCTTGGATTGGTAGGTCAATGATTCAGTCCTGGTCTTCTGATCTGCACGGTTAAATGCCTTTAGAATAATTTTCTTAGGATATCCGGATTGTTTAAGATAGGATCCAATTTTTTTTAGGTTTGATTTGGTCCAGCTATCTTTACTACAAGTTTTATACATAAGGCACCACTGTATGGTATAGCATTAAAGGTATGTTTAGGGTGAAACTTGATGGAGGAAGATATTAATGGCAATCTGTTTTCTTGGAATATAGATTTGTCTCTAACTTTTCCTTTTCTTTGACAACTTTTACGTATAGGATATTAACTTAATATCCTATACGTAAAATATTATTAACCTACCCAAGGTTGATATGATAGATCTGAAATATACATTTTTCACCCTTAAATTTAATGGACTCTTCTAAAAAAGGCAACAGTGATTGGATAATTGCTCGGTAGTTTCCGCCATATAGCGAGAATTACCGATGTAATATTGCGCGTGTTTTTGTTTACACGTCGCCATTTTGGGACATTGAATTGAAAGCAAGAACAAAATGGATAATTAAACGAAGTCAGACGAATAATCAATCCTTTTTAGTCAACATATTGACGATGGAATAGATGTGGATGCAAATATGATGAGGATCTATCCAAAGCCTGAAGAAAATTTGGATCAAAAGGCAATCTTTTCCGATATTTCTGACAATGAATCGTGATTGAAATTTAGGTATGTTCAGAGAAGGATTTGACCGACTGGTTTAAGTGGACTGTATCAAAAAATACTTTACAAAGGAACTTTTTAGCGATAAATACTTTCAAATCTTGCAGTGTGTGGAGAAATAATGTGGGAGGAAAGAAAATTCTGAAAGATATCTTAAACATGGAGTATGGATAACCGATTTAAATATGCCGATAAATACACCGTCTATTTCGTTACTGAATGCTACAAACTGTACCATAACTTTTTTTTTTATTGTCAAAAGAATAAAATTTTATTTCTGTGTTCTTTGTATTATTTCGATCATCTACATTATCAGCGGTTGATATTATCAGCTGAATATATCGACCTTGGATGACGTCATCAGCGGTTGATATGAAATATCAACTTGCCATGACGTCATCAGCGGTTGATATGAACTGAATATATCAACCTCTGATGACGTCATGAGAGGTTGTTATGAGATATAACTGCTGTGGACATAAAAGAAAAAAACTACCACCAGTTGTATATATCTAGGATATCAACCGAGTTGCTATTTATATCTGCAGTAAATTTGATCTAAAGCGGTGGACACACTAGCCGAATGATTCGGCCGAATCGTTCGGCCGAATCAATCGACGTCAAAATTCGCCTAGTGTGTCCACTGTTATTTAATCGGCCGAATGATATTCGCCTGGTGTGTCCGCTTCGCCGAAGCATTCGGCCGAATGTAGAATTCATTAGCCAATCGTCACTCATATCGAGAAGTCACGTGATCGTTTGAAGACATTGACGCCGCCATGTTTTGATCATGTGACGTGAAAGGTGACGTAATCGACTGGTGAATCGGGCGAAGCATTCGGCTGGTGTGTCCACCCATTCGGCCGAAAAAAATTCGGCGCCGATTGATTCGGCCGAACCATTCGGCCGAATGATTCGGCTAATGTGTCCACTGCTTTAGGATGTTGTTGGTTCAATTTTGAAACAAAATTATTATGTTCTTCTTGTTGGAGAGAAGATAAAGCCCAAATATCATTTATGAATCTGCATGAAACATCTGGTTTATTAGGTAATGGTTCATAGTAGGTTTTTATCCAGTATGACATATAAATATTAACATATGTTACAGCAAACGGAGTACCCATGGCAGTCCCCGATATCTGTCAATAAAACATACCAGAAAATTCAAATTCATTGCTGTGAAGAACAAAATCTGCTATTTGTAGAATTGATTCAGAATCTGCATTAGTCACAATTTTACTTTCTTGTAATGCATGTTTCAGTGCTTCTAAACCTTCAGAAATAATGATATTTGGATATAAACTGATAACATTAAGAGTCATAAGATTACTATTCCTAAGAATAGATTTGCTGTTTATAGCGTCTATCCTTTGAAGAAATTGAGTGGTGTCTTTAACTAATTCAGGGCAGTAAAGTTGTGCCACCGGTTGTAGTTTTCAGCCAAGCCAAGAAAAAGCTTTACGAGTAGGTGCTTATAATATACACGTTATTACTATTGGCAGGAGACATAGAACTAAATCCAGGACCCGCTTCATTAATACATAATCATCTTCCAATTGTTCATCTGAATGTAAGGAGCCTCAAAAATAAAATTGATCTAATAGCTGTAGAACTAGGGAATTTTGACATTATATCAATTAGTGAAACCTGGCTCGACAGAAATACCACATCAGAATCAATTTCTCTACCTTCTTACTACCAACCTATTAGAAAAGATAGAAATAATCATGGGGGAGGACTTATTACTTACGTTCGTAATTCCATATCGTTCAAACGTAGGGATGACTTAGAAAACAATGAAATAGAATCTATATGGATAGAAGTAAATTGTAATAATCATAAATTTTTACTTGGCAATTATTATAGACCACCCTCATCATCTTCTAGTATAAACCAACAAATATTTAACTCCCTTCAAAACGCTGTAACCGACCCCTTTGACAAATGCATAATTCTGGGTGACTTCAATATTGATATGCTAAAAAAATCTAAAAGTTTTATTCACGATGCAATAAATATATTCGACCTTAATCAGTTGATAAATCAACCTACTCATTATTCCTGCAAATATCACACTTCTTTAATAGACTTGATATTAACCAGCTCAACTTTACGAGCAACTGAAAATGGCGTACTTGACAACTTCTGTAGTGACCACTGTCCGGTATATTGCAAATTGGCATTCAACGTACAAAAACAACACAGTTTCAAGCGAACGGTATGGAATTACGAAAACGCAGATCTTGGGGGTATAAAAAGGGACGTTATAGCTACTAATTGGTACAATCAATAGTTCAAATATAGAAGCATCGTGTGTCGAATTTACAAGCTCATTTATCAATATAGCAAAAGCGAATATATCTTGCAAAATAGTGACAATTAGGCAACATGATAAACCATGGATGAATGGCACAATAAGACGTATGAAAAAGAAAAAAAATAGATTACACAAAAAAGCGGTAAATAGGAATACAGACTCTGATTGGCACAATTTTAGGAAAATTAGAAATGACTACATAGACTTAATTAGAAAAAGCAAAAATGATTACTTTGATAAAATAGACAAACAAATTAGCGACTCAGAAAACTTTGGAACAAAAACCTGGTGGAAACTTATTAATTCATATTCTAAAACACACGCTGCTTCTACAAATGAACCATCCCCACTAACAGTCAATGGTAACACGTTGTTTACTCAATCCGAAACAGGAAATGCCTTAAACTCATTCTTTATTAAACAATCACAACTAGATAGCACAAATAAATCTCTACCACCATTACATATGAACCCTAATTGCATCGATAAGATTGTACCAAATGCAGGGGAAGTTAAAGACATAATAGACAGCCTAGATATTACAAAAGCCTCAGGACCCGACGAAATAAACACGAGAATTCTAAAATACATCTCAAAAGAAATCAGTCATCCACTTTGCCAACTTTTTAAGCTATCATTAGATCTACACACTTTACCAAATATTTGGAAATTTGCAAACGTGGTCGCTATATTCAAAAAGGGCTCTCCAAACGATTGTAGTAATTATAGACCAATTTCTCTCCTAAGTATAATAGTCAAAATCTTTGAAAAAATCATCCACAAACATGTCTTTAACTTCCTTAGAGATAATTCAATATTAACACCTGTCCAGAGTGGCTTTCTTCCGGGTGATTCTACCATATTTCAACTAATCGATCTAACGCACTTTTTCTGTCGAGCCATTGACCAACATCACTACACTAGAATAGTCTTCTGTGATATCAGCAAGGCCTTTGACAGGGTTTGGCATACCGGACTCTGTCACAAGCTGGACGCTGCGGGAGTTCGAGGAGATTTACTGCTCTGGTTTGAAAATTATTTAAAAAACAGACAACAATGTGTAAACATCAGTGGCACCTCCTCGGACCCTAGGAGCATCCCTGCTGGTGTTCCACAGGGATCTGTACTTTTATTCTTAATATACATAAATGACATTGTGAACAATATAAACTCAAACATTAGATTATTTGCTGATGATACCTCTTTATACTTAAAAAATGAAGACCCAGGGGCATGTGCTGCTACCATTAACGATGACTTAAATCGAATCAAAAATTGGGCTGAGACATGGCTGGTAACGTTTAACCCCCTAAAAACAGAGACACTGACTATTACTACTAAACCCCACATAGCTAACCCACCATTATTTATGAACCAGGTACAAATCAAAGAAGTAAGTGAACATAGACATCTAGGTCTAATCTTTCAAACTAACTGTAAATGGAATAATCATATAGATAGCATTGTAAGCAAAGTATCCAAACTAGTAAATTGCCTTCGATCTCTAAAATATAGACTGAATAGAAAATCTTTAAACACAATATACTGTTCTTTTATTCTTCCACACTTTGATTATGCCGATATTATCTGGGATGGGTGCAGTGATTATTTAGCTAACAAACTAGAATCCCTACAATTAGATGCACTGCGCACTATCTGTGGGGCGGTAAGAGGTACTAGCCATGCCTTACTGGGTTTGTTCCACTCTCGGAAAGACGCAGACGTCATAAATTAAGATTATTGTATAAAATTATTAACAAACTCGTACCATTATATCTTTCTGACCTATTAGAACTGCCCTCTACCCTTATCAGTTATACCTTAAGAAACAAAGATAAATTAAAGGAAACTAGATGCAGAACCAAAATTTTCTCCGAGTCATTCTTCCCTTCCAGCATACGAGAATGGAACAAACTTAATTTTGAAACTAGAAACTCTCAATCCCTTGCTATCTTTGGAAATTCACTAAATAAATTAGATACTATCGCACCATCATATTACTATCTAGGGATACGAAAACTACAAATAATCCACTGTGAACTAAGATTATGCTGCTCGAACCTACAAGGCCATAAATTCCTCAGACACGTTGATGATAGCCCGGCTTGCCTCTGCGGTCACAAATTAGAAGATGCCGAACACTATTTACTCGTATGCCGCTTATATTCAGATGGAAGAAAACAGACAATCCTTTACCTTCAACACAATCATAAAACAATTAGTTGTCTGTTGTATGGGTCAACAAAATTTAGTCCTGAGATAAACACACTTATTTTCCAATTTATTCTATTATCAAAAAGATTTAAATCTCCATAAACAATTCCAAGTTCTGCACTCTGTACAATTATCTAAGTCTCTACATTATCCATGATGTATCATATATGTTCTATATTTATTTATGTATGTATGTATGTATGTAAATAATTATACTGTGTACATGTATCTAAATCAGAGAGAGGGGTTACACATAGGCATAGCCTGTTCCCCAATCCAAATTCAGATTTAATGAATGAAAATATTGTTTATAAAAAAAAAGAATAGAAGCTATAAATATAAACAGCAAATCTATTCCTAAGAATAGTAATCTTATGACTCTTGATGTTATCAGTTTATATCCAAATATTAATTATTTTATATCACATTGAAATGTGGTCGTATATTGTCGTCGCCCCCGACATTAGACGAAGAAGCCTATTGTTTTTCAGCGATTTCCGATAATAATTACCAGAGTTATGGCCCTTGATCACTCCAAAGAATCTTGTGGATGCTCTAGAGGCCAAAGTTAATATCTGATTGACTTTAAATTTATACACAGTGTTTACAGTCATGAGATTTCCAATAATTACTGCCAGAGTTATGACCCTTGATCACTTCAAAAAATCCTGTGGACGCTCTAGAGGCCAAAGTTGATATCCGATTGACTTTAAATTTAAACACAGTGTTTAAGGTCATGAGATCAAGAAGCCTATTGATTTTCGGCGATTTCAAATAATGCCAGAGTTATCTCCCTTGATAACTTTTAAAAATCTTGTGCCGCTATAGAGGCCAAACTTATCATCTGATTGACTTCAGATTGATACACAGAGTTTAAGGTGATTTTCAATGAATTTTGATAACTGAACAGCTAATATTAAATGTTTCGTATACTAATTGTTAGCGTTGGGCAAAACTTTATAAAAAGCAAACAAATTCTAATGATTTTCTGATAATTACATAATGAGTGGTTACTCTTAATCAGATTTTAATGTATTACAAATGTTTCATTACCGAAAAAAGTAAAAATATGCGACAACCCTTGTTGATTGCCCGGACGATTTAGCTGCTGTGGGAGTATGTTTCGTTGCCAGGCAACCTATCTTTTTCAAAACCTGCTGGGTCCGGCTGCTCTTTAATTGAAATTCAAGTTGAATTCAAAGTTACTACACATGTTACAGAAACATTGTAAACAATCAGCAGGAGACAGTTTTTGAGATGTGTTTTTTCAAACTTGGTTGGATTGAACCCTATCGAAATAAAGATTGCCAATCAATTTGATGCATGGTTATTGCCCTTGAAGATTGAAAGTCACCCTTTTTTGTTTGCAGGTTGAGAGAATATTGTCGATTACGAGAAAAGTCAAACTGAATGAGAAGATTATCTTAAGAGAGTTTAGCCACGTTTCTCGTGTGCCATTTAATATTGTATATTTATTGTCTCTTTTAATTACTTTGTTGCATGCTGTGACAAATATGAAAGCTATTTATACAAGGTAATTTTATTAATGGTCATGTACAATGAGTGTCATGTTTCATTTAAGGGAGCTAAACCCTTAATTTAATATTTTTCAGAGTATTTGAACTTAAAGACCCAAATTAAATTTAATATTGGCCCATTGTTATCTTGATGTGGAAATATGGGATCCTGATATCCAATAAGACACAATGAACATTTTATAATCAGTACAATATTCTATTGCTTCGGGTGGCATTTGGTATGAACAGAGCAAAACATTTCCTACAAGACAAAGCAGAAGTAATGTGTAATGGCTGATACACAAACAACAAAATAATAATAGATTAAACTAAGAGGGCATAAACGTCCGTTGTTCGATTTGGACTACTGTTCACATTTTTCACCGAACATAAATTCATAATTGATTAAGAATGACAATAAATATTTTAAAAATTAAATATAATCACTTTATATTCATTTATGTTACATTAATATGTTACATTAATATGTACCTCCGTCCGTCCGACTTTTAGACATTGAAATGTGGTCGTATATGGTCGCCCCCCCCCCCGTCCGTCCGGCGTCCACAATTGCTTGTGGGCGCTCTAGAGAAATGAAATGAAATGTGGTTTAACGTCCTACTCTTTTGACCTAACCTTGGCTAATGGAAGACGGGCATACGCCATACAGTGTGCTATGAGGGAAATTTTGCTCGGGCAGCGGCGCTACGGCCTACTCTTATGTCGAATTCCAACTGCCAAGGGATATTTTACGTGCACTCCAATGTGTACACGGGACCTCGGTTTTTCGTCCCATCCGAACGACTAGACAGCTGTCCTTGTCAGGCCTTCCTTCTGCATCACTGACAAGGGGAAATCACGCCGGAAAATTGAACTTTCTCGGCCAATGCAGGGATCGAACACCCGACCTACAGGCTAGCGAACCAGCGCCCTATCCACTTAGCCACCATGACCCCCGGACGCTCTAGAGGCTAAAGTTAATATCCAATTGCCTTTAAATTTATATACAGTGTATAAATGAGTCGAAGAATCCTATTTTTTCAGCGAAATCCGATAATTATTGCCAACGTTATGGCCCTCAGCGGGTGGGATGGCCTAGTGGTCTAGAGTGCAAGAAAAAAAAAAGAGTGCCGCGATTCGACCTCTAGCTAGCCGGTCACCTCTGGCTTGCGGCTGTCGTTTCGATCCCTGGTGTGAGCGTATGTGGCATGGAGGGAGATAGGGGCGCCTTCTCAACCTCGTGGGTTTCCTCTGGGCACTCCGGTTTCCTCCCACTGCTAAAGGCCCCTACGCGCAAGCGAATTATCGAAATAAAATTAAAACCATATGTTAATACCGAAATGACCTAGTGTGTGTCGAGTGGGCGTTAAACCCCATTTCTCTCTCTCTCTCTCTAAATGGTGGGTGGCGGGGGCAGAGATGTCCTAGGGGGCAGATGTTTCAGAGGAAAAATTGGGGGTGGGGGAGGTGGTAAAACTTTGGGGGTAGATGTCGTAGGGAGTGGGGGTAGATGTTCCAGGGGGGCAGATGTCCGGTGAGTAAAAGTCCGGGGGGGGAGAGATGTCCTAGGCGGGAAGATGTCTTCAGCAGAAAATGTCCTCGGAGTAAAAGTTTAAAAAGGAGGGGGGTGGTATCCGGGGGGAGATATCCAAGGGGGGCGGGGGGAGATGTCGTGTATTACGTCACTAAAGACTATTTTTAGAACTGGCAACTGGGACGTTTGATTTGTCATTTAATTTTTTTTTTTGAATTCAAAAAGGTTTTCTATAGGGCTCAATACTGTTAAAATGAATGAATGAATGAATAAATGTTTTTTTATGGCACGTCGACACCATAATAATCTTGTCAATTTGCGCCAATCTATGTGCTATAGGAGATGATTTGCCTAATGCGCGGGGATTAATTTCACTGCAGTGGGGAAACCTGCGTGATCGAATAGGCTACTCCCGCACCTTGTCATTGAGGTCTATAACCGTGCCGTCCATTGACTAGAGCATTGCATGACATAATATATCATTAGATCAAAACGCTTATCTTATAATAATATAACAGTAACTTGAAAATTCAAGTTAGTTAACTTGAAAATTCAAGTTAGTATCTTGAAAATATAAATTACTAACTTGAAAATTGAAAATAGAATAATAAAAGAAAAATATGTGGCCCTATTACCAAATTTGTTTGCTAATTTTAAAACAATTAATCTATAGTTCCCCAATATTATGAATATGCTAAACATAGGATATAGTGTTATCACATTGAACAAGTATGCGTATTATTAAATTGCTGCACAATGATCAGAATCCGTAGAAAACTGCCAACAGTTCAAGATTAATGTATTGAGATTCTGAATTATTCCAAAGCTCATGGGCGTGAATATCATAAGGAGTGAGCATCGCATCCATAAAGAGAAGCATCCAAAATAAAGACACAAGAGTGAGGGGTGGCCTGATATGATTACCATTTTAAACTAAATGCTAATGTTATTTGTAACCACATCTTTTAGATCCACGAATGATAGAAAATCATCTCTATATATTATACAAAGCATGGGTAGAAATAACAAAAGACCAAAATTCCTTCTTAATAGTCAGATTTTATAGAAAACCAACGTGGAGCCTTCTGAAATTTTGTATTCTTGAAGTTTATTCATCACTTGATTCCGTGAAACAAAAAACATTTTCCAATCAAAGCTGGTTTGGGTCGTTTTTTTGATGCAGCGTGTGCATACCCGTTGTTTATTGAACCCACAAAATCCACCCCAAATCTGGGTTCTTGGAATTTTGCGGTGGTATAACTCGATAGGCCAACATAGAAAGCTAATGAAATTTTGCATGTGTAAACCTTATGCATCTGTCAATTTAGTGAAATAAAGATATTGAAGCCACCAGAGCTAATTTAGAGCACAGTGAGCCTACCCTAACCTGATTCCCCCATATCACGGTATATGTTTAGTAATATTAGTATGTTGATGGTAATATATCTCAAAACGCCATCTCTCGATTCTGTGAACTAAAACAAATTTTCCAACCGAAGCAGGTTTGGGTCGATTTTAAATGCAGCGTGGGCATACCCGTTGTTTATTGAACCCACAAATTCTACCTCGAATCCGGATGCGTGGAACTTTGCGGTGGAATAACTCGATACTACCCCAACATAGAAATCCGGGTGCTAGGAATTTTGCCGTGGTATAACTCGATATGCCAACATAGAAATTTAATGGTATATGATATGTTTAGTATGTTTACGGTAATATATCCCAACCGCCAGAATAGGAGCCTTCTGAAATTTTGTATTCTAGTAGTTTATTTATCTCTTGATTCCGTGAACTAAAGGTTAATGAAATTTTGCATGTACATACCTTATGCATCTGGCGATTTTGTGAAATAAAGATATTGAAGCCACCAGATCTAGTTTAGACGTTATTGCGTGCGCAGTGAGCCTACTCTTATCGGATTCCCCCATATTATGGCATATGTTTGGTATGTTTACGGTAATATATCTCAAAACGCGAGCATAGGAGCCTTCTGGAATATTGTATGTTAGTAGTTTACTCAACCCTTGATTCGGTGAAACAAAAAACATTTTCCCACCGAAGCTGGTTTGGTTTGATTTTTGATGCAGCGTGGGCGTACCCGTTGTATATTGAACCCACAAACTCTGCTTCGAATCCGGTTTCGAGGAACTTTGCGGTAATGCGGTGATATAACTTGATACGCCAGAATAGAAAGTTAATGACATTTGGCATGATCATGTCGTATGCACCAGGTCAGTTGGTGAAATAAAGATATTGAAGCAACCAGAGCTAATTTAGAAGTTATTGCGTGTGCAGTGAGCCTACCCTAACCCGATTCCCCCCATATCATGGTATATGTTTAGTATGTTTACGGTAATATATCTCCAAATGCCAGCATAGGAGCCTTCTGAAATTTTGTATTCTAGTAGTTAATTCATCTCTAATTCCGCGAACTTAAGAAAAAATTCCCACCAAAGCTGGTTTGGGTCGATTTTTGATGCAGCTTGGGCATACCACAAATTCCACCTCGAATCCGGGTGCTAGGAACTTTGCGGTGGTATAACTCGATAGCCAACATAGAAAGTTAATTAAATATTGCATGTGTATACCTTATGCACTAGTTCAGTTGATGAAATAAAGATATTGAAGCTACCAAAGCCAGTTTAGAAGTTATTGCGTGCGCAGTGAGCTTATAGTCCGGGGGCTGAGGGGGGTCCTGTGTGCAATCATATGTCCTCTAATTTTGACTCTTGATTCCTGTAGGGTACCCATAGGAGATTGAAAAAAACTTGGGTAGACATTCCAGATATGGGGCAGAAAGGTGTAATTCAAGATGGCGTCTAAGGTGGCCGCCGTACCCTTATACCCGATATAACTCTATCTGGATTTGTCATAAAGTGCTGAATTTGGTGTCTTTACCCAGGTTTTTGGGGCCTAGGTATCCATTGAAATCATTGTCAGGGTGAAAAAAGTAGCCGGTAATGGGGAATTCCAAGATGGCCGCTAAAATGGTCGCCACGCCTTTCGGCTTGCCTGTCAAGGTGCATAATTGAGCGAGGAGAATAAACTTGGTGTCTTTCCTAGGGTTTTAGGGGATAGGAATTTCACACATACCATTCGCTCTGCCGGAAGAACAATTTATCATTGTTAATTTCAGTGTAGGGCAGCCAGTTGTAACAATGCGTTTCAGTCCCAGTTCTAGCAAGAGACTCGAGGAACGAGGCTAGTAGCATTGCACCAAATCAAACGGCATATGTAGACTGGAATAACCAGCCACTCTATTGACACTGCTGGCTTATTTCGCCGAACATAACTGATTTGAAATTAGAGTAAAAACGGAAACCATTGAATGTAAATCGGCTAAGATACTTTCATATTACAGTATTCTATGCGTTGCGACCCACTTGTGTCAATTTCTATGTCCTAAATGTTAGCGATTTAGCTCCTTTAATAAATAAACTGTATTGTGAAGCATCAATATAACCAAGATTAACATGTCAAAGTTGTCACAGTGTGGCCTACACTGGTTTGAGTAATTTAGTAAAAAATCTTGGTGCACATGCTATTCCGTTTGGAAGACTGAAAAATTTTGTTTTTCCATTTAAATCTCAAAAATTTCCTATGTTCTTCAGTTATTGGCGTCTTTTTTGGGAATGGTGAAAGTGGGGGTTAAATATTGATTGGCACAAAACTCTACTTCTTCAATGACTTTTTAGTCTAACAGGTTTTTTACTTCATTGTTTATTATTTCTTTTCTTGTGTTCCAAAAAGGATGATCTATTCAAAAAAGAAGGCACAGGTTTAACATCATCAAGAAATTCAATATGACAATGACATACAATATCTATTATATTTCTATCACTTGTAATATTTCTCCATTGATTTTCAAAATTTTTCGGTTTAACAGCTTCAAAACTCATTGATAATTTATTATGATCTACAGAAAACATATCAACCTGACCTAAGTCTTCTTTGTCCTGCGATGCCAGGCTTTGAAGGTTTTTTAATCCGGTAGTTTCATTGTTAGACTGGTCTTACAGTAAATGGTATGGACGATGAAGCAAGATGAACATATTGTGGGCTCAAGTCAGGTTTATGCATTTCACATCTGTGTAATTTGGTGACACGATAACAGTGACCCAGTAAACTTATAAGAGTGTCAGTTCCCAGATATATTATATCTTGAAGTTTTGTCAATTTTAGAACAATTTCTCAAAATATTCTATTTTCTTCTGATTTAGTTGAATCTTTTAACAATTGCGAAATTAACTGGTTGACTCTCGTCTTAGTCACGGCATCAAAGTTCTCTGGCCTATTAATTTTCTTGATACTTTCGCCAAATTGTACTTCAGGCAATCCTGACCTGAATAAATTCTTAACCATCTCTTTATCAACCGGTTCATAAACCTTTTCCTTTATTTTATATTTAGCACTCAAATTCTTAAACATTGAAATCTCAGAATCATCTTGAGATTTTTGCTTGTTTGTAGGGGGTTCATTATTATTGTCATCCTTGTCCGTCTGAAAATTGTCCTCAACAATGTTTTCCCCTTCAGATTCATATTGATCCCAGCTAACAAAATTTAGTTTTCCGAACGTTTTCAAAACATTATTTTTTCGTTATTTAACGTTCCCTGTGAATGTTTGAGGCACGTGACCCAGGAAAGTTTTGTTGTTGTTACGTTTACGTTTTTACAAACGTTACAGGATACGTTTTGAAAACATTAATGTTAACGTTTTGAAAACATTAATGTTAACGTTTTGAAAACATTAATGTTAACGTTTTGAAAACATTAATGTTAACGTTTTGAAAACATTAGTTATTGTGTTATTTCACGTTAGTTTTGAATGTTCATCTGACGTAAGTCAGGAAAGTTTTGTTGTCGGAACGTTAACGTTTTTAAAAACGTTACAGGATACGTTTACTTAACATTAATGTTAACGTTTTGAAAACATCAATTATTACTATTCAAAAAAAGTAGGGGATATTTGATTTTTAAGTGTTATTAAAGTCACCTAATGAAACTGACGAAGAAACAAATGACAAAATGAAATGAAGTTCACATTCATCGATTTATTCCAAATGATCGTTAGACTAAGTAAGGCACAGGCTGACCATTATAAGGGTAAAATGATACCCGGGGTCAAACAGCAAAGTTACCACAGCATCACAACAAAGTCAGTAACGGGTAAATCCTCCTCTGTTTGCCAAACAAGCATTGATCCAACGTGGCATACTCCTAATGAGACGTCTAAGGTCATTTTGGTCCAGATTGTCCCATTCCTGTTGCAACGCAGCAGCAAGTTCTTGGACATTGGCAGGACGTTGTTGACGTTGACGTAACCTCTGTCCAAGCATGTCCCAGACAAGCTCGATAGTAAGTGCAGGAGGGTTGCACCACACACAATTTTACACAAAAACAAATATATGGAAAAGACATCATACTCAAAGACCACAAACATAAATAAATCAAAGAGAGTGAATGGATCCGGGGGCTAGCCGTAAGCGTCCACTGCGCTGTACAGTCCCAGACTTCACTCATATTTGAAAACAATTGGGAATGCAACCCAAAGAAATAATTATATAGTGTCAGCATGAGTCATGATCTATTATATGTTGCAAGAATTACGAATGCAAGCATATTGTTGTATAAATTCCGCTACACAAGTAACCACATAGTTAAATGTATCAGAAGTAGGCCTAGTTCAAAACCAAATCAATAAAAGGATTGAAGTATATAAATGCATTTAGGACAAACATTGCAACCGTCACAGAAACAAAAACACAACTGAATACAAAGAAGCAAAGGAAAAGACTAGCTAGGGAGACAGCCGTCTGCTGACTGAGTGGTGTGACGTGAATCTGCCGTAATAGTTGTTATGACGTCGTGGTTTAGAAGGTGCAATGGGAGAGGTCGGGACTCAGTGCTGGCCAAGGTAATGTGGTGATGTTCTGTTGTTGGAGGTAACCTGTAACGATCCTGTAACGGCACAACATGGACTGCCAAGATGTTGTCCCGGTGGTACTGGCCTGTAACACGCCCTGCAACAACATGTAAAGCCGTTCTTCCAGCAACAGTGATGCCTCCCCACACCATAACAGAACCACATTGACTCATCTGAAAACATCACATTGCTCCAGCGTCGATTATCCCAGTGTTGACGATCCCTACACCAACGACGTCTTGCCTGAATGTGATGATCTCTCAAACAAGGAATCACGCGAGGACGTCGGGCGCGAAGGTGACCCCTATGCAGTCGATTCCGAATCGTCTGGCCACTCACTCTCACACCAGTGTCTGTTTGAAGACGAGCGCTGATCTGATTTGCTGTGATGACACGATTTCTCAAGGCCAAGGTACGGATAAATCGATCCTGGGCTTGAGTTGTCGCCCTTGGTCGACCTGAGCGTGGTCTGTCCTGTACAGATTGTGTATCACGGTATCTGGACCATAGCCTGCTTATGACAGACTGAGAAACATTCATCGTCAGCGCCACAACCGCCTGTGTTGTGCCGATCTGTAGCATGCCATGGGCACATAACCTTTCATTTTGGGTAAGCCGACGCATATCAAAATTTGTTATCTGGTCACTAAAACAATTAAACTGATGTTTCCACCCTGGAATTCAATGCCACAATGACTGTAACATTCAAAGTCAGAGTCGTGCAAATCTTGGGTTGGACCCCCATGATGATCCCAAGCATTACCTGCATTCCAAGCGGTAGCTATTGGTGCGTTTGGGCGTCACATGTAACTGGAAATGTTTCTTCTGTTAGGTTCTATAGTGACTTTTTTCGTAGTCATTTGCATATTTTAATATTATGCCCCCAAAATCAAATATCCCCTACTTTTTTTGAATAGTTATTATGTTATTTCGCGTTAGTTTTGAATGTTCATCTGACGTAAGCCAGGAAAGTTTTGTTGTCGTAAGTTTTGTTGTTAACGTTTTGAAAACATCAATTATTCTGTTATTTCACGTTAGTTTTGAATGTTCATCCGACGTAAGCCAGTAAAGTTTTGTTGTCGTATGGCAAACGTTATTTACAAACGTTACAGGACAAGTTAACTGAACATTAATGTAAAAGTTTTGGCAACATTAGTTATTCTGTTATTTTACGTTAGTTTTGAATGTTCATTTGACGTAAGCCAGGGAAGTTACTGGTTACGTCTATAGCATGTGTTAAAATTCACCCCCTTAACGTTCCGGATAACGTCAATAGGATGTGTTAAATTCTCCTAGCCTAAACGTTACAGATAACCTCTGGAGAATGTTAAAATCCTCCCCTGTACGGTTTCTGATAACGTCTATAGCACGTGCGTTTTCCCCCTCCTTTAACGTTACAGATAACGTCTAGTGCAGGTGTTACAATCCTCTCGGTAAACGTTGCCTAAAACGTCTACAGCATGCATGACACCGCCTCCGTAAACGTTCCCTATAACGTCTATAGCAGGCGTGAAACCCCTCCGTTAACGTTCTCCATAACGGATATAGCATGTGTTAAATAACCCCGGCCCCAACGTTACCGATAACGTCAATAGTACGTCTTTAATCCCAACCCTAAACGTTAGCGATAACGTCTATAGCAGATGTTCAATTTCTCCCCCTGAAACGTTCTCTATAACGTCTATAGCAGGTTTTCAATTCTCCCCCTGAAACGTTCTCTATAACGTCTATAGCATGCACTACATTCTTCCCCCTAAACGTTACACATAACGTGTAATTCAAGCATAACCTGTAATATCATTTCTTCAAAGGTCAGCTTAATTCTATCATCAAAAAAATGAATATTAACCAGAATATTTTTAAAAAATAAATTTAATAAGTAATGATAACAATAAATTAAAAAGTATAAATCAATATCACAGACATCATACATCAATATCACAAAAACGGTAAATAAGCCTACAGTATCAGTGCATCACGGCGTAACCCTACAGTATCACAGAATCAGTATACATGTATAATGATGCAGTATCAGTATTATAATGATATACATGTAGTATTAGTCTCAAAGAATCATAAAGTATCACGGAATCAGTACATTATCATAAAGTATCAGTATATAATCATAAAATATCACAGAATCAGTATATTATCACAGAATCAATATATTATCATGCAGTATCAGTATATAATCATAAAGTATTACAGTATATAATCATAAAGTATTATCATACAGTATCAGTATATAATCGCAAAGTATCACAGAATCAGTATATCATCATAAAGTATCACAGAATCAGCACATTATCATAAAGTAGCAGTATATAATCATAAAATATCACAGAATCACAAAATCAGTATATTATCATACAGTATCAGTATATAATAATCACAAAGTATCACACAATCAAAATATTATCATGCAATATCAGTATGTAATCACAAAGTATCACAGAATCAATATATTATCATGCAGTATCAGTATACAATCATAAAGTATTAAAGAATCAGTATATTATCATACAGTATCAGTATATAATCACAAAGTATCACAGAATCAGTATATTATCACAAAATATCACTATATTATCATAGTATCTCTCTAATCACTATCTTATACAGTATCACAGAAATTGGAATCACAGAATCAGTATATACTATTCAAAAGAAGTAGGGGATATTTGATTTTGGGGGCATAATACTAAAATATGCAAATGACTACGAAAAAAGTCACTATAGAACCTAACAGAAGAAACATTTCCAGTTACATGTGACGCCCAAACGCACCAATAGCTACCGCATGGAATGCAGGTGATGCTTGGGATCATCATGGGGGTCCAACCCAAGATTTGCACGACTCTGACTTTGAATGTTACAGTCATTGTGGCATTGAATTCCAGGGTGGAAACATCAGTTTAATTGTTTTAGTGACCAGAAAACAAATTCTGATATGCGTCGGCTTACCCAAAATGAAATATTACGTGCCCTTGGCATGCTACAGATCGGCACAACACAGGCGGTTGTGGCGCGGACGATGAATGTTTCTCAGTCTGTCATAAGCAGGCTATGGTCCAGATACCGTGATACACAATCTGCACAGGACAGACCACGCTCAGGTCGACCAAGGGCGACAACTCAAGCCCAGGATCGATTTATCCGTACCTTGGCCTTGAGAAATCGTGTCATCACAGCAAATCAGATCAGCGCTCGTCTTCAAACAGACACTGGTGTGAGAGTGAGTTGAGTGGCCAGACGATTCGGAATCGACTGCATAGGGATCACCTTCGCGCCCGACGTCCTCGCGTGATCCCTTGTTTGAGAGATCATCACATTCAGGCAAGACGTCGTTGGTGTAGGGATCGTCAACACTGGGATAATCGACGCTGGAGCAATGTGATGTTTTCAGATGAGTCAATGTTCACTGTTGATTTTTTTGACAGACGTAGGAGGGTGTGGCGTCGTCGAAACGAGCGCTTCCAAGACGTTAACGTCATCAGACATGATCGATTTGGGGGTGGTTCTGTTATGGTGTGGGGAGGCATCACTGTTGCTGGAAGAACGGCTTTACATGTTGTTGCAGGGCGTGTTACAGGCCAGTACTACCGGGACAACATCTTGGCAGTCCATGTTGTGCCGTTCGCACGACGTCATGGTCGCCGTTTCATCTTCCAGGATGACAACGCAAGATGTCACAGGGCCAGGATCGTTACAGGTTACCTCCAACAACAGAGCTATTTTTTGACCGATTTTACTAATTCTTTTTTCTTTGAATTCCTTGAAAAAAAGCAATTTCATCTGCAGTTTCACATTTTCGAATTTCGAAAATTCGTCTCTGTGATTTCGAACCCGAAGTTTAGACCAATTTGACAACTTCTTTAATAGTTGTACGATTTTCATGAAATTTAGTATATAAGTAGATCTTACCCATGTGACTTCAAAAATATAATTAGAAATTTTCTAAATTATCTCCCCTTGGTGAAATTAAGGATCAAAGTTTTAAAAAAAATCGTCGAAATATAGGTCAGAATGACCTAAAAAAAATTTCGACACTCGACAAGTAATTACTGATTCCTACACAAGATATGGAGTTTGTCGACCGAACCGGAAGTGCCACCATCTTGAAACATGAAAAATCCCTAAGGCTTTTTTGCTATTTTACTTAAAGACACGGGAGTTATATTTTCTAAATCCTTGAAGGACGGCCCAAAAATCGCTGGGAGCAGAATTTTGATTTAGGTCAACTGATGGTTGCCATTTTGAAGTGAATATGAAAAGTAGTATCAGGTTTCTGCCCTTTCCGAAAGCTCCATTGAAGGCTTTATCAACGAACCAATCTAAATTATTTTTAAGATCTGTATGTTGTAGCATAGTGTATAAAGTTGAAAAGTCGAAAGTTTCTATTGATTTAGCATTGCCTTTTTTGTTAATTTTGTATAAAGTGTCTACTATAGGTTTATTTTTATCAATTATGAAAAAACTGTTAATTCCAGTATAATTTCGAAGTGTTTTGCACCAAATGGCATGTTGGGCCTGACATAATTTAAGTCCCTTTGTTATAGTTACTGCTAGAGGTTTTGTCTGGTAGATGCTGGAGGAAATTATATATCTGAATTTTACTGGATTTTTGTGAAATTTCGGTATAGAATAAATATAAGGTAGTGCATCTATTTTCACATTGTCTCTGATATCATTACTCCTGTTAAACGAATATTGGTTATTCCAAATATCTTTTTTTAGATAATTCCGTAATACATTTATAAGTATCATTATTGGTGTTAGGCCAAAGTCCGACTTCGGTAAGGATATTTTTAATATAGTACTTTTTTACAGATAAAGGCAATGTTATTACTAGGCTTATCAACAGATGTTAGAACAAATCTCTCTTGAAGAGCAGCAAGACATTCAGCTGCAGATGCGTTATTTTGGACTTCGGGTGGTGGGTGTCTTGGGTTAAGTTTTATATATTTGATTCTCTTTGACAAGAGGTCAAAAACAGTGTTTCTCCGTTCTCCAAAAGATTCTAACGGTGCACGAAATTTATCAGACCAAGCTAAAATGCATTTCCGGATTTGTAATTTTAGATCATTATGTAATTTTTTGAAGTTAGTTTTACTTGGTTGTTCTCGAAATTGTGGCCCAAAGCGAAATAGTTTTCTACGATTTTTGTCTTCAACAATATCGAAGTTTCCTGTCAATATATGGCCATGAAACTTATCTTTAAAAGGAGAGTTATTGCATTGACAAGTGGTGTTATCGTAACTGTCAATAAATTCTTGAACGTTAAGGTTTGCAATAGTTTCATGGTAGTTAAAATTTTTATTACGAATTGGAGGTAAAAATTTGTATATGACTGTAGGTGAAATTTTTGGGATAGTATCTGGTATGGATTTTATAACTGATCCATCTCGAAAGATTCTGTTCAATCCTATGTCTTGTATATGTTTATCTGTAAAAAGTATTTTGCATAATACCTCGGGTTTTTTCTTATGTACTTTACGAGGTTGTGCTGAATGTTTAGGTGAAAATTTACTATTTATCAAATCGGTAATAACATCGTAATATTGAGGAAGAAAGTTTTCATTAAGTTGATTAGAATATATAATATGCTGTGCCCTTTCAAGGCGCAAAAAATGTCGGAAGCAGTTTTTTTAATTTCGATTTCATTTTCGAGCAAATTCGATTAAGAGGCTAAAAATGGTGTAAAATTGACTTATTTACAACCTATTCAGGCTTTTCAGATTTTAAAATATTTCTTCGTAACTTTTATAAACTTGTAGCTATAATCCATACGAAGAAAATGTATGTTAAAATTAGTTTGTAATATAAGCAGTTGCCAAGAAATGGGCAGTTCTGCAGAAGTCACTGTTTTCGTTATTTTGCCTGTAAAATAGTCAATTATTATTGGATTTTTATAAAAGTGACATCATTTGATTCAAAAAGCATGTAGCGTCATATCAAGTTGATTACAATTTAAAATTGACATTGGAAGTGACGTCATTTTGTCAAAAACTGCATTTTAAACTTTTTAAATCAATGTTATATTCAACCAAGAATTATTTAATATGTATTAATAATTTTAACTTTTGGTTTAAATTCACATATAAACACAACTCATATGTTCATATAGATATCATAAAATGGTTTCTAACTTGTTCGGTTGCCGAGAAATAGACGGTTTTCTACAGGTCACTTTTGAAGGTTTTGGGGCCATAAAAGTGTCAATTATTATTCTATTTTCATAAACTTTACACCATGTTATACCTAATGCCATTTAGGATTTCATACAAGTAATTTAAAATTTTCATTATCACCCTAAGTAACGTCATTTTGGCAAAAACTGTATTTTTAGCCTTCAAAACAGATATTTTATTCAAATCTGTCTGTTTTGAAATCTTTTTCAAATTATGATATTTGATGCCAATCAACAAATAGAATGAACCCATACGATCATACAGATACCACAAAATGGTTCCTAACTTGTACTTTTAGAGAAATAGCCGATTTTCTACAAGTCACTTTTCAAGTTTTTTGGTCTTTAAAAGTGGCAATTATTATTCAATTTACAAAAAAATGTTCACTATATGATATCTATGCCATTTCTGATTTCATAAAACTAATTGAACATTTTCATTAACACCGGAAGTAATGTAATTTTGTCAAGATCATTTACAAGTAACAAATGTATAAAATGAATTGATATTGCTGGATTTGGTTGATTCTGCGTCCATTTTATTTGATGTGAGCAAAGTATTTGGAAACCTGTTTAGTGGTTTCGTTGGTACCGGAAGTGACATATGTTCAAGGGTAACTTGGCACCGGAAGTGACATATTCAAGGGTAACGTGGTACCAGTGAAACCCGTCATTCCTGCATGCAGGTCTAGTTTATTATTATTATTTTATTTTTCGGGGGAGCCTATTTCTCAGTGTCTGTAACAGATACAGATCTGGGACATAATTCTCTTTCAGGAAACCATATGGTGGCTATCCCTTCCACTGTATTTGAAATTTCTGCGCAGACCGGAAGTGGCCGAATTTCGTGCGGTGCCAAAAAATTAAAAAACGGCCGTAGATTCGTCAATTCTGTATCTATTTTCATACAAATTACATTTTTGGAATCCCTGAGTCTTTTCTCGGACGATAGCAGTTGAAAACTTTGCAATTTCGAAACTTCACCGCTGACTTCTATTGTTCGAAAAATGAAAATATGTTGTTTAAGACACATTTTTTGTTATTTTTCAAAATTTTAAAATTTTACCTACATTTTTGGATACCTGAAGGCAATCCGGTTCCAGTAATATAAGTTTCATTCAGAGTTATCGCCCTTTATTTTTCGATTTTTTTTCGAATTTTCTGCACATTTTGTGAGCTTAAGTTTCGTTTTACGGCCAGATCGGCGTTTCTGAAATTCCTGGAACATGAAGTAATATGGTCAAACCACCGTTTAAAGCAATTTCAACAACAATCCGTAAACCGGAAGTAGTCGAAATAATATGCGATATTTTGAAAAAAAAAGGTGAAAAATGGGTGTTTTGGGTAAAAACACGATTTTTCCGTCCGATATCAACGGATTAAACGAATTAAGGTATCATTTGGTCTAGCGGTGATTGGACCACTGAATGATACCCAATTCGTACGGATACGATTAACAGGAAGCAAAATATGGCACGCTGAAAATCAAGTATTTTCTGATTTTTAGCATTTTTGGACGCCTGTATCTCGAAAACTTAACCGCAATTTTTTTTTTTAATTTTTTCTATCGAGAGTCCTTTCGGAGGTTTTTTGCATGAAGCCATCCAATAAGACTTTGAAATATCAGGAATAGGTGAAATAACGGACTGAAAATCGAAAAAAGTCGAAAAATCGTGAAATTTTGGAAAATGCTCTACTTTTTTTTTATTTTAAGATATTTTCAAAAAAAGATTGTATATTCAGATAGCTGACCTAATTACGATTCTAACGATGTATAATATGTATGTAGTTATTGAAATTTAATTTTCGATATTTTAATTTTTTTGCATTTTTGGCACTTTTGAACATAGGATTTCTCAGGGGCATTTTATCTGATCAGATAATGTAATATGCCATTACAGAGCCCTGTGGCTATTTTAGTGCCCAAACCGGCTATTAAAACTATTCCGACAATAATAGCCATACCGGAAGTATTCAAAAAATGAAAAAAAAAAATGTTAAAAACATTGTCGCACTTGCGAAAAACTTGATTTCTCCCTTAGGTAATAGCGGACCAAAAGAACTAAAGTGTCGCTGGATAGCCCTATTAATGGACCATCATATGGTGTCTAAATAATACGATTTCGATCATAAGGAAATAAATTATTGCATGCCAAAAATCTAGTATTTTCCGATTTTTTAACATTCTGGGACGCCCTTTTCTCGAAAACAACGCCGAAGATTTTTCTTAAACTTTTCTTACTCAAAGTCCTATCGGTTGTCTATATAGTGAATCCAAAATGAAAAGCATTGAAATAATATAAGAGGTCCAAAAATGGCCTCAAACTTTGAAGAAAATTGAAAAATCGTTAAATTTTTGGAAACGCTCTTTTTTTCCAAAACTACTCAATGGATGTTTCTGACACTTCTAGTACAGAAAGTTAAGTATCCAAAGAACTTCGTAAAGCTGTCACGACAATGATCGTAAAACCGGAAGTAGTCGAAAAAATGTCCGATATTTTGAAAAAAACAATTTTTTCTACGAAAACCTTTTTTATTTATGAATATTTTTTGATGGTATTTTACACAGGGTTAAAATATCATCCTACTTGAGCAGTAATGATAAAAAAAATTGTCTCGGTAATTTGCGTTAGCCGCCATCGGCTAATTTAGTTTTTCGTAACCAGAAAAACTATTTATTGTTCGATTTGTATAAAACAAAGTTCATATGCTCCGTGGTCCCAATTGCAATTTTTTTTGTTACGGTGAAATTTTTCTGTCGGCAACGGAAGTGACGTAATATTAACAAAAACTACAATTTTGACAGTTCGGTACCACTTTTTGAAAGCAAATATTTTTTTTTTCAAAACTGATATAACTAAAAGGATGCACCCTGCAAAGGTGTATAAAATTCATTTTCGGGCAATTTCGAATAAAATGTAAAATAAAGTGTAAAATTCAGTTACTTACAATTCATTCAGCGTCTTCATATTTTGAAGAGAATGTATGCGAAAATTAGTTTGTAATATGAGCAGTTGCCGAGAAATATGCAATTTTGCATGCATCACTTTTCACGTTATTTTGCCTATAAAAGAGTGAATTATTATTCGATTTCCAATTTTTTTTTTCCATTTGATGCCTAATGTCATTGTGGACTAGGTCAAGCCAATTTTACATTTTCACTGTGACCGGAAATGACGTCATTTCTGCAAAAACTGTATTTTTAACCTAAAAAACAAATATTTTATTCAAATGAGTCTGCCTTATAATATTTTTTAAATTATGATATTTGATTCCCATCAACGAATAGAATGAAACCATACGACCATACAGATACCACAAAATGGTTTCTAACTTGTACGGTTACAGAGAAATAGGCGATCTTCAGTTTTATGGGTTATAGGTTTTTTTTCATTGCCCGATTCGACTTATTTTTCACCTATAAAAATTTCTTTCGGCACCGGAATTGACGTAATTTTGCCATAATTTACAATTTTGACCGGTCTTTTCGCCAGCAAATATTACTTTTACATATGATAGAGGGTGTCACTGAAGCAAAACAACTAAAGTATAGTTCGGTAGCTCAATGGGTTGGCTATGGTATAATAAACTTCCTGTATGATTCCTGAAAGCCGGTTCAGTGCTGCTTGCAGGTCTAGTTATTAAGCTTTCATATTTCATATGAAAGCTTATTGTTTCTGTTAAGATTATTAAGCTTTCATATGTATTACATATGAAAGCTTATTGTTTCTGTTAAAGTTATTATTAGGGTTTCACACTGCGTAGCTTGTGTGAAACACTATTGTTTTTGTTAAAATTATTATTCTTCTTATTATTATTATTATTAGGCTTTCAGACTTTCGTCTGAAAGCCTATTGAGATTACTAAAATTATTATTAGGGTTTCACACTGCGAAGCTTGTGTGAAACACTATTGTTTTTGTTAAAATTATTAGGGTTTCACACTGCGTAGCTTGTGTGAAACACTATTGTTTTTGTTAAAATTATTCTTATTATTATTCTTCTTATTATTATTATTTTTTTTTTTCCAATTTGCTTATATCTCAGCAACTTCTTGTCGGATCGATATAATGACTTCAGTTTTACTGGGAAAGTGGGTGTGACTTAGAGATTAAAGCTATTCCCGGCATTCTGCAACATTGCGAAATGTCCGAAATCACCGAAAATGTCGTTTTTTGAAATATTGCCGTAATATTAACAATAATTATTGGATTTTAGCATATGATGCATTTTGACATAGCCAGAAACAGGGGACATAGCTATGTTACTTTTGATTTTTGATTTTCGACGAATCTTGGAAGATATTAGGCGCCAAATTTTGAAAATTTAAATTTTTACAAAAAACTTTTTTATTTATTAATTTTTTTATATGACATTTTGTCCAAGGTTAAAGAGTCATCTGATTTCAACAAAAATGTCAACATTTTTTGTTTCCGTAATTTTTCTTGCCCGCCATTGGCTAATTCAGTTTTTCAGTCCTACATTATTTATTTATTGTTCGATTTGTATAAAACCATGTTCATATGTTCCGTGGTTCAAAATGCCATTTTTTTTGTTACCGGTCAAGTTTCCTGTAGGCACCGGAAGTGGCGTAAATTCAGCAAAAACTACAATATTGACAGTTTGGTACAACTTTTTAAAAGCAAATATTATTTTTTTCAAATCTTATATGACTGAAAAGATGTGCCATGTAAAGGCGCACAAAACATCGGGCTCAGTTTTTTTAATTTCGATTTCGTTTTCTGGCAATTTGGATTAAAGGGTGAAAAAAGGTGTCAATATAAGCTATTTACAACCCATCCAGCGTCATCATATTAAAAAATATATCTTCGTAACACTTATAAACTCGTAGTAATAACCCATACGAAGAGAATGTATGTGAAAATTAATTTGTAATATGCGCAGTTGCCGAGAAATAGGCAATTTTGCATGAGTCACCTTTCACGTAATTTTGGCTGTAAAAGAATCAATAATTATTTGATTTTCAATTTTCTTTCGCCATTGGATGCCTAATGCCATAGTGGACTATGTCAAACCATTTTATCTCTTGCGCTGTCACCGGAAATGACGTCATTTACTCAAAACTTAAATTTTAGCCCTCAAAAACAATATTTTATTCAAATGAGTCGTACTTGTTATTTGTTTCAAATTATGATATTTGATTCTATTGATAAAATAGAATGAACCCATACGATCACACAGATACCACAAAATGGTTTCCAACTTGTACGGTTGCAGAGAAATGGGCGATTTTCCTTAAGTCACTTTTCAAGGTTTTTGGTCTATAAAAGTGTCAGTTATTATTCGATTTTAATAAAATTTTCAGCATATGATATCTTATATCATTTATGATTTCATAGAACTAATTTAACATTTTCAGTATTTCCGGAAGTAATGTCATTTTGGCAAAAACTGTATTTTTAGCCTCCAAAACAGATATTTTTTTCAAATGAGTCTGATTTGTAATAAGTTTAAAATTATGATATTTGATTCCAATCAACAAATAGATTGAGCCCATACGATCATATAGATACCAAAAAAATAGTTTTTATCATGTGCGGTTGCCGAGAAATAGACGATTTTCTACAGGTCACTTTTCAAGGTTTTTGGTCTATAAAAGTGTCAATTCTTATTCGATTTACATACAATCTTCGCCATATGACGCCTTATGCCATTTCTGATTTCATAAAACTAATTGAACATTTTCATTATCACCGGAAGTGATGACATTTTGCCAGGATCACTTACAAGTAACATATATATAAAATGAATTGATATTGCTGGATTTGGTTGATTCTTCGTCCATTTTATTTGATGTTTGCAATGCTTATGTGGAAATCTGTTTAATGGTTTCATTGGTATTGGAAGTGACATATGTTCAAGGGCAACGTGGCACCGAAAGTAACGTGGCACCAGTGAAACCCGTCATTCCTGCATGCAGGTCTAGTTAATCTTTTGTTTTATTGAACGACAAACCTGATCATTGTTTTCACACGTAACGGGACATTATTTGATACTGATTGAATAAACTGAAAGTACCGACTAAAAGCCGCTATGTTGTTAAATAGACGTTTTTAGCGCCACCTGTAATATTACATACAGAGTTACACCCCCTGTGATTCGGTAGCTAAATCAGCGATGTTTTTTGGTTCGTGTGCTTCTTTGATAAAATAAAATTAATTCATCGATTTTCTTCACAAAAATGGATAAATATTATCGAATACATCACTATGATAGACAGTAGTATTGAAGGTTGGTACAAAATGACAAGTTTACAGAAGTTATGTCCGCGATTCAGCGACGGCCAAATTTACCGATGCAATTGAAGTATTGCATTGGTGTTTGCTTCCAATGCATTCAAGCGTAATATTAATTGATGTCAGCACAAAAAAAACATGAGATTTTACAAAAATGGATAAATATTATCGAATGCATGACAATGATAGACAGTAGTATTGAAGGTTGGGACAAAATGACATGTTTACGGAAGTTATGTCCGAGAATCAGCGACGGCCAAATTTACCGATGCAAATGCACCCAAAATTGTCTCGGTTATTTTCGTTAGCCGCCAACGGCTAATTTAGTTTTTCGTACCCAGAAAAATTATTTATTGTTCGATTTGTATAAAACAAAGTTCATATGCTCCGTGGTCCCAATTGTAATTTTTTTTGTTATGGTGAAATTTTTCTGTCGGCAACGGAAGTGACGTAATATTAACAAAAACTATAATTTTGACAGTTCGGTACTACTTTTTGAAAGCAAATATTATTTTTTTCAAAACTGATATAACTAAACGGATGCACCCTGCAAAGGTGCACAATATCCTTAGCTCAGATTTTTTAATTTCAATTTCATTTTCGGGCAATTTCGAATAAAATGTAAAATAAAGTGTAAAATTCAGTTGTTTACAATTCATTCAGCGTCTTCATATTTTGAAATATTTATTTGTAATTTTAATAAACTCGTAGCAATAATCCAGAAGAAGAGATTGTATGCGAAAATTAGTTTGTAATATGAGCAGTTGCCGAGGAATATGCAATTTTGCATGCGTCACTTTTCACGTTATTTTGCCTATAAAAGAGTGAATTATTATTCGATTTGCAATATTATTTTTCCATCTGATGCTTAGTGTCAATTTGTTCTAGGTCAAGCCAATTTTACAATTTCACTGTGACCGGTAATGACGTCATTTGGGCAAAAACTGTATTTTAAACCTAAAAAACAGATATTTTATTCAAATGAGTCTGCCTTATAATAATTTTAAAATTATGATATTTGATTCCCATCAACGAATAGAATGAAGCCATACGACCATACAGATACCACAAAATGGTTTCTAACTTGTACGGTTACAGAGAAATAGGCGATCTTCGATAAGTCACTTTTCAAGGTTTTTGGTCTATAAAAGTGTCAATTATTATTCGATTTTTATAAAAAAATTTTACCATTTGATGCCTTATGCCATTTATGACTTCTATGAACTAAATTAACATTTTCAATATCACCGGAAGTAATGTAATTTTTTCAAAAAACGTATTTTTGGCCTTCAAAACAAACATTTTTTTTTAAGTGGTTTATGTTTATTATTCGTTTAACTTTATAACGTCTGACTCTAATGGGCAGTAAGATTGAATCAATACCATCATATTGATATCAAGAAAAGGCTTCTAGCATGTTCCCTTGTCGAAAAATAGCCAATTGTCCCAGTGTCACTTTTAAGTTTTTTACCTTCTTAATTTCAGTTTATTGGTTATAGGTTAATTATTTATTGCCCGATATGTATAAAACAAAGTTTGTATTTTGTATGTTGCGAATTTTCGACTTATTTTTCACCTATAATAATTTCTTTCGGCACCAGAAGTGACGTTATTTTGCCATAATTTACAATTTTGAAAGGTCTTTTCGAAAGCAAATATTACTTTTACATATGATAGAGGGTGTCACTGAAGCAAAACAATTAAAGTTTGGTAGCTCAATGGATCGGCTAGGGTATAATAAACTTCCTGTATGATTCCTGAAAGCCGGTTCAGTGCTGCTTGCAGGTCTAGTTATTATTATTATTTACCGCGAGGGCCTAGATCTCCATTATCGAAAACAGATATCGATCTGGAATTAGCTTTTCTATCGGGAAACCATGTGGTGGCTACTTGATAAAATATTTTTGAAATTTCTGCGCATACCGGAAGTGACCGAACTTTGTACTTTCTCTAAAAATTGAAAATCGGCCATAGTTTCGTCAATTCTTTATCCATTTTGAAACAAATATCATTTTTGGAATCCCTAAATCTTTTCTGAGACAATGGCTATCTCACATTTTTCAATTTCGAACATTCGTCTATGTTTTTTATCGTTCGAAAATTGAAAACATGTTGTTTGCGAGACAATTTTTGTTATTTTTCAAAATTTTCAAATTTGACCTACATTTTTGGATACCTGAAGTCCATCCGATTCCAGTAATATAAGTTTCATTCAGAGTTATCGCCCTATATTTTTCGATTTTTTTCGAATTTTCTTACCATTTTGTGAGCTCGGGTTTCGTTTTATGGCAGAATTGACGTTTCTGAAACTTCTGGAACATGAAGTTATAGTCCAATACCAACTTATAAAGCAATTTCGACAAGAATCCTTAAACCGGAAGTGGTCGAAATAATGTGCAATATTTTGAAAAAAATGCAAAAAATGGATATTTTTGGGGAAAACACTATTTCTCCGTCCGATATCAATGGATTAAACGAATGAAGGTACCGTTTGATGGCACGATTGTTGGACTATCATATGATACCCCATTCATACGGATACTATGAACAGACAGCAAAATATGGCACGCTGAAAATCAAGTATTTTCTGATTTGGATCGTTTTTGGACGCCTGTATTTCGAAAACTTAACCTGCAATTTTTTTTTAATTTTTTCTGTCGAGAGTCCTTTTGGAGGTTTTTTGCATGAAGCCATCTAATAAGACTTTGAAATGTCTGGAATGGGATAAAAAAGGGACTGAAAATCGAAAAAAGTCGAAAAATCGTGAAATTTTGGAAAATGCTCTAATATTTTTTTATTTTAAGAGATTTTTAAAAAAACGTTGTATATTCAGATAGCTGACCTAATTACGATTCTAGCGATGTATAATATGTATGTAATTATTAAAATTTAATTTTCGACATTTAAAATTTTTTGCATTTTTGGCACTTTTGAACATAGGATTTCTCAGGGGCATTTTATCTGATCAGATAATGTAATATATCATTACAGAGCCCTGTGGCTATTTTAGTGCCCAAACCGGCTATTAAAACGATTCCGACAATAATAATCATACCGGAAGTATTCAAAAAATGAAAAAAAAGAGTAAAAACATTGTCGCACTTGCGAAAAACTTGATTTCTCCCTTAGGTAATAGCGGACCAAAAGAACTAAAGTGTCCCTGGATAGCTCTATTAATGGACCATCATATGGTATCTAAATAATACGATTTCGATGGTAAGGAAATAAATTATTGTATGTCAAAAATCTAGTACTTTCCAATTTTTTAACATTCTGAGACGCCCTTTTCTCGAAAACGACGCCTACGATTTTTCTTAAACTTTTCTTACTCAAAGTCCTATCGGTTGTCTATATAGGGAATCCAAAATGAAAAGCATTGAAATAATATAAGTGGTCGAAAAATGGCCTCAAACTTTGAAAAAAATTGAAAAATCGTTAAATTTTTGGAAACGCTCTTTAATTTATCTTTTTTTCCAAAATTACTCAATGGATGTTTCTGACACTTCTGGTACAGAAACTTAAGTATCCAAAGAACTTCGTAAAGCTATCACAACAATGATCGTAAAACCGGAGGTAGTCGAAAAAATGTCTGATATTTTGAAAAAAAATAATTTTTTTACGAAAACCTTTTTTATTTATGAATATTTTTTGATGATATTTTACACAGGGTTAAAATATCATCGTACTTGAGCAGAAATGAGAAAAAAAATTGTCTCGGTAATTTGCGTTAGCCGCCATTGGCTAATTTAATTTTTCGTACCCAGAAAAATTATTTATTGTTCGATTTGTATAAAACAAAGTTCATATGCACCGTGGTCCCAATTGTAATTTTTTTTGTTACGGTGAAATTTTTCTGTCGGCAACGGAAGTGACGTAATATTAACAAAAACTACAATTTTGACAGTTCGGTACCACTTTTTGAAAGCAAATATTATTTTTTTTCAAAACTGATATAACTAAAAGGATGCACCCTGCAAAGGTGCACAAAATCCTTAGCTCATATTTTTTAATTTCAATTTCATTTTCGGGCAATTTGGAATAAAATGTAAAATAAAGTGTAAAATTCAGTTATTTACAATTCATTCAGCGTCTTCATATTTTGAAATATTTATTTGTAATTTTCATAAACTCGTAGCAATAATCCAGACGAAGAAAATGTATGCGAAAATTAGTTTGTAATATGAGCAGTTGCCGAGAAATATGCAATTTTGCATGCATCACTTTTCACGTTATTTTGCCTATAAAAGAGTGAATTATTATTCGATTTGCAATATTTTTTTTCCATTTGATGCCTAATGCCAATTTGGACTAGGTCAAGTCAATTTTACATTTTCACTGTGACCGGAAATGACGTCTTTTGGGCAAAAACTGTATTTCTAACCTAAAAAACAAATATTTTATTCAAATGAGTCTGCCTTATAATGTTTTTAAAATTATGATATTTGATTCCCATCAACGAATAGAATGAAGCCATACGTCCATACAGATACCACAAAATGGTTTCTAACTTGTACGGTTACAGAGAAATAGGCGATCTTCTATAAGTCACTTTTCAAGGTTTTTGGTCTGTAAAAGTGTCAATTATTATTCGATTTTTATAATTTATTTACCATTTCATGCCTTATGCTATTTATGACTTCTATGAACCAAGTTAAAATTTTCAATATCACCGGAAGTAATGTAATTTTTGCAAAAAACGTATTTTTAGCCTTTAAAACAAACATTTTTTTGAAAGGATTTATATTTATTATTCGTTTAACTTTATAACGTCTGACTCTAATGGGCAGTAAGACTGAATCAATACCATCATATTGATATGAAGAAAAATCTTCTAGCATGTTCCCTTGTCGAATAATAACCAATTTTCCGAGGGTCACTTTTAAGTTTTTTACCTTCTTAATTTCAGTTTATGGGTTAGTGGTTAGTTATTTATTGCCCGATATCTATAAAAAAAAGTTCGTATTTTGTATGTTGCGAATTTTCGACTTATTTTTCACCTATAAAAATTTCTTTCGGCACCGGAAGTGACGTAATTTTGCCATAATTTACAATTTTGACCGGTCTTTTCGCCAGCAAATATTACTTTTACATATGATAGAGGGTGTCACTGAAGCAAAACAACTAATGTATAGTTTGGTAGCTCAATGGATCGGCTATGGTATAAAAAACTTCCTGTATGATTCCTGAAAGCCGGTTTAGTGCTGCTTGCAGGTCTAGTTATTATTCGATTTGCAATATTTGCAGGTCTAGTTATTATTATTATTATTTACCGCGGGGGCCAAGTTCTCCATGATCGAAAGCAAATATCGATCTGAAATCAACTTTTCTTTCGGGAAACCATGTGGTGGCTACTTGATAAAGTATTTTCGAAAATTCTGCGCATACCGGAAGTGGCAGATCTTTGTACGTTGTCAAAAAATTGAAAATTTGCCATAGTTTCGTCAATTATTTACCCATTTTCAAACAAATGACATTTTCGGAAACCCTGAATCTTTTCCGAGCCAATAGCAATCTAAGATTTTGTAATTTCGAAACTTCGACTCTGACTTCTAGCGTTCGAAAATTAAAAAATTTTGTTTAAGAGACAATTTTTTTCATTTTTCAAAATTTTCAAATTTGACTTATATTTTTGGATACCTTAAGTCCATCCGATTCCAGTAATATAGGTTTGATTCAGAGTTATCGCCCTTTATTTTTCGATTTTTTTCGAATTTTCTACCTATTTTGTGAGCTCGGGTTTCGTTATATGGCTGAATTGGCGAATCTGAAACTTCTAAGGCATGAAGCCAAATGACCATTGCAAGGAATAAAGCAATCCGTAGACCGGAAGTAGTCGAAATAATGTGCAATATTTTGAAAAAATGCAAAAAATGGATAGTTTTGGGGAAAACGCGATTTCTCCGTCCGATGTCAATGGATTAAACAAATTAGGGTACCATTGGACTGCACTAGGATTGTACTATCGTATGATACCCAATTCATACGGATACTCTAATCAGGCAGCAAAATATGGCACGCTGAATATCAAGTATTTTCTGATTTGGAGCGTTTTTGGACGCCTATATCTCGAAAACTTAACCGCAACTTTTTCTTAAATTTTTTCTATCGAGAGTCCTTTCGGAGTTAATTTGTATGAAACCACCCAATAAGCCTTTGAAATATCTGGAATAGGTGAAATAACGGACTGAAAATCGAAAAAAGTCGAAAAATCGTGAAATTTTGGAAAATGCTCTACTATTTTTTTATTTGAAGAGATTTTTTAAAAAAGGTTGTATATTCAGATAGCTGACCTAATTAAGAATCTAACGATGTATAATATGTATGTAATTATTGAAATTTAATTTTCGATATTTTAAATTTTTTTCATTTTTGGCACTTTTGAACACAGGATTTCTCAGGGGCATTTTATCTGATCAGATAATGTAATATATCATTACAGAGCCCTGTGGCTATTTTAGTGCCCAAACCGGCTATTAAAAATATTCCGACAATAATAACCATACCGGAAGTATTCAAAAAATGAAAAAAAAAAGGTTAAAAACATTGTCTCACTTGCGAAAAACTTGATTGCTCCCTTAGGTAATAGCGGACCAAAAGAACTAAAGTGTCGTTGGATAGCCCTATTAATGGACCATCATATGGTATCTAAATAATACGATTTCAATGGTAAGGAAATAAATTATTGTATGCCAAAAATCAAGTATTTTCCGCTTTTTTAACATTCCGAGACGCCCTTTTCTCGAAAACGACGCCTACGATTTTTCTTAAACCTTTCTTACTCAAAGTCCTATCGGTTGTCTATATAGTGAATCCAAAATGAAAAGCATTGAAATAATATAGGTGGTCCAAAAATGGCCTCAAACTTTGAAAAAAATTGAAAAATCGTTAAAGTTTTGGAAACGCTCTTTAATTTATCTTTTTTTCCAAAACTACTCAATGGATGTTTCTGACACTTCTGGTACAGAAAGTTAAGTATCCAAAGAACTTCGTAAAGCTATCACGACAATGATCGTAAAACCGGAAGTAGTCGAAAAAATGTCCGATATTTTGAAAAAAAAATTTTTTTTTACGAAAACCTTTTTCATTTATGAATACTTTTTGATGGTATTTTACACAGGGTTAAAATATCATCCTACTTGAACAGAAATAAGAAAAAAAATTGTCTCGGTAATTTGCGTTAGCCGCCATCGGCTAATTTAGTTTTTCGTACCCAGAACAATTATTTATTGTTCGATTTGTATAAAACAAAGTTCATATGCTCCGTGGTCCCAATTGTAATATTTTTTGTTACGGTGAAATTTTTCTGTCGGCAACGGAAGTGACGTAATATTAACAAAAACTACAATTTTGACAGTTCCGTACCACTTTTTGAAAGCAAATGTTATTTTTTTCAAAACTGATATAACTAAAAGGATGCACCCTGCAAAGGTGCACAAAATCTTTAGCTCAGATTTTTTAATTCCAATTTCATTTTCGGGCAATTTCGAATAAAATGTAAAATAAAGTGTAAAATTCAGTTATTTACAATTCATTCAGCGTCTTCATATTTTGAAATATTTATTTGTTATTTTCATAAACTCGTAGCATTAATCCAGACAAAGAGAATGTATGGGAAAATTAGTTTGTAATATGAGCAGTTGCTGAGAAATATGCAATTTTGCATGCATCACTTTTCACGTTATTTTGCCTATAAAGGAGGGAATTATTATTCGATTTGCAATATTTTTTTTCCATTTGATGCCTAATGCCATTTTGGACTAGGTCAAGCCAATTTTACATTTTCACTGTGACCGGAAATGACGTCTTTTCGGCAAAAACTGTATTTTTAACCTAAAAAAGAAATATTTTATTAAAATGAGTCTGCCTTATAATATTTTTAGAATTATGATATTTGATTCCCATCAACGAATAGAATGAAGCCATACGACCATACAGATACCACAAAATGGTTTCTAACTTGTACGGTTACATAGAAATAGGCGATCTTCTATAAGTCACTTTTCAAGGGTTTTCGTTTATAAAAGTGTCAATTATTATACGATTTTAATAATTTTTTTACCATTTGATGCCTTATGCCATTTATGACTTCTATGAACTAAATTAACATTTTCAATATCACCGGAAGTAATGTAATTTTTGCAAAAAACGTATTTTTAGCCTTCAAAACAAACATTTTTTTGAAGGGATTTATATTTATCATTCGTTTAACTTTATAATGTTTGATTCTAATAGGCAGTAAGATTGAATCAATACCATCATATTGATATCAAGAAAAGGCTTCTAGCATGTTCCCTTGTCGAATAATAGCCAATTTTCCCAGGGTCACTTTTAAGTTTTTTACCTTCTTAATTTCAATTTATGGATTACAGGTTAATTATTTATTGCCCGATATGATAAAACAAAGTTTGTATTTTGTATGTTGCGAATTTTCGACTTATTTTTCACCTATAAAAATTTCTTTCGGCACCGGAAGTGACGTATTTTGCCATAATTTACCATTTTGACCGGTCTTTTCGCCAGCAAATATTACTTTAACATATGGTAGAGGGTGTCACTGAAGCAAAACAACTAAAGTATAGTTTGGTAGCTCAATGGATCGGCTATGGTATAATAATTTTCTGTATGATTCCTGAAAGCCGGTTCAGTGCTGCTTGCAGGTCTAGTTATTATTATTATTCTTCTTTTGTTTTGAGTAGATCTCAGCAACTGCTTGTCGCATCGTTACGATTTCTTCGGTTTTACTGGGAAAGTGGTTGTGACTTAGAGGATAAAGCTATTTTGAACGTTCTGTGACAATGCGAAATGTCCGAAATCACCGAAGTTATCGTTTTTAAAAATATTGCATTAATTTTAACAATAATCATTGGATTTTAACTGTCGATACATTTTGGCATAGCCGGAGACAGAGCACATAGCTACGCTACTTTCGATTTTTGATTTTCGTCAAATCTTCAAAGATATTAGGCACCAAATTTCGAAAATTTAAAATTTTACAAAAAACTTTTTTATTTATGAATATTTTTTAGTCGTGTTGTGCACTGAAATAAAGAGTCATCTGACTAGCGCAAAAATGTTAAAAAATTTTGTCTCAGTAATTTTCCTTGGCCGCCATTGGCTAATTCAGTTTTTCAGTCCTAGATTAATTTTTTATTGTTCGATTTGTATAAAACAAAGATCATATGCTTCGTTGTCTCAATTGTCATTTTTTTTATTACCGAAAGTGTTATCTGTCGGCACCGGAAGTGGCATAATTTTACCAAAAACTACAGTTTTGACAGTTAGGTACCATTTTTTGAAAACAAATATTATTTTTTTTTAAAAGTTATATGACTCAGAGTGTGTCCTTTAAAGGCGCAAAAAATGTCGGAAGCGGTTTTTTTAATTTCGATTTCATTTTCGAGCAAATTGGATTAAGAGGCTAAAAATGGTGTAAAATTGACCTATTTACAACCCATTCAGGCTTTCCAGATTTTAAAATATTTCTTCGTAACTTTTATAAACATGTAGCTATAATCCATACGAAGAAAATGTATGTTAAAATTAGTTTGTAATATAAGCAGTTGCCAAGAAATGGGCAGTTCTGCATAAGTCAATGTTTTCCTTATTTTGCCTGTAAAAGAATCAATTATTATTGGATTTTTATAAAAGTGACATCATTTGATTCAAAAAACATGTAGCGTCATATCAAGTTGATTAAAATTTAAAATTGACACCGGAAGTGACGTCATTTTGTCAAAAACTGCATTTTAAACTTTTTAAATCAATGTTTTATTCAACCAAGAATTACTTAATATGTATTAATAATTTTAACTTTTGGTTTAAATTCACATATAAACACAACTCATATGGTCATATAGATATCATAAAATTGTTTCTAACTTGTTCGGTTGCCGAGAAATAGACGGTTTTCTACAGGTCACTTTTGAAGGTTTGGGGGCCATAAAAGTGTCAATTATTATTCGATTTTCATAAACGTTACACCATGTTATACCTAATGCCATTTAGGATTTCATAAAAGTAATTTAAGATTTTCATTATCACCGGAAGTAACGTCATTTTGGCAAAAACTGTATTTTTAGCCTTCAAAACAGATATTTTATTCAAATGAGTCTGATTTGTAATATATTTCAAATTATGATATTTGATTCCAATCAACAAATGGATTGGACCCATACGATAGATACCAAAAGATAGTTTTTATCGTGTACGGTTGCCGAGAAATAGACGATTTTCTACAAGTCACTTTTCAAGGTTTTTGGTCTATAAAAGTGGCAATTCTCATTCGATTTACATACAATTTTCGCCATTATGATGCCTTATGCCATTTCTGATTTCATAAAACTAATTGAACATTTTCATTATCACCGGAAGTAATGAAATTTTGCCAGGATCACTTACAAGTAACATATATATAAAATGAATTGATATTGCTGGATTTGGTTGATTCTTCGTCCATTTTATTTGATGTTTACAATGCTTATGTGGAAACCTGTTTGATGGTTTCATTGGTATCGGAAGTATGAATTGATATTGCTGGATTTGGTTGATTCTTCGTCCATTTTATTTGATGTTTACAATGCTTATGTGGAAACCTGTTCGATGGTTTCATTGGTATCGGAAGTGACATATGTTTAAGGGTAACGTGGCACCGAAAGTGACGTGGCACCAGTGAAACCCGTCATTCCTGCATGCAGGTCTAGTTATTCTTATTATTATTATTCTTCTTTTGTTTTGAGTAGATCTCAGCAACTGCTTGTCGCATCGTTACGATTTCTTCGGTTTTACTGGGAAAGTGGGTGTGACTTAGAGGATAAAGCTATTTTGAACGTTCTGCGACAATGCGAAATGTCCGAAATCACCAAATTATCGTTTTTTAAAATATTGCAGTAATTTTAACAATAATCATTGATTTTTAACTTTCGATACATTTTGGCATAGCCGGAGACACGGCACATAGCTACACTACTTTCGATTTTTGATTTTCGGTAAATCTTCAAAGATATTAGGCGCCAAATTTTGAAAATTTAAAATTTTACAAAAAACTTTTTTATTTATGAATATTTTTTAGTCGTATTATGCACAGAATTAAAGGGTCATCTGACTAGTGCAAAAATGTTAAAGAATTTTGTCTCAGTAATTTACCTTGGCCGCCATTGGCTAATTCAGTTTTTAAGTCCTAGATTAATTTTTTATTGTTCGATTTGTATAAAACAAAGTTCATATGCTTCGTTGTATCAATTGTCATTTTTTTTATTACGAAAAGTTTTATCTGTCGGCACCGGAAGTGGCATAATTTTACCAAAAACTACAATTTTGACAGTTATTTTCCTTCTTCGAAAACAAATATTATTTTTTGGAAAAATTATTTTACTCAAAGAGTGCGCCCTTTCAAGGCGCAAAAAATGTAGGAAGCAGTTTTTTTAATTTCGATTTCATTTTCGAGCAAATTCGATTAAGAGGCTAAAAATGGTGTAAAATTGGCCTATTTACAGCCCATTCAGGCTTTTCAGATTTTAAAATATTTCTTCGTAACTTTTATAAACTTGTAGCTATAATCCATACGAAGAAAATGTATGTTAAAATTCGTTTGTACTATAAGCAGTTACCAAGAAATGGGCAGTTCTGTACAAGTCACTGTTTTCGTTATTTTGCCTGTAAAATAGTCAATTATGATTGGATTTTTATAAAAGTGACATCATTTGATTCAAAAAGCACGTAGCGTCATATCAAGTTGATTACAATTTAAAATTGACACCGGAAGTGACATCATTTGGTCAAAAAATGCATTTTAAACTTTTTAAATCAATGTTTTATTCAACCAAGAATAACTTAATATGTATTAATAATTTTAACTTTTGGTTTAAATTCACATATAAACAAAACTCATATGGTCATATAGATATCATAAAATGGTTTCTAACTTGTTCGGTTGCCGAGAAATAGACGGTTTTCTACAGGTCACTTTTGAAGGTTTCAGGGCCATAAAAGGGTCAATTATTATTCGATTTTCATAAACGTCACACCATGTTATACCTAATGCCATTTGGGATTTCATACAAGTAATTTAAGATTTTCATTATCACCGGAAGTAATGTCATTTTGGCAAAAACTGTATTTTTAGCCTCTAAAACAGATATTTTATTCAAATGAGTCTGTTTTGAAATCTTTTTCAAAGTATGGTATTTGATGCCAATCAACAAATAGAATGAACCCATACGATCATACAGATACCACAAAATGGTTTCTAACTTGTACGGTTGCAGAGAAATAGCCGATTTCCTACAAGTCACTTTTCAAGTTTTTTGGTCTTTAAAAGTGGCAATTATTATTCGATTTACATAAAATTTTCACTATATGATATCGTATGCCATTTCTGATTTCATAAGACTAATTGAACATTTGCATTAACACCGGGAGTAATTTAATTTTGTCAAGATCATTTACAAGTAACAAATGTATAAAATGAATTGATATTGCTGGATTTTGTTGATTCTGCGTCCATTTTATTTGTGTGCAATTAGTGGTTTCGCTGGTAAAGGAAGTGACATATGTTCAAGGGTAACTTGGCACCGGAAGTGACATGTTTAAGGGTAACGTGGCACCAGTGAAACCCGTCATTCCTGCATGCAGGTCTAGTTATTATTATTATTATTATTATTTACCGCGGGGGCCTAGATCTCCATGATCGAAAACAGATATCGACCTGGAATTAGATTTTCTATTTGGAAACCATGTGGTGGCTACTTGATAAAATATTTTTGAAATTTCTGCGCATACCGGAAGTGACCGAACTTTGCACGTTGTCTAAAAATTGAAAATCGGCCATAGTTTCGTCAATTCTTTATCCATTTTCAAACAAATTACATTTTTGGAATCCCTGAATCTTTTCTGAGACAATGGCTATCTCACATTTTTCAATTTCGAACATTCGTCTATGACTTTTATCGTTCGAAAATTGAAAACATGTTGTTTGCGAGATAATTTTTGTTATTTTTCAAAATTTTCAAATTTGACCTACATTTTTGGATACCTGAAGTCCATCCGATTCCAGTAATATAAGTTTCATTCAGAGTTATCGCCCTTTATTTTTCGATTTTTTTCGCATTTTCTTCCCATTTTGCGAGCTCGGGTTTCTTTTTATGGTAGAATTGACGTTTCTGAAACTTCTGGAACATGAAGTTATAGTCCAATACCAACTGATAAAGCAATTTCGACACGGATATTTAAACCGGAAGTGGTCGAAATAATGTTCAATATTTTGAAAAAAATGCAAAAAATGGATATTTTGGGGAAAAACGCGATTTCTCCGCCCGATATCAACGGATTAAAGCAATAAGGGTACCATTGGACTGCACTAGGATTGTACTATCGTATGATACCCAATTCATACGGATACGATGAGCAGGCAGCAAAATATGGCACGCTGAAAATCAAGTATTTTCTGATTTGGGGCGTTTTTGGACGCCTGTATCTCGAAAACTTAACCGCAACTTTTTTTGTAATTTTTTATATCGAGAGTCCTTTCGTAGGTATTTTGCATGAAGCCATCCAATAAGACTTTGAAATATCTGGAATAGGTGAAATAACGGACTGAAAATCGAAAAAAGTCGAAAAATCGTGAAATTTTGGAAAATGCTCTGCTATATTTTTATTTTAAGAGATTTTCAAAAAAAGATTGTATATTCAGATAGCTGACCTAATTACGATTCTAACGATGTATAACATGTATGTAGTTATTGAAATTTAATTTTCGATATTTTAAATTTTTTGCATTTTTGGCACTTTTGAACCTAGGATTTCTCAGGGGCATTTTATCTGATCAGATAATGTAATATATCATTACAGAGCCCTGTGACTATTTTAGTGCCCAAACCAGTTATCAAAACTATACCGACAATAATAACCATACCGGAAGTATTCAAAAAATGAAAAAAAAGGTTAAAAACATTGTCGCACTTGCGAAAAACTTGATTTCTCCCTTAGGTAATAGCGGACCAAAAGAACTAAAGTGACGTTGGATAGCCCTATTAATGGACCATCATATGGTATCTAAATAATACGATATCGATGGTAAGGAAATAAATTATTGTATGCCAAAAATCTAGTATTTTCCGATTTTTTAACATTCTGAGACGCCCTTTTCTCGAAAACGACGCCGCAAATTTTTCTTAAACTTTTCTTACTCAAAGTCCTATCGGTTATCTATATAGTGAATGCAAAATGAAAAGCATTGAAATAATATAGGTGGTCCAAAAATGGCATCAAACTTTGAAAAAAATTGAAAAATCGTTAAATTTTTGTAAACGCTCTTTAATTTATCTTTTTTTCCAAAACTGCTCAATGGATGTTTCTGACACTTCTGGTACAGAAAGTTAAGTATCCAAAGAACTTCGTAAAGCTATCACAACAACGATCGTAAAACCGGAAGTAGTCGAAAAAATGTCCGATATTTTGAAAAAAAATATTTTTTTTACGAAAACCTTTTTTATTTATGAATATTTTTTGATGATATTTTACACAGGGTTAAAATATCATCGTACTTGAGCAGAAATGAGAAAAAAAATTGTCTCGGTAATTTGCGTTAGCCGCCATCGCCTAATTTAGTTTTTCGTACCCAGAAAAATTATTTATTGTTCGATTTGTATAAAACAAAGTTCATATGCTCCGTGGTCCCAATTGTAATTTTTTTTGTTACGGTGAAATTTTTCTGTCGGCAACGGAAGTGACGTAATATTAACAAAAACTACAATTTTGACAGTTCGGTACCACTTTTTGAAAGCAAATATTATTTTTTTTCAAAACTGATATAACCAAAAGGATGAACTCTGCAAAGGTGCACAAAATTCTAAGCTCATATTTTTAAATTTCAATTTCATTTTCGGGCAATTTCGAAGAAAATGTAAACTAAAGTGTAAAATTCAGTTATTTACAATTCATTCAGCGTCTTCATATTTTGAAATATTTATTTGTAATTTTCATAAACTCGTAGCAATAATCCAGACGAAGAGAATGTATGCGAAAATTAGTTCGTAATATGAGCAGTTGCCGAGAAATATGCAATTTTGCATGCATCACTTTTCACGTTATTTTGCCTATAAAAGAGTGAATTATTATTCGATTTGCAATATTTTTTTTCCATTTGATGCCTAATGCCAATTTGGACTAGGTCAAGCCAATTTTACATTTTCACTGTGACCGGAAATGACGTCATTTGGGCAAAAACTGTATTTTTAACCTAAAAAACTAATATTTTATTCAAATGAGTCTGTCTTATAATATTTTTAAAATTATGATATTTGATTCCCATCAACGAATAGAATGAAGCCATACGACCATACAGATACCACAAAATGGTTTCTAACTTGTACGGTTACAGAGAAATAGGCGATCTTCTATAAGTCACTTTTCAAGGTTTTTGGTCTATAAAAGTGTCAATTATTATTCGATTTTTATAATTTATTTACCATTTGATGCCTTATGCCATTTACGACTTCTATGAACCAAGTTAACATTTTCAATATCACCGGAAGTAATGTAATTTTTGCAAAAAACGTATTTTTAGCCTTCAAAACAAACATTTTTTTGAAGGGATTTATATTTATTACTCGTTTAACTTGATAACGTCTGACTCTAATGGGCAGTAAGATTGAATCAATACCATCATATTGATATCAAGAAAAGGCTTCTAGCATGTTCCCTTGTCGAATAATAGCCAATTTTCCCAGAGTCACTTTTTAAGTTTTTTACCTTCTTAATTTCAGTTTATGGGTTATAGGGTAATTATTTATTGCCCGATATGTATAAAACAAAGTTTGTATTTTGTGTGTTGCGAATTTGCGACTTATTTTTCACCTATAAAAATTTCTTTCGGTTCCGGAAGTGACGTAATTTTGCCATAATTTACAATTTTGACCGGTCTTTTCGCCAGCAAATATTACTTTTACCTATGATAGAGGGTGTCACTGAAGCAAAACAACTAAAGTATAGTTTGGTAGCTCAATGGATCGGTATGGTATAATAAACTTCCTGTATGATTCCTGAAAGCCGGTTCAGTGCTGCTTGCAGGTCTAGTTATTATTATTATTATTATTCAGATTCCAATTTGAATAGATCTCAGCAACTACGTGTCGCATCGTTACGATTTCTTCGGTTTTACTGGGAAAGTGGGTGTGACTTAGAGGATAAAGCTATTTTGAACGTTCTGCGACAATGCGAAATGTCCGAAATCACCGAAGTTATCGTTTTTAAAAATATTGCAGTAATTTTAACAATAATCATTGGATTTTAACTTTCGATACATTTTGGCATAGCCTGAGACAGGGCACATAGCTACGCTACTTTCGATTTTTGATTTTCGGCAAATCTTCGAAGATATTAGGCGCCAAATTTCGAAAATTTAAAATTTTACAAAAAACTTTTTTATTTATGAATATTTTTTAGTCGTATTGTGCACAGAATTAAAGGGTCATCTGACTAGTGCAAAAATGTTAAAAAATTTTGTCTCCGTAATTTACCTTGGCCGCCATTGGCTAATTCAGTTCTTCAGTCCTAGATTAATTTTTTATTGTTCGATTTGTATAAAACAAAGTTCATATGCTTCGTTGTATCAATTGTCGTTTTTTTTATTACCAAAAGTGTTATCTGTCGGCACCGGAAGTGGCATAATTTTACCAAAAACTACAATTTTGACAGTTATTTTCCTTCTTCGAAAACAAATATTATTTTTTGGAAAAATTATTTGACTCAAAGAGTGTGCCCTTTCAAGGCGCAAAAAATGTAGGAAGCAGTTTTTTTAATTTCGATTTCATTTTCGAGCAAATTCGATTAAGAGGCTAAAAATGGTGTAAAATTGGCCTATTTACAACCTATTCAGGCTTTTCAGATTTTAAAATATTTCTTCGTAACTTTTATAAACTTGTAGCTATAATCCATACGAAGAAAATGTATGTTAAAATTCGTTTGTAATATAAGCAGTTGCCAAGAAATGGGCAGTTCTGCATAAGTCACTGTTTTCGTTATTTTGCCTGTAAAATAGTCAATTATTATTGGATTTTTATAAAAGTGACATCATTTGATTCAAAAAGCACGTAGCGTCATATCAAGTTGATTACAATTTAAAATTGACACCGGAAGTGACATCATTTGGTCAAAAAATGCATTTTACACTTTTTTAAATCAATGTTTTATTCAACCAAGAATAACTTAATATGTATTAATAATTTTAACTTTTGGTTTAAATTCACATATAAACAAAACTCATATGGTCATATAGATATCATAAAATGGTTTCTAACTTGTTCGGTTGCCGAGAAATAGACGGTTTTCTACAGGTCACTTTTGAAGGTTTCGGGGCCATAAAAGGGTCAATTATTATTCGATTTTCATAAACGTCACACCATGTTATACCTAATGCCATTTGGGATTTCATACAAGTAATTTAAGATTTTCATTATCACCGGAAGTAACGTCATTTTGGCAAAAACTGTATTTTTAGCCTCCAAAACAGATATTTTATTCAAATGAGTCTGTTTTGAAATCTTTTTCAAATTATGGTATTTGATGCCAATCAACAAATAGAATGAACCCATACGATCATACAGATACCACAAAATGGTTTCTAACTTGTACGGTTGCCGAGAAATAGCCGATTTTCTACAAGTCACTTTTCAAGTTTTTTGGTCTTTAAAAGTGGCAATTATTATTCGATTTAACGTTTTTATTTATAAATATTATTTAGTCGTGTTGTGCACAGAATTAAAGAGTCATCTGACTAGCGCAAAAATGTTAAAAAAATTTGTCTCAGTAATTTTCCTTGGCCGCCATTAGCTAATTCAGTTTTTCAGTCCTAGATTAATTTTTTATTGTTCGATTTGTATAAAACAAAGTTCATATGCTTCGTTGTCCCAATTGTTATTTTTTTTATTACCAAAAGTGTTATCTAGCAAATTGGATTAAGGGGTGAAAAAAGGCGTAAAATTGACCTATTTACAACCCATTCAGGCTTTTCAGATTTTAAAATTTTTTTACTTAACTTTTATAAACCTGTCACTATAATCCATATGAAGAGAATGTATGTTAAAATTAGTTTCTAATATAAGCAGTTGCCGAGAAATGGGCAGTTTTGCATAAGTCACTGTTTTCGTAATGTTGCCTGTAAAATAGTCAATTATTAATGGATATTCACAAAAGTGACATCATTTGATTCAAAAAGCAAGTGTGCGTCATATCATGTTGATTACTATTTAAAATTGACACCGGAAGCGACGTCATTTAGTCAAAAACTCAATTTTTAACTTTTAAAATCGATCTTTTTTTCAACCAAGAATTATGTCACATGTAATAATAAAATTAACTTTTGGTTTAAATTCACATATTAACAAAACTCATACGGTCAAATAGATATCATAAAATTGTTTCTAACTTGTTCGGTTGTCGAGATATAGGCGATTTTCTGAAAGTCCCTTTTGAAGGTTTTTGGCCCATAAAAGTGTCAATTATTATTTGATTTTCATAAAATTTTCACCCTTTGAAGCCTAATGTCATAGACGATGTTATAAAACTAATTTAACGTTTTCATTATCACCGGAAGTAGCGTCATTTTGGCAAAAACTGTATTTTAAGCCTTCAAAACCGATATTTTATTCAAATGAGTCTGATTTGTAATGTTTATACAATTATGATATTTGATTCCAATCAACAAATAGAATAAACCCATACGGTCATATAAATACCAAAAAATGGTTTCTAACTTGTACGGTTGCCGAGAAATAGACGATTTTCTACACGTCACTTTTCAAGGTTTTTGGTCTATAAAAGTGGAAATTATTATTCGATTTACATAAAATTTTCACCATATGATGCCTTATTCCATTTCTGATTTCATAAGACTAAGGGAACATTTACATTATCACCGGAAGTACTGTTATTTTGTCAGGATCAATTACATGTAACAAATGTATAAAATAAAATTGCTGGATTTGTTTGATTCTGTTTCCATTTTATTTGATGTGTGCAATGCTTATGTGGAAACCTGTATATTGGTTTCATTGGTACCGGAAAGGACATATGTTCAAGGGTAACGTAGCACCAAAAGTGACACAAGTTCAAGTTCAAAGGTAACATGGCAAAAGTGAAACCCGTCATTCCTGCATGCAGGTCTAGTTATTATTATTTTTTAATTGTGTGTGTTTTCTGCAAATCGGATTTCTCAGAATTTATCCATAGGATCTTTCTGAAATTTTGACCTACCTCCCCAAAAATGGGGTGCGAACCTTGATTAAATGTATTTTCAAAACGTTTTACGAATCCGAAATCTGCAATTTCGGATTTTCGAATTTCGAAAATTCATCGCTGTGATTTCGAACCGGAAGTTTACACCAACTCGACAACTTCTTTAGTAGTTGTACGATTTTCATGAAATTTAATATATAAGTAGACCTTAATGATGCGACTTGAAAAATGACTTTAGAAATTTTCTAACTTATCTCCCCTTGGTGAAATTAAGGATCAAAGTTTTCAAAAAAATCGTCGAAATATAGGTCAGAATGACCTAGTTTTTTTTTTCGACAAGGAATTACTGATTCGTACACAAAATATGGAGTTTGTCGATCGAACCGGAAGTGCCACCATCTTTAAACGTGAAAAATCAATAAGGCTTTTTTGCTATTTTACTTACAGACTCGGGAGTTATATTTTCTGAATCCTTGTAGGAAGGCCTAAAAAATGTCGCGAATACAATTCTGATTTAGGTCAACCGGGAGTCACCATTTTGAATTGAAAATTAAAAATAGAAGCAATTTGAAGGGCCGAGACTTTGGAGCACAATAACTCTCATTCTAATTAAGCTAGAATGTTCAAACTTGTTGTAGACGTTCACTAGGTCAATGTTATGATTGAGTTCAAAGATGATTTGCTGATTGTTTAGGGCACGCTAACTTCGGTTATAATGAAGGGAGGGCGGTGAAACTTTTGTCAATAGAGAGTCTAATAGCTAGCCTGTTGTGTGAAATCATTGTATCATTTTTTTTAAATATCAGGGATAGCCGAAAAAAAGAGATTGAAAATCCAAAAAGTCGTATTTTTACAATTTGGAGCATGTTTAGAGGTCTTTCTCGTAAAGTCAACATACTATTTTTTGGGAACTTCTTCTACAAAGAGTCTTATTGGTAGTCTTTTATATGAAACCATCGATCAACAGTCCAACATATCAGGAGTAGAAGAACAAAAGGATCGAACAGTGAAAACGGCACCCTTTAATTGTTAAGCGAAACATGCAGTGTGGGTGACTACAATCTACACATTTAGTCATCGTATAGAGTTTATTCAACAGTATCGAATTCCAACTGCTTAGGGATATTTTACGTGCACTCCAATGTGTACACGGGACCTTGGTTTTTCGTCCCATCCGAAGGACTAGACAGCTGTGCTTGTCAGGCCCTCCGTTCTGCGTCACTGACAAGGGGAAACACGCCGGGAAATCGAGATGAACTTTTTCCGTGCAGAACTTTCAATTCAGGCAAAACGTTTATTGCATACGATTAAGCTGGTCAGTTGGAGCTTATTTTCAAAAGTTTTGTAATAATCGGTTGGTAATTAAAGTACCGTGCACATTAAACTGTTAAAACAGAAAATTTCGCTCGGTTGAAATGTTTCTTGCTATAAGTCAGCAATTTTCCGAATTCAGGGAGACTGTAGGTCAGCAATTTGTCGATTTTAGGGAGGTTGCGTGGCTGAATGGTTAGCACGTGCGCTCTGTATCATAACGTCTGTCATTGAGTCAACTGGCCTTGTTTCGATTTCTTGGTTGTACGTGACAAGGAGTATGGTCGCCTTACCAACCTCGTAGGCCGTAACGCCGCTGCCCGGGTAAAATTTCCCTCATTGCACACTTTATGGCGTATGCCCGTCTTCATTAGCCCATAGTAGGAGCAGAACAGTAGGACGTTAAACCCCATTCAATTTCATTTCATTTTCTCTATGTTGCTTATTTATTATAGTGGATAAATATTTTTCTGGTTCTAGCAATTATTTAATTTCTGCATAGAAATCTCTGGCCAGTTTTTTTTATTGCAGAGTGCCATTCTTGTATATTGCAGTCTATGACCCTTTGTTTAAAACATGCTTAAGAAGTCGTCACGATTTCCTACTTATAACCAAACATATTGGAAACCATAATTATATAACATATCTTGGAAGCCCGATTACAGCTATACAAGTTTCAGTTATTTCCCTTTAGTTTAAAGATTATTTTTTTGCCCGGGTGCAATGTTTCTCACTACATTTAAATTTGTAACTTTGTGAGTTTTTGACCGATTTTGATATTATGTCTTTATAATTTTCCAAATCTACATATTTAACGTACATATTCAAACAATTGAGTTCAACCTGATTCAAAAAGTTTTAGTTTTGTTCAAAGTTATCTCATTTAATTTTTTGATGTTTTCTTACCATTTTCATTTCATTTTTCTGAAAGTTTTGAAATCGGAAGTCATCCCGATTACAGCAACACAAGTATCAGTTATTTCCCTTTAGTTTTCAGATTACTCAATGGGGATGCTCGATTGACAGTTCCGGAATTGAATTCTCTTAATCCCATAAATAGTGACAATCGAGTATCACGGGATTTGCAGGAGTTATCCAAAATGGCAGCCAACCTGTTGTTTATGATTGATGAATTACTTGTCGAAGAGGATTATGAGGACAATAAAGATACTTTTGCTACTGTTTCGGCATTTGTATTAGCCGCTTCATTGTAAGTTTATTTACTAATACAACGGTGTGTGTTGTGTGTGTATGGATGCTGTGTGTCACACATAGTTTTGTAGATGAACAACGTACATGCCTATTGGCACTATTGCCATTTACCTAGATTAATAATTACCATGAATACGAATCGCCAAAAATGGAATATCTGAAATCTCAGCAGCCGTGTCTGTTATTGCACCTTTAGAATCCCTTACTATTGCATACCAAACTAACATTCATTTAATAAACACATTTCTATTTTAGAATTAGAGAAAACCGGGTAAGGATAAAAGGATATGTGGAGTCCATAGTGCCAGAGTATAGTGAGGTTAATTTCAAACGAATGTATAGGGTGTCTTCGTCATCATTTGAAGTTTTATTTCTATTTTAGAATTAGAGAAAACCGGGTAAGGATAAAAGGATATGTGGAGTCCATAGTGCCAGAGTATAGTGAGGTTAATTTCAAACGAATGTATAGGGTGTCTTCGTCATCATTTGAAGTTTTGACAAATCACTTCAGGGATTATCCAGAATTTGTTATAAAGGGAAAGGGAGGCAGAAAACCAATTTCAGTTGAAAAACAACTTTTAATTACATTATGGTATTTGGGAAGTAGAGACACAGTTCATAAAATATCTGATAGATTTGGTATTTCTGAATCAACAATGCTGAATTGTAGAGATAGAGTTTTGACTGTTTCGGTCGTGCATTTAATGGACAAATTTATAACATTACCAGTTGGAAATGAACGTCGAGCTGTAAAGGATCGTTTTGAATGGAGGAATGGATTTCCTGGAATTGTTGGTTGCCTGGATGGTACCCACATCCGGATAACATCACCAAAACATAATCCCAAATCATACGTCAATCGTAAGGGATATCACTCAATACAATTGCAAGCAGTATGCCGTGAAGATATGCGTTTCATTGATTGTTTTGTGGGATTTCCTGGTAGCTGTCACGATTCTCGCATCCTTAGAAATTCAGATTTATTTACGAAAGGACCAGAGTATTGTCAAGAAGGACATATATTAGCAGACGGGGGATATCCTCTTTTAAACTGGTTGATGACACCCTATAGGGATAACGGTCATCTCACCGCTAACCAGAGAAACTTTAATACTTTACACTCTTCAAATAGAGTAATTATTGAACGTGCTTTTGGAATTCTCAAGGGTAGATTTTCACGTCTTCAATATTTAGATACAACTAAGATTGAAACATCTGTTAAGATTATTGTGACATGTTGTATATTCCATAATATATGTATTCTAAACGCTGACAGTGTAGATGAATTCTTTGGCTGTGATGAAGATTTACCCAATCTACAAGTCAATACAGCAGATCCAGATGCTATTGGGGCTAGATTAAAACGTGATAATTTAGCCACAAATCTACAAAGATAAAGTAATTCTTTATTTCGTATTAAACATATATTATATAAATCATAAAAAATAAAAGAATAAAATCACTAACACAACAAAGACGATGTGTTATAACATTATATTTAACAGGTAAAAAAATACACAAATCAGTCGTATTTATGAAATATGGTATACAACATGCTGATTTATAATGAATGGGTGGGGTGGGAGAGAGTTGGGGGAGATAACGTTTACCCGACACAAACTAGGTCATTTCGGGACTAACATATGGTTAAATTTTACTTCACTAATTCGCATTCGCGTTGTGGTCTTTAACTATAGGAGGAAATCGGATGGCCGGAGAAAACCTACAAGGTCGGACAGGCGACCATACTCCTTGTCACGTACAACCGGGGAATCGAAACCACATCAGTTGACTCAATGACAGGCCTGATGATACCCGCGCTAACCACTTGCCCCCCCCCCCTGATTTAGGATGTAGTGATGAAGATATAAAAGGCTATGATAATAAACTAACACTGTAAACATCAGTGTGTTCTAATGAAAATATAAAAACAGTATAAGGTATCTGTAGCTCTGTACAAACTATCTTATGGTATAAATACAGCTTTATTTTTTCATTGTTTCTAGCAATGACTTTAAAAGATTCATTTTTTCTGTGTGCATCCGTTCTCTCATTTGCATTTCCTCTTTTCTTCTTTCTTCTTCTTTGGACGCTAAGTTGGATAAGAATTCCAAAACTTCTGTAGATGCGCTACGTCTTTTTGGTTTGGGCTCTGGATCAAGTTCCAAATCACATTCAGTTGATCGCTTGTCCTTGGTACCAGTATTTAAAGTAAAGGTAGGTGTTATAGCTGGATCATTTTGGAAAATGCTATCCATTTCCTCCAAGTAAGGAAAATCTTTTCGCCCAGCTCCTGAATATAGAAGGTAAAATTGTCAGACCAATAAAAGTATTGAATGATATTATATGGCGGAAATGTTTGTGATTAGTCTGATTATTAATCTCAGAACGCAGCCCAATTTACAAATTATGTATTTTAATTCACTATGGATTAATGGCAAAAATAATTCACTTGGGTGTAGGGGTCTTTAGCAGTGGGAGGACCCGGAGAAGACCCACAAGGTTTGACAGGCGACCCTACTCCTTGTCATGTACAACCAGGGATTCTAAACCACACCGGTTAACTCCTTGACAGGCTTTATGATACACCACGCATGTGGTAACCATTCGCCCATCCAACCCCCAATATTGGTGATAAAACTATTGGTCTAAAATTGTATCCTGGTTAAATAGGAATGGCCCGAATAAACACACCTGATTTATTATTGTTATCTTTGACACATCTGTAGTTTCGGCAAAGGGTTTTCCATCGCCCCATCACTTGTTCTGGTGTAAATATATATGCTTCATCTTTCTCGGCCAGTTGTGTAGATATAAGCTGAAAAAGATGTTTCTTGCGAAGTTTACCACTATCCAACGACGCCTTTTTGGATTTATAAGTTTCTAATAGAAATAGTGTAGGGGCTCGACTCCAAATCCCAACCGTAGCTTCGTCAGTTTCATTATTAATTAGTTCAGCATTAATTTCTACATTCTCATCAATAATACCTGCAGCATTATCATTAATATCTGCATTTGTACTCGTTGTTGTGGGTGGCGCTGTACTGATCGTGTGGGTTGGTGCAATGCGCTTTGTTGTGCTGGACGGTACCACATAGATGTTCCTACTTGCAAGTCTTGGAGCCAAGTTGTTTGTTGTTCCGCTTGTCGACAAAGTGATGTTCGTAGTTGGCTGAGTGGGCATGCTTCTTGATTTATTGGGGACTGGGTTGTGTAATTGTGAAGGCGATTTATCAAAATCCTTATCAATTTCTGAAATTATAATAAATGAAAACTACAGTTTTTAAAACATAACGTTTCATCAATACTGAAGTCAAAACTTAAGAGGGATCCATATATATATATATGAAATGACAAATATTCATGGTTGTACTAACGTTACCTGGACTCATTTATTACTTAACTGAAGCCCTTGGATAGGGTTAATAGAAGACATCTAATATCAGTTAAATAAAAAAAAACAAAACTTGGTAGCGAGAGAGAGAAATCGGGTTTAACGTCCACACGACACAAAATAGGTTATTTCAATACTAACACATGGTTCAATTTTATTTCAATAATTCGCTAGGGCTTAGGGGTCTTTAGCAGTAAGAGGAAACCGGAAGACCCAGAGAAAACCCTCGAGGTTGGATTGACAATCCTACTCCTTGTCACGTACAACCGGTGAATTGAAACAAAGTCAAACATTGCCTCAAAGACAGACCTTATGATACAGTGCCTACGTGCCTCCCCCCTCTTCCCTCCCCGGTAACTAGTCCTCGGTGCTGTTGATCCAAGAGTAAACATGATATGATATATTCAGTAAGAAACAATTTAACTAGAACCCGTATTAATGAATTAAACAGGCAAATCATAAAAGATAGCCACCATCAAGCGACGTGTGTCTTTAAAATTTTAAAATCAAGAATATTTTAGCTAAGAGAGACAACTCTTTTTTTCCCAAAATATTACCTGTCCTTGAACCGACAGTAAAATAAATTCAAAATGGGCTGTATTTAAGATTCAAAACACCGAAAACCCGCCAAAGTCAAACATAGCCCGTTTATCGAATAAAAGGTAACTTACCTCTTGACAAAACACACGTGTGTAGTGCAAATAGCCTCATGTTAGCAAAATCTTTGTGGCAGTCTCCGCACCTGTATATATTGGTCGCCATCTTAGAATACGTCACAATTCTGCTCACACCACCTCCTTTGTCGGGACTGGCGGAACTGTGACAGAATTCAATCCCGTGTCACTCGATTGCAATTCTGTCAATTCGGGACGTTCTGGACTGTGAATCGAGTATCGCCAATGTTTCATACTATATTTAGACTTGTCACTTCGCGAGTTTTTGACCAATTTTGATAGTTTGTTATTCTTATCCTTTTATTTGAGATACTTGATATAATCGATGACACGTGACGATGAATATGAAAGCTTTCATATCTGCATGGGACAGTAGCAGATCTAGTTATTATTTTTTTTGTGTGTTTCTCCTGCAAATCGGATTTCACAGAATCTAACCATAGGATGTTTCTGAAACTTTGACCTACCCCCCCCCCCAAAAAAAAATGGGTGGTGGCTATTGATTAAATATATTTTCGAAACGTTTTGCGAATTCGAAATCACCGAATTTTACGAACGGAAAAATTAACAATGCATAGTCGTAACTTTGCTATTTTTTGACCGATTTTACTAATTCTTTTTTCTTTGAATACTTTGAAAAAAATCATTTTCATCTGCAGTTTCACATTTTCGAATTTCGAAAATTCGTCGCTGTGATTTCGAACCGGAAGTTTAGACCAATTTTACAACTTCTTTCATAGTTGTACGATTTTCATGACATTTAGTATTTAAGTAGATCTTACCAATGTGACATCAAAATTATAATGCGAAATTTTCTAAATTATCTACCCTTGGTGAAATTAAGGATAAAAGTTTAAAAAAAAAATCGTCGAAATATAGGTCAGAATGACCTGAAAATTGTTTTCGATACTCGACAAGTAATTACTGATTCCTACACAAAATATGGAGTTTGTCGATCAAACCGGAAATGCCACCATCTTGAAACATGAAAAATCCCTAAGGCTTTTTTGCTATCTTACTTACAGACACGGGAGTTATATTTTCTGAATCCTTGAAGGTTGGCCCAAAAATCGCAGGGAGCAGAATTTTGATTTAGGTCAACTGATGGTTGCCATTTTTAAGTGAATGTGAAAAGTAGTAGCAATTTGAAGGGCCGAGACTTTGAAACACAATAACTCTCTTTCTTATTGAGCTAGAATGTTCAATCTTGGTGTAGACATTCACCAGGTCAATGTCATGATTGAGTGCAAAGATGAACATTTTCTGCCTAGGGTAAGCAGAGATAAGCATGCTGATTTGTTGATTCTTTAGGGCACAATAACTTCGGTTATAATGAAGGGAGGGTGATGAAACTCTTGTCAATCGAGAGTCTAATACCTAGCCTGTTGTGTGAAATCATTGTATCATTTTTTTTTAAATATCAGGGGTAGCAGAAAAAAGAGATCGAAAATCCAAAAAGTCGTATTTTTACGATTTGTAGCATTTTTAAAGGTCCTTTTCTCTAAAGTCAACATAATATTTTGGGCGAACTTCTTCTACAAAGAGTCTTATCGGTAGTCTTTTATATGAAACCATAGATCAACAGTCCAAAATATCAGGAGTAGTAGAATAAAAGGATCGAAAATTGAAAACCGCACCCTTTCATTGTTAAGCAAAACATGCAGTGTGGGTGGCTACAATCTGCACATTTAGTCATCGTATAGAGCTTATTCAACAATATAGAATTCCAACTGCTAAGGGATCTTTTACGTGCACTCCAATGTGTACACGGCGGATGGGGGTACACGCCAGAATATCGAGATGAACTTTCTCGGCCAATGCAGGGATCGAACACCAGACCTCCTAGCTAGCAGGCCAACGCCTTAGCCACATAGTGTGGACACCCATCGTACATTTCATCCGTCAAATCAAAGCATTTCATTGCATTAGACCAATAATTAATTATTCTTAATTTAAAACTTTATTTAATATTAGTCTGGCATTATTAAATCCTAATTTTATTGGTCTTATTTAAAATTAAACTTTAATTTAACTATGAACAACCCTTAACGTGTCTCTTTAAAACAATTAAATACTCTAAAACAAAAAACAAAACAAAAAATCAATAAGCGGGTTAATTCAGGTAAGTATAACTACGGGTTCTGTCCACCTTCTCTCGTAAGTATAACTACGGGTTCTGTCCACGTTCTCTCGTCTACGGCCACACCATGTTGAAAACACCAGTTCTTGTCCGATCACTGAAGTTAAGCAACGTCGGGCCCGGTCAGTACTTGGATGGGTGACCGCCTGGGAACACCGGGTGCTGTAGACGCCTTTTTAAAACCGACCCCCCCCCAAAAAAAAAATCAATAAGCGGGTCAATTCAGGTAAGTATAACTACGGGTTCTGTCCACCTTCTCTCGTCTACGGCCACACCACGTTGAAAACACCAGTTCTTGTCCGATCACTGAAGTTAAGCAACGTCGGGCCCGGTTAGTACTTGGATGGGTGACCGCCTGGGAACACCGGGTGCTATAGACGCCTTTTTAAAACCGACAAAAACCGCTCCAAAAATCAATAAGCGGGTCAATTCCGGTAAGTATAACTACGGGTTCTGTCCACCCCCTCTCGTCTACGGCCATACCACGTTGAAAACACCAGTTCTCGTCCGATCACTGAAGTTAAGCAACGTCTGGCCCGGTCAGTACTTGGATGGGTGACCGCCTGGGAACACCGGGTGCTGTAGGCGCCTTTTTAAAACCGACAAAAAACACACAAAAAAATCAATAAGCGGGTCAATTCAGGTAAGTATAACTACGGGTTCTGTCCACCTGCTCTCGTCTACGGCCACACCACGTTGAAAACACCAGTTCTCGTCCGATCACTGAAGTTAAGCAACGTCGGGCCCGGTCAGTACTTGGATGGGTGACCGCCTGGGAACACCGGGTGCTGTAGACGCCTTTTTAAAACCGACAAAACCCCCCCAAAAAAATCAATAAGCGGGTCAATTCAAGTATGTATAACTACGGGTTGTGATTTAAAAGTATTTATTCAGAATTCTTATATACAACGATGGAGGGAATAATATGAATAAATTGGATACAGTAACAAGCAACTAAATGCTTATATAAAACTGCTTCCAGAATAGTATGTATTGAATATAAATTTTAAATGATCAGCTGGCAGTGTAATAAAATAAAAATTATTATCTAGATTAGGGTTTCATAGTTAACGGTGGAAAGAAGAAAATGTGTTGAGTAAAAAAAAAATAAGGAAAAAATTGTCGAAATATAGGTCAGAATGACCTAGTTTTTTTTTCGATACTAGACAAGGAATTACTGATTCGTACACAAAATATGGAGTTTGTCGATCAATGTTATGATTGAGTTCAAAGATTAGCATTTTCTGCTTAGGGTAAGCAGAGATAAGCATGCTGATTTGTTGATTCTTTAGGACACGATAACTTCGGTTATAATGAAGGGAGGGCGGTGAAACTTTTGTCAATAGAGAGTCTAATAGCTAGCCTGTTGTGTGAAATCATTGTATCATTTTTTTTAAATATCAGGGATAGCCGAAAAAAAGAGATTGAAAATCCAAAAAGTCGTATTTTTACAATTTGGAGCATGTTTAGAGGTCTTTCTCGTAAAGTCAACATACTATTTTTTGGGAACTTCTTCTACAAAGAGTCTTATTAATAGTCTTTTATATGAAACCATCGATCAACAGTCCAACATATCAGGAGTAGAAGAACTAAAGGATCGAACATTGAAAACGGCACCCTTTCATTGTTAAGCGAAACATGCAGTGTGGGTGACTACAATCTTCGCATTTAGTCATCGTATAGAGTTTATTCAACAGTATCGAATTCCAACAGCTTAGGGATATTTAACGTGCACTCCAATGTGTACACGGGACCTTGGTTTTTCGTTTTCGTCCCATCCGAAGGACTAGACAGCTGTGCTTGTCAGGCCCTCCGTTCTGCCTCACTGACAAGGGGAACCACGCCGGGAAATCGAGATGAACTTTTTCCGTGCAGAACTTTCAATTCAGGCAAAACGTTTATTGCATACGATTAAGCTGGTCAGTTGGAGCTTATTTTCAAAAGTTTTGTAATAATCGGTTGGTAATTAAAGTACCGTGCACATTAAACTGTTAAAACAGAAAATTTCGCCCGGATAAAATGTTTCTTGCTATAAGTCAGCAATTTTCCGAATTCAGGGAGGCTGGATGGCTGAATGGTTAGCATGTGCTCGCTGTATCGTAACGTTTGTCATTGAGTCAACGGGCGTCGTTTCGATCTCCAGGTTGCACGTGACATGGTGTATGATGTCCAACCTCGTGGGTTTTCTCCGTGTTCTTCGGTTTCCTCCCAACGGCTTAAGACCAGTACGTGCAAGGGGAGTTTTTAAATAAAATTAAAAAACATATGTTAGTCCCGAAATGACCTAGTTTGTGTCGAATGGACGTTAGGCCGCATTTCTCTCTTTCTCTTTTTAAAGTTTTGTAATAATCGGTTGGTAATCAAAGGTACTGTTAAAGTGATAAAACAGAAAATTTGGCCCGGTTGTAATGTTTCTCACTTTAAAGTCAGCAATTTGTCGATTTTAAGGGGCAAACGTTTATTGCGAACGATTAAGCTGGTCAGGGGGTACCGTGCAAATTAAACTGTTAAAATAGAAAATTTGGCCCGGTTGAAATGTTTCTCGCTGTAGGTCAGCAATTTGCCGATTTTAGGGAGGTTGCGTGGCTGAATAGTTAGCACGTGCGCTCTGTATCATAACGTCTGTCATTGAGTCAACTGGCCTTGTTTCGATTTCTTGGTTGTACGTGACAAGGAGTATGGTCGCCTTACCAACCTCGTAGGCCGTAACGCCACTGCCCAGGTAAAATTTCCCTCATTGCACACTTTATGGCGTATGCCCGTCTTCATTAGCCCATTGTAGGAGCAGAACAGTAGGACGTTAAACCCCATTCAATTTCATTTCATTTTCTCTATGTTGCTTATTTATTATAGTGGATAAATATTTTTCTGGTTCTAGCAATTATTTAATTTCTGCATAGAAATCTCTGGCCAGTTTTTTTTATTGCAGAGTGCCATTCTTGTATATTGCAGTCTATGACCCTTTGTTTAAAACATGCTTAAGAAGTCGTCACGATTTCCTACTTATAACCAAACATATTGGAAACCATAATTATATAACATATCTTGGAAGCCCGATTACAGCTATACAAGTTTCAGTTATTTCCCTTTAGTTTAAAGATTATCTTTTTGCCCGGGTGCAATGTTTCTCACTACATTAAAATTTGTAACTTTGTAAGTTTTTGACCGATTTTGATATTATGTCTTTATAATTTTCCAAATCTACATATTTAACGTTCATATTCAAACAGTTCAGTTCAACCTGATTCAAAAAGTTTTAGTTTTGTTCAAAGTTATCTCATTTAATTTTTCGATGTTTTCTTACCATTTTAATTTCATTTTTCTGAAAGTTTTGAAATCGGAAGTCATCCCGATTACAGCAACACAAGTATCAGTTATTTCCCTTTAGTTTTCAGATTACTCAATGTTTCATACTATATTTAGACTTGTAACTTCGCGAGTTTTTGACCAATTTTGATATTTTGTTATTCTTATCCTTTTATTTGAGATACTTGATATAATCGATGACACGTGACGATGAATATGAAAGCTTTCATATCTGCATGGGACAGTAGCAGATCTAGTTAGGCTTTCAGACTTTCGTCTGAAAGCCTATTGAGATTACTAAAATTATTATTATTATTATTATTATTATTATTATTATTTACCGCGAGGGCCTAGATCTCCATGACCGAAAACAGATATCGATCTGGAATTAGCTTTTCTATCGGGAAACCATGTGGTGGCTACTTGATAAAATATTTTTGAAATTTCTGCGCATACCGGAAGTGACCGAACTTTGTACTTTCCCTAAAAATTGAAAATCGGCCATAGTTTCGTCAATTCTTTATCCATTTTCAAACAAATTACATTTTTGGAATCCCTGAATCTTTTCTGAGACAATGGCTATCTCACATTTTTCAATTTCGAACATTCGTCTGTGATTTTTATCGTTCGAAAATTGAAAACATGTTGTTTACGAGACAATTTTTGTTATTTTTCAAAATTTCAAATTTGACCTACAATTTTGGATACCTGAAGTCCATCCGATTCCAGTAATATAAGTTTCATTCAGAGTTATCGCCCTTTATTTTTCGATTTTTTTCGAATTTTCTTCCCATTTTGTGAGCTCGGGTTTCGTTTTATGGCAGAATTGACGTTTCTGAAACTTCTGGAACATGAAGTTATAGTCCAATACCAACTTATAAAGCAATTTCGACAAGAATCCTTAAACCGGAAGTGGTCGAAATAATGTGCAATATTTTGAAAAAAATGCAAAAAATGGATATTTTTGGGGAAAACGCTATTTCTCCGTCCGATATCAATGGATTAAACGAATGAAAGTATCGTTTGATGGCACGATTGCTGGACTATCATATGATACCCCATTCATATGGATACTATGAACAGACAGCAAAATATGGCACGCTGAAAATCAAGTATTTTCTGATTTGGAGCGTTTTTGGACGCCTGTATCTCGAAAACTTAAACTGCAATTTTTTTTTAATTTTTTCTATCGAGAGTCCTTGTGGAGGTATTTTGCCTAAAGCCATCCAATAAGACTATGAAATGTCTGGAATAGGATAAAAAAGGGACTGAAAATCGAAAAAAGTCGAAAAATCGTGAAATTTTGGAAAATGCTCTACTATTTTTTTATTTTAAGAGATTTTTAAAAAGACGTTGTATATTCAGATAGCTGACCTAATTACGATTCTAACGATGTATAATATGTATGTAATTATTAAAATTTAATTTTCGATATTTTAAATTTTTTGCATTTTTGGCACTTTTGAACATAGGATTTCTCAGGGGCATTTTATCTGATCAGATAATGTAATATATCATTACAGAGCCCTGTGGCTATTTTAGTGCCCAAACCGGCCATTAAAACTATTTCGACAATAATAACCATACCGGAAGTATTCAAAAAATGAAAAAAAAGAGTAAAAACATTGTCGCACTTGCGAAAAACTTGATTTCTCTCTTAGGTAATAGCGGACCAAAAGAACTAAAGTGTCGCTGGATAGCCCTATTAATGGACCATCATATGGTATCTAAATAATACGATTTCGATGGTAAGGAAATAAACTATGTAGTATTTTCCAATTTTTTAACATTCTGAGACGCCTTTTTCTCGAAAACGACGCCTACGATTTTTCTTAAACTTTTCTTACTCAAAGTCCTATCGGTTGTCTATATAGGGAATCCAAAATGAAAAGCATTGAAATAATATAAGTGGTCGAAAAATGGCCTCAAACTTTGAAAAAAATTGAAAAATCGTTAAATTTTTGGAAACGCTCTTTAATTTATCTTTTTTTCCAAAACTACTCAATGGATGTTTCTGACACTTCTGGTACAGAAAGTTAAGTATCCAAAGAATTTCGTAAAGCTATCACAACAACGATCGTAAAATCGGAAGTAGTCGAAAAAATGTCCGATATTTTGAAAAAAAATATTTTTTTTACGAAAACCTTTTTTATTTATGAATATTTTTTGATGATCTTTCACACAGGGTTAAAATATCATCGTACTTGAGCAGAAATAAGAAAAAAAATTGTCTCGGTAATATGCGTTAGCCGCCATCGGCTAATTTAGTTTTTCGTACCCAGAAAAATTATTTATTGTTCGATTTGTATAAAACAAAGTTCATATGCACCGTGGTCCCAATTGTAATTTTTTTTGTTACGGTGAAGTTTTCCTGTCGGCAACGGAAGTGACGTAATATTAACAAAAACTACAATTTTGACAGTTCGGTACCACATTTTGAAAGCAAATATTATTTTTTTTCAAAACTGATATAACTAAAAGGATGCACCCTGCAAAGGTGCACAAAATCCTTAGCTCATATTTATTAATTTCAATTTCATTTTCGGGCAATTTCGAATAAAATGTAAAATAAAGTGTAAAATTCAGTTATTTACAATTCATTCAGCGTCTTCATATTTTGAAATATTTATTTGTAATTTTCATAAACTCGTAGCAATAATCCAGACGAAGAGAATGTATGCGAAAATTAGTTTGTAATATGAGCAGTTGCCGAGAAATATGCAATTGAGCATGCATCACTTTTCACGTTATTTTGCCTATAAAAGAGTGAATTATTATTCGATTTGCAATATTTTTTTCCATTTGATGCCTAATGCCAATTTGGACTAGGTCAAGTCAATTTTACATTTTCACTGTGACCGGAAATGACGTCTTTTGGACAAAAACTGTATTTCTAACCTAAAAAACGAATATTTTATTGAAATGAGTCTGCCTTATAATGTTTTTAAAATTATGATATTTGATTCCCATCAACGAATAGAATGAAGCCATACGACCATACAGATACCACAAAATGGTTTCTAACTTGTACGGTTACAGAGAAATAGGCGATCTTCTATAAGTCACTTTTCAAGGTTTTTGGTCTATAAAAGTGTCAATTATTATTCGATTTTTATAATTTTTTTAACATTTGATGCCTTATGCCATTTATGACTTCTATGAACCAAGTTAACATTTTCAATATCACCGGAAGTAATGTAATTTTTGCAAAAAACGTATTTTTAGCCTTCAAAACAAACATTTTTTTGAAGTGATTTATATTCTTTATTCGTTTAACTTTATAACGTCTGACTCTAATGGGCAGTAAGATTGAATCAATACCATCATATTGATATCAAGAAAAGGCTTCTAGCATGTTCCCTTGTCGAATAATAACCAATTTTCCCAGGGTCACTTTTAAGTTTTTTACCTTCTTAATTTCAGTTTATGGGTTATAGGTTAATTATTTATTGCCCGATATGTATAAAACAAAGTTTGTATTTTGTATGTTGCGAATTTTCGACTTATTTTTCACCTATAAAAATTTCTTTCGGCACCGGAAGTGACGTAATTTTGCCATAATTTACAATTTTGACCGGTCTTTTCGCCAGCAAATTTTACTTATACATATGATAGAGGGTGTCACTGAAGCAGAACAACTAAAGTATAGTTCGGTAGCTCAATGGATCGGCTATGGTATAATAAACTTCCTGTATGATTCCTGAAAGCCGGTTCAGTGCTGCTTGCAGGTCTAGTTATTATTATTATTTACCGCGGGGGCCAAGTTCTCCATGATCGAAAGCAGATATCGATCTGAAATCAACTTTTCTTTTGGGAAACCATGTGGTGGCTACTTGATAAAGTATTTTCGAAAATTCTGCGCATATCGGAAGTGGCAGATCTTTGTACGCTGTCAAAAAATTGAAAATTGGCCATAGTTTCGTCAATTATTTACCCATTTTCAAACAAATGACATTTTCGGAAACCCTGAATCTTTTCCGAGCCAACAGCAATCTAAGATTTTGTAATTTCGAAACTTCGTCGCTGACTTCTAGCGTTCGAAAATTGAAAAATTTTGTTTAAGAGACAATTTTTTTCATTTTTCAACATTTTCAAATTTGACTTATATTTTTGGATACCTCAAATCCATCCGATTCCAGTAATATAAGTTTCATTCAGAGTTATCGCCCTTTATTTTTCGATTTTTTTCGAATTTTCTACCTATTTTGTGAGCTCGGGTTTCGTTATATGGCTGAATTGGCGAATCTGAAACTTCTAAGGCATAAAGCCAAATGACCATTGCAAGGAATAAAGCAATTTCAACAATGATCCGTAGAACGGAAGTAGTCGAAATAATGTGCAATATTTTGAAAAAATGCAAAAAATGGATAGTTTTGGGGAGAACGCGATTTCTCCGTCTGATATCAATGGATTAAACAAATTAGGGTACCATTGGACTGCACTAGGATTGTACTATCGTATGATACCCAATTCATACGGATACTATGATCAGGCAGCAAAATATGGCACGCTGAAAATCAAGTATTTTCTGATTTTTAGCATTCTCGAAAACTACGCCAGGGATTTTTATGAAACTTTCTCTATGGAGAGACTTCGTGGTGGTCTTGCGTACGAAATATTCCATTACCACTTTGAAATATCTGGAATAGGTGAAATAAGGGACCGAAAATCGAAAAAAGTCGAAAAATCGTGAAATTTTGGAAAATGCTCCACCATTTTTTTATTTTAAGAGATTTTCAAGAAAAGGTTGTATATTCAGATAGCTGACCTGATTACGATTCTAACGATGTATAATATGTATGTGGTTATTGAAATTTAATTTTCGATATTTTAAATTTTTTGCATTTTTGGCACTTTTGAACACCGGATTTCCCAGGGGCATTTTATCTGATCAGATAATGTAATACATCATTACAGAGCCCTGTGGCTATTTTAGTGCCCAAACCGGCTATTAAAACTATTCCGACAATAATAACCACACCGGAAGTATTCAAAAAATGAAAAAAAAGGTTAAAAAAATTGTCGCACTTGCGAAAAACTTGATTTCTCCCTTAGGTAATACCGGACCAAAAGAACTAAAGTGTCGTTGGATAGCCCTATTAATGGACCATCATATGGTATCTAAATAATACGATTTCAATGGTAAGGAAATTAGTGACTGTATGCCAAAAATCAAGTATTTTCCGCTTTTTTAACATTCCGAGACGCCATTTTCTCGAAAACGACGCCTACGATTTTTCTTAAACTTTTCTTACTCAAAGTCCTATCGGTTGTCTATATAGTGAATCCAAAATGAAAAGCATTGAAATAATATAGGTGGTCCAAAAATGGCCTCAAACTTTGAAAAAAATTGAAAAATCGTTAAATTTTTGGAAACGCTCTTTAATTTATCTTTTTTTCCAAAACTACTCAATGGATGTTTCTCACACTTCTGGTACAGAAAGTTAAGTATCCAAAGAACTTCGTAAAGCTATCACGACAATGATCGTAAAACCGGAAGTAGTTGAAAAAATGACTGATATTTTGAAAAAAAATAATTGTTTTTTACGAAAACCTTTTTCATTTATGAATATTTTTTGATGATATTTTACACAGGGTTAAAATATCATCCTACTTGAACAGAAATGAGAAAAAAAATTGTCTCGGTAATTTGCGTTAGCCGCCATCGGCTAATTTAGTTTTTCGTACCCAGAACAATTATTTATTGTTCGATTTGTATAAAACAAAGTTCATATGCTCCGTGGTCCCAATTGTAATATTTTTTGCTACGGTGAAATTTTGCTGTCGGCAACGGAAGTGACGTAATATTAACAAAAACTACAATTTTGACAGTTCTGTACCACTTTTTGAAAGCAAATGTTATTTTTTTTCAAAACTGATGTAACTAAAAGGATGCACCCTGCAAAGGTGCACAAAATCTTTAGCTCAGATTTTTTAATTCCAATTTCATTTTCGGGCAATTTCGAATAAAATGTAAAATAAAGTGTAAAATTCAGTTATTTACAATTCATTCAGCGTCTTCATATTTTGAAATATTTATTTGTTATTTTCATAAACTGTAGCATTAATCCAGACAAAGAGAATGTATGGGAAAATTAGTTTGTAATATGAGCAGTTGCCGAGAATTATGCAATTTTGCATGCATCACTTTTCACGTTATTTTTAGGAGGGAATTATTATTCGATTTGCAATATTTTTTTTTCCATTTGATGCTTAATGCCATTTTGGACTACGTCAAGCCAATTTTACATTTTCACTGTGACCGGAAATGACGTCATTTGGGCAAAAACTGTATTTTTAACCTAAAAAACAAATATTTTATTAAAATGAGTCTGCCTTATAATATTTTTAGAATTATGATATTTGATTCCCATCAACGAATAGAATGAAGCCATACGACCATACAGATACAACAAAATGGTTTCTAACTTGTACGGTTACAGAGAAATAGGCGATCTTCTATAAGTCACTTTTCAAGGGTTTTCGTCTATAAAAGTGTCAATTATTATACGATTTTAATAAAATTTTTTACCATTTGATGCCTTATGCCATTTATGACTTCTATGAACTAAATTAAAATTTTTAATATCACCGGAAGTAATGTAATTTTTGCAAAAAACGTATTTTTAGCCTTCAAAACAAACATTTTTTTGAAGGGATTTATATTTATTATTCGTTTAACTTTATAGCGTCTGGACTCTAATGGGCAGTAAGATTGGATCAATACCATCATATTCATATCAAGAAAAGGCTTCTAGCATGTTCCCTTGTCGAATAATAACCAATTTTCCCAGGGTCACTTTTAAGTTTTTTACCTTCTTAATTTCAGCTTATGGGTTATAGGTTAATTATTTATTGCCCGATATGTATAAAACAAAGTTTGTATTTTGTATGTTGCGAATTTTCGACTTATTCTTCACCTATAAAAATTTCTTTCCGCACCGGAAGTGACGTAATTTTGCCATAATTTACAATTTTGACTGGTCTTTTCGCCAGCAAATATTACTTTTACATATGATAGAGGGTGTCACTGAAGCAAAACAACTAAAGTATAGTTTGGTAACTCAATGGGTCGGCTATGCTATAATAAACTTCCTGTATGATTCCTGAAAGCCGGTTCAGTGCTGCTTTCTGTTAAAGTTATTATTATTAAGCTTTCATATGTATTACATATGAAAGCTTATTGTTTCTGTTAAAGTTATTAAGCTTTCATATTACATATGAAAGCTTATTGTTTCTGTTAAGATTATTATTATTTTTTTTTTGTGTATTTTCTGCAAATCGGATTTCTCAGAATCTAACCATGGGATCTTTCTGAAACTTTGACCTACCCCCCCAAAAATGGGGTGCGAACGTTGTTTAAATATATTTTCAAAACGTTTTACGAATCCGAAATCACCAAATTTTACGAACGAAAAAACTGACAATGCATAGTCGTAACTTTGTTATTTTTTGACCGATTTTACTAATTCTTTTTTCTTTGAATACCTTGAAAAAAATCATTTTCGTCTGCAGTTTCACATTTTCGAATTTTGAAAATTCGTCGCTGTGATTTCGAACCGGAAGTTTAGACCAATTTGACAACTTCTTTAATAGTTGTACGATTTTCATGAAATTTAGTATATGAATAGATCTTACCGATGTGACTTCAAAAATATAATTAGAAATTTTCTAAATTATCTCCCCTTGACGAAATTAAGGATCAAATTTTTCAAAAATATCAAAGAAATATAGGTCAGAATGACCTAATTTTTTTCTTGGATACTAGAGAAGTAAGTACTGATTCGTACACAAAATATGGAGTTTGTCGACCGAACCGGAAGTGCCACCATCTTTAAAAGTGAAAAATCAAAAAGGCTTTTTTGCTATTTTACTTACAGACTCGGGAATTATATTTTCGGAATCCTCGAAGGAATGCCTAAATATCTGTCGGATCAGAATTTCGATTTCGGTCACTTGATGGTCACCATTTTGAATTGAAAATGAAAAATAGAAGCAATTTAAAGGGTCGGGACTTTGGAACACAATTACTCTCCTTCTAATTAAGCTAGAATGTTCAAACTTGGTGTAGACGTTCACTAGGTCAATGTTATGATTGAGTACAAAGATGAGCATTTTCTGCTTAGGGTAAGCAGAGATAAGAATGCTGATTTGTTGATTCTTTAGGGCACGATAACTTCGGTTATAACAAAGGGAGGGCGGTGAAACTTTTGTCAATAGAGAGTCTAATAGCTAGCCTGTTGTGTGAAATCATTGTATCATTTTTTTTAAATATCAGGCATAGCCGAAAAAAAGAGATTGAAAATCCAAAAAGTCGTATTTTTACAATTTGGAGCATGTTTAGAGAGGTCTTTCTCGTAAAGTCAACATAATATTTTTTGGGAACTTCTTCTACAAAGAGTCTTATTGGTAGTCTTTTATATGAAACCATCGATCAACAGTTCAACATATCAGGAGTAGAAGAACAAAAGGATCGAACATTGAAAACGGCATCCTTTCATTGTTAAGCGAAACATGCAGTGTGGGTGACTACAATCTACACATTTAGTCATCGTATAGAGCTTATTCAACAGTATCGAATTCCATCTGCTTAGGGATATTTTACGTGCACTCCAATGTGCACACGGGACCTTTGTTTTTCGTCCCATCCGAACGACTAGACAGCTGTGCTTGTCAGGCCCTCCGTTCTGCCTCACTGACAAGGGGAACCACGCCGGGAAATCGAGATGAAAATTTCGCCCGGTTGAAATGTTTCTTGCGATAAGTCAGCAATTTTCCGAATTCAAGGGAGGCTGAATGACTGAATGGTTAATATGTGCGCGCTGTATCGTAACGTCTGTCATTGAGTCAACGGGCGTCGTTTCGATCTCCAGGTTGCACGTGACATGGTGTATGATGTCCAACCTCGTGGGTTTTCTCCGTGTTCTTCGGTTTCCTCCCAACGGCTAAAGACCAGTACGCGCAGAGGGAGTTTTTAAATATAATTAAAAAACATATGTTAGTCCGGAAATGACCTAGTTTGTGTCGAATGGACATTAGGCCGCATTTCTCTCTTTCTCTTTTATTTTTAAAGTTTTGTTATAATCGGTTGGTAATCAAAGGTACTGTAAAAGTGATAAAACAGAAAATTTCGCCCGGTTGTAATGTTTCTCACTTTAAAGTCAGCAATTTGCCGATTTTAAGGGGCAAACGTTTATTGCGAGCGATTAAGCTGGTCAGGGGGAGCTTATTTTTAAAAGTTTTGTAATATTCGGTTGATAACTAAAGGTACCGTGCAAATTAAACTGTTAAAATAGAAAATTTGGCCCGGTTGAAATGTTTCTCGCTGTAGGTCAGCAATTTGCCGATTTTAGGGAGGTTGCGTGGCTGAATGGTTAGCACGTGCGCTCTGTCATTGAGTCAACTGGCGTTGTTTCGATTTCTTGGTTGTACGTGACAAGGAGTATGGTCGCCTTACCAACCTCGTAGGCCGTAACGCCGCTGCCCGGGCAAAATTTCCCTCATTGCACACTTTATGGCCTATGCCCGTCTTCATTAGCCCATTGTAGGAGCAGAACAGTTGGACGTTAAACCCCATTCAATTTCATTTCATTTTCTCTATGTTGCTTATTTATTATAGTGGATAAATATTTTTCTGGTTCTAGCAATTATTTGATTTCTGCATAGAAATCTCTGGCCAGTTTTTTTATTGCAGAGTGCCATTCTTGTATATTGCAGTCTATGACCCTTTGTTTAAAACATGCTTAAGAAGTCGTCACGATTTCCTACTTATAACCAAACATATTGGAAACCATAATTATATAACATATCTTGGAAGCCCGATTACAGCTATACAAGTTTCAGTTATTTCCCTTTAGTTTAAAGATTATTTTTTTGACCGGGTGCAATGTTTCTCACTACATATAAATTTGTAACTTTGTGAGTTTTTGACCGATTATGTCTTTATAATTTTCCAAATCTACATATTTAACGTACATATTCAAACAGCTGAGTTCAACCTGATTCAAAAAGTTTTAATTTTGTTCAAAGTTACCTCATTCATCCCGATTACAGCAACACAAGTATCAGTTATTTCCCTTTAGTTTTCAGATTACTCAATGTTTCATACTATATTTAGACTTGAAACTTCGCAAGTTTTTGACCAATTTTGATAGTTTGTTAATCTTATCCTTTTATTTGAGATACTTGATATAATCGATGACACGTGACGATGAATATGAAAGCTTTCATATCTGCATGGGACAGTAGCAGATCTAGTTATTATTTTTTTTTTTGTGTATTTTCTGCAAATCGGATTTCTCAGAATCTAACCATGGGATCTTTCTAAAACTTTGACCTACCCCCCCAAAAGTGGGGTGCGAACGTTGTTTAAATATATTTTCAAAACGTTTTACGAATCCGAAATCACCGAATTTTACGAACGAAAAAACTGACAATGCATAGTCGTAACTTTGTTATTTTTTGACCGATTTTACTAATTCTTTTTTCTTTGAATACCTTGAAAAAAATCATTTTCATCTGCAGTTTCACATTTTCGAATTTCGAAAATTCGTCGCTGTGATTTCGAACCGGAAGTTTAGACCAATTTGACAACTTCTTTAATAGTTGTACGATTTTCAAGAAATTTAGTATACAAGTAGATCTTACCGATGTGACTTCAAAAATATAATTAGAAATTTTCTAAATTATCTCCCCTTGGTGAAATTAAGGATCAAAGTTTTCAAAAAAATCGTCGAAATATAGGTCAGAATGACCTAATTTTTTTCTTCGATACTAGACAAGGAATTACTGATTCGTACACAAAATATGGAGTTTGTCGATCGAACCGGAAGTGCCACCATCTTTAAACGTGAAAAATCAAAAAGGCTTTTTTGCTATTTTACTTACAGACTCGGGAGTTATATTTTCGGAATCCTTGAAGGAGTGCCTAAAAATCTATCGGATCAGAATTTTGATTTCGGTCATGTGATGGTCACAATTTTGAATTGAAAATGAAAAATAGAAGCAATTTGAAAGGCCCGGACTTCGGAACACAATAACTCTCCTTCTAATTAAGCTAGAATGTTCAAACTTGGTGTAGACGTTCACTAGGTCAATGTTATGATTGAGTTCAAAGATGAGCATTTTCTGCTTAGGGTAAGCAGAGATAAGCATGCTGATTTGTTGATTCTTTAGGGCACGATAACTTCGGTTATAATGAAGGGAGGGCGGTGAAACTTTTGTCAATAGAGAGTCTAATGGGTAGCCTGTGGTGTGAAATGATTGTATCATTTTTTTTTAAATATCAGGGATAGCCGAAAAAAAGAGATTGAAAATCCAAAAAGTCGTATTTTTACAATTTGGAGCATGTTTAGAGGTCTTTCTCGTAAAGTCAACATACTATTTTTTGGGAACTTCTTCTACAAAGAGTCTTATTGGTAGTCTTTTATATGAAACCATCGATCAACAGTCCAACATATCAGGAGTAGAAGAACAAAAGGATCGAACATTGAAAACGGCATCCTTTCATTGTTGAGCGAAACATGAAGTGTGGGTGACTACAATCTACGCATTTAGTCATCGTATAGAGCTTATTCAACAGTATCGAATTCCAACTGCTTAGGGATATTTTACGTGCACTCCAATGTGTACACGGGACCTTGGTTTTTCGTCCCATCCGAAGGACTAGACAGCTGTGCTTGTCAGGCCCTCCGTTCTGCCTTACTGACAAGGGAACCACGCCGGGAAATCGAGATGAACTTTCTCTGTGCAGAACTTTCAATTCAGGCAAAACGTTTATTGCATACGATTAAGCTGGTCAGTTGGAGCTTATTTTCAAAAGTTTTGTAATAATCGGTTGGTAATTAAAGTACCGTCCACATTAAACTGTTAAAACAGAAAATTTCGCCCGGTTGAAATTTTTCTTGCTATAAGTCAGCAATTTTCCGAATTCAGAGAGGCTGGATGGCTGAATGGTTAGCATGTGCTCGCTGTATCGTAACCTTTGTCATTGAGTCAACGGGCATCGTTTCGATCTCCAGGTTGCACGTGACATGGTGTATGATGTCCAACCTCGTGGGTTTTCTCCGTGTTTTTCGGTTTCCTCCCAACGGCTAAAGACCAGTACGTGCAAGGGGAGTTTTTAATGGACGTTAGGCCGCATTTCTCTCTTTCTCTTTTTAAAGTTTTGTAATAATCGGTTGGTAATCAAAGGTACTGTTAAAGTGATAAAACAGAAAATTTGGCCCGGTTGTAATGTTTCTCACTTTAAATTCAGCAATTTGTCGATTTTAAGGGGCAAACGTTTATTGCGAACGATTAAGCTGGTCAGGGGGAGCTTATTTTTAAAAGTTTTGTAATATTCGGTTGATAACTAAAGATACCGTGCAAATTAAACTGTTAAAATAGAAAATTTGGCCCGGTTGAAATGTTTCTCGCTGTAGGTCAGCAATTTGCCGATTTTAGGGAGGTTGCGTGGCTGAATGGTTAGCACGTGCGCTCTGTATCATAACGTCTGTCATTGAGTCAACTGGCCTTGTTTCGATTTCTTGGTTGTACGTGACAAGGAGTATGGTCGCCTTACCAACCTCGTAGGCCGTAACACCGCTGCCCGGGTAAAATTTCCCTCATAGCACACTTTATGGCGTATGCCCGTCTTCATTAGCCCATTGTAGGAGCAGAACAGTAGGACATTAAACCCCATTCAATTTCATTTCATTTTCTCTATGTTGCTTATTTATTATAGTGGATAAATATTTTTCTGGTTCTAGCAATTATTTAATTTCTGCATAGAAATCTCTGGCCAGTTTTTTTTATTGCAGAGTGCCATTCTTGTATATTGCAGTCTATGACCCTTTGTTTAAAACATGCTTAAGAAGTCGTCACGATTTCCTACTTATAACCAAACATATTGGAACCCATAATTATATAACATATCTTGGAAGCCCGATTACAGCTATACAAGTTTCAGTTATTTCCCTTTAGTTTAAAGATTATTTTTTTGCCCGGGTGCAATGTTTCTCACTACATTTAAATTTGTAACTTTGTGAGTTTTTGACCGATTTTGATATTATGTCTTTATAATTTTCCAAATCTACATATTTAACGTACATATTCAAACAGTTGAGTTCAACCTGATTCAAAAAGTTTTAGTTTTGTTCAAAGTTATCTCATTTAATTTTTCGATGTTTTCTTACCATTTTCATTTCATTTTTCTGAAAGTTTTGAAATCGGAAGTCATCCCGATTACAGCAACACAAGTATCAGTTATTTTCCTTTAGTTTTCAGATTACTCAATGTTTCATACTATATTTAGACTTGTAACTTCGCGAGTTTTTGACCAATTTTGATAGTTTGTTATTCTTATCCTTTTATTTGAGATACTTGATATAATCGATGACACGTGACGATAAATATGAAAGCTTTCATATCTGCATGGGACAGTAGCAGATCTAGTTATTATTATTTTTTTGTGTGTGTTTTCTGCAAATCGGATTTCTCAGAATCTATCCATAGGATCTTTCCGAAATTTTGACCTACCCCCCAAAAAATGGGCTGCGAACCTTGATTAAATATATTTTCAAAACGTTTTACGAATCCGAAATCACCGAATTTTACGAACGAAAAAACTGACAATGCATATTCGTAACTTCGTTATTCTTTGACCGATTTTACTAATTTTTTTTTCTTTGAGTATCTTGAAACATTTACTTCAAATCTGCAATTTCGGATTTTCGAATTTCGAAAATTCGTCGCTGTCATTTCGAACCGGAAGTTATTACCAATTTGACAACTTCTTTAATAGTTGTGCGATTTAGAATGTTAGTAGATCTTGCCAATGCGACTTCAATGATGTCCTTGGAAATTTTCTAAATTATCTCCCCTTTGTGAAATTAAGGATCAAAGTTTTCAAAAAAATCGTCAAAATATAGGTCAGAATGACCTAATTTTTTTTTTGAATACTAGAAAAGTAATTACTAATTCGTACACAAAATATGGAGTTTGTCGATTGAACCGGAAGTGCCACCATCTTTAAACGTAAAAAATCAAAAAGGCTTTTTTGATATTTTACTTACAGACTCGGGAGTTATATTTTCAGAATCCTTGAAGGAATGCCTAAATATCTGTCGGATCCGAATTTTGATTTCGGTCACGTGATGGTCACCATTTTGAATTGAAAATGAAAAATAGAAGCAATTTGAAGGACCGGGACTTTGGAATACAATAACTCTCCTTCTAATTAAGCTAGAATGTTCAAACTTGGTGTAGACGTTCACTAGGTCAATGTTATCACTGAGTTTAAAGATGAGCATTTTCTGCTTAGAGTAAGCAGAGATAAGCATGCTAATTTGTTGATTCTTTAGGGCACGATAACTTCGGTTATAATGAAGGGAGGGCGGTGAAACTTTTGTCAATAGAGAGTGTGATAGCTAGCCTGTTGTTTGAAATCATTGTATCATTTTTTTTAAATATCAGGGATAGCCGAAAAAAAGAGATTGAAAATCCAAAAAGTCGTATTTTTACAATTTGGAGCATGTTTAGAGGTCTTTCTCGTAAAGTCAATATACTATTTTTGGGGAACTTCTTCTACAAAGAGTCTTATTGGTAGTCTTTTATATGAAACCATCGATCAACAGTCCAACATATCAGGAGTAGAAGAACAAAAGGATCGAATATTGAATACGGCACCCTTTCATTGTTAAGCGAAACATGCAGTGTGGGTGACTACAATCTACGCATTTAGTCATCGTATAGAGCTTATTCAACAGTATCGAATTGTAACTGCTTAGGGATATTTTACGTGCACTCCAATGTGTACACGGGACCTTGGTTTTTCGTCCCCATCCGAACGACTATACAGCTGTGCTTGTCAGGCCCTCCGTTCTGCCTCACTGACAAGGGGAACCACGCCGGGAAATCGAGATGAACTATCTCCGTGCAGAACTTTCAATTCAGGCAAAACGTTTATTGCATACGATTAAGCTGGTCAGTTGGAGCTTATTTTCAAAAGTTTTGTAATAATCGGTTGGTAATTAAAGTACCGTGCACATTAAACTGTTAAAACAGAAAATTTCGCCCGGATGAAATGTTTCTTGCTATAAGTCAGCAATTTTCCGAATTCAGGGAGGCTGAAGGGGAGTTTTTAAATAAAGTTAAAAAAACATATGTTAGTCCCGAAATGACCTAGTTTGTGTCGAATGGACGTTAGGCCGCATTTCTCTCTTTCTCTTTTATTTTTAAAGTTTTGTAATAATCGGTTGGTAATCAAAGGTACTGTAAAAGTGATAAAACAGAAAATTTGGCCCGGTTGTAATGTTTCTCACTTTAAAGTCAGCAATTTGTCGATTTTAAGGGGCAAACGTTTATTGCGAACGATTAAGGTTTGTCAGGGGGAGCTTATTTTTAAAAGTTTTGTAATAATCGGTTGATAACTAAAGGTACCGTGCAAATTAAACTGTTAAAATAGAAAATTTGGCCCGGTTGAAATGTTTCTCGCTGTAGGTCAGCAATTTGCATATTTTAGGGAGGTTGCGTGGCTGAATGGTTAGCACGTGCGCTCTGTATCATAACGTCTGTCATTGAGTCAACTGCCGTTGTTTCGATTTCTTGGTTGTGCGTGACAAGGAGTATGGTCGCCTGTCCAACCTCGTAGGCCGTAACGCCGCTGCCCGGGTAAAATTTCCCTCATTGCACACTTTATGGCGTATGCCCGTCTTCATTAGCCCATTGTAGGAGCAGAACAGTAGGACGTTAAACCCCATTCAATTTCATTTCATTTTCTCTATGTTGCTTATTTATTATAGTGGATAAATATTTTTTTGGTTCTAGCAATTATTTAATTTCTGCATAGAAATCTTGCTTTGGCCATTTTTTTTATTGCAGAGTGCCATTCTTGTATATTGCAGTCTATGACCCTTTGTTTAAAATATGCTTAAAGTTGGGTTCCCGGATACAAACTGGGTGATTTGATGATATATTAGAATTAAAAACATATTCAAACTAATTATCTTATCATAATTTTGCTTCAAATCGTTCTCATAACATTTTTATTGACGAGAATAGCCTGCTATAAAAATCTATCGAAAGAGACCATGTTTGCGTCAGGCGATTACCCCTCGCCGTAACCAATGGCAACGGTGGCAGACGACAGGGGAGAATGCATTGCATACACAAGACGATGTTGTCTGTAAGCGCTGACTATTTACTACAAATATAGAATCCTAATTAAATTCTCGGATTATCCACTGCATGCGTCTTTTTCCGTGATTTTTACCGCAGAAATTGTTGCATGTCTAACTCTTCATAAAGTTTTTCAAAATGTACACAAATCACTCAAGTTCGCGTGCAGCCTTCAACGCCAAGCGTGCAGGTACCCTTATTCGTCGGGTTGACTATTAAGGGAACCCCTTACATTTTTGTCCTGTTTACGCTCCATGAGTGTTTTTCAGGGAATCCAGTATTTTTCTAGTAAGATTGGATATCTCTTCTTTCCATATATACCAAAATTGCCATACTTTTATAGGCAATGACCACCCGATAAATACTTATCTGGGAACCCAACTTTAAGAAGTCGTCACGATTTCCTACTTATAACCGAACATATTGGAAACCATAATTATATAACATATCTTGGAAGCCCGATTACAGCTATACAAGTTTCAGTTATTTCCCTTTAGTTTAAAGATTATTTTTTTGCCCGGGTGCAATGTTTCTCACTACATTTAAATTTGTAACTTTGTGATTTTTTGACCGATTTTGATATTACGTCTTTATAATTTTCCAAATCTGCATATTTAACGTACGTATTCAAACAGTTGAGTTCAACCTGATTCAAAAAGTTTTAGTTTTGTTCAAAGTTATCTCATTTAATTTTTCGATGTTTTCTTACCATTTTCATTTCATTTTTCTGAAAGTTTTGAAGTCGGGAGTCATCCCGATTACAGAAACACAAGTATCAGTTATTTCCCTTTAGTTTTCAGATTACTCAATGTTTCATACTATATTTAGACTTGCAACTTCGCGAGTTTTTGACCAATTTTGATAGTTTGTTATTCTTATCCTTTTATTTGAGATACTTGATATAATCGATGACACGTGACGATGAATATGAAAGCTTTCATATCTGCATGGGACAGTAGCAGATCTTTATTAAGCTTTCACATGTATTACATATGAAAGCTTATTGTTTCTGTTAAAGTTATTAAGCTTTCATATTACATATGAAAGCTTATTGTTTCTGTTAAGATTATTATTGTTATTTTTTTTTTGTGTTTTATCCATAAATCGGATTTCTCAGAATCTAACCACAGTATCTTTATGAAACTTTTACCTACCCCCCCCCCCAAAAAAAAAATGGGTGGTAGCTGTTGATTAAATATATTTTCAAAACGTTTTACGAATCCGAAATCACCGAAATTTACGAACGACAAAATGGACATTGCATAGTCGTAACTTTATTGTTTTTTGACCGATTTTACTAAATCTTTTTTCTTTGAATACCTTGAAAAAAATCATTTTCATCAGCAGTTTCACATTTTCGAATTTCGAAAATTCGTCGCTGTGATTTCGAACCGGAAGTTTAGACGAATTTGACAACTTCTTTAATAGTTGTGCGATTTTCATTCAATTTAGTATATAAGTAGATCCTACCGATGTGACTTCAAAAATATAATTAGAAATTTTCTACCTTATCTCCCCTTGGTGAAATTAAGGATCAAAGTTTTCAAAAAAATCGTCGAAATATAGGTCAGAATGACCTAATTTTTTTTTTTTTGATACTAGACAAGGAATTACTGATTCGTACACAAAATATGGAGTTTGTCGATGGAACCGGAAGTGCCACCATCTTTAAACGTGAAAAATCACTAAGGCTTTTTTGCTATTTTACTTACAGACTCGGGAGTTATATTTTCTGAATCCTTGTAGGAAGGCCTAAAAAATGTCGCCAATAAAATTTTGATTTAGGTCAACCGGGAGTCACCATTTTGAATTGAAAATGAAAAATAGAAGCAATTTGAAGGGCCGAGACTTTGGAGCAGAATAACTCTCATTCTAATTAAGCTAGAATGTTCAAACTTGGTGTAGACGTTCACTAGGTCAATGTTATGATGGAGTTCAAAGATGAGCATTTTCTGCTTAGGGTTAGCAGAGATAAGCATGTTGATTTGTTGATTCTTTAGGGCACGATAACTTCGGTTATAATGAAGGGAGGGCGGTGAAACTTTTGTCAATAGAGAGTCTAATAGCTAGCCTGTTGTGTGAAATCATTGTATCATTTTTTTTTAAATATCAGGGATAGCCGAAAAAAAGAGATTGAAAATCCAAAAAGTCGTATTTTTACAATTTGGAGCATGTTTAGAGGTCTTTCTCGTAAAGTCAACATAATATTGGTTGGGAACTTCTTCTACAAAGAGTCTTATTGGTAGTCTTTTATATGAAACCATCTATCAACAGTCCAACATATCAGGAGTAGAAGAACAAAAGGATCGAACATTGAAAACGGCACCCTTTCATTGTTAAGCGAAACATGCAGTGTGGGTGACTACAATCTACACATTTAGTCATCGTATAGAGCTTATTCAACAGTATCGAATTCCAACTGCTTAGGGATATTTTACGTGCACTCCAATGTGTACACGGGACCGTGGTTTTCGTCCCATCCGAACTAGACAGCTGTGCTTGTCAGGCCCTCCGTTCTGCCACACTGACAAGGGGGAACCACGCCGGGAAATCGAGATGAACTTCCTACGTGCAGAACTTTCAATTCAAGCCAAACTTTTATTGCATACGATTAAGTTGGTCAGTTGGAGCTTATTTTCAAAAGTTTTGTAATAATCGGTTGGTAATTAAAGTACCGTGCACATTAAACTGTTAAAACAGAAAATTTCGCCCGGTTGAAATGTTTCTTGCTATAAGTCAGCAATTTTCCGAATTCAGGGAGGCTGAATGGCTGAATGGTTAGCATGTGCGCGCTGTATCGTAACGTCTGTCATTGAGTCAATGGGCGTCGTTTCGATCTCCAGGTTGCACGTGACATGGGATATGATGTCCAACCCCGTTTATTGCGAACGATTAAGCTGTTCAGGGGGAGCTTATTTTTAAAAGTTTTGTAATATTCGGTTGATAACTAAAGGTACCGTGCAAATTAAACTGTTAAAATAGAAAATTTGGCCCGGTTGAAATGTTTCTCGCTGTAGGTCAGCTAGAATGTTCAAACTTGGTGTAGACGTTCACTAGGTCATTGTCTTGATCGAGTTCACAGCAGAAATAACAGTGAAACGATCAACGAACTCATAGCAGAAATAACAGTGCAAAACTTAACGAATTCATAGCATAAATAGCAGAAATGAAATGGGGTTTTACGTCCTACTCTTCTGCACCTGACCTGGGCTAATGGAAGACGGGCATACGCCATACAGTGTGCTATGAGGGAATTTTTGCCCGGGCAGCGGCGCTACGGCCTACTCTTATATCGAATTCCAACTGCCAAGGGATCTTTTACGTGCACTCCAATGTGTACACGGGACCTCGGTTTTCGTCCCATCCGAACGACTAGGCAGCTGTCCTTATCAGGCCATCCTTCTGCATCACTGACAAGAGGAAACCACGCCGGAAAATCGAGATGAACTTTCTCGGCCAATGCAAGGATCGAACACCCGACCTCCAGGCTAACGAGCCAGCGCCTTGCCCACTTAGCCACCGTGATTCCCATAAATAGCAATGAAACGATCAACGAATTTATAGCAGTAATAACACTTCAACAATTAACGAATTCGTAGCAGAAATAACAATGAAACGTTCAACGAAATCATAGCCGAAATAAGAGTGAAACAATCAACGAATTAATAGTAGACGAGTTCATAGTAGAAAAAACAGTGAAACAATGAACGAATCATAGCAGAAACCAGAGGGCTTTAAATACACCGTGAAATTTGAAACCTAAATGGCCCGGCTAGGAACAATATCTACATGCCCGTAAAAGACTACTTAACAGTTGGAATTCGAAAGAAAAGACCGTAACGACGCTGTCCGATCAAAATTTAGTTAATTCAGTCGGCGCAGAAAGATAGGTCGTTAAAACCATTTCTGTTCAGTTCATTCCATTTCCTTAAATCTATGAAAGTTGCGTGAATTGGGAATCGCGTATTACTCAACAGTTTCAGGGGAGATAAGCCGTCTTTGAGATTGGAAATCAATTTTTGATATCGACTGTGTACGATTGCTACTAGATCGATTGTGATTCAGGTTCTAATCAGTTTGGATTGAAGAATCGGGGTGGTATATGCTGACAATCAAACCACGTGATGTAAATAATTAGCCATGCGGTGTGAATTGGTCCACAGCGGACTGTTCAGTGTGAGTGAATTTACGCGACGGCTTTGTGTACTAAACGTTAAAAAAAACATAAATTCGTGTTTATAATATCCTAACAAACAGTCCATTTCATCAGATTTTTGGCCCAAGGACGGGACGTGAATACAATACATCAGTAAACTTATGCCAAATCTGTATGCTTTCTATAGAGCCCAGTGAGCGTGTTGAACCAACTATGTCACTTCCGGTTTTAATGAAAATTAATTTCTCGTTCACAAAAACTTTTTTACTTTTTTTACAGTGGGGATTCTTTCTGATTATATATTTCAGATTTATGGAAACCTTGTTGAAAATCGTTGGTCTTCCCCTTTAACAGTGGGAGGAAACCGCAGGTCCCGGGGTAAACCCAGGAGATAGGACAGGCGAGATTGTAGGTTAGGGTTAGGGTAAGCGCTAAGGTTAGATCTTGGGTTAGGATTAGGATTAGCGATATCCCTATTTACATCTCGTGACCTTTGACCAAACGTAATGAAGACAGGATGTGACGTATATATGCACATTGAGGTTATCAAGCTATAGACCGGACTAGTAGTAAGCTATAAAACGGATAAATAACAAGAGTTTATATGTATATTATTTTATTAAATTTATATATATCTTAACTCCCTGATTTACGTATGTACATTATGCATGAACAGTAGAAACTATATACTAGTATTTATAAGTATTAAAGCTATGGTAATATTATGCTATCAAATAGCCGTATTGTCTTAATATTTGTTGTAACCGCAACCTTGATAGTTATTGTAAGAAGGATAACGGTTGTAGTTGTTGTATCCGTTACCGTATCCGTTGTTATTGTAGTTGTTATATCCCTTCCCATATTCGTTGTTATTGTGGCCATTGTTGTAACCGTTGTTGTAATTGTAGGGGCCGTTGTAACTATTGTATCCTTTATTATTGTATTGGTTGTACTTGTATGGTCCGTTGTTGTATCGGTTGTATGGCCCGTTGTATGATTGTTTGTAAGCTCCAATCTTTCCATGTCCAACAAGTCCGTTTCCAATTATACCGTGTCCGATACCGTAACCAACGATGTCATGCCCAATGCCGTTACCAATCTTTCCATGTCTAATAAGTCCGTGTCCGATTCTGTTTCCAATGATACCATGTCCGATACCGTTACCAACGATACCATGACCAATTCCGTTTCCAACAATACCGTGTCCGATACCGTTACCAACGATGCCATGCCCAATGCCGTTACCAATCTGTCCATGTCCAATAAGTCCGTGTCCGATTCCGTTTCCAATGATACCATGTCCGATACCGTTACCAACGATACCATGACCAATTCCGTTTCCAACAATACCGTTTCCGATACCGTTACCAACGATACCATGACCAATTCCGTTTCCAACAATACCGTGTCCGATACCGTTAGCAACAACACCATGACCAATTCCGTTACCAATAACACCGACTTTGCGAGGGTTTATTTATAACCAAAAAGTTGACAATCAAGAAATTTTACTGTGCCGCCATTATTTAGTACATGATCGAGTTTTGGCGTTACCAGGCAAATCACAAATAATGTTCAACTCTGGGTAATAATTTACACTTTTTATAATTTACCGTTCTGGCCCTATGAATATAAATCTGCCTGTAATACAATGTCAAGGGCGATAAGCAATAATACAACGGTGACGATGCAATACCATGTTCAACCCTCGGTAATTTCTAGCAGTTTTAAATTTAAAGATGGACCTATGGGTATGAATGCCAAGTGCGATAAGCAATCATATAAAAATTTAGTATGTAATGAAACTTATTAGTGCTATACCAAATTAGATATTAGGTTTCTTGTCTAGAAAGTTCAAGTATATCCCATCTGGGTCACGATCCTTGTCACTACATACCGCTAATTGGAAGTATTGAAGATTATTTAGTCAACAAGTTAAATTTACTCTCTGTAGATTGTTACAATGTTTTATTGTATTAGCCCAGTCTGTACAGAACAGAAGGGCGAAAAAGCAAGTCCCATTTAAGATTTCAGGGACCGGGTATACTTATCTTAAAACTTCAAAGATTTGAAATCTTATACGGAGTAGGGCAAAAGTGCTACTTTATACACCGACTGGACCAATGAAGACAAACAGATAGATTTTGCCCGGACATCTACATTACGATATACTCTATCAAGGAATCTTTTACGTGCACGCCAATGTGTACACTGAACATTATTGCTTTTCGTGCCATCCTGACAATTAGACACTATTCCCTGTCAGGCCGGGCAGACCTACTGTCCTGTACAATTGACTTTCTGGTCAAACCCCGGGAGTGAGAGAGAGAGAGAGAGAAATGGGGTTAAACGTCCACTCAACACAACCAGGTCATTTCGGGACTAACATATGGTTTCAATTTTATTTCAATAATTCGCATGCGCGTAGGGGTCTTTAGAGGTGGGAGGAAACCGGAGTGCCCGGAGGAAACGCACGAGGTTGAGAAGACGCCCCTATCTCCATGCCACATACGCTCACACCGGGGCTCGAAACCACAGCCGCAAGCCAGAGGTGACCGGCCAGCTAGAGGTCGAAGCGCGGCACTCTAGACCACTAGCCCCCCCCCCCCCCGCGGAGAGAGCCCAAGACCTACTGGTTAGTTAATCAGTGTCTCATATCACTGAGCCACCATCATGATCCCCATACATTAAAAACATGGAGTTCGAAGATGAGCATTTTATGCTTAGGGTAAGCAGAGATAAGCAATTAGATTGGTTGATGATTTCGGACACTTTCACTTCAGTCAGATTGATGAAACTTGGTGTATAGTTTCATTACATCAATACCTTGAATACGTTCGACAATGAGCATTGTCTGCCCTGGATAAGCAGAGCGATGAGCAATTTGATTGGTCGAGAATTTGAAACAAAATAACTCTCCTTCTAATTGGGGCAGAATGTTCAATCTTCGTGAAGGCGTTCATTAGGTCAGTGCCATGAAGGAGTGCGAAGATGAGCATTGTCTGCTTACAGTAAGCAGAGATAAGCAATCTGATTGGTTGATTCTTTGGGGCACGATAACTTTGGTTATAATGAAGTGAGAGTGACAAAATTCCAAATATAGATTCATTATGTCATTACCTTGACTAAGTTTGATGTTGAGAATTTCTGCGTAGACTTAGGAGCAATAAGCAATTTGACTGATCACCTTGGAACATAACACCTCTAATGTGAACCGGTGGAATTGTTTCTGGTTATAACTCGGTGAGTTTTTGGCGGATTTCATTAATTCTTTTTCCTTTTTAAGATTCTTTATATAACTCATGAGATGCGACAGAAACTGACCGTGAATATGAAAGCTTTAATATCTGCTTAGCAGATCTAGTTATTATTTTTTTTTGTGTGTGTTTTCTGCAAATCGGATTTCTCAGAATCTATCCATAGGATCTTTCTGAAATTTTGACCTACCCCCCCCCCCCAAAATGGGGTGCGAACCTTGATTAAATATATTTTCGAAACGTTTTACGAATCCGAAATCACCGAATTTTACGAACGAAGAAAATGACAATGCATAGCCGTAACTTTGTTATTTTTTGACCGATTTTACTAATTCTTTTTTCTTTGAATACTTTTAAAAAAATCATTTTCATCTGCGGTTTCACATTTTCGAATTTCGAAAATTCGTCGCTGTGATTTCGAACCGGAAGTTCAGACCAATTTGACAACTTCTTTAATAGTTGTACGATTTTCATGAAATTTAGTATCTAAGTAGATCTTACCGACGTGACTTCAAAAATATAATTAGAAATTTTCTAAATTATCTCCCCTTGACGAAATTAAGGATCAAAATTTTCAAAAAAATCATCGAAATATAGGTCAGAATGACCTGATTTTTTTTTTTGGATACTAGATAAGTAATAACTGATTTGTACACAAAATATGGAGTTTGTCGATGAAACCGGAAGTGCCGCCATATTTAAAAGTGAAAAAACAATAAGGCTTTTTTGCTATTTTACTTACAGACTCAGGAGTTATATTTTCTGAATTCTTGTAGGAAGGCCTAAAAAATGTCGCGAATAGAATTTTGATTTCGGTCACGTGATGGTCACCATTTTGAATTGAAAATGAAAAATAGAAGCAATTTGAAGGGTTGGGACTTTGGAACACAATTACTCTCCTTCTAATTAAGCTAGAATGTTCAAACTTGGTGTAGACGTTCACTAGGTCAATGTTATGATTGAGTTTAAAGATGAGCATTTTCTGCTTAGGGTAAGCAGAGATAAGCATGCTAATTTGTTGATTCTTTAGGGCACGATAACTTCGGTTATAATGAAGGGATGGCGGTGAAACTTTTGTCAATAGAGAGTCTAATAGCTAGCCTGTTGTGTGAAATCATTGTATTATTTTTTCTAAATATCAGGGATAGCCGAAAAAAAGAGATTGAAAATCCAAAAAGTCGTATTTTTACGATTTGGAGCATGTTTAGAGGTCTTTCTCGTAAAGTCAACATAATATTTTTTGGGAACTTCTTCTACAAAGAGTCTTATTGGTAGTCTTTTTTATGAAACCATCGATCAACAGTCCAACATATCAGGAGTAGAAGAACAAAAGGATCGAACATTGAAAACGGCACCCTTTCATTGTTAAGCGAAACATGCAGTGTGGGTGACTACAATCTACACATTTAGTCATCGTATAGAGCTTATTCAACAGTATCGAATTCCAACTGCTTAGGGATATTTTACGTGCACTCCAATGTGTACACGGGACCTTGGTTTTTCGTCCCATCCGAATGACTAGACAGCTGTGCTTGTCAGGCCCTCCGTTCTGCCTCACTGACAAGGGGAACCACGCCGGGAAATCGAGATGAACTTTCTCCGTGCAGAACTTTCAATTCAGGCGAAAACATTTATTGCATACGATTAAGCTGGTCAGTTGGAGCTTATTTTCAAAAGTTTTGTAATAATCGGTTGGTAATTAAAGTACCGTGCACATTAAACTGTTAAAACAGAAAATTTCGCCCGGTTGAAATGTTTCTTGCTATAAGTCAGCAATTTTCTGAATTCTGGGAGGCTGAATGGCTGAATGGTTAGCATGTGCGCACTGTATCGTAACGTCTGTCATTGAGTCAACGGGCGTCGTTTCGATCTCCAGGTTGGACGTGACATGAAGTATGATGTCCAACCTCGTGGATTTTCTCCGTGTCCTTCGGTTTCCTCCCAACGGCTAAAGACCTGTAAGCGCAAGGGGAGTTTTTAAATAAAATTAAAAAACATATGTTAGTCCCGAAATGACCTAGTTTGTGTCGAATGGACATTAGGCCGCATTTCTCTCTTTCTCATTTATTTTTAAAGTTTTGTAATAATCGGTTGGTAATCAAAGGTACTGTAAAAGTGATAAAACAGAAAATTTCGCCCGGTTGTAATGTTTCTCACTTTAAAGTCAGCAATTTGCCGATTTTAAGGGGCAAACGTTTATTGCGAACGCTTAAGCTGGTCAGGGGGAGCTTATTTTTAAAAGTTTTGTAATATTCGGTTGATAACTAAAGGTACCGTGCAAATTAAACTGTTACAATAGAAAATTTGGCCCGGTTGAAATGTTTCTCGCTGTAGGTCAGCAATTTGCCGATTTTAGGGAGGTTGCGTGGCTGAATGGTTAGCACGTGCGCTCTGTATCATAACGTCTGTCATTGAGTCAACTGGCGTTGTTTCGATTTCTTGGTTGTACGTGACAAGGAGTATGGTCGCCTGTCCAACCTCGTAGGCCGTAACCGCCGCTGCCCGGGTAAAATTTCCCTCATTGCACACTTTATGGCATATGCCCGTCTTCATTAGTCCATTTTAGGAGCAGAACAGTCGGACGTTAAACCCCATTCAATTTCATTTCATTTTCTCTATGTTGCTTATTTATTATAATAGTGGATAAATATTTTTCTGGTTCTAGCAATTATTTAATTTCTGCATAGAAATCTTGCTTTGGCCAGTTTTTTTTATTGCAGAGTGCCATTCTTGTTTAAACAAACATGATCCTTTGTTTAAAACATGCTTAAGAAGTCGTCACGATTTCCTACTTATAACCAAACATATTGGAAATATTAGTCTGGCATTATTAAATCCTAATTTTATTGGTCTTATTTAAAATTAAACTTTCATTTAACTATGAACAACCCTTAACGTGTCTCTTTAAAACTATTAAGTACTCTAAAACAGTAGCTCAACCTTTTGACCTAAACTCATTAATTTACTATTTTGTTGTGAGCGACTTCTTATTCTTCCTATATGACATATTGCACGTGTCTGATTTCAAAGGGGGGTTGGGTGCCTGAATGGTTAGCACGCGCGCCTGTCATTGAGTTAACTAGCGTGTTTTCGAATGCCCGGTTGTACGTGACAAGGAGTAAGGTCGCCTGTCCAACCTGCCATTTTTAATTTTTTTTTCCCGCCATTTTCATTTCATTTTCTCATCCGTCTCAATACAGTAATACAAGTTTCAGTTATTTCCCTTTAGTTTTCAGATTATTGTTATGCCTGGGTGCAATGTTTCATACTATATTTAAACTTGTAACTTCGCGAGTTTTTGACCAATTTTAATAAATATTTTTTTCTTCTTATCCTTTTATTTAGGATACTTGATACAATCAATGACACGTGACGATGAATATGAAAGCTTTCATATCGGCATGGGACAGTAGCAGATCTAGTTATTATTATTTTTTTTGTGTGTGTTTTCTGCAAATCGGATTTCTCAGAATCTATCCAAAGGATCTTTCTGAAATTTTGACCTACCCCCCCCCCCAAAAAATGGGGTGCGAACCTTGATTAAATATATTTTCGAAACGTTTTACGAATCAGACATCAACGAATTTTACGAACGAAAAAAATGACAATGCATAGTCGTAACTTTGTTATTTTTTGACCGATTTTACTAATTCTTTTTTCTTTGAATACCTTTAAAAAAAATCATTTTCATCTGCAGTTTCACATTTTCGAATTTCGAAAATTCGTCGCTGTGATTTCGAACCGGAAGTTTAGACCAATTTGACAACTTCTTTAAAAGTTGTACGATTTTCATGAAATTTAGTATCTAAGTAGATCTTACCGATGTGACTTCAAAAATATAATTAGAAATTTTCTAAATTATCTCCCCTTGACGAAATTAAGGATCAAAATTTTCAAAAAAATCATCGAAATATAGGTCAGAATGACCTGATTTTTTTTTGGATACTAGATAAGTAATTACTGATTTGTACACAAAATATGGAGTTTGTCGATCGAACCGGAAGTGCCGCCATATTTAAAAGTGAAAAATCAATAAGGCTTTTTTGCTATTTTACTTACAGACTCGGGAGTTATATTTTCTGAATCCTTGTAGGAAGGCCTAAAAAATGTCGCGAATAGAATTTTGATTTCGGTCACGTGATGGTCACCATTTTGAATTGAAAATGAAAAATAGAAGCAATTTGAAGGGTCGGGACTTTGGAACACAATTACTCTCCTTCTAATTAAGCTAGAATGTTCAAAGTTGGTGTAGACGTTCACTAGGTCAATGTTATGATTGAGTTTAAAGATGAGCATTTTCTGCTTAGGGTAAGCAGAGATAAGCATGCTAATTTGTTGATTCTTTAGGGCACGATAACTTCGGTTATAATGAAGGGAGGGCGTTGAAACTTTTGTCAATAGAGAGTCTAATAGCTAGCCTGTTGTGTGAAATCATTGTATTATTTTTTCTAAATATCAGGGATAGCCGAAAAAAGGAGATTGAAAATCCAAAAAGTCGTATTTTTACAATTTGGAGCATGTTTAGAGGTCTTTCTCGTAAAGTCAACATAATATTTTTTGGGAACTTCTTCTACAAAGAGTCTTATTGGTAGTCTTTTATATGAAACCATCGATCAACAGTCCAACATATCAGGAGTAGAAGAACAAAAGGATCGAACATTGAAAACGGCACCCTTTCATTGTTAAGCGAAACATGCAGTGTGGGTGACTACAATCTACACATTTAGTCATCGTATAGAGCTTATTCAACAGTATCGAATTCCAACTGCTTAGGGATATTTTACGTGCACTCCAATGTGTACACGGGACCTTGGTTTTTCGTCCCATCCGAATGACTAGACAGCTGTGCTTGTCAGGCCCTCCGTTCTGCCTCACTGACAAGGGGAACCACGCCGGGAAATCGAGATGAACTTTCTCCGTGCAGAACTTTCAATTCAGGCGAAAACGTTTATTGCATACGATTAAGCTGGCCAGTTTTCTGAATTCAGGGAGGCTGAATGGCTGAATGGTTAGCATGTGCGCACTGTATCGTAACGTCTGTCATTGAGTCAACGGGCGTCGTTTCGATCTCCAGGTTGCACGTGACATGAAGTATGATGTCCAACCTCGTGGGTTTTCTCCGTGTCCTTCGGTTTCCTCCCAACGGCTAAAGACCTGTAAGCGCAAGGGGAGTTTTTAAATAAAATTAAAAAACATATGTTAGTCCCGAAATGACCTAGTTTGTGTCGAATGGACATTAGGCCGCATTTCTCTCTTTCTCTTTTATTTTTAAAGTTTTGTAATAATCGGTTGGTAATCAAAGGTACTGTAAAAGTGATAAAACAGAAAATTTCGCCCGGTTGTAATGTTTCTCACTTTAAAGTCAGCAATTTGCCGATTTTAAGGGGCAAACGTTTATTGCGAACGCTTAAGCTGGTCAGGGGGAGCTTATTTTTAAAAGTTTTGTAATATTCGGTTGATAACTAAAGGTACCGTGCAAATTAAACTGTTACAATAGAAAATTTGGCCCGGTTGAAATGTTTCTCGCTGTAGGTCAGCAATTTGCCGATTTTAGGGAGGTTGCGTGGCTGAATGGTTAGCACGTGCGCTCTGTATCATAACGTCTGTCATTGAGTCAACTGGCGTTGTTTCGATTTCTTGGTTGTATGTGACAAGGGGTATGGTCGCCTGTCCAACCTCGTAGGCCGTAACCGCCGTTGCCCGGGTAAAATTTCCCTCATTGCACACTTTATGGCATATGCCCGTCTTCATTAGCCCATTTTAGGAGCAGAACAGTCGGACGTTAAACCCCATTCAATTTCATTTCATTTTCTCTATGTTGCTTATTTATTATAGTGGATAAATATTTTTCTGGTTCTAGCAATTATTTAATTTCTGCATAGAAATCTTGCTTTGGCCAGTTTTTTTATTGCAGAGTGCCATTCTTGTTTAAACAAACATGATCCTTTGTTTAAAACATGCTTAAGAAGTCGTCACGATTTCCTACTTATAACCAAACATATTGGAAATATTAGTCTGGCATTATTAAATCCTAATTTTATTGGTTTTATTTAAAATTAAACTTTCATTTAACTATGAACAACCCTTAACGTGTCTCTTTAAAACTATTAAGTACTCTAAAACAGTAGCTCAACCTTTTGACCTAAACTCATTAATTTACCATTTTGTTGTGAGCGATTTCTTATTCTTCCTATATGACATATTGCACGTGTCTGATTTCAAAGGGGGGTTGGGTGGCTGAATGGTTAGCACGCACGCCTGTCATTGAGTTAACTAGCGTGTTTTCGAATGCCCGGTTGTACGTGACAAGGAGTAAGGTCGCCTATCCAACCTGCCATTTTTAAATTTTTTTTCCCGCCATTTTCATTTCATTTTCTCATCCGTCTCATTACAGTAATACAAGTTTCAGCTATTTCCCTTTAGTTTTCAGATTATTGTTATGCCTGGGTGCAATGCTTCATACTATATTTAGACTTGTAACTTCGCGAGTTTTTGACCAATTTGAATATTTTTTTCTTCTTATCCTTTTATTTAGGATACTTAATACAATCAATGACACGTGACGATGAATATGAAAGCTTTCATATCTGCATGGGACAGTAGCAGATCTAGTTATTTTTTTTTTTTTGTGTGTGTGTTTTCTGCAAATCGGATTTCTCAGAATCTATCCATAGGATCTTTCTGAAATTTTGACCTACCCCCCAAAAAATGGGGTGCGAACCTTGACTAAATGTATTTTCAAAACGTTTTACGAATCCGAAATCACCGAATTTTACGAACGAATGCATTTGACCTACAATGCTGTAACTTTGTGACTATCTGATCTATTTTACTAATTCTTTTTTCTTTGAGTATGCTAAGACATTTACTTCAAATCTGCAATTTCGGATTTTCGAATTTCGAAAATTCGTCGCTGTGATTTCGAACCGGAAGTTTACACCAACTCGACAACTTCTTTAGTAGTTGTACGATTTTCATGAAATTTAATATGTAAGTACACCTTAATGATGCGACTTGAAAAATGACTTTAGAAATTTTCTAACTTATCTCCCCTTGGTGAAATTAAGGATCAAAATTTTCAAAATATAGGTCAGAATGGGAACTTCTTCTACAAAGAGTCTTATTGGTAGTCTTTTATATGAAACCATCGATCAACAGTCCAACATATCAGGAGTAGAAGAACAAAGGGATCAAACATTGAAAACGGCACCCTTTCATTGTTAAGCGAAACATGCAGTGTGGTTGACTACAATCTACGCATTTAGTCATCGTATAGAGTTTATTCAACAGTATCGAATTCCAACTGCTTAGGGATATTTTACGTGCACTCCAATGTGTACACGGGGCCTTGGTTTTTGTCCCATCCGAACGACTAGACAGCTGTCCTTGTCAGGCCCTCCGTTCTGCTCACTGACAAGGGGAACCACGCCGGAAAATCGAGATGAACTTTATCGTTGCAGAACTTTCAATTCAGGCCAAACGTTTATTGCATACGATTAAGCTGGTCAGTTGGCTCTTATTTTCAAAAGTTTTGTAATAATCGGTTGGTAATTAAAATACCGTGCGAATTAAACTGTTAAAACAGAAAATTTCGCCCGGTTAAAATGTTTCTTGCTATAAGTCAGCAATTTCCAGATTTTAGGGAGGCTGAATGGTTAGCATACGCGCGCTGTATCGTAACGTCTGTCATTGAGTCAACCGGCGTCGTTTCGATTTCCAAGTTGCACGTGAAATGGAGTATGGTGTCCAACCTCGTGGGTTTTCTCCGTGTCCTTCGGTTTCCTCCCACGGCTAAAGACCCGTACGCGCAAGGGAAGTTTATAAATAAAATTAAAAAACATATGTTAGTCCCGAAATGACCTAGTTTGTGTCGAATGGACGTTGAGCCGCATTTCTCTCTTTCTCTTTTATTTTTAAAGTTTTGTAATAATCGGTTGGTAATCAAAGGTACTGTAAAAGTGATAAAACATAAACTTTCGCCCGGTTGTAATGTTTCTCACTTTAAAGTCAGCAATTTGCCGATTTTAAGGGGAAAACGTTTATTGCGAACGATTTAGCTGGTCAGGGGGAGCTTATTTTAAAAAGTTTTGTAATATTCGGTTGATAACTAAAGGTACCGTGCAAATTAAACTAATAAAATAGAAGATTTCGCCCGGTTGAAATGTTTCTATCTGTAGGTCAGCAATTTGCCGATTTTAATTAGGTTGCGTGACTGAATGGTTAGCACGTGCGCTGTGTATCATAACGTCTGTCATTGAGTCAACTGGCGTTGTTTCGATTTCTTGGTTGTACGTGACAAGTAGTATGGTCGCCTGTCCAACCTCGTAGGCCTTAACGCCGCTGCCCGGGTAAAATTTCCCTCATTGCACACTTTATGGCGTATGGCCGTCTTCATTAGCCCATTTTAGGAGTAGGACGTTAAACCCCATTCAATTTGATTTCATTTTCTTTATGTTGCTTATTTATTATAGTGGATAAATGTTTTTCTGGTTCTATTAATTATTTCATTTCTGCATAGAAATCTTGCTTTGACCATTTTTTTTTTTTATTGCAAAGTGCCATTCTTGTATATTGCAGTCTATGACCCTTTGTTTAAAACATGCTTAAGAAGTTGTCACGATTTCCTACTTATAACCAAACATATTGGAAACCATAATTATATCTCTAATTTTGGAAGCCCGATTACAGCTATACAAGTTTAGGTTATTTCCCTTTAGTTTAAAGATTATTTTTTTGTCCGGGTGCAATGTTTCTCACTACATTTAAATTTGTAACTTTGTGAGTTTTGACCGATTTTGATAATTATGTCTTTATAATTTCCCAAATTTACATATTTAACGTAAATATTTAAACAATTGGGATCAACCTGATTCAAATTTTTTTTTAGTTTTGTTCAAAGTTATCTCATTTAATTTTTCTATGTTTTCTTACCATTTTCATTTCATTTTTCTGAAAGTTTTGAAGTGGGAAGTCATCCCGATTACAGCAACACAAGTATCAGTTATTTCCCTTTAGTTTTCAGATTATGCAATGTTTCATACTATATTTAGACTTGTAACTTCGCGAGTTTTTGACCAATTTTGATAGTTTGTTATTCTTATCCTTTCATTTGAGATACTTGATATAATCGATGACACGTGACGATGAATATGAAAGCTTTCATATCTGCATGGGACAGTAGCAGATCTAGTTATTATTATTATTTACCGCGGGAGCCTAGATCTCCATGATCAAAAACAGATATCGATCTGGAATTAGATTTTCTATCAGGAAACCATGTGGTGGCTACATGATAAAATATTTTTGAAATTTCTGCGCATACCGGAAGTGACCGAACTTTGTACGTTTTCAAAACATTGAAAATTGGCCATAGTTTCGTCAATTCTTTATCCATTTTCAAGCAAATTAGATTTTTGTAATTCCTGAATCTTTTCTAAGACAATGGCTATCTCACATTTTTCAATTTCGAACATTCGTCTATGACTTTTATCGTTCGAAAATTGAGAACATGTTGTTTACGAGACAATTTTTGTTATTTTTAAAATTTTTCAATTTTGACCTACATATTTAGATACCTGAAGTCCATGCGATTCAAGAAATATAAGTTTCATTCAGAGTTATCGCCCTTTATTTTTCGATTTTTTTCGAATTTTCTTCCCATTTTGTGAGCTCGGGTTTCGTTTTACGGCAGAATTGACGTTTCTGAAACTTCTGGAACATGAAGCTATAGTCCAATACCAACGAATAAAGCAATTTCGACAAGAATCCTTAAACCGGAAGTGGTCGAAATAATGTGCAATATATTGAAAAAAATGAAAAAAATTGATATTTTGGGTAAAAACGCGATTTCTCCGCCCGATATCAATGGATTAAAGAAATTAGGGTACCATTGGACTACAATGAACAGGCAGCAAAATATGGCACGCTGAAAATCAAGTATTTTCTGATTTTTAGCATTTTTGGACGCCTGTATCTCGAAAACTACTCCAGCCTTTTTTATGAAACTTTCTTTATCGAGAGACCTTGTGGTATTCTTGTGTACGAAACATTCCATTACGACTTTGAAATATCTGGAATAGGTGAAATAACGGACTGAAAATCGAAAAAAGCCGAAAAATCGTGAAATTTTGGAAAATGCTCTACTATTTTTTTATTTTAAGAGATTTTCAAAAAAAGGTTGTATATTCAGATAGCTGACCTAATAACTATTCTAATATGTATGTAGTTATTGAAAGTTAATTTTCGATATTTTAAATTTTTTGCATTTTTGTCACTTTTGGAATTTTATCTGATCAGATAATGTAATATATCATTACAGAGCCCTATGGCTATTTTAGTACCCAAACCGGCTATTTAAACTATTCCGACAATAATAACCATACCGGAAGTATTCAAAAAATAAAAAAAAGGTTAAAAACATTGATTTCTCCCTTAGGTAATAGCGGACCAAAAGAACTAAAGTGTCGTTGGATAGCCCTATTAATGGACCATCATATGGTATCTAAATAATACGATTTCGATGGTAAGGAAATAAATTATTGTATGCCAAGAATCTAGTATTTTCCGATTTTTTAACATTCTGAGACGCCTTTTTCTCGAAAACGACGCCTACGATTTTTCTCAAACTTTTCTTACTCAAAGTCCTATCGATTGTCTATATAGTGAATCCAAAATGAAAAGCATTGAAATAATATAGGTGGTCCAAAAATAACATCAAACTTTAAAAAAAATTGAAAAATCGTTAAATTTTTGTAAACGCTCTTTATTTTATCTTTTTTTCCAAAACTGCTCAACAGATGTTTCTGACACTTCTGGTACAGAAAGTTAAGTATCCCAAGAACTTCGTAAAGCTATCACGACAATTATCGTAAAACCGGAAGTAGTCAAAAAAATATTCGATATTTTGAAAAAAAATAATTTTTTTACGAAAACCTTTTTTATTTATGAATATGTTTTGATGGTATTTTACACAGGGTTAAAATATCATCCTACTTGAGCAGAAATGTGAAAGAAAATTGTCTCGGTAATTTGTGTTAGCCGCCATCGGCTAATTTAGTTTTTCGTACCCAGAAAAATTATTTATTGTTCGATTTGTATAAAACAAAGTTAATATGCTCCGTGGTCCCAATTGTAATTTTTTTGTTACGGTGAAAATTTTCTGTCGGCAACGGAAGTTACGTAATATTAACAAAAACTACAATTTTGACAGTTCGGTACCACTTTTTGAAAGCAAATATTTTTTTTTTCAAAACTGATATAACTAAAAGGATGCACCCTGCAAAGGTGCACAAAATCTTTAGCTCAGATTTTTTAATTTCAATTTCATTTTCGGGCAATTTCGAATAAAATGTAAAATAAAGTGTAAAATTCAGTTATTTACAATTCATTCAGCGTCTTCATATTTTGAAATATTTATTTGTAATTTTCATAAACTCGTAGCAATAATCCAGACGAAGAGAATGTATGCAAAAATTAGTTTGTAATATGAGCAGTTGCCGAGTAATATGCAATTTTGCATGCATCACTTTTCACGTTATTTTGCCTATAAAAGAGTGAATTATTATTCGATTTGCAATATTTCTTTTCCATTTTATGCCCAATGCCAATTTGGACTAGGTCAAGCCAATTTTACAATTTCACTGTGACCGGAAATGACGTCATTTGGGCAATAACTGTATTTTTAACCTAAAAAACAAATATTTTATTCAAATGAGTCTGCCTTATATTATTTATAAAATTATGATATTTGATTCCCATCAACGAATAAAATGAAGCCATACGACCATACAGGTACCACAAAAGGGTTTCTAACTTATACGGTTACAGAGAAATAGGCGATCTTCTATAAGTCATTTTTCAAGGTTTTTGGTCTATAAAAGTGTCAATTATTATTCGATTTTTATAATTTTTTTACCATTTGATGCATTATGCCATTTATAACTTCTATGAACTAAGTTAACATTTTCAATATCACCGGAAGTAATGTAATTTTTGCAAAAAACGTATTTTTAGCCTTCAAAACAAACATCTTTTTAAAGGGATTCATATTTATTATTCGTTTAACTTTATAACGTCTGACTCTAATGGGCAGTAAGATTGAATCAATACCATCATATTGATATCAAGAAAAGGCTTCTAGCATGTTCCCTTGTCGAATAATAGCCAATTTTCCAAGGGTCACTTTTAATTTTTTTTACCTTCTTAATTTCAGTTTATGGGTTATCGGTTAATTATTTATTGCCCGATATGTATAAAACAAAGTTTGTATTTTGTATGTTGCGAAGTTTCGACTTATTTTTCACCTATAAAAATTTCTTTCGTACCGGAAATGACGTCATTTGGGCAAAAACTGTATTCTTAACCTAAAAAACAAATATTTTATTCAAATGAGTCTGCCTTATATTATTTATAAAATTATGATATTTGATTCCCATCAACGAATAAAATGAAGCCATACGACCATACAGATACCACAAAAGGGTTTCTAACTTATACGGTTACAGAGAAATAGGCGATCTTCTATAAGTCATTTTTCAAGGTTTTTGGTCTATAAAAGTGTCAATTATTATTCGATTTTTATAATTTTTTTACCATTTGATGCATTATGCCATTTGTGACTTCTATGAACTAAGTTAACATTTTCAATATCATCGGAAGTAATGTAATTTTTGCAAAAAACGTATTTTTAGCCTTCAAAACAAACATCCTTTTAAAGGGATTCATATTTATTATTCGTTTAACTTTATAACGTCTGACTCTAATGGGCAGTAAGATTTAATCAATACCATCATATTGATATCAAGAAAAGGCTTCTAGCATGTTCCCTTGTCGAATAATAGCCAATTTTCCAAGGGTCATTTTTAATTTTTTTTATCTTCTTAATTTCAGTTTATGGGTTATCGGTTAATTATTTATTGCCCGATATGTATAAAACAAAGTTTGTATTTTGTATGTTGCGAAGTTTCGACTTATTTTTCACCTATAAAAATTTCTTTCGGACCGGAAATGACGTCATTTGGGCAAAAACTGTATTTTTAACCTAAAAAACAAATATTTTATTCAAATGAGTCTGCCTTATATTATTTATAAAATTATGATATTTGATTCCCATCAACGAATAGAATGAAGCCATACGACCATACAAATACCACAAAAGGGTTTCTAACTTATACGGTTACAGAGAAATAGGCGATCTTCTATAAGTCATTTTTCAAGGTTTTTGGTCTATAAAAGTGTCAATTATTATTCGATTTTTTATAATTTTTTTACCATTTGATGCTTTATGCCATTTATGACTTCTATGAACTAAGTTAACATTTTCAATATCACCGGAAGTAATGTAATTTTTGCAAAAAACGTATTTTTAGCCTTCAAAACAAACATCCTTTTAAAGGGATTCATATTTATTATTCGTTTAACTTTATAACGTCTGACTCTAATGGGCAGTAAGATTGAATCAATACCATCATATTGATATCAAGAAAAGGCTTCTAGCATGTTCCCTTGTCGAATAATAGCCAATTTTCCAAGTGTCACTTTTAATTTTTTTACCTTCTTAATTTCAGTTTATGGGTTATAGGTTAATTATTTATTGCCCGATATGTATAAAACAAAGTTTGTATTTTGTATGTTGCGAAGTTTCGACTTATTTTTCACCTATAAAAATTTCTTTCGACACCGGAAGTGACGTAATTTTACCATAATTTACAATTTTGACCGGTCTTTTCGCCAGCAAATATTCCTTTTACATATGATAGAGGGTGTCACCGAAGCAAAACAACTAAAGTATAGTTTGGTAGCTCAATGGATCGGCTATGGTATAATAAACCTCCTGTATGATTCCTGAAAGCCGGTTCAGTGCTGCTTGCAGGTCTAGTTTATTATTATTATTCTTTACTACCGGAGCCTATTTCTCCATGATCGAAAACAGATATCGATCTGAAACCAAATTTTCTATCGGGAAACCATGTGGTGGCTATTTGAAAAACTATTTTTTAAACATCTGCGCATACCGGAAGTGGTCGAACTTTGTACACTGGTCTGAAATTGAAAATCGGCCATAGTTTCGTCAATTCTTTATCCATTTTCAAACAAATTACATTTTTGGAATCCCTGAATCTTTTACGAAATAATGGCTATCTCACATTTTTCAATTTCGAACATTCGTTGCTGACTTTTATCGTTCGAAAATTGAAAACATGTTGTTTACGAGACATTTTTGTTATTTTTCAAAATTTGCAAATTTGACCTACATTTTTGGATTCCTGAAGTCTATGCGATTCCAGTAATATAAGTTTCATTCAGATTTATCGCCCTTTATTTTTCGAATTTTCCGCCCATTTTGTAACCCTTATATTTTTTGGAAAGGATATTTCTGAAACCTCTGGAACATAAAGCCATATAGTCAGACAGTTGGATAAAGCAATTTCAGGAACGATCCGTAAACCGGAAGTAGTCGAAATAATTTCTGAAGTTTGGAAAAAAAATGCAAAAAATGGGTGCTTTGGGGAAAAACGTAATTATTTCGTCCGATATCAACGGATTAAAGAGATTAGGGTATCGTTGCGTTGCACGGGAATTGAAGTATCGTATAGTACCCATTTCATAAAGATACGATAACCCGGAAGAGAAATATCGCACGCTGAAAATCAAGTATTTTCTGATTTGGAGCGTTTTTAGACGCCTTTATCTCGAAAACTGCTCTAGCGATTTATCTTAAACTTTATCTATCGAGAGTCCCTTCGGTGGTCTTTAGGCTGAAGCCATCCATTAAAACCTCCAAATAATTGGAATAGGACCAAAAACGGACTGAAAATCGAAAAAAGTCGAAAAATCGTGAAATTTTAGAAAATGCTCTATTATTTTTTTATTTGAAGATATTTTCAAAAAAAGGATATAAATTCAGATAGCTGACCTAATCATGGTTCTAACGATGTATAATATGTATGTAGTTATTGAAATTTAATTTTGAATATTTTGACATTTTGACATTTTTAACACTTTTGAACATAGGATTTCTCAGAAGTATTTCATTTGATCGTATAGTGTAGTATATGATTAGAGAGCCCTGTTCCCATGCAAACTTCAAAACTGGATGTGAAAACTACTCGACAATGATTCGTATACCGGAAGTAGTTTAAAAAACGAAGAAAAATATAAAAAAGATAAAAAAAATTTGGAGCTCTTGCCAAAAGTTCGAATTCTCCGTCACATATTAGCGGACCAAAACAATTAAAGTGTCGTTGGATAGTTCCATTAATAGAAAATCGTATAACATCTAAATAACACGAATTTGATTCTTAGGAAATAAATTATGGTACGCCGAAAACTAAGTATTTTCCGTTTTGGTGCATTCTGTGACGCCCTTTTCTCGAAAACGACGCCTACGATTTTTCTAAAATATTTTTTACTAAGAGTCCCATCGATGGGCTAGAGTGTGCATCCAAAATTAAAAGCATTGAAATATTATAGGTGGTCCGAAAATGGCCTCAATCTGTGAAAAAGTTGAAAAATCATTAAATTACTGAAAATGCTATTTTTTTTGTCTTTTTTTCGAAAATTACTCAATGAATGTTTCTGACATTTATGGTACAAGAAGTTAGGTATCTAATCAACTTGTTAAAGCTATTCCGACAATGATCGAAAAACCGGAAGTAGTCCAAAAAAATCTCCGATATTTTGAATTTGTTTTACATTTTTTCAGAAAACTTTTTTATTTATAAATATTTTTTGATGGTAGTTTACACCGAGTTAAAGTATCACCCTACTTGAGCAGAAGTGAGAAAGAATTTTGTCTCAGTAATTTTCTTTAGTCGCCATAGGCTATTCCGACAATGATCGACAAACCGAAAGTAGTCGAAAAAATCTCCGATATTTTGAATTTGTTTTACATTTTTACAGAAAACTTTTTTATTTATGAATATTTTTTGATGGTAGTTTACACAGAGTTAAAGTATCACCCTACTTGAGCAGAAGTGAGAAAGAATTTTGTCTCAGTAATTTTCTTTAGTCGCCATTGGCTAATTTAGATTTTCTAGCCTAGATTAATTATTTATTGTCCGATTTGTATAAAACAAAGTGCATATGCTCCGTGGTCTCAATTGTAATCTTTTTTGTTACCGTGAAATATTTCTGCAGGCAACGGAAGTGGCGTAATATTAACAAAAACTACAATTTTGACAGTTCAGTACCACTTTTTGAAAGTAAATATTATTTTATTCGAAATCTGATATAGCAAAAAGGATGCGCGCTGTAAAGGGGCACAAATCGTTAGCTCAGATTTTTTAATTTAAATTTCATTTTCGGGCAATTTCGAATAAATGTAAAAAAAAGTGTAACAATCACTTATTTACACTTATTCAACGTCTTCATATTTTGAACTATTTATTTGTAACTTTCATAGAGTCGTAGTAATAATCCAGACGAGGAGAATCTATGCAAAAAATAGTTCGTAATATAAGCAATTGCCGAGAAATATGCAATTTTGCATGCATCACTTTTCACGTTATTTTGCCTATAAAAGAATAAATTATTATCCGATTTTCAATATTTTATTTTCATTCGATGCCTAATGCCAATGTGGAATAGGTTAAGCCAATATTACAGTTTCACCGTGACCGAAAATGACGTCATTTTGGCAAAAACAGTATTTTTAACCTAAGAAAGAAAGATTTTATTCAAATGAGTCTTTTTTATAATATTTGAATCCCATCACCGAATAGCATGAACCCATACGATCATACAGATACCACAAAATAGTTTCTAACTTGTACGGTTGCCGAGAAATAGACGATTTTCTACAAGTCACTTCTCAAGCTTTTTGGTCTATAAAAGTGTCAATTATTATTCAATATTCATACAATTTTCACCATGTGATGCCTTATGCCATTTATGATTGCAATGATCTGATTTAACATTTTCATTATCACCGGAAGTAATGTCATATTTGCAAAAACCGTATTTTTAGACTTCAAAACAAATATTTTTTTGAAGTGAGTTATATTTATTATTCGTTTAACGTTATAACGTTTGATTCTAATGGTCATTTAGATTGGATCAGTATAAACATACTGATATCAAAAAATTGCATATAGCATATTCCCTTGTCGAGAAATAACCAATTTTCTAACGATCACTTTTTATGTTTTTTACCTTTTTAATGTCAGTTTATGGGTTCTAAGTTTATTATTTATTGCCTGATATGTATAAAACGATTCTCAATTGCGAATTCCCAACTTATTTATTACCGATAATGATTTCTTTTGTCACCGAAGTGAAGTAATTTTGCCAGATTTTACAATTTTGACCGGTGTATTTGCAAGCAAATATTACTTTTACATATGTGATAGAGGGTGTCACTGAATCATAACAACTACAGTATCGTTTGGTAGCTCGATGGATGACGCACTTCCTGTCTGATTCCTGAAAGCCGATCAGCACTGCAGGTCTGCAGGTCTAGTTATTATTATTTGTTTCCGCGGGAGCCTATTTCTCCATTATCGGAAACAGATATCGATCTGAAACCAATTTTTTTATCTGGAAACCATGTGGTGGCTACTGGATAAACCATTTTTCAAACTTCTGCGCATACCGGAAATGGCCGAACTTTGTAGGTTGTCCGGAAATTGAAAATCGGCCATAGTTTCGTCAATTCTTTACCCATTTTAAAACAATTAACATTTTCGGAAACCCTGAATCTTTTCTAAGACAATGGCTATCTCACATTTTTCAATTTCGAACATTCGTCTATGACTTCTGTCATTCGAAAATTGAAAAAATGTTATTTACGAAACATTTCTTTTATTTTTCAAAATTTGCAAATTTGACCTACATTTTTGGATTCCTAAAGTCTATGTAATTCTAGTAATATAAGTTTCATTCAGAGTTATCGCCCTTTATTTTTCGATTTTTTTCGAATTTTCTACCGATTTTCAAACCCTTATATTTTTTGGAAAGGATAAATCGATATTTCTCATACCCCTGGAACATAAAGCCATATAGTCAGACAGTTGGATAAAGCAATTTCAGCAACGATCCGTAAACCGGAAGTAGTCGAAATAATTTCTGATGTTTTGAAAAAAATGCAAAAAATTGGTGCTTTGGGGAAAAAACGTGATTATTTCGCCCGATATCAACGGATTAAAGAGATTAGGGTATCGTTGGGTTACACGGGAATTGAAGTATCTTATGGTACCCATTTCATAACAATACGATGACCCGGAAGTAAAATATCGCACGCTGAAAACCAAGTATTTTCTGATTTGGAGCGTTTTTGGACTCCTTTATCTCGAAAACTGCTCCAGCGATTTATCTTAAACTTTTTCTATCGAGAGTCCCTTCGGTGGTCTTTAGCATGAAGCCATCCATTAAAATCTTCCAATAATTGGAATAGGACCAAAAACGGACTGAAAATCGAAAAAAGTCAAAAAATCGTGAAATTTTGGAAAATGCTCTACTATTTTTTTATTTGAAGAGATTTTCAAAAAATATATTTATTTAAAAAGCTGACCTAATTAGGATTCTAATGATGTATAATATCTATGCAGTTATTGAAATTTTATTTTCAATATTTTGACATTTTGACATTTTTAACACTTTTGAACATAGGATTTCTCAGAAGTATTTTATTTGATCATATAGTGTAGTATATCATTAGAGAGCCCTGTTCCCATGCAAACTCCAAAACTGGATGTGAAAACTACTCGACAATGATTCGTATATCGGAAGTAGTTAAAAAAAACTACGAAAAATGTAAAAAAGATAAAAAAGAATTGGAGCTCTTGCCAAAAGTTCGAATTCTCCGTCACATACTAGCGGACGAAAACAATTAAAGTGTCGTTGGATAGTTCCATTAATAGACGATCGTATAACATCTAAATAACACGAATTTGATTCTTAGGAAATAAATTATGGTACGCCGAAAAATAAGTATTTTCCGTTTTGGAGCATTCTGAGACGCCTTTTTCTCGAAAACGACGCCTACGATTTTTCTTAAAACATTTTTTACTCAGAGTCCTATCGGTGGCCTAGCGTGTGCATCTAACAATAAAAGCGTTGCAATATTATAGGTGGTCCAAAAATGACATCAATCTTTGAAAAAAGTTGAAAAATCATAAAATTATTGAAAATGCTCTTTTATTTATCTTTTTTTCAAAAATTACTTAATGAATATTTCTGATATTTCTGCTACAGGATGTTAAGTATCTAATCAGTTTGTTAAAGCTATTCCGACAATGAACGAAAAACCGGAAGTAGTCGAAAAAATCTCCGATATTTTGAATTTTTCTTACATTTTTACAGAAAACTTTTTAATTTATAAATATTTTTTGATGGTAGTTTACACAGAGTTAAAGTATCACCTTACTTGAGCAGATGTGAGAAAGAATTTTGTCTCAGTAATTTTCTTTAGTCGCCATTGGCTAATTTAGTTTTTCGTACCTAGATTAATTATTTATTGTTCGATTTGTATAAAACAAAGTGGATATGCTCCGTGGTCTCAATTGTAATTTTTTTTGTTACCGTGAAATTTTTCTGCACGCAACGGAAGTGGCGTAATATTAACAAAAACTACAATTTTGACAGTTCAGTACCACTTTTTGAAAGCAAATATTATTTTTTTCGAAATCTGATATAGCAAAAAGGATGCCCGCTGTAGAGGGGCACAAATCGTTAGCTCAGAATTTTTAATTTCAATTTCATTTTGGGGCAATTTCGAATAAATGTAAAAAAAAGTGTAACAATCAGTTATTTACAACCCATTCAACGTCTTCATATTTTGAACTCTTTATTCGTAACGTTCATCAACTCGTAGTAATAATCCAGACGAGGAGAATGTATGCACAAAATAGTTCGTAATATAAGCAATTGCCGAGAAATATGCAATTTTGCATGCATCACTTTTCACGTTATTTTGTCTATAAAAGAGTAAATTATTATCCGATTTTCAATATTTTTTTTTCATTCGATGCCTAATGCCAATTTGGACTAGGTTAAGCCAATTTTGCAGTTTCACTGTTACCGGAAATGACGTCATTTTGGCAAAACTGTATTTTCAACATAAAAAACAAATATTTTATTCAAATGAGTCTATTCTTATGATATTTTTACAATTATGATATTTGAATCCCACCAACGAATACAATGAACCCATACGATCATACAGATACCAAAAAAAAGTTTCTAAGTCGTACGGTTGCCGAGAAATAGACGATTTTCTACAAGTCACTTTTCAAGCTTTTTGGTCTATAAAAGTGTCAATTATTATTCAATTTTCATACAATTTTCACCATGTGATGCCTTATGCCATTTATGATTGCAATGATCTGATTTAACATTTCCATTATCACAGGAAGTAATGTCATATTTGCAAAAATCGTATTTTTAGACTTCAAAACAAATATATTTTTGAAGTGAGTTATATTTATTATTCGTTTAACGTTATAACGTTTGATTCTAATGGCCATTTAGATTGGATCAATATAATCATACTGATATCAAAAAATTGCTTCTAGCATAGTCCCTTGTCGAGAAATAACTCAATTTTCTAAGGATCACTTTTTAAGTTTTTTATCTTTTTAATTTCAGTTTATGGGTTCTAAGTTTATTATTTATTACCTGATATGTATAAAACAATTCTCAATTGCGAATTCTCAACTTATTTGTTACCGATAATGATTTCTTTTGGCACCGGAAGTGGAGTAATTTTGGCAGATTTTACAATTTTGACCAGTGTATTTGCAAGAAATATTACTTTTACAAATCTGGTAGATGGTTTCACTGAATCATAACAACTACAGTATCGTTTGGTAGGTCGATGGATCGACTATTGTATGACGTACTTCCTGTCTGATTCCTGAAAGCCGATTCAGCACTGCAGGTCTGCAGGTCTAGTTGTGATTACTAAAATTATTAGGGTTTCACACTGCGTTGCTTGTGTGAAACACTATTGTTTTTGTTAAAATTATTATTCTTATTATTATTATTCAGATTCCAATTTGAATAGATCTCAGCAACTGCTTGTCGCATCGTTACGATTTCTTCGTTTCTACTGGGAAAGTGGGTGTGACTTAGAGGATAAAGCTATTTTGAACGTTCTGCGACTATGCGAAATGTCCGAAATCCCCGAAGTTATCGTTTTTAAAAATATTGCAGTAATTTTAACAATAATCATGGGATTTTAACTTTCGATACATTTTGGCACAGCCGGAGACAGGGCACATAGCTACGCTTCTTTCGATGATTTTCGGTAAATCTTCGAAGATATTAGACGCCAAATTTTGAAAATTGAAAATTTTACAAAAAAATTTTTTATTTATGAATATTTTTTAGTCGTATTGTACACAGAATTAAAGATTCATCTGTCTTGCGCAAAAATGCTAAAAAAATTGTCTTAGTAATTTTCCTTGGCTGCCATCGGCTAATTCAGTTTTTAAGTCCTAGATTATTTTTTTATTGTTCGATTTGTATAAAACAAAGTTCATATGCTTCGTTGTCTCAATTGTCATTTTTTTTGTTACCGATAATGTTATCTGTCGGCACCGGAAGTGGCATAATTTTACCAAAAACTACAATTTTGACAGTTAGGTACCATTTTTCGAAAACAAATATTATTTTTTTGAAAAATTATATGACCCAAAGAGTGTGCCTTTTCAAGGCGCAAAAAATGTCGGAGTTTTTTTAATTTCGATTTCATTTTCGAGCAACTTCGATTAAGAGGCTAAAAATGGTGTAAAATTGACCTATTTACAACCTATTCAGGCTTTTCAGATTTTAAAATATTTCTTCGTAACTTTTATAAACTTGTAGCTACAATCCATACGAAGAAAATGTATGTTAAAATTAGTTTGTAATATAAGCAGTTGCCAAGAAATGGGTAGTTCTGCATAAGTCACTGTTTTCGTTATTTTGCCTGTAAAATAGTCAATTATTATTGGATTTTTATAAAAGTGACATCATTTGATTCAAAAAGCATGTAGCGTCATATCAAGTTGATTACAATTTAAAATTGACATCGGAAGTGACGTCATTTTGCCAAAAACTGCATTTTTAAATCAATGTTATATTCAAACAAGAATTATTTAATATGTATTAATAATTTTAACTTTAAATTCACATATAAACACAACTCATATGTTCATATAGATATCATAAAATTGTTTCTAACTTGTTCGGTTGCCGAGAAATAGACGGTTTTCTACAGGTCACTTTTGAAGGTTTGGGGGCCATAAAAGTGTCAATTATTATTCGATTTTCATAAACTTGACACCATGTTATACCTAATGCCATTTTATACAAGTAATGTAAGATTTTCATTATCAACGGAAGTAACGTCATTTTGGCAAAAACTTTATTTTCAGCCTTCAAAACTGATATTTTATTCAAATGAGTCTGTTTTGAAATCTTTTTCAAATTATGATATTTGATGCCAATCAACAAATAGAATGAACCCATACGATCATACAGATACCACAAAATGGTTCCTAACTTGTACGGTTGCAGATAAATAGCCGATTTTCTACAAGTCACTTTTCAAGTTTTTTGGTCTTTAAAAGTGGCAATTATTATTCAATTTACAAAATTTTTTTCACTATATGATATCTATGCCATTTCTGATTTCATAAGACTAATTGAACATTTGCATTAACACCGGGAGTAATTTAATTTTGTCAAGACACATTTTTTGTTATTTTTCAAAATTTTCAAATTTGAACTACATTTTTGGATACCTGAAGGCAATCAGGTACCAGTAATATAAGTTTCATTCAGAGTTATCGTCCTTTATTTTTCGATTTTTTTTCGAATTTTCTGCTCATTTTGTGAGCTTAAGTTTCGTTTTACGGCCGGATCGACGTTTCTCAAATTCCTGGAACATAAAGCTATATGGTCAAACCACCGTTTAAAGCAATTTCAACAACAATCCGTAAACCGGAAGTAGTCGAAATAATATGCGATATTTTGAAAAAAACGTGAAAAATGGGTGTTTTAGGTAAAAACACGATTTCTCCGTCCTATATCAACAGATTAAACAAATTAAGGTATCATTTGGTCGGGCGGTGATTGGACCACTGAATGATACCCAATTCGTACGGATACGATGAGCAGGAAGCAAAATATGACACGCTGAAAATCAAGTATTTTCTGATTTGGAGCGTTTTTAGATGCCTGTATCTCGAAAACTGCGCCACATTTTTTTTAATGAAACTTTCTCTATCGAGAGACCTTGCGGTAGTCTTGTGTACGAAACATCCCATTACGACTTTGAAATATCTGGAATAGGTGAAATAACGGACTGAAAATCAAAAAAAGTCGAAAAATCGTGAAATTTTGGAAAATGCTCTACTTTTTTTTTATTTAAAAAGATTTTCAAAAAAATGTTGGATATTCACATAGCTGACCTAATTACGGTTCTAACGATATATAATATGCATGTAGTTATTGAAATTTAATTTTCGATATTTTAAATTTTTTGCATTTTTGGCACTTTTGAACATAGGATTTCTCAGGGGCATTTTGTCTGATCAGATAATGTAATATATCATTACAGAGCACTGTGTCTATATTAGTGCCCAAAGCGGCTATTAAAACTATTCCGACGATAATAACCATGCCGGAAGTATTCAAAAAATGAAAAAAAATGGTTAAAAACATTGTCGCACTTGCGAAAAACTTGATTTCTCCTTTAGGTAATAGCGGACCAAAAGAATTAAAGTGTCGCTGGATAGCCCTATTAATGGACCATCATATGGTATCTAAATAATAGGATTTCGATGGTAAGGGAATAAATTATTGTATGCCAAAAATCTAGTATTTTCCGATTTTTTTAACATTCTGAGACGCCCTTTTCTCGTAAACGACGCAACCGATTTTCCTTAAACTTTTCTTACTCAAAGTCCTATCGGTTGTCTATATAGTGAATCCAAAATGAAAAGCGTTGAAATAATATAAGTGGTCCAAAAATGGCCTCAAACTTTGAAAAAAATTGAAAAATCGGTAAATTTTTGGAAACGCTCTTTAATTTATCTTTATTTCCAAAACTACTCAATGGATGTTTCTGACCATTCTGGTACGTAAAGTTAAGTATCCAAAGAACTTCGTAAATCTATCACAACAACGATCGTAAAACCAGAAGTAGTCGAAAAAATGTCCGATATTTTGAGAAAAATTAATTCTTTTACGAAAACCTTTTTTATTTATGAATATTTTTTGATGATATTTTACACAGGAATTATTGATATAAAATTAAACCATGCTAGTCCAGAAATGACATAGTTTTTGTCTAGTCGACGTTAAACCCCATTTCTCTCATCTCGGTAGTGCTGGTTAATTTGAGATATATTTTGTCTCCCTTTAAGTTTTTTACCTTTTTAATTTCAGTTTATGGGTTCCAAGTTTATTATTTATTGCCTGGTGTGTATAAAACAATTCTCAATTGCGAATTCTCAACTTATTTGTTACCGATAATGATTTCTTTTGGCACCGGAAATGAAATAATTTTGCCAGATTTTACAATTTTGACCGGTGTATTCGCAAGCAAATATTACTTACAAATCTGATAGAGGGTGTCACTGAATCATAACAACTACAGTATCGTTTGGTAGCTCGATGGATCGGCTATTATATGACGCACTTCCTGTCTGATTCCCGAAAGCCGATTCAGCACTGGAGGTCTGCAGGTCTAGTTATTATTTTTTTTTTTCCGCGGGAGCCTATTTCTCCATGATCGGAAACAGATATCGATCTGACACAATTTTTTTTTTCGGGAAACCATGTGGTGGCTACTGGATAAACTATTTTTCAAACTTCTGCGCATACCGGAAGTGGCCGAACTTTGTAGGTTGTCCGGAAATTGAAAATCGGCCATAGTTTCGCCAATTCTTTACCCATTTTAAAACAAATAAAATTTTCGGAAACCCTGAATCTTTTCTAAGACAATGGCTATCTCACATTTTTCAATTTCGAACATTCGTCTATGACTTCTGTCATTCGAAAATTGAAAAAATGTTATTTACGAAACATTTTTTTTATTTTTCAAAATTTTCAAATTTGATCTACATTTTTGGATTCCTAAAGTCTATGTAATTCCAGTAATATAAGTTTCATTCAGAGTTATCGCCCTTTATTTTTCGATTTTTTTCGAATTTTCTACCCATTTTCAAACCCTTATATTTTTTGGAAAGGATAAATCGATATTTCTGAACATTTAATATACTTCAATCCTCTTCTTTATTGATTTAATGCATCTAGTTTTTTAGAACTAGGCCTACTTCTTTGATACATTTAACGGTGTGGTTACTTGTATATCGGAATTTATACTACAATATGCTTGCATTCGTAATTCTTGCAACATATGACAGATCATGACTCATGCTGACATTATATAACTGTTTCCTTGGGTTTTACTCCCAACTTGTTTTTCAAATATGAGTGAAGTCTGTGTCACCACAGGCCCGGGACTGTACAGCGCAGTGGACGCTTACGGCTAGCCCCCAGATCCATTCACTCTTTTTGATTTGTTTTTTGTTTGTGGTCTCTTAGTATGATGTCTTATCTGTATATTTGTTTTTGTGTAGAATTGTGTGTGGTGCAGTCCCCCTGCACTTACTATTACAATGCTTATGTGGAAACCTGTTTGATGGTTTCATTGGTATCGGAAGTGACATATGTTCAAGGGTAACGTGGCACCGAAAGTGACGTGGCACCAGTGAAACCCGTCATTCCTGCATGCAGGTCTAGTTTTTTTTGTTACGGTGAAAATTTTCTGTCGGCAACGGAAGTGACATAATATTAACAAAAACTACAATTTTGACAGTTCGGTACCACTTTTTGAAAGCAAATATTATTTTTTTTCAAAACTGATATAACTAAAAGGATGCACCCTGCAAAGTTGCACAAAATTTTTAGCTCAGATTTTTTAATTTCAATTTCATTTTCGGGCAATTTCGAATAAAATGTAAAATTTTCAATATCACCGGAAGTAATGTAATTTTTGCAAAAAACGCATTTTTAGCCTTCAAAACAAACATTTTTTTGAAGGGATTTATATTTATTATTCGTTTAACTTTATAACGTCTGACTCTAATGGGCAGTAAGATTGAATCAATACCATCATATTGATATCAAGAAAAGGCTTCTAGCATGTTCCCTTGTCGAATAATAGCCAATTTTCCCAGGGTCACTTTTAATTTTTTTACCTTCTTAATTTCAGTTTATGGGTTATAGGTTAATTATTTATTGCCCGATATGTATAAAACAAAGTTTGTATTTTGTATGTTGCGAAGTTTCGACTTATTTTTCACCTATAAAAATTTCTTTCGGCACCGAAAGTGACGTAATTTTGCCATAATTTACAATTTTGACCTGTCTTTTCGCCAGCAAATATTCCTTTTACATATGATAGAACTAAAGTATAGTTTGGTAGCTCAATGGATCGGCTATGGTATAATAAACTTCCTGTGTGATTCCTGAAAGCCGGTTCAGTGCTGCTTGCAGGTCTAGTTATTATTATTATTCTTCTTTTGTTTTGAGTAGATCTCAGCAACTGCTTGTCGCATCGTTACGATTTCTTCGGTTTTACTGGGAAAGTGGGTGTGACTTAGAGGATAAAGGTATTTTGAACGTTCTGCGACAATGCGAAATGTCCCAAATCACCGAAGTTATCGTTTTTAAAATATTGCAGTAATTTTAACAATAATCATTGGATTTTAAAGAGCACTTAAAATGAGAAAACTAGATTCATTGAGCTTATAGACATTGGTTACTAAATGTATTTTACGGCAGTTTAACATCGATCTGATGAAAATTAATTCAGATATCGTCACTCAAAGTCGTAAATATTGGCCTCCCGTAAAAACGACTTGGCCAATTATTGAAAACACTCTTAATCCCCTCTGACGCCAGTGACGTCACAGTGACCGAATGCATATTCGGGATGTTTATTCCTTAATTACCTATATACACCCGGCGTGTGTATTCGTTAACGCCTGACTGATTCCTTAATCCCCCTAATTAAATAACAATTGACTACGGAATAATTTGTTTTGTAATTCAGAATTTGTTTTATAAAGACAGTTGTTGTAGCCATATTCCCCATGTGTTGTTTTTTTTTTATCAGAATAAGCCGACCGTAAGCAAACAATAATTGGCGTCTGATTGAAACAAGATTGGTGTAAAATTGTTATAGCCGGCGCTACGGACATCTTTTAAGCCGATAGAAATAATCAATTGTCGGCTTTTAAGAAACGAAATGGTTTCAAATAATAATCATATAAACTTAGATCACCAACATTTGTATTATTGATCATTTTATCATACACCGAGCGAAATGGGGGCAGAATATTTGGAGTTATCATGTAGCAGTAGTTCTTTTAGCTCGGGCAGTGTATCGGATACAGATACGTCGCGAGAAATGATTAATATAGCGCCATATATGTTTGAGCCGTATTTATCTGACTGTAGTAGTTCCTTAGAGGATGGCGATGCAGAGAATACGGGATCTAACAATGACAATCATCCGATTGTTGCGAGACTAGATTCTCTGGAATGGTGCGTACCGGAATATATAATATTTTACACACTTATTTTTGTGTTCTAATTTGTTGACTGAATGACAGTTTTAAAATTTTACTAATTTATAATATCTATTAAATTATAGAAAATCGCACGAGAAGCTTGATTGAAGGGTGTAAGTGATCAATTGGTAGGTTAGAAGCGTCTAACCGCGGGAAAATTTACAGTTACTATTGTACACAATTTAATCATATGGAAGAAATAGCTAGTACTAGTTGACTATTTTGTTATTTGATTTCAGATCGAATCACCGATGTTTTTATAATAAAGTTAATGTTAATCGTATTGTTTGTATGATCGTATGATCATTGTTTTGTTTTTAATGAAGTATTCTTGTATTGTTTGTTAATTGGCGTTATGATTTTAGCAATTTTGATTGTTTGATTAATGTTTATTGTCAGTATCAGAAAATGCCGAAGTTAAAATCAGAAAATGCCGTGGTATTTCTTAATAACACAATTTGTAGTCCTTCACTTAACAGTCATGTAACTTGCAAACTTTTTTATTCATCCGTCGATGATAGACAATGATCACGTGACAACCATAACTGAAATGGCTATAAAATAAAGTTCTGTACGACTATGATGATATAGCCTTCAATATTTGTTAAAATTAACACCCTGTCAATACGTACGTAACTAACGTACGAAAATTAAATGGTAATAGGTAGGGTGAGTCTGTCGTTCAGATTGCCTGTTAATAGTGTATAAAATAAAAAATCGATTTAGAACTGCTTTCTTGGCATAATGCCAACCGATATGTCACGTATCATTGGAATTCTCCAATTGAGATTCTGTCGGGGAAAACATCCACTGTTTCTCTCTCCGTGTATTCGATGTTCCATCAGGGAATTATATCCAATGACATTTAAATTTACCTAACAACTGGTCAGTGAATCCATCAATATATTATCCCGTTATAATTTTAATATCTACCGGTACCTGAAATTCACACGGACAGAGCGTGGAAGACGTGCAATTCTGAAACCATGCCGAGACTGTCTTCAATGACCACGTGGCTTATTTTAATGCACCTTTTATGAATAATCAACAAGCTTGTTTTGAATATTTTACCGGATTATAGAAAGAATATCCATATCCCGAAAGTAAACTATGTCGTGTGGACGACTTTACCAACGTATTGCTATATCTTCAAATTAAACTAAGTCTTGTGGACGACTCCACCAACGTATTACTATATCTTCAAAACGGGTGTGGACGACTTAACCAGGTTTTCGTGTGGACGACTTGACTGGCATTCATCGTAGGAATGGAACCCGGGAAAAGTTTTATTCTCTGTTTGCGTATTCCGAAAACTTCAATTAAGTTAGGTCGCAGCCCATAGCAATCGTTCGCAAAATGTTCACTGCATATCACTGTTGTGACTGTAGGTTGCCAATCAGGATTTGAATTGTTTACAAACGCAATCCACTTTTTCCGTAAGATTTCATCCTTGTGAAATTTATGAAACGCCGGCACATTATTCCCCTTTTCCTTGCTGGAATTTCCACAACTCTCAATAACACAACGATAATACGGCATCTTCAAATACACTCCGAAATATTCTAGTCACAAATATATAATCTATTACAACTCAAGACGAGAAAGGTCGGCTTTTGCTACTACTACTACTCAGTGTTTAACGTCTGCTTCCACATAAGTGATATCGCAGACAAGACTTAGGAGAGCCGAAGCTGATTCCTGTTTTTTAGAATATGATTTTGCAATCTTTCTATTTGGCTTTAAGCCATGGATTGGGTTTAGTGGGAAGTTCTTCCCTTTATTTATTAAAAAACATATCATTTGGTAGATGATCTCGTTTGCTTCTGGGTTGGTTGGTGTCATCGTTTGGGGTTAGTGTTTAGGTGCCAGACCCGTCTTATCGTGGCCTCCCCTTACTCCACTATCCCACTCTATGGGTTTGGTATCAGTTTTATTTACAAAATAGTGTTTAGGTGCCGAGTACGTCTGACCGAAACTCCCCCTTACTCCACTATCCTGCTTAGTTTGGTAGATGTCATCTGTGGGATTTGTGTTTAGGTGCCAGGCCCGTCTTATCGTGACCTCCCCTTACTCCACTATCCTATTCTGTTTAGTGTCTGTTTTTTGGCGGAATAGTGTTTAGATGCCGAGTCCGTCTGATCGTGACCCTCCCTTACTCCACTATCCTGCCAGTTTGGTATAAATCCCCTATGTAGTTTAGTGTTTAGATGCCGGGCCCGTCTAATCATGACCCCCTCTTACTTCACTATTCTACTTAGTCCAACTGAGTCCATTAGGGCGTGGATTTGTTCAAAGATTTGCAGTTTCAGATCTGGTCTAGGGAAGAGTAGGTTCTTAGTGTTGAACGGTATGTTGTTGTTCTCCATTATTCTCACTAGTTCCCTTCTCTCCTCCTTGTATACCTCGCAGTCTACCAGGACATGGTTGGTGGTACATTCTTCCCCGCACTCACAGACGATGACTTGGTGTTTGTGGTCTCGCAGCCGCTCTCTCACCCTTAGTTTCGATATAAATCTGCATATATCTCTTCTAGGGTGATTGATTGCTGTCTTCGTGTAGATCTTGTCATCCAGCCGGAATCTGTATGTGTCAAGTTCAACGAGTTGTAATTCCCAGATTGAATTGACCTGTCTTTTAACCATACTGTAGATTTCCGTGGTGCTGTAGTCTATGGTGCGGAGTGGTGCTGTATACTTGAGACCTTCGTTTGCGAGTCGATCTGCCTCCTCGTTTCCTCTAATGTTGACATGTGATGGAATCCACACGAGCTCTACTTTGCTCCCCTTCTCTAAGACCCTCTGGTACAGCTGCCTGATTTCCAAAATGACTTCTGGTCTTGAGTCCGAGTTGTCAGTTTGGATTGAAATCAGACTGCTCAGGGAGTCGCTTGGAATGACGAACTTACTAGTCTTTTGGTGGGAAATCCATGATATAGCGTCACGAATGGCCACAAGCTCTGCAGTGTACACCGAACAGTTATTGGGCAGTTTCCTGCTTATTCCCTGTTCCCCGTTTGGCAGGTATATTCCAAACGAGCTGGTGCCCCTTTCAGGGTTGCGTGAGCCATCCGTGTACACATGGTCCCAGTCATCAGACGGCCAGTTGTCTTCCAGGTGTTTTAGCGAGAAAGCTCGTGCAGCAGTGGGGTTGTTTTTCTTGTCGGTTTTCTGTAACAGATCTAGATTGACCGGCGGTATAGGGAGCGTCCACGGGGCGATCGCTGGGGGGTCGTGTTCATTTATCACGAGCTCCCCCAGTCGCAGTTCCTTGATTGTTTCCCTGATACCTTGGCCAAATCTTTTCTTTCTTGGATCTCTCACATATCTTGTCTTTTGTAGACTGACAAAAGTTGGAGATCTTGCGCCCAGTTGCGAGATCTTAGCCCAGTACCTTGTCGCTAGTTCTTTTCTTCTTAGGGATAGGGGCAACTCCCCGGCTTCCTGCAGTAGTGCCTCTCTCCTAGCCCCTTGCCCTACGCCAGTCGCAATACACAGAGCTTTGTATTGGATGGTGTCAAGCTTCCTTAAGAGTAATGGCGCGCAGTTCATGAAGGCCAGAGAGCCGTAGTCTAATACAGATCGTATTAGAGCACGATACACCATCATTAGTGTTACTCTGTTGGCCCCCCATGTGCTGCCCGTTATTTTCCTCATTAAGTTTAGGATTTTGGTGCATCTATCTACAGTCTCATCGATGTGCGGTTTCCAGGTCAGCCTTCGGTCAAAGATTACGCCAAGGAACTTGGTTTGGTCTTTGAACTCGATGGTTTTCCCGTTCATACACAGAGTCATTCTGCTTATCCCACTATCCCTGCTTACAAGCATGCCGACCGTTTTCTTCTCCGAGACTTTAAATCCCCAGTCGTTTGCCCATGCCATGAATTTGTCTAAGGCCTTTTGCATATTCTTTTGTAGTTCACAAAAATGCCTCCCTGTCCTCCATATGGTACTATCATCAGCAAATTTAGCTAACTCAGTTTTGGCGTCGAGGTAGGAGGATTTCTGTATGTCGTTGATCATGATATTGAAGAGAGTGGGACTGATAACCGACCCCTGAGGCGTGCCATTTTCTAATGTTTGCTCGGCACTCAGGAATCTGCCAACATTCACCTGTATCCTTCTATCGCTCAGAAAGCTTTTGATCCACCGAAACATTATGCCCGTTATACCAATACGCCCTAACTTGAAGAGCAGCCCGTCTAGCCAGACTAAATCGAAAGCCTTAGTTAAATCTACGAACACGGCACATAACAGGTTCCCAGAGAGGAGTGCCTGCGACATGACTTGCTGTAGTCTCACCAAGTGGTCCATTGTCGAACGCCCTTTCCTGAACCCGCTTTGATTTTCGTCTATCAGTTGGTTGCTCTCCAGATAGAACTGTAGTCGGATGTTAACCATTGTTTCCAAGGTTTTGCACAGTGTAGATGTCAAGCTTACTGGTCGATAGGACTCTGCCTTTGTTCTCTCTTTACCTGGTTTTGGAAGAGGGATGACGTTGGCTTTCCGCCATTCTTTAGGTACATCTCCCGACAGCCAGGATGTGTTGAAGAAGTTTAGTAGTATCCTTTTGGCATTTCTAGGCAGATGTTTGAGCATTGAGTACTTTACTTTGTCCTCACCAGCGGCACTATCCTTCTTGAGGGAAAGAGCCTTATTTAGCTCCTCCTCAGAGAAGGGTAGATTGATTGGTTTAGCCCCTCCATTAGGTTCAATTTCTAATGAAGGGTGCTGTGAGTAAAAGATTTCCTTTCTCTTCAGGAACTCTGGTGATTGGTTTTCGTCCCTGCTTGCGTCAGCGAACGCTTTCGCAAGTAGGTCTGCCTTTTCATTGCCGTTGGTAGCGTACTCATCTCCATTCTTTAGGTTTGGTATGTTGAATGATCTGCGCTTCCCGTTCATGGCGTTCAGCTTCTTCCAGACGACACCTGTTTGCGTGTTTTGATTCAACGCATTACAGAAAGTCATCCAGTGTCCGCTTTGTGCCTTCCGGATGGTGTCTCTTGCGGCGTATTTCAACTTCAGGTAGTTTTGGTGGTTGACCTCATTGTAGTGGCGTTTCCGTAGGCGTAGTGCCTTCTTTCTTTCGTTAACCGCCTTCTGACATTCTGGTGACCACCAAGGTTTTCTAATCCTTGGTTTCCCTCCAGAAGTCTTGGGAATGGAGTCGTCTGCGGCACCTATAATAGCACTTGTGATGTTGGCAGCGTACACGTCGATGTTGGCATCGATGATGTCATCCTCTTTCCACTCAAGGCAGCTTACACGGAAGTTAGCCCAATCAGCCTCTTTTATTTTCCAATTGGGTTTCCCGTTATAGACTTCCCTGGTTGTTTCACATTGGATGCAGAGTTCTATAAGTAGGTGGTCACTGCCAAGTGTTTCATCTTCGTGTACTTGCCAGTCGCAGCGGTTTGCCATACCAAGCGTACAGAGCGTGAGATCCAGGTGTGAAGGTGATGCATTTCCTCCAACAAAAGTAGGACTCTCGTCGTTCAGTACGCATAGGTCGTTCCCTTCTATTATTGAGCACAGGCTAGTCCCCCGACAGTCATTCCTCGGTGACCCCCACAAAGCATGTTTTGCGTTGAAATCCCCACAGAACACAGATTCGCCCTGCGGAAGCTGGTCGAGAAGTGACTGGAAGTCTACTGATTTTATCGTGACTTGAGGAGGTGCATAGACATTCACTATTGTCAATTTTGTATTATTGCTCAATGTGATGGCTATGCCCATTGCTTCTAGAGGGCCCGCTACGTCCAGCGTAACAGAAATATAATTTAAGTTATCACTGACGTAGATGGCAAGGCCGCCGCCACGTGTCGTGCTGCCCGGTCTGTCCCTTCTCTGACAAGTATATCCGGGTAGGTAGATGTCTTTCTTAGTTGGTAGTAGCTTGGTCTCCTGGAGGCATATTACATCTTTGGGGTTGCGGGTGATGTATTTTCCCAGCTCAGCAGATCTGGGGGCCAGACCGTTAACGTTAAGTTGTAGAACCTTTACCTGTCCCGCCATGATGACTGTCCGGTGGATGCCTCTCTGTCTTGGCTATTTATTGGTCAATTGGCGTTTCACATTCCATAGTAGGTACCTTATTAGTGTTTGTCTTTGGTGTTGAAACCGGCAAGTAACTGGGCATATCACCAGTGCTGTAGTGACGAACATGAGATATCCTTCTACGGAGTGCGAGGTTTGCCGTTTGATCGCCTTTTGTCATTTCTTCGTCGTCGTCTTCTTCTCTTGATCTTTTTTTTACCGTGTTGATTGAATTAATCATGAGACACAGGACATCGGCGTTGACCATGTGTGTCCTTATTTTGTCGAGTAAACTTGCCATCTTGGTAGTTTGGTTCTCATTGCCTTATTGGATACGGCCACCCTGAGGAACTCGATCATGAAGTTCATGAAGCCACTTTCCGTTTTAAATTTAGGAATGAAGTGTTCTTCATGAATCTTCGTTTTCGGTTCCTCTTCTTTCTTTTTGGATGATTTTGTCTTCTGTTTGACTTCTACAGGTTTGGGTGATATTTTCTTCTCTTTCTTGTTCTTGGGTTTACCTTTAGGGGTGGGGGTTGCTTCGGACGTCAAGAGAGTCGGGACTGGAGCTTGTTTTGGTTCCATCACCGGTTCTCTAACTACTTTTGCTTCCCTCTCCTTGTTCTTTACTTGTTGGGTCGCTTCCCTAAAGGTGAGCTTTTCTTTACTTTGCAGACGTAGCGCTGCTTTTGTAGCTTGAATTCTTGGGCATTGGGGGGAGTTAGCTGCGTGGCTGCCCTTGCAGTTTGAGCAGTTAATTTTGCTACCCACCCTACACTCAGCCACCAAGTGTTCTCCCCCACATTGGGCGCATACGGCTTTTCCTTTACAGTACTTCACTGTATGACCCAATTTTTGACAATTAGTGCACTGTCGTACCCTCTGTATATAGGGATGGGTCCGTCTTCTGAGATACACTATGTTTATGACCTCGGGTGCTGTACCTTTCTTGAAGGTCAGGGCAACGCTTCCCTGATCCTTCCCCTCGGCCACTCTAAATCTGTATATCTCAGTGACGTCATACTCCCTATCTTTCAGGTCGTCCATTATTTCCTCCCCGGTATATTCGGTCGGTATCCCATGAACAACCACCTTGTCTGTTAACAAGGTGGTTGGTTCGGATACCGCCACGGTCATACCGAGTAGGCTGTCCTGGGCTAGTGCTTTGTCCATGTCCGACTTACTTTTTAAGGCAAGTCTGATATGTCCAGTCACTGTTATCCTGATATCAGGTATATTACTGATACCCCACTTACTCCGTAGTTCCTTTCCCACTGCCGTCAGTTTGGACCCATGGAAAGACTTGCCTTCCATTGGCCTTACTTGCACGACGTGGTTCTGCTCATCCTTCCTTTTTGTAGCAGGAAAAAACTTAGGCGCAGGGCTGCTATTAAAGGCTTCTGCCATTGACATGGGGGAAGTAGCCTCTGTCGCCATTGTTCTTATTGCTATCGAAAAAAGTCTAAAACTAAGGAATGATTGAACAGTTTTTATAAGGTTTTTCTGTACTGTTGTTAGCCTTTCCCACAAAGAACCGCTAGTCAATTAGTGTGTTTAGTGCTGATTAGCTATGGGTTCTAATTGCTTGTAAGGGTTCACGAGCAGTTGTCAGGTTTCTATAGCACCTAGCTTGCTATTGTTAATTAATGAAGTAGGCTGATACACCTGTCGTTAACCCTGTCCACAAAGAGCCGCTAGTCAATCAGTGTTATTAATACTAATTAACTATGGGTTCCTATTGCTTGTATGAGTGTACTTAACAGTTATCAGGCTTATTAGCTATAAAAGTAAATTAGCTTGTTATTGTTTTAAGAAGCTTGTGACGAGTTCAATCAGTTGATTGGCTTGTACACTGGACTTCTTTGTTTGTAGATGATAGAAAGAAAAGTAAAATGATTAAATAGATACAAAATAGAGAAAAAAAAGAAATAAATAAAGACAAAAAAGTGGTAAATAGAGATGGAAAAGGGGTAAAGGAAGGAAGTAACAAAAAATAGATTAGGAGTGGAAAAATATGAAATGGAAGAAGAATTTAAGAAAAAAAAAAAGATTATATCTAATGTATAGAAATAAGGTAAAAATAATATCCTAACAATAAAGCACTGAGGAATGAGGCAAGGAAAGGGAAATAAATTAAATTAAAGAAAATAAAGTAAAAATAAAATAAGATAGATGAAGAATGCAAAATTGAAAGTAAACCTTATACCTTGTGATGGTATAAGAATAAAAATAAAGACAACCTTAAATCTATTTTGGACTAGATGATCTTTGTAGTATCTAGTAGTCTTTCTGGATTTGAGAAGTCTTTTTTGGAGTCTTAGCTAGGCTACTTTATCAAAGATAAATTTAGTCTATAGCTTTGGAGCTCTGGTGCAGTAGGTGTTATCAGTACGAGTGATGGTCGGCTTTTGAAAATGCTTTGACTATTATAGTATAGTGATATGTAGCTTACGTGTAAAATTACGAGTTAATGATTTACGCCAGTCAAATGTTAATTGGACCGACAAATACACACGTGTTAACTGGCGGTGTGTATACAGTGATATATCGTACAGATAGTGCTATATTGTATAGATAATGTGTATAGATTATGTGTAGTGCCTGTGACGTCACCAGCCAATCAACCGGATAAAGGTTGTAATTGAAAATTTGAAAACCGTTTTTGGCTGTCTGATATTTAAACCTTAATATCTCAATTAATTTTAATCAGATTGGAGTGAACTTGACGTAAAATGAATGCAGTAACCCTTGGCTATCAATATATACAATTAAAAATTATTATTTTATGTGGTCTTTAACTTTCGATACATTTTGGCATAGCCGGAGACAGGGCACATAGCTACGCTACTTTCGATTTTTGATTTTCGTCAAATCTTCGAAGATATTAGGCGCCAAATTTCAAAAATTTAAAATTTCAGAAAAAACTTTTTTATATATAAATATTTTTTTAGTCGTGTTGTGCACAGAAGTAAAGAGTCATCTGACTAGCGCAAAAATGTTAAAAATTTTTGTCTCAGTAATTTTCCTTGGCCGCCATTGGCTAATTCAGTTTTTTTAGTCCTAGATTAATTTTTTATTGTTCGATTTGTATAAAACAAAGTTATTATGCTTCGTTGTCTCAATTGTCATTTTTTTATTACCGAAAGTGTTATCTGTCGGCACCGCAAGTGGCATAATTTTACCAAAAACTACAATGTTGACAGTTAGGTACCATTTTTCGAAGACAAATATTATTTTTTTGAAAAATTATATGACTCAAAGAGTGTGTCCTTTCAAGGGGCAAAAAATGTTGGAAGCAGTTTTTTTTAATTTCGATTCCATTTTCTAGCAAATTGGATTAAGAGGTGAAAAAGGGCGTAAAATTGACGTATTTTCAACCCATTCAGGCTTTTCAAATTTTAAAATATTTCTTTGTAACTTTTATAAATTTGTAGCTATAATCCATACGAAGAAAATGTATGTTAAAATTAGTTTGTAATATAAGCAGTTGCCAAGAAACGGGCAGTTTTGCATAAGTCACTGTTTTCGTTATTTTGCCTGTAAAATACTCAATTCTTATTGGATTTTTATAAAAGTGACATCATTTGATTCAAAAAGCATGTAGCGTCATATCAAGTTGATTACAATTTAAAATTGACATCGGAAGTGACATCATTTTGTCAAAAACTGCATTTTAAACTTTTTAAATCAATGTTTTATTCAACCAAGAATTATTTAATATGTATTAATAATTTTGATTTTTAGTTTAAATTCACATATAAACACAACTCATATGGTCATATACATAGCATAAAATTGTTTCTAACTTGTTCGGTTGCCGAGAAATAGACGGTTTCATACAAGTAATTTAAGAATTTCATTATCACCGGAAGTAATGTCATATTGGCAAAAACTGTATTTTTAGCCTTCAAAACAGATATTTTATTCAAATGAGTCTGTTTTGAAATCTTTTTCAAATTACGATATTTGATGCCAATCAACAAATAGAATGAACCCATATGATCATACAGATACCACAAAATGGTTTCTAACTGTACGGTTGCCGAGAAATAGCAGATTTTCTACAAGTCACTTTTCAAGTTTTTTGGTCTTTAAAAGTGGCAATTATTATTCGATTTACATCTATGCAATTTCTGATTTCATAAAACTAATTGAACATTTTCATTAACACCGGAAGTAATGTAATTTTGTCAAGATCATTTACAAGTAACAAATGTATAAAATGAATTAATATTGCTGGATTTGGTTGATTCTGAGTCCATTTTATTTGATGTGAGCAATGTTTATTTGGAAACCTGTTTAGTGGTTTCGTTGGTACCGGAAGTGACATATGTTCAAGGGTAACTTGGCACCGGCCGGAAGTGACAAGTTCATGGGTAACGTGGCACCAGTGAAACCCGTCATTCCTGCATGCAGGTCTAGTTATTATTATTATTATAAGCTATATGAAAATTACCATTGTCTTATACATGAATGTAAATATTATTGGTCATATTGTTATCAAATGTTTATATTGTATATGCTGTCTTAAATGGACGTTTCGATGCAATAAAATCGTATCTTATCTTATATAGATGAAAAAGCACAAAATCCACGATAAGTCAAATACACCATATATAATGACAATCAAAGGGTAATAAAATTCACTACAGAAGAAATGAAGACATATAAACATCAAGTTTATAGCCAAGTATAAAACGCAGCATGTGCCTTCATCGGAATCCATTTTGTCCCCACGAAACCTTAATAACATGTTGCCAGGAAATATGTCACTATAGTTTCTGAGAGGAACGAGTTACTAGGCTGATAACAAAGCAGTATTGTTAATTAATTATTCTAAAATCTAAGCTTACCCCTTATTATTTGACAGAAAAAAAAGAGACGCCGCGGTAAACATTTAAACAACTACTACTACCGGTATTCTAAAACTAAAACTTTATCACATGATGGTTATCATCTGGATTCAGACTAATAATCAGCCCCCCCCCACACTATTGACATCAAAGTTGGGAGAGAGAAGGAATTGCTATTCGTCTTGTCATCCAACCCTAACATTTACTCATACTACCAAAACTAAACCAAACCAATTCATTGTTATAAAATAATGAGCAAGTCAAAAAATGAGAAAAAAGTATATGTGGAAAATCAGTAATTTATTCCAGTGCTGTTCCATATACCCCCCTCACCCTTTATATACTGACAGTATATAAAAATAGATATAATTCAGATTAAAATGTGGTTTTTGCAAGTTTGATATTGAAATAATTGAATAATTACGCCAGTTTTGGATATACTATTCAAAAAAAGTAGGGGATATTTGATTTTGGGAGCATAATACTAAAATATGCAAATGACTACGAAAAAAGTCACTATAGAACCTAACAGAAGAAACATTTCCAGTTACATGTGACGCCCAAACGCACCAATAGCTACCGCATGGAATGCAGGTGATGCTTGGGGGTCCATGGGGGTCCAACCCAAGATTTGCACGACTCTGACTTTGAATGTTACAGTCATTGTGGCATTGAATTCCAGGGTGGAAACATCAGTTTAATTGTTTTAGTGACCAGAAAACAAATTTTGATATGCGTCGGCTTACCGAAAATGAAAGGTTACGTGCCCTTGGCATGCTACAGATCGGCACAACACAGGCGGTTGTGGCGCGGACGATGAATGTTTCTCACAGTCTGTCATAAGAAGGCTATGGTCCAGATACCGTGATACACAATCTGTACAGGACAGACCACGCTCATGTCGACCAAGGGCGACAACTCAAGCCCAGGATCGATTTATCCGTACTTTGGCCTTGAGAAATCGTGTCATCACAGCAAATCAGATCAGCGCTCGTCTTCAAACAGACACTGGTGTGAGAGTGAGTGGACAGACGATTCCGAATTGACTGCATAGGGGTCACCTTCGCGCCCAACGTCCCCGCGTCATCACATTCAGACAAGACGTCGTTGGTGTAGGGATCGTCACCACTGGGATAATCGATGCTGGAGCAATGTGATGTTTTCAGATGAGTCAAGGTTCACTGTTGATTTTTTGGACAGACGTAGGAGGGTGTGGCGTCGTCGAAACGAGCGCTTCCAAGACGTTAACGTCATCAGACATGATCGATTTTGGGGGTGGTTCTGTTATGGTGTAGGGAAGCATCACTGTTGCTGGAAGAACGGCTTTACATGTTGTTGCAGGGCGTGTTACAGGCCAGTACTACCGGGACAACATCTTGGCAGTCCATGTTGTGCCGTTCGCACGACGTCATGGCCGCCGTTTCATCTTCCAAGATGACAACGCAAGATGTCACAGGGCCAGGATCGTTACAGGTTACCTCCAACAACAGAACAACACCACATTACCTTGGCCAGCACTGAGTCCCGACCTCTCCCCCATCGAGCATGTCTGGGACATGCTTGGACAGAGGTTACGTCAACGTCAACAACGTCCTGCCAATGTCCAAGAACTTGCTGCTGCGTTGCAACAGGAATGGGACAATCTGGACCAAAATGACCTTAGACGTCTCATTAGGCGTATGCCACGTCGGATCAATGCTTGTTTGGCAAACAGAGGAGGATTTACCCGTTACTGACTTTGTTGTGATGCTGTGTTAACTTTGCTGTTTGACCCCGAGTATCATTTTACCCTTATAATGGTCAGTCTGTGCCTTACTTAGTCTAACGATCATTTGGAATAAATCGATGAATGTGAACTTCATTTCATTTTGTCATTTGTTTCTTCGTCAGTTTCATTAGGTGACTTTAATAACACTTAAAAATCAAATATCCCCTACTTGTTTTGAATAGTATAGTAATTTAAGCTGTACCTGGTTGTATTTTGTAGTATTTGGTTAGAATTGGGATGCTTTCAGAGGTAGGCCTGTAGGCTATAATATTGGGTTAGTGTTTGGATGCTTGATCTTCTGAGACACAACAGATTCCCATGCAGTTTTTACCAATTGCGGAAATTAACTCATACTTATTGAAATATTTTTCTTATTCTGCCTGTCTTTACTCATTATCATGTATTTTGGTATTTGGTAGTAGGCCACTGGCTTAGTAGTAGGTTATTGGGTAAATAGTCCCAACGCTTTAAATTGTCAATACCTATTATAGCCTATTGTATCATGACGTAGTGGAACTCTCGTTGTGCAATCATTTTATACAAACTATTATTACTCAAATTGAATAAATATATCCCCTCCCCCCACATATAATCAAACACGAATTGCAGTTTAATTAAATTAGAAAAAAAGCTGACACTTACCAGTACCGGCGGTCTGTGTGAAAAAAAAACCCGTGAAGCCACTTCTGTCAGGACCTTTAAGGAAAGGTTTCTGATTGGCCAATATATTCTAACTTTGTAACTGGCCATCTGATTGGATATTCATAATACCCATGCTTCACACACTTCAAATGTGTGTGATATAGCAAGTAAAATGTGTGTCCAGTGTGTGAGTGAGGCATGATTTTCCACATTTGGTTGGACTTGTGTAAGGGGTTTTAGGTGGTTTACTGGCACCTGGTGTAAAAATAATTGTGGGGACCTGAGTGTAAGTCCCAACAATTCAAAAGTCCTAACAACGTTGATGTTCTTTCAACTTCACGTGCCGACAATACACCATATGGAAACACACACACACACAGACAGGCGCGACGGCATAATACGTCCACATTATGAATATGGACGTATAAAAAGCTCAATTTGTAAGTATGCCTATGTAATTTAGAGACGATGATGGCAGATTTCCTTAACTGTAACCTGGCAAACCCCCTCCTGTAAAACTTCCTGGATCCGCCACTGGTAATAATGACTGGCACCTATATTGTCTTTTAATAATATATGAAATCACAGCATTTGCCTGCACATATCCAATATAATTTAAACTAGAAGATGTATTTGTTCTGTTAGTTCCTCCAAATCTGAACAAATCATTGGCACACATTCGGTTAGCCTCAGTTTATAACTATTTGATATTTCTACTTTCAGTTAGATAAAGAGGACAAGATGATATTACAAGTAGTTTTCACTTCATTGCTTCTGATAGCAAGTGTTCAGTCACAAACTGATATTGATAGTGATACTGAAGATGATGTCCTTGGAGACATTTGTAAAATCGATGCTAAGGCTGTTACTACATGTCTCACCTGCTCTAGATTACCATTTGGCATGGCAATGGATATTCAGACATGTTGCAACGACATTGACGCCCTCGAGTCTTGCACTTCCTGTACTCAGGATCCCCGTAAGTGTGCTCATGAAGTCATAACACTGGAAAATGATATTCTAGAACAGAAAATGTCTGATAATTCGCAGGACACAGAAAGGAATGACGAAAAAAGTATGGAAGTAGTGAAAAGATATGGACGCATATTCTTTGGTATTCGAGCTCCACCATACCTATCCAAACGTTACGGACGTCTGTTTTTCGGAACACGCCAAGGATATCGACCATGACGATCCAACCTAAAAGGAAAGCAAAAACGCTACGGAAAGTTATGCATGAGCAAGAATCCATCAGACACATCCAACAAGCAAGTAGATAAACGTTATGGACGACTGTTTATGATGCCATATTTTGATAAAAGATATGGGTCTTTGAACATAGCGAGGCCTTACACAAACAGATATTATTGGAAGTGGAGAACCACCGTGGGCAACATTTTGTGAACAATATTGATAATTTCTAACAGTAGTTTTTACATGTTTAAGGTAATCTGAACTCTGTGTTATTTTATTATGTTATTGATGTTTTGGTATGTTATTATGTCCATTGTTCAAAACAAATCTATATCCTACGAAAATTGCATGTTGGAATTTTTGACTACAATCAGACAGAGAAAAATAGGTTGCCAGGCAACGAAACATACGCCCACACAGCAGCCAAATCGTCCGGGCAGTCAACAAGAGTTGTTGCATTTTAAGTAATCATCAGAAAATCATAATTCAAACTCACCCATAACTACGGTGTAACTGTGATATAATCAAACGTTTTTTTTTAAATCAGATAATAATTGTGACCTCCAGAGGGACCACAAGCTAAAAAGGGTGATTTTTCGTACAATCAGGGGCCATAATTCAGGAAGTTACGATCCGATATGGGCAAATATGCAATGGAACCAAGATCATTAGGTTATAAACATGTATTTCAAGTTTCATCAAAATCAGTTCAAAATTGTGACCTCTATAGGGTCCACAACCTTGATATAACATATTTTCACACAATTCGCGTACGAAGGCGGCCATTCTATCCGTCAACTCTGGTCCGATTTTCACGAAAGTCAAATTTTCTCTTTATTACCATGAAACCGTGATATAATCAAACGTTTTTTTTAAATCGGATAATAATTTTGACCTCCAGACGGACCACAAGCTAACAAAAGCGATTTTTCGGACATTCAGGAGACATAATTCAGGAAGTTATGATCCGATGGGCGCAAATATCGAAAGGAACCAAGATCTTTGGGTTATAAACATACATGTCACGTTTCATCAAAATCGGTTCAAAATTGTGACCTCTATAGGGTCCACAACCTTGATATAACATATTTTCACACTATTCGTGTACAAACGGCGGCCATTTTGTCGGTCAATTCTAGTCAGATTTTCACGAAATTCAAACTCTCTCTTCATTACCATGTAACGGTGATATAATCAAACGTTTTTTCAAATCGGATAATAATTGTGACCTCCAGAGGAACCAAAAGCTAACTAAAGCGATTTTTCGGACAATCCGGGGACATAATTCAGGATGTTATGATCCGATGAGCACAAATATCGAAAGGAACCAAGATCTTTGGGTTAAAAACATACATGTCAAGTTTCATCAAAATCGGTTCAAAATTGTGACCTCTATATAAGGTCCACAACCGTGATATAACATATTTTCACACTATTCGCGTACAAACGGCGGCCAATTTGTCCGTCAATTTTGACCTCCAGAGGGACCACATGCTATAAAGGGCGATTTTTCGGACAATCAGGGGCCATAATTCAGGAAGTTACGATCCGATTGGCGCAAATATCGAAAGGAACCAAGATCTTTGAGTTATTAACATGCACTTCAAGTTTCATCCAAATCGGTTCAAAAAAATTGTGACCTCTACACTGTTCACAAGCTAAAAAAACGTGATTTTTCGTACAATCAGGGGCCATAACCCATGAAGTTACAGTCCGATACATGCCAATATTGAAAGGAACCGAGATCTTAGGGTGATAAACCTATATTTTAAGTTTCATTGAAATCGGATAAAAATTGTGACCTGTAGACTGTTCACAAACAATTGTGGATGGACGGACCGTCGGACGTCCGGACGGACGGACGAACAGGGGCGACGACAATATACGTCCACATGAAAATGTGGGCGTATAAAAACAACGTGTATTCCACGGCTTTTAATTGGTAATTGGCATGACCTATGGATAAACAGTTTTTGAGCGTCCTGTTGACAATCTTGAACAGGGTTGTCTCCAAGGGAAATTGCCTCGTTCAATATGGCTGTAGTACGGTAATATCCTTTTAATAGTAAGTGCAAGAGCATAGGCGTAGAGCTAAGGGGGCGAATGCACCTTCGTTCATACATTTGAACAAAGCAGTCGAGAAAATTTGTGGAAAGATGTACCATTTATCAATAATGGTCAATAATACCCGGTTTAACAACTTTCTTAAATTTAACCCCAGTAATTTGTTGTTGTCTTTGTAGTCTTTTTTTCAAGCATGCCGGGATTTATGGAAGAGTATCGCTGCCAATATTAAATGCTATGTGACAATGTCGTTTACATTGAAAATATGTGAAAGGTACAATGTATAAAGTCCTAATACCGGTATTGATAAAGTAAAAATACCTCTAAGGCAAGAGTTAAATGTAAAACAAACGTTGAGTGATCATTTCTTCACTACCCCTGACCGTAGGGGTAAGTGATCGAACGTCGGGTGACCGACTATCCGGAATCTGTCAAGGTTTGCCGAGTGGGGATAAATGAACATTAGGTGGTTGACTAGCACGGAGACGACCATTTGTTATGCGAATCGGGGAATCACGTGGCTAAGTGGGTAAGATGTTGGCTCAATAGCCTGGCGGTCGGGTGTTCGCTCCCTGCATTGGTCGAGAAAATTCATCTCGGTTTTCCAGCGTGGTTTCCACTTGTCAGTGAGGGCCTGACAAGGACAGCTGTCTAGTCGTTCGGATGGGACAAAAAACCGAGGTCCTGTGTACACATTGTCGTGGCAGTTGGAATTCAATATAGGCCGTAGCGCCGCTGCCCGGGCAAAATTTCCGTCACAGCAAACTGTATGGCGTGTATCTTCCATTAGCCCAGGTGAGATGCAAAAGAGTAAGACGTTAAACCCTATTTCATTTTATTAGGCTTTCAGACTTTCGTCTGAAAGCCTATTGAGATTACTAAAATTATTAAGCTTTCATATTTCATATGAAAGCTTATTGTTTCTGTTAAGATTATTATTAAGCTTTCATATGTATTACATATGAAAGCTTATTGTTTCTGTTAAAGTTATTATTATTTTTTTTTTTTTGTGTGTGTTTTCTGCAAATCGGCTTTCTCAGATACTATCCATAGGATCTTTCTGAAATTTTGACCTACCCCCCCAAAAAATGGGATGCGAACCTTGATTAAATATATTTTCAAAACGTTTTACGTATCCGAAATCACCGAATTTTACGAACGAAAAAACTGACAATGCACAGTCGTAACTTTGTTATTTTTTGACCGATTTTACTAATTCTTTTTTCTTTGAATACCTTGAAAAAAATCATTTTCATCTGCAGTTTCACATTTTCGAATTTTGAAAATTCGTCGCTGTGATTTCGAACCGGAAGTTTAGACCAATTTGACAACTTCTTTAATAGTTGTACGATTTTCATGAAATTTAGTATATAAGTAGATCTTACCGATATGACTTCAAAAATATAATTCGAAATTTTCTAAATTATCTCCCCTTGACGAAATTAAGGATCAAAATTTTCAAAAAAATCATCGAAATATAGGTCAGAATGACCTGATTTTTTTTTTGATACTAGATAAGTAATTACTGATTTGTACGCAAAATATGAAATTTGTCGATCGAACCGGAAGTGCCACCATCTTGAAACGTGAAAAATCCCTAAGGCTTTTTTTGCTATTTTACTTACAGACACGGGAGTTATATTTTCTGAATCCTTGAAAGATGGCCTAAATATTGTTCAGAGCAGAATTTTGATTAAAGTCAATTGATGGGTGCCATTTTGAAGTGAATATGAAAAGTAGTAGCAATTTGAAGGGCCGAGACTTTGAAACACAATAACTCTCCTTCTAATTCAGCTAGAATGTTCAATCTTGGTGTAGACGTTAACTAGGTCAATGTCATGATTGAGATCAAAGATGAGCATTTTCTGCCTAGGGTAAGCAGAGATAAGCATGCTGATTTGTCGATTCTTTAGGGCAAGATAACTTCGGTTATAATGAAGGGAGGGCGGTGAAACTCTTGTTAATCGAGAGTGTAATAGCTATCCTGTTGTGTGAAATCGTTGTATCATTTTTTTAAAATATCAGGGATAGCAGAAGAAAGAGATCGAAAATCCAAAAAGTCGTATTTTTACGATTTGGAGCATCTTTAAAGGTTCTTTTCTCTTAAAGTCAACATAATATTTTCTGAGAACTTCTTCTACAAAGAGTCTTATCGGTAGTCTTTTATACGAAAACTTCGATCAACAGTCCAAAATATCAGGAGTCGAAGAATAAAAGGATCGAACATTGAAAATGGCATCCTTTCATTGTTAAGCGAAACATGCAGTACGGGTGACTACAATCTGCACATTTAGTCATCGTATAGAGCTTATTCAACAGTATCGATTTCCAACTGCTTAGGGATATTTTAAGTGCACTCCAATGTGTTCACGCGACCTTGGTTTTACGTCCCATCTGAACGACTAGACAGCTGTCCTTGTCAGGCCCTCCGTTCTGCCTCACTGACAAGGGGGAACCACGCCGGAAAATTGAGATAAACTTTCTCGGTGCAGAACTTTCAATTCAGGCCAAACGTTTATTGCATACGATTAAGCTGGTCAGTTGGAGCTTATTTTCAAAAGTTTTGTTATAATCGGTTGGTAATTAAAATACCGTGCGAATTAAACTGTTAACACATAAAATTTCGCCGGTTGAAATGTTTCTTGCTATAAGTCAGCAATTTTCCGAATTCAGGGAGGCTGAATGGTTAGCATGTGCGCGCTGTATCGTAACGTCTGTCATTGAGTCAACCGGCGTCGTTTCGATTTCCAGGTTGCACGTGACATGGAGTATGGTGTCCAACCTCGTTGGTTATCTCCATGTCCTTCGGTTTCCTCCCACGGCTAAAGACCCGTATGCGCAAGGGGAGTTTTTAAATAAAATTAAAAAACATATGTTAGTCCCGAAATGACCTAGTTTGTGTCGAATGGACGTTGAGCCGCATTTCTCTTTCTCTTTTATTTTTAGAATTTTGTAATAATCGGCCGGTAATCAAAGGTACTGTAAAAGTGATAAAACAGAAAATTTCGCCCGGTTGTAATGTTTCTCACTTTAAAGTCAGCAATTTGCCGATTTTAGAGGGCAAACGTTTATTGCGAACAATTAAGTTGGTCAGGGGGAGCTTATTTTTAAAAGTTTTGTAATATTCGGTTGATAATTAAAGGTACCGTGCAAATTAAACTGTTAAAATAGAAAATTTGGCCCGGTTGAAATGTTTCTCGCTGTAGGTCGGCAATTTGCCAAATTTAGGGGGATTACGTGGCTGAATGGTTAACACCTGTGCTCTGTATCGTAACGTCTGTCATTGAGTCAACTGGCATTGTTTCGATTGAAATGCCCGGTCGAAATGTTTCTTGCTATAAGTCAGCAATTTCTCGATTTCAGTACTGAAAAATTGATAAAACTGAAAATTTCGCCCGCTTGTAATGTTTTTTACTTTAAAGTCAGCAATTTGCCGATTTTAAGGGGCAAACGTTTATTGCGAACGATTAAGCTGGTCCGGGGGAGCTTATTTTTAAAAGTTTTGTAATATTCGAAAATTTGTCGCTGTGATTTCGAACCGGAAGTTGAGACCAACTTGACAACTTCTTTAATAGTTGTACGATTTTCATGAAATTTAGTATGTAAGTAACCATTACTGATGCGACTTGAAAAACGACTTTTAAACGTTTCTAAATTATCTTTCCTTAGTGGTACAGAAAATAATTCAAAAAACTCTATCAGATGACCCGAAACCACCGCCAACCCCAGTAGAACCTGTACGTATTTCAATCCCATTCAACGGCAAGGTATCATACCAAATAAGAAGAATATTACACCAGCATCCAGGGATTGGAGTAAACTTTACCAAAGGATCAAGCACCAAGGACATTCTAAGAGCCAATGGAAAGTTGAACCCAACCACACCCCATCAACCCAAAGGATGTGTTGACTCTTACGTGGGGGAAAGTCGAGTCCCTCTAAACAAACGGGTGGACCAACACAAACCCAAACCCTCCAATAGTGACACGGCGGTCGCCACCCATCTGCTTAATAACCGTCACCATAAAGTGAATTGGTCGCAGGTAAAAACGTACAGGATACACCAGCATGATAAAAGAACGAGGAAAATTCATGAGGCCATCCAGATACGTCGACATACTCCGACTCTTAATCGTGACCAAGGCGTTTACCTTCCCAGAGCCTACGACCAGATCATTTAAGTTTCAGCCACCAACACCAACAATAATGTATTTGGTACGATTGTCAACTTTTGTATTAAATATAATAAAACATAAATGTTATCAAATAATAAATGTTCCAAAAATAAGATACCGCATGAGCTAATTATTGGACGTTCACAAATATTAAAATCTTTCAATACTGTAACCATTGTTTAAAACTTCATTACTAAATCCATAACGATGTGATTACAATAATTAAAATGCCACTCTGAGTTAACCCAACGTTCTTATATCATTACAATAACTATAACTTACTCTAAGTTGACTTATATATTTATTAAAACATTAAGTAATCTGTGTCACCTGTCTATACAGCTCATTAATTAATAATATTGTTGATTGTACATATATATATTTCAATTGTAATATGTCTCATTTATACATTGGGTATTTGCTTGAAAACGACTTGTAAAATCTTGTTGAAACGTTGCAGTACAATAAACCAAGTGATTGTATCCATAATAAGTGTTCTAGTATTATATCACAATTCAATTGCTAAATGCCTCTCAAAGAATATATCAGACATCAATATGGAGATGTGGCAGTACAACTAATGAACCAAATAGGCATATGTGAAGTGAAGTGTACGCGTGCGAGCAACAATGTTACTTTTCTAATGAGATGTAGAGACAGCAACATTATACCCAAAGGCTTAAGGTTAAGGTCACCAATTCAGTCACCAGCAGCTATCAAAATTTTACAGAAATCAAGCAAATCATTAATACGTGAGAGACTGCAGAACCATCGCAACACCAAATACCGACTACAGAACCAAATTAACCAGTTATGTACTCAGCTATCCACTACAGTCAACCAACAAGATTACCAAACTATACGAGGCATACAAATTAAACTTAGGAACACTGCCAATGAGAAAAATAAAACCAAACAGAAGAAAAAGTATGACAACTTAAAATCACAACCAACCAAACCAGCATACAGCTCTAATAACAACAGAAGAAATGAATACATCACAAAAACCGTCGTCAACTTAAGTGACAGAACGGTCACAGATGACCAAATCACATTACTATCCCGAGGCTTAAACTACGTACCAACCAAGAAACCAGACACAGACACGTACATAGCCAACATAGAGAAGGGACTATGCCAACTGGCACCAGGCGGGAGAGTAGACTATTTACGTCACCAGATTGCTAATATTCTCCAAAATAACAAACCAGCCAAGAACAACCTCACGACAAAACAACAACAAGCCATGAAAGAACTAAAGGAGGATCAGTTCATTACCATCGTCCCAGCAGACAAAGGGAAAGCCACGGTCATTATGAATAAAGATGAATATCACAGCATAGTTGATGAGTTATTAGCAGACAACACAACATACAGAAGAATACGGAAGGATCCCACAGAAACCAAACGCAGTAAACACTATAACATTCTAAAGAACCTTAAAGACCAGAAGAAAATACCGGAATCCCTATTCCATCATCTGAAATCAACGCATCCAAGACCACCATATGCTCTAGCGAGTATTAAGATACACAAGAACCCCATTAAAGCCCGCTTACTAATCTGCTCCAGGGACTCTGTCCATTATAACACCGCTCAGTATTTATCCAAACAGCACGCAGACTCCTTCATCAAAGACTCTGCAGAATTTTGTATGAAACTCAAAAACCTAAATAGACAAGGAAAAATGATATCATATGATGTCGTGGATTTGTTCACCAACGTCCCAAGAACTGAAGCTTTAAATATACTAAGGAAGCGACTGGATGAATTAGATGAACCGATCCACCCAACCCTCACCACAGATGACGTCATCATGTTAATGAGAGAGTGCCTTGAGTCAACGTACTTCCAATGGGGGGACAATTTCTACGAACAGAGTCATGGACTGCCCATGGGAAGCCCCTTGTCACCATTGATTTCTGAAATCTATGACAGCCTTTGAAGAGTCAGCATTACAAAATTCCGCTATCAAACCAATCTTCTCTGGGCTAGAAAAGTCGATGATACGTTTGTGATACTGGAAGACCAAGACGACCCAGTCGATCTGTTAAATCATCTAAACAGCCAGCACCAACGCATCAACTTCACTATGAAGACTGAAACAAACAAATGTCTATCTTTTCTTGATGTAAGAGTAAAATCCGAGGAACAAACTACCACAACCAGTGTTTACCGCAAACCTACGCATACAGACCAATACATCCATTTCAAATCAAACCACCCCCACAGCACCAAAATAGCCACGATATCAACCCTTGTGAAGAGAGCCAAGAACTTGTGCAGTAAAACCAACCTCCAGGATGAAATCCGGCATCTACAGGAAGTATTCACAGAACACAATGGATACCCACAAGCAGTGGTACAGAAAATAATTCAAAAAACTCTATCAGATGACCCGAAACCACCGCCAACCCCAGTAGAACCTGTACGTATTTCAATCCCATTCAACGGCAAGGTATCATACCAAATAAGAAGAATATTACACCAGCATCCAGGGATTGGAGTAAACTTTACCAAAGGATCAAGCACCAAGGACATTCTAAGAGCCAATGGAAAGTTGAACCCAACCACACCCCATCAACCCAAAGGATGTGTTGACTCTTACGTGGGGGAAAGTCGAGTCCCTCTAAACAAACGGGTGGACCAACACAAACCCAAACCCTCCAATAGTGACTCGGCGGTCGCCACCCATCTGCTTAATAACCGTCACCATAAAGTGAATTGGTCGCAGGTAAAAACGTACAGGATACACCAGCATGATAAAAGAACGAGGAAAATTCATGAGGCCATCCAGATACGTCGACATACTCCGACTCTTAATCGTGACCAAGGCGTTTACCTTCCCAGAGCCTACGACCAGATCATTTAAGTTTCAGCCACCAACACCAACAATAATGTATTTGGTACGATTGTCAACTTTTGTATTAAATATAATAAAACATAAATGTTATCAAATAATAAATGTTCCAAAAATAAGATACCGCATGCGCTAATTATTAGACGTTCACAAATATTAAAATCTTTCAATACTGTAACCATTGTTTAAAACTTCATTACTAAATCCATAACGATGTGATTACAATAATTAAAATGCCACTCTGAGTTAACCCAACGTTCTTATATCATTACAATAACTATAACTTACTCTAAGTTGACTTATATATTTATTAAAACATTAAGTAATCTGTGTCACCTGTCTATACAGCTCATTAATTAATAATATTGTTGATTGTACATATATATATTTCAATTGTAATGTCTCATTTGTACATTGGGTATTTGCTTGAAAACGACTTGTAAAATCTTGTTGAAACGTTGCAGTACAATAAACCAAGTGATTGTATCCATAATAAGTGTTCTAGTATTATATCACAATTCAATTGCTAAATGCCTCTCAAAGAATATGTGACATGATGTGACTGTGAATATGAAAGCTTTCATATCTGCATGGGACAGTAGCAGATCTAGTTATTTTTTTTTTTGTGTGTTTCTCCTGCAAATCGGATTTCACAGAATCTAACCATAGGATGTTTCTGAAACTTTGACCTACCCCCCCCCCCAAAAAAAAAATGGGTGGTGGCTGTTGATTAAATATATTTTGAAAACGTTTTGCGAATTCGAAATCACCGAATTTTACGAACGAAAAAACTGACAATGCATAGCCGTAACTTTGCTATTTTTTGACCGATTTTACTAATTCTTTTTTCTTTGAAAACCTGGAAAAAAATCAATTTCATCTGACAATGCATAGCCGTAACTTTGCTATTTTTTGACCGATTTTACTAATTCTTTTTTCTTTGAAAACCTGGAAAAAAATCAATTTCATCTGCAGTTTCACATTTTCGAATTTCGAAAATTCGTCGCTGTGATTTCGAACCCGAAGTTTAGACCAATTTGACAACTTCTTTAATAGTTGTACGATTTTCATGAAATTTAGTATATAAGTAGATTTTACCCATGTGACTTCAAAAATATAATCAGAAATTTTCTAAATTATCTCCCCTTGGTGAAATTAAGGATCAAATTTTAAAAAAAAAATCGTCGAAATATAGGTCAGAATGACCTAAAAAATTTTGTCGATACACGACAAGTAATTACTGAGTCCTACACAAAATATGGAGTTTGTCGATAGAACCGGAAGTGCCACCATCTTGAAACATGAAAAATCCCCAAGGCTTTTTTTGCTATTTCACTTACAGACACAGGAGTTATATTTTCTAAATCCTTGAAAGATGGCCCGAAAATCGCTGGGAGCAGAATTTTGATTTAGGTCAACTGGTGATTGCCATTTTGAAGTGAATATGAAAAGTAGTAGCAATTTGAACGACCGAGACTTTGAAACACTATAACTCTCCTTCTAATTGAGCTAGAATGTTCAATCTTGGTGTAGACGTTCACTAGGTCAATGTCATGATTGAGTGCAAAGATGAGCATTTTCGGCCTAGGGTAAGCAGAGATAAGCATGCTGATTTGTTGATTATTTAGGGCACAATAACTTCGGTTATAATGAAGGGAGGGTGGTGAAACTCTTGTCAATCGAGAGTCTAATAGCTAGCCTGTTGTGTGAAATCATTGTATCATTTTTTTAAATATCAGGGGTAGCAGAAAAAAGAGATCGAAAATCCAAAAAGTCGTAATTTTACAATTCGGAGCATTTTTAAAGGTCCTTTTCTCTTACAGTCAACATAATATTTTTGGGGAACTTCTTCTACAAAGAGTCTTATCGGTAGTCTTTTATATGAAACCATCGATCAACAGTCCAAAATATCAGGAGTAGAAGAATAAAAGGATCGAAAATTGAAAACGGCACCCTTTCATTGTTAAGCAAAACATGCAGTGTGGGTGGCTACAATCTGCACATTTAGTCATCGTATAGAGCTTTTTCAACAATATCGAATTCCAACTGCTAAGGGATCTTTTACGTGCACTCCAATGTGTACACGGCGGGTGGGGGGCACGCCAGAAAATCGAGATGAACTTTCTCGGCCAATGCAGGGATCGAACACCCGACCTCCTGGCTAGCAGGCCAACGCCTTAGCCACATAGTGTGGACACCCATTGTACATTTCATCCGTCAAATCAAATCATTTCATTGCATTAGACCAATAATTAATTATTCTTAATTTAAAACTTTTAATCAGACCACAGCGCGCACTCTTTTGCACCACTCCAGCTCTCTGCTCGGCCCGTCTCCCCAGGGAAATAGACACAAAAAGAATTTGAGTAAGCACAAGTATGGGTTCTGTCCACCTTCTCTCGTCTACGGCCACACCATGTTGAAAACACCAGTTCTCGTCCGATCACTGAAGTTAAGCAACGTCGGGCCCGGTCAGTACTTGGATGGGTGACCGCCTGGGAACACCGGGTGCTGTAGACGACTTTTTAAAACCGAAAAAAAACACAAAAAAAAAATTAATAAGGGGGTCAATTCAGGAAAGTATAACTACGGGTTCTGTCCACCTTCTCTCGTCTACGGACACACCACGTTGAAAACACCAGTTTTCGTCCGATCACCGAAGTTAAGCAACGTAGGGCCCGGTCAGTACTTGGATGGGTGACCGCCTGGGAACACCGGGTGCTGTAGACGACTTTTTAAAACCGACACCCCCCCCCCCAATAAAAAATAAAGATAGGCTGGCACTGCCAGGCAGGATACGCCCACATTTTCGAGAGATGGACAGAGAACAAGCAATACCGAAAGTGATTTTTCCTACATCTTTATTAAGTCCTGTATTTCATACTGTATTGGGAGCAGCCATTTAGTTGGTCAGTTCCAGTCTGATATTAATGAAATTCGAAACCGACAATGATTATGGTGTGACGGTACACAACCTAGAAATGTGACTTTTCATCAAAATCGGATAAGAATTGTGACCTGTAGAGAGTCCACAACCATGGTATACCATATTTTTACACTATTCGCGTACAAACGGCGACCATTTCGTTCGGCAATTTTGGTACGATTTTCACGAAATTAGAACTCAACCATCCTCATCAAAATCGAATTAAAATTGTGACCTATACAGGATCCACAATCATGATATATCATTTTTTTTAACAGTATTCGCGTACAAACGGCGGCAATTTTGTCTGTCAATTTTGGTCCGATTTTCCCGAAATTCAAACTCAACCTTCCTTACAGTGTAACGGTGATATAATCAAACGTTTTTTTAAATTGGATAATAATTGTGACCTCCAGAGGGACCACAAGCTAAAGAAAGGGGGATTTTGCGTATAACCAGGGGCCATAATTCAGGAAGTTACGATCCGATATGCGCAAATATCGAAAAGAACCAAGATCTTTGGGTTATAACCATGAATTTCAAGTTTCATCAAAATCGAATTAAAATTGTGACCTTTACAGCGTCCACAACCTTGATATACCATTTTTTAACAGTATTCGCGTACAAACGGCGGCCATTTTGTATGGCAATTTTGGTCTGATTTTCCCGAAATTCAAAGTCAACCTTCCTTACGGTGTAACGGTAATATAATCAAACGTTTTTTTAAATCGGATAATAATTGTGACCTCCAAGCTAAAAAAAAGATAGGCTGGCACTGCCAGGCAGGATACGCCCACATTTTCGAGAGATGGACAGAGAACAAGCAATACCGAAAGTGATTTTTCCTACATCTTTACGTCCTGTATTTCATACTGTATTGGGAGCAGCCATTTAGTTGGTCAGTTCCAGTCTGATATTAATGAAACTCGAAACCGACAATGATTATGGTGTGACGGTACACAACCTAGAAATGTGACTTTTCATCAAAATCGGATAAGAATTGTGACCTGTAGCGAGTCCACAACCATGATATACCATATTTTTACACTATTCGCGTACAAACGGCGACCATTTCGTCCGGCAATTTTGGTACGATTTTCACGAAATTAGAACTCAACCTTCCTCATCAAAATCGAATTAAAATTGTGACCTATACAGGGTCCACAACCATGATATATCATTTTTTTAACAGTATTCGCGTACAAACGGCGGCCATTTTGTCTGTCAATTTTGGTCCGATTTTCCTGAAATTCAAACTCAACCTTCCTTACAGTGCAACGGTGATATAATCAAACGTTTTTTTAAATTGGATAATAATTGTGACCTCCAGAGGGACCACAAGCTAAAGAAAGGGGGATTTTGCGTATAACCAGGGGCCATAATTCAGGAAGTTACGATCCGATATGCGCAAATATTGAAAAGAACCAAGATCTTTGGGTTATAACCATGAATTTCAAGTTTCATCAAAATCGAATTAAAATTGTGACCTTTACAGGGTCCACAACCTTGATATACCATTTTTTAACAGTATTCGCGTACAAACGGCAGCCATTTTGTATGACAATTTTGGTCTGATTTTCCCGAAATTCGAACTCAACCTTCCTTACGGTGTAACGGTAATATAATCAAACGTTTTTTTAAATCGGATAATAATTGTGACCTCCAAGCTAAAAAAAAGGCGATTTTGCGTATAATCAGGGGCCATAATTCAGGAAGTTACGATCCGATATGCGCAAATATCGAAAGGAAGCAAGATCTTTGGGTTATAACCATGAATTTCAAATTTCATCAAAATCGAATCAAAATTGTGACCTCCACAGGGTCCACAACCTTGATATACCATTTTTTAACAGTATTCGCGTACAAACGGCGGCCATTTTGTATGGCAATTTTCGTCCGATTTTCCCGAAATTCGAACTCAACCTTCTTTAGGGTGTGACGGTAATATAATCAAACGGTTTTTTAAATCGAATAATAATTGTGACCTCCAAGCTAAAAAAAAGGCGATTTTGCGTATAATCAGGGGCCATAATTCAGGAAGTTACGATCCGATATGCGCAAATATCGAAAGGAAGCAAGATCTTTGGGTTATAACCATGAATTTCAAGTTTCATCAAAATCGAATCAAAATTGTGACCTCCACAGGGTCCACAACCTTGATATACCATTTTTTAACAGTATTCGCGTACAAACGGCGGCCATTTTGAATGGCAATTTTCCTCCGATTTTCCCGAAATTCGAACTCAACCTTCCTTAGGGTGTAACGGTGATATAATCAAACGGTTTTTTAAATCGAATAATAATTGTGACCTCCAGAGGGACCACAAGCTAAAAAGGGTGATTTTTCGGACAATCAGGGGCCATAATTCAGGAAATTACATTCCGTAAGCCGCAAATATCGAAAGGAACCAAGATCTTTGGGTTACAAACATGCATGTCAAGTTTCATCAAAATCGGTTCAAAATTGTGACCTCTATAGGGTCCACAAGCTAAAAACGTGATTTTTCGTACAATCAGGGGCCATAATCCATGAAGTTTTGATCCGATACATGCCAATATCGAAAGCAGCCGAGAACTTTTGGGGATAAACCTATATTTCAAGTTTCGTCAAAATCGGATAAGAATTGTGACCTGTAGAGAGTCCACAAACAAATTGTGGACGGACGGACGGACGGACGTCCGGACGGACGGACGGACGGACGGACGTCCGGACGGACAGGGGCGACGACATAATACGTCCACATGAAAATGTGGGCGTATAAAAAGGCAATTTTGCGTATAATCAGGGGCCATAATTCAGGAAGTTACGATCCGATATGCGCAAATATCGAAAGGAACCTAGATCTTTGGGTTATAACCATGAATTTCAAGTTTCATCAAAATCAAATCAAAATTGTGACCTCCACAGGGTTCACAACCTTGATATACCATTTTTTAACAGTATTCGCGTACAAACGGCGGCCATTTTGTATGGCAATTTTCGTCCGATTTTCCCGAAATTCGAACTCAACCTTCCTTAGGGTGTAACGGTGATACAATCAAACGGTTTTTTAAATCGAATAATAATTGTGACCTCCAAGCTAAAAAAAAAAGGCGATTTTGCGTATAATCAGGGGCCATAATTCAGGAAGTTACGATCCGATATGCGCAAATATCGAAAGGAAGCAAGATCTTTGGGTTATAACCATGAATTTGAAGTTTCATCAAAATCGAATCAAAATTGTGACCTCCACAGGGTCCACAACCTTGATATACCATTTTTTAACAGTATTCGCGTACAAACGGCGGCCATTTTGTATGGCAATTTTCGTCCGATTTTCCCGAAATTTGAACCCAACCTTCCTTAGGGTGTCACGGTGATATAATCAAACGGTTTTTTAAATCGAATAATAATTGTGACCCCCAGATTGACCACAAGCTAAAAAGGGTGATTTTTCGGACAATCAGGGGCTATAATTCAGGAAATTACATTCCGAAAGCCGCAAATATCGAAAGGAACCAAGATCTTTGGGTTACAAACATGCATGTCAAGTTTCATCAAAATCGGTTCAAAATTGTGACCTCTATAGGGTCCACAAGCTAAAAACGTGATTTTTCGTACAATCAGGGGCCATAATCCATGAAGTTTTGATCCGATACATGCCAATATCGAAAGGAACCGAGATCTTATGGGGATAAACCTATATTTCAAGTTTCGTCAAAATCGGATAAGAATTGTGACCTGTAGAGAGTCCACAAACAAATTGTGGATGGACGGACAGGGGCGACGACATAATACGTCCACATGAAAATGTGGGCGTATAAAAATCAATAAGCGAGTCAATTCAAGTAAGTATAACTACGGGTTCTGTCCACCTTCTCTCGTCTACGGCCATACCACGCTGAAAACACCAGTTCTCGTCCGATCACTGAAGTTAAGCAACGTCGGGCCCGGTTAGTACTTGGATGGGTGACCGCCTGGGAACACCGTGTGCTGTAGACGCCTTTTTGCCCTAAACTCATTAATTTACCATTTTGTTGTGAGCGGCTTGTTATTCTTCCTATATGACATATTGCACATGTCTGATTTCAAAGGTGGGGGGGGGCTGAATGGTTAGCACGCGCGCCTGTCATTGAGTTAACTAGCGTGTTTTCGAATGCCCGGTTGTACGTGACAAGGAGTAAGGTCGCCTGTCCAACCTGCCATTTTTAATTTTTTTCCGGCAATTTTCATTTCATTTTCCCATCCGTCTCATTACAGTAATACAAGTTTCGGTTATTTCCCTTTAGTTTTCAGATTATTGTTATGCCTGGGTGCAATGTTTCATACTATATTTAGACTTGTAATTTTGCGAGTTTTTTTTACCAATTTTGATAATTAAGCTTTCATATTACATATGAAAGCTTATTGTTTCTGTTAAAGTTATTAAGCTTTCATATTACATATGAAAGCTTATTGTTTCTGTTAAAGTTATTATTATTATTTTTTTTTTTTTGTGTGTTTTCTGCAAATCGGATTTCTCAGAATCTATCCATAGGATCAATCTGAAATTTTGACCTACCCCCCCCCCCCAAAAAATGGGGTGCGAACCTTGATTAAATATATTTTCGAAACGTTTTACGAATCCGAAATCACCGAATTTTACGAACGAAAAAAATGACAATGCATAGTCGTAACTTTGTTATTTTTTGACCGATTTTACTAATTCTTTTTTCTTTGAATACCTTTTAAAAAATCATTTTCATCTGCAGTTTCACATTTTCGAATTTCGAAAATTCGTCGCTGTGATTTCGAACCGGAAGTTTAGACCAATTTGACAACTTCTTTAATAGTTGTACGATTTTCATGAAATTTAGTATCTAAGTAGATCTTACCGATGTGACTTCAAAAATATAATTAGAAATTTTCTAAATTATCTCCCCTTGACGAAATTAAGGATCAAAATTTTCAAAAAAATCATCGAAATATAGGTCAGAATGACCTGATTTTTTTTTTGGATACTAGATACTTAATTACTGATTTGTACACAAAATATGGAGTTTGTCGATCGAACCGGAAGTGCCGCCATATTTAAAAGTGAAAAATCAATAAGGCTTTTTTGCTATTTTACTTACAGACTCGGGAGTTATATTTTTTGAATCCTTGTAGGAAGGCCTAAAAATGTCGCGAATAGAATTTTGATTTCGGTCACGTGATGGTCACCATTTTGAATTGAAAATGAAAAATAGAAGCAATTTGAAGGGTCGGGACTTTGGAACACAATTACTCTCCTTTTAATTAAGCTAGAATGTTCAAACTTGGTGTAGACGTTCACTAGGTCAATGTTATGATTGAGTTTAAAGATGAGCATTTTCTGCTTAGGGTAAGCAGAGATAAGCATGCTAATTTGTTGATTCTTTAGGGCACGATAACTTCGGTTATAATGAAGGGAGGGCGGTGAAACTTTTGTCAATAGAGAGTCTAATAGCTAGCCTGTTATGTGAAATCATTGTATTATTTTTTCTAAATATCAGGGATAGCCGAAAAAAAGAGATTGAAAATCCAAAAAGTCGTATTTTTACAATTTGGAGCATGTTAAGAGGTCTTTCTCGTAAAGTCAACATAATATTTTTGGGGAACTTCTTCTACAAAGAGTCTTATTGGTAGTCTTTTATATGAAACCATCGATCAACAGTCCAACATATCAGGAGTAGAAGAACAAAAGGATCGAACATTGAAAACGGCACCCTTTCATTGTTACGCGAAACATGCAGTGTGGGTGACTACAATCTACACATTTAGTCATCGTATAGAGCTTATTCAACAGTATCGAATTCCAACTGCTTAGGGATATTTTACGTGCACTGCAATGTGTACACGGGACCTTGGTTTTTCGTCCCATCCGAATGACTAGACAGCTGTGCTTGTCAGGCCCTCCGTTCTGCCTCACTGACAAGGGGAACCACGCCGGGAAATCGAGATGAACTTTCTCCGTGCAGAACTTTCAATTCAGGCGAAAACGTTTATTGCATACGATTAAGCTGGTCAGTTGGAGCTTATTTTCAAAAGTTTTGTAATAATCGGTTGGTAATTAAAGTACCGTGCACATTAAACTGTTAAAACAGAAAATTTCGCCCGGTTGAAATGTTTCTTGCTATAAGTCAGCAATTTTCTGAATTCAGGGAGGCTGAATGGCTGAATGGTTAGCATGTGCGCACTGTATCGTAACGTCTGTCATGGAGTAAACGGGCGTCGTTTCGATCTCCAGGTTGCACGTGACATGAAGTATGATGTCCAACCTCGTGGGTTTTCTCCGTGTCCTTCGGTTTCCTCCCAACGGCTAAAGACCTGTAAGCGCAAGGGGAGTTTTTAAATAAAATTAAAAACATATGTTAGTCCCGAAATGACCTTGTTTGTGTCGAATGGACATTAGGCCGCATTTCTCTCTTTCTCTTTTATTTTTAAAGTTTTGTAATAATCGGTTGGTAATCAAAGGTACTGTAAAAGTGATAAAACAGAAAATTTCGCCCGGTTGTAATGTTTCTCACTTTAAAGTCAGCAATTTGCCGATTTTAAGGGGCAAACGTTTATTGCGAACGCTTAAGCTGGTCAGGGGGAGCTTATTTTGTAATATTCGGTTGATAACTAAAGGTACCGTGCAAATTAAACTGTTACAATAGAAAATTTGCCCCTGTTGAAATGTTTCTCGCTGTAGGTCAGCAATTTGCCGATTTTAGGGAGGTTGCGTGGCTGAATGGTTAGCACGTGCGCTCTGTATCATAACGTCTGTCATTGAGTCAACTGGCGTTGTTTCGATTTCTTGGTTGTACGTGACAAGGAGTATGGTCGCCTGTCCAACCTCGTAGGCCGTAACCGCCGCTGTCGGGTAAAATTTCCCTCATTGCACACTTTATGGCATATGCCCGTCTTCATTAGCCCATTTTAGGAGCAGAACAGTCGGAAGTTAAACCCCATTCAATTTCATTTCATTTTCTCTATGTTGCTTATTTATTATAGTGGATAAATATTTTTCTGGTTCTAGCAATTATTTCATTTCCTCATAGAAATCTTGCTTTGGCCAGTTTTTTTTATTGCAGAGTGCCATTCTTGTTTAAACAAACATGATCCTTTGTTTAAAACATGCTTAAGAAGTCGTCACGATTTCCTACTTATAACCAAACATATTGGAAATATTAGTCTGGCATTATTAAATCCTAATTTTATTGGTCTTATTTAAAATTAAACTTTCATTTAACTATGAACAACCCTTAACGTGTCTCTTTAAAACTATTAAGTACTCTAAAACAGTAGCTCAACCTTTTGACCTAAACTCATTAATTTACCATTTTGTTGTGAGCGACTTCTTATTCTTCCTATATGACATATTGCACGTGTCTGATTTCAAAGGGGGGTTGGGTGGCTGAATGGTTAGCACGCGCGCCTGTCATTGAGTTAACTAGCGTGTTTTCGAATGCCGGTTGTACGTGACAAGGAGTAAGGTCGCCTGTCCAACCTGACATTTTTTTTCCCGCCATTTTCATTTCATTTTCTCATCCGTCTCATTACAGTAATACAAGTTTCAGTTATTTCCCTTTAGTTTTCAGATTATTGTTATGCCTGGGTGCAATGTTTCACACTATATTTAGACTTGTAACTTCGCGAGTTTTTGACCAATTTTAATAATTTTTTCTTCTTATCCTTTTATTTAGGATACTTGATACAATCAATGACACGTGACGATGAATATGAAAGCTTTCATATCTGCATGGGACAGTAGCAGATCTAGTTATTATTATTATTTTTTTGTGTGTTTTCTGCAAATCGGATTTCTCAGAATCTATCCATAGGATCTTTCTGAAATTTTGACCTACCCCCCCAAAAATGGGATGCGAACCTTGATTAAATATATTTTCAAAACGTTTTACGTATATGAAATCACCGAATTTTACGAACGAAAAAAATGACAATGCATAGTCGTAACTTTGTTATTTTTTGACCGATTTTTCTAATTCTTTTTTCTTTGAATACCTTGAAAAAAATCATTTTCATCTGCAGTTTCACATTTTCGAATTTTGAAAATTCGTCGCTGTGATTTCGAACCGGAAGTTTAGACCAAATTGACAACTTCTTTAATAGTTGTACGATTTTCATGAAATTTAGTATATAAGTAGATCTTATCGATGTGACTTCAAAAATATAATTAGAAATTTTCTAAATTATCTCCCCTTGACGAAATTAAGGATCAAAATTTTCAAAAAAATCATCGAAATATAGGTCAGAATGACCTGATTTTTTTTTTGGATACTAGATAAGTAATTACTGATTTGAACACAAAATATGAAGTTTGTCGATCGAACGGGAAGTGCCACCATCTTTAAACAAGAAAAATCACTAAGGCTTTTTTGCTATTTTACTTATAGACACGTGAGTTATATTTTCTGAATCCTTGAAAGATGGCCTAAATATTGTTCAGAGCAGAATTTTGATTTAGGTCAATTGATGGTCGCCATTTTGAATTGAAAATGAAAAGTATTAGCAATTTGAAGGGTCGGGACTTTGGAACACAATTACTCTCCTTCTAATTGAGCTAAAAATGTTCAAACTTAGTGTAGACGTTCACTAGGTCAATGTCATGATTGAGATCAAAGATGAGCATTTTCTGCCTAGGGTAAGCAGAGATAAGCATGCTGATTTGTTGATTCTTTAGGGCACGATAACTTCGGTTATAATGAAGGGAGGGTGGTGAAACTCTTGTCAATCGAAAGTCTAATAGTTAGCCTGTTATGTGAAATCATTGTATTATTTTTTCTAAATATCAGGGATAGCCGAAAAAAAGAGATTGAAAATCCAAAAAGTCGTATTTTTACAATTTGGAGCATGTTAAGAGGTCTTTCTCGTAAAGTCAACATAATATTTTTGGGGAACTTCTTCTACAAAGAGTCTTATTGGTAGTCTTTTATATGAAACCATCGATCAACAGTCCAACATATCAGGAGTAGAAGAACAAAAGGATCGAAAATTGAAAACGGCACCCTTTCATTGTTAAGCAAAACATGCAGTGTGGGTGGCTACAATCTGCACATTTAGTCATCGTATAGAGCTTTTTCAACAATATCGAATTCCAACTGCTAAGGGATCTTTTACGTGCACTCCAATGTGTACACGGCGGGTGGGGGGCACGCCAGAAAATCGAGATGAACTTTCTCGGCCAATGCAGGGATCGAACACCCGACCTCCTGGCTAGCAGGCCAACGCCTTAGCCAAATAGTGTGGACACCCATTGTACATTTCATCCGTCAAATCAAATCATTTCATTGCATTAGACCAATAATTAATTATTCTTAATTTAAAACTTTTAATCAGACCACAGCGCGCACTCTTTTGCACCACTCCAGCTCTCTGCTCGGCCCGTCTCCCCAGGGAAATAGACACAAAAAGAATTTGAGTAAGCACAAGTATGGGTTCTGTCCACCTTAAGCAAAACATGCAGTGTGGGTGGCTATAATATGCACATTTAGACATTGTATAGAGCGTATTCAACAGTATCGAATTCCAACTGCAAAGGGATCTTTTACGTGCACTCCAATGTGTACACGACGGGGGGGGGGGTGGACACGCCAGAAAATCGAGATGAACTTTCTCGGCCAATGCAGGGATCGAACACCCGACCTGCTGGCCAACGACTTAGCCACATAGTCTGGAAACCCATCGTACATTTCATCCGTCAAATCAAAGCATTTCATTGCATTAGACCAATAATTAATTATTCTTAATTTAAAACTTTATTTTAATATTAGCCTGGCATTTAAAATTAAACATTCATTTAACTATGAACAACCCATAACGTGTCTCTTTAAAACAAATAAATACTCTAAAACAGTAGCTCAACAGATCTAAACTCATTAATTTACGATTTTGTTGTGAGCGACTTGTTATTCTCCCTATATCACATATTGCACGTGTCTGATTTCAAAGGGGGGGGGAAGTGGCTGAATGGTTAGCACGCGCGCCTGTCATTGAGTTAACTAGCGTGTTTTTGAATGCCCGGTTGTACGTGACAAGGAGTAAGTTCGCTTGTCCATCCTGCCATTTTTAGTTCTTTCTCGCCATTTTCATTTCATTTTCTCATCCGTTTCATTACAGTAATACAAGTTTCAGTTATTTCCCTTTAGTTTTCAGTTTATTGTTATGCCTGGGTGCAATGTTTCATACTATATTTAGACTTGTAACTTCGCGAGTTTTTGACAAATTTTGATAATTTTTTCTTTTCATCCTTTTATTTAGGATACTTGATACAATCGATGACATGTGACGATGAATATGAAAGCTTTCATATCTGCATGGGACAGTAGCAGATCTAGTTTTTTCTTCTTATCGTTTTATTTAGGATACTTGATACAATCGATGACGATGAATATGAAAGCTTTCATATCTGCATGGGACAGTAGCAGATCTAGTTAGGCTTTCAGACTTTCGTCTGAAAGCCTATTGTGATTACTAAAATTATTATTTATATTATTATTTTTTTTTTCGCCGGAACCTATTTCTCAGTGCCTGTAACAGATACCGACCTGGGACCTAATTCACTATTGGGAAACCATGTGTTGGCTACTTGATAAACTATTTTTGAAACTTCTGCGCAGACCGGAAGTGGTCGAATTTTGTGCTGTGTCAAAAAATTAAAAAAACCGCCGTAGATTCGTCAATTCTGTACCTATTTTCATACAAATGACATTTTCGGAAACCCTGAGTCTTTTCTCGGACGATAGCAGTTGAAAATTTCGATATTTCGAAACTTCATCGCTGACTTCTTGCGATCGAAAAATGAAAAATGTGGTTTGAGAGACAATTTTTGTTATTCATCAATTCTTTCCCATTTTCAAACAAATCACATTTTTAGAACACCTGAATTTTTTCTGAGACAATGGCTATCTCACATTTTTCAATTTCGAACATTCGTCTATGACTTTCATCGTTCGAAAATTGAAAACATGTTGTTTACGAGACAATTTTTGTTATTTTTCAAAATTTTCAAATTTGACCTACATTTTTGGATACCTGAAAACCATCCGATTCCAGAAATATAAGTTTCATTCCGAGTTATCGCCCTTTATTTTTAGATTTTTTTCGAATTTTCTACCCATTTTGTGAGCTCGGGTTTCGTTTTATGGCAGAATTGACGTTTCTGAAACTTCTGAGGCATGAAGCCAAATGACCATTGCAAGGAATAAAGCAATTTCAACAATAATCTGTACACCGGAAGTGGTCGAAATTATGTCCGATATTTTGAAAAAAATGCAAAAAATGGGTATTTTGGGAAAAACGCGATTTCTCCGTCCGATATCAATGGATTAAACCGATACGATGAGCAGGCAGAAAAATATGGCACGCTGAAAATCAAGTATTTTCTGATTTGGAGCGTTTTTGGATGCCTGTAGCTCGAAAACTTAACCGCAACTTTTTTTTCTTTTTTTTCTATCGAGAGTCCTTTCGGAGTTTTTTTGCATGGAACCATCCAGTAAGATTTTGAAATATCTGCAATAGGTGAAATAACGGACTGAAAATCGAAAAAAGTCGAAAAATCGCGAAATTTTGGAAAATGCTCAGCTATTTTTTTATTTTTAGAGATTTTTAAAAAAAGATTGCATATTCAGATAGCTGACCTAGTTACGATTCTAACGTTGTTTAATATGTATGTAGTTATTGAAATTTAATTTTCGATATTTTAATTTTTTTGCATTTTTGGCACTTTTGAACATAGGATTTCTCAGGGGGATTTTATCTGATCGGATAATGTAATATATCATTACAGAGCACTGTGTCTATTTTAGTGCCCAAACCGGTTATTAAAACTATTCCGACAATAATAACCATACCGGAAGTATTCAAAAAATGAAAAAAAATGGTTAAAAACATTGTCGCACTTGCGAAAAACTTGATTTCTCCTTTAGGTAATAGCGGAGCAAAAGAACTAAAGTGTCGCTGGATAGCCCTATTAATGGACCACCATATGGTATCTAAATAATACGATTTCGATGGTAAGGAAATAAAATATTGTATGCCAAAAATCTAGTATTTTCCGATTTTTTTAACATTCTGAGACGCCCTCTTCTCGAAAACGACGCCACAGATTTTTCTTAAATTTTTCTTACTCAAAGTCCTATCGATTGTCTATATAGTGAATCCAAAATGAAAAGCGTTGAAATAATATAAGTGGTCCAAAAATGGCCTCAAACTTTGAAAAAAATTGAAAAATCGTTAAATTTTGGGAAACTCTCTTTAATTTATCTTTTTTTCCAAAACTACTTAATGGATGTTTCTGACACTTCTGGTACAGAAAGTTAAGTATCCAAAGAACTTCGTAAAGCTATCACGACAATGATCGTAAAACCGGAAGTAGTCAAAAAAATATCCGATATTTTGAAAACCTTTTTTATTCATGAATATTTTTGGATGATATTTTACACAGGGTTAAAATATCATCCTACTTGAGCAGAAATGAGAAAAAAAATTGTCTCGGTAATTTGTGTTAGCCGCCATCGGCTAATTTAGTTTTTCGTACCCAGAAAAATTATTTATTGTTCGATTTGTATAAAACAAAGTTCATATGCTCCGTGGTCCCAATTGTAATTTTTATTGTTACAGTGAAAATTTCCTGTCGACAACGGAAGTGACGTTTTATTAACAAAAACTACAATTTTGACAGTTCGGTACCACTTTTTGAAAGCAAATATTATTTTTTTTCAAAACTGATATAACTAAAAGGATGCACCCTGCAAAGGTGCACAAAATCTTTAGCTCAAATTTTTTAATTTCAATTTCATTTTCGGGCAATTTCGAATAAAATGTAAAATAAAGTGTAAAATTCAGTTATTTACAATTCATTCAGCGTCTTCATATTTTGAAATATTTATTTGTAATTTTCATAAACTCGTAGCAATAATCCAGACGAAGAGAATGTATGCGAAAATTAGTTTGTAATATGAGCAGTTGCCGAGAAATATGCAATTTTGCATGCATCACTTTTCACGTTATTTTGCCTATAAAAGAGTGAATTATTATTCGATTTGCAATATTTCTTTTCCATTTGATGCCCAATGCCAATTTGGACTAGGTCAAGCCAATTTTACATTTTCACTGTGACCGGAAATGACGTCATTTGGGCAAAAACTGTATTTTTAACCTAAAAAACAAATATTTTATTCAAATGAGTCTGCCTTAAATTATTTATAAAATTATGATATTTGATTCCCATCAAAGAATAGAATGAAGCCATACGACCATACAGATACCACAAAAGGGTTTCTAACTTATACGGTTACAGAGAAATAGGCGATCTTCTATAAGTCATTTTTCAAGGTTTTTGGTCTATAAAAGTGTCAATTATTATTCGATTTTTATAATTTTTTTTACCATTTGATGCCTTATGCCATTTATGACTTCTATGAACTAAGTTAACAGTTTCAATATCACCGGAAGTAATGTAATTTTTGCAAAAAAACGTATTTTTAGCCTTCAAAACAAACATCTTTTTAAAGGGATTTATATTTATTATTCGTTTTAGTTTATAACGTCTGACTCTAATGGGCAGTAAGATTGAATCAATACCATCATATTGATATCAAGAAAAGGCTTCTAGCATGTTCCCTTGTCGAATAATAGCAAATTTTCCCAGGGTCACTTTTAAGTTTTTTACCTTCTTAATTTCAGTTTATGGGTTATAGTTTAATTATTTATTGCCCGATATGTATAAAACAAAGTTTGTATTTCGTATGTTCCGAAGTGACGTAATTTTGCCATAATTTACAATTTTGACTGGTCTTTTCGGCAGGAAATATTACTTTTACATATGATAGAGGGTGTCACTAAAGCAAAACAATTAAAGTATAGTTTGGTAGCTCACTGGATCGGCTGTGGCATAATAAACTTCCTGTATGATTCCTGAAAGCCGGTTCAGTGCTGCTTGCAGGTCTAGTTTGATTTGTTTTGCGAATACGGGATAATTGGTTTGTTAGAGTGCACGGGGCAGTCACCTCCAGCAATCACCTGTTCTATTACCGAATCACCCCTACGGTGTGTGTGTGTGTGGGGGGGGTGTTGAGGAAATGGTCGGATGCAATGTAAGTCCGGTTGTTTTATTGTCGAATCCAGAATCAAGAATAACAAGCCAGCACGTTATTCGGGATTACGCAACAAAACAGGTGGTTGTTGGAAATGACCGCCCCGTGCTCGCTAACAAACCAGTCAGCACCCTATTCAGTTGAAAAACAGTCGTCTCCATGCTAGATGGATCTGTTTTTTTTTTATGAAGTTCTGCCACATGCTAACGTTTAGTATACGAAACATTTAATATCATGGATTTACCTGTACAGTTATCAAAATTCATCCGAAGACCTTAAACTCTGTGTACCAATCTGAAGTCAATCAGGTGATAAGTTATCCCTTTAAAGTGTCACAAGTTTTTACAAAGTGATCAAGGTAGATAACTTTGGCAGTAATTATCGGAAATCGCTGAATATCAATAGGATTCTTTGTCTCGTGACCTTAAACTCTGGCAGTAATTATCGGAAATCAATAGGCCTCTTTGTCTCATGACCTTAAACACTGTGTATAAATTTAAGCTCAATCGGATATTAACTTTGGCCTCTAGAGCGTCCACAAGATTTTTTGAAGTGAACAAGGGCTATAACTCTGGCAGTAATTATCGGAAATTGCTGAAAATCAATTGGCTTCTTCATCTCCTGATCTTAAACACTGTAGAAATTTAAAGTCAATCGGGTATTAACTCTAGAGCTTGTGGACGTCAGACCGTCGACAATATACACCAACATTTCAATGTGGGCGTATAAAAATCCCTTGCAAACTACAATTTCTAAAATTATCATTTGTCATGCTGTTATTGATTGTTATTTATGTAAATGTTTATATTGTATTTGCTGTCCTTAATGGATGTTTCGGTACAATAAAATTTTATCTACCTGGAACATTGATATCGCCCAATGGACATATTTTCTTTGAAGATTGTGTTCAGATTACCCATGGATTTGAAAGTGTTTGGGTTATACATACAGTATTAAAGGTTGATATTACATAGAACCGAACATACATGTGATAGAAAATGGCTTAGATAACAATATGTACAGTAGTGAAAAAAGAAATTGTAATCTAATTTGAATTAAAATTGAAGAGAGAAATAAATTGATTTGAATGCCTTACTTTTAACTTTCCAAAGTGTTATAGTACTCGAACCGGCGGCTGCCAGGCAGGATACACCCACATTTTCGAGAGATGGATAGAGAACAAGCTAAAAAGAAAGTGCTTTTTCCTACAATCAAGGGCCATAATTCATGAAGTTACAATTCGATATAGGACACAGATCACTAAATATTTCTACGCCGGTACCCACAAATTGTAGGGCCAAGTTATTTTTAGTCTTTCTCTCCCTTTCCCTTTTTCCCCCTTTTGCATGGTGATTTTTGTTTACTTTTTGGTGTAGAATCGAAGAAAAGAGTTTGAAAATACATTTTCTGCCAGGTTTTGGTGAATATTCATGATTTTGAGGCGGAAGGATACAAGAGTTGTGAGGTTGGTTACGTTGAAAGGGGGGGCCGACAATTGCCTGGTTTGCTGTCTCTACTTCCAGCTTGTGTATCTCAAGTTTTTCATGAAGAACCTCATACATGCTTTTGGGCAAGAGTTTGCCACATGTTGCTCCATCTGTGGCAGAAAGCGTTCTACCCAACGAATATTTGGGAAAAAGTTACAGCCGGTCTAAGAGACGAGAATTAACATTGAAGTCAATGGGGAAATAATTAGTGATCTGTGGCCTGTCTGTGTATGACAAGGCTGTGACTGATAGGCCTTAGTTTTGAAAATATGATGACTAAATTGTCAGAAAATATGTATAAAGTATTTTGACTGCAGAAAAACTAAAAAAAAGGTTAAATTTAAAAAAAAACAACCAAAGTTTGGAGAAAAATTGTGATTTCACTGCAAATTTCTCAATTTTCAGTTTTTATTTAATTTCTAACAGTAAGAAAAATATTTCTATGTCCAATTTTTGGTGTTTTCTGCCTCAGAAAGCATAGATAGAGTGAGCAACATTGTAATTTCACCTAATTTTGTCTAAAAATCAAGAATATTCACAAAAAATCTGCAAATTCACCCATTTCGATGTAGAAATTAATGCCTTCATGCCTACTCAAATTAGTCAAAATTTCTAAAAATGCCCCTTATTTTCATTGCTATTGTAAGTTAGATGGGATCTATAAGTTTGTCAGGTTTAGAAATAGCTGCAGGTTTCCTACAGAAAATTGAAAATTGGCAACACTATGTTAATAATATACAGCAGATGGGTTTATACAAAATGTTCAAAACAGGGGTTGGCTCAATTTGGCCACCAATTTAGCCAAAAAAAGCATTTTTTTCTTCTTTGAAACATTAAATTCTTGCATTTCCTTCGTGAAGGAAGCAATATCCCAGTCTTCATAGACATTTTTCACCCCACCATTCTGTTTACAGAGGCTATAAATGCCCCACCCCACCCTTTTTTATTAATGTGTTTTGAGAGTTTTAATTGCAGCTGTGTTGACAATTAAATGGTAATAATTGGAATTTGTTGTTGAATTACAGTTAGGAATGTTATTTTACACCAATAAATGGTTATTTTGTACATTTCAAGGATTTCTAATCTTTTTTGTTTAAAGGCAAACTAAGAACCCTGAGACATGTCAGGCCAATAAGACCATACCCTGATACAAAACTGGTGTAGATGTGTAAATGTCAGCTTAATGGTCAATATTTTCTTATCGAAATCTAGGATTTGTGGTGTTTGTTGCATTTATGTTACTTATAGAACAGTCAAATGTTAATTTTGATCCTTTTCAGGCCTCTTTTATGATGTCAACTCTGTTATAACTACCATTTTGACTTCATTTTTTCAGGCAATTGGTGTAAAGGTCCAGATATCTTGATTCAGCACCAGAATTGCAATAAAGATTTGTATGGTGCCTCTGAGCTTTGAGATATTGATAACATTGAACTATTTCCAAATTTGTAAAAATTGTGTATTCTGTGACCCTTTTGTTAGAGAGGGGTGGACATAAGCCAATTATGGCATTTTTTTCTTTCAGCAAGGCCTATTTTAACCATAATTCACATTTATTGCACGTATTTTAATTTTTATGTTCATATATTAGCCAGGGATGGTAAATCATATCTGTTAGACAGATTCTTTTGGTAATGTTAGCTTTGCAACCAAAGATAAGATTGATTCAGTCATTGACATTTTTAGGGGGTGGGGTTACATGTTTCAGTACAGACCTTTATAATTTCAATCAATGCAACAGTTTTGTGATTTTTCTGTTTGCATATTGTCCAGGGTTTCCAAAAATATATTACTTGCCAGTCTGGCTATCTAAAAAAGTGGAAAATTATTGTTTTTTTGAAAGATGCTACATGTAAATTCTGTACATTTTTCATGACATGACAGTAAAAAAATATATTTTTGAAAAAAATTCCAGATTATGAGTGTTTTCTGTGTAATTTGTTTGTAACTTGTCGTATTTTTTCACAAAACTCAAATACTGCCTTTAATAAGAAAGATTTTTAAATTTTAGCACAAAAGGCCCAGGGACCTGAGATGCACTGCTGTACATAAAGCAGCTTGTATACTTAAAGGGCCATCATTTTTGCAGTTATTCTTTGATTTTGATTTTCTTTCACCGGTGCGTTGCCAGAACATATGGGAAGCATATAAAAAGGGCATTTTGGTGATACCTGAAGTTTCACCCCTATATAGGACACAGATCACTAAATATTTCTACGCCGGTACCCACAAATTGTAGGGCCAAGTTATTTTTAGTCTTTCTCTCCCTTTCGCTTTTTCCCCCTTTTGCATGGTGATTTTTGTTTACTTTTTGGTGTAGAATCGAAGAAAAGAGTTTGAAAATACATTTTCTGCCAGGTTTTGGTGAATATTCATGATTTTGAGGCGGAAGGATACAAGAGTTGTGAGGTTGGTTACGTTGAAAGGGGGGGCCGACAATTGCCTGGTTTGCTGTCTCTACTTCCAGCTTGTGTATCTCAAGTTTTTCATGAAGAACCTCATACATGCTTTTGGGCAAGAGTTTGCCACATGTTGCTCCATCTGTGGCAGAAAGCGTTCTACCCAACGAATATTTGGGAAAAAGTTACAGCCGGTCTAAGAGACGAGAATTAACATTGAAGTCAATGGGGAAATAATTAGTGATCTGTGGCCTGTCTGTGTATGACAAGGCTGTGACTGATAGGCCTTAGTTTTGAAAATATGATGACTAAATTGTCAGAAAATATGTATAAAGTATTTTGACTGCAGAAAAACTAAAAAAAAAGGTTAAATTTAAAAAAAAACAACCAAAGTTTGGAGAAAAATTGTGATTTCACTGCAAATTTCTCAATTTTCAGTTTTTATTTAATTTCTAACAGTAAGAAAAATATTTCTATGTCCAATTTTTGGTGTTTTCTGCCTCAGAAAGCATAGATAGAGTGAGCAACATTGTAATTTCACCTAATTTTGTCTAAAAATCAAGAATATTCACAAAAAATCTGCAAATTCACCCATTTCGATGTAGAAATTAATGCCTTCATGCCTACTCAAATTAGTCAAAATTTCTAAAAATGCCCCTTATTTTCATTGCTATTGTAAGTTAGATGGGATCTATAAGTTTGTCAGGTTTAGAAATAGCTGCAGGTTTCCTACAGAAAATTGAAAATTGGCAACACTATGTTAATAATATACAGCAGATGGGTTTATACAAAATGTTCAAAACAGGGGTTGGCTCAATTTGGCCACCAATTTAGCCAAAAAAAAGCATTTTTTTCTTCTTTGAAACATTAAATTCTTGCATTTCCTTCGTGAAGGAAGCAATATCCCAGTCTTCATAGACATTTTTCACCCCACCATTCTGTTTACAGAGGCTATAAATGCCCCACCCCACCCTTTTTTATTAATGTGTTTTGAGAGTTTTAATTGCAGCTGTGTTGACAATTAAATGGTAATAATTGGAATTTGTTGTTGAATTACAGTTAGGAATGTTATTTTACACCAATAAATGGTTATTTTGTACATTTCAAGGATTTCTAATCTTTTTTGTTTAAAGGCAAACTAAGAACCCTGAGACATGTCAGGCCAATAAGACCATACCCTGATACAAAACTGGTGTAGATGTGTAAATGTCAGCTTAATGGTCAATATTTTCTTATCGAAATCTAGGATTTGTGGTGTTTGTTGCATTTATGTTACTTATAGAACAGTCAAATGTTAATTTTGATCCTTTTCAGGCCTCTTTTATGATGTCAACTCTGTTATAACTACCATTTTGACTTCATTTTTTCAGGCAATTGGTGTAAAGGTCCAGATATCTTGATTCAGCACCAGAATTGCAATAAAGATTTGTATGGTGCCTCTGAGCTTTGAGATATTGATAACATTGAACTATTTCCAAATTTGTAAAAATTGTGTATTCTGTGACCCTTTTGTTAGAGAGGGGTGGACATAAGCCAATTATGGCATTTTTTTCTTTCAGCAAGGCCTATTTTAACCATAATTCACATTTATTGCACGTATTTTAATTTTTATGTTCATATATTAGCCAGGGATGGTAAATCATATCTGTTAGACAGATTCTTTTGGTAATGTTAGCTTTGCAACCAAAGATAAGATTGATTCAGTCATTGACATTTTTAGGGGGTGGGGTTACATGTTTCAGTACAGACCTTTATAATTTCAATCAATGCAACAGTTTTGTGATTTTTCTGTTTGCATATTGTCCAGGGTTTCCAAAAATATATTACTTGCCAGTCTGGCTATCTAAAAAAGTGGAAAATTATTGTTTTTTTGAAAGATGCTACATGTAAATTCTGTACATTTTTCATGACATGACAGTAAAAAAATATATTTTTGAAAAAAATTCCAGATTATGAGTGTTTTCTGTGTAATTTGTTTGTAACTTGTCGTATTTTTTCACAAAACTCAAATACTGCCTTTAATAAGAAAGATTTTTAAATTTTAGCACAAAAGGCCCAGGGACCTGAGATGCACTGCTGTACATAAAGCAGCTTGTATACTTAAAGGGCCATCATTTTTGCAGTTATTCTTTGATTTTGATTTTCTTTCACCGGTGCGTTGCCAGAACATATGGGAAGCATATAAAAAGGGCATTTTGGTGATACCTGAAGTTTCACCCCTATATAGGACACAGATCACTAAATATTTCTACGCCGGTACCCACAAATTGTAGGGCCAAGTTATTTTTAGTCTTTCTCTCCCTTTCGCTTTTTCCCCCTTTTGCATGGTGATTTTTGTTTACTTTTTGGTGTAGAATCGAAGAAAAGAGTTTGAAAATACATTTTCTGCCAGGTTTTGGTGAATATTCATGATTTTGAGGCGGAAGGATACAAGAGTTGTGAGGTTGGTTACGTTGAAAGGGGGGGCCGACAATTGCCTGGTTTGCTGTCTCTACTTCCAGCTTGTGTATCTCAAGTTTTTCATGAAGAACCTCATACATGCTTTTGGGCAAAAGTTTGCCACATGTTGCTCCATCTGTGGCAGAAAGCGTTCTACCCAACGAATATTTGGGAAAAAGTTACAGCCGGTCTAAGAGACGAGAATTAACATTGAAGTCAATGGGGAAATAATTAGTGATCTGTGGCCATATGCGCAAATATCGAAAGGAACCAAGATCTTTGAGTTATTCATGCATTTCAAGTTTCATCAAAATCGGATTCAAATTGTGGCCTCTACAGAACCTTGATATACCATATTTCTATAAGTATTTGCGTACAAGTGGTGGTCATTTTGTCCGGCAGTTTTGGTTTGATTTTCAGGAAATTCGAACTCAACATTCATTATGCTGTAACAGTAATATAATCAAATCCGTTAACAATTGTGACCTCCAGAGGGACCACAAGCTAAAATAGGCGATTTTGCGCACAAACAGGGGCCATAATTCAGGAAGGTAAGATCTGATATGCGAAAATATTTCTAAAGGAACCATGATCTCTGGGTTATAAACATGCATTTTAAGTTTCATCAAAATCGGATTAAAACTGTGACCTCTACAGGGTCCACAACCTTTATAAACCATATTTTTTACACTATTCGCGTGCAAGCAGCAGTCATTTTGCCTAACAAATTTTGTCCAACTTTCATGAAATTCGAAGTCAACCTTTATTAAGAGTAACAGTGATATATCAAATGGTTTTTAAAATCGGATAATAACTGTGACCTTCAGAGGGACCACAAGCTAAAAACGCGATTTTTCGTATTATTAGTCATCAGGGTCCATATAATTCAGGAAGTTACGATCCGATATGCGCAAATATTGAAAGGAACCAAGATCTTAAAGTTACAAACTGGCATTTCAAGTTTCATCAAAATCGAAATTAAAACTGTGACCTCTATATGGACCACAACCTTGATATACCATATTTTTACACTATTCGTGTACAAGTGGCAGCCATTTCGTCCGTCAAGTTCGTCAGATTTTCACGAAATTCAAATTCAACCTTCATTACAGTGTAACGGTGATATAATCAAATGGTTTTTTTTAAAATCAGATAATAATTAATTGTGACTTCCAGAGGGACCACAAGCTAAAAAGGCGATAATTCAGGGGCCATAATTCAGGAGGTTACGATCCGATGGGTGCAAATATTGAAAGGAGCCAAGATCTTTGGGTTATAAACATGCATGTCAAGTTTCATCAAAATCGGTTCAAAATTGTGACCTCTATAGGGTCCACAAGCCAAAAACGTGATTTTTCGTACAATCAGGGGTCATAATCCATGAGTTTCGATCTGATAGATGCCGTGATCTTTCAGAGATAAACCGATACATCAAGTTTCGTCAAAAACGAATAAGAATTGTGACCTGTAGATAGTCCAAAGACAATTGTGGACCTCCGGACGGACCGGGGCGACGACAATATAAGCGTATAAAAATAAGCAATCATAACTTAAGTCTGAGAATGATTTGTGAACTCGGGGGTTGGTTCCAATCTATATGTAGTAGTAACCGCCTTGAATTTGACCCAGGTTACACAAGAAAATATTTGCTTCTTTTTTCATGACATTTATAACAGAATTTAGATGCAATTTTCAATATGCATTTGTATGTAATTCTGACATCATAAAAGTAGGCCTTTTGTCATGAGAGTTTTCATTTTGTTTTTTTAATGAGAGCTAAACTAAAGTAGGTTTACCTCAAATTTCCATCTTTGCAAGTGAACACAAAATATGCAATTATTAACGGTATCAATACTTTTCTTTTGACAGTGTGAGTAATTCTCTATTTGGGAGAATAAAGAGATTGATAACCATTTTAATATCAGTTATTAATCCACATATTTTAACATTAGTTAGTAATACACATATTAATATCAGTTATTAATAATGATTATTATTAATACACATAAAAATAACTGTTATTAATACAATATGAGGAGAAAGAGAAATGGGGTTTAACGTCCACTCGACACAAAATAGGTCATTTTGAGACTATCATATGGTTCAATTTTATTTCAATAATTTACTTGTGTGTAGGGGTCTTTAGCAGTGGGGGGGAACCGGAGTACCTGGAGAAAACCCATGAGGTTGGACAGGCGACCCTACTCCTTGTCACGTGCAAGCGAGGAATCGAAACAACGCTACATCACTCACTGACAGACCTTTTGATTTCACGTGCGTTAACCCACCAGACTACCCAGCCCCCTATTAATATCAGTTTATTTGTTTTTGTTTCTGTGACAGTTGGAATGTGTGTCCTAATGCATTCAATATACATCAATCCTCTTCTTTATTGATTTACTGCATCTAGTTTTTGGGAACTAGGCCTACATCTTTGATACATTTAACGGTGTGGTTACTTGTATATCGGAATTTATACAACAATATGCTTGCATTCGTAATTCTTGACAGATCATGACTCATACTGACATTATATAATTATTTCCTTGGGTTTTACTCCCAACTTGTTTTCAAATATGAGTGAAGTCTGTGTCACCACAGGCCTGGGACTGTACAGCGCGGTGGACGCTTACGGCTAGCCCACGGATCCATTCACTCTTTTTTATTTGTTTTTTTATTTGTTTTTGTTTGTGGTCTCTTAGTATGATGTCTTGTCTGTATATTTGTTTTTGTGTAGAATTGTGTGTGGTGCAGTCCCCCTGCACTTACTATTATGAGTAATAAACAACAAAATAGACATAAATAATAATGATTAAATGATATTTACAAAATGTTTTATATTCACAGCGTTTACAAACATTCCTATTTTATTTTCAAGGTGAGATAATATCTGTAAAATTACAACAAACATAATCAGTGATCATTGAATAATATCATACATTCATGTACATTTCTTATATTTTTGTTTCTTTCACGGATATTACTCTTTTCTTTATACAAAATACAAATTAAATACTGGGGGTTTTTTCAATTTAATTACGATACATTTCTGGATTGTTTTTGGTTTGATTCAATGCATGTTACTGTGTCTATTTATTTTTAAATATTAGTTTATTCTAACATAGTTGTTTTAACACTCAAAAGTTCCATAAAGTACATAAATTTTATGACAAAATCATTTTATATCAGATACAGGTTCCAAAAAGCAGCACAGAGAAATCTTTAAAGATATATTATGGGAGATTTTTATAGAGCGTTGGCCATTCTTGCTATAACAGTTCAAAAATAACGCTACTGCTACAATATACGTCGGAACATGTAATTGTCGTCCTTAGGCTATAAGGAATATATATCACAAGTTTAAAGACAATCCATTAAGAATCGTGGCCTGTAGGCAACACACACAGACACGAAGTAAAGGTAGGTTGCCAGGCAACGAAACATACGCCTACAGCAGCTAAATCGTCCGGGCAGTCAACAAGAGTTGTCGCATATTTTTACTTTTTTTCGGTAATGAAACATTTATAATACACTAAAATCTGATTAAGAGTAACAACTCATTATGTAATTATCAAAAAATCATTAGAATTTGTTTGCTTTTTATAAAGTTTTGCCCCACACTAACAATTAGTATAGGAAACATTTAATATCTCATGGATTTAGCTGTTCAGTTATCAAAATTCATTGAAAATCAAAATATTTGTTCGTTTTAACACCTTAAACTTTGTGTATCAATCTGAAGTCAATCGCATATTAAGTTTGGCCTCTAGAGCATGCACAAGATTTTTTGAAGTGATTAAGGACTACAACTCTGGCACTAATTATCAGAAATCGCTGAAAATCAATAGGTTTCTTCGTCTCATGACCTGAAAAACTGTGTATAAATTTGTAGTCAATCAGATATTAACTTTGGCCTCTTGAGTATCCACAGGATTTTTTGAAGTGATCAAGGGCCATAACTCTGGCACTAATTATCGGAAATCACTGAAAATCAATAGGCTTCTTCGTCGTATGACCTTAAACACTGTGTATACATTTAAAGTCAATCGGATATTAACTTTGGCCTCCAGAGCGTCCACAAGATGTTTTGAAGTGATCAAGGGCCATAACTCTGGTAGTTATTATCGGAAATAGCTGAAAAACAATAGGCTTCTTAGTCTCATGACCTTAAACACTGTGTATGAATTTGAAGTCAATCGGATATTAACTTTGGCCTCTAGAGCACCCACAAGATTTTTTGAAATGATCGAGGGCCATAACTCTGGCACTAATTATCGGAAATCGCTGAAAATCAATAGGCTTCTTCGTCTTATGACCTTAAACACTGTGTATAAATTTAAAGTCAATAGCACCCACAAGATTTTTTTAAGTGATCAAGGGCCATAACTCTGGCACTAATTATCGGAAATCGCTGAAAATCAATAGGCTTCTTCGTCTCATGACACAAACACTGTATATAAATTTAAAGTTAATCGGATATTAACTTTGGCCTCTAGAGGGTAGACAAGATTTTTTGAAGTGATCAAGGGCCATAACTCTGGTAGTTATCATCGGAAATCGCTGAAAAACAATAGGCTTCTTCGTCTCATGACATTAAACACTGTGACTAAATTTAAAGTCAATCGGATATTAACTTTAGCCTCTAGAGCGTCCACAAGCAATTGTGGATGCCGGACCGATGGTCGGGCGGCCGGACGGCGGGGGCGACGACAATATACGACCACATTTCAATGTGGGCGTATAAAAATGGGCATGGCTCTGGCCATGGGGGTTGGGCAATCACCAAACAAGAGTTGTCGCATATTAAGGAATTATCAAAAAATCATTAGAATTTGTTTGGTTTTTATAATCAAACGGTTTTTTTTTTAAATCAGATAATAATTGTGACCTCCAGAGGCACCACAAGCTAAAAAGGGTGATTTTTCGTACAATCAGGGGACATAATTCAGGAAGTAATGACCCGATGGGCGCAAATATCGAAAGGAACCAAGATCTTTTGGTTATAAACATACCTGTCAAGTTTCATCAAAATCGATTCAAAATTGTGACCTCTATAGGGTCCACAACCTTGATATAACATATTTTCACACTATTCACTGAGTAACCGGCCCTAGCCGTAAGAGGGAAGTGTCCCAACTGTTAGTCTGTCTGAAACACTTGAGTCGTCAAGTCAAGTGCACGATCTGCTTTAAAATTTCACAATCAGCTTTGAGCGGGAAAGTAAACCCCTTTGCAAATAAACGTATGTAGACGTTTTGAGGAAATGGTTCACCCCCGAAGAGGTTGACCAATATCGTCCCTGATATAAATATCGAAACTTTGAACGTAATACATGTAGATCGACAATGGTTTGCGACTGACATAAATTTTGGTGATGAACAGGCCAGATCAAATCTTTGATACAGAAGCTAGAATGGAGGATAATCTAACATTAGTTGTCGCGGCTATTAAAATGTTAGACAATAAGATCTGAATGTGAATTTAGAAGGTATAGTAATAGCATATTATACGTAACATCAGTATGTCGGTATTTGAACGAAGACGCTGATATGGTTCACGCGCGTGTGTCAACGCTTGACTTGTGGTTAACAGGTAAGGATATTTTGCCAACTTTAACACGCACGGTAATAAATGCCTGTTTGTCTTTATTTATCATTTGGGGGGAGCCTGTTCGACTTTGTTGTTCTGCAATATAATTATTACATGGAACATCCACTGTGTCCACAAAGTAGTAAAAAGAGTGTTTTCTTTAATAATTCATGTGAGCTATGTTCAACCTTGTTGTTCCGCGATCTAACTTGGAACACAAAATAAGGTTGTCTTAATTTATTTCAACTGTGTAGGCTGTAGCAAAGCCACCGTTTTTCTTTAAAAGGCCCAGCCTTGTTGTTCCGCAATCTAACATGGGACATACACTAATGTTGGTTTAATTTATTTCTGGTGTGTCGGCAAGTGTTACGTAAATGTTCAGCCTTATTGTTCCGCAATCTAACATGGAACATACACTAAGGCTGACCTATTTTTTAGTATAGTGTGTAGAAGCAAAGTTAAGGGGCTTACCTGTGTGAAAACAAATAGTAATGCGAATGGTTTCTTTAATAATTTTGAAACCTGTCCAGCCTTGCTGTTTCGCAATCTAACATGGAACATACACTAAGGTTGAGTATATAAGAGGGTGTGTGGAAGCAAAATCAAGGGGCTTACCTGTGTGGAAGCAAAGTTAAGGGGCTTACCTGTGTGGAAGCAAGTAGTAATGCGAATGTTTTCTTTAATAATTTTGGAACCTGTCCAGCTTTGTTGTTCCGCAATCTAAAATGGGACATACACTAAGGCCGTTTTAAATTATTTCTGCTGTGTCGGCAAGTAGTACCGTGATTGTTTTTTTGTTTTTTTCTTTAATAATCTTAAGTGAGACTGTTCAGCCTTGTTATTCCACAATATAACCTGGAACATACGCTAAGGTCAAAATTTTTGAGTATATAAGGGGCTGTGCGCAAGCAAAGTTAAGGGGTTTATCTGTGTATAAGAAAATTAAGGGGGCTTGCCTGTGTGGAAGAAAATTAAAGGGGGCTTACCTGCTTGGGAGCATAGTTTAGATGGAAGCAAATTAAAGTGGACTTACCTATGTGGGAGCATAGTTTAGATGGTAGCCAATTAAAGGGAGCAAATTAAGGTGCTTACATGTGTTGGAAGCAAACTAACAGGCTTGCCTTTGTGGAAGTAAATTAAGAGGCTTGCTTGCGTTGGAAGCAAAGTAAGTGAGCTCGCCTGTGAGGAAGCAAATCAATGTGTTTACTTATGTGGAAGCCAATAAGGGATTACCGGTGTGAAATCGAAGGGGGCAAATGGGTTTGGGTAGTCATCTGTAACAGCCACGTATCACTTACCTGCGGCATTAAAGTTAGCTAAAATCATTTGGGTTAATTTATCGGGAACGAACGAATATACTTCAAAGTGGGACGAAGTGGGTTGAGTTGGTATTGAATTTTAATCAAGTTAGAATTGTTGTCATTGTCTTAGTTTTGATATTCGTAAACGGAGTACGGAGCGGAAGCACTGTGTCTGCAATACTTACATCTATAGGCAAGACGGTAATTCAGAGGAAAGTATTCGTGTACAAACGGCGGCCATTTTGTCCGTCAATTCTAGTCCGATTTTCACGAAATTCAAACTCTTTCTTCATTACCATATAACGGTGATATAGTCAAACGTTTTTTTAAATCGGATAATAATTTTGACCTCCAGAGGGACCAAAAGCGAACAAAAGCGATTTTTCGGACAATCCGGGGACATAATTCAGGAACTTATGATCCAATGGGCGCAAATATCGAAAGGAACCAGGATCTTTGGGTTATAAACATACATGTCAAGTTTCATCAAAATCAGTTCAAAATTGTGACCTCTATAAGGTCCACAACCTTTATATAACATATTTTCACAATATTCGCGTACAAACGGCGGCCATTTTGTACGTCAATTTTGGTCCGATTTTCACGAAATTCATACTCAACCTTCATAACCATGAAATGGTGATATAATCAAACGTTTTTTTTAAATCGGATAACAATTTTGACCTCCAGAGGGACCACAAGCTAAAAAGGGCGATTTTTTGGACAATCAGGGACCATCATTCAGAAAGTTACGATCCGATGGTCGCAAATATCGAAAGGAACCAAGATCTTTGGGTTATAAACATACATGTCAAGTTTCATCAAAATTGGTTCAAAATTGTGACCTCTATAAGGTCCACAACCTTGATATAACATATTTTCATACTATTTGCGTACAAACGACGGCCATTTTGTCTGTCAATTTTGGTCCGATTTTCACGAAATTCGAACTCAATCTTCATAACCATGGAACGGTGATATAATCAAACGGTTTTTTAAATCGGATAACAATTTTGACCTCCAGAGGGACCACAAGCTAAAAAGGGCGATTTTTTGGACAATCAGGGGCCATCATTCAGGAAGTTACGATCCGATTGCCGCAAATATCGACAGGAACCAAGATCTTTGGGTTATAAACATGCATTTCAAGTTTCATCCAAATCGGTTCAAAATTGTGTCCACTACACTGTTCACAACCTTGATATAACATATTTTCACACTATTCGCGTACAAATGGCGGCCATTTTGTCCGTCAATTTTGGTCCGATTTTCACGAAATTCGAACTCAACCTTCTTAACCATGGAACGGTGATATAATCAAACGTTTTTTTAAATCGTATAACAATTTTGACCTCCAGAGGGACCACAAGCTAAAAAGGGCGATTTTTCGGACAATCAGGGGCCATAATTCAGGAAGTTACGATCCGATTGGCCCAAATATCGAAAGGAACCAAGATCTTTGGGTTATAAACATGCATTTCAAGTTTCATCCAAATCGGTTCAAAATTGTGACCTCTACAATGTTCACAAGCTAAAAAACGTGATTTTTCGTACAATCAGGGGCCATAACCCATGAAGTTACTGTCCGATACATGCCAATATCGAAAGGAACCGAGATCTTAGGGTGATAAACCTATGTTTTAAGTTTCATTGAAATCGGATAAAAATTGTGACCTGTAGACTGTTCACAAACAATTGTGGACGGACGGACGGACGGACGAGCAGGGGCGACGACAATATACGTCCACATGAAAATGTGGGCGTATAAAAACAATAGGGGTCATCCGACCTTAGGGTATAAGGAATAGGTATGCAAAATTTTAAAAGGATCTGTTAAGAATTGAATCCTGTAGGCGAACACAAGACAAAAAAAGATTGGGCGGGGCTTTGTCCCAGGGGTTCGGGCATGCACCAAAAATAATAGTGGTCAGCCTTAGGGTATAAGGAATAAGTATAAAAAAGTTTTCAAGAGGATCGATTAAGAATTGTTGTCTGTAGGTGACACGCAGACACACAAAACGAAAATGTGCGTGGCACTGTGCCTGGGGGTTGGGCATGCACCCCAAACCTTAGGGATCTTCCTTAAGGTACAAAGAATAAGTATGCAAAGTTTCAAGATGATGCGTTAAGAAATGCAGCCGGTAGATGACAAACAAAAACAAATGGGTGTGGCTCTGTCCCAGGGGGTCGGACCATTCTTAGGGTATAAGGAATAAGTACGTAAAGTTTCAAGATAATCGATAAAGAATTGTGGCCTATAGGTGACACGCAGACATACAAAAAGAAAATGGCTCTGCCCATGGGGGTTGGGCATGCACCCCAAACTATAGGGATATTCTTTAAGGTATAAGGAATAAGCAGCGCTCACGCTATCGATCGCCATTTCCGCCAATTGCGATAAAAAAATAATTTTGGTGATAAAATATTCAATCTGGCGAAATTTTTCCTGCATGGCGATTCCTTTTTTTAACCCTGGCTATAAAATTGTTCTTGCCAAAAAGCTTTGATTTGATTTGATTTCCACCCGCGCAGACTGACACACATTACAGTCTATCGCGCTTGGTTGAGTCAGTCATCAATCAATTAGGCACCAATAATAATAATAATAATAATAATAATAATTGTTTTCTATAGCGCTGAACATTCAGTCAGTCTGACTGGTCTGTGGCGCTTTACAATGTATATATGTTATAAAATAAGAAAAAACAAAACAAAACATACATGTAGATACAAATAAACACAATACTACAAAGGAATAGTTAAGTTACAATATACAGATACAAAGTGAAGCATTTCAATTATTGTTCAAAAGTTTGGATAAAAAACAGGGTTTTTAGACGTCGTTTTAATACAGCCAAGTTTGGACTATTTTGGACTTCCGGGGGCAATTTGTTCCATTCTTTTGGAGCTGCGTACACAAAAGCCCTCTCACCAAATTTTGACTTTTGTACTGGACATACAAGCTGGTTTTTATAAGATGAACATAAGGAACGAGAAGGTACATATTGCTTAATCAAATCGGATAAATAGGATGGTGCCAAAGGATCGTTTAACCCTTGTCTCTTGATCAATCTCGGATTAGTGTTGATTAGTATTAATAAACTAATTAAGAGGTAAAAGATTTAATTATTTGTCTCCAAATACGAATTGGTAGCTTTTCTGACCGTGTCTATATATACAGTATTCAAAATGGCGGCCAGAGGAATAATACTCGTACGATTTGTTTGGGATTATTGGATTATGACAGCTGGTTTATCTTTTTCTTACTTCTGTTGCCCGTATCTTTATAAATGAAGCCAGGTTTGAGTTTGTTGTTACAGTTTATGTGGAAGTTAACCTTAAACTCCAGAAACGAACGAAAGTCAGTTATCATCAAATTGCATGCCAAGGGTAGAGCCTTCGTCAACGTCCGATAGACGAATGCCAGATTATTTTAGTATGTCACCACCAAATATGTTCCATGTCTAGAGATGACACTAACATGATCGGCTACCTCAAAAGTTCGCAACGGAGAATAATTTCGAAAAATAGGTTGCCAGGCAACGAAACATACGCCCACACAGCAGCCAAATCATCCGGGCAGTCAACAAGAGTTGTTGCATTTTAAGTAATCATCAGAAAATCATAATTCAAACTCACCCATAACTACGGTTTAACTGTGATATAATCAAACATTTTTTTAAATCAGATAATAATTGTGACCTCCAGAGGGACCACAAACTAAAAGGGGTGACTTTTCGTACAATCAGGGGCCAAAATTCAGGAAGTTACAATCCGATATGGGCAAATATGCAATGGAACCAAGATAATTATATTAGGTTATAAACATGTATTTCAAGTTCCATCAAAATCAGTTCAAAATTGTGACCTCTATAGGGTCCACAACCTTTATATAACACATTTTCACACAATTCGCGTACAGACGGCAGCAATTTTATCCGTCAACTCTGGTGCGATTTTCACGAAATTCAAATGCTCTCTTCATTACCATGAAACCATGATATAATCAAACGGTTTTTTAAATCGGATAATAATTTTGACCTCCAGAGGGACCACAAGCTAACAAAAGCGATTTTTCGGACAATCCGGGGACATAATTCAGGAAGTTATGATCCGATGGGCGCAAATATCGAAAGAAACCAAGATCTTTGGGTTATAAACATACATGTCAAGTTTCATCAAAATCGGTTCAAAATTGTGACCTCTATAAGGTCCACAACCTTGATATAACATATTTTCACACTATTCGCGTATAAACGGGGGCCAATTTGTTCGAAATTCAAACTCAACCTTCATAACCATAGAACGGTGATATAATTAAACGGTTTTTGAAATTGGATAACAATTTTGACCTCCAGAGGGACCACAAGCTAAAAAGGGTGATTTTTCGGACAATCAGGGGCCATAATTCAGGAAGTTACGATCCGATGGGTGCAAATATCGAAAGGAACCAAGATCTGTGAGTTATAAACATACATGTCAAGTTTCATCAAAATCGGTTCAAAATTGTGACCTTTATAGGGTCCACAACCTTGATATAACATATTTTCACACTATTCGCGTACAAACGGCGGCCATTTTGTCCGTCAATTTTGGTCCGATTTTCACGAAATTTGAACTCAACCTTCATAAACATGGAACGGTGATATAGTCAAACTGTTTTTTTAAATCGGATAACAATTTTGACCACCAGAGGGACCACAAGCTAAAAAGGGCGATTTTTCGGACAAAAAGGGGCCATAATTCAGGAAGTTACGATCCGATTGGCGCAAATATCGAAAGGAACCAAGATCTTTGGGTTATAAACATAAATTTCAAGTTTCATCCAAATCGGTTCAAAATTGTGACCTCTACACTGTTCACAAGATAAAAAACGTGATTTTTCGTACAATCAGGGGCCATAGCCCATGAAGTTACAGTCCGATACATGCCAATATCGAAAGGAACCGAGATCTTAAGGTGATAAACCTATATTTTAAGTTTCGTTGAAATCGGATAAAAATTGTGACCTGTAGACTGTTCACAAACAATTGTGGACGGACGGACGGACGAACAGGGGCGACGACAATATACGTCCACATGAAAATGTGGGCGTATAAAAAACATAAAATCTTAAAGGGGCATTAGGCCTATGGAAGGCTTGATAAAGAACTGACAATAATAGTTTAAAATAAAATAAAATATAACGTAAATTTCAGTCACATTGCTACACTCTGAACCGAGATATTATCTTTTAAATTTTAGGACTCACAATTCCCGTGACAACTACAGACTGTGAAAGAGTGTTTAGTTGACAAAATATTAATTATAAAAAAAACAACAAATATTCATTAAAAACAAATACATTGTGTAATTTAATGTTACTAAAAGTGGTTCAAAAAATGGGCTTCTGCAAAGCAGTGACAAATTTTGTAAATTGTGATATTATATAGATATTGTGCGTACTTATGTAAATAAAAATTACTGATAAAATCTAAGATATTTATTCTTTGTTTTTGGATCAAAAAATATATGGCTAATAAATTAATATAAAAAATTGGCCGAAAAAAATGAAACCCAGAATGAGCACTGGGAATAAGTATACAAAGTTTGAAGAAAATCCAATAAGAATTGCGCCCTGTAGTAGACCCACAGACACACTCAGAGACAGGGGTGATGACATAATACGTCCACATTCAATGTGGACGTATAAAAATAGATGATAAAAGAAGAATATATTGAAAATTTCAGTCAAATAACTTTATTCTGAACAAATTATTGACTAGAAATAGGAGTCAACTCTATCTTCACTCCCTTCGAGAACGGCCGATAGTTTGATTGACTGGCTTAACTCCACCTACATACACTCGATTATCAAGTAACGTTTTCAATGAGACGGGGTTGCAAATCAATTTGTATCACATTTATTTTTCACTACAAATTAAAAATAAGAATATTAATATATAGATAGAAGAGAAAGTTTGAAATAAATGGACCACATCAATGAGGCAGCATTGTACATAATTATAGCCTACTTCTTGTTAGCCTGCGTATACTCTTGTACTGTAACTGGTAGACCTACGTGACTCACAAAGCAGACAAATAGGAAACAGTGATTATCAATTTCCAGAGTTGTCGCATATTAAGTAATTATCAGAAAATCATTAAAATTTATTGGTTTTTATAAAGTTCTGCCAGATGCCAGCGTTTAGTATACGAAACATTTAATATTATGGATTTAGTTGTTCAATTATCGATTTTCAAGAAATTCAAACTCAACCATCATTAAAGTGTAACTGGGACATAGTCAGTTTTTTAATTTGAAATAAAATTATGGTCTCCATAGGGTCCACAAGGTAAAAAACATGATTTTTCGTACAATCAGGGGCCATAATTTAGGAAGTTATGTTCCAATGTGCCCGAATATCGAAAGGAACCATAATCTTTGGGTTATAAACTTACATTTCAAATTTCATCAAAATCGGATTAAAATTGTGACCTCTACAGGGTCCACAACCTTGATATACAGTGGACTCTGTCAAATTCGACATCGTACGGGATCGTTACAATATGTCGGATCACCCTTTTTTGTCAAACTGGAAATACTGTAACTTCGAAAACCGGAAGTATTATTATAATATGGCTTCGAATCACCAGAGCATTATTTCTTTATAAAAATGATAAACTTTACTGTACATTCAAAATTTTCTTACATTAATTTTTATTTCATTTAACATGCGTAGACATTTTGAATAGGTCAAGTCTGTCGTTAATTTATCTTCTTCGTCGTCTTCATTTGATGGCACACTTGTGTTTGCTAAATGCTATCACATGTTCATTGATTATCTGTCGTTATATGTGAAGGTCGTCGTCACACAGTTCGGAGAGATCCGTAGGGTGATTTCCTCGTCAAACCTCAGCAGATTCCGATACCCTACTTAGATTGTACCGGAATCTGCCGAGATTTGTCGAGTGCAAACTTCCGTTATTCGGGTTCAATCGGCATGCGCAACGAATGTTTCTAACAGGTGCCAAGAATATTTTTACGACTGTAAATTTGTGGATATTCTTGAGTATTTGGCATAATTACTGTTGTTCTATGTCAAGGTCGTCGTCACTTAGATTGTACCGGAATCTGCCGAGATTTGTGCAAACTTACGTTATTCGGGTTCAATCGGCATGCGCAACGGATGTTTCTAACAGGTGCTAGGAATATTTTTACGACTACGGATTCGTGATAAAATTCTTGGATATGCTTGAGTATTTGTCACTATTAATCTCACCGATAATTATTTTAATTGATTAGTGTTTGCTTGTTAATCTTTTGTGGCTTCACATCCATCGACTTTTAATCTCCCCGATAATTGATTGGTAATAATTGGTTGCTTCACACCTATCGATTGAAGGCCGGATTATACTGTGTTGATTCAATGGAAATCGGCTGATTGATGTCGTTATCCAGAACATACAGAGTCCGGATTAACCAGTGATTTTTTGGCTGAAGTAATTAGGAAATAAATTGGGACATGAGAATCATGTCGGATGTCACAGAATGCCGGAGTGGTCAGAGATCGAATGTGACCGAGTCCACTGTATCATATTTTTACATTATTCGCATATTAGCACCTGGCAGGCATTTTGTCCATTCGCGTAAAAATGGCGGCCATTTTGTTCAGCAATTTTGGTCATGAAATTCGAACCGAACATTCACCAAACGTTTTTTTAAATCCAGTAATAATTGTGACCTCGTGATAATAAAGGCGATTTTTCGTACAATCAGAGGCCATAATTCAAAAAGTTACAAACCGATATGCGCAAATATTTAAAGGAATGAAGATCTTAGGTTATAAACATGTATTTCAAGTTTCATCAAAATTGAATCAAAATTGTGACCTCTATAGGGTCCACAAGCTTGATATACCATATTTTTACACTATTCGTGTACAAACGGCAGCCATTTTGTTTGTCAATCTTTGTCCGATTTTCGAGAAATTCGAACTCAACCTAGATAACTCTGTAACAATGATATATACAACCGTTTTTTTTAATCGGGTAATAATTGTGACCTCCAGAGGGACCATAAGCTAATAAAGGCAATTTTTTGTACGATCAGGGGCCATAATTCAGGAAGTTACGCTCCGATGGGCGCAAATATCGAAAAGAACCAAGATTTTTGGGGTATAAACATACATGTCAATTTTCATCAAAATCGGTTCAGAATTGTGACCTCTATAGGGTCCACAAGCTAAAACATAATTTTTTGTACAATCAGGGGCAATAATCCATCAAGTTTCAATCCGATACATGCCAATATCGAAAGCAGTCGAGATCATATGGGGATAAACTTATATTTCAAGTTTCGTCAGAATCGGATAAGAATTGTGACCCGTAGAGAGTCCACAAACTAATTGTGGACGGACAGACAGGGGCGACGACAATATACGTCCACATGAAAATGTTGATTTATAATAAACAAAGAATTCATCGTATTTATCTCCACCAACCCTAATGTAGCACATTCACGGCATCAGTTATAAGATGGAAACACTTTGGAATATCAATTGAGCACCCCAGTACTCTGAGACCTTGTCATAAGTATACGTTGTTGATACTATTGAGATGGTAACTGGTCTATTGGTGTGTCAAATTTAAAGTCTTCAGGAAACAACATATGTGCTTTAGGATACATGAGTTTGTATGATTGTCTGATAGTAACTTCTGCGACACCAGCAATTTCTCCAATCTCTGAAGCAACAAACACAGAAATTAAACATATTATAAATCATTTACAGTATTTTTAGTAAGAGGCAAACCCTGAAAAAAAAAGTCAAAATATTGTCATCATAAAACTGGAATTAGTCCAAACAATATATGCAAAAGATGGATAGAGAACAACCTAAGGAAAAGGCAATTTTTCAAACAATCAAGGGCCATAATTCAGGAAGTTACAATCTGATATGCGCAAATATGCGCAAGATCTTTGGGTTATAAACATGCATTTCAAGTTTCAGATTAAAATTATGACCTCTACAGGGTCCACAACCTTGATTTACCATATTTTTTACACTATTAGCTTACAAGCGGCGGCCATTTTGTCCAGCAGTTTTTGTCACATTTTCACAAAATTCGAGCTCAACCTACATTATGATGTAATGGTGATATAATCAAACATTTTTAAAATTAGATAATAACTATGACCTCCTGAAGGACCACAAGGTAAAAGATAGGTTGCCAGGCAACAAAACATATGCCCACAGCGGCTAAATCGTCCAGATAGTCAACAAGAGTTGTCTCATACTTTTACTTTTTTCGGTAATGAAACACTAAAATCTGATTAAGAGTAACAAGCTGTTACTAACAACTCATTAAGTAATTATCCAAAAATCATTAGAATATGTTTGGCTTTTATAAAGTTCTCCTCCATGCTAACAAACATGCCAATACTGTATCATACATTTCTCAGTGACAATTTAATGTCATATTTACGGTTGGGGATCAGATAATACAGCAAACTATTGGTTTACCAATGGGAACTGACCCCACCCCATTTCTGGCAAATGCACATTTATATAAATAAGAATTCTGCTTTCAAGACCATAAAAGAAAAACAGATTACAAGGTAGGTAAAAGTCTAAATTATACCTCCCATTACATTGATGACATAACGTCCATCAATGATAACGGAAATTTCAATAAATATAAAAGTGAAATATATCCTCCTGAACTAATATACTATTCAAAAAGTATTTTGGGGGCATAATACTAAAATATGCAAATGACTACGAAACATCTTGGCAGTCCATGTTGTGCCGTTCGCACGACGTCATGGCCGCCGTTTCATCTTCCAGGATGACAACGCAAGATGTCACAGGGCCAGGATCGTTACAGGTTACCTCCAACAACAGAACATCACCTTGGCCAGCACTGAGTCCCGACCTCTCCCCCATCGAGCATGTCTGGGACATGCTTGGACAGAGGTTACGTCAACGTCAACAACGTCCTGCCAATGTCCAAGAACTTGCTGCTGCGTTGCAACAGGAATGGGACAATCTGGACCAAAATGACTTTAGACGTCTCATTAGGAGTATGCCACGTCGGATCAATGCTTGTTAGGCAAACAGAGGAGGATTTACCCGTTACTGACTTTGTTGTGATGCTGTGGTAACTTTGCTGTTTGACCCCGGGTATCATTTTACCCTTATAATGGTCAGTCTGTGCCTTACTTAGTCTAACGATCATTTGGAATAAATCGATGAATGTGAACTTCATTTCATTTTGTCATTTGTTTCTTCATCAGTTTCATTAGGTGACTTTAATAACACTTAAAAATCAAATATCCCCTACTTTTTTTGAATAGTATATGAAATAAAGAAAATTCGAGCACTATAAATGCATCTGTTCTTGACCTGGACATCAATATAATTAACGATAAATTTAATGTAGGTATATTCGACAAATCGGACAAATTTGGTTTTGAAGAGGTAAAATACCTATCAAGTTACACAAACATACCATATACTACACTATTATATATAATGTTTTTTTATTCACAGGCAACAATAGAGAACAATTTCTTTTCCGAATAAAATCTCTTTATTTTAAGGTCACTGCCAAAGGCAGATCATAATAACGCATTTTTAAGGAAATTTCCAAACTTCCATTTCTTCAACATACCCTTATTTTTTATGCCTTTATAAATACACTTACACAGCCTCCAATTTCTTCAGCATTCCTGTTTTGCATTTCTTGCGTGGGGTATTATATAATATATATACTATTCAAAAAAAGTAGGGGATATTTGATTTTGGGGGCATAATACTAAAATATGCAAATGACTACGAAAAAAGTCACTATAGAACCTAACAGAAGAAACATTTCCAGTTACATGTGACGTCCAAACGCACCAATAGCTACCACATGGAATGCAGGTGATGCTTGGGATCATCATGGGGGTCCAACCCAAGATTTGCACGACTCTGACTTTGAATGTTACAGTCATTGTGGCATTGAATTCCAGGGTGGAAACATCAGTTTAATTGTTTTAGTGACCAGAAAACAAATTTTGATATGCGTCGGCTTACTCAAAATGAAAGGTTGCGTGCCCTTGGCATGCTACAGATCGGCACAACACAGGCGGTTATGGCGCGGACGATGAATGTTTCTCAGTCTGTCATAAGCAGGCTATGGTCCAGATACCGTGATACACAATCTGTACAGGACAGACCACGCTCAGGTCGACCAAGGGCGACAACTCAAGCCCAGGATCGATTTATCCGTACCTTGGCCTTGAGAAATCGTGTCATCAGTATCACAGCAAATCAGATCAGCGCTCGTCTTCAAACAGACACTGGTGTGAGAGTGAGTGGCCAGACGATTCGGAATCGACTGCATAGGGGTTACCTTCGCACCCGACGTCCTCGCGTGATCCCTTGTTTGAGAGATCATCACATTCAGGCAAGACGTCGTTGGTGTAGGGATCCTCAACACTGGGATAATCGACGCTGGAGTAATGTGATGTTTTCAGATGAGTCAAGGTTCACTGTTGATTTTTTGGACAGACGTAGGAGGGTGTGGCGTCGTCGAAACGAGCGCTTCCAAGACGTTAAAGTCATCAGACATGATCGATTTGGGGGTGGTTCTGTTATGGTGTGGGGAGGCATCACTGTTGCTGGAAGAACGGCTTTACATGATGTTGCAGGGCGTGTTACAGGCCAGTACTACCGGGACAACATCTTGGCAGTCCATGTTGTGCCGTTCGCACGACGTCATGGCCGCCGTTTCATCTTCCAGGATGACAACGCAAGATGTCACAGGGCCAGGATCGTTACAGGTTACCTCCAACAACAGAACATCGCCACATTACCTTGGCCAGCACTGAGTCCCGACCTCTCCCCCATCGAGCATGCCTGGGACATGCTTGAACAGAGGTTACGTCAACGTCAACAACGTCCTGCCAATGTCCAAGAACTTGCTGCTGCGTTGCAACAGGAATGGGACAATCTGGACCAAAATGACCTTAGACGTCTCATTAGGAGTATGCCACATCGGATCAATGCTTGTTTGGCAAACAGAGGAGGATTTACCCGTTACTGACTTTGTTGTGATGCTGTGGTAACTTTGCTGTTTGACCCCGGGTATCATTTTACCCTTATAATGGTCAGTCTGTGCCTTACTTAGTCTAACGATCATTTGGAATAAATCGATGAATGTGAACTTCATTTCATTGTGTCATTTGTTTCTTCGTCAGTTTCATTAGGTGACTTTAATAACACTTAAAGATAGGCTGACACTGCCAGGCAGGATACGCCCACATTTTCGAGAGATGGATAGAGAACAAGCAATGCCAAAAGTGATTTTTCCTACATCATTAAGTCCTGTATTTCATACTGTATTGGGAGCAGCCATTTTGTTGGTCAGTTCCAGTCTGATATTCATGAAATTCGAAGCCGACAATGATTATGGTGTGACGGTACACAACCTAGAAATGTGACTTTCGTCAAAATCAGATAAGAATTGTGACCTGTAGATAGTCCACAACCATGATATACCATATTTTTACACTATTCGCGTACAAACGGCGACCATTTCGTCCAGCAATTTTGGTACGATTTTCACAAAATTTGAACTCAACCTTCCTTACGGTCTACCAGTAATATAATCAGAGGGGTTTTTTTTTAAATCGGATAATAATTGTTCGAGAGAGAGACAGAGAACAAGCAATACCGAAAGTGATTTTTCCTACAATCAAAGGCCATAATTCATTAAGTTACAATTTGATATGCGCAAATATCGAAAAGAATAAAGATCTTTAGGTTATAAACAAGCATTTCAGGTTTCATCAAAATCGAATTAAAATTGTGACCTCTACAGGGTCCACAACTTTGATATACCATATTTTTACACTGTTCGCGTACAAACGGCAGCCATTTGTTCTGGCAATTATGGTCCGATTTTCTCGAAATTCGAACTCAAAGTTCCGTAGGGTGTAATGGTGATAGAGTCAAACGTTTTTTTAAATCGGATAATAATTGTGACCTCCAAAGGGAGCATAGTCAATTTTTCGGAAAATCAGGGGACATAATTCAGGAAGTTACGATCCGATATGCGTACATAACGAAAGGAACCAAGATCTTTGGGTTATAACCATGCATTTCAAGTTTCATCAAAATCGAATTAAAATTGTGACCTCTACAGGGTCCACAACCATTATAATATACAATTTTTTAACAGTATTCGCGTACAAACGGCGGCCATTTTGTATTGCAATTTTGGTCCCATTTTCACGAAATATACTCAAACGTTTTTTTCAATCGGATAATAATTGTGACCTCCAGAGGGGCCACAAGCTAAAAAAAAAGGCGATTTTGCGTATAATCAGGGGCCATAATTCAGGAAGTTATGATCCGATATGGCAGCCATTTTGTATGGCAATTTGTGACCTCCAGAGGGACCACAATCTAAAAGATAGGCTGGCATTGCCAGGCAGGATACGCCCACATTTTTGAGAGATGGATAGAGAACAAGCAATACCGAAAGTGATTTTTCCTACATCATTAAGTTAGAATTTGATATGTGCAAATATCGAAATGAATTAAGGGTTATAAAGGTTCATTACAGTAGGCTTCAAGTTCGACTGGGGATCATGTTGCTAAGTGGGTAAGATGCTGGCTCTGTAGCCTTGTGGTTGGGTGACAAAGTTCATCTAGATTTTCTAGCGTGGTTTCCCCTTGTTCGTGATGAAGGATGGATGGCCTGACAAAAACAGCTGTCAATTTTAACGAATTCGACCTCAACCTTCATTACGATGTAACGGTGATATACTCAAATGTTTTTTTAAATGGGATAATAATTCTAACCCCACAGGGACCACAAGCTAAAAAAATAGGTTGCCAGGCAACGAAACATATGCCCACACAGCAGCCAAATCGTCCGGGCAGTCAACAAGAGTTGTTGCATTTTAAGTAATCATCAGAAAATCATAATTCAAACTCACCCATAACTACGGTGTAACTGTGATATAATCAAACGTTTTTTTAAATCAGATAATAATTGTGACCTCCAGAGGGACCACAAGCTAAAAAGGGTGATTTTTCGTACAATCAGGAGCCAAAATTCAAAAGCGATTTTTCGGACAATCAGGGGCCATAATTCAGGAAGTTACGATCCGATGGGTGCAAATATCAAGAGGAACCAAGATCTTTGGGTTATAAACATACATGTCAAGTTTCATCAAAATCGGTTCAAAATTGTGACCTCGATAGGGTCCACAACTCTATATAGAACATATTTTCACACTATTCTCGTACAAACAGCGGCCATTTTGTTTGTCAATTTTGGTCCGATTTTCACGAAATTTGAACTCAACCTTCATTACCATGTAACGGTGATATAATCAAACGGTGTTTTAAATCGGATAATAATTTTGACCTCCAGAGGGACCACAAGCTAAAAAAGGCGATTTTTCGGACAATCAGGGGCCATGATTCAGGAAGTTACGATCCGATGGGCGCAAATATCGAAAGGAACCAAGATTTTGGGGTTATAAACATGCATGTCAAGTTTCATCACAATCTGTTCAAAATTGTGACCTCTATAAGCTAAAAACATGATATTTCGTACAATCAGGGGCCGTAATCCATGAAGTTCCGATCCGATACATGCCCATAGGCGTACGAGCGACCGCCCCCCCATTTTGGGCACCAAATGCTGGGAAAATTCGGGCACACAACTGTACTTTGTAAAAGTTGTTTAAAAAAATATTGTTCTTGAATGTGTCCAATTTAACAGTGAATTTAAATTCAGAGTGTCTATAGTTAGGCAATTAAATAGAAATCTTATGACTCGAACCCTTTTTTGTTTGCAGTACAGTAAGCCACGAGTTACAGTTACATAAACAACTGTTTCTAGTTGTGTATATTACAAGTAAATAAAATTTAGTTCTCTTTTATTGATGATTTAGAAATCAAGAACTTATTCATCGCAAAAGATAGGGTCCACAACTCTATATAGAACATATAGGGTCCACAAGCTAAAAACGTGATTTTTCGTACAATCAGGGGCCATAATCCATGAAGTTTTGATCCGATACATGCCAATATCGAAAGCAGCCGAGATCTTTTGGGGATAAACCTATATTTCAAGTTTCGTCAAAATCAGATAAGAATTGTGACCTGTGGAGAGTCCACAAACAAATTATGGACGGACGAACGCGACGACAATATACGTCCACATAAAAATGTGGGCATATAAAAACATATGACTAGTTGCTATACATCTCACCGTAGCCAACCTGATAAGCCAATTATCCTTCTGCCTCAAAATCATGAATGTTTACCAAAACCTGGCAGAAAATGCAAGTTCAAACCCTCTTTGTCTATTCTAGACCAAAAGATAGGCTGGCACTGCCAGGCAGGATACGCCCACATTTTCGAGAGATGGACAGAGAACAAGCAATACCGAAAGTGATTTTTCCTACATCTTTAAGTCCTGTATTTCATACTGTATTCGGAGAAGCCATTTAGTTGGTCAGTTCCAGTCTGATATTAATGAAATTCGAAACCGACAATGATTATGGTGTGACGGTACACAACCTAGAAATGTGACTTTTCATCAAAATCGGATAAGAATTGTGACCTGTAGAGAGTCCACAACCATGATATACCATATTTTTACACTATTCGCGTACAAACGGCGACCATTTCGTCCGGCAATTTTGGTACGATTTTCACGAAATTAGAACTCAACCTTCCTCATCAAAATCGAATTAAAATTGTGACCTATACAGGGTCCACAACCATGATATATCATTTTTTTAACAGTATTCGCGTACAAACGGCGGCCATTTTGTCTGTCAATTTTGGTCCGATTTTCCTGAAATTCAAACTCAACCTTCCTTACAGTGTAACGGTGATATAATCAAACGTTTTCTTAAATTGGATAATAATTGTGACCTCCAGAGGGACCACAAGCTAAAGAAAGGGGGATTTTGCGTATAACCAGGGGCCATAATTCAGGAAGTTACGATCCGATATGCGCAAATATCGAAAAGAACCAAGATCTTTGGGTTATAACCATGAATTTCAAGTTTCATCAAAATCAAATTAAAATTGTGACCTTTACAGGGTCCACAACCTTGATATACCATTTTTTAACAGTATTCGCGTACAAACGGCGGCCATTTTGTATGGCAATTTTGGTCTGATTTTCCCGAAATTCGAACTCAACCTTCCTTACGGTGTAACGGTAATATAATCAAACGTTTTTTTTAAATCAGATAATAATTGTGACCTCCAAGCTAAAAAAAAGGCGATTTTGCGTATAATCAGGGGCCATAATTCAGGAAGTTACGATCCGATATGCGCAAATATCGAAAGGAAGCAAGATCTTTGGGTTATAACCATGAATTTAAAGTTTCATCAAAATCGAATCAAAATTGTGACCTCCACAGGGTCCACAACCTTGATATACCATTTTCTAACAGCATTCGCGTACAAACGGCGGCCATTTTGTATGGCAATTTTCGTCCGATTTTCCCGAAATTCGAACTCAACCATCCTTAGGGTGTAACGGTGATATAATCAAACGGTTTTTTAAATCGAATAATAATTGTGACCTCCAGAGGGACCACAAGCTAAAAAGGGTGATTTTTCGGACAATCAGGGGCCATAATTCAGGAAATTACATTCCGATAGCCGCAAATATCGAAAGGAACCAAGATCTTTGGGTTAAAAACATTCATGTCAAGTTTCATCAAAATCGGTTCAAAATTGTGACCTCTATAGGGTCCACAAGCTAAAAACGTGATTTTTCGTATAATCAGGGGCCATAATCCATGAAGTTTTGACCCGATACATGCCAATATCGAAAGCAGCCGAGATCTTTTGGGGATAAACCTATATTTCAAGTTTCGTCAAAATCGGATAAGAATTGTGACCTGTAGAGAGTCCACAAACAAATTGTGGACGGACGGACGTCCGGACGGACGGACGGACGGACGTCCGGACGGACAGGGGCGACGACATAATACGTCCACATGAAAATGTGGGCGTATAAAAATCAAATATCCCCTACTTTTTTTGAATAGTATATATTATGGTTTGTACAATTACATACGTTAATAATTCCGGTTAGTTGCTGAAACTAATAGTTTCTAACGTTATTTTATCTGGATTATCGCCATTTTTATTGGGAAATTCTGTCAATGTAGGCGCATAAAAATGGGTTTAACGCCCACTGGACACAAACTAGGTCATTTTGGGACGAACATATGGTAATGCACATGTTTTGTCATCTTCACAAAGTTTATATAATCCATTCAGCTGTCGTCAAGGATGCTTTTCACTTGAGAGAGAAATGGGGTTTAAGGTCCACTCGACACAAACTAGGTAATTTGGGGACTAACATATGTATGATACAGTTTTATTTCAATAATTCGTGTGTGCGAAAAGAGAGAATCCATGAGATTGGATAGACAACACTAGACCATGTTACATACAAGCTTGTAATGTTAACCACGCCACTTAACTCTATGACATACCTTTTGATCAAAAGCGCATGTATTAGACCACTTTTGACTTAACCAAGAGACAAGTTTCCTTGACCTCCAGACGGACCACAAGATAATAAAGGCGATTTGTCGTACAATCAGAGGCCATAATTCAGGAAGTTACAATCCGATATGCACAAATATTGAAAGGAACCAAGATCTTTAGGTTATAAACATGTATTTCAAGTTTCATCAAAATCGAATTAAAATTGTGACCTCTATAGGATCCACAACCTTGATATACCATATTTTTTACGCTATTCGCGTACAAACAACCGCTATTTTGTTTGTCAATTTTCGTTCGATTTTCACGAAATTCGAACTCAACCTAGATTACCCTGTAACGATGATATAATCAAACATTTATTAAATCAGGTAATAATTGTGACCTCCAGAGGAACCATCAGCTAATAAAGGCGATTTTTCGTACGACCAAGGGCCATAATTCAGGAAGTTACTATCCGATGTGCCTGAATATCGAAAGGAACAAAGATCTTTGGTTTATAAACATACATTTCAAGTTTCATCAAAATCGGATCATAATTGTGACCTCTATAGGGTTCACAACCTTGATATATTTATTTTCACACTATTCACGTACAAACGGCAGCCACAATCAGGGGCCATAATCTATGAAGTTTTGATCCGATACATGCCAATATCGAAAGAAGGCGAGATCTTATGGGGATAAACCTATATTTCAGGTTTCATCAAAATCGGATAAGAATTGTGACCTGTAGAGAGTCCACAAACAAACTGTGGACGGACAGGGGCGACGACAATATACGTCCACATGAAAATGTTGGCGTATAAAAAAGTATATCCCGAAATTTATTTGGCAGTAAACGTCGCTTAACCGCAACGAGCGTGTGACACCATCCGCTAAATAATCGCATTCCACTAGCATGCGCTATATAACAATAATAAAGTAAAACTAGATCGGCTAAGCAGATATTAAAGCTTTCATATTCACAGTCACTTTCTGTCACATTGTCATGGGTCATATAAATAATCCGAAGAAGAAAAGATAGGCTGGCACTGCCAGGCAGGATACGCCCACATTTTCGAGAGATGGATAGAGAACAAGCAATACCGAAAGTGATTTTTCCTACATCTTTAAGTCCTGTATTTCATATTGTATTGGGAGCAGCCATTTAGTTGGTCAGTTCCAGTCTGATATTCATGAAATTCGAAACCGACAATGATTTTGGTGTGACGGTACACAACCTAGAAATATGACTTTTCATCAAAAGAATTGTGACCTGTAGAGAGTCCACAACCATGTTATACCATATTTTTATACTATTCGCGTACAAACAACGACCATTTCGTCCGGCAATTTTTGTATGATTTTCACGAAATTAGAACTCAACCTTCCTAATCAAAATCGAATTAAAATTGTGACATATACAGGGTCCACAACCATGATATACCATTTTTTTAACAGTATTCGCGTACAAACGGCGGCCATTTTGTCTGTCAATTTTGGTCCGATTTTCCCGAAATTCAAACTCAACCTTCCTTACAGTGTAACGGTGATATAATCTAACGTTTTTTTAAATTGGATAATAATTGTGACCTCCAGAGGGACCACAAGCTAAAGAAAGGGGGATTTTGCGTATAACCAGGGGCCATAATTCAGGAAGTTACGATCCGATATGTGCAAATATCGAAAAGAACCAAGATCTTTGGGTTATAACCATGAATTTCAAGTTTGATCAAAATCGAATTAAAATTGTGACCTTTACAGGGTCCACAACCTTGATATACCATTTTTTAACAGTATTTGAGTACAAACGGCAGCCATTTTGTATGGCAATTTTGGTCTGATTTTCCCGAAATTCGAACTCAACCTTCCTTACGGTGTAACGGTAATATAATCAAACGTTTTTTTAAATCAGATAATAATTGTGACCTCCAAGCTAAAAAAAAGGCGATTTTGCGTATAATCAGGGGCCATAATTCAGGAAGTTACAATCCGATATGCGCAAATATCGAAAGGAAGCAAGATCTTTGGGTTATAACCATGAATTTCAAGTTTCATCAAAATCGAATCAAAATTGTGACCTCCACAGGGTCCACAACCTTGATATACCATTTTTTAACAGTATTCGCGTACAAACGGCGGCCATTTTGTATGGCAATTTTCGTCCGATTTTCCCGAAATTCGAACTCAATCTTCCTTAGGGTGTAACGGTGATATAATCGAACGGTTTTTTAAATCGAATAATAATTGTGACCTCCAAGCTAAAATAAAGGCGATTTTTCGTATAATCAGGGGCCATAATTCAGGAAGTTACGATCCGATATGCGCAAATATCGAAAGGAAGCAAGATCTTTGGGTTATAACCATGAATTTCAAGTTTCATCAAAATCGAATCAAAATTGTGACCTCCATAGGGTCCACAACCTTGATATACCATTTTTTAACTGTCTTCGCGTACAAACGGCGGCCATTTTGTATGGCAATTTTCGTCCGATTTTCCCGAAATTCGAACTCAACCTTCCTTAGGGTGTAACGGTGATATAATCAAACGGTTTTTTAAATCGAATAATAATTGTGACCTCCAGAGGGACCACAAGCTAAAAAGGGTGATTTTTCGGACAATCAGGGGCCATAATCCAGGAAATTACATTCCGATAGCCGCAAATATCGAAAGGAACCAAGATCTTTGGGTTACAAACATGCATGTCAAGTTTCATCAAAATCGGTTCAAAATTGTGACCTCTATAGGGTCCACAAGCTAAAAACGTGATTTTTCGTACAATCAGGGGCCATAATCCATGAAATTTTGATCCGATACATGCCAATATCGAAAGCAGCCGAGATCTTTTGGGGATAAACCTATATTTCAAGTTTCGTCAAAATCGGATAAGAATTGTGACCTGTAGAGAGTCCACAAACAAATTGTGGACGGACGGACGGACGGACGGACGTCCGGACGGACAGGGGCGACGACATAATACGTCCACATGAAAATGTGGGCGTATAAAAATAAATCATTAAAATCGTTCACAATCTAGTGAAGTTAATGTCATTTTTCACTCGTAAACAACTTCGTCGGCATGAAAAACATCAAAGGCTAAAGACCCCTATGCGCAAGCAAATTATTGAAATAAATTTAAACCATATCCCAGTAAACATGGATGGTTAGATTTACGTTACTTTTACGTCATTATGGTTAGATTATGGTTAGCGTCCAATAATGGTAAAATTTTACGTTTAAATTTACGTTACTTTTACGTCATAATGGTTATGGTTACTTTTACGTCAGAAAATGACGTAAATCTAACGTAAACTTTATGACGGTTTTCTTACCAATTTTTGCCGCTTTAAATACTTCTTGATTAAGTACCCATATCAGTGTGTGCACAGTCTAACAATTGATAAATAGTTGGAATTCAGACAAAATAATTATACATGTGTTATTGGTGATAATTCTAACGTTAATCTAACATAAATTTTACGTCATGTATCTAACCGTTAGATTATGGTTAGTTTTCTGACGTAAATCTAACGTTATTTTTCTAACGTTAATATAACGTTAGTTATCTAACGTTAATGTAAGTTTAGTTTTATGTCATAATTTTAACACAAGTTTCTAATGTGAATGTAACATAAACCTAATACTTGTTCTCTATCGGAAATGAAATGCAATGAAATGGGGTTTAACGTCCTACTTTTCTGCACCTAACCTGGGCTAATTGAAGATGGGCATACGCCATACAGTGTGCTATGAGGGAACTTTTTCTCAGACAGCGGCACTACAGCCTACTCTAATATCGAATTCCAACTGCCAAGGAATCTTTAACATGCACACCAATGTGTACATGGAACCAGAGTTTTTTGGACCATCCGAATGACTAGGCCCTGTCAGACCTTCCCTTCCATTTCACTGACAAGGGGAACCAACGCCGGAAAATCGAGATGCAGGGTTTGAACACCTGACTACCAAGTTAGCGAGCCAGCGCCTTACCCACATTGTTAGTTTTTGATTGTTGGCTATCCAACCATAATCAAAAAAAATCCATTTAAGTTAACCAAATTTACTAAATTTTAAGCGTTCTTTTAGGCAACTTTAACAAAATATGTTAATAATTGTATAATATTATGGATAAAACATTAAAAAGTGGGTGTGGCACCACCCCTAGGTGTTGAGCCATGCACCGAAATTGATAGTTGTTAATATCCTTACGGCATAAGGAATAAATATACCAAGTTCAAAAAAAAAACCACGAAAAGTTGATGTGGCTCTGCCTCTGGGACTCAGACATGAAACAATTCTGATTATTTATCAATTGGTAAAATGTGCACACACTGGTATGGTTATTTAATCAAGAGGTACAATGGGGGATCATACCGAGATGCAACAAAAACTGTTACTAACTGGAAACTGTAGACTATTTATAGACAAAATATTAACAAAAAAGTGAAATGAAATGAAATAAGGTTTAACGTTCTACTGTTCTACTCGTAAACAGGGCTAATGAAGACGGGTCTACATCATATAGTGTGCTATGAGGGTTATGTTGCCCGGGCAGCGGCACTATTGCCTACTCTCAAATCTAATTCCAACTGCTAAGGGATCTTTTACGTGCACGCCAATGTGTACACAGGACCACATGCAATTTTTTTGTCCCATTCGAACGACAAGGGGAAACCTCGTCAGGAAATCTGGATGAAATGAGGTTAACGTCCTACTGTTCTGCTCATAAACTGGGCTAATAAAGATGGGCCTATAGGGAAATTTTGCTCAGACAGCGGCGCTATGGCCTACTCTTATATCAAACTCCAACTGCCAAGGGATCTTTGCTAATGTGTACACGGAACCTCGGTTGTTTTTTTTCGTTCATCCGAACGACTAGACAGTTGTCCTTGTCATGCCCTCCATTCTGCATCATTGACAAGGGGAAACCACCCCGGAAAATCTCGATGAACTTTCTTAGCCAATGTGCAGGGATCGATCACCCGACCTCCAGGCTAACGAGACAGCGTCTTACCCACACATACAAAAAACTGGCTGTGGCACCATCAAAAAGGGAGCGAGAAAAAAAAAATGGAGTTTAATGTCCACTCAACATAAACTATGTCATTTCAGGACTAAGATAAGATTTTTTCAAATAGTGCTACATGTAAGGTAAAACAAAAATCCCCACAAATATTATACCAGTACGATATTATTCTTTTTGCCCTGCCTGAAAGATCTTCCAGCCCAAATGTTGTGGAGCAACATACACATATGCCAACCCTTTTTATACGCCCACATGGAAATGTGGTCGTATATTGCCGTCGCCCCCGTCCGTCCGTCTGTCGGTCCGTCCGTCCGTCCGTCGGTCCGTCCGTCCGTCCATCGTCCACAATTTCTTGCGAACGCTCTAGAGGCTAAAGTTAATATCCGATTGACTTGAAATTTATACACGGTGTTTAAGGTCGTGAGACGAAGAAGCCTATTGATTTTCAGCGATATCCGATAATGACTACCAGAGTTATGACCCTTGATCACTTTGAAAAATCTTGTGAACGCTCTAGAGGCTACAGTTAATATCCGATTGACTTTAAATTTATACACAGTGTTTAAGGTCAGGAGACGAAGAAGCCTATTGATTTTCGGTGATATCTGATAATTACTGCCAGAGGTATGACCCTTGATCACTTTGAAAAATCTTGTGAACGCTTTCGAGGCTAAAGTTAATATCCAATTGACTTTAAATTTATACACAGTGGTTAAGGTCGTGAGACGAAGAAGCCTATTGATTTTCAGCGATATATGATAATTACTACCAGAGTTATGACCCTTGATCACTTTGAAAAATCTTGTGAACGCTCTAGAGGCTATAGTTAATATCCGATTGACTGTAAATTTATACACAGTGTTTAAGGTCAGGAGACGAAGAAGCCTATTCATTTTCGGTGATATCTGGTAATTACTGCCAGAGTTATGACCCTTGATCACTTTGAAAAATCTTGTGAACGCTTTAGAGGCTAAAGTTAATATCCGATTGACTTTAAATTTATACACAGTGGTTAAGGTCGTGAGACGAAGAAGCCTATTGATTTTCAGCGATATCCGATAATTACTACCAGAGTTATGACCCTTGATCACTTTGAAAAATCTTGTGAACGCTCTAGAGGCTAAAGTTAATATCCGATTGACTTTAAATTTATACACAGTGTTTAAGGTCAGGAGACGAAGAAGCCTATTGATTTTCGGTGACCTCTGATAATTACTGCCAGAGTTATGACCCTTGATCACTTTGAAAAATCTTGTGAACGCTTTAGAGGCTAAAGTTAATATCCGATTGACTTTAAATTTATACACAGTGGTTAAGGTCGTGAGACGAAGAAGCCTATTGATTTTCAGCGATATATGATAATTACTACCAGAGTTATGACCCTTGATCACTTTGAAAAATCTTGTGAACGCTCTAGAGGCTATAGTTAATATCCGATTGACTGTAAATTTATACACAGTGTTTAAGGTCAGGAGACGAAGAAGCCTATTCATTTTCGGTGATATCTGGTAATTACTGCCAGAGTTATGACCCTTGATCACTTTGAAAAATCTTGTGAACGCTTTAGAGGCTAAAGTTAATATCCGATTGACTTTAAATTTATACACAGTGGTTAAGGTCGTGAGACGAAGAAGCCTATTGATTTTCAGCGATATCCGATAATTACTACCAGAGTTATGACCCTTGATCACTTTGAAAAATCTTGTGAACGCTCTAGAGGCTAAAGTTAATATCCGATTGACTTTAAATTTATACACAGTGTTTAAGGTCATGAGACGAAGAATCCTATTGATTTTCGGTGACCTCTGATAATTACTGCCAGAGTTATGACCCTTGATCACTTTGAAAAATCTTGTGAACGCTTTAGAGGCTAAAGTTAATATCCGATTGACTTTAAATTTATACACAGTGTGTAAGGTCATGATAAGAAGAAGCCTGTTGATTTTCAGCAATATCCGATAATTCCTGCCCGAGTTATGACCCTTGATCACTTTGAAAAATCTTGTGAACGCTCTAGAGGCTAAAGTTAATATCCGATTGAATTTAAATTTATACACGGTGTTTAAAGTCATGATACAAAGAATCCTATTGATTTTCAGCAATATCCGATAATTACTGCCAGAGTTATGACCCTTGATCACTTTGAAAAATCTAAAGTTAATATCCGATTGACTTTAAATTTATACACACTATTTACGGTCATGATACAAAATAGCCTATTTATTTTCAGCGATATCCGATAATTACTGCCACAGTTATGACCCTTGATCACTTTGAAAAACCCTGTGAATGCTCTAAAGGCTAAAGTTAATATCCGATTGACTTTAAATTTGTACACAGTGTTTAGGGTCATGATACGAAGAATCCTATTTGATTTTCAGTGATATCTGATAATTTCTGGCAGTTGATCACTTTGAAATATCTTGTGGACAAAGGCCTTGAGACAAACCATCAAAACTATTCTAATCATTTCTGATAATTATTTAATGGGCTATTACTCGTAATAAGATTATCATGTGTTGTAAATGTTCTCCTTACTGATAAAAGAAACAATATGCGACAACCCTTGTTGACTGCCCGGACGACTTAGCTGTTGTGGGCGTATGTTTCGTTGCCTGGCAACCTATCTTTTTATATTTTATAATAATCATCCTTAAAAAACTAGAAAGTCAATGTTAAAAGTGAAAATATATTTATACATTTTGTATTTTCATTTTGTATGATCCAATAATATAAGGAGATGGGTTGATTAAAAGCTTTTAGCTTGTCTTTACATCTTCCCATATAATATAATAATATGTTCTTAGAATGAATCTTATCTGATTAAAACATTAAATTTAATGATTTAAATTCTTGTTATTTGTACATGAAGGTGGCTGTTACCATGAGTCATGACGACCAGTCTCTTCGTTGGTTTGTTTATATCAGATTTTTAAAATTTTACGCTTGTATTTATATATAAGGTGTAAAACCAGACAAATATAAAGCTTATCAAATTTATTGTATATAGGGCCTCGTATAATAATATGGGTGAATTGGAATGTGCAATAAAATTCAACCGAAAACACATTTTACAAGACTTTCACTTCGAGTCAAGAACCAGTTCGAACCAGTTATTTCCGGAATCTATCGATCTAGTCGACATATATCGTCCCCGATAAAAGACGTCAGAAAATTTAAATTTCTTTATTGGATTAAAATTTCTCTATATAGCTAATATAAAATCTAGCAGAGCACACAGAAACAGATTACATTCTATATTCCATTATCGAAAATACGTATAGACGGCTTCCGTATTGGGGGAATAATAAAAGCGAACGGAATTGTGGGTATAGCAAGATGGCGCCAAAAAGCGATAGAATGTCGGAGATTTGGGGCAAAATACTATTTATGTCACACAAAAAAGAAATGGTGCCCTGATTTAAAGTTAGAAGAAGCATATAGGAAAGTAAGTGTCTTTTTTACATACAAAAATCCGTCTAAATATAATTTGTAGAACTACAAATTCAGCAAATAATGGCTGTTGACAATTTTACTAAAACAAACAACGGTAAAAAAGTCACAAGATTAGATGGCCTGTTATTTTCTGAATGTAAAACTTTGTAGCTGCAAGATTTCTACACAATCTAAACTACTTTAATCGAAAAAAATCCTGTTTCAAAATCACGGGAATCAAACATTTTTCACTTTGGGTATTATTCAACAGTGGTAATGACACAGAAAACAATTGTAGTCTTAGTCTAAATATACAGCATACTTCAATTTTTTTTAAAAAAAACCCTACATAACCATTTCTATATATAGGCCTATAATATATAGCCATAACAACTGTCTTTACATACATGATGGCCCTTCACTCCCCTGAATGTACATCCATAATGACAGTGTAGACTGAATAATTCTCATGTATACTTTGAATAATATATGTTCTTTATTCTATCTCTAAGCAAAATCTTTTTTTACAGATCCTAAATTTGAGCAGTATTGATGACACTAATGTGAAAGAAGTTACAAAAAGATTTTTTGAAGGCTTTGTTTACGTAAATGGTAGCCAGGTGACACCAGCTTACTCCTTGTCATGTACAAATGTAGGATCAATGCCATGCCACTGGACTAAATGACGGTGGACGTTATGATGAAAAGTGTTCTCATCCACCGTACTCTCACGATGACAAGGGAATCAAGGCTGTTTTCATATACATTTAATAAATGTAGATATGCTATTTGAAACAAAAAACTAACCGCAACTGGTTAACCAATTTATTCACATTTGATAACAAATTTCTATCAAAATATTTGTTGGATCACAGGAAGACTTGTTGATACATGTTTGAATTAATAATATTAAAGCTTTAAGTTCCATGCTTGGCAGTGAGTGCTAATAACGTTTACAAAACTTTGAGCGGGAATTTCAAGGCATTAACCTCCTGTGATATAATAACAAATGACAAGTGCGAAATAAAGTATTTATGTGGTCTTGAGTGAAAAAACAGTGTTGTGGCTAGTCAAATGAAATGAAACAAAATAGAGTGTAATGACCTACTGTTTTGCTCTGAACTGGGCCAATGAAGACGGGCATACGCCATACAGTATGCTATCGGGGAAATTTTGCACTATGGCCTACTCATATCAAATTCCAACTGTCAAGGGTATGCCAATGTGTATACAAGGCCTCAGTTTTTCTGTACCATCTGAATGAATAGACAACTGTCTTGTCGGGCCCTCCAGCATCACTGACAAGAGGAAATAACGCTGGGAAATCTGGATGAACTTTCACTTCCAATGCAGGGATCTAGTGCCGGACCCCCAGACAGAGGGCCTGACAAGGGAAGCTGTCTAGTCGTTTGGATGGTATGAATGACCGAGCCTCTGCGTACACATTGGTGTGCATGTAAAAGATCACTAGGCAGTTCGAATGCAATATAGGAGTAGGCCTTAGCCACTGTCAGGACAAAATTCCCTGATAGCACACTGTATAGAGTATGTCCCTTTTCATTAGCCACGGAATAGGACGTTAAACCCCAATTCATTTCATTTCATTCCATCAATGCCTTGAGCAAACGAGATAGAGGCTATATGTATAGGTTTTGGCCAAATGTGGCCAATATCCCAGTTTCCCTTTCTTATATGCATATCCACACTTTCACAAGACTAATGTAGACCTTTTTCTTGAACATTTTCAATTGACAGTGATGCAGGGCAGAGGACCTGACATGGATAGATGACTAGTCATAAGAATGGGACAAAAACCCAAGGTAATGTGTACACTTTGATGTGTGTGTGTGACGCATTTCTTGTCAGTTGGATGGAATTTAATATAAGATATAAGAGTATGCCGTAGCCCTGCTGTCGAGACAAAATTTCCCTCATAGCACACTGGGTGGTATATGCTTGTCTTCGTTCTTCATTTATCAAACAGGTGTGAAATGAAATGCTATGGGGTAATGAAGACGGGCATACGCTATACAGTGTGCTATGAGGGAAATTTTGTCTGGATGACAGCCGACTCTTATAATCGAATTCCAACTACCAAATGAAATGAAACTGGGGTTTAACGTCATACTCTTTTGCACCTAACCTGGGCTAATGGAAGACGGGCATACGCCATACAGTGTACTATGAGGGAAATTTTACCCCGGCAGTGGCGCTACGGCCTACTCTTATACCGAATTCCAACTGCCAAGGGATCGTTTACATGCACTCTAATTTGTATTCGGGACTTCGTTTTTCGTACCATCCGAACGACTAGGCAGCTGTCCTTGTCACGCCCTCCTTCTGCATCACTGACAAGGGGAAATCACGCCGGAAAATCTAGATGAACTCTCTCGGCCAATGCAGGGATCGAACACCCGACCTCCAGGGTAGCGAACCAGTGCCTTATACACTTAGCCACCGTGATGCCCGGGATCTTTTACGCGCACACCAATGTGTTCACAGGACCTTAGTTTCTTTTGTCCCATCTGAATGACTAGACAGTTGTCCTTGTTAGGCCCTCAATCCTACTTCACTGACAAGGGGAAACCACACTGGAAAATCTGAATTAACTTTCTCAGCCAATGCAGGGATCTAGTGTCCAACTTCAAGACAGTGGGCCTGACAAGGAAAGCTGTCTAGTCGTTTGGATGGTATGAATGACCGAGCGTCTGTGTACACATTGGTGTGCATGTAAAAGATCACTAGGCAGTTCGAATGCGATATAGGAGTAGGCCTTAGCTGTCTAGTCGTTTGGATGGTATGAATGACCGTGCGTTTGTGAACACATTGGTGTTTATGTAAAAGATCACCAGGCAGTTCGAATGCGATATAAGAGTAGGCCTTAGCCACTGCCTGGACAAAATTCTCTGATGGCACACTGTATAGAGTATGTCGATTTTCATTAGCCACGTCGGAATAGGTCGGAATAGGTCGTTAAACCGCATTTCATTTCATTTCATTCCATCAATGCCTTGAGCAAACAAGATGGAGGCTACACGTAAAGGTTTTGGCCAAATTTGGTCAATATCCTAGTTTTCCTTTCTGATATGCATATCCACACTTTCACAAGACTAATTTAGACCCTTTCCTTGAACATTTTCAAATGTCAGTGATGCAGGACAGAGGACCTGACATGGATATGTGACTAGTCATACGAATGGGACAAAAAACCAAGGTACTGTGTACACTTTGATGTGTGTGTGAAACATTTCTTGGCAGTTTGATGGAATTTTATATAAGATATAAGAGTATGCCGTAGACCTGCTGTCGAGAAAAATGTTTATAGTTATGGTTTGTGTATGGTCACCTGTTTGTATTCTTGTCAATTATCACCATTTTACGATGTATGATTACTGTTAACAATTGTATTTTTTAAAAATAAAATTTAGATATTATGTTGATTTTTTGTTGTAGTTATATGAATTTGCGATTTCAAAAGGTTATTGGTTGACTGTTAACATTTCAAGGGTTATATTTCTACATACTCATTAAAGATTTACAAAAGAAAGTGATGTAAATTTTAAAATTAATGTTAGATATATAATGAAATGAAATGGGGTATAAAGTCCTACTGTTCTCAAATCCTGATTCTCAGTCAATGCATGTACCAATCCCGGGTCTGCAGGTTAGTTGAGCCGACATTTTACTCTGAGGATCATGACCCTGATTTCCATAAAATGGTCGGTTACTTTTAATAATGTTAGATTAACGTCAAAAATTGAAGTTATATTTACGTCAGATTTACGTCAAAATGGTTGGTCAGACTACAATCATTTTGCTCATCTTCTTAACGATAATGTAATGTCACGAAATGACGTTAATCTAACGTAAAGTTTACGTCATTTTTACCTTATTTTTACATCATTTTCTGACGCAAATCTAACGTAAAATTTACGTCATTTTTTGACGTAGATCTAACGTAAACTTGACGTTAGATTTGCGTCAGGAAATGTCGTAAATATAACGTAAATTTTACGTTAAATTAACATCATTTCCTGACGTTACATTTTCATTAAGAAGATGAGCAAACTGATGGTAAACTGACTGATCATTTTTACGTAAATTTTACGTAAAAGTAACGTCAGGTTGTTATGTGGGATGTTAGTCCCGAAATGACCTAGTTTGTGTCGAGTGGACATTAAACCTCATTTCTCTCTCTCTCTCTGCTGTTTTGTTGTTGAATATATATTTCCATGGGTTTTCAGGGGTGTTGAAGACAAAAATTGTAGTACAAATTTGATCTGACGATTTCTGCCATTTATTTTCTATTTTGCCGTTTAATATTGTTTTTCTATTTAGGATTTTATAGGTGCTGAAGACGAAAATCATAGTAAATGCACAATTTTCGTTACGAAACATCCACAACACACGCAGCATATTCACATGATAGTGTTACTGAAAGAACAATCTATACATTAGTAGTCTGTTTTGTATATTATAACTTTGTGAGATTGACTTAATCTCATTAATTAATTAGCACTTTAGTGCCAGCTACTGTTCAGGGGCCAGTTTACGAAATTTTAACTAAAGATAAAATTCAAATTTTAGTAGATTCTTTAATTTTGATTGGCTAAGCACTAAAATCAATCAGATATTATCCAATCAAATTACTAAAATTTGGATTGTATCTTAGTTAAAATTTCGTAAAACAGGCCCCAGGAGATTAAGATTGTTGATTGGATAATCATCAAAGAAGCCACCACAGCTGTATGTGTGTTCATTTAACATGTGAATTCAATTAAGATTCTGCGCGTACGATAGGTCTATTATTATTTTCAGGTACCGTAACATTATCAAAATAGGTTGCCAGGCAACGAAACATACGCCCACACAGCAGCTAAATCGTCCGGCAAGTCAACAAGTAATTATCAGAAAATCATTAGAATTCATTTGGTTTTTATAAAGTTTTATCCCATGTTAACGTTAAGTATACAAAACATTTAATATTATGGATTTAGCTGTTCAATTATCGATTTTCAAGAAATTCACACTCAACCATCATTAATGTGTAACGGGGATATAGTCAAAAGGTTTTTTTTTAATTCGGAATAAAATTGTGACCTCCATAGGCTCCACAAGTTAAAAAAAACATGATTTTTCGTACAATCAGGGGCCATAATTCAGGAAGTTATGGTCCAATGTGCCCGAATATCGAAAGAAACTGCGATCTTTAGGTTATAAACTTACATATCAAATTTCATCAAAATCGGATTAAAGTTGTGACCTCTACAGGGTCCACAACCTTGATATATCATATTTCTATACTATTCGCGTATTAGCGGCAGCCATTTTGTCCGGCAGTTTTGGTCCGATTTTTACGAAATTCGACCTCAAACTTCATTACAGTGAAACGGTGATATAATCAAACGTTTTATAAAATCGGATAATAGTTGTGACCCCCAGATGGACCACAAGCTAAAAAGACGATTTTTAGTACAATCAGGAGCCATCATTCAGGAAGTTACAATTCGATATGCGCAAATATCGAAAGGAACCAAGATCTTTGGATTATAAACATGCATTTATTTCAGTTTCATCAATATCAGATAAAAATTGTAACCTCTATAGGGTCTACAACCTTGATATACCATATTCTTATAGTGTTCGCGTACAAGCAGCGGGCATCAGTTTTGGTCCGATTTTCACGAAATTCAAACTCACCCTTCATTATGGTGAAACAGTGATGTAATCAAACATTATTTTAAATCCGTTAATAATTGTGACCTCCAAAGGAACCACAAGCTAAAAAATGGGGCGATTTTCGTACAATCAGGGGCCATAATTCAGGAAGTTACCATCAGATATGTGCAAATATGCAATGGAACCAAGATCTTTAGGTTATAAACATGTATTTCAAGTTACATCAAAATCGGTTCAAAATTGTGACCTCTATAAGGTCCACAACCTTGATATAACATATTTTCACATGGAACCAAGATCTGTAGGTTATAAAATGTATTTCAAGTTTCATCAAAATCGGTTCAAAATTGTCCACAACCTTGATATAACATATTTTCACATTATTCGCGTAAAAACAGCGACCATTTTGTCCGTCAATTTTGGTCCGATTTTCACGAAATTCAACCTCATTCTTCATTACTATGTAACGGTGATACAATCAAACTTTTTTTCTAAATCGGATAATAATTTTGACCTCCAGAGGGACCACAAGCTAAAAAAAATAGGTTGCCAGGCAACGAAACATACGCCCACACAGCAGCTAAATCGTCCAGGCAGTCAACAAGAGTTGTCGCATATTAAGTAATTATCAGAAAATCATTTAGTATCAAAGATGGCGGAAGGGGTTAGACGCATGTAACTTGGTCTCCCACAACAACATGTGAAAATGGCTCATACACAGCAATATACTCTGTGAAAATATATTTATTTGCTACAAAATGTGGTCACTTGTATTGTGATATCCCTATCAAATCCCTTTTTGAAAATAAAGGCGGTAATTTATGAAAATAGCCAAAACGTAGAAGTTCTTCAAGTTGTTTGTTTGTCTACTCAATGATGACGTCATCCTGCACGGACTTAACTCAACTCTTCACCCCACTCATCTGTGTCGCCAACAAATGCAATAAAATTATATCATGAAACTGTGAAAGCTTACATATAATTATAGTGTGTTACCGGTGTGGATTTGTCTGTTTTATTGTTACCTGGAAAAAGGCAATCCTTATCTTTGTTATTGTGGCTCTGCACTTTGAATGATATTTGATTCCCATCAACGAATAGAATGAAACCATACGACCATACAGATACCACAAAACCAGGCGAAATTTTCTGTTTTAACAGTTTAATGTGCACGGTACTTTAATTACCAACCGATTATTACAAAACTTTTGAAAATAAGCTCCAACTGACCAGCTTAATCGTATGCAATAAACGTTTTCGCCTGAATTGAAAGTTCTGCACGGAGAAAGTTCATCTCGATTTCCCGGCGTGGTTCCTCTTGTCAGTGAGGCAGAACGGAGGGCCTGACAAGCACAGCTGTCTAGTCATTCGGATGGGACGAAAAACCAAGGTCCCGTGTACACATTGGAGTGCACGTAAAATATCCCTAAGCAGTTGGAATTCGATACTGTTGAATAAGCTCTATACGGTGACTAAATGTGTAGATTGTAGTCACCCACACTGCATGTTTCGCTTAACAATGAAAGGGTGCCGTTTTCAATGTTCGATCCTTTTGTTCTTCTACTCCTGATATGTTGGACTGTTGATCGATGGTTTCATATAAAAGACTACCAATAAGACTCTTTGTAGAAGAAGTTCCCCAAAAATATTATGTTGACTTTACAAGAAAGACCTCTAAACATGCTCCAAATTGTAAAAATACGACTTTTTGGATTTTCAATCTCTTTTTTTCGGCTATCCCTGATATTTAGAAAAAATAATACAATGATTTCACACAACAGGCTAGCTATTAGACTCTCTATTGACAAAAGTTTCACCGCCCTCCCTTCATTATAACCGAAGTTATCGTGCCCTAAAGAATCAACAAATTAGCATGCTTATCTCTGCTTACCCTAAGCAGAAAATGCTCATCTTTAAACTCAATCATAACATTGACCTAGTGAACGTCTACACCTAGTTTGAACATTCTAGCTTAATTAGAATGAGAGTTATTGTGCTCCAAAGTCTCGGCCCTTCAAATTGCTCCTATTTTTCATTTTCAATTCAAAATGGTGACTCCCGGTTGACCTAAATCAGAATTCTATTCGCGACATATTTTAGGCCTTCCTACAAGGATTGCTTCTATTTTTCATTTTCAATTCAAAATGGTGACCATCACGTGACCGAAATCAAAATTCTATTCGCGACATTTTTTAGGCCTTCCTACAAGGATTCAGAAAATATAACTCCCGAGTCTGTAAGTAAAATAGCAAAAAATCCTTATTGATTTTTCACTTTTAAATATGGCGGCACTTCCGGTTCGATCGACAAACTCCATATTTTGTGTACAAATCAGTAATTACTTATCTAGTATCCAAAAAAAAAATCAGGTCATTCTGACCTATATTTCGATGATTTTTTTCAAAATTTTGATCCTTAATTTCGTCAAGGGGAGATAATTTAGAAAATTTCTAATTATATTTTTGAAGTCACATCGGTAAGATCTACTTAGATACTAAATTTCATGAAAATCGTACAACTATTAAAGAAGTTGTCAAATTGGTCTAAACTTCCGGTTCGAAATCACAGCGACGAATTTTCGAAATTCGAAAATGTGAAACTGCAGATGAAAATGATTCTTTCAAGGTATTCAAAGAAAAAAGAATTAGTAAAATCGGTCAAAAAATAACAAAGTTACGACTATGCATTGTCATTTTTTTCGTTCGTAAAATTCGGTGATTTCGGATTCGTAAAACGTTTCGAAAATATATTTAATCAAGGTTCGCACTCCATTTTTGGGGGGTAGGTCAAAATTTCAGAAAGATCCTATGGATAGATTCTGAGAAATCCGATTTGCAGAAAACACACACAAAAAAAATAATAATAACTTTAACAGAAACAATAAGCTTTCATATGTAATAGGAAAGCTTAATAATTTTAGTAAAAACAATAAAGTCTGAAAGCCTAATAATTTTAGTAATCTCAATAGGCTTTCAGACGAAAGTCTGAAAGCTTGATAATAATTTTAGTAATCTCAATAGGCTTTCAGGCGCAGAAATTTCAAAAATATTTTATCAAGTAGCCACCACATGGTTTCCAGATAGAAAATCTAATTCCAGATCGATATCTGTTTTCGATCATGGAGATCTAGGACCCCGCGGTAAATAATAATAATAATAATAATAACTAGACCTGCAGACCTGCAGTGCTGAATCGGCTTTCAGGAATCAGACAGGAAGTTCGTCATACAATAGCCGATCCACCGAGCTACCAAACGATACTGTAGTTGTTATGATTTAGTTACACCCTCTATCAGATTTGTAAGTAATATTTGCTAGCGAATACACCGGTCAAAATTGTAAAATCTGGCAAAATTACTTCACTTCCGGTGCCAAAAGAAATCATTATCGGTAACAAATAAGTTGAGAATTCGCAATTGAGAATTGTTTTATACACACCAGGCAATAAATAATAAACTTGGAACCCATAAACTGAAATTAAAAAGGTAAAAACTTAAAGGGAGACAAACTATATCTCAAATTAACCGGCACTACCGAGATGAAAGAAATGGGGTTTAACGTCGACTAGACTCAAACTATGTCATTTCGGGACTAGCATGGTTTAATTTTATATCAATAATTCCTGTGTAAAATATCATCAAAAATTATTCATAAATAAAAAATATCGGACATTTTTACGACTACTTCCGGTTTTACGATCGTTGTTGTGATAGCTTTACAAAGTTCTTTGGATACTTAACTTTACGTACCAGATGTATCAGAAACATCCATTGAGTAGTTTTGGAAAAAAAGATAAATTAAAGAGCGTTTCCAAAAATTTAACGATTTTTCAATTTTTTTCAAAGTTTGAGGCCATTTTTGGACCACTTATATTATTTCAACGCTTTTCATTATGCATTCACTATATAGACAACCGCTAGGACTTTGAGTAAGAAAAATTTAAGAAAATCTGTGGCGTCGTTTTCGAGAAAAGGGCGTCTCAGAATGTTAAAAAATCAGAAAATACTAGATTTTTGGCATACAATAATTTATTTCCTTACCATCGAAATCCTATTATTTAGATACCATATGGTGGTCCATTAATAGGGCTATCCAACGACACTTTAGTTCTTTTGGTCCGCTATTACCTAAAGGAGAAATCAAGTTTTTCGCAAGTGCGACAATGTTTTTAACCATTTTTTTTCATTTTTTGAATACTTCCGGTATGGTTATTATTGTCGGAATAGTTTTAATAGCCGGTTTGGGCACTAAAATAGCCACAAGGCTCTGTAATGATATATTACATTATCCGATCAGATAAAATCCCCCTGAGAAATCCTATGTTCAAAAGTGCCAAAAATGCAAAAAAAATAAAATATCGAAAATTAAATTTCAATAACTACATACATATTATACATCGTTAGAATCGTAATTAGGTCAGCTATCTGAATATGCAATCTTTTTTTGAAAATCTCTTAAAATAAAAAAATACCAGAGCATTTTACAAAATTTCACGATTTTTTTCGATTTTCAGTCCGTTATTTCACCTATTCCAGATATTTCAAAGTCTTACTGGATGGTTTCATGCAAAGTAACTCCGAAAGGACTCTCGATAGAAAAATTTTTAAAAAAAGTTGCGGTTAAGTTTTCGAGCTACAGGCATCCAAAAACGCTCAAAATCAGAAAATACTTGATTTTCAGCGTGTCATATTTTGCTGCCTACTCATCGTATCCGTACGAATTGGGTATCATACGATAGCACAATCCTAGTGCAATCCAATGGTACCCTAATTTGTCTAATCCATTGATATCGGACGGAGAAATCGCGTTTTTACCAAAAATACCCATTTTTTGCATTTTTTTCAAAATATCGGACATTATTTCGACCACTTCCGGTGTACAGATTATTGTTGAAATTGCTTTATTCCTTGCAATGGTCATTTGGCTTCATGCCTCAGAAGTTTCAGAAACGTCAATTCTGCCATAAAACGAAACCCGAGCTCACAAAATGTATAGAAAATTCGAAAAAATTCGAAAAATAAAGGGCGATAACTCGGAATGAAACATATATTTCTGGAATCGGATGGTTTTCAGGTATCCAAAAATGAAGGTCAAATTTGAAAATTTTGAAAAATAACAAAAATTGTCTCTCAAACCACATTTTTCATTTTTCGATCGCAAGAAGTTAGCGATCAAGTTTCGAAATATCGAAATTTTCAACTGCTATCGTCCGAGAAAAGACTCAGGGTTTCCGAAAATGTCATTTATATGAAAATAGGTACAGAATTGACGAATCTACGGCCGTTTTTTTAATTTTTTGACACAGCACAAAATTCGACCACTTCCGGTCTGCGCAGAAGTTTCAAATACAGTGGAAGGGATAGCCACCATATGGTTTCCTGATAGAAAATTATGTCCCAGATCTGTATCTGTTACAGACACTGAGAAATAGGCTCCCCCGAAAAATAAAATAATAATAATAAACTAGACCTGCAAGCAGCACTGAACCGGCTTTCAGGAATCATACAGGAAGTTTATTATACCATAGCCGATCCATTGAGCTACCGAACTATACTTTAGTTGTTTTGTTTCAGTGACACCCTCTATCATATGTAAAAGTAACATTTGCTGGCGAAAAGACCGGTCAAAATTGTAAATTATGGCAAAATTGCGTCACTTCCGGTGCCGAAAGAAATTTTTATAGGTGAAAAATGAGTCGAAAATTTGCAACATACAAAATACAAACTTTGTTTAATACATATCGGGCAATGAATAATTAACCTATAACCTATAAACTGAAATTAAGAAGGTAAAATAATTAAAAGCGACCCTTGGAAAATTGGCTATTATTCCACAAGGGAACATGCTAGAAGCCTTTTCTTGATATCAATATGATGGTATTGATTCAATCTTACCGCCCATTAGAGTCAGACGTTATAAACTTAAACGAATAATAAATATAAATCCCTTCAAATAAATGTTTGTTTTGAAGGCTAAAAATACGTTTTTTGCAAAAATTACATTACTTCCGGTGATATTGAAAATGTTAACTTAGTTGATAGAAGTCATAAATGGCATAAGGCATCAAATGGTAAAAAAATTATAAAAATCGAATAATAATTGACACTTTTATAGACCAAAAACCTTGAAAAGTGACTTATAGCAGATCGCCTATTTCTCTGTAACCGTACAAGTTAGAAACCATTTTGTGGTATCTGTATGGTCGTATGGTTTCATTCTATGCGTTGATGGGAATCAAATATCATAATTTTAAAAATATTATAAGGCAGACTCATTTGAATAAAATATTTGTTTTTTAGGTTAAAAATACAGTTTTTGCAGAAATGACGTCATTTCCGGTCACAATGAAAATGTAAAATTGGCTTGACCTAGTCCACATTGACATTAGGCATCAAATGGAAAAAAAATATTGCAAATCGAATAATAATTCACACTTTTATAGGCAAAATAACGTGAAAAGTGATGCATGCAAAATTGCATATTTCTCGGCAACTGCTCCTATTACAAACTAATTTTCGCATACATTCTCTTCGTCTGGATTATTGCTACGAGTTTATGAAAATCACAAATAAATATTTCAAAATATGAAGACGCTGAATGAATTGTAAATAACTGAATTTTACACTTTATTTTACATTCTATTCGAAATTGCCCGAAAATGAAATTGAAATTAAAAAATCTGAGCTAAAGATTTTATACACCTTTGCAGGATGCATCCTTTTAGTTATATCAGTTTTGAAAAAAAAAATATTTGCTTTCAAAAAGTGGTACCGAACTGTCAAAATTGTAGTTTTTGTTAATATTACTTCACCTCCGTTGCCGACAGAAAAATTTCACCGTAACAAAAAAAATTGTAAATGGGACCACGGAGCATATGAACTTTGTTTTATACAAATCGAACAATAAATAGTTTTTTTCTGGTTATGAAAAACTAAATTAGCCGATGGCGGCTAACGCAAATTACCGAGACAATTTTTTTAATCATTTCTGCTCAAGTAGGATGATATTTTAACCCTGTGTAAAATACCATCAAAAAATATTCATAAATAAAAAAGGTTTTCGTAAAAAAAAATTTTTTTTTTCAAAATATCGGACATTTTTTCGACTACTTCCGGTTTTACGATCATTGTCGTGGCAGCTTTACGACGTTCTTTGGATACTTAACTTTCTGTACCAGAAGTGTCAGAAACATCCATTGAGTAGTTTGGGGAAAAAAAAAAATTAAAGAGCGTTTCCAAAAATTTAACGATTTTTCAATTTTTTTCAAAGTTTGAGGCCATTTTTGGACCTCTTATATTATTTCAATGCTTTTCATTTTGGATTCACTATATAGACAACCGATAGGACTTTGAGTAAGAAAAGTTTAAGAAAAATCTGAGGCGTTGTTTTCAAGAAAAGGGCGTCTCAGAATGTTAAAAAATCGGAAAATATTAGATTTTTGGCATACAATAATTTATTTCCTTATCATCGAAATCGTATTATTTAGACACCATATGATGGTCCATTAATAGGGCTAACCAGCGACACTTTAGTTCTTTTGGTCCGATATTACCTAAGGGAGAAATCAAGTTTTTCGCAAGTGCGACAATGTTTTTAACATTTTTTTTCATTTTTTGAAAACTTCCGGTATGGCTATTATTGTCGGAATAGTTTTAATAGCCGGTTTGGGCACTAAATTAGCCACAGGGCTCTGTAATGACATATTACATTATCTGATCAGATAAAATGCCCCTGAGAAATCCTATGTTCAAAAGTGCTAAAAATGCAAAAAAATCAAAATATCGAAAATTAAATTTCAATAACTACATACATATTATACATCGTTAGAATCGTAATTAGGTCAGCTATCTGAATATACAACCTTTTTTTGAAAATCTCTTAAAATAAAAAAAATAGTAGAGCATTTTCCAAAATTTCACGATTTTTCGACTTATTTCGATTTTCAGTCCGTTATTTCACCTATTCCAGATATTTCAAAGTCGTAATGGGATGTCTCGTACACAAGACTACCGGAAGGTCTCTCGATAGAGAAAGTTTCATAAAAATCTGTGGCGCAGTTTTCGAGATACAGGCATCCAAAAACGCTCCAAATCAGAAAATACTTGATTTTCAGCGTGCCATATTTTTCTGCCTGCTCATCGTATCCGTACGAATTGGGTATCATACGATAGCACAATCCTAGTGCAATCTAATGGTACCCTAATTTGTCTAATCCATTGATATCGGACGGAGAAATCGCGTTTTTCCCCAAAATACCCATTTTTTGCATTTTTTTCAAAATATCGGACATTATTTCGACCACTTCCGGTGTACAGATTATTGTTGAAATTACTTTATTCCTTGCAATGGTCATTTGGCTTCATGCCTCAGAAGTTTCAGAAACGTCAATTCTGCCATAAAACGAAACCCGAGCTCACAAAATGGGTAGAAAATTCGAAAAAAATCGAAAAATAAAGGGCGATAACTCGGAATGAAACTTATATTTCTGGAATCGTATGGTTTTCAGGTATCCAAAAATGTAGGTCAAATTTGAAAATTTTGAAAAATAACAAAAATTGTCTCTCAAACCATATTTTTCATTTTTCGATCGCAACAAGTCAGCGATAAAGTTTCGAAATATCGAAATTTTCAACTGCTATCTTTCGAGAAAAGACTCAGGGTTTCCGAAAATGTCATTTGTATGAAAATAGGTACAGAATTGACGAATCTACGGCCGTTTTTTAATTTTTTGACACAGCACAAAATTCGACCACTTCCGGTCTGCGCAGAAGTTTCAAAAATAGTTTATCAAGTAGCCAACACATGGTTTCCCAATAGAGAATTAGGTCCTAGATCGGTATCTGTTACAGGCACTGAGAAATAGGCTCCGGCGATAAAAACAATAATAATAATAAACTAGACCTGCATGCAGGAATGACGGGTTTCACTGGTACCACGTTACCCTTGAACATGTCACTTCCGGTGCCAAGTTACCCTTGAACATATGTCACTTCCGGTACCAACAAAACCACTAAACAGGTTTCCAAATACTTTGCTCACATCAAATAAAATGGACGCAGAATCAACCAAATCCAGCAATATCAATTCATTTTATACATTTGTTACTTGTAAATGATCTTGACAAAATTACATTACTTCCGGTGTTAATGAAAATGTTCAATTAGTTTTATGAAATCAGAAATGGCATAGATATCATATAGTGAACATTTTTTTGTAAATTGAATAATAATTGCCACTTTTAAAGACCAAAAAACTTGAAAAGTGACTTGTAGAAAATCGGCTATTTCTCGGCAACCGTACAAGTTAGAAACCATTTTGTGGTATCTGTATGATCGTATGGGTTCATTCTATTTGTTGATTGGCATCAAATACCATAATTTGAAAAAGATTTCAAAACAGACTCATTTGAATAAAATATCTGTTTTGGAGGCTAAAAATACAGTTTTTGCCAAAATGACGTTACTTCCGGTGATAATGAAAATCTTAAATTACTTGTATGAAATCCCAAATGGCATTAGGTATAACATGGTGTGACGTTTATGAAAATCGAATAATAATTGACCCTTTTATGGCCCCGAAACCTTCAAAAGTGACCTGTAGAAAACCGTCTATTTCTCGGCAACCGAACAAGTTAGAAACCATTTTATGATATCTATATGACCATATGAGTTTTGTTTATATGTGAATTTAAACCAAAAGTTAAAATTATTAATACATATTAAGTTATTCTTGGTTGAATAAAACATTGATTTAAAAAAGTGTAAAATGCATTTTTTGACCAAATGATGTCACTTCCGGTGTCAATTTTAAATTGTAATCAACTTGATATGACGCTACGTGCTTTTTGAATCAAATGATGTCACTTTTATAAAAATCCAATAATAATTGACTATTTTACAGGCAAAATAACGAAAACAGTGACTTATGCAGAACTGCCCATTTCTTGGCAACTGCTTATATTACAAACGAATTTTAACATACATTTTCTTCGTATGGATTATAGCTACAAGTTTATAAAAGTTACGAAGAAATATTTTAAAATCTGAAAAGCCTGAATAGGTTGTAAATAGGCCAATTTTACACCATTTTTAGCCTCTTAATCGAATTTGCTCGAAAATGAAATCGAAATTAAAAAAACTGCTTCCTACATTTTTTGCGCCTTGAAAGGGCACACTCTTTGAGTCATATAATTTTTCAAAAAAATAATATTTGTTTATGAAGATCGTAAATAACTGTCAAAATTGTAGTTTTTGGTAAAATTATGCCACTTCCGGTGCCGACAGATAACACTTTCGGTAATAAAAAAAACGACAATTGATACAACGAAGCATATGAACTTTGTTTTATACAAATCGAACAATAAAAAATTAATCTAGGACTGAAAAACTGAATTAGCCAATGGCGGCCAAGGTAAATTACTGAGACAAAATTTTTTAACATTTTTGCACTAGTCAGATGACCCTTTAATTCTGTGCACAATACGACTAAAAAATATTCATAAATAAAAAAGTTTTTTGTAAAATTTTAAATTTTCGAAATTTGGCGCCTAATATCTTCGAAGATTTGCCGAAAATCAAAAATCGAAAGTAGCGTAGCTATGTGCCCTGTCTCAGGCTATGCCAAAATGTATCGAAAGTTAAAATCCAATGATTATTGTTAAAATTACTGCAATATTTTTAAAAACGATAACTTCGGTGATTTCGGACATTTCGCATTGTCGCAGAACGTTCAAAATAGCTTTATCCTCTAAGTCACACCCACTTTCCCAGTAAAACCGAAGAAATCGTAACGATGCGACACGTAGTTGCTGAGATCTATTCAAATTGGAATCTGAATAATAACAATAATAATAATAATAATAATAATAAGAATAACTAGACCTGCATGCAGGAATGACGGGTTTCACTGGTGCCATGTTACCTTTGAACTTGAACTTGTGTCAATTTCGGTGCCACGTTACTCTTGAACATATGTCACTTCCGGTACCAATGAAACCAATATACAGGTTTCCACATAAGAATTGCACACATCAAATAAAATGGAAACAGAATCAAACAAATCCAGCAATATCATTTCATTTTATACATTTGTTACATGTAATTGATACTGAAAAAATTACAGTACTTCCGGTGATAATGTAAATGTTCCATTAGTTTTATGAAATCAGAAATGGCATAAGGCATCACATGGTGAAAATTTTATGTAAATCGAATAATAATTGCCACTTTTATATACCAAAAACCTTGAAAAGTGACGTGTAGAAAATCGTCTATTTCTCGGCAACCGTACAAGTTAGAAACCATTTTTTGGTATTTATATGACCGTATGGGTTTAATCTATTTGTTGATTGGAATCAAATATCATAATTGTATGAACATTACAAATCAGACTCATTTGAATAAAATATCGGCTTTGAAGGCTTAAAATACAGTTTTTGCCAAAATGACGTTACTTCCGGTGATAATGAAAACTTTAAATTAGTTTTTTAACATCGTCTATGACATTAGGCTTCAAAGGGTGAAAATTTTATGAAAATCGAATAATAATTGACACTTTTATGGCCCAAAAACCTTCAAAAGTGACTTTTAGAAAATCGCCTATATCTCGGCAACCGAACAAGTTAGAAACAATTTTATGATATCTTTTTGACCGTATGAGTTTTGTTAATATGTGAATTTAAACCAAAAATTAATTTTATTATTATATGTGACATAATTCTTGGTTGAAAAAAATATCGATTTTAAAAGTTAAAAATTGAGTTTTTGACTAAATAACGTCACTTCCGGTGTCAATTTTAAATAGTAATCAACATGATATGACGCAGACTTGCTTTTTGAATCAAATGATGTCACTTTTGTGAATATCCATTAATAATTGACTATTTTACAGGCAAAATTACGAAAACAGTGACTTATGCAAAACTGCCCATTTCTCGGCAACTGCTTATTTTAGAAACTAATTTTAACATACATTCTCTTCGTATGGATTATAGTTACAGGTTTATAAAAGTTAAGTAAAAATATTTTAAAATCTGAAAAGCCTGAATGGGTTGTAAATAGGTCAATTTTACGCCTTTTTTCACCTCTTAATCCAATTTGCTAGAAAATGAAACAGAAATTAAAAAAACTGCTTCCGCCATTTTTTGCGCCTTGAAAGGACACACTCTTTGAGTCATATAATTTTTCCAAAACATAATATTTGTTTAAGAAGAAGGAAACTAACCGTCAAAATTGTAGTTTTTGGTAAAATTATGCCACTTCCGGTGCCGACAGATAACACTTTTGGTAATAAAAAAAATGACAATTGAGACAACGAAGCATATGAACTTTGTTTTATACAAATCGAACAATAAAAATTTAATATAGGACTGAAAAAGTGAATTAGCCAATGGCGGCCAAGGAAAATTACTGCGACAAATTTTTTTAACATTTTTGCGCTAGTCAGACGACTCTTTAATTCTGTGCACAACACGACTAAAAAATATTTATAAATAAAAAAGTTTTTTGTAAAATTTTAAATTTTCGAAATTTGGCGCCTAATATCTTCGAAGATTTGCCGAAAATCAAAAATCGAAAGTAGCGTAGCTATGTGCCCTGTCTCCGGCTATGCCAAAATGTATCGAAAGTTAAAATCCAATGATTATTGTTAAAATTACTGCAATATTTTTAAAAACGATAACTTCGGTGATTTCGGACATTTCGCATTGTCGCAGAACGTTCAAAATAGCTTTATCCTCTAAGTCACACCCACTTTCCCAGTAAAACCGAAGAAATCGTAACGATGCGACACGTAGTTGCTGAGATCTATTCAAATTGGAATCTGAATAATAATAATAATAATAACTAGACCTGCATGCAGGAATGACGGGTTTCACTGGTGCCATGTTACCCTTAAACATGTCACTTCCGGTGCCAAGTTACCCTTGAACATATGTCACTTCCGGTACCAGCGAAACCACTAAACAGGTTTCCAAATTAACATTGCACACAAATAAAATGGACGCAGAATCAACAAAATCCAACAATATCAATTCATTTTATACATTTGTTACTTGTAAATGATCTTGACAAAATTAAATTACTTCCTGTGTTAATGAAAATGTTCAATTAGTCTTATGAAATCAGAAATGGCATACGATATCATATAGTGAAAATTTTATGTAAAATTTTAAGACCAAAAAACTTGAAAAGTGACTTGTAGAAAATCTGCTATTTCTCTGCAACCGTTAAAGTTACAAACCATTTTGTGGTATCTGTGTGATCGTATGGGTTCATTCTATTTGTTGATTAGCATCAAATACCATAATTTGAAAAAGATTTCAAAACAGACTCACTTGAATAAAATATCTGTTTTGAAGGCTAAAAATACAGTTTTTGCCAAAATGACGTTACTTCCGGTGATAATGAAAATCTTAAATTACTTGAATGAAATCCCAAATGGCAGTAGGTATAACACGGTGTAACGTTTATGAAAATCGAATAATAATTGACACTTTTATGGCCCCGAAACCTTCAAAAGTGACCTGTAGAAAACCGTCTATTTCTCGGCAACCGAACAAGTTAGAAACAATTTTATGATATCTATATGACCATATGAGTTTTGTTTATATGTGAATTTAAACCAAAAGTTAAAATTATTAATACATATTAAGTTATTCTTGGTTGAATAAAACATTGATTTAAAAAGTTTAAAATGCAGTTTTTGACCAAATGATGTCACTTCCGGTGTCAATTTTAAATTGTAATCAACTTGATATGACGCTACATGCTTTTTGAATCAAATGATGTCACTTTTATAAAAATCCAATAATAATTGACTATTTTACAGGCAAAATAACGAAAACAGTGACTTGTACAGAACTGCCCATTTCTTGGTAACTGCTTATATTACAAACGAATTTTAACATACATTTTCTTCGTATGGATTATAGCTACAAGTTTATAAAAGTTACGAAGAAATATTTTAAAATCTGAAAAGCCTGAATAGGTTGTAAATAGGTAAATTTTACACCATTTTTAGCCTCTTAATCGAATTTGCTCGAAAGTGAAGTCGAAATTAAAAAAACTGCTTCCTACATTTTTTGCGCCTTGAAAGGGCACACTCTTTGAGTCAAATAATTTTTCCAAAAAATAATATTTGTTTTCGAAGTAGGAAAATAACTGTCAAAATTGTAGTTTTTGGTAAAATTATGCCACTTCCGGTGCCGACAGATAACACTTTTGGTAATAAAAAAAATGACAATTGATACAACGAAGCATATGAATTTTGTTTTATACAAATCGGACAATAAAAAATTAATCTAGGACTGAAAAACTGAATTAGCCAATGGCGGCCAAGGAAAATTACTGAGACAAATTTTTTTAACATTTTTGCACTAGTCAGATGACTCTTTAATTCTGTGCACAATACGACTAAAAAATATTCATAAATAAAAAAATTTTTTGTAAAATTTTAAATTTTCGAAATTTGGCGCCTAATATCTTCGAAGATTTGCCGAAAATCAAAAATCGAAAGTAGCGTAGCTATGTGCCCTGTCTCAGGCTATGCCAAAATGTATCGAAAGTTAAAATCCAATGATTATTGTTAAAATTACTGCAATATTTTCAAAAACGATAACTTCGGTGATTTCGGACATTTCGCATTGTCGCAGAACGTTCAAAATAGCTTTATCCTCTAAGTCACACCCACTTTCCCAGTAAAACCGAAGAGATCGTAACGATGCGACACGTAGTTGCTGAGATCTATTCAAATTGGAATCTGAATAATAATAATAATAAGAATAATAATTTCAACAAAAACAATAGTGTTTCACACAAGCTACGCAGTGTGAAACCCTAATAATAATAATAATAAGAACTAGACCTGCATGCAGGAATGACGGGTTTCACTGGTGCCATGTTACCTTTGAACTTGAACTTGTGTCACTTTCGGTGCCACGTTACCCTTGAACATATGTCACTTCCGGTATCAATGAAACCAATATACAGGTTTCCACATAAGCATTGCACACATCAAATAAAATGGAAACAGAAACAAACAAATCCAGCAATATCATTTCATTTTATACATTTGTTACATGTAATTGATCCTGACAAAATTACAGTACTTCCGGTGATAATGTAAATGTTCCATTAGTTTTATGAAATCAGAAATGGCATAAGGCATCTCATGGTGAAAATTTTATGTAAATCGAATAATAATTGCCACTTTTATAGACCAAAAACCTTGAAAAGTGACGTGTAGAAAATCGTCTATTTCTCGGCAACCGTACAAGTTAGAAACCATTTTTTGGTATTTATATGACCGTATGGGTTTAATCTATTTGTTGATTGGAATCAAATATCATAATTGTATAAACATTACAAATCAGACTCATTTGAATAAAATATCTGTTTTGAAGGCTTAAAATACAGTTTTTGCCAAAATGACGTGACTTCCGGTGATAATGAAAACGTTAAATTAGTTTTATAACATCGTCTATGACATTAGGCTTCAAAGGGTGAAAATTTTATGAAAATCGAATAATAATTGACACTTTTATGGGCCAAAAACCTTCAAAAGTGACTTTTAGAAAATCGCCTATATCTCGGCAACCGAACAAGTTAGAAACAATCTTATGATATCTTTTTGACCGTATGAATTTTGTTAATATGTGAATTTAAACCAAAAGTTGATTTTATTATTATATGTGACATAATTCTTGGTTGAAAAAAATATCGATTTCAAAAGTTAAAAATTGAGTTTTTGACTAAATGACGTCACTTCCGGTGTCAATTTTAAATAGTAATCAACATGATATAACGCACACTTGCTTTTTGAATCAAATGATGTCACTTTTGTGAATATCCATTAATAATTGACTATTTTACAGGCAAAATTGCGAAAACAGTGACTTATGCAAAACTGCCCTTTTCTCGGCAACTGCTTATATTACAAACTAATTTTTACATACATTCTCTTCGTATGGATTATAGCTACAAGTTTATAAAAGTTATGTAAAAATATTTTAAAATCTGAAAAGCCTGAATGGGTTGTAAATAGGTCAATTTTACGCCTTTTTTCACCCCTTAATCCAATTTGCTAGAAAAGGAAATAGAAATTAAAAAAACTGCTTCCGCCATTTTTTGCGCCTTGAAAGGACACACTCTTTGAGTCATATAATTTTTCAAAAAAATAATATTTGTTTTTGAAGATCGTAAAAAACTGTCAAAATTGTAGTTTTTGGTAAAATTATGCCACTTCCGGTGCCGACAGATAACACTATCGGTAACAAAAAAAATGACAATTGAGACAACGAAGCATATAAAGTTTGTTTTATACAAATCGAACAATAAAAAAATAATCTAGGACTGAAATACTGAATTAGCCAATGGCGGCCAAGGAAAATTACTGAGACAAAAATTTTTAACATTTTTGCGCAAGTCAGATGACTCTTTAATTCTGTGTACAACACGACTAAAAAATATTCATAAATAAAAAAGTTTTTTGTAAAATTTTAAATTTTCGAAATTTGGCGCCTAATATCTTCGAAGATTTGCCGAAAATCAAAAATCGAAAGTAGCGTACCTATGTGCCCTGTCTCAGGCTATGCCAAAATGTATCGAAAGTTAAAATCCAATGATTATTGTTAAAATTACTGCAATATTTTCGAAAACGATAACTTCGGTGATTTCGGACATTTCGCATTGTCGCAGAACGTTCAAAATAGCTTTATCCTCTAAGTCACACCCACTTTCCAAGTAAAACCGAAGAAATCGTAACGATGCGACACGTAGTTGCTGAGATCTATTCAAATTGGAATCTGAATAATAATAATAATAATAATAATAAGAATAATAATTTTAACAAAAACAATAGTGTTTCACACAAGCTACGCAGTGTGAAACCCTAATAATAATTTTAACAAAAACAATAGTGTTTCACACAAGCTACGCAGTGTGAAACCCTAATAATTTTAACAAAAACAATAGTGTTTCACACAAGCTACGCAGTGTGAAACCCTAACTAGACCTGCATGCAGGAATGACGGATTTCACTTTTGCCATGTTACCTTTGAACTTGAACTTGTGTCACTTTTGGTGCTACGTTACCCTTGAACATATGTCCTTTCCGGTACCAATGAAACCAATATACAGGTTTCCACATAAGCATTGCACACATCAAATAAAATGGAAACAGAATCAAACAAATCCAGCAATTTTATTTTATACATTTGTTACATGTAATTGATCCTGACAAAATAACAGTACTTCCGGTGATAATGTAAATGTTCCCTTAGTCTTATGAAATCAGAAATGGCATAAGGCATCATATGGTGAAAATTTTATGTAAATCGAATAATAATTTCCACTTTTATAGACCAAAAACCTTGAAAAGTGACGTGTAGAAAATCGTCTATTTCTCGGCAACCGTACAAGTTAGAAACCATTTTTTGGTATTTATATGACCGTATGGGTTTAATCTATTTGTTGATTGGAATCAAATATCATAATTGTATAAACATTACAAATCAGACTCATTTGAATAAAATATCGGTTTTGAAGGCTTAAAATACAGTTTTTGCCAAAATGACGCTACTTCCGGTGATAATGAAAACGTTAAATTAGTTTTATAACATCGTCTATGATATTAGGCTTCAAAGGGTGAAAATTTTATGAAAATCAAATAATAATTGACACTTTTATGGGCCAAAAACCTTCAAAAGTGACTTTCAGAAAATCGCCTATATCTCGACAACCGAACAAGTTAGAAACAATTTTATGATATCTATTTGACCGTATGAGTTTTGTTAATATGTGAATTTAAACCAAAAGTTAATTTTATTATTACATGTGACATAATTCTTGGTTGAAAAAAAGATCGATTTTAAAAGTTAAAAATTGAGTTTTTGACTAAATGACGTCACTTCCGGTGTCAATTTTAAATAGTAATCAACATGATATGACGCACACTTGCTTTTTGAATCAAATGATGTCACTTTTGTGAATATCCATTAATAATTGACTATTTTACAGGCAACATTACGAAAACAGTGACTTATGCAAAACTGCCCATTTCTCGGCAACTGCTTATATTAGAAACTAATTTTAACATACATTCTCTTCGTATGGATTATAGTGACAGGTTTATAAAAGTTAAGTAAAAAAATTTAAAATCTGAAAAGCCTGAATGGGTTGTAAATAGGTCAATTTTACGCCTTTTTTCACCCCTTAATCCAATTTGCTAGATAACACTTTTGGTAATAAAAGAAATAACAATTGGGACAACGAAGCATATGAACTTTGTTTTATACAAATCGAACAATAAAAAATTAATCTAGGACTGAAAAACTGAATTAGCTAATGGCGGCCAAGGAAAATTACTGAGACAAATTTTTTTAACATTTTGGCGCTAGTCAGATGACTCTTTAATTCTGTGCACAACACGACTAAATAATATTTATAAATAAAAACGTTAAATCGAATAATAATTGCCACTTTTAAAGACCAAAAAACTTGAAAAGTGACTTGTAGAAAATCGGCTATTTCTCGGCAACCGTACAAGTTAGAAACCATTTTGTGGTATCTGTATGATCGTATGGGTTCATTCTATTTGTTGATTGGCATCAAATACCATAATTTGAAAAAGATTTCAAAACAGACTCATTTGAATAAAATATCTGTTTTGGAGGCTAAAAATACAGTTTTTGCCAAAATGACGTTACTTCCGGTGATAATGAAAATCTTAAATTACTTGTATGAAATCCCAAATGGCATTAGGTATAACATGGTGTGACGTTTATGAAAATCGAATAATAATTGACCCTTTTATGGCCCCGAAACCTTCAAAAGTGACCTGTAGAAAACCGTCTATTTCTCGGCAACCGAACAAGTTAGAAACCATTTTATGATATCTATATGACCATATGAGTTTTGTTTATATGTGAATTTAAACCAAAAGTTAAAATTATTAATACATATTAAGTTATTCTTGGTTGAATAAAACATTGATTTAAAAAAGTGTAAAATGCATTTTTTGACCAAATGATGTCACTTCCGGTGTCAATTTTAAATTGTAATCAACTTGATATGACGCTACGTGCTTTTTGAATCAAATGATGTCACTTTTATAAAAATCCAATAATAATTGACTATTTTACAGGCAAAATAACGAAAACAGTGACTTATGCAGAACTGCCCATTTCTTGGCAACTGCTTATATTACAAACGAATTTTAACATACATTTTCTTCGTATGGATTATAGCTACAAGTTTATAAAAGTTACGAAGAAATATTTTAAAATCTGAAAAGCCTGAATAGGTTGTAAATAGGCCAATTTTACACCATTTTTAGCCTCTTAATCGAATTTGCTCGAAAATGAAATCGAAATTAAAAAAACTGCTTCCTACATTTTTTGCGCCTTGAAAGGGCACACTCTTTGAGTCATATAATTTTTCAAAAAAATAATATTTGTTTATGAAGATCGTAAATAACTGTCAAAATTGTAGTTTTTGGTAAAATTATGCCACTTCCGGTGCCGACAGATAACACTTTCGGTAATAAAAAAAACGACAATTGATACAACGAAGCATATGAACTTTGTTTTATACAAATCGAACAATAAAAAATTAATCTAGGACTGAAAAACTGAATTAGCCAATGGCGGCCAAGGTAAATTACTGAGACAAAATTTTTTAACATTTTTGCACTAGTCAGATGACCCTTTAATTCTGTGCACAATACGACTAAAAAATATTCATAAATAAAAAAGTTTTTTGTAAAATTTTAAATTTTCGAAATTTGGCGCCTAATATCTTCGAAGATTTGCCGAAAATCAAAAATCGAAAGTAGCGTAGCTATGTGCCCTGTCTCAGGCTATGCCAAAATGTATCGAAAGTTAAAATCCAATGATTATTGTTAAAATTACTGCAATATTTTTAAAAACGATAACTTCGGTGATTTCGGACATTTCGCATTGTCGCAGAACGTTCAAAATAGCTTTATCCTCTAAGTCACACCCACTTTCCCAGTAAAACCGAAGAAATCGTAACGATGCGACACGTAGTTGCTGAGATCTATTCAAATTGGAATCTGAATAATAATAATAATAATAATAATAATAATAATAAGAATAATAATTTTAACAAAAACAATAGTGTTTCACACAAGCTACGCAGTGTGAAACCCTAATAATAATAAGAATAATAATTTTAACAAAAACAATAGTGTTTCACACAAGCTACGCAGTGTGAAACCCTAATAATAATAATTTTAGTAATCACAATAGGCTTTCAGACGAAAGTCTGAAAGCCTAACTAGACCTGCAAGCAGCACTGAACCGGCTTTCAGGAATCAGAGAGGAAGTTTGTTATACTATAACCGATCCATTGAGCTATCAAACTATACTTTAGTTGTTTTTCTTCAGTGACACCCTCCCTCATATGTAAAAGTAATATTTGCTGGCGAAAAGACCGGTCAAAATTGTAAATCATGGCAAAATTGCGTCACTTCCGGCGCCCAAAGAAATTTTTATAGGTGAAAAATAAGTCGAAAATTCGCAACATACAAAATACAAACTTTGTTTTATACATATCGGGCAATAAAAAATTAACCTTTAACCATAAACTGAAATTAAGAAGGTAAAAAACTTAAAAGTGACCCTGGGAAAATTGGCTACTTCTCGACAAGGGAATATGCTAGAAGCCTTTTCTTGGCATCAATATGATTTTATTGATTCAATCTAACTGACCCTTAGAATAAACATTATAAAGTCAAACGAAGAATAAATATAAATCACTTCAAAAAAATGTTCGTTTTGAAAACTAAAAATACGTTTTTTGCAAAAGTGACATTACTTCCGGTGATATTGAAAATGTTAAATTAGTTCATAGAAGTCATAAATGGCATAAGGCATCAAATGGTGCAAATTTGATGAAAATCGAATAATAATTGACACTTTTATAAACCAAAAACCTTGAAAAGTGACTTATAGAAGATCGCCTATTTCTCTGTAACCGTACAAGTCTACAAGATAGAAACCCTTTAGTGGTATCTGTATGGTCGTATGGCTTCATTCTATTCGTTGATGGGAATCAAAAATCATAATTTTAAATATATTATAAGGCAGACTCATTTGAATAAAATATTTGTTTTTAAGGTTAAAAATACAGTTTTTGCCCAAATGACTTCATTTCCGGTCACAGTGAAAATGTAAAATTGGCTTGACCTAGTCCAAATTGGCATAAGGCATCAAATGGAAAAAATATTTCAAATCGAATAATAATTCACTCTTTTATAGGCAAAATAACGTGAAAAGTGATGCATGCAAAATTGCATATTTCTCTGCAACTGCTTATATTACAAACTAATTTTCGCATACATTCTCTTCGTCTGGATTAATGCTACGAGTTTATGAAAATAACAAATAAAAATTTCAAAATATGAAGACGCTAAATGAATTGTAAATAACTGAATTTTTCACTTTATTTTACATTTTATTCGAAATCGCCCGAAAATGAAATTGAAATTAAAAAATCTGAGCTAAAGAATTGCAGGGTGCATCCTTTTAGTTATATCAGTTTTGAAAAAAATAATATTTGCTTTCAAAAAGTGGTACCGAACTGTCAAAATTGTAGTTTTTGTTAATATTACGTCACTTCCGTTGCCGACAGAAAAATTTCACCGTAACAAAAAAAATTACAATTGGGATCACGGAGCATATGAACTTTGTTTTATACAAATCGAACTGTAAATAATTTTTCTGGGTACGAAAAACTAAATTAGCCGATGGCGGCTAACGCAAATTACCGAGACAATTTTTTTTCTTCCCATTTCTGTTCAAGTATGGTGATATTTTAACCCTGTGTAAAATACCGTCAAAAAATATTAATAAATAAAAAAGGTTTTCGTAAAAAAGGAAAAAAATGTTCAAAATATCGGACATTTTTTCAACTACTTCCGGTTTTACGATCATTGTCGCGATAGCTTTACGAAGTTCTTAGGATAATTAACTTTACGTACCAGAAGTGTCAGAACCATCCATTGAGTAGTTTTGGATAAAAGGATAAATTAAAGAGCGTTTCCAAAAATTTAACGATTTTTCAATTTTTTTCAAAGTTTGATGCCATTTTTGGACCACCTATATTATTTCATTGCTTTTCATTTTGGATTCACTATATAGATAACCGATAGGATTTTGAGTAAGAAAAGTTTAAGAAAAATCTGCGGCGTCGTTTTCGAGAAAAGGGCGTCTCAGAATGTTAAAAAAAATCGGAAAATACTAGATTTTTGCCATTCAATAATTTATTTCCTTAGTATCGAAATCGTATTATTTAGATACCATATGATGGTCCATTAATAGTGCTATCCAACGACACTTTAGTTCTTTTGGTCCGCTATTACCTAAGGGAGAAATCAAGTTTTTCGCAAGTGCGACAATGTTTTTAACCTTTTTTTTTCATTTTTTGAATATTTCCGGTATGGTTATTATTGTCGGAATAGTTTTAATAGCCGGTTTGGGCACTAAAATAGCCACAGGGCTCTGTAATGATATATTACATTATCTGATCAGATAAAATGCCCCTGAGAAATGCTATGATCAAAAGTGCCAAAAATGCAAAAAAATTAAAATATCGAAAATTAAATTTCAATAACTACATACATATTATACATCGTTAGAATCGTAATTAGGTCAGCTATCTGAATATACAATCTTATTTTGAAAATATCTTAAAATAAAAAAATAACAAAGCATTTTCCAAAATTTCACGATTTTTCGACTTTTTTCTATTTTCAGTCCATTATTTAACCTATTCCAGATATTTCAAAGTCTTATTGGATGGCTTCATGCAAAATACCCCCGAAAGGACTCTCGATAGACAAAATTTTAAAAAAAGTTACGGTTAAGTTTTCGAGATACAGCCGTCCAAAAATGCTAAAAATCAGAAAATACTTTGCTGCCTGATCATGGTATCCGTATAGATTGGGTATCATACGATAGTACAATCCTAGTGCAGTCCAATGGTACCCTAATTTCTTTAATCCATTGATATCGGGCGGAGAAATCACGTTTTCCCCGAAAACATCCATTTTTTGCATATTTTTCAAAATATTGCACATTATTTCGACCACTTCCGGTTTAAAGATCCGTGTGGAAATTGCTTTATCAGTTGGTATTGGACTATAACTTCATGTTCCATAAGTTTCAGAAACATCATTTTGGCTGTAAAACGACACCACAGCTCACAAAATGGGAAGAAAATTCGAAAAAAACGAAAAATAAAGGGCGATAACTCTGAATGAAACTTATATTACTGGAATCAGATTGACGTCAGGTATCCAAAAATCTAGGTCAAATTTCCAAATTTTGAAAAATAATCAAAATTGTCTCGTATGCGACGTATTTTGAATTTTCGAACGCGAGAAGTCAGCGACGAATTTTCGAAATCGCAAAATGTTAGATTGCTATTGTCTCGGAAAAGTCTCAGGTTTTCCAAAAATGTGATTTGTTTGAATATAGGTAGAGAATTGACGAAACCACGGCCGATTTTTAATTTTTTACCAACGTTCAAAATTCGGCCACTTCCGGTCTGCGCAGAAGTTCAAAAATTGCTTTATTGAGTAACCACCACATGGTTTCCTGATAGAAAGATGAACCGCAGATCGGTATCTCTTTTCGATCATAGAGAAATAGGCTCCGGCAGAAAAGAATAATAATAAAAAAAATAATAATTTTAGTAATCACAATAGGCTTTCGAAAGTCTGAAAGCCTAATAATAATAATTTTAGTAATCTCAATAGGCTTTCAGACGAAAGTCTGAAAGCCTAATAACTAGATCTGCTACTGTCCCATGCAGATATGAAAGCTTTCATATTCATCGTCACGTGTCATCGATTGTATCAATTATCCTAAATAAAACGATAAGAAGAAAAAAATATCAAAATTGGTCAAAAACTCGCAAAATTACAAGTCTAAATATAGTATGAAACATTGCACCCAGGCATAACAGTAATCTGAAAACTAAAGGGAAATAACCGAAACCTGTATTACTGTAATGAGACGGATGAGAAAATGAAATGAAAATTGCCGGAAAAAAAATAAAAATGCCAGGTTGGACAGGCGACCTTACTCCCGGTGTTCCCTGGCGGTCACCCATCCAAGTACTGACCGGGCCCGACGTTGCTTAACTTCAGTGATCGGACGAAAACTGGTGTTTTCAACATGGTGTGGCCGTAGACGAGAGAAGGTGGACAGAACCCGTAGTTATACTTACCCGAATTGACCCGCTTATTGATTTTTTTTTTGTTTTTGTCGGTTTTAAAAAGGCGTCTACAGCACCCGGTGTTCCCAGGCGGTCACCCATCCAAGTACTGACCGGGCCCGACGTTGCTTAACTTCAGTGATCGGACGACAACTGGTGTTTTCAACGTAGTGTGGCCGTAGACGAGAGGGGGTGGACAGAACCCGTAGTTATACTTACCTGAATTGACCCGCTTATTGATTTTTTTGGGGGGGTTATGTCGGTTTTAAAAAGGCATCTACAGCACCCGGTGTTCCCAGGCGGTCAACAATTCAAGTACTAACCGGCGTTGCTTAACTTCAGTGATCGGACGAGAACTGGTGTTTTCAACGTGGTGTGGCCGTACACGAGAGAAGGTGGACAGAACCCGTAGTTACACTTATCTGAATTGACCCGCTTATTGATTTTCTTTTTGGGGGGTGGGCGGTTTTAAAAAGTCGTCTACAGCACCAGGTGTTCCCAGGCGGTCACCCATCCAAGTACTGACTGGTGTTTTCAACGTGGTTTGGCCGTAGACGAGAGAAGGTGAACAGAAACCGTAGTTATACTTACTTGAATTGACCCGCTTATAGATTTTTTTTTTTGGGGGGGGGGGGGTCGGTTTTAAAAAGGCGTTTACAGCACCCGGTGTTCCCAGGCGGTCACCCATCCAAGTACTGACCGGGCCCGACGTTGCTTAATTTTAGTGATCGGACGAGAACTGATGTTTTCAACGTGGTGTGGCCGTAGACGAGAGAAGTTGGACAGAACCCATACTTTTGTGCTTACTCAAATTCTTTTTGTGTCTTTTGCCCTGGGGAGACGGGCCGAGCGGGGAGCTGGAGTGGTGCAAAAGAGTGCGCGCCGTGGTCTGATTTGCGGAAAATTGATTTTTTCATGAAAAATCAGGGCATAAAGGCGTCAACGGAACCCGGTGTTCCCAGGCGGTCACCCATCTAAGTACTAACCGGGCCCGACGTTGCTTAACTTCAGTGATTGGACGAGAACTGGTGTTTTCAACGTGGTATGGCCGTAGACGAGAGATGGTGTACAGAGCCCGTAGTTATACTTACCTGAATTGACCCGCTTATTGATTTTTTGTTTGTTTTTTGTTTTAGAGTAAAAAAGACCAATAAAATTAGGATTTAATAATGCCAGACTAATATTAAAATAAAGTTTTAAATTAAGAATAATTAATTATTGGTCTAATGCAATGAAATGATTTGATTTGACGGATGAAATGTACAATGGGTGTCCACACTATGTGGCTGAGGCGTTGGCCTGCTAGCCAGGAGGTCGGGTGTTCGATCCCTGCATTGGCCGAGAAAGTTCATCTCGATTTTCTGGCGTGTCTCCCCTCCCGCCGTGTACTCATTGGATTGCACGTAAAAGATAGCTTAGCAGTTGGAATTCGATATTGTTGAAAAATCTCTATACGATGACTAAATGTGCAGATTGTAGCCACCCCCACTGCATGTTTTGCTTAACAATGAAAGGGTGCCGTTTTCAATTTTCGATCCTTTTATTCTTTTACTCCTGATATTTTGGACTGTTGATCGATGGTTTCATATAAAAGACTACCGATAAGACTCTTTGTAGAAGAAGTTCCCCAAAAATATTATGTTGACTTTAAGAGAAAGGGACCTTTAAAAATGCTCCAAATCGTAAAAATACGACTTTTTGGATTTTCGATCTCTTTTTTATGCTACCCCTGATATTAAAAAAATAGGTTGCCAGGCAACGAAACATACGCCCACACAGCAGCCAAATCGTCCGGGCAGTCAACAAGAGTTGTCGCATATTAAGGAATTATCAGAAAATCATTAGAATTTGTTTGGTTTTTATAATCAAACGTTTTTTTTTTAAATCAGATAATAATTGTGACCTCCAGAGGCACAACTAGCTAAAAAGGGTGATTTTTCGTACAATCAGGGGACATAATTCAGGAGTAATGACCCGATGGGCGCAAATATCGAAAGGAACCAAGATCTTTGGGTTATAAACATACATGTCAAGTTTCATCAAAATCGATTCAAAATTGTGACCTCTATAGGGTCCACAACCTTGATATAACATATTTTCACACTATTCGTGTACAAATGGCGGCCATTTTGTCCGTCAATTCTAGTCCGATTTTCACGTACTTCAAACTCTCTCTTCATTACCATGTAACGATGATATAGTTAAACGTTTTTTTAAATCGGATAATAATTTTGACCTCTAGAGGGACCAAAAGCGAACAAAAGCGATTTTTCGGACAATCCGGGGACTTAATTCAGGAAGTTATGATCCAATGGGCGCAAATATCGAAAGGAACCAAGATCTTTCGGTTATAAACATACATGTCAAGTTTCATCAAAATCGGTTCAAAATTGTGATCTCTGTAAGGTCCACAACCTTTATATAACATATTTTCACACTATTCGCGTACAAACGGCGGCCATTTTGTCCGTCAATTTTGGTCCGATTTTCACAAAATTTAGGCTCAACCTTCATAACCATGAAATGGTGATATAATCAAACGGTTTTTTAAATCGGATAACAATTTTGACCTCCAGAGGGACCACAAGCTAAAAAGGGCGATTTTTTTGGACAATCAGGGGCCATAATTCAGGAAGTTACGATCCGATGGGCGCAAATATCGAAAGGAACCAAGATCTTTGGGTTATAAACATACATGTCAAGTTTCATCAAAATTGGTTCAAAATTGTGACCTCTATAAGGTCCACAACCTTGATATAAGATATTTTCACACTATTCGTGTACAAATGGCGGCTATTTTGTCCGTCAATTTTGGTCCGATTTTCACGAAATTCGAAATCAACCTTCATAACCATGTAACGGTGATATAATCAAACGTTTTTTTAAATCGGATAACAATTTTGACCTCCAGAGGGACCACAAGCTAAAAAGGGCGATTTTTCGGACAATCAGGGGCCATAATTCAGGAAGTTACGATCCAATTGGCGCAAATATCGAAGGGAACCAAGATCTGTGGTTTATAAACATTCATTTTAAGTTTCATCCAAATCGGTTCAAAATTGTGACCTCTACACTGTTCACAAGCTAAAAAACGTGATTTTTCGTACAATCAGGGGCCATAACCCATGAATTTACCGTCCGATACATGCCAATATCGAAAGGAACCGAGATCTTAGGGTGATAAACCTATATTTTAAGTTTCATTGAAATCGGATAAAAATTGTGACCTGTAGACTGTTCACAAACAATTGTGGACGGACGGACGGACGTCCGGACGGACGGACGGACGGACGAACAGGGGCGACGACAATATACGTCCACATGAAAAAGTGGGCGTATAAAAAATGATACAATTATTTCACACAACAGGCTAGCTATTAGACTCTCGATTGACAAGAGTTTCACCACCCTCCCTTCATTATAACCGAAGTTATTGTGCCCTAAAGAATCAACAAATCAGAAAGCTTATCTCTGCTTACCCTAGGCAGAAAATGCTTATCTTTGCACTCAATCATGACATTGACTTAGTGAACGTCTACACCAAGATTGAACATTCTAGCTCAATTAGAAGGAGAGTTATTGTGTTTCAAAGTCTCGGCCCTTCAAATTGCTACTACTTTTCATATTCACTTCAAAATGGCAACCATCAGTTGACCTAAATCAAAATTCTGCTTCCAGCGATTTTTGGGCCATCCTTCAAGGATTTAGAAAATATAACTCCCGTGTCTGTAAGTAAAATAGCAAAAAAGCCTTAGGGATTTATCATGTTTCAAGATGGTGGCACTTCCGTTTCGTCGACAAACTCCATATTTTGTGTAGCAATCAGTAATTACTTGTCGAGTATCGAAATTCTTTTTTAGGTCATTCTGACCTATATTTCGACGATTTTTTTAAAACTTTGATCCTTAATTTCACCAAGGGGAGATAATTTAGAAAATTTCTAATTATATTTTTGAAATCACATGGGTAAGATCTACTTATATACTAAATTTCATGAAAATCGTACAACTATTAAAGAAGTTGTCAAATTGGTCTAAACTTCCGGTTCGAAATCACAGCGACGAATTTTCGAAATTCGAAAATGTGAAACTGCAGATGAAATTGATTTTTTTCAAGGTATTCAAAGAAAAAAGAATTAGTAAAATCGGTCAAAAAATAGCAAAGTTACGACTATGCATTGTCAGTTTTTTCGTTCGTAAAATTCGTTGATTTCGAATTCGCAAAACGTTTTCAAAATATATTTAATCAACAGCCACCACCCATTTTTTTTGGGGGGGGGGGGTAGGTCAAAATTTCAGAAACATCCTATGGTTAGATTCTGTGAAATCCGATTTGCAGGAAAAACACAAAAAAAAATAATAATAATCTTAACAGAAACAATAAGCTTTCATATGAAATATGAAAGCTTAATAATAATTTTAGTAATCACAATAGGCTTTCAGACGAAAGTCTGAAAGCCTAATAATAATTTTAGTAATCTCAATAGGCTTTCAGACGAAAGTCTGAAAGCCTAATAATAAGAATAATAATTTTAACAAAAATAATAGTGTTTCACACTGCGAAGAATAATACTTTTAACAAAAACAATAGTGTTTCACACAAGCTACGCAGTGTGAAACCCTAATTAAGGGTTAATCAAGACATCATAGCTCCTTGGAAGGTATAATCCCTCGTCTCTATTAAGTTCAGGTTTAAATCTCTTGATTTGGGTGGCTTCTTGTAGTTTTCTGGATTTCTTATTATGGAGATTTTGGTTTAATACTTTGACTTCAGAATAGTTAACTTGATGGCGTTTGTTCAGTGTCAGGTGTTCATAAACAGCGGATTTGTTGTCTGTGCCTCTGGACTGATTTTGCTTCGTTTCGCCGATGTAGATCTTCGAACAGGAACAAGTTATTTGATATACACAGCCCCTGGGTTGTTTACCTTTTGTGGATTCGATCTTTCCATTGGCACCAAGGATGTCTTTTATGGTTTTACCAGTTTTGAAGTAGACTTTAATGCCAGCTTGTTTGAGGATCCTTCTTATCTTGTAAGACACATTCCCTTGAAATGGTACTGAAATGGCTATCGGGGGATCTTCTTTAGGGGGCCGGGTTTTATTTCTGTTGTTAATGGTTGATGTGATGGTTTTCTCAACGAGCTCTCTGGGGTACTGATTTAGGTTAATAAACACATTTTTGATATGGCTTAACTCCTCGTCTAAGTGGTCATCACTGCAAATGTTAAGGGCACGGTGGGTGAGGGTGGCAATGATCCCCTTTTTTGCTCCGAGGGGGAGGTTAGAATGGAAATTTAAGTACTGGTCCGTCTGTGTGGGTTTCCTATAGACACTAGTTTTAATGGTTCCATCTTCTCTCTTCACCAGAACATCCAGAAAGGGTATGGTTGAGTTTATTTCCTTTTCCACCGTGAACTTAATTCTTGGGTGTTGCTTGTTCAAGTGTTCCAGTAAGGAATTAGGATCTTCCGATGCATTAATCATCACAAAAGTATCATCGACTTTTCTGTACCAGCATGCGGGTTGGATTGGTGATGTTTTCAAGGCATTAACTTCAAAATATGACATGCAAATTTCTGTTAAAAGTGGAGACAGTGGTGAGCCCATCGGGAGACTATAAACCTGTTCATAGACATCATCCCCCCATGTGAAGTAGGTTGACTCAACACAGTGCTTAACTAACGTTATTATACTGTCAGTTGTAAGGTTGGTGTCTAGTTTGGTGGGTAAACCATCGATACTCTCTCTTAGAATCGTAAGCATCTCGTCCCTTGGTACATTTGTAAAGAGATCCACAACATCATAAGACACAAATTGACCCGGATTTTGAATATTCTTAATTTTGTCGCAAAATTCTTTAGAGTTGCTGATAAACGAGCTGGCTGATTTCCCTAACGGTGATAACATTTTGGTGAGAAACTGGGCTAAATTGTAGAAGACAGAATCTCTTGAACAGACAAGTAGACGGGCTTTCAATGGCGTTTTGTGGATCTTCATCGTGGCTCTGGAGTAGGGAGGCTGTGAGTGAATGGGACGTAATTGGTACAACTGTTGAGAAGAAATTTGGTTAAGCTGATTTAATTCTTTCAGGTGTCCATGCAATTTCTTTTCCAGCTTGGCTGTTGGGTCCTTCCTCAGTTAAAGATTGAAGAAAGTATTAAAACTAGACAAACCAAAAAGTATGAAGTCCTTAAGAAGAAGAAGAAAACTCAAAACTCCAATCACAAGGACCAAAACCAGAAGAATAAATTTCTCATTAAAACCGTAGTAAACCTGAGCAGTCGACGTCTGACAGATGAACAAATCGATCTCCTCTCCAAATGCCTGAAATTCGTACCAACTTCCAGACCGAAAAACCAAGATGATTTCATAACAGGAGTGGAGAAAGGGATGCGGCAACTGGCACCAAGTGGGAAAATTGACTCTCTCCGCCACCTGATCATCAGCCTACTATCAGGAACCACGCCTAAAAGACACAACGTCACCAGATCGCAGAAAGAAGCTCTAGATGAATTACGTCAGGATAAGTCAATTACCATTGTCCAGGCAGATAAAGGGAAGGCAACTGTCTTAATGGATACCGCAGAATATAAAGACACGGTCACCAGGGTGCTATCTGACACGAAGACGTACAGAAAACTGAGGAAGGACCCAACAGCCAAGCTGGAAAAGAAATTGCATGAACACCTGAAAGAATTAAATCAGCTTAACCAAATTTCTTCTCAACAGTTGTACCAATTACGTCCCATTCACTCACAGCCTCCCTACTCCAGAGCCACGATGAAGATCCACAAAACGCCATTGAAAGCCCGTCTACTTGTCTGTTCAAGAGATTCTGTGTTCTACAATTTAGCCCAGTTTCTCACCAAATTGTTATCACCGTTAGGGAAATCAGTCAGCTCGTTTATCAGCAACTCTAAAGAATTTTGCGACAAAATTAAGAATATTCAAAATCCGGGTCAATTTGTGTCTTATGATGTTGTGGCTCTCTTTACAAATGTACCAAGGGATGAGATGCTTACGATTCTAAGAGAGAGTATCGATGGTTTACCCACCAAACTAGACACCAACCTTACTGTATCACTGATATAATCAAACGGTTTTTAAAATCTAATTGTGACTTCCAAGGGGACCACAAGCTAACAGATAGATTACCAGGCAACGAAACATATGCCCACAGCAGCCAAATCGTCTGGACAGTCAACAAGAGTTGTCGCATATTATTACTTAATGAAACAATTATAATACTCTGAAATCTGATTAAAATTAACAACTCATAAAGTAATTATCGGAAAATCATTTGAATTTGTTTGGTTTTTATAAAGTTCTACCCCATGCAAACGCTTGGTATACGAAACATTTAAAATCATGGATTTAGCTGTTCAGTTATCAAAATTCATTGAAAATCAAAATACTTGTTCGTCTCAAGACCTTAAACTTTGTGTATCAATCTGAAGTCAATCGGATGGTCAGTTTGGCAGTAATTATCGGAATTCGCTGAAAATCAATAGGATTCTGTCTCATGACCTTTAACAATGTGTATAAATTTCAAGTCAATCAGATATTAACTTTGGCCTCTAGAATGTCCACAAGTCCACAAGATTTTCTCAGGTGATGAAGGGCCATAACTCTGGCAGTAATTATCGGACATCGCTGAAAATCAGTAGACTTCTTCCTCTCATGGCCTTAAACACTGTGTTTAAATTTAAAGTCAATCGGATATTAACTTTGGTCCCTAGTGCGTCCACAAGAATTTTTGAGGTGATCAAGGGCCATAAAACGCTATCAACGTATTCGCACCCGTTTTACACATGAAGGTATTTTTAGTCTGCGGGAGGAATACGCCTAAAACCAGATTTCAGCCAGTACCCTGCTCATTTGTTTACGGACCATCTGCCACTCTTGTTGCCAGCTAATAAACCTGTCCATCAAGCACAATAGAATAGAAACACGATAGAATAGAAAAAAATAATTTTAAAAACTTTAACATAGCACGATAGAATAGAAGAAAATAATTTTAAAAAACCCAACTTTAACTCCGCCAATTCCGGTCTCAAGCCCGGTTGCGAAAAGGAGGATGATTAAGCTTAAGTGCATTGTTTGTAAAAGTTTAAATCAACTAAGTTACGAGGGTTAAGTTTAAGTGCATGTAAAAGTTGAAATTTACGAAGGTACGAAACAGCTCACGTAAGGGAAGAATGAATTAAGTACGAAACAGCCAGGTTACGAAACAGCTGACATCCTACAATTACACCTAAACAGTCACAGGAACTCTTTAGGTATTAAGAAACCCTAGACGTTTTTCACCACCATTATATGTAATCATTATAAAAACTTTTAATCTTATTGTCAGCATTTTATTTGTTTTTAATATAGTTTATTAATTGATAAATGCACACCAAACATAACCGCAATTGAAAATTGAGCACAATGTTTATTATAAAATGAGCAGTAAATTTGCAAAAGTATTCTACGTCTGTGAGAGAGTTCTTGCTGATGCGGATTTCTGGGAATGCGAAAAAATGCAGATATGGTCAACCACAGTAAAGATCCAGAGAGAAGAGGTTTGCCAGTCAGTAAAAGTGAACAAATGTCAAATGATTATTGGAGTGAAAATTACCGGAAAGACACAATCCACTAGAACTCAAGAGATTTCAAAACAAATTATAATGGCTGCATTATCAAAACTACCAGAAGGACCAACATCCAAGCGTCCACCTATTAGACGCTCAAACCTACTATAAGATGTTTCAAGACTACTAAAAGGAAAGCTGGTACCACTACCACCAACTCAACAAACACATACAAGACGAATACAAAGATAATTGTAATGGGGGGACCTTTCCTTCTGTATGGCAGTGGTACAAACAATCTAAATGGAATTTGTTGGACTTTTTACGCGGTAATGCTCATAATGTTCACTTGTGTTATTATGGACAACTTGCGAAGTAATAACTCAATGATTAGTGATGTAAGGAAATATTGCAGGGTTATTTCTACCAAATTGAGCATAAATGTAGAAAAAACACAAATAATATTGTTGTATTGAGCGTGCTTTTCCAATAAGTCAAACTCATTGCAACTGTTTTCTTGAGATGGACTAAAAGTGTGTTTTTCGGTCAGAGCCGAGGTAGGTACTGGTTTCATGGAGCTATGTCAAAGAGTATCTATTTTTTTTGGGGGGGGGGGAATAAGTTTTCACTAATGGCAGTGGTTAATTTGCCTATTGTGCATCAGGTATTTATTTGATTATATTCTAAATGTGTTTATTTGTGTACCTGACCACAAAAACACGGGAATAGAAACAATTTCCACCAAATTTGAGCATTTGATAGCCAAATTGAAACGATGACATTATGCTAATTAGCATATTACACAATTTGACCCCTTTCCACCAAAAATATTTTGGAACATTTTTAGTACGATGTACAGGAGACTTCCTGAAAAGCATACCACCAAAAGAAATTCTGATGCAATTTGTTTTGGGTTCGGCCCTTTTTTCAGCTAGATTGACTGGACTACTAGTATCTTTAAATACAAACAAGACACTGACCTTTTTGAGATTTTTTGTCTGCTGATGCTTGTGAGGCCATATATATGGCAGCAGCAGCGACAGATATAGGACTTCGACTGTAATGAAAGACAATCAAATAAATGTTGTGCACAGCATTTATAACTGTGTTGGACATACATCAAGATAAACAATATTAGAACAAGCTAACAGTGAGGCTGATGTCCCCCACCGCAATGGCAAGGAAAATAAATAGATGACACATATTAATTAATCACACATTTATCTTTTTGAAAAGCACCAAGGTATTGATATAATGAAACATGTATACACCAAGTTTCATCCCTCTCACTGAATTAGAACCAAAGTTATCGTGTTCCAAAGCATCAACCAATCAAATTGCTTATCTCTGTTTAGCATAAGCAGACAATGCTCATCTTCAAACTTCATCAAGGCACCTAATTCTAGCTCAATTAGAAGGAGAGTTATTGTGTTCCAAAAAGTGATGGACAGGTAGGGGACAACAACATAGTTCTTATATACATGTAGATTACCAACCTATGAACAGACGGTTATTTTCCCAACCATACTGATAATTTTACATCAATAGATCTGATCTGGATGATTTTTATACGCCCACATTTTCAATGTGGACGTATTATGTCGTCGCCCCTGTCCGTCCGTCCGCACATCCGTCCGTCCACAATTTGTTTGTGGACTCTCTACAGGTCACAATTCTTATCCGATTTTGACGAAACTTGAAATATAGGTTTATCCCCATAACAGCTCGGTTCCTTTCGATATTGGCATGTATCGGATCGGAACTTCATGGATTATGGCCCCTGATTGTACGAAATATCATGTGTTTAGCTTGTGCACCCTATAGAGGTCACAATTTTGGACCGATTGTGATGAAACTTGACATGCATGTTTATAACCCCAAAATCTTGGTTCCTGTCGATATTTGCACCTATCGGATAGTAACTTCCTGAATGATGGCCCCTGATTGTCCGAAAAATTGCCCTTTTTAGCTTGTGGTCCCTCTCGAGGTCAAAATTATTATCCGATTTAAAAAACCGTTTGATTATATCACCGTTACATGGTAATGAAGGTTGAGTTCAAATTTGGTTTATTTCAAATATGGCTGACAACAGGTAGGTGACAGGTGTATGGGACTCTGATGTTTATCTCATAGCTTAACTAAATAATAGAGAAATGCTTCTAAATACTATATACAAGTGCGCGGTATGAACTTTAGATTAAGATAAAACGAGATCGGTTAGTTGTATTGACTATTTGAGATGCTATAACAATTATATCTGAAACTTGAGCTGAAGAAAGAAAGAGAGAGGGTGAGATAAACCAATTGTCTATTTATAGCCCATGCTGTGATCTTTAATTGACCTATTTACAGCTGAAGTGTACAAGCTGTTAATTAACACTCTCTACCTGTGTTTACCTGTATCGGTCTTATATTAAGGGAAGGTTTGCAAGATGAGTAACAAACAACCTCCTAAAAGAGTGCATGTATCTAGTTCTTCTGGGGATGAAATATTCGATGCTGATCTGGCCCAAATAAATTCTAGTTTGATTTCAATTCAAGAACAATTAAAACGTATGGTCACTATAGACTCTCTCGACGAGACATTGAAGTCCTTTTTCAAAAAAGTTAGAACCGAAATACGCAACGACATTAAAGCGGGGATGTCTCAGGAACTAGATCAAATAAAAACATCGCTTGCCGAAGAAAAAGCAAAAGTTCAAACTCTAATTGTCGAGAGAGATAACCTGAGGTCTGAAATGTTGCAGGTAGTTTCAAACCAGGAACAATTAGAATTTGATGTTAAAGAGTCAATCAAACTTGGAAATAGAAACGAGCAGTACTCTCGTAAAAAGAATATCAAGATATTAAGTCTCAAAGAAAACGAGGGAGAGGATTTAAAACAAGAAATCAAACGATTAGCGCACGAATTAGCCGACATCCAACTGGGGGACACGCAAATTGTTGCCATGCATAGATTGCCGTCGAAGTATCGAGATCGCCCTCGGCCAATTATTTTAAAACTTCTACAGTCCGATGCTAAAATAGGTTTGATGAGGAAACGTCAGGTTTTTAAGGAGAAGGGAGTACTACTATTTGAAGATGTAACCTTACGTAATGTTCAACTGATAAATAGGTTGAAGGACCACAGGGATATTGACAGTACATGGCTATATAATGGTTTTGTACACGCTAAAACCAAATGTGACAAACTATTGGGATTAGACCTTTTCGACAATATAAACGAAAAGATTAGAGACAAACGACAGTAGTATAATGGTTTAACTATTTTAACTATTATTGCGGGCGCTCACCATCAATTTAATTAGATCCTTATTCATTAAATTAATTTAGTGCTCTTATATCAATGGATTATACGTTTTATAATAACAAACAGGCTATTAAAACTATGACAAACATTATTTTGATAAGGACATCGTGGTACTGGTGGCCGATAATATACATTCGAATACTACTGATAATAATATTTCTAACACTATTGCATCTCATGTATAATTGTTCTCCCCTTCTGATTAGAAAAATAAGACTAGACCTGCATGCAGGAATGACGGGTTTCACTGGTGCCACGTTAACTTTAAACTTATGTCACTTTCGCTCCCATGTTGCCCTTGAATCAATGGCACCGATAAACAGATTTCCACATAAACATTGCACACATCAAATAAAAGGGAAACAGAATCAACAAAAATCCAGCAATATCAATTCATTTTATACATTTGTAATTAATCCTGATAAAATTACAGTACTTCCGGGGATAATGAAAATGTTCAATTAGTTTCATGAAATCAGAAATGGCATAAGATATCATATAGTGAAAATTTTATGTAAATCGAAAAATAATCGCCACTTTTATTGACCAAAAAACTTGAAAAGCGACTTGTAGAAAATCGGCTATTTCGGCTAACCGTACAAGTTAGAAACCATTTTGTGGTATCTGAATGATCGCATGGGTTCATTCTATTAGTTGATGCGAACTAAATATTATAATTTTAAATATATTACAAATCAGACTCATTTGAAAAAAATATCTGTTTTGAAGGCTAAAAATACAGTTTTTTCCAAAATATAATTACTTCCGGTGATACTGGAAATGTTAAATTAGTTCTATTAAATCATAAATGACGTAAGATATCATATGGCGAAAATTTTATGAAAATCGAATAATAACTGACACTTTTATATCGCCCATTTCTCTGCAACCGTACACGTTAGAAACCGTTTTGTGATATCTGTATGATCACATGTGTTCATTCTATTTGATGAATAGAATCAAATATCATAATTTGAAAAAAATAACAAGTACGACCCATTTGAATAAAATATTGTTTTTTAATGCTAAAAATTAAGTTTTGAGCAAATGACGTCATTTCCGGTGGCAGCGTATGAGGTAGAATGGTTTGACCTTGTCCACTATGGCATTAGGCATCCAATGGTGAAAGAAAATTGAAAATCACATAATAATTGATTCTTATACAGCCAAAATAACGTGAAAAGTGACTCATGCAAAATTGACTTTTTCTCAGCAACTGCGCATATTACAAATTAATTTTCACATACATTCTCTTCGTATGGGTTATTGCTACGAGATTATTAATGTTACGAAGATATATTTTTTAATATGAAGACGCTGGATGGGTTGTAAATAGCTTATTTTGACACCTTTTTTCACCCTTTTATCCAAATTGACCGAAAACGAAATCGAAATTAAAAAAACTGAGCGCGATGTTTTGTGCGCCTTTATATGGCACATCTTTTCAGTCATATTAGATTTCAAAAAAATAAGTTTTGCTTTCAAAAAGTGGTACCGAACTGTTAAAATTGTAGTTTTTGCTAAATTTACGTCACTTACGGTGCCGACAGGAAACTTTAACGGTAACAAAAAAAATGACATTTTGGACCATGGAGCATATAAACGTTGTTTTATACAAATCGGACAATAAATAATTAATATAGAACCGATAAACTGAATTAGCCAATAGCGACCAAGGAAAATTATCCAGAAAAAAAATGTTCACATTTTTGCCCAAATCAGACAACCCTTTAACCCTTGGTAAAAGGTCATTAAAAAATATTCATTAATAAAAAAGTTTTTTGTCAAAATTTAAATTTTCAAAATTTGGCGCCTTATTTTTCCGAAGATTCGGCGAAATTTAAAACTCTAAAGACCCGTAGCTATGTGCCATGTCTCTGGCTATGTCAAAAACTATCAAACGATAAAATCCAACAATTGTTGTTAATATTACGGCAATATTTCAAAAAACGACAACTTCGGTGATTTCGGACATTTCGCATTGTCGCAGAATGCCGGAAATAGCTTTAATCTCTAAGTCACACCCACTTTCGCAGTAAAACTCAAGACATTGCATCGATCCGACAAGTAGTGAGATATAAGCAAATTGGAAAAAAACAATAATAATAATAAGAATAATAATAAGAAGAATTTTAACAAAAACAATAGTGTTTCACACAAGCTACGCAGTGTGAAACCCTAATAATATCCTAGATGTCTAAAAACTATATTCAATTAAGACCACGGACCTTTCTTCTCATAAGCACACAAACCTATTCTTGACGAGTGTTATTGTAGCCCGTGCTAAATAAACAGTTTACTCCCACTGTGCCAGTTTTATTGTTTACGGATTAATCAAATAATTAACGATACAACAATGGGGATTAGTTAGGATTAAGGGTTTACCAGAGGATTAACAGTAGAATTTAACATTTTATTCCATTTTAAATGTACCTTTTTTTTACACATTATTGTACTATAATACAATTTTTAGCATATAATGTACAAGTTATCATTTAAACATTTTATTTAATCAAACATCTTCAACAAAGTACATCTTACAATCCAACTAAATGGGAGACAGCATCCCCGTACTACATGACGGTGTAATGGCCTTCATGGAGGCGCCGCTTTTCTGTCCCCAGTCTGTCTTCTAACTGTCGGTACTTCCTTTTTCTGGGTTTGCTACTTGAACGTTTGCCATTTTTTTTTTTTTTTTTTTTTTAAAATAATGATGTTTTATTCAGTAAATAGGTCATCGACCCAAAGTTACAAGATTGTAAATATATAAATAATAAATATATACATGTATACAAATATATCAAACAGGTCATTAAATAAATAAATTAGATACTATTATGAACATTTTAATAAGTGTTAATTTATTTACAATAAACAGTTTAATTCTTAATAGTAACAAAAACATATTATGGAATATAATTACTATTTTAATTAAAGCGACGTTTCGTTGAGGATTCTTTTTTTTTATTAACAATAAATGATCCTACGGACATAAACAAGTTTACAAATATGCATTATCTATTGTCAGGTATATACTATATACACTATTTTTTCATTACAGATTAATCTATTATAATATTCATATTCTTTTTTTTTTTTTTTTTCACAACAGTTTATTTACAAATATACACGTATACATAACTATAATATTCATGGATAAACATATAATACATTCTAGTATTTTCCCCAAAATTTATATACAAAACAAACAGATTTACAAATATACATTATCTATTGTCAGGTATATACTATATACACTATCTTTTTTTTATTACAGATTAATCTATTATAACATTCATATATTAAATTGATATATGCATAGTACGTGTTATTGTTATATCATTAGTAAAAAATAAAAAAAAGGAAAACTTCATTAAGGAAGAACAAAATTCGACGAATGGAATCAGTTGTCTTATCTTAAAGTATACTATTTTTTTTAAATATATATATATTAAATACTGCAGCAGTAACACTGATATCTGTCAGATTAATGTTGTTGACAAATGCCAGTGGTTCCATATATACAGTGTCCTCTGAACGGAGTTCACCACTTAAGTAAGTTTTAACAAAAAAATAGGTTGCCAGGCAACGAAACATACGCCCACACAGCAGCCAAATCGTCCGGGCAGTCAACAAGAGTTGTCGCATATTAAGGAATTATCAGAAAATCATTAGAATTTGTTTGGTTTTTATCATCAAACGTTTTTTTTAAAATCAGATAATAATTGTGACCTCCAGAGGCACCACAAGCTAAAAAGGGTGATTTTTCGTACAATCAGGGGACATAATTCAGGAAGTAATGACCCGATGGGCGCAAATATCGAAAGGAACCAAGATCTTTGGGTTATAAACATACCTGTCAAGTTTCATCAAAATCGATTCAAAATTGTGACCTCTATAGGGCCCACAACCTTGATATAACATATTTTCACACTATTCGTGTACAAACGGCGGCCATTTTGTCCGTCAATTCTAGTCCGATTTTCACGAAATTCAAACTCTCTCTTCATTACAATGTAACGGTGATATAGTCACATGTTTTTTTAAATCGGATAATAATTTTGACCTCCAGAGGGACCAAAAGCGAACAAAAGCGATTTTTCGGACAATCCGGGGACATAATTCAGGAAGTTATGATCCAATGGGCGCAAATATCGAAAGTAACCAAGATCTTTGGGTTATAAACATACATGTCAAGTTTCATCAAAATCGGTTCAAAACTGTGACCTCTATAAGGTCCACAACCTTTATATAACATATTTTCACAATATTCGCGTACAAACGGCGGCCATTTTGTCCGTCAATTTTGGTCCGATTTTCACAAAATTCATACTCAACCTTCATAACCATGGAATGGTGATATAATCAAACGTTTTTTTAAATCGGATAACAATTTTGACCTCCAGAGGGACCACAAGCTAAAAAGGGCGATTTTTTGGACAATCAGGGGCCATCATTCAGGAAGTTACGATCCGATGGTCGCAAAAATGGAAAGGAACCAAGATCTTTGGGTTATAAACATACATGTCAAGTTTCATCAAAATTGGTTCAAAATTGTGACCTCTATAAGGTCCACAACCTTGATATAACATATTTTCACACTATTCGCGTACAAACGGCGGCCATTTTGTCCGTCAATTTTGGTCCGATTTTCACGAAATTCGAATTCCACCTTCATAGCCATGGAACAGTGATATAATCAAACGTTTTTTTAAATCGGATAACAATTTTGACCTCCAGAGGAACCACAAGCTAAAAAGGGCAATTTTTCGGACAATCAGGGGCCATAATTCAGGAAGTTACGATCCGATGGGCGCAAATATCCAAAGGAACCAAGATCTTTGGGTTATAAACATGCATTTCAAGTTTCATCCAAATCGGTTCAAAATTGTGACCTCTACACTGTTCACAACCTTGATATAACATATTTTCACACTATTCGTGTACAAATGGCGGCCATTTTGTCCGTCAATTTTGGTCCGATTTTCACGAAATTCGAACTCAACCTTCATAACCATCCAACGGTGATATAATCAAACGTTTTTTTAAATCGGATAACAATTTTGTCCTCCAGAGGGACCACAAGCTAAAAAGATAGAGTGGTTCAGAGACACAGTATTTGTCCTTATAAAAACTGACCCGCTTATCTGTGTGATTGCTCCGTCGAGAAATCTTCTGAAGTGAGCAGAAGTTAGCGCCGCGTACGTGGTTTAGGAAGTCGCAGAAAATATACGTCACATGAGGTATTTTTACAAACATGTATTGGTATATAACGCCGAGTAAAAAATACACTCATTACGGGCTTCGACTTACGTGTTTATTTAATAGCGAACGTGAGCAAAAATTTCGATTTCACTCCTTGATTTGATTTTTGATTTTGGCGATTTTGGTGATTTAAATACAGAGCTAGCTATAATAGCTTCGTTTTATTTCTAACTTTCAAGTAGGTGAAAGCGCCCAGATAAATTCACTACAACCTTTCGAGATTTACTTTTATTAAGTGGCTACATTCTTGGTTTACGCTGGCGACTATTGTGGTTAGGAAATAAATATTTGTTAGCTCTAAATACGCAGAACTATTTGAGACCGGAAAATAACCGAAACAAACTTGTTATTTGTAGTCTTTATTTTCCAGACCCTTTTCGGTAACATGGTGTAAATTATTTTTATAATCATAGTATATTATCTAACCATCCTGTAGCCATAGGCTTTGATCGACGGACTTATTTTTTTCTAGATTTGAGACTGAGCCCTGCAAGATATCGTCCTCGGATGATTTGCTATCCAGCATTGGATTGGACAAGTACCCCTATGATTTGGGAACTGTAACAAACTACCTATGACAAAAATCACAAATAGGCTTTATGCTAGACAAATGTTAATAAATTCCCGACAACTTCGGAGCATCGGTCTATCATAACTGCTTTACATGACGACTGTGTGACTTTTGGTGACAAATACATTCAAAATAGACTGGTCAGACTGACGACAAAGACTAGGAAGGTGAGTAAAAGTAAGGTTAAGTCCACTAAAATGTATGAAATCATACGATGATTTTCTTGACACCCCATTTTTTCCGTGATAGTTTACGTTACTCCATCGGCAGACACAAGTGAAATTAATTTAATAAACAGAGAGACTCGGACATCTGCCGATGCGACCTTAACTGATTTAGATAGAAAGAAAAGTATTTGCGGCGATTGTCATAAAAGCACAATCACCAAGTTTTAAAAAAAAATCAACTTCCGAAGACTAAAAAAGAAATGATTCGCATGAAGGCTAACAGCAGAATGCCATAATTTGGTCATGAAACTTAAAAATCTAAACGTTTCCAATGGTAACGTAGCAGTGGTTATAACCGCATGTTTGGCTCTCGCGGAAAAAAAAATATAATTACACTCCATCAAAATCTACAGTTCAAAGAATATCATGTGAGCGCGTCGGTGTCCACATGTTTAGGAAACCTTGAAGTCGGCGAAAAATACCACCCTTTATAGGCCTATACCGACGAAACTACAAAATGTGGCTCTTAATTCGGTACATACGCAATAATCGCTGGCTCGGCGCATACGCCACTTACCCAGCAATGTGTTTTTTTTCATACCAAACATCATGCAGTACAAAATATTTATTTATCTGAGGGACAAAAAATAAAGTCTTAAATTAATAGTTTTATTGGGGTGTTTATCCCTCTCTCTCTCACTCCCCGTAATACATGTCATTATATTTTCCTCGTACTTTACCCGGCAATTTATTTTTCATAACAAACATCGTACTGCACAATATAATATTTAGTTATCTTTGAGATAAACATTAAAATGTTACATTATTAGATTTATAGACCCCTCTCTCTCCCTCGCTCCCTCCGTATAACATGCCGTTATAAATAGGCCAGTGTCTGGGTATAAATAAGTAAACGCACTGTTCATTTTAATATATGTATGAGGCTAATCTTGAAATAATTCATGTCAAATGCCGATCTTTTCATCTCCAGCTTAACATGTATTTTAATTTCTACTGTAGCATTATAAACACAGTTAATATAAAGACATTTGAAGGCGCGGGTTTACTGTTAAAACAACGAAGCGTTCGCGCATGCGTACATATGTCAAATCCAATCGTCTCATAGAGTGTATTCGGTTACTTTGCAGTATGGAAATAAACGATATTTTCCGACTGCGATCAAGTTATTTCGTTTCCGGGACGTGCGTAGCTTGAAGCATATTTTTTTTAGTACAACCAAGGGACATAGCTCTTATTCTCACTAAGAGATAACTCTTTTGATTATGGAAGCCGGGAAGATTTTGAGCCATTTATAATATATGTCCAAATGATTATATATCCTCAAAATTCAGAAGTGGCCAGACTTCCATTGTTGATCAATGAAGTTTTTATAGTAAGTCTTATCATATAATGTCTTTACTGTCCCGAAATAGTGTCTGTTTGTTATAAAACATTTTTAGCGTGAACCACTCTAAAAAAGAGCGATTTTTCGGACAATCAGGGGCCATAATTCAGGAAGTTACGATCCGAAAGGAACCAAGATCTTTGGGTTATAAACATGCATTTCAAGTTTCATCCAAATCGGTTCAAAATTGTGTCCTCTACACTGTTCACAACCTTGATATAACATATTTTCACACTATTCGCGTACAATTGGCGGCCATTTTGTCCGTCAATTTTGGTCCGATTTTCACGAAATTCGAACTCAACCTTCATAACCATCGAACGGTGATATAATCAAACGGTTTTTTAAATCGGATAACAATTTTGTCCTCCAGAGGGACCACAAGCTAAAAAGGGCGATTTTTCGGACAATCAGGGGCCATAATTCAGGAAGTTACGATCCGATTGGCGCAAATATCGAAAGGAACCAAGATCTTTGGGTTATAAACATGCATTTTAAGTTTCATCCAAATCGGTTCAAAATTGTGACCCCTACACTGTTCACAAGCTAAAAAACGTGATTTTTCGTACAACCAGGGGCCATAACCCATGAAGTTACAGTCCGATACATGCCAATATCGAAAGGAACCGAGATCTTAGGGTGATAAACCTATGTTTTAAGTTTCAATGAAATCGGATAAAAATTGTGACCTGTAGACTGTTCACAAACAATTGTGGACGGACGGACGGACGGACGGACGTCCGGACGGACGGACGAACAGGGGCGACGACAATATACGTCCACATAAAAATGTGGGCGTATAAAAATTGCTTATCATCATGTGATAAAATAAGATGAACACAGTTTACATGCCATATGCTGAACGAATAATCTGTTGAACACAGTTCTCTACACCATAAAATTGGCCCACTTGATTAAGCCAATTAAGGCTGTTAATTAAAATCCGATAATCCAGGAATTAAAAACTGGCACAGTGGGAGTACCCCAAATAAACATCAGAGCCCATAACTGTAAACTCTTACAACAACATCTGTAAGATGGTTATCACAGCACGCGCCATTTTTCTTATGTTTTCATATGTTTATGTTAAAATTATTGACTGGTTTAATTGTCTTATGTATATTGAAACTGTGTATAAATTTAAAGTCAATCGGATATTAACTTTGAACTCTAGAGCGTCCACGAGATTTTTTGAAGTGATCAAGGGCCATAACTCTGGTAGTTATTATCGGAAATCGCTGAAAAACAATAGGCTTCTTCGTCCCATGACCTTAAACACTGTGTATAAATTTAAAGTCAATCGGATACTAACTTTAGCCTCTAGAGCGTCCACAAGCAATTGTGGACGCCGGACGGACGGACGGACGGACGGGGGTGACGACAATATACGACCACATTTCAATGTGGGCGTATAATAAACACGACTATATTATATCGATTATAACGGTACAATGTATATATTGGTTACACAAAATATATGACAAAACATCAATCATTAGACAATAATAATTATTTACTAATTATATTATCATTTTAAGAGGTAGGAGTTATCTATTACCCTAATCTAAAAATAATTACCCTGGTTAGAAAGGTATGGAATATTAAGGTATTTAAAGAAATGATTAAACGAGAATATACTACTATAGACTTCTATAATAAGATATAAAATACATGTTTAATGTATATATAAATGACGATGTTTTGCTCTAACAAAATAATGAAATATGATAGTATTAGTAAAAAGATGGGTTGCCAGGCAACGAAAAATACGCCCACAGCAGCTAAATCGTCCGGGCAGTCAACAAGGGTTGTCGCATATTTTTACTTTTTTGGTAATGAAACATTTGTAATACACTAAAATCTGATTAAGAGTAACACCTCATTATGTAATTATCTGAAAATCATTAAAATTTGTTTGCTTTTTATAAAAGTTTTGCCCCACGCTAACAATTAGTATAGGAAACATTTAATAACATGGATTTAGCAGTTCAGTTATCGAAATTCATTGAAAATCAAAATACTTGTTAGTTTCAACACCTTAAACTCTGTGTATCAATCTGAAGTCAATCGGATGATAAGTTTGGCCTCTATAGCATCACAAGGTTTTTTGAAGTGATCAAGGGAGACAACTCTGGCAGTAATTATTTGAAATCGCTGAAAATCAATAGGCTTTTTCGTCTCATGGCCTTAAACACTGTATAAATTTAAAGCCAATCGGATATTAACTTTGGCCTCTAGAGAGTCCACAAGATTTTTGAAGTGATCAAGGGCCATAACTCTGGTAGTTATTATCGGAAATCGCTGAAAAAACAATAGGCTTCTTCGTCTCATGACCTTAAACACTGTGTATAAATCTAAAGTCAATCGGATATTAACTTTAGCCTCTAGAGCGTCCACAAGCAATTGTGGACGCCGGACGGACGGACGGACAGGGGCGACGACAATATACGACCACATTTCAATGTGGGCGTATAAACAAACAAAGTAGTCGGGAATATCCTGGCACTTGACTGCTTCAATATGACAGATCATGACTCCTGCTGACATTATATAATTAGTTCTTAGGGTTGTATTCCCAATTGTTTTCAAATATGAGTGAAGTCTGTGTCACCACAGGCCCGAGACTGTACAGCGCAGTGGACGCTTACGGCTAGCCCCCCCCCTCCCCCACCGATCCATTCACTCTTATTGAATTGTTTTTGTCTTGTCCATACATTTGTCTTTGTGTAGAATTGTAAGTGGTGCAGTCACCCTGCACTTACTATTAGAGTAGAGTTTTTAACCCTTCGTACTGTAAAATGTTCTCGTTGTCAGATTTCGCTCCTTTTTGCTCTCTGCACATTATTTCATTTTTCATTATCATCTTTATTAATGTATTTATTTACATATATCCGATTTTAAATAAATGATTTTAACAAAAATAAATTTAAGCACCAATGGGCAGCCCCCACCTGGTATAGCCTGCTATAGGGCTAGCAACACTATGAAAAATTTTATCCCTCTATACGGAACACCTTACGTGACTCCGCATGTTAATCTCAACAATAAGAAACTACCAGGTAGTTCTGATGAATTGGATGCGGGGGGAAGAATTTCAAATAATGTTACAAATAATCTTAACCATAAGGGTAGTAAAAATAGTAATTCAATATGTTCAAATATAATTTGTCAATTTTGCAGTCTGTCTTTCGGTGCTTGTTGTCTTTCGGTGCTTGTAACAATAGACAGTGTAAATTATGTACTGATTACAATGAAGCCCACACATTTAGTAGCTCCGTTACTGGTAGATGCACTACCTTATATTTATTCTATACCTAGCTAAATTTCATAAAAACCCAGTAAAATTCAGATACATAATTTCCTCCAAAATCTGCCAGACAAAACCTTTAGCAGTGACTATAACTAAAGGACTTAAATTATGCTAAGCCCAACATGCAATTTGGTTTTTTTCATAATTGACAAAAATAAACCCATAGTAGATACTCTGGAAGAAATCAATAAAAAGGCAAAGCAAAATCAATAGAAACTTTCGACTTTTCTACCATATATACTAATGCTACAGCATGCAGATTTTAAAAATAATTTGGATTGGTTCGTTGATAAAAGCCTTTAATGGAGCTTTAGGAAAGGGCAGAAACTTGATGGCCATCTACTCACAAGATGCGAAATGGATTATATAAAACGGCGCAATGCCAACACTGTAGTTTTCGATAAAGAAAAATGTCAAAATATCATACATTTTCTCATTGACAATGCCATATTTGAGGTTGAGGATCAGATATACAACAAACTATTGGTTTACCAATGGGAACTGACCCGCCCCATTTATGGCAAATGCACATTTATATAAATACGAATTCAACTTTCAAGACCATAAATGAAAAACAGATTACAAGGTAGCTAAAAGTCTAAATTATACCTTCCGTTACATTGATGACATAACAGCAATCAATGATAATGGTAATTTCAATAAATATAAAGATGAAATATATCCTCCTGAACTTAAATTCGGGCACTATAAATGCATCTGTTCTTGACCTGGACATCAATATAATTAACGACAAATTTAATGTCAGTAGGCCTATATTCGATAAAACGGACAAATTTGGTTTTGAAGTAGTAAAATACCCGTCAGACAGTAACATACCAGATACTACACTATATAATGTTTTCTATTCACAGGCATTACGATTTTTAAAAATATGCAACAATAAAGAGCTATCTCTTTCCGGAATAAAAACTCTAAATTTTAAGTGCACGGCCAAAGGCGGAACACAATTACGCATTTTTAAAGAAATTTCAAAACTTCCATTTCTTCAACATGATAAGTTTGACATTTCTTATAAATATATTAGTGACTACATATTGGATAATGATTCAAAAACTAATTGTTTTTTAGTGTTTAACGTTATTTCATCTGGATTATCGCCCTATTTTTATCGGGAAATTGCACCTTCTTCGCCACGACGTCATAACAGCTATAGCGACAGATTCACGTCACGCCATTCAGTCAGCAGACGTCTGGCTGTCTCCCTAGACGGTCTACATTCCCTTACTTCCATGTATTCAGTTTTGTTTTGTTTTTGTGACGGTTGTAATGTGTGTCCTAAATGCATTCAATACACTTCAATGCTCTTCTTTACTGATATAGTGCATTTAGTTTTTTGAACTAGGCCCACTTCTTTGATACATTTAACAGTGTGGTTACTTGTATAGCGGAATTTATACAACAATAATGCTTGCATTCGTAATTCTTGCAACATATTATGACAGATCATGACTCATGCTGACATTATATAATTATTTCTTTGGGTTGTATTCCCAATTGTTTTCGAATATGAGTGAAGTCTGTGTCACCACAGGCCCGGGACTGTACAGCGCAGTGGAAGCTTACGGCTAGCCCCATTCACACTTTCTGAATTGTTTTTTTGTTTGTGGTCTCTGAGTATGATGTCTTGTCCATACATTTATCTTTGTGTAGAATAGTGTGTGGTGCAGTCCCCCTGCACTTACTATTAGGGTATGTCTGTCAAGGGGGGGGGGATGCTACCTCTTAATGTTGGATCCAGACATGTTTTATAGGGCTCAGTTTAAGGAGGCTACTGCGGTCAGGCACCTGATATATGCTGACAGACGTCCACTTTTATTATTCAAGGAAATACCTGCAATGTGCTACAAAGGTAAACATTGGTATCCCCTTCGTTGGAGTTCGAGGGTCTGGGCTGCCACACTATTAGTGTTTGGCGTGGTTGCCAGGGTTTATTACCGAGTTTGGTATTATGGCGGGGTTGTCTGGGTTATTTTACCGGGGTTTGGTATTCTGGCAGGGTTCATGAGTGTGCTAAATGCTGGGGTTTGTTGTTATGGCGGGGTTCATGAGTTTGGCTTATACGGGGGTTTGGTATTTTGGCAGGGTTCAAGAGTGTCCTAATGCCAGGGTTTGGCGTTGGTCTGGGTCGACGTGTCCACCGTAGCCTATATCCACGTTTCTGGAGAAGGGGGGTGGGTTTTGTGGAGAAAGTATGCCGGGGTAGGGTATGTGGCCAGAAAGCTCGGAGAAGAAAAAGAAAGAATAGGTGGTGAATGTGAAAAGTTAGTTGTTCTATTTCAAATTAACATTCAAGAAAACCTACAGGAAACAGTTGATCTGTTTCAAATAAACATTCAAGAAAACCTACAAGAAGAACTCGAGCCAGACCCGTCGCACAAGCTTATGAGCAGTTGCCAAAAGCATACTCACACATCAGCCCAATTGGGGAATCCACCCCACATACTTTATCGCACTCTTAAAACTTGTACTTACCAAAAACAACTTCGTTTTTAATAATAAACATTACATTCAGATGGGAGATAATAGTATGGGGAACAAAGTAGCCCCAAGCTTTGCCTGTTTGCTCCTTAGCGAATTATAACAAACCATAATCCTTATAAGACCTATAGAAATAGATCTCACTAAAAATAAACACACTTATATGGATATACTACTTCTGAATTTTATTGACATGCTACGTTTCAATACACATACAGGTTTTTTGGGGTTTTTTTTTGTTTTTTTAAACATTTTATTATATACAATTAATTGAATATACACTATTCAAAAAAAAGTAGGGGATATTTGATTTTGGGGGCATAATACTAAAATATGCAAATGACTACGAAAAAAGTCACTATAGAACCTAACAGAAGAAACATTTCCAGTTACATGTGACGCCCAAACGCACCAATAGCTACCGCATGGAAAGCAGGTGATGCTTGGGATCATCATGGGGGTCCAACCCAAGATTTGAACGACTCTGACTTTGAATGTTACAGTCATTGTGGCATTGAATTCCAGGGTGGAAACATCAGTTTAATTGTTTTAGTGACCAGAAAACAAATTTTGATATGCGTCGGCTTACCCAAAATGAAAGGTTACGTGCCCTTGGCATGCTACAGATCGGCACAACACAGGCGGTTGTGGCGCGGACGATGAATGTTTCTCAGTCTGTCTTAAGCAGGCTATGGTCCAGATACCGTGATACACAATCTGTACAGGACAGACCACGCTCAGGTTGACCAAGGGCGACATCTCAAGCCAGGATCGATTTATCCGTACCTTGGCCTTGAGAAATCGTTTCATCACAGCAAATCAGATCAGCGCTCGTCTTCAAACAGACACTGGTGTGAGAGTGAGTGGCCAGACGATTCGGAATCAACTGCATAGGGGTCACCTTCGCGCCCGACGTCCTCGCGTGATCCCTTGTTTGAGAGATCATCACATTCAGGCAAGACGTCGATGGTGTAGGGATCGTCAACACTGGGATAATCGACGCTGGAGCTATGTGATGTTTTCAGATGAGTCAAGGTTCACTGTTGATTTTTTGGACAGACGAGCGCTTCCAAGACGTTAACGTCATCAGACATGATCAATTTGGGGGTGGTTCTGTTATGGTGTGGGGAGGCATCACTGTTGCTGGAAGAACGGCTTTACATGTTGTTGCAGGGCGTGTTACAGGCCAGTACTACCGGGACAACATCTTGGCAGTCCATGTTGTGCCGTTCGCACGACGTCATGGCCTACGTTTCATCTTCCAGGATGACAACGCAAGATGTCACAGGGCCAGGATCGTTACAGGTTACCTCCAACAACAGAACATCACCACATTACCTTGGCCAGCACTGAGTCCCGACCTCTCCCCTATCGAGCATGTCTGGGACATGCTTGGACAGAGGTTACGTCAACGTCAACAACGTCCTGCCAATGTCCAAGAACTTGCTGCTGCGTTGCAACAGGAATGGGACAATCTGGACCAAAATGACCATAGACGTCTCATTAGGAGTATGCCACGCCGGATCAATGCTTGTTTGGCAAACAGAGGAGGATTTACCCGTTACTGACTTTGTTGTGATGCTGTGGTAACTTTGCTGTTTGACCCCGGGTATCATTTTACCCTTATAATGGTCAGTCTGTGCCTTACTTAGTCTAACGATCATTTGGAATAAATCGATGAATGTGAACTTCATTTCATTTTGTCATTTGTTTCTTCGTCAGTTTCATTAGGTGACTTTAATAACACTTAAAAATCAAATATCCCCTACTTTTTTTGAATAGTATATAATAATTACAAATATATAATAAGTTCTAATATATAATAAGTACAAGTATATAATAAATATAAATATATAATATATATTACATTTGTGCAAACCGGTTTTATACGGCAGACTACTATAGTCACAGAGTAAAAATATAGTGTTGTCGGTCGCATGTTTCACTGAGAGACTGGATGATGTTGAAGAAACCGTAACCGGATGTTTTTATTTCTCTGGTGACCGGGTAACGGTATTTCTTATTATGTTATCTATATTAATGTCTTTATTATTTTGATAGAGTTAGTATATTGTTTTTTTCATAAGATTATTTATGGCTAATAGATTCTTTCATTCGACATGTCCTGTGTCCTATTTATGATTGTTGTAGGCTAGAAATAGCATGTGACTTCGATCGTGGTCAGTGGCTGACTGGGTCAGTGTTACACTACTAGTACTACTAGGGGGTTATCTGTGTTTGTTGTTAGATTATACATAGCAATAGTGGCATTTAGTTCTTTGAGAAATTGTTGCGCCAATTCTGTGTTTATTTTGTTGTTTATTTTATTCTTTGGTTTGATTTTACATTTATATTTCCACAATGTTTTCAGGTAATACAGTGTTCCACAAATTAAAATTGGCGATGTTACAAAATGGAACAGCAGTGTGTATTTATTAAATTCAAAATTATTATTTATGGAGAATTTTTTTAGGTAGGTTTGGACGTTTTGTTTATAGAGTTTTATTATCTCACATTGTAGGAAGATATGTGTAAATGTTTCCTCATGTTTCATGCATAGGCTGCATTTATTGTTACTACATAGATTTCTCTCGTATAATAATTGTTTTGTAGGCAGTGCTTGGTGTGTTACAAAAGTGACAAGGTCAAAATCGAAGAGGGTATAAGGCATACTAGCAAGTTGTTGCCATATTTAAAGAAGTCTATTGTCGGATATTTGTACATAATACTTGGTTTAATAAAGTCTAATTTATTTATTTCATTGTAGATATGTTTTAATTTTGGTGTTTCTGAAAGATTTATTTTATCGCGGTAGTGAAGGTAAGTAGTTTTTATGTTTTTATAAATTTGTGGTGTATTTACTGTATGTGATAGTTTGTTGGATGCTAACCAAGGCAGTAATCCTTTAAGTGTATACCCAAACCAATACAGAAACAGATTAATCCATGGGTTTATATTATTTTTCATGATTATAATTCGTTGGAGTGCCATTGCCCTTATTTTATTTTCTATGTTAGGCACATTTAGACCACCCTTATTGAATGGTTGGTGTAGTGACATTCTTTTCTGGTGTGGTTTGGTAGATAAATCTAAATATTTCTTTATTTATAGATTTTATAATGTGTTTTGGTGGTGTGATAATTCGGCATGTGTACCAGAGTTTACTGAGTATGTAAGTATTTAGTACTAAAAGTTTATCTTTTATTTTTAGTTTGTATTTTATCCATTTATCTATTAGTTTGCTTAGTTTGGCCAGTATGGGTAGCCAGTTTTTTTCAACATTGTTGTGACCAAACCATATTCCTAGGAGTTTTATTTGTGTTTTTATATTTATTTGTGGAATATCGTTTCTATGTATAGTAATATTATTTATTTTTATTATTTCAGTTTTTGATGGATTTAGTTCTGATCCAGAGGCAGAACCAAAAGATTCTATGTCTTCTATAAGGTAGGTATATGATGTACTGTTTGTTATAATTGATGATAGATCATCTGCATGTTGAAATAGTTTTATTTCTTCGGAAGTGTTTGGGATATGGATTCCTTTTATGCAAGTGTTCTGATTTATTTGTACCGCAACAGGATTTATGGCAAGTCAGTATATTAACATTGATAGACAACACCCTTGCCTTATTCCTCTTGTTACATTAATCTCCCTTGTAACTGAGCCATTTACCTGCACCCTACTGACAATGTTTGTATAGATTATTGTAATCCATCTTACAATGAACTCTGGGAAGTTGTATTTTTGTAATAGCTTTATAATGTAGTTATGGTCTATCATGTCAAAGGCTTTCATTTGATCAAAGCTCAGTAGTAATCCTGGTATATTTTTTTCTTCCATGTATGTAATAATACTGTGAATTGACATTAGGTTATTTAGTATAGATTTTCCTTCCCCAGCCCCCGTTTGCAGTGGAGATATTATGCTATTTAACATTGGTGTTAATCTATTGGCTAAAATTTTTGTTAATATTTTGTAGTCCTGACATAATAGACTTATAGGTCTATAGTTTTTCAAATAGTTTGAGTTGCCTTTTCCTTTATAACTGATATTAATTATTGCTTCTTTCATTGTAGGTTCGAGTTCACCCTTCAGATAAATGTTGTTCAACACCTCTACAAAGTCATCACCTATTATGTTCCAGAAAGTTAGATAAAAGGATTTTGATAGGCCATCTATGCCTGGAGACTTGTTATTTTTAAATTGTTTTAGGGCACTTAGTGCTTCTTCATTTGTTATCAAATGTGATATTTGTTCTCTATCTTCAAGTGTAATTTTTGATAGGTTATTTTTGTTTAAATATGTATCTATTGTATAGGGATTTATGTTTTGAGATGTATATAGATTCGTATAATATTCATGTATGGTGTTTAGTATATCTTGTTTAGTTGTATGTATGTCCCCATGATTATTTTGAAGTTGTGTTATCTTTTTATTACATGCATTCTTTTCTTGCTATGGTTGATTTATAATTGTTGTTTGTGAGTACTGAATTGTTAAATTTCCAAAATCCTCTTCCCCATCTATAGCTGTCTAGATTGATTTTCAAGGATAAAATTTTGTGATCTGATTTTGTATTTGGATGGTGATTTAAGTGTGTAACACTAGTTAGTAGGTTATTAGATATGTATGCTCTGACAATTCGACTAGCACTACCTCTTGTATTGGACCATGTATATAATATCTTGTCTGGAAATTTAATCCTGAAAACATCTGATATTTCTATTATTTTTGTGATATTGATAAGTAAGTCAATAACTATCTGGGAGTAGTAGGTGTCATTTTTGGAATCAATCTTATTTTCTGTTACATTAAAATCACCAATTAAAATGTAGTATTCTTTCTCATTATAGATATTTATTATATGTTTGTGTAAACTTTGAAAGAAATTTTGTTTTTCTTTAGTTGAAATAGGAGGGCCATATATATTCATTACATTGGTTGTTTTATCGTTAATGTATAATGATATATGTTGGTACCGTCCTTGTAGTAAGTTTGGATATGTATGTTCTTTAAATTCAATGTCATTACGGATAAGCATGCTTGTTCCCAGATAGTTATTATCAATAGTATTTGATATAATTTTATAGTTACCATCTTGATATATCTTGGATTCATTTATAATTTTATTATTTGACACCGTTTCTTGTAAACAGAGTATCTCTGGGTAGTTAAATTTATCTGTTAAGATGTTTATTTTTTAATCAAAGCCTCTTTGAATATTAGAGGATATAATATGCATAATTAGTGAGATAATCAAGATTTTAACTATAGACATTGTATTGTTATATATAAACTTATTCAGTTAATATAAATTCACTAATTGAGTCCAATTCACTTTTTAGTTATTATATCAGTCTGTTAAAGACCTCAACTATTAGACTTTTCATTCTTAGTTTTTTATCTGTTACATCTGCATTATTGCTGATATTCCTTTTCTTTGTACATGTATTTTTGCTATCTTGGATTTTAACATAGTCTGCACTGGTACACTCAGTTTCCTGTGCTTCTTTGACTGCAACATCATTTTTGTTTATATTAAAATCCATTAATGTATCAATAATTTTATGTTCGTCTTTATCCACATCATTATTTGGATCAAATGTGTCAGAGTGAGTTTGTTTCAACTCTGTTTCATCATTTTCTGTTGTACAATTCTCCCGAGGAGAGTATTCCAGATTTAGATCCATTTTGGGAGTTATAGGTAGCTCATCTATATTTCTGTATGGATCAGGAGTTATAGGTAGCTCTGTAGATGGAGAGGATTGCAGGGGTGGAAAATCCTCTGGGATGGGTGAGAAGTTAGATTTATTTGTACGTTTGTCAGGCAAGGGACAATCCCTTCCTAGATGGCCCTGTTCTCCGCAGTTGAAACAAATCTTATTATATCTGATCTGCCCTTCGTATTTAACGCCTACTCGTGGGCCTTTTATAAAAATATGGGATGGGATAGGCTTGAACACGCGTTTGACATGAATGATTCTCACCCCACTTTCTATTGTTGGAAAATTTTTGTAGCATGGCCTCTCACATCTGATGACATCGGCATAGTTTGATATTTTCCGTGCAATGTCCTTATTATCTATTTCATAGAATAGATTATAGATAACTATCGGGATAGAGTCTACTGGGTATTCCCAGATAGCTTTAATGGTGCCTTTCGACTCATATTCCAGATCATTTATGGTAAATGATTCAAAGAGTCCAACAAAGATATCCTTAGATTGTTGCGAGTCAACTGTCAGATAGAAATTCCCATTCCCTATATTCTGAAGACATTTAATATGTTTTATATCAAAATTATCATGGGCTAGGATAAATGTTAAAAGTTCAACTGATGACAATTTTGTCTCACCACATACTGGAGATTTAAGTATTGTATTCTCTCTATTGAGTTCGTTTGTCACACTAACACCTTCAGGTCCCACAGTTGTTTTTGTAGCCCTTATATTTTGCATGGCTTTTGTTTATATAGTTTTGTTTATAAATTATTTTTTGTTATTTTACTTTATATACGACACAAATATACACTATAGCACAGTTTAGAGAAGAGTCATGACCAAGTTATCACTATTGTTTTTCTTGGCCGCCATATTGGCTCTTCAGCTCTCGGTTATTGTAAGAAACACAAACTACAATTATCCTCTATCGATCCTTCACAGGACGCCAGATTCGTTTTGATATTTATCACATCTTAGTTCATATGTAAAACTCTATGCATTGTTTCAGATGATATATTTGAAAACACTATATATATATTTTGAAAGCTTCAGATTGAGGAGAGCATGTCTACACGTTTCTCTCTCTCTCTGCTCGTCCTGCCTAGTAAAAATCACGATACAGGTATCGTTATCAAGCAAATAATGATTAGTTAACAAAAATGTGGTGTAATATATAGATGGACATTTTGGAAGCCATTTAGCAGATAAAACAATAACAACTTAATTAACCAAGATGAAAGATGTAATATATAGATATATAGACAACTAGTAGAAACCATTAATGCAGATAACACCATAACAACAATTAATTAACCAGATCAAAGATAACAAGTTGAAACCGTTTATAGAAGATAAACCACAATTAACAAGATTAAATATAAAAATAACAAGGAGAAAGCAATTAGCAGGAAAAATAAAAAAGTAAAAAACAAGTTTGGGAGGGGGGGGGGTGAATACATGAACTACACAGTGATTAAGGATTAAGTAAATCGGTTTAATCTCACTGTGCCACCTAATCAACTGGTGTTACAGGGTAGTGGTGTGACGATAGACGTGGTAGAGTGAGGACGTTAAAATAGTCTCTCCAGGAGTTAGTGAGCCGTGACTTCCATTGGCGTATTGAACCATGACTAGTCAAGACCACCTTTTAGAAAAAGTGACTAGTGTTATCAAAGAAGATAGCTACACGTTGAAAAATGTAGTGGATTTAATTGTTAATTTAGATGATAAAATGGGACATATTGAACACAGAATAGCTAAAATTGATGATATATGCACAATTCTTTCAAACATGTCTGGAAAATTAAATTCCCTGGAGAGTGATGTGAAACGGATTAAAAACAATCAGACTGAAATTGAATCAGAACTGGAGAAATTATCAGTGTCAAACAGTGATTTTCTTAAAATAACATCTGAGGATAAAATTCAAATAGAAAATTTGTCAAAATGTATGAGCAGGGTAATGGAAGAAGATCAAAAAGTATCAAATGCGCTATCAGAGATTCGAGAACAGACAGTTCAACTACAAAATACGGTGATAGATTTGCAGTGCAGATCTATGAAATACAATTTAATATTTAATGGATTGAAGGAGTATAATGATGAGAACACGGAAGAGATGCTTAGAGATTTTCTGTATCGAGAATTACAAATTGAGCACAAAATTGAGTTCGGAAATATACACCGATTTGGTAAATTTAAAGAAAACAGGAGCAGGCCGATCGTGGCGAAGTTTTTGTATTATGGTGATTTGGACTTAGTAAAGAGTCGTGCTAATATGCTGAGGGGCAAACCTTATGGAATAAATGAACAATTCCCCCCTATTGTTGAACAAGAAAGAAAGAAACTGTACCCTGTAATGAAGAATTTGCGATTAAGTGGTCAAAAAGTAAAGTTGGTAAGAGATAAACTATTTGTTAATAATCAACTCTGTGATATTACCAAACACAATACTACACATTTTGACCGCAGACCTTCAATTAGACATGATAATGAACCAGTACGAAATCCTTCACAAGCCACATTTACTAATAATCCGATTAGACCACACAAGTACTGGTACTAGTAGTTCCGGTAGACCGTCAGCGAAACGCCACGCACACTTCAGTTCAAGTTCGGAAACATCTCCATTGCGGGCATAGGAAATCTCGGGGAGTGGACTCTCTATACTAGCCTGGAATGTAGGTAAAGGACTGAGAAAAAAACTCACAGAACAAGCCTTCATCAATATTGTGTGCCAACATGACATTTTGTGTTTGTTTGAAGCCTGGATTAGTGAAGATGATGTGATAGAATTGACAGACTATACAGTGTACAAATATGCTAGAGACAAAGGGAGGGGTGGGGGAACCGTTATCTTTATTAAAAATAAAATTATATCTGTATGTAAAATCCATATGAATATATTAGACTGCATTGTTTTTAAAAATGTATCATCCCCAAGTTTAGTTGACAAGCCGCTTGCTATATTTGCATGTTATTTCCCCCCTTACAATAGTGTTTTCTATGAGAGAAATGACATTAATCTGTTTAACTGTCTAGAAGAAGAGATAAGTAAAGTTTCTAAATCACATACTATTATTACAGTTGGTGATCTTAATAGTCGTACATCTATTGAATATGATTTTGTGGCTTTTGATAAACTTAATGAAACAGCGGATGCGCTATTATCTAATATAATTGTTTATAGCCCTGATAGCTATCATAGTTTGAAATTGAGAAACAATATGGATAAAACTATAAATAGCTTTGCTAGAGAATCATTAAATATGTGTAAGACAACTGGTTTAAGAATAGTAAACGGAAGATATTTGTCTGACAAGAGCGGGTCCTACACATTTAATAGTGACAAAGGGTCAAGTCTAATCGATTATTCTTTGATGCACTATGATCAATTTAATTTAATACAAAGTTTCGAATCTGGTCAATTTAATGAGTTTTCGGACCACTCACCACTTTGTATCAAACTGAACTTCAATCTGAATAGCTCAGAAGTTAGTAGTATTAGTCGTCATAGTGTTAAACTGAAAACTAAAGTTGTTCATAAATGGGATCATCGCAGGTGTAGTGAACTAATAAATGAGTTGAGTAATTATCAACCAGTTTTAATTGATGTTTGTACGCTAAATGACAGGTCGAAAACTTCTATAGATAATAGTGTTGACCGATTCACCAAGACCCTCTTGGAAATAATATCACCCTTCTGTATAAAAAAAATAGAAAGTTCAACATATTTAAATGAAACCAAGTGTAATAAACTTAAAACACGACCCTGGTTCAATGAAATTTGTACTTCCCAATATAAACTTTACAAAAATGCCTTGAGCAACTTTAATAAAAATAAATCTCTTGAAAATAGATTAATTTTATCTTACGCAAAATGTTCATATAAAAAATTACAAATTAAACTTAAACGCAACTATATGGCACAAGAAGGCAACCGTATTAATTTTCTACGGAAAGACAACCCAGCCATGTTTTATAAACTTTTCTAGAAGAGAGAGAACTCGGTTGACCCCTCGGTTACTATAGATAACTTCTATGAACATTTTAGTAATTTGGCTTCAAATATAACAGATAGTGATGTAAACGAATTCTTATCTCAATATGATAATCAGACAACTTCTGAAAATGAAATAAATGATAACCCTGGTGTTGACCCTAATGGGCCAATTACTTATCACGAAATTTATAAAGCCATCAAAAATTTAAAAAAATAACAAATCTTGTGGAATTGATGGAATTATTAATGAATTATTTATTTATTGTTCACAACAACTTGTACCCGTTTTATACATTTTATTCAATAATATTTTAGAATCTGGTTGTTTCCCAAGTACTTGGTGTATTGGTGTTATTGTGCCCGTTTTCAAAAAGGGCGATTCCAGTAATCCTGGCAATTATAGAGGAATTACCCTTGTTAGCTGTTTGAGCAAATTATTTACTGGAATATTAAACAATAGATTATTAGAATATGACAAATCACATTGTGGTATAACCCATTCCCAGTTTGGTTTCAGAAAAGGTTTATCAACTACAGATGCTATTTTTATTCTAACTACGTTGATCAATCGAATTTTAAAAAATAAAAAACGTCTTTATTGCTGTTATGTTGACTATTCAAAAGCCTTTGACTTAATTACGCGGATAAATCTATGGTATAAACTAATTCAGGAAGGTACAACAGGAAACATTTTAAAATTGATACGTTCGTTATATGATCAGGTAAAATGTTGCGTTAAACTACAAGGTGATTTGTCGAACTTTTTTAATTGTAATTCTAGTCTCTTTCAAGGCGAAATTTTAAGTCCCATATTATTTTCATTTTACATTAATGATGTTGAAAACCATTTGTACTCGGAAAATTGTCCATCCATTCCTCTAGATACCACGAACCTTTTCCTTTTAATGTATGCGGACGACAAGGCAGTGTTCTCGGAAACTCCCGAGGGTTTACAACAGTTGCTTGACTCATTATGTAAATATACTTGTAAATGGAACCTCACTGTAAATACGAACAAAACTAAAATTGTTGTTTTTAGAAATAGTGGAAAATTATCAGAAAATGAAAAATGGTTTTATAATGGTAATGAATTAGAAATTGTTGACACTTTTAACTATTTAGGATTGATTTTTAACTATAATGGTAAATTTTTGAAAACCCAGAAACATGTAGCCGATCAGGGCAGGAAGGCTTTATTCTCTGTACTACGAGTATGTAATGATAGCTTTTTTTAACATTGAAACTAAATTGTCAGTATTCGATACTTATGTCGGAAGAATTTTATCATATGGATCAGAAATATGGGGATTTCATAAAGCCGAGGTGTTAGACAAACAACTATGCACAGTATGATTTATTTTGAATCAGGTCGATTCCCTTTATATGTAACAAGAAGAATTAGAATTTTTAAATATTGGACAAAACTACTAAACACTGATAATAAGATTTTAAAATGTGGTTTACAGGACCAGGAAGCGAATAAAAGTAAATGGATTATAAATGTAAGGAATGAATTATTTCAAATGGGTTTAGGCTATATTTGGGAACATAGAAAATCATGTAACTCATCATATTTCAAAACCATTAAGCATAGAATTTTAGATATTTTTAAACAATTATGTATAGAACGTATTTGTAATTCACCAAAAGGGCTCTTTTATCAACATTTCATTTCAAACTTTACCTTACAATATTATTTGGCCAAATCCATCCCATATAGGTATGCTAATTGTATTTCAAAAATCCGTTTATCTGCCCATAACTTATTTATAGAAACTGGTAGATACAACAGTGTTGCTAAAAATAAAAGACTATGTAAATTTTGCGATAATGACGATGTTGAGGATGAGTACCATTTTGTACTAATATGTAAAAAATATAAAGATATCCGCTGTAAATATATTAAACCATATTATAGAATTAACCCAAGTGTATATAAATTTATTCAACTTCTGACTGTACATAATATTAAGGAATTGACAAATCTTGGAAAGTATCTATCAATAACTTTTGAATCGAGAAACAAATTACTCCAAATCTAACAGTATACATTGACATCTTAAATAGAAATAATGCATGGTCTACTCTCCCATGCACAACAACCTTTTTAGAAATTTAAAATGTAAATAATTTCATATTTGTATGTTTTGTATATTGTATTGTATTGTATCTGATGGGCTGTTAGCCCAAGGAATAAAAAGAACTGAACTGAACTGAATTGAAAGTTTAAGTAAACAAAGGATAATAGACTGTATCCTTATTAGTACTATTCACCTAGTTAGGATTTAATTATTTTAATGATTAAAATGTATAAGTTAAGTTCACGTTTCATCGGTTAAGGAGTATCTTAAATATTATTCCGGCCTCCCATTTTTGAGATTATTTGATATAGCCAACGTTGGGTTAAATGCCTTAGAAGAAGCTGATTTGGAGGATGACAATATTTTAAAGTTTGCAGATTATGTTACTGAACAAGTGGTAGAAAGCGATGGGGGGAGTTATGAGGACTCACTTCAACACAGATGGTTCACGGACAACTAATCACGTTGCGGGATGGCACAGTAAAATGAAGAAAACCGGAACAAGCCACCCAAATAAAATTTAAATTTATTAACATTGTGTCGAAACAGCAGACTTTTACTGAAAATACCATAGTTCAATTGGATAACGGGGGACGACTGCCCCCTAAAAGTAGAAAAATCTATTAATGATCTAAAAATCGAACTGTTAAATAGAGTAAAAAATGCTATTGAATATACTAACGTCATATCATATTTAGTAGGGTTATGATTCATGTTTAGATACATGTATTTGTTGTTATTTATTGTGAATAAAGTTGTTAATAAATTTAAACCTAGTAGTTTTAAAAAGCGGACTATACATTTAACACCATTGTATTCGATAATCTGTAGCAATATAGTCGTGGTGACATTGTTTTTAAAGATTATAGACAAGGAATGAGGAGATAAGATATAGTTTTATGTTTCTAACATATTCACATATATGCAGGTGTGTAGTGAAATCAACTAACATTTGATTGACATATTGTTATATAAAAAAAAGGTTATAGAAACAAAACATAGCTGTTTCTATATGTCAACAACATGATAACAGATATCTCATGTGCAATTTCTAGAGTAAATTTCCATAACCATATAAGGGTGTGTTTTGACGTCATTGGGCTCAATTAACCAATCTCTCTAATTATTTACATCATGTTTGACCAATTAGATAATTGAATGTCCAAAACCAGTTGATACAAAATTAGGATACTCGTGAGAATTAAGATAGCTCGTTTGGAATATACCTGCCAAACGGGGAACAGGGAATAAGCAGGAAACTGCCCAATAACTGTTCGGTGTACACTGCAGAGCTTGTGGCCATTCATGACGCTATATCATGGATTTCCCACCAAAAGACTAGTAAGTTCGTGATTCCAAGCGACTCCCTGAGCAGTCTGATTTCAATCCAAACTGACAACTCGGACTCAAGACCAGAAGTCATTTTGGAAATCAGGCAGCTGTACCAGAGGGTCTTAGAGAAGGGGAGCAAAGTAGAGCTCGTGTGGATTCCATCACATGTCAATATTAGAGGAAACGAGCAGGCAGATCGACTCGCAAACGAAGGTCTCAAGGATACAGCACCACTCCGCACCATAGACTACAGCACCACGGAAATCTACAGTATGGTTAAAAGACAGGTCAATTCAATCTGGGAATTACAACTCGTTGAACTTGACACATACAGATTCCGGCTGGATGACAAGATCTACACGAAGACAGCAAATCAATCACCCTAGAAGAAAAATATGCAGATTTATATCGAAACTAAGGGTGAGAGAGCGGCTGTGAGACCACAAACACCAAGTCATCATCAGTGAGTGCGGGGAAGAATGTACCACCAACCATGTCCTGGTAGACTGCGAGGCATACAAGGAGGAGAGAAGGGAACTAGTGAGAATAATGGAGAACAACAACATACCATTCAACACTAAGAACCTACTCTTCCCTAGACCAGATCTGAAACTGCAAATCTTTGAACAAATCCACGCCCTAATGGACACAGTTCAGGTGCGGATCCAGGAATTTTTGCAGGAGGGGGTTTGCCAGGTTTCTGTTACGGAAATCTGCCATCATCGTCTCTAAATTACATAGGCATACATACAAATTGAGCTTTTTAAACAGAGAAATCATTTTTATACTGATGTAGGATCACTTTGTGATGTAATTTCATTGATGCAAGGCATTATTTGTTTTTTATGTAGCTGAGCAGGGGGGGGGGGGTCTGGATCCGCGCCTGCTAAGAAGAATAGTGAAGTAAGAGGGGATCATGTGTAGACGGGCCCGGCATCTAAACACTAAACTACATAGGGGATTTATACCAAACTGGCAGGATAGTGGAGTAAGGGAGGGTCACGATCAGACGGACTCGGCATTTAAACACTATTCCGCCAAAAAAACAGACACCAAACCTACATAATAGGATAGTGGAGTAAGGGGAGGTCACGATAAGACGGACCTGGCACCTAAACACAAATCCCACAGATGACATCTACCAAACTAAGCAGGATAGTGGAGTAAGGGGGAGTTTCGGTCAGACGTACTCGGCACCTAAACACTATTTCGTAAATAAAACTGATACCAAACCCATAGAGTGGAATAGTGGAGTAAGGGAGGCCACGATAAGGCGGGCCTGGCACCTAAACACTAACCCCAAACGATGACACCAACCAACCCAGAAGCAAACGAGATCATCTACCAAATGATATGTTTTTTAATAAATAAAGGGAAGAACTTTCCACTAAACCAATCCATGGCTTAAAGCCAAATGGAAAGATTGCAAAATCATATTCTAAAAAACAGGAATCAGCTTCGGCTCTCCTAAGTCTTGTCTGCGATATCACTTATGTGGAAGCAGACGTTAAACACTAAGTAGTAGTAGTAGTAGTAGAATTCAGCAGACTTCGATTAGATTCCAGAGGGTTACCATCTAAGAGTCCTAGACACCGCGAGGTGTGTAGGTTGAGAAGAGTTTAGTTAGTATTGACTATAATTGTAATATGTACTATGCTTGTATGTATACCTATGCTACATACAAAGGTAAAAACGAACTGTTGCATTGTTATAACTGAAGAAGACAAACGTCTTAAGAAACCAGTATGAAGTAAACACAACGTGAAGGAGAAGCAAAGAGAGCTAGAGACAAATTCTAGACGATCACAAGGCTAACAGTAATATGTAGCAAAAACAATATGCATGAGTCGTATGTAAGATGTGGCGACCGGTTACCCATAGACGCTCTCCATGTCCGACAGAAAGACCCATGGTGCTACATATTCCCTGGCTTGATTAATCCCCCCATGAGAACAATAGCGGGTGGCACACTGAGATGTTCCCAGTAAATCTACCCATAGATTAGGGAGGAAATGTCCTGTGTCTTTGTTTAATTTGGGCTTATGTTTTTGGATTTCTAGGGCTTCTCTGAGAACTCTGTTTTTCCACACTGTCAAGTTCCTGGCTAGAATTTCCGTGTTTTCCCATTTAATTTCATGCCGCGGGTTGTTGTAAATATGTTCAACACACTCACATTTTATTGTATATATGACACCCTTTGTGTCGTTTCTTAGTGGTTTTATTCTGCCATTTGCGTTTAACATGGTTTTCAGTGTAGTTCCACTGCTAAACACTACATCTGCACTTATTTGCTCTTTTAAAATTCTTTTGATTTGGTAGCTGACTGGTCCTATGAATGGAATTGTGATGAATATCGGGTGATTATTTTTTACTGCTTCGGGTGGTTTGCACGTATGTGTCAGGGTTTTCGTCATTATTGATTTAACCTTGTTTTCAGGGTAGTTATTGTATTCTGTAAGCACATTGTTGATGTGTTTCAGTTCATCGTCAAGTAGTTCTTCGTCACACAATACTTTAGCGCGTCTAGTTAAAGTACTTATAATTCCTGTTTTGACTTTGTTATGATGGTTAGAACTGTTATGTATATATTGGTCTGTGTGGGTCGGCTTACGGTAAACGGTGGTTTTTAACTTGTCAGCAGAGTTGTTTACCATTACATCTAGAAAGGGTAGCTGGTTGTCATTTTCTAATTCAACTGTAAACTTCATGCGAGGGTGGACGTCGTTACGATGATCAAGAAGGTGCTGAGGGTTCTTACTGGGTTCCATGATGACAAATATGTCATCGACTTTTCTCATCCATTGTATTGGCTGGAATGGTGCAGACAAGAGGGCAATTTCTTCAAAATGTGTCATGTACACTTCCGTTACGAGTGGACTTATTGGAGAACCCATAGGTAACCCGTGGACCTGTTCATAAATATCGGCTTGCCATGCGAAGTAAGTGGAGTTGATGCAATCCTCTACGATTTTTAGGTTTGTAGACAATTCATGGTAAATATCTTCAACTCGTTGTCGCAAAAGAATCACTGCTTCATCTCTTGGTATGTTGGTGAACAAATCAACTACATCGTAACTAACTAACCGACCATTTACATCATTTAGCTTAAGTCTTTCACAGAAATCTGCCGAGTCTTTAATGTAAGAATTAGCGCTGGTTGCTATAGGCGATAACAATTTAGAAATATACTGTGCTGTATTATAGTACACAGATCCCCGATTGGGTCTTTGTGAATTTTTACCTGTACTCTGGCATAAGGTGGCGTCGGATGGGATATGTTTAATTTCTCATAAAGTTGTTTATCTATTTCATTGTTGTCGCGAAGGGTTTTTAAAGTTGATTTGAGTTGTCTGTCTAGTTTAGCTTTAGGGTCCTTCTTTAGTAGTTTGTAGGTTGAACAGTCTGACAAGGTGTTGTTTACTAGTTCGTTCAGGTTACATGTATCTATTAATACTGTGGCTTTACCTTTATCAGATGCTACTATAGATTACGAATTACAGTACGAAATACAGTAAGAATTAAAGAACACCACATAGCAGTAAGAAAGCAAGAATGCAATAAATCAGCAATTGTCGAACATATTTACAACAACCCGCGGCATGAAATTAAATGGGAAAACGCGGAAATTCTAGCCAGGAACTTGACAGTGTGGAAAAACAGAGTTCTCAGAGAAGCCCTAGAAATTCAAAAACATAAGCCCAAATTAAACAGAGACACAGGACATTTCCTCCCTAATCTATGGGTAGATTTACTTAATCCTTAATCACTGTGTAGTTCATGTATTCACCCCCCCCCCCTCCCAAATTTGTTTTTTACTTTCTTATTTTTCCTGCTAATTGCTTTCTCCTTGTTATTTTTATATTTAATCTTGTTAATTGTGGTTTATCTTCTATAAACGGTTTCTACTTGTTATCTTTGATCTGGTTAATTAATTGTTGTTATGGTGTTATCTGCATTAATGGTTTCTACTAGTTGTCTATATATTACATCTTTCATCTTGGTTAATTAAGTTGTTATTGTTTTATCTGCTAAATGGCTTCCAAAATGTCCATCTATATATTACACCACATTTTTGTTAACTAATCATTATTTGCTTGATAACGATACCTGTATGTGTATTGAAACGTAGCATGTCAATAAAATTCAGAAGTAGTATATCCATATAAGTGTGTTTATTTTTATAACAAATCATGTTAAACAAAGTGCCCCTTAAACCTTTAGTCTTTGTCCGGTATATAAGATGACATCTTATCTGGACACATGGAATCTCCAAATTGTTAGACTTCTTCCAACTGATGAACACCTTCCACAAAACTTAAGCTCACAGCTGAATACTCAACTGACAAAGTGCTGTTTCTAGAGCAGTGCTTCTCAACCGGGGTCCATGTGCACCCCTAGGGGGGAATTCGAAATGCTCGGGGGTGAAATTTGGAAAAAGGGGGAATTGGGGTGAATTTTGTGAGTAGGGGGAATTTGCATGAATTGAGTTTTCAGACTCCTGACCGGGAACCTTCAGTCAGAATGTTACCGACCACAAACCTGCATAAATGACTGACTAGCATAATCAATTTTGACGCTGAGTATAATGGGGCTTATCCTATTACGCTATACTGTTGATTGTCAGGGAAGTGGGTAACCTTGTCTCACCTCAATGGGAAATAGATTATAGGCAGCTAGGTAAGATGAAAGATCACCAATCGCTTAGTTTATGACCCTTGTTCAAAAACACCAAGCACAAGGTGCTCACTAAATGAGGGTCATGACATCTCCATTGTGCATTTAATGTGTAAATCCAAGGCATCTGTTCATTAAATAAGTGTTTGAAATGATACCTAATTAGCATGTTTCAGTTTATACTTTTAGTAATTAGATGTTTTCATGGTGCCAGGGGTGAATAGCGGAGGAAATATTTCTCAAGTGGGGAATTGTATCATAAAGGTTGAGAAGCACTGTTCTAGAGACTATTGTAAGTTTTAACCCTATAACTAAAAACCTTTCATTTGACCTTTACTATAAACACAAAGACACATTTTCTTACCTTTCGTATACGTCATGCCACCCGCCACATATCAAACAAAAGGGACCTTACAGCCAATTTCTTAGAATCAAATGTATATGTGTGCAAACAACACAAACTATACCAAACATGCAGACATACTGGAACATTTCTATCTCCAACGGGGTTATCCAAGAGATATAATCAAATCAAACAGAACCAAAGCCGATCAAATTCAGAGGAAAAATCTCAACAACCCCCGAGACCAATAAACGTCAAGTCTTTGTCACAGATTATAATCATATTTCGGTACACATCAACTGAACCTGTCACAGCAAGAATGTAATTTACCTCCTATTGGTAGTAGATTTATTCAGCTCAGGGTTTGTGCCTAGTTGTTTAATTATTTGATAGTCAAGGTTTCAACTAGAATGTCTCGTTAAGTGGGGTGTCTCTCTTGTGGGTAACATCAGCATAATGTTCCTTCAGCCTAATGCTGAACAATCTTTTACGTAACATGGTACACTATGCAAGGTATAATGTAGTATGACAGTAATCCGTGGTATATAACTTACCCAGGAACTAGATCAATATCCACAGCTTTTCTAGCAATACACGTAGCAGCTTTCTGTACTTTAATCGGCAAACAAAGATTTGAACAGAACCGAGACTGGAAAAACAATGAGATTATTTAAGCATAGGGTACTCACTTAATAAAGTGGGTTCAATTTTAATTAAAGTTTGAAACTTAAACATGCATTATGCAAGAGCTAAATCTGCCAATTACAAGTCTTTCTTTAGGCCTGAAATGTTATCTAAATTATCAATTAGGCATTATTTAACATATCCAGACCATAATAAACTCTCAATGTCTAAGCTAGCCTTCGGTGTTGGCTGGATTAGATTCCTATATGCTGCTCAATGGCCATTGATAATTAAATTTGAAATTTGGATAATCGAGACTATGCTGATTAATGATTTTAGTTATGATGACCAAGTTTGGGCGAAAATTTCAACCGCTTCGTTCTTGGCTCATAGTGGATCAATTTGACTGAAATTTTCAGCAAATTACCTTTACACTATCTAGTTTTTATCTATTATAGTTAGAACTCCCATAATGTATCTTTGAATATCAAAATATAAAGAAATGGACCGAATGGCTTATTTGAAAGTCTTGGGTTTAAATATTGAGCTGTTTGAACACAAATCCAGAGACAGCCAAGCAAAAAGTCTGCATACGATGTAGGACCAGATGAAAATTCTGACTATTGTCAAGTAAATGCTATAGTTAACCTAATAATTGTGAAGTTAACATAAAATTAAAAATTGGTGAAAACACATGCTACCTTCATCCTATGCAAAGAATATACTGTTGGTTAAATTTTGATTTATAAACAGGGAAACATACAGAATTTTTCGGAAATCTCTTTTTCCCCTTTTGCATGCCCAGTTTTTTTGATTTTTTGGTCTAGAATGGACGAAGAGGGTTTGAATTAGCACGTTTTTGTAAATATTCATGATTTTGAGGCGGAAGGATAATCGGGTCATTAGGTTGGCTACGGTGATATGTACAGCAACTAGTCACATGTTTTTAGAATGTTTCTTCAAGTTTGTGTATCCCAAAACTTAAAACTTTGGTAGTCAACCTCATGAAAACTTTAGTGCAAAGACATGTTTTTGAGGTGGATGGATAATCGGGTCATTAGGTTGGCTACGGTGATATGTACAGCAACTAGTCACATGTTTTTAGTATGTTTCTTCAAGCTTGTGTATCTCAAAACTCAAAACTTTGGTGGTCAACCTCATAAAAACTTTACTGCAAAGACCAATTGTTCCTCTGTAGTGAAAAGCATTTAGCCCAACAAAAATTTGGGGTAAAGTTGGAGGTGGGCAACTAATATGCAAGTGCCATCATCAGTGTGCAAGGGAGCCGCAGTGACTTAGTAAAGGGCTGGCTCACTTTGTTATGGGAGTGACAATATTGTAATGAAGAGAAAAAATATCAAATGGAGTTTAATGTCTTACTGTTCAGTACCAACCCCTTATAATACAGATGGGCATATGTCATACATCATTGTTTGGGGTATGGGGGTGGGCATTGTACGGGCACAACTAGTATGCAAGTGCTATCATCCGTGTGCAAGGGAACCGCGGTGACTCAGTAAAGGGCTGGCTCACTTTGATCCTAGTCCGGTTTGTTTTCCCCTTGTCCGTGGCTTACTAATCAGGAGGTCTGGAGTTTAACTCCTGTGTTGACCTAGACAGTTTCCCAGTGATGCAGGAAGTGGGCGTGTGTGTGGGGGGGGGGGATGGGCAGCGTCTAAATTGAGGTCCCGTGCACATAACAGAACTTTAAATTCAAAATAAAAAGTAGACCGTAACGTTTATATTTGGACTAAATCCCCCCAATAGTATAATGTATGACATCTTCATTATGACGGTTGATTTTTTTTTCTTCTCTTCCTTACATTTGCTACCCCCTTCCAGTATTATTTAGGTTTTGCCATATATCTATTTTAGTGAGAAAATTACGTATAGATGCTTTGTTTAAATTCAAATATTTGTTAGGAATTAAGCCCCAAATCTAATCTGAACTTAAAGTTTACAAATATATCAGTAAGAAATACTCATTACTGATACTGTTTTGAGAGAGCTTATATGCCCACCCATCCACCCTCCCAGATTCGTTGAACCATCAATTTTATAGGCAATGTATTTCAGTTTTTTGGACACAAGCTTCAGAGAATGGAGAATGTGACCATATCATGGAAATATTATTATTATTTAATACATTTACATAGCGCATCTTTCACCGAAGTGTTCAGATGCGCTTAACAATAGCAAATTAAACATACAATTTATAACTAGCAATGTGAGTGCTAGCCGCTCGCCACTTCACCAATGGAGATTTTTCAGCATCCGTGGCGATAATTATTGATAAAAAGTAGACACTTTGGCGAAAAGGCTTATGTGACCCTGTTGCTTTCTTGCTTCTCCCTCGTGTGTTTGCCTTTTTAACACAAACAACCAGGAATGCCATTAAAAATTGCTAAAATACATGTATTGTTTACCCTAAACACTCCTCCTTTCTTCGATAAATTCATCACGTCATATGCAAACGATAGGTTGCCAGGCAACGAAACATACGCCCACAGCAGCTAAATCGTCCGGGCATACAACAAAAGTTGTCGCATATTTTTACTTTTTTTCGGTTATAATATTCTGAAATCTGATTAAAATTAACAACTCATAAAATAAATATCAGAAAATCATTAGAATTTGTTTGGTTTTTATAAAGTTCTGCCCCATGCTAACACTTAGTATACGAAACATTTAATATCATGGATTTAGCTGTTCAGTTATCAAAATTCATTGAAAATCAATATACTTGTTCATCTGAAATCAATTGGATGTTAAGTTTGGCCTCCAGAGCATTATAAAAGTGATCAAGGGATATAACTCTGGCACTAATTATCGGAATTCGCTGAAAATCAGTAGGATTCTGTGTCTTGTGACCTTAAACACTGCACACATTTAAAATCGATCGGATATTAACTTTGGCCTTCAGAGCATTCACAAAATTTTCTGAGGTGATCAAGGGCCATAACTCTGGCAGTAATTATTGGAAATCGCTGAAAATTAATAGGCGTCTTTGTTTCATGACCTTAAACACCGTGTATAAATTTAAAGTCAATCGGACATTACCTTTGGCCTCTAGAGCGTCCACAAGATTTTTTGAAGTGACCAAGGGTCATAGCTCAGGGGTCAAAATTCGTGAAATTGGAAGGCAGTTTTTTCAAAAAATGCCACAGTAATCCCTTCTCCACTACAGCAGTTTTTATGAACCCTAAGGCAAAACTTTCATTTGACTTTCATCACTATGTCATTTTTTAAACTGAGAAATTTGATTAATAAAGATTATAAATAATAAACTATAAGTATGTATGTTTTCATTTATAATGTGTGTTCAGTATATTATTATAACAGGATTAGGTCACCACGAACACCCTAAAAATGTTTGGGACTTTATGTCAACTGCAGTCTATATATAAATATCGTAATAAATCTATTTTATTTCTCTGAAATTAGGAGGAATAAAAATTATTGCAAGCGCGCGAATCTGCTTTGGTTCAGCGACACGAAGATTCGGGCAATTCTATATAATCCTTATCTACGAGAATTTCACCAAATATAAGTAAAGCATCATGGCACACAACTTGCGTTTTAAATGAATACTTCGCCGTTGGGGTGTGGTATTTCGATTATAAAAAATCTGTAGTACTCTAATTTAATTATCAAAAGACAATTTCACACATGTGCATGACATCATATCACACGATCCTCACGCGGTGGACATGTAACGCCCTTTGGAATGCCTTTCTCACATTCTGTCTATATTTATGGCTTTACGCTAAAAATTATATTAAATTAATTATTTGATTTGGTCATATTTTTCCAGTAAATTGTTCATAGCCTTTATTTCTGGAAATTGTTTTGAACTTTTTAAATGATTACATACACCACACAACAAGCCGTGTGCATTTCCATTCCAGTTGTGGTAGAAGTAGGTCAGACGACTTGGACTTAGTGGGGGGAGATATGTGTTTTATTTATTTTGATATAAATACATGTACTTCATAATGCTATAAACTAGTGACACACAGGCGAAAACATGCGTAGATGGTGTGAAATTCATTGTTATAAAATTAGCTGAGTAACCATACGATCACGACCATATAGGCTATCCTTTTCATGGTCAACTGAGTGAACGACTTGTGTTAACGGTGTCTGCATACGTGTGTCCGCTAATGTGACAGCTGTGTGGTTCGAGATCTAATTCGATAGAGAAATTCAGTCACGAGAACCCAGGAAAGAAACAAAACAATAAAATGCTATTTTCTGTTATGCCGTGGATTACGCAGTTGTACAACGGTAATTTCAGTGACAACTACGGCAAATTGCCGTCGTCATAATAGTCATATTCTTAACTAAATCACCACGGCAAACGATGCCGTAGTTATTATTCATTTTCTACGGCAATTTCGCTAAATACTACGGCAATTGTTGCGGGTGAATTTTGACCCCTGTAGCTCTGACAGTAATTATCGGAAATCGCTGAAAATCAATAGGCTTCTTGTTAAACCGAAAATTAAGAATAGAAGTGTTGTTAAGTTTTACAATGATTAGAAACATCTGATCTTGAATATGTGAGCGATGCCGATGAATTAAAATGACCAAACATGTGACCTAGATTCAGCCAATGAAGAATTTGATTAGATGAGTGAGTTTTGTTTTACTAATTTACACCCTTACAAAACGTAAGCTTGATGATGACAATTATTTAATTATAGATTGTTTGCCAATTTTTACCAGGTGGACCTAAAATGTAATGGTATTTTGACAGCTAGTCGGTCATGTCATTTTTTTGTCATTACTATATTTATTGTTAATAATATAATTATTGATTGTTGCATGGTTTTCCTAGTTCTGTGTATATGTATCTACTTGATTGTAGGTATTCCTTCTGAATTTTTCTTATCAGCCTTGTGCCTACTTTCATATTTCGGTGTAAAAAAGTGCTATTGTCTTTGGGGTGGTATTTTCCTTATGGCAAATGCTGTAATATTTTCATAATAGCAGCTGTGGGTAATATTTTAACACCAAAAGTTTAAAGAAAACTAACTAATTTTGGGGTCGAAAGTCAGTGTGGCAGGTCAAAGGTCAGAGGTCAATAATAGGTCAAAGGTCATTTGAATAATTACTTAATTATGTCTTTATTTTTTTAATTCTAATCATATATTTGTGATATTTAATTTTGTTATCTTTAAATCCATTCATTAAATCACAATTGCTATGATGTGAATACTTAAACCTTCATTGCTGTATTTTTTCGCAATGTTTATCATCTTTGATGTCTCATAACTTTATTGATTTTAGTGCTACAATTACGAATAATACACAGATTTGTGGCAAAATAGTTGTTTTCGTTGAATCTACCTAAAAAAAAACCCTACCAGCTTATCAAACCTGTGGCCTGTTTGAGGTCAAATGGAAAAGTAAAAAAAGAAATTGGGGTCAAGGTCAAATAAAAAGGTCAAGGTCAAAGTTCATATACATGGGGTCAACGAAATGATCCCCTATTAAAGCCCTGCCAATGCCCTAATCAGAAACATATAACATGTGGTTCTTCTAAGAATAATTTTTATACCATTTGCCCAGTAACAGATACCAGTTGTAAAACGCCAATTTAGGGGGTGAGATAGGGTTAAACGAAAGCATAATATAGACAAGCGGTATTGTACTTTGACCATTAGAAATCTTTTTCTTTTTTATAGGCTGAAATTATCATATTATTCATGTATTGTCCAATCATGTCTCGTGTACTAAATTACGCACAATTTATAAAATGGCTAAAGATGTCGCATTCTTTGATACTTTTTCGCTTCAGCATTGTCAGTAATCAGATCTATTACTTTTAACTAATTATCCTCGTCACACATTATCTATATGTACACAATTCTCTTTGTTTTGGTCCTTATTCAGATCCATATGAATATCGTGATATTAAACAAATTTATTTTTTCGACATCGGTATGACTAGAAATTCTCCCGAATTCCGAATCTGCTTTGGCTGTCATAATACATGGATTCCTCCAGGTCAAACAGATACTAAAATCCAAATCCAATGCTTTAAATTTAAATTAAGACCTTGAGATTCTAAAATATCTGTAATTGACTCATGACTGTCAAAATACGACTTTGATTCGCACCTATTAGGCCTACCTACGACTAATATAACAGACATGTACGTGTGGAGGACATGTCACGACCCCTGGAATTTCATTCTCATATTCCGACAATATTACGCTAAAAATTATGTTTATAAATTACTCTATTGACCAATTTTGTTAAATTTTCCAGTACATAATAAACTTTATTTTTTTTTAATGTTGAAATACACAATACGAGTTTTGAAACTTTCAAATCGACAAATTCGAAGCATAATATTTATTATGATGCCGTTAGTAGAATTTGGACGTCACATTAATTGGACAGGATAGGTGTCTAATTATGTGTACATACATGTGATACTAGAACAAATGAAAATAAACGTAGGCCTGTATATAGGTTGCTATAAAATTTACTGTGAATTCAATCCATCAAGGTATGGTTATTTCATATTTTATAAACGGAAACAAGAATCCTCCACTTTGTATCAAATTTTAGTTATTAAATTTATTGAAGATAAATACTTTTTTTGTCGTTTACATGTAAGACTTAAATTAATGGTAAAGCCTTCTATAATTAAGTTTAAAAGTTAAAAGTGCACCACCCTCAGACACGATAGTATTATTATAGAATGCTAGAACATTTAGTGTTTTGAAAAATACTTTGTGTTGCCAAAGGGTAGCAGGAGAAACAAGGAAACAACTCAATATTGCACTCGTTATTTGCAATAAATCACTGGAAGTTGACCGCTTCAAATTTCTGCTCGATGTTTTGAATATATTATTAGCACTTGCTGCTAGCTTCAAAATGATACATCCTTAGACTAGATGCCAAGATAAGTATATGGTACAAACAGCTTTTCATTAGGTCAGTGGCTAATGAAAATTGTAGCACAAATTAGAAATTTCCTCGATTCTGATTGGTCGAAAAGTCTGGTCGAATGGACAATAAACCCCCTCTGAATTATCAGGGCGAATTACTGCGTATAAATTTTCCAGTGTACTTTTTTTCATTTTTGTGCTCAATGATCTTCCTCAACTCAAATCTTTATTGGCAAATGTCTTCAAGAAAACCTGCACATATGACTATCACACCATTTTCAAACATCATCTTTTATGAAAACACATTTCTGAAATACATAAAACAGTAGAAAATCAGTCCATATATTAATTAAAACCGTTTTCAGGTATCTAAATATATTCGTAACTAGGCTGTCACAGTATTGACAAATTTATTTTCTTTTTTGGTAGGATAGAGCTTCACTCACCAATCAATTTTTACTTAATCCGGTGGATTTTTTTATTAAATCACGGTTTGATCAAATTCTGGCTAACATGATCTACATAATAATAAGTCATTAGTCACAAGAAACCGCTTAAAAATACAATGAGGGGGTCGAAAATAGCAGCTGAATATCTAAACATGCCAAAATTGACATTTGTTGACAACACGTCAGAATAGTATACATAGCAACCACTTGAAATCTTAGGCTAGCCACCACTGTCATAGTTTTATACGTTATTTTTGAAGATGTAAGTACGAAATGCAATTGTTTGAACACGAACAAGCTGCTGGGTTGTGATAAAAGTCTGCAAATAAAATAATAAAGATTGAAAACTTACATGAAACTCACGAAGCGAAGAAACCTATGTTGCCAAGAGTTACCCCTCTTTTAGTCTCGGATAGCAGGCCGGAATTATTTCTATCACGCTAACAACCGTCTCTTAAAATGCCACAGTAAGACCATATTCCTGAAGCAATGGCGCGAGAAATCCCTATCTTACCATTGCTGGATAAAAGTCATATTCTTGAAATTGGGCGGGGCGTGTCTCTTTTTAACGTCCAATCAAATCCCTCCTCTCTTCTCGCATTCGGCATAATTTTCAAAATGGCCGACGAAGAAAACATGTTGGCACTGGATAATCGAGCATAATAAATTTCGCGGGTTATGACGTAAACAAGTCGCGATTGTCATTAGATACATTGCGGTAACATATTTTGAGGTCTGGTTAACCCCGATATTGTTTGTTACAATGTAGGTCATTGGTTGGTAATGGCACTACTGACCAATAATAATTTAGCACAACAATGTTTACTCAAGATAGCAGTGTGAAGTGGAGTAGTTCTAATCAAACGAAACACTGCGCAGGAGTATGCAGTAAGACTAATTTCCCGTTCTTTTAAAAAAATAGGTTGCCAGGAAACGAAACATACGCCCACACAGCAGCCAAATCGTCCGGGCAGTCAACAAGAGTTGTCACATATTAAGGAATTATCAAAAAATCATTAGAATTTGTTTGGTTTTTATAATCAAACGGTTTTTTTTTAAATCAGATAATAATTGTGACCTCCAGAGGGACCACAAGCTAAAAAGGCCGATTTTTTGGACAATCAGGGGCCATAATTCAGGAAGTTACGATCCAATGGGTGCAAATATCGAAAGGAACCAAGATCTTTGGGTTATAAACATACATGTCTAGTTTCATCAAAATTGGTTCAAAATTGTGACCTCTATAAGGTCCACAACCTTGATATAACATATTTTCACACTATTCGCGTACAAACGGCGGCCATTTTGTCCGTCAATTTTGGTCCGATTTTCACGAAATTCGAATTCCACCTTCATAGCCATGGAACAGTGATATAATCAAACGTTTTTTTAAATCGGATAACAATTTTGACCTCCAGAGGAACCACAAGCTAAAAAGGGCAATTTTTCGGACAATCAGGGGCCATAATTCAGGAAGTTACGATCCGATGGGCGCAAATATCCAAAGGAACCAAGATCTTTGGGTTATAAACATGCATTTCAAGTTTCATCCAAATCGGTTCAAAATTGTGACCTCTACACTGTTCACAACCTTGATATAACATATTTTCACACTATTCGTGTACAAATGGCGGCCATTTTGTCCGTCAATTTTGGTCCGATTTTCACGAAATTCGAACTCAACCTTCATAACCATGTAACGGTGATATATTCAGACGGTTTTTTAAATCGGATAACAATTTTGACCTCCAGAGGGACCACAAGCTAAAAAGGGCGATTTTTCGGACAATCAGGGGCCATAATTCAGGAAGTTACGATCCAATTGGCGCAAATATCGAAAGGAACCAAGATCTTTGGTTTATAAACATGCATTTCAAGTTTCATCCAAATCGGTTAAAAATTGTGACCTCTACACTGTTCACAAGCTAAAAAACGTGATTTTTCGTACAATCAGGGGCCATAACCCATGAAGTTACAGTCCGATACATGCCAATATCGAAAGGAACCCTGATCTTAGGGTGATAAACCTATATTTTAAGTTTCATTGAAATCGGATGAAAATTGTGACCTGTAGACTGTTCACAAACAATTGTGGACGGACGGACGGACGAACAGGGGCGACGACAATATACGTCCACATGAAAATGTGGGCGTATAAAAATCTTCAAACGTTAAAAAATTTTTATATCGATATCCGAATAACATTTTCTTTCATAATTCATTTACTAGACACTCGAGAATCCAGAATTTTAAATTTGAAGGAAAGCCAGGACGGCCTAAATCTGTGTTGAGAATATTTTGAAAAATGAACGCAAGCACGTGGGCAAATAACGGCTTTTTGAAATAGGTGTAAAAATGTTTCCTAAATAGTTCCTAAGAAAATCCCTAAATATTTGAGCTACAATATCGATAAACACGTTCCTGTTACGTATTCCTGCTATCGCGTCTCGTGTTCTAATGATTCAAGCATGGTTAAATGGACAATAAACCACCTCTAAATACGTAACAGGAAGTGTTTATCTCCTAAATGTATGTGGCTAATACTTTCTTTATGCATTAGCCACACTAGATGTGCTAAGCAGATATTAAAGCTTTCATATTCACAGTCACTTCCTGTCACATGTCATGGGTCATATAAATAATCTGAACAAGAAAAAAAAGATAGGTTGCCAGGCAACGAAACATACGCCCACAGCAGCTAAATCGTCCGGGCAGTCAACAAGGGTTGTCGCATATTTTTACTTTTTTCGGTAATGAAACATTTGTAATACACTAAAAACTGATTAAGAGTAACAACTCATTATGTAATTATCAGAAAATCATTAGAATTTGATTGCTTTTTATAAAGTTTTACCCCACGCTAACAATTAGTATATGCATGAAACATTTAATATCATGGATTTAGCTGTTCAGTTATCTAAATTCATTGAAAATCAAAATACTTGTTCGTTTCAACACCTTAAACTCTATGTATCAATCTGAAGTCAATCGGATGGTAACTTTGGCCTCTATAGCGTCACAAGAATTTTTGAGGTTATCAAGGGAGATAACTCTGGCAGTAATTATTTAAAATCGCTGAAAATCAATAGGCTTCCTCGTCTCATGACCTTAAACACTGTGTATAAATCTAAAGTCAATCGGATATTAACTTTGGCCTCCAGAGCGTCCACAAGATTTTTTGAGGTGATCAAGGGCCATAACTCTGGCACTAATTATCGGAAATCGCTGAAAATCAATAGGCGTCTTTGTCTTATGACCTTAAACACTGTGTATAAATTTGAAGTCAATAGGATATTAACTTTGGCCTCTAGAGCGTCCACAAGATTTTTTGAAGTGATCAAGGGCCATAACTCTGGCACTAATTATCGGAAATCGCTGAAAATCAATAGGCTTCTTCGTCTTATGACCTTAAACACTGTGTATAAATTTAAAGTCAATCGGATATTAACTTTGACCTTTAGAGCGTCCACAAGATTTTTCAAAAAGATCAAGAGCCATAACTCTGGCACTAATTATCGGAAATCGCCGAAAATCAATAGGCGTCATTGTCTTATGACCTTAAACACTGTGTATAAATTTAAAGTCAATCGGATATTAACTTTGACCTTTAGAGCGTCCACAAGATTTTTCAAATAGATCAAGGGCCATAACTCTGGCACTAATTATCGGAAATCGCCGAAAATCAATAGGCGTCATTGTCTTATGACCTTAAACGCTGTGTATAAATTTAAAATCAATCGGATATTAACTTTGGCCTCTAGAGCATCCACAAGATTTTTTGAAGTGATCAAGGGCCATAACTCTAGTAGTTATTATCGGAAATCGCTGAAAAACAATAGGCTTCTTCGTCTCATGACCTTAAACACTGTGTATAAATTTAAAGTCAATCGGATATTAACTTTAGCCTGTAGAGCGTCCACAAGCAATTGTGGACGCCGGACCGACGGACGGACCGACGGACCGACGGACGGACGGACGGACGGACGGACGGACGGACGGACGGACGGACGGACGGACGGGGGCGACGACAATATACGACCACATTTCAATGTGGGCGTATAAAAATCATTAAAATCGGTCAGAATCTAGCGAAGTTACTGCGGTTTTTCACTTGAAAACAACTTTGTCGGCATGAAAAACATCAAAGGCAAAATTCGAGATTGTGACATTTTCAAATAACAATAATTCCAACTTGATTCCAGTAATCCAGAAATGTATTAATTTTGAAAATAGGAGACATATTCTCCAAACTACGGTCTATTGTTTTCATATCCGTTTTCGTCGATTTTTCACTTTTTCTCATATTCAGTTCAAAATGGTGACTATCAGTTGGCCTAAATCAAAATTCTACTCTGGGGATTCCTTCACTTCAAGGATTCAGAAAATATAAATCCTGTGTCTGTAAGTAAAATATCAAAAAAATCCTGTGGATTTTTCACATTTCAAGATGGTGGCACTTACGGATTAAGCTACAAACTCCATTTTTTGTGTACGAATCAGCAGTTTCGTAGCTAGTATATGTCTGTAAGTAAAATATCAAAAATGCCCTGTGGATTTTTCACATTTCAAGATGATGGCACTTTCTGTTCCATCGACAAACTTCATATTTTGTGTACAAATCAGTAATTACTTATCTAGTATCGAGGTCATTCTGAACTATATTTCGAAATGTTTTTTGGAAAACTTTTATCCTTAATTTCATAAGGGGGGGATAATTTAAAAAATTTCTAATGATATCTTTGAAGTCCCATCGGTAAGATCTAAGTACATGCTGAATTTCATGAAAATCGTACAACTATTAAAAAAGTTGTCAAGTTGTTCTCAACTTCCGGTTTTAAATCACAGCAAACAAATTTTAGAAATTTGAGAATCCGAAATTGCAGATTTGAAGTAAATGTTTCAAGGTACTCAAAGAAAAAAAAATAGTAACACAGGTCACATAGTAACAGAGTAATGGGTATGTAGGTCAATTTCGTAAAACGTTTTGAAAATATATTTATTAAATGTTTGCACCCCATTTTTGGTGGGATAGGTCGAAATTTCAGAAAGATCTTATGGTTAGATTCTGAGAAATCCGATTTGAAGAAAATACACAAAAAAAATTACTAGATCTGCTACTGTCCCATGCAGATATGAAAGCTTTCATATTCACAGTCACTTCCTGTCACATGTCATTGGTCATATAAATAATCTGAACAAGAAAAAATAAATCATTAAAATCGGTCACAATCTAGTGAAGTTAATGTGATTTTTCACTCGTAAACAACTTTGTCGGCACAGAAAACGTCAAAGGCGAAATTCGAATTTTTAAAATAGTCAAATAGCAAAAGTTCAACCTGTATCCCGGCTATCGTGAAATGTATTAATTTCAGACATAGGAGATGCATTGAACAAATTATGCCCTACTGTGTTACTGTTTGTTTAAAAGACCATAAATGTCGATTTTTCACTATGTTTCATATTCACTTCAAAATGGCGACCATCAGTTGACCTAAATCGAAGTTCTACTTTGAACGTTTCTTAGCCCATCCTTCAAGGATTTAGAAAACATAACTCCCGTGTCTGTAAATACAATATTATATCGGTAACAAAAAAATGACAATTGAGACAACGAAGCATATGAACATTGTTTTATACAAATCGAACAATAAAAAAATAATCTAGGACTGAAAAACTGAATTGGCCAATAGCGGCTAAGGAAAATTACTGAGACAAAAAATTTTAACATTTTTGCGCAAGTCTGATGACTCTTTAATTCTGTGTACAACACGACTAAAAAATATTCATAAATAAAAAAGTTTTTTTGTCTAATTTTAAATTTTCCAAATTTGGCGCCTAATATCTTCGAAGATTTGCCGAAAATCAGAAATCAAAGTAGCGTAGCTATGTGTCCTGTCTCCGGCTATGCCAAAATGTATCGAAAGTTAAAATCCCATGATTATTGTTAAAATTACTGCAATATTTTCAAAAACGATAACTTCGGTGATTTCGGACATTTCGCATTGTCGCAGAACGTTCAAAATAGCTTTATCCTCTAAGTCACACACACTTTCCCAGTAAAACCGAAGAAATCGTAACGATGCGACAAGTATTTGCTGAGATCTATTCAAATTGGAATCTGAATAATAATAATAAGAACTAGACCTGCATGCAGGGATGACGGGTTTCACTGGTGCCACGTTACCCTTGAACATGTCACTTCCGGTGCCAAGCTACCCTTGAACATATGTCACTTCCGGTACCAACGAAACCACTAAACAGGTTTCCAAATAAACATTGCTCACATCAAATAAAATGGACGCAGAATCAACCAAGTCCAGCAATATCAATTCATTTTATACATTTGTTACTTGTAAATGGTCTTGACAAAATTACATTACTTTCGGTGTTAATGAAAATGATCAATTAGTTTTATGAAATCAGAAATGGCATAGATATCATATAGTGAATTTTTTTTTGTAAATTGAATAATAATTGCCACTTTTAAAGACCAAAAAACTTGAAAAGTGACTTGTAGAAAATCGGCTATTTCTCTGCAACCGTACAAGTTAGGAACCATTTTGTGGTATCTGTATGATCGTATGGGTTCATTCTATTTGTTGATTGGCATCAAATATCATAATTTGAAAAAGATTTCAAAACAGACTCATTTGAATAAAATATCGGTTTTGGAGGCTAAAAATACAGTTTTTGCCAAAATGACGTTACTTCCGGTGATAATGAAAATCATAAATTACTTGTATAAAATCCTAAATGGCATTATGTATAACATGGTGTAAAGTATATGAAAATCGAATAATAATTGACACTTTTATGGCCCCCAAACCTTCAAAAGTGACACGTAGAAAACCGTCTATATCTCGGCAACCGAACAAGTTTTAAAAAAACAATTTTAAGATATCTATATGAACATATGAGTTGTGTTTATATGTGAATTCAAACCAAAAGTTGAAATTATTAATACATATTAAATAATTCTTGTTTGAATATAACATTGATTTAAAAAGTTTAAGATAGGCTGGCACTGCCAGGCAGGATACGCCCACATTTTCAAGAGATTGATAGAGAACAAGCAATACCGAAAGTGATTTTTCCTACATCATTAAGTCCTGTATTTCATACTGTATTGGGAGCAGTCATTTAGTTGGTCAGTTCCAGTCTGATATTCATGAAATTCGAAGCCGACAATGATTATGGTGTGACGGTACACAACCTAGAAATGTGACTTTTCATCAAAATCGGATAAGAATTGTGACCTGTAGAGAGTCCACAACCATGATATACCATATTTTTACACTATTCGTGTACAAACGGCAACCATTTCGTCCTGCAATTTTGGTACCATTTTCACGAAATTAGAACTCAACCTTCCTCATCAAAATCGAATTAAAATTGTGACCTATACAGGATCCACAACCATGATATATCATTTTTTTAACAGTATTCGCGTACAAATGGCGGCCATTTCGTCTTTCAATTTTGGTCCGATTTTCCCGAAATCCAAACTCAACCTTCCTTACAGTGTAACGGTGATATAATCAAACGTTTTTTTTAAATTGGATAATAATTGTGACCTCCAGAGGGACCACAAGCTAAAGAAAGGGGGATTTTGCGTATAACCAGGGGCCATAATTCAGGAAGTTACGATCCGATATGCGCAAATATTGAAAAGAACCAAGATCTTTGGGTTATAACGATGAATTTCAAGTTTCATCAAAATCAAATTAAAATTGTGACCTTTACAGGGTCCACAACCTTGATATACCATTTTTTAACAGTATTCGCGTACAAACGGCGGCAATTTTGTATGGCAATTTTGGTCTGATTTTCCCGAAATTCAAACTCAACCTTCCTTACGGTGTAACGGTAATATAATCAAACGTTTTTTTAAATCGGATAATAATTGTGACCTCCAAGCTAAAAAAAAGGCGATTTTGCGTATAATCAGGGGACATAATTCTGGAAGTTACGATCCGATATGCGCAAATATCGAAAGGAAGCAAGATCTTTGGGTTATAACCATGAATTTCAAATTTCATCAAAATCGAATCAAAATTGTGACCTCCACAGGGTCCACAACCTTGATATACCATTTTTTTAACAGTATTCGCGTACAAACGGCGGCCATTTTGTATGGCAATTTTCGTCCGATTTTCCCGAAATTCGAACTCAACCTGCCTTAGGGTGTGAAGGTAATATAATCAAACGGTTTTTTAAATCGAATAATAATTGTGACCTCCAAGCTAAAAAAAAAGGCGATTTTGCGTATAATCAGGGGCAATAATTCAGGAAGTTACGATCCGATATGCGCAAATATCGAAAGGAAGCAAGATCTTTGGGTTATAACAATGAATTTCAAGTTTCATCAAAATCGAATCAAAATTGTGACCTCCACAGGGTCCACAACCTTGATATACCATTTTTTAACAGTATTCGCGTACAAACGGTGGCCATTTTGTATGGCAATTTTCGTCCGATTTTCCCGAAATTCGAACTCAACCTTCCTTAGGGTGTAACGGTGATATAATCAAACGGTTTTTTAAATCGAATAATAATTGTGACCTCCAGAGGGACCACAAGCTAAAAAGGGTGATTTTTCGGACAATCAGGGGCCATAATTCAGGAAATTACATTCCGATAGCCGCAAATATCGAAAGGAACCAAGATCTTTGGGTTACAAACATGCATGTCAAGTTTCATCAAAATCGGTTCAAAATTGTGACCTCTATAGGGTCCACAAGCTAAAAACGTGATTTTTCGTACAATCAGGGGCCATAATCCATGAAGTTTTGAACCGATACATGCCAATATCGAAAGCAGCCGAGATCTTTTGAGGATAAACCTATATTTCAAGTTTCGTCAAAATCGGATAAGAATTGTGACCTGTAGAGAGTCCACAAACAAATTGTGGACGGACGGACGGACGTCCGGACGGACAGGGGCGACGACATAATACGTCCACATGAAAATGTGGGCGTATAAAAATGCAGTTTTTGACAAAATGACGTCACTTCCGATGTCAATTTTAAATTGTAATCAACTTGATGTGACGCTACATACTTTTTGAATCAAATGGTGTCACTTATATAAAAATCCAATAATAATTGACTATTTTACAGGCAAAATAACGAAAACAGTGACTTATGCAGAACTGTCCATTTCTTGGCAACTAATGTCATAGAGGATGTTATAAAAATAATTTAACGTTTTATACGCCCACATTTTTATGTGGACGTATATTGTCGTCGCCCCTGTCCGTCCGTCCACAATTTGTTTGTGGACTCTCTACAGGTCACAATTCTTATCCGATTTTGACGAAACTTGAAATACATGTATAGGTTTATCCCCAAAAGATCTCGGCTGCTTTCGATATTGGCATGTATCGGATGTAAACTTCATGGATTATGACCCCTGATTGTACGAAAAATCACGTTTTCAGCTTGTGGACCCTATAGAGGTTACAATTTTGAACCGATTTTGATGAAACTTGACATGCATGTTTATAACCCAAAGATCTTGGTTCCTTTCGATTTTTGCGCCTATCAAAATGTAATTTCCTGAATTATGGACCCTGATTGTCCGAAAAATCACCCTGTTTAGCTTGTGGTCCCTCTGGAGGTCACAATTATTATCCGATTTAAAAAAAAACGTTTGATTATATCACCGTTACACCCTAAGGAAGGTTGAGTTCGAATTTCGGGAAAATCGGACCAAAATTGCCATACAAAATGGCCGCCGTTTGTACGCGAATACTGTTAAAAAAATGGTATATCAAGGTTGTGGACCCTGTAGAAGTCACATTTTTAATTCGATTTTAATGAAACTTGAAATTCATGGTTATAACCCAAAGATCTTGGTTCCTTTCGATATTTGCGCATATCGGAACGTAACTTCCTGAATTATGTCCCCTGATTATACGCAAAATCGCCATATTTTCGCTTGTGGTCCCTCTGGTGGTCACAATTATTATCCTATTTAATAAAACGGTTGATAGTATTACCGTTACACCGTAAGGGAGGTTGAGTTCGAATTTCGAGAAAATTGGACCAAAATTGACAGACAAAATGGCCGCCGTTTGTACGCGAATACTGTTAAAAAATTGTATATCATGGTTGTGGACCCTGTAGAGGTTACAATTTTAATTCGATTTTGATGAAACTTGAAATGCATGGTTATAACCCAAAGATCTTGGTTCCTTTCGGTATTTGCACATATCCGATCGCAACTTCCTGAATTATGGCCCCTGATTGTCCGAAAAATCGCCTATGGTCCCTCTGGAAGTCACAATTATTATCCGATTTAAAAAAACGTTTGACTCTATCACCGTTACACCCTACGGAAGGTTGAGTTCGAATTTCGAGAAAACCGGACCATAATTGCCAGAAAAAATGGTCGCCGTTTGTACGCGAACAGTGTAAAAGTATGGTATATCAAAGTTGTGGACCATGTAGGGTCACAATTTTAATTCGATTTTGATGAAACCTGAAATGCTTGTTTATAACCTAAAGATCTTTATTCTTTTCGATATTTGCGCATATCAAATTGTAACTTAATGAATTATGGCCTTTGATTGTAGGAAAAATCACTTTCGATATTGCTTGTTCTCTGTCTATCTCTCGAACAATTATTATCTGATTTAAAAAAAAACTCTGATTATATTACTGTTGCACCGTAAGGAAGGTTGAGTTCGAATTTCGTGAAAATCGTACCAAAATTGCCGGACGAAATGGTCGCCGTTTGTACACGAATAGTGTAAAAATATGGTATATCATGGTTGTGGACTCTCTACAGGTCACAATTCTTATCCGACTTTGACGAAAAGTAACATTTCTAGGTTGTGTACCGTCACACCATAATCATTGTCGGCTTCGAATTTCATTAATATCAGACTGGAACTGACCAAAAAATGGCTGCTCCCAATACAGTATGAAATACAGGACTTAATGAGGAAAAATCACTTTCGGTATTGCTTGTTCTCTATCCATCTCTCAAAATTGTGGGCGTATCCTGCCTGGCAGTGCCAGCCTATCTTTAGTGTTACCGGTAGTAATGTCGTTTTGGCAAAAACTGTATTTTTAGCCTTCAAAAAAGATATTTTATTCAAATGAGTCTGATTTGTAATGTTTTTTAAAATTATGATATTTGATGCCAATCAACAAATAGAATGGACCAATACGATCATACAGATGCCACAAAATCGTTTCTAACTTGTACGGTTGCCGAGAAATAGCCGATTTTTTACAAGTCACTTTTCAAGGTTTTGGGTCTATAAAAGTGGCATATATTATTCGATTTGCATAAAATTTTCACCATGTGATGCCTTTTGCCATTTCTGATTTCATAAAAGTAATTGAACATTTTCATTATCACCGGATGTACTGTACACTTACATGCAACAAATGTATAAAATGAATTGATATTGCTGGGTTTGGTTGATTATATGTCCATTTTATTTGATGTGTGCAATGCTTATGTGGAAACCAGTTTATTGGTTTCTTTGGTACTGGAAGTGACATATGTTCAAGGGTAACGTGGCACCAATGAAACCCAATTGAAAATTGGCTATTGTTTCATCAATTCTTTTCCCATTTTCAAACAAATCACATTTCTGGAAAGCCTGAAACTTTTCCGAGATAATAGCAATCTCACATTTTGCAATTTCGAAACTTCGTCGTTGACTTCTATCGTTCGAAAATTGAAAACACGTCGGCTACAAGACAATTTTTGTCATTTTTCGAAATTTTCAAATTTGACCTAAATTTGTGCATACCTGAAGTTCATCCGATTCTAGAAATATAAGTGTCATTCAGAGTTATCTCCCTTTATTTTTCGATTTTTTTCGAATTTTCTTCCCATTTTGTGAGCTGTGGTTTCGTTTTACGGTCGAATTGATGCCAAGAGGAATGGACTATCGTATGATACCCAAATCACACGGATACTATGAAATGGCAGTAAAATATGGCACGCTGAAAATCAAGTATTTTTTGATTTGGAGCGTTTTTGGACGTCTGTATCTCGAAAACTACCACAGAGATTTTTATGAAACATTCTCTATGGAGAGTCCTTTCGGTAGCCTTGTGTACGAAACATTCCATTACGACTTTGAAATATCTGGAATAGGCCAAATAACGGACTGAAAATCGAAAAAAGTCGAAAAATCGTGAAATTTTGGAAAATGCTCTATTATTTTTCTTATTTTAAGAGATTTTCTAAAAATGTTTATATTTTCAGATAGCTGACCTAATTACAATTCTAAAGATATATAATACGTATGTAGTTATTGAAATTTAATTATCCATATATTGTCATTTTTCCATTTTTGGCAATTTAAAACATAAGATTTCTCAGGGGCATTTTATCTGATCAGATAATGTAATATATCATTACAGGGCCCTGTGGCTATTTTAGTGCAAAACTATCCCGACAATAATCTCCATACCGGAAGTATTCAAAAAATGAAAAAAAAGGTTACAAAAATTGGCACTCTTACGAAAAACTTCATATCTTCGTTAGATAAAAGCAGACCAAAAGAAGTAAAGTGCCGTCGGATAGCCCTATTAATGGACTATCTTATGGCATGTAAATAATACGATTTCGATGATAGGGAAATAAATTATTGTATGCCGAAAATCTAGTATTTTCCGATTTTTTGACATTCTGAGACGCCATTTTCTCGAAAACGACGCATACGATTTTTATTAAACTGTTCTTACTCAAAGTCCTATCGGTTGTTTATATAGTGAATCCAAGATGAAAAGCATTGAAATAATATAGGTGGTCAAACAATGGCCCCAAACTTAGAAAAAAAATGAAAAATCGTTAAATTTTTGTAAATGCTCTTTTATTTATCTTTTTTTCCAAAACTACACTTCTGTTACAGAAAGTTAAGTATCCAAAGAATTTCTTAAAGCTATCACGACAATGATCGTAAAACCGGAAGTAGTCGAAAAATGTCCGATATTTTGAAAAAAAATATTTCTTTTACGAAAACCTTTTTTATTTATGAATATTTTTTTATGGTATTTTACACAAGGTTAAAGTATCATCCTACTTGAGCAGGAGTGAGAAAGAATTTTGTCTCAGTAATTTGAATTAGCCGCCTTTGTTTAATTTAGTTTTTCGGGCCCAGATTAATCATTTATTATTCGATTTGTATAAAACAAGTTCATATGATCCGTAATCCCAGTTGTAATTTCCTTTGTTACGGTGACATTTTTCTGTCGGCAACGGAAGTGACGTAATATTAATTTTGACAGTTCGGTTTTACTTTTTGAAAGCAAATATTATTTTTTTCAAAACTGATATAACTAAAAGGATGCACCCTTTAAAGGTGCACAATATATTTAGCTCAGACTTTTTAATTTCAATTTCATTTTCGGGCAATTTCGAATAAAATGTAAAATAAAGTGTAAAATTCAGTTATTTACAAATCATTCAGCATCTTCATATTTTGAAATATTTATTTGTAATTTTCATAAACTAGTAGCAATAATACAGACGAAGAGAATTTTATCGAAAATTAGTTTGTAATATGAGTAGTTGCCGAAAAATATGCAATTTTGCATGCATCACTTTTCACGTTATTTTGCCTATAATAGAGTCAATTATTATTCGATTTTCAATATTTTTTCCTTATTTGATGCCTAATGTCAATTCGGACTAGGTCAAGCCAATTTTACACTTTCGCTGTGACCGGAAATGACGTCATTTGGGCAAAAACTGTATTTTTAACCTAATAAACAAATATTTTATTCAAATGAGTCTTCTTTATAATATTTTTAAAATTATGATATTTGATTTCCAACAACGAATAGCATGAATCCATACGACCATACAGATACCACAAAATGGTTTCTAACTTGTACCGTTACAGAGAAATAGGCGATCTTCTATAAGTCACTTTTCAAGGTTTTTGGTCTATAAAAGTGTCAATTATTATTCGATTTTCATAAAATTTTCACCATTTGATGCATTATGCCATTTATGAATTCCATGAACTAATTGAACAATTACAATATCACCGGAAGTAATGTCATTTTTTGCAAAAAACGTATTTTTAGCCTTCAAAACAAACATATTTTTAAGTGATTTATATTTATTATTCGTTTAACTTTATAATGTTTGATTCTAATAGACAGTTAGATTGAATCAATACAATCATATTGATGTCAAGAAAAGGCTTCTAGCATATTCCCTCGTCGAGAAATAACCAATTTTCCCAGGGTCACTTTTTAAGTATTTTACCTTCTTTATTTCAGTTTATGGGTTATAGGTTAATCATTTATTGCCCGATATGTATAAAACAAAGTTTGTATTTTTCATGTTGCGAATTTTCGACTCATTTTTTACCTACAAAAATTTCTTTCGGCACCGGAAGTGACGTAATTTTGTCAGAATTTACATTTTACAAATGATACAGGGTGTCATTGAAGCAAAACAACTAAAGTATCGTTTGGTAGCTCAATGGGTCGGCTATGGTATAATAAACTTCCTGTATGATTCCTGAAAGCCGGTTCAGTGCTGCTTGCAGGTCTAGTTAGATTACTAAAATTATTATTATTAGGCTTTCAGACTTTCGTCTGAAAGCCTATTGAGATTACTAAAATTATTATTTTTTTCATTATTATTCTTTTCCGCCGGAGCCTATTTCTCTATGACCGAAAAGAGATACCGTTCTGCGGTTCATCTTTCTATCGGGAAACCATGTGGTGGTTACTCAATATAGCAATTTTTAGACTTCTGCGCAGACCGGAAGGGGCCGAATTTTCAACGTTGCTAAAAAATTAAAGATAGGTTGCCTGGCAACGAAACATACGCCCACAGCAGCTAAATCGTCCGGGCAGTCAACAAGGGTTGTCGCATATTGTACTTTTTTCGCTAATGAAACATTTGTAATACACTAAAAACTGATTAAGAGTAACAACTCATTATGTAATTATCAGAAAATCATTAGAATTTGATTGCTTTTTATAAAGTTTTAACCCACGCTAACAATTAGTATATACATGAAACATTTAATATCATGGATTTAGCTGTTCAGTTATCTAAATTCCTTTAAAATCAAAATACTTGTTCGTTTCAACACCTTAAACTCTATGTATCAATCTGAAGTCAATCGGATGGTAACTTTGAACTCCATAGCGTCACAAGAATTTTTGAAGTTATCAAGGGAGATAACTCTGGCAGTAATTATTTGAAATCGCTGAAAATCAATAGGCTTCTTCGTCTCATGACCTTAAACACTGTGTATAAATCTAAAGTCAATCGGATATTAACTTTGGCCTCCAGAGCGTCCACAAGATTTTTTGAGGTGATCAAGGGCCATAACTCTGGCACTAATTATCGGAAATCGCTGAAAATCAATAGGCGTCTTTGTCTTATGACCTTAAACACTGTGTATAAATTTGAAGTCAATCGGATATTAACTTTGGCCTCTAGAGCGTCCACAAGATTTTTTGAAGTGATCAAGGGCCATAACTCTGGCACTAATTATCGGAAATCGGTGAAAATCAATAGGCTTCTTCATTTTATAACCTTAAACACTGTGTATAAATTTAAAGTCAATCGGATATTAACTTTGACCTTTAGAGCGTCCACAAGATTTTTTAAAGAGATCAAGGGCCATAACTCTGGCACTAATTATCGGAAATCGCCGAAAATCAATAGGCGTCATTGTCTTATGACCTTAAACGCTGTGTATAAATTTAAAGTCAATCGGATATTAACTTTGGCCTCTAGAGCGTCCACAAGATTTTTTGAAGTGATCAAGGGCCATAACTCTGGTAGTTATTATCGGAAATCGCTGAAAAACAATAGGCTTCTTCGTCTCATGACCTTAAACACTGTGTATAAATTTAAAGTCAATCGGATATTAACTTTAGCCTGTAGAGCGTCCACAAGCAATTGTGGACGCCGGACCGACGGATGGACCGACGGACCGACGGACGGACGGACGGGGGCGACGACAATATACGACCACATTTCAATGTGGGCGTATAAAAATCGGCCGTGGTTTCGTCAATTCTCTACCTATATTCAAACAAATCACATTTTTATAAAGCCTGAAACTTTTCCGAGACAATAGCAATGTCACATTTTTCAATTTCGAAACTTCGTCGCTGACTTCTATCGTTCGAAAATTCAAAACATGTTGTTTACGAGACAATTTTTGTTATTTTTCAAAATTTTGAAATTTGACCTAGAGTTTTGGATACCTAACGTCAATCCCATTCCAGTAATTTAAGTTTCATTCAGAGTTTTCGCCCTTTATTTTTGTGAGCTGTGGTGTCGTTTTACAGCCAAAATGATGTATCTGAAACTTATGGAACATAAAGTTATATTCCAATACCAACTGATAAAGAAAATTCCACACGGATCTTTAAACCGGAAGTGGTGGAAATAGTGTGCAATATTTTGAAAAAAATGCAAAAGATAGGTTGCCAGGCAACGAAACATACGCCCACAGCAGCTAAATCGTCCGGCAGGCAACAAGGGTTGTCGCATATTTTTACTTTTTTTGCTAATGAAACATTTGTAATACACTAAAAACTGATTAAGAGTAACGGCTCATTATGTAATTATCAGAAAATCATTAGAATTTGATTGCTTTTTATAAAGTGTTACCCCACACTAACAATTAGTATATACATGAAACATTTAATATCATGGATTTAGCTGTTCAGTTATTAAAATTCATTGAAAATCAAAATACTTGTTCGTTTCAACACCTTAAACTATGTGTATCAATCTAAAGTCAATCGGATGATAAGTTTAGCCTCTATAGCGTAACAAGATTTTTTGAAGTTATCAAGGGAGATAACTCTGGCAATAATTATTTTAAATCTCTGAAAATCAATAGGATTCTTCGTCTCATGACCCTAAACACTGTGTGTTAATTTAAAGTCGATCGGATATTAACTTTGGCCTCTAGAGCGTCCACAAGATATTTTGAAGTGATCAAGGGCCATAACTCTGGTAGTTATTATCGGAAATCGCTGAAAATCAATAGGATTCTTCGTCTCATGACCTTAAACACTGTGTATAAATTTAAAGTCAATCGGATATTAACTTTGGCCTCTAGAGCGTCCACAAGATATTTTGAAGTGATCAAGGGCCATAACTCTGGTAGTTATTATCGAAAATCGCTGAAAAACAATAGGCTTCTTCGTCTCATGACCTTAAACACTGTGTATAAATTTAAAGTCAATCGGATATTAACTTTGGCCTCTAGAGCGTCCACAAGATATTTTGAAGTGATCAAGGGCCATAACTCTGGTAGTTATTATCGGAAATCGCTGAAAATCAATAGGATTCTTCGTCTCATGACCTTAAACACTGTGTATAAATTTAAAGTCAATCGGATATTAACTTTGGCCTCTAGAGCGTCCGCAGGATTTTTTTGAAGTGATCAAGGGACATAACTCTGGCACTAATTATCGGGAATCGCTGAAAATCAATAGGATTCTTTGTCTCATGACCTTTAACACTGTGTATAAATTTAAAGTAAATCGGATATTTACTTTGGCCTCTAGAGCGTCCACAAGCAATTGTGGACGCCGGACCGACGGACGGACGGACGGACGGACGGACGGACGGACGGGGGCGACGACAATATACGACCACATTTCAATGTGGGCGTATAAAAATGGATGTTTTCGGAGAAAACGTGATGTCTCCGTCCGATATCAACGGATTAAAACGATCAAGGTATCGTTGGGTTGCATTGGAATTACAATATCGTACGATACCCAATTCATACCGATACTATATTCAGGCAGCAAAATATGGCACGCTGAAAATCAAGTATTTTCTAATTTTTAGCATTTTTGGACGCCTGAATCTCGAAAACTTAACCCCAACTTTTTTTAAAAAAATTTCCATCGAGAGTCCTTTCGGAGGTATTTTGCATGAAGCCATCCAATAAGACTTTGAAATATCTGGAATAGGTGAAATAACGGACTGAAAATCGAAAAAAGTCGAAAATTTGTGAAATTTTGGAAAATGCTCTGCTATTTTTTTATTTTAAGAGATTTTCAAAAAAAGATTGTATATTCAGATAGCTGACCTAATTACGATTCTAACGATGTGTAATATGTCTGTAGTTATTGAAATTTAATTTTCGATATTTTAATTTTTTTGCATTTTTGGCACTTTTGAACATAGGATTTCTCAGGGACATTTTAACTGATCAGATAATGTAATATATCATTACAGGGCCCTGTGACTATTTTAGTGTCCAAACCGGCCATTAAAACTATTCCGACAATAATAACCACAAATCGGATTTCTCAGAATCTAACCATAGGATCTGTCTGAAACTTTTACCTATCCCCCCAAAAATGGGGGCGGCTGTTGATTAAATATATTTTCAAAACTTTTTACGAATCCGAAATCACCGAAATTTACGAACGACAAAATGGACAATGCATAGTCGTAACTTTGTTATTTTTGACCAATTTTACTAATTCTTTTTTCTTTGAATACCTTGAAAAAAATCATTTTCATCTGCAGTTTCACATTTTCGAATTTCGAAAATTCATCGCTGTGATTTCGAACCGGAAGTTTCGACCAATTTGACAACTTCTTTAATAGTTGTACGATTTTCATGAAATTTAGTATATAAGTAGATCTTACCGATGTGACTTCAAAAGCATAATTAGAAATTTTCTAAATTATCTCCCCTTGACGAAATTAAGGATCAAATTTTTCAAAAAAAAAATCAAAGAAATATAGGTCATAATGACCTAATTTTTTTTTGATAATAGACAAGTAATTACTGATTCGTACACAAAATATGAAGTTTGTAGATCGAACCGGAAGTGCCACCATCTTGTAACGCGAAAAATCCCAAAGGCTTTTTTGCTATTTTACTTACAGATACGGGAGTTATATTTTTTGAATCCTTGAAGGATGACCTAAAAAACGTTGGGAGTAGAATTTTGATTTAGGTGAATTGATGGTCGCCATTTTGAAGTGAAAGGGAAAAATAGAAGCAATTTGTAGGGCCAAGAATTTGGAACACAATAACTCTCCTAATTGAGCTAGAATGTTCAAACTTGGTGTAAATTGAGTTCAAAGATGAGCATTTTCTGCTTAGGGTAAGCAGAGATCAGCACGCTGATTTGTTGATTTATTAGGGCACGATAACTTTGGTTATAATGAAGGGAGGGCGATGAAACTCTTGTCAATCGAGAGTGTACTAGCTAGCCTGTTGTGTGAAATCATTGTATCATTTTTTTTTAAATGTTCGGGGTATCGAAAAAAAGAGATTGAAAATCCAAAAATTCGTATTTTTTTCAATTTGGAGCATGTTTAGAGGTCTTTCTCGTAAAGTCAACATTTGTTTCCTGCAAATCGGATTTCTCAGAATCTAACCATAGGATGTTTCTGAAACTTTGACCTACCCCTCCCAAAAATGGGTGGTGAGTATTGATTAAATATATTTTCAAAACGTTTTAAGCATTCGAAATCACCGAATTTTACAAACGAATGAATTTGACCTGCATTACTGTAACTGAGGATAAAGCTATTTTGAACGTTCTGCGACAATGCGAAATGTCCGAAATCACCGAAGTTATCGTTTTTGAAAATATTGCAGTAATTTTAACAATAATCGTGGGATTTTAACTTTCGATACATTTTGGCATAGCCGGAGACAGGACACATAGCTACGCTACTTTTGATTTCTGATTTTCGGCAAATCTTCGAAGATATTAGGCGCCAAATTTGGAAAATTTAAAATTAGACAAAAAAACTTTTTTATTTATGAATATTTTTAGTCGTGTTGTACACAGAATTAAAGAGTCATCTGACTTGCGCAAAAATGTTAAAATTTTTTGTCTCGGTAATTTTCCTTAGCCGCTATTGGCCAATTCAGTTTTTCAGTCCTAGATTATGTTTTTATTGTTCGATTTGTATAAAACAATGTTCATATGCTTCGTTGTCTCAATTGTCATTTTTTTGTTACCGATAGTGTTATCTGTCGGCACCGGAAGTGGCATAATTTTACCAAAAACTACAAATTTGATAGTTAGGTACCATTCTTCGAAAACAAATATTTCTTTGAAAAATTATATCACTCAAAGAGTGTGTCCTTTCAAAGCGCAAAAAATGTCGGAAGCAGTTTTTTTTAATTTCTATTTTATTTTCTAGCAAATTGGATGAAGAGGTGAAAAAAGGCGTAAAATTGACCTATTTACAACCCATTCAGGCTTTTAAGATTTTAAAATATTGTTACATAACTTTTATAAACTTGTAGCTATAATCCATGTGAAGAGAATGCATGTGAAAATTAGTTTGTAATATAAGCAGTTGCCGAGAAAAGGGCAGTTTTGCATAAGTCACTATTTTCGTAATTTTGCCTGTAAAATAGTCAATTATTAATGGATATTCGCAAATGTGACATCATTTGATTCAAAAAGCAAGCATGCGTCATATCAAGTTGATTATAATTTAAAATTGACACCGGAAGTGACACCATATGGTCAAAAACTGCATTTCTAACTTTTGAAATCGATATTTTTTTAACCAAGAATTATTTAATATGTAATAATAATATTAACTTTTGGTTTAAATTCACATACTAACAAAACTCATACGGTCATATAGATATCATAAAATTGTTTCTAACTTGTTCGGTTGCGAAGATATAGGCGGTTTTCTAAAAGTCACTTTTGAAGGTTTTTGGCCCATAAAAGTGTCAATTATTATTCGATTTTCATAACATTTTCACCCTTTCAAGCCCAATGTCATAGACGATGTTATAAAACTAATTTAATGTTTTTAGTGTCACCGCAAGTAATGTCATTTTAGTAAAAACTGTATTTTTAGCCTTCAAAACAGATATTTAATTCAAATGAGTCTGATTTGTAATATTCTTACAATTATGATATGTGATGCCAAACAACAAATAGAATGGACCCATACAATCATACAGATGCAACAAAATCGTTTATTACTTGTATGGTTGCCGAGAAATGGCCGATTTTCTACAAGTCACTTTTCAAGGTTTTGGATCTATAAAAGTGGCATATTATTCGATTTGCATAAAATCTATGTGCAATGCTTATGTTTCTTTCATGGGGTGGTTTTAAAAAATTTATGCTCACGTGAACAAACAACCTCCCATCATGTGATACAAAAAATAAAAATGACCGGAATCGACTTGACAAAAACTAGGTAAAGGAAACAATAACCCATGAAATTAACCTGTAATTTCCTTATTTTGGTGTAAATTAACCGTAGGAGATAAAAAAAAAACCTAACAATTTTTTTCCTTTTCATTCTTATGGTGTTTACTATCAGCCCTAAAATACATAAATATCTGATTTATAAAAATGTCTTGAAAAAAAAAATGCTTTAAACGGCCCGTTATCGTCTATTGTTCATATAGCGCCGACGGGAAATGGTTGCCACAGTTGTCCACGAGCTTCCATTGGAATATCGATGTGCTCAATGAAATAATCTTAAATATATCCATTAATCTCAAATAGACATTATTTTAAATGATATAATCCAAACAAGATAGGTTGCCAGGCATCGAAACATACGTCCACAAAGTCGTCCGGGCAGTCAACAAGGGTTGTCGCATATTTTTTCTTTTGTCAGTAAGGAGAACGTTTACAACACATGATCAAGGCTTCTTCGTCTCATGACCTCAAACACTGAGTATCAATTGAAATCTGATATTAACTTGAGTTTCTTCGTCTCATGCATGATCTTACTGTGTATAAATTTAAAGTCAAAGGGATATTAACTTTTGCCTCCAAAACGCCAACAAGATTTTGCGAAGTGATCAAGGGTCATAACTCTGGCAGTAATTATCGGAAATCGCTGAAAATGAATAGGTTTTTCGTCTCATAACCGTAAACACTGTGTATAAATTCAAAGTCAATGGGATATTAACTTTTGCCTCCAAAGCGTCAACAAGATTTTACGAAGTGATCAAGGGTCATAACTCTTGCAGTAATTATCGGATTTCGCTGAAATTCAATAGGCATTTTCGTCTCATGACCGTAAACACCGTGTGTCAATTTAAAGTGATCAAGCGTCATAACTCTGGCAGTACGTGAGATTCGAACCACCAACTGCATGACTTCCCGCAACCGACCCATCACCGAAATGCTTGTCCCAGGACCCCAAGATCCATGTCGCGGGGCCTGTTCAGGGAGATTGCCTATGGCCTCTCTTATTCTAAATCCGACCCTGTAGGTGTAACTGACAGCGCTCAAGAGACGTAGCTACCATACTACACTGCTCAGCGTCGATTCAATTTAAGCTGTTAAAATTTAAGCTTCCACATTTCTGCATTGTAGAAATTAGTGGATGTGTCCCAAAATGAATACTGGAAACAAGCTCTTAAATTTGTAGCCATTTTCGGTAACCTGTTGGGAAATGAAACCTTAAAGAGACAATACAACAAATATGTTAAAGGGACAATACGACAATACCAAATATACCATAAATACAAATACACACTTATATACAGTACCACATGGTACAAATGATGGCTATGGATATGATGAAAACGTATAAAAGCCAAGCATTTTATTTCTCTAATCAAATTTGCTAAAAAAAAATGTATCACAAACGCTTATTTTTAGCACTTTTCAATAAGCTGTATATTAAATTATTTTAAGATAGATGTTAAGAAAAGGTAAATAGATAAGACAGTGCGTCCAGATTAGAACGATCAGGGTTCGGAGTAAGATTAACTTATCCACTTTAAAGCAATTAATTAATTAAGATAAGTAAATATATGTATATCAATATATGTACTATAACAATACTATGTCCTTAGCACTTCAAAACCATCCAAAGAAATTCTACTTGCGACCATGAAAGAAAAAGTTACAGTGTATCTTTTTGTGTACTATTGGGACAATGTGAATATGGTACCCCAAATCAAGTCCACAAAAAATTAGTATGGACTGATTTTTTTTTTTCAAATTGGTGCTGGGGTGGAAGTCGACAACCCGTTTTATCAGACAGTGTCAAAATAAGAAGGTTTATATTGCACCATAGAATGCAGTCTGTGCTTTAAAAAGGTGATAAATACAGATGTGAAAACCAAAATTTTACCCATAAAATGAGTATTTCCAGTACGGTCCTTTATAACGACATTAGGTTGAAACCACTTCAGCATGTCACTTCTTGCCCCTAGGGGGTGTCATACCATAAATTTGATCAAAAACTTCTGACCCCCCATCTTAGCACTTTTGCATCGTCTTAGCGATTTTTGCATGGTCTTCTCGTGGATACACTCTTAATTCTCTGTGAAACAGATTGTGTAACTGCATGTAGGCCAACACCAGGTATAAATCCATATAAAGACTAACACTTAACAAAGACCGATCTGCGTAAAACAGATGTTTATGAAAGAAAAGACTGCCACTAAAATTATAAAATCTTTATTATTTAAATCAACCATTCACAAATCTTATATAATCAATCGAATCAAATCCTAGTCAAACTGACCCAAATAGATGGTGTCGAAACAAACTCCGTAATGAGTGTCCGACTAGCTCGATGTCGAAATAAGGCCGAGCCGTTGGGGCCAAAATAAAAAATAGAAATCAGCATGGTATTGTATCTGTCCTGTGGATCCAGCAAAAATTATAAAACTTATGATACTGAACGATAGATCTGTTCCCAATAGAACTAGACGATATTAATACTTGGGATGTGTTGCGAAAATTTAAATAGTTCATCAATAACACTGCCTATATTTCTTACCGTTTTCTAAAATACAATATTAGAGCACTGGTATCTTGTATAATACAGTCAAACTGGGGGAAAGTATTGCCATCTTTTGTTTTGGTTGATTGATCACAATGTTTGAAAACGTTGACCTATATAGGTGTTACGTAGCAGATGAGGTGTATACTACACTTGATTGGTGTCATAGTAATAAACTAATTAATAAGCTACATGGATTATTTATTTCAACTAAAATGTGTATTAGAATTTGCTGTCTGAATTACAGTTGTTAATTTTGTTTAAAGATTTATTAATTAAATATTAAATTTTAAAAACTTAACTTAATAACTTTAAAAAATCGCGCAAAATGAAAAATAAGGTAAAGTAAAAATGGCATGTAAATAGAATACATAGAAGCGTGTGTATAGTTAGTAAAATTTACTGCAACCAGTAACTAACTCTCTCTTGATACAGGCGTATCTGTTTTAAGGAATAATCTACCATTTACTTAGTTTAAGATGTTGCAAATATCTATATTCTCTAAAAAAAAAAAAAAGGGATATTTAAAACAAAGTCATTTAAACTGGCTTTTAACATTTTTTTATATGATTAAATTGTCACTTTGTAAAGCATCACTAAACAAGTTATGAAGAACACACTATAATTATATATACACGTGTAGTGTATCAATATCCGTTCTTAAACTTTAATATATATGTATTAACAGTAACAAAATTTTGATTTATAGTATTATCATTAATTTGCTGCCCCCTTTATTTGCAAAATATCTTCCCGATGTAGATAATAAATTTGATTTGAATTATTTCACCGTGTCAGTTGGAATACAACACGAGGAGTTCTCTGTAATGTTTCTCGGGCTCCTCGTCAACATTAAAATTAACATATCTAATGACTCTTGTAACTGCCCTTTTCTTTATCATCGATTTTCTATTTGTTTTCTTTGCTTGAGCAGATTTCTCTCTCAAGTCTTCATCGTCCCAATCAGAGTTGTGCTCCATTTGATCTTCAACTAATGTCTGGTCGTTTTCTAGTTGCTTTGATCGTGTAATATATGTATTTTTCCTACCGTAACAAGCAATGAAATCAGCCAGAGTTACATTTTCTAACTGCTTTGAACGGTTCTTATACCTTTCAAGATAATTACTCGATTGGATATTTTCGTCTTCATCATCAAGTTTATCTAGTTGAGCTTGTGTTGTCAACAGATATACCCTTTCATTCGGAGGAGATGTGTTAATAAACACAACCTCTCTCGATGCTTTTCTCATAGGGAGTTGCAGTATGATATATGCAGCTTCCTGGGCACTAACTTCCACATTATTCAGAAACTTCTTGCCAATTACCTTAACTTGCTCTCTGATGCCATAATTACCGTTTCTTACTTCTTTCATTGCTTGCCTTAGCAAATCACTAATACCTCTTTGTGACTTGGCTATATATGAGGCTATATACATAGCACAAGCATATACATCAAGCACAAATTGGATATCAAGATTTCCTCTCCATGCCTTTAGAAGAAGAGGATTATAGGAATTAATCCTCAATTCATTCAGCGTTCTTTTCAAAAAGACAGTTGCTGATCTAATTGATGAACGTACTGCCATAATATACTTTTCATAAGTGATAGAAACCTTCCCAAAGAAATCTTCAAAAGAAATGTCTTCACCCTCTTTCATTTCATCTAAAACTACTTTAACTTTGTCATAATCACTTTTATGTGAATTGATGACATTCTCACCAACCGTTGCATCCAGCGGTTCTAAAATTACAGTGTTTGGCATTGGTGGTTTTGGGAAACCAAACCTGCAAATCTTTCGGTTCTTCCTTCTACATGTATGAGAATGTTTATGTTTCTGATATTTCTAGTGGCTGTAAATCATCGTCATCCACAATTTTTCTACATGATATCGTGCTATCAATGTACTCCACAATTTCTTCATTTTCACTGCACTTGTATTTAGGAGCCCCATCAACCCATAACAAAGCATGAATGTGAGGCGAGCTTCTGTGCTGGAACTCAACCCTTTAAAAAAAATCATTTATTTTTCCCAATGGTGAGTTCTCTGCTTTCAGTACATCTCTGAAAAACAGATTGACCTGGTAATCAAACTGTCTAACACATGTAACTGGGTCTGACGAAATAAGCTTACACTTTTTCTCCCAGTCCATGTTATCTATTTCCTCATCAGTATATTCCTTATCATCTTGCAACTTGCCTAATATTTGAAGCAAATGCTTCCACTTCGTTTCAGCGGCACTTAAACTACTAAAGTAGGTGGTGAACCTCTCAGCGTTTTCAACACCATATAACCATCATCAAATTGCACCAATTTCTCCAAGCGACCAGGAGTCCGGAGGTCACCAGCCGTCAAATTTTTACAAGCAGTTTTATTTTTTCTAACTGCTATGTTTGCTTGACCAATCAGTTTTCATTTGCAGCTTTTTCAATTTGAAAAAGTTATTATCAACACAATTTGCAGCTCTTCTATCGTTACGTCTTAACTAAGGCTTACAAAGTTCACTGCAGTAAACTTTTCCTTTCCTTTACTTTGCATCTACTCTTGCCTTTCCTGCAAATATTTGTGGAAATGACGGCTCTTCAGAGTATTTGTCCATAAAGATACTTAATGGAATATTACCCTGTTCCGGAGCAAAAGAGTATACCTTTTCCTTCTCATTATCTTCAATGAAGTCAGGGGAAGTCAACAAGGTATCCTTAGATCCACGAGCTTGTTCACCTTCATCCCCACTCCAATCTTCAAAAGTATCGACTTCAGGTTTCCCTGAAGTAGTGGCTTCCTTATCATTCTCGGTGACACATCTTTCTCTGTTCCTTTCCTCATCCTCCGATAAAACATTTGCTTCGTCAGAGTTGTCAACATGAATGGTATTTACACCATATCCTTCTGGAGATATTTCACTACTTTCATCACAGTGGTCAACATGTTTGACCATGTCTTCATCATTTGGTATAGTTGCTTCATCAAAGTGAACCCCCTCCTTATGGAAGAGGTCACCATTTGCTTTCAACCATGCTATAGCTTCCATAATCTTATATGGTCTGATATTTTCAGTCATAACAGCACGGTTATACTTAGCAGCTATTGGTTATACTTAGCAGCTATTGTGTAATTTTCATTTGGAGCTCTGGGAAGAGAACTGATGGTACTACACACAGTAGCAACAACATTTACAACATTTCCTCTGATTTTCTTTTGTCCACCATGTGGAGCTGCATACACCTCCATGAAAGGGATTCTAGGTGATAACAGTCTCAACTCTAATGGAAACAGTTTCGACTCTTCTGCTAGCTCTGGGAAAGCATTACCATTATAGATAGATAGCGGTGGAATCCTATCTTTTTTTATATACTTTTCACTGCCATTTTCTGTTAAACATTCAATTTACTCACTGCTGTGGACCATTTTATACTGTGTTTGTACCATAACTAACTGGTGACAATTTTCACAGGTGTAGGTTGGCCCTTCTGGTGGAACAGAGAAATTAATTCTTTTGTGTCCAACGATTTCAATTTAGCCCTTTTCTTACGCCTACTAATGGCGGCCTTTCTATTGTGAATAATTCTAGTGTCAGAATTCAATCTCTTTAATGTTTTCAATTTCCTTCCCCTCATATTTGCTGATTCCGTGTACTCAGGGTTTAATCTCTTCACCTTAATATCAGAAGTTTCCTTCATCTTCTCTGATTCCCTGTACTCAGGATCTAGATGTTTCCTTTTCAAGAAATCAGAGTGTTTTTGCTTATCTCTAGAACCATAGTCAGGATCCAATCTCTTTACCTTTCTATCAGAGGTTTCCCTCATCTTTTCTGATACCCTGTACGATTAAACTCTTTTTACCTTTCTATCAGAGGTTTCCCTAATCTTTTCTGATTCCCTGTACTCAGGGTTTAATCTCTTTGACTTTCTGAGTTCAGTTCCTCGCTGCCTCTCATTTGCCTTATACTGACAATTCTTTCGTTTTACCTGTTTCAATATTCACTTCTGCCTGCATTACTTTTCTTACTGACAGCATGAGCTGTTTTTCGTTTCAACAAATTCTGTTTTTTTTGAAAATCAAATTATTTGTCAAGCTGTGACAAAGTTAGATTTTTTATATTATTTTCTCGACCTACAAAACTCGGCGCTACATTACTTTCAGTAACAGAAGGCTTCATCACCCCACTGTACTGTTCGATTTTAAAATCATCATGTGTACGAATACAACCATGTGCCACATTTTCTGTAACAGTAGCACTAGTTGTATAAGTACTTTTACTTGCATTCAGCTTTTCTTTCATTTCAAAATCGTTATTTGTACTAATGCAACCATATGCCACATGTTCTTCAACAGTAATTCTACTTGCATTTAGCTTTTTCTTTTCTTTCTTTTCATTACTATCCACACTCGGGTCAATATCAGAGCAATACGACCCTGTGTGATTATCATCATCAATATTCACAAATGGGCCAATATCAGATCGATAAGAGCCCGTGTTAATGCTACTTTCTACTTCAGGAGTAGATATGGATCTACTCCTCATCATATATTTCTTTCTTTCTTTTTTACATCTTCCGACTGTTTTTTTTAAAATCTCGGCTTGTTTTCAAATATGAAAGAAGTCTGTGTCACCACAGGCCCGGGACTGTACAGCGCAGTGGACGCTTACGGCTAGCCCCCGGATCCATTCACTCTTTTTGAATTCTTTATGTTTGTGGTCTCTTAGTATGATGTCTTGTCTGTATATTTGTTTTTGTTTAGAATTGTGTGTGGTGCAGTCCCCCTGCACTTACTATTAAACTCTGTGTATCATTCTGAAGTCAATCGGATGATAAGTTTGGCCTCTATAGCGTCACAAGATTTTTTGAGGTTATCAAGGGAGATAACTCTGGCAGTAATTATTTGAAATCGCTGAAAATGAATTGGCTTCTTCGTCTCATGACCTTGAACACCGTGTGTAAATTTAAAGTCAATCAGATATTAACTTTGGCCTCTGCAGCTTCCACAGGATTTTTTGAAGTGATCAAAGGCCATAACTCTGGCAGTAAATCACTGAAAATCAATAGACGTCTTCGTCTCATGACTGTAAACACTATGTATAAATTTGAAGTCAATCGGATATTAACTTTGGCCTCTAGAGCATTCACAAGATTTTTTGAAGTGATCAAGGGCCATAACTCTTGCAGTAATTATCGGAAATCGCTGAAAATCAATAGGCTTCTTCGACTCATGACCTTAGACACAGCGTATAAATTTAAAGTCAATCGGATATTAACTTTGGCCTCTAGAGCGTCCACAAGATTTTTTGAAGTGATCAAGGGCCATAACTCTGGCACTAATTATCGGAAATCGCTGAAAATCAATAAGATTCTTTGTCGCATGACCTTAGACACTGCGTATAAATTTAAAGTCAATCGGATATTAACTTTGGCCTCTAGAGCGTCCACAAGATTTTTTGAAGTGATGAAGGGCCAAAAATCTGGCACTAATTATCGGAAATAGCGGAAAATCAATAGGCTTCTTTCTTTTATGACCTAAAACACTGTGTATAAAATTAAAGTCAATTGGATATTAACTTTGGCCTGTAGAGCGTCCACAAGATTTTTTTGAAGTGATCAAGGGCCATAACTCTGATAGTTATTATGGAGGCAGACCACCATTAAATTTTACATCTCGGTACCCACAAATTGTAGTTCGTCTATTTATAGCAGTTCTCTCTCTGTCTCTTTTCTCCCCTTTTGCATGCCCATTTTTGTTGATTTTTTGGCCTAGAATGGACTAAGAGGGTTTGAATTAATATTTTCTGCTAGGTTTTGGTAAATATTCATGATTTTGAGGCGGAAGGATAACGGCGTTATGAGGTTGGCTACAGTGATATGTACGGCAACTAGATACATGTTTTGAGTATGCTTCTTCAAGTTCGTGTATCTCAAAATTTTGGTGGTCAACCTCATAAAAATTTTAGTGCAAAGACATGGCCATTTGTTCCTCTGTCTATAGTGAAAAGCATTTCGCCCAACGAAAATTTGGGGATAAGTTGGAGGTGGGCAAAGAGTCCAGAATTAACATTGAAGTCAATGGGGAAATTAATGGTGGTCTGCCTCCTGTATGTAAACAAACTGACGGTGTATGAGAGGTCTAAATTTGATGCTATGATCTCCAATTTGTCAGAAAATGTGATATATGACATTTTGATAATAAAAAAAGTGAAATGGTAAAATTTCTAAAATATTTGACAAATTTGTGAGGGGAATATTTGATTTTAGTCCAAATTTTGTGATTTTCAGTGTTTATTTGCTTTTCAAAATTAGTGAAAAATATTTTAATGTGTAATTTTGACTTTTTCTGCATCGTAAAGGTTAGATGGGAAGAAAGTATAATAATTTCACTCAATTTTGCCAAAAAATCATGATAATTTGTCTGAAATTCTTCAGATTACCCCCAATATTACTGTCAAAATTTTAATTATTCATCTGTTTTAAAATGAAACAAAATGTCTTGCATGTCCTTATTTCCATTGTTAAAAAACTTGGAAAGGAGCCATGTGTTTGTCAGATATTGAAAAAGTATCTATGTGTTTAATAGAAATTTAAAAATTAAGAAATTTTGTCTAATTATGTACTGCTGAGGCATGTTAGAATTTTCAAAACATGAGTGAACTGCATTTTGCTTGGGTGTTCCTCAGACTTAACACAATTTTAATCTTTTAAAACCTGCAATTGTTGCATTTCCCTTCTCGAGAAAGTAAAATCTGTGTGTCTGCAGGGAAATTTCTCTGTCTTCATTTCATTTAGACTGGCTCAACCTCCCCACCCCACCCATTTTCTTGAACATGATATTTGGGTATTCAATTGAAAATATATTGACTCCGAATTAACAGTAATTGGATTTTGTGCTTGAATTGTAACCGAGCATTTTATTTTGCACAAACAAATAGTTACATAAAAGATTCCATGAATTTTTAAGACTTTTTGTTTATGGCCAAACATGTTATTCTATGACATTTTCCCCAAATGAGTCCACACCCCAAAATGGATATGTTGTAGATGTGTCTTTTGCAGCTTAATGTTTGACATTTTTGATGTAAATCTATTATTTGTGGTGATCTTTTAAAATGTGGCACTTACAGAGCAATGAAATATTAATTAATAGCCTTTTCATACTCCTTTTATGCAATGAATTATGTCATAACTCCCTTTTTCCACCTCATTTTGTCAGGAAATTGATGTAAAGATTAAAACAACTTGCTTCCACAAAATATTGACACTATATAATTCCAAGGATACCTGATTGTTAAAGTGTTTTAAATACTGAAATATTCCCATTTTTTAAAAAAAAATAGTGCTTTGTGACCCTTTTGTTGGAGTGGCTGGTTGTCAACTAAATACAGCATTTATTTTACATTTATCAATCCATATTTTAATAAATGATTCATATTTCTTACAAGTACCTGTGTTTGTATGTATGTATACAAGCCAGGGATAGAAAAATGTGGCTTTTAGCCATATTCCATCAACAGTATTACTTATGTGAACTCAGGTTGGATTTGTTATCACAGCAACATTTTCAAGGGGTGGGCTTACAAGTTTCATTATAGTTCCTTACAGTTACCCTCAATGCAACCAATTTGCAGCTTGTCTTCTTGTATACTGGCCAAGGTTTCTAGAAATAAATGCCTTTCACCTCAGAGTTTCCAAGAAATAGGGAATTATTGGCATTTTGAGACATACAAAGTGTCAAAGAATGGCCATTTTGTAAAAAAAGGTAAAATAAGGTCAATTTTTGAAAAATATCCCAATATTTTGAATATTTTTGATGAGACTTGTTTGAAACTCTTTAAATCTTTTTGCGAAACTCACATTTTGACAAAATTAGGAAAGAGTCTTCAATTCTAGAACAAAAGGCCCATGGACCTGATCTGCAACCCAGCATGCAAAACAGTACATAACTTTAAAGGGTCACCATTTCTTCTGCAATTATTTTTTTTTGATTCTGTATTATAATAATTTTGCAAAAATAAATGTGAAGCTATAAAGAAAAGAATTTTGATGATATATGAACTTTTAAAAACATATAGGAGGCAGACCACCATTAAATTTTACATCTCGGTACCCACAAATTGTAGTTCGTCTATTTATAGCAGTTCTCTCTCTGTCTCTTTTCTCCCCTTTTGCATGCCCATTTTTGTTGATTTTTTGGCCTAGAATGGACTAAGAGGGTTTGAATTAATATTTTCTGCTAGGTTTTGGTAAATATTCATGATTTTGAGGCGGAAGGATAACGGCGTTATGAGGTTGGCTACAGTGATATGTACGGCAACTAGATACATGTTTTGAGTATGCTTCTTCAAGTTCGTGTATCTCAAAATTTTGGTGGTCAACCTCATAAAAATTTTAGTGCAAAGACATGGCCATTTGTTCCTCTGTCTATAGTGAAAAGCATTTCGCCCAACGAAAATTTGGGGATAAGTTGGAGGTGGGCAAAGAGTCCAGAATTAACATTGAAGTCAATGGGGAAATTAATGGTGGTCTGCCTCCTTATCGGAAATCGCTGAAAAACAATAGGCTTCTTCGTCTCATGACCTTAAACACTGTGTATAAATTTAAAGTCAATCGGATATTAACTTTAGCCTCTAGAGCGTCCACAATTGCTTGTGGACGCCGGACTGACAAACTGATGGACCGACGGACGGGGGCGGCGACAATATACGACCACATTTCAATGTTGGCGTATAAAAACATTTCATCAATTTCCATTGGTGTTTTTATGGGAACATCAGGGCAAACGGCAAGCACATAACGACCGACAATAATTCCTTTTATCTGTCTTGGCTAAACATTGTAAGAATTATTAAATAAACGAATTACCAGTACAATGAGAGCCAACAGTATAATATGGAAGGGTATCGCTGCCAATATTATATGCTCTGCTTAAATGTTTTTTCGATTACTTCTATGTAAAAAAAACAAACCTGTATTGATGAAGCCAAACATCTAAAGTAAAACATTAAATGTAATGTGTCAAATGACAAATGTTTTATTGGAAAAGGTTGTTTTCCTTTATACCATTTTACATTTGCGCTCTGTAGCATCTCATTTTAGCAAAGCATTCAATATTGGCAGTGATACCTTTTATAGTATAAAGGCTCTGTGAAAGTTCGAGTGATGTGAAATATTTGGGACCTTTCGCATTGGTACGAAATCGAACACATATGTTCACTTACGTTTTCGTATCCTCTAACACAGTTTCGCAATCCGTCATATGATAATGGCTAGATAGCGTTAATTTCCACTCTGTGAACTTCTTGGTCCAGGAAAAGTTTTCAATCGGTTTTTAACAGTTGTACAACAAATCAAGCAGAATACTGCATTTGAGCACATTTAACAAATTATACACAACCAACAATATAAACAAGGCCTCAAAAAACTATGTAAAATTCAATATGAGACAAGAAAAATGTTTGTTTGCATACCAACGTGAATCCAGCTCCATACGCGTAACGTTTTTCACTGGCCGAACACTCATTATTAGTTGACATCACAAGTACACATGAATCAATGACGATTTTGTATTCGTACCGATGCGAAAGGTTGTTATTACTTTCAATCAGTATGTTTCCCTTAAACATAATGTATGTAAAATGTATGCGAGTTGGGGGAGGGGGCAGGAGCTTCAATGACACGAACTAGGTCATTTCGGGACCAATGGTACAATTCTATCTTGGATTGCATGTAGGGATCCTTACCAGTGAGGATAAAAATCACGAAGTCGCAACCACTTAGTCCTTGTGACTTTATGGCCATGTTGGATTGATTCCTTGTTTCTGTTGCAATGATGTACGGTAGTGCACATGGTGGGGATTTGATCGAAAAGAAAACCATGTTGCAGAAAAATAATGTACTCTTTTGATCGAAAAGAGCAAAATGTCAAAAGCCAATGTCGATAAAAGATATGTGTCGATGCAGTGGAAGAAAGGCACACGATTGAAAAGAATAACCTATCGAAGAAAGGCGCAAATCATGGGAAAACAATTGAAAAGAATAACGCATTGAATAAAGACATAATATGTGGTGCGGATTCAATCGAAAAAAGATGACTATTCATCAAACATCCTGCGCCCTTGCACTTGTTTTGAAGAAATAAGGAAAAATAACTTCTTTATGCTATTGATAATTAATATAAAAATAATCAGACTTTGCTAATATTGTGGCCCTGTTTAGTAGATATTGTCCTTTATTGTATTTCTGAAAACTAATGACTGATTGCTATTCACTAGAAGATTTGAGACAATTTACACAATGTGACAGTATTACATTAGTTCTTTGATCAGGTTCTTTGATGACAACACTGGTATATACATCTAATAATAGTTTTATTCTGCTTCTTACAATAGGTACAAACATCGTGATGTAAACGACCGTAGAACTAACTATATGGAAGGAGTCATGACTTAATTAGCTTGGCTTAGCACGAGTGTGCTAACTCCAGAAGCTGTCGTCTCGTACCGTCTCGTGCCAAGGCGCCCATGGCCTTCGCTCAGTCCTGGCCGGACCTAACTCCTAGCCCTGCCTGGACCTGACTATAGTACTCCTGAGGTACCTTAACTAGGCGCCCGCCTAGCATGGCCTCTTGGACCTGACTATAGTACTCCTGAGGTACCTTAACTAGGCGCCCGCCTAGCATGGCCTCTTGGACCTGACTAAAGATTCGTTTCTGTTCTGAGTTTATAAACGTATTCCAGACAAAGGAGCTCATTAGACATCTGTCTAATGTATCAAGCATCATATGAAGGTTTAACATTCAATATAGTTTATCAGACAAAGAAAGTTAGATAAGACATGCCAACAACAAGTTATAGTTACGCAATGACATAAGGAATACTACCAAGATCTCCAGCCGGGTCTTGATAGCAACAGGTTTATGTTACAATCACTAACACGTATTTTAATATGGCAGGACGCCTCTATGACATATGTCATTTTGTTATATCCCTCTCTTTGTTTGAATAAAGTTATGAATTATATGAAATAACTTTTAAAGTCTATTACAAAATTAGATACCTATGGAGTCGATAATTACTACCCTTATTAAGATATAAACAACAATAATAATAATGAAAAGACATATAAAAACAAACAACACTTGTAAAATGTCGTATACAAAAATGTCTATAAACAAAAAGGAAAGGTAAATGAAACACACACGAATTTAAAAGTTATATATACTTGTAAAATGTCATAATATCCAAAAATGTCTTTAAACAAAATGAAAAGGTCAATGAAAAACACACGAACTTAAAAGTTATATACACACAATCGGTCACACACGCGAGTCAATAAAAAAAACAAACGAGATCCTGGAATCACAAACACAGGCTACTCTTATTATTCACATACCGGTAAATGGTGGAATCGCGAACACAAACTACTCTAATTATCTTCTTCGCGAACACAAACTACTGTAATTATCTTCTTAGACCGCTACTGCACTGTCGTAGCCAACTGTAGGGGTGGGGTACATATGATGCCCTTCCTCGTTCCAGTAATGTTGAGGGGTCAGAATTTTCCCTGCTCCGTTTAGTTCAGCTCTTGTTATTGACCGGTAGTCTTTTCATTTTCCATACCGTCTGGCAAAACGGCGTGTTATGACATGTGCTATGAAGAGTATTAACTGCCACCCGTGCCGAGGTTTTATCATCTGCTTATCATATATATCATTGAGTGAACTTAATTAATAGTTGATCAAATTAGCAAGTGGAACAGACTTGACTTTAGATAACGATCTAACGATATTTACAATTGAAATTAGGGAGTCATATTGTTTTATCTTGAGAATAATGAATGATCTGAACACATTTAACCAATCTTAAATAAGATATTTTTGAAAGAACTAACGGTTTATCTCTATAATTTTTAAACAAAACACAAAACAAGACAATACGTTCGCTCTAAATCCGAGCACAACCCTCCTGGGGTTAAACCACTTAACATAAACTTCTCCCGTTACATATCGGGGCATTTCCCATTAAAACTTTGGGGTATTACAAATAAAAATCTTAATCCCGTAAATATCGGGTCTTTCCCATTAAATATTTGGGGTATTACAAATAAAAATCCCACCCGTAAATATCGGGTCTTTCCCATTAAATATTTGGGGTATTATATCTCACCCGTAAATATCGGGGCCTTTGCCATTAACTATTTGGATAATATACACGTATAGACAAAACAAACGGAAAAAACTTAGAGATAAACCCGTTAATACTTTGTGAATGTAAAATTCCTAATTACGATATTGTTAACTCAATTCTAGTTAAACAATCACAAAACATTTTACTGCGCAATATAAACCTGTTAATACTAATTTTAAATGCCAAAATATGTGTTCAAAAACAAACAATTATAATTCATAATCTTTTAAAAACAACATGACGCATTTTAAAACAAATAATATATATACAATTTTGTTTCAGTAATTTTCCTACATATAGTTAAAGACTGTTCCACTACTAGCTTGAAAGACGATATAATATATTAAATTTAGTAACTACACCATGATATTTAATGACGCGTGATGATAAACTGCAGATTTCCAGTTAAATTATAATACATAGCACTAATGTCATTTTACCACCCTCGCCATGGTAGGATTAGAAAAGACTTACCCTGTTGGTGACCTGTGAACTTCTAGTGGTTAGGACTTCAATCGTTGCTCTGGTCAGACGGCATCAATTAATATGTGACAGTATTACATTAGTTCTTTGATCAGGTTCTTTGATGACAACACTGGTATATACATCTAATAATAGTTTTATTCTGCTTCTTACAATAGGTACAAACATCGTGATGTAAACGACCGTAGAACTAACTATATGGAAGGAGTCATGACTTAATTAGCTTGGCTTAGCACGAGTGTGCTAACTCCAGAAGCTGTCGTCTCGTACCGTCTCGTGCCAAGGCGCCCATGGCCTTCGCTCAGTCCTGGCCGGACCTAACTCCTAGCCCTGCCTGGACCTGACTATAGTACTCCTGAGGTACCTTAACTAGGCGCCCGCCTAGCATGGCCTCTTGGACCTGACTATAGTACTCCTGAGGTACCTTAACTAGGCGCCCGCCTAGCATGGCCTCTTGGACCTGACTAAAGATTCGTTTCTGTTCTGAGTTTATAAACGTATTCCAGACAAAGGAGCTCATTAGACATCTGTCTAATGTATCAAGCATCATATGAAGGTTTAACATTCAATATAGTTTATCAGACAAAGAAAGTTAGATAAGACATGCCAACAACAAGTTATAGTTACGCAATGACATAAGGAATACTACCAAGATCTCCAGCCGGGTCTTGATAGCAACAGGTTTATGTTACAATCACTAACACGTATTTTAATATGGCAGGACGCCTCTATGACATATGTCATTTTGTTATAACAAGCATTGTTGATGTCACACGATACGCGATCCGAATCAAGAATTTATGCTTGCTAAGTCAAAAATATCGATGAATGTAGAGGTTTTAATATAGAAGAACCAATCAAACGATAGATAAATTGTGGGGGATTAACGCTCGTGGAATAATTGCGCAGAGATATAGAAGAACCAATCAAACGATAGATAAATTGTGGGGGATTAACGCTCGTGGAATAATTGCGCAGAGATACACTCTCTTGAACCATTGAATAACCCGAGCAGTATTCAATTGTCATTGAGTTCTGTCTATGTGATGTCATCCAGATTATAAATATTTGACATATCATATATTATCTTTCAAATTATTAAAGATAGGTTGCCAGGCAACGAAACATACGTCCACAGCAGCTAAATCGTCCGGGCAGTCAACAAGGGTTGTCGCATATTTATATTTTTTTCGCTAATGAAACATTTGTAATACACTAAAAACTGATTAAGCGTAACAACTCATTATGTAATTATCAGAAAATCATTAGAATTTGATTGCTTTTTATAAAGTGTTACCCCACGCTAACAATTAGTATACTATTCAAAAAAAGTAGGGGATATTTGATTTTTAAGTGTTATTAAAGTCACCTAATGAAACTGATGAAGAAACAAATGACAAAATGAAATGAAGTTCACATTCATCGATTTATTCCAAATGATCGTTAGACTAAGTAAGACACAGACTGACCATTATAAGGGTAAAATGATACCCGGGGTCAAACAGCAAAGTTACCACAGCATCACAACAAAGTCAGTAACGGGTAAATCCTCCTCTGTTTGCCAAACAAGCATTGATCCGGCGTGGCATACTCCTAATGAGACGTCTAAGGTCATTTTGGTCCAGATTGTCCCATTCCTGTTGCAACGCAGCAGCAAGTTCTTGGACATGGCAGGACGTTGTTGACGTTGACGTAACCTCTGTCCAAGCATGTCCCAGACATGCTCGATGGGGGAGAGGTCGGGACTTAGCGCTGGCCAGGGTAATGTGGTGATGTTCTGTTGTTGGAGGTAACCTGTAACGATCCTGGCCCTGTGACATCTTGCGTTGTCATCCTGGAAGATGAAACGGCGGCCATGACGTCGTGCGAACGGCATAACATGGACTGCCAAGATGTTGTTCCGATAGTACTGGCCTGTAACACGCCCTGCAACAACATGTAAAGCCGTTCTTCCAGCAACAGTGATGCTTCCCCACACCATAACAGAACCACCCCCAAATCGATCATGTCTGGTGACGTTAAGGTCTTGGAAGCGCTCGTTTCGACGACGCCACACCCTCCTACGTCTGTCCAAAAAATCAACAGTGAACCTTGACTCATCTGAAAACATCACATTGCTCCAGCGTCGATTATCCCACTGTTGACGATCCCTACACCAACGACGTCTTGCCTGAATGTGGTGATCTCTCAAACAAGGGATCACGCGAGGACGTCGGGCGCGAAGGTGACCCCTATGCAGTCGATTCCGAATCGTCTGGCCACTCACTCTCACACCAGTGTCTGTTTGAAGACGAGCGCTGATCTGATTTGCTGTGATGACACGATTTCTCAAGGCCAAGGTACGGATAAATCGATCCTGGGCTTGAGTTGTCGCCCTTGGTCGACCTGAGCGTGGTCTGTCCTGTACAGATTGTGTATCACGGTATCTGGACCATAGCCTGCTTATGACAGACTGAGAAACATTCATCGTCCGCGCCACAACCGCCTGTGTTGTGCCGATCTGTAGCATGCCAAGGTCACGTAACATTTCATTTTCGGTAAGCCGACGCATATCAAAATTTGTTTTCTGGTCACTAAAACAATTATACTGATGTTTCCACCCTGGAATTCAATGCCACAATGACTGTAACATTCAAAGTCAGAGTCGTGCAAATCTTGGGTTGGACCCCCATGATGAGCCCAAGCATCACCTGCATTCCACGCGGTAGCTATTGGTGCGTTACATGTAACTGGAAATGTTTCTTCTGTTAGGTTCTATAGTGACTTTTTTCGTAGTCATTTGCATATTTTAGTATTATGCCCCCAAAATCAAATATCCCCTCCTTTTTTTGAATAGTATATATACATGAAACATCTAATATCATGGATTTAGCTGTTCAGTTATCAAAATTCATTGAAAATCGAAATACTTGTTCGTTTCAACACCTTAAACTCTGTGTATCAATCTAAAGTCAATCGTATGATAAGTTTGGCCTCTATAGCGTCACAAGATTTTTTGAGGGAGGTAACTCTGGCAGTAATCATTTGAAATCTCTGAAAATCAATAGGCTTCTTCGTCTCATGACCTTAAACACTGTGTGTTAATTTAAAGTCGATCGGATATTAACTTTGGTCTCTAGTGCTTCCACAGGATTTTTTCATAGTGATCAAGGGCTATAACTCTGGCAGCAAATTATTGAAAATCACTGAAAATCGATAGACGTCTTAGTCTCATGACTGTAAACACTATGTATAAATTTGAAGTCAATCGGATATTAACTTTGGCCTCTAGAGCATCCACAAGATTTTTTGAAGTAATCAAGGGCCATAACTCTGGCACTAATTATCGGAAATCGCTGAAAATCAATAGGATTCTTCACCTCATGACCTTAAACAGTGTGTATAAATTTAAAGTAAATCGGATATTAAATTTGTCCTCTAGAGCGTCCACAAGATTTTTTGATTTCCACAAGATTTAGGATTCTTCACCTCATGACCTTAAACAGTGTGTATAAATTTAAAGTCAATCAGATATTAACTTTGGCCTCTAGAGCGTCCACAAGATTTTTTGAAGTGATCAAGGGCCATAACTCTGGCACTAATTATCGGAAATCGCTGAAAATCAAAAGGCTTCTTCGTCTCATGACCTTAAACACTGTGTATAAATTTAAAGTCAATTGGGTATTAACTTTGGCCTCTAGAGCGTCCACAAGATTTTTTGAAGTGATCAAGGGCCATAACTCTGGCACTAATTATCGGAAATTGCTGAAAATCAATAGGCTTCTTCGTCTCGTGACCTTAAACACTGTGTATAAATTTAAAGTCAATCGGATATTAACTTTGGCCTCTAGAGCGTCCACAAGATTTTTTGAAGTGATCAAGGGCCATAACTCTGGTAATTATTATCGGAAATCGCTGAAAAACAATAGGCTTCTTCGTCTCATGACCTTAAACACTGTGTATAAATTTAAAGTCAATCGGATATTAACTTTAGCCTATAGAGCGTCCACAAGCAATTGCGGACGCCGGACCGACGGACAGACCGACGGACGGATGGACGGGGGCGACGACAATATACGACCACATTTCATTTTGGGTAAGCCGACGCATATCAAAATTTGTTTTCTGGTCACTAAAACAATTAAACTGATGTTTCCACCCTGGAATTCAATGCCACAATGACTGTAACACTCAACGTCAGAGTCGTGCAAATCTTGGGTTGGACCCCCATGATGATCCCAAGCATCACCTGCATTCCATGCGGTAGCTATTGGTGCGTTTGGGCGTCACATGTAACTGGAAATGTTTCTTCTGGTAGGTTCTATAGTGACTTTTTTCGTAGTCATTTGCATATTTTAGTATTATGCCCTCAAAATCAAATATCCCCTACTTTTTTTGAATAGTATATTACACAACACACATCACATCACATAGTTATTCAAATTCTCTACCACTTTAAATGATCAAACGTAAAGTGAATTTTAACTGTAGCGAAACGGAATTTTAATATGTTTATAGGTTTTATTATGTCAAGTTATATAGTGTATAGAGTAATGTGCACCTTTAAACTAACAAACTGACACTAATTTTACTTGCAACTGCTCTATAATAACAACTTGGCTTGTTAACCTGTACTGTTTTCTTAGAGCCCAAATCTTGGGGTGAGTACAATTCTACACCCTTGGTTACAAGCAAGTTTTCTTACTAACTAAACCTCTCTTTGGACATCAGACTTTAGATAGATTTCGAAGTGTAAGGACAATTTGATACCTTTCATCAAATTGTTTAACTTTAGTTTTCAAATCTAGTTAGGTTATTTTCAGCTAATTGTTCCAGTTATACTACTTCAGTATTACAGGTATGTGTGCTAATTCTCTTATTTTGGGTAATTGGGGTTTAGATAGAGTGGATGAAGGAATGATAGAAATTATACTATTAGCTAAAGCGGCCATTTGATATAAATTAAATAATATAGAAAATAACATGTAAAAATAATTAGATTTTTCATATATATAAATATATAGTAGATTATAAGGTTCCATATTGAAATTATATTGTATATATGATTAGAATAATGTTATTTTCCAGAATATAGTTATCTGAAGATTTTGTTCACCATCTTGGTAGTCTTCCTTAAAAAACCCTTCTTTGGGTATGTGATAAGTTACTTATAAATAACTATTACATTTAGTAACTACTTCAAGCATATTTAATATATTTATCATAATATATTTAAGTTAGTAATGTATTTTAGTTCGTAAATGATTGATGTATTTCGTCAACTGTGATATGTATATTAATTTTAATGTATACATTTTCAGGGTTTTTAATAAAGGTTTAAGAACGAAAGATCATAGTTTTTATTGATTTACACCCCAGGTTACATAACATGCTTTCCAGGAGAAGCATGCAATAAAAGGTACTATTTGCAAACGAGCCACAGCCATTTTGTCAAGCAGTTTCAGTCCGATTTTCACACAATTCAAACTCAACCATCCTTAGGATGTAAGCCTAACAGTGATATCTTCAAATGTTTTGTTTTTAAATCGGATAAAAATTTTGACCTGTATAGGGTTCACAAGCTGAAAACACTATTTTCCTTACAATCAGGGGCCATAATTCAGGAAGTTACGATCTGATATGCGCAAAAATCGAAAGGAACCATGATTTTTGAATTACGAACATGCATTTCAAGTACCATCAAAATCGGATTAAAATTGTGACCTCCACAAGTCCACAACCTTGATATATCGTACTTTTACACTATTTGCGTAGAAGCGGCAGCCATTTTGTCCGAAAGTTTTGGTCCAATTTCTACGAAATTCGACCTCAACCTTCATTACAGTGTAAGGGTGACATAATCAAACGTTTTTTTTTAAAATCAGATAATTGTGACCCCTTAGAGGAAACAAGCTAAAAAAAAAGTACACTCTAGTTCAATTACTAAATGCCATTGAAACAGTTTATTACACATCAGTATGGAGATGTGGCAGTCAAACTCATTGATCAGATACGAAGAACAGAAGGAAAATATGTACATGCATGTAATAATCTTACTTTCTTAATGCAATGCAGGGATGCTGGCATAGTACCCAAGGGCATAATTATTAAATCACCAATCAACTCACCTGCTGCATTGAAGATACTTGCCAAAGCAAGCAAATGCTTAGTTCGCGAGAGGATCCAGCACAATAGAAATGAGAAGCACCGCTTATTCACTCTTTCTGAACAACAGCGTATTCAGCTCGAATCTATACTATCTCCTAAGATTACAACACAGTGAGAGAAAAGCAAATCAGTTCGAATGCTCGGTTGGATGAAACTGTCAAAAAGCGGCAGGTGGATAAATTTAATAACCTCAGATCTTCATCCCCACAGCGCCCAGTTTTAAATAGTACCAGACAATCGAGAGAAGAATACTTAACGAAAACAGTAGTCAACCTTAGTGATCGAGACTTAACCGATGACGAAATTACCATCCTATCAAGGGGATTAAAGTTTGCACCGACCACAAAGTCCCCAAACAATGACACCTACATTGTCAACATTGAGAAAGGATTATGCCAACTCGCTCCAGGTGGTAAAGTCGATTACCTAAGGCACCAAATAACTGAAATACTAGCAAAAGCAACCACTAAACAGCAGATGACCAATGTTTCCCGCCAAGAAAGTGACCTAAAAGACGATAGATCTATCACATTTGTTTCCGCTGACAAGGGAAAAGCAACAGTCATCATGAACACCAATGAGTACCTCACAACTGTCAACGGTTTACTCCAAGATCCATCAACATATAGAAGAATCCGCAAAGTCCCAACGAACGCGCACAACGACAGCCATGAAAAATTGCTTAAAAAACTTAAAGGGACAATCCCGATAAGAACAGAGTCTCAAAAATTAAAGTCCGAGCCTTTATGAAATTTATGGACCAAAATATAGAGGCATGGTGTATTTACCTTGGCTCAAAGTTTCAGCTCAAAATATTGAGTCGTTTTGACGTTAACGTCAACACTGCTTATCCGGACACGTAACCCTTTTAAGATTTTGGGTCAATTTTTCGATTGGGTGACCTAATAATCGATTCCCGTTTCTTGAGAGGTCTATACAGTGAATGACCAATGTACTGTACTTGATAACAAAAGGTAAATTTCACCTACATATCATTTTTATAGAAAAAAAGTCTGGTTTTATCCAGATACTGTATAATACAACGGTCTCCATTTCAGATGAAGACTGTCAAGTTTAAGTTATTTACAAGCATATCAAAAATATCGGGTTAGTTGGTCGGCCTTAGGTTATGGATTTTAACACAAAATTAAGCAGTTTTATTCCCCAAAAAGTTATCGGGATTGGCCCTTTAAAGAAGACAAACAGATCTCTGAAGCTCTCTATTACAAGCTCAGACCAAACCACCCTCGACCGCCTTATGCCAGGGCTACTATAAAAATCCATAAAAACCCCATGAAATCCCGTCTGTTGGTGTGTTCTCGAGACTCAGTCTTCTACAATACAGCTCAATACTTATCAAAACTACTTTCCCCACTTGGCACAACAGCATCGTCCTTCATCAAAGATTCAGGTGAATTCTGTGAGAAACTGCAGAATATTCAAAACCCCGGGAGGATGGTCTCGTATGATGTTGTAGATTTGTTCACAAATGTACCCAGGGAAGAGGCTCTGAAGATTCTATGCAAGCGCATAGATAGTTTAGACAACCCACTAGAGACTACCCTATCAACAGACAACGTCATACTCCTCTTGAAACAATGCACCAATTCAACATATTTCTCCTGGGGTGACAAATTTTACGAACAGACCAATGGATTACCCATGGGAATCCCCCTCTCTCCTTTAATTTTAGAAATATTTTTAACTGATTTAGAAGAGAAGGCACTGCAAACGTCCACTATAACCCCATCATGCTTTTTTAGGCAAGTGGATGACACCTTTGTTATAATCAAACAACAAGATGATCCAGAAACACTGTTACAACACCTCAACAGGCAACACCCACGTATTAAATTCACAATGGAAACCGAAAATAATAACCAACTACCCTTCCTCGATGTTTGTGTATCTAAAACTAACAATTTTGATCCGTACCAGTGTCTACAGGAAACCAACCCACACCGACCAATATATCCAACCACCCGAATAGCATCAAATCGGCCACAATTTCAACTCTGGTGAACTGTGCGAAAAAGATATGTGATCCTGGGAGCCTCTTCAAGGAAATTGATCACCTCAAACATTGTCTTCACAAATTTCAACGGCTATCCAGAGAAGTTTGTGACAGTCAGAATCTTCCTTCCATTCAACGGCCAAGTCTCCTACCAAATCAAACGGCTACTAATGCAACAGCCAGAAATAATAGCCATTCAGCCACCCAACTCTACAAATTTCAAAACAAACTGCAAGTAGCCTTCCTAGGCCTAAAGTTATATCGAAACGAAACAGATGTAAACAAACCTGCCTGCAACTTTGGTGAGATAAAAGATAAAATTAACGAGCAGCCATGCGATTATACAGACACTCAGCTAGTATGGGTTTATTATAATTTTTGTGTAGGTTGTAAGGGTGAACTGTCAACTTGGCTACATTTAATTTCTTTTCAGACTTTACTTACTTACTTTCAACGAAACAATCACTATCAGGCTCGAAGTGTCTTGAACATATCGTCAATGTCTTTTCATTTATCGGGTCTAATCTGGTAGATCGTATTATTCTTAAAAGCTTCTCCTTCCACTCAGGGTTGTTGTTTGGTAAATGATGAAAATATAAGCCACGATTTCTTTTGTTACAGGCGGAACATCCGTACAAAACACAATAAGCGCCCGGCATTTTGTTGGCGTCTTTATAAACCGGAAGTACGCTGTGCCCAATATCAGCGCCAGAGACCGGCCGTCACATTAAGTGGTGACGTCACATTAGGACATACATTACAACCATCACAGAAACAACAAGCCAACAGTGAGGCTGATGTCCCCCGCCGAAATCCCAAAATAAATAGATGACACATATTAATTAATCGCACATTTATTTTTTTCAAACGTATCGAGCAATCAAACTGTACACGAAGTGTCATCCAAAAGTGTTTTAAAAAGAAAAATGATAAAACCGACGAGAAAAATGAAAATGTACCCTAGTTAGGGGGACCCTAAAGACAGACAAAAGGGCCCCCACGCTTGACAAAAGGGACCCTTTGGCCAAGGGAAAGGGCCCTCGTGTCCGAGTCAATCGTTTCTATACACTGTTACCGTCGAATCCATTACTGAATGAGAATGCAGTCATTGTATTGGCATAAAAATCATCAATCAAGATGAACCTAAGTTATCTTGTCCCAAAGTATCATCCAATCAAATTGCTTATCTCTGCCTACCCTAAGAAGAAAATGCTCAGCTTCGAACTCCATCAAGGCATTGACCTAATAAGCACACACACCAATTTCGAACATTTTTACTCATTATCGAACTTAGTCAAGGTATTACTGTAATGAAACTATACACCAAGTTTCGTCACTCTCACTTAATTAGAACTAAAGTTATCGTGTCCCAAAGCATCAACCAATCAAATTGCTTATCTCAGCTTATCCTAAGCGGAAAATGCTCATCTTCGAACTCCATCAAGGCATTGAGCTAATAAGCATATACACTAAGTTTGAACATTTTAACTCAATTAGAAGGAGAGTTATTGTGTTCCAAAGTCTCGACCAATCAAATTGCGTATCGCTCTGCTTACCCTGAGCAGAAAATGCTCATTATCGAACTTAGTCAAGGTATTACTGTAATGAAACTATACACCAAGTTTCATCACTCTCATTTAATTAGAACTAAAGTTATCGTGTCCCAAAGCATCAACCAATCAAATTGCTTATCTCTGCTTACCCTAAGCGGAAAATGCTCATCTTCGAACTCCATCAAGGCATTGACCTAATAAACACATACACCAAGTTTGAACATTCTAGCTCAATTAGGGAGAGAGTTATTGTGTCACAAAAAGTGTGACGGACAGACGGACAGACAGACAGACGGACGAACCCATTTTAATAGTCCCCCAACTTTCTTAGAAGGTGCAATTTCTCGATAAAAAAGAGCGATAATCCTGATGAAATAACGTTAAAAAAAAAAAGTTTTTGAGACCATGTAATTGTACAAACCATAGCATAAATATCATATAATACCCCACGTAAGAAACGCAAAACAGGAATGCTGATGAAATCGTAGATTATCAGTGTATTCACAAAGGCATAATAATAAGGGCGATAATCCAAACAGGACTATACATTTATAGAAGATAAAATTTATATTGAATCATTATCCAAGATGTAGTAGTAATATATTTGTAAGAAATGTCAAACCTATTATGTTGAAGAAATGGAAATTTTGAAATTTCTTTAAAAATGCGTAATTGTGATCCGCCTTTGGCCGAGCACTTAAAATTAAGAGTTTTTATTCGGGAAAGAAACAGTTCCTTCTTGTTGCATATTTTCAAAAATCGTAATGCCTGTGAATAGAAAACATTATATAGTGTAGTATCTGGTATGTTACTGTAAGCTGACGGGTATTTTACTACTTAAAAACCAAATTTTTCCGTTTTATCGAATATACCGACATTATATTTATCGTTAATTATATTGATGTCCAGGTCAAGAACAGATGCATTTATAGTGCCCGAATTTTCTTTATTTAATATAAGTTCAGGAGGATATATTTCATCTTTATATTTATTGAAATTACCATTATCATTGAATGGTGTTATGTCATCAATGTAACGGAAGGTATAATTTAGACTTTTAGCTACCTTGTAATCTGATTTTCTTTTATGGTCTTGAAAGTCGAATTCGTATTTGTATCATAGAAATATATACTGACGGGAATGTCCACCGTATGACGTCATCGCGTTATGTTGTGGGACGGCTGCGTATGATGCCGTTTTGCATTCGCTACTTCCGGTTACTGTCGAGATGCCGGAAAGCAAATGTGTTTTCGGTGGATGCTTCGCTTAACAAACGAGAAACTGTGGTCTCTCATTTCATCGACTGCTGAGAAAAGACCCAGAGTAGATGTCACAACTGTTGAACAATAATAAAATTAAAATCAAGTAAGGAGGACCCAGTATTTGTTTAGTAAAGTACCGGTAAGTTGAGTCTTAAACTACGACAATTATGGGCCTAAACGTAAACAAAAATGCAATCGCCTCGGGATTAGGCATTTGGTCTAATCGGGGTACGTTCAAATCGGAGTATCTTTATAAATATATATTTATTTTTAATTTCTAAACTACCGGTATTCTAATTTAAATAATTCGTGGAAATAAAAACGAAAGAGAATCGGACTCGGAGATCACATTTTAAATTTAGTACAAGACTGGACACCTACACCTCTAGTAGTAGTAATATATAGTATTCTGTCATCTGTCTACTCTATTTCCAGTGTCGGTGGCTAGCAGCTAATTTCTGATACTAGGCTATAGGCAGTGTAACGAGATACATTACTATATGTATGTATTTTTTAAAAATGTTATTAGTCATGAATTAATAACAACGTCCCATCTTCATTAGCCCAGCTGAACAGCAGGCATATAGAAATATATAGTCAGGTATTCATTAATGCATCATGTGGGTAAACCTATATGCAAACATAACAAAAATGTAAAAAAATAATCAGACCTCGATTCAAGTGACCTGTTTGGAAAGAATGAACATATATACCGGTATATTAATATTAATACATAATATATTATTCTAAATAAACCAAATTGATCTTCGCATACTCCCTGAAAAATTTCTTGGCCTTAATCTGAGGTGAGAAATGATTTATGAAAGGTATGCAGGAAGCCTTCTTCGGTATCCTGCCATTCTACTCCACTAACCTTCTTAGTTCATTCACAGGGTTTTCACGAAATCATATCATGTGTTCTTCGTTGTAGCTTGATTCTACGGACCAATCATAAAACCGTTTACAATTTGATCATATGAGTTGACTCAGAGGTTAGTGGAGTTAAATGGAACGATATACCACATAGAGAATGAGGGTAAGGATTAATCGAGCTAGTTTTGTTTTCTTGTTGTGTCATCTATTCTTCACCGCCAGTTGGTCTGACGGCCAGAGTTACCCAGTCATTCCCTGAGCAGGATTTATTAATTAAGTGGAATTTTGTTTTTGAATGTGATTTCTTTGTGAGAAGATTAACATGGTAATTGTAATCATGAAGACATAAAATATTAGATTGATGTCACTGAAAGAATGAATTAGCCTAATATGTAAATTGAGACCTTGTTTGGGTAGAATTAAAAGAGACGTCAAGTGAATAATTCTGGTTGAAGGAAGCCTTAAAAAAAACTTTTTAAGGTCTTGTGCCAATTCCAACTACCTGAACTGTGATGTGATACATGTACTTTCTTGGCATGAAGTTTGATTTCCATCTGTAATTTATGTATAACTCATGTTTTTAGACACATAAATTCCTAAATAAACACTATAGGCCTATTTTGTTCAAACATACTAATATAATGTACATGTATATTTTTTTATTTTCAGACCACCAATACAGTCGCCATTGTATTTACTTTGAAGAGCTTTATTTTGATGCCCACAGGGAGTTTTAAACCAATAATTTCTAACATGGAAAACTGACAATAAAATATTAGGCTTAAATAACTAGTGATTTATTCATTGCTAAATCCTAATTTTACAACAGTTGTTTGCATGGAATGAAAGGCAGGCTTGTTATGTGATTGCCTAAATGACTTTAAAACACATCTTGTGAAGAATTGGAATACACTTACGGTAGCTCAGAACTGTACATCAACCACTTTAGTTATAAATTTCCAATAAATATATTGAATGAAGTCAATGGATTTTTGTGAATTATTTCTGTAACTGAATATGTGGGCAAATGTTCTAGGTATACATTAGTGCTGGGTATATTACCACTGCAGGAAGGATACGATACATATAGCGATTTATTAGGATTCATATCTCAGACTTAAGCATTCTCAGACTTAAAGCTACGTGTAGAATTTCATATTTTCTAAGAAAGTCAAAACATAATTATTTCTATGTCTTTTGCTTAATAGGTTGTCAACTCACTATTATACGATCATAGGCATTATTTCCCATACTTAAACTTCATTCACACGGGAAATAATAACACAATAATTACCTCCCATGTTTTTCTATTTCCCCGATGTAACAGCTATCTTCAAATGTTTGAATTTGAAGTTGAAAATGATATTTTTGCCAATTTCTCAACTGGCAATAGTGAATTATAGGATTATTCTTTAACAGGGTAGGACTACTGTTTATAGATACCATCTATTTTAAGGCTTTATTTTAATAAACTTTTAAAAATATGAAATTCTCGCTTTAAGTTCAGAATTTTCTCAAAATTGTGCGGATGATTTTAACTAAAATAATATATTCCTTTATAAAACTTTTGTTGTTTTAATGTTTCTGGGTTAAAGATATTTCTCATAAACAATCTTCAAAAGTTGAGTAAATTCTTAAATCTGAGAATGCTTTGTGAACTCGGGGCCAGGTCAATGTTTAATAAATGGGACAAATGAATAATTAATATTTTTAGTCCCGATGTTGAAGAAATAAAACTGTTTTGTATCATGATATTGATATGGATCCAAATACGAACATACTAATAATGTGTGAAGTGGATAATTAAGAGTGATAAATTCTTGATTAAAGTAACAAAATAATATAGAAAAAGAATCGCAATCCATTGATTCAACCTCTAGCGATTCAATATATGCGTGTCATGAGAAAATGAATTATGATACATTGATACAACAATATATCGTACCTGCACTAGTATGCATGTAGCGACTATTATCTTTATTATGAATTCTCTTTCCTGAAAGGTTTAAAGTTTTACTGTTCTGCTCCTAAAATGGGCTAATGAAGACGGGCATATGCCATACAGTGTACTATGAGGGAAATTTTGCCAGGGCAGCGACCCTACGGCTTACTCTTATATCAAATTCCAACTGCCAAGGGATCTTTTACATGCACGCCAATGTGTACACAGGACCTTGGTTTTTCGTCCCATCCAAATGACTAGACAGCTGTACATGTCAGGCCCTCCGTCCTGATTCACTGACAAGGGGAAACCACTTCGGAAAATCTGGATGAACTTTCTCGACCAATGCAGAGATATAACACCCGACCTCCAGGCTAGCGAGCCAGTGTCTTACCCACTTAGCCACCGTGGTTCCCTGAATTCTCTTCACTCAATAAATTAAACCTGATATTTGTGTAGAGTCAATTTCTATTCAACTGATAATATACACAGCTCTCATATGTACATGTAAGCTACAAAATTTATCAAGTTTGATTTGAATTTTGTAGCATTAACTTCATTAAGCCATTAAACACAGATCATTTTACAAAGTATTTTTTATTATAGATTAGTTCACTATTGCCATTATAAAAATAATATTGTTTTTGGATTATGTGGATCACTTGTATCAAATGTAAATCCACATATAAGCGTTCAAATCCACAATTTTTCATATTTCAAATTTATGATCTCCAATACGAATTATTTTGTACCGACAAATGTTCTTGGTAGTCTATGAGACCTGCACTTGGTGCCAATCTAAACTTAATCTTGAGATCTGTTTGCTTGTTGCTTCCAATGTAACCTGGAATGTAGAAATTTGAAATGAACTAAAATTCTAAATATTTTCCTCACCATTGCATACACTTAATTTTGAATGCCAAATGTCAAAGGGTTCTTTTATGTGCATGCATACAGGCCCTCGGTTTTTGATACAATCAGAACAACTGAACATTGTTCCTGGCCAGGCCCTCCATCCTGCACCGCACACAAAATGGGAGATCAGGAAATTGTCTCGAGGAACACTGGAATCCTGCTCAATTTTCTTTGCCAACACTGGGATGGAACCCACGACCCCCAGATCAGCGAGACAGCATCTTACTCACTGTGCCACTTTGTCTCCCAAACGTAGGAAATAAATACAATATCTTGTGCCCATTTCTTTTTTTATATATCTAATTACAGTTCTTAAGAAATGGGTAGGCCTATATCATGAGGCCTAGTATTTTTTTAATTGTACAAATCCTCACAAAATGCTGTACGATATCTTGCCTGATTATCTATTGAGAACTGATCAACTATTTTTTTTTTTAGAAATGTGTAGGCATGTATCACAAGGACTAGTATTATTTACATTTTACAAGTTTTCATAAAAATGCGCTGATAGAATTCTGCGACCATATCATGACTTTTTTTGACAGCTGATCAGTTTTTAGAAATAGGTAGGCATATAACACAAAGCGTAGTAGGCCTATATTATTTTATGGTTACAAAAATGCAATGCTTATGAATGATGCAGAACTGTACTATCAAAAGGCCTAGTATTAATTTTTATTTTTTGACAAAATGCAGTGAGATATATTCTGCATGACTTTTTTTTTAAAGCAATATGTAGACATCTTAGGCCTAGTATTAATTATTTTATTTTTAGAAATGCTGTGAACTATTCTACCTGCATAACCGGACTTTGTTTCTGACAGCCGATTATTTGTAGGCCTATATCTCATGAAACCTCCTATTACTATCATTATATTTTTACAAATCTTTGGAGAACCATTAACTGAAAAAAAAAATAAAATAAATAAATTATATTCGACAAAGCGTGAGCTCAACAATTAAAATCAATTGGTCCATTTCTTAATTCAAATTGACAAATCACGTTCTACTTTGCAGTAGGCCTAGTATTTCTCGAATCAAAACACGTGTGCTGCTACGGGTCGTTTTTCGCCAATCTTCACTTCGATAAAACCTCAAATATTGTAAGTCCCACAATATTAATTATAATGATCTATAGCACAAACTCAACAAAATCTGAGAAGAATTCCTATGACGATAAATAAACTATATAAACCCCAAAAGTTAGGTCTATTGAATAATATAAGATAGGCTGGCACTGCCAGGCAGGATACGCCCACATTTTCGAGAGATGGACAGAGAACAAGCAATACCGAAAGTGATTTTTCCTACATCTTTTAAGTCCTGTATTTCATACTGTATTGGGAGCAGCCATTTAGTTGGTCAGTTCCAGTCTGATATTAATAAAATTCGAAACCGACAATGATTATTGTGTGACGGTACACAACCTAGAAATGTGACTTTTCATCAAAATCGGATAAGAATTGTGACCTGTCCACAACCATGATATACCATATTTTTACACTATTCGCGTACAAACGGCGACCATTTCGTCCGGCAATTTTGGTACGATTTTCACGAAATTAGAACTCAACCTTCCTCATCAAAATCGAATTAAAATTGTGACCTATACAGGGTCCACAACCATGATATATCATTTTTTTAACAGTATTCGCGTACAAACGGCGGCCATTTTGTCTCAATTTTGGTCCGATTTTCCCGAAATTCAAACTCAACCTTCCTTACAGTGTAACGGTGATATAATCAAACGTTTTTTTAAATTGGATAATAATTGTGACCTCCAGAGGGACCACAAGCTAAAGAAAGGGGGATTTTGTGTATAACCAGGGGCCATAATTCAGGAAGTTACGATCCGATATGCGCAAATATCGAAATGAACCAAGATCTTTGGGTTATAACCATGAATTTCAAGTTTCATCAAAATCGAATTAAAATTGTGACCTTTACAGGGTCCACAACCTTGATATACCATTTTTTAACAGTATTCGCGTACAAACGGCGGCCATTTTGTATGGCAATTTTGGTCTGATTTTCCCGAAATTCAAACTCAACCTTCCTTACGGTGTAACGGTAATATAATCAAACGTTTTTTTAAATCGGATAATAATTGTGACCTCCAAGCTAAAAAAAAGGCGATTTTGCGTATAATCAGGGGCCATAATTCAGGAAGTTACGATCCGATATGCGCAAATATCGAAAGGAAGCAAGATCTTTGGGTTATAACCATGAATTTCAAGTTTCATCAAAATGGAATCAAAATTGTGACCTCCACAGGGTCCACAACCTTGATATACCATTTTTTAACAGTATTCGCGTACAAACGGCGGCCATTTTGTATGGCAATTTTTGTCCGATTTTCCCGAAATTCGAACTCCACCTTTCTTAGGATGTAACCGTGATATAATCAAACGGTTTTTTAAATCGAATAATAATTGTGACCTCTAAGCTAAAAAAAAAGGCGATTTTGCGTATAATCAGGGGCCATAATTCAGGAAGTTACGATCCGATATGCGCAAATATTGAAAGGAAGCAAGATCTTTGGGTTATAACCATGAATTTCAAGTTTCATCAAAATCGAATCAAAATTGTGACCTCCACAGGGTCCACAACCTTGATATACCATTTTTTAACAGTATTCGCGTACAAACGGCGGCCATTTTGTATGGCAATTTTCGTCCGATTTTCCCGAAATTCGAACTCAACCTTCCTTAGGGTGTAACGGTGATATAGTCAAACGGTTTTTTAAACCGAATAATAATTGTGACCTCCAGAGGGACCACAAGCTAAAAAGGGTGATTTTTCGGACAATCAGGGGCCATAATTCAGGAAATTACATTCTGATAGCCGCAAATATCGAAAGGAACCAAGATCTTTGGGTTACAAACATGCATGTCAAGTTTCATCAAAATCGATTCAAAATTGTGACCTCTATAGGGTCCACAAGCTAAAAACGTGATTTTTCGTACAATCAGGGGCCATAATCCATGAAGTTTTGATCCGATACATGCCAATATCGAAAGCAGCCGAGATCTTTTGGGAATAAACCTATATTTCAAGTTTCGTCAAAATCGGATAAGAATTGTGACCTGTAGAGAGTCCACAAACAAATTGTGGACGGACCGTCGGACGTCCGAACGGACGGACGGACGGACGGACGGACGTCCGGACGGACAGGGGCGACGACATAATACGTCCACATGAAAATGTGGGCGTATAAAAATGGCGACACAGAAAATTTACGAACGGCACAAAATTACATATTGTCATTAAAAAATATTATTAAGATATCCGACATAATACGTCCACATGAAAATGTGGGTGTATAAAAATGGCGACACAGAAAATTTACGAACGGCACAAAATTACATATTGTCATTAAAAAATATTATTAAGATATCTGAGAAGCCTCGATGTAATCTAAATCGGGTATTTAGGTTTTGAGAGCAAATGGTTAATCTTTATATTCATAATTTTACCTCATTCACGGCATCATCACGCCGTCAAATTCTGGAAAATCACTCGTGTCTGCCATCACTTCATACGGGACAGTGTTATGCCGGAAGTCACTTATGCAAAACGTGTTTCGCGCAGGCGCTGCACAACATAATATAACGTCATAACGCTGAATACGTCATGTGGACATTCCCGTCAGTATATATTTCTATGTTTGTATAAATGGGGCGAGGTCAGTTCCCATTGGTAAACCAATAGTTTGTTGTATTATCTGATCCCCAACCTCAAATATGGCATTGTCAATGAGAAAATGTATGATATTTTTAAATTTTTCTTTATACAGTGTTGGCATTGCGCCGTTTTATAATCCATCTTGCATCTTGTGAGTAGATGGCCATCAGGTTTCTGCTCTTTCTGAAAGCTCCATTAAAGGCTTTATCAACGAACCAATCCAAATTATTTTTAAGATCTGTATGTTGTAGCATAGTATATAAAGTAGAAAAGTCAAAAGTTTTATATATATAGTATTTTTTACAGATAACTTTACATCCTTTATAATTATTATGTCATCAATGTTATGAAGTCATATTTACATAATGACATCACTTGTTACCATGACTAACCTTGTATTTCAACTGCATCATTTTTGTAGCTTATATTCTCTGAAGAAGTAGGTTTTTACTTACGAAACTTTAGCTACTTTAAAAGATGGTTTTGTGATACCTTTGACTTTGTTTTTAACCACATGAAAATGAGGGCGTAAAAAATGTAGAAATGTCAAAGAACAGCATTTTGCATTAAAACATTTGAAATTCGACACATTACATTTGTCGTTTTACATTTAACTTTGGTCTTAGAGGTATTTGGACTTTTATCATTACCAGTATTGTGACTTTGTACATTGTACTTATTACATATAATCAATGGAAAGGACATTTTAGCAAAGCATTTAATATTGGCATCGATTCGATACCCTTCCATACAGATATTTGACAGCAATGGAGATAACTCTATTCCTATTAATGGGTTTCCACGAATCTGTATGTTCCCTTATCCATTAAGTTTTCTGCATTTTGCTTTAAATCAAAATTTAACCGATAGCATATTTTTTGCATAGGATGAAGGCATTGGGTGTTTTCGCCAATATTTAATTTGATGTCAACTTCACAATTATTAGGTTAAATATAGCATTTACTTGACAATTATCACAATTTTCATCTGGCCTTAAATCGACTTAGAGCAGATTTTTTGCGTGGAACTCACTGGATGTGAGGACCATTTTGCAGAATTGTGTTTCTAAGCAAGCTAGAAATTTTGGCTGCAGGCCTAAATGTAAATATAATATGGCTATCCAGGCACTCAGTGAAATCATTAATTTTGGGAGAGAGAGAAATGGGGTTTAACGTCCACTGGACACAAACTAGGTCATTTCGGGACTAACATATGGTTTAATTTTATTTCAATAATTCGCTTGCCCTTATCTCCATGCCACATACGCTCACACCAGGGATCGAAACCACAGCAGCAAGCCAGAGGTGACCGGCCAGCTAGAGGTTGAAGCGCTGCACTCTAGACCACTAGGCCATCCCAATCCCCCATTAATTTTGGGACCTAACATAGGAAACTGCATATATTCAGATAGTTTTACATAAATTGTTTCTAAGAGTGCACATATCTAAATAGTAAATAGTCAAATTAAATTATTTGATATATATTTAACCACCATTGATATAGATTGCAATACACAATAGTACATTCTACTTTCATTTTGTTGGCAATTAGAATTTTCACGTTTGTCTTAATTCCTAGACCAATACTTTTAAGCATAATTCATTAAAAGCATTTGACTTGGTTGCTGTCAAGGATGAAACTGTCATAGCACTTTTCTCACTTTACTATTGTACAGATAAAAGAAAGATAACTCACCATAAAATCTCCCGTTGTAATTAATTCAACATTTGTTTCAAGGTTTTTAAGAATAAGTTTGAATACACGGCCTATTTCTTTCTTGGATATTTTGGATACTGCACAAATTTCTAAAAAGATAGGTTGCCAGGCAATGAAACATACGTCCACAGCAGCTAAATCGTCCGGGCAGTCAACAAGAGTTGTCGCATAATTTTACTTTTTTGGGTAATGAAACATTTATAATATACTTAAATCTGATTAAAAAGTAACAACTCATTAAGTAATTCAGAAAATAGGTTGCCAGGCAACGAAACATACGCTCACACAGCAGCCAAATCGTCCGGGCAGTCAACAAGAGTTGTCGCATATTAAGGAATTATCAGAAAATCATTAGAATTTGTTTGGTTTTTATAATCAAACGGTTTTTTTAAATCAGATAATAATTGTGACCTCAAGAGGCACCACAAGCTAAAAAGGGTGATTTTTCGTACAATCAGGGGACATAATTCAGGAAGTAATGACCCGATGGGCGCAAATATCGAAAGGAATCAAGATCTTTGGGTTATAAACATGCATTTCAAGTTTCATCCAAATCGGTTCAAAATTGTGACCTCTACACTGTTCACAAGCTAAAAAACGTGATTTTTCGTACAATCGGGGGCCATAAGCCATGAAGTTACAGTCCGATACATGCCAATATCGAAAGGAACCGATATCTTAGGGTGATAAACCTATGTTTTAAGTTTCATTGAAATCGGATAAAAATTATGACCAGTAGACTGTTCACAAACAATTGTGGACGGACGGACGGACGGACGAACAGGGGCGACGACAATATACGTCCACATGAAAATGTGGGCGTATAAAAATTATTAGCATTTGTTTGGTTTGTATAAAGTTCTGCCCCATGCTAACTTTTAGTATACGAAACATTTAACATGAGTTTAGCTGTTCAGTAATCAAAATTCAATATATACTATTCAAAAAAAGTAAGGGATATTTGATTTTGGGGGCATAATACTAAAATATGCAAATGACTACGAAAAAAGTCACTATAGAACCTAACAGAAGAAACATTTCCAGTTACATGTGACGCCCAAACGCACCAATAGCTACCGCATGGAATGCAGGTGATGCTTGGGATCATCATGGGGGTCCAACCCAAGATTTGCACGACTCTGACGTTGAGTGTTACAGTCATTGTGGCATTGAATTCCAGGGTGGAAACATCAGTTTAATTGTTTTAGTGACCAGAAAACAAATTTTGATATGCGTCGGCTTACCCAAAATGAAAGGTACGTGCCCTTGGCATGCTACAGATCGGCAACACACAGGCGGTTGTGGCGCGGACGATGAATGTTTCTCAGTCTGTCATAAACAGGCTATGGTCCAGATACCGTGATACACAATCTGTACAGGACAGACCACGCTCAGGGCGACAACTCAAACCCAGGACCGATTTATCCGTACCTTGGCCTTGAGAAATCGTGTCATCACAGCAAATCAGATCAGCGCTCGTCTTCATAGGGGTCACCTTCGCGCCCGACGTCCTCGCGTGATTCCTTGTTTGAGAGATCATCACATTCAGGCAAGACGTCGTTGGTGTAGGGATCGTCAACACTGGGATAATCGACGCTGGAGCAATGTGATGTTTTCAGATGAGTCAAGGTTCACTGTTGATTTTTTGGACAGACGTAGGAGGGTGTGGCGTCGTCGAAACGAGTGCTTCCAAGACGTTAACGTCATCAGACATGATCGATTTGGGGGTGGTTCTGTTATGGTGTGGGGAGGCATCACTGTTGCTGGAAGAACGGCTTTACATGTTGTTGCAGGGCGTGTTACAGGCCAGTACTACCGGGACAACATCTTGGCAGTCCATGTTGTGCCGTTCGCACGACGTCATGGCCGCCGTTTCATCTTCCAGGATGACAATGCAAGATGCCACAGGGCCAGGATCGTTACAGGTTACCTCCAACAACAGAACATCACCACATTACCTTGGCCAGCACTGAGTCCCGACCTCTCCCCCATCGAGCATGACTGGGACATGCTTGGACAGAGGTTACGTCAACGTCAACAACGTCCTGCCAATGTCCAAGAACTTGCTGCTGCGTTGCAACAGGAATGGGACAATCTGGACCAAAATGACCTTAGACGTCTCATTAGGAGTATGCCACGTCGGATCAATGCTTGTTTGGCAAACAGATGAGGATTTACCCGTTACTGACTTTGTTGTGATGCTGTGGTAACTTTGCTGTTTGACCCCGGGTATCATTTTACCCTTATAATGATAGGTCTGTGCCTTACTTAGTCTAACGATCATTTGGAATAAATCGATGAATGTGAACTTCATTTCATTTTGTCATTTGTTTCTTCGTCAGTTTCATTAGGTGACTTTAATAACACTTAAAAATCAAATATCCCCTACTTTTTTTGAATAGTATACTTGTTTGGATCACGACCTTAAAACAGATGATAAGTTTGGCCTCTAGACATGGGCGGGCGTCACACAAGACAAAGTGTCCGAAATCTAATAAAACACTAATTTTAGGACTGGAATAGCAGTAAAATGCGTTTGCAGCCATCAAATATTTCAAAATTTTCTTGGGAGGTCCATACAAGGTCAGCTCCGCTTCTTCACCTCTCGACGAAAACTGGCCGCTCTCTGTAAACCTGCTTAGGGGATTTCTAGTTTTGCTTCCCTAACTATCATCGAGTCCTAAATAAAACACTAATTTCACTTTTCTTTTAATTGAATACCACAAATTTGTACTGAGTTGACTGTTAATTAAAACATTTTGTCTGGGACCATTCTACTTTGTGCGACATTTTTTGGGCATCGATTATTACTTGTGAGTGCAACTGCAACAGTGTGATTGGATGGTTGGAATTCAGTTACAAAACCACTGAATACTTTTGGAGTTGCTTACACAGGCTTGAATGGCAAAAAACGCATTTGCGGTGGTTAAATTTTCTCCGGGGGGGGGTGAGGCTCCCATAGCCCGCGACGATTGATTGTTTGTTTGGAATTCTGGGCAACGAGGTAGGCTATATTGGACCAAATTGAAGTTGCTGTATACACAGGGTTGAACAGCAGGAAAACGTATTTGTGGCAGTTAAATTTTCAAAATTTTCTCCCAACGGTCGCGTCGTCGTGGGTGTAAACGATTGATTGGAATTAGACCACATTGAAGTTGCTTTGTTCACGGGTTGAAATAGCAGGAAAAGGTGTTTGCAGCTATCAAATATTCCAAAATTTTCTTAGGTGGGGGTGGGGGTCCATACAAGGTAAGCCATGCTTCTTCGCCTCTCAGGGAAGACCGGTGCCACTGTCTGTAAACATATACACCCACAGCAGCGACGAAACATACACCCACGGCAGCTAAATTGTCCGGGCAGTCAACAAGAGTTGTCGCATATTTTTACTTATTTCGATAATGAAACATTTATATTACACTTAAATCTGATTAAGAGTAACAACTCAGAAAATCATTAGAATTTGTTTGGTTTTTATAAAGTTCCGGCCCATGCTAACATATAGTATGGTATACAAAACATTTAATATCATGTATTTAGCTGTTCAGTTACCAAAATTCATTGAAAATTAATATACTTGTTCTTCTCAAGGCCTTAAACCCAGTGTATCACTTTGAAGTCAATCGGATAATAAGTTTGGCCCCTAACACTGTGTATCAATTTTAAGTCAATTGGATATCAACTTTGGCCTCTAGAGCGTCCACAAGATTTTTTGAAGTGATCAAGGGCCATAACTCTGGCAGTAAGTATCGGAAATCTCTGAAAATCAATAGGATTCTACGTATTATGACCTTAAACACTGTGTATAAATTTAAAGTTAATCGGTTATTAACTTTGGCCTCTAGACCACCCACACGGTTTTTCAAAGTGATCGAGGGCCATAACTCTAGCAGTAATTATAGGAAATCACCGAAAATCACTGGGCTTCTTCGTCTCATGCCCTTAAACACTGTGTATAAATTTAAAGTCAATCGGATATTAACTTCAGCATCTAGAGCGTCCACAAGATTTTTTAAAGTGATCAAGGGCCATAACTCTGGCAGTAATTACCGGAAATTGCTGAAAATCAATAGGCGTCTTCGTCTCATGACCTTACACACTGTGTATAAATTTAAAGTCAATCGAATATTAACTTTGGCCTTTACAGTGTTCACAAGATTTTTCAAAGTGATCAAGGGTCATAACTCTGGCAGTAAGTATCGGAAATCGCTGAAAATCAATAGGCTTCTTCGTCTCACGAACTTAAAGAATGTGTATAAATTTAAAGTCAATCGGATATCAACTTTAGCCTCTAGTGCGTTCACAAGAAATTGGGGACGATGGACGGACATACGGACCATGTGGGCGTATAATAAAACAAAATAACAAATTGCATTATAATGCAGCACAAAATATTACTAATCAAAAGACATGGTACTAGGCCTTCTGATCAAAGAGCACCTTAATTGAAACTAGTTATTATAGCCATTGTATATACTATGGATGTTTTCGTATAATAAGGCAAGGTGACGGTACCGGTGTATAGACATACTCCTGAGCAGTGTTTCGTTTGATTAGAACTAATCCACTTCACACTGCTATCTTGAGTGAACATTGTTGTGCTAAATTATTATTGGTCAGTAGTGCCATTACCAACCAATGAGCTACATTGTAACAAACAATATCGGGGTTAACCAGACCTCAAAATATGTTACCGCAATGTATATAGTGACAATCGCGACTTGTTTACGTCATAACCCGCGAAATTTATTATGCCCGATTATCCAGTGCCAACATGTTTTCTTCGTCGGCCATTTTGAAAATTATGCCGAATGCGAGAAGAGAGGAGGGATTTGAATGGACGTTAAAAAGAGACACGCCCCGCCCAATTTCAAGAATATGACTTCTATCCAGCAATGGTAAGAGAGGGATTTCTCGCATCATTGCTTCAGGAATATGGTGTATAGATTACACTTACAATGGATATAATTGCATTACGAGAATTTAATTTATTAATTCATCAGGCATGGGTGACTGTTTAACGTTCGAGAATGGAAAAGGGTGGTCGTGAGAGCTCTCAGTTAGTTGCAAATGAATTGAATGCACTGAAAACTGCAGTTGTTAGAAAAAGCAAGTTAAAGGTGCCTGTATCTAACAACAATATCACACAATAACCACGTCATTAAACCATTCGTTATTTTGTCGTTTAATATTAATATTTTCTTCTTTAAATACACTCTTTTCATAGCAAAACATCCACAACACATGCGGCATATTTACATTTCCTATGACAGCGCTATAATTTAGAACAATGTATACATGAGTAGTTTGTATATTATAACTTTGGTGAGTTTAACTTCAGTTAATCTCATTAATTAATTAGCACCTTGGTGTTAGTGGTTGGAAGATTAAGGTTGTTGATTGGGTTATCAAGTTGAGTAGTTTATCTTAGTAATCTATCATCAGAGAAGCCGCCACAGCGGTACGACTGAATTAAGATTTTGCGTGTACAAAAAGTCTACTGTTATTTTCGGCCTCAGGTACTGTTAATAGTATCTAGTCCCTAATTGAATAGAAATTTCAATTTCATTGGCATGAAATGCTTACATTTAGTTTTGTGCATTTTGGAAGCGATGTAATTAAACAATGGCAGATTATATTTACCACTCGATAATCATCGTTTTTCGACTCATTGGTTGTTCTCATTTTTCCGACCCATTATGATAATAGAATTTTAAACAATAATAATATCCAATATGCATTCTTTACTTTGGCATGCCGTATGAAGCGACAGTCAACGGAATTCACCTATCAATAAAATTCTCTTCAGAAATAAAACTATTGGCTATTTTGTTTATTTCCATTTATGGGCTATAAATTATTTTCTAACAGACCAAACGAGAAATTGAATCGTCACCGCTTTGATTAGTTATTCGAAGTTTATAATGGGTTATCGGCGGCCTCCTATCATTGTTGATTATCAATCCTTACGTGAGAGGTGATTACAGATTAGCATTACTCAATCACATGTACAGCGTGTTGATTAATTTACAATGTTTTGATTAACACTCAACGGCTATCTATATACGATCAGAATTAAGTTCTCACGACAGCGGTTTTATATGTGTAATTTAAATTGACTTAAATATACAGGGACTTATTATGGACAAGTTAATTAAATCAAATTATTTACACTTCATGGGTTGAAAGTTGGTAAAAACATACAATTGGTTAACACACAAAATAAAATTATTGTACGATAAATCTGATATAAATAACAACAGCTGTTTTCTGCCACTTCTCAGAATGAATTGCATAACATTGCCCAAATCTAATTTCTATCATCCGCTTGAGCCTCGATGCGGCCAAGGAACCACAATGCTTTGCATGCGTTGTCTGGGCCAATCAGCAAGCGAGTCGTGTTGAAAGCATAGCACCAAGCCGAGTTGGTTTACATTTTTAGGGGTTTTAAAACCCCTTGGTATTCCTTCAAAATGAATTAATCTGCAATATTTTGTTCATACGTATATAAACTAGAGATTCCACGCTTTACAATGGTGTAAGGGATTGACTGGTCGTACCGCCGCAAGCAGAGAAAAACGTTTAATTTCGCTGATAATATTCAGAAAAAGACAGATTGAAAAATACTCTTACAAAACGTCAAAAAAAAAAAGGCGTTTTAAAATGTTTAATTGCCATTTTGATCTTTTAAGTCGATAAATAATATATTTATAGACTCAATTTTGTTAAATCTCAATTTCTATCAAAATCAATATTTTCACTTATTTTGTCTTTATCTCAACGTTGGATCGTGCGTATACCGACTCGATTAGATGTGGGCCGTCACATTTACGCGGGTACACCCGTTGGAGGGTGACCCTCATATTGCGCTACATCGGCTGACAGATCGTCAACATCTTATATAATTTCATTTGCGGACCCCCCCCCCCCCCATATATATTTCACGGCTACGCCCCTGCCTCTTGAACGTCACAACATTTTTAAAAGTGATCAAGGGAGATAACTTTGGCTGTAATTATCAGAAATTGCTGATAAGCTTCTTCGTCTCATGATCTTAAACAATGTGTATAAATTTAAGGTCAATCGGATAATAAACATAGTGTATAAATTTAAAGTCAATCGGATATTAACTTTGTCTCTAGGGCACCCACAAGATTGTTTGAAGTGATCACGGGCCATAACTTTGACAGTAATTATCGGAAATCCCTGAAAATCAAAAGAGTTCATTTTTTCATGACCTTAAACACTGTGTATAAATTTAAAGTCAACCGGATATAAACTTTGGCTCCTAGAGCATCCACAAGATTTTTTAAAGTGATCATGGGACTTTGTCAAGAAGGCTAGGCGTTTGGTTTGTTTAGCGTTGAGGGTCATTCACCAACATTAATAGTTGCCGTCCTTAGAGTATAAGGAATAACTATACCAAGATAATCCATTCAGAATTGTGCCTTCCTAACGCTAAAGGCAAAAAGTGGGCGTGGCTCTGCCCCTGGGGGTCGGGACATTCATCAAAATCAATAGTGGACGCCCTCGGGCTATAAGGAATACATAAGCCAAGTACCAAGCTGATTCATTCAGAATTGCGGGATGTAAACGACAAACACAAAAATTGGTCGTGTCTTGCCTGTGTGAGTCGGGACATGCAGTTGACGTCCTTAGGCTATATGGAATACATATCCCAAGTTTAAAGACGATCCATTAAGAATCGTGGCCTGTAGACAACACACATAGACACGAAGTAAAAATGGGCATGGCTCTGCCCCTGGGGGTTAGGAAATCACCAAAAACAATAGGGGTCATCTTTAGGGTATAAGGAATAGGTTTGTAAAGTTTTAAAAGGATCTGTTAAGAATTGCATCCTGTAGGCGAACACAAGACACAAAAGCATTGGGCGTGGCTCTGTCCCAGGGGGTCCGTCATGCACCAAAAATAATAGTGGTCAGCCTTAGGGTATAAGTAATAAGTATAAAAAAAAGTTTTCAAGACGATCGATTAAGAATTGTGGGCTGTAGGTGACACACAGACAGACAAAAAAAATGGGCGTGGCACTGTCCCTTGGGATTGGGCATGCACCAAAAACAATAGGGGTCTTCCTTAAGGTACCAAGAATAAGTATTCAAAGTTTCAAGATGATACATTAAGAAATGCAGCCTGTAGACGACAGACAAACAAATACAAGAAATGGGTGTTGCTGTCCCACGGGGGTCGGGCATGCACCCATAACAAAAGGGGTCATCCTTAGGGTATAAGGAATAAGTATTTTAAGTTTCAAGATGACCGATTAAGAATTGTGGCCTAATGGCGACACACAAAAAGAAAATGGGCGTGACTCTGCCCCTGGGGGTTGGGCATGCACCCCAAATGATAGAAATGTTCCTTAGGGTACAAAGAATAATCATTCAAAGTTTCAAGATGATACGTTAAGAAATGTGGCTTGTAGACGACAAACAAAGAAATACAAGGAATGGGCGTGGCTCTGCCATTGGGGGTCGGGCATGCACCAAAAAACAATACGGATCATCATTAGGGTAAGTATACAAAGTTTTAAGAAAATCCAGTTAGAATTGCGGCTTCTAGGCGACACAGAGACACACAAAAAGAAAATGGGCGTGGCTCTGCCCCTGGGGGTTGGGCATGCACCCCAAACGATAAGGATCATCCTTAGAGTATAAAGAGTAAGTATACAAAGTTTTAAAGAAAATCCAATAAGAATTGCGGCCTGTAGGCGACACAAAGACACACGAAAAGAAAATGGGCGTGGCTCTGACCCAGGGGGTTGGGCATGCACCCCAAATGATAGGAATGTTCCTTAGGGTACAAAGAATGTGCATGCTAAGTTTCAAAATTATAAGTTAAGAAATGTGGCCTGTAGACGACATACAAATACATACTAGAAATGGGCGTGGCTCTGTCCCTGGGGGTCGGGCATGCACCAAAAACAATAGAGATCTTCCTTAGGGTATAAGGAATACGTATACCAAGTTTGAAGAAAATCCAATAAGAATTGCGCCCTGTAGGCGACACAAAGACTCACGAAAAGAAAATGGGCGTGGCTCTGCCCCTGGTGGTGGGGCATACACCCCAAACGATAGGGATGTTCCTGAGGGTACAAAGAATGTGTATGCAAAGTTTCAAGATTATAAGTTAAGAAATGTGGCCTGTAGACGACAAACAAACAATACTAGAAATGGGCGTGGCTCTGCCCCTGGGGGTCGGGCATGCACCAAAAACAATAGGGATCTTCCTTGGGGTATAAGGAATAAGTATACCAAGTTTGAAGAAAATCCATGAAGAACTGCGCCCTGTAGGCGAACCACAGACACACACACACACACACAGACAGGGGCGACGGCATAATACGTTCACATTATGAATGTGGACGTATAAAAAGTCAACTTTGCGTACAATCAGGGGCTATAATTCAGGAAGTTACCATCCAATATTATCCGTTGAATATCAAAAGGAACCAAGATCTTTCGATTATAAACATGCATTTCAAGTTACATCAACATCAAATTAAAATTGTGACCTCTACAGTGTCCACAACCTTGATATACCATATTTTTATAGTATTCGTGTACAAGCGGCGGCCATTTTGTCCATCAATTTTGGTCCGATTTTCACAAAATTCGAACTCAGCCTTAATTACCATGTAACAGTGATATAATCATATGGTTTTTTAAATCGGATAATAATTTTGACCTCCAGAGGGATCTCAAGCTAAAAAGGGCGATTTTTCGGCCAATCTGGGACCATAATTCAGGAAGTTACCATCCGATGGGTGCAAATATCGAAAGGAACCAAGATCTTTGGGTTATAAACATACATGTTAAGTTTCATCAAAATCTGTTTAAAATTGTGACCTCTATATAGGGTCCACAAGCTAAAAACATGATTTTGCGTACAATCAGGGGCCATAATCCATGAAGTTTCGATCCGATACATGCCAATGACGAAAGCAGCCGAGATCATAGGGGGATAAACCGATATTTGAAGTTTCATCAAAATCGGCTAAGAATTGTGACCTGTAGAGAGTCCACAAACAAATTGTGGACGGACGGACGTCCGGACGGAAAGGGGCGACGACAATATACGTCGCAATTTTAATTTTATTTTGATGAAACTTGAAATGCATGGTTATAACCCAAAGGTTTTGGTTCCTTTCTATATTTGCGCATATCGGATCGTAACCTCCCGAATTATGGCCCCTGATTGTACGCAAAATTGCCTTTTTTTTTTAGCTTGTGGTCCCTCTGGAGGTCACAATTATTTTCCGATTTAAAAAAAAACTTGATGAAACTTGAAATGCATGGTTATAACCCAAAGATCTTGGTTCCTTTCGTTATTTGCACATATCGGATTGTAACTTCCTGAATTATGGCCCCTGATTGTCCGAAAAATCGCGTATGGTCCCTCTGGAGGTTACAATTTAATTTAAAAAAACGTTTGACTCTATCACCGTTACACCCTACGGAAGGTTGAGTTCGAATTTCGAGAAAATCGGACCATAATTGCCAGACAAAATGGCCGCCGTTTGTACGCGAATAGTGTAAAAATATGGTATATCAAAGTTGTGGACCCTGTAGAGGTCACAATTTTAATTCGATTTTGATGAAACCTGAAATGCATGTTTATAGCCTAAAGATCTTTATTCTTTTCGATACCGGGTATTTGCGCATATCAAATTGTAACTTAATGAATTATGGCCTTTGTAGGAAAATTCACTTTCGGTATTGCTTGTTCTCTATCCATCTCTCGGACAATTGTCATCTGATTTTTAAAAAAGTAGGTTGCCAGGCAACGAAACATACGCCCACAGCAGCTAAATCGTCTGGGCAGTCAACAAGAGTTGTCGCATATTAAGTAATTATCAGATAATCATTAGAATTTGTTTTGTTTTTTATAAAGTTCTGCTCCATGCTAACGTTTAGTATACGAAACATTTAGTATTATGGATTCAGCTGTTCAATTATCAAAATTCATTGAAAATCAATATATTGGTTTGTCTCAAAACCTTAAACTGTAGAGAGTCCACAAACAATTGTGGACAGACAGATAGACAGGGGCGACGACAATATACGTCCACATGAAAATGTTGGCGTAAAAAAAAGTCTGTGAAAAGGCGTAATTGAAATAATGAATAATAATTTATTTTAAAAAATAAGAGTGTTCTAAAGATGCATGTATGGACTTTGTGAATATTCAAAATTATTATGAATATCTTTTATTATGTAACTCTGTAATATTTGGTAATTGCGAGTTCTGAAAGAAATAGGAAAATATGTATATAAAAGATTTTAATTGGTTGTTGGAAATAAAGTATTCATTTGTTGGAAATAAAGTATTAATTTGTTAACAATAAATCATCTGGGCATGTGTTTGCAACAATGTTGGTCTAGAAAGCTCATCTAGATTTCCGATGTGGTTTTCCTTTGTCAGTAGTGCAGGGCGGAGGGTTTGGCAAGGACAGCTGCCTAGTTGTTCAGATGGGATGAAAAACCCTTTTACACATTAAGATGCACGTAAAAGATTGCTTGGCAAATTTCCTCAATAGCAAACTGTGGCGTAATTAGCTCCATTGGAGCAGAACAGTAGGACGTTAAACCCAATTACATTTCATTTCTTTTGGCCAGTGGAGGATTTATACCATATGTATGTGTTATGCTCAACAACTTAATTGTACAGTATTTCACATCATTATCATTTCCTTCACATGCTGGCAATAACTAACATATTTCTTTCTGTTCTTCAAAAGCAATCATTTAAGGACTAGATTCGTAAACAATATTTTCAAATCAATCATTAAATACTTATCTTCTCATCAATTAGTAAAATTTTAGTTATTAACCCATACCATTTCCATACCATTAGACCAACCATCCATGTCCAATCTGCATTTTTCTACTACATTGGCCAATAATCCATTTGTATTAGAAGCCAATATTTTCTGCTCTATGTACAATGACAATACAATCATTTTGTACTGTATTGCTGGAGATAAGCAATCCTCGATATTCCCAGCGGTATCCTTTCGTTTTGCATTTACCTCTAAGACTATTTGCGGAGTAGACAAATGGTCAAAGTATCAGCCCTTGATAATTGTGCTTTATTTATTTATCGACCAACTAAAACCTTCGCAAGTGGGAGAAGAGTAACAAGCATTTTATTGCAACCAAGAACAACGAATTACCGTAACAAACTTTGTCAAAGTATTTTATGACCTTGCTGAATGTAGGTATCACTTCTATCACATTAAATTTGTTGCATCTCTTCGCATAATTAACAAACAAGCTCTTTATATGTGATGAAGTTAACGATAAAAACAGAAGTTCTTTTTCGCTTTACTTATCTTTGCTACAGTTGGATTGGTATAATCTGCATTCTGATTGATTAAGCGATAATAGGGGTTATCACACCAGATATATTAACACGATTTTTTTTTTATCAGATTGAAGCCATAGGGACAAAATCCACTACAACCGATTAGAAATTTAAGTGCTGTAGGCCATTAAAAGTATATATAAAAAAATGAAACGAAATAGAAATATCTGTATTTTAATCAGATTGAGATAAACCTTAAAGAATTCAACATATTTTTCATATAAATAAATAAATATTTATATAGGCAGGCTCCCGACTTCCCTACACCCGCCAATCTTACACTTTCACGGCCAGTAATACATGAGTATTAGCCTTTACTACTTGCATAGGCAGCAACATAATTGCTACCATTCTATTATTTCCTTCATGTGCTGGCAATAACCAGCAGCTTTCTCCCACACATTACACATACTACACCCAACAATCTTATACTTTCTTGGTCAGTAATCCAGGAGTATCAGCCGTTACAACTTTCTGCATTATTTATAACATTAACTTTTACATAAACAACAACATAGCTGCTATCTTTCTATTATTTCCTTTGAGTGCTGGTGGTAACCAGCAGCTTTTTGCTATCTCGATTACGCTGGAAACTACTAATTTCTTAGCCAATAATACAAGAGTATTAGGCTATACCTTTTTCTGCTTTATATATAGCATAACATAATCATCACCTGGGCTGGCTCCCTTAAACCTGTCACATACCATTTACAATATCAAAAGCTGATATCTTTCTTCTGCTTTACACTCTGTAACTAGTGTATAAGAGATTTATCTTTCAAAATTGCATTTTTCCACACTATTACTATTACATACCAAGACAACAGCATACCCAGACAGCCACTCAGCTTTGGCCCAAGTATGGCCCACATCTGGCAGCCTCTGGCTAGATGTGGCCCATGTCCAGCCAGATGTTGCCAGATGTGGGCCATATCTGGCTAACACTTGGCAACTATTGGCTCACTACTGATGAATTAAACTTATTTTTGTAACTGATATCTAAGAATATCTTGTCAGTTTGTTTAACAGTTTTAAATTTTTTGTTTTATATTCAAAACATTTGAAAAAATAATATTATGCGAGAAGTTTGACATATCTGGGCCAGAGATGGCCCACATCCAACTGGCCAAATGCCTCAAAATATCAACACAATAAATTTCAGCTCAGAATATGACATCTAGTTTCCAGTAGAATTTTCCCTTGTTCTTTATTAGTTTTATTACAAATAAATATTAAAAATGATATTTTTTGAATGTACTGTATATATAATATAAATGAAATCCTCTCACCCCACCCTCCCCCAAAAGCCAGTAAATGTAAATCTTTAAAGCAAAAATAATAAATCATTCTTTAAAGAATCAATGAAATAAAGACAAAGTTTAATAGAACACAATCTGAGTGTTGGGTATCATGCTACAAAGTAGCTAGATTTTAATTACTATAGCAGATTCTGTACTCAGATTATACAATTTGTTAAAGCTAGCAGGTCAACCATGTTAATCTTTCAACAAAGCATAATGAACAGCCCATTTACTATCTTGAAATCTGTTTCATAAGCCCCGTTAACATTTGGCCGCGATAAGTGTGCCGTACTAGGTACGGTACCAGGCCGCGATAAATTTCAAGAAATGGACCCGTTTACATTACTCTAAAATAACCGGTCTCAGAACCGTGCCAAGTGTGCCAAATGAGGAACTCTTCGCGGAAAAGTTAATTTCAGCCCCTGTACAAATTACTCAGATGAAAACAATTATGATGACTGATTTAGTTTGAGCAGCCATTATGACAGAACTAATGACAGAACTGTCAAGGTTTGCCTGGAAAAAAGGTCAAGGTTCATTTGGAGCATGCGCAGTAATCCGTACTCAGACCGGTTAGCGTTCACACTACGAAAATTTAAAGTGAGTCGTTCTTAGCACGGTTCCGAGACCACATCACTTCAGTGGGCCGGATTGGCACGGTACTCAGTACGGCACGCTTGTGTTTTACCCGTTTACACTACAAAAAAATTAACCGTGCCGTACCAGTAAAGGTACCTGACACGCTTAAAATTTGTAATGTAAACGGGGTTATTGGCTGAATTTAAAATTGTAAAATTCAGTGTACAACAAATTAATAGAATTTAGTACTAACAAGAAACTGAAGACATTGCAGTGGTATACAAACTGTGCATTATTTTCACAGAACTTAGTTAAAGATAAGTACATTGTATTACTCTCTCTACAATAATATTAAATTAGATAAGATTTATTCAAATAACTTCATTTAACTCCAAGGCAAAATAATTATTTGACTTAATACTTTGGTACTTGCATTGACAGACCCCTTGGTCATGCTTGATATAAAGATGGAAAAACATGTTTTTTTATGTACATTTTTTGCATTTATTGCAACTTCACCACAAGGATGCAATGGAAAATAATTTCAAAATGTTGTAAACAAAGTGGCTGAATGGGGGAAGAACAAAAACAAGGGGAAGAGGAGGAGGAGATAGCTGCTGCAGAAGGAAGAAGGGGAGAATGATGTTGACATGGATAATTTGTATGCCTTATAACGAACAGTGAAATCTTGTCGAAACAGTGAAATCTTGTCAAAACGTTGTGTGTATATAATATAGTGACTGTTATCCATAGAACTGTGCTGTGTTGTATGGATGAATAAATTTTATTATTTAAGATTTTGCTTTTGTTGTTAATGTTTGTTGTTTGTGCTGCATGCAAGATATCCTTAATTTCTACTATCATTTTGGGACTAACATATGGTTCAACCCTATTTCAATATAGGTCCCAGAGATAACTGACGACTAACATATGGTTCAACCTTATTTCAATATAGGTCCCAGAGATAACTGACGAAGTTGGACAGGCTACCCTACTCCTTGTCACATGCAAGCAGGGTTTCACAACCAAGCCACTTGACTGGTGGACCGACCTTCTAATTTCACAAGCAAGTGTTAAACCACTTAGACCATGGCCATGCCCCTCGGTTTAGGAAGAAGGAATAGGACAGGGAATAACGGGTTGCCCTCTTTGGCCCACATCTGGCATGGCATGAATTTCATCTGTGGGCCACATTTGGGCCAGTGATGGCCCAGACAATGGCCAATTGTGTCATCTCTGGCCCACACGTGGCATGCCATATCTTTGCCAAAGCCTGCCAGCTGTGTGCCAGATCTGGGCCATGCAAGGCGAGCGTGTGCATTAGCGAATCTGGGCCAGATCTGGCTCTGATTGGCCCACGTCTGGCCCATGTCTACCAGATCTGGCCCACATGTGGCATGCCATATCCGGCCTAATCATTTTGCCAGATGTTGCCTGGTCTGGGCCAGATCTGGGCCAAATATGGTGTGCTGTCTGGGTATGTTTTTGCAATGAGCAAGAGCATAGTTGTTGTCCCAGTATTTCATATCATTATTATTTCCTTCATGTGCTGGCGATAACCTTGAGTGGTTTTCTTTCTGTTCTTCAAAGACAAACCCTGAAGAATTAAATCAGCAAACATACATACATACATAAACACCACAGTCATAACTATTATCTTGTATAGTTATGTTTCTTTCCATTATCGTTTTCCATATGTTTGATTGTACTGTCTCAATCTCATTAATAAAACTGAGCTATGTGTTCAAACATACAGCACCTCTACTACAACTTCCAAGCGAATCAAAGTACTACCAATAAGCTCCAGTGACTTGAAGTGTACACTGGAACTAGAACCATATCATATTGTAGAATATTTCTACCTCGGTAGAATTCTACTGCATTTCTTAAATTTCCTTCTATTCTGGTGTAACAGAAAATTTCTTCAGCCAACATTTGATTACCTTCATTTCTTTCTCTTTCTTGTAGGTATTTCATACACACATTTATTACTTGATCATTTAGCCACTGTCTTGGAGCAAGAGTTGCTAGATCTCTTCTGCTTATCTGATAGCCATACTTTCTGACTATTACATCATCAACCTGCATTTCATTCTGAATGCCAGTCTTTCTTTTCATTTCTTTAGAAATTCTTCTTGCTGGAATATTTTACCCAAATAAAGAACCCTTTTTATTTTCCTTAACAGTGTGGGATGTCCACATATTTTCATTTCCAACATAAATGTTGTTGTAAGCTTTATTCTCATCATTACTTAGTTTTTCTTTACTGATTATCAAATAGATCACTTTGTGGTCTGAAAAGTAGTTCTCCTGAACACCAGACCTTATGTGATCTTTCGGTAGATCAGTGTATATCAAATCTATCTCTGTATCTGAATCAGTGGTAGGTTCATCAATCAACTGGCTCATGCCCTTCAACACTTCATTGACCATAGAAGTCTTACACTTTTCAAATTTCATATTGAAATCACCAAGAACTATGGTGAAATCAGTTTCATTTTACGTTTTTCTCACATCTATAAGAGCTGAACAGAACTGACTCTCTGACACTTTAGGGGGTTTATATAGCCCAAGTATCTTGCAAGATTTCTTTATATTTCCAATTTCAATATCTAATGTTATAACGTTCATCTCAACACCGTTCATATTGAATGGTTCAACAACAATATTTTTCACTTTCATTTTATCATTGACATATACAGCCATACCATGGTGATTTTTCAATATTTCTGTTACAACATCATTTCTATACAAGGTATAACCAGGTACGTTATACATTTCTGATTTTGCACTTGCTTTTACTCTTGTCTCTGCCAGTATCACGACAGATGCATTTATTTTACAAAGAATTGCTTTTACATCTTCAAAATATTTCTGCAGTGATCTAACATTATGATAAACCACAATTATTTTATCTAGCTCACAGAACTCAAATCCCGCGTTCTGCATATGACTTTACGTGTTGTACGCAATTCATTCATTTCTACTTTCACATCATTACTGACTGATATTTTCTTTTCATTCAGATTTATGATGTATAAACCTTCAATAGTTTTCACCCTGCTTAATCCAACATAATGAATATGCGGAGTTTTCCTACCTTCGAAATCAACGACCACGCTTTCTGTAGTATCCCCTTGGGACCGGTGAACAGTTTTTGCAGCAGCTGGTCTTAAAGGTATCTGCATTCTCATTACTTCTGCATTCTTGCATTTCCCAACTCTAAACTGTCGTGAAACAGCCAGAATAGGTGTCCACAGGGGATCAATTTCTGCACTGAAATGACTTTTATAATCTTTTCTAGTTAACTTACCAACATCTGGATTTCCAAACTGGACCCAGACTATGGTGCTACTTGCTGAACTGGACGCGCCTGATTGGATTTTTTGTACCACGCAAGACGCCCCATTTGTCAACCCATCGTCCAATCTAGCATTTAAAGCTATTTCACACTTCAAGCCAATTACCAATCCTAAAGTGGAATGTAATTGCATGGTTTTTCTCGGATCTTCTGGAATTTTCTCTAGTATAGTTTTGCCCACAGCTTGCGAAGCAGACCCAACTAGACTATCTTTTGCTAAAATTACAATTTTTTCACCAACCAGGTTTTCAAAAACTTTATCATTAAAGTTTTTCACCTTTCCATTACTTAAAAAGAGATGTTGTATGTCAAAAGGATACTCCCTCTCTTCATTAACTTTCAACAATCTTGATTTAAGAATGTTGATATCATTACATTTTTCTTCCTCAGATATATAATTGCCTTCTCTTAATCTATTCAATAGTTCAGCAAAGGCTTTGCTATCTTTTTGCCTCATAATTTGAGTAAGTTCATACGTGCAGAAATTATCTTTCCATATATTACTCGCCAATGGCCCATAGGCACTGTCGAGATATTCAAATATATAGCCATCAAATACCGGTTTCAAATGAAACAAATCTCCAACACAGATAACATGACATCCACCGAATAACAGTGGGCTGCCTTTGATATCTTGAAATCTTTTATAAACAAAATTCATCATTCCACTTCCTACCATGAATATCTCATCAATAAAGACAACTTTCAAACCCCCTTTATTCAGAAACTTGTTGCCAATAACCTTAACTTGATCTCTGATGCCATAATTACCGTTTCTAACTTCTTTCATTGCTTGCCTTAGCAAATCACTAATACCCCTTTGTGACTTGGCTAGATATGAGGCTATACACATAGCACAAGCATATACATCAAGCACAAACTGGATATCGAGATTTGCTCTCCATGCCTTCAGAAGAAGAGGATTATAGGAATTAATCCTCAATTCATTCGGCGATCTTTTCAAAAAGACAGTTGATGACCTAATTGATGAACGTACTGCCATAATATACTTTTCATCAGTGATAGAGACCTTTCCTGAGAAATCTTCAAAAGAAATGTCTTCACCCTCTTTCATTTCATCTAAAACTACTTTCACTTTGTCATAATCACTTTTATGTGAATTGATGACATTCTCACCAACCGTTGCATCCAGCGGTTCTAGGATTAGAGTGTTTGGCATTGGTGGTTTTGGGAAACCAAACCTGCAAATCTTTCGGTTCTTTCTTCTACATGTATGAGAATGTTTATGTTTCTGATAATTCACTAGTGGCTGTAAATCATCGTCATCTACAATTCTTCTACATGATATCTTCCTATCAATGTACTCAACAATTTCTTCATTTTCACTGCACTTGTATTTAGGAGCCCCATAACAAAGCATGAATGTGAGGCGAGCCTCTGTGCTGGAACTCAACCCAATAAAAAAAAAATCAGTTATTTTTCCCAAGGGTGAGTTCACTGCTTTCAGTACATCTCTGAACAACAGATTGACCTGGTAATCAAACTGTCTAACACATGTAACTAGGTCTGACGAAATAAGCTTACACTTTTTCTCCCAGTCCATGTTATCTATTTCCTCATCAGTATATTCCTTATCATCTTGCAACTTGCCTAATATTTGAAGCAAATGCTTCCACTTCGTTTCAGCGGCACTTAAACTACAAAAGTAGGTGGCCTCTCCTAACATTCTTATCATTCCGAAAAGATCGGATTTAGCTTTTTTAATGTAGGGTGGCGAACCTCTCAGAGTTTTCAACACCATTTAACCATCATCGAATTGCACCAATTTCTCCAAGCGAACAGGGGTCCGGAGATCACCAGCCGTCAAATTTTTATCAGCAGTTTTATTTTTTCTAACTGCTATGTTTGCTTGACCAATCAGTTTTCATTTGCAGCTTTTTCAATTTGAAAAAGTTATTATAAACACAATTTGCAGCTCTTCTATCGTTACGTCTTAACTAAGGCTTACAAAGTTCACTGCAGTAAACTTTTCCTTTCCTTTCCTTTGCATCTACTCTTGCCTTTCCTGCAAATATTTGTGGAAATGACAGCTCTTCAGAGTATTTGTTCATAAAGATACTTAATGGAATATTACCCTGTCCCTGAGCAAAAGAGTATACCTTTTCCTTCTCATTATCTTCAATGAAGTCAGGGGAAGTCAACAATGTATCGTTAGATCCATGAGCTTGTTCACCTTCATCCTCACTCCAATCATCAAAAGTATCGACTTCAGGTTTCCCTGAAGTAGTGGCTTCCTTACCTGAGTTCTCATTCTCGGTGACACATCTTTCTTTGTTCCTTTTCTCATCCTTACAGTGGTCAACATGTTTGACCATGTCTTCATCATTTGCATTATTTGGTATAGTTGCTTTCAATCAGTATGTTTCCCTTAAACATAATGTATGTAAAATGTATGTGAGTTGGGCGAGGGGGCAGGAGCTTCAATGACACAAACTAGGTCATCTAGGGACAAATGGTACAATTCTATCTTAATGATTGGATTGCATGTAGGGGTCCATACCAGTGAGGATAAAAATCACGAAGTAGCAACCACTTCTTGTGACTTTATGGCCATGTTGGATTGATTCCATGTTTCTGTTGCCATTGTAGCAATGATGTGCGGTAGTGCACATGGTGGGGATTTGATCGAAAAGAAAACCATGTTGCAGAAAGATAATGTACTCTTTTGATCGAAAAGAACAAAATGTCAAAAGGCAATGTCGATAAAAGATATGTGTGGATGCAGTGGAAGAAAGACACATGTGGTGGGGATACGATTGAAAAGAATAACCTATCGAAGAAAGGCGCAAATCATGGGAAAACAAATACAAATAAAAAGAATAACGCATTGAAGAAAGACAAAATATGTGGTGCGGATTTAATCGAAAAAAGATGATTAGTGATCAAACATCCCGCACCCTTGCACTTGTTTTGAAGAAATAAGGAAAAATAACTTCTTTATGCTATTGATAATCAATATAAAAATATATCAGATTTTGCTAATATTGTGGCCCTGTTTAATAGATATTGCCCTTTATTGTATTTCTGAAAACTTATAACTGATTACTATTTTCTAGAAGAATTGAGATAATTTATGTCATTAAGCTATGGTTTAAAAAATTAGATATGACTACATAGAGATATTTTTCAAAAGATGACTGGAGCTCAATTAAAATAAAAAAATCTGTATGTATGTGTATGATTTTTATGTGATGTATAGCTGTTTGTATTGTTACAAAGTTTTGAGTCAATCAGTGAAAGAATGGTACAATTGCAAATACCCAAATAACCTAGAACAATCATCATAATTATATACTATAATTTGTCATTAGGATTGTACTGAAGACATTTACACTAGCATGTAAATGATTTAGTACAATTCTCATATGTTATTCGGACCTTTTCTGTATGAAATTTGTTAGATGCATGTTGCCGTATCACGTATGAGAAATACACACGCATTGTTGTTGTCACACGCAAAATCGATGCGGATACGCGATCCAGACCAAAAATTTACGCTTGCTATGTCTCCAATATCGATGAAAGTAGAGGTTTTAGGTCACGTGACTGGCGTGATCTCAGACAATCAGCGGATGAAATATAGCCCACTTCAATCTACGTTTCTGAATTACTTTTTAATGTAAATGTATTACTAGCAATTGTATTGTAATAGTTTAAAATCAATTAAAATATCTGCAAAGATTCAGGCTAAAACATATCGAAATGTAAGCGAAATTACCGTTTATTTACAGGAGACGCTCGTGGGGAAAATACTGCTCTGACGTCACGCGACCCGGTGTTACAGTTTCAGTTGGTCGTTGGTGTGTGTTTGCTCCTGGACACTTGCGCATGTCAGAGACTGATGTTTGTGTTAGCAACACAGCTTTATCCACTTCCGCCATTGTGAGATGGTTCCTTATAACTGATCACTTCAGGAAAAAGTGTTATGTTCTTAGTTAGAGTTTTGTCATTAATAAACATAGATTTAGATTTAGTTATCGTGATTAGCTGTTTTTTTAGTGATCAGTAGTTACATGATCAACGGATAAAGTTAATTGATTGTTCTATCGTTCGTGATTTGTTGCCGTTGTTTTTAGTGATTAGTCGTTACACACGTACAATCAGTGGAACTGGAAACCATACACATTAATTGAGGCCTTTGATATTCTCGTGGCTTCAAACCAGATTGCGGCTTATGGAGCTCTACTGATCACGCTATTTCCCAGTGGTTATTTGTAGATTCTTTTTTTGTTAAAAACTTATAAATCACTTTTCGATGTTTTAACCTTGTTTTAATAATTAACTGTTTTGCAGATTGAATATTGGCCTATATATGATTGGGATTTCTCTGAATCATTATTTTAATTTTGTACATAATGAATTTTTTACAAGTTGCCTATGTGTTTTATTTCTCAAATACAAATACTTTATCACGAAAACCATGAGATCTACTATACTAGTTACTATAAGTATCGGATATTTATCGGCTTTGGCCTCTATCCGAAAGCCGATATCATCCGCTATTATAGTAACTAGGGATCTACATCTGAAACTCTAAAATCTGAAAATACCACTATTTCATGAACATGAATCACCCAATTCCATACAAAGAAAAGAATGTGGTAATAAATACTCCTTGTAAATTTGGATTCAAACATGCATGCACAATGTATTGCATACTCTACATTTATATAAGTGGCAGTTGTTTTCTCTTTCCACGTGTGGACAGGAATATTCCATTTTTATAGCCTACTGAATTATAAAGATCGTCAATTTGTATATCTCCTTTTTACTGAAATAAACTAACAGTAGAAACTTGACATCCTCGACTGCTCTCAGTAGTAATACTATATATTCGTGGATAATAGTAGAAACCGATCTGGCCGTAAGAAAATCGTAGGGGTAATCCTATCACGGGGAGTCAAAGCACACTGTGTCTATAACAGTGTGAGCTGACTCCTACAATTGCGCATGTGCTAAACGGTAAACACACACCAGGGACCAACTGAAACTGTGACACCGGGATTTCCACTGCTACGATTCACTTCATTGGTGAATCCGGGTTATTTTAATATAGAAGAACCAATCAAACGATAGATAAATTTTGGGGTATTATTGCTCGTGGAATACTTGCGCATGGATACATTCTCTTGAACCATTTAATAACCCAAGCAGATTATAAATATTTGACATATTGTCATTCAAATTATTAAAGATAGGCTGGCACTGCCAGGCAGGATACGCCCACATTTTCGAGAGATGGACAGAGAACAAGCAATACCGAAAGTGATTTTTCCTACATCTTTGAGTCCTGTATTTCATACTGTATTGGGAGCAGCCATTTAGTTGGTCTGTTCCAGTCTGATATTAATGAAATTCGAAACCGACAATGATTATGGTGTGACGGTACACAACCTAGAAATGTGGCTTTTCATCAAAATCGGATAAGAATTGTGATCTGTAGAGAGTCCACAACCATGATATACCATATTTTTACACTATTCGCGTACAAACGGCGACCATTTCGTCCGGCAATTTTGGTACGATTTTCACGAAATTAGAACTCAACCTTCCTCATCAAAATCGAATTAAAATTGTGACCTAACAGGGTCCGCAACCATGATATATCACTTTTTTAACAGTATTCGCGTACAAACAGCGGCCATTTTGTCTGTCAATTTCGGTCCGATTTCCCCGAAATTCAAACTCAACCTTCCTTACAGTGTAACGGTGATATAATCAAACGTTCTTTTAAATTGGATAATAATTGTGACCTCCAGAGGGACCACAAGCTAAAGAAAGGGGGATTTTGCGTATAACCAGGGGCCATAATTCAGGAAGTTACGATCCGATATGCGCAAATATCGAAAAGAACCAAGATCTTTGGGTTATAACCATGAATTTCAAGTTTCATCAAAATTGAATTAAAATTGTGACCTTTACAGGGTCCACAACCTTTATATACCATTTTTTAACAGTATTCGCGTACAAACGGTGGCCATTTTGTATGGCAATCTTGGTCTGATTTTCAAGAAATTCGAACTCAACCGTCCTTACGGTGTAACGGTAATATAATCAAACGTTTTTTTAAATCGGATAATAATTGTGACCTCCAAGCTAAAAAAAAGGCGATTTTGCGTATAATCAGGGGCCATAATTCAGGAAGTTACGATCCGATATGCGCAAATATCGAAAGGAAGCAAGATCTTTGGGTTATAACCATGAATTTCAAGTTTCATCAAAATCGAATCAAAATTGTGACCTCCACAGGGTCCACAACCTTGATATACCATTTTTTAACAGTATTCGCGTACAACAACAGCCATTTTGTATGGCAATTTTCGTCCGATTTTCCCGAAATTCGAACTCAACCTTCCTTAGGGTGTAACGGTAATACAATCAAACGGTTTTTTAAATCGCATAATATTTGTGACCTCCAAGCTAAAAAAAAGGGGATTTTGCGTATAATCAGGGGCCATAATTCAGGAAGTTACGATCCGATATGCGCAAATATCGAAAGGAAGCAAGATCTTTGGGTTATAACCATGAATTTCAAGTTTCATCAAAATCGAATCAAAATTGTGACCTCCACAGGGTCCACAACCATGATATACCATTTTTTAACAGTATTCGCGTACAAACGGCGGCCATTTTGTAAGGTAATTTTCGTCCGATTTTCCCGAAATTCGAACTCAGCCTTCCTTAGGGTGTAACGGTGATATAATCAAACGGTTTTTTAAATCAAATAATAATTGTGACCTCCAGAGGGACCACAAGCTAAAAAGGGTGATTTTTCGGACAATCAGGGGCCATAATTCAGGAAATTACATTCCGATAGCCGCAAATATCGAAAGGAACCAAGATCTTTGGGTTACAAACATGCATGTCAAGTTTCATCAAAATCGGTTCAAAATTGTGACCTCTATAGGGTCCACAAGCTAAAAACGTGATTTTTCGTACAATCAGGGGCCATAATCCATGAAGTTTTGATCCGATACATGCCAATATCGAAAGGAACCGAGATCTTTTGGGGATAAACCTATATTTCAAGTTTCGTCAAAATCGGATAAGAATTGTGACCTGTAGAGAGTCCACAAACAAATTGTGGACGGACGGACGTCCGGACGGACAGGGGCGACGACATAATACGTCCACATGAAAATGTGGGCGTATAAAAATTGATACTTGCCATTCTGAAGGGGAAATACCACTTATTAATGACGTCGCACTGATCAGTGCATTCTGATTACATTATTGAGTATATTGACGTCGATCTCGGATTTTAAAATTCCATTATATTTTTTAAACTTGGGTAGTATTTTATGCATATTTTCACAAAATAGTTTTTCTTTCATTCGAAACTTTGACCTGAAATCCTTAATTAATGAAATTGAAAGACGTACATCGTATGGATTCGATTGGATTTGAAAAGGCGTAAGAATGCATCGAAAAATGGCGCATGTCATTGATTATGATATTTATTATTGACAGGTTAATTTAATGGAATTATACCCACATATCGCTAGCCATTTTGTAAGCCCTTGGACAATAAATGAATTGGATGACAATCTCAGCCAAAGAAAAAATTGACCACTTGGGGTCACAGTACGATAGTGTAAAATATACACGTTTGTTTTTTGTTTTGAAAAAAAGTGCGATCATTAATTCATGGGCCTAGACCTCAGCGCGTGGAAAATGAGAAACAAGGAATCAATTCAATACGGTTCAAATAATAAATTTAAAGCCCCAATCCCGAATTTCATAGAATCTGAGAATTACAAGTTTGAGTACGTGTGAAATTTAAACGCCAAAATACAAAGGATTTGTGTATTTACCTTGTCTGAAGAGTTCAGTTCAAAATATTGAGTCGTTTGGGCGTGAACGTCAAAATCCCTTATCTGGATACTAGCATTTATATTACGTTTCGGGTCAAACATTTCGTTGGCAACTTGATAATCACGGGTTTTCTATACCGATTGTAACCTCCTTAATTGAATAGAGAGCTTTGATTTTCTCAGTGCGTTGGCGAAATCTGATTGGGTATTTATTTTTACACAGCCAATCGCCGTAGTTTAATGAGTCATTCGGATACAACTGAAAGCAGTGAGTTTTGTCTTGTTCAATTCATCATGGATAACTATCACCGAATAGTGATACTAAATTTTACTTCTTTTTCAAATCTTATTTTTAAGAATATACAGAATTTATCTATTAAGCATTTAGACAAGTTAGCCAATATTAAGGTTATCAGTTGGTCTTTCCTTTCATTTAATGTCAATATTTTGATTTAAAGTAATTGCCTAAAAGCATGATTGGTGTTGAATGTTTTATAATCTTTGAATGCCAGTAGGCTTATTAAGAGAAACCTTGAGCAAAGATTTATACAGTTAACAATGCAGGCAGACCAAGTGTCAACGCCTATACTTTCTTTATGGCTTAAAGCTTATTAAATAATTCCATATTTTATCATGAAACTTCAACCAATGAAACGTATATATTAATTTAACTTTCATTTGATTTGTTTAACCCTAATTTTATCTTTAATTTGATTTGGTGAAATTGTTCCTTTGTGTAGATATTGGTGTCTTTAAAAGACCCCTACACAGACAGAGATTGGACGTCGTCACTCGTACTGATAACACCTACTGCACCAGAGCTCCAAAGCTATAGACTAAATTTATCTTTGATAAAGTAGCCTAGCTAAGACTCCAAAAAAGACTTCTCAAATCCAGAAAGACTACTAGATACTACAAAGATCATCTAGTCCAAAATAGATTTAAGGTTGTCATTATTTTTATTCTTATACCTTCACAAGGTATAAGGTTTACTCTCTTTAAATTTTGCATTCTTAATTTTTCGGGGGAGCCTATTTCTCAATGTCTGTAACAGATACAGATCTGGGACATAATGTAAGGAAACCATATGGTGGCCACCAGATCGACTGTATTTGAAACTTCTGCGCAGACCGGAAGTGGCCGAATTTCGTGCGGTGCCGTGTAGATTCGTCAATTCTGTACCTATTTTCATACAAATTACATTTTCGGAAACCTTGAGACTTTTCTCAGGCGATAGCAGTTGAAAATTTTGCAATTTCGAAACTTCGCCGCTGACTTCTAGCGTTCGAAAAATGAAAATATGTTGTTTAAGACACATTTTTTGTTATTTTTCAAATTTTTCAAATTTGACCTACATTTTTGGATACCTGAAGGCAATCTGGTTCCAGTAATATAAGTTTCATTCAGAGTTATCACCCTTTATTTTTCAAATTTTCTTCACATTTTGTGAACTTAAATTTCGTTTTGCGGCCGGATCGACGTTTCTGAAATTCCTGGAACATAAAGCTATATGGTCAAACCACCGTTTAAAGCAATTTCGACAACAATCCGTAAACTGGAAGTAGTCGAAATGATATGCTATATTTTGAAAAAAACGAGAAAAATTGGTGTTTTGGGTAAAAACGCGATTTCTCCGTCCTATATCAATGGATTAAACCAATTAGGGTACCATTGGACTGCACTAGGATTGTACTATCGTATGATATCCAATTCATATGGATACTATGATCTGGAAGCAAAATATGGCACGCTGAAAATCTCGAATTTTCTGATTTTTAGCATTTTTGGACGCCTGTATCTCGAAAAATTAACCGCAACTTTTTTTTAATTTTTTCTATCGAGAGTCCTTTCGGAGGTATTCTGCATGAAGCCATCCAATAAGGCTTTGAAATATTTGGAATAGGTGAAATAACGGACTGAAAATCGAAAAAAGTCGAAAAATCGTGGAATTTTTGAAAATGCTCTGCTATTTTTTTATTTTAAGAGATTTTCAAAAAAAGATTATATATTCAGATAGCTGATCTAATTACGATTCTAACGATGTTTAATATGTATGTAGTTATTGAAATTTAATTTTCGATTTGGCACTTTTGAACATAGGATTTCTCAGGGGCATTTTATCTGATCAGATAATGTAATATATCATTCCAGAGCCCTGTGGCTATTTTAGTGTCCAAACCGGCTATTAAAACTATTCCGACAATAATAACCATACCGGATGTATTCAAAAAATGAAAAAAATGGTTAAAAACAATGTCGCACTTGCGAAAAACTTGATTTCTCCCTTAGGTAATAGCGGACCAAAAGAAGTAAAATGCCGTTGGATAGCCCTATTAATGGACCACCATATGGTATCAAAATAATACGATGTCGTTGGTAAGGAAATAAATTATTGTATGCCAAACATCTAGTATTTTCCGATTTTTTAACATTCTGAGACGCCCTTTTCTCGAAAACGACGCCACAGATTTTTTAAAAAATTTTCTTACTCAAAGTCCTATCGGTTGTCTATATAGTGAATCCATCATATGGTGTCTAAATAATACGATTTCGATGGTAAGGAAATAAATTATTGTATGCCAAAAATCTAGTATTTTCCGATTTTTTAACATTCTGAGACGCCCTTTTCTCGAAAACGACGCAGCAGATTTCTCTGAAACCTTTCTTACTCAAAGTCCTATCGGTTGTCTATATAGTGAATCCAAAATGAAAAGAATTGAAATAATACAGGTGGTCCAAAAATGGCCTCAAACTGGTAAGGAAATAAATTATTGTATGCCAAACATCTAGTATTTTCCGATTTTTTAACATTCTGAGACGCCCTTTTCTCGAAAACGACGCCACAGATTTTTTAAAAAATTTTCTTACTCAAAGTCCTATCGGTTGTCTATATAGTGAATCCATCATATGGTGTCTAAATAATACGATTTCGATGGTAAGGAAATAAATTATTGTATGCCAAAAATCTAGTATTTTCCGATTTTTTAACATTCTGAGACGCCCTTTTCTCGAAAACGACGCAGCAGATTTCTCTGAAACCTTTCTTACTCAAAGTCCTATCGGTTGTCTATATAGTGAATCCAAAATGAAAAGAATTGAAATAATACAGGTGGTCCAAAAATGGCCTCAAACTTTGAAAAAAATTGAAAACTCGTTAAATTTTTGTAAATGCTCTTTAATTTATCTTTTTTTCCAAAACTACTCAATGGATGTTTCTGACACTTCTGGTACAGAAAGTTAAGTATCCAAAGAACTTCGTAAAGCTATCACGACAATGATCGTAAAACCGGAGGTAGTCGAAAAAAATGTCTGATATTTTGAATTTTTTTTTTTTTTTTTTTTACGAAAACCTTTTTTTTTTTGAATATTTTTTGATGGTATTTTACACAGGGTTAAAATACCATCCTACTTGAACAGAAATGAGAAAAAAAAATTGTCTAGGTAATTTGCGTTAGCCGCCGTCGGCTAATTTAGTTTTTCGTACCCAGAACAATTATTTATTGTTCGATTTGTATAAAACAAAATTCATATGCTCCGTGGTCCCAATTGTAATTTTTTTTTGTTACAGTGAAATTTTTCTGTCGGCAACGGAAGTGACGTATTATTAACAAAAACTACAATTTTGACAGTTCGGTACCACTTTTTGAAAGCAAATATTAATTTTTTTCAAAACTGATATAACTAAAAGGATGCACCCTGCAAAGGTGCACAATATCCTTAGCTCAGACTTTTTAATTTCAATTTCATTTTCGGGCAATTTCGAATAAAATGTAAAATAAAGTGTAAAATTCAGTTGTTTACAATTCATTCAGCGTCTTCATATTATGAAATATTTATTTGTAATTTTCATAAACTCGTAGCAATAATCCAGACGAAGAGAATGTATGCGAAAATTAGTTTGTAATATGAGCAGTTGCCGATGAATATGCAATTTTTCTTGCATCACTTTTCACGTTATTTTGCAAAAGAGTGAATTATTATTCAATTTGAAATATTTTAAAATTCTTACAATGGCCCTTCTAGAAGTCACATACATGTTTATGTCCCAAATATCTCAGTTTCTTTCATTATTTGAACATATCAGACCGTAATTTCCTGGGCTGGCTTATTGCTCCTGATTGTAGAAAAAATCATGTTTTTTGGTTAGAGGTCACAATTCTTTATCCGACTTTTATCACCATTCCACAACAATAATGTTGAAATAGAATTTCGAGAAAATCGAAATGAAACTGAGCGACAAAAGAGCTACCCTTTGTACGCAAATTGTGTAAATGTATGTCATACGAAGGTTGTTGAACATCTAGACATCACAATTTGTATCAGATTTTGATGACACTTAAAACATATCTTGATATCTCAAAGATCTTGCCCCTATTTAATATACCGGTATGCTCATTTCAGACCATATTTATCTGGATTATGGCCCCGAGTTTGTTATAGCATGTTCTCTATCCATCTTTTGCAAAACAAAGGCGTATCTTGCTTGGCAAATGCTGGTTTAATACATTTATAGAGCACGTCTTTCACCAAAATTTTCAGATGAGCTTAACAAATATTAAGTAAAAATACAATTTTATGATAATAGTTTAGTTTGTGAAAGTACTTTGGACGGGATCGAAGAGGACAAAATCTTTACTTATTTTGTTACCAATGGTAAAACAATTTTCAAAGTCCTCGGGATGATAAAAATATATTTTAGTAGAATAGCCAAAAGTACCACCAACAAATTTGATATGTCCTCCCTCATGGTATGTTTGTACTTCTCGTTTAATGTTACGTTTCTTCAATAATTTAATCCTATCATTTTCTAATTGATTTTTCCTAAGATAAATTAAAGTCATCCAAAATTATCCACAATTTGGAATCATTATCATCTCTTCTCAGTGGCAATTGTCTTAATATCAACATACATGTAATGAACAGGAACAGTACAATGTCTTATAGAATATCAAATGATATGAACATTGGATATCTTTATATTATAAAATATTAACATTGGTGTGAAATTTGATATTGTGTGCCAACATACATAGCACATTCCTCACACAACCAAAAAATGTTGAAATACAATACATTATAGAGATAAGATTTACTGGGTCTATGGCCATGTGTTTTATAATAATGAGACAGTAGCTAAAGGTGTTGACAGCATTAGAGATCTTACTGTAGCTCCATTGGAGCCAAAATTTCGGCTGGTGGGTAGGACCTGCAAAATGGTTACTAACTTGTACGGTTACAGAGAAATAAGCGATCTTCTATAAGTCACTTTTTGTCCCCCGCCTTTCGAAGAAAGTTGGGGGACTATTAAAATGGGTTCGTCTGTCTGCCTGTCTGTCTGTCTGTCCGTCTGTCCGCCTGTCTGTCCGTCACACTTTTGGGGACACAATAACTCTCTTCTTAATTGAGCTAGAATGTTCAAACTTGGTGTATGTGTTTATTAGGTCAATGACTTGATAGAGTTCGAAGATGAGCATTTTTCGCTTAGGGTAAGCAGAGATAAGCTATTTGATTGGTTGATGCTTCTAATTAAGTGAGATTGATGAAACTTGGTGTATAGTTTCATTACAGTAATACCTTGACTAAGTTCGATAATGAGCATTTTCTGCTCAGGGTAAGCAGAGACATACGCAATTTGATTGGTCGAGACTTTGGAACACAATAATTCTCCTTCGAATTGAGTTAAAATGCTCAAACTTGGTGTATATGCTTATTAGCTCAATGACTTGATGGAGTTCGAAGATGAGCATTTTTCGCTTACGGTAAGCAGAGATAAGCAATTTGATTGGTTGATGCTTTGGGACACGATAACTTTAGTTCTTATTAAGTGAGATTGATGAAACTTGGTGTATAGTTTCACTACAGTAATACCTTGACTAAGTTCGATAATGAGCATTTTCTGCTCAGGGTAAGCAGAGCGATACGCAATTTGATTGGTCGAGACTTTGGAACACAATAACTCTCCTTCGAATTGAGTTAAAATGTTCAAAATTGGTGTGTATGCTTATTAGGTCAACGCCTTGATGGAGTTCGAAGATGAACATTTTCTTTTTAGGGTAGGCAGAGATAAGCAATTTGCTTGGTTAATACTTTGGGACAAGATAACTTAGGTTCATCTTGATTGATGATTTTTATGACACTTTTGGATGACACTTCGTGTACAGTTTGATTTGCTCGAAACGTTTGAAAACAATAAATGTGCGATTAATTAATATGTGTCATCTATTTATTTTGGGATTTCGGCGGGGGACATCAGCCTCACTGTTGGCTTGTCAAGGTTTTTGGTTTATAAAAGTGTCAATTATTATTCGATTTTCATAAAATTTACAACATTTGATGCCTTATGCCATTTGTGAATCCTATGAACTAATTTAACATTTTCAATATCACCGGAAGTAATTTTCTATTTTGCAAAAAACGTATTTTTAGCCTTCAAAACAAACATTTATTTGAAGTGATTTATGTTTGTTATTCGTTTAACTTTATAGCGTCTGATTCTAATGGGCAGTAAGGTCGAATCAATAAAATCATATTGATGTCAAGAAAAGGCTTCTAGCATATTCCCTTGTCGAGAAATAGCCAATTTTCCCAGGGTCACTTTTTAAGTTTTTTTACCTTCTTAATTTGCAGATGATGGGTTATAGGTTAATTATTTATTGTCCGATATGTATAAATCAAAGTTTGTATTTTGTATGTTGCGAATTTTCGACTTATTTTTCACTTATAAAAATTTCTTTAGGCACCGGAAGTGACGTAATTTTGCCATAATTTACAATTTGAACCGATCTATTGGTCAGCAAATATTACTTTTACAAATGATAGAAGGTGTCACTGATTCAAAACAACCAAAGTTGGTATAATAAACTTCCTGTATGATTCTCCTGAAAGCCGGTTCAGTGCTGCTTGCAGGTCTAGTTCTTATTATTAGGGTTTCACACTGCGTAGCTTGTGTAAAACACTATTGTTTTTGTTAAAATTATTATTCTTATTATTATTAGGGTTTCACACTGCGAAGCTTGTGTGAAACACTATTGTTTTTGTTAAAATTGTTATTCTTATTCTTATTATTATTCTTTTGTTTTGAGTAGATCTCAGCAACTGCTTGTCGCATCGTTACGATTTCTTCGGTTTTACTGGGAAAGTGGGTGTGACTTAGACTAGAGGATAAAGCTATTTTGAACGTTCTGCGACAATGCGAAATGTCCGAAATCACCGAAGTTATCGTTTTTGAAAATATTGCAGTAATTTTAACAATAATCATGGGATTTTAACTTTCGATACATTTTGGCATAGCCGGAGACATGGCACATAGCTACGCTACTTTCGATTTTTGATTTTCTGTAAATCTTCAAAGATATTAGGCGCCAAATTTTGAAAATTTAAAATTTTACAAAAAACTTTTTTATTTATGAATATTTTTTAGTCGTATTGTACACAGAATTAAAGAGTCATCTGCCTTGCGCAAAAATGCTAAAAAAAATTTGTCTTAGTAATTTTCCTTGGCTGCCATTGGCTAATTCAGTTTTTCAGCACTAGATTATTTTTTTATTGTTCGATTTGTATAAAACAAAGTTCATATGCTTCGTTGTCTTGTTACCAATAGTGTTATCTGTCGGCACCGGAAGTGGCATAATTTTACCAAAAACTACAATTTTGACAGTTATTTTCCTTCTTCGAAAACAAATATTATTTTTTTGAAAAATTATATGACTCAAAGAGTGTGTCCTTTCAAGGCGCAAAAAATGGCGGAAGCAGTTTTTTTAATTTCTATTTCATTTTCTAGCAAATTGTATTAAGAGGTGAAAAAAGGCGTAAAATTGACCTATTTACAACCCATTCAGGCTTTTCAGATTTTAAAATATTTTTACATAACTCTTATAGACTTGTAGCTATAATCAATACGAAGAGAATGTATGTGAAAATTAGTTTGTATTATAAGCAGTTGCCAAGAAATGGACAGTTCTGCATAAGTCACTGTTTTCTTTATTTTGCGTATAATAAAGTCAATTATTATTGGATTTTTATAAAAGTGACATCATTTGATTCAAAAAGCATGTAGCGTCATATCAAGTTGATTACAATTTAAAATTGACACCGAAAGTGACGTCAATTTGTCAAAGATAGGCTGGCACTGCCAGGCAGGATACGCCCACATTTTCGAGAGATGGATAGAGAACAAGCAATACCGAAAGTGATTTTTCCTACATCATTAAGTCCCGTATTTCATACTGTATTGGGGGCAGCCATTTAGTTGGTCAGTTCCAGTCTGACATCCATGAAATTCGAAGCCGACAATGATTATGGTGTGACGGTACACAACCTAGAAATGTGACTTTTCATCAAAATCGGATAAGAATTGTGACCTGTAAAGAGTCCACAACCATGATATACCATATTTTTACACTATTCGCGTACAAACGGCGCCCATTTCGTCCCGCAATTTTGGTACGATTTTCACGAAATTAGAACTCAACCTTCCTCATCAAAATCGAATTCAAATTGTGACCTATACAGGGTCCACAACCATGATATACCATTTTTTTTAACAGTATTCGCGTACAAACGGCGGCCATTTTGTCTGTCAATTTTGGTCCGATTTTGTCGAAAATCATACTCACCCTTCATTACCATGTAACGGTGATATAATCAAACGGTTTTTTAAATAGGATAATAATTGTGACCTCCAGAGGAACCACAAGCTAAAGAAAGGGGGATTTTGCGTACAACCAGGGGCTATAATTCAGGAAGTTACGATCCGATATGCGCAAATATCGAAAAGAACCAAGATCTTTGAGTTATAACCATGAATTTCAAGTTTCATCAAAATCGAATTAAAATTGTGACCTTTACAGGGTCCACAACTTTGATATACCATTTTTTAACAGTATTCGCATACAAACGGCGGCCATTTAGTATGGCAATTTTGGTCTGATTTTCCCGAAATTCGAACTCAACCTTCCTTACGGTGTAACGGTAATATAATCAAACGGTTTTTTTTAAATCGGATTATAATTGTGACCTCCAGAGCGACCACAAGCTAGAAAGGGTGATTTTTCGGACAATCAGGGGCCATAATTCAGGAAATTACATTCCGATAGCCGCAAATATCGAAAGGAACCAAGATCTTTGGGTTACAAACATGCATGTCAAGTTTCATCAAAATCGGTTCAAAATTGTGACCGCTATAGGGTCCACAAGCTAAAAACGTGATTTTTCGTACAATCAGGGGCCATAATCCATGAAGTTTTGATCCGATACATGCCAATATCGAAAGCAGCCGAGATCTTTTTGGGATAAACCTATATTTCAAGTTTCGTCAAAATCGGATAAGAATTGTGACCTGTAGAGAGTCCACAAACAAATTGTGGACGGACAGGGGCGACGACATAATACGTCCACATGAAAATGTGGGCGTATAAAAACTGCATTTTAAACTTTTTAAATCAATGACTTATTCAACCAAGAATTACTTAATATGTATTAATAATTTTAACTTTTGGTTTAAATTCACACATAAACACAACTCATATGGTCATATAGATATCATAAACTTGTTTCTAACTTGTTCGATTGTCGAGAAATAGACGGTTTTCTACAGGTCACTTTTGAAGTTTTTGGGGCCATAAAAGTGTCAATTATTATTCGATTTTCATAAACGTTACACCATGTTATACCTAATGCCATTTGGGATTTCATACAAGTAATGTAAGATTTTCATTATCATCTGAAATAACGTCATTTTGGCAAAAGCTGTATTTTTAGCCTTCAAAACAGATATTTTATTCAAATGAGTCTGTTTGAAATCTTTTTCAAATTATGGTATTTGATGTCAATCAACAAATAGAATGAAGCCACACGATCATACAGATACCATAAAGTGGTTTCTAACTTGTACGGTTGCCGAGAAATAGCCGATTTTCTACAAGTCGCTTTTCAAGTTTTTTGGTCTTTAAAAGGGGCAATTATTATTCGATTTACATAAAATTTTCACTATATGATATCGTATGCCATTTCTGATTTCATAAGACTAATTGAACATTTTCATTAACACCGGGAGTAATTTAATTTTGTCAAGATCATTTACAAGTAACAAATGTATAAAATGAATTGATATTGCTGGATTTGGTTGATTCTGCGTCCATTTTATTTGTGTGCAATGTTAATTTGGAAACCTGTTTAGTGGTTTCGTTGGTATCAGAAGCGACATATTATGTTCAAGGGTAACTTGGCACCGGAAGTGACATGTTTAAGGGTAACGTGGCACCAGTGAAACCCGTCATTCCTGCATGCAGGTCTAGTTAGGCTTTCAGACTTTCGTCTGAAAGCCTATTGAGATTACTAAAATTATTGAGATTACTTAAATTATTAGGCTTTCAGACGATTGAGATTACTAAAATTATTATTAGGGTTTCACACTGCGTAGCTTGTGTGAAACACTATTGTTTTTGTTAAAATTATTATTCTTATTAAGCTTTCAAATTTCATATGAAAGCTTATTGTTTCTGTTAAGATTATTATTATTTTTTTTTTTTTGTGTGTTTTTCCTGCAAATCGGATTTCACAGAATCTAACCATAGGATGTTTCTGAAACTTTGACCTACACCCCTAAAAATGAGTGGTGGCTGTTGATTAAATATATTTTGAAAAAGTTTTGCGAATTCGAAATCACCGAATTTTACGAACGAAAAATCTGACAATGCATAGTCGTAACTTTGCTATTTTTTGACCAATTTTACTAATTCTTTTTTCTTTGAATACCTTGAAAAAAATCAATTTCATCTGCAGTTTCACATTTTCGAATTTCGAAAATTCGTCGCAGTGATTTCGAACCCGAAGTTTAGACCAATTTGACAACTTCTTTAATAGATTTTCATGAAATTTAGTATATAAGTAGATCTTACCCATGTGACTTCAAAAATATAATTAGAAATTTTTCTAAATTATCTCCCCTTGGTGAAATAAAGGATCATAGTTTTAAAAAAAATCGTCGAAATATAGGTCAGAATGACCTAAAAAAAAAATCGATACTCGACAAGTAATTACTGATTCCTACACAAAATATGGAGTTTGTCGATGGAACCGGAAGTGCCACCATCTTGAAACATGAAAAATCCCTAAGGCTTTTTTGCTATTTCACTTACAGACACCGGAGTTATATTTTCTAAATCCTTGAAGGATGGCCCAAAAATCGCAGGGAGCAGAATTTTGATTTAGGTCAACTGATGGTTGCCATTTTGAAGTGAATATGAAAAGTAGTAGCAATTTGAAGGGCCGAGACTTTGAAACACAATAACTCTCCTTCTAATTGAGCTAGAATCTTCAATCTTGGTGTAGACGTTCACTAGGTCAATGTCATGATTGAGTGCAAAGATGAGCATTTTCTGCCTAGGGTAAGCAGAGATAAGCATGCTGATTTGTTGATTCTTTAGGGCACAATAACTTCGGTTATAATGAAGGGAGGGTGGTGAAACTCTTGTCATTCGAGAGTCTAATAGCTAGCCTGTTGTGTAAAATCATTGTATCATTTTTTTTTAAATATCAGGGGTAGCAGAAAAAAGGGATCGAAAATCCAAAAAGTCGTATTTTTACGATTTTGAGCATTTTTAAAGGTCCTTTTCTCTTAAAGTCAACATAATATTTTTGGGGAACTTCTTCTACAAAGAGTCTTATCGGTAGTCTTTTATATGAAACCATCGATCAACAGTCCAAAATATCAGGAGTAGAAGAATAAAAGGATCGAAAATTGAAAACGGCATCCTTTCATTGTTAAGCAAAACATGCAGTGTGGGTGGCTACAATCTGCACATTTAGTCATCGTATAGAGCTTTTTCAACAATATCGAATTCCAACTGCTAAGGGATCTTTTACGTGCACTCCAATGTGTACACGGCGGGTGGGGGGAACGCCAGAAAATCGAGATGAACTTTCTCGGCCAATGCAGGGATCGAACACCCGACCTCCTGGCTAGCAGGCCAACGCCTTAGCCACATAGTGTGGACACCCATCGTACATTTCATCCGTCAAATCAAATCATTTCATTGCATTAGACCAATAATTAATTATTCTTAATTTAAAACTTTATTTTAATATTAGTCTGGCATTATTAAATCTCTTTAAAACAATTAAATACAAAAAACAAAAAAAAAATCAATAAGCGGGTCAATTTCGGTAAGTATAACTACGGGTTCTGTCCACCTTCTCTCGTCTACGGCCATCCACGTTGAAAACACCAGTTCTCGTCCGATCACTGAAGTTAAGCAACGTCGGGCCCGGTTAGTACTTGGATGGGTGACCGCTTGGGAACACCGGGTGCTGTAGACGCGTTTTTGCCCTGATTCTTCGTGAAAAAAATCAATTTTCCGCCAATCAGACCACAGCGCGCACTCTTTTGCACCACTCCAGCTCTCCGCTCGGCCCGTCTCCCCAGGGAAAAAGACACAAAAAGAATTTGAGAAAGCACAAGTATGGGTTCTGTCCACCTTCTCTCCTCTACGGCCACACCACGTTGAAAACACCAGTTCTCGTCCGATCACTGAAGTTAAGCAACGTCGGGCCCGGTCAGTACTTGGATGGGTGACCGCCTGGGAACACCGGGTGCTGTAGACGCCTTTTTGAAACCGACAAAACCCCCCAAAAAAATCAATAAGCGAGTCAATTCAGGTAAGTATAACTACGGGTTCTGTCCACCTTCTCTCGTCTACGGCCACACCACGTTGAAACCACCAGTTCTTGTCCGATCACTGAAGTTAATCAACGTCGGGCCCGGTCAGTACTTGGATGGGTGACCGCCTGGGAACACCGGGTGCTGTAGACGCCTTTTTAAAACCGACCCCCCCCCCCCAAAAAAAAAGATCATTAAGCAGGTCAATTCAGGAAAAGTATAACTACGGGTTCTGTCCACCTTCTCTCGTCTACGACCACACCACGCTGAAAACACCAGTTCTCGTCAGATCACTGAAGTTAAGCAACGTCGGGACCGGTTAGTACTTGGATGGGTGACCGCCTGAGAACACCGGGTGCTGTAGACGCCTTTTTAAAACCGCCCCCCCCCTCACAAAAAAATCAATAAGCGGGTCAATTCAGTTAAGTATAACTACGGGTTCTGTCCACCTTCTCTCGTCTACGGCTATACCACGTTGAAAACACCAGTTCTCGTCCGATCACTGAAGTTAAGCAACGTCGGGCCCGGTCAGTACTTGGATGGGTGACCGCCTGGGAACACCGGGTGCTGTAGACGCCTTTTTAAAACCGACAAAAAACAAAAAAAAAATCAATAAGCGGGTCAATTCAGGAAAGTATAGCTACGGGTGCTGTCCACCTTCTCTCGTCTACGGCCACACCACGTTGAAAACACCAGTTCTCGTCCGATCACTGAAGTTAAGCAACGTCGGGACCGGTCAGTACTTGGATGGGTGACCGCCTGGGAACACCTGGTGCTGGGACAATTGCACAGACCAACTAGCTAACAAATTAGAGCACATACAACTGGATGCACTTAGGTCCATATGTGGTGCTGTAAGGGGTACCAGCCATAGATTGTTATATAAAGAAACTGGTTTTATTACGCTAAAGGAGAGACGCAGAAGACATAAGCTCAAATTCATTTATAAAATTATAAACGGCCTTTCTCCTTGCTATCTTCATGATTTAATCTTGACAAAAAGCTCCCACTATAATCTCCGAAACACATGTCTACCTGAATATAAATGTAAAACAAATATATTTTATAATTCTTTCATACCATCGTCAATTAGAGAATGGAACAAATTAAGTGCAGACACAAAAAATTCGTTATCTCTAAATATTTTTAATTCTAAACTTACGGCTCATGATTCAATACCACCAAAATCTGTTTCGTTTGGGTCCCGCACAAATCAAATCATTCATTCCAAACTGCGTCTCTCCTGCAGCAATCTAAACGGGCACAAATTTTTACGTCACATTTCTGATAATCCATGCTGTAAATGTGGTCATCACTTTGAAGATACTGAACACTTTTTATTGAATTGCTCCTTATATTCAGATGCCCGAAAAAATACAATAAATAATTTAGCGACCATTTACCAAAACACTACCGTTTTATTGCACGGAACTGACGACGTGGAAAACTCGCTCAATATTTTCAAAATTGTCCACTCGTTCTTTGAAATCACCAGACGGTTCCAGGGACAACTATAACCACACATTGTACATATATTTTCACTATAATCATAAATGCATATGTACATTGATAATTAATGTCTAAAATGTAAATACATGTATCTATATCTGACAGGGAGAGGGGTTTAATATAGGCTATGCCTGTTCCCCAATCCCTATTCAGATACAAATCTGAATAAAATACTGCTTATAAAAATAAAAAAAAACGTCGGGACCGGTCAGTACTTGGATGGGTGACCGCCTGGGAACACCGGGTGCTGTAGAGGCCTTTTTAAAACCGACAAAAAACAAAAAAAAAATCAATAAGCGGGTCAATTCAGATAAGTATAACTACGGGTTCTGTCCACCTTCTCTCGTCTACGGCCATACCACTTTGAAAACACCACTTCTCGTCCGATCACTGAAGTTAAGCAACGTCGGGCCCGGTTAGTACTTGGATGGGTGACCGCCTGAGAACACCGGGTGCTGTAGACGCCTTTTTAAAACCGACAAAAAACAAAAAAAAATCGATAAGCGGGTCAATTCAGGTAAGTATAACTACGGGTTATGTCCATCTTCTCTCGTCTACGGCCACATCACGTTGAAAACACCAGTTCTCGTCCGATCACTGAAATTAAGCAACGTCGCGCCCGGTCAGTACTTGGATGGGTGACCGCCTGGGAACACCGGGTGCTGTAGACGCCTTTTTAAAACCGACAAAATCGGCCCCAAAATTCAATAAGCGGGTCCATTCAGTTAAGTATAACTACGGGTTCTGTCCACCCCCTTTCGTCTATGGCCATACCACGTTGAAAACACCAGTTCTCGTCCGATCACTGAAGTTAAGCAACGTCGGGCCCGGTCAGTACTTGGATGGGTGACCGCCTGGGAACACCGGGTGCTGTAGACGCCTTTTTAAAACCGACAAAAAAAAAAAATCAATAAGCGGGTCAATTCAGGTAAGTATAACTACGGGTTCTGTCCACCTTCTCTCGTCTACGGCCACGCGACGTTGAAAACACCAGTTCTCGTCCGATCACTGAAGTTAAGCAACGTCGGGCCCGGTCAGTACTTGGATGGGTGTCTGCCTGGGAACACCGGGTGCTGTAGACGCCTTTTTAAAACCGACAAAACTCCCCCAAAAAATCAATAAGCGGGTCAATTCAAGTAAGTATAACTACGGGTTCTGTCCACCCCCTCTCGTCTACGACCATACCACGTTGAAAACACCAGTTCTCGTCCGATCAGTGAAGTTAAGCAACGTCGGGCCCGGTCAGTACTTGGATGGGTGACCACCTGGGAACACCGGGTGCTGTAGACGCCTTTTTAAAACCGACAAAAAACAAAAAAAAATCAATAAGCGGGTTTATTCAGGTAAGTATAACTACGGGTTCTGTCCACCTTCTCTCGTCTACGGCCACCCCACGTTGAAAACACCAGTTCTCGTCCGATCACTGAAGTTAAGCAACGTCGGGTCCGGTCAGTACTTGGATGGGTGACCGCCTGGGAACACCGGGTGCTGTAGACGCCTTTTTAAAACCGACAAAAAACAAAAAAAAATCAATAAGCGGGTCAATTCAGGTAAGTATAACTACGGGTTCTGTCCACCTTCTCTCGTCTACGGCCACACCAGGTTGAAAACACCAGTTCTCGTCCGATCACTGAAGTTAAGCAACATCAGGCCCGATTGGTACTTGGATGGGTGACCGCCTGGGAACACCGGGTGTTGAAGACGCCTTTTTGCCCTGATTCTTCTTGAAAAAAATCAATTTTCCGCCAATCAGGCCACAGCGCGCACTCTTTTGCACCACTCCAGCTCTCCGCTCGGCCCGTCTCCCCAGGGAAAAAGACACAAAAAGAATTTGAGTAAGCACAAGTATGGGTTCTGTCCTCCTTCTCAAGTCTACGGCCACACCACGTTGAAAACACCAGTTCTCGTCCGATCACTGAAGTTAAGCAACGTCGGGTCCGGTCAGTACTTGGATGGGTGACCGCCTGGGAACACCCGCAGCTGTAGACGCCTTTTTAAAACCGACAAAACCCCCCAAAAAATCAATAAGCGGGTCAATTCAGGTAAGTATAACTACGGGTTCTGTCCACCTTCTCTCGTCTACGGCCACACCACGTTGAAAACACCAGTTCTCGTCCGATCACTGAAGTTAAGCAACGTCGGGCCCGATCAGTACTTGGATGGGTGACCGCCTGGGAACACCGGGTGCTGTAGACGCCTTTTTAAAACCGACAAAATCGGCCCTAAAAATCAATAAGCGGGTCCATTCAGGTAAGTATAACTACGGGTTCTGTCCACCCCCTCTCGTCTACGGCCATACCACGTTGAAAACACCAGTTCTCGTCCGATCACTGAAGTTAAGCAACGTCGGGCCCGGTCAGTACTTGGATGGGTGACCGCCTGGGAACACCTGGTGCTGTAGACGCCTTTTTAAAACCGACAAACAAAAAAAAAATCAATAAGCGGGTCAATTCAGGTAAGTATAACTACGGGTTCTGTCCACCTTCTCTCGTCTACGGCCACACCACGTTGAAAACACCAGTTCTCGTCCGATCACTGAAGTTAAGCAACATCAGGCCCGGTTGGTACTTGGATGGGTGACCGCCTGGGAACACCGGGTGTTGAAGACGCCTTTTTGCCCTGATTCTTCTTGAAAAAAATCAATTTTCCGCCAATCAGGCAACAACGCGCACTCTTTTGCACCACTCCAGCTCTCCGCTCGGCCCGTCTCCCCAGGGAAATAGACACAAAAAGAATTTGAGTAAGCACAAGTATGGGTTCTGTCCTCCTTCTCAAGTCTACGGCCACACCACGTTGAAAACACCAGTTCTCGTCCGATCACTGAAGTTAAGCAACGTCGGGCCCGGTCAGTACTTGGATGGGTGACCGCCTGGGAACACCCGCAGCTGTAGACGCCTTTTTAAAACCGACAAAACCCCCCAAAAAATCAATAAGCGGGTCAATTCAGGTAAGTATAACTACGGGTTCTGTCCACCTTCTCTCGTCTACGGCCACACCACGTTGAAAACACCAGTTCTCGTCCGATCACTAAAGTTAAGCAACGTCGGGTCCGATCAGTACTTGGATGGGTGACCGCCTGGGAACACCGGGTGCTGTAGACGCCTTTTTAAAACCGACAAAATCGGCCCTAAAAATCAATAAGCGGGTCCATTCAGGTAAGTATAACTACGGGTTCTGTCCACCCCCTCTCGTCTACGGCCATACCACGTTGAAAACACCAGTTCTCGTCCGATCACTGAAGTTAAGCAACGTCGGGCCCGGTCAGTACTTGGATGGGTGACCGCCTGGGAACACCTGGTGCTGTAGACGCCTTTTTAAAACCGACAAACAAAAAAAAAATCAATAAGCGGGTCAATTCAGGTAAGTATAACTACGGGTTCTGTCCACCTTCTCTCGTCTACGGCCACACGACGTTGAAAACACCAGTTCTCGTCCGAACACTGAAGTTAAGCAACGTCGGGCCCGGTGTCTGCCTGGGAACACCGGGTGCTGTAGACGCCTTTTTAAAACCGACAAAACTCCCCCAAAAAATCAATAAGCGGGTTTTATTCAGGTAAGTATAACTACGGGTTCTGTCCACCTTCTCTCGTCTACGGCCACACCACGTTGAAAACACCAGTTCTCGTCCGATCACTGAAGTTAAGCAACGTCGGGCCCGGTCAGTACTTGGATGGGTGACCGCCTGGGGACACCGGGTGCTGTAGACGCCTTTTTAAAACCGACAAAAAACAAAAAAAAATCAATAAGCGGGTCAATTCAGGTAAGTATAACTACGGGTTCTGTCCACCTTTGAGTAAGCACAAGTATGGGTTCTGTCCTCCTTCTCAAGTCTACGGCCACACCACGTTGAAAACACCAGTTCTCGTCCGATCACTGAAGTTAAGCAACGTCGGGCCCGGTCAGTACTTGGATGGGTGACCGCCTGGGAACACCCGCAGCTGTAGACGCCTTTTTAAAACCGACACCCCCCCCCCCGCCAAAATCAATAAGCGGGTCAATTCAGGTAAGTATAACTACGGGTTCTGTCCACCTTCTCTCGTCTACGGCCATACCATGTTGAAAACACCAGTTCTCGTCCGATCACTGAAGTTAAGCAACGTCGGGCCCGGTTAGTACTTGGATGGGTGACCGCCTGGGAACACCGGGTGCTGTAGACGCCTTTTTGCCCTAAACTCATTAATTTACCATTTTGTTGTGAGCGGCTTGTTATTCTTCCTATATGACATATTACACGTTTCTGATTTCAAAGGGGGGTTGGGCGGCTGAATGGTTAGCACGTGCGCCTATCATTGAGTTAACTAGCGTGTTTTCGAATGCCCGGTTGTACGTGACAAGGAGTAAGGTCCAACCTGCCATTTTTAATTTTTTTCCGGCAATTTTCATTTCATTTTCTCATCCGTCTCATTACAGCAATGCAAATTTCGGTTATTTCCCTTTAGTTTTCAGATTATTGTTATGCCTGGGTGCAATGTTTCATACTATATTTAGACTTGTAATTTTGCGAGTTTTTGACAAATTTTAATAATTTTTTCTTCTTATCCTTTTATTTAGGATACTTGATACAATCAATGACACGTGACGATGAATATGAAAGCTTTCATATCTGCATGGGACAGTAGCAGATCTAGTTATTATTATTTTTTTTTTGTGTGTGTGTGTTTTCTGCAAATCGGATTTCTCAGAATCTATCCATAGGATCGTTCTGAAATTTTGACCTACTCCCCCAAAAATGGGGTGCGAACGTTGTTTAAATATATTTTCAAAACGTTTTACGAATCCGAAATCACCGAATTTTACGAACGAAAAAACTGACAATGCATAGTCGTAACTTTGTTATTTTTTGACCGATCTGACTAATTCTTTTTTCTTTGAATACCTTGAAAAAAATCATTTTTATCTGCAGTTTCACATTTTTGAATTTCGAAAATTCGTCGCTGTGATTTCGAACCGGAAGTTTAAACCAATTTGACAACTTCTTTAATAGTTGTACGATCTTCATGAAATTTAGCATATAAGTAGATCCTAGCAATGTGGTTTCAAAAATATAATTAGAAATTTTCTAAATTATCTCCCCTTGACGAAATTAAGGATCAAATTTTTCAAAAAAATCATCGAAATATAGGTCAGAATGACCTGATTTTTTTTTTGAATACTAGATAAGTAATTACTGATTTGTACACAAAATATGAAGTTTGTCGATCGAACCGGAAGTCCCACCATCTTGAAACGTGAAAAATCCCTAAGGCTTTTTTGCTATTTTACTTATAGACACGGGAGTTGTATTTTCTGAATCCTTGAAGGTTGGCCCAAAAATCGCTGGAGCAGAATTTTGATTTAGGTCTACTGATGGATTCCATTTTGAAGTGAATATGAAAAGTAGTAGCAATTTGAAAGGCCAAGACTTTGAAACACAATAACTCTCCTTCTAATTAAGCTAGAATGTTCAAACTTGGTGTAGACGTTCACTAGGCCAATGTCATGATTGAGTTTAAAGATGAGCATCTTCTGCTTAGGGTAAGCAGAGATAAATATGCTGATTTGTTGATTCTTTAGGGCACGATAACTTCGGTTATAATGAAGAGAGGGTGGTGAAGCTCCTGCCAATCGAGAGTCTAATAGCTAGCCCGTTGTGTGAAATCATTGTATCATTGTTTTTAAATGTCAGGGATAGCAGAAAAAAAAGTATTTTTACGATTTTGAGCATTTCTAAAGGTCCTTTTCTCTTCAATCAACATAATATTTTTGGGGAACTTCTTCTACAAAGAGTCTTATCGATAGTCTTTTATATGAAACCATCGATCAACAGTCCAAAATATCAGGAGTAGAAGAATAAAAGGATCGAAAATTGAAAACTGCAACCTGTCATTGTTAAGCGAAACATGCAGCGTGGGTGACTACAATTTGCACATTATTCATCGTATAGAGCTTATTCAACAGTATCGAATTCCAACTGCTTAGGGATATTTTACGTGCACTTCAATGTGTACACGGGACCTTGGTTTTTCGTCCCATCCGAACGACTAGACAGCTGTCCTTGTCAGGCCCTCCGTTCTGCCTCACTGACAAGAGGGAACCACGCCGGAAAATCGAGATGAACTTTCTCGGTGCAGAACTTTCAATTCACGCCAAACGTTTATTGCATACGATTAAGCTGGTCAGTTGGAGCTTATTTTCAAAAGTTTTGTAATAATCGGTTGGTAATTAAAGTACCGTGCAAATTAAACTGCTAAAACACAAAAATTTCGCCCGGTTGAAATGTTTCTTGCTATAAGTCAGCAAGTTCCCGGTTTTAGGGAGGCTGAATGACTGAATGGTTAGCATACGCGCGCTTTGTCGTAACGTCTGTCATTGAGTCAACCGGCGTCGTTTCGATTTCCAGGTTGCACGTGACATGGAGTATGGTGTCCAACCTCGTGGGTTTTCTCCGTGTCCTTCGGTTTCCTCCCACTCCTGAATACCAGTACGCGTAAGGGAAGTTTATAAATAAAATTAAAAAACATATATTAGTCCCGAAATGACTTAGTTTGTGTCGAATGGACGTTAAGTCGCATTTCTCTCCTTCTGTTTTATTTTTAAAGTTTTGTAATAATCGGTTGGTAATCCATGGTACTGGTACTATAAAAGTGATAAAACAGAAAATTTCGCCCGGTTGTAATGTTTCTCACTTTAAAGTCAGCAATTTGGCAATTTTAAGGGGCAAACGTTTATTGCGAACCATTAAGCTGGTCAGGGGGAGCTGATTTTTAAAAGTTTTGTAATATTCGAAAATTCGTCGCTGTGATTTTGAACCGAAAGTTGAGACAAACGTGACAACTTCTTTAATAGCTGTACGATTTTCATGAAATTTAGTACTGATGCGACTTGAAAAATGACTTTTAAAATTTTATAAATTATCTCCCCTTGGTGAAATTAAGAATCAATTTTTTCAAAAAAAATCGTCGAAATAAAGGTCAGAATGACCTATTTTTATTTTTTTGATACTAGACAAGTAATTACTGATTCGTACACAAAACATGGAGTTTGTCGATGGAACCGGAAGTGACACCATCTTGAAACGTGAAAAAACAATAGAACTTTTGCGATATTGCACTTACAGACATGGGAGTTACATTTTCTGAACCCTTGAAGGAAAACCTAAAAAACGTTCAGAGCAGAAACACAATAGGGCATAGTATGTTCAATGCGTCTCCTATGTCTAAAATTTAATACATTTCGATTTCAGGATAGACGGGATACGGGTGGAATTTTTGGTATTTGAATATTTCAAAAATTCGAATTTCGCTTTTGATGTTTTTCGTGCCGACAAAGTTGTTTACGAGTGAAAAATCACATTAATTTCGATAGATTGTGACAGTGAATATGAAAGCTTTCATATCTGCATGGGACAGTAGCAGATCTAGTTAGGCTTTCATACTTTCGTCTGAAAGCCTATTGTGATTACTAAAAGTATTATTAGGCTTTCAGACTTTCGTCTGAAAGACTATTCTTTTTAAAAAGATTATTATTATTATTATTATTTTTTTCCGCGGGAGCCTATTTCTCCATGATCGAAAACAGATATCGATCTGCAACAAACCTTTCTATCGGGAAAACATGTGGTGGCTAGTGCATAAACTATTTTTCAAACTTCTGCGCATACCGGAAGTGGCCGAACTTTGTAGGTTGTCGGGATATTGAAAATCGGCCATAATTTCGTCAATTCTTTACCCATTTTTAAACAAATGACATTTTCGGAAACCCTGAATCTTTTGCGAGATAATGGCTATCTCACATTTTTCAATTTCGAACATTCGTCTATGACTTCTATCGTTCGAAAATTGAAAAGTTGTTGTTTATGAGACAATTTTTGTTATTTTTTCAAAATTTGCAAATTTGACCTACATTTTTGGATTCCTGAAGTCTATGCGATTCCAGTAATATAAGTTTCATTCAGAGTTATCGCCCTTTATTTTTCGATTTTTTTCGAATTTTCTGCCCATTTTGTGCCCCATATATTTTTTGGAAAGGATAAAACGATATTTCTGAAACCCCTGAAACATAAAGCCATATTGCCAGACAGTTGCATAAAGCAATTTCAACAACGATTCGTAAACCGGAAGTAGTCGAAATAATGTCTGATTTTTTGAAAAAAACTCAAAAAATGGTGGCTTTGGGAAAAACGTGATTTCTTCGTCCCATATCAAACGATCTAATGGATTAAGGTATCGTTGGTTGACATCGGCATTGGAGTATCGTATGAAACCCAATTCATACAGATACGATGGTCCAGAAGTAAAATATGACACGCTGAAAATCAAGCATTTTTTGATTTGGAGCGTTTTTGGACGCCTTTATCTCGAAAACTGCTCTAGCGATTTTTCTTAAACTTTATCTATCGATGGTCCTTCCGGTAGTCTTTAGCATGGATCCATCCATTAAGACCTATATATAATTGGAATAAGACAGAAAAGGGACTGAAAATTGAAAAAGTCAAAAAATCGTAAAATTTTGGAAAATGCTCCACTATTTTTGCATTTGAAGAGATTTTCAAAAAAAAGATATATATTTTAAAAGCTGACCTAATTACGATTCTAATGATGTATAATATGTATGCAGTTATTGAAATTTAATTTTCAATATTTTGACATTTTGACATTTTTAACACTTTTGAACATAGGATTTCTCAGAAGTATTTTATTTGATCGTATAGTGTAGTATATCATTAGGGAGCCCTGTTCCCATGGATGTGAAAACTACTCGACAATGATTCGTTTACCGGAAGTAATTCAAAAAACGACGAAAAATGTAAAAAAGATAAAAAAGAATTGGAGCTCTTGCCAAAAGTTCGAATTCTCCGTCACATATTAGCGGACCAAAACAATTAAAATGTCGCTGGATAGTTCCATTAATAGACGATCGTATAACATCTCAATAACACGAATTTGATTCTTAGGAAATAATTTATGGTACGCTGAAAACTACGTATTTTCCGTTTTGGAGCATTCTGAGACGCCTTTTTCTCGAAAACGACACCTACGATTTTTCTTAAACATTTTTTACTCAGAGTCCTATTGGTGGCCTAGCGTGTGCATCTAATAATAAAAGCGTTGCAATATTATAGGTGGTCCAAAAATGACATCAATCTTTGAAAAAAGTTGAAAAATCATTAAATTATTGAAAATGCTCTTATATTTATCTTTTTTTCAAAAATTACTTAATGAATGTTTCTGATATTTCTGCTACAGGAAGTTAAGTATCTAATCAACTTGTTAAAGCAATTCCGACAATGATCGAAAAACCGGAAGTAGTCGAAAAAATCTCCGATATTTTGAATTTTTTTTTTACATTTTTACAGAAAACTTTTTTATTTATGAATATTTTTTGATGGTAGTTTACACAGAGTTCAAGTATCACCCTACTTGAGCATAAGTGAGAAAGAATTTTGTCTCAGTAATTTTCTTTAGTCGCCATTTGCTAATTTAGTTTTTCGTACCTAGATTAATTATTTATTGTTCGATTTGTATAAAACAAAGTGCATATGCTTCGTGATGTCAATTGTAATATTTTTTGTTACGGTGACATTTTTCTGCACGCAACGGAAGTGGCGTAATATTAACAAAAACTACAATTTTGAGAGTTAAGTACCACTTTTTGACAGCAAATATTATTTTTTTTCGAAAACTGATATAGCAAAAAGTATGCGCCCTGTAAAGGCGCATAAAATGTTTGGCTCAGATTCTTAAATTTATATTTCATTTTCGGGCAATTTCTAATAAAATGTAAAAAAAAGGTAAAATTCAGTTATTACAACCCATTCAACGTCTTTATATTTTGAACTATTTATTCGTAACTTTCATAAACTCGTAGCCATAATCCAGACGAAGAGAATGTATGCCAAAAATAGTTTGTAATATGAGCAGTTGCCGAGAAATATGCAATTTTGCATGCATCACTTTTCAAGTTATTTTGCCTATAAAAGAGTAAATTATTATCTTTTTCTTTTATTTGATGCCTAATGCCAATTTGGACTAGGTTAAGCCAATTTTACAGTTTCACTGTTACCGGAAATGACGTCATTTTGGAAAAAACTGTATTTTTAACCTAAAAAACAAATATTTTATTCAAATGAGTCTCTTTTATAATATTTTTAAAATTATGATATTTAAATCCCATCAACGAATAGCATGAACCCATACGATCATACAGATACCACAAAAAAGTTTCTAACTTGTACGGTTGCCGAGAAATAGACGATTTTCTACATGTCACTTTTCAAGCTTTTGGTCTATAAAAGTGTCAATTATTATTCAATTTTCATACAATTTTCACCATGTGATGCCTTATGCCATTTATGATTGCAATGATCTGATTTAACATTTCCATTATCACCGGAAGTAATGTCATATTTGCAAAAACCGTATTTTTAGACTTCAAAACAAATATTTTTTTGAAGTGAGTTATATTTCTTATTTGTTTAACGTTATAACGTTTGATTCTAATGGCCATTTAGATTGGATCAATATAATCATACTGATATCAAAAAATTGCTTCTAGCATATTCCCTTGTCGAGGAATAACCAATTTTCTAAGGATCACTTTTTAAGTTTTTTACCTTTTTAATTTCAGTTTATGGGTTCTAAGTTTATTATGTTATTGGCTGATATGTATAAAACAATTCTCAATTGCGAATTCTCAACTTATTTGTTATCGATAATGATTTCTTTTGGCACCGGAAGTTAAGTTTTTTTGCCAGATTTTACAATTTTGACCGGTGTATTTATTTGCAAGCAAATATTACTTTTACAAATCTGATAGAGGGTGTCACTGAATCATAACAACTACAGTATCGTTTGGTAGCTCGATGGATCGGCTATTGTATGACGCACTTCCTGTCTGATTCCTGAAAGCCGATTCAGCACTGCAGGTCTGCAGGTCTAGTTATTTATTATTATTATTTTATTTTTCGGGGGAGCCTATTTCTCAGTGTCTGTAACAGATACAGATCTGGGACATAATTTTCTATCAGGAAACCATATGGTGGCTATCCCTTCCACTGTATTTGAAACTTCTGCGCAGGCTGGAAGTGGCCGAATTTCGTGCGGTGTCAAAAAATTAAAAAACGGCCGTAGATTCGTCAATTCTGTATCTATTTTCATACAAATTACATTTTTGGAAACCCTGAGTCTTTTCTCGGACGATAGCAGTTGAAAATTTTGCAATTTCGAAACTTCACCGCTGACTTCTAGCGTTCGAAAAATGAAAATATGTTGTTTAAGACACATTTTTTGTTATTTTTCAAAATTTTAAAATTTGACTTACATTTTTGGATACCTGGAGGCAATCCGGTTCCAGTAATATAAGTTTCATTCAGAGTTATAGCCCTTTATTTTTCGAATTTTCTTCACATTTTGTGAGCTTAAGTTTCGTTTTACGGCCAGATCGACGTTTCTGAAATTCCTGGAACATGAAGTAATATGGTCAAACCACCGTTTAAAGCAAATTCAACAACAATCTGTAAACCGGAAGTAGTCGAAATAATATGCGATATTTTGAAAAAAAAGTGAAAAATGGGTGTTTTGGGTAAAAACACGATTTTTCCGTCCGTTATCAACGGATTAAACGAATTAATGTATCATTTGGTCGGGCGGTGAATGGACTACTGAATGATACCCAAGTCGTACGGATACGATTAGCAGGAAGCAAAATATGGCACGCTGAAAATCAAGTATTTTCTGATTTTTAGCATTTTTGGACACCTGTATCTCGAAAACTTAACCGCAACTTTTTTTTAATTTTTTTCTATCGAGAGTCCTTTCGGAGGTTTTTTGCATGAAGCCATCCAATAAGACTTTGAAATATCTGGAATAGGTGAAATAACAGACTGAAAATAGAAAAAAAAGTCGAAAAATCGTGAAATTTTGGAAAATGCTCTACTATTTTTTTATTTTAAGAGATTTTCAAAAAAAGATTGTATATTCAGATAGCTGACCTAATTACGATTCTAACGATGTGTAATATGTATGTAGTTATTGGAATTTCATTTTCGATATTTTAATTTTTTTGCATTTTTGGCACTTTTGAACATAGGATTTCTCAGGGGCATTTTATCTGATCCTGATAATGTAATATGTCATTACAGAGCCCTGTGGCTATTTTAGTGCCCAAACCGGCTATTAAAACTATTCCGACAATAATAGCCATACCGGAAGTATTCAAAAAATGAAAAAAAAATGTTAAAAGCATTGTCGCACTTGCGAAAAACTTGATTTCTCCCTTAGGTAATAGCGGACCAAAAGAACTAAAGTGTCGCTGGATAGCCCTATTATTGGACCATCATATGGTGTCTAAATAATACGATTTCGATGTTAAGGAAATAAATTATTGAATGCCAAAAATCTAGTATTTTCCTATTTTTTAACATTCTGAGACGCCCTTTTCTCGAAAACAACGCAGCAGATTTTTCTTAAACTTTTCTTACTCAAAGTCCTATCGGTTGTCTATATAGTGAATCCAAAATGAAAAGCATTGAAATAATATAAGAGGTCCAAAAATGGCCTCAAACTTTGAAAAAAATTGAAAAATCGTTAAATTTTTGGAAACGCTCTTTAATTTATCTTTTTTTCCAAAACTACTCAATGGATGTTTCTGACACTTCTGGTACAGAAAGTTTAGTATCCAAAGAACTTCGTAAAGCTGTCACGACAATGATCGTAAAACCGGAAGTAGTCGAAAAAATGTCCGATATTTTGAAAAAAAAAACCATTTTTATTTATGAATATTTTTTGATGGTATTTTACACAGGGTTAAAATATCATCCTACTTGAGCAGAAATGATAAAAAAAAAATGTCTCGGTAATTTGCGTTAGCCGCCATCGGCTAATTTAGTTTTTCGTAACCAGAAAAACTATTTATTGTTCGATTTATATAAAACAAAGTTCATATGCTCCGTGGTCCCAATTGCAATTTATTTTGTTACGGTGAAATTTTTCTGTCGGAAGTGACGTAATATTAACAAAAACTACAATTTTGACAGTTCGGTACCACTTTTTGAAAGCAAACATTTTTTTTTTTCAAAACTGATATAACTAAAAGGATGCATCCTGCAAAGGTGTATAAATATTTAGCTCAGATTTTTTAAATTTCAATTTCATTTTCGGGCAATTTCGAATAAAATGTAAAATAAAGTGTAAAATTCAATTATTTACAATTCATTCAGCGTCTTCATATTTTGAAATATTTATTTGTGATTTTCATAAACTCGTAGCAATAATCCAGACGAAGAGAATGTATGCGAAAATTAGTTTGTAATATGAGCAGTTGCCGAGAAATATGCAATTTTGCTTGCATCACTTTTCACGTTATTTTGCCTATAAAAGAGTGAATTATTATTCGATTTGCAATATTTTTTTTTCCATTTGATGCCTAATGTCAATGTGGACTAGGTCAAGCCAATTTTAAATTTTCACTGTGACCGGAAATGACGTCATTTGTGCAAAAACTGTATTTTTAACCTAAAAAACAAATATTTTATTCAAATGAGTCTGCCTTATAATATTTTTAAAATTTTGATATTTGATTCCCACCAACGAATAGAATGAAACCATACGACCATACAGATACCACAAAATGGTTTCTAACTTGTACGGTTACAGAGAAATAGGCGATCTTCTATAAGTCACTTTTAAAGGTTTTTGGTCTATAAAAGTGTCAATTATTATTCGATTTTTATAATTTTTTTACCATTTGATGCCTTATGCCATTTATGACTTCTATCAACTAAGTTAACATTTTCAATATCACCGGAAGTAATGTAATTTTTGCAAAAAACGTATTTTTAGCCTTCAAAACAAACATTTTTTTGAAGGGATTTATATTGATTATTTGTTTAATTTTATAACTTCTGACTCTAATGGGCAGTAAGATTGAATCAATACCATCATATTGATATCAAGAAAATGCTTCTAGCATGTTCCCTTGTCGAATAATAGCCAATTTTCCAAGGGGGGTCACTTTTAATTATTTTACCTTCTTAATTTCAGTTTATTGGTTATAGGTTAATTTTTCATTGCCCGATATGTATTAAACAAATTTTGTATGTTGCAAATTTTCGACTTATTTTTCACCTATAAAAATTTCTTTCGGCACCGGAAGTGACGTAATTTTGCCATAATTTACAATTTTGACCGGTCTTTTCGCCAGCAAATATTACTTTTACACATGATAGAGGGTGTCACTGAAGCAAAACAACTAAAGTATAGTTCGGTAGCTCAATGGATTGGCTATGGTATAATAAACTTCCTGTATGATTCCTGAAAGCCGGTTCAGTGCTGCTTGCAGGTCTAGTTATTATTTTTTTTTTCGCCGGAGCCTATTTCTCAGTGCCTGTAACAGATACCGATCTGGGACCTAATTCTCTATTGGGAAACCACGTGTTGGCTACTTGATAAACTATTTTTTAAACTTCTGCGCAGACCGGAAGTGGTCGAATTTTGTGCTGTGTCAAAAAATTAAAAAAACGGCCGTAGATTCGTCAATTCTGTACCTATTTTCATACAAATGACATTTTCGGAAACCCTGAGTCTTTTCTCGGACGATAGCAGTTGAAAATTTCGATATTTCGAAACTTCATGGCTGACTTCTTGCGATCGAAAAATGAAAAATGTGGTTTGAGAGACAATTTTGGTTATTTTTCAAAATTTTCAAATTTGACCTACATTTTTGGATACCTGAAAACCATTCGATTCCAGAAATATAAGTTTCATTCCGAGTTATCGCCCTTTTTTTCGATTTTTTTCGAATTTTCTACCCATTTTGTTAGCTCGGATTTCGTTTTATGGCAGAATTGACATTTCTGAAACTTCTGAGGCATGAAGCCAAATGACCATTGCAAGGAATAAAGCAATTTCAACAATAATCTGTACACCTGAAGTGGTCGAAATAATGTCCGATATTTTGAAAAAAATTGGTATTTTGGGGAAAAACGCGATTTGTCCGTCCGATATCAATGGATTAGACAAATTAGGGTGCAATTGGATTGCACTAAGATTGTGCTATCGTATGATACCCAATTCGTACGGATACGATGAGCAGGCTGCAAAATATGGCACGATGAAAATCAAGTATTTTCTGATTTGGAGCGTTTTTGGATGCCTGTAGCTCGAAAACTTAACGGCAACTTTTTTTAAAAATTTTTCTATCGAGAGTCCTTTTGGAGTTATTTTGCACGAAACCATCCAGTAAGACTTTGAAATATCTGGAATAGGTGAAATAACGGACTGAAAATCGAAAAAAGTCGAAAAATCGTGAAATTTTGGAAAATTCTCTGCTATTTTTTTATTTTAAGAGATTTTCAAAAAAAGATTGCATATTCAGATAGCTGACCTAATAACGATTCTAACGATGTATAATATGTATGTAGTTATTGAAATTTAATTTTCGATATTTTAATTTTTTTTGCATTTTTGGCACTTTTGAACATAGGATTTCTCAGAAGGATTTTATCTGATCGGATAATGTAATATATCATTGCAGAGCCCTGTGGCTATTTTAGTGCACAAACCGGCTATTAAAACTATTCCGACAATAATAACCATACCGGAAGTATTCAAAAAATGAAAAAAAATGGTTAAAAACATTGTCGCACTTGCGGAAAACTTGATTTCTCCTTTAGGTAATAGCGGACCAAAAGAAATAAAGTGTCGCTGGATAACCCTATTAATGGACCATCATATGGTATCTAAATAATACGATTTCGATGGTAAGGAAATAAATTATTGTATGCCAAAAATCTAGTATTTTCCGATTTTTTAACATTCTGACACGCCCTTTTCTCGAAAACAACGTAGCAGATTTTTCTTAATCTTTTCTTACTCAAAGTCCTATCGGTTGTCTATATAGTGAATCCAAAATGAAAAGCGTTGAAATAATATAAGTGGTCCAAAAATGGCCTCAAACTTTGAAAAAAATTGAAAAATCGTTAAATTTTTGGAAACGCTCTTTAATTTATCTTTTTTTCCCAAACTACTCAATGGATGTTTCTGACACTTCTGGTACGTAAAGTTAAGTATCCAAAGAACTTCGTAAAGCTATCACAACAACAATCGTAAAACCGGAAGAAGTCGAAAAAATGTCCTATATTTTGAAAATATTAATTCCTTTACGAAAACCTTTTTTTATTTATGAATACTTTTTGATGATATTTTACACAGGAATTATTGATATAAAATTAAACCATGCTAGTCCCGAAATGACATAGTTTGTGTCTATTCGACGTTAAACCCCATTTCTCTCATCTCGGTAGTGCCGGTTAATTTGAGATATATTTTTACCTTTTTTAATTTCAGTTTATGGGTTCCAAGTTTATTATTTATTGCCTGTATAAAACAATTCTCAATTGCGAATTCTCAACTTATTTGTTACCGATAATGATTTCTTTTGGCACCGGGAGTGAAGTAATTTTGCCAGATTATACAATTTTGACCGGTGTATTCGCAAGCAAATATTACTTAAAAATCTGATACAGGGTGTCACTGAATCATAACAACTTCAGTATCGTTTGGTAGCTCGATGGATCGGCTATTGTATGACGCACTTCCTGCCTGATTCCTGAAAGCCGGTTCAGCACTGCAGGTCTAATTATTATTATTATTATTATTCTTTTGTTTTGAGTAGATCTCAGCAACTGCTTGTCGCATCGTTACGATTTCTTCGGTTTTACTGGGAAAGTGGGTGTGACTTAGAGGATAAAGCTATTTTGAACGTTCTGCAACAATGCGAAATGTCCGAAATCACCGAAGTTATCGTTTTTTTTAAAATATTGCAGTAATTTTAACAATAATCATGGGATTTTAACTTTCGATACATTTTGGCATAGCCGGAGACATGGCACATAGCTACGATACTTTCGATTTTTGATTTTCGGTAAATCTTCGAAAATATTAGGCGCCAAATTTTGAAAATTTAAAATTTTACAAAAAACTTTTTTATTTATGAATATTTTTTAGTCGTATTGTACACAGAATTAAAGAGTCATCTGTCTTGCGCAAAAATGCAAAAATTTGTCTTAGTAATTTTCCTTGGCTGCCATTGGCTAATTCAGTTTTTCAGTCCTAGATTATTTTTTTATTGTTCGATTTGTATAAAACAAAGTTCATATGCTTCGTTGTCTCAATTGTCATTTTTTTTGTTACCAATAGTGTTATCTGTCGGCACCGGAAGTGGCATAATTTTACCAAAAACTACAATTTTGACAGTTATTTTCCTTCTTCGAAAACAAATATTATTTTTTTGAAAAATTATAGGACTCAAAGAGTGTGTCCTTTCAAGGCGCAAAAAATGGCGGAAGCAGTTTTTTTAATTTCTATTTCATTTTCTAGCAAATTGGATTAAGAGGTGAAAAAAGGCGTAAAATTGACCTATTTACAACCCATTCAGGCTTTTCTGATTTTAAAATATTTTTACATAACTCTTATAGACTTGTAGCTATAATCAATACGAAGAGAATGTATGTGAAAATTAGTTTGTAATAAGCAGTTGCCAAGAAATGGACAGTTCTGCAGAAGTCACTGTTTTCTTTATTTTGCGTGTAATAAAGTCAATTATTATTGGATTTTTATAAAAGTGACATCATTTGATTCAAAAAACATGTAGCGTCATATCAAGTTGATTACTATTTAAAATTGACACCGGAAGTGACGTCATTTTGTCAAAAACTGCATTTTAAACTTTTTAAATCAATGTTTTATTCAACCAAGAATTACTTAATATGTATTAATAATTGTAACTTTTGGTTTAAATTCACATATAAACACAACTCATATGGTCATATAGATATCATAAAATTGTTTCTACCTTGTTCGGTTGCCGAGAAATAGACGGTTTTCTACAGGTCACTTTTGAAGGTTTTGGGGCCATAAAAGTGTCAATTATTATTGTAGCCTAAAATGGAAATTTCTTGGATTCTGATTGCTCGAAAAGTGGCGTCGAATGAGTATAACAGTCCTCTCAGGGAATATGATAAGCGGTATCGCATCGCAGTTTGCTAAACAAAAACGACGTAAGTGCGAATCAAATATTAATTTGATTAGCAGAAAATTTTCAAATACAAGGGAACCCGCGAATCAAATTTGTTGTCCTAAATCAAGCGTGAAAAAATGTTTAACAAACATGATTTACCGTTTCACTGCGTACGGACATTTTAATCCCCTGGATGTCGGTCCCTAAATTAGTCAGTAATCTACGGTAATTGTAAGCTAACCTTGTAACAGTCATCCAGTTCACGATCACATTAGGTAAACAATCCCGTAAATATACAAGCTCCTCGATAATTATTCATAAAACAATAATTTGTATCTGTAACCATTTCCCTTTGTAAGAATTGAGCACGTGTTCCCAACTGGTATCCTCTTTGCCATCACACAAATATTTTAATTATTTTCCATTCACTGAACAACAAAATATCCCGTTGTCTTTAATCGTACGAAAAATGTATCCATCTGATGCGTGCACTATTATTAGCTCTAGACACCAGTTTAATTTTTATTTGTTTGACAAACTAATTTGCGACAATTTAATTGCACTTGGTTCATTTTGGCGGGAAAAAGGGTCACGTGGACAAATAACTAGGGGTGTAACGATACATCGAACAATCGATGCATCGCGATAGTTCAACCGTCGATAGTATGTATCGATATTAAAAAGAAACTATCGATAAAAATTGCGATAGTCAAGCAAACTATCGATAGTTTCGATAGTTTGTAATAGCGAAAGTAAAATGGCTCAAATTCACTCGTATTTGTCGAATAATTACTCTGAATTTTTAACAAAGAGCTCTGTTATCACTAAAAGAGCGTTACATGATCTCAATATCACATGGAAATCTTCGTCTACCATATTAGGCATGGCTTACTAAGAAATGCGTAAAATGGTTGATTTTGGCGCGAAAAAAATGAAAATGGTCACGTACGCCAATAACAGACATGCTGAAAGCATGCCGCATATGACAGGAAAGTTGGCTATGCTTTTTTACAAGTTACTAAACTACCAATGTAATATTACAAATATACCATTTTATATAATATAAAGAAAAAAAACCCAATGTACTTTATCAGAATGCGACGTTACAGTGTACCCGAGATACCAGCTAGGAGGCTCTTCTATTCGCCCCCACCCTTTTGTCGTGCCATTAGAAGCCACATGTTGTTTTTGTTTTTATCTGTACCGTCTTGTGTCGCTTCTGTCGTTTTTTTTGTCGATATGATTACCGATATCCGTGTTAAAATATTACGTACTGATTTACGGAGGGAGATGTTGAACTAGTAAATTGTAATCTATTGCCAGTACTGGATTTTTAATTAGCAGTTAAAGCAGTGGGGGTAAGTCAGAATGCGAGAATGTCTCGTACAGGCCAACCGATACGATTTTTGGCGAGGCGATTACCCTATTCAAGAATTTTGTAATTGTGACAACACTAAAAATCAGTATGGTTATTTTCTGGGAAAAGCATTCCGGTCATCGATAATATAATCAGTAATATCATTATTTTGTTCTGCTTATTCGAGAGTCCGTTGTAAAAATGGATTTGATTCGAAAAATGGATTACATTGATTTGTCGATTAAACGATTGTCCGTCATAGAGTGTCCGTTATAAAAAGACTTTGAAAACAAGAAATTTTTATTACAAAATTCGGGACCAAACTGTTGTGTCCGTATAAGTGATTGTCCGTTGTATGCGCATCCGTTATATTATTCGGAGTCTACTTGTATTATATTATCTAACATTACCTGGAACTTTCTTGTGTTTCAAAATTTTTAGTTTGATTAAATGTTATAATAAATGTATACCTGGCAGTGTGTTTTAAACCTAAACTAATAAACAGATCAAACTATCGCAATAGTCCAATAGTATCGCAATATTTAATCCCCAATAGTAATAGTATTGCAATAGCTGTTTACCCAATAGCAATACTATCGCAATAGTGAAAATTACCAACAATAGTCACCCCTACAAATAACAACAACATGGCGACAATGCATGCGTTGCACTCGGCAGATCTTCCGAGGTTTGCCGAGTGGCATGCATTGCAGACGGGTGTCGAAGCTTCTATGTAATTTTAAAATAAAATCTACCGTTTTATAACAAAGTCAAACAATGCTTCGACATCAAAATTTTCTTATCAGAGATATTTTGTTTTCATTTTCTGTAGTGTAAAGAAAGACATGTAATTTTGGAGGAATATTTTGCCGGCATGAAATTGAACCAGGTACTAGATAGCCGAAGCGTCGGTACGCTTAGATTCTCTCTTATTCGTATAACAAAACCCCTTTTTTTTGTAGAAATAATATTGATTTAAATTTGAATATTGTATGGGAATTGAATATGAAAAATAGCGAGGTGCATCTATTTGTTTGTATTGAGAACAATATACTGCATATAAACATAACACTATTATTAAAGGGAGTTAATAATGTCCCCCATTTATTACACCCATGTCATCAATATTATTTGTATACCGGTAGAAATTATGGCCTTTAGAGATCGTTCAATACGATACCATGAAAATTTACTTTTTTGCTATTCAATTAAGAGGAACTGCTAATCAATTTTCAGATTGATTAGCACTTTTTTTTTAAAACATCCTATGACTGCTAATCAATTTTTTTTTCTTACCATATACCCTGAGTCCTCTAAATTTCCTAGGCGACTCACTGCGAATGAATATTTTGTGAGTGCTAGACTCTTGTTTGCAGTGGCCAAAACTTCTACACCTCAAAACTTTATTCCAGGAAATCTTCATGATTTTTTTTTTTTTGTATTTCATCAACAATGAAATTCAACCATTGGCTTATTGAAACACACACCCGAAACACACAAAAAAAAAGTTAGTGAGTGTATCAGAAAGATAATAAGAAAATTTCATTTCAAGGCTGGTCTGACTATAATGATAATAATGGTTGCTATGGTGGTCCTTCTTCTGTCATAATCAGACTGTTGAAAATCGAAAAGTGAATAAAAAATACTACTTTTTACTGAACTCCGTTGGGACCCTAAATAACTGATGGTGATATAATTTAAAAGTCGGGCTGATTGATACTGATATGAATAGGACAGAGACGAATTTCCATACAGGGTTTTGTAGCGACGAAAAGCATCACACCGTCGAAATGACAACGTGGTACAGTTTTCAAACAAGCATAGCAACCGCATATGAACGCTACACAGCATGTATCTACACGGTCGTCGGAGTGTATGGACATTTATCAAACGTGATATGCAATTTACTTCGAACCTAGTTACCGCTGAAGTTCAAAATCATTTAAAAAGTACATAATTTACACTTACGATTTCTGTTTCCGATCTTCAAAATAATCGCAGTGTGACCTCCCTTTCCAAACAGACACAAATAACCAGTCGCTCAGTGAACCCAATAGAACGGAAGAGCGTGTTATCTTATTACGTCACGGATGTTTTCATTACGTCAAAATTGTTTTATTTGGTTTTTACGTCACATAAACCAGAAAACGACCGTCAGCAATCGCGAAAGAAAGAATCCCATTAAAAATGTTAAATATTTTGGGCTACAATATCGATAAACACCTCCTGTTTAGAATTTAGAGGAATGTTATTGTCCATTTGATACCGCTTAAATCATTAGAGGCCGAGATCGGTTGTCTATATAGTGAATCCAAAATGAAAAAAATTGAAATAATATAGGTGGTCCAAAGAAGGCCTCAAACTTTGAAAAAGATAGGTTGCCAGGCAACGAAACATAAGCCCACAGCAGCTAAATCGTCCGGACAGTCAACAAGGGTTGTCGCATATTTTTACTTTTTTTTTGGTAATAAAACATTTGTAATACACTTAAATCTGAGTAACAACTCATTATGTAATTATCTGAAAATCATTAGAATTTGTTTGCTTTTTATAAAGTTTTGCCCCAAGCTAACAATTAGTATAGGAACATTTAACATCATGGATTTAGCTGTTCAGTTATCAAAATTCATTGAAAATCAAAATACTTGTTCGTTTCAACACCTTAAACTCTGTGTGTCAATCTGAAGTCAATCGGATGATTTATAAGTTTGGCATCTACAGCGCCACAATGTTTTTCGAAGTGATCAAGGGAGATAACTCTGGAAGTAATTATTTGAAATCGATGAAAATCAGTAGGCCTTTTCGTCTCAGGACCTTAAACACTGTGTATAAATTTAAAGCCAATCGGATATTAACTTTGGCCTCTAGAGCGTCCACAAGATTTTTTGAAGTCGTCAAGGGCCATGCATCACTTTTCACGTTATTTTACCTATAAAAACGTGAATTATTATTCGATTTGCAATATTTCTTATTCCATTTGATGCCTAATGCCAATTTAGAGTAGGTCAAGCCAATTTTACATTTTCACTGTGACTGGAAATGACGTCATTTAGGCAAAAACTGTATTTTAACATAAAAAAGAAATATTTTATTTAAATGAGTCTGCCTTATAATATTTTTAAAATTACGATATTCAATTCCCATCAACGAATAGAATGAAGCCATACGACCATACAGATACCACAAAATGGTTTCTAACTTGTACGGTTACAGAGAAATAGGCGATCTTCGATAAGTCACTTTTCAAGGTTTTTGGTCTATAAAAGTGTCAATTATTATTCGATTTTTATAATTTTTTTACCATTTGATGCCTTATGCCATTTATGAATTCTATGAACTAAATTAACATTTTCAATATCACCGGAAGTAATGTAATTTTTGCAAAAAACGTATTTTTAGCCTTCAAAACAAACATTTTTTTGAAGGGATTTATATTTATCATTCGTTTAACTTTATAACGTCTGACTCTAATGGGCAGTAAGATTGAATCAATACCATCATATTGATATCAAGAAAAGGCTTCTGGCATGTTCCCTTGTCGAAAAGGGTCACTTTTAAGTTTTTTACCTTCTTAATTTCAGTTGATGGGTTATGGGTTAATTATTTATTGCCCGATATGTATGGAACAAAGTTTGTATTTTGTATGTTGCGAATTTTCGACTAATTTTTTACCTATAAAAATTTCTTTCGGCACCGGAAATGACGTAATTTTGCCATAATTTACAATTTTGACCGGTCTTTTCGCCAGCAAATATTACTTTTACATATGACAGAGGGTGTCACTGAAGCAAAACAATTAAAGTATAGTTTGGTAGCTCAATGGATCGGCTATGGTATAATAAACTTCCTGTATGATTCCTGAAAGCCGGTTCAGTGCTGCTTGCCGGTCTAGTTATTATTATTATTTACCGTGGGAGCCTATTTCTCTATGATCGAAAAGAGATACCGATTTGCGGTTCATCTTTCTATCAGGAAACCAGGTGGTGGCTACTCAATAAAGCAATTTATAAACTTCTGCGCAGACCGGAAGTGACCGAACTTTGTACGTTGTCAAAAAATTGAAAATTGGCTATAGTTTCATCAATTCTTTTCCCATTTTCAAACAAATCACATTTCTGGAAAGCCTGAAACGTTTCCGAGATAATAGCAATCTCACATTTTGCAATTTCGAAACTTCGTCGTTGACTTCTATCGTTCGAAAATTGAAAACACGTCGGCTACAAGACAATTTTTGTTATTTTTCGAAATTTTCAAATCTGATCTACATTTTTGGATACCTGAAGTCCATCCGATTCTAGAAATATAAGTTTCATTCAGAGTTATCGCCCTTTATTTTTCGATTTTTTTCGAATTTTCTTCCCATTTTGTGAGCTGTGGTTTCGTTTTACGGTCAAATTGATGTTTCTGAAACTTATGGAACATGAAGTTATAGTCCAATACCAACTGATAAAGCAATTTCGACAAGCATCCTTAAACCGGAAGTGGTCGAAATGGTGTGTAATATTTTGAAAAAAATTCAAAAGATAGGTTGCCAGGCAACGAAACATACACCCACAGCAGCTAAATCGTCCGGGCAGTCAACAAGGGTTGTCGCATATTTTTACTTTTTTTGGTAATGAAACAACTCATTATGTGATTATCTGAAAATCATTAGAATTTGTTTGCTTTTTATAAAGTTTTGCCCCACGCTATCAATTAGTATAGGAAACATTTAACATCATGGATTTAGCTGTTCTGTTATCAAAATTCATTGAAAATCAAAATACTTGTGCGTTTCAACACCTTAAACTCTGTGTATCAATCTGAAGTCAAACGGATGATAAGTTTGGCATCTGTAGCGTCACAAGGTTTTTTGAAGTGATCAAGGGAGATAACTCTGGGAGTAATTATTTGAAATAAATGAAAATCAGTAGGCTTCTTCGTCTCATGACCTTAAACAGTGTGTGTAAATTTAAAGTCAATCAGATATTAACTTTGGCCTCGAGAGCGTCCACAGGATTTTTTGATGTGATCAAGGGCCATAACTCTGGCACTAATTATCGGAAATCGCTGAAAATCAATAGGCTTCTTCGTCTTATGACCTTAAACACTGTGTATGAATTTTAAGTCAATCGGATATTAACTTTGGCTTTTAGAGTGTCCACAAGATTTTTTGAAGTGATCAAGGGCCATAACTCTGGCACTAATTATCGGAAATCGCTGAAAATCAATAGGCTTCTTCGTCTTATGACCTTAAACACTGTGTATAAATTTACAGTCAATCGGATATTAACTTTGGCTTTTAGAGCGTCCACAAGATTTTTTGAAGTGATCAAGGGCCATAACTCTGGCACTAATTATCGGAAATCGCTGAAAATCAATAGGCTTCTTCTTCTTATGACCTTAAACACTGTGTATAAATTTAAGGTCAATCGGATATTAACTTTGGCTTTTAGAGCGTCCACAAGATTTTTTGAAGTGATCAAGGGCATAACTCTGGCATTAATTATCGGAAATCGCTGAAAATCGATAGGCTTCTTCGTCTGACCGTAAACACTATGTATAAATTTAAAGCCAATCGAATATTAACTTTGGCCTCTAGAGCGTCCACAAGATTTTTTGAAGTGATCAAGGGCCATAACTCTGGTAGTTATTATCGGAAATCGCTGAAAAACAATAGGCTTCTTCGTCTCATGACCTCAAACACTGTGTATAAATTTAAAGTCAATCGAATATTAACTTTAGCCTCTAGACCGTCCACAATTGCTTGTGGACGCCGGACCGACGGACGGACGGGGGCGACGACAATATACGACCACATTTCAATGTGGGCGTATACAAATGGATGTTTTGGTGGAAAACGTGATTTCTCCGTCCAATATCAAGAGATTAAACAAATTAAGGTACCGTTGGATGCCAAGAGGAATGGACTATCTTATGATACCCAAATCACACGGATACTATGAAATGGCAGTAAAATATGGCACGCTGAAAATCATGTATTTTTTGATTTGGAGCGTTTTTGGACGTCTGTATCTCGAAAACTACCCCAGCGATTTTTATGAAACGTTCTCTATCGAGAGTCCTTTTGGTAGCCTTGTGTACGAAACATTCCATTACGACTTTGAAATATCTGGAATAGGTCAAATAACGGACTGAAAATCGTGAAATTTTGGAAAATGCTCTATTATTTTTTTATTTTAAGAGATTTTCTAAAAATGTTTATATTTTCAGATAGCTTACCTAATTACCATTCTAAAGATATATAATACGCATGTAGTTATCGAAATTTAATTTTCCATATTTCGTCATTTTTGCATTTTTGGCAATTTTAAACATAAGATTTCTCAGGGGCATTTTATCTGATCAGATAATGTAATATATTATTACAGGGCCCTGTGGCTATTTTAGTGCCCAAACCGGTTATTAAAACTATCCCAACAATAATCTCCATACCGGAAGTATTCAAAAAATGAAAAAAAAAGGTTACAAAAATTGGCACTCTTACGAAAAACTTCATATCTTCGTTAGATAAAAGCAGACCAAAAGAACTAAAGTGCCGTCGGATAGCCCTATTAATGGACTATCTTATGGCATCTAAGTAATACGATTTCGATGATAGGGAAATAAATTATTATATGCCAAAAATCTCGTATTTTCCGATTTTTTGACATTCTGAGACGCCATTTTCTCAAAAACGACGCCTCCGATTTTTATTAAACTGTTCTTACTCAAAGTCAAAGTCCTATCGGTTGTCTATATAGTGAATCCAAGATGTAAAGCATTGAAATAATATAGGTGGTCAAACAATGGCCCTAAACTTTGAAAAAAAAAATGAAAAATCGTTAAATTTTTGTAGATGCTCTTTTATTTATCTTTTTTCCCAAAACTACTCAATGTATGTTTCTGACACTTCTGTTACAGAAAGTTAGGCCACCCATTTTTGATTATTAGGTTCGTGGATTTTTAGGCCATAGAATTGATGATGTCGGTCGAAATAAAAAAAAAAAGATGTCAGTGTCTTATTTTTTTTATTTTTTAAAGAGTAAAATTTTGATGTCGGGCTATAATAAAAAATAGGTTGCCAGGCAACGAAACATACGCCCACACAGCAGCCAAATCGTCCCGGCAGTCAACAAGAATTGTCGCATATTAAGGAATTATCAGAAAATCATTAGAATTTGTTTGGTTTTTATAATCAAACATTTTTTTTTAAATCATATAATAATTGTGACCTCCAGAGGCACCACAAGCTAAAAAGGGTGATTTTTCGTACAATCAGGGGACATAATTCAGGAAGTAATGACCCGATGGGCGCAAATATCGAAAGGAACCAAGATCTTTGGGTTTAAAACATACCTGTCAAGTTTCATCAAAATCGATTCAAAATTGTGACCTCTATAGGGTCCACAACCTTGATATAACATATTTTCACACTATTCGTGTACAAACAGTGGCCATTTTGTCCGTCAATTCTAGTCCGGTTTTCACGTAATTTAAACTCTCTCTTCATTACCATGTAACGGTGATATAGTCAAACGTTTTTTTAAATCGGATAATAATTTTGACCTCCAGAGGGACCACAAGCTAAAAAGGGCAATTTTTCGGACAATCAGGGGCCATAATTCAGGAAGTTACGATCCAATTGGCGCAAATATCGAAAGGAATCAAGATCTTTGGGTTATAAACATGCATTTCAAGTTTCATCCAAATCGGTTCAAAATTGTGTCCTCTACACTGTTCACAACCTTGATATAACATATTTTCACACTATTCGCGTACAAATGGCGGCCATTTTGTCCGTCAATTTTGGTCCGATTTTCACGAAATTCGAACCCGACCTTCATAACCATGGAACAATGATATAATCAAACGGTTTTTTAAATCGGATAACAATTTTGACCTCCAAAGGGACCACAAGCTAAAAAGGGCAATTTTTCGGACAATCAGGGGCCATAATTCAGGAAGTTGCGATCCGATTGGCGCAAATATCGAAATTAACCAAGATCTTTGGGTTATAAACATGCATTTCAAGTTTCATCCAAATCGGTTCAAAATTGTGTCCTCTACACTGTTCACAACCTTGATTTAACATATTTTCACACTATTCGCGTACAAATGGCGGCCATTTTGTCCGTCAATTTTGGTCCGATTTTCACGAAATTCGAACTCAACCTTCATAACCATGGAACGGTGATATAATCAAACGGTTTTTTAAATCGGATAACAATTTTGACCTCCAGAGGGACCACAAGCTAAAAAGGGCGATTTTTCGGACAATCAGGGGCCATAATTCAGGAAGTTACGATCCGATTGGCGCAAATATCGAAAGGAACCAAGATCTTTGGGTTATAAACATGCATTTCAAGTTTCATCCAAATCGGTTCAAAATTGTGACCTCTAAACTGTTCACAAGCTAAAAAACGTGATTTTTCGTACAATCAGGGGCCATAACCCATGAAGTTACAGTCCGATACATGCCAATATCGAAAGGAACCGAGATCTTAGGGTGATAAACCTATGTTTTAAGTTTCATTAAAATCGGATAAAAATTGTGACCTGTAGACTGTTCACAAACAATTGTGAACGGACGGACGGACGGACGGACGGACGGACGAACAGGGGCGACGACAATATACGTCCACATGAAAATGTGGGCGTATAAAAAATAATTTTTCGACTAATGATTAATTTTACCAGATCATATATATATATATATATATATACAGACGAAATCTCTAACCAACACGACCGCATAGCTATGTGACAAAAAAAAAATAAGTCAATGGATTGCAATGAAAATACCACTATTAGAAAGCCCTTTGGCAGGCCATTACAATGACACCAAAATCACCTTTCTGCAATAAATAGCAAGAAAGTTAGGGCAATTTAAATGTTGCATAATTAGTCATTAACGCGTCAATTAATTTTGTAAGAAACAATAGCGCTCGCGAAATAACTTTGTTTTGTGACCCATTTTAACACCTCACTAAATGTTTTGTCACTTTCTCAATTATTGTTCAATTTTAATAAACTTGGTACACAGGGACTTGAAGGGATTAAAATAAAACTTCTTACTGCTGCTTGACTATAATAGTATAGTATTAGTATATAATACCAAATCAAACTTAAAAAGCTATCACTTGTCGATATACAACTTCACAAGCCCGGAAGTAACCCGAAATAAGGTTAAAAGAAGTCCGTATCACCCAGTCCCTTTATAAACCTATCATTACTCGATATGTGCATAGGAACTGGGTGACCAAGTCTCGCTCAACATCGGCCTCGCTTCGTAGGCTCTATTTGTTATAAATAACGCTGTAAAAGGACCAATTTAATTACATCGTGAGATGACAGCAGACGATATATCATAAAAAAGTCATAACAAAGATGGCGTCTGACATCCATTTATTATATACTAATACTATACTATTATAGTCAAGCTGTAGTAAGAAGTTTTATTTTAATCCCTTCAAGTCCCTGTGACTTGGTATCATTGGAAAGCACAACAAAAGCCCCACACGTCTAAAACATGATTAATTGCACAGGTCAATATCAGTTGTATTTATTATTAAATATGATGGGCATTGTATTTCTTGTGCCAAACAATTCAGCCAACGGGTGTGCGGGGAAATGGGTCACGTGACCAACAAACCCCAATGAAATACCGGAGGCGAAATAACTGCGCGGACAAATTCACTCCATGGGAGTCGATAGATTTGCCTGAAATTTGGCAAGTAGATCGTCAGATAACCACAGTAAAATATTATCATAGTTTTAAAAAATATTTTAATTATTTTCTAGTAAAGCGAAGTGATTTTGATGATTTGAAAAATCGCAGAAAATGTCGATCTTCATATTAAACTTCTACAAATCCAATCGGAAAAAAATCCAGACGAGCGTAATAGCGGGCTTGTTACCCACGTCAGCTAAATGTGTGTAGACCCCCCAGTAATGTAAATAAACACCGAAACACCGATTTTATGAGGTGGGGGGGGGGGGTACCAACGCTGAAGTTCGGGCAGTCGAAACGAAAACGAGGCTGTTCACAAAGTTTGCACTGTCGAGAAGCCAGAATTGTCACATAGCTACATCTTCAATGTTATTGTTGATCCGATTTTTCGTGTCACCACGAGGTAACGGAAATCGGCATGCCCGTAAGTTGCAAATTGGTAAAATTCCCGCCTGAGCCATGCTCGGCCCGCCGTGCTCGTAAAATATTACCAGAAAGTGACTGCCGTGATTAATCTGTCAAAACTCCGGTACGGCGGTATTTTAAAACAAAAAGAAGCTTCGATGTAATTGTGAGCAATTTTTTTCAGAATCACGTTTCGTTATATGCTTCGGCGGTTTAAATAAAAATTAAAAAAACACACGCATTTTATATTTTCCCAGCGGCAGTTTTGAACTGTCGTCGGCGGATCCGTGAACCTAATAATCAAAAATAGGTGGCCTTAAGTATCCAAAGAACTTCTTAAAGCTATCACGACAATGATCATAAAACCGGAAGTAGTCGAAAAAATGTCCGGTATTTTGAAAAAAAATATTTCTTTTACAAATACCTTTTTTATTTATGAATATTTTTTGATGGTATTTTACACAGGGTTAAAGTATCATCCTACTTGTGCAGGAGTGAGAAAGAATTTTGTGTCAGTAATTTGCGTTAGCCGTCTTTGTTTAATTTAGTTTTTCGGGCCCAGATTAATTATTTATTATTCGATTTGTATAAAACAAAGTTCATATGATCCGTGATCCCAATTGTAATTTAACAAAAACTACAATTTTGACAGTTCGGTACCACTTTTTGAAAGCAAATATCATTTTTTTCAAAACTGATATAACTAAAAGGATGCACCCTTTAAAGGCGCACAAAATCTTTAGCTCAGATTTTTTAATTTCAATTTCATTTTTGGGCAATTTCGAATAAAATGTAAAATAAAGTGTAAAATTCAGTTATTTACAAATCATTCAGCATCTTCATATTTTGAAATATTTACTTGTAATTTTCCAATAATCCAGACGATGAGAATTTTATCGAAAATTAGTTTGTAATATGAGCAGTTGCCGAGAAATATGCAATTTTGCATGCATCACTTTTCACGTTATTTTGCCTATAATAGAGTCAATTATTATTCGATTTTCAATATTTTTTCCCCATTTGATGCCTAATGTCGCTGTGACCGAAAATGACGTCATTTGGGCAAAAACTGTATTTTTAACCTAATAAACAAATATTTTATTCAAATGAGTCTTCTTTATAATATTTTTAAAATTATGATATTTGATTCCTACCAACGACTAGCATGAATCCACACGACCATACAGATACCACAAAATGGTTTCTAACTTGTACGGTTACAGAAAAATAGGCGATCTTCTATAAGTCACTTTTCAAGGTTTTTGGTCTATAAAAGTGTCAATTATTATTCGATTTTCATAAAATTTTCACCATTTGATGCATTATGCCATTTATGAATTCTATGTACTAATTCAACAATTACAATATCACCGGAAGTAATGTCATTTTTTGCAAAAAACGTATTTTTAGCCTTCAAAACAAACATATTTTAAAGTGATTTATATTTATTATTCGTTTAACTTTATAATGTTCTAATAGACAGTTAGATTGAATCAATACAATCATATTGATGTCAAGAAAAGGCTTCTAGCATATGCCCTCGTCGAGAAATAACCTATTTTCCCAGGGTCACTTTTAAAGTTTTTTACCTTCTTTATTTCAGTTTATGGGTTATAGGTTAATTATTTATTGCCCGGTATGTATCAAACAAAGTTTGTATTTTTCATGTTGCGAATTTTCGACTCATTTTTTACATACAAAAATTTCTTTCGGGACCGGAAGTGACGTAATTTTGTCAGAATTTACAATTTTGACCGGTCTTTTCGCGTCCATATTAATTTTACAAATGATAGAGGGTGTCATTGAAGCAAAACAACTAAAGTATCGTTTGGTGGCTCAATGGATCAGCTATGGTATAACAAACTTCTTGTCTGATTCCTGAAAGCCGGTTCAGTGCTGCTTGCAGGTCTAGTTAGGCTTTCAGACTTTCGTCTGAAAGACTATTGTTTTTACTAAAATTAGTATTATTTATTATTATTATTCTTTACTACCGGAGTCTATTTCTCCATGATCGAAAACAGATATCGATCTGAAACCAAATTTTCTATTGGGAAACCATGTGGTGGCTTTTTGATCAACTATTTCTTAAACGTCTGCGCATACCGGAAGTGGTCGAACTTTGTACGCTGGTCTGAAATTGAAAATCGGCCATAGTTTCGTCAATTCTTTATCCATTTTCAAACAAATTACATTTTTGGAATCCCTGAATCTTTTCCGAAATAATGGCTATCTCACATTTTTCAATTTCGAACATTCGTCTCTGACTTTAATAATCGTTCGAAAATTGAAAACATGTTGTTTACGAGACATTTTTTGTTATTTTTCAAAATTTGCAAATTTGACCTACATTTTTTTTGGATTCCTGAAGTCTATGCGATTCCAGTAATATAAGTTTCATTCAGAGTTATCGCCCTTTATTTTTCGAATTTTCCGCCCATTTTGTAACCCTTGTATTTTTTGGAAAGGATAAATCAATATTTCTGAAACCTCTGGAACATAAAGCCATATAGTCAGACAGTTGGATAAAGCAATTTCAGGAACGATCCGTAAACCGAAAGTAGTCGAAATAATTTCTGAAGTTTGGAAAAAAATGCAATAAATGGGTGCTTTGGGGAAAAACGTGATTATTTTGTCCGATATCAACGGATTAAAGAGATTAGGGTATCGTGGGGTTGCATGGGAATTGAAGTATCGTATGGTAGCCATTTCATAAAGATACGATGACCCAGAAGTAAAATATGGCACGCTGAAAATCAAGTATTTTTTAATTTGGAGCGTTTTGGGACGCCTTTATCTCGAAAACTGCTCCAGCGATTTTTCTTATCGATGGTCCTTCCGATAGTCTTTAGCATTGATCCATCCGTTAAGACCTTCAAATAATTGGAATAGGACAAAAAAGGGACTGAAAATCGAAAGAAGTCGAAAAATCGTGAAATTTTGGAAAATGCTCTACTATTTTTTTATTTGAAGAGATTTTCAAAAAAAAGGATATAAATTCAGATAGCTGACCTAATTACGGTTCTAACAATGTATAATATGTATGTAGTTATTGAAATTTAATTTTCAATACAGTATTTCGACATTTTTAACACTTTTGAACATAGGATTTCCCAGAAGTATTTTATTTGATCGTATAGTGTCGTATATCATTAGAGAGCCCTGTTCCCATGCAAACTCCAAAACTGGATGTGAAAACTACTCGACAATGATTCGTATACCGAAAGTAGTTCAAAAAACGACGAAAAATGTAAAAAAGATAAAAAGTAATTGGAGCTCTTGCCATAAGTTCGAATTCTCCGTCACATATTAGCGGACCAGAACAATTAAAGTGTCATTGGATAGTTCCATTAATAGACGGTCGTATAACAACTAATTAACACGAATTTGATTCTTAGCAAATAAATTATGGTACGCCGAAAACTAAGTATTTTCCGTTTTGGAGCATTCTGAGACGCCTTTTTCTCGAAAACGACGCCTACGATTTTTCTAAAATATTTTTTGCTAAGAGTCCCATCGATGGTTTAGAGTGTGCATCCAAAATTAAAAGCATTGAAATATTATAGGTGGTCCGAAAATGGCATCAATCTGTGAAAAAAAGTTGAAAAATCATTAAATTACTGAAAACGCTATTTTTTGTTATCTTTTTTTCGAAAACTACCCAATGAATGTTTCTGACATTTCTGGTACAGGAAGTTAGGTATCTAATCAACTTGTTAAAGCTATTCCGAGAATGATAGAAAAACCGAAAGCAGTCGAAAAAATCTCCGATATTTTGAATTTGTTTTACATTTTTACAGAAAACTTTTTTATTTATGAATATTTTTTGATGGTAGTTTACACAGAGTTAACGTATCACCCTACTTGAGCAGAAGTGAGAAATAATTTTGTCTCAGTAATTTTCTTGGCTAATTTAGTTTTTCGTACCTAGATTAATTATTTATTGTTCGATTTGTATAAAACAAAGTGCATATGCTCTGTGGTCTCAATTGTAATTTTTTTTTGGTTACCGTGAAATTTTTCTGCATGCAACAGAAGTGCCGTAACATTAACAAAAACTACAATTTTGACAGTTCAGTACCACTTTTTTAAAGTAAATATTATTTTTTCCGAAATCTGATATAGCAAAAAGGATGCGCGAAGTAAAGGGGCACGAATCGTTAGCTCCGATTTTTTAATTTCAATTTCATTTTCGGGCAATTTCGAATAAATGTAAAAAGATAGGTTGCCAGGCAACGAAACATACGCCCACAACAGCTAAGTCGTCCGGGCAGTCAACAAGGGTTTATGAATATTTTTTGATAGTAGTTTACACAGAGTTAAAGTATCGCCCTACTTGAGCAGAAGTGAGAAAGAATTTTGTCTCAGTAATTTTCTTTAGTCGCCATAGGCTAATTTAGTTTTTCGTACCTAGATTTATTATTTATTGTTCGATTTGTATAAAACAAAGTGCATATGCTCCGTGGTCTCAATTGTAATCTTTTTTGTTACCGTGAATTATTTCTGCAGGCAACGGAAGTGGCGTAATATTAACAAAAACTACAATTTTGACAGTTCAGTACCACTTTTTGAAAGCAAATATTATTTTTTTCGAAATCTGATATAGCAATTTTGACAGTTCAGTACCACTTTTTTAAAGTAAATATTATTTTTCCGAAATCTGATATAGCAAAAAGGATGCGCGCTGTAAAGGGGCACAAATCGTTAGCTCCGATTTTTTAATTTCAATTTCATTTTCGGGCAATTTCGAATAAATGTAAAAAAAAAAGTGTAACAATCAGTTACTTACAACCCATTCAACGTCTTCATATTTTTACCTATTTATTCATAACTTTCATAAACTCGTAGTAATAATCCAGACGAGGAGAATGTGTGCAAAAAATAGTTCGTAATATGAGCAATTGCCGAGAAATATGTAATTTTGCATGCATCACTTTTCACGTTATTTTTCCTATAAAAGAGTAAATTATTATCCGATTTTCAATATTTTTTTTTCACTCGATGCCTAATGCCAATATGGAATAGGTTAAGTCAATATTACAGTTTCACTGTGACCGGAAATGACGTCATTTTGGCAAAAACTGTATTTTTAACCTAAAAAACAAATATTTTATTCAAATGAGTCTTTTTTATAATATTTTTAAAATCATGATATTTGAATCCCATCAACGAATAGCATAAACCCATACGATCATACAGATACCACAAAAAAAGTTTGTTACTTGTAGGGTTGCCGAGAAATAGACGATTTTCTACAAGTCACTTTTCAAGCTTTTTGGTCTATAAAAGTGTCAATTATTATTCAATTTTCATACTATTTTCACCATGTGATGCCTTATGCCATTTATGATTGCAATGATCTGATTTAACATTTCCTTTATCACCGGAATTAATTTCATATTTGCAAAAACCGTATTTTTAGACTTCAAAACAAATATTTTTTTGAAGTGAGTTATATGTAATATTCGTTTAACGTTATAACGTTTGATTCTAATGGCTCTTTAGAATGGATCAATATAATCGTACTGATATCAAAAAATTGCTTCTAGCATATTCCCTTGTCGAGAAATAACCAATTTTCTAAGGATCACTTTTTATACGCCCACATGGAAATGTGGTCGTATATTGCCGTCGCCCTCGTCCGTCCGTCTGTCGGTCCGTCTGTCGGTCCATCGTCCACAATTTCTTGTGAACGCTCTAGAGGCTAAAGTTAATATCCGATTGACTTGAAATTTATACACCGTTTTTAAGGTCGTGAGACGAAGAAACCTATTGATTTTCAGCGATATCCGATCATTACTACCAGAGTTATGACCATTGATCACTTTGAAAATACTTGTGAACGCTCTAGAGGCTATAGTTAATATCCGATTGAATTTAGATTTATACACAGTGTTTAAGGTCATGATACGAAGAAGCCTGTTGATTTTCAGCAATATACGATAATTCCTGCCCGAGTTATGACCCTTGATCACTTTGAAAAATCTTGCGAACGCTCTAGAGGCTAAAGTTAATATCCGATTGAATTTAAATTTATACATGGTGTTTAAAGTCATGATACAAAGAAGCCTATTGATTTTCAGCGATATCCGATAATTACTACCAGAGTTATGACCCTTGATCACTTTGAAAAATCTTGTGCACGCTCTAGAGGCTATAGTTAATATCCGATTGACTTTAAATTTATACACAGTGTTTAAGGTCATGTCACGAAGAAGCCTATTGATTTTAAATTTAAACACACTATTTACGGTCATGAGTCATGATACAAAATAACCTATTTATTTTCAGCGATATCCGATAATTACTGCCACAGTTATGACCCTTGATCACTTTGAAAAACCCTGTGAATGCTCTAAAGGCTAAAGTTAATATCCGATTGACTTTAAATTTGTACACAGTGTTTAGGGTCATGAGACGAAGAGGCCTATTTGATTTTCAGTGATATCTGATAATTTCTGACACTTGATCACTTTGAAATATCTTGGGGACAAAGGCCTTGAGACAAACCATCAAAACTTTTCTAATCATTTCTGATAATTATTTAATGGGCTATTACTCGTAATAAGATTATCATGTGTTGTAAATGTTCTCCTTACTGATAAAAGAAACAATATGCGACAACCCTTGTTGACTGCCCGGACGACTTAGCTGTTGTGGGCGTATGTTTCGTTGCCTGGCAACCTATCTTTAAGTTTTTTACCTTTTAAATTTCAGTTTATGGGTTATAAGTTTATTATTTATTGCCTGATATGCATTAAACAATTCCAAATTGCGAATTCTCAACTTATTTGTTACCGATAATGATTTCTTTTGGTACCGGAAGTGGAGTAATTTTGCCAGATTTTACAATTTTGACCGGTGTATTTGGAAGGAAATGTTACTTTTACAAATCTGATAGAGGGTGTCACTGAATCATAACAACTACAGTATCGTTTGGTAGCTCGATGGATTGGCTATTGTATGACGCACTTCCTGTCTGATTCCTGAAAGCCGATTCAGCACTGCAGGTCTGCAGGTCTAGTTATTATTATTCTTTACTACCGGAGCCAATTTCTCCATGATCGAAAATAGATATCGATCTGAAACCAAATTTTCTATCGGGAAACCATGTGGAGGCTATTTGATAAACTATTTTTTAAACGTCTGCGCATAACGGAAGTGGTCGAAATTTTCTATTGGGAAACCATGTGGTGGCTTTTTGATCAACTATTTTTTAAACGTCTGCGCATACCGGAAGTGGTCGAACTTTGTACGCTGGTCTGAAATTGAAAATCGGCCATAGTTTCATCAATTCTTTATCCATTTTCAAACAAATTACATTTTTGGAATCCCTGAATCTTTTCTGAAATAATGGCTATCTCACATTTTTCAATTTCGAACATTCGTCGCTGACTTTTATCGTTCGAAAATTGAAAACATGAGACATTTTTTGTTATTTTTCAAAATTTGCAAATTTGACCTACATTTTTGGATTCCTGAAGTTTATGCGATTCTAGTAATATAAGTTTCATTCAGAGTTATCGCCCTTTATTTTTCGAATTTTTTTGAATTTTCCGCCCATTTTGGAACCCTTATATTTTTTGGAAAGGATTAAATCGATATTTGTGAAACCTCTAGAACATAAAGCCATATAGTCAGACAGTTGGATTTCAGGAACGGTCCGTAAACCGGAAGTAGTCGAAATAATTCCTGAAGTTTGGAAAAAAATGCAAATAAATGGGTGCTTTGGGGAAAAACGTGATTATTTTGTCCGATATCAACGGACTAAAGAGATTAGGGTATCGTGGTGTTGCACGGGAATTGAAGTATCGTATGATACCCATTTCATAAAGATACGATGACCCGGAAGTAAAATATGGCACGCTGAAAATCAAGTATTTTTTAATTTGGAACGTTTTGGGACGCCTTTATCTTGAAAACTGCTCCAGCGATTTTTCTTAAACTTTATCTATCGATGGTCCTTCCGGTAGTCTTTAGCATGGATCCATCCGTTAAGACCTTCAAATAATTGGAATAGGACAAAAAAGGGACTGAAAATCGAAAAAAGTCGAAAAATCATGAAATTTTGGAAAATGCTCTACTATTTCTTTATTTGAAGAGATTTTCAAAAAAAGGATATAAATTCAGATAGCTGACCTAATTACGGTTCTAACAATGTATAATATGTATGTAGTTATTGAAATTTTATTTTCAATATTTCGACATTTTTACATTTTTAACACTTTTGAACATAGGATTTCCCAGAAGTATTTTATTTGATCGTATAGTGTCGTATATCATTAGAGAGCCCTGTTCCCATGCAAACTCCAAAACTGGATGTGAAAACTACTCGACAATGATTCGTATACCGGAAGTAGTTCAAAAAACGACGAAAAATGTAAAAAAGATAAAAAAAAATTGGAGCTCTTGCCATAAGTTCGAATTCTCCGTCACATATTAGCGGACCAGAACAATTAAAGTGTCGTTGGATAGTTCCATTAATAGACGATCGTATAACAACTAAATAACACGAATTTGATTCTTAGCAAATAAATTATGGTACGCCGAAAACTAAGTATTTTCCGTTTTGGAGCATTCTGAGACGCCTTTTTTCTCGAAAACGACGCTTACGATTTTTCTAAAACATTTTTTACTCAGAGTCCTATCGGTGGCCTAGCGTGTGTATCTAATAATAAAAGCGTTGCAATATTATAAGTATTTCAAAAATGACCTCAAACTTTGAAAAAAGTTGAAAAATCATTAAATTATTGAAAATGCTCTTTTATGTATGTTTTTTTCGAAAATTACGCAATGAATGTTTCTCATATTTCTGGTACAGGAAGTTAAGTATCTAATCAACTTGTTAAAGCTATTCCGACAATGGTCGAAAAACCGGAAGTAGTCAAAAAAATCTCCGATATTTTGATTTTTTTTATATTTTTACAGAAAACTTTTTTATTTATGAATATTTTTTGATGGTAGTTTACACAGAGTTAACGTATCACCCTACTTGAGCAGAAGTGAAAAAAAATTTTGTCTCAGTAATTTTCTTGGCTAATTTAGTTTTTCGTACCTAGATTAATTATTTATTGTTCGATTTGTATAAAACAAAGTGCATATGCTCTGTGGTCTCAATTGTAATTTTTTTTGGTTACCGTGAAATTTTTCTGCATGCAACAGAAGTGCCGTAACATTAACAAAAACTACAATTTTGACAGTTCAGTACCACTTTTTTAAAGTAAATATTATTTTTTCCGAAATCTGATATAGCAAAAAGGATGCGCGAAGTAAAGGGGCACAAATCGTTAGCTCCGATTTTTTAATTTCAATTTCATTTTCGGGCAATTTCGAATAAATGTAAAAAGATAGGTTGCCAGGCAACGAAACATACGCCCACAACAGCTAAGTCGTCCGGGCAGTCAACAAGGGTTGTCGCATATTGTTTGTTTTGTCAGTAAGGAGAACATTTACAACACATGATAATCTTATTACCAGTAATAGCCCATTAAATAATTATCAGAAATGATTAGAATAGTTTTGATGGTTTGTCTCAAGGCCTTTGTCCACAAGATATTTCAAAGTGATCAAGTGCCAGAAATTATCAGATATCACTGAAAATCAAATAGGATTCTTCGTCTCATGACCCTAAACACTGTGTACAAATTTAAAGTCAATCAGATATTAACTTTAGCCTCTCTAAAGCGTTCACAAGATTTTTCAAAGTGATCAACGGTCATAACTCTGGCAGTAATTATCAGATATCACCGAAAATCAACAGGCTTCTTCGTGACATGACCTTAAACACTGTGTATAAATTTAAAGTCAATCGGATATCAACTATAGCCTCTAGAGCGTTCACAAGATTTTTCAAAGTGATCAAGGGTCATAACTCTGGTAGTAATTATCGGATATCGCTGAAAATCAATAGGATTCTTTGTATCATGACTTTAAACACCATGTATAAATTTAAATTCAATCGGATATTAACTTTAGCCTCTAGAGCGTTCACAAGATTTTTCAAAGTGATCAAGGGTCATAACTCGAGCAGGAATTATCGGATATTGCTGAAAATCAACAGGCTTCTTCGTATCATGACCTTACCCACTGTGTATAAATTTACAGTCAATCGGATATTAACTTTAGCCTCTAGAGCGTTCACACGATTTTTCAAAGTGATCAAGGGTCATAACTCTGGTAGTAATTATCGGATATCACCGAAAATCAATAGGCTTCTTCGTCTCATGCCCTTAAACACTGTATAAATTTAAAGTCAATCGGATATTAACTTTAGCCTCTAAAGCGTTCACAAGATTTTTCAAAGTGATCAAGGGTCATAACTCTGGCAGTAATTATCAGATATCGCTGAAAATCAATAGGCTTCTTTGTATCATGACTTTAAACACCATGTATAAATTTAAATTCAATCGGATATTAACTTTAGCCTCTACAGCGTTCACAAGATTTTTCAAAGTGATCAAGGGTCATAACTCTGGCAGTAATTATCAGATATCAGCAAAAATCAATAGGCTTCTTCGTGACATGACCTTACACACTGTGTATAAATTTAAAGTCAATCGGATATTAACTATAGCCTCTAGAGCGTTCACAAGATTTTTCAAAGTGATCAAGGGTCATAACTCTGGTAGTAATTATCGGATATCGCTGAAAATCAATAGGCTTCTTTGTATCATGACTTTAAACACCATGTATAAATTTAAATTCAATCGGATATTGACTTTAGCCTCTAGAGCGTTCACAAGATTTTTCAAAGTGATCAAGGGTCATAACTCTGGCAGTAATTATCAGATATCACTGAAAATCAATAGGGTTCTTCGTCTCATGACCTTAAACACTGTGTATATATTTAAAGTCAATCGGATATTAACTATAGCCTCTAAAGCGTTCACAAGATTTTTCAAAGTGATCAAGGGCCATAACTCTGGCAGTAATTATAAAAAATCAATAGGATTCTTCGTCTCACGACCTTAAACACCGTGTATAAATTTCAAGTCAATCGGATATTAACTTTAGCCTCTAGAGCGTTCACAAAAAATTGTGGACGATGGGCGGACGGACGGACGGACGAGGGCGACGGCAATATACGACCACATTTCCATGTGGGCGTATAAAAAAGTGTAACAATCAGTTATTTACAACCCATTCAACGTCTTCATATTTTGAACTATTTATTCGTAACTTTCATAAACAAAAACTACAATTTTGACAGTTCAATACCACTTTTTGAAAGCAAATATTATTTTTTTCGAAATCTGATATAGCATGCGCGCTGTAAAGGGGCGCGCTGTGAAGTTGCACAAATCGTTAGCTTCGATTTTGTAATTTCAATTTCATTTTCGGGCAATTTCGAATAAATGTAAAAAAAATTGTAACAATCAATTATTTATAACCCATTCAAGGTCTTCATATTTTGAACTATTTATTCGTAACTTTCATAAACTCGTAGTAATAATCCAGACAAGGAGAATGTATGCAAAAAAACAGTTCGTAATATGAGCAATTGCCGAGAAATATGCAGTTTTGCATGCATCACTTTTTACGTTATTTTGCCTATAAAAGGGTAAATTATTATCCGATTTTCAATATTTTTTTTTTCATTCCATGCCTAATGCCAATTTGGACTAGATTTAGCCAATTTTACAGTTTCACTGTGACCGGAAATGACTTCATTTTGGCAAAAAGTGTATTTTTAACCTAAAAAACAAATTCAAATTAGTCTTTTCTATAATATTTTTAAAATCATGATATTTGAATCCCATCAACGAATAGCATGAACCCATACGATCATACAGATACCACAAACAAGTTTCTAACTTGTACGGTTGCCGAGAAATAGACGAGTTTCTACAAGTCACTTTTCAAGCTTTTTGGTCTATAAAAGTGTCAATTATTATTCAATTTTCATACAATTTTCACCATGTGATGCCTTATTAGGGTTTCACACTGCGTAGCTTGTGTGAAACACTATTGTTTTTGTTAAAATTCTTCTTATTAGGCTTTCACCATTGAAAATGGTGAAAGGCTATTGTTATTACTAAGATTATTATTTTTTTTAATTGGGGGAAGCTAGATCTCAGAAACTATAAGAGAAAGAGGTCTGAAGTTTGATTTTCTTACGGGAAAATGGGTGGTGGTTACTCCTTAAAACTATTTCGAGATTTGTGCGCATAGCGGAAATGCGTGAAATCTTTAGCGTGCACGAAAATTGAAAATAGGCCGTAATTCTGTTAATTCTCAATCGATTTTTCAGATATTTATATTTTTGGATAGCGGGAGACATTTCCGAGTAGATAGTAGTTGAAAAATATCGAATTGAGAAACTTTGTCGCTCTCATTTTTTGGTGAATATTGGAAAATTTTCAAAAATTTGCTAATTTTTTTGTTTTTTTGAATTTTGAAATTCTAATTATATTTTTGGATAGCTGTTGTCAATCCGATTCCAACAATATAAGTTTTGTTCTGAAATATTAACTTTGATTTTTCACCTTTTTTTGCATTTTGGTCAAAAACGGTAAGGCTTATTTTTTTAAAACCGCGCCTACGATTTGTCTAAAACTTTGGGAAGATGAACAGAGATGTCTGAATTGTTCCTTAAACTATAAATGGAAATCCTCTAATCACCGGAAGTGGTCAAGAAAGGTATCCAAAGTTTGACAAAATTCAGAAAAATGGGTGCCTGTGCGCCAAATAAGATGTATCGATTGGTTGTTTACCGAGTAGTTAAAGTATTATATCGTTTGATAGCCACGTGAATTATCTACAAGATGGTACTATAGCGAGAAGTTTCTATCAAAAAATAAAAAAGTTATCTGAGTTTGAAAAGTAAGGTATTTTGCTATTTCGATCAACTTTAGACGCGTATTTCTCGAAAACGCCGCCTACGATTTTTTTAAAACTTTCTCATTCGAGAGTCTTATAGGTGGTGTATTGTGTGAAACCATTGTACAATTTCTCTAAATGTCATAAGTATTCGAAAAACGAGATTGAAAATCCAAAACGTCGTATTTTTACCATTTGGAGCATTTTTAGACGTCGTTTTCTCGAAAAGTCAACGTAATTTTTTTTTTTTAACTTCTTCTACAGAGAGTTTTATCGGTAGTCTTAGGTATGAAACCACTGCGCAACAGTTAGAAATATCAGGAGTATGAGAACAAAGGGATCGAAAATTGAAAACGTCACCTTTCATTATTAAGCGAAACATGCAGTAAGAGTTGATACAATCTGTACGTATTAGCAACGTTTAGAGCATATTCAAAAGTCCCTTTTTCTCTCACAGTGGCGATATTTGGGCAAAAAGTATTTCAACTTTGAGTCTTTACTTCTATTCAAAATAAGGGTATAGTGACCCTGTAGCAGAAATATTTGATTTATGTTTGTAATAATTAGTCTTTGAATTAATATTGTTTCTCCTTGGCCAAAATTACCTCATAGCCGTAATCATCTCGACACAAATCGACGGCTCGCGCTGTTTATAAGCAAATCCAATTTTTAAGAGGCTGTAGTTGTATCTTGCAGTAGTATCGTGCAGAAGTACGAATATTGCACCGGTCATAGAAAGTGTAATGTAGTTAGAGCATGGACTCTGTTACTAATAAATATCGAAATTTTATATGTTGGTGACGTCAAATCTTTAACGTGCACGAAATTAGAAAATTGCCGATATTTCATTGAATATAAAATCAATTTTTGAACCAGTTACATATTTGAGTAGCTGACATGAAAACGCGATTCCGAAGTCCCGTGTACACATTGGTTTGACATCGACAAAAGTCCGAATTGGTCATAATTGGAACGTTTTGCATACGTATAAAGCATATATATAGAGATTTTTTTAAAAGTGACAATATTTGAACTAAGGGTGTTTTAATAGTAACCAATATCTGTTACTGGTGCTTCTAGAGTGAACATAATTCGTTTTAGTAAATAATAGTTACCCCTGAAATTAATATCGCAGGATTTTTGTCTCCATGACGTCATCATTTGATACCAGTGAAAATAAACCTCTCTCTTGAAGCTATTTATAAGGAAGGCACTCCTCAATAAAAATGCTGAAAAATTAATGTTGAATGTATGATTCTGGGTTTGGGTTATTATTTGACACTAACGATACTTTTTTGTCCCAATCGGAAAACTCGTTTTTTTTTTATTCTCGTGTAGATCTCTGAAACTAAAACAGATAGAGTTTTGAATATTGATTTTTCCTATGTTTTAAACATTTAGTACTTAGAACTATTGCGAAAGTTGTGAACCAGACCGGAAGTGATGTAAATCTTTAACGTGCACGAATGAAAATTGGTTCTAATTATGTCAATTCCCAACCGATTTTCGAAAAAATTATATTTTTGTACAGCCGGGGATATCGCGGATGGGATAAAGGTCGAATTGAGATAACCATGTCGTTCTCAGTTGAGATAACCAGTTTGAGCATGGACTCTATCTGTATATATTTTTATATATTACATGTAGTGACGTCAAATCTTTAACGTGCACGAAATCACAAAATTGTAGATATTTCATTGAATATTTAATCAATTTTTGAACCAGTTGCATATTTGAGTAGTTGATATGGACGTGATTCCAAAGTCCCGTGTAAACTTGGTGTGACATTGACAAAAGTCCGAGTTGGTCATAATCGCAACGTTTTGCCTACGTATAAAGCATTATATAGAGAGCTTTTTTTGAAAGAGGCAATATTTGAACTAAAGGTGTTTTACTGGTAACCAATATCTGGTAATGCTGCTTCTAGAGTGAAAATAATTCATTTTAGTCAATAACAGTTACTCCTGAAATTATTATCCCAGGTTTTTTGTCTACATGACGCCATCATATGATACCAGCGAAAATGACGCTATTTACCGAAAGTATTTATAAGGAAGGCACCCCTCTGGACAAATGTTGAAAAGTTGATGTTGAAAGGTATGATTCTTGGTTTTGGTTAAGATCTGACACGATCTTTTTTTTTTGTCCCATTCGAAAAACTGTTTTTTTTTCATTCTCGTGTAGATCTCTGAAACTAAAGCAGATAGAGTTCTGAATAATGATTTTTTCATATTTTAAGCATAAGTACTTAGAAGTGTTGCGAAAGTTCTGAACAGACCTGAAGTAAAGTAAATCTTTAACGTGCATAAATGAAAATAGGTCCTAATAATCTCAATTCCCAACCGATTTTCGAAAAAGTTATATTTTTGTAGAGCCGGGGACATTGCGGATGCGATATAGGTCGAATTGCAATACCACGCAGTTCTCTTTTTTTCCTGAAAATTTGAAAATGTACTAAAATTGTAATTTTTTCTTTTAGAATTTTTGCGTTTTTGATTGCGTATTTAGATTTCTGGAGTCTGTAGGATTCTACCGATCCAAGTTCATAATGTTGTAAATTTTTCAACTATATTTTTCACTTCCCTTCTATCGTAATGCGCATGCACAGAGAGTGTCAATATCTGAGTTGTTTAAGTGTGTGTGTGTGTGTGTTTTAAGGGGTGAGTGGTGGGCATTTTGTGCTGCCTTGGGTAAGGTGAAAGCCTTCAGCCTTGCAAGCAAGTCCAGTTATTATTCTTATTATTTTTTTTTCCAATTTGCTTATATCTCAGGAACTACTTGTCGAATCGATGCAATGTCTTGAGTTTTACTGCGAAAGTGGGTGTGACTTAGAGATTAAAGCTATTTCCGGCATTATGCGACAATGCGAAATGTCCGAAATCACCAAAGTTGTTATTTTTTGAAATATTGCCGTAATATTAACAACAATTGTTGGATTTTATCGTTTGATAGTTTTTGAAATAGCCAGAGACATGGCACATCGCTAAGGGTCTTCAGATTTTTAAATTTCGCCGAATCTTCGGAAAAATAAGGTGCCAAATTTTGAAAATTTAAATTTTGACAAAAAACTTTTTTATTAATGAATATTTTTTAATGACCATTTACCAAGGGTTAAAGGGTCGTCGGATTTGGGCAAAAATGTGAACATTTTTTTTCTGGATAATTTTCCTTGGTCGCTATTGGCTAATTCAGTTTATCGGTTTTATATAAATTATTTATCTTCCGATTTGTATAAAACAAAGTTTATATGCTTCATGGTCCAAAATGTCATTTTTTTTTGTTACCGGCAAAGTTTCCCATCGGCAACGTAAGTGACGTAAATTTAGCAAAAACTACAATTTTAACAGTTCGGTACCACTTTTTGAAAGCAAAAATTATTTTTTTCAAATCTAATATGACTGGAAAGATGTGCCATATAAAGGCGCACAAAACATCGGGCTCAGTTTTTTTAATTTCGATTTCGTTTTCGTGCAATTTGGATTAAAGGGTGAAAAAAGGTGTCAAAATAAGCTATTTATAACCCATCCAGCGTCTTCATATAAAAAAATATATCTTCGTAACATTCATAATCTCGTAGCAATAACCCATACGAAGAGAATGTATGTGAAAATTAATTTGTAATATGCGAAGTTGCCGAGAAAAAGTCGATTTTGCATGAGTCGCTTTTCACGTTATTTTGGGTGTAAAAGAGTCAATTATTATGTGATTTTCAATTTTCTTTCACCATTGGATGCCTAATGTCATAGTGGGCAAGGTCAAACTATTCTACCTCATACGCTGCCACCGGAAATGACGTCATTTGCTAAAAACTTAATTTTTAGCATTAAAAAACAATATTTTATTCAAATGGGTCGTACTTGTTATTTTTTTCAAATTATGATATTTGATTCTATTCATCAAATAGAATGAATCCATACGATCATACAGATATCACAAAACGGTTTTTAGCATTAAAAAACAATATTTTATTCAAATGGGTCGTACTTGTTATTTTTTTCAAATTATGATATTTGATTCTATTCATCAAATAGAATGAATCCATACGATCATACAGATATCACAAAACGGTTTCTAACTTGCACGGTTGCAGAGAAATGGGCGATTTTCCACAAGTCACTTTTCGAGGATTTTGGTCTATAAAAGTGTCAGTTATTATTCGATTTTTATAAAATTTTCACCATATGATATCTTATGTCATTTATGATTTCATAGAACTAATTTAACATTTTCAGTATCACCGGAAGTAATTATATTTTGGCAAAAACTGTATTTTTAGCCTTCAAAACAGATGACTTTTTTTCAAATGAGTCTGATTTGTAATATATTTAAAATTATGATATTTAGTTCGCATGCGATCACTCAGATACCACAAAATGGTTTCTCACTTGTATGGTTGCAGAGAAATAGACGATTTCCTACAAGTCACTTTTCAAGGTTTGGGGTCTATAAAAGTGGCAAGTCTTATTCGATTTACATAAAATTTTCACCATGTGATTATTATTTCTGATTTTAAGAAACTAATTTAATATTTTCATTTTCGCTGGAAGTACTGTGATATGGTCAGGATCACTTACATGTTACAAATGTATAAAATAGGTTGCCAGGCAACGAAACATACGCCCACACAGCAGCCAAATCGTCCGGGCAGTCAACAAGAGTTGTTGCATATTAAGGAATTATCAGAAAATCATTAGAATTTGTTTGGTTTTTATAATCAAACGTTTTTGTTTTAAATCAGATAATAATTGTGACCTCCAGAGGCACAACAAGCTAAAAAGGGTGATTTTTCGTACAATCAGGGGACATAATTCAGGAGTAATGACCCGATGGGCGCAAATATCGAAAGGAACCAAGATCTTTGGGTTATAAACATACATGTCAAGTTTCATCAAAATCGATTCAAAATTGTGACCTCTACACTGTTCACAACCTTGATATAACATATTTTCACACTATTCGTGTACAAATGGCGGCCATTTTGTCCGTCAATTCTAGTTCGATGTTCACGTAATTCAAACTCTCTCTTCATTACCAAGTAACGATGATATTGTTAAACGTTTTTTTAAATCGGATAAAAATTTTGACCTCCAGAGGGACCAAAAGCGAACAAAAGCGATTTTTTGGACAATCCGGGGACATAATTCAGGAAGTTATGATCCAATGGGCGCAAATATCGAAAGGAACCAAGATCTTTGGGTTATACACATACATGTCAAGTTTCATCAAAATCGGTTCAAAATTGTGACCTCTATAAGGTCCACAACCTTTATATAAGATATTTTCACACTATTCGCGTACAAACGGCGGCCATTTTGTCTGTCAATTTTGGTCCGATTTTCACGAAATTCGAATTCAACCTTCATAACCATGGAACGGTGATATAATCAAACGTTTTTTTTAAATCGGATAACAATTTTGACCTCCAGAGAGACCACAAGCTAAAAAGGGCGATTTTTCGGACAATCAGGGGTCATAATTCAGGAAGTTACGATTCGATTGGCGCAAATATCGAAAGGAACCAAGATCTTTGGGTTATAAACATGCATTTCAAGTTTCATCCAAATCGGTTCAAAATTGTGACCTCTACACTGTTCACAACCTTGATAAAACATATTTTCACACTATTCGCGTACAAATGGCGGCCATTTTGTCCGTCAATTTTGGTCCGATTTTCACGAAATTCGAACTTAACCTTCATAACCATGGAACGGTGATATAATCAAACGGTTTTTTAAATCGGATAACAATTTTGACCTCCAGAGGGACCACAAGCTAAAAAGTGCGATTTTTCGGACAATCAGGGGCCATAATTCAGGAAGTTACGATCCGATTGGCGCAAATATCGAAAGGAACCAAGATCTTTGGTTTATAAACATGCATTTCAAGTTTCATCCAAATCGGTTCAAAATTGTGACCTCTACACTGTTCACAAGCTAAAAAACGTGATTTTTCGTACAATCAGGGGCCATAACCCATGAAGTTACCGTCCGATACATGCCAATATCGAAAGGAACCGAGATCTTAGGGCGATAAACCTATATTTTAAGTTTCATTGAAATCGGATAAAAATTGTGACCTGTAGACTATCCACAAACAATTGTGGACGGACGGACGGACGGACGAACAGGGGCGACGACAATATACGTCCACACGAAAATGTGGGCGTATAAAAATGAATTGATATTGCTGGATTTTTGTTGATTCTGTTTCCCTTTTATTTGATGGGCGCAATGTTTATGTGGAAGTCTGTTTATCGGTGCCATTGGTTCACGGGCAACATGGGAGCGAAAGTGACATAAGTTTAAAGTTAATGTGGCACCAGTGAAACCCGTCATTCCTGCGTGCAGGTCTAGTGTCATTTATGATTGCAATGGTCTGATTTAACATTTCCATTATCACCGGAAGTAATGTCATATTTGCAAAAACCGTATAAAATAAAGTTTGTATGTTTCATGTAGCAAATTCTCAACTTATTTGCTGCCGATAATGATTTCTTTTGGCACCGGATGTGACGTAATTTTGCCAGATTTTACAATTTTGGCCGATCTTTTCGCAAGCAAATATTACTTTTACAAGTCTGATAGAGGGTGTCACTGAATAAAGAAAAATACAGTATCGTTTGGTAGCTGGATCGATCGGCTATTGTATGACGAATTTCCTGTCTGATTCCTGATAGCCGATTCAGTGCTGTGGAGGAAATGCAGCAGGTTGGACTGGCATGTACATTTGGACATCTCCTCCCCTCCTTAGACATGTGACTGGCACCCGGGTTGTTTTACGTGCAAGCAAATGTGTACATAGGACCTCGGTTTCGCATCTACTCTGATCTATTATTTCCGAGCACCATCCCTACACCTTTGACAAGGGATGAACTATGCTGATGCTGACAAATCTGAATATTTCTCGATAAATGCAGGGATTGGACATGGGACCTACAAGTTAGTGAGTTACAAGCAGGGCTACCCAAAGGAATGCCTACCAAGAATAACCTGGCTAATGAAAAGTGGAATATGTCATTCAGTTTGTTACAAGGGATTATCTGTCTGGACAGCTGCCATAGCAAACAGGCCATTTATTTTCTTTTTTGCCGTTGAACATATCTTTTCAGGGGTTTTCAGGGGTGATCAGACGATATCCAACATTTATTTGCTATTTTGTCAATTAATATTTTTTTATTTAGAATTGCAAGGGTGCTGAAGACGAAAATCGTTGTAAATGGACTCTTTTCGTAACGAAAAATCCACATCATAGTGTTATACTGAAGAACAATCTATACATTAGTAGTAATTTGTATATTATAACTTTGGTAGGATTAACTGAAGTTAATATCATCAATTAATTAGCACCTTAGTGCCAGCTAGTGGACAGGAGATTAAGATTATTGTTGATTAGGTAATCATCAAAGAAGCCGCCACAATTGTACGTGTTAACACGTGGATTAAAATAAGATTTTGAGTGTACGATACGTCTATAGTATTTTCAGATACCGTAACGTTATCAAAATATGAGTCCCAATAGATAGCTGCCAATTTAATAGTCAAGTAAAGCTTACGTTCACTTTCGTGCATTTTGGCTTTGATGTAATTAAGCAATGGCAAGTTCGAGAATCGTCGCATTTCGGCTAGTTGGTCGTTCTCATTTTTTCGACCCATGGTGATAAGAACATTTCAAACAATGATATCCAATACGAATTCCTTATTTTACATGCCATGCCGTATGAAGAAGCGACAGTTAACAGAATTCAGCTATCGATAAAATTCCCTTCAAAAAGAAAATTATTGTACATTTTTATTTCCATTTAAGGCCTATAAATTATTTTTTAAAGATGGTATGAGATATTATTCGCAGTAAATAATGAGTTGTCGACGGCTTTATCATTGACCCGTGAAAGTTGATTAGTATTACTCAACGACACACACCCGCTTGCCGATTAATTTACATAATCAGTTACATGGTTTTGATTAACACTCAAAGGCAATCTATATACGACCAGAATTAATTTTTTTCTGTCACTTATCAGAGTGAATCTCATGTAGGTACCCAAAAACATAATTGCCTAAACCAAATATTTATCGCCCGCTCAGCCATCCTCGTAACCATAATGCTTTGCACGCGATGTCTGGGCCAATCAGCAAACGAGTTGTGTAGACAGCATGGCCACATGGTGTTTATATTTTCTAGGGGTTTTAAAACTCGAGCTTGTCCGTTCAAAATCAATTCAGAGATAATATTTTGATAATATTTGATATCTGGAGATTCTCCGTTTTACAACGATGCCAATTATTATGCAAGAGGAATGACCGGTCGTTCCATAGCGAGCGAAGGAACATAACTAATTTCGCCGAGAATTTTAAGAAATAGGACAGATTTAAGAATACGGTACTCTTACAAAACGTCCAAATAAAGGTGTTCTAAAATCTTTTATTGCTATTTTGATCTTTTGTGTCGATAGATAGTATATTTATAGACTCATTTTTGAGAAAATCTCATCAATATTTTCACTTATTTTGCAATCCGACTCAAGATGGCGTTTTCAATCACAAATATTACGGCACGCTGAAGATCTAGTATTTTCCTTTTTGGGCTTTTATATGATATCAGAATACAAATTCGATGGTTAGGCAATAGATTACGAGATGCCGTAAATGTAGTATTTTCCTCTTTTTTTTGGAGCCCATTCAGACTCGTTGATGTCGAAAACTATTACTATTTCTCTTCTTAAACTTCTGTTACCCCGAGTCCTATCGGTCGTTTAGAGTATAAAGGTAAATTTAAAAGCATGGCAATGATATAAAGGACCCTGAAAGCCGATTCAGCACTGCTATGCAGGTCTAGTTATTATTATTTTGTTTTGAGTAGATCTCAGCAACTGATTGTCGCATCGTTACGATTTCTTCCGTTTTACTGGGAAAGTGGATGTGACTTAGAGGATAAAGCTATTTTGAACGTTCTGCGACAGTGCGAAATGTCTGAAATCACCGAAGTTATCGTTTTTTAAAATATTGCAATAATTTTAACAATAATCATGGGATTTTAACTTTCGATACATTTTGGCATAGCCGGAGACATAGCACATAGCTACGCTACTTTCGATTTTTGATTTTCGGCAAATCTTCGAAGATATTAGGCGCCAAATTTTGAAAATTTAAAATTTTACAAAAAACTTTTTTATTTATGAATATTATTTTTTTGAAAAATTATATGACTCAAAGAGTGTGTCCTTTCAAGGCGCAAAAAATGGCGGAAGCAGTTTTTTAATTTCTATTTCATTTTCTAGCAAATTGGATTAAGAGGTGAAAAAAGGCGTAAAATTGACCTATTTACAACCCATTCAGGCTTTTCTGATTTTAAAATATTTTTACATAACTTTTATAAACTTGTAGCTATAATCCATACAAAGAGAATGTATGTGAAAATTAGTTTGTAATATAAGCAGTTGCCGAGAAAAGGGCAGATTTGCATAAGTCACTGTTTTCGTAATTTTGCCTGTAAAATAGTCAATTATTAATGGATATTCACAAAAGTGACATCATTTGATTCAAAAAGCAAGTATGCGTCATATCAAGTAGATTATAATTTAAAATTGACACAGGAAGTGACACCATTTGGTCAAAAACTACATTTTTAACTTTTAAATCAATATTTTTTTCAACCAAGAATTATTTAATATGTAATAATAATATTAACTTTTGGTTTAAATTCACATACTAACAAAACTCATACGGTCATATAGATATCATAAAATTGTTTCTAACTTGTTCGGTTGCCGAGATATAGGCGGTTTTCTAAAAGTCACTTTTGTAGGTTTTTGGCCCATAAAAGTGTCAATTATTATTCGATCTTCATAAAATTTTCACCCTTTGAAGCCCAATGTCATAGAGGATGTTATAAAACTAATTTAACGTTTTTAGTGTCACCGGAAGTAATGTCGTTTTGGCAAAAACTGTATTTTTAGCCTTCAAAAAAGATATTTATTCAAATGAGTCTGATTTGTAATGTTTTTTAAAATTATGATATTTGATGCCAATCAACAAATAGAATGGACCAATACGATCATACAGATGCCACAAAATCGTTTCTAACTTGTACGGTTGCCGAGAAATAGCCGATTTTCTACAAGTCACTTTTCAAGGTTTTGGGTCTATAAAAGTGGCATATATTATTCGATTTGCATAAAATTTTCACCATGTGATGCCTTTTGCCATTTCTGATTTCATAAAAGTAATTGAACATTTTCATTATCACCGGAAGTACTGTACACTTACATGCAACAACTGTATAAAATGAATTGATATTGTTGGGTTTGGTTGATTCTGTGTCCATTTTATTTGATGTGTGCAATGCTTATGTGGAAACCAGTTTGTTGGTTTCTTTGGTACCGGAAGTGACATATGTTCAAGGGTAACGTGGCACCGAAAGTGACACAAGTTCAAAGGTAACGTGGCACCAATGAAACCCGTCATTCCTGCATGCAAGTCTAGTTATCATTCTTTTTGATAATAGACTTATTTACTAGTTGATTTCAACCTAAGTCAAAATCATTAAGATGGGTCATTCTCATTCAAAGGAACTAGATTGTAATAGCAAATCTTCGACTACCGATATAAATGTTATCGCTTCCCTAAATAAAAATTTTGTAAATGTGACTTTAGGCAATACTGTCATAAAAAGTCTCATTGATACAGGGGCGAGCATATCTTGTATTTCCAAATCACTGTTAGATAAAGTTTTACCAGATGCAGAAATATCATCGTCAGATATAACTTATATTTCTGGTGTCGGGGGTCAAACTGTTAAAGTAGTAGGCAATACTCTACTTGAATTTCAAATTTCCAACACTAGTATTATTCATAAATTTTACATCTTTAATTATATCCAAAATGATTTTATAATTGGTAATGATTTACTTATTGATACAAATGCTGAAATTAGTCATAAAAACAAAACTTTGACTTTAAATGAGGGATTAATTCACGTGGCATATGCACTCCCAGATAGCACAATAGAAAATAAACATAAAGGTACTAAAGTAAAAGTACAACCCAGTGCAAATAGGAGGCATCAGATAAAATGCTTAAGTGCCAGGGATATAGAAAACATCAAGTGGGATTTGTAAGGACCATCAAAGACATATCAATTGATCCTTATTCAGAAATATTAATTCCAGCTAAAATATCCAAAATACCTTTAAATGAAATTGTATATATTGATCCCACATCGAGAATTCAAAAAAAAGAAAAATTTATTAGGTGGTAAAAGTATCATTAAAACAGATGTTAATAGAGGTCATGTTAGGTTTTTAAATTCCTCAGAGGAACAAATTAAAATTAAAGCTAATACTATAATAGCGAAAGTTCATATCATAAATAAAGATCATATTTTAGACATAGAGCAAGATAAACAAAATCATAATAACTTTACAGTCTCAAATATCCAGTGTCCAGAACATGAATCGGTGGAAGTGGTTAAGTCTTTGGGATTTAATTTAGAAAACAGAAGACAAAATTACTAGGCTTTTTAGGTCAATACAGAGATATATTTGCAACAAATCTAGCAGAATTAGGCAAAGCAAAAGGGTATATGCACAAAATTAATACAAATAATGCACCACCAATTAGATCACGGCCATATAGACAAAGTACTGATGCAAAGGGTATTACCGAAAAATTAACCAAGGAAATGTTAGACAACGGTGTAATAGAACCATCTTCCAGTAGTTGGGCATCTCCAATTGTGTTAGTTAAGAAACCAGATGGCAGTCATAGGTTTGCAGTAGACTATAGAAAATTAAACCAAGTCACAGAACCTATGACACATCCATTACCACTCTTATCAGACACCATAGATCTCATTGCTGCTGCAAACGCTACTATTTTTTCGGTAATCGACTTGCAATCAGGATTTTGGCAACATGAATTAGATCCAGAAACAAAGCACAAAACTGCTTTTGTCACGCACCAAGGATCATTTGAATTTAATCGGCTCCCAGTTGGCTTGCGTAACTCGCCGACCGCATTTCAAATGGTGATGAACTCCGTGTTGCGAGTGCTAAATTGGAAAATCACCTTAGTCTACGTAGATGATTTAATCATTTTTAGTCAAAACTCTGAATCTCATTTAAATGATTTACGGCAAATCTTCAACAGACTTTGCGAAGCAAATCTAACAGTAAAACCATCAAAATGTCAATTTGCTAAGAAGAAAGTTAAATATTTGGGACACATTTTAAGTAAAGAGGGCATTAGCGTTGATGAAGACAAAATACGAGCAGTAACAGAATTTCCTACACCAAAGAATGTGAAACAGGTACGTAGTTTTTTTTTAGGAACCTGTACCTATTATAGACAATTTATCAAAATTTATTCAAAGATTGCCTCTCCTTTAAATGCTTTACTGCAAAAGGATGCAACATTTCTGTTGACAAAAGAATGTGATGTTGCATATGAGAATCTTAAGAAGCATTTAACTTCAGGTCCAATTTTAAATTTCCAGATTTCAGAAAACGATTTATTATTTCAACAGATGCATCTAATGATTCTATTGGCTTTGTTTCAGGGCAGAAGGATGATCAAAATAGAGAATATGTGGTTGCTTACGGAGGTCGAGCATTACATGGGGCTGAAAAGAAATGGTCAATTTCTGAAAAAGAAGGCCTTGCGTTAATCGAAGCTGTAAAAACATACCGGCCATACATAGTGTTGCTATTCTCTTAGTTTATAATTTGATTAAGTAAAGGAACTAGGTTTATGTGGTCTAATCAAACTTAATAAAATGCTATGCATACTGATCGTCACCAATATGGCACAGCGCTGGCGTGTCAGTCAAAAATGGATGGCCAGTCCACCTTGCCTGACAAACCTGATTGTAGCTATACAACAATAATTTTAAAAATAACTTAGACACACAGACCTTTTTCTTTTTTGTTGAAAGTAATATAATGTAATTAATATGTGGAAATTTTATGGTTGTTAAATTTTAGTCGCTTTTTACGACACGCAATTTAACCAAACGTTTGGCCTACTCCCACAGTGGAATATAGTGATTATATCTATTTATTATCATTTTTTTTTTCAATGTAATGGATCTCTTCTAACTTCCTTTTTTTATGTACTGTGTAATGCAGTTAAAGTCTGTGTAACTACCTTGTGTACTGATGTAATCAACGCTTTAAAAGCTGCCGTGGAAACTGTTTTATTGTGTTGTACATGCTTAAAAAGAACATTAGAAAAATAATTACAATAGTCTGTTAGATCAGATATTTCCTTATAATTAATTATTGTTACAGCGATTGTCACAATGTTTTGATAGGCTCTCTATTTTCATCCAAATGTGGTCAACTATTTCATCAAAATTCTGGCTTCTCTGTTTATGACAAAAGTTTTGTCCCTCTTCTATGCGTAGTTTTAATCCTTTATCCATTTGCATCATTTTTCTTTCAAGGCCTGTCTTCATGCTTCTCATATCACACAGCATTTTAATGTTAGTGTTGAGTTTGAAGTCAGCTATCATTTTTTCTAAATCTTGTTTTGTATTTTGCTGATGTTTTATCATATTCACATTTGGTAATTTGTCGAATTCTGTGATTTGGTGATATCTTCATCCTTCTTGACAAAAAATTTATGGTTCCTGAGAGGGCGCTTCCGTTTCTTACCAGCTTTATTTCTCGTAATGTGGAACTCCATGCGTAATTTCTCAGGTATTTGTTCTGTAAATTGCCATTGTGTTGACCCATCAATCAGTTTGATTAGATATGACTTTCGTCCCTGGAACTGTGGTGCTTTAATGATTTTTACAATCTGTGCTTCAGACAACATTTTTGATTTCGACACTTGAGATTGTGTTTGTTGCTGTGAATTAGATTGTAAAGAATCATCAGTAGCTTCGTCAGTAGATTTCTGTTCTGTATCTTGTTCCTCTTCAAGTTCTTCTGGATTTAATTCCTCTTCGGACTCAATAGGTACATTTGTTGGGCGTGTTGCAGGGTCAAAATATTTCTTTAGACGATTGGCATTTGTAAGATATTTCAAAGGTTTGTCATCAGAATATCTTCTAAGTTTGTAGGTGTATTTTGGTCCAAGGTCTACAATGTAGTAAGGTCCGAGCCACTTCTTGCAAAGTTTTTGTGCTAATCCTACCTTGAATTTTGAACAAAACAACCATACCTTTGTTCCCTTTTCAAAGCTTGGTTCTTCCGATTTCTTATCATGCTGACCTTTGTATTTTTGTTGAGCCCTTGCCATATTCTCTGCTGCAATTTTTCTGGTGATTTCTAGTTGCTCAATAACTTTTGTTAGGTAGTCCTTACTTGAAATTGGTAGCGTTTCTTTGGGTATTAACTGTGAAACAAGCGGAACCCGCATTTCTTTCCCAAAAAGCATTGCAAATGGTGAGGAACCAGTTGACTGTGTGGCTGGACTTAGTCTGTAAGCCATCATGACACCTGGTAGTAAATCTGGCCAGTTGGTACGATTCTCATCGCAATACATCCGTAATGACTGGATAATGAAAGAATTCATTCGCTCACATGCTGCATTGGTCTGAGGATGGTATGGTGTGGTATGGGTTAGCTTGACCTGAAACAATTCTGAAAGTGCCTTGACCAATGATGACATGAAATTTTGACCGAGATCGGAGCAGAGTGACTTTGGAGCTCCATACCTGGTAAATATTTCTTTGTACAGTACATTAGCAATTTCAGGAGTAATAGAACATATTTGTACCCATCTGGTGTTGGGGTTAACTGCAATACATCCATATGCCATCTACTGAAAATCTCGCTAACGGGTAGAGGATTGATGGAGTTTTCTTTCCATGGAAATTTCTCTTACATCTTTGGCAATCTTCACAGGTCTTGACATACTGATGAATATCATTGAACATATTGCGCCAGTAGTACTTCATTCTGATGGTTTCAAATAATCTCTCTTGACCTTGATGACATCCACCAAAATTTGAGTCATGGTATGCAATTAAGACATCATTTTGAAGTGCTTTGGGTACTGCCAATAATTTTCGAAATTTTTCCTCCTTGTTTGGGCCTTTATATTTTAGTTTCCGCATATAGAACAAGATTCCATCTTCTAATTCATAATCTTTGGACCTAATGTTGATGGATTTCGCCATATTCTCGTCATCAGGCAGTATATTACTTTCTTTAAAGATTATGACATCCAATAGATCTTCACAATTACGTTGCAGGTGGTATTAATTTGGATCATTTAATATTGTGCAAGAATTGTGATTACCTTGATCATCCGGAACATCTGCTTCGTTCATGGCTGCAGCGACTAGTGGAAGAGTGCATGAGGAATGCTGCACTTCATATCGGTCTGTCGCATACTAGAATGTGTAGATTGTTTCTAGCTTTTTCTCTTGGCAGCAATAGACTGGCTGATCATCAAGGAACTTATTTGGATTGTCTGATGGAGGGTAGATTCTTCTTGATAAGCCATCAGCATTTCCATTCTTGGAACCTGCTCTATGTTGGATGTCAAAGCGATATTCTCCTAAAAGCATAGACCATCTTCCAAGGCGACTAGTTATATCCTTAATGCTTTTTAACCATTTGAGAGAAATGTGATCAGTAAATACGAGAAATTCTTGGTTAACTATTATATTTTTCATGTAACAGGAAATAAAAGTTCTCAATATGATTATTATTATATTGAATGATATGTATGTATATATAAATATAAATTGTTTTCTTTTTTTACATTTCGTGAAATATACCCCCAATTTTGTTTTGTTTAATAATTATAACATGCAAATAAATAAGCGAATAAATGACATGACAATATATTAAATCATAAATAATATATGAGAATAAATAAAATAATGAATTAGATCATAATAAGAAATGATCATAATATAAGAATAAGAAATGATCATAATATAAGAATAAGATATGATCATATAAGAATAGTATTGATCATATACATGTAAGAATAAGAAATGATCATGGTAATAACTAAAATATTGAATAATACTATATGAGAATAAAAGAATTGAGTATCTTCTAAGCCTTTGCACAGTCTTGACAATTTGACAGTGTTGAAGACATACATGATTATAACATTTAGAACGGAAAATGGGAATGGTGTTACATTTTAGTCAGGTTCAGTACAGGGAATGACCACATTCTTTTGATTCAAAATTATTTAACATAATTGATTTATTGTCACACATTGAATGTTATTATATGAGATGGTCACAAGATAGTTCAGGTTTCATCTTGCTGAACAAGGTCTCTGATAACAGACTGGACCAAAGAAGTTTGAAGCTGATATCTTCAATCCTGGGCAAGGTTGACTTTGTCAAACCAAGTGAGATTTCTCCATGTCAAGAAGAAGAAGTACCAGCGCATGGTTCATAACCAGACAGACTGCAAGGTAACCAGATAACAAAATGTGCTAGACCAATAAGATGAATGTGGTAGACCTTACAGTCATAATCCCTGATCCGGTAAATTGTAACATTCCAGAAACTGCCAAAGATGAAAAGTGTGTACCTGATGAAATTTGTGTATAAGGGCGGCGGAATCATTATAATTGTGAGTTACAGCAGAAATTACGTTCAAACTTTCTTCATTATAGTGCTAATATTTTATTATGTGACTCTTAATTATCATTGACTTTTCATATTTTATTATCTTTATTCAGTTCAATAACTGACCGAAAAACATTTAATTGGAATTTTGCATTCCTTAAAAAAAAATAATTTTTTCTTCTCATAATTATTGCAAGTGATATTTATATATGTGACAAGGATTACCTTATTGACTTTAGCCTGTATAATCATATAACAACATAATCCACTCAATATATTGTGATACAAAATTTTATACAAATATTTAATTATAAGCATATGTTTTTCTTTTATATAATTATTAATAAGTGATAATGATGGCGGACGAGTAAACAGTGTTGTTGAGATAGGTCTGGTTTTCTTCAATTCAATCAAGAATTATAAAATGTACTCCATGCAGGATTGACACTACGCCTATGTGAACTTTGTAGAAACTAACCGTCAATATAACACGGTAAGAAATTATCTCATAAGTGCAAAATACCCAAAATAAGTTTCTATACTGACAAAATAGTGATCATTCAAGTGTAACTGCAATGGCGTCTAATACTATACAAACACCGATCAGTAATTACTGTTCAAACCAGAAAAGACAAAAGGAGGACAGTCCCCCTGAAAGTCAACCACCGGCCCAAAGATTCAAAAATGATATGTCAGGTGAAGAAGAGTCCATCACAGATGAGGAACTCTCCCAAACGGTGTGTTCTGACGAATTTATGGGAAAGCTTTTACCTGCACTTGTGCCCAAAATTATGGATAGTCTTTTTCAACGCCTCGAAACCTCAATAGAGAAGGCGGTGAAGTCTGCAACTTGTGCCCTAACTGATAAATTAGATAAACAAGAAGAACTCATTATAAAACAAAATAAAATGATACACGACCTCCAAAATCGAACGACAGAAATAGAATCGGAAAGAAACGTGAATTCGATATTGCAGGCCCAACTCCAAGATAAAATCGGTGAAATGGAATCAGAATTGAAAGAATCTATTAACAGACATGAAGATTTGGAACAATATACTCGTAGAAATAGTTTAAGATTTATGCATGTTCCAAACAAAGAGAATCTTAATACAGACTCTGAAGTTATACAGATATGCGATCGTTTTTTAGGAGTTTCTATAGGAAGGGCCGACATTGATCGGACTCATACCATAGGGAATGTGAAGGGTGAACATGTACAAATAATTGCAAAGTTTATTAGTCATAACCTAAAATCTAAAGTATATACTGCAAAACGTAAATTGAAAGGTAATTTAAACGGAATCTTTATAACGGAAGATCTCACAAAATCTCGTCACGATCTAATAAAACGCCTCATACAGGTTAATAAGGCAATCAGTTTATCATCATTTTGGTCGAACGATGGTCGCATTTTCGTATGTAAGGAAAGGGATTCTAAACCAATACAAATAAAATGTGTGTCAGATATCGATAATCTACTCAGTGACTAATTCCCGGTACATTAATGTCAACTGAACAGGGATCCAGTTAGTTTGTTGTTTGTGTCTGAGTACTATTTGTGTTAATGACGATGATTAAAACTCAAAGAAACCTAATCCTATCTCGTTGATTATATGAACCATGTATATAAATTACTATTTGTTCTTAATTATTACAAATTTGCTGTTGTATTTAATATTTCTTAATACTTTATTGTTATGTATTCATCCTGTCTTCTATGTATCCATGTGTTTTGCTGCCCTCTTTATCTATTTAATAACATTAAACTCGATAAATTATGTACTGAATAAACCAATGCCTGAACACGATATGCTCCCGAACATGCCAATTATAATATATCCTAAGTTAAACGATCATGGATAATGTACATACATTGTAAAGTAAGTCGGGAACAATCGTTGTTCTGGAATGTATATCGATATTTTATTATATTAGTACTCAAAAATGGCTTATTAGAAATGCCTATACTTTTGTGTTTATTGGATGTTCTTTTTCAACTACTTTTGTTATCTGGTGACGTGGCAACAAATCCCGGACCGGTAAATCAGTCTAGTGGGCTGTCAATATTACATCTCAACATAAGAAGTCTGAGAAACAAATTATATGATGTCAGTGAGTACGTCTCTGATTTCGATATCGTCTGCTTTACAGAAACACACCTTAACTCAGATGTGGACTCTTCGAATATTCTGTTGAGTGATTTCAATACGCCTTTCCGAAGAGATAGAGACTGTTTCGGTGGTGGAATTGCGGTATATGTGTCACCGGCATTATCAGTGATTCGTCGTAGTGATCTAGAATCTCAATCCCACGAATCCCTCTGGATTGAAATTAATCTCCCCCAAAAGAAGACTCTCCTTTTGTGTGTAGTATATAGACCACCAAATACACGTATCTCTTTCTGGGATGAGTTTGAATACTGTATTGAGGCAGCGTTTGATATAACACAACAAGTAGTTTTGGTAGGCGACCTAAATGAAGATCTACTTGATCACAGGAAACAACATCTAAATTCACTGATAGAAAGAAAGTCACTAATAAATGTTATTAATGAACCCACTAGAGTAACAATTAATACTAGTAGCACGCTTATCGATGTCGTCATTTTAAGCCCAGATTGTTCATATTCTGAACAAGGAACACTAAATTTTACTGAAAATCTTACTGATCATAAAGGAGTTTATGTAACTGTAAATTGTAAGGACAGTATCATCACCAGATCCTACACTCGTCTTGTCAGGCTTTACAAACTTGGTGATTATGATAAACTTAACCAACTTATTAAAGCTGAACTCCGGTTACAAAAATACCGAAATAATTAAATAAAAAAAAGTTAACGCCCCCAGCCGCCATACTTGTTTCCAAGTTGTGAAATAAATATGGCGGACATGGAGGCTTATGACGTGGAAAGGTAAGCCGCTCTCACTTCCTGTGTGTTTGTTGTCAGCGAGCTATACACATCCGGTTTTATTCTTACACTGATTGTTCTATTTTTTCCCAACAGTTTACGAAATTATCGAAGATTGCAAAATGTCTGATCAGGTAAGCCTGTAAATATTTATATGAACTACGTCTTCTACAATATAGCCTAATCTTTACTCTAAACCAAAAGATGCAACAACATGACTTACCGCAATCTGAAATTTTCAACCATAACAAATCCCTACACAAACTATTGTCTTCTTCCATATCCATATCATTACAGCGTAGATGGGCCACGTCTTCTTGTAAATATCTTACACATATATGTAAATCACCCAAAAAGTTATCGCAGCAAATGTCCAGTGTAATTATAACTAATACTATGCAATAAACAGATAGTTTAGATTAGATTTTCACATGTCAGCATGATGTCACCATCTTCAATTGTATTTGGCGCACGAAAAGGGGGCATAACTACATTTTGGGCCGGCTCTCATTGGGGGAGTGTTTGACAGTGCTAAATTTTTTGATGTAATGTTTTTTTTTCTATTTCACCAAAAGTGGAAGAAATTGATATCTATGAATTTTTCACTGACCCTTCAATGCCTTATGATATCGATAGGCCTCAAGATATCAATGGTAGCTACCGTAGCTCTACCGTCCGGCCTACTACTGTGGAACATCAGGCAACTCTAAATTTACAAAATAATTATACAAAAGTAAAACTCAAGCAAAACAAAACATCCAATATTAGGCCGAATTATGTATAACAAAAAAAAAACGTAACATCAATAAATTTAGCACTGTCAAACACTCCCCCAATGAGAGCCGCCCCAAAATGTAGTTATGCCCCTTTTCGTGCGCCAAATACAATTGAAGATGGTGACATCATGCTGACATGTGAAAATCTAATCTAAACTATCTGTTTATTGCATAGTATTAGTTATAATTACACTGGACATTTGCTGCGATAACTTTTTGGGTGATTTACATATATGTGTAAGATATTTACAAGAAGACGTGGCCCATCTACGCTGTAATGATATGGATATGGAAGAAGACAATAGCAATAGTTTGTGTAGGGATTTGTTATGGTTGAAAATTTCAGGTTGCGGTAAGTCATGTTGTTGCATCTTTTGGTTTAGAGTAAAGATTAGGCTATATTGTAGAAGACGTAGTTCATATAAATATTTACAGGCTTACCTGATCAGACATTTTGCAATCTTCGATAATTTCGTAAACTGTTGGGAAAAAATAGAACAATCAGTGTAAGAATAAAACCGGATGTGTATAGCTCGCTGACAACAAACACACAGGAAGTGAGAGCGGCTTACCTTTCCACGTCATAAGCCTCCATGTCCGCCATATTTATTTCACAACTTGGAAACAAGTATGGCGGCTGGGGGCGTTAACTTTTTTTTATTTAATTATTTCGGTATTTTTGTAACCGGAGTTCAGCTTTAAAGAGGTTCCTTGGTTAGATATATTTAAACATTGCACAAATATCGATGACGCATGTGATAAATTCTATACAATCTTCTACCAGCATATTAACAACTGTGTTCCGACCAAAACTGTTACCATACGAAACAGTGATAAACCATGGTTTGATTCCGAACTAAGACGAGAACTTAGGATAAGAGACAGGCAAAGACGGATTTCTATACGCACAAAGAAGATCAGCGATGTGGCAAAGTTTAAGACACAGCGGAATAGATTTAACAACTTGAAGAAAAAAGCAAAGGAACAGTTTTATTCAAATGTGGACGGACTTCTTGCGACGTCCTCGCAATCTAATGGCCCAGGTTACTGGAAGCTTCTAAAACACCTAACCAAGGAATCAGGCTCACCGCAACCCTTGCCTCCTTTAACATGTGATATAGCTACCCCTCCATCTGCTTTCACCGATGCCGAAAAAGCAGAAATTCTCAATACATACTTCGTATCTGTGTCACAAACTGTTAAACCAAGTAACCTGCTTCCTAAATTTGACAAAAGGACAGATAGTGTTCTCTCTGATGTTAACCTTTATCAAATTGAAATCCGAGATCTTATTCTTTCACTTCCGGTTAATAAATCTAGTGGTGAAGATCACATTAATCACAGATTATTGAAACGCATAGTCGAGTCAATTTGTTATCCTTTGTGCTTATTGTTCCAATTATCTCTTCGGTTGTGTTGTTTTCCTTCCCAGTGGAAAGGGGCTGTAGTGATACCACTGTATAAAAAGGGCAATCCATCATTGACAAATAACTACAGGCCCATTTCCCTATTATCCTGTATTGGTAAAATCTTCGAAAGAGTTGTATTTAAACGCCTACACAATTATTTCTTAGACAACGCCCTTCTGTATAAATATCAGTCTGGATTCTTACCTGGACATTCAACAGTGTTCCAACTACTAGAGATATACCATGAGATTCTGAAAGCACTAGACAATCATGAGTTGTTCTGTGTAGTATTTTGTGACGTGTCCCGTGCTTTTGACCGCGTATGGCATCAAGGTTTGTTGTGTAAATTGAAAGGCTATGGGATATGTGGTGGGCTTCTTAAATGGATTCGCAGCTATTTAGATGACAGAAAGCAGAAAGTTCGCGTGAACAACTTCTTTTCGAAAGAATTACCAGTGTGTGCAGGCGTCCCACAAGGTTCGGTCCTAGGACCGTTCCTTTTCTTAACATATATTAACGATATTGCAGACGAACTGATATGCCTCACCAGACTTTTCGCCGACGACACCTCGATTGGAACCTCATCAAAACACAATACTATCATTGAAGAAAGAATAAATTGTGACCTCAATAAGTTAAATGATTGGGCCAAAAAGTGGTTAATCGACTTTAATGCGGCCAAAACAAAATGTATCGTCTTCACTCATAAAGAACTGAATGACCCACCGAAACTTTACTTTAATAATACCTTATTGGAAATTGTTAACACACATAAGCATCTAGGCGTAACTTTCTCTAATGATACCAAATGGAATCAGCATATCAGAGACATCCTTTCCAAAGCTTCCAAGATGGTATACTCCATGAGAAAACTTAAATATATTTTGAGTGCGCCGCAATTATCAAAGATATACCTCGTGTTTATCCGTCCAGTCTTAGAATACGCATGTGAAGTGTGGAATAATTGTACAGATTACAATGCTGCAAAACTTGAATGTCTCCAGCTTGATGCAGCAAGGATTGTAACGGGACTACCCAAATTTGCCAGTAGAGAGAGCCTATACTTCGAGACTGGATGGCCACTGTTATCAGTAAGACGCGGTAACCGACAACTAGTTACTATGTACAAGTTAACCCATAACCTGTATCCATCTTACCTTAAGGAAATTATACCTCCAAATGTCGCTTCAGTCTCTAGTTATAACCTGCGTAACAGTAGTAATATAACTGTACCCTTTGCAAGAACAGCATCATTCCAAAATTCCTTTTTTCCTCGTCTTATAAACCTATGGAATGGCCTTGATGAACAACTAAAGGATAGCTCAACAATCAGGGCGTTCAAGAAGGGAATACAGCCACACACCAACAGAGCACCTGGTTATTATCATGTACATGACAGAAAATTAGGCATTCTCCATACAAGACTCCGTCATGAGTGCAGTAACCTTAATTCGGATCTTGCAAGAGTTCATTTATCAAATGGTTTTGAATGTCTATGTGGTAATCCATGTGAAAATAATTTTCATTATTTCATTGAATGTGATCAATATAAAGATATCCGATCCGAACTGTTTAGGGATGTTAAAAAATACGGTGGTAAAGTGGATTTGAAAACAATTCTAAATGGCGATCCGAATATTTCTGAAAACGCAAACGTCTCCATATTTAAATCAGTGCAAACATTCATAAAATTAAGCAACAGATTTACTTAATACTAATTATATGGCTATCTATTAAATAGACAGAGGAAGCAGCATCTGTATATACTTAGATTGTAAATAGCATATTGTAACCATTGTATTGTAAATAGTATAGTTTAAATGTAAATAAGAAAATAAAAAAGCATTATAATTAGAAAGATAAAACGTAAATATAAGAATCCATGCACAAGTCATTTATTAAATTTAAGTTTTTGTAATGTTATAAATATAAATTTAATCAAAATTTTGTTAAAATTATTAAAATTGCTGTTACAGTTACTAAAATTGTAGCTATAATTATTTAAATAGTAGTTGTAGTAGTATTATAATTTATGGTTATTGAAGTTGTAGTTATAAATATTAAAACTGAAGTTAAAAATATAAATCTGTAGCAAAAATTGTCAAATATACAGCTATAATTATAAAAGTATAGTTATGGATATAATTGAATAATATAAACTGATATTTTTTGCATGTATAGTGTTTTAATATTGATGTATTATTATCATGTATTTGTAGGGAGAAGAGCTTTGTAAGTGAATCCACTTGTCTCTCATCCCTTTGATGATTTATGATCAATAAAATATGTTTAAAAAAAAAAATAAATAATTTCATCAAGTATATTGTGAATATATATCACGCGAGGACGCATGTATTTTTCAGGACAGGGGCATTTATCACCGAATAGTGATACTAAATTTTACTTCTTTTTCAAATTTTATTTTTAAGAATATACAGAATTTATCTATTAAGAATCATTTAGACAATATAGCCAATATTAAGGTTATCAGTTGGTCTTTCCTTACATTTATTGTCAATATTTTGATTTAAAGTAATTGCCTAAAAGCATGGTTGGTGTGGACTGTTTTATAATCTTTAAATGCCAGTAGGCTTATTACGAGAAACCTTGAGCAAAGATTTATACAGTTAACAATGCAGGCAGATCAAGTGTCAACGCCTATACTATCTTTATGGCTTAAAGCTTATTAAATAATTCCATTAACTTTATTATGAAACTTCAACCAATGAAACATATATATTAATTTAACTTTCATTTGATTTGTTTATCCCTAATTTTATCTTTAATTTGATTTGGTGAAATTGTTCCTTTGTGTAGATATTGGTGTCCTTAAAAGACCCCTACACAGACAGAGATTGGAGACAGACAGCCAAGGAGATCGAATGCCTTGTATATAATTTGTAAATAATGTATTTTTTTAAACTGTATATAAAGTAATATTGAAATGGATTTGGAATTGGACTTTTAATGAACAGTGACCGCCTTCACCAGAATACTTCTCCAGTAATGAGCTATATACACCCCCAATCCTAGCTCATTCATATGTATGAAATAATACATATGTATCACCTGGGTGCATATTCGAACTAAAAGAATAGCCCCGAAACGTAGGTGATATAACCCTGGATAGCGTCAGAGAGAAAGAACAGTTACAGATACTGCGAAGAAAAGAAGAAAGAATAGTAAATGCTTGGTTACAGGGCACATAAAAAGACGAATGTGTGTATCTATGCGGAGAAGTAGCGAGATAGAAATTGGAATGATTTCAAGTTACTAAGTAACAAAGCCTACTTCAAGAAGACGTTGCCAAAATGTGTAAATTAGTAGTACTGACTGGTATAAACTATAAAAAAGATTTTTTTTATTATCTTTTGGAATCATCAATTTTTGTTAGAGTTGTATGTAGTCACAGCTTTCATTTTTAACAATTTATTTATTTTCTATTTTTTAGTAGTATTACATATAGTTTCAATTTCATTCAATTAATTTTATCTTTGTCTCTGGTCGATAGAGAAAGAAATAAAAGTGCCAGGGCAAGATTATTAGGGTTTCACACTGCGAAGCTTGTGTGAAACACTATTGTTTTTGTTAAAATTATTATTCTTATTATTAAGCTTTCATATTACATATGAAAGCTTATTGTTTCTGTTAAGATTATTATTATTTTTTTTTTTGTGTATTTTCTGCAAATCGGATTTCTCAGAATCTAACCATGGGATCTTTCTAAAACTTTGACCTACCCCCCCAAAAATGGGGTGCGAACGTTGTTTAAATATATTTTCAAAACGTTTTACGAATCCGAAATCACCGAATTTTACGAACGAAAAAATTGACAATGCATAGTCGTAACTTTGTTATTTTTTGACCGATTTTACTAATTCTTTTTTCTTTGAATACCTTGAAAAAAATCATTTTCATCTGCAGTTTCACATTTTCGAATTTCGAAAATTCGTCGCTGTGATTTCGAACCGGAAGTTTAGACCAATTTGACAACTTCTTTAATAGTTGTACGATTTTCATGAAATTTAGTATACAAGTAGATCTTACCGATGTGACTTCAAAAATATAATTAGAAATTTTCTAAATTATCTCCCCTTGGTGAAATTAAGGATCAAAGTTTTCAAAAATATCGTCGAAATATAGGTCAGAATGACCTAATTTTTTTTTTCGATACTAGACAAGGAATTGCTGATTCGTACACAAAATATGGAGTTTGTCGATCGAACCGGAAGTGCCACCATCTTTAAACGTGAAAAATCAAAAAGGCTTTTTTGCTATTTTACTTACAGACTCGGGAGTTATATTTTCGGAATCCTTGAAGGAATGCCTAAAAATCTATCGGATCAGAATTTTGATTTCGGTCATGTGATGGTCACAATTTTGAATTGAAAATGAAAAATAGAAGCAATTTGAAAGGCCCGGACTTCGGAACACAATAACTCTCCTTCTAATTAAGCTAGAATGTTCAAACTTGGTGTAGACGTTCACTAGGTCAATGTTATGATTGAGTTCAAAGATGAGCATTTTCTGCTTAGGGTGAGCAGAGATAAGCATGCTGATTTGTTGATTCTTTAGGGCACGATAACTTCGGTTATAATGAAGGGAGGGCGGTGAAACTTTTGTCAATAGAGAGTCTAATGGGTAGCCTGTTGTGTGAAATGATTGTATCATTTTTTTTAAATATCAGGGATAGCCGAAAAAAAGAGATTGAAAATCCAAAAAGTCGTATTTTTACAATTTGGAGCATGTTTAGAGGTCTTTCTCGTAAAGTCAACATACTATTTTTTGGGAACTTCTTCTACAAAGAGTCTTATTGGTAGTCTTTTATATGAAACCATCGATCAACAGTCCAACATATCAGGAGTAGAAGAACAAAAGGATCGAACATTGAAAACGGCATCCTTTCATTGTTGAGCGAAACATGAAGTGTGGGTGACTACAATCTACGCATTTAGTCATCGTATAGAGCTTATTCAACAGTATCGAATTCCAACTGCTTAGGGATATTTTACATGCACTCCAATGTGTACACGGGACCTTGGTTTTTCGTCCCATCCGAAGGACTAGACAGCTGTGCTTGTCAGGCCCTCCGTTCTGCCTTACTGACAAGGGAACCACGCCGGGAAATCGAGATGAACTTTCTCTGTGCAGAACTTTCAATTCAGGCAAAACGTTTATTGCATACGATTAAGCTGGTCAGTTGGAGCTTATTTTCAAAAGTTTTGTAATAATCGGTTGGTAATTAAAGTACCGTGCACATTAAACTGTTAAAACAGAAAATTTCGCCCGGGTGAAATGTTTCTTGCTATAAGTCAGCAATTTTCCGAATTCAGAGAGGCTGGATGGCTGAATGGTTAGCATGTGCTCGCTGTATCGTAACCTTTGTCATTGAGTCAACGGGCGTCGTTTGGATCTCCAGGTTGCACGTGACATGGTGTATGATGTCCAACCTCGTGGGTTTTCTCCGTGTTCTTCGGTTTCCTCCCAACGGCTAAAGACCAGTACGTGCAAGGGGAGTTTTTAAATAAAATTAAAAAACATATGTTAGTCCCGAAATGACCTAGTTTGTGTCGAATGGACGTTAGGCCGCATTTCTCTCTTTCTCTTTTTAAAGTTTTGTAATAATCGGTTGGTAATCAAAGGTACTGTTAAAGTGATAAAACAGAAAATTTGGCCCGGTTGTAATGTTTCTCACTTTAAATTCAGCAATTTGTCGATTTTAAGGGGCAAACGTTTATTGCGAACGATTAAGCTGGTCAGGGGGAGCTTATTTTTAAAAGTTTTGTAATATTCGGTTGATAACTAAAGGTACCGTGCAAATTAAACTGTTAAAATAGAAAATTTGGCCCGGTTGAAATGTTTCTCGCTGTAGGTCAGCAATTTGCCGATTTTAGGGAGGTTGCGTGGCTGAATGGTTAGCACATGCGCTCTGTATCATAACGTCTGTCATTGAGTCAACTGGCCTTGTTTCGATTTCTTGGTTGTACGTGACAAGGAGTATGGTCGCCTTACCAACCTCGTAGGCCGTAACGCCGCTGCCCGGGTAAAATTTCCCTCATTGCACACTTTATGGCGTATGCCCGTCTTCATTAGCCCATTGTAGGAGCAGAACAGTAGGACGTTAAACCCCATTCAATTTCATTTCATTTTCTCTATGTTGCTTATTTATTATAGTGGATAAATATTTTTCTGGTTCTAGCAATTATTATACGCCCACATTTTCATGTGGACGTATTATGTCGTCGCCCCTGTCCGTCCGGACGTCCACAATTTGATTGTGGACTCTCTACAGGTCACAATTCTTATCCAGGGTTCCCGCGACTTCGTCCAACATTTTTTCAAGGATATTCAAGGATAGTTATGCGTCAAATTCCAGGATTTTCAAGGATATTTTTAGCCTAAAGTTACAATTTTTCATCTTAAAAACAACCAAAACATTACCAACTGTCGTTACAATTGAAGACATAAACTGTTTTTTATTATTACAGATCGACTTTCGGCACACCGGGGAAAACTCCCGCCATTTTTAAAACAGAGTTATTTCCCTTTTCATTATTATGCATTGTTTAATGTAATTACTAATACCGATTTTGATTAGTCAGTGTAGTGGCTTCTAGTATGTTAATTGGACAATGGAGTCACGTGAGAGTATTTGGTTGCCTAACGGTAAATGTCATTGGCTTGTCTTGTTATTACGTGACAAAACACAGCTGTTTAGTAAGATCAGTTGATTGACAGCTATACGTCAGAGTTATTGTTTAGTATAACCAGCACTCTTATAATCTAAACGGTTTTTTAAGATCAACTTACCAGTATTACCATCAAAATTAAGGATCTCAACTGAAATTCAAGGATATTTTCCTATTTCCGCGAAATTCAAGGATATTCAAGACCTTGAAAATGAAATTTTAAATTTAAGGATATTCAAGGATTTTCAAGGACCGCGGGAACCCTGTTATCCGATTTTGACGAAACTTGAAATATAGGTTTATCCCCAAAAGATCTCGGTTCCTTTCGATATTGGCATGTATCGGATCAAAACTTCATGGATTATGGCCCCTGATTGTACGAAAAATCACGTTTTTAGCTTGTGGACCCTATAGAGGTCACAATTTTGAACCGATTTTGATGAAACTTGACATGCATGTTTGTAACCCAAAGATCTTGGTTCCTTTCGATATTTGCGGCTATCGGAATGTAATTTCCTGAATTATGGCCCCTGATTGTCCGAAAAATCACCCTTTTTAGCTTGTGGTCCCTCTGGAGGTCACAATTATTATTCGATTTAAAAAACCGTTTGATTATATCACCGCTACACCCTAAGGAAGGTTGAGTTCGAATTTCGGGAAAATCGGACGAAAATTGCCATACAAAATGGCCGCCGTTAGTACGCGAATACTGTTAAAAAATGGTATATCAAGGTTGTGGACCCTGTGGAGGTCACAATTTTGATTCGATTGTGATGAAACTTGAAATTCAAGGTTATAACCCAAAGATCTTGCTTCTTTTCGATATTTGCGCATATCGGATCGTAACTTCCTGAATTATGGCCCCTGATTATACGCAAAATCGCCTGTTTTTTTAGCTTGGAGGTCACAATTATTATCCGATTTAAAAAAACGTTTGATTATATTACCGTTACACCGTAAGGAAGGTTGAGTTCGAATTTCGGGAAAATCAGACCAAAATTGCCATACAAAATGGCCACCGTTTGTACGTGAATACTGTTAAAAAATGGTATATCAAGGTTGTGGACCCTGTAAAGGTCACAATTTTAATTCGATTTTGATTAAACTTGAAATGCATGGTTATAACCCAAAGATCTTGGTTCCTTTCGGTATTTGCGCATATCGGATCGTAACTTCCTGAATTATTCGAATTTCGTGAAAATGGTACCAAAATTGCCGGAAGAAATGGTCGCCGTTTGTACGCGAATAGTGTAAAGATATGGTATTTCATGGTTGTTGACTCTGTACAGGTCACAATTCTTATCCGATTTTGACGAAAAGTCACATTTCTAGGTTGTGTACCGTCACACCATAATCATTGTCGACTTCGAATTTCATGAATATCAGACTGGAACTGACCAACAAAATGGCTGCTCCCAATACAGTATGAAATACAGGACTTAATGATGTAGGAAAAATCACTTTCCGTATTGTTTGTTCTCTATCCATCTCTCGAAAATGTGGGCGTACCCTGCCTGGCAGTGCCAGCCTATCTTTTAATTTCTGCATAGAAATCTCTGGCCAGTTTTTTTTTTATTGCAGAGTGCCATTCTTGTATATTGCAGTCTATGACCCTTTGTTTAAAACATGCTTAAGAAGTCGTCACGATTTCCTTCTTATAACCGAACATATTGGAAACCATAATTATATAACATATCTTGGAAGCCCGATTACAGCTATACAAGTTTCAGTTATTTCCCTTTAGTTTAAAGATTATTTTTTTGCCCGGGTGCAATGTTTCTCACTACATTTAAATTTGTAACTTTGTGAGTTTTTGACCGATTTTGATATTATATCTTTATAATTTTCCAAATCTGCATATTTAACGTACATATTCAAACAGTTGAGTTCAACCTGATTCAAAAAGTTTTAGTTTTGTTCAAAGTTATCTCATTTAATTTTTCGATGTTTTCTTACCATTTTCATTTCATTTTTCTGAAAGTTTTGAAGTCGGGAGTCATCCCTATTACAGCAACACAAGTATCAGTTATTTCCCTTTAGTTTTCAGATTACTCAATGTTTCATACTATATTTAGACTTGTAACTTCGCGAGTTTTTGACCAATTTTGATAGTTTGATATTCTTATCCTTTTATTTGAGATACTTGATATAATCGATGACACGTGACGATGAATATGAAAGCTTTCATATCTGCATGGGACAGTAGCAGATCTAGTTATTTTTTTTTTGTGTATTTTCTGCAAATCGGATTTCTCAGAATCTAACCATGGGATCTTTCTAAAACTTTGACCTACCCCCCCAAAAATGGGGTGCGAACGTTGTTTAAATATATTTTCAAAACGTTTTACGAATCCGAAATCACCGAATTTTACGAACGAAAAAACTGACAATGCATAGTCGTAACTTTGTTATTTTTTGACCGATTTTACTAATTCTTTTTTCTTTGAATACCTTGAAAAAAATCATTTTCATCTGCAGTTTCACATTTTCGAATTTCGAAAATTCGTCGCTGTGATTTCGAACCGGAAGTTTAGACCAATTTGACAACTTCTTTAATAGTTGTACGATTTTCATGAAATTTAGTATACAAGTAGATCTTACCGACGTGACTTCAAAAATATAATTAGAAATTTTCTAAATTATCTCCCCTTGGTGAAATTAAGGATCAAAGTTTTCAAAAAAATGGTCGAAATATAGGTCAGAATGACCTAATTTTTTTTTTCGATACTAGACAAGGAATTACTGATTCGTACACAAAATATGGAGTTTGTCGATCGAACCGGAAGTGCCACCATCTTTGAACGTGAAAAATCAAAAAGGCTTTTTTGCTATTTTACTTAGAGACTCGGGAGTTATATTTTCGGAATCCTTGAAGGAATGCCTAAAAATCTATCGGATCAGAATTTTGATTTCGGTCATGTGATGGTCACAATTTTGAATTGAAAATGAAAAATAGAAGCAATTTGAAAGGCCCGGACTTCGGAACACAATAACTCTCATTCTAATTAAGCTAGAATGTTCAAATTTGGTTTAGACGTTCACTAGGTCAATGTTAAGATGGAGTTCAAAGATGAGCATTTTCTGCTTAGGGTAAGCAGAGATAAGCATGCTGATTTGTTGATTCTTTAGGGCACGATAACTTCGGTTATAATGAAGGGAGGGCGGTGAAACTTTTGTCAATAGAGAGTCTAATAGGTAGCCTGTTTTGTGAAATGATTGTATCACTTTTTTTAAATATCAGGGATAGCCGAAAAAAAGAGATTGAAAATCCAAAAAGTCGTATTTTTACAATTTGGAGCATGTTTAGAGGTCTTTCTCGTAAAGTCAACATACTATTTTTTGGGAACTTCTTCTACAAAGAGTCTTATTGGTAGTCTTTTATATGAAACCATCGATCAACAGTCCAACATATCAGGAGTAGAAGAACAAAAGGATCGAACATTGAAAACGGCACCCTTTCATTGTTGAGCGAAACATGAAGTGTGGGTGACTACAATCTACGCATTTAGTCATCGTATAGAGCTTATTCAACAGTATCGAATTCCAACTGCTTAGGGATATTTTACGTGCACTCCAATGTGTACACGGGACCTTGGTTTTTCGTCCCATCCGAAGGACTAGACAGCTGTGCTTGTCAGGCCCTCCGTTCTGCCTTACTGACAAGGGAACCACGCCGGGAAATCGAGATGAACTGGATGGCTGAATGGTTAAGCATGTGCTCGCTGTATCGTAACTTTTGTCATTGAGTCAACGGGCGTCGTTTCGATCTCCAGGTTGCACGTGACATGGTGTATGATGTCCAACCTCGTGGGTTTTCTCCGTGTTCTTCGGTTTCCTCCCAACGGCTAAAGACCAGTACGTGCAAGGGGAGTTTTTAAATAAAATTAAAAAACATATGTTAGTCCCGAAATGACCTAGTTTGTGTCGAATGGACGTTAGGCCGCATTTCTCTCTTTCTCTTTTTAAAGTTTTGTAATAATCGGTTGGTAATCAAAGGTACTGTTAAAGTGATAAAACAGAAAATTTGGCCCGGTTGTAATGTTTCTCACTTTAAATTCAGCAATTTGTCGATTTTAAGGGGCAAACGTTTATTGCGAACGATTAAGCTGGTCAGGGGGGGCTTATTTTTAAAAGTTTTGTAATATACGGTTGATAACTAAAGGTACCGTGCAAATTAAACTGTTAAAAAATAGAAAATTTGGCCCGGTTGAAATGTTTCTCGCTGTGGGTCAGCAATTTGCCGATTTTGGGGAGGTTGCGTGGCTGAATGGTTAGCACGTGCGCTCTGTATCATAACGTCTGTCATTGAGTCAACTGGCGTTGTTTCGATTTCTTGGTTGTACGTGACAAGGAGTATGGTCGCCTGTCCAACCTCGTAGGCTGTAACGCCGCTGCCCGGGTAAAATTTCCCTCATTGCACACTTTATGGCGTATGCCCGTCTTCATTAGCCCATTTTAGGAGCAGAACAGTAGGACGTTAAACCCCATTCAATTTCATTTCATTTTGTCTATGTTGCTTATTTATTATAGTGGATAAATATTTTTCTGGTTCTAGCAATTATTTAATTTCTGCATAGAAATCTTGCTTTGGACAGCTTTTTTTTATTGCAGAGTGCCATTCTTGTATAATTCCGTCTATGATCCTTTGTTTAAAACATGCTTAAGAAGTCGTCACGATTTCCTACTTATAACCAAACATATTGGAAATATTAGTCTGGCATTATTAAATCCTAATTTTATTGGTCTTATTTAAAATTAAACTTTCATTTAACTATGAACAACCCTTAACTATTAAATACTCTAAAACAGTAGCTCAACCTTTTGACCTAAACTCATTAATTTACCATTTTCTTGTGAGCGACTTCTTATTCTTCCTATATGACATATTGCACGTGTCTGATTTCAAAGGGGGGTTGGGTGGCTGAATGGTTAGCACGCGCGCCTGTCATTGAGTTAACTAGCGTGTTTTCGAATGCCCGGTTGTACGTGAGGTAAGGTCGCCTGTCCAACCTGCCATTTTTAATTTTTTTTCCCGCCATTTTCATTTCATTTTCTCATCCGTCTCATTACAGTAATACAAGTTTCAGTTATTTCCCTTTAGTTTTCAGATTATTGTTATGCCTGGGTGCAATGTTTCATACTATATTTAGACTTGTAACTTCGCGAGTTTTTGACCAATTTTGATAATTTTTTCTTCTTATCCTTTTATTTAGGATACTTGATACAATCAATGACACGTGACGATGGATATGAAAGCTTTCATATCTGCATGGGACAGTAGCAGATCTAGTTATTATTATTCTTCTTTTGTTTTGAGTAGATCTCAGCAATTGCTTGTCGCATCGTTACGATTTCTTCGGTTTTACTGGGAAAGTAGGTGTGACTTAGAGGATAAAGCTATTTTGAACGTTCTGCGACAATGCGAAATGTCCGAAGTTATCGTTTTTGAAAATAATGCAGTAATTTTAACAATAATCATTGGATTTTAACTTTCGATACATTTTGGCATAGCCTGAGACAGGGCACATAGCTACGCTACTTTTGATTTTTGATTTTCGGCAAATCTTCGAAGATATTAGGCGCCAAATTTCGAAAATTTAAAATTTTACAAAAAACTTTTTTATTTATGAATATTTTTTAGTCGTATTGTGCACAGAATTAAAGAGTCATCTGCCTAGTGCAAAAATGTTAAAAAATTTTGTCTCAGTAATTTTCCTTGGCCGCTATTGGCTAATTCAGTTTTTCAGTCCTAGATTAATTTTTTATTGTTCGATTTGTATAAAACAAAGTTCATATGCTTCGTTGTCTCAATTGTCATTTTTTTTATTACCGGAAGTGTTATCTGTCGGCACCGAAAGTGGCATAATTTTACCAAAAACTACAATTTTGACAGTTAGGTACCATTTTTCGAAAACAAATATTATTTTTTGGAAAAATTATTTGACTCAAAGAGTGTGCCCTTTCAAGGCCCAAAAAATGGCGGAAGCAGTTTTTTTAATTTCGATTTCATTTTCGAGCAAATTCGATTAAATGGCTAAAAATGGTGTAAAATTGACCTATTTACAACCTATTCAGGCTTTTCAGATTTTAAAATATTTCTTCGTAACTTTTATAAACTTGTAGCTATAATCCATACGAAGAAAATGTATGTTAAAATTAGTTTGTAATATAAGCAGTTACCAAGAAATGGACAGTTCTGTACAAGTCACTGTTTTCGTTATTTTGCCTGTAAAATAGTCAATTATGATTGGATTTTTATAAAAGTGACATCATTTGATTCAAAAAGCATGTAGCGTCATATCAAGTTGATTACAATTTAAAATTGACACCGGAAGTGACGTCATTTTGTCAAAAACTGCATTTTAAACTTTTTAAATCAATGTTTTATTCAACCAAGAATTACTTAATATGTATTAATAATTTTAACTTTTGGTTTAAATTCACATATAAACACAACTCATATGGTCATATACATATCATAAAATTGTTTCTAACTTGTTCGGTTGCCGAGAAATAGACGGTTTTCTACAGGCCACTTTTGAAGGTTTTGGGGCCATAAAAGTGTCAATTATTATTCGATTTTCATAAACGTTACACCATGTTATACCTAATGCCATTTAGGATTTCATACAAGTAATTTAAGATTTTCATTATCACCGGAAGTAACATCATTTTGGCAAAAACTGTATTTTTAGCCTTCAAAACAGATATTATATTCAAATGAGTCTGTTTTGAAATGTTTTTCAAATTATGGTATTTGATGCCAATCAACAAATAAAATGAACCCATACGATCATACAGATACCACAAAATGGTTTCTAACTTGTACGGTTGCAGAGAAATAGTTGATTTTCTACAAGTCACTTTTCAAGTTTTTTGGTCTTTAAAAGTGGCAATTATTATTCGATTTACATAAAATTTTCACTTTATGATATCGTATGCCATTTCTGATTTCATAAAACTAATTGAACATTTTCATTAACACCGGAAGAAATGTAATTTTGTCAAGATCATTTACAAGTAACAAATGCATAAAATGAATTGATATTGCTGGATTTGGTTGATTCTGCATCCATTTTATTTGTGTGCAATGTTAATTTGGAAACCTGTTTAATGGTTTCGTTGGTACCGGAAGTGACATATGTTCAAGGGTAACTTGGCACAGGAAGTGACATGTTTAAGGGTAACGTGGCACCAGTGAAACCCGTCATTCCTGCATGCAGGTCTAGTTTTCAATTTATTATTCTGATGTGTGGGGGTTACCTTCTCATTTATTTCAATGCTTTAATGTAGTGAACTATAGGCCTACAAGTGCATGATGTAAACAAGTACATGATGTAAAAATAAACATCAAATGCAATGACTTCTTTATTTTACAGGCACACAGGACATATCAAGTCATTCCATGCCAGTAATTTACAGGTAATTACAACCAATACAGACCGGCAATATCGTAGTTCAAACTAGGCAGGGGGATGGGTGGTCTAGAGTGCTGCGCTTTGACCTGCGCTATGTCACCTCTGGCTTGCGACTGTGGTTTCGATCCCTGGTGTGAGCATATATGTGGCATGGAGATAGGGACCCCTTCTCAACCTCATGGGTTTCCTCCCACTGCTAAAGACCCCTACGCGCAAGCGAATTATTGAAATAAAATTAAACCTTGTGTTAGTCCCAAAATGACCTCGTTTGTGTCGAGTAGACGTTAAACCCCATTTCTCTCTCTCTCTCAAACTAGGCCTAGTAGTTATGATGATTTGTTATGATTTTCACTTTATTTTCAAGTTTGACTGAGTGACAGAATGGTAAACAAATTTGCGATGGATCGGAAATAAAATGGGGATTTAACGTCTTACTGATGAAGATTGGCATACGCTATAAAGTGTACTATGATGGAAATGTTGCCTGGGCAGCGGCACTATGGCCTACCCTTACATTGGATTAGACGGTCTGTCATTGACTTCAGTTGTGTGGTTGCGTTAAAAACCTATGCGCAAGCGAATTATTGAAATAAAATTGAACCCTGAGAGTCCTAGCTAAACCTTGTTTGTGTTGAGTGGACATTAAACTCTCTTTTTTTCACGTTCCTTCTTTAAAAAGTCCTTTTTTTATATTTAATGTAAGATGTTAGATATCAACAATGATAATGTATTTGACAGCATATTCCATTTCCATCATCTAGTTTTTAACTATTATAGTGAGAACTGCCAGATCTTTATCTAATATTCCTGTCATGTATCTTTAACTAATAGAATAGAATGTTTTGTTTGATAATTTGTGTAGGCCTTTTGAACAGTGCTCCTTCATGGTTATTCCCATTTGTCAGCCTTGAAATCTGTATATTGGCCATTAGGGTGAGGATACCTCCTCTTTACTTTGCAGACTATACTGCTTGATATTACTTGTCTGATTATCTCTTCCATGGCGAAAGCTTTTCTGTTCGTGGTCATCGGGCACCCTTACAAAATGTCATCTCTTGTTTGTAATGCGATTTAAGCCCCCTCATCTAAACAATACTGATCAATTTCCTGAAAGTAAAATGTTAAAATATGTAAAATGTATTATAATTTTATATAACTATTATTTTTTTATGGTCAAATATTTCTTTGTATTTTTAAAACAGAGTTTGTCCTGAATGTAAATATTACAAGTCTCTGAGTAAACCAGTTGTTGATGTGATAATTATTTGGCTGTCATCAAATCCCAAGTTATGATAAAGAAAGAATGAAATTACCGATATTCCAACTATAAAAGTTAACACTGCATAAAGTTTTATATTGTATACATCATCAAATGTACTTACCCGTCTTAGAGATAAACAATTTGGAGACAAAGTCTATAACACGGATATTTTGTCCGTGGTGGAATAGTCAAACTGTCGCAAACATCAAGCCAGCGATTCCGTTCTTTTTATTATCATCCAGCTGTGGTATTAACATCTGTAAATATTAAATGTAATCTTGATGTAATGAAATATTTAATTTTATTTTGTGATTATATAATAAATAAGCTCACATGACAGCCACGAGATTGAAATGATTTTGTTGTTTTTATACATATTTGCATGCTATAAAATGTTAATGATATAACTTGTCACTTCTCTAGCTGTTTGTCATCGTTTGGCACTATAAACAAAATCATTTTGGGTTTGTAGCAGGCGCTACACAGCGCTGTCATCTACAGTAAGAATAATACTACATAAGGGTTGTAGTAAAGAAATTACTGATATGTTATACCTTTAATCCATCAATTCCTTGTGATCTCAATCTTGCCACCCTTTCTTCTGTGGTCTGTGTGACATTTCTGGATGCCTCACAACACGTCTGTGCACAGTTTTCCTACGCTTTGATGGAGAGAAAGGGTCTGTCTGTAGATGAGTCAGTCATAGCTTTTTCTGGTGTTGGCAAATCCGTCAAACTTTTAATATTATCAGAACTTGATAGTGGTGTAGGAAGAGTGGTGGGTGGATTGCTGTATCACCATGTCTTTCAACAAAATATACAGTAGTCTTTATTATTTGGCAGTCCTGTGTGTCCACTGATCCCATTTAACATGACACTGCCTATTGTTTTTTTCTTCACTGCCTTACTACACTTTACACACTTCTCAACCATTTTGAATGACAGTTTTTCAATTGACAATAATTATCAGCCATTACTTTTATGAATAACGAGACTACCTGCTATCGCTATGAGTATATAACAAGCCATTCCATCATAGAAATTACAAAGAATCTATTCTGTATTTTAGTATACAACCTATTCTAAAGATTGATCAAAAAAGCAAGTACTTGTACTACTTGTTGCGCAAACAGGACTTCGAAAAGAAAAGTCGAAGTGACTGAAAGTGAAACGTTCCGAGAGACATGAAACAGGATCTTTTATACTTTCATGGCATATTCAATTGTGGTTATGTTGTGATTATGTCTATAATATCCATATATAGCACATAAATGTCGAATACAGTCCCCAAAACAACCAAACGTAATCAACATGGAGCCATGAACGGCTAAATCGCATTGTCACCAGACGATAACAAAATAAACTGAAAGTAAAGCGGAAACGTTACAGCGCATGCGCAGCACATAGTCGCGTGTTATCCAGGCACTTCTGTATAATGCAAAAAGAACACAAGTCTTCCAACATGGAGCGATACCGCTGATTGAAAGTTGTTTGAAAACGTATCACGTGGATTGAAGCAGTTGCTGTGATCTAAGTTAGAGGTTATCTAGGGCTTTTCACACGAAATTAAGCAGTTTTATGATCCAAAATCTATCTGGGATTAGTCCTTTAAACAATAGGATTTAATCGGGACAAGGAGTCGACGTGTACACACACGTAAAACATATGCATGAGATCTATCATTCGTGGATGTGTTATGTCAGCATGGGAAATAAAATTTAAATGGATATATAGATAAACTTTTTATAATTGGAGACGAAACGTTATGTGGATCTCAAGAAAGCTTTGCTTCGGAACCGTCCCGTCAGCATTAAAGATAGGTTGCCAGGCAACGAAACATACGCCCACAGCAGCTAAATCGTCCGGGCAGTCAACAAGGGTTGTCGCATATTTTTACTTTTTTCGGTAATGAAACATTTGTAATACACTCAAAAATGATTAAGAGTAACAACTCATTATGTAATTATCAGAAAATCATTAGAATTTGATTGCTTTTTATAAAGTTTTACCCCACGCTAACAATTAGTATATACATGAAACATTTAATATCATGGATTTAGCTGTTCAGTTATCATTGAAAATCAAAATACTTGTTCGTTTCAACACCTTAAACTCTATGTATCAATCTAAAGTCAATCGAATGATAAGTTTGGCCTCTATAGCGTCACAAGATTTTTTGAAGTTATCAAGGGAGATAACTCTGGCACTAATTATTTGAAATCTCTGAAAATCAATAGGATTCTTCTTATCATGACCTTAAACAATGTGTATAAATTTAAAGTCAATCGGATATTGACTTTGGCCTTGAGAGCGTCCACAAGACTTTTTGAAGTGATAAAGGGCCATAACTCTGGCATGCGCGCGGTCTAGTTAATATATATACGTCATTGTTAAACACAGTGTATAAATTTAAAGTCGATCGGATATTAACTTTGGCCTCTAGAGCTTCCACAAAATTTTTTCGAAGTGATCAAGGGCTATTACTCTGGCAGTAATTATTGCAAATCACTGAAAATCGATAGACGTCCTCGTCTCATGACTGTAAACACTATGTATAAATTTGAAGTCAATTGGATATTAACTTTGGCCTCTGGAGCATCCCCACGAATTTTTTGAAGTGATCAAGGGCCATAACTCTGGCAGTAATTATCGGAAATCGCTGAAAATCAAAAGGCTTCTTCGTCTCATGACCTTCGACACTGTGTATCAATTGGATATTAACTTTGGCCTCTAGAGCATCCACAAGATTTTTTTGAAGTGATCAAGGGCCATAATCAAAAGGCTTCTTCGTCTCATGACCTTAGACACTGTGTATAAATTTAAAGTCAAACGGATATTAACTTTGGCCTCTACAGCATCCACAAGATTTTTTTGAAGTGATCAAGGGCCATAACTCTGGTAGTAATTATCGGAAATCGCTGAAAATCAAAAGGCTTCTTCGTCTCCTGACCTTAGACACTGTGTATAAATTTAAAGTCAAACGGATATTAACTTTGGCCTCTACAGCATCCACAAGATTTTTTAAAAGTGATCAAGGGCCATAACTCTGGCAGTAATTATCGGAAATCGCTGAAAATCAAAAGGCTTCTTCGTCTCATGACCTTAGACACTGTGTATAAATTTAAAGTCAAACGGATATCAATTTTGGCCTCTACAGCATCCACATGATTTTTTGAAGTGATCAAGGGCCATAACTCTGGCACTAATTATCGGAAATCGCTGAAAATCAATAGGATTCTTCGTCTTATGACCTTAAACACTGTGTATAAATTTAAAATAAATCGGATATTAACTTTGGCCTCTAGAGCGTCCACAAGATTATTTGAAGTGATCAAGGGCCAAAACTCTGCCACTAATTATCGGAAAATCAATAAGCTTCTTCGTCTCATGACCTTAAACACTGTGTATAAATTTGAAGTCAATCGGATATTAACTTTGGCCTCTAGAGCGTCACAAGATTTGTTTTACGTGATCAAGGGCCATAACTCTGGCACTAATTATTGGAAATCGCTGAAAATCAATAGGCTTCTTTGTCTTATGACCTTAAACACTGTGTATAAATTAAAAGTCAATCGGATGTTAACTTTGGCCTCTAGAGCGTCTACAAGATTTGTTTAAGTGATCAAGGGCCATAACTCTGGCACTAATTATCGGAAATTGCTGAAAATCAATAGGCTTCTTCGTCTCATGACCTTAAACACTGTGTAGAGCTTCCACAAGATTTTTTGAAGTGATCAAGGGCCATAACTCTGGTAGTTATTATCGGAAATCACTGAAAATCAATAGGATTCTTCGTCTCATGACCTTAAACACTGTGTATAAATTTAAAGTCAATCGGATATTAACTTTAGCCTCTAGAGCGTCCACAAGCAATTGTGGACGCCGGACGGACGGACGGACGGACGGGGGCGACGACAATATACGACCACATTTCAATGTGGGCGTATCAAAATCCAGCATTTGTTTACCGTAGTAATCTTGGAAAATAATCCCAGGACAATGACAGGCATTGATATATATACATGCCGTCGTTGGAATCCTGAAAACTATTTTACCGTACAGGTCAGTACTAAAACTAACACTTATTACAGTATTTAAACATCGAGCGGCAAAACTGAAGGATGACCCACAACTAAACACATCGTAATATCTGAACATCGCACGTGAAATTGGATGTTTGACAACTAAATTGAACACCTTGCGTAATTGGACACCATGACTAAAATTATTCACGGCTCGGGAAGATGAACGAACCAAGTAATTATTCAACAGTCGTAATAATTAAGCATGACGCTTATTATTCCACACCTGTTGACAAACTAAACGCTAGTTAATTAACGCTTGGTAATCAAAATTACACAGTGAGATTTAAATTCCATAAAAGTACATATTGGACACTATTAGCTTCAATTCAACAATATTTATAAATAATTCTACATAGATTAGAAAATAACGCTATTTACCCGTAGTTGCACGGTACCTGGGTTACAGTGAGAGCGTCCACAAGATTTTTTTGAAGTGATAAAAGGCCATAACTCTGGCACTAATTATCGGAAATTGATGAAAATAAATAGGCTTCTTCGTCTGATGACCTTAAACACTGTGTATAAATTTAAAGTCAATCGGATATTAACTTTGGCCTTTAGAGCGTACACAAGATTTTTTTAGGTGATCAAGGGACATAACTCTGGCACTAATTATCGGAAATCGCTGAAAATCAATAGGCTTCTTCGTCTTATGACGTTAAACGCTGTGTATAAATTTAAAGCAATCGGATAATAACTTTGGCCTGTAGAGCTTCCACAAGATTTTTTGAAGTGATCAAGGGCCATAACTCTGGTAGTTATTATCGGAAATCGCTGAAGAATAATAGGCTTCTTCGTCTCATGACCTTAAACACTGTATATAAATTTAAAGTCAATCGGATATTAACTTTAGCCTCTAGAGCGTCCACAAGCAATTGTGGACGCCGGACCGATGTACGGACCGACCGACGGACAGATGGACGGGCGACGACAATATACGACCACATTTCAATGTGGGTGTATAAAAACTGAAACACGTTAATTAGGTATTGTTTCAAACACATATCTAATGAACAGATGCCATGGATTTCCACATTAAATGCACGATGGAGATGTCATGACCCTTGTTTAGTGAGCACCTTGTGTTTGGTGTCTGAAAACTCAATTCATGCAAATTCACCCTATTCACAAAATTCACCCCTTTGTGTGTAATTCACGCCCAATTCCCCCTTTTTCCAAATTTCACCCCCGAGCATTTCGAATTCATGCCTGGGGGTGCACATGGACCCCGGATGAGAAGCACTGCCTTAAACACTGTGTATAAATCTAAAGTCAATCGGATATTAACTTAAGCCTTTAGCTGGACTGGCATGGGCGACGACAATATACGACCACATTCCAATGTGGGCCTATAAAAAGCATGTTAATACTTTTAATAGTGAGGTATAGGCATGAGACTTCAGATAGATAATAATAGATAATAGCGATTTCAGTACCTCACCTAGGCCTACAGATAGACACTTCATTAGCTGACTAACATAATATGCTCATTATCAAACTTCGTAAACACAATGCTTTATCACTCGCACTCAATTAGAGTGAATGTTATCATGTGCCAAAGTATCAAAATTTTCTGCTCTATCGGGCATAATAAAGACAATACTATCTTTATAGTCCATATGTGAAAATATTAACCTGTATGTCAAGATTAATAGATAACTGATTACCTTTAAAAGTTCTAGGAACACCTTCCTGTCGACATGCTATATACATACAGGCTGAAACAATGGCATCATTACTTCTACCACGTAATGACTTGCCTTCATGTACCTGTTTAAATAAAGTACTGCCTCGATCCTACAAAAATACAAACAATAAATCACAGTACATCAAAATTACTATAGCATTTTTCAGTGCTTCACGTTTGAAAAAAATAGAGGAGCCACAAAAGGCTCTTCTAAAATTACAAAAGCCGGAAATTGCTCCTGCAAAAATAGCACTTTGCAACTCAAAGTAGAGGAGCAATCCATTATTTGGAAGGGTCATTCATGTATTTCATACTTTTACCATATTATATGAAGCCATTTATTGACCATACTTCGAAAATAAAGATATATGTTTCAATATTTAATAGAAAAATAAAGATAGGCTGGCACTGCCAGGCAGGATACGCCCACATTTTTGAGAGATGGATAGAGAACAAGCAATACCGAAAGTGATTTTTCCTACATCATTAAGTCCTGTATTTCATACTGTATTGGGAGCAGCCATTTTGTTGGTCAGTTCCAGATTGATATTCATGAAATTCGAAGCCGACAATGATTATGGTTTGACGGTACACAACCTTGAAATGTTACTTTTCGTCAAAATTGGATAAGAATTGTGACCTGTAGAGAGTCCACAACCATGATATACCATATTTTTACAATATTCGCGTACAAACGGTGACCATTTCGTACGATTTGGTACGATTTTCACGAAATTCGAACTCAACCTTCCTTACGGTGCAACAGTAATATAATCAGAGTTTTTTTTTTTAAATCAGACAATAATTGTTTGAGAGATAGACAGAGAACAAGCAATACCGAAAGTGATTTTTCCTAGAATCAAAGGCCATAATTCATTAAGTTACAATTTGATATGCGCAAATAACGAAAAGAATAAAGATCTTTAGGTTATAAACAAGCATTTCAGGTTTCATCAAAATCGAATTAAAATAGGTTGCCAGGCAACGAAACATACGCCCACACAGCAGCCAAATCGTCCGGGCAGTCAACAAGAGTTGTCGCATATTAAGGAATTATCAGAAAATCATTAGAATTTGTTTGGTTTTTATAATCAAACGTTTTTTTTTAAATCAGATAATAATTGTGACCTCCAGAGGGACCACAAGCTAAAAAGGGAGATTTTTCGTACAATCAGGGAACATAATTCAGGAAGTAATGACCCGATGGGCGCAAATATCGAAAGGAACCAAGAACTTTGGGTTATAAACATACATATCAAGTTTCATCAAAATCGGTTCAAAATTGTGACCTCTATAGGGTCCACAACCTTGATATAACATATTTTCACACTATTCGTGTACAAACGACGGCCATTTTGTCAGTCAATTCTAGTCCGATTTTCACGTAATTCAAACTCTCTCTTCATTACCATGTAACGGTGATATAGTCAAACGTTTTTTTCAATCGGATAATAATTTTGACCTCCAGAGGGACCAAAAGCTAACAAAAGCGATTTTTCGGACAATCAGGGGCCATGATTCAGGAAGTTACGATCCGATGGGCGCAAATATCGAAAGGAACCAAGATCTTTGGGTTATAAACATACATGTCAAGTTTCATCAAAATTGGTTCAAAATTGTGACCTCCATAAGGTCCACAACCTTGATATAACATATTTTCACACTATTCGCGTACAAACGGCGGCCATTTTGTCCGTCAATTTTGGTCCGATTTTCATGAAATTCAAAACTCAACCTTCATAACCATGGAACGGTGATATAATCAAAGGTTTTTTTTAAATCCGATAACAATTTTGACCTTCAGAGGGACCACAAGCTAAAAAGGGCAATTTTTCGGACAATCAGGGGCCATAATTCAGGAAGTTCCGATCCGATGGGCGCAAATATCGAAAGGAACCAAGATCTTTCGGTTATAAACATACATGTCAAGTTTCATCAAAATTGGTTCAAAATTGTGACCTCTATAAGGTCCACAACCTTGATATAACATATTTTCACACTATTCGCGTACAAACGGCGGCCATTTTGTCCATCAATTTTGGTCCGATTTTCACGAAATTCGAACTCAACCTTCATAACCATGGAACGGTGATATAATCAAACGGTTTTTTAAATCCGATAACAATTTTGACCTCCAGAGGGACCACAAGCTAAAAAGGGCAATTTTTCGGACAATCAGGGGCCATAATTCAGGAAGTTACGATCCGATGGGCGCAAATATCGAAAGGAACCAAGATCTTTGGGTTATAAACATACATGTCAAGTTTCATCAAAATCGGTTCAAAATTGTGACCTCTATAAGGTCCACAACCTTGATATAACATATTTTCACACTATTCGCGTACAAACGGCGGCCATTTTGTCCGTCAATTTTGGTCCGATTTTCACGAAATTCGAACTCAACCTTCATAACCATGCAACGGTGATATAATCAAACGATTTTTTAAATCGGATAACAATTGTGACCTCCAGAGGGACCACAAGCTAAAAAGAGCGATTTTTCGGACAATCAGGGGCCATAATTCAGGAAGTTACGATCCGATTGGCGCAAATATCGAAAGGAACCAAGATCTTTGGGTTATAAACATACATGTCAAGTTTCATCCAAATCGGTTCAAAATTGTGACCTCTACACTGTTCACAAGCTAAAAAACGTGATTTTTCGTACAATCAGGGGCAATAACCCATGAAGTTACAGTCCGATACATGCCAATATCGAAAGGAACCGAGATTTTATGGTGATAAACCTATATTTTAAGTTTCGTTGAAATCGGATAAAAATTGTGACCTGTAGACTGTTCACAAAAAAAATGTGGACGGACGGACGGACGGACGGACGGACGGACGGACGGACAGGGGCGACGACAATATACGTCCACATAAAAATGTGGGCGTATAAAAATTGTCACCTCTACAGGGTCCACAATTTTGACATACCATATTTTTACACTGTTCGCGTACAAACGGCGGCCATTTTTTCTGGCAATTATGGTCCAATTTTCTTGAAATTCGAACTCAACCTTTCGTAGGGTGTAACGGTGATAGAGTCAAACTTTTTTTCAAATCGGATAATAATTGTGACTTCCAGAGGGACCATAGGCGATTTTTCGGACAATCAGGGGCCATAATTCAGGAAGTTAGGATCCGATATGCGCAAATAACGAAAGGAATCAAGATCTTTAGGTTATAACCATGCAATTCAAGTTTCATCAAAATCGAATTAAAATTGTGACTTCTACAGGGTCCACAACCATGATATACAATTTTTTAACAGTATTCGCGTACAAACGGCGGCCATTTTGTATGGCAATTTTGGTCCGATTTTTCCGAAATTCGAACTCAACCTTCCTTACGGTGTAATGGTAATATAATCAACCGTTTTATTAAATCGGATAATAATTGTGACCACCAGAGGGACCACAAGCTAAAATAAGGCGATTTTGCGTATAATCAGGTGCCATAATTCAGGAAGTTACGTTCCAATATGCGCAAATATCGAAAGGTACCAAGATCTTTGGGTTATAACCATGAATTTCAAGTTTCATCAAAATCAAATAAAAAATGTGACTTCTACAGGGTCCACAACCTTGATATATACCATTTTTTAACAGTATTCGCGTGCAAACGGCGGCCATTTTGTATGGCAATTTTCGTCCGATTTTCCCGAAATTCGAACTCAACCTTCCTTAGGGTGTAACGGTGATATAATCAAACAGTTTTTTAAATCGGATAATAATTGTGACCTCCAGAGGGACCACAAGCTAAAAAGGGTGATTTTTCGGACAATCAGGGGCCATAATCCAGGAAATTACATTCCGATAGGCGCAAATATCGAAAGGAACCAAGATCTTTGGGTTATAAACATGCATGTCAAGTTTCATCAAAATCGGTCCAAAATTGTGACCTCTATAGGGTCCACAAGCTAAAAACGTGATTTTTCGTACAATCAGGGGCCATAATCCATGAAGTTTTCATCCGATACATGCCAATATCGAAAGCAGCCGAGATCTTTTGGGGATAAACCTATATTTCAAGTTTCGTCAAAATCGGATAAGAATTGTGACCTGTAGAGAGTCCACAAACAAATTGTGGACGGACGGACGGACGGACGGACAGACGGACGGACGGACGGACGGACGTCCGGACGGACAGGGGCGACGACAATATACGTCCACATAAAAATGTGGGCGTATAAAAATGAAATTTCAGTATCAATCTTTCACTCCTATATTGATGAAAACCAGACAAAAACCTTAAGTTTAACTCTGACTCAATGAAAATTTAGGCACAAAGCCTGCACCGTAACAATTCGATTTTTCCGTTTTGTCTCCAGCCAATGAAAATAAAAACATTGAAAAATTTCAGAACAATTTGACAAAAGAATTTAAGCGTAATTAAATCGGAATGTAAGAAAGGAATTCCAGGGGGCGCGATCAGATGTCCTCTGCACGTGATTAATAATAGCATAGTGTGATGTACAGGTGCGACGTCGTATTTGATATTCAATATTATACTGATATTTTAGACTCCAAATTCTACACATTTTACATACAGACCTGTACATTATAAATTTAAAGCATGATTTGAGACGCATGCTTTTTCTTTGCGGAATCCACGTCAATTTGGATTATGGAATTGTACGAATCTTCGAGACGCAAACTTACACAGAGAGAGAAATGGGGTTTAACGTCCACTCGACACAAACAAGGTCATTTTGGGACTAACACATGGTTTAATTTTATTTCAATAATTCGCTTGCGCGTAGGGGTCTTTAGCAGTGGGAGGAAACCGGAGGGCCCGGAGGAAACCCACGAGGTTGAGAAGACGCCCCCTATCTCCATGTCACATACGCTCACACCAGGGATCGAAACCACGGCCGCAAGCCAGAGGTGACCGGCCAGCTAGAGGTCGAAGTGCGACACTCTAGACCACTAGGCCATCCCAACCCCCAGCAAACTTACAGCTAATTTAAAATAATTATTTATTTATTTATTACATTAAAGATGCGCTTAACAATAACAAAGTAAAAATACAATTTATCATAAGAAAGAAGTTCATAAAAACAGTTCCTAAAAATACAATTTATAATAAAAAAGAAGTTAATAAAACAGTTCCTACTGTGAAAATGATATAAAAACTAAAAACAATCAAATGTGTAAAATCAGAAAACATAAATTAGTAAAATGTATAAAGTCAGTAAAATGCCTGTTTAAATAAATGAGTTTTCAAGTGCGATTTAAATGTAATGATGGAGGGTGATTTTCGAATAAAATAAGGTAATTTATTCCAAAGTAATGGTGCATAAAATGAAAAGGCCCGCTCGCCATAGGATGTTAGTATGACTCGAGGTTGTACCAACAGTAGATCATCCCTAGAAGACCTTGTGTTTCTCACTGAAGAGCGGATTTGTATCAGTTCAGATAAGTATGGAGGTGCGAAACCATCAAGACATTTATATGTGATTAACAATATTTTAAAATCAATTCTGAATGATACAGGAAGCCAATGAAGGGTGTAAAGAATTGGAGTTATGTGCTCATGATAGCCCACACCAGTAACCAGACGTGCTGCAGAGTTTGCCGTTTTTGTGGTTTAGAAAGTCGCTTAATCGGTAGACCAGTTAACAGAGAGTTCAAACAATCAAGACGTGAAATAACAAGAGACTGAATTAATGTTCTAGTGGCATCAACAGATAAATATTTACGTATTCTATTGATATTGCGGAGATTATAATAGCCATTCTTACAAATATTATTAACGTGATTTTCCATTGTAAAATGTGAGTCAAAGATGGCTGATATGTTTCTAGCAGTTAGTGATGGGGATATAACAGTTTTACACACACGAATTGAAGGATCAGAATATACTTTACTCAGCACATTTTTAGAAACAATTTGTAGATATTCAGTTTTGTCATTGTTTAACTTAAGAAAGTTTGAAGTCATCCAATTTTTAATATCATCTATGCACTGTTCAAGTTTTGACTTAGAAGAAAAAATGAGATGATTGTCAACAGAGGGTTTGAATGATAGATAAATCTGAGTATCATCAGAGTATAATGCGGCGATTGGTACGACATCCAGCCATGTCGAAGAAATTAATTACGATATTCACATGGATCAAAATAAAAACAAAAACCATTTAATCGTGTTTGTGTACATGGATAATGACTGTGTGACATGGGAAATTATAAATGACAGTTTAGTTACAAGTCACTAATACTTATTATAGAAAATCGTGTGAGAAGCTCGAGTCGAATCCTCGATGCAACTACGTACGTGATAAATTGAACATTTGAAAAACTTTTCTGACTGGATCTATATTCTTTCTTTTTTATACGTTTTCATTTTGAGGTTCATTAATTATTCTCCGATTGGACATAATCTTTGGACATATTTCTTTCATTGGTCAGAGACGTCTAACCGCGGGAAAATTTATAGTTACTATTGGATGACAGCATGCATGCACGAATCAAGCCATCTTATTTACATATTGCATTCTTTATAGAATAATGGTTGGATCGATAAGATCAACGGCCAAATGTATTAGTTTTTATTAGTGTGCTTCCTTGTTTGCCATAATACATGTATATGCAATAAAAAGACGGAATATATTTACGTTAACAAAAATATTTACTTGCCATTATATAAAAAAGGCAATATTTTCATGTTTACAAAAATATTTATTTGAAGGTGACGCATCATGTTTGCAACACCCAGAATCAAATTTAGCCATATTTTTCACATTGGATTGGACAATTATTCAAGGATTGTTTTACATGGGCTTTATTTGCAGTTTAGGGTATGTTTTTGACAAGTATGTAAAATATGACGAGAGCGATAAAGATAGGCTGGCACTGCCAGGCAGGTTACGCCCACATTTTTGAGAGATGGATAGAGAACAAGCAATACCGAAAGTGATTTTTCCTACAACATTAAGTCCTGTATTTCATACTGTATTGGGAGCAGCCATTTTGTTGGTCAGTTCCAGTCTGATATTCATGAAATTCGAAGCCGACAATGATTATGGTGTGACGATACAGAACCTAGAAATGTTACTTTTCGTCAAAATCGGATAAGAATTGTGACCTGTACAGAGTCCACAACCATGATATACCATATTTTTACACTTTTCGCGTACAAACGGCGACCATTTCGTCCGGCAATTTTGGTACGATTTTCACGAAATTCGAACTCAACCTTCCTTTACGGTGCAACAGTAATATAATCAGAGTTTTTTTTTAAATCAGATAATAATTGTTCGAGAGATAGACAGAGAACAAACAATACCGAAAGTGATTTTTCCTACAATCAAAGGCCATAATTCATTAAGTTACAATTTAATTTGATATGCGCAAATATCGAAAAGAAAAAAGATCTTTAGGTTATAAACAAGCATTTCAAGTTTCATCAAAATCGAATTAAAATTGTGACCTCTACAGGGTCCACAACTTACCATATACCATATTTTTACACTGTTCGCGTACAAACGGCGGCCATTTTTTCTGGCAATTATGGTCCGATTTTCTCGAAATTCGAACTCAACCTCCCGTAGGGTGTAACGGTGATAGAGTCAAACGTTTTTATACGCCCACATTAAATTTATACACTGTGTTTAACAATGACGTATATATATTAACTAGACCGCGCGTATGTCCAATCTCGACAGCAAACCAGTCATAACATCCGGTTCAGTCAGAAGGCGGGATACATGATAAGAGTAACAGTAAGTAGCCTGTAGATTCTAAAAGTTTTTAGCCTGCTATTCATTTAATACGCATTTGTTTACTTATTTAGCATGATAACACCGGGCTGTGCATGATAATTAGTGCCAGAGTTATGGCCCTTGATCACTTCAAAAAATCTTGTGGACGCTCTAGAGGTCAAAGTTAATATCCGATTGACTTTAAATTTATACACAGTGTTTAAGGTCATAAGACAAAGACGCCTATTGATTTTCAGCGATTTCAAATGATTACTTACAGAGTTATCTCCCTTGATAACTTCAAAAATTCTTGTGACGCTATAGAGGCCAAAGTTACCATCCGATTGACTTCAGATTGATACATAGAGTTTAAGGTGTTGAAACGAACAAGTATTTTGATTTTCAATGAATTTAGATAACTGAACAGCTAAATCCATGATATTAAATGTTTCATGTATATACTAATTGCTAGCGTGGGGTAAAACTTTATAAAAAGCAATCAAATTCTAATGATTTTCTGATAATTACATAATGAGTTGTTACTCTTAATCAGTTTTTAGTGCATTACAAATGTTTCATTACCGAAAAAAGTAAAAATATGCGACAACCCTTGTTGACTGCCCGGACGATTTAGCTGCTGTGGGCGCATGTTTTGTTGCCTGGCAACCTATCTTTTTAAATTGGATAATAATTGTGACCTCCAGAGGGACCATAGGCGATTTTTCGGACAATCAGGGGCCATAATTCAGGCAGTTACGATCCGATATGCGCAAATAACGAAAGGAACCAAGATCTTTGGGTTATAACCATGCATTTCAAGTTTCATCAAAATCGAATTAAAATTGTGACCTCTATAGGGTCCACAAGCTAAAAACGTGATTTTTCGTACAATCAGGGGCCATAATCCATAAGTTTTGATCCGATACATGCCAATATCGAACGCAGCCGAGATCTTTTGGGGATAAACCTATATTTCAAGTTTCGTCAAAATCAGATAAGAATTGTGACCTGTAGAGAGTCCACAAACAAATTGTGGACGGACGCACAGAGGCAACGACAACATACGTCCACATAAAAATGTGGGCGTATAAAAAGGTCATTTTTTGTAAAATCAGGGGCCATAATTCAGGAAGTTACAATCCAATGGGCGCAAATATCGAAAGGAACCAAGATCTTTGGGTTATAAACATGCTGTCAAGTTTCATCAAAATCGGTTCAAAATTGTGACCTCTATATAGGGTCCACAACCTTGATATAACATATTTTCACACTAGTCGTGTACAAACGGCAGCCATTTTGTATGTCAATTTTGGTCCGATTTACACGAAATTTTACCTCAATCTTCATTACCATGTAACGGTGATATAATCAAACGGTTCTTTAAATCGGATAATAATTTTGACCTCCAGTGGGACCACAAGCTAAAAAGGGTGATTTTTCGTACAATCAGGGGCCATAATTCAGGAAGTTACGAATCGATTAGCGCAAATATCGAAAGGAACCAAGATCTTCGGGTTATAAACATGCATGTCAAGTTTCATCAAAATCGGTTCAAAATTGTGACCTCTATAGGGTCCACAACATTGATATAACATATTTTCACACTATTCGCGTACAAACGGCGGCCATTTTGTCCGTCAATTTTGGTTCGATTTTCACGAAATTCAAACTCAGCCTTCATTACCATGTAACGGTGATATAATCAAACGGTTTTTTAAATCGGATAATAATTTTGACCTCCAGAGGGACCACAAGCTAAAAAGGGCAATTTTTTGGACAATCAGGGGCCATAATTCAGGAAGTTACGATCCGATGGGTGCAAATATCGAAAGGAACCAAGATCTTTGGGTTATAAACATACATGTCAAGTTTCATCAATATCGGTTCAAAATTGTGACCTCTATAGGGTCCACAACCTTGATATAACATATTTTCACACTATTTGCGTACAAACGGCGGCCATTTTGTTTGTCAATTTTGGTCCGATTTTCTCGAAATTTGAACTCAACCTTCATTACCATGTAACGGTGATATAATCAAACGGTTTTTTAAATCGGATAATAATTGTGACCTCCAGAGGAACCACAAGCTTAAAAGGGCGATTTTTCGAACAATCTGGGGCCATAATTCATGAAGTTACGATCTGATGGGCGCAAATATCGAAAGGAACCAAGATTTTTGGGTTTTAAACATGCATGTCAAGTTTCATCACAATCGGTTCAAAATTGCGACCTCTATAGGGTCCACAAGCTAAAAACATGATATTTCGTACAATCAGGGGCCGTAATCCATGAAGTTCCGATCCGATACATGCCAATATCGAAAGGAACCGAGATATTATGGGGATAAACCTATATTTCAAGTTTCGTCAAAATCGGATAAGAATTGTGACCTGTAGAGAGTCCAGAAACAAATTGTGGACGGACGGACAGGGGTGACGACATAATACTAATACGTCCACATGAAAATGTGGGCGTATAAAAAAGAGATACGATATCTGAAATATATAACCAAAGCAATTCTAATATTAATGTGTCATATTGTGTCATCTTCATCATCTTCTTCGCCTTCATTATCACTATCCTGTGTTCCAATTTCAAATGAGACGGAATTGAAGTATTTGTCTGAATTGAAACAACAATAAAAATCAGAACATGATAAATCTGACTTTTTACAGCCACAAAAACGGCCGCTTTGACATAGCGGGTCAGACTGACACCTGCATTTTATAACTCTTTTCAGAACATTCGGTACCATCTGATACCATTCTGGCCACTAGTGATTTTTTAGACTGTAAGAGTCCTCACTCCCTAGTCTGGTGGATCGACTTCCAGGGCAGAAAAGCATACTTATACTTTTAATTGAAAGTAGGCTAGTTTCAGGTTAATCTTTACAGCTACGTCTGTTGCAGATACTGCCACTGCTTGATTTCTACCTATTCTCGATTTCCAGCTTGATTGTCGTGCTTTGTTGAAATTAGAGAATACTCTTAATCCACAGACAATTACTTCAATTCCGTCTTATTTGATATTGGAACACAGGATAGTGGTGATGAAGACAATGAAGATGACACAATATGATACATTAATATTAAAATAATATTAAAATTGCAGCTCGATTGTCACGCTTCCTTAAAATTAGAGAATCCTCTTAATCCATAGTAGAACAGAATGAACACTTTTGATTAATCAAGAAACTTTTTTTTTTACGGATCAGTTCTCAAAAGAAAGAAACTTGGAACAATATTTTGATTAGTCTGGCTTTTTGATGAGAAGTGTTCTGTAAAAACCTTTCTTGATAAATTTAAAGGTGTCCATTCTATCCTGCTATGGAATAAGAGGATTTTCTAGTTTCAAAGAAGCACAACCATCAAGCTAGAAATCGAGAATATGTTGAATTCAAGCAGTGGCTCATAAACTAAGACGAAGCTGTAAAGATGAACCTGAAACGATTAAAAATATGCTTTTCAGAACTGAAAACCAATCCACCAGACATTAGTCCACTAGACTACATCTGGAGTGAGGACTCTTCCAGTCCTCAAAAAAAATCACTATTGCCCAGAATGGCACCAGATGGTACTAAGATGGTACTGGATGTTTCAGTTTCACATATCGTATCATTTTGTTACTTATATTTTTTTTAGCTAAAGTTGACATTTCTGGAACGATTTATCACAAATCCAGCTGTGTGAACTTTGTTTTTTTTTTTCTATTTTCCGCCTTAGTGATGGGTTAAATCTTAACAAGATGTCCGAATTCGCGTTAAGCGACCAGAAAATATATATAACGATATATCATACATGACCTAGTAGAGCGAAATATGAAATTCTTGTACTCCTGCCACCATTTTTGCCCAGAATGGTATCAGATGGTACTAAGATGGTACCGGATGTTTCACATATCGTATCATTTTGTTACTTATATTTTTAGCTAAAATTGAAATTTTATGAAACGATTTATCATAAATCCACCTGTGTGAACTTTGTTGTTTTTTTTTTCTATTTTCCGCCTTAGTGGTAGGTTAAATCTTAACAAGATGTCCGAATTTGCGTTAAGCGACCAGAAAATATATAAAACGATATATCATACACGACCTAGTAGGGCGAAATATGAAATTCTAATACACCCGCCACCATTTTTGCCCAGAATGGTATCAGACAGTACTAAGATGGTACCGGATGTTTCACATAATGTATCATTTTGTTACTTATATTTTTAGCTAAAATTGAAATTTTTTAAACGATTTATCACAAATCTAGCTGTGGGAACTTTGTTGGGTTTTTTTTTTCTATTTTCCGCCTTAGTGATGGGTTAAATCTTAACAAGATGTCTGAATTTGCGTTAAGCGACCAGAAAATATATAAAACGATATATCACACACGACCTAGTAGGGCGAAATATGAAATTCTAATACACCCGCCACCATTTTTGCCCAGAATGGTATCAGACAGAACTAAGATGGTACCGGATGTTTCACATAATGTATCATTTTGTTACTTATATTTTTAGCTAAAATTGAAATTTTTTAAACGATTTATCACAAATCCAGCTCAGGGAACTTTGTTGGGTTTTTTTTTTTCTCTATTTTCCGCCTTAGTGATGGGTTAAATCTTAACAAGATGTCTGAATTCGTATTAAGCGACCAGAAAATATATAAAACGATATATTACACACGACCTAGTAGGGCTAAATGCCGTCATTTTTGGACGCCATTTTGAATATCTTTGTCGGTTGTTAAAAATAAGCCCGATTTCGCGTTCAGCGACCCTGAAAACCTATCAAATGATATAATACACGACACCTATGATGGTGAAAAATGTTTTGTTTGTATTTTTCTCGCCATTTTTGGTCGCCATCTTGAATAATTAATTTTCCCCGCCATTTTTGGTCGCCATCTTGAATAATTAATTTTCCCCAAGGGGGACACGACCACACCCATCCTGGAAAAATCAAGGGGACCCTACCCAACAATAATCCATTAAGAAACATTATATTATATCAAACAAAGATAGGTTGCCAGGCAACGAAACATACGCCCACAGGTATATAAGGAGGAGAGAAGGGAACTAGTGAGAATGATGGAGACCAACAACATACCATTCACCACTAAGAACTTATTCTTCCTGAGACCAGATCTGAAACTGCAAATCTTCGAACAAATCCACGCCCTAATGGACACGGATGGACTAAGTAGAATAGTGAAGAGGGGGCCACGGTTAGACGGGCTCGGCATCTAAACACTAAACTACATAGGGAATTTATACCAAACTGGCAGGATAGTGGAGTAAGGGAGAGTCACGATCAGACGGACTCGGCATCTGAACACTATTCCGCCAAAAAACAGACACCAAACCAACAGAGTGGGACGGTGGAGTAAGGGGAGGTCACGATAAGACAGGCCTGGCACCTAAACACAAATCCCACAAAGATGACATCTACCAAAGCAGCAGGATAGTGGAGTAAGGGTGAGTTACGGTCAGACGGACTCGGCACCTTAACACTATTCCGCAAAGGAAACAGATACCAAACCCATAGAATGGGACAGTGGAGTAAGGGGAGGCCACGATAAGATGGGCCTGGAACCTAAACACTAATCACAAACGATGACATCTACCAATCCACAAGCAGAAGAGATCATCTACCAAACGATATGTTTTATATTAAATAAAGGGAAGAACTTCCAACTAAACCCAATCCATGGCCTAAGGAATCAGCTTCGACTCTCCTACGTCTTGTCTGCAATATCACTTATGTGGAAGCAGACGTTAAACACCAAGAAGGAAGATAGATATATGTTATCACTTGCTTAATAAAGACGAGAGTATTATCGTCAAAACGTTGCATGTTAATAAACCAGTAATTGTTAATCCATTAATAGTGTTATTGTGTTACTGTTCAATTACTAAATGCCTCTCAAAGAAGCACAAAACAACTGCCCTTGTATTTGATAGTAATAGTTAGGTGGGGTTTTTTTAGAGTTGACTTCCCATCAGTTAGGCTCAGATATGGAACCGTCAGATCAGAAATTAATTGATTTCGTGCTGAATATGGGCACTTAACCTCTACCAGAGTTTCGCCGTCTATCTGTTGAAGCAGCAAGCATAGGGTGTGTCTCACTAACAAAAAGTACACAACTCTTAGTTGTTGTGTTTGTAAATGTTTCAAAACTCTCCACTGCCACATTTTCATATTGGCTCCCATACATAGTTTGATTAGTTTTAAGATTTAATGGGTGTAATAGACCCCACAGTAGCATATCAATATCTCTCTTTATAGTGGCCTTGCATATATTTCCAAAATTAGAAGATGTAATTCGTTTACATCTTTCTACAGTCCACCTGTCACATGCACTTTGGTATTTGGTTTGCTGCTCAATTTCATAGATTTCAGCCTTTGAAATACATGATACCTGAAATTACAGTAAATACAATAAATTACTACCCGAATGACATTTAACTTGATGATGCATTATGTAAGATTTGGATCTTGCTAAAAAAAACAACAAATATTGAAAATTTATTTCAAATGACTTTATTCTGGGTGAAATTATGACTGTTTGAAAATGCAGTGCAGATCGATTAATCATAGATATGGTACTCGACAACCAACTCTTAAGTCATGACTAGGATTATCCATTTTAAATCTTGTGGTATAGAGTTGATTATAAAGAGAGAGAAATTGAGTTAAATCAATGTCCACATGACACAAATTAGGTTGGTTTAATTTTATTTCAATAATTCGCTTGCTGGATTTGAAGGTTAGACATGATATGAAATGAATATCAATTTGTAGGTTTTTTTAAACATTTCACCAGTGCAACCGAACCGTGACCGGTTAACTGTGTAGCCCTTTACCTTGTCGAACTATGAACTAGTGGATATTAATGCTGGGCTAGTGCCTGACTGTAGACTACTAGCCCTGGGCTAGTGGATTAAAAAAATATTTTACGCCCCTGACCATTACTCACGGACATAGGCTTAGTAATGTGAAATAAAATAGAAAATCAAGTTGATTTTAACTATTCAGAAGTGGCATCATTTTTTATTTATTCTAATTTAAAGTCATAACGTTTCCACAGGCGAAATACCGATTGCCTGTTGTAGCAGCAGGCCTTAGTATATTACCGTACATCACATCGCCATGGATGATATGATTCATCTTATTTTTTATCAATGAAATATTAGTACTATCAAAAATTTTGACAGCTATCCTAATGAAGACACATACGGACTTAGCATAAGCCCAGGGATGATCGAATTTAGGCATGGATAATTATAAAACTTGTCTTGTATAAATTAATAAACTATCAATTTAAACTCCTATCTTCTAGGCCTACCCGGTCATACTGAAAAGTTTACCGTCACCAAGAACTATCTGACTTTTTTTTTCATTTCTATTGCTACACACAACAGCACAGCCCGATGTTATCATGCTAAATAAGTAAACAAATGCGTATTAAATGAATAGCAGGCTAAAAACTTTAAGAATCTACAGGCTACTTACTGTTCATGTATCCCGCCTTCTGACTGAACCGGATGTTATGACTGGTTTGCTGTCGAGATTGGACATGCGCGAGGTCTAGTTAATATATATACGTCATTGTTAAACACAGTGTATAAATTCAAAGTCTGGACATGCGCGCGGTCTAGTTAATATATATACGTCATTGTTAAACACAGTGTATAAATTCAAAGTCTTAACTTTGGCCTCTAGAGCACCCACAAGATTGTTTGAAGTGATCATGGGCCATAACTCTGGCACAAATTATCGGAAATCGCTGAAAATCAATAGGCTTCTTTGTCTTATGACCTTATACACTGTGTATAAATTTAAAGCCAATCGGATATTAACTTTGGCCTCTAGAGCGCCAACAAATTTTTTTGAAGTGATCAAGGGCTATAACTCTTGTAGTTTTTATCGGAAATCGATGAAAATCAAAAGGCTTCTTCGTCTCATGACCTTAAACAGTGTGTATAAATTTAAAGTCAATCGGATATTGACTTTGGCCTTGAGAGCGTCCACAAGACTTTTTGAAGTGATAAAGGGCCATAACTCTGGCATGCGCGCGGTCTAGTTAATATATATACGTCATTGTTAAACACAGTGTATAAATTCAAAGTCTATCGGACATTAACTTTGGCCTCTAGAGCACCCACAATATTTTTTGAAATGATCATGGGCCATAACTCTGGCACAAATTATCGGAAATCGCTGAAAATCGATAGGCTTCTTCGTCTCATGAACTTAAACACTGTGTATAAATTTAAAGCCAATCAGATATTAATTTTAGCCTATAGAGCGTCCACAATATTTTTTGAAGTGATCAAGGGCCATAATTCTGGTAGTTATTATCGGAAATCGCTGAAAAACAATAGGCTTCTTCGTCTCATGACCTTAAACACTGTGTATAAATCTAAAGTCAATCGGATATTAACTTTAGCCTCTAAAGCGTCCACAAGCAATTGTGGACGCCGGAACGCTGGACGGATGGACCGTCGGACGGACGGGAGCGACGACAATATACGACCACATTTCAATGTGGGCGTATAAAAAAGTCTTGTAGGAAATTCTCTATATATTATCTTATACTTACAGCTATCATTTTAGGCAAATTTAATCTATCAGCTATTTGACTTATTTCCTTAAATGCAGCTATGAGCGTTCTGTCAGAACTACTTATCTGGAAAAAACAGTTTGTTTAAATATATTATCATGCCTGCACGTTTAAGACATGCTGTCTCTCAAGCGTTCAATCGCTAACCTCAATTTAGTGTCCTCAATCCCAATCAAGGTGCATATTTTATTGCTTTCCTTGATCCTCCATAATCATTCTCTCAAACGGCATACTGTCTTTATTTCCACAAAAATTGTCCGAAATTGCAAAATATAAATCGCACGGTATCAGCGGGTATTAATCAAGTTTACTTTTTATTTATTTCCATTGAATCAGCTCTGTACCGATGTCAATCGCGATCACACAATACATTAATCTGTAATCATTTTCCTTCTTAAGAAATGGCCATGTACGTGGTCGCTGTCACAATATTAATCATTTTCCAACCCAAAGAAACATTCAGTAACCAGGAAACTAAATGTGTCTTACACACCAAAAATATATCCATCCGAAAGTGCTCCCTATTAGCTATTAATAAGATAGGTTACCAGGCAACGAAACATACGCCCACAGCAGCTAAATCGTCCGGGCAGTCAACAACGGTTGTCGCATATTTTTATTTTTTTTGGAAATGAAACATTTGTAATACACTAAAATCTCATTAAGAGTAACAACTCATTATGTAATTATCTGAAAATCATTAGAATTTGTTTGCTTTTTATAAAAGTTTTGCCCCACGCTAACAATTAGCATAGGAAACATTTAATATCATGGATTTAGCTGTTCAGTTATCAAAATTCATTGAAAATCAAAATACTTGTTCGTTTCAACACCTTAAACTCTATGTATCAATCTGAAGTCAATCGGATGATAAGTTTGGCCTCTATAGCGTCACAAGGTTTATTGAAGTGATCAAGGGAGACAACTATGGATGTAATTGTTTTAAATCGCTGAAAATCAATAGGCTTCTTCGTCCCATGACCTTAAACAGTGTGTGTGTATTTAAAGCCAATCGGATATTAACTTTGGCCTCTAGAGCGTCCACAAGCAATTGTGGACGCCGGACGGACGGGGGTGACGACAATATACGACCACATTTCAATGTGGGCGTATAAAAAGGAAAAAGAATTAATGAAATCGGCCAAAAACTCACCGAGTTATAACGAGAAACAATTCTACCTTAATTAATAACAGAGTTGTTATGTTCCAATGTGATCAGTCAAATTCCTTATTGCTCCTAAATCTACGCAGAAATTCTCAACATCAAACTTAGTCAAGTTTATGACATATATTAGGAATTTCGTCACTCTCACTTCATTATAACCAGTTATCGTGCCCCAAAGTATCAACCAATCAGATTGCTTATCTCTGCTTACAGTAAGCAGACAATTCTCATCTTCGCACTCCATCATGGCATTGACCTAATGAACGCCTTCACCAAGATTGAACATTCTGCCCCAATTAGAAGGAGAGTTATTTTGTTTCAAATTCTCCATCAATCAAATTGCTCATCGCTCTGCTTATCCATGGCAGAAAATGCTCATTGTCGAACATATTCAAGGTATTGATGTAATGAAACTATACACCAAGTTTCATCACTATCACTTAATCAGAACTAATGTTATTGTGTGTCGAATCATCAACCAATCAAATTGCTCATCTCTGCTTACCCAACGCAGAAAATGCTGATATTCAAACTTCATCAAGACATTGACCTAGTGAATGCCAATACCAAGTTTGAACATTGTACCCCAATTAGAACAGGCGACCTTAATCTTTGTCAAGTACAACCGGAGATTCTTACTCAAAGTCCTATCGGTTGTCTATATAGTGAATCCAAAATGAAAAGCCTTGAAATAATGTAAGAGGTCCAAAAATGGCCTCAAACTTTGAACAAAATTAAAAAATCGTTAAATTTTTGGAAACGCTCTTTAATTTATCTTTTTTTCCAAAACTACTCAATGGATGTTTCTGTAAAGAAAAATCTGCGGCGTTGTTTTCGAGAAAAGGGCGTCTCAGAATGTTAAAAAATCGGAAAATACTAGATTTTTGGCATACAATAATTTATTTCCTTATCATCGAAATCGTATTATCTAGACACCATATGATGGTCCATTAATAGGGCTATCCAGCGACACTTTAGTTCTTTTGGTCCACTATTACCTAACGGAGAAATCAAGTTTTTTGCAAGTGCGACAATGTTTTTTACATTTTTTTTTCATTTCTTGAATACTTCCGGTATGGCTATTATTGTCGGAATAGTTTTAATAGCCGGTTTGGGCACTAAAATAGCCACAGGGCTCTGTAATGACATATTACATTATCTGATCAGATAAAATGCCCCTGAGAAATCCTATGTTCAAAAGTGCCAAAAATGCAAAAAGATAGGTTGCCAGGCAACGAAACATACGCCCACAGCAGCTAAATCGTTCGGGCAGTCAACAAGGGTTGTCGCATATTTTTACTTTTTTTGCTAATGAAACATTTGTAATACACTAAAAACTGATTAAGAGTAAGGGCTCATTATGTAATTATCAGAAAATCATTAGAATTTGATTGCTTTTTATAAAGTGTTACCCCACACTAACAATTAGTATATACATGAAACATTTAATATCATGGATTTAGCTGTTCAGTTATTAAAATTCATTGAAAATCAAAATACTTGTTCGTTTCAACACCTTAAACTCTGTGTATCAATCTAAAGTCAATCGGATGATAAGTTTAGCCTCTATAGCGTAACAAGATTTTTTGAAGTTATCAAGGGAGATAACTGTGGCAATAATTATTTTAAATCTCTGAAAATCAATAGGCTTCTTCGTCTCATGACCCTAAACACTGTGTGTTAATTTAAAGTCGATCGGATATTAACTTTGGCCTCTAGAGCTTCCACAGGATTTTTTCGAAGTGATCAAGGGCCATAACTCTTGTAGCAATTATTGAAAATCACTGAAAATCGATAGACGACTTAGTCTCATGACTGTAAACACTATGTATAAATTTGAAGTCAATCTGATATTAACTTTGACCTCCACTGTGTATAATTTAAAGTCAATCGGATATTAACTTTGGCCTCTAGAGCGTCCGCAGGATTTTTTGAAGTGATCAAGGGACATAACTCTGGCACTAATTATCGGGAATTGCTGAAAATCAATAGGATTCTTTGTCTCATGACCTTAAACACTGTATATAAATTTAAAGTAAATCGGATATTAACTTTGGCCTCTAGAGCGTCCACAAGATTTTTGAAGTGATCAAGGGCCATAACTCTGGTAGTTATTATCGAAAATCGCTGAAAAACAAGGGCTATAACTCTGGCACTAATTATCGGAAATCGCTGAAAATCAATAGACTTCTTCGTCTCATGACCTTAAACACTGTGTATAAATTTAAAGTCAATTGGATATTAACTTTGGTCTCTAGAGCGTCCACAAGATATTTTCAAGTGTTCAAGGGCCATAACTCTGGCACTAATTATCGGAAATCGCTGAAAATCAATAGGCTTCTACGTCTCATGACCTTAAACACTGTGTATAAATTTAAAGTCAATCGGATATTAACTTTGGTCTCTAGAGCGTCCACAAGATATTTTGAAGTGATCAAGGGCCATAACTCTGGCACTAATTATCGGAAATCGCTGAAAATCAATAGGCTTCTTCGTCTCATGACCTTAAACACTGTGTATAAATTTAAAGTCAATCGGATATTAACTTTGGCCTCTAGAGCGTCCACAAGATATTTTGAAGTGATCAAGGGCCATAACTCTGGTAGTTATTATCGAAAATCGCTGAAAAACAATAGACTTCTTCGTCTCATGACCTTAAACACTGTGTATAAATTTAAAGTCAATTGGATATTAACTTTGGCCTCTAGAGCGTCCACAAGATATTTTCAAGTGTTCAAGGGCCATAACTCTGGCACTAATTATCGGAAATCGCTGAAAATCAATAGGCTTCTTCGTCTCATGACCTTAAACACTGTGTATAAATTTAAAGTCAATCGGATATTAACTTTGGCCTCTAGAGCGTCCACAAGATATTTTGAAGTGATCAAGGGCCATAACTCTGGTAGTTATTATCGAAAATCGCTGAAAAACAATGGGCTTCTTCGTCTCATGACCTTAAACACTGTGTATAAATTTAAAGTCAATCGGATATTAACTTTGGCCTCTAGAGCGTCCACAAGATATTTTGAAGTGATCAAGGGCCATAACTCTGGTAGTTATTATCGGAAATCGCTGAAAATCAATAGGATTCTTCGTCTCATGACCTTAAACACTGTGTATAAATTTAAAGTAAATCGGATATTAACTTTGGCCTCTAGAGCGTCCACAAGATTTTTTGAAGTGATCAAGGGCCATAACTCTGGCACTAATTATCGGAAATCGCTGAAAATCAATAGGCTTCTTCGTCTCATGACCTTAAACACTGTGTATAAATTTAAAGTCAATCGGATATTAACTTTAGCCTGTAGAGCGTCCACAAGCAATTGTGGACGCCGGACCGACGGACGGACGGACGGACCGACGGACGGACGGACGGACGGGGGCGACGACAATATACGACCACATTTCAATGTGGGCGTATAAAAATTAAAATATCGAAAATTAAATTTCAATAACTACATACATATTATACATCGTTAGAATCGTAATTAGGTCAGCTATCTGAATATACAATCTTTTTTTGAAAATCTCTTAAAATAAACAAGCCAACAGTGAGGCTGATGTCCCCCGCCGAAATCCCAAAATAAATAGATGACACATATTAATTAATCACACATTTATTTTTTTCAAACGTATCGACCAATCAAACTGAACACGAAGTGTCATCCAAAATTTGCTTATCTCTGCCTACCGTAAGAAGAAAATGCTCATCTTCGAACTCCATCAAGGCATTGACCTAATAAGCATACACACCAATTTTGAACATTTTAACTCAATTCGAAGGAGAGTTATTGTGTTCCAAAGTCTCGGCAAATCAAATTGCTTATCGCTCTGCTTACCCTGAGCAGAAAATGCTCATTATCGATCATAGTCAAGGTATTACTGTAATGAAACTATACACCAAGTTTCATCACTCTCACTTAATTAGAACTAAAGTTATCCTGTCTCGAAGCATCAACCAACCAAATTGCTTATCTCTGCCTACCCTAAGCGGAAAATGCCCATCTTCAAACTCCATCAAGGCATTGATCTAATAAGTATATACACTAAGTTTGAACATTTTAACTCAATTAGAAGGAGAGTTATTGTGTTCCAAAGTCTCGACCAATCAAATTGCGTATTGCTCTGCTTACCCTGAGCAGAAAATGCTAATTATCGAACTTAGTCAAGGTATTACTGTACACCAAGTTTCATCACTCTCACTTAATTAGAACTAAAGTTATCGTGTCCCAAAGCATCAACCAATCAAATTGCTTATCTCTGCTTACCCTAAGCGGAAATGCTCATCTTCGAACTCCATCAAGGCATTGACCTAATAAGCATATACACCAAGTTTGAACATTTAAACTAAATTAGAAAGAGAGTTATTGTGTTCCAAAGTCTCGACCAATCAAATTGCGTATCGCTCTGCTTACCCTGAGCAGAAAATGCTCATTATCGAACTTAGTCAAGGTATTACTATAATGAAACTATACACCAAGTTTCATCACTCTCACTTAATTAGAACTAAAGTTATCGTGTCCCAAAGCATCAACCAATCAAATTGCTTATCTCTGCTTACCCTAAGCGTAAAATGCTCATCTTCGAACTCCATCAAGGCATTGACCTAATAAGCATATACACCAAGTTTGAACATTTTAACTCAATTAGAAGGAGAGTTATTGTGTTCCAAATTCTCGACCAATCAAATTGCGTATAGCTCTGCTTACCCTGAGCAGAAAATGCTCATTATCGAACTTAGTCAAGGTATTACTATAATGAAACTATACACCAAGTTTCATCACTCTCACTTAATTAGAACTAAAGTTATCGTGTCCCAAAGCATCAACCAATCAAATTGCTTATCTCTGCTTACCCTAAGCGGAAAATGCTCATCTTCGAACTCCATCAAGGCATTGACCTAATAAACACATACACCAAGTTTGAACATTCTAGCTCAATTAGGAAGAGAGTTATTGTGTCCCAAAAAGTGTGACGGACGGACAGACAGACAGGCAGACAGACAGACAGACGAACTCATTTTAATAGTCCCCCAACTTTCTTCGAAAGGCGGGAGACAAAAAAATAGTAGAGCATTTTCCAAAATTTCACGATTTTTCGACTTTTTTCGATTTTCAGTCCGTTATTTCACCTATTCCAGATATTTCAAAGTCTTATTGGAGCGCTTCATGCAAAATACCTCCGAAAGGACTCTCGATAGAACAAATTACAAAAGAAAGTTGCGGTTAAGTTTTCGAGATACAGGCGTCAAAAAATGCTAAAAATCAGAAAATACTTGATTTTCAGCGTGCCATATTTTGCTGCCTGATCATAGTATCCGTATGAATTGGGTATCATACAATAGTACAATCCTAGTGCAGTCCAATGGTACCCCAATTTCTTTAATTCATTGAAATCGGGCGGAGAAATCGCGTTTTTCCCCAAAATATCCATTTTTTTCAAAATATTGCACATTATTTCGACCACTTCTGGTTAAAGGATTTTTGTCGAAATTGCTTTATAAGTTGGTATTGGACTATAACTTCATGTTCCAGAAGTTTCAGAAACGTCAATTCTGCCATAAAACGAAACCCGAGCTCACATAATGGGAAGAAAATTCGAAAAAAATCGAAAAATAAAGGGCGATAACTCTGAAAGAAACTTATATTACTGGAATCGGATGGACTTCAGGTATCCAAAAATGTAGGTCAAATTTGAAAATTTTGAAAAATAACAAAAATTGTCTCGTAAAAAACATGTTTTCAATTTTCCAACGACAAAAGTCATAGACAAATGTTCGAAATTGAAAAATGTGAGATAGCCATTGTCTCAGAAAAGATTCAGGGATTCCAAAAATGTAATTTGTTTGAAATGGATAAAGAATTGACGAAACTGTGGCCGATTTTCAATTTTTAGTCAACGTACAAAGTTCGGTCACTTACGGTATGCGCAGAAATTTCAAAAATATTTTATCAAGTAGCCACCACATGGTTTCCTGATAGAAAATCTAATTCCAGATCGATATCTGTTTTCGATCATGGAGATCTAGGACCCCGCAGTAAATAATAATAATAATAATTTTAGTAATCTCAATAGGCTTTCAGACGAAAGTCTGAAAGCCTAATAACTTTAACAGAAACAATAAGCTTTCATATGTAATATGAAAGCTTAATAACAATAATAATCTTAACGGAAACAATAAGCTTTCATATGAAAGCTTAATAATAATTTTAGTAATCTCAATAGGCTTTCAGACGAAAGTCTGAAAGCCTAATAACTTACTGTTCGTCTGTTCCTGTACCCTGAGTCGTCTGCTCCTGGAGCTGCTGCTATCATAGTAGATAGATCTCCTCCATCCAATAAAGAATTCTGCAAAATAACTCAAAGTTACAAAGTGTCATCTGCTAAAACTAGCGATATTTCATCTAAAGTTTTGTTTGTGGCAAGTTGAGCAACAAAATATTGAAATTGAAATTAAATAGACAATCTTGTCACACTAATTGAACTTGCATAATGCATATCATACTTAAACATAGCGAAGGGCTCGTCAGACCTGCTAACATACGGAAGGGTATCGCTACCAATATTAAATGCTCTGCTAAAATGTCTTTTCCATTGATTATATGTAAAAAGTACAATGTATAAAGTCACAATACCGGTAATGATAAAGTCAAAATACCTCTAAGGCCAAAGTTAAATGTAAAACAACAAATGTAACGTGTCAAATATAGTATACCACGTGACTAAATAACATATAAACGTCTGATCTTTCTTGAAATAAGAATATGAATTATTTCTCCCAAGAAAAGATAACTCAGTTAACGTGCTGTCATTTTTGTTTATGCCTCCGGTGTCTCCACATACCGTAGCCAACTCTTCAGTTGACTTCATGCCATTCATGGGTTCTTATTAAGCTAACAATTAAGTTGACCTCAGTTGTTTGTCTCGTACTAAGGGGAACCTTCTCGTCCAATACAGGTCGATCCATAAGCATAAGTGATTTCATGCGCGTAGAATCTCTTATCATTATTCCACTTTCTAAATTTTTGTTTGCATAAGATTATATAAAATGAAATAGGCCTAAAGCAAAATACAGTACTACGGCTGCGCCACTACGGACATATAGATCATATATATTCATATATTTATAACACAATTATTGATACCGTATTATACATAATAACACAGGTAAGTGAAAAATTAATACGTCTATAGGCCTAATAAGTAAATATTGCCGAGGTCTATATTATGACAATCACAATGGAGAAAAAAATTCCCTGACTTCTCCGTCCTTTCATTGTCCTGTTCCTGGCAGATAATTAAATTAAACCCGTCATCATCAATTCCCTGCTGGTTCGCTAGTCTGGAGATCGGGTGTTCGATCCCTACATTGGCCGAGAAAGTTCATCTCGATTTTCCGGCGTGATTTCCCCTTGTCAGTGATGCAGAAGGAGGGCCTGACAAGGACAGCTGCCTAGTCGTTCGGATGGGAAGAACCGAGTCCTGTGTACACATTGGAGTGCACGTAAAAGATCCCTTGGCAGTTGGAATTCGATATAAGAGTAGGCCGTAGCGCCACTGCCCGGGCAAAATTTCCCTCATAGCAAACTGTATGGCGCATACCCGTCTTCCATTAGCCCAGGTTAGATGCAAAAGAGTATGACATTAAACCCCATTTCATTTCATTTCATTTCATAAATTCGCATCAAAACAGGTTCAGTTTAGTGTCATTAATTATTTTTCAAAATTGCGATTAGTTTAAAGGAGCTAAATCGCTAACATTTGATTTGGGACCTACAAATTGACATAAGTGGGTCGATATAATAATGTAGCAGGAATGTATATCAACTGATTTACATTCAAAGGTTTCCGTTTTTACTCTTATTTCAAATCAGTTATGTTCGGCGAAATAAGCCAGTAGTCTCAATCGAATGCAAATTTCTAGCATCTGGTTATTCCAGTCTATATACGCCGTTTAATTTGGTACAATGCTTCTAGCCTCGTTCCTCGAGTCTCTTGCTAGAACTTGGTCTGAAACGCATTATGGCGGGAGACAAAAAATAATAATAGGAATAATCTTAACAGAAACAATAAGCTTTCATATGTAATATGAAAGCTTAATAATAATTTTAACAAAAACAATAGTGTTTCACACAAGCTTCGCAGTGTGAAACCCTACAATAGGCTTTCAGACGAAAGAATAATAATTTTAACAAAAACAATAGTGTTTCACACAAGCTACGCAGTGTGAAAAACTAATAATTTTAACTATATTTGCATATTTAAGAAGATGCTATGCGCAAGTTGATAAAAAGAAAGCGTGAATGACAAATGAGATGTGGCAGAGCGCAAGTGTGATTTGTAATGAGAGAAATGTCAAATGTAGAAATGTCAAAGAACAGCATTTTGCATTAAAACATTTGAAATTTGACACACTATATTTGTTGTTTTACATTTAACTTTGGCCTTAGAGGTATTTGGACTTTTATCATTACCAGTATTGTGACTTTGTACTTTTTACTGAATGGAAAGGACATTTCAGCAAAGCATTTAATATTGGCATCAAGTCCACCAGAAGTAAAGTCATCCCCGATACATAATATAGCTCTAAAATTAATGTCATCAAACTCTGTATGTGTGTTCCACAAACAAGGCAATAACTTTATGATTTACAATCAACACATTCTTAATTTTAATAGGGTTCCATTATACCCCAATGTGTGATCCCAGTAAGTCAAAAACAATGATCTGTAGAGCATTCTTAAAGAATTGAATAACAAGGTGATGATATAAAAAAAATACAGATGATAGAATACAGTCTATAGAATGTGGAAAGGCATAAAATGACTAAGTAACTTCAATTTACCTCTGCAGCTCCAACACGAGATGCATCCTTAGCATCTTTATCATTACTAAAGGTTCTCCATTCTGACCCAACGTCTACTACTCTACAACATTAATTTAAATAATTCTTTCTTTATGAATTACAGAAAAGTACAAAAGGTTCTTCAAACTTTCATATGCAATACTAAACTTTGAGTTTATCAACATTAAAATTGCAAGCAAAATATAGTCTTTCAATGATTTTTTCAGAGAATAGTAAAATTGAGAGTAGCACAAATGACATGAATTGAGTGGAGTTGGGTTTTTTTTATCTAAATTTAAACAGAGCAAGCACTATACTATTACATAGCTTGAAGTCAGTCTGTTCACTTATTTTTGGTTCATTTCAAACTTAACAAGCTGTTGCCATGCAAGTTACGCTCACATTTTGCAAGAGATGGAACAAGAACGTATTCTCATGTTTAGATATTTCGACTGGTTTTATAACTTTGTAGTCAATCAGATAAAGGTGTGGTCGATTGGTTATGGCTGACATTGTCATGGGCCATTATTCAGGAAGTTACGATCTGATATGCACAAATATCGTAAGGAACCAAGATCTTTGGGTTATAAACATGTATTTCAAGTTTCATCAAAATCGGTTCAAAATTGTGACCTCTACACTGTTCACAAGCTAAAAAACATGATTTTTCGTACAATCAGGGGCCATAATCAATGAAATTACAGTCCGATACATGCAAATATCGACAGGAACCGAGATCTTTGGGTTATAAACGTATATTCCAAGTTTCATTGAAATTGGATAAAAATTATGACCTTTACAGTGTTCACAAACAATTGTGGACGGACGGACGTACAGGGGCGACGACAATATATGTCCGCATGAAAATGTGGGCATATAATAAATCAATTATCTCAATCAATTATTCCTTAATGAAGTTTTATGTTAATAAAACAACATAAATAAGGAAAATTTTAGGAGCCAAAGCTATTTTATCTTGGGAAAAGATAGGTTGCCAGGCAACGAAACATACTCCCACAGCACCTAAATCGTCCGGGCAGTCAACAAGAGTTGTCGCATATTTTTACTTTTTTCAGAAATGGAACATTTATAATACACTAAAATCTGATTAAGAGTAACAACTAAGTAATAATCAGAAAATCATTAGAATTTTTGGGTTTTTATAAAGTTCTGCTCCATGCTAAAGATTAGTATACGAAACATTTAATATCATGGATTTAGCTGTTCGGTTATCAAAACTCATTGAAAATCAACATACTTGTTCATCTCAAAACCTTAAACAATGTGTATCAATATGAAGTCAATCGGATGATAAGTTTGGCTTCCAGAGCATCACAAGATTTTTCAAAGTGATCAAGGGAGATAACTTTGGCAGTAATTATCGGAAATCGTTGAAAATCACTATACTTGTTTATCTCAAAATCTTCAACACTGTGTATAAATAAATTTGAAGTCAATCAGATATTAACTTTGGCCTTGAGAGCAACCACAAGATTTTTGAAGTGATCAAGGGCCATAACTCTGGCAATTAATATCAGAAATCGGTTAAAACCAATAGGCTTCTTCAATGTGCATAAATTCGAAGTCAGTGGGATATTAATTTTGGCCTCTAGAGCGTTTATAAGATATTTTGAAGTGGTCCAGGGCCATAATTCTGGCAGTAATTATCGGAAATTGTCGAAAATCAATAGACTTATTTGTCTCATGACCGTAAAAACTGTGTATAAATTGAAACACAATCGAATGTTAACTTTGGCCTCTAGAGCGATCACAAGATTTTTTGAAGTGATCAAGGGCCTTAACTCTGGCAGTAATTATCCAATATCGCTGAAAATCAATAGGCTTCTTTGTCTTATGACCTTAAACACTGTGTATAAACTCAAAGTCAATAGGATATTAACCTTGGCCTCTAGAGCGTCCACAAGATTTTTTGAAGTGATCAAGGGCTATAGCTCTGGTAGTTATTATCGGAAATCGCAAAAAAACAATAGGGTTTTTCGCCTTATGACCTTAAACACTGTGTATAAATTTAAAGTCAATCGGTATTAACCGATGGACCGACGACAATATAGGACCACATTTCAATAAAAACTAAACCCCTTTCAAATCTAAATGGTAGTGTTCATTTTAAAAAACATCCTGAGAAACTGGAATGTTGTAAAGTAGACGACCGAGGTCAAAATCTAACGACATTTCTAAATCTACACTTGACTAATTTATATCTTGACTACGTTTGATAATCAGCATTTTCTGCTCAGGGTAAGCAGAGCGATAAGCAATTTAATTGGCCGAAAGTTTGGAACATAATAACTCTCGATGTTATTCAGCTAGAATGTTCAAACTTGGTGCAGGTCTTTATTAGGTCAATGCTTTGATGGAGTTCGAAGATGAGCATTTTATGCTTAGGGTAAGCAGAGATAAGCAATTTGATTGGTTGATGATTTCGGACACTTTCACTTCAGTTCTAATTAAGTCAGAGTGATGAAACTTAGTGTATAGTTTCATTACATCAATACCTTGAATACGTTTGACAACGAGCATTGTCTGCCATGGATAAGCAGAGCGATGAGCAATTTGATTGGTCGAGAATTTGAAACAAAATAACTCTCCTTCTAATTGGGGCAGAATGTTCAATCTTGGTGAAGGCGTTCATTAGGTCAATGCCGTGATGGAGTGTGCGAAGATGTGCATTGTCTGCTTACTGTAAGCAGAAATAAGCAATATGATTGGTTGATACTTTGGTTATAATGAAGTGAGAGCGACGAAACTCCAAATATAGATTCATTATTAGAGTGGTTCAGGCTAAAAATGTTTTATAACAAACAGACATTTTCGGGACAGTAAAGATATTATATAAGACTTACTATAAAAACTTCATTGATCAACAATGGAAGTCTGGCCACTTCTGAATTTTGAGGATATATAATATAATCATTTGGACATATATTATAAATGGCTCAAAATCTTCCCGGCTTCCATAATCAAAGGAGTTATCTCTTAGTGAGAATAAGAGCTATGTCCCTTGGTTGTACTAAAAAAATATGCTCCAAGCTACGCACGTCCCGGAAACGAAATAACTTGATCGCAGTCGGAAAATATCGTTTATTTCCATACTGCAAAGTAACCGAATACACTCTATGAGACGATTGGATTTGACATATGTACGCATGCGCGAACGCTTCGTTGTTTTAACAGTAAACCCGCGCCATCAAATGTCTTTATGTTAACCGTGTTTATAATACTACAGTAGAAATTAAAATACATGTTAAGCTGGAGATGAAAAGATCGGCATTTGACATGAATTATTTCAAGATTAGCCTCATACATATATTAAAATGAACAGTGCGTTTACTTATTTATACCCAGACACTGGCCTATTTATAACGGCATGTTATACAGAGGGAGCGAGGGAGAGAGAGGGGTCTATAAATCTAATAATGTAACATTTTAATGTTTATCTCAAAGATAACTAAATATTATATTGTGCAGTACGATTTTTGTTATGAAAAATAAATTGCCGGGTAAAGTACGAGGAATATATAATGACATGTAATATGGGGAGTGAGAGAGAGGGATAAACACCCCAATAAAACTATTAATTTAAGACTTTATTTTTTGTCCCTCAGATAAATAAATATTTTGTACTGCATGATGTTTGTTATGAAAAAAAAACACATTGCTGGGTAAGTGGCGTATGCGCCGAGCCAGCGATTATTGCGTATGTACCGAATTTAGAGCCAAATTTTGTAGTTTCGTCTGTAGGCCTATAAAGGGTGGTATTTTTCGCCGACTTCAAGGTTTCCTAAACATGTGGACACCGACGCGCTCACATGATATTCTTTGAACCCTAGATTTTGATGGAGTGTAATTATATTGTTTTTTCCGCGAGAGCCAAACATGAGGTTATAAACACTGCTACGTTACCATTGGAAACGTTTAGATTTTTAAGTTTCATGACCAAATTATGGCATTCTGCTGTGTATCTTTGATTTTTGACATCATACTAAAATCCTTCGTTCATCTAAAAAGGTTTGGACTTGCAACCATTCTTTTTACCTGCCAATTGTTTTTTATTTTCATTATTAGCCTTCATGCGAATCATTTCTTTTTTAGTCTTCGGAAGTTGATTTTTTTTTTAAACTTGGTGATTGTGCTCTTATGACAATCGCCGCAAATACTTTTCTTTCTATCTAAATCAGTTAAGGTCGCATCGGCAGATGTCCGAGTCTCTCTGTTTATTAAATTAATTTCACTTGTGTCTGCTGATGGAGTAACGTAAACTATCACGGAAAAAATGGGGTGTCAAGAAAATCATCGTATGATTTCATACCTTTTAGTGGACTTAACCTTACTTTTACTCACCTTCCTAGTCTTTGTCGTCAGTCTGACCAGTCTATTTTGAATGTATTTGTCACCAAAAGTCACACAGTCGTCATGTAAAGCAGTCATGATAGACCGATGCTCCGAAGTTGTTGGGAATTTATTAACATTTGTCTAGCATAAAGCCTATTTGTGATTTTTGTCATAGGTAGTTTGTTACAGTTCCCAAATCATAGGGGTACTTGTCCAATCCAATGCTGGATAGCAAATCATCCGTGGACGATATCTTGCAGGGCTCAGTCTCAAATCTAGAAAAGATAGGCTGGCACTGCCAGGCAGGATACGCCCACATTTTCGAGAGATGGACAGAGAACAAGCAATACCGAAAGTGATTTTTCCTACATCTTTAAGTCCTGTATTTCATACTGTATTGGGAGCAAACATTTAGTTGGTCAGTTCCAGTCTGATATTAATGAAATTCGAAACCGACAATGATTATCGTGTGACGGTACACAACCTAGAAATGTGACTTTTCATCAAAATCGGATAAGAATTGTGACCTGTAGAGAGTCCACAACCATGATATACCATATTTTTACACTATTCGCGTACAAACGGAAACCATTTCGTCCGGCAATTTTGGTACGATTTTCACGAAATTAGAACTCAAACTTCCTCATCAAAATCGAATTAAAATTGTGACCTATACAGGGTCCACAACCATGATATATCATTTTTTTAACAGTATTCGCGTACAAACGGCGTCCATTTTGTCTGTCAATTTTGGTCCGATTTTCCCGAAATTCAAACTCAACCTTCCTTACAGTGTAACGGTGATATAATCAAACGTTTTTTTAAATTGGATAATAATTGTGACCTTCAGAGGGACCACAAGCTAAAGAAAGGGGGATTTTGCGTATAACCAGGGGCCATAATTCAGGAAGTTACGATCCGATATGCGCAAATATTGAAAAGAACCAAGATCTTTGGGTTATAACCATGAATTTCAAGTTTCATCAAAATCGAATTAAAATGGTGACCTTTACAGGGTCCACAACCTTGATATACCATTTTTTAACAGTATTCGCGTACAAACGGCGGCCATTTTTATGGCAATTTTGGTCTGATTTTCCCGAAATTCGAACTCAACCTTCCTTACGGTGTAACAGTAATATAATCAAACGTTTTTTTAAATCGGATAATAATTGTGACCTCCAAGCTAAAAAAAAGACGATTTTGCGTATAATCAGGAGCCATAATTCAGGAAGTTACAATCCGATATGCGCAAATATCGAAAGGAACCAAGATATTTGGGTTATAACCATGAATTTCAAGTTTCATCAAAATCGAATCAAAATTGTGACCTCCACAGGGTCCACAACCTTGATATACCATTTTTTAACAGTATTCGTGTACAAACGGCGGCCATTTTGTATGGCAATTTTCGTCCGATTTTCCCGAAATTCAAACTCAACCTTCCTTAGGGTGTAACGGTGATATAATCAAACGGTTTTTTAAATCGAATAATAATTGTGACCTCCAAGCTAAAAAAAAAGGCGATTTTGCGTATAATCAGGGGCCATAATTCAGGAAGTTACGATCCGATATGCGCAAATATCGAAAGGAAGCAAGATCTTTGGGTTATAACCATGAATTTCAAGTTTCATCAAAATCGAATCAAAATTGTGACCTCCGCAGGGTCCACAACCTTGATATACCATATTTTAACAGTATTCGCGTACAAACGGCGGCCATTTTATATGGCAATTTTCGTCCGATTTTCCCGAAATTCGAACTCAACCTTCCTTAGGGTGTAACGGTGATATAATCAAACGATTTTTTAAATCGAATAATAATTGTGACCTCCAGAGGGACCACAAGCTAAAAAGGGTGATTTTTCGGACAATCAGGGGCCATAATTCAGGAAATTACATTTCGATAGCCGCAAATATCGAAAGGAACCAAGATCTTTGGGTTACAAACATGCATGTCAAGTTTCATCAAAATCGGTTCAAAATTGTGACCTCTATAGGGTCCACAAGCTAAAAACGTGATTTTTCGTACAATCAGGGGCCATAATCCATGAAGTTTTGATCCGATACATGCCAATATCGAAAGCAGCCGAGATCTTTTGGTGATAAACCTATATTTCAAGTTTCGTCAAAATCGGATAAGAATTGTGACCTGTAGAGAGTCCACAAACAAATTGTGGACGGACGGACGGACGGACGTCCGGACGGACAGGGGCGACGACATAATACGTCCACATGAAAATGTGGGCGTATAAAAAATGATCAAAGTCTATGGCGACAGGATGGTTAGATAATATACTATGATTATAAAAATAATTTACACCATGTTACCGAAAAGGGTCTGGAAAATAAAGACTACAAATAAAAAGTTTGTTTCGGTTATTTTCCGGTCTCAAATAGTTCTGCGTATTTAGAGCTAACAAATATTTATTTCCTAACGACAATAGTCGCCAGCGTAAACCAAGAATGTAGCCACTTAATAAAAGTAAATCTCGAAAGGTTGTAGTGAATTTATCTGGGCGCTTTCACCTACTTGAAAGTTAGAAATGAAACGAAGCTATTATAGCTAGCTCTGTATTTAAATCACCAAAATCGCCAAAATCAAAAATCAAATTAAGGAGTAAAATCGAAATTTTTGCTCACGTTCGCTATTAAATAAACAAGTACGTCGAAGCCCGTAATGAGTGTATTTTTTACTCCACGTTATATACCAATACATGTTTGTAAAAATACCTCATGTGACGTATATTTGCTGCGACTTCCTAAACCACGTGCGCGGCGCTAACTTCTGCTCACTTCAGAAGATTTCTCGACGGAGCAATCACACAGATAAGCGGGTCAGTTTTTATAAGGACAAATACTGTGTCTCTGAACCACTCTATCATTACTTTGACTAAGTTTAATGTTAAGAATTTTCTGCTTGGACTTTGGAGCGATAAGCAATTTGACTAATCACATTAGAACATAACAACTGTGTTTTTAATTAAGGTAGAATTTGAAACGGTTGAATTGTTTCTCGTTACTGCTCAGTGAGATTTTGTCCGATTTCAATAATTCTTTTTCCTTTTTAAGATTCTTTATAAATCAAGAGATGCGACAGAAACTGACCGTGAATATGAAAGCATTAATATCTGCTTAGCAGATCTGGTTATTTTTTTGTGTGTGTATTTTCTGCAAATCGGATTTCTCAGAATCTAACCATAGGATCTTTCTGAAACTATGACCTATCCCCACCAAAATGGGGTGCGAACGTTGTTTAAATATATTTTCAAAACGTTTTACGAACCCGAAAACACCATATTTTACGAACGAAAAAAGTAACTTTGTTATTTATTTGCTAATTCTTTTTTCTTTGAGTACCTTGTAAAAAAACATTTTCATCTGCAGTTTCAGATTTTCGAATTTCGAAAAATCGTAGCTGTGATTTAGTAATTACATAGAATTCATATATCCTGATGAACTCGAAATTAAAAATAGGTTGCCAGGCAACGAAACATACGCCCACACAGCAGCCAAATCGTCCGGGCAGTCAACAAGAGTTGTCGCATATTAAGGAATTATCAGAAAATCATTAGAATTTGTTTGGTTTTTATAATCAAACGGTTTTTTTTAAATCAGATAATAATTGTGACCTCCAGAGGCACAACAAGCTAAAAGGGGTGATTTTTCGTACAATCAGGGGACATAATTCAGGAAGTAATGACCCGATGTTAGGGTGCCCCGAGCTCTCTAAGAAAGTTGGTCTTACCTCGAGAGGTGTTTACTCTGCCAAGACGAATTTCTCAATGATGACGAAACAGGCTCGGGCACAATGGGAGCACGTGCACGGACCAAATATTCACTGTATACAGCCATGCACGTGGTATTGTCACAACATAAAATTGTAAATAAAGACACGTTAAAAATATTTTCATCACGCGTTTGTCTTTCAATATTATTGGATCGCTAACTACGTTAAAAATTCTAAAAATGATTGTCGTTTTTATTTTTCAATTCGCTATTTATTTACTGAGTGCTGTCGTTTAGTTTCGGCGATTTAACATCTCCTAATAACACGTTTTGGAAAAAATAAGAGTACAACCGGTATTTTTCTTTTAATTTTGAAAGGTTCGTGAAATCGTCGTTGTACTCGACTAGATGTATTATACCAAATTAGGAAATATAACAATTGTTTCGTATTTTTAAATTTGCTACCGGGAATTTATCGAAGCGAAATGTAGTCTCGATTGACCAGATTTCTGTTCGAGACTACTTGCTTTTAGGGTTAAGGGGAAACAAATCTTTTTATTTTGTTAAGGAATTGACCGACGGTCTTTTTAAAATTGTTGTCAATCGATTCAATTAGCAGACATGGCGTCCAACGATGAATTACTATCCAGCAGTGGTTCGGGCGATAACTATGATGTCGGCACAATAATAAAATTTGCCTTTGCAAGAACTACAGGCTAGTACTAGGTACCATTAATAAATTTCCGACCAATACAGAGCGCCAGTCTATAATTACTGCTTTACATGACGTCAGTGTGACGTTTGAAGACAACGGTATTCGAAAGACACTGATCAGACTGAAGACAAAGGCTAGGTAAACATATACAAAATTATATAACGATTATCTCGACAGCCCCCTTGTTCCCGGGATAGTGGACAATACACCATCGAAAGATACCAGCAAGACACATTTAATTAATAGAGAGACACAGACATCTGTCGATTCGACTTTGGCCAAATTAAATAGGAAAAATAGGTATTTAGTAAGTAGGATCAATAGGTATAAAAAAAAACAATTTTCAGTTTAACAAATCGACTAAGGAAGACATTAAAAGAATTGATTCACACGAAGGCTAATAATAATAAAGTTTGGTTTCAAGTCCCAACCTCGTGTGGAAGAAGTAATTTTGTATGAACGTCGACGCGGTTATAACCGCATTTTTTGCTGTCGTGGGACTCAAATGTAATTACACTCCAAAAAAAACTACAGTCCAAATAATATCATGTGAGCGCGTCGGTGTATCTTTAAAACATGTTTCGGAAACCCCAAAGTCAGCGAAAAACACCACTTTATATACGGACGAAACACCAAAATATGGCTCCAAATTCGGCACAAATATACAATAACCGCTGACTCGACTCATACGCCAAAGATTATTGGTCTTCGAAATATGGCTGATAAATCTGCGCAAATTATTTTGGCAGATCTTGATGATATAGTTGTGTCCATTTAGTAAATCCGTAATTTTGAAATTAGAAATAAAATGCCGCAATTTGTGAATTATATGACCGAGCATAGGCCTATAACAAATTTTCTTGGTGATTTTAAAACAGAAAATAGTTTGACATACCGTTACGAAAGAAGATCTAACATACTGGTCACGAAGATATGTGTTTTTATTAATGTAATCGATCGCTTTCAGTCCCAATAACGTTATAGGAATTAGCCCAGTTCGGAGCAGAACAATAGGACGTTAAACCCCATTTCATTTCATTTATAGGAAATACATAATAATATATTCAGTATATTTATTCTTGTGTAAATGCTATCATACAATAAGGCACGGGATCCCGAATATGAATTTGTTCTTAATTATGTATCATCTAGTTTGTATTCACTTATTCAAATCCAACTTCAAAATGTCAAAGTACATCTCAAATCTGTATATAACTTGATGATGAGCTATTGCATATTTTTCATTCAGATTGATTAAAATAGTCTGTAATTATTCATTTAATACTCTTAATTATTCCATAAAACTTTCCTGAAATAAACATACTTCCTAACATTATACGAGGGGTTTTTCGGGCCCCACAGGACCCTATTATTAACGTTTGTGAGAAATTGGTTCATACGTGAAATAATTTGTTTTAGTCTGATTGATTATTGTTAAGTCTTGATATGAAGCTGTAGTTTGATCGTATTTGAATACAATTATTCATCCAAAACCTATTTATGTTTGGGGTCTCAGGTTACCGATTGTTGTCGACAGCATTTTTCGCGCGACGTGTACGCACAAGGGTTAAATGGGACATCAAATATATTTTACAAAGGCGCGTTCACATCTATGTGTATAGAAACTATAAATAGATCGGTCCATTGTATCAACAAAAACTTAAACAAATTTAAATAGGACTGCACACATAAATTACACAGGAATGGCCGATCCAAACACAGAGCCGTATTGCGCATGCTTGGAGATCTGAAATCCAATCGATACATGGAGCAGATTTTGTTAGATAGCAAATTACGATTTAAACGAATAGTCCCGAATAGTAGTGGTGGTTAATTCTTATCGGAAAAGAAATCCATAATTTTCAATTTCCAAGAAAACATAACTCAGTCAACATTGAAATCCCAAAATACAAATGTCCGCCGCTAGTACACCAAACAGTGTATTTTACCGTCCAGTCGAATGAATATATCTTTTGAAATAAAGCACGCAGGTACAGTTTCTTGACAGTTTATAATAAAGAATTATCTGGGGTTGTTGTTTGTATATATATTGTGCAATAACTGTAAATAGTTTTCGAGATTTTTTTTTAGCTCGGGGCACCCTACCGATGGGCGCAAATATCGAAAGGGACCAAGATCTTTGGGTTATAAACATACATGTCAAGTTTCATCAAAATCGATTCAAAATTGTGACCTTTATAGGGTCCACAAGATCTTTCGGTTATAAACATACATGTCAAGTTTCATCAAAATTGGTTCAAAATTTTGACCTCTATAAGGTCCACAACCTTGATATAACATATTGTCACACTATTCGCGTACAAACGGCGGCCATTTTGTCCGTCAATTTTGGTCCAATTTTCACGAAATTCGAATTCAACCTTCATAACCATGGAACGGTGATATGATCAAATGTTTTTTTAAATCGGATCACAATTTTGACCTCCAGAGGGACCACAAGCTAAAAAGGGCAATTTTTCGGACAATCAGGGGCCATAATTCAGGAAGTTACGATCCGATTGGCGCAAATATCGAAAGGGACCAAGATCTTTGGGTTATAAACATACATGTCAAGTTTCATCAAAATCGATTCAAAATTGTGACCTTTATAGGGTCCACAACCTTGATATAACATATTTTCACACTATTCGTGTACAAACGGCGGCCATTTTGTCCGTCAATTCTAGTCTGATTTTCACGTAATTCAAACTCTCTCTTCATTACCATGTAACGGTGATATAGTCAAACGTTTTTTTTAAATCGGATAATAATTTTGACCTCCAGAGGTACCAAAAGCGAAAAAAGCGATTTTTCGAACAATCCGGGGACATAATTCAGGAAGTTATGATCCAATGGGCGCAAATATCGAAAGGAACAAAGATCTGTTTTTCACAAAATTCACACTCAACCTTCATAACCATGAAATGGTGATATAATCAAACGTTTTTTTAAATCGGATAACAATTTTGACATCCAGAGGAATAAGCTAAAAAGGGCGATTTTTTGGGACAATCAGGGGCCATAATTCAGGAAGTTACGATCCGATGGGCGCAAATATCGAAAGGAACCAAGATCTTTCGGTTATAAACATACATGTCAAGTTTCATCAAAATTGGTTCAAAATTTTGACCTCTATAAGGTCCACAACCTTGATATAACATATTGTCACACTATTCGCGTACAAACGGCGGCCATTTTGTCCGTCAATTTTGGTCCGATTTTCACGAAATTCGAATTCAACCTTCATAACCATGGAACGGTGATATAATCAAATGTTTTTTTTAAATCGGATCACAATTTTGACCTCCAGAGGGACCACAAGCTAAAAAGAGCAATTTTTCGGACAATCAGGGGCCATAATTCAGGAAGTTACGATCCGATTGGCGCAAATATCGAAAGGAATCAAGATCTTTGGGTTATAAACATGCATTTCAAGTTTCATCCAAATCGGTTCAAAATTGTGACCTCTATAAGGTCCACAACCTTGATATAACGTATTTTCACACTATTCGCGTACAAATGGCGGCCATTTTGTCCGTCAATTTTGGTCCGATTTTCACGAAATTCGAACTCAACCTTCATAACCATGGCACGGTGACATAATCAAACGGTTTTTGAAATTGGATAACAATTTTGACCTCCAGAGGGACCACAAGCTAAAAAGGGCGTTTTTTCGGACAATCAGGGGCCATAATTCAGGAAATTACGATCCAATTGGCGTAAATATCGAAAGGAACCAAGATCTTTGGTTTATAAACATGCATTTCAAGTTTCATCCAAATCGGTTCAAAATTGTGACCTCTACACTGTTCACAAGCTAAAAAACATGATTTTTCGTACAATCAGGGGCCATAACCCATGAAGTTACGGTCCGATACATGCCAATATCGAAAGGAACCGAGATCTTAGGGTGATAAACCTATATTTTAAGTTTCATTGAAATCGGATAAAAATTGTGACCTGTAGACTGTTCACAAACAATTGTGGACGGACGAACTGGGGCGACGACAATATACGTCCACATGAAAATGTGGGCGTATAAAAACACTACTGACAGTGACAATCAAGCTTCCTACTTGGATCTGCGTCTCGATTTTGACAATTGCCATAAACTTAGTGTTAAATTGTACGATAAGCGTGATGACTTCGACTTTCCGATCGTTAACTTTCCATTTATTAGTAGTAACATTCCAATATCGCCAGCTTATGGAGTGTTTGTGTCTCAGCTTATTCGTTACGCAAGAGCTTATTCCTTTTATTCTGATTTTTTAAGTAGATCGATTCATCTGTCATCTAGGCTACAACTACAGGGATATTTGCGCACTAAACTCATTAAAACCTTTAAAAAGTTTTAGGGCCGTCATATTGACTTGATTCGCAAATATAACATGTCTCTCAACTATTATTCAAGATATATTTAATTGATTCGTATATTACCTCTCTATTTATGTCTGTCTACTACATCGTTAACACTGTTTTAGGGCCGTCATATTGACTTGATTGGCAAATATAACATGTCTCTCAACTATTATTCAAGATATATTTAATTGATTCGTATATTACCTCTCGATTTATGTCTGTCTACTACATTGTTAACACTGTTCATCATGTTTATTTTACATACCGATAGTCCATTGGCCAATCACGCTATTTTATTCTATGACTACATGCAAATACAAGCAAATATCATTGAATACAGCCATTGAATAACCTATGGTTGTATTCAATGGCTTGAAAACGTACTACTTTTGCCCAGAATGACGTCATTTTCATAATTACGTCAAACCGTAATGACGTCACCAGTAGCAACGACAATTTTTGTAAAAAGGAAAGAAAATAGGGCGGAACCTATGATGAATTTTAACGTTATTGATGATCATTTTTTTGATAATCTGAATAGTACAGTGTATATTGAGATTTGCATGTAGTTATAGAATAAATACAGAACTCAATGACCATTGAATACCGCTCGGGTTATTCAATGGTTCAAGAGAGTGTATCCCTGCGCAAGTATTCCACTTAAATTTCTAATAGTTTGGATGCAGATATGGCGGGTGTGGCGCCAGGCAGGGTAAGCTTACTCTTCTAGTTGCTGATTACCGTACACTATTTTGCCTTCACCGTTTTTTAAGGACTTCGAATTTTGACTAATGGTTTGGATTATTCGTACTTGGTTTTATTTTATAAAATAGTTGCACGATTTTCATGAAATTTAGTATGTAAGTAGATCTAACCAATGCAACTTGAAAAATGACTTATCTCCCCTTGTATAAATTAGGGTCAAAGTTTTCAACAAAAAAAAATCAACGAAATATAGGTCAGATACTAGACAAGTGATTAATGATTCGTACACAAAGTTTGTCGAATGAAGAGGAAGAGCCGCCATCTTGAAACGTGAAAAACCAATAGGGCTGTTGCGATATTTTACTTATAGACACGGGAGTTATATTTTCTGAATCCTTGAAGGAATGCCTAAAAATCATTCAGAGCAGAATTTTGATTTAGGTCAACTAACGATGGTCGCCATTCTGAAGTGAATATGAAAAATAGTGAAAAATCGACATTTAAGGGCTTCTAAACAAACAAAATAGGGCATAGTATATTCAATGCGTCTCCTATTTATGAAATTTAAACAATTCGATAGAGCTGGGATACGGGTCGAATTTTTGGTATTTGACTATTTCAAAAATTCCAATTTTGCCTTTGACGTTTTGCGTGCCGACAAAGTTGTTTACAAGTGAAAAATGACATTAACTTCACCAGATTGTGACCGATTTTAATCACTTATATTCTTGTTGGGATTATTTATATGACCCATGACAAGTGACAGGAAGTGACTGTGAATATGAAAGCTTTAATATCTGCTTGCCGCTTTGCATGCTGACAAAAGTTGTTTACGAGTGAAAAATGACATTAACTTCACTAAATTGTGACAGATTTTAATCACCTTTTTTCTTGTTTGGATTATTTATATGACCCATGACATGTGACAGGAAGTGACTGTGAATATGAAAGCTTTAATATCTACTTTGCAGATCTAGGTTTCTGTTAAGATTAATAAGCTTTCATATTTCATATGAAAGCTTATTGTTTTTGTTAAGGTTATTTAGCTTTCATATTTCATATGAAAAACACTATTGTTTTTGTTAAAATTATTAGTGTTTCACAGTGCGTAACTTGTGTGAAACACTATTGTTTTTGTTAAAATTATTAGGGTTTCACACTGCGAAGCTTGTGTGAAACACTATTGTTTTTGTTAAAATTATTACTAAAATTATTATTTATTATTATTATTTTTTTTTTCGCCGGAGCCTATTTCTCAAGTGCCTGTAACAGATACCGATCTGGGACCTAATTCTCTATCGGGAAACCATGTGTTGGCTACTTGATAAACTATATTTGAAACTTCTGCGCAGACCGGAAGTGGTCGAATTTCGTGCGGTGTCAAAAAATCAAAAAATGGCCGTAGATTCGTCAATTCTGTACCTATTGTCATACAAATGACATTTTCGGAAACCCTGAGTCTTTTCTCGGACGATAGCAGTTGAAAATTTCGATATTTCGAAACTTCATCGCTGACTTCTTGCGATCGAAAAATGAAAAATATGGTTATTTTTCAAAATTTTGAAATTTGACCTACATTTTTGGATACCTGAAGTCCATCCGATTCCAGTAATATAAGTTTCATTCAGAGTTATCGCCCTTTATTTTTCGATTTTTTTCGAATTTTCTTCCCATTTTGTGAGCTCGAGTTCCGCTTTATGGCCGAATTGACGTTTCTGAAATTTCTAAGGCATGAAGCCAAATGACCATTGCAAGGAATAAAGCAATTTCAACAATAATCTGTACACCGGAAGTGGTCGAAATAATGACCGATATTTTGAAAAAAATGCAAAAAATGGGTATTTTGTGGAAAAACGCGATTTCTCCGTCCGATATCAATGGATTAAACAAATTAGGGTACAATTGGACTGCAATATTATTGTGCTATCGTATGATACCCAATTTGTACGGATACGACGAGCAGGAAGCAAAATATGGCACGCTGAAAATCAAGTATTTTCTGATTTGGAGCGTTTTTGGACGCCTGTATCTCGAAAACTTAACCGCAACTTTTTTTTTAACTTTCTCTATCGAGAGTCCATTCGATAGTCTTGTGAATTATGCCATCCAATAAGACTTTGAAATGTCTGGAATACGATAAAAAAGGGACTGAAAATCAAAAAAAGTCGAAAAATCGTGAAATTTTGGAAAATGCTCTATTTTTTTATTTTAAGAGATTTTCAAAAAAAGGTTGTATATTCAAATAGCTGACCCAATTACGATTTTAACGATGTGTAATATGTATGTAGTTATTGAAATTTAATTTTCGATATTTTAAATTTTTGCATTTTTGGCACTTTTGAACATAGGATTTCTCAGAGGCATTTTATCTGATCAGATAATGTAATATATCATTACAGAGCCCCGTGGATATTTTAGTGCCCAAACCGGCTATTAAAACTATTCCGACAATAATAACCATACCGGAAGTATTCAAAAAATGAAAAAAAAAGGTTAAAAACATTGTCGCACTTGCGAGAAACTTGATTTCTCCCTTAGGTAATAGCGGACCAAAAGAACTAAAGTGTCGCTGGATAGCCCTATTAATGGACCATCATATGGTATCTAAATAATACGATATCGATCGTAAGGAAATAAATTATTGTATGCCAAAAATCTAGTATTTTCCGATTTTTTAACATTCTGGGACGCCCTTTTCTCGAAAACGACGCCGCAGATTTTTCTTAAACTTTTCTTACTCAAAGTCCTATCGGTTGTCTATATAGTGAATCCAAAATGAAAAGCATTGAAATAATATAAATGGTCCAAAAATGGCCTCAAACTTTGAAAAAAATTGAAAAATCGTTAAATTTTTGGAAACGCTCTTTAATTTATCTTTTTTTCCAAAACTACTCAATGGATGTTTCTGACACTTCTGGTACAGAAAGTTAATTATCCAAAGAAATTCGTAAAGCTATCACGACAACGATCGTAAAACCGGAAGTAGTCGAAAAAATGTCCGATATTTTGAAAAAAATTAATTTTTTTATGAAAACCTTTTTTATTTATGAATATTTTTTGATGATATTTTACACAGGGTTAAAAATATCATCGTACTTGAGCAGAAATGAGAAAAAAAATTGTCTCGGTAATTTGCGTTAGCCGCCATCGGCTAATTTAGTTTTTCGTACCCAGAAAAATTACTTATTGTTCGATTTGTATAAAACAAAGTTCATATGCTCCGTGGTCCCGATTGTAATTTTTTTTGTTACGGTGAAATTTTTCTGGCGGCAACGGAAGTGACGTAATATTAACAAAAACTACAATTTTGACCGTTCAGTACCACTTTTTGAAAGCAAATATTATTTTTTTTCAAAACTGATATAACTAAAAGGATGCACCCTGCAAAGGTGCACAAAATCCTTAGCTCAGATTTTTTAATTTCAATTTCATTTTCGGGCAATTTCGAATAAAATGTAAAATAAAGTGTAAAATTCAGTTATTTACAATTCATTCAGCGTCTTCATATTTTGAAATATTGATTTGTAATTTTCATAAACTCGTAGCAATAATCCAGACGAAGAGAATGTATGCGCAAATTAGTTTGTAATATGAGCAGTTGCCGAGAAATATGCAATTTTGCATGCATCACTTTTCACGTTATTTTGCCTATAAAAGAGTGAATTATTATTCGATTTGCAATATTTTTTTTACATTTGATGCTTAATGCCAATTTGGACTAGGTCAAGCCAATTTTACATTTTCACTGTGACCGGAAATGACGTCATTTGGGCAAAAACTGTATTTTTAACTTAAAAAACAAATATTTTATTCAAATGAGTCTGCCTTATAATATTTTTAAAATTATGATATTTGATTCCCATCAGCGAATAGAATAAAGCCATACGACCATACGGATACCACAAAATGGTTTCTAACTTGTACGGTTACAGAGAAATAGGCGATCTTCTATAAGTCACTTTTCAAGGTTTTTGGTCTATAAAAGTGTCAATTATTATTCGATTTTTATAATTTTTTTACCATTTGATGCCTTCTGCCATTTATGACTTCTATGAACTAAATTAACATTTTCAATATCTCCGGAAGTAATGTAATTTTTGCAAAAAACGTATTTTTAGCCTTCAAAACAAACATTTTTTAACTTTCTCTATCGAGAGTCCATTCGATAGTCTTGTGAATTATGCCATCCAATAAGACTTTGAAATGTCTGGAATACGATAAAAAAGGGACTGAAAATCAAAAAAAGTCGAAAAATCGTGAAATTTTGGAAAATGCTCTATTTTTTTATTTAAAGAGATTTTCAAAAAAAGGTTGTATATTCAAATAGCTGACCCAATTACGATTTTAACGATGTGTAATATGTATGTAGTTATTGAAATTTAATTTTCGATATTTTAAATTTTTGCATTTTTGGCACTTTTGAACATAGGATTTCTCAGAGGCATTTTATCTGATCAGATAATGTAATATATCATTACAGAGCCCCGTGGATATTTTAGTGCCCAAACCGGCTATTAAAACTATTCCGACAATAATAACCATACCGGAAGTATTCAAAAAATGAAAAAAAAAGGTTAAAAACATTGTCGCACTTGCGAGAAACTTGATTTCTCCCTTAGGTAATAGCGGACCAAAAGAACTAAAGTGTCGCTGGATAGCCCTATTAATGGACCATCATATGGTATCTAAATAATACGATATCGATCGTAAGGAAATAAATTATTGTATGCCAAAAATCTAGTATTTTCCGATTTTTTAACATTCTGGGACGCCCTTTTCTCGAAAACGACGCCGCAGATTTTTCTTAAACTTTTCTTACTCAAAGTCCTATCGGTTGTCTATATAGTGAATCCAAAATGAAAAGCATTGAAATAATATAAATGGTCCAAAAATGGCCTCAAACTTTGAAAAAAATTGAAAAATCGTTAAATTTTTTGGAAACGCTCTTTAATTTATCTTTTTTTCCAAAACTACTCAATGGATGTTTCTGACACTTCTGGTACAGAAAGTTAATTATCCAAAGAAATTCGTAAAGCTATCACGACAACGATCGTAAAACCGGAAGTAGTCGAAAAAATGTCCGATATTTTGAAAAAAATTAATTTTTTTATGAAAACCTTTTTTATTTATGAATATTTTTTGATGATATTTTACACAGGGTTAAAAATATCATCGTACTTGAGCAGAAATGAGAAAAAAAATTGTCTCGGTAATTTGCGTTAGCCGCCATCGGCTAATTTAGTTTTTCGTAACCAGAAAAATTACTTATTGTTCGATTTGTATAAAACAAAGTTCATATGCTCCGTGGTCCCGATTGTAATTTTTTTTGTTACGGTGAAATTTTTCTGGCGGCAACGGAAGTGACGTAATATTAACAAAAACTACAATTTTGACCGTTCAGTACCACTTTTTGAAAGCAAATATTATTTTTTTTCAAAACTGATATAACTAAAAGGATGCACCCTGCAAAGGTGCACAAAATCCTTAGCTCAGAGTTTTTAATTTCAATTTCATTTTCGGGCAATTTCGAATAAAATGTAAAATAAAGTGTAAAATTCAGTTATTTACAATTCATTCAGCGTCTTCATATTTTGAAATATTGATTTGTAATTTTCATAAACTCGTAGCAATAATCCAGACGAAGAGAATGTATGCGCAAATTAGTTTGTAATATGAGCAGTTGCCGAGAAATATGCAATTTTGCATGCATCACTTTTCACGTTATTTTGCCTATAAAAGAGTGAATTATTATTCGATTTGCAATATTTTTTTTACATTTGATGCTTAATGCCAATTTGGACTAGGTCAAGCCAATTTTACATTTTCACTGTGACCGGAAATTACGTCATTTGGGCAAAAACTGTATTTTTAACTTAAAAAACAAATATTTTATTCAAATGAGTCTGCCTTATAATATTTTTAAAATTATGATATTTGATTCCCATCAGCGAATAGAATAAAGCCATACGACCATACGGATACCACAAAATGGTTTCTAACTTGTACGGTTACAGAGAAATAGGCGATCTTCTATAAGTCACTTTTCAAGGTTTTTGGTCTATAAAAGTGTCAATTATTATTCGATTTTTATAATTTTTTTACCATTTGATGCCTTCTGCCATTTATGACTTCTATGAACTAAATTAACATTTTCAATATCTCCGGAAGTAATGTAATTTTTGCAAAAAACGTATTTTTAGCCTTCAAAACAAACATTTTTTTGAAGGGATTTATATTTATTATTCGTTTAACTTTATAACGTCTGACTCTAATGGGCAGTAAGATTGAATCAATACCATCATATTGATATCAAGAAAAGGCTTCTAGCATGTTCCCTTGTCGAATAATAGCCAATTTTCCCATGGTCACTTTTAAGTTTTATACCTTCTTAATTTCAGTTTATGGGTTATAGGTTGATTATTTATTGCCCGATATGTATAAAACAGAGTTTGTATTTTGTATGTTGCGAATTTTCGACTTATTTTTCACCTATAAAAATTTCTTTCGGCACCGGAAGTGACGTAATTTTGCCATAATTTACAATTTTGACCGGTCTTTTCGCCAGCAAATATTACTTTTACATATGATAGAAGGTGTCACTGAAGCAAAACAATTAAAGTATAGTTTGGTAGCTCAATGGATCGGCTAGGGAATAATGAACTTCCTGTATGATTCCTGAAAGCCGGTTCAGTGCTGTTTGCAGGTCTAGTTATTCTTATTATTATTATTATTATTCTTCTTTTGTTTTGAGTAGATCTCAGCAACTGCTTGTCGCATCGTTACGATTTCTTCGGTTTTACTGGGAAAGTGGGTGTGACTTAGAGGATAAAGCTATTTTGAACGTTCTGCGACAATGCGAAATGTCCGAAATCACCGAAGTTATCGTTTTTGAAAATATTGCAGTAATTTTAACAATAATCATTGGATTTTAACTTTCGATACATTTTGGCATAGCCTGAGACAGGGCACATAGCTACGCTTCTTTCGATTTTTGATTTTCGGCAAATCTTCGAAGATATTAGGCGCCAAATTTCGTAAATTTAAAATTTTACAAAAAACATTTTTATTTATGAATATTTTTTAGTCGTATTGTGCACAGAATTAAAGAGTCATCTGCCTAGTGCAAAAATGTTAAAAAATTTTGCCTCAGTAATTTTCCTTGGCCGCCATTGGCTAATTCAGTTTTTCAGTCCTAGATTAATTTTTTATTGTTCGATTTGTATGAAACAAAGTTCATATGCTTCGTTGTCTCAATTGTCATTTTTTTTATTATCGGAAGTGTTATCTGTCGGCACCGGAAGTGGCATAATTTTACCAAAAACTACAATTTTGACAGTACCATTTTTCGAAAACAAATATTATTTTTTGGAAAAATTATTTGAGTCAAAGAGTGTGCCCTTTCAAGGCGCAAAAATTGTCGGAAGCAGTTTTTTTAATTTCGATTTCATTTTCGAGCAAATTCGATTAAATGGCTAAAAATGGTGTAAAATTGACCTATTTACAACCTATTCAGGCTTTTCAGATTTTAAAATATTTCTTCGTAACCTTTATAAACTTGTAGCTATAATCCATACGAAGAAAATGTATGTTAAAATTAGTTTGTAATATAAGCAGTTCCCAAGAAATGGGCAGTTCTGTACAAGTCACTGTTTTCGTTATTTTGCCTGTAAAATAGTCAATTATTATTGGATTTTTATAAAAGTGACATCATTTGATTCAAAAAGCATGTGGCGTCATATCAAGTTGATTACAATTTAAAATTGACACCGGAAGTGACGTCATTTGGTCAAAAACTGCATTTTAAACTTTTTAAATCAATGTTTTATTCAACCATGAATAACTTAATATGTATTAATAATTTTAACTTTTGGTTTAAATTCACATATAAATACAATTCATATGGTCATATAGATATCATAAAATTGTTTCTAACTTGTTCGGTTGCCGAGAAATAGATGGTTTTCTACAGGTCACTTTTGAAGGTTTCGGGGCCATAAAAGTGTCAATTATTATTCGATTTTCATAAACGTTACACCATGTTATACCTAATGCCATTTGTGATTTCATACAAGTAATTTAAGATTTTCATTATCACCGGAAGTAACGTCATTTTGGCAAAAACTGAATTTTTAGCCTTCAAAACAGATATTTTATTCAAATGAGTCTGTTTTGAAATCTTTTTCAAATTATGGTATTTGATGCCAATCAACAAATAGAATGAACCCATACGATCATACAGATACCACAAAATGGTTTCTAACTTGTACGGTTGCAGAGAAATAGCAGATTTTCTACAAGTCACTTTTCAAGTTTTTTGGTCTTTAAAAGTGGCAATTATTATTCGATTTACATAAAATTGTCACTATATGATATCGTATGCCATTTCTGATTTCATAAGACTAATTGAACATTTTCATTAACACCGGAAGTAATTTAATTTTGTCAAGATCATTTACAAATAACAAATGTATAAAATGACTTGATATTGCTGGATTGATTGGTTGATTCAACGTCCATTTTATTTGTGTGCAATGTTAATTCGGAAACCTGTTTAGTGGTTTCGTTGGTACCGGAAGTGACATATCTTCAAGTGTAACTTGGCACCGAAAGTGACATGTTTAAGAGTAACTTGGCACCAGTGAAACCCGTCATTCCTGCATGCAGGTCTAGTTATTCTTATTATTATTAGGGTTTCACACTGCGTAGTTTGTGTGAAACACTATTGTTTTTGTTAAAATTATTAGGGTTTCACACTGCGTAGCGTGTGTGAAACACTATTGTTTTTGTTAAAATTATTAGAGTTTCACACTGCGAAGTCACTTTTCAAGGTTTTGGGTCTATAAAAGTGGCATATATTATTCAATTTGCATAAAATTTTCACCATGTGTGGCCTTATGCCATTTCTGATTTCATAAAAGTAATTGCACATTTTCATCAAGGGTAACTTGGCACCGGAAGTGACATGTTCAAGGGAAACGTGGCACCAGTGAAACCCGTCATTCCTGCATGCAGGTCTAGTTTTTTTTTGTGTTTTATCCACAAATCGGATTTCTCAGAATCTAACCACAATATCTTTATGAAACTTTTACCTATCCCCCCAAAATTGGGTGGTGGCTGTTGATTAAATATATTTTCAAACCGTTTTACGAATCCGAAATCACCGAAATTTACGAACGACAAAATGGACAATGCATAGTCGTAACTTTATTGTTTTTTGACCGATTTTACTAAATCTTTTTTCTTTGAATACCTTGAAAAAAATCATTTTCATTATCACCGGAAGTAACGTCATTTTGGCAAAAACTGTATTTTTAGCCTTCAAAACAGATATTTTATTCAAATGAGTCTGTTTTGACATCATTTTCAAATTATGATATTTGATGCCAATCAACAAATAGAATGAACCCATATGATCATACAGATACCACAAAATGGTTTTCTAACTTGTACGGTTGCAGAGAAATAGCCGATTTTCTACAAGTCACTTTTCAAGTTTTTTGGTCTCTAAAAGTGGCAATTATTATTCGATTTACAAAAAATTTTCACTATATGATATCTATGCCATTTCTGATTTCATAAAACTAATTGAACATTTTCATTAACACCGGAAGTAATGTAATTCTGTCAAGATCATTTACGAGTAACAAATGTATAAAATGAATTGATATTGCAGGATTTGGGTGATTCTGCGTCCATTTTATTTGATGTGAGCAATGTTTATTTGGAAACCTGTTTAGTGGTTTCGTTGGTACCGGAAGTGACATATGTTCAAGGGTAACTTGGCTACGGAAGTGACACGTTCAAGGGTAACGTGACACCAGTGAAACCCGTCATTCCTGCATGCAGGTCTAGTTATTATTCAGATTCCAATTTGAATAGATCTCAGCAATTACTTGTCGCATCGTTACGATTTCTTCAGTTTAACTGGGAAAGTGGGTGTGACTTAGAGAATAAAGCTATTTTGAACGTTCTGCAACAATGCGAAATGTCCGAAATCACCGAAGTTATCGTTTCTAAAAATATTGCAGTAATTTTAACAATAATCATTGGATTTTAACGTTCGATACATTTTGGCATAGCCGGAGACAGGGCACATAGCTACGCTACTTTCAATTTTGATTTTCGGCAAATCTTCGAAGATATTAGGCACCAAATTTCGAAAATTTAAAATTTTACAAAAACCTTTTTTATTTATGAATATTTTTTAGTCGTGTTGTACACAGAATTAAAGAGTCATCTGACTTGCACAGTAATTTTCCTTGACCGCCATCGGTTAATTCAGTTTTTCAGCCCTAGATTAATAATTTATTGTTCGATTTGAATAAAACAAAGTTCATATGCTCCGTTGTCTCAATTGTCATTTTTTTTGTTACCAATAATGTTATCTGTCGGCAACGGAAGTGGCGTAAATTTACCAAAAACTACCAAGTTTTGCATAAGTCACTGTTTTCGTAATTTGCCTGTAAAATAGTAATTATTAATGGATATTCGCAAAAGTGACATCATTTGATTCAAAAAGCAAGTATGCGTCATATAAAGTTGATTACAATTTACAATTACCACCGGAAGTGACGCCATTTGGTCAAAAACTGCCTTTTTAAATTTTAAAATCGATATTTTTTTTTCAACCAAGAATTATTTAATATGTAATAATAATATTAACTTTTGGTTTAAATTCACATACTAACAAAAGTGACACGGTCATATAGATATCATAAAATTGTTTCTAACTTGTTCGGTTGCCGAGATATAGGCGGTTTTCTAAATGTCACTTTTGAAAGTTTTTGGCCGATAAAAGTGTCAATTATTATTTCATTTTCATAAAATTTTCACCCTTTGAAGCCTACTATCATAGACAATGTTATAAAATGTATTTCATGTTTTTAGTATCACCGGAAGTAATGTCATTTTGGCAAAAACTGTATTTTTAGCCTTCAAAACAGATATTTTATTCAAATGAGTTTGATTTGTAATGTTTTTACAATTATGATATTTGATGCCAATCAGCAAATAGAATGGACCCATATAATCATACATATGCCTCAAAATCGTTTCTAACTTGTACGGTTGCCGAGAAATAGCCGATTTTCTACAAGTCACTTTTCAAGGTTTTGGGTCTATAAAAGTAGCATATATTATTCAATTTGCATAAACATTTTCACCATGTGTGGCCTTATGCCATTTCTGATTTCATAAAAGTAATTGCACATTTTCATCAAGGGTAACTTGGCACCGGAAGTGACATGTTCAAGTGTAACGTGGCACCAGTGAAACCCGTCATTCCTGCATGCAGGTCTAGTTTTTTTTGGGTTTTTTTATCCACAAATCGGATTTCTCAGAATCTAACCACAGTATCTTTATGAAACTCTTACCTATCCCCCCAAAATTGGGTGGTGGCTGTTGATTTAATATATTTCCAAAACGTTTTACGAATCCGAAATCACCGAAATTTACGAACGACAAAATGGACAATGCATAGTCGTAACTTTATTGTTTTTTGACCGATTTTACTAAATCTTTTTTCTTTGAATACCTTGAAAAAAAATCATTTTCATTAGCAGTTTCACAATTTCGAATTTCGAAAATTGGTCTATGTGATTTCAAACCAGAAGTTTAGACCAATTTGACAACTTCTTTAATAGTTGTACGATTTTCATGAAATTTAGTATATAAGTAGATCTTACCGATGCGACTTCAAAAATATGATTAGAAATTTTCTAAATTATCTCCCCTTGACGAAATTAAGGATCAAAGTTTTCAAAAATATCAACGAAATATAGGTCAAACTGACCTAATTTTTTTTCTCGATACTAGATATGTAATTACTGATTTGTACACAAAATATGAAGTTTGTCGATCGAACCGGAAGTGCCACTATCTTGAAACGTGAAAAGTCTGTAAGGCTTTTTTTGCTATTTTACTTACAGACTTGGGAGTTCTATTTTCTGAATCCTTGAAGGAAGGCCTAAAAAACGTTTAGAGTAGAATTTTGATTTAGGTCAACTGGTTGTCACCATTTTGAAGTGAATATGAAACATAGTGAACAAGCCAACAGTGAGGCTGATGTCCCCCGCCGAAATCCCAAAATAAATAGATGACACTGTTAGTTAATCGCACATTTATTTTTTTCAAACGTATCGAGCAATCAAACTGTTCACGAAGTGTCATCCAAAGGTGTTTTATAAAGAAACATGCTAAAACCGACGAGAAAAATGAAAATGTACCCTAGTTAGGAGGACCCTAAAGGCAGACAAAAGGGCCCCCACGCTTGACAAAAGGGCCCCTCTGGCCAAGGGAAAGGGTCCTTGTGTCCGAGTCAATCGTTTCTATACACTGTTACTGTCGAATCCATTACTGAATGAGAATGCAGTCATTGTATTGGCATAAAAATCATCAATCAAGATGAACCTAAGTTATCTTGTCCCAAAGTATCAACCAATCAAATTGCTTATCTCTGCCTACCCTAAGAAGAAAATGCTCATCTTCAAACTCCATCAAGGCATTGACCTAATAAGCATACACACCAATTTTGAACATTTTAACTCAATTCGAAGGAGCGTTATTACGTTCCAAAGCATCAACCAATCAAATTGCTTATCTCTGCTTACCCTAAGCGGAAAATGCTCATCGTCGAACTCCATCAAGGCATTGACCTAATAAGCATATACACCAAGTTTGAACATTTTAACTCAATTAGAAGGAGAGTTATTGTGTTCCAAAGTCTCGACCAATCAAATTGCGTATCGCTCTGCTTACCCTGAGCAGAAAATGCTAAGTATCGAACTTAGTCAAGGTATTACTGTAATGAAACTATACACCAAGTTTCATCACTCTCACTTAATTAGAACTAAAGTTATCGTGTCCCAAAGCATCAACCAATCAATTTGCTTATCTCTGCTTACCCTAAGCGGAAAATGCTCATCTTCGAACTCCGTCAAGGCATTGACCTAATAAACACATACACCAAGTTTGAACATTCTAGCTCAATAAGGAAGAGAGTTATTGTGTCCCAAAAAGTGTGACGGACAGACAGACAGACAGACAGACAGGCGGGGGACAAAAATCGACATTTAGGGACTTGTAAACAAACACAATAGGGCATAGTATGTTCAATGCGTCTCCTATGTCTGAAATTAATACATTTCAGGATAGCCGGGATATGGGTCGAATTTTTGGTATTTGAATATTTCAAAAATTCGAATTTTGCCTTCGATGTTTTTCGTGCCGACAAAGTTCACTAGATTGTGACTGATTTTAATGATTTTTTTTTTCTTGTTCGGATTATTCATATGACCCATGACATGTGACAGGAAGAGACTGTGAATATGAAAGCTTTCATATCTGCATGGGACAGTAGCAGATCTTTTCTATTATTATTTTTTTTGTGTGTTTTATCCACAAATCGGATTTCTCAGAATCTAACCATAGGATTTTTCTAAAACTTTTACCCCCCCCCCCCAAAAAAAAATGGGTGGTGGCTGTTGATTAAATATATTTTCAAAACGTTTTACGAATCCGAAATCACCGAATTTTACGAACGAATGCATTTGACCTACAATGCTGTAACTTTGTGACTATTTGACCAAATCTTTTTTCTTTGAGTACCTTGAGACAATTACTTTAAATCTGCAGTTTCAGATTTTCGAATTTCGATAATTCAGGGTTCCCGCGACTTCGTCCAACATTTTTTCAAGGATATTCAAGGATAGTTATGCGTCAAATTCCAGGATTTTCAAGGATATTTTTAGCCTAAAGTTACAATTTTTCATCTTAAAAACAACCAAAACATTACCAACTGTCGTTACAATTGAAGACATAAACTGTTTTTTATTATTACAGATCGACTTTCGGCACACCGGGGAAAACTCCCGCCATTTTTAAAACAGAGTTATTTCCCTTTTCATTATTATGCATTGTTTAATGTAATTACTAATACCGATTTTGATTAGTCAGTGTAGTGGCTTCTAGTATGTTAATTGGACAATGGAGTCACGTGAGAGTATTTGGTTGCCTAACGGTAAATGTCATTGGCTTGTCTTGTTATTACGTGACAAAACACAGCTGTTTAGTAAGATCAGTTGATTGACAGCTATACGTCAGAGTTATTGTTTAGTATAACCAGCACTCTTATAATCTAAACGGTTTTTTAAGATCAACTTACCAGTATTACCATCAAAATTAAGGATCTCAACTGAAATTCAAGGATATTTTCCTATTTCCGCGAAATTCAAGGATATTCAAGACCTTGAAAATGAAATTTTAAATTTAAGGATATTCAAGGATTTTCAAGGACCGCGGGAACCCTGTAATTCGTCGGTGTGATTTTGAACCGGAAGTTATGAGTATGACCAATTTGACAACTTCTTAAGAGCAAGTCCACGAGAAAACCATGCAGAAGGTTTAAAGGTGGGGGTCGGCCGATTGAGTTCATATTTACAGGGTTTGGTAGACCCATCGAGCGTACTCCCCAGCCCAAATCACTGATTTCAGAAATCAACCGTTTTCGAGATACAGACCTTTTATATTTTTCGGCAGTTTTTTGCCATTTTCAAGCCAAATTTTAGGTATTTTAGTCGCACTACTACCGCTGTTACACAACCCTGGAGAACTAGGTTTGGGTTGTTCATGATAGCACTACAACATTATCGTGGTCATCCGGTTCAAGTTCGTTTTCCAAAGGTGTCCGGATACTTCCCAAGATACGTGTCTGTATATAACTGAATTATACCCTTTCTTCAAATTGCGATAACTCCATTGGAGCAGGGTTTGCGATCAAAATGTAAATCGTTTTATTTGCAGCTTGACCTGTTGTAACGACGTAAAAAATAAAATCGTTGTCAACTCACCTACAACAGTATGAAAATATGTGTCGAAAGTTACGAAATTCGTCCTTTTTCGCGTCGTATTTCGGTTTCTTAAGTGTTTGGATTTCGGCCGTATTTTCCAGACATGTCCTACGATATTTTCCAAATGTCAGGCCAGGAATCTGACCAACTCGTCACCAATATTGACCAATTGGACATCAAATATGGTGAATAATATTCAGAATTTCAAGATTAATATGTGTATTGAGTATATAACTACCACTCAACTTGATATTAGGCTGGATTGATTACATAATTAGTTGGTCAGCATACTTATCGTGTTATACCATCTATGCACCTACCTTGTTTACCTGCTTAATCTATCTTACAAGTAATTTAACTATCAATGTAATATTAAAATATAATTTCGGAAGCTTTTTTTCATTTGCTACCGTATAAACGAATAAATATTTGAGAAATATTACTGGCCTGAATTTGATTGAAGCAGACATGGATCGACACGCTTTCGTTCTATCGTATTATGAAAACACGCAATTTTGTAGGAATGTTTCAACAAAATATAAATAAAATAGGTTGCCAGGCAACGAAACATACGCACACAGCAGCTAAATCGTCTAGGCAGTCAACAAGAGTTGTTGCATATTTTTACTTTTTTCGTTAAAGAAACATTTATAATACACTAAAATCTGATTAAGAGTAACAACTCATTATGTAATTATCAGAAAATCATTAGAATTTGTTTGCTTTTTATAAAGTTTTACCCCACGCTAACAATTAGTATATATACATGAAACATTTAATATCATGGATTTAGCTGTTCAGTTATCAAAATTCATTGAAAATCAAAATACTTGTTCGTTTCAACACCTTAAACTCTGTGTATCAATCTGAAGTCAATCGGATGATAAGTTTGGCCCCTATAGCGTCACAAGATTTTTTGAAGTTATCAAGGGAGATAACTCTGGCAGTAATTATTTGAAATCTCTGAAAATCAATAGGCTTCTTCGTCTCATGGCCTTAAACGCTGTGTATAAATTTAAAGTCGATCGGATATTAACTTTGGCTGGTAGAGCTTCCACTCGGGCAGTAATTATTGGAAATCTTTAACACTGTGTATAAATTTAAAGTCAATCGGATATTAACTTTATTTTCTAGAGCGTTCACAAGATTTCAAAGGGATCAAGGGTCAAAACTCTGGCAGTAATTGTCGGAAAATCGCTGAAATCGCTTCTTCGTCTCATGACCTTTAACACTGTGTGTAAATTTGAAGTCAATCGGATATTAACTTTAGCCTCTAGTGCGTTCACAAGAAATTCTGGACGAAGGGCGTCCGGACGTCCGGACCGATGGACGGAGGGACGGAGGAACCGACAGACGGGGGCGACGGCAATATATGTCCACATTTCCATGTGGGCGTATAAAAATCGACATTTACAGGCATCTAAACAAACATAGTACTAGTAGGGCATAATTTGTTCAAAGCGTCTTATATGTCTGAAATTAATACATTTCAGGATAGCCGGGATACAGGTCGAACTTTTGGTATTTGACTATTTCAAAAATTCGAATTTTGCCTTTGATGTTTTTCGTACCGACAAAGCTGTTTACGAATGAAAAATCACATTGTGACTGATTTTAATGATTTATTTTTTCTTGTTCGGATTATTTATATGACCCACGGCATGTGACAGGAAGTGACTGTGAATATGAAAGCTCTCATATCTGCATGGGACAGTAGCAGATCTAGTTATTTTTTTTTTTTTGCGTGTTTCCTGCAAATCCGATTTCTCAGAATCTAAACATAGTATCTTTCTGAAACTTTGACCTACCCCCCTAAAAATGGGTGGTGAGTATTGATTAATTATATTTTCAAAATGTTTTAAGCATTCGAAATCACCAAATTTTACGAACGAACAAACTGACAATGCATAGTCGTAACTTTGTTATGAGTACCTTGTAAAAAAATATTTTTATCTGCAGTTGCAGATTTTCGTATTTCGAAAATTCGTCGCTGTGATTTCGAACCGGAAGTTATGACCAATTTGACAACTTCTTTAATGGTTGTACGATTTTCATGAAATTTAGTATGTGAGTAGATCTTACAATTAGAAATTTTCTAAATTATTTATTTTTTCTTGTTCGGATTATTTATATGACCCATGACACGTGACAGGAAGTGACTGTGAATATGAAAGCTTTCAATATATTTTCAAAACGTTTTACGAATTCGAAATCACCGAATTTTACGAACGAATGCATTTGACCTACAATGCCTAAAAATCGTTTAGCGTAGAATTTTGATTTAGGTCAACTGATGGTTGCCATTTTGAAGTGAATATGAAACATAGTGAAAAATCGACATTTACGGACTTGTAAACAAACACAATTAGGCCATAGTATGTTCAATGTGCCTCCTGTTTCTGAAATTAATACATTTCAGGATAGCCAGGATGCAGGTCGAATTTTTGGTATTTGACAATTTTAAAAATTCGAATTTTGCCTTTGATGTTTTTCGTGCCGACAAAGTTGTTTACGAGTGAAAAGTCACATTAAATTCACTAGATTGTGACCGATTTTAATGCCGACAAGTATTATTTATTAAGATTTGAAGGATCTGCGCAGATTGCATGTATGAGAACGCTCTTAGGGTTCTTTGTACACACCAGCTTTTACTTTGTCCCTTGCCAGGCCCTCTATCCTACATCACTCCCAAGGGGGAACATATGGTTCAAACATGGGTACTCCAGATTAGCCACCCAACGTCTTACTCACAGAACCACTTTGGTTCCCTACATGTAGTAAGCTTAATAGAAAATCAGTGCGGCGTCAGCGATTAGACAAGAAACTAATGAAGACCAAATCAGTAGTTCATGCCTACTTTATTTTATTCAAATGAATATACCTGTCACCAACTACTAAGCCACATTCAGGACATATCATATCACCTGCATGGTGATCTTCCACTAATGGTGTGTCTGGATGTTCTGGACAACTTACTAACGCTGAGGCTCTGAAATATAAAAAAATACACTTGTATACATGTACAGGATCTTCTTTCGCAAAGCTTATTCCATTTTCTAGGAAACATCAATTCCACAAGCTGCACTGGATTGAGCGTCATTTTCAGAGGCAAATGACGACTGATATTGGTAAAGAAACAACGCAACTAATTAAAACCAGATTCCTAAAAGAAGTATGATAAGCAACAACGATTTTAATACATGTATCGATACCAGTGTTTATTCAAACTGAACCGTAAATACATGGTGATATTTGACTGGATTGGTTTATAAAAGCTCAAAATGTGATTTTTAAATTCGTACAATCACTACAATCAGTGACCATAATAAATTTCGAAAGGAACCGATATCTTTGGGATTTAAAAGCTTTAAGTTCCAACAAAATTAGATAAAAATTGTGACCTCTAGAGTGGTCCACAAGCTATAAACTGGATTTTTCATACAAATCAAAATTATCTAATATTTTTTTTAATTTTTTTTATAGACAATATTTTATTCTCAAAAAAGGATTGAGGAACAGGCTAGGTCTATATTACCTCTCTCCAATATAACAGAAAATATATACAAAAAGACTATATCACGATAAAATCTATCTGAATATTATAACAATAAAATAAACAACAAACGATAGGTTGCCAGGCAACGAAACATACGCTCACAGCAGCTAAATCGTCCGGGCAGTCAACAAGGGTTGTCGCATATTTTTACTTTTTTTGGTAATGAAACATTGTAATACAATAAAATCTGATTAAGAGTAACAACTCATTATGTTATTATCTAAAAATCATTAGAATTTGATTGCTTTTTATAAAGTTTTGCTCCACGCTAACAATTAGAACAGGAAACATTTAACATCATGGATTTAGCTGTTCAGTTATCAAAATTCATTGAAAATCAAAATACTTGTTCGTTTCAACACCTTAAACTCTGTGTATCAATCTGAAGTCAATCGGATGATAAGTTTGACACCTATAGCGTCACAAGGATTTTTGAAGTGATCAAGGGCCATAACTCTGGTAGTTATTATCGGAAATCGCTGAAAAACAAATACGCTTCTTTGTCTCGTGACCTTAAACACTGTGTATAAATTTAAAGTCAATCGGATATTAACTTTAGCCTCTAGAGCGTCCACAAGCAACGGACGGACGGGGGCGACGACAATATACGACCACATTTCAATGTGTGCGTATAAAAATGGCTATGTACATATATTACAATTTCAGGTTTGCCAAATACATATTTTGAACTATTGGATAAATATTCTAATTGAAATTTTTAATTGAATCTTCCGGAGATGTCTAGAAATCTATGAACATGTTGAAAGATCATATTTAATAATGTCTGCGCCAGTACAGTAGTCTGCATATTAGTATAGTGTTAACATTGTTATAGACACTTGCGTCCAGTAAATCATGTCATGTAATTTGCGCGCATGCGCCATTCATATGTTGAGTGTCGAGAAGCGCCATGCTTTGATTGTATCTTATGTTTTGGTCTGTCAGCCATTAAACCTGTTTACAACAAGCCTGTGTTCCCTGTTACACGTATTTACCCACTTACCGACATGGTGGCATCGGCTGGGAATATTTTCAAACCGACAGGCGCCTCACAAGCTCGAAGAAAACCAAATAAAGTAAGTTTGTCGTTGTGTGTTTCTACAAGTCACGTAGACAGTGGACTATACGTACGCCGTATTGACAACACAGGCCTTCATTTTTACAGTGATTAGGTGAACAGACGCTGAACAGAATGGCCAACACAAGGGCCCCAAAACAATGGTCGTTAACCGAACACGAAACTTTACCATCGTTCGAATCATGGCAGGCGAATATTCTGTATATTTTGACACTCGACACCAATTTCACAGAATTTTTGACTGAGGGTGCTACATGGTTAAAGAAAACATCTGCAAATCAAAATCGGGGATTCACTAGTGATAACAATCGTGTTCCCGAAAACTTACGCCGTACCGCTCAACAGAAAGTCCAAATGTTATAGCTAATGCTCGGTCAAAAAGCGAATTACGCTCATATTATATCAAAAAATACCATCATTAAAAACTCTACTTCTTTATCTAATATTTGGCAGTCTTAGGTCCATATTCTCGAAAGTGGATTAGCGCTAATCATAGATTTAATCTCTGACTTTTCGACCAGCCATATTCTGAAAGGCTGATTAAATTTTAAGCTAAGATTTTTATAAACTTTGATTAGCCTAATCATTGAGTTAACCATTGTTCGAGAATACCATAAAATGTGGTATTCTCGAACGTTGACTTGTACTTAATCATTGACTAAATCATCTCAATATTTAGTCATCTCAGGGGGGTAGTTTAAGGAAAGATTAAGTGCATGCATATGCAATTATACTGTATTGAATATTATAGAAATTATTATTTTTCATTGAATTCAGACACATTGCACTTATATTTCGCCCCAAAAGTAACGAATTTACACTCATCGTAAATTTTGTTGAAAAAGTTTTATATATATATATTAAACATTCTCTATAATATAAAATATAATTATGTGCACTTTAGTCAAAATGAATAAAATACAAAATACAAATAATTTTTAGAAGTGTCAAGAACCTTTTAACAAAAGGAATTGTAAAGAGCGGAACAAATCAACCTCTTGGCACAAAAGGGAACCCACAGCAGCTAAATCGTCCGGACAGTCGACAAGGGTTGTCAATTTTTTTCTTTTATCAGTAATGAAAACATTTACGAATCTAAAATCTGAGTACGATTATCAACCTATTAAGTAATTATCAGAAATCAATAGAATTTGTTTGGTTTCTAGTTCTGCCCTCAGCGAACATTTACTATACAAAACGTAATAGGCCTCCTCCTCTCAGTTACTTAAATACTGTGTATAAATTTCAAGTCCATCGGATATTAACTTTAGAGTATCTTGAAGGTTTTTCAAAGTGATCATCCTGTCCAACCCCGTGGGTTTCCCCCCACAGCTAAAGAACCCTACGCGCAAGCGAATTATTGAAATAAAAAAAATAAACCATATGTTAGTTTGTGTCGAGTGGACGTTAAACCCCATTTCTCTCTCTCTCGCTCAAAGTGATCAAGGGCCATAACTCTGGAAATCAATAGGATTACTCATCTGAAGACCTTAGACATTGGGTATAAAACTAAAGTCAATCGGACAAAAACTTTAGCCTCTACAGCGCTCACAATTGATCAAGGGCTATAACGCTGGTAGTAATATCGGAAATCGTTGGAAATCGGATACTTTCTCATGACCCTAAACACTGTATATAAATCTAAAGTGAATCCGATACTAACTTTAGCCCCTAGCGTGTACCACAAGATTTTTCAAAGTAATCAAGGGCACTAACACTGGCAGTAATTATAAACGGATATCGCTGAAAATCAATAGGAATCTTCCTCTCATATCTTTCCACACTGTGTATAAAATTAAAGTCAATCAGATATTAACGTTAGCCTCTAGAGCGTCAAAGTGATCAAGGGCCATAATTATCGTAAATCGTTCTAAATTAACAGGATTCCTCATCTCTTGACCTTAATCATTGTGTATAAATCTAAAGTCAATCAAATACCAACTGTAGCCTCTACTGCGTCCATAAGTTTCAAAGGTGATCAAGGGCCATAATACTAACAGTATTATCGACAATCGTTAAAAATCAATAGGATTCCTCATCTCGTGACCCTAAACACTGTGTATAAATCTATTATTAACTTTAACCTCCAGGTTGTCCACAAGATTTTTCAAAGTGATCAAGGGCAAAAACTCTAGTAGTAAATATCAGCAATCAATAGACCCCTCCGTCTCCTGGCTTTAAACACTCTGTGTATATTTAGAGTCAATCGGATATATACTTTGGCCTCTAGAGCTTCCACAAGATTTTTCAAAGTGATCAAGGGCTATAACTCGGGAGGTAATTATCGGAAATTGTTGAAAATCAATAAACTTTTGTGTCGCATGACCTTAAAAAAGTGTATGAATTTCAAGCCTTCTAATGAATATATGAAAGAATCAATAGAAATATTGAAGCATAGTGTACAAACGTTTCTTTTCATTTAGCATAATCTTTTTGATTTCTTTTTCAAGGTGTCCACAAAGGCTTTCTTTTTGTCAATAAAATAGAATTTGTTACAGTCTTAATTTTAGCTGTTCAAGCAATGTTTCATGTTTTCCATGTAAGAAATTTAAGAAACGAAATACAGTCGTGTTATTTGAAACTTGAAGAATGTAAATCAACATTTCACATTTTTGTACGATAATTAATGTTGATCAATGAGATTTTATAGGTTTGGCACTCAGTTCAACAGTTATATATAAAAAATGCATATTTCTTGTGTCTCAATAGGTCAAACAACTCGTAAAACTTTATTATAAATAATAAGTACATTGTAATGTTCCAAATTGGCCCATATACGAAAACAAAACCCATCAAAATCCCACTACAATTTGGGAAAGTGTAGTATTAAAAGTGGATAAATAAATAAAGAATACACATATAGCAGGTTTTTTACAAAATAGACAAATAGTGATAATTTCGGATTTTTATAGAAAAGAGGGGGCATAACATCAATCTGTTCCTGTGCTTCTGTTGCATCAGGAGATCAAATGTGACGTTGGTATTAGCAACAGAAATTCATATTTCGAATACTAAAATACAGTCACGGTGGTGCAAGATGAAGAGCCTTGCAAGGGTTTCGATCGGATAACAAACTTAAGTACTGTGTACACATTGGGCCGCACGTAAAATAACCCTTGACAGTTAAAATTTTGTATAACCGTGAGCCGTGGTGCCGGTCCCCAGGCAAAATTACCCTCATAGCACACTCTATGGCGTAGGTCTGTCTCCCTTAGCTCAGCTGGAGCTCAACAGTAAGTTTCATTTCATTTCGAATACTAAATATATGTGAACTCTATTTTACTTGACTTTCTTTTTCACACATTTTATTTCTTTCCTGCCCACCCATGTGAGCCCCTTTGATTTTTCGGACCCTAACAATAGTTTCACAGACTTTAGGATGGGAAACACTGTTCTAAAACATGTACTTTTCTAATCTACTTCCTGTAATTGGGCCCCTTTATCAATGATAAAAGCATTTTTAATCACTGATTATACTTAATCATTGATTAAAGGTTTAATTATAATCAAAGTTTAAACCTTGAATTTTAATCGTTGATTAGAAAAATTTATAGTCAGAGATTAGCTAATCTGACTTTTGAGAATACCAAACCTAGTCAACCACTAATCTCTAACTAGCTAGTTACAGATTAGACCTAATCACAGATTGTTTTAAACACTGTTCGAAAATACGGGCCTTAAAGATTACATTACGAGTTTCAAACCACAGGTGCACATTTCCTCGATTTTACAGAAATAAAACCGAAGCCTGAGGAAAGACCTGAAACTTTATTTCAACGGATTATGTCATTTGTCGAGGACAACCTGCTCAAACAAGGCGGTGGGCTCACCCATCATGGAGACCCCATTCGTACCGATGAAGATATGTCACCGACACTCGAAAATCTCATCGTACTTTTCTGGCTTCGTCTTTTACACGAAGGACTCCCACGCCTTGTACGTCAGCGTTATGGCACAGAACTGCGCCAGAGAACACTCGCATCGATCAAACCCGAGATTTCTCAAGCTTTGCCTTCACCTTTGGACGAACTAACCACAGCAGAGGAAGTCCGCATCATGAGATCAGCAGGGGCACCTTATCGACGTGACAATAAAACCACTCAACCATATCCTAGCGGACAACCTTCCAAGTCAAGGGCCAAAATTTGTCCCTTGTGTCGACAATCTGGTAGACCAGAGTTCCAGCACTACCTTCGCCAATGCCCATACTTACCCGATAATGACCGCCTTTTTCTAACCAAGGCAAGGCATATCATGTCCCAAAACTTGGATGATCCAGAATGCAACTCAAGTTACCAGCCAGACGACATTAAAGACGATCCCAGCGTTAATACAGTTCGACAAATATCCAGACGCGTTGCTCTAAGATAATCACCGTACCTCAATGCCTTTTTTAACAAGTTTCCTTTACGCCTAACAATCGACACAGGTGCAGAAACCAACATGATTAGATCTTCTGTTGCACATTACATAAATGCCACAATAACACCAAGCTCACAGATTGCTCTCCAGGCAGATGGCATTACACCATTGACAGTAGTTGGTGAGACTCGCCTGTCATTAAGTCATGGGCGTTTACACTTACACATTGAAGCAGTAGTCATAGAAGAGCTCGACGTCGATATTTTGGCGGGGACGCCTTTCATGACCTTCAACGATATCTCTGTCCGACCAGCAAGAAATCAGATCGTTATAGGAGATTCTGTTTATGTGCAGTATGGTGACAACACAAAAGTCCCTAACCACCACCGCGTGCGCGCCATAGCCCATGTCTTACGCGCCCCATGTGTGAATACTACACTTTGGCCTGGTGACTTTATCGAACTCAACACACCACACGATGTCCATACAGATGATTACTTAGCCATCGAACCAAGAATGGATTCTCAATTAGCAAAGTCAACCCAGCAACTATGGCCTGAACCAGCTGTCATCCAGGCGATTAATGGTAAAATCAGACTTACAAACACAACCCCCCAACCAGTTAATTTACATAAACACGAACATTTTTGTCAAATACATCACACATCTGAACCTACCACGCTCGAGGAGCCAGTACTTGCAGTATCGCCAAACCACAGTAAGGCTGAATCGATACACAATAATGATGGCATTACTTTACCCTTTTCTGCTAAAGCTGAAGTAGACCCCGACGAACTCCTGTCATCAACTATGCGTACTAAGTTCCATACTCTTCATCATAAGTAGGATTCCGTCTTCAATCCCGAAATTGGTTGCTACAACGGCTCATTTGGTAATATTGAATCCTTCGTAAACATTGGTCCTGTACAGCCACCTCAACGTAAGGGTCGAATGCCCCAATACGCTCGCAGCCGACTAGTGGAATTACAAACCAAATTCGACGAATTAGAACGCTTGGAAGTAATACGCAAGCCCGAAGACGCTGACGTTATTGTGGAATATCTTAATCCGTCATTTCTGATTAAGAAATCTGATGGAGGTAACAGGTTAGTTACAGCATTCGGAGAAGTCGGACAATATAGCAAGCCTCAGCCCTCTCTCATGCCTGACGTTGAATCAACTCTCCGAACAATAGCTAAATGGAAGTTCATTGTCAAATCAGATTTAACTAAAGCATTCTATCCGATCCCCTTGTCACATTCTTCCATGAAGTATTGTGGTGTAGCCACCCCATTCAAAGGAGTCCGCGTGTACTGTCGTTCCGCTATGGGCATGCCTGGGTCCGAGACTGCCCGAAAACAACCACAATTCTTGGATGGATTTGGTCTGATGGAACAATTAAAGCAGGAAAACACAGAATATCAGCTTTATCTACTTCATCACGCCCTGACAACGTCAGAGGCCTTCGATCGTTTATTGGCGCATATAAAGTATTGTCGTGGGTTATCCAACATTCTTCCACTCTCCTTAGTCCCCTCGAGGATGTTATTGCAGGAAAAGACTCCAGGGAACTCATTACTTGGACTGACTCCCTCAACTCATCTTTTATAGAAGCACAGAATGCACTTCAGTTCCATAAACAGATCGTTCTCCCTCGACCTAATTGACCGTTTATGGATTGTAACAGATGGGTCTGTAAAGATGACTGGTCTTGGCTCTACCCTGTATGTCTCTCGAAATGGAAAACTTCATCTTGCCGTTTTTTTTCAGCGCAAAACTCAAGAAACACCAAGTCACTTGGTTGCCTTGCGAAATTGAAGCTTTGTCCATAACGGCTGCTATTAAGCATTTCTCACCATACATCATACAATCTGCACACCAAGCATCAGTTCTTACTGACAGCAAACCTTGCGTCCAAGCTTATCAAAAGTTGTGTAGAGGTGAATTTTCTGCCAGTGCACGAGTGACAACCTTTCTTTCTACTTCAAGTCGATACCATGTGAATGTGCAACATCTTGCCGGGTCAGCCGCAATGCCCCGGAATGTTCTGAACCCAGTTGCCAAGTTTGTACATTTATTACTACTTGTGAAACATGTGTTATCAGGTCTACGCTCACAGAGGATGTCTTATCTGGCCTCTTAGTAGTGAAACGCGATGACACACTCTCTAGAACACGTGAATGCATCATAGTTCCACGTCAGGTCTTAGATGGCCTACTTGTTGCATTACATATAAAATTCAACCACCCCTCTAAACATCAGTTGAAGCTCCTCTTTCAAAGACATTTTTTTGCCTTAGACATCGATGTAGCCATCGACTCAACATCAACCGGATGTCATCTCTGTGCATCTTTGAAGAAAATCCCCGTTACTCTTCAGGAACAATCCACATCTGAGCCTCCTGAGCGAATAGGATTAACATTTGCCGCTGATGTTATGAAACGAAATCGCCAATGTGTTCTAATTCTCAGAGAGACAGTCACGTCATACACTACTTCGTGCATTATAGACGATGAACAAAAGGCTACTCTTCGTTCCGCACTCATACAATTATGCATTGCTATGATACCTCTCGACGCCACCATAAGTATCCGAGTTGATCCTGCCCCAGCCTTTAAGGGTCTTCTTGACGATCAACTCCTTCAGCAACATGGCATCACCTTAGATATCGGCAGACCCAAGAACATCAACAAAAATCCAGTGGCTGAGCATGCAATTTTGGAACTTACCGAAGAATTACTTCGGTTTAACCCAGACGGAGGATTTATTACTCCTTTAACTCTTGCTATCACCACCGCTAGGTTGAATGCCAGAATACGCAGTAGAGGACTTTCCGCGCGAGAACTGTGGACACAACGTGATCAGTTTTCAAACGACCAAATACATATTTCCGATGTCAAGTTTATCCACGACCAGCATAGCCAGCGTCTTACTAATCATCCCCACAGTGAAAGGGCTAAAGCCCCTGGTCGCAAAAAGCCTTCTTCTCCATTCGTCGCAACATGCGACATTGTATATATCACATGTGATGGTAATAAACTCGCTGCTCGTGATAGATATATCGTCATTTCAACCGACGGAAATTCGTGTACTGTTCGTAAATTTTCTGGTTCCCAACTACGATCAGCGCCGTACCAGATTAATGTCACTGAGTGTTACCGTGTTCCTGACTCATCACTCACGTTTCCGAGCCTAGAGTCGGGGTATGAACTAGAAACAGAGGACCCCAAAGAGTCCGTTGCTGATGTAACTCCTGGTCCGTCAACTAGTAGCACTAACATCAAAGGAGATACCACCATACCTATCTCTGAGATACCTCCTGTTCTATCGTTACCAGCAACACCCGAGGAAACCCTGCTCAACACGGATCTTGAAGCACAAGTCCTTCAATACCCCTCCCACGATACAGATCCCTCTAATCAGTGTTTAAGTCGTCATTCCACGAGACTAAAGACCAAGCCAATATTTCTTTCAGACTATGTGACTTAGTTTAGTTTATTATCCTGTCAAAACTATTCTAGTAGAAATGTTTCTTATTGGTAGTGTACAATTGTTTTAATTTACGTTTTGAAGTTAGTTCTTCATTCCCCCTGTATTCTACAAAAAAAAAGAGAAAGAAAAAAGGAAGAAGTGGTCACGCCAGTACAGTAGTCTGCATATTAGTATAGTGTTAACATTGTTATAGACACTTGCGTCCAGTAAATCATGTCATGTAATTTGCGCGCATGCGCCATTCATATGTTGAGTGTCGAGAGGCGCCATGCTTTGATTGTATCTTATGTTTTGGTCTGTCAGCCATTAAACCTGTTTACAACAAGCCTGTGTTCCCTGTTACACGTATTTACCCACTTACTGACGCTGTATTGAAATTAGGTTTTGGGGTAAGATAAAAATAGAAAGTTTACGTGCATCGGAATGTAGAGGACAGGTTAAAAGGTAATGATCGACATCTTTGAAATCATGACCACAAGCGCATACAGGGCTGTCTGAAATGTGCCTTAAGAACTTATGACCATTTATGTCACTACAGGAAAGGTGAAGTCGACAATGTAAAATCTGACTTTTCCTTTTTCCTGAATTAAAATATAATGGCGGCTCTTTTGTCAACATGTTTCAATTTAATTTTAAAGATACTGATAGATCGGGAGGATTTTACAAAGTCAGAAAGTCTGTTCCATTCCTTAATCGTAGATGGTATATATGATATCGAAAATAAAGATGTTCTGCAAAAGTACTTAGATTTGTTACGAAGGTTATAATGATTTTCCGGTAATAATAGTAATTCATGAAGATATGGTGGTGTGAGGTGATTCATAATTTTATAAAAGAGTATAAGTTTGTGACGCCTTCGCCTCTCCTGTTGTGTGATAAAACCCGTTTCCTGGTATAAAAGATAGGTTGCCAGGCAACGAAACATACGCCCACAGCAGCTAAATCGTCCGGGCAGTCAACAAGAGTTGTTGAATATTTTCACTTTTTTTCGGTAATGAAACATTTATAATACACTTAAATCTGATTAAGAGTAACAACTCATTATGTAATTATCAGAAAATCATTAGAATTTGTTTGCTTTTATAAAGTTTTGCCCCACACTAACAATTAGTATAGGAAACATTTAATTAATGATGGATTTAGCTGTTCAGTTACCAAAATTCATTGAAAATCAAAATACTTGTTTGTTTCAACACCTTAAACTCTGTATCAATCTGAAGTCAATCGGATGATTAGTTTGGCCTCTATAGCGTCACAAGGTTTTTTGAAGTGATCAAGGTAGATAACTCTGGAAGTCATTATTTGAAATCGCTCAAAATCAATAGGCTTCTTCGTCTCATGACCTTAAAAACTGTGTATAAATTTGTAGTCAATCGGATATTAACTTTGGCCTCTAGAGCACCCACAAGATTTTTTGAAGTGATCAAGGGCCATAAATCTGGCACTAATTATCGGAAATCACTGAAAATCAATAGGATTCTTCGTCTCAAGACCTTAAAAACTGTATATGAATTTGAAGGCAATCGGATATTAACTTTGGCCTCTAGAGCACACACAATCTGAAGTCAATCGCATATTAACTTTGGCCTCTAGAGCATCCACAAGATTTTTTGAAGTGATCAAGGACTACAACTCTGGCACTAATTATCAGAAATCACTGAAAATCAATAGGTTTCTTCGTCTCATGACCTTAAAAACTGTGTATAAATTTGAAGTCAATCGGATATTAACTTTGGCCTATAGAGCGTCCACAATATTTTTTGAAGTGATCAAGGGCCATAACTCTGGCACTAATTATCGGAAATCACTGAAAATCAATAGGATTCTTCGTCTCATGACCTTAAACACTGTATATGAATTTGAAGTCAATCGCATATTTAGTTTGGCCTCTAGAGCATCCACAAGATTTTTTGAAATGATCAAGGACTACAACTCTGGCACTAATTATCAGAAATCGCTGAAAATCAATAGGTTTCTTCCTCTCATGACCTTAAAAACTGTGTATAAATTTGAAGTCAATCGGATATTAATTTTGGCCTCTAGAGCGTCCACAAGATTTTTTGAAGTGATCAAGGGTCACAACTCTGGAATTAATTATCAGAAATCACTGAAAATCAATAGACTTCTTCGTCTTATGACCTTAAACACTGTGTATAAATCTAAAGTCAATTGGATTTTAACTTTGGCCTCTAGACTGTTCAAAAGATTTTTTGAAGTGATCAAGGGCCATAACTGCCCATAACTCTAGTAGTTATTATCGGAAATCGCTGAAAAACAATAGGCTTCTTCGTCTCATGACCTTAAACACTGTATAAATTTAAAATCAATCGGATATTAACTTTGGCCTCTAGACTGTTCAAAAGATTTTTTGAAGTGATCAAGGGCCATAACTCTAGTAGTTATTATCGGAAATCGCTGAAAAACAATAGGCTTCTTCGTCTCATGACCTTAAACACTGTATATAAATTTAAAATCAATCGGATATTAACTTTAGCCTCTAGAGCGTCTATAAGCAATTGTGGACGCCGGCCGGCCGGCCGGACGGTGGCGACGACAATATACAGCCACATTTCAATGTGGGTGTATAAAAACTGTGGCTGGTCCCCCTAAAAACACCACATATAGTCCTGAGTGCATCAAGTTGCAATGATTCTAGTTTATTAGTAAGTTCGTCGGTGCACCCATCCCATATGACATCACAATAGTCGAAATACGGAAGAATATAGGATATGTACAATGTTTTCAAAGAAGTGGAGAACGGTTACAAGCCTAGAAGTTTTAGTCAAGATATTGTTGATATGTCTATCAAATTTACAGTCATTTTGAAATGTCAACCCCAAATGTTTGTGCTCGAATACTTCCTTTATTGCAGTGTCGTCTAGTGAAAGTGTTGGCAATATAGGGTCATTTTTATATAAGTAGATACTGTCAGTGTTTCAGTTTTCAGTGGGTTGAAGGAGACCAGCCAAGTCTTTGCCCAAGTATTAATCTTAACTAGATCTTCACTTAGGACAGCCGCGCATGCAGTTGGGTCATGGATTCTCAAGTACAAGCTGGTATCATCTGCAAATAATCTAACATTAGAATTAAGGTTTTCAACAATATCATTTATACATTCAATCTAATTAAAATATAGATCTATATTTCGTTTCGTTTTTTATACTTTCGATGGCCTACACTCATGTAGATCTAACAAGTTATAGTGGGAGCTCACGTTATATGACGTCAGGTATCAAGCACGGGCCATTTGACCAGTTAACGTCAGTCATTCAATTAACCAATTAGCGACCGCCATGCTTTTTAAAATCTACTTTTGTTTTGTTTTGATTTCTATCCGCTGGTGTTAGTATAGACGTCATTGGCTGGTAATATCTACCCACAGTTCCACGCATGAAAAGGTCAAATGGTCGATTCGATAGTCCACTTGATTGGCTGAGCCTCATTTCAGGCAAAACACGAGTTAAATAACAAGTCCTCCAGATCCAAGAGTAGTAAAGACAAGTAAAAACGAAATTTTGAACTATAAAAAACGAAACGAAATTGGGTCTGTGTTTTAATCAGATTGATGTACATTTTAACTGTCATCAAAATTGGATAACAAGTGTTTTCACACAATCAGGGGCAATAATCCAGGAAGTTACGATCTAATGGAGGCAGACCACCATTAAATTTTACATCTCTTTACCCACAAATTGTAGTTCGTCTATTTATAGCAGTTCTCTCTCTGTCTCTTTTCTCCCCTTTTGCATGCCCATTTTTGTTGATTTTTTGGCCTAGAATGGACTAAGAGGGTTTGAATTAATATTTTCTGCTAGGTTTTGGTAAATATTCATGATTTTGAGGCGGAAGGATAACGGCGTTATGAGGTTGGCTACGGTGATATGTACGGCAACTAGATACATGTTTTGAGTATGCTTCTTCAAGTTCGTGTATCTCAAAATTTTGGTGGTCAACCTCATAAAAATTTTAGTGCAAAGACATGGCCATGTGTTCTTCTGTCTATAGTGAAAAGCATTTCGCCCAACGAAGATTTGGGGATAAGTTGGAGGTGGGCAAAGAGTCCAGAATTAACATTGAAGTCAATGGGGAAATTAATGGTGGTCTGCCTCCTGTATGTAAACAAACTGACGGTGTATGAGAGGCCTAAATTTGATGCTATGATCTCCAATTTGTCAGAAAATGTGATATATGACATTTTGATAATAAAAAAAGTGAAATGGTAAAATTTCTAAAATATTTGACAAATTTGTGAGGGGAATATTTGATTTTAGTCCAAATTTTGTGATTTTCAGTGTTTATTTGCTTTTTAAAATTAGTGAAAAATATTTTAATGTGTAATTTTGACTTTTTCTGCATCGTAAAGGTTAGATGGGAAGAAAGTATTATAATTTCACTCAATTTTGCCTACAAATTATGATAATTTGTCTGAAATTCTTCAGATTACCCCCAATATTACTGTCAAAATTTTAATTATTCATCTGTTTTAAAATGAAACAAAATGTCTTGCATGTCTTTATTTCCATTGTTAAATAACTTGGAAAGGAGCCATGTGTTTGTCAGATATTGAAAAAGTATCTATGTGTTTAATAGAAATTTAAAAATTAAGAAATTTTGTCTAATTATGTACTGCTGAGGCATGTTAGAATTATCAAAACATGAGTGAACTGCATTTTTCTTGGGTGTTCCTCAGACTTAACACAATTTTAATCTTTTAAAACCTGCAATTGTTGCATTTCCCTTCTCGAGAAAGTAAAATCTGTGTGTCTGCAGGGAAATTTCTCTGTCTTCATTTCATTTAGACTCACTCACCCTCCCCACCCCACCCATTTTCTTGAACATGATATTTGGACATTCAATTGAAAACATATTGACTCCAAATTAACACTAATTGGATTTTGTGCTTGAATTGTAACCGAGGATTTTATTTTGCACAAACAAATAGTTACATAAAAGGTTCCATGAATTTTTAAGACTTTTTGTTTATGGCCAAACATGTTATCCTATGACATTTTCCCCAAATGAGTCCACACCCCAAATTGGATATGTTGCAGATTTGTCTTTTGCAGCTTAATGTTTGACATTTTTGATGTAAATCTATTATTTGTGGTGATCTTTTAAAATGTGGCACTTACAGAGCAATGAAATATTAATTAATAGCCTTTTCATACTCCTTTTATGCAATGAATTATGTCATAACTCCCTTTTTCCACCTCATTTTGTCAGGAAATTGATGTAAAGATTAAAACAACTTGCTCCCACAAAATATTGACACTATATAATTCCAAGGATACCTCTGATTGTTAAAGTGTTTTAAATACTGAAATATTCCCATTTTTTTAAAAAAAAATAGTGCTTTGTGACCCTTTTGTTGGAGTGGCTGGTTGTCAACTAAATACAGCATTTATTTTACATTTATCAATCCATATTTTAATAAATGATTCATATTTCTTACAAGTACCTGTGTTTGTATGTATGTATACAAGCCAGGGATAGAAAAATGTGGCTTTTAGCCATATTCCATCAACAGTATTACTTATGTGGACACAGGTTGGATTTGTTATCAAAGCAACATTTTCAGGGGGTGGGCTTACAAGTTTCATTATAGTTCCTTACAGTTACCCTCAATGCAACCAATTTGCAGCTTGTCTTCTTGTATACTGGCCAAGGTTTCTAGAAATAAATGCCTTTCACCTCAGAGTTTCCAAGAAATAGGGAATTATTGGCATTTTGAGACATACAAAGTGTCAAAAAATGGGCCATTTTGTAAAAAAAAGGTAAAATAAAGTCAATTTTTGAAAAATATCCCAATATTTTGAATATTTTTGATGAGACTTATTTGAAACTCTTTAAATCTTTTTGCAAAACTCACATTTTGACAAAATTAAGAAAGAGTCTTCAATTCTAGAACAAAAGGCCCATGGACCTGATCTGCAACCCAGCATACAAAACAGTACATAACTTTAAAGGGTCACCATTTCTTCTGCAATTAATTTTTTTTGATTCTGTATTATAATAATTTTGCAAAAATAAATGTGAAGCTATAAAGAAAAGAATTTTGATGATATATGAACTTTTAAAAACATATAGGAGGCAGACCACCATTAAATTTTACATCTCGGTACCCACAAATTGTAGTTCGTCTATTTATAGCAGTTCTCTCTCTGTCTCTTTTCTCCCCTTTTGCATGCCCATTTTTGTTGATTTTTTGGCCTAGAATGGACTAAGAGGGTTTGAATTAATATTTTCTGCTAGGTTTTGGTAAATATTCATGATTTTGAGGCGGAAGGATAACGGCGTTATGAGGTTGGCTACGGTGATATGTACGGCAACTAGATACATGTTTTGAGTATGCTTCTTCAAGTTCGTGTATCTCAAAATTTTGGTGGTCAACCTCATAAAAATTTTAGTGCAAAGACATGGCCATGTGTTCTTCTGTCTATAGTGAAAAGCATTTCGCCCAACGAAGATTTGGGGATAAGTTGGAGGTGGGCAAAGAGTCCAGAATTAACATTGAAGTCAATGGGGAAATTAATGGTGGTCTGCCTCCTAATATGCGCGAATTATTATCGAAAGGAAACAAGACTTTGGGGATGAATGTAATCATATGGCATATTTCATTCTATTTTTGTCATAATTGGATAAAACTGGATGTCCTCATTGGGGCAACAACATTAGGTCCATGTCCTAATGCATGGTCAACATCTAGAGTGACATAAAATTAAGTTTGATGATTAATAGTTCTGTCCCTGACAACTATTTTACATTGATAGTCACAGTGTGACATAATAAAACACAACAAACATGTTTTATTTGTCTGGGTTGGGTGAGCCAAGTCTCTAACTCAATATTTTCCATAATATTCGAAATTAAAAACATGAATTACAATTCAGATTGGGTGCAATTTTGTAATGAACAAATAAAAACATAATGCTAAAACACAATGTGGTAGTAATTAGTAATGGCTGCAGGGTCCTTATTTCATTTTGTAGTTAAGATTTCACTTGTGTTAATTTATTAATTAGCTTTTAATTTTTATCTATACATTGCTATCACTCGTCTCATTTATCTCCGATAATCATTAGTTCTTTCATCTCATCATGTAGTTACAGTTTCATATAGTTATTGATCTTTTAATCTCTTTCTATTATTTGCTTGTTAAAGTCATAACGATATCTGTATGTGTATCGAAACGTAGCATGCTAATAAATTCGGAAGTAGTATATTCATATAAGTGTGATTATTTTTAGCAAAATTTTAAAACAGGTAGAATTAACAAAGCAGGCGTAAACCACAGGCGCCCATAACATGGAAAATATCTTTTTAAAAGATAGGTTGCCAGGCAACGAAACATACGCCCACAGCAGCTAAATCGTCCGGGCAGTCAACAAGGGTTGTCGCATATTTTTACTTTTTTCGGTAATGAAACATTGGTAATACTCTAAAAACTGATTAAGAGTAACAACTCATTATGTAATTATCAGAAAATAATTAGAATTTGATTGCTTTTTATAAAGTTTTACCCCACGCTAACAATTGAATTAGTATATATACATGAAACATTTAAAATCATCGATTTAGCTGTTCAGTTATCAAAATTCATTGAAAATCAATATACTTGTTCGTTTCAACACCTTAAACTCTGTGTATCAATCTGAAGTCAATCAGATGATAAGTTTGGCCTTTAAAGCGTCCACAAGATTTTTTGAAGTGATCAAGGGCCATAACTCTGGCACTAATTATCGGAAATCGCTGAAAATCAATAGGCTTCTTCGTCTCATGACCTTAAACACTGTGTATAAATTTAAAGCCAATCGGATATTAACTTTGGCCTCTATAGCATCCACAAGATTTTTTGAAGTGATCAAGGGCCATAACTCTGGCACTAATTATCGGAAATCGCTGAAAATCAATAGGCTTCTTCGTCTCATGACCTTTAACACTGTGTATAAATTTAAAGCCAATCGGATATTAACTTTGGCCTCTATAGCGTCCACAAGATTTTTTGAAGTGATCAAGGACAATAACTCTGGCACTAATTATCGGAAATCGCTGAAAATCAATAGGCTTTTTCGTCTCATGACCTTAAACACTGTGTATAAATTTAAAGCCAATCGGATATTAACTTTGGCCTCTATAGCGTCCACAAGATTTTTTGAAGTGATCAAGGGCCATAACTCTGGCACTAATTATCGGAAATCGATGAAAATCAATAGGCTTCTCCGTCTCATGACCTTAAACACTGTGTATAAATTTAAAGCCAATCGGATATTAACTTTGGCCTCTATAGCGTCCACAAGATTTTTTGAAGTGATCAAGGGCCATAACTCTGGCACTAATTATCGGAAATCGATGGAAATCAATAGGCTTCTTCGTCTCATGACCTTAAACACTGTGCATAAATTTAAAGCCAATCGGATATTAACTTTGGCCTCTAGAGCGTCCACAAGATTTTTTGAAGTGATCAAGGGCCATAACTCTGGTAGTTATTATCGGAAATCGCTGAAAAACAATAGGCTTCTTCGTCTCATGACCTTAAACACTGTGTATAAATTTAAAGTCAATCGGATATTAACTTTAGCCTCTAGAGCGTCCACAAGCAATTGTGGACGCCGGACCGACGGACCGACGGACGGACGGACGGACGGACGGACGGACGGACGGACGGGGGCGACGACAATATACGACCACATTTCAATGTGGGCGTATAAAAAATAGGTTGCCAGGCAACGAAACATACGCCCACACAGCAGCCAAATCGTCCGGGCAGTCAACAAGAGTTGTTGCATTTTAAGTAATCATCAGAAAATCATAATTCAAACTCACCCATAACTATGGTGTAACTGTGATATAATCAAACTTTTTTTTAAATCAGATAATAATTGTGACCTCCAGAGGGACCACAAGCTAAAAAGGGTGATTTTTTTGTACAATCAGGGGCCATAATTCAGGAAGTTACGATCCGATATGGGCAAATATGCAATGGAACCAAGATAATTATATTAGGTTATAAACATGTATTTCAAGTTTCACCAAAATCAGTTCAAAATTGTGACCTCTATAGGGTCCACAACCTTGATATAACATATTTTCACACAATTCGCGTACAGACGGCGGCCATTTTATCCGTCAACTCTGGTCCGATTTTCACGAAATTCAGATTCTCTCTTCATTACCATGAAACCGTGATATAATCAAACGGTTTTTTAAATCGGATAATAATTTTGACCTCCAGAGGGACCACAAGCTAACAAAAGCGATTTTTCGGACATAATTCAGGAAGTTATGGTCCGATGGGAGCAAATATCGAAATGAACCAAGATCTTTGGGTTATAAACATACATGTCAAGTTTCATCAAAATCGGTTCAAAATTGTGACCTCTATAGGGTCCACAACGTTGTTATAACATATTTTCACACTATTCGTGTACAAACGGCGGCCTTTTTGTTCGTCAGTTCTAGTCCGATTTTCACAAAATTCAAACTATCTCTTCATCACCGTGTAACGGTGATATAATCAAACATGTTTTTAAATCGGATAATAATTTTGACCTCCAGAGGGACCAAAAGCTAACAAAAGCGACTTTTCGGACAATCCGGAGACATAATTCAGCAAGTTATGATCCGATGGCACAAATATTAAAAGGAACCAAGATCTTTGGGTTATAAACATACACGTCAAGTTACATCAAAATCGGTTCAAAATTGTGACCTCTATAAGGTCCACAACCTTGATATAACATATTTTCACACTATTCGCGTACAAACGGCGGCCATTTTGTCCGTCAATTTTGGTCCGATTTTCACGAAATTCGAACTCAACCTTCATAACCATGGAACGGTGATATAATCAAACGGTTTAAATCGGATAACAATTTTGACCTCCAGAGGGACCACAAGCTAAAAAGGGCGATTTTTCGGACAATCAGGGGCCATAATTCCGGAAGTTACGATCCGATTGGCGCAAATATCGAAAGGAACCAAGATCTTTGGGTTATAAACATGCATTTCAAGTTTCATCCAAATCGGTTCAAAATTGTGACCTCTACACTGTTCACAAGCTAAAAAACGTGATTTTCCGTACAATCAGGGGCCATAACCCATGAAGTTACAGTCCGATACATGCCAATATCAAGTTTCATTGAAATCGGATAAAAATTGTGACAATTGTGGACGGACGGACGGACGGACGAACAGGGGCGACGACAATATACGTCCACATGAAAATGTGAATACGAATGATAAAGTGAGAGGAAACCAAAACCATTTAAATAACATAAACATAGACAGGATCAAAGTCATAATAAACTTGATACCTTTGACTTTGTTTTTATCCACTCCTACTACTGGTGTCACTTTATCATTCGTATTCACTAATTGTTTTGGAGGCACCATTGCACCGTCAACAGACAGATCACCATTTTTTAGACATAATCATGAAACAACTAAACAGCACAAAGAATGAAGCATCAAGGTTAGTCAGATTTGAAGAACATCAAAAATTTCTAACCAAATGTAGAAGCCACAAAATATTCCCAAAATGTCTAGAGATAAGTTTAAAACCTATTGTTGAAAATGACGCAGAATTATCATAACTATGGGCATCAAGTCTCAACCAAGCCTCCCAAAAACTTAACCACATCATCATTACATTTCTCAGTAGAAAGATAAAAGAAACTAGAAAAGATAGGCTGGCACTGCCAGGCAGGATACGCCCACATTTTTGAGAGATGGATAGAGAACAAGCAATACCGAAAGTGATTTTTCCTACATCATTAAGTCCTGTATTTCATATTGTATTGGGAGCAGCCATTTTGTTGGTCAGTTCCAGTCTGATATTCATGAAATTCGAAGCCGACAATGATTATGGTGTGACGGTACACAACCTAGAAATGTTACTTTTCGTCAAAATCGGATAAGAATTGTGACCTTTAGAGAGTCCACAACCATGATATACCATATTTTTACACTTTTCGCGTACAAACGGTGACCATTCGTCCGGCAATTTTGGTACGATTTTCACGAAATTCGAACTCAACCTTCCTTTACGGTGCAACAGTAATATAATCAGAGTTTTTTTTTAAATCAGATAATAATTGTTCGAGAGATAGACAGAGAACAAGCAATACCGAAAGTGATTTTTCCTACAATCAAAGGCCATAATTCATTAAGTTACAATTTGATATGCGCAAATATCGAAAAGAATAAAGATCTTTAGGTTATAAACAAGCATTTCAAGTTTCATCAAAATCGAATTAAAATTGTGACCTCTACAGGGTCCACAACTTAGCATATACCATATTTTTACACTGTTCGCGTACAAACGGCGGCCATTTTTTCTGGCAATTATGGTCCGATTTTCTCGAAATTCGAACTCAACCGTCCGTAGGGTGTAACGGTGATAGAGTCAAACGTTTTTTTTAAATCGGGTAATAATTGTGACCTCCAGAGGGACCATAGGCGATTTTTCAGACAATCATGGGCCATAATTCAGGAAGTTACGATCCGATATGCGCAAATAACGAATGGAACCAAGATCTTTGGGTTATAACCATGCATTTCAAGTTTCATCAAAATCGAATTAAAATTGTAACCTCTACAGGGTCCACAACCATGATATACAATTTTTTAACAGTATTCGCGTACAAACGGCGGCCATTTTGTAAGGCAATTTTGGTCCGATTTTCCCGATATTCGAACTCAACCTACCTTAGGGTGTAACGGTGATATAATCAAACGGTTTTTTAAATCAGATAATAAGTGTGACCTCCAGAGGGACCACAAGCTAAAATATAGGCTGGCACTGCCAGGCAGGATACGCCCACATTTTCGAGAGATGGACAGAGAACAAGCAATACCGAAAGTGATTTTTCCTACATCTTTAAGTCCTGTATTTCATACTGTATTGGGAGCAGCCATTTAGTTGGTCAGTTCCAGTCTGATATTAATGTACACAACCTAGAAATGTGACTTTTCATCAAAATCGGATAAGAATTGTGACCTGTAGAGAGTCCACAACCATGATATACCATATTTTTACACTATTCGCATACAAACGGCGACCATTTCGTCCGGCAATTTTGGTCCGATTTTCCCTAAATTCAAACTCAACCTTCCTTACAGTGTAACGGTGATATAATCAAACGTTTTTTTAATAATTGTGACCTCCAGAGGGACCACAAGCTAAAGAAAGGGGGATTTGGCGTATAACTAGGGGCCATAATTCAGGAAGTTACAATCTGATATGCGCAAATATCGAAAAGAACCAAGATCTTTGGGTTATAACCATGAATTTCAAGTTTCATCAAAATCGAATCAAAATTGTGACCTCCACAGGGTCCACAACCTTGATATACCATTTTTTAACAGTATTCGCGTACAAACGGCGGCCATTTTGTATGGCAATTTTCGTCCGATTTTCCCGGAATTCGAACTCAACCTTCCTTAGGGTGTAACGGTGATATAATCAAACGGTTTTTTAAATCCAATAATAATTGTGACCTCCAAGCTAAAAAAAAGGCGATTTTGCGTACAATCAGGGGCCATAATTCAGGAAGTAACGATCCGATATGCGCAAATATCGAAAGAAAGCAAGATCTTTGGGTTATAACCATGAATTTCAAGTTTCATCAAAATCGAATCAAAATTGTGACCTCCACAGGGTCCACAACCTTGATATACCATTTTTTAACAGTATTCGCGTACAAACGGCGGCCATTTTGTATGGCAATTTTCGTCCGATTTTCCCGAAATTCGAACTCAACCTTCCTTAGGGTGTAACGGTGATACAATCAAACGGTTTTTTAAATCGAAAAATAATTGTGACCTCCAGAGGGACCACAAGCTAAAAAGGGTGATTTTTCGGACAATCAGGGGCCATAATTCAGGAAATTATATTCCGATATCCGCAAATATCGAAAGGAACCAAGATCTTTGGGTTACAAACATGCATGTCAAGTTTCATCAAAATCGGTTCAAAATTGTGACCTCTATAGGGTTCACAAGCTAAAAACGTGATTTTTCGTACAATCAGGGGCCATAATCCATGAAGTTTTGATCCGATACATGCCAATATCGAAAGCAGCCGAGATCTTTTGGGGATAAACCTACATTTCAAGTTTCGTCAAAATCGGATAAGAATTGTGACCTGTAGAGAGTCCACAAACAAATTGTGGACGGACGGACGTCCGGACGGAGAGGGGCGACGACATAATACGTCCACATGAAAATGTGGGCGTATAAAAAGGTGGTTTTTCGGACAATCAGGGGCCATAATTCAGGAAATTACCTTCCGATAGGCGCAAATATCGAAAGGAACCAAGGTCTTTGGGTTATAAACATGCATGTCAAGTTTCATCAAAATCGGTTCAAAATGTGACCTCTATAGGGTCCACAAGCTAAAAACGTGATTTTTCGTACAATCAGGGGCCATAATCCATGAAGTTTTGATCCGATACATGCCAATATCGAAAGCAGCCGAGATCTTTTGGGGATAAACCTATATTTCAAGTTTCGTCAAAATCAGATAAGAATTGTGACCTGTAGAGAGTCCACAAACAATTTGTGGACGGACGGACGGACAGACAGACAGGGGCGACGACAATATACGTCCACATAAAAATGTGGGCGTATAAAAACTATAATCGTGCAATCACTGAATTAAAGAATGTTTTTCCCCTAAATAGTTTCATGGAGGAAATGAATAAAATTCAATCATCATGTGATAGACTCTGATTATCTCTTCAACATACTCACCATAATAAACTAGGTAATCTACTTGCTAATAAGGGGGATTCATCTGCTACTAAAAAAGTTACCACAAGAAAAAAGAAGACCAGAAGATGTAAACGCCATGATATAAAACTAGGTAAAACCAATAAGACACTAATACTTATATCAAAGATGGCGCCCATGTGGCTGCACATGTGAAAGTGCTCTCACATTTCGTTAATTTGTGTCTAAGTTCTTGGATTTACATTCTTAAATTTTGGATCTGTGTATACCTTCAAGTTTCAAGATCAGCATAGGGATAAAATTGTCCCTCAAAATCTGTGTTTTGAAGTGGAATTTGAAACCAAACAACTTGTGATCTTGATTTAGTTGAAGCCTTGAATTCCCTTGATTTTCACTCAGAGGATTAATTAGATCTCGATTTAGTTGAAGACTTGAATTACCTTGACTTTCACTCAGAGGATTAATTAGATTTCAAGCTGATTAATGTATTTTGGTGTTAACCTATTGTTATTGTATCATGGTTTGATCATCATGATCACCTACTCACAAGCACAACTCATGCACTTACAACAATTATCAACTATAAAAACACTATCTCACAATGATTTTGTATGTCTTAAAGAAATTGGTATTCTTAAAAATTTTAGAGGGAAGCGTTCTGGCGCTCAGAAGCAAAATGAATCTTACTCTCAGGCGCTTCCAGGGTCTTTGAAAATAGGTCTTTGGAATGCTCAGTCTGTTAGAAACAAAACCCTTGAAACATTTGATTGTATAACCGATTATGAATTTGATGTCTTCTTAATAACTGAAACATGGTTGTCTCAGAGTGGTGACGAAGCCAGGTGTGCTGAAATGACACCACCGGGTTTTATGTGTGTTCACGTTCCAAGAATAACTGGTAGGGGAGGGGGTTAGCTGTTATTTTCAAGGAACACTTGCAGCTATAGAGGCTTCAAACACCGAAAACGTACACATCTTTTGAACATTTATCATTTACCATAAAATCTGCATCAAAAAACCTAAAGATAATCTGTATCTACAGACCACTCCCTTCAAGAAAAACAATTCTACCGATTCAGACTTCGTAACTGATTTCAATAATCTCTGTGAAGATCTTGATTGCAATGATAACATCCTAATTGCTGGAGATTTTAACGTGCATTTTGATTCTTCTAGTAACAAAATTACAAAACGTATCTGCGAGCCCCTGGACATTCACGGTTTGGTGCAGACCATTACTCAGCCGACACATCGTTCAGGGCACACCTTGGACGGGGTTGCTTGCCGTAATCATGAACTTATTCATAATGCGGATGTCATTGACAAGCTAATGTCTGATCATTTTGTTATATCCTTTAATTTTAATTTCTCAAATACTTCACGTAAAAACCGGAAAATATGCTATAGGAACTTCAAATCCATCAATATTGAAGAATGTAATATCGATCTTCTAAACAGCACTCTATTCACACAATGTTCTAATGATGTTGACCATATGGTAGCTGTACTCGATAAAACATTACTTGACCTCCTTGATAAACATGCACCCATCCAAACCAAAACCATCAACCATTTAAAGAATACACCATGGTATGATGCGTCTGTAAATGATGCTAAGCGAACACGCCGAGCAGCTGAAAGGAAGTGGCGTAAATCAGGGTTAGTGGTACATAAACAAATTTACACAGAGTCTCGAAAACATTTGATGAAATGTGTTAAAAATGCCAAATCACAGTATTTCAACGAAGAAATATCATAATGCTCGCGAAATCCGAAATTATTGTTCTCAACGCTAAACTATTTACTGGGAAAAGAAAAGAGTGTCATCCTTCCAGAGGGAGATGATAGTATTGTTGCTCAAAATTTCAGTGATTATTTCATTGATAAAATCGATAAGATTCGTCATGGTCTTGGTTCTATCAACACACAAGGGTGTGATGACAGTAGGTTCGTAGTTCCATCAATTCAATTTGACTCCTTTAATCCAGTCTCACCTGAGGAGATAAGGAAGATAATATGTCAATCCAAACCAACGTCTTGCTCCTTGGATGTCATACCGACACATTTCCTGCTTAAAATTCTTGATACAATTTTACCCGTTATTACTAACATCATAAATACGAGTTTGCAGTCTGGAATAGTACCGATATGTTTTAAAACTGCAGTAGTCAAACCACTTATAAAAAAGTCGACACTTGACCCACAACTACTGAAAAATTATCGACCAGTATCAAATTTGAACTTTCTATCTAAAATTCTGGAGAAGGTTGTCAAGCAGCAACTTCTTAGTCATTTAGAAAAATTTCAACTTCTTGAGGAGTTCCAGTCCGCTTATCGCTCTGGCCACAGCACTGAGACAGCACTACTATGTGTTCTTGATGCCATAAAATCATCTGTTGATGAAGGAAAGATCGGAGTGCTGGTCCTGTTGGATTTATCAGCAGCTTTCGATACTATTGACCACGGCTACCTACTGAATCGACTTTCATCAGACTATGAACTAACTGGAAACATTCTAAAATGGTTTTCATCCTATCTCACTGGACGATTTCAGTATGTTGAAGTTAACAAACAACTCCTCATCAAGTCATCAACAACTCTTATGTGGTGTTCCCCAAGGATCTGTCTTGGGCCCGATAATCTTCACATTGTATACTAAGCCGTTAGGAAAACTTATTCATGATGACAATCTGCTGTAGCATTTTTATGCTGATGATTCTCAGCTCCTTGACAGCTTCAAGCCACTTCCGATCGATCAAAATGCCGTCATTAAGAATCTGGAAGGGTGTCTTGAAAATGTCAAAAAATGGATGTCATCCAATATGCTTAAACTCAACGATGAAAAGACTGAGTTTCTTCTGGTGGGTCCTGCCAGCAGACTTAAGAAATGTGACATTCGAAAGATCAGCATTGGACACACCGAAATTCCTATGTCTAAATCTGTGAGAAATCTTGGAATTCTTGTCGATTCTCGTCTCAGCTTTGAAAACCATGTGAACAACATTTGTAAAATATGTCATTTCCATTTCCGAAGGATAGGGTCCATTCGTCATCTAATAACTGAAGATGCTGCTGCAACCTTAGCTCGATCCTTCGTCCTGTCCAGAATAGACTATTGTAATTCAGTACTAACTGGTATTACGAACGAACAGATTTCAAACTCCAAAGATTACAAAACCGTGCTGCTTACATTGTCACAAAAACTAAATCAAGATCACACATCACCCCAGTCTTGAACAAATTACATTGGCTCCGTGTTCGAGAAAGGATCAACTTTAAAGTCTTATCGTTAACATATCAATCGATAAATAAATCCGCGCCAGGTTACCTTCAAAATCTAGTATCACTGTAATAACCTAAACGATCATTAAGATCAGAAGGGAAACTATTATTAGATGTACCTGCCTATAAATTTAAATCTTTTGGATTTAGAACTTTTCGATACAGTGCCTCAATTGTTTGGAATACACTTCCAGAAAGTATCCGACAATGTGAATCTCTGTCGGTTTTTAAATCCAAAGTGAAAACTTGGTTATTTAGTCATTATTATTAACACTCCAAAGTGAGAACATTTTCTAGCGCCTAGTGCATTCCCTAGTGGATTGAATAGTTGCGCGATAAAAATATCATTATTATTATCATTATTATTATTACTTGATGGAAAATTTGGCTGTATTATCCATAACCTCAGCTCTAAGACCCTCACACACTTAGAATACAGTCTACTTCAAAAAGGTCTTTCATTTTGTCCACTACCCCCTAAATTTGATCAAATCCAAGAAATTCAAAACCTTATATCTTTTCAACGCAGATTAAGACTTTCAGAATTTTTTCTTGACAAACCAGCAAAAGAAATTTTACCACCTTCCCTTTATATAAAGAGCACTTGGTCACCCCCTTCCAACAGAGATGAAGCACTTGAGTTACATTGTAAAAATCAGTATAGACTATTAAAAAATTACAGAGAACATAAAATAAGAAACAACCTCACTGAAGAAGAAAAACAAGCTATCTACTCCCTTAAAGCAGATACAGATATTGTAATTGGCAATAGTGACAAAAGCGGTGGCATAATTATATGGAACAAACATGATTATATTAACGAATGTTTTAAACACCTGAATGACTTGAGCGTGTATCAAGAAGTAGGCCTACCCAGTGATAACTCCCATATGATTCATCAGAACCTTGAGAAAATAATTCTTAATTTGGCAATACCAGATAATGAGAAAAAAGCTATTCTTCACTGGCCTAAACAGCGAACCCCACAATTTTACATCTTCGGTAAAATACATAAGACTAAGAATAAAGGTGAAATCCCTCCAGGAAGACCCATTTGCAGTCATACTAACTCCCCTACAGCTAAAGCATCATATTGGCTTGACTGGAAATTGAAACCAATTGCAGAAACCTACTGCACCGAAGTCGTGAAAGACACCACTAATTTTCTACAAAAATTACAAAATATAAATATAAGTAATAATACCTACCTACTCACATTTGATGTTATTAGTCTATATCCTAATATTCCTATACCAGAAGGAATAGAGGTCCTTAAAGTAGCTTGTGAAGAAGACAGCAACTTACACCCTACAGAAATCGACGCTATCCTTCAACTAGCTAATTTTATACTAACAAACAATGAATTTGAATTTAATGGAAAATTTTACCATCAAATTAGTGGAACTGCTATGGGGACCCCGTTTGCAGTTACGTATAGTAATATTTATATGACTTATTGGTTACAAAAATATTGGAATCATTTACCAAATAGACCAGATGAACACTTTCGATTTATTGATGATATATGGGCTATTTCTTCGTCTATCCTCGAAGAATGTCATAATTTTTTAACAACCCTCAACCAACAGCACCCTAAAATCAAATTCACTATGAATATCAGTAATACTGAAGTCTCATTTTTAGACGTTAAAGTCATCAATCATAACAACAAACTGGAAACTAATTTATTCTGCAAAGAAACAGCCAGTCATCAATACCTTAAACCATCCAGCTGCCATCCTCATCATATCTTCAATTCAATAATTTACAGTGGAGCCATCCGCATTAAGCGTATTTGCAGCAACCTGAATGGACCAGCTACCATTTAACTAAATTTGAAACCTACCTTAAACAATGCGGATATAAAAATAAAGTCATCAAAAAAGAATTTAACAAAGTCCATCAAAAAAGCAGAAATGAATTACTACAATATACTATTAAATATTTTAATGTTAAGAAAGTTATACCTTGTGTAACTACCTATGACCCCCGTCAACCTAATTTACGTACCTTAGCTCAAGACACTTCAATTTTACAGACTAGGGCCCGTATGTCTAAACTACTGGATAATTCTAAAATTGTAATTTCACAGAAAAAATGCAGGACCATTGGTCAGTTGATAGAAGTAAACAGATTGAAAAAAACAGAAGTGCCTGTAATTAATAATAATTTTTATAGAGGATGCAAACCTTGTAATAGACCGAAATGCAAAGCATATGCAACTATGGAAACCACCAATCATATTACTAGTATAGACCAAAAAAATTTTTATATTAAAGCTAATTGTTTAAATTGCCACAGTTCTTATGTTATATACTGTATAACTTGTCAATTTTTTAAAAAAACAATATGTAGGCCAAACGATCACTCCTTTTAGCACGAGACTTAACAGCCATAGAAGTAACATTAAACCATAGAAATATATACTGACGGGAATGTCCACCGTATGACGTCATCGCGTTATGTTGTGGGACGGCTGCGTATGATGCCGTTTTGCATTCGCTACTTCCGGTTACTGTCGAGATGCCGGAAAGCAAATGTGTTTTCGGTGGATGCTTCGCTTAACACACTAGAAACTGTGGTCTCTCTTTTCATCGACTGCTGAGAAAAGACCCAGAGTAGATGTCACAACTGTTGAACAATAATGAAATTAAAATCAAGTAAGGAGGACCCAGCAGGCTCACTATTTCAGTATTTGTTTAGTGAAGTACCGGTAAGTTGAGTCTTTATAACTACGAACTACGACAATTATGGGCCTAAACGTAAACAAAAATGCAATCTACTCGGGGTACGTTAAAATCGGAGTATTTTTTATAAATATATATTTATTTTTAATTTCTAAACTACCGGTATTCTAATTTAAATAATTCGTGGAAATAAAAACGAAACAGAATCGGAGATCTCATTTTAAATTTAGTATAAGACTGGCTGGACACTACACCTAGTAATATAGATGTAGTATTCTGTCTACTCTATTTCTTGTGTCGGTGGCTAGCATGTAATTTGTGATACTATAGGCAGTGTAACGAGATACATTACTGTATGTATGTATTTTTAAAAATGTTATTTAGTCATGAATTAATAACAACGTCCCATCTTCATTAGCCCAGCTGAACAGTAGGCATATAGAAATATATAGTGAGGTATTCATTAATGCATCATGTGGGTAAACCTATATGCAAACATAACAAAAATGTAAAAAAATAATCAGACCTCGATTCAAGTGACCTGTTTGGAAAAAATGAACATATATACCGGTATATTAATACATATATATATTATTCTAAATCAACAAAATTGATCTTCGCATTCTCCCTGAAAAATTTCTTAATCGGAGGTGAGAAATGATTTATGAAAGGTATGCAGGAAGCATTCTCGGTATCCTTCCATTCTACTCGACTAACCTTCTTGGTATATTCACAGGGTTTTCACGAATTCATATCATGTGTTCTTCGTTGTAGCTTGATTCTACGCACCAATCATAAAACCGTTTACAATTTGATCATATGAGTTGACTTAGAGGTTAGTGGAGTTAAACGGAACGATATACCACATAAAGAACCGAGAATGAGGGTAAGGATTAATCGAGCTAGTTTTGTTTTCTTGTGTCATCTATTCTTCACCGCCAGTTGGTCTGAGGGCCAGAGTTACCCAGTCATTCCCTAAGCAGGATTTATTAATTAAGTGGAATTTTGTTTTTGAATGTGATTTCTTTGTGAGAAGATTAACATGGTAATCGAAATGATGAAGACATAAAATATTAGATTGATGTCACTGAAAGAATGGATTAATAAGTAAATTGAGACCTTGTTTGGGTAGAATTAAAAGGGACGTCAAGTGAATAATTCTGGTTGAAGGAAGCCTTAAAAAAAACTTTTTAAGGTCTTGTGCCAATTCCAACTACCTGAACTGTGATGTGATACATGTACTTTCTTGGCATGAAGTTTGATTTCCATCTGTAATTTAAGCATAACTCATGTAAAAGATAGGCTGGCACTGCCAGGCAGGATACGCCCACATTTTCGAGAGATGGATAGAGAACAAGCAATACCGAAAGTGATTTTTCCTACATCTTTAAGTCCTGTATTTCATATTGTATTGGGAGCAGCCATTTAGTTGGTCAGTTCCAGTCTGATATTCATGAAATTCGAAACCGACAATGATTATGGTGTGACGGTACACAACCTACATGTAGAAATGTAGTCTCTTATCATCCAAACAAATATTCTACGAATATTAGTCTGGATGGGTCCTCAAAAATTGACAGAAAGTCGGTCATTGTCTGGATTATCCAGTCTTTCAAGTTACCACGTACTGAATCTATCAAAACATCTCGCTTGTCAACAATGACACTCTCTAAAATTTTGTTTTAAAGGTTTTAATTGAAATGGTAATTTTCTGTCGTCATGAATCAAACGTATGGCTTCTCACAATCTCCTTAATCGCGATGCATGCTGTTGTATCGTCTCTATTTTGTTTCTAATAATAGATGTGCCAAGTGAATTGTGGGATATATTTTATCCTCGCTTTATAGAATCTATCAAAATCGACCCGGCTTCATAATATCTATCACTTACCGAGACTTTAGCCAAAAGGTTCCATTGCCCATGCGTAACCGGGAGTTTGGTTTTTTATGTGGTAGATTATCCAGTAATTTTCGTCAATAATTGAGAACCGACCCAGACCCTCCGTGCGTTGAAGACTAGGGGGGTTCTGGGTGACCGAGACTAGTAGAAATGTGACTTTTCATCAAAATCGGATAAGAATTGTGACCTGTAGAGAGTCCACAACCATGATATACCATATTTTTATACTATTCGCGTACAAACAACGACCATTTCGTCTGGCAATTTTTGTATGATTTTCACGAAATTAGAACTCAACCTTTCTCATCAAAATCGAATTAAAATTGTGACCTATACAGGGTCCACAACCATGATATACCATTTTTTTAACAGTATTCGCGTACAAACGGCGGCCATTTTGTCTGTCAATTTTGGTCCGATTTTCCCGAAATTCAACCTCAACCTTCCTTACAGTGTAACGGTGATATAATCAAACGTTTTTTTAAATTGGATAATAATTGTGACCTCCAGAGGGACCACAAGCTAAAGAAAGGGGGATTTTGCGTATAACCAGGGGCCATAACTCAGTTACGATCCGATATGTGCAAATATCGAAAAGAACCAAGATCTTTGGGTTATAACCATGAATTTCAAGTTTGATCAAAATCGAATTAAAATTGTGACCTTTACAGGGTCCACAACCTTGATATACCATTTTTTAACAGTATTTGAGTACAAACGGCGGCCATTTTGTATGGCAATTTTCGTCCGATTTTCCCGAAATTCGAACTCAACCTTCCTTAGGGTGTAACGGTGATATAATCAAACGGTTTTTTAAATCGAATAATAATTGTGACCTCCAGAGGGACCACAAGCTAAAAAGGGTGATTTTTCGGACAATCAGGGGCCATAATACAGGAAATTACATTCCGATAGCCGCAAATATCGAAAGGAACCAAGATCGTTGGGTTACAAACATGCATGTCAGGTTTCATCAAAATCGGTTCAAAATTGTGACCTCTATAGGGTCCACAAGCTAAAAACGTGATTTTTCGTACAATCAGGGGCCATAATCCATGAAGTTTTGATCCGATACATGCCAATATCGAAAGCAGTCGAGATCTTTTGGGGATAAACCTATATTTCAAGTTTCGTCAAAATCGGATAAGAATTGTGACCTGTAGAGAGTCCACAAACAAATTGTGGACGGACGGACGGACGGACGGACGGACGTCCGGACGGACAGGGGCGACGACATAATTCGTCCACATGAAAATGTGGGCGTATAAAAATGTTTTTAGACTCAGAAATCCCTAAATAAACACTATAGGCCTATTTTGTTCAAACATACTAATATAATGTACATGTATATTTTTTTTATTTTCAGACCACCAATACAGTCGCCATTTATTTACTTTGAAGAGCTTTATTTTGATGTCTACAGGGAGTTTTAAACCAATAATTTCTAACATGGAAAACTGACAATAAAATATTAGGCTTAAATAACTAGTGATTTATTCATTGCTAAATCCTAATTTTACAACAGTTATTTGCATTGAACGAAAAGCAGGCTTGTTATGTGATTGCCTAAATGACTTTAAAACACATCTTGTGAAGAATTGGAATACACTTACGGTAGCTCAGAACTGTACATCAACCACTTTAGTTATAAATTTCCAATAAATATATTGAATGAAGTCAATGGATTTTTGTGAATTATTTCTGTAACTGAATATTTGGGCGAATGTTCTAGGTATACATTAGTGCTGGGTATATTACCACTGCAGTAAGGATACGATACATATAGCGATTTATTAGGATTCATATCTCAGACTTAAGCATTCTCAGACTTAAAGCTACGTGTAGAATTTCATATTTTCTAAGAAAGTCAAAACATAATTATTTCTATGTCTTTTGCTCAAAAGGTTGTCAACTCACTATTATACGATCATAGGCATTATTTCCCATACTTAAACTCCATTCACACGGGAAATAATAATAATTACCTCCCATGTTTTTCTATTTCCCCGATGTAACAGCTATCTTCAAACGTTTGAATTTGAAGTTGAAAATGATATTTTTGCCAATTTCTCAGCTGGCAATAGTGAATTATAGGATTATTCTTTAACAGGGTAGGACTACTGTTTATAGATACCATCTATTTTAAGGCTTTATTTTAATAAACTTTTAAAATATAACTTAAAAATATGAAATTCTCGCTTTAAGTTAAGAATTTTGTCAAAATTGTTCGCCTGATTTTAACTAAAATAATATATTCCTTTATAAAACTTTTGTTGTTTTAATGTTTCTGGGTTAAAGATATTTCTCATAAACAATCTTCAAAAGTTGAGTAAATTCTTAAATCTGAGAATGCTTTGTGAACTCGGGGCCAGGTCAATATTTAATAAATGGGACAAATGAATAATTAATATTGTTAGTCCCGATAATGTTGAAGAAATAAAACTGTTTTGTATCATGATATTGATATGGATCCAAATACGAACCTACTAATAAAGCGTGAAGTGGATAATTAAGAGTGATAAATTCTTGATTAAAGTGACAAAATAATATAGAAAAAGAATCGCAATCCATTGATTCAACCTCTAGCGATTCAATATGAGGGTCATGAGAAAATGAATTATGATACATTGATACTACAATATATCGTACCTGCACTAGTATGCATGTAGCGACTATTATCTTTATTATGAATTCTCTTTCCAGAAAGGAAATGAAATGGGGTTTAAAGTTTTACTGTTCTGCTCCTAAAATGGGCTAATGAAGACAGGCATATGCCATACAGTGTACTATGAGGGAAATTTTGCCCGGGCAGCGGCCCTACGGCTTACTCTTATGTCAAATTCCAACTGCCAAGGGATATTTTACGTGCACGCCAATGTGTACACAGGATCTTGGTTTTTCGTCCCATCCGAACGACTAGACAGCTGTACATGTCAGGCCCTCCGTCCTGATTCACTGACAAGGAGAAACCACTTCGGAAAATCTGGAGTAACTTTCTCGACCAATGCAGAGATAGAACACCCGACCTCCAGCCTAGCGAGCCAGTGTCTTACCCACTTAGCCACCGTGGTTCCCTGAATTATCTTCACTCAATAAATTAAACCTGATATTTGTGTAGAGTCAATTTCTATTCAACTGATAATATACACAGCTCTGATATGTACATGTAAGCTACAAAATTTATCAAGTTTGATTTGAATTTTGTAGCATTAACTTCATTAAGCCATTACACACAGATCATTTTACAAAGTATTTTTTATTATAGATTAGTTCACTATTGGCATTGCCATTATAAAAATAATAATGTCTTTGGATTTTGTGGATCTCTTGTATCAAATGTAAATCCACATATAAGCGTTCAAATCCACAATTTTTCATATTTCAAATTTGATCTCCATTACGAATTATTTTGTACCGACAAATGTTCTTGGTGCCAATCTAAACTTAATCTTGAGATCTGTTTGCTTGTTGCTTCCACAATATTTACAATGTAACCTGGAATGTAGAAATTTGAAATGAACTAAAATTCTAAATATTTTCCTGGACAGCAACACACCATTGCATACACTTAATTTTGAATGCCAAATGTCAAAGGTTCTTTTATGTGCATGCATACAGGCCCTCGGTTTTTGATACAATCAGAACAACTGAACATTGTTCCTGGCCAGGCCCTCCCTCCTGCACCGCACACAAAATGGGAGATCAGGAAATTGTCTCGAGAAACACTGGAATCCTGCTGAATTTTCTTTGCCAACACTGGGATGGAACCCACGACCTCCATATCAGCGAGACAGCATCTTACTCACTGTGCCACTTTGTCTCCCAATGTAGTAAATAAATACAATATCTTGTGCCCATTTCTTTTTTTATATATCTAATTACAGTTCTTAAGAAATGGGTAGGCCTATATCATGAGGCCTAGTATTTTTTTAATTGTACAAATCCTCACAAAATGCTGTACGATATCTTGCCTGGTATCTATTGAAAACTGATCAACTATTTTTTTTTTTAGAAATATGAAGGCATGTATCACAAGGACTAGTATTAATTACATTTTACAAGTTTTAATAAAAATGCGCTGATAGAATTTTGCGGCCATATCATGACTTTTTTTTGACAGCTGATCAGTTTTTAGAAATAGGTAGGCACAAACTCAACACAATCTGAGAAGAATTCCTATGACGATAAATAAACTATATAAACCCCAAAAGTTAGGTCTATTGAATAATATAACATGGCGACACAGAAAATTTACGAACGGCACAAAATTACATATTGTCATTAAAAAATATTATTATGATATCTGAGAAGCCTCGATGTAATCTAAATCGGGTATTTAGGTTTTGAGAGCAAATTGGTAATCTTTATATTCATAATTTTACCTCATTCACGGCATCATCACGCCGTCAAATTCTGGAAAATCACTCGTGTCTGCCATTACTTCATACGGGACAGTGTTATGCCGGAAGTCACTTATGCAAAACGTGTTTCGCGCAGGCGCTGCACAACATAATACAACGTCATAACGCTGAATACGTCATGTGGACATTCCCGTCAGTATATATTTCTATGATTAAACTAAAAAAAATTGGAAAATACCCCCACATTGCCCCACATTTTAATACACTCCGTTACGAATCTTATGTTTGCACTGTACTCGATAAAATCCCTCAGAATGATAGAACTAAACTTAATATTGCTGAATCACTTTGGATCCACAGATTAAATACTGTACGGCCTTATGGTTTAAATGAAATGCCTGTAAATCAATTCTAACATTTTTTAACTTTACACCCTTTATAATTATTATGTCATCAATGTTATGACGTCATATTTACATTATGACATCTCTTGTTACCATGACTAACCTTGTATTTCAACTGCATCATTTTTGTAGCTTATATTCTCTGAAGAAGTAGGATTTTACCTACGAAACGTTAGATACTTTAAAAGATGGTTTTGTGATACCTTTGACTTTGTTTTTATCCACATGAAAATGTGGGCGAATAAAAATAATATCAAGTTATGACTAAGTATAAGTCTGTTACGTCCATGTTCGTAAGTGAGATTATCAAATAACTGGTTTGATTCGGATTTCTAACTCTGGGGCAAATAACTTGTCTAAAACAGATTCTCTTTCAGTAGATGTAATAATACCAAGGTGAGAAACGGGTTAGATGAAAATAATTGGGGTCAAAGTCAAAGTTCACTACTCTTGATTTCATCGACCAGTGGCAATAGGCCTACTCATTAATTTTTGCTAGGTAGACAATCCAGCACGCTAATCATTCAGCCATCCAACCCCCTTTGAGTTAGAGACTTAGCTACTTTGATATGTACTTTTAAAACCATTTTTGTCTATTTCAAGGTTCAAAAGAAATAGAGCCATACACCTTCACGTTTTCAGTTGTTTGTGATACCTTATTAATATTATTATAGTTTATTATATTGGAAAAATTTATATCAAATTATTATTGTAGCAATCTGTTTCACAGAGGTATTGTAATAGCGAATATTCACTACTGACCAGGACAGGTGTGCCAATGACGTAGTTCTACCGTATTCAATAATAACTGTAGTATTTTGATAATATTTTCAAAGAATATTATGCCTAGTATTAGCCTACAGTAAGGTTGCAGCGATAACCCGGGGATGGCGATATATTGCGATAATTAGGTCACGCGATAAAATTATCATCTGAAATCTCAAATATCGCCATAACGCGATATACACAATAATTTTAAAAATATCGCGATATTGAAATTTTAAGTGATAATTCATGTAAAATCCGTGAAAAATGGAGAAGAAATCAAACTTTAACAAGTGCCGATATAATATACGAACAAGATCTTTTCCATTTTGCACAACAGACGTCAGTTTTTAACGCAAGGGGTCGACTGACACTAGTTCACCTCATGTTTCAAGTAGGAGTATATTTCACTGAATAATAGTTTAGTATTAATCATAATTTTCCACGGGTAGGCAACAGCATCCACAATTATGACAGACTAGGAATGATGCATGTGACAATATATGTCGCCATAGTAACGGAAGTCGTGGTTTATCTTTGATTACCCAGTCTGTTGAAAATAACATTGATAACGTACATAGAAAAACTGCCGGGATAATATTTCCTTTATTCTTTGAATAACATGGCTTCTGAGGCATCCCAGATCGAAAATGCCTTTGTTCCCGGTGATAGTTCGGCACCGCAGGCGCTAACAACAAAAAAGAAAACATCTTCGGTGGTGTGGGAATATTTTAGTTTGAAAAACACAAATGACAAGGACAGGGCAACGTGTGTTAGAGGGAAATTTAAACGTCCGGTGGAAATACGTCAAAACTTTGGCATCAGTTGCGAACTAAGCTAGCTGATTGCGGTCACGAACCTGCATGAATATTCTTACTCCAGGATATACCTCTATCAATGTAACTCACATACATTGCTAAATACCAAACAGATATACTTGATGCACCCGTTACACCACACTTATGTCAATTTTACATCAGTAATCATTATGATAATGAATTTTTGAACCACGATAATTTACTCAAGACGATAATCCATGATTTCGTGATATATCGCGATATTTTTTTTCAGTATCGTTGCAACCTTAGACTCTCTACAGTGTAGCTAGACTCTGTTTGTTTTTGATTTTTTTCGCAGGGGGGGGGGGCAAAAAGCCAATGCTGATTCGGACCACATTCCAGGCTGATATGAGGTTGAATCGGACTACACAATAAAAAGAGAGGTTGCCAGGAAACGAAACATACGCCCACAGCAGCTAAATCGTCCAGGCATTCAAGAAGAGTTGTCGCATATTCGGTAATGAAACATTTATAATACTCTCAAATCGGATTAGGATTAACAACTCATAAAGTAATTATCAGAAAATCATTACAATTGTTTGGCTTTTATAAAGTTCTACCCCATACTAGAGAGAGAGAAATGGGGTTTAACGTCCACTCAACACAAACTAAGTCATTTCGGGACTAACATATGGTTTAATTTTATTTCAATAATTCGCTTGCGCATAGGGGTCTTTAGCAGTGGGAGGAAACCAGAGTGCCCGGAGGAAACCCACGAGGTTGAGAAGGCGCCCCTATCTCCATGCCACATACGCCAACACCAGGGATCAAAACCACAGCCGCAAGCCACAGGTGATCGGCCAGCTAGAGGTCGAAGCGCGGCACTCCAAACCACTAGGCCATCCCAAACCCCCTGAAACATGCTAACACTTAGTATAAGAAACATATAAAATCATGGATTTAGCTGTTCAGTTATCAAAATTCATTGAAAATCAATATACTCATTCGTCTCAAGACCTTAAACTCTGGGTATCAATCTGAAGGCGCCCCTATCTCCATGCCACATACGCCAACACCAGGGATCAAAACCACAGCCGCAAGCCACAGGTGATCGGCCAGCTAGAGGTCGAAGCGCGGCACTCCAAACCACTAGGCCATCCCAAACCCCCTGAAACATGCTAACACTTAGTATAAGAAACATATAAAATCATGGATTTAGCTGTTCAGTTATCAAAATTCATTGAAAATCAATATACTCATTCGTCTCAAGACCTTAAACTCTGGGTATCAATCTGAAGTCAATTGGATGATAAGATTTTTTGAAGTGATCAAGGGCCATAACTCTGGCAGTAATTATCCGAAATTGCTGAAAATCAAGGCTTCTTCTTTTCATGACCTTAACCACTGTGTATAAATTTAAGGTCAATCGGATATTAACTTTGGCCTCTAGAGCGTCCACAAGATTTTTTTGAAGTGATCAAATCGTCGAAATATAGGTCAGAATGACCTAAAAAAAATTTTCGATACTACACAAGTAATTACTGATTCCTACACAAAATATAGAGTTTGTCGATCAAACCGGAAGTGCCGCCATCTTGAAACGTGAAAAATCCCTAAGGCTTTTTTGCTATTTTACTTACAGACACGGGAGTTGTATTTTCTGAATCCTTGAAGGATGGCCCAAAAATTGCACGGAGCAGAATTTTGATTTATGTCAACTGATGGTTGCCATTTTGAAGTGAATATGAAAAGTAGTAGCAATTTGAAGGTCCGAGACTTTGAAACACAATAACTCTCCTAATTGAGCTAGAATGTTCAATCTTGGTGTAGATGTTCAATAGGTCAATGTCGTGATAGAGTGCAAAGATGAGCATTTTCTGCTTAGGGTAAGCAGAAATAAGCATACTGATTTGTTGATTCTTTAGGGCACGATAACTTCAGTTATAATGAAGGGAGGGTGGTGAAACTCTTGTCAATCGAGAGTCTAATAGCTAGCCTGTTGTGTGAAATCATTGTATCATTTTTTTTTATATATCAGGGATAGCAGAAAAAAAGAGATTGAAAATCCAAAAAGTCGTATTTTTACGATTTGGAGCATTTTTAAAGGTCCTTTTCTCTTAAAGTCAACATAATATTTTGGGGGAATTTCTTCTACAAAGAGTCTTATCGGTAGTCTTTTATATGAAACCATCGACCAAAAGTCCAAAATATAAGGAGTAGAAGAATAAAAGGATCGAAAATTGAAAACGGCACCCTTTCATTGTTAAAGGGACAATAACATTCTTGCTGGCTTGGTAGCTCCAGAAAATAAATAATACCCTTATTCTAAGTACTAGATGTTTAAATGTCCTACCTGTTGTGTAAATTATCCATTACAACCTACTTTATTTGTCCAGAGGGTTCGAAAATATTTTAAAATCCAAGTCACATTTGAAAAGGTTTACGTTAGACTTTTCAAATCAATTGGTTGGATTTTTCCAGTTTTTTAAATTGGGTGTGTTAAGATGAAATTTATATCATCATTTAATTGGAATATTGTAAAATAATACGATTTGTTGACCAGAATGAAGATTGGGACATATTTTTCAGTTACAACAAGAGTGTTATTGGGGCTTTAAGCAAAACATGCAGTGTGGGTGGCTACAATCTGTACATTTAGTCATCGTATAGAGCTTATTATTTACACAGTATCGAATTCCAACTGCTAAGGGATCTTTTACGTGCACTCCAATGTGTACAGGGTGGGGGGACACGCCAGAAAATCGAGATGAACTTTCTCGGCCAATGCAGGGATCGAACACCCGACCTCCTGGCTAGCAGGCCAACGCCTTAGCCACATAGTGTGGACACCCATCGTACATTTCATCCGTCAAATCAAAGCATTTCATTGCATTAGACCAATAATTAATTATTCTTAATTTAAAGCTTTATTTTAATATTAGTCTGGCATTATTAAACCCTAATTTTATTGGTCTTATTCAAAATTAAACTTTCATTTAACTATGAACAACCCTTAACGTGTCTCTTTAAAACAATTAAATTATACTCTAAAAGAGTAGCTCAACCTTTTGACCTAAACTCATTAATTTACGATTTTGTTGTGAGCGACTTGTTATTCTTCCTATATGACATATTGCACGTGTCTGATTTCAAAGGGGTGGGGTGGGGGCTGAATGGTTAGCACGCGCGCCTGTCATTGAGTTAACTAGCGTGTTTTCGAATGCCCGGTTGTACGTGACAAGGAATAAGGTCGCCTGTCCAACCTGCCATTTTTAGTTTTTTCCCGCCATTTTCATTTCATTTTCTCATTCGTCTCATTACAGTAATACAAGTTTCAGTTATTTCCCTTTAGTTTTCAGATTATTGTTATGCCTGGGTGCAATATTTCATACTATATTTAGACTTGTAACTTCGCGAGTTTTTGACCAATTTTCTTATCCTTTTATTTAGGATACTTGATACAATCGATGACACGTGACGATGAATATGAAAACTTTCATATCTGCATGGGACAGTAGCAGATCTAGTTGTTATCACATATGAAAGCTTATTGTTTCTGTTAAAGTTATTATTAAGCTTTCATATGTATTGTTATTATTATTTTTTTTGTGTGTGTGTTTTCTGCAAATCGGATTTCTTAGAATCTATCCATAGGATCTTTATGAAATGTGGACCTACCCCCCCCCCCCCCAAAAAAAAATGGGGTGCGAATCTTGATTAAATATATTTTCAAAACGTTTTACGAATCCAAAATCACCGAATTTTACGAACGAATGCATTTGACCTACAATGCTGTAACTTTGTGACTATTTGATTTATTTTTCCATTCTAGACAAGTAATTACTGATTCATACACAAAATATGGAGTTTGTCAATCCAACCGGAAGTGCCACCATCTTGAAACGTGAAAAATCCCTAAGGCTTTTTAGCTATTTTACTTACAGACACGGGAGTTATATTTTCTGAATCCTTGAAGGATGGCCTAAAAATTGTTCAAAGCAGAATTTTGATTTAGCTCAATTGATGGTTGCCATTTTGAAGTAAATATGAAAAATAGAAGCAATTTGAAGGGTCGGGACTTTGGAACACAATTACTCTCCTTCTAATTAAGCTAGAATGTTCAAACTTGGTGTAGACGTTCACTAGGTCAATGTCATGATTGAGTTCAAAGATGAGCATTTTCTGTCTAGGGTAAGCAGAGATAAGCATGCTGCTTTATTGATTCTTTAGGGCAAGATAACTTCGGTTATAATGAAGGGAGGGCGGTGAAACTCTTGTTAATCAAGAGTCTAATAGCTAGCCTGTTGTATGAAATCGTTGTATCATTTTTTTTTAAATATCAGGGATAGCAGAAAAAAGAGATCGAAAATCCAAAGATAGGTTGCCAGGCAACGAAACATACGCCCACAACAGCTAAGTCGTCCGGGCAGTCAACAAGGGTTGTCGCATATTGTTTCTTTTATCAGTAAGGAGAACATTTACAACACATGATAATCTTATTACGAGTAATAGCCCATTAAATAATTATCAGAAATGATTAGAATAGTTTTGATGGTTTGTCTCAAGGCCTTTGTCAAAGTGATCAACTGCCAGAAATTATCAGAAATTATCACTGAAAATCAAATAGGATTCTTCGTATCATGACCGTAAATAGTGTGTATAAATTTAAAGTCAATCGGATATTAACTTTAGATTTTTCAAAGTGATCAAGGGTCATAACTCTGGCAGTAATTATTATCGGATATGCTGAAAATCAATAGGCTTCTTTGTATCATGACTTTAAACACCGTGTATAAATTTAAATTCAATCGGATATTAACTTTAGCCTCTAGAGCATTCACAAGATTTTTCAAAGTGATCAAGGGTCATAACTCGGGCAGGAATTATCGGATATTGCTGAAAATCTACAGGCTTCATCTTATCATGACCTTACACACTGTGTATAAATTTAAAGTCAATCGGATATTAACTTTTGCCTCTAGAGCGTTCACAAGATTTTTCAAAGTGATCAAGGGTCATAACTCTGGTAGTAATTATCAGATATCACGGAAAATATAGGCTTCTTCGTCTCATGACCTTAAAAACTGTGTATAAATTTAAAGTCAATCGGATATTAACTTTAGCCTCTAAAGCGTTCACAAGATTTTTTAAAGTGATCAAGGGTCATAACTCTGGCAGTAATTATCAGATATCACCGAAAATCAATAGGCTTCTTCGTCTCCTGACCTTAAACACTGTGTATAAATTTAAAGTCAATCGGATATTAACTATAGCCTCTAGAGCGTTCACAAGATTTTTCCAAGTGATCAAGGGTCATAACTCTGGTAGTAATTATCGGATATCGCTGAAAATCAATAGGCTTCTTCGTCTCACGACCTTAAACACCGTGTATAAATTTCAAGTCAATCGGATATTAACTTTAGCCTCTAGAGCGTTCACAAGAATTTGTGGACGATGGACGGACGGACGGACGGACGGACGGACCGACGGACGGACCGACAGACGGACGGACGGGGGCGACGGCAATATACGACCACATTTCCATGTGGGCGTATAAAAAGTCGTATTTTTACGATTTGGAGCATTTTTTAAGGTTCTTTTCTCTTCAATCAACATAATATTTTTTTGGGAACTTCTTCTACAAAGGGTCTTATCGGTAGTCTTTTATATGAAAACTTCGATCAACAGTCCAAAATATCAGGAGTAGAACAGTCCAAAATATCAGGAGTAGAAGAATAAAAGGATCGAACATTGAAAACGGCACCCTTTCATTGTTAAGTGAAACATGCAGCGTGGGTGACTACAATCTGCACATTTAGTCATCGTATAGAGCTTATTCAACAGTATCGAATTCCAACTGCTTAGGGATATTTTACGTGCACTCCAATGTGTACACGGGACCTTGGTTTTTCGTCCCATCCGAACGACTAGACAGCTGTCCTTGTCAGGCCCTCCGTTCTGCCTCACTGACAAGGGGGAACCACGCCTGAAAATCGAGATGAACTTTCTCGGTGCAGAACTTTCAATTCAGGCCAAACGTTTATTGCATACGCTTAAGTGGGCCAGTTGGAGCTTATTTTCAAAAAATTTGTAATAATCAGTTGGTAATTAAAGTACCGTGCGAATTAAACTGTTAAAACAGAAAATTTCACCCGGTTCAAATGTTTCTTGCTATAAGTCAGCAATTTCCCGATTTTAGGGAAGCTGAATGGTTAGCATGTGCGCGCTGTATCGTAACGTCTGTCATTGAGTCAACTGGCGTTGTTTCGATTGAAATGCCCGGTTGAAATGTTTCTTGTTATAAGTCAGCAATTTCCCGGATTTAGGGAGGCTGAATGGTTAGCATGTGCGCGCTGTATCGTAACGTCTGTCATTTCTCTCTTTCTCTTTTATTTTTAAAGTTTTGTAATAATCGGTTGGTAATCAATGGTACTGAAAAATTGATAAAACAGAAAATTCCTCACTTTATGTCAGCAATTTGCCGATTTTAAGGGGCAAACGTTTATTGCGAATTATTAAGCTGGTCAGGGGGAGCTTATTCTTAAAAGTTTTGTAATATTCGAAAATTCGTCGCTGTGATTTCGAACCGGAAGTTGAGACTAACTTGACAACTTCTTTAATAGTTGTACGATTTTCATGAAATTTAGTATGTACATGTAAGTAGACATTACTGATGCGACTTGAAAAAAGACTTTTAAAATTTTCTAAATTATCCCCCCTTGGTGAAATTAAGAATCAAATTTTTAAAAAAAGTCGTCGAAATAAAGGTCAGAATGACCTAATTTTTATATTCGATACTAGACAAGTAATTACCGATTCGTACACAAAACATGGAAGCGGGAGTGCCACCATCTTGAAACGTGAAAAAACAATAGAACTTTTGCGATATTGCACTTACAGACATGGGACTTACTTTTTCTGAATCCTTGAAGGAAAATCTAAGAAACGTTCAGAGCAGAATTTTGATTTAGGTTAGCTGAAGGTCGCCATTTTGAAGTGAATATGAAACATAGTGAAAAATCGACATTTACGGACTAGGCCATAGTATGTGTTAATATTTATCTGTGTTTATCTAATGTGAATCATTCATGTCAATTATGTCTATGATGTAATGTGAGTTATTCGGGTGAGCATGTGCGTGAGAGAGGACGGCTTGGCCTGAGGCGGGAATGAATGCCGTGTATGGCATGGCTTTGATGTAATGTCAGAAGGAATAAAATGGTTATAACTAACTCTAATATTTTGGTATTAACATGGTAGCAGAGTGTGGCTTTCCAAGACCGATGGAAATTGACTCACATACATTTCTGGAGTAATAGGCGATAAAAGTGTTGAAAAATTATCAAAACCGGCGAACTGTCAAAAGTGACCTTGAACTTGAGTGTGAAGTCCAGCGATCAACAGGAAGTGAATTATTAGAAGTAAACCGGGACAAAAAGAGTTTTATAAACTTACGAGCGTAGTAAAAATTCGGAAAATATTTAATGATTAGAATTCTTAGAAACATTTTTGTGGCTTTAGTCATATTCACATGTAGTATTTACAGTATAAATGGAGGACTTTTAGAAGTTAGGGGTAATAATAGTGTGAGCGAAATGGCGTCTGCGTACAAAGCCCCGCCTCCCTTTTCTGATAGTAAACCATATTCAAGATGGGTAGATGAGATCAAAGCTTGGCAGTGTCTCACAGACTTAGACAAATCAAAACAAGCGTAAGCTGTTGCATTAACTTTTGATGAACATGATCCTAGTGGAATTCGTGACAAAGTTTTTAGTGACTTACCTCTAGACACTTTGAAATCTGATGATGGAATGAAGGAATTAATTCAATACATGGATAAATTGTTTAAAAAAGATCAGCTTTTTGATGCATATGAAGTTTATACAGAATTTGATCGTTTCAGGAGACAGCCAGACATGAAAATGGAGACTTATGTTTTGGAATTCGAAAAACTTTACAATCGCACAAAAAAATTCCAGATGGAATTGCGAAATTCTGTACTTAGTTTCAAATTGTTAAATAATGCTGGGCTGGATAATAAAGATCGTAAACTTGTATTAACAGGTGTGGATTATGCTCAACCTCTGACTTTATTCACACAGATGTGTTCATCACTAAAGAAATTTTTTGGTCAACAGGCCATTACGTGTACATACGATAAAGCTGAATCTAAATCTAGTATTAAAATGGAGTCGTCTGCTTTTTTAATCAAAATGGCGAAGAAGAAATCTATTTGACTGGTAATAGGTGGTCAAGAAACAATAGTTCACAGCGTTCACGAACACAAAACTCTTACGACAGAAATTATAAGTTTAACACATTCCAAAACAATTTTCGAAGATATCAATCTAACCAAAATAAGCCTGTTGGATATCAATTTTCCAAAAAGCTGAATCCCCTTGGACCAAAGGGATATCCACTTAGATGTATGCTGAAGGATTGTCCAGATTCATATGAAAAGGCTGTGTTATTCACTGGTAATATTAAAGGACAGATGGAGGTTTTTACCTGACGCATCTCGAAATTGGTTTCTGAGTGTGTCTAATGAACTTAAATCTAAATCTTGTGTACAATCTATTGTAGATCCTGCATTTTTCTTTTGGTATGAAGATGCCTCTCTTGCAGGTATTTTCACCTTGCATGTTGATGACTTTATTTGGGCTGGAACTTTAAAATTTAAAGAACAAGACTAGTAGTAGATCATATGACTGCAAAATTTGTGACTGGGAGAATCCAAGAAAACACCTTTAAATACATTGGATTAGAAATTAATCAGTCTGATGAAGGAATTACTTTACATCAAGAAAATTACATTAACTCAATAGCACAAATCAGACTTGCACCTGGTCATTCTGGAAGAAAGTTTGATAACTTGACAAATGATGAATTTAAACTTTTGCGTGAAGTCATTGGACAGGTTAATTGGGTATCTACCCAATCAGGTCCCGATTTGTGTTATGATGTACTGGATCTTACTGTTTCTTTAAAACAACCGCTTGTAGAGGACATTTTAAAAGCAAACAAAATGGTTAGAAACTTAAAGGGAGATGAATGTAAACTTTTATTTCCAAAAATGAGTTCGTTACACAATCTTAAAATTGTCATATTCTCGGATGCATCTTATGCTAACATGAGTGATGGTATATCTAGTGCTGAAGGCTATTTGGTATTTATTGTTGATGACAACAACAAGAGTGCACCCATTGCTTGGTCTTCACGAAAAATTCGACGGGTCGTTATAAGTACTATTGCGTCCGAGACTTTGGCAATTGTTGATGGTATTGATACTGCACATTTTATTCGGCGGGACGATTTACCCAATACTACCCAATTCTACCCAATACTACCCAATACTACCCAATACCACCCCAGTACCACCTCAATATCACCACATACTACCCAATACTACAACATAATACTGCAAAATGTGTATATCAATTGAATTTTTTCAACAATAATTAGTTACACCGTGGGAATTGTACTTCAAATGCGATTACCGATGTCTGGCTGTTCCATTTGCCTCCCTATATCACCTAAAACAAGCAAAAACTGACCCAATACTATTAAATACTTATCACATACTACCCACTGTCATCAAATAACAACATTATATTGTCAAATAACAAACCATTAGTTTAATTACTGCGACGAATATTCGATAATTCGCAGAGAATGGAAATGAATATGCAGTTATTCCCCTTTACAAAAGATAAATAGATTTTAGTTTGCTATGCAGATTATTCATCTTCTTTTGTGTTGAAGATTATTTCCAAGTCGACGAAACTAAAATAAGAAAAACAAGTATTTTGTTGTGTATATTTTAATCATTGTGTGTAATTAACTACTGTATTATTACATATTGGCTAGCAGTCTATAAATAACTATTTCAACCCCTCTATAGGTATCGCCATGCGGTATGTCCTTTAACAAATAACAAACAAAAAACAATGCTCATGTTTCTATTTATTTTTTCATGTCAGTTAATAAGTTATTGCAAATTTACTGTCAATTGAAAATAAAGGTAATTTGTTTATTACGAATGTATAATGCTCTACTCGTTTATATATTCCACCTTACTTAACAATTAATCAACGGGGGTTAAGATTGTTGATTGGGTAATCAAGTTCTGCTTTATTTATTTTATCTCTCGATTAAACTGCTACCAAATAATACACTTGACGATTCAAAGTCAATAAAGATAATAAAATTAACTGACAAACCACTCGTTACCCCGTTGGGTAGCACATTCGTTTTGGTTTGGCAGTTTATTTTACGAATTGTTTATATTTAATAAATACTGTTTATAAAAGGTAGTCAAACGACTCGTAATTTCAATTCTTATTATATACTATGTAATAAATCTATATTGATTTTATAAACTTATGTTAACATTTTTTTTTCCATTTTACATGTATGTATATGTATATGTATTGATTAAATGATGCCTTATGTTAATATTTTTCCATGTTTAAATGTATGTATATGTATTTATTAAATTATGCCTTATATAAATGTAATATTGCATAATATGACCCCTTGATAATGGAATGAAAACAATAACTGAAGCGGGGACATCTGTGATAACTGTCTGTCATTGCCACCGCCTGACGTTACCCAGGGGTTGAAATGTTATTTATAGACTGCTAGCCATCTTAATATAATACAATAGTTAATTACACATAATGATTAAAATATACACGACAAAATACTTGTTATTCTTATTTTAATTTCGTCGACTTGGAAATCATCTGCAACCCAAAAGAAGGTGATTAATCTGCATAGCAATCTAAAATCTATTTATCGGTTGTAAAGGGAGATAACTGCATATTCATTTCCATTCTCTGCGAATTATCGAATATTAGTCGCTGTAATTAAACTAATGTTTTGCTATTTGACAACATAAGGCTGCTATTTGATGATAGTGGGTAGTATGTGATAAGTATTTGGTAGTATTGGGTCAGTTTTTATTTGTTTTAGGTGATATAGGGAGGCAAATGGAACAGCCAGACATTGGTAATCGCATTTGAAGTACAATTCCCACGGTATAACTAATTATTTTTGAAAAAATTCAATTGATATATACATTTTGCAGTATAATGTTGTAGTATTGGGTAGTATGTGGTGATATTGAAGTGGTACTGGGGTGGTATTGGGTAGTATTGGGTAGAATTGGGTAGTATTGGGTAAATCGTCCCACCCCATTTTATTAGGTCTCTTTTAAGTGAAATGTTATTTAAAGATGTTAAGTCAAATAAAATTCCATTGATATGTTAAACAGATAACAAGTCGATCTATGAAAATATTCATTCCACTAAAATAGTACAGGAAAAGAGACTTAGGATTGATATTGCAAGTATAAAACAAATGATAGCTAATGGTGAACTATTAAAAATTGAATGGATACCTAGTAGTAAACAAGTATCGGATTGTCTTACAAAAAAGGGTGTATCCAATAAACTATTACTAGAAGTCTTTAATTCAGGATCTCTGAATTTGGTTTATTAGGGTTTCACACTGCGTAGCTTGTGTGAAACACTATTGTTTTTGTTAAAATTATTATTCTTCTTCTTATTATTATTATTCAGATTCCAATTTGAATAGATCTCAGCAACTGCTTGTCGCATCGTTACGATTTCTTCGGTTTTACTGGAAAAATGGGTGTGACTTAGAGGATAGAGCTATTCTGAACGTTCTGCGACTATGCGAAATGTCCGAAATCACCGAAGTTATCGTTTTTAAAAATATTGCAGTAATTTTAACAATAATCATGGGATTTTAACTTCCGATATATTTTGGCATAGCCGGAGACCGGGCACATAGCTACGCTACTTTCGATTTTTGATTTTCGGTAAAACTTCGAAGATATTAGGCGCCAAAATTTGAAAATTTTAAATTTTACAAAAAACTTTTTTATTTATGAATATTTTTTAGTCGTGTTGAATTAAAGAGTCATCTGTCTTGCGCAAAAATGTTAAAAATTTTTGTCTCAGTAATTTTCCTTGGCCGCCATTGGATAATTCAGTTTTTCAGTCATAGATTATTTTTTTTATTGTTCGATTTGTATAAAACAAAGTTCATATGCTTCGTTGTCTCAATTGTCATTTTTGTTTGTAACCGATAGTGTTATCTGTCTGCATCGGAAGTGGCATACTTTTACCAAAAACTACAATTTTGACAGTTATTTTCCTTCTTCGAAAACTAATATTTTTTTGAAAAATTATATGACTCAAAGAGTGTGTCCTTTCAATGCGCAAAAAATGGCGGAAGCAGTTTTTTTAATTTCTATTTCATTTTCTAGCAAATTGGATTAAGAGGTGAAAAAAGGCGTAAAATTGACCTATTTACAACCCATTCAGGCTTTTCAGATTTTAAAATATTTTTACATAACTCTTATAGACTTGTAGCTATAATCAATACGAAGAGAATGTATGTGAAAATTAGTTTGTAATATAAGCAGTTACCAAGAAATGGGCAGTTCTGCATAAGTCACTGTTTTCTTTATTTTGCGTGTAATAAAGTCAATTATTATTGGATTTTTATAAAAGTGACATCATTTGATTCAAAAAGCATGTAGCGTCATATCAAGTTGATTACAATTTAAATTTGACACCGGAAGTGACGTCATTTTGTCAAAAACTGCATTTTAAACTTTTTAAATCAATGATTTATTCAACCAAGAATTATTTAATATGTATTAATAATTTTAACTTTTGGTTTAAATTCACATATAAACACAACTCATATAGATATCATAAAATTGTTTCTATGTTCGGTTGCCGAGAAATAGACGGTTTTCTACAGGTCACTTTTGAAGGATTTGGGGCCATAAAAGTGTCAATTATTATTCGATTTTCATAAACGTTACACCATGTTATACCCAATGCTATTTGGGATTTCATACAAGTAATGTAAGATTTTCATTATCACCGGAAGTAACGTCATTTTGGCAAAAACTGTATTTTTAGCCTTCAAAACAGATATTTTATTCAAATGAGTCTGTTTTGAAATCTTTTTCAAATTATGGTATTTGATGTCAATCAACAAATAGAATGAAGCCATACGATCATACAGATACCACAAAATGGTTTCTAACTTGTACGGTTGCCGAGAAATAGCCGATTTTCTACAAGTCACTTTTCAAGTTTTTTGGTCTTTAAAAGTGGCAATTATTATTCAATTTACATAAAATTTTCACTATATGATATCGTATGCCATTTCTGATTTCATAAGACTAATTGAACATTTTCATTAACACCGGGAGTAATTTAATTTTGTCAAGATCATTTACAAGTAACAAATGTATAAAATGAATTGATATTGCTGGATTTGGTTGATTCTGCGTCCATTTTATTTGTGTGCAACCTGTTTAGTGGTTTCGTTGGTACCAGAAGCGACATATGTTCAAGGGTAACTTGGCACCGGAAGTGACATGTTTAAGGGTAACGTGGCCTCAGTGAAACCCGCCATTCCTGGATGCAGGTCTAGTTAGTTCTTATTACTTTAATTAGTATATGAGATGTTAGGTTTATATTTGTCTGTTTATTCTCAAATGTTTACTTTTAAGACTAGGTAGTCTTTCTAAAGGTTTTGTTTGTATTCCTATAAAAATATAAAAAGGCGAGATTGTTAATATTTATCTGTGTTTATCTAATGTGAATCATTCATGTCAATTATGTCTATGATGTAATGTGAGTTATTCGGATGAGCATGTGCGAGAGAGAGGATGGGTTGGCCGGAAGGCGGGAATGAATGGCCGTGTATGGCATGGCTTTGATGTAATGTCAGAAGGAATAAAATGGTTATAACTAACTCTAATATTGTAGTGTTAACAGTATGTTCAATGCATCTCCTATCTCTAAAATTTAATACATTTCAGGATAGCCGGGATACGGGTCGAATTTTTGGTATTTGAATGTTTCAAAAATTCCAATTTCGCCTTTGATGTTTTTCGTGCCAACAAAGTTGTTTACGAGTGAAAAATCACATTAATTTCGCTAGATTGTGACCGATTTTAATGATTTATTTTTTCTAGTTCGGATTATTTATATGACCCATGACGTGTGACAGGAAGTGACTGTGAATATGAAAGCGTTCATATCTGCATGGGACAGTAGCAGATCTAGTTATTATTATTTTTTTTTGTGTGTGTTTTCTGCAAATCGGATTTCTCAGAATCTATCCATAGGATCTTTCTGAAATTTTGACTTACCCCCCCAAAAATGGGGTGCGAACCTTGATTAAATATATTTTCAAAACGTTTTACGAATCCGAAATCACCGAATTTTACGAACGAAGGCATTTGACCTACAATGCTGTAACTTTGTGACTATTTGACCTATTTTAATATTTCTTTTTTCTTTGAGTATCCTAAGTCATTTACTTCAAATCTGCAATTTCGAATTTTCGAATTTCGAAACTTCGTCGCTGTGATTTCGAACCGGAAGTTTAGACCAACTTGACAATTTCTTTAATAGTTTTGCGATTTTCATAAAATTTAGAATGTAAGTAGAATTTGCCAATGCGACTTCAATGATGTCTTCAGAAATTTTCTAAATTATCTCCTCTTGGTGAAATTAAGGGTCAAATTTTTCCAAAAAATCGTCGAAATATAGGTCAGAGTGACCTGATTTTTTTTTTTTTTTTTTGATACTAGATAAGTAATTACTGATTTGTACACAAAATATGGAGTTTGTGGATCGAACCGGAAGTGCCACTATCTTGAAACACGGGGTTGGGGGGTACGCCAGAAAATCGAGATGAACTTTCTTGGCCAATTCAGGGATCGAACACCCGACCTCTTGGCTAGCAGGCCAACGCCTTAGCCACTTAGTGTGGACACCCATCGTACATTTCATCCGTCAAATCATAACACTGCATTGCCATCAGACCAATAATTAATTATTCTTAATTTAAAACTTTATTCTAATATTATTAAATCCTAATTTTATTGGTAGACGTTCGTCTTATCTAAAATTAAACTTTCATTTAACTATGAACAACCCTTAACGTCTCTCTTTAAAACAATTAAATACTCTAAAACAGTAGCTCAACCTTTGGACCTAAGCTCATTAATTTACCATTTTGTATGTGAGCGACTTGTTATTCTTCTTATATGACATATTGCACGTGTCTGATTTCAAAGGGGAGTTGGGTGGCTGAATGGTTAGCACGCGCGTGCTGTATCATAAAGCCTGTCATTGAGTCAACTAGCGTGTTTTCGAATCTTCGGTTGTACCTGACAAGGAGTAGGGTCGCCTGTCTAACTTGGCGAGTTTTCTTCATTTCCTCCGGTTTCCTTCCACTGCTAAAGACCTCTACGCGCAAGCGAAATATTGAAATAAACTCGAACTATATGTTAGTCCCGAAATGATCTAGTTTGGGACACAATAACTCTCTTTCTAATACAGCTAGACTTAGGCCAATACCTTGATGACTTTGGAACACAATAACTATTCTTCTAATTGGGGTACAATGTTCAAACTTGGTATAGGCATTCACTAGGTCAATGTCTTGATGAAGTTCGAATATCAGCATTCTCGGCGTTGGGAAAGCAGAGATGAGCAATTTGATTGGTTGATGATTCGACACACAATAACATTAGTTCTGATTAAGTGATAGTGTATAGTTTCATTAAATCATTACCTTGACTTTCATTAAATCATCACCTTGACTAAGTTCGACAATGAGCATTTTCTGCTCAGGATAAGCAGAGTGATACGCAAATTGATTGGTCGAGACATTGAAACACAATAACTCTTAGTGTTATTCGGCTAGAATGTTCAAACTTGGCGTAGGTCTTTATTAGGTCAATGCTTTGATGGAGTTTGAAGATGAGCATTTTATGCTTAGGGTAAGCAGAGATAAGCAATTTGATTGGTTGATGATTTCGGACACTTTCACTTCAGTTCTAATTATGAAACTTAGTGTATATTTTCATTACATCAATACCTTGAATTCGTTCGACAATGAGCATTGTCTGCGATGGATAAGCAGAGCGATGAACAATTTGATTGGTCGAGAATTTGAAACAAAATAACTCTCCTTTTAATTGGGGCAGAATGTTCAATCTTTGTGAAGGCGTTCATTAGGTCAATGACATGATGGAGTGTGAAGTTGAGTATTGTCTGAATACAGTAAGCAGAGATAAGCAATCTGATTGGTTGATAATTTGGGGCACGATAACTTTGGTTATAATGAAGTGAGAGTGACAAAATTCCAAATATAGATTCATTATGTCATTACCTTGACTAAGTTTGATGTTGAGAATTTCTGCGTAGACTTAGGAGCAATAAGCAATTTGACTGATCACATTGGAACATAACAACTATGTTTTTAATTAAGGTAGAATTTGAACCGGTTGAATTGTTTCTTGTTATAACTCGTGAGTTTTGGGCAGATTTTATTAATTCTTTTTCCTTTTTTAGATTCTTTATACAACTTAAGGTAGAATTTGAACCGGTTGAATTGTTTCTTGTTTTAACTCGGTGAGTTTTTGGCAGATTTTATTAATTCATTTTCCTTTTTAAGATTCTTTATACAACTTAAGGTAGAATTTGAACCGGTTGAATTGTTTTTCGTTATAACTCGGTGAGTTGTTGGCAGATTTTATTAATTCTTTTTCCTTTTTAAGATTCTTTATACAACTCATAAGATGCGAGAGAAACTGATCGTGAATATGATAGCTTTAATTATTGTTTCTGTTAAGATTATTATTGTTATTTTTTTTTTTTTTTTGTATTTTATCCACAAATCGGATTTCTCAGAATCTAACCATAGGTTCTGTCTGAAACTTTTACCTATCCCCCCAAAAATGGGTGGTGGCTGTTGATTAAATATATTTTCAAAACGTTTTACGAATCCGAAATCACCGAATTTTACGAACGAAAAAAACTGACAATGTATAGTCGTAACTTTGTTATTTTTTGACTGATTTTACTAATTCTTTTTTCTTTGAATACCTTGAAAAAAATCATTTTCATCTGCAGTTTCATATTTTCGAATTTAGAAAATTCGTCGCTGTGATTTCGAACAGGAAGTTTAGACCAATTTGACAACTTCTTTAATAGTTGTACGTTTTTCTTGAAATATAGTATATAAGTAGATCTTACCGATGTGACTTCAAAAATATAATTAGAAATTTTCTAAATTATCTCCCCTCGACGAAATTAAGGATCAAATCAAAGAAATATAGGTCAGAATAACCTAATTTTTTTTTCGATACTAGGCAAGTAATTACTGATTCATACACAAAATATTGAGTTTGTGGATCGAACCGGAAGTGCCGCCATCTTGAAACGTGAAAAATGACAAAGGCTTTTGCGATATTTTACTTACAGACTTGGGAGTTACATTTTCGGAATCCTTGAAGGAATGCCTAAAAATCTATCAGATCAGAATTTTGATTTCGGTCACGTGATGGTCACCATTTTGAAGTGAAAGTGAAAAATAGAAGCAATTTGAAGGGCCGAGAATTTGGAACACAATAACTCTCCTTCTAATTGAGTTAGAATGTTCAAACTTGGTGTAGACGGTCACTAGGTCACTGTCTTGATTGAGTTTAAAGATGCGCATTTTCTGCTTACGGTAAGCAGAGATAAGCACGCTGATTTGTTGATTCTTTAGGGCACAATAACTTTGGTTATAATGAAAGGAGGGCGATGAAACTCTTGCCAATCGAGAGTCTAATAGCTAGCCTGTCGTGTGAAATCATTGTATCATTTTTTTTAAATGTCCGGGGTAGGCGAGAGATTGAAAATCCAAAAAGTGGTATTTTTACAATTTGGAGCATGTAATGTCAACATGTGTTTCCTGCAAATCTGATTTCTCAGAATCTAACCATAGGCTGTTTCTGAAACTTTGACCTACCCTACCAAAAATGTGTGGTGAGTATCGATTAAATATATTTTCAAAATGTTTTAAGCATTCAAAATCACTGAATTTTACGAACGAATGAATTTGACCTGCATTACTGTAACTCTGTGACTATTTAACCTATTTTACTAATCCTTTTTTCTGTGAGTACCTTGACAAAAATCATTTTCAACTGCAGTTTCAGATTTTCGAAAATTCGTCGCTGTGATTTCGAACTGGAAGTTGAGACCAACTTGACAACTTCTTTTCATGAAATTTAGTACGTAGTAGATCTTACCGATGCAACTTTAAAGATGTCCTTAGAAATTTTTTAAATTATCTCCCCTCGGTGAAATTAAGGATCAAAGTTTAAAAAAAAAATCGAAGAAATATAGGTCAGAATGACCTGATTTTTTATTTGGATACTAGATAAGTAAATACTGATTCGTACACAAAATATTGAGTTTGTGACTTGAACTGGAAGTGCCGCCATCTTGAAACGTGAAACATCATTAAGGCTTTTATGGGAGTTACATTTTCGGAATCCTTGAAGGAATGCTTAAAAATCTATCGGATCAGAATTTTGATTTCGGTCACGTGATGGTCACCATTTCGAACTAAATATGTGAAAAATCGACATTAACGAGCACGTATATGAAAGCAATAGGCCGTAGTTTGGAGAATATGTCTCCTTTTTCCAAAATGAATACATTTCTGGATAGCCGGGATCAGGGTCGAAATATTGTTATTTGAAAATGTCACATTTTCGAATTTTGTCTTTGATGTTTTTTGTGCCGATAAAGTTGTTTACGAGTGAAAAAATCATAAAAACTTCTCTATATTTTGACCGATTTTAATGATTTTTTTTTCTTGATGAGATTATTTACATGACATGTGACAGAAAGTGACTGTGAATATGAAAGCTTTAATATCTGCTTTGCAGATCTAGTTATTAGGGTTTCACACTGCGTAGCTTGTGTGAAACACTATTGTTTTTGTTAAAATTATTTAAGGCCTATAAATTATTTTTTAAAGATGGTATAAGATATTATTATTCGCAGTAAATAATGAGTTGTCGACGGCTTTATCATTGACCCGTGACAGTTGATCAGTATAACTCAACGACACACACCCACTTGCCGATTAATTTACATTATCAGCCACATGGTTTTGATTAACACTCAACGGCAATCTATATACGATCAGAATTAATTTTTTTCTGTCACTTATCAGAGTGAATCGCATGTAGGTACCAAAAAACATTATTGCCTAAACTCTTAACCAAATATTTATCGCCCGCTCAGCCATCCACGTAACCATAATGCTTTACACGCGATGTCTGAGCCAATCAGCAAACTAGTTGTGTAGACAGCATGGCCACATGGTGTTTGTTTATATTTTCTAGGGGTTTTTAAACTCAAGTGTCCGTTCAAAATCAATTCAGCGATAATATTTTGATAATATTTGATATCTAGAGATTCTCCGCTTTACAGCGAAGCCAATTATTATGCAAGAAGAATGACCGGTCGTTCCATAGCGAGCGAAGAAACATAACTAATTTCGCCGAGAATTTTAAGAAATAGGACAGATTTAAGAATACGGTACTTTTACAAAACGTTCAAATAAAGGTGTTCTAAAATCTTTTATTGCTATTTTGATCTTTTGTGTCGATAGATAGTATATTTATAGACTCATTTTTGAGAAAATCTCAATTTCGACAGAAATCAATATTTTCACTTATTTGGCCTCTGCTCCAAAAGTAGATTTTGTGCAATCCGACTCAAGATGGCGTGTTCAATCACAAATATTACGTGACGCTGAAGATCTAGTATTTTCCTTTTTGGACTTTTATATGATATCAGAATGATACAAATTCGATGGTTATATATAGGCAATAGATTATGAGATGCCGAAAATGTAGTATTTTCCTCTATTTTTTGGAGCTTATTCAGACAGTTTATCTCGAAAACTACTTCTATTTCTCTTCTTTAACTTCTGTTACCCCAATTCCTATCGGTCGTTTAGAGTATAAATGTACATTTAAAAGCATGGCAATGACATCGTTACGATTTCTTCGGTTTTACTGGGAAAGTGGGTGTGATTTAGAGGATAAAGCTATTTTGAACGTTCTGCGACAATGCGAAATGTCCGAAATCACCCAAGTTATCGTTTTTAAAAATATTGCAGTAATTTTAACAATAATCATTGGATTTTAACTTTGGATACATTTTGGCATAGCCGGAGACAGGGCACATAGCTACACTATTTTCAATTTTTGATTTTCGGCAAATCTTCGAAGATATTAGGCGCCAAATTTAGAAAATTTAAAAACTTTTTTATTTATGAATATTTTTTAGTCGTGTTGTACACAGAATTAAAGAGTCATCTGACTTGCGCAAAAATGTTAAAAAAATTTGTCTCAGTAATTTTCCTTGGCCGCCATTGACTAATTCAGTTTTTCAGTCCTAGATTATTTTTTTATTCTTCGATTTGTATAAAACAAATTTCATATGCTTCGTTGTCTCAATTGTCATTTTTTTTTTGTTACCGATAGTGTTATCTGTCGGCACCGGAAGTGGCATACTTTTACCAAAAACTACAATTTTGACAGTTAGGTACCATTTTTCAAAATAAGCAGTTTTTTTAATTTCTATTTCATTTTCTAGCAAATTGGATTAAGAGGTGAAAAGATAGGTTGCCAGGCAACGAAACATACGCCCACAACAGCTAAGTCGTCCGGGCAGTCAACAAGGGTTGTCGCATATTGTTTCTTTTATCAGTAAGGAGAACATTTACAACACATGATAATCTTATTACGAGTAATAGCCCATTAAATAATTATCAGAATTGATTAGAATAGTTTTGATGGTTTGTCTCAAGGCCTTTGTCCACAAGATATTTCAAAGTGATCAAGTGCCAGAAATTATCAGATATCACTGAAAATCATACAGGATTCTTCGTCTCATGACCCTAACCACTGTGTACAAATTTAAAGTCAATCAGATATTAACTTTAGCCTTTAGAGCATTCACAGGGTTTTTCAAAGTGATCAAGGGTCATAACTCTGGCAGTAATTATCGGATATCGGTGAAAATAAATAGGCTATTTTGTATCATGATCGTAAATAGTGTGTATAAATTTAAAGTCAATCGGATATTAACTTTAGATTTTTCAAAGTGATCAAGGGTCATAACTCTGGCAGTAATTATCGGATATTGCTGAAAATCAAAAGGCTTCTTCGTATCATGACCTTAAACACCGTGTATAAATTTAAAGTCAATTGGATATTAACTTTAGCCTCTATAGAGCGATCACAAGATTTTTTCAAAGTGATCAAGGGTCATAACTCTGGTAGTAATTATCGGATATCACCAAAAATCAATAGGATTCTTCGTCCCATGCCCTTTAACACTATGTATAAATTTAAAGTCAATCGGATATTAACTTTAGCCTCTAAAGCGTTCACAAGATTTTTCAAAGTGATCAAGGGTCGTAACTCTGGCAGTAATTATCAGATATCACCGGAAATCAATAGGCTTCTTCGTCTCCACTCGGCAAACCTCGTAAGATTTCGGGAATCTAAACTCGGCTGTATGATGAATTCCGCCATATTGGAACTACTTTAAAGGTCCCGGATGAAACATGGCTGCGCCCATTCCAAACACAAGTTGGCAACCTATTTGGCTAGCGACCTATTCGACCGATCCAGCTGTAAGATAATGACGAAATTACACGTCTATTCTGAGCTGAGGCTTCTTTGCATCATGACTTTAAACACCGTTTATAAATTTAAATTCAATTGGATATTAACTTTAGCCTCTAGAGCGATAACAAGATTTTTCAAAGTGATCAAGGGTCATAACTCTGGCAGTAATTATCAGATATCACCGAAAATCAATAGGCTTCTTCGTCTCATGACCTTAAACACTGTGTATAAATTTAAAGTCAATCGGATATTAACTATAGCCTCTAGAGCGTTCACAAGATTTTTCAAAGTGATCAAGGGTCATAACTCTGGTAGTAATTATCGGATATCACTGAAAATCAATAGGCTTCTTCGTCTCACGACCTTAAACATCGTGCATAAATCTAAAGTCAATCGGATATTAACTTTAGCCTCTAAAGCGTTCACAAGATTTTTCAAAGTGATCAAGGGTCATAACTCTGGCAGTAATTATCAGATATCACCGAAAATCAATAGGCTTCTTCGTCTCATGACCTTAAACACTGTGTATAAATTTAAAGTCAATCGGATATTAACTATAGCCTCTAGAGCGTTCACAAGATTTTTCAAAGTGATCAAGGGTCATAACTCTGGTAGTAATTATCGGATATCGCTGAAAATCAATAGGCTTCTTCGTCTCACGGCCTTAAACACCGTGTATAAATTTCAAGTCAATTGGATATTAACTTTAGCCTCTAGAGCGTTCACAAGAAATTGTGGACGATGGACGGACGGACGGACGGACGGACGGACCGACAGACGGACGGACGGGGGCGACGGCAATATACGACCACATTTTCATGTGGGCGTATAAAAAAGGCGTAAAATTGACCTATTTACTACCCATTCAGGCTTTTCAGATTTTAAAATATTCTTACATAACTTTTATAAACTTGTAGCTATAATCCATACGAAGAGAATGTATGTGAAAATTAGTTTGTATTATAAGCAGATGCCGAGAAAAGGGCAGTTTTGCATAAGTCACTGTTTTCGTAATTTTGCCTGTAAAATAGTAAATTATTAATGGATATTCATTTGATTCAGAAAGCAAGTATGCGTCATATCAAGTTGATTATAATTTAAAAATGACACCGGAAGTGACACCATTTGGTCAAAAACTGCATTTTTAACTTTTAAAATCGATATTTTTTCAACCAAGAATTATTTAATATGTAATAATAATATTAACTTTTGGTTTAAATTCACATACTAACAAAACTCATACGGTCACATATATATCATAAAATTGTTTCTAACTTGTTCGGTTGCCGAGCTATAGGCGGTTTTCTAAAAGTCACTTTTGAAGGTTTTTGGCCCATAAAAGTGTCAATTAATATTTGATTTTCATAAAATTTTCATCCTTTGAAGCCTACTGTCATAGACGATGTTATAAAACTAATTTCATGTTTTTAGTATCACCGGAAGTAATGTCATTTTGGCAAAAACTGTATTTTCAGCCTTCAAAAAAGATATTTTATTCAAATGAGTCTGATTTGTAATGTTTTTACAATTATGATATTTGATGCCAATCAACAAGTAGAATGGACCCATACGATCATACAGATGCCACAAAATTGTTTCTAACTTGTACGGTTGCCGAGAAATAGCCGATTTTCTACAAGTCAATTTTCAAGGTTTTAGGTCTATAAAAGAGGCATATATTATTCGATTTGCATAAAATTTTCACCATGTGATGCCGTATGCCATTTTTGATTTCATGAAACTAATTGTACATTTTCATTATCACCGGAAGTACTGTACACTTAAATGCAACAAATGTATAAAATGAATTGATATTGCTGGATTTGGTTGATTCTGCTACCATTTTATTTGATGTGTGCAATGTTTATGTGGAATTATGTTTATCGGTTCGATTTGTACTGGAAATGAAATGAGTTCAAGGGTAACGTGGCACCGGAAGTGACATAAGTTGCAAGGTATCGTGGCAATAGTGAAACCCGTCATTCCTTCTACACAGGTCTAGTTGCCATTTGTTATTTGAAGCTTTTACTACTGAAAGTGTCTTTCAACTAGCTTTTTTGCTCGATTTTGAGGCTCTTTTTCTATGATTTCCGAACGTTTAGACGAAAATATCAACCAAATAGCTCTTGAATTGGTTAGAGAGGCAAGGAAATGACGGATAATTTTCTTGGGGCCCCCACCCCCTCTCAGCAGTGTGCCCCGTCTCCACGGTCAGTACCCTCATTTTGCGGTGCCCCCCCCCCCCCCCGTTTCAAAATTCCTAGATCCGCCACTGCAGCCAGTGATTTCTTAAAATTGACAAAGGGATTAAAATTCGTCATAAAATTTAGAACAGTTAATGTCAGTTTAATACGCAGTGATATTTTTGTGGGCATCATGAAACTTCGTTTAAGCGACTGGCTTCGCATGCCGCGTCTCTGTATACTCGATATATTTTTTTAGACATGGTCGCAATTTGTTTCGGCTATCTCCCCTTGTCATTATGTGTAGTCGAGAGGGACTAACATACTATGGTTCTGGGGTTTTTTTTATTCAAATAATTTCCCTGTGTTTTTGTTTTCTTTTTGATTTAAATAACCAAATAACCGGATTAGCGAGCCAGCATCTTACTGACTGACTGCCCACCACGGCCATATTTGGTAGGCTAAAATGCATTAAGGTTGGTTAGAGGATGGTTAACGCGTGCGCTTGGGATCTGAGGGTGTTATATAGTCAAGTAGCGAGCGTGGATTTGATTCCGGGTCCTGCCACTGCTAAAGACCTCTATGCGAAAGTGAATTATTAAAATGAAATTGAACCATATGTTAGTCCAGAAATTACCTAGTTTGTTTCGAATGGACCTATGGCAAAGCGTCTCTATCTCTCTATCCTTCTTCTTTGTGCGCATGCGCGGGTTAGCTGTTACCTTCAAACGGCACCGATAATTTTTACTCTATTATGTGTGCGTGATCGCCAGGAACATTTTTATGTGAAATAGATGTATACCGTTTTGCTGTTTGTCGTAATTATAAACAAGAACTTTTTGATGAGCTGTTAACTGTCAAAATATTTAAAATTGCCGTCTCCGATGATCTGCCGTTAGACCTATCTACTTTATTTGTCACCTGTAATTAACTCTAGAAATTTTCTGATATTAACGATTTATTATAACGTGGCGAACATTGAAGTTTTACTCCTCTGCGTTATTATGACTAAGAGTATGTTTACATTTGACCGAACTACTTTATCTGTCACCTTTTCTTTAACTGTTAGGAAATTCGCTGATATTATTACGTGACTCATAAAAATTATGCACGGGTTATATAATCCTTGTTTGTTTCCATTTCAATATGCGATGGTTTATTTTACTTACCGTACCGATAATTGAAGATTAGTTTAGCTAGGCGTAACAACAGATCGGCATTATCAATGGCCGCCAAGGAAAGATAACTGGAAACATTACATGGTCTCAGACTACTAGATTTCAACATGAGTAGTTCTTCTTCCTATATTAAAACTGTTGACTGTGTTATGTATGTACTGATTTATGGTTATTTTATAGGAATACTTGGAAGCCAGAAAAAATATCAAAAATATTGATGTAAATAGTAAACAACAAGGTTTTTTTTTACTGTTATATGACTTTAATTATGACTGGTAGTAATAACAAAGTTACTGTAAAAAAGATCTTACACACACAATGCCATAGGCATAATAATAAATGAACATAACAACATAATATCAATAACAACTAGACCTGCATGCAGGAATGACGGGTTTCACTGGTGCCACGTTATCAATGAAACCATTAAGCAGGTTTCCACATAAGCATTGCAAACATCAAATAAAATGGACGAAGAATCAACCAAATCCAGCAATATCAATTCATTTTATATATATGTTACTTGTAAGTGATCCTGGCAAAATTTCATTACTTCCGGTGATAATGAAAATGTTCAATTAGTTTTATGAACTCAGAAATGGCATAAGGCATCATATGGCGAGGATTGTATGTAAATCGAATAAGAATTGTCACTTTTATAGACCAAAAACCTTGAAAAGTGACTTGTAGACAATCGCCTATTTCTCTGCAACCGCACAAGTTAGAAACCATTTTGTGGTATCTGTATGATCATATGGTATCAATCTATTTGTTGATTGGAATCAAATATCATAATTTTGAAAACATTACAAATCAGACTCATTTGAATAAAATATTTGTTTTGAAGGCTAAAAATTCAGTTTTTGCCAAAATGGCATCACTTCCGGTGATACTAAAAAATTTAAATTAGTTCTATGAAATCGTAAATGGCATAAGACATCATATGGTGAACATTTTATGAAACTCGAATAATAACTGATTCTTTTAGAGCCAAAATAAAGTAAAAAATGACTTGTGGAAAATTGTCCATTTCTCTGCAACCGTACAAGTTAGAAACCATTTTGTGGTATGTATATGATCGTATGGGTTCATTCTATTTGTTGATGAGAACCAAATTGCATAATTCTAAAAACATTACAAATAATACTCATTTGAATATAAAATGTATTTTTAAGGCTAAAAAATCATGTTTTGGCCTAAATGACGTCACTTCCGGTGACAGTGAAAGTGTTAAAATGGTTTGGAATAGTCGACTGTGGCTATAGGCAACAGACAGTGAAAAAAAAATTGAAAATCGAATAATAATTGATTCTTTTACAGTCAAAATAACGTGACAAGTGACTCATGCAAAATTGCCCATTTCTCGGCAACTGCTCATATTACAAACTAAATTTCACATACGTTCTCTTTGTATGGATTATTGCTACAAGTTTATGAAAGTATCGAAGAAATATTTTAATATATGAAGACACTGTATGAGTTGTAAATAGCTTATTTTTACCCCTTTTTTACCTTTTAATCGAAATGGCCCGAAAAAATAAATCGAAATTAAAAACTGAGTCCGAGATTTTGTGCACCTTTATAGGGCGCATCTTGTGAGTAAGATCAGATTTGTAGAAAATAGTATTTGCTTTCAAAAAGTGGTACCGAACTGTCAATATTGCAGTTTTTGCTGAATTTACGCCACTTCTGGTGCCTTCAGGAAACTTAACCGGTAACAAAAAAAATGAAATTTTGAACCACGGAACATATGAACATGGTTTTATACAAATCGAACAATAAATAATTAATGTAGGATTGAAAAACTGAATTAGCCAATGGCGGCCAAGTAAAATTACGGAAACAAAAAATGTTGACATTTTTGTTCAAATCGGATGACTCTTTAACCTTGGTTAAAATGTCATATAAAAATAATTAATAAATAAAAAAGTTTTTTGTAAAAATTTAATTTTTAATATCTTCCAAGATTCGTCTAAAATCAAATATCAAAAGTAACATAGCTATGTCCCCTGTTTCTGGCTATCTCAAAATGCATCATAATATGCTAAAATACAACGATTATTGTTAATATTACGGCAATATTTAAAAAACGACATTTTCGGCGATTTCAGACGTTTCGCATTGTCGCAGAATGCCGGGAATAGCTTTAATCTCTAAGTCACACCAACTTTCCCAGTAAAACTGAAGTCATTGTATCGATCCGACAAGAAGTTGCTGAGATATAAGCAAATTGGAAAAAAAAAATAATAATAATAACTAGATCTGCTAAGCAGATATTAAAGCTTTCATATTCACGGTCAGTTTCTGTCGCATCTCATGAGTTATATAAGGAATCTTAAAAAGGAAAAAGAATTAATGAAATCCGCCAAAAACTCACCGAGTTATAACGAGAAACAATTCAACCGGTTCAAATTCTACCTTAATTAAAATCAGAGGTGTTATGTTCCAATGTGATCAGTCAAATTGCTTATTGCTCCTAAATCTACGCAGAAATTCTCAACATCAAACTTAGTCAAGGTAATGACATAATGAATATATATTTGGAAATTTGTCACTCTCACTTCATTATAACCAAAGTTATCGTGCCCCAAACTAGTAACCAATCAGATTGCTTATCTCTGCTTACAGTAAGCAGACAGTGCTCATCTTCGCACTCCATCATGGCATTGACCTAATGAACGCCTTCGCCAAGATTGAACATTCTGCCCCAATTAGAAGGCGAGTTATTTTGTTTCAAATTCTCGACCAATCAAATTGCTCATCGCTCTGCTTGTCCATGGCAGACAATGCTCATTGTCGAAAGTATTCAAGGTATTGATGTAATGAAACCATACACTAAGTTTCATCACTCTGACTTAATTAGAACTGAAGTGAAAGTGTCCGAAATAATCAACCAATCAAATTGCTTATCTCTGCTTACCCTAAGCATAAAATGCTCATCTTCGACCTCCATCAAAGCATTGACATAATAAAGACCTACGCCAAGTTTGAACATTCTAGCCGAATAACACTGAGAGTTATTGTGTTTCCATGTCTCGACCAATCAATTTGCGTATCGCTCTGGTTATCCTGAGCAGAAAATGGTCATTGTCGAACTTAGTCAAGGTAGTGATTTAATGAAACTATACACCAAGTTTCATCACTATCACTTAATCGGAACTAATGTTATTGTGTGTCGAATCATCAACCAATCAAATTGCTCATCTCTGCTTACCCAACGGAGAAAATGCTGATATTCGAACCTCATCAAGACATTGACCTAGTGAATGCCTATACCAAGTTTGAACATTGTACCCCAATTAGAAGAAGAGTTATTGTGTTCCAGAGTCATCACGGTATGGCCTAATAAACACCTACACCAAGTCTAGCTGAATTAGAAAGAGAGTTATTGTGTCCCAAGCTACATCATTTCGGGACTAACATATAGTTCGATTTTATTTCAATATTTCGCTTGCGCGTAGAGGTCTTTAGCAGTGGAAGGAAACCGGGAGAAATGAAGAAAACCCACCAAGTTGGACAGGCGACCTTACTCCTTGTCAGGTACAACCGGAGATTCTAAAAACCGGAGATCTCTACAAAATGGTAAATTAATGAGCTTAGGTCCAAAGGTTGAGCTACTGTTTTGATTTGACGGATGTACGATGGGTGTCCACACTAAGTGGCTAAGGCGTTGGCCTGCTAGCCAAGAGGTCGGGTGTTCGATCCCTGCATTGGCCAAGAAAGTTCATCTCGATTTTCTGGCGTGCCCCCACCCCGTGTACACATTGGAGTGCACGTAAAAGATCCCTTAGCAGTTGGAATTCGATACTGTTGAAAAGCTCTATACGATGACTAAATGTGCAGATTGTAGCCACCCACACTGCAAGTTTTGCTTAACAATGAAAGGGTGCCGTTTTCAATTTTCGATCCTTTTATTCTTCTACTCCTGATATTTTGGACTGTTGATCGATGGTTTCATATAAAAGACTATCGATAAGACTCTTTGTAGAAGAAGTTCCCCAAAAATATTATGTTGACTTTAAGAGAAAAGGACCTTTAAAAATGCTCCAAATCGTAAAAATACGACTTTTTGGATTTTCGATCTCTTTTTTTTTCTGCTATCCCTGATATTTAAAAAAAATGATACAATGATTTCACACAACAGGCTAGCTATTAGACTCTCTATTGACAAGAGTTTCACCGCCCTCCCTTCATTATAACCGAAGTTATCGTGCCCTAAAGAATCAACAAATCAGCATGCTTATCTCTGCTTACCCTAGGCAAACAATGCTCATCTTTGAACTCAATCATGACATTGACCTAGTGAACGTTTGAACATTCTAGCTTAATTAGAAGGAGAATTATTGTGTTCCAAAGTCCCGGCCCTTCAAATTGCTTCGATGTTTCATTTTCAATTCAAAATGGTGACCATCACGTGACCGAAATCAAAATTCTGTTCCGATAGATTTTTAGGCATTCCTTCAAGGATTCCGAAAATATAACTCCCGAGTCTGTAAGTAAAATAGCAAAAAAAGCCTTTATTGATTTTTCACTTTTAAAGATGGTGGCACTTCCGGTTTGATCCACAAACTCCATATTTTGTGTACGAATCAGTAATTACTTGTCTAGTATCGAAAAAAAAAAATGACCTATATTTCTTTGATTTTTTTGAAAAATTTGATCCTTAATTTCGTCAAGGGGAGATAATTTAGAAAATTTCTAATTATATTTTTGAAGTCACATCGGTAAGATCTACTTATACACGAAATTTCATGAAAATCGTACAACTATTAAAGAAGTTGTCAAATTGGTCTTCCGGTTTGAAATCACAGCGACGAATTTTCGAAATTCGAAAATGTGAAACTGCAGATGAAAATGATTTTTTTCAAGGTATTCAAAGAAAAAAGAATTAGTAAAATCGGTCAAAAAATAACAAAGTTACGGCTACGCATTGTCAGTTTTTTCGTTAGTAAAATTCGGTGATTTCGGATTCGTAAAACGTTTTGAAAATATATTTAATCAACAGCCACCACCCATTTTGGGGGGGATAGGTAAAAGTTTCAGAAAGATCCTATGGTTAGATTCTGAGAAATCCGATTTGTGGATAAAACACACAAAAAAAAAAAAAAAAAAAATAATTGAAATAATAATCTTAACAAAAACAATAGTGTTTCACACAAGCTACGCAGTGTGAAACCCTAATAAAGTTACTGTGTGTGTATGTATAGATATATAAAAAAAACCCCAAAAAACCCCATTAAATTTGCATAACAAAATAATACCAATCCAACGAATCGAAACATGTGGTCTTTCATTTCTCGTCTATAAACTTAAAAACAGAAATTACGCATTGCCGTTTTCGGCTGTTGTTCTGTTGTTCTAAACACTAAACCCGACTCAAAATTGTTAAATTATATTCCTTGTCATGCTTGTATTTTAGGTGCGCCTTCAAGTTGGATGTGTTTCAGAATGTATCAGAAATATGTTTTTTACAAAGATTAAATCTACATTTTGTGTCATCTAATCTTTCATAGTTAGTGAGCAAGCCATGGAGACATTTTACTTTTTAGAGGAAGCCATTGTTCGTTATTGACAACTGGCTTCGGCTTGCATAAAATTTTGGATTATAAACTGAACCGAATTGAGAAAATAAATAGTCTAGGCCATCCAGACTGATTAAACACTCTATCACTCTATAAATACGGGCTCTGGTTAATCGAAAATAAAAACGGAAGTGGTGGCTACATTAAAATTTTGGAATTATTAAGTAAACGAAATATGGCTACATAAAAATTAGGAATTTGGAAAAAAAACGAAACTCACGGTTATTTTTTTTTATCGGTTTGGTTTTCGGTTTATTTCTAAAAACCGATGCCGTACGGTTAAACAGTAAAACCATACGGTTAAACAGAAAAACCGCACATCACTATTGACTACGATTCCTTAAAAGACTCAGAAATATCTTTTAACACCTCGATATTTAACATAATTAAATCGGATGATGTAGAACTACCGTTATCAACAACTCTGGTTAACTCTATTATATCAAACAATATACCTGAACTGAACTATTCGAACGAACTTTCTGAAATTATCAACCGAATTACAGAGCTTTCTGATAAAGTCAATGCTATAATATCGGCACAAAATAAACTTATTGGAAATTCATCTACATGTAGGCCTACATCAAATGCAGTAAAAACATTTAACGACAAATCAACAAGTACATCAAATATAGTAAAAACAGTTAATGACAAATCAACAAGTACCTGCAGTTCAGCAATTCAAGATAAGCCTACCAACACATCTTCTATCTATACCGCTGCTAAATGTGTATCAACTAGTGCTGATAATAAAATCAATAGGTCTATTACTGATGTATGTATTTCTACCGGTGCAAAATCAACAATAAATTCGACCAACTCAACTACTAGTACCAGTTCAACGAGATTTTTAGAAAAATAGGTTGCCAGGCAATGAAACATACGCCCACACAGCAGCTAAATCGTCTGGGCAGTTAACAAGAGTTGTTGCATTTTAAGTAATCATCAGAAAAACATAATTCAAACTCACCCATAACTATGGTGTAACTGTGATATAATCAAACATTTTTTTTAAATCAGATAATAATTGTGACCTCCAGGGGAACCATAAGCTAAAAAGGGCGATTTTTTCGGACAATCAGGGGCCATAATTCAGGAAGTTACGATCCGATTGGCGCAAATATCAAAAAAGAACCAAGATATTTGGGTTATAAACATTTATTTCAAGTTTCATCGAAATCGGTTCAAAATTGTGACCTCTACACTGTTCACAAGCTACAAAACGTGATTTTTCGTACAATCAGGGGCCATAACCCATGAAGTTACAGTCCGATACATGCCAATATTGAAAGGAACCGAGATCTTAGGGTGATAAATCTATATTTTAAGTTTCATTGAAATCGGATAAAAATTGTGGACGGACGGATGTCCAGACGGACGAACAGGGGCGACGACAATATACGTCCACATGAAAATGTGGGCGTATAAAAACCTATAGTAAAGCTAAAACACTGTTAAGTTCAGTTACAGCTGGTATTAAAACACCTAACATTACAAAATCATTCGATCACGAATGCGTAGTTGAGACCAATCGTGGGGCCTACTATACTAATATAAATGATAGACTTGTGCAACTTTTAAATTGTAAGCACTCACTTAAAAACATTATTATATGTGCTGGGGGGAATGATATTTCTTTAAACAATCCCACTCAAAACATCACAGACTTTAATAAACTAATTTCAGTCACTAAAAACTCTTTTAAAGGAAATATTTATATTTATTCGGCATTGCCAAGAAATATACATCGTCCATATATTAGAGAATGTAAAGAATTTAATACTTATATCCAGGAGTTCTGTCATAAAAATAACTGCACATTTATTGATGTATTTACACACTTCTACCAAAAATGTCCAAAGGATGTAATGAAACGTGACGGAGTTCATCCTAATTATAATGGAAATGATCTATTAATGAATATTTTAAGTAATACTCTTGTTTCAGCTAATTCAACTGATGCGCATGAACATGTAGCTGTTAAATCAACAAATTACTATGAATACTATGACTATATAAGATCTCGCCAATATGAGTACAGGTGTAATGTATATAACAATAGACCATTGCACAATCCTTATTACTTCCCCCAATATAAATCTTCCCCCCTATCATAATTATTCTTATTACTTCCCCCAATATAAATCTTCCCCCTATCATAATTGTTTATTCATAATTGCCTGTACTGTACCTTGGCAGTAACCTAAATCAAACTTTCATTATTCAATGACTTTTCCATTTTCTCATTAGAAAGTTTTTCAGGTAATTGTGTGTCCTTATTTCCAGTCATTTATTAATTTGTTTATTTATGATTATTATGAATACTGTTTTAGTTAAGAAAGGTCTACATATTGCTCATCTAAATGTATGTCATGTTAAGAACAAAATTTCTGAACTAGGTGTTTTCCTTCAAAATTTTGATATATTTGGACTTTCTGAGTCAAATTTAGATATATCTGTGACTAATGAAGATATTTCAATCCCAAACTTTCAACAGCCTTTCAGTGTTTCAGGAAAGATTCTTGTAGTGTAAGTTCCTCTGGAACACTTCTGTATGTTAAAAATCATATCATATGTAATCGTAGGTTAGATTTAAAACATGATAATATTGAGGCTATATGGATAGAAATTACTCTTAAACACTCTAAACCATAATTACTTCGTGATCCCTCTTCTTTATCTTCCTGGAATACTGACTTCTCATTTATGATAGAAAAAGCATGGAATTCTCACTGTGAGATACTATTATTAGGGGATTTAAATATTGACTTATTACATAATCATAATAAATCTTGGACCGATCTTCTTGAAATATATGGTCTATATCAAATTATTAGGTCACCTACTAGAATTACTTCTTCCTCTAAATCACTAATTGATCATATATTTGTATCTGAAACTAAACTTGTCAAAGAATCTACTGTTCCTTCATACTCAATATCAGACCATTTCCCTATTTGTTTTACTTGGCAAAAGAAAGGTGTAAAATTCCCCAAATCTTCACATACTAATATTACTTATCGCTCATTTAAACATTTTAATAATGATTTATTCCTCTAGGATTTACAATGGGCTCTATGTAATTCTGTATATGATCACTGTGATCCTAATACTGCACTGGACAACTGGTATAATATTACACTACCCATAATTAATAAACATGCCCCTTTAAAAACCAAACGAGTCAAACAGGTTCATAAACCTGATTGGATAACCCCTGAAGTGTTTCATCATATTCATGAACGTGATTTTCATAAGAAAAGATAGGTTGCCAGGCAACAAAACATACACCCACAGCAGCTAAATCGTCCGGGCAGTCAACAATGCCTTTACTTTCTTTATGGCTTAAAAACTTATTACCTAATTATATTAACTTTATTATAAAATTTCAACCAATGAAATTTATGTATTTAACTTCTTTTCATTTGATGTATTACAATATTTTTTATCTTTAATTCTATTTGTTGAAATCATTGTCAATTTGTCTGTATGCAAATTAGTTGCTTTAAAAGATCTCTACACACAGACAAGAGATTAAATGGAGAGAGACAGGGAGATCAGATGCCCTGTATAGAATTTGTAAATAATGTATTTTTAAACGGTAAGCATTTTTTACCGTCCACCGGAGCCTGGTCTTATGACGTCATATGTGGATTGTGGGTTAGGATAAGGGCTGTGGTCTGCAGATTTCGTCACAGTCTCGAGATGTAGACAGGGATAGCCCTAACCCTAACCCTGGGCCAAGCCTAACCCTTATCCTAACCCACAATCCACATATGACGTCATAAGACCAGGCTCCGGTGGACGGAAAAAAACGTTTACCTTTTTAAACTGTATATAAAGTAATATTGAAATGGATTTGGACTTGGACTTTTAATGAACACATTGAACAGTGACCGCCTTTCACCAGAATACTTCTCCAGTAATGGGCTAAGCTACACCCCCAATCCTAGCTCATCCACATGTATGAAATAATACATATGTATCACCTAGGTGCATACTCGAACAAAGAATAGCCCCCGAAACGCGTCGGTGATATAATGGTGGGAGATGAATTCAAGACTCGGAACCTCTAACTTGTAAATAATGTATTTTTAAACTGTATATAAAGTAATATTGAAATGGATTTGGACTTGGACTTTTAATGAACACATTGAACAGTGACCGCCTTCACCAGCATACTCGAACAAAGAATAGCCCCCGAAACGCGTCGGTGATATAATGGTGGGAGATGAATTCAAGACTCGGAACCTCTAACATGCCAAGCGAGGACAACTGAAGATTTAATGGTTTGAACAAAGTCAGTCAAAAACAGATTGGAGATACAAGTGGATTCCTAGACTTGGTTCATATGAGATCAGAGAAGTGGTTTGGTAAGTTAAATCAACTATTTCTTGTACCATTCTCGAAAATTTACATTTAGTGTGTGACAATAATTATCATTCTTTTTGGAAATAGACTTATTTACTAGTTAATTTCAACCCAAGTCAGAATCATTAAGATGGGTTATTCTCACTCAAAAGACCTAAATTGTAATACCAAGTCTTTGAAAACCGATAAAAATGCTATTGTCTTCCTGAACAAAGATTTTGTGACTGTCACTATAGGTAATAATACATGTATTGTTAAAAGCCTTTTTGACAAAGGAACAAGCATATCTTTTATCTCTGAGACACTGTTAGATCAAATCAGACCAACTACAGAAATCGTGCCATCTGACATAACCCCTGGTGTTAGTATTAGTTGTGAAGGTCAAGCTGTCAAAATTTTAGGATCTGTTTTACTTGATTTAGAAGTTTCAGACACAATCATATTACATAAATTTTATATCATAAGGTCAACTTCAAGTAATTATGATATAGTAATTGGTAATGATTTGTTGTCAATAAAGAAAGTCAGTCAATTAAAGTGTATTGAGCAATACTCAGTACCGGTAGTTTCTAAAAACGTCTCGAAAGTCAGAAATCCTAAAAATCCAACTGTAAATAATAACTTAATAATTAATGATGTAAGATAGGGAGTTCTTAAACTCATTTTGTATGCCAATTTGTTTTAATGTTATAACTATAAATAATAATATGTATATAAATAATAATTTAAAGGCTTCTGTAAGTCAATTATTAACCACTGATCCAAAATATGTAAATATTTTAACACTTCTATTTTCCTCCATGTTTCAAATCAGGAAATTCCAAGAAATGTTCTTTGCACTATATTCTAAGTTTGTCAAAAACAAGACAGTTGTATATAGGTTCATGGACAGAAACTTTAAAAAGAGAAAAAAAAAAAAAAAAATGTGAATGTTAGCATATATACAGAAAACTCATGTAATTACAACAGATATAGTGACTTTGTTCCCCTGTGGGACTGGGGCAAGAGTAGGCCCACCGTTTAGTTAAATTGCGTGTCGTAAAAAAGCGACTAAAATTTGACACCCTTTAAATTTTCACAAATTATTTAAATTACCTTACTTTCAAAAAAAAAAAAAGAAAAGAAAAGAAAAAAAAAAGTATTGTGTGTCTAAGTTATTTTTAAAATTATTGTTATATTTTTCATGTAATAGGAAATAAAAGTTCTCAATATGATTATTATTATATTGAATGATATGTATATATAAATATAAATTGTTCTCTTTTTCACATTTAGTGAAGTATACCCTGCTATTTCTTTTTGTTTAATAATTATAACATGAAAATGAATAATAAAATAAATGACATATGACAATATATTAGATCATAAATAATATATAACAATAAATAAGAAAATAAATAAGAAAATGATTTAGATCATAATAAAATAAGATCATATAAGAATAAGAAATGATCATATACATATAAGAATAAGAAATGATCATCGAATAATACTATAAAAGAAAAAAAATAAAAGAATAGAGTATCTTCTGAACCTTTACACAGTCTTGACAATTTGGCAGTGTTGAAGACATACGTGATTATAACATTTGGAACGGAAAGTGAGAATGGTATTACATTTTAGTCAATTTGAGTACAGGGAATGACCACATTCTTTTGATTCAAAATTATTTAACATAATTGATTTATTGTCACACATTGAATGTTATTATATGAGATGGTCAAGAGATATTTCAGGTGTCATCTTGCTGAACAACATCTCTGATAACAGACTGGACCAAAGAAGTTTGAAGCTGATATCTTCAATTCTGGGCAAGGTTGACTTTGTCAAACCAAGTGAGATTTCTCCATGTCAAGAAGAAGAAGTACCAGCGCATGGTTCATAACCAGACAGACGGCAAGGTAACCAGATAACAAAATGTGCTAGACCAATAAGATGAATGTGGTGGACCTTACAGTCATAATCCCTGATCCGGTAAATTGTAACATTCCAGAAACTGCCAAAGATGAAAAGTGTGTACCTGATGAAATTTGTGTATAAGTGCGGCGGAATCATTATAATTGTGTGTTACTGCAGAAATTACGTTCAAACTTTCTTCATTCTAGTCCTAATATTTTATTATGTGACTCTTAATTATCATTGACTTTTCTTATTTTATTATCTTTATTCAGTTCAATAACTGACCGAAAAACATTTAATTGGAATTTTGCATTCCTTTTTTCTTCTCATAATTATTGCAAGTGATATTTATGTATGTGACAAGGAAGGATGCATAATACATAAGGCGACAACAAAGGATTACCTTAGTTACTTTAGCCTGTATAATCAGATTACAACATAATCCACTCAATATTGTGATACAAAATTTTATACAGATATTTAATTGTAAGCATATATTTTTCTTTTATATATTTATTAATAATTTCATCAAGTATATTGTGTATATATATATATATCATGCGAGGACGCATGAATTTTTCAGGACGGGGGCATTTATCACCGAATAGCGATACTAAATTTTACTTCTTTTTCAAATTTTATTTTTAAGAATATACAGAATTTATCTATTAAGCATTTAGACAATATAGCCAATATTAAGGTTATCAGTTGGTCTTTCCATACATTTAATGTCAATATTTTGATTTAAAGAAATTGCCTAAAAGCATGATTGGGTTGACTGTTTTATAATCTTTGAATGCCAGTCATACTCCGTGCAGTGTTGCGTTTGATTAGAGGTAATCCAACTACACACTACTATTATGAGTGGATATTGTTATATTAAATTTTGATTGGTCAGTAGTCCGTCTACTGTTTAAAACGAGTGCCAATATTGGACCAAATATGTTTACATAACGAACGTTACGTCATGGCTCACGATTTCATTATGCCTAATTAACCCCTGCATAGCAGAATACTGCAGTAAAACTAATTGCGTGACAAACGAGGCTATCAAATCGAATGAAATGTAAACAATACTGTTTGGAAACGAACATAATTTCACCGTTTTAATACCTTAAATCACTGTCCAAAGTTTTAGGGAAGACCCAGATTAAACGAAGGACTGTCATGTTGCTGTACTTAAGTGATAGCTTTCGTTGAACAGAAAAAAATAGACACACTCTCGCATAAGTTCAAGAAACAGATGCTATTCGAGCAATGGTCAGAGAGGGATTTCTCGGGCCATTGCTTCAGGAATATGAATGCCAGTAGGCTTATTAAGAGAAACCTTGAGCAAAGATTTATACAGTTAACAATGCAGGCAGATTAAGTGTCAATGCCTTTACTTTCTTTTTGGCTTAGAAACTTATTACCTAATTATATTAACTTTATTATAAAATTGAAATTTATGTATTTAACTTCTTTTCATTTGATGTGTTATAATATTTTTTATCTTTAATTCGATTTGTTGAAATCATTGTCCTTTTGTCTGGATAATCACTGAATTTTATTAATTCTGAAAGCTGAAAATCATGAAAGAAACCTATTATTAGACTTAAACATGGGTGGGGGGAACTATCACCGAATAGTGATACTAAATTTCACTTCTTTTTCAAATTCTATTTTTAAGAATATACAGAATTTATCTATTAAGCATTTAGACAATATAGCCAATATTAAGGTTATCAGTTGGTCTTTCCACACATTTAATGTCAATATTTTGGTTTAAAGTAATTGCCTAAAAGCATGATTGGTGTTGACTCTTTTATAATCTTTGAATGCCAGTAGGCTTACTAAGAGAAACCTTGAGCAAAGATTTATACAGTTAACAATGCAGGCAGATTAAGTGTCAATGCCTTTACTTTCTTTTTGGCTTAGAAACTTATTACCTAATTATATTAACTTTATTATAAAATTGAAATTTATGTATTTAACTTCTTTTCATTTGATGTGTTATAATATTTTTTATCTTTAATTCGATTTGTTGAAATCATTGTCCTTTTGTCTGGATAATCACTGAATTTTATTAATTCTGAAAGCTGAAAATCATGAAAGAAACCTATTATTAGACTTAAACATGGGTGGGGGGAACTATCACCGAATAGTGATACTAAATTTCACTTCTTTTTCAAATTCTATTTTTAAGAATATACAGAATTTATCTATTAAGCATTTAGACAATATAGCCAATATTAAGGTTATCAGTTGGTCTTTCCACACATTTAATGTCAATATTTTGGTTTAAAGTAATTGCCTAAAAGCATGATTGGTGTTGACTCTTTTATAATCTTTGAATGCCAGTAGGCTTACTAAGAGAAACCTTGAGCAAAGATTTATACAGTTAACAATGCAGGCAGATTAAGTGTCAATGCCTTTACTTTCTTTATGGCTTAAAAACTTATTACCTAATTATATTAACTTTATTATAAAATTTCAACCAATGAAATTTATGTATTTAACTTCTTTTCATTTGATGTGTTACAATATTTTTTATCTTTAATTCGATTTGTTGAAATCATTATCCTTTTGTCTGTATGCAAATTAGTTGCTTTAAAAAATCTCTACACACAGACAAGAGATTAGATGGAGAGAGACAGGGAGATCAGATGCCCTGTATAGAATTTGTAAATAATGTATTTTTAAACTGTATATAAAGTAATATTGAAATGGATTTGGACTTTTAATGAACACATTGAACAGTGACCGCCTTCACCAGAATACTTCTCCAGAAATGGGCTATGCTACACCCCCAATCCTAGCTCATCCATATGTATGAAATAATACATATGTATCACGTGGGTGCATACTCGAACAAAGAATAGCCCCCTAACCGCGTCGGTGATAGAACCTTAAATCTATTCTTCCAATAAACTGAAACCAATAAATGTGAAAAATTATCCTCCTACTGTTAAATTAGATAAGCGCTGAAAGTTAAGATATGTGCATTGTATAATTAGACTGTGGAAACCGGATAATCACTGAAATAGAAATAAAGTATTAGAATTAATGTATAAGTTGGTCATAAGCCCTTTGTATAAATAGTCCGACATCCAGGTTTAACTTGGGCTTGATCCGTTTGATATTGATGGCCTCAAGAAGTTCCCTGGTTTTCTTCTGGTGATGATGTACTGCAAGGGTTCTGGTTTGGTCCCACAGGATTGTATGATCTGCGTTGTTAATAATATGCTCTGCTATTGCTGAGGGATTGGTGGTAGCTAGTGACTTGTGTTCTTTTATTCGTACATCAAGTGGTCCTTTCACAAATTTGTATCATTGCTTGATAAAGACGAGAGCATCCTCCTCGAAACGTCGCTTAGTCTCAAACTCAGTAATTGTGTATCCATAAAATTGTACCTTGTGTTAATATGTTCAATTACTAAATGCCAATCAAAGAAGATATACGTCATCTGTATGGAGATGTGGCTACCAGACTAATGAACCAGATTGTGAAATCAGAGGGCAAGTATATTATATTATGCAACAATTTGACATTTTTAATGCGATGTAGAGATAGTGCCATTATTCCCAATGGATTACTACCCAAAACACCAGTCCAGTCTGCCGCTGCCCATAATAGTCTACGGAAAGCTGGTAACTGTCTGGTCAAAGAGCGAATTCGGCACTTTAGAAACGAGAGCCAGGCAACGAAACATACGCCCACACAGCAGCCAAATCGTCCGGGCAGTCAACAAGAATTGTCGCATATTAAGGAATTATCAGAAAATCATTAGAATTTGTTTGGTTTTTATAATCAAACGTTTTTTTTAAAATCATATAATAATTGTGACCTCCAGAGGCACCACAAGCTAAAAAGGGTGATTTTTCGTATAATCAGGGGACATAATTCAGGAAGTAATGACCCGATGGGCGCAAATATTGAAAGGAACCAAGATCTTTGGGTTTAAAACATACCTGTCAAGTTTCATCAAAATCGATTCAAAATTGTGACCTCTATAGCGTCCACAACCTTGATATAACATATTTTCACACTATTCGTGTACAAACGGCGGCCATTTTGTCCGTCAATTCTAGTCCGGTTTTCACGTAATTCAAACTCTCTCTTCATTACCATGTAACGGTGATATAGTCAAACGTTTTTTTAAATCGGATAATAATTTTGACCTCCAGAGGGACCAAAAGCGAACAAAAGCAATTTTTCGGACAATCCGGGGACATAATTCAGGAAGTTATGATCAAATGGGCCCAAATATCGAAAGGAACCAAGATCTTGGGGTTATAAACATACATGTCAAGTTTCATCAAAATCTGTTCAAAATTGTGACCTCTATAAGGTTTACAACCTTTATATAACATATTTTCACAATATTCGCGTACAAACGGCGGCCATTTTGTCCGTCAATTTAGGTCCGATTTTCACAAAATTCATACCCGACCTTCATAACCATGGAACGGTGATATAATCAAACGTTTTTTTAAATCGGATAACAATTTTGACCTCCAGAGGGACCACAAGCTAAAAAGGGCAATTTTTCGGACAATCAGGGGCCATAATTCAGGAAGTTATGATCCGATTGGCGCAAATATCGAAAGGAATCAAGATCTTTGGGTTATAAACATGCATTTCAAGTTTCATCCAAATCGGTTCAAAATTGTGTCCTCTACACTGTTCACAACCTTGATATAACATATTTTCACACTATTCGCGTACAAATGGCGGCCATTTTGTCCGTCAATTTTGGTCCGATTTTCACGAAATTCGAACTCGACCTTCATAACCATGGAACAATGATATAATCAAACTTTTTTTTAAATCGGATAACAATTTTGACCTCCAGAGGGACCACAAGCTAATAAGGGCAATTTTTCGGACAATCAGGGGCCATAATTCAGGAAGTTACGATCCGATTGGCGCAAATATCGAAAGGAACCAAGATCTTTGGGTTATAAACATGCATTTGAGGATTCATCCAAATCGGTTCAAAATTGTGTCCTCTACACTGTTCACAACCTTGATTTAACATGTTTTCACACTATTCGCGTACAAATGGCGGCCATTTTGTCCGTCAATTTTGGTCCGATTTTCACGAAATTCGAACTCCACCTTCATAACCATGGAACGGTGATATAATCAAACGGTTTTTTAAATCGGATAACAATTTTTACCTCCAGAGGGACCACAAGCTAAAAAGGGCGATTTTTCGGACAATCAGGGGCCATAATTCTGGAAGTTACGATCCGATTTTCGCAAATATCGAAAGGAACCAAGATCTTTGGGTTATAAACATGCATTTCAAGTTTCATCCAAATCGGTTCAAAATTGTGACCTCTAAACTGTTCACAAGCTAAAAAACGTGATTTTTCGTACAATCAGGGGCCATAACCCATGAAGTTAAAGTCCGATACATGCCAATATCGAAAGGAACCGAGATCTTAGGGCGATAAACCTATGTTTTAAGTTTCATTGAAATCGGATAAAAATTGTGACCTGTAGACTGTTCACAAACAATTGTGGACGAACAGGGGCGAAGACAATATACGTCCACATGAAAATGTGGGCGTATAAAAACGGTTAAAAATAATCAGTGAACAACAAGCTCAACTTGAATCCTTACTGTCCCCAGAAGATTATAAATCATCACCAGAAGAAAACCAGGAAACTTCTTGAGGCCATCAATATAAAACGGATCAAGCCCAAGTTAAACCGGGATGTCGGACTATTTATACCAAGGGCTTATGACCAACTTATACATTAATTCTAATACTTTATTTCTATTTCAGTGATTATCCGGTTTCCACAGTCTAATTATACAACGTACATATCTTAACTTTCAGCGCTTATCTAATTTAACAGTAGGAGGATAATTTTTCACATTTATTGGTTTCAGTTTATTGGAAGAATAGATTTAAGATTCCCCCCACCCATGTTTAAGTCTAATAATAGGTTTCTTTCATGATTTTCAGCTTTCAGAATTAACACAATTCAGTGATTATCCAGTTCCACAGTTTAGTTATATACTTTACATATCTTGGTTTGCAGTAATTATACAGTTTTACAGTTAGAATATAGTTCATATGTAATGACCTTTAATACGTGGGAATAATATATTTACGGTTTCTTTCTTCCAGATTTATACTGTAATAATACGTTTTTATCTTTCAGGACTTGCAGTTTATTGGTTCCAATACTTTTGTTCTCTTTCAGTGCTTATCCAGTTTTTTGTGGGTTTTTACATAATCTAATCATACATTTTATAAATGTTTCTTTTCAGTACTTAACCCGTTTTACAATCCTCAGTTTATATCGATATATCAGGATATCTTTCATGATTACATATTTTATATTTTTTCATTTTTTTTCTTAATTTCAAATTATTATTTATTTTCTTTGCACATGCATCAACGACCACTCGTGTTTACTTATACATACACACTTCTCATTATATTATTGTTTCTCTATAGCTCAGGTTAATTGGTTTTCCATTAATAGTGTTAATACACTGATCTTTTTATAAATAATAGCTTTCGCCTCCTTTTAATCCCCGTATGAGTTTTCGGTTGTGTAGGATTAGTCCTTAATGGCCCCCTATTCAAAGGTGTTAAACTTTAATTGTATTTGATTTTATCTTTGTTGCATATTCTGTATATATTTGCCTACACTATTCACAAATTTGTATCATTGCTTGATAAAGACGAGAGCATCCTCGTCGAAACGTCGCTTAGTATCAAACTCAGTAATTGTGTATCCATAAAATTGTACCTTGTGTTAATATGTTCAATTACTAAATGCCTATGGCGGGGGAAAGCGGCAAAAACCTAATGCTATGTAGAAATGTCTAATTCAAAACACACATGTAACATAATGCCATACCAAATACCTAAGACGTCTAATGCAAAAAACAAAATACAAGAAACCTCTAATACAAAATACCTCATACGTCTATTGCAAAAGACAAAATACAAGAAACTTCTAATACAAAATACATATAACCTCTTGTGCACAATTGATTTTACAATCTGAAACATCTACCCTAAGCATTAGATGACATATCTCGTTGTCATTACTTACATTTCTCCACTGAATTATCTTTATTTAGGTCAATGTCAAGGTCACCGAACACAACTTGGCGACCTATTCGGCTAGCGAGCTATTCGACCGATCCAGCTGGCAACCTGTTCGTTGGCAACCTATTCAGAATTAAGACAACTGTCGCCCAAACTCATCTATTTTTAACAACCAATAAAATCCAACGTTACGTCTATCAAATGAAAGTAGAATAATATATTATTTTTATCAATTCATTTAGCTCAGAATAGAGATGTAATTTCGCATTATCTTACAAAATTCTAGACATCCAACTAAATATATCCCGAAAGGTAATTAAATAGGCATTCTAAGTATTATCAGTAAAACCTGGCACATTCATAATAAAGGGGTGCACTCTCTTCCTAAACATGACCAATTTTTTAAAAATTTTAAAGGGAAAAACTGTTAATATCCCGTGTCAAAATTCGGACCATCGTACAAAATTCTGATGATCCAACTAAATATATTCTAAAAGGTAATTGAATAAGCTTTCCAAATATTATTAGTAGACGTTGGCACAATCATATTAAAGGGGTGCGCTCTCAACCTGAACATAGCCAATTTTTCAATATTTTAAAGTGAAAGAACGGTAATATTTCGAGTCGAAATTCGGACCATCGTACAAAATTCTTAGCAACCAGCTATATATATTCTGAAAGATAATTGAATAAGCTTTCTAAATATTATTAGTAAAAGTTGGCACAGTCATATTAAAGGGGCGCGCTCTCAACCTGAACATAGCCAATTTTTCAATATTTTAAAATGAAAGAACGGTAATATTCCGAGTCGAAATTCGGACCATCGTACAAAATTCTGAGCATCCAGCTATATATTTTCTGAATGGTAATTCAATAAGCTTTCTAAATATTATTAGTAAAAGTAGGCACAATCATTTTAAAGGGGCGCGCTCTCAACCTGAACATAGCCAATTTTTCAATATTCTATATGTAAAGATAGACCGGAATTTTTTTCGAAGTCCGAATTTGGACCATCGCACAAAATTCTGAGCATCCAGCTATATATATTCTGAAAGGTAATTGGATAAGCTTTCCAAATATTAATAGTAAAAGTTGGCAGAATCATATTAAAGGGGCGCGCTCTCAACCTGAACATAGCCAATTTTTCAATATTTTAAAGTGAAACAACGGTAATACTCCGAATCGAAATTCGGACCATCGTACAACATTCTGAGCATCCAGCTATATATATTCTGAAAGGTAATTGAATAAGCTTTCTAAATATTATTAGTAAAAGTTGGCACAATCATATTAAAGGGGCGCGCTCTCAACCTGAACATCGCCAATTTTAAAATATTTTAAAGTGAAACAACGGTAATATTCCGAGTCAAAATTCGGACCATCGTACAAAATTCTGAGCATCCAGCTATATATATTCTGAAAGGTAATTGAATACGCTTTCGAAATATTATTAGTAAAAGTTGGCACAATCATATTAAAGGGGCGCGCCCTCAACCTGAACATATCAAATTTTTCAATATTATATAAGTGAAGATAGACCCGTATTTTTTTCGAAGTATTTCGAAAGCTTATTCAATTACGTTTCCGAATTTATATAGCTGGATGCTCCGAATTTTGTACGATGGTCCGAATTTTGACTCGGAATATTACCGTTCTTTCACTTTAAAATATTAAAAAAGTGGCGATGTTCAGGTTGTGAGCGCGCCCCTTTAATATGATTGTGCCAACTTTTACTAATAATATTTGGAAAGCTCATTCAGATACCTTTCCGAATTTATACAGCTGGGTGCTCAGAATTTTGTACGATGGTTCGAATTTGGACTTCAAAAAAAAATACCGGTCTATCTTCAGGTTGAGAGCGCGCCCCTTTAATATGATTGTGCCTACTTTTACTAATAATATTTAGAAAGCTTATTGAATTACCATTCAGAAAATATATAGCTGGATGCTCAGAATTTTGTACGATGGTCCGAATTTCGACTCGTAATATTACCGTTCTTTCATTTTAAAATATTGAAAAATTGGCAATGTCCAGGTTGAGAGCGCGCCCCTTTAATATGACTGTGCCACCTTTTACTAATAATATTTGGAAAGCTTATTCAATTACCTTTCAGAATATATATAGCTGGTTGCTAAGAATTATGTACGATGGTCCGAATTTCGACTCGAAATATTACCGTTCTTTCACATTAAAATATTGAAAAATTGGCTATGTTCAGGTTGAGAGCGCACCCCTTTAATATGATTGTGCCAACTTTTACTAATAATATTTGGAAAGCTTATTCAATTACCTTTTAGAATATATTTATGTTTAGGAAGAGAGTGCACCCCTTTATTATGAATGTGCCAGGTTTTACTGATAATACTTAGAAAGCCTATTTAATTACCTTTCGGAATATATTTAGTTGGATGTCTAGAATTTTGTACGATAATGCGAAATTACATCTCTATTCTGAGCTAAAGGAATTGATAAAAATAATATATTATTCTACTTTCATTTGATAGACGTAACGTTGGATTTTATTGGTTGTTAAAAATAGATGAGTTTGGGCGACTGTTGTCTTAATTCTGAATAGGTTGCCAACGAACAGGTTGCCAGCTGGATCGGTCGAATAGCTCGCTAGCCGAATAGGTCGCCAAGTTGTGTTCGGTGACCTTGACATTGACCTAAATAAAGATAATTCAGTGGAGAAATGTAAGTAATGACAACGAGATATGTCATCTAATGCTTAGGGTAGATGTTTCAGATTGTAAAATCAATTGTGCACAAGAGGTTATATGTATTTTGTATTAGAGGTTTCTTGTATTTTGTCTTTTGCAATAGACGTATGAGGTATTTTGTATTAGAGCTTTCTTGTATTTTGTTTTTTGCATTAGACGTTTTAGGTATTTGGTATGGCATTATGTTACATGTGTGTTTTGAATTAGACATTTCTACATAGCATTAGGTTTTTGCCGCTTTCCCCCGCCATAAATGCCAATCAAAGAAGATATTTTATAACGCTCACTTTCAATCACATCTTGACTACTGCTCTACCATTTGGGATTCCTGTCAAATTTCTTCTCTTCAAAAACTTAAAATTATCCAAAAATTATCATTTCAAATTATATTCAACAAACTTATTATTAAAAAAAATGCTTCTGATTCTTCATATTCCATTCTTTCAAAATCTTTAAAACTGCCTACCATTCAACAACGTCATTAATGAATAAATATATATTTCTGTTCAAAATATTAAACTACTTATGTTCCTTATTTCAATTTAAAAATACTCCTTACAACTCTATAAATCTTAAACTACAAATTCCACATCCAAATTGTACTAAATTTAAACACAGTCTTAGCTATAATGGACCAGTTTTATGGAATTCACTTCCAAATAATTTAAACTCATTACATGTTCTCTCAACTTTTAAAAAATCACTGCATAATTATATCCAAAATGTTATATAACTATTCTGTATATTTAAATTTAAACCATTATCGTTTTCTGCATTTGATGTTATTTGGAATGTAAAAAATACATTTTCATTATTCAGTTTCCTTGCAGGTATAATATTAGTTCAGCTCTGAACGTCGGTCTCATTACACTCACCCTGAGCGTTCAGAAACTGTTCCATTCAATCAATGTCGAAAGAAAATTGGCGCCCCACTCAATTTTACTGGGCAACTTTTCACTGCTTAACGATGGGGTGTCAATCCGTGTGGACGCATGTACAAAGCAAACGAACATGTTAGTGAGAAAATAAGACCTTGCTTACTTCGCTGGAGTCCGTATGAGCGACACAACACGCTGTTAAAAATACGTCCCCTCTTATCAAATTACAATTTCGCAGCCATGACACTCTAACTGTAGGTCAACGTCCACATTCAGGAATGTCGGTCATACAAGAAGAAACGAAATGTACAGGCTTTACATTGTACAGGCTTTCACCCCGATTGAAACCCCATCGTTTAGCAGTGAAAAGTTGTCCAGTAAAATTGACTGTTCTCCTTTTTTTTTCGACATTGATTCAATGGGACAGCCCCTGGACTAGTATAATATATGTGTATGTTTGTTTCGTCTGTTGTCATTTAAGGGCAGAATTGTAAACAGGCTGCAAAGCCTAATTTTTCACCCTTTTGAAAATAAAGAATTTATTATTATTATTATTCTCTCTCTCCTCTCTCCCTCCCTCTCCTTCTTTCTCCCCTCCCCTCCTCTCTCTCGCTCTTTCTCTTCTCTCTCTCCCCCCTACCTCTCCTCTTATCTCTCCTCCTCTCCTTCTCTTATCTCTCTCTCTTCCCCTCTCTCTCTCTTATCAGTGTATACAGTGAATTTTAAATCATTTCCAGTCCATATATATACTTGAATAAAACTATTTTGTCTTATTTAAACCTTTGACGGACACGACAGGTCATATAGTATGGTTCTTTTTCGGGTAGTCACCGCTAGGCTATAAATAGACCTCCCATGGCACTCTGCCAAACAACGTTTCTTGTAGTAGTAATTTTCGCATTTTTATTGCAACGAAAATGATATATGTTCATTTTGTACGACGAAATAAAACTAGTTTAAGTATTTGGTACCATTACCCCTCGACTAGACATCGTGATAGTACAGAAAATATCGATTTAAAAAAAAGAATGGCAAATAACGAAAACGAATGGCAAATAACATAACGATAAACGAATAGCGAATAACTCTTTCCCAAAATGTTTCATTATTTTGAGAAAACAAATATCAACGTAATTGCCTACTCTCTCTTTTATATTCATCTAATCTGCTACTTATATAATGATGTATTGTAATGAGTGGATCCGTAATCATAATGAGTAATGAGTGCAGCTGTATTTTTGTGACTTGTTGAAATGAAAGAGACTAGGACATTAAGTCGACATTTCGATAAAAATAACACGATGATACGACAGAATAAAGTGTCGTATGGATTGCATCAATACTGTCGTGTTGTCGCTTTATTAAAAGGACGAGGGTTTTAACATGGCCACTATCAGCCATAACAGTTAAACACTGGCATGCGAACTCAGCCGAGTTACGAGTACCTAACATTCAACCCTATCTATCTTCTTGGTGTTTAACTTCTGCTTCCACATAAGTGATAACATTCAACCCCTTCCCCACCTACTGATAAAATCAACGCGACCAGTTTATCACCACGTGACTTGCTATCTGTTCATTTGATTGGCTTCGTTCACCATAAGCAGTATAAATACCGAGTCCAACGCGATTACAGAAATAGAAACCGCTACGCAAAAATATTGATAAGTCATCAAAATATAATAAACAGAACCTCCAATATTATAAAATTTATACTATCCTGTAACTACATCACTTATTCAAAAATATACTCCAATAAAAAAGAACAGTTTCGAAAGCTAAAGCCATCATGACCAAACAAAATATTTTACATTCTACCTACCCTTTACTTGTTGACGCCATTGTCGAGTTTAGCAACTGCTGCATGATGGGCATATTTATAAACTCTTATGCTGGACGAATCCATTACTGAAAACTAGGGTTTTTTAGATCTTACCCTAAACATTGGGTTTTATTTCAAATAATTTCAAATCTTTTTATTTATAAGTAGCATAAAATGCATGGTAATAAATATACAGAATTGATTTTCATGGTGAAAAAAGTATCACTATTCGAACCGTTGTTGGAAGAATATTAACCATTACACCACCGCGTTACTTTAATACTAATAGGCCTATTTACTTCACCTAATTAGAAATAACCAGGGGTCAGTCCAAAACTAAGTTATCTTGCTAACATGTCGTTTGTTAAAGCTGAACTCCGGTTACAAAAATACTGATATAATGTAATAAAAAAAAGTTAACGCCCGCAAGCCGCCATACTTGTTTCCAATTTGTGAAATAAGTATGGCGGACATGGAGGCTTATGACCTGGAAAGGTTAGCCGATCTCACTTCCAGTTTGTTTCTCGTCAGCTAGCTATACACATCCGGCTTTATTCTCTTCACACGGTTCACTGATTACTGTTTCCCCCCCCCCCCAACAGTATACCAAATTATTGAAGATTGCAAAATGTCTGATCAGGTAGGCCTGTAAATAATTATATGAACTGCGTCTACTACAATATAGCCAAGCTTTACTCCAAAACAAAAGATGCAACCAGATGTCTTACCCAACCTGTTTTTCAACCAAAACAAATCACCTATACAAACTATTAGTATTGCCTTCTTCGTGTGTTCCATGTTGAATAGTATTCATGAAAATGACCAAGGGCAAGGGACATAACTACATGTTTGGGACGGCTCTCATTGGGGAGTGTTTGACAGTGCTAAATTTATTGATGTTATGTTTTTTTCTCCATTTTACCAACGTGTAAGAAATTGATATTGTAGTAGACGCAGTTCATATAATTATTTACAGTCTTACCTGATCAGACATGTTCAATCTTCAATAATTTGGTATACTGTTGGGGAAAAATACAGCAATCAGTGAACCGTGTGAAGAGAATAAAGCCGGATGTGTATAGCTAGCTGACGAGAAACAAACTGGAAGTGAGATCGGCTAACCTTCCCAGGTCATAAGCCTCCATGTCCGCCATACTTATTTCACAAGTTGGAAACAAGTATGGCGGCTTGCGGGCGTTAACTTTTTTTTATTACATTACTTCGGTATTTTTGTAACCGGAGTTCAGCTTTAAATTTCTGTTGCTGGAAAGTGGGTGGTACTTTTTACCGCCGACCACCGCCGAATACCGTCGACCAATACTTTTTACCGCCGACTGCCATATAATTACCGCCGACCAACTACTTTTTATCGCCGACCGTAATGAAACTACCGCCGACCATGGCGTAATTACCGCCGACCAAATGTCTTATCTGACGATATTATTTTTTTAGAAGAGCATAACAAAAATAATATTCATTTGGAATATATTTACAAGTTTATAATAAATTTAATACATAATACAAAATATCAAAGGCATTTCACATTTTGTTCACAAGCAATCAATTAAATACTTTATCTTCGCGTTGCACGAACGCTTCGTGCACGTTCTATTTGATGCTGTTTTTTGGTCGGTAATTTTGCTTTTTTCACTACAATGAATTTTTTTTATTTTTTGAGATCATTTCATCCTCTTCCCTTTTTCTTTTCGAATCTTTAAGAAAGGTTTTAAAACATTTGTCTTTTTGTTCTTCCCCGAAACAACACCACTTCTGTCCCGAGACTGAATATGCCTTGTATCTGCCACAGAGTTCGTATTCTCCGGAAAAATACAGGGATGATTTTAAATTAATGAACTGGTAATTAATACACATATATAGTTTTTCAATCAATTCCGGGGCCTTTTTTGGTTTCCATTCAATTGCACATTTAAAAATACCGATGACCTCCAGTATTTCATCTGCTACGTTGGATGCATGTACTATAGGTTTTAATTTCTGTTTTTCTCTGTATAACGTGTTTTGGATTTGTTTTATGCTTGCAGGTGCATGCTGTGTTGAATTTGTTTTCATGTCTATAAGCATCTGTTTGGGAGAAACGTGTTTGTTTTGTATGATCTCTTCTAGTACGTTTGGATTGGTTCGAGCCTTATCTTCCACTTTCTGTGTACCACAATACTGCAATATCAGATAGAATCGGATTGCTGGATTGAGTGAAATATGAAACATGTTTTTTGAATGTTGGGTTCAGCCTACTAGCAGTCTCGAAACAGTTTTCCCATCAACTCGCTTTCGTTCACAATATTCCCCATCCCTTTTAAACGCACCCCAAATTACGCGACAGATAATCCTGCGAATGACACCCAACCTTTCCCGAATCCCATACACCACAGCCATCATAATATGTCATGTTTTCCCTCCTCTGTCTTTGTAAATTGTCTTTGTTATCAACTAAAAACCACACGTTTGATTTGTCACCAGGCGAACTTTCCAGAAACACATGTTCACGATCTTAAATGGCCTTTAAACATTCCTTTCCTGACATAAATTTATTGTTTCGAAGGCTATGCACATTTTCGGGACGTGGGAAAGGATCGGAAAAGTCTAGGTCGGTACCGTTCGAATCGGCGTTTGATCAAAAATGTCAGATGTTCGATCGTCTTCACATTTATCGGAAGCGTTAAGATCTGGTAGGGGTTTGGGGATGAAGGGAGTAAACTGCCAATGGGGATACTGCATCACAATAATGCGTTGACAAGTAGTACGAAGTAGACAAATGTGTAAATATAAATGTTCTTTAATGAAAGTCTGTACAAAAAACATGATGATGATGAATATATGACGATTGAAGATGATTAAAGATGTCTAACGATATCTAACGATTAACTGAAAAATACAAAATATAAATTCTGTCAAAATAACAGTAAATTTCAGCTAATAAACTACCACTGATAAATATTACAATTACAACTAACACTGGCAGGTAATAAACTGTTCAAGCCAAAGGGACAGGATTCTAGATTGCAAAGACAAGGGAAGTATTTGCTATAAAGGCTTTACTAAGTATAAAACCACCAGGTAAATAAAATATAAATGGACAATAACATACATGTACTAAGAATATAATTACATAAATCATTTAACTCTTAGTAAGAAGACTGACAGTTCAAAAAGTACTTAAAGGGAGATAACTAGCTTTAAGCGATCAATGTAAACAAGTGATTCCACGCCATGACAAAAAATGCAGCAGAGATGTGACTGACAAGCCTGACATTCAATATATCAATTAAATAATACAAATACCGTGTTTTTATGCCCCTGTACTCTCCAACACTGGCTGACACTGACAATGTTACTGACAAAAACCATACTGGTTGGTACTTAACTGACAATAATTATATAAACTGACAACGACGAGACCATGACTGCCAAAGTTACTAACGAATGGTGCTGTGTTATTTTAGCGGGAAAATAAGTGTCACATGACTACGGTTAATCAAAAATCATAAACATAAACTAATGAGACGAAAAATGAAAAATAATATTCAAATTAAAATGAACTATAAAAACTACTGATAAGGTTTTTCTGGCCATAACACACCGACCTCCTAATTGTATTTACTATTACAATTATTGAACTCTTAACAATTATGGCTAGAATTAATAACATTACGCAAAATAATAATAAATAAAACTACTTCAATATTATCACAAGTGATAAATACTAATACTTGCTGCACATTATGCTTAATACTGACTCGACTAGTGAATTATAATACATCAGCTTCTAACAACAAGCACAATTTAGTAATTGGTCGTTCAAACACACTATTCTTGGATTTCACTTTTACAGTCCTAACAAAATTATTTTTGTCCTTAATAATTTCAATAATTTTTCCCAAACACCAAGAGTTGCGTGATACAGTATTGTCTACTAACAAAACAATGTCATTTATTTCAAAATTGCGTTTAGGTAAAAACCACTTCTGTCGTTCTTGTAAGGACTGCAAGTACTCTGTACTCCATCGCTTCCAAAATATGTCTGAAATATATTGTACTTGTCTCCATTTTCTTTTCACAAAATTATCAGTTTTTTCGAAAGTCCCTAAAGGAAATGATCCTGAGTTATTAAATAACAACAAATTATTTGGAGTTAAAACTGATAAGTCATTGGGATCTTCAGAATTTCTTGTTATGGGTCTACTATTAATAATGTTCTCTATTTCACTAAACAATGTTTGTAACAAATCATCACTAAGTCTAACAGTCTGTTCTTTCAATAAGGCAAATAATATCTTCCGAATGGTTCTGATCTGTCTCTCCCATATTCCCCCAAAGTGGGATGCAGTTGGAGGGTTGAATTCCCACTTTATAAAGTCATTCAATAACAAGTGTTGTATCTTATCAATTTTCTTAAATTCTTCTTTCAGTTCTCGATTACTGGATATAAAATTAGAGCCATTGTCTGATTTGAAAACACGAACTGGACCTCTTCTGTTAGTAAATCTTCTGATAGCGTTAATACATGCATCTGTATCTAATGAATATGCCATCTCTATGTGTACAGCTCTGGTTCTGAGGCATGTGAAAACGACTCCATACCGCTTTACAATACTGCAACCTTGTTTAATTTCGTAAGGACCAAAATAATCTACTCCTGTAACTGTAAATACTGGTTCATCTGCTATTAATCTGTCAGTAGGAAGATTAGCCATTTTTTGCTCACCAACTTTAGACCTATAATGTCGACAAATTATACATTTGGATACCAAATTTTTTATTGCTGTTCCTGCCTTGACTATCCAATATGTTTCTCTCAACTTTGCTAACATGGAATTTCTACCAAGATGTCCCACTCGACGATGAATGTCTTCTAAAATAAGTTGCGAAACTCTTGAATCTTTCGGCAAAAGTATTGGATGTTTCATGTCATCGAGTAAATTTGATCTTTGTAGACGTCCACCAACCCTTAACAAATCATCTTGTAAATATGGGTCTAATTTTAGAATTGTACTATCCTTATTCAGATTTAAAAATCTCTTTAATTTGATGATTTCTGATGAAAAATGGTGATTCTGGACATAAATTAAAATTCTTCTTTCTGCTTCTTTTAGAGATTCGACTGATAAAGATGTAATCTCATTCATTTTATTATTAGGTTGACTAATTGGTTCTTTAGAATCTGTTTGATGTTTTCTCTTGATACGATTTTGAAGATTCTTCATACCAATCAAAATCCATGCCACGGTCTTCTTTAACTTTAACCATGTTGATGGATATTCAAATAATCTATTCATAATGTTATCCTTATTGATGTCTGTTACTGCAATTAACAACTGAGTATTCTTAACTTCGTTGTCGTTCTCTGGTAAGATAAGGGATATGTTAATAGATGGCCACTCTGTCACTGGTTGCCATAAGAAATCTGGACCTGTAAGCCATTTCATATTTGATGTACAGGTTTTACCTCTAGAAAAGTCGTCTGCTATGTTGGATTTACTGTCAACATATCTCCATTGGGATAATTCTGATAACTCTCGGATAATTTCAATTCTGTTTGTGACAAATGTTTGGAATCTAGTTGTTGTATTGGCTATGTATCTAAGGACGCTCTGGCTGTCAGTCCAGTAAAATATGTCATTTTCTGTCAACTTAAACTCAAGATCTGCCATTACCATTTTACTGAGACGTATTGATGTTACTGCCGCTGTAAGCTCCATTCGTGGTATAGTTATTCTTTTCAAGGGTGATACTCTAGACTTGCCTAATACTAACGAACAATGTATCTGATTATATTCATTGACCTGACGAAGATAAATTGCTGAACCATAACCGGATTCGGATGCATCGCTGAAACTGTGAATCTGACATGATATTATTCTTCCAAAATCTTTTGGTTTATAACATCTTGGTATTGATACATTTTCCAAATTAGGTAATTGACATAACCATTGGTTCCATTTTTGTAATAAATTAGCAGGAATATCTTCATCCCATTGCAAGTGTAACTGACATTTATTCTGCAAAATAATTTTAGCAGGAAGAATCAGAGGTGCTGCTAAACCAAGTGGATCGTACACTGAGCATATAGTGCTGAGGATACCTCTTTTAGTTGCTGGTTTCTGTTGTATGTTGATTTTAAATCCTAAACTGTCATTCTCTGCGGACCAATAAACTCCAAGTGCAGTTTCAGTAGGGAGATCATCAAAATCTAGATTCAAATTTCTAAGTTCTTTGGCTTGATCCTCTATTGGTATTTTTTCTAGAACTTTTCTACTGTTACTCATCCATTTTGATAACCGAAATCCACCGTTATTACAGATGTTTATTAAATCATTCACCAATGTAATGGCTTCTTCTTCTGTTGGAACGGATTTCAGACAGTCATCTACATAGAAATTTTTTAAGATTGTCTGAACTGCTTCTGTATTTAAGTCTGTCTTAAAATCTCTGGCTGTCCTCTGTAATGCTGATATGGCACAACTAGGCGATGATGTTGCCCCAAATATGTGTACTAACATTTTGTAAACTATTGGTGGTTTATCAATGTCACCATTTGGATACCATAGAAATCTAAGGAAATCTGTGTCTTCGTCTGCTACATAAACCATATAATACATAGAAGTGATATCTGCGATTATAGCAATTGGTTCTAGACGGAATCTCAGTAATACACTGATTAATTTACTGGTTAAATCAGGTCCACTTAACAACATCTGATTCAAAGAAATGCCATGAAACTTAGCACTTAAATCAAATACAACTCTGATTTTCTTCTTCCGAGGATGATAACAGGCATGATGAAGCAAGTACCATATTCTGCCACTATCTTTATTAAGATCTTCTTCTGGTACCTTGACAGCAAATTCCTTGGTTATCATGTCTTCCATAAATTTGGTGTAATCTTCTCTGAATTGTGGATTTTTAGATAATTTCTTCTGTAAATACTTGAGACTCTGTTCTGCTTGTAATCTGTTATCAGGAAATATAATGTCATTAGATCTGAAAGGTAGGCTGATTTGATAATGACCATTATTTGTATAAGTTATAGTAGAATTTATCTTATCTAAGAATCTCTTATCTTCTACACTGTTTTCTTTTTTGTCTTCTGTCAGTTTTTCAGGAAAGTCCATGTTGATGGCTTTATGTACGAGTTGTTCTAACTGTTCTGTTTCATTTATGACATTTACTTCACAGCGATTTACTCTAATTGTGTTATTCTGAACTTGGTTAGCTGACAATTCTCGTATTACATTCCATACTGACCATCCTAGTTTCGTTCGGGATGCATGAGGACTACAAGATGGACCACTAATGACTTCCAAAGGGGTATAAGCGTCAGGTATGTTATTTCCGATTAATAAACCTATATCAGCATCTATTTCTGGAATTTTGATGGTTTGTAGATGTTCCCATTTCTTAATATCTGCCTGAGTTGGAATGGATTCTTTAGTAACTGGCATCTCATCTTTAGTGTAAACAGTTGGTAAAGGAACTACATTATTACCATTAAGATCTAAAACTTCTAAATTATGTAAGATGAAAGTCTGTAAACTGCAAGGCTTCCCCATTGTTTTTAAAGATATTCTTTTCATACTGCCACTAATTCCTAACTGTTCCATCAGTTTGGTGGTGCAAAATGTAACACTGCTTCCACTGTCAAAAAATGCATAAGTTTCAAATGCCCTTGCACTGTTTTTCATTCTTACTAAAACTGGGTGAATATTCATTGTGCAGAAACCGGCCTCCGTATGAAGACTGCATGCTTTACTTTGTTGTGGATTCCTGTGGCTTTCATCAAATTCAACATCATGTAATATTGTTGGATGTCTTCTGTCACATATATTACAAACTGCTTTCCTGCGACAAGTTGTTATACCATGGCCCAACTTTAAACAACCATAACATAAATGATAAGACTTAATAAAAGCTTTTCTGTCAGTACATGGAATTTTGATGAAATCATTACATTTTAGCAGTGCATGGTTATCTTTCTTACAAAAGATGCATGGTGTTTTCTCTGTCACGTTTGGTTCACTAAAATGTTGACCTGCAAATGATGAAAATGGGTGCTGCTTTGGTCTTGTAACAGGCTTATGATGTTGTGGTGTCTTGACTGACAAAGCTTCTCTGCCATAAATTGGATCATTGGCCTTCTTAGCTTCTCGTTTTACAAATCTAACTAAATCGCCAAATGTCACCGGTTGATCATCGTCATAAATTCTATCTACAAAGTTTCTAAACTTTTCATGCATGTAATACGGAAGTTTTTGAACTAACTTGGTCATGTTTGCTGGATATTCTAAAATTTTAATACTCTGTATGTTATTAACAGCTTTATCAATTTCTGTTAGGAATATAGCGAAGTTGTCCAAGTCTTTTGGTTTATCAGGACGTATGGATGGCCACTCAAGTGCTCTTTTTGAATAAGCTGAGGCAATAAATTTATCATCTCCGTATCGTTTTTCCAATTCTTCAATTGCAGCTGGAAACCCGTATTGACTGTCAAGATGACTATAACCGCTAACAATTCGATTTGCTTCACCTAAGGTGTATTGTTCTAACAAGTTCATTTTTTCATTTGTATTGTCTAATGTTTCACTTATATAATTAAACTGCCTAATAAATTTTTTGTATGTCATCACATCACCAGCAAATTTTTTAATGTCACCCTTAGGTTTCCGTAATTCTTTAACTACTGTCAACATCATTTCTTCTGTCGTCATCATTGAGGCGGAATGTCTCACTGTATCTTTGTCCTTAGATTTTACAGCGGGAACTTTTGGTGAAGAAGTCGCAATAGGTAGACTGACAATGTGGTCATCTAACTTTGTGTTTACTAAAGCTGATTCCATTTTTAATGCTAACAATTCCTCTTCTTGTTGTATTTTAATCTTAGCTTGTTCAAGTTTCTGTTTTTGTTTCAAAATATCAATTCTTGCTTCAAGCTCTGATTTTCTATGCTTTTCCTTTGTCTGTATATCTGTATTAAGACCGACCTGAGATAAACTGTCAGATGCACTAATTTCATCAACTACTATCAAATCGTCCCAAGGAATGTCTGTATCTGGAATTGGATGAACTGATTTGGAAGAAGATGTACAGGAATGACCTCTTCCATCATCCATTTGGTAATCATAATGTAGATTTTTTCTGACACTCATTTTATATCTTCTGACAAAATCACAAATTACAGGCTACTGGTACTGTCTTTCACACCAAATTACAACGATACAGTTGGTGAAAATTCAAAAAACACGTTAATGTCAATGAAGGGAGTAAACTGCCAATGGGGATACTGCATCACAATAATGCATTGACAAGTAGTACGAAGTAGAAAAATGTGTAAATATAAATGTTCTTTAATGAAAGTCTGTACAAAAAACATGATGATGATGAATATATGACGATTGAAGATGATTAAAGATGTCTAACGATATCTAACGATTAACTGAAAAATACAAAATATAAATTCTGTCAAAATAACAGTAAATTTCAGCTAATAAACTACCACTGATAAATATTACAATTACAACTAACACTGGCAGGTAATAAACTGTTCAAGCCAAAAGGACAGGATTCTAGATTGCAAAGACAAGGGAAGTATTTGCTATAAAGGCTTTACTAAGTATAAAACCACCAGGTAAATAAAATATAAATGGACAATAACATACATGTACTAAGAATATAATTACATAAATCATTTAACTCTTAGTAAGAAGACTGACAGTTCAAAAAGTACTTAAAGGGAGATAACTAGCTTTAAAGTTCCAATAGCATATTTTTAGGTTATATTTTTAAAATGTATTAAAAGAAAGCCCTAAAATAGATTGTACCTATAAACAGTCCTACCTTGTTAAAGAATAATCCTATTAATCCTATAATTCACTATTGCCAGTTGAGAAATTGGCACAAATATCATTTTCAACTTCAAATTCAAACGTTTGAAGATGGCCGTCCATGGAGAGGAATGGGAAAACAAGGGAGGTAATTGAGTTACTATCTCCTCAATCAGCCTGTCTCAACCATTTTAACCCCCATGAAATTTTGCCCATGATCGTATAATAGTGAGTTGACAACATTTTGAGCAAAAGAAATAGAAATAATTATGTTTTGACTTTATTAGAAAATATGCTATTGGAACTTTAAGCGATCAATGTAAACAAGTGATTCCACGCCATGACAAAAAATGCAGCAGAGATGTGACTGACAAGCCTGACATTCAATATATCAATTAAATAATACAAATACCGTGTTTTTATGCCCCTGTACTCTCCAACACTGGCTGACACTGACAATGTTACTGACAAAAACCATACTGGTTGGTACTTAACTGACAATAATTATATAAACTGACAACGACGAGACCATGACTGCCAAAGTTACTAACGAATGGTGCTGTGTTATTTTAGCGGGAAAATAAGTGTCACATGACTACGGTTAATCAAAAATCATAAACATAAACTAATGAGACGAAAAATGAAAAATAATATTCAAATTAAAATGAACTATAAAAACTACTGATAAGGTTTTTCTGGCCATAACAGGGGATACAAAAAGACGAATCACTCGATATGGTTGAACTATATAACTTCGGTTCGAAACTGATGTTACCTCCTGCAACTGGTTTAACATAAACGAAATGGTTTGGAGACCAATAACGTACGGATGACGGAGCACCAAGTGTAGTGTCCACATGATTTTGACATCGGCTGTTGATTTTGAAAGCTCTGGTCGGAATTTAACATCTAAAATTTTATATGATGGATCTGTCATGCCATTAACTGGGGGAAAGACAGAATGAATTGTTGCCTGTATTACATCGGCTGCAGCCATCATCGTCCAAACAGATGAATACGAACCGACCCTAGATGCGTCGAGACAAGCTTGTTCATATTCCGGAGAAACTAACAGAAAGTTTTTACCGTTTTCATGCTTCTGGTATTTTTCATGGGCTAAACACATCTGTATACACGTTCTGTATCGTAACATCACAGACAACGCCTCCGTAGCACTGAGGTGTTGACTAAGGGCATTAAAAAAACAGTTCCCATCACCAGAAGATACAATCGGAGTTCCGAGATTTGATAGGCCACACTTATTCATTATTTCTAGGCTAGCTTGGTCCGTCGGAATTAGTGAAAGTTCAGCTGATGTAGGATCGGGGATATCATCCCTGGGCATAACCCGCTCTTCTCCTCTGCTGCAAACATACTTAAGATGTTCGAATCCTATTTCGGGGGCGCGTCGAATTACCCAATAACACCCAATAACACCCAATAACTGCCCAATAACACCCAATAACTGCCCAATAACACCCAATAACTCCAAAATAACACCCAATAACACCCAATAACTCCAAAATAACAACCAATAACTACAAAATGTTGACTTGTTGACTTTGGAAACAAAATAACAATTTAGTTGAATTTAAGAACATCGCTGCTTTACGCTCACTCGCCTGAAGGGAGATAACTCGTGTATGTGATTTTTTGTTTACAAGAAATTAATGTATGGTTTCGTTGCAATTCGTTTTAATTGTACATGGGCGTCAAATGTGGAATAACTATTTCAACCCTTCCATGGGTATCGTCAGGTGGTTGCAATAACAAAACGTTATTACAGATGTCCCCGCTATAGTTTTTCATGAAATTCAAATTAACTTCCAATAATTTAGCGCAAAAATGCGCTACCCGACGACATAACGATTAGTCTGTAAATAAATTCTATTTAACTGCCAAACATTCTACTCTACTACTACTACTACTTAGTGTTTAACGTCTGCTTCCACATCGCAGACAAGACTTAGGAGAGCCGAAGCTGATTCCTGTTTTTTAGAATATGATTTTGCAATCTTTCCATTTGGCTTTAAGCCATGGATTGGGTTTAGTGGGAAGTTCTTCCCTTTATTTATTAAAAAACATATCATTTGGTAGATGATCTCGTTTGCTTCTGGGTTGGTTGGTGTCATCGTTTGGGGTTAGTGTTTAGGTGCCAGACCCGTCTTATCGTGGCCTCCCCTTACTCCACTATCCCACTCTATGGGTTTGGTATCAGTTTTATTTACGAAATAGTGTTTAGGTGCCGAGTACGTCTGACCGAAACTCCCCCTTACTCCACTATCCTGCTTAGTTTGGTAGATGTCATCTGTGGGATTTGTGTTTAGGTGCAAGGCCCGAAGGTTCGATATTTATATCAGACTCGATCATGTCACCACGAGTACGTCTGTATGCTAGTGTTGGGAGTTTCAGCTTCTTCAGTCTTTCAACGTAACATGTCTCTTTGAATCCTGGAATAAGCTTTGTGGCTCTTTTCTGCACATTTTCTAATGCTGTGATATGTTTTACCTTATATGGGTTCCATACCGGATTTGCATATTCAAGTTGTGGACGGACTAGTGCTTTGTACAGTAGTAGAAATGTTGTTTGGTCCAAGTATGTGAAGGATCGACGTATTAATCCCATTATGCTATTGGCTTTGTTTATTTTTTCACTCATGTGGTCTTCAAAGTTTAATTTATCGTCAACAATTACCCCAATGTCCTTTTCCTTCTCTGTATATTTGAGTTTGGTGTCACACAGCTTATATTCGTATGGAGTTAAGGTTCTCGTTCCTGTAGTCAGTACCTTGCATTTGTCGGGATGGAATTTGAGTAACCATTTGTTTGACCAGTTTTCTAATTCCAGCATATCTTGTTGTAGAGTTTCCATATCCGTTGGTTCTTAAATTCAACTAAATTGTTATTTTGTGTTTCCAAAGTCAACATTTTGTAGTTATTGGTTGTTATTTTGGAGTTAATGGATGTTATTGGGTGTTATTTTGGAGTTATTGGGTGTTATTTGGAGTTATTGGGTGTTATTGGGTAATTCGACGCGCCGCTATTTCGGACGCCTATAACAAAAATACAGGTAAGAATTTACAAAGATGCAATCAATTGAGTAATTGATTTCAATTGTATCGGATAAAAGGATTGTAATGTTCGATAAATATTAATAAAGTTCCGTTTTTTAGGTTGTGTCAGCTATGTTCTTTACATCTAAAACGCATTAAAGTGAATATTTTTTGTAATTACCTCAGATAATCTTTGAATAGCTTTCTCGTATTCATATTTTCCATTCATATCGCATGAAAGACATGCTACACACTTAAACCTATTCAATGCATTTTCCACAAAATGAACGTCTTCTTCCTTGATTCTGTCACAACCGTAGTGGTACCAGACGTTGCAATCGTTGCACTGTACCGAGTTGTTGGTACAATTCTTTCTACAAACTCCACACGGGTAAAAAGCAGCACGTTTGGAATATACGATTTTCCTTTTAGAACGATACATATTGAAGAGGGCATAAAACTAAAACTATACTGAAACTACTACTACTTGGTGTTTAACGTCTGCTTCCACATAAGTGATATCGCAGACAATATACTGAAACTATGTGTGTGAAATAGCTTTATTTAACGTCCGCTACCACCGAGGTGATATCGCAGACAATAACATGTTATTTGTACATAGTGAGAATATTTACAATGTGATTAGTGGAATAAAGGATAATTAGATATTTATATATATGTACAGAAAACATTAATTAACAGGTGCCAAAATGAACAGGTGCCAGTAAAGACGATCACAGACATAGACAGACGAAATTATAACAAAACAGACATAAACATGCACGAACATTTAGACAACGATAGACATTTACATATTGATATTAGACAAAACAGACACTAACATTTAAACACAAGTGACATAATATGTACATATATACATGTATACTATTCAAAAAAAGTAGGGGATATTTGATTTTTAAGTGTTATTAAAGTCACCTAATGAAACTGACGAAGAAACAAACGACAAAATGAAATGAAGTTCACATTCATCGATTTATTCCAAATGATCGTTAGACTAAGTAAGGCACAGACTGACCATTATAAGGGTAAAATGATACCCGGGGTCAAACAGCAAAGTTACCACAGCATCGCAACAAAGTCAGTAACGGGTAAATCCTCCTCTGTTTGTCAAACAAGCATTGATCCGACGTTGCATACTCCTAATGAGACGTCTAAGGTCATTTTGGTCCAGATTGTCCCATTCCTGTTGCAACGCAGCAGCAAGATCTTGGACATTGGCAGGACGTTGTTGACGTTGACGTAACCTCTGTCCAAGCATGTCCCAGACATGCTCGATGGGGGGGAGGTCGGGACTCGGTGCTGGCCAAGGTAATGTGGTGATGTTCTGTTGTTGGAGGTAACCTGTAACGATCCTGGCCCTGTGACATCTTGCGTTGTCATCCTGGAAGATGAAACGGCGGCCATGACGCCGTGCGAACGGCACAACATGGACTGCCAAGATGTTGTCCCGGTAGTACTGGAATGTAACACGCCCTGCAACAACATGTAAAGCCGTTCTTCTAGCAACAGTGATGCCTCCCCACACCATAACAGAACCACCCCAAATCGATCATGTCTGATGACGTTAACGTCTTGGAAGCGCTCGTTTCGACGACGCCACACCCTCCTACGTCTGTCCAAAATATCAACAGTGAACCCTGACTCATCTGAAAACATCACATTGCTCCAGCGTCGATTATCCCAGTGTTGACGATCCCTACACCAACGACGTCTTGCCTGAATGTGATGATCTCTCAAACAAGGCATCACGCGAGGACGTCGGGCGCGAAGGCGACCCCTATGCAGTCGATTCCGAATTATCTGGCCACTCACTCTCACACCAGTGTCTGTTTGAAGACGAGCGCTGATCTGATTTGCTGTGATGACACGATTTCTCAAGGCCAAGGTACGGATGAATCGATCCTGGGCTTGAGTTGTCACCCTTGGTCGACCTGAGCGTGGTCTGTCCTGTACAGATTGTGTATCACGGTATCTGAACCATAGCCTGCTTATGGCAGACTGAGAAACATTCATCGTCCGCGCCACAACCGCCTGTGTTGTGCCGATCTGTAGCATGCCAAGGGCACGTAACCTTTCATTTTGGGTAAGCTGACGCATATCAAGATTTGTTTTCTGGTCACTAAAACAATTAAACTGATGTTTCCACCCTGGAATTCAATGCCACAATGACTGTAACATTCAAAGTCAGAGTCGTGCAAATCTTGGGTTGGACCCCCATGATGATCCCAAGCATCACCTGCATTCCATGCGGTAGCTATTGGTGCGTTTGGGCGTCACATGTAACTGGAAATGTTTCTTCTGTTAGATTCTATAGTGACTTTTTTCGTAGTCATTTGCATATTTTAGTATTATGCCCCCAAAATCAAATATCCCCTACTGATATATATATTGGTCGGTTTCGTTACATCTTTGTTTCTGTTGTTCATTCCTTTTGTTTATTGGTTATCTGAAGGAAGAATCCAGTACCTAAAAAGAAAGAAAGGAGAAAAGAGAGTATCTGTTTTTATCGTGATTATGTTTCATCTAGTAAAGCTTCGGGTGGGGGCGGGGGATGGGGGTGTAAACTAATAGATAGAATGAAAATAATAATAAAAATAATATAATAAGATAAATAGATTAAATAAATAAAAATAACTAATATACTGAAATTAACTTAAGAGCAGATTAAGTAAAGTAAGTGAAGATAGGGCAGGAATTTCGATAGAGCATTCTTGCAGAGTATTTATTCATTTGATCATATACGTAAGATTAGTTTTTAAAAGTTCTTTATTACAATTTTATTAGTAAATACAAAATATTGTAAGAAATTACATGGATGTACAATCAATCTTTATTTAAGTATTTATTTGATGATAAATAATAAGTTCTTTATTTCAGTTTCATTAGTAATTACAATCCAACATTATATGAAATTACATGCATATACAATCAATCTTTATTTAAGCATACATTTGATGATAAATAATAAGGTTGCGTTGTTTTAATTGGTTTGTGCAGGACGTGACGTTTCCCTCTAGGGGACATTTTTGCGCATTGTCCTGCACTGTGTTTTTTTTCATTGATTAGTTAAGTTGCAATGTGGGTTACTCTTCTCTCTAGGGGACATTTTTACGTTCCACCTGGCTTACGCATTTTGTTATATGTGCTTTGTTAAACCTACTTCCTGAATGAAATCCCAGATGAGCTGAGAGGTCCAGTATCTGTCTTCTGGTGGTGGGGAAAGGAGGGAATTGAGATTATGTGTTTTTACCCTTTCTATCAGTTTGTTTATCAGCGGTTAGGGCTTTGTCTGTAGCTGATTGCAGTTGATTAACAGGTGTGAAGTGGTTGCAATATGTCCACACGGGCATTTGATTGGTGTATAAGTGTAATCTTTTCTACGGAAAGACAACCCAGCCATGTTTTATAAACTTTTCAAGAAGAGAGAGAACTCGGTTGACCCCTCGGTTACTATAGATAACTTCTATGAACATTTTAGTAATTTGGCTTCAAATATAACAGATGCTATTGCTAGTGATGTAAACGAATTCTTATCTCAATATGATAATCAGACATCTTCTAAAAATGAAATAAATGATAACCCTGGTGTTGACCTTAATGGACCAATTACTTATCACGAAATTTATAAAGCCATCAAGAATTTAAAAAATAACAAATCTTGTGGAATTGATGGAATTATTAATGAATTATTTATTTATTGTTCACAACAACTTGTACCCGTTTTATACATTTTATTCAATAATATTTTAGAATCTGGTTGTTTTCCAAGTACTTGGTGTATTGGTGTTATTGTGCCCGTTTTCAAAAAGGGCGATTCCAGTAATCCAGACAATTATAGAGGAATTTCCCTTGTTAGCTGTTTGAGCAAATTATTTACTGGAATATTAAACAATAGATTATTAGAATATGACAAATCACATTGTGATATTACCCATCCCCAGTTTGGTTTCAGAAAAGGTTTATCAACTACAGATGCTATTTTTATTTTAACTACGTTGATCAATCGAATTTTAAAAAATAAAAAAACGTACTTGGTGTATTGGTGTTATTGTGCCCGTTTTGAAAAAGGGCGATTCCAGTAATCCAGACAATTATAGAGGAATTACCCTTGTTAGCTGTTTGAGCAAATTATTTACATGAATATTAAACAATAGATTATTAGAATATGACAAATCACATTGTGATATTACCCATCCCCAGTTTGGTTTCAGAAAAGGTTTATCAACTACAGATGCTATTTTTATTTTAACTACGTTGATCAATCGAATTTAAAAAAAAAAAAAACGTCTTTATTGCTGTTGTCTTTGACTTAATTACGCGAGTAAATCTATGGTATAAACTAATTCAGGAAGGTATAAAAGGAAACATTTTAAAATTGATACGTTCTCTATATGATCAGGTAAAATGTTGCGTTAAACTACAAGGTGATTTGTCGAACTTTTTTAATTGTAATTCAAGGCGAAATTTTAAGTCCCATATTATTTTCATTTTACATTAATGATGTTGAAAATATGACAAATCACATTGTGATATTACCCATCCCCAGTTTGGTTTCAGAAAAGGTTTATCAACTACAGATGCTATTTTTATTTTAACTACGTTGATCAATCGAATTTTAAAAAAAAAAAACGTCTTTATTGCTGTTGTCTTTGACTTAATTACGCGAGTAAATCTATGGTATAAACTAATTCAGGAAGGTATAAAAGGAAACATTTTAAAATTGATACGTTCTCTATATGATCAGGTAAAATGTCGCGTTAAACTACAAGGTGATTTGTCGAACTTTTTTAATTGTAATTCAAGGCGAAATTTTAAGTCCCATATTATTTTCATTTTACATTAATGATGTTGAAAACCATCTGTACTGAAAATTGTCCATCCATTCCTCTAGATACCACGAACATTTTCTTTTAATGTATGCGGACGACAAGGCAGTGTTCTCGGAAACTCCCGAGGGTTTACAACAGTTGCCTGACTCATTAGGGTTTCACACTGCGTAGCTTGTGTGAAACACTATTGTTTTTTTTAAAATTAGGGTTTCACACTGCGAAGCTTGTGTGAAACACTATTGTTTTTGTTAAAATTATTATTCTTATTAGGCTTTCAGACTTTCGTCTGAAAGCCTATTGAGATTACTAAAATTATTAGGCTTTCAGACTTTCGTCTAAAAGCCTATTGAGATTACTAAAATTATTATTAGGCTTTCAGACTTTCGTCTGAAAGCCTATTGTGATTACTAAAATTATTATTTATTATTAGGCTTTCAGACTTTCGTCTAAAAGCCTATTGAGATTACTAAAATTATTATTAGGCTTTCAGACTTTCGTCTGAAAGCCTATTGAGATTACTAAAATTATTATTATTATTATTAATTACCGCGGGAGCCAAATTCTCCATGATCGAAAGCAGATATCGGTCTGAAATCAACTTTTCTTTTGAGAAACCATGTGGTGGCTACTTGATAAAGTAATTTCAAAAATTCTGCGCATACCGGAAGTGGCAGATCTTTGTATGTTGTCAAAAAATTGAAAATTGGCCATAGTTTCGTCAATTCTTTATCCATTTTCACACAAATGACATTTTCGGAAACCCTGAATCTTTTCCGAGCCAATAGCAATCTAAGATTTTGTAATTTCGAAACTTCGTTGCTGACTTCAAGCGTTCGAAAATTGAAAAATATTGTTTAAGAGACAATTTTTTTCATTTTTCAAAATTTTCAAATTTGACTTACATTTTTGGATACCTTAAGTCCATCTGATTCTAGCAATATAAGTTTTATTCGGAGTTATCACCCTTTATTTTTCGATTTTTTTCGAATTTTCTACCTATTTTGTGAGCTCGGGTTTCGTTATATGGCCGAATTGGCGAATCTGAAACTTCTGAGGCATGAAGCCAAATGACCATTGCAAGGAATAAAGCAATTTCAACAATGATCCGTAGACCGGAAGTAGTCGAAATAATGTGCAATATTTTGAAAAAAATGCAAAAAATGGATGTTTTGGGGAAAAACGCGATTTCTCCGCCCGATATCAATGGATTAAAGAAATTAGGGTACCATTGGACTGCACTAGGATTGTACTATCGTATGATACCCAATTCATACGGATACTATGATTAAGCAGCAAAATATGGCACGCTGAAAATCAAGTATTTTCTGATTTTTAGCATTTTTGGACGCATGTATCTCGAAAACTTAACCGCAAATATTTTTTAATTTGTTCTATCGAGTCTTTTCGGAGGTATTTTGCATGAAGCCATCCAATAAGACTTTGAAATATTTGGAATAGGTGAAATAACGGACTAAAGATCGAAAAAAGTCAAAAAATCGTGAAATTTTGGAAAATGCTCTACTATTTTTTTATTTTAAGAGATTTTCAAAAAAACGTTTTCTATTCAGATAGCTGACCTAATTACGATTCTAACGATGTATTATATGCATATAGTTATTGAAATTTTCGATATTTAAATTTTTTTTGCATTTTTGGCACTTTTGAACTTAGGATTTCTCAGGGGCATTTTATCTGATCAGATAATATAATATATCATTACAGAGCCCTGTGGCTATTTTAGTGCCCAAACCGGCTATTAAAACTATTCCGACAATAATAACCATACCGGAAGTATTCAAAAAATGAAAAAAAAAATGTTAAAAACATTGTCGCACTTGCGAAAAACTTGATTTCTCACTTAGGTAATAGCGGACCAAAAGAACTAAAGTGTCGCTGGATAGCCCTATTAAAGGACCATCATATGATGTCTAAATAATACGATTTCGATGGTAAGGAAATGGTATGCCAAAAATCTGGTATTTTCCGATTTTTTAACATTCTGAGACGCCCTTTTCCCGAAAACGACGCCGCAGAGTTTTCTTAAACTTTTCTTACTCAAAGTCCTATCGGTTGTCTATATAGTGAATCCAAAATGAAAAGCATTGAAATAATATAAGTGGTCCAAAAATGGCCTCAAACTTTGAAAAAAATTTAAAAATCGTTAAATTTTTGGAAACGCTCTTTAATTTATCTTTTTGTCCAAAACTACTCAATGGATGTTTCTGACACTTCTGGTACAGAAAGTTAAGTATCCAAAGAACTTCGTAAAGCTGTCATGACAATGATCGTAAAACCGGAAATAGTCGAAAAAATGTCCGATATTTTGAAAAAAAAAATTTTTTTTTTACGAAAACCTTTTTTTTTTATGAATATTTTTTGATGGTATTTTACACACGGTTAAAATATCATCCTACTTGAGCAGAAATGATAAAAAAAAATTGTCTCGGTAATTTGCGTTAGCCGCCATCGGCTAATTTAGATTTTCGTACCCAGAAAAATTATTTATTGTTCGATTTGTATAAAACAAAGTTCATATGCTCCGTGGTCCCAATTGTAATTTTTATTGTTACGGTGAAAATTTTCTGTCGGCAACGGAAGTGACGTAATATTAACAAAAACTACAATTTTGACAGTTCGGTACCACTTTTTGAAAGCAAATATTATTTTTTTTCAAAACTGATATAACTTAAAGGATGCACCCTGCAAAGGTGCACAAAATCTTTAGCTCGGATTTTTTAATTTCAATTTCATTTTCGGGCAATTTCGAATAAAATGTAAAATAAAGTGTAAAATTCAGTTATTTACAATTCATTCAGCGTCTTCATATTTTGAAATATTTATTTGTAATTTTCATAAACTCGTAGCAATAATCCAGACGAAGAGAATGTATGTGAAAATTAGTTTGTAATATGAGCAGTTGCCGAGAAATATGCAATTTTGCATGCATCACTTTTCACGTTATTTTGCCTATAAAAGAGTGAATTATTATTCGATTTGCAATATTTCTTTTCCATTTGATGCCCAATGCCAATTTGGACTAGGTTAAGCCAATTTTACATTTTCACTGTGACCGGAAATGACGTCATTTGGGCAAAAACTGTATTTTTAACCTAAAAAACAAATATTTTATTCAAATGAGTCTTCCTTATATTATTTATAAAATTATGATATTTGATTCCCATCAAAGAATAGAATGAAGCCATACGACCATACAGATACCACAAAAGGGTTTCTAACTTATACGGTTACAGAGAAATAGGCGATCTTCTATAAGTCATTTTTCAAGGTTTTTGGTCTATAAAAGTGTCAATTATTATTCGATTTTTATATTTTTTTTACCATTTGATGCCTTATGCCATTTATGACTTCTATGAACTAAGTTAACATTTTCAATATCACCGGAAGTAATGTAATTTTTGCAAAAAAACGTATTTTTAGCCTTCAAAACAAACATCTTTTTAAAGGGATTTATATTTATTATTCGTTTAAGTTTATAACGTCTGACTCTAATGGGCAGTAAGATTGAATCAATACCATCATATTGATATCAAGAAAAGGCTTCTAGCATGTTCCCTTGTCGAATAATAGCCAATTTTCCAAGGGTCACTTTTAATTTTTTTACCTTCTTAATTTCAGTTTATGGGTTATAGGGCAATTATTTATTGCCCGATATGTATAAAACAAAGTTTGTATTTTGTATGTTGCGAAGTTTCGACTTATTTTTCACCTATGAAAATTTCTTTCGGAACCGGAAGTGACGTAATGTTGCCATAATTTACAATTTTGACCGGTCTTTTCGCCAGCAAATATTCCTTTTACATATGATAGAGGGTGTCACCGAAGCAAAACAACTAAATTATAGTTTGGTAGCTCAATGGATCGGCTATGGTATAATAAACTTCCTGTATGATTCCTGAAAGCCGGTTCAGTGCTGCTTGCAGGTCTAGTTATTTATTATTATTATTTTATTTTTCGGGGGAGCCTATTTCTCAGTGTCTGTAACAGATACAGATCTGGGACATAATTTTCCCTCAGGAAACCATATGGTGGCTATCCCTTCCACTGTATTTGAAACTTCTGCGCAGACTGGAAGTGGCCGAATTTCGTGCGGTGTCAAAAAATTAAAAAACGGCCGTAGATTCGTCAATTCTGTATCTATTTTCATACAAATTACATTTTTGGAAACCCTGAGTCTTTTCTCGGACGATAGCAGTTGAAAATTTTGCAATTTCGAAACTTCACCGCTGACTTCTAGCGTTCGAAAAATGAAAATATGTTGTTTAAGACACATTTTTTGTTATTTTTCAAAATTTTAAAATTTGACCTACATTTTTGGATACCTGGAGGCAATCCGGTTCCAGTAATATAAGTTTCATTCAGAGTTATCGCCTTTTATTTTTCGATTTTTTTCGAATTTTCTTCACATTTCGTGAGCTTAAGTTTCGTTTTACGGCCAGATCGACGTTTCTGAAATTCCTGAAAGATGAAGTAATATGGTCAAACCACCGTTTAAAGCAATTTCAACAACAATCTGTAAACCGGAAGTAGTCGAAATAATATGCGATATTTTGAAAAAAAAGTGAAAAATGGGTGTTTTGGGTAAAAACACGATTTTTCCGTCCGATATCAACGGATTAAACGAATTAAGGTATCATTTGGTCGGGCGGTGATTGGACCACTGAATGATACCCAATTCGTACGGATACGATTAACAGGAAGCAAAATATGGCACGCTGAAAATCAAGTATTTTCTGATTTTTAGCATTTTTGGACGCCTGTATCTCGAAAACTTAACCGCAACTTTTTTTTTAATTTTTTCTATCGAGAGTCCTTTCGGAGGTTTTTTGCATGAAGCCATCCAATAAGACTTTGAAATATCAGGAATAGGTGAAATAACGGACTGAAAATCGAAAAAAGTCGAAAAATCGTGAAATTTTGGAAAATGCTCTACTATTTTTTTATTTTAAGAGATTTTCAAAAAAAGGTTGTATATTCAGACAGCTGACGTAGTTACGATTCTAACGATGTATAATATGTATGTAGTTATTGAAATTTAAATTTCGATATTTTAATTTTTTTGCATTTTTGGTACTTTTGAACATAGGATTTCTCAGGGGCATTTTATCTGATCAGATAATGTAATATGTCATTACAGAGCCCTGTGGCTATTTTAGTGCCCAAACCGGCTATTAAAACTATTCCGACAATAATAGCTATACCGGAAGTATTCAAAAAATGAATAAAAATGTTAAAAACATTGTCGCACTTGCGAAAAACTTGATTTCTCACTTAGGTAATAGCGGACCAAAAGAACTAAAGTGTCGCTGGATAGCCCTTTTAATGGACCATCATATGGTGTCTAAATAATACGATTATAAATTATCGTATGCCAAAAATCTAGTATTTTCCGATTTTTTAACATTCTGAGACGCCCTTTTCTCGAAAACGACGCCGCAGATTTTTCTTAAACTTTTCTTACTCAAAGTCCTATCGGTTGTCTATATAGTGAATCCAAAATGAAAAGCATTGAAATAATAATATAAGTGGTCCAAAAATGGCCTCAAACTTTGAAAAAACTGAAAAATCGTTAAATTTTTGGAAACGCACTTTAATTTATCTTTTTGTCCAAAACTACTCAATGGATGTTTCTGACACTTCTGGTACAGAAAGTTCAGTATCCAAAGAACTTCGTAAAGCTGTCATGACAATGATCGTAAAACCGGAAATAGTCGAAAAAATGTCCGATATTTTGAAAAAAAAAAAATTCTTTTTTACGAAAACCTTTATTTTTTTATGAATATTTTTTGAAGGCATTTTACACACGGTTAAAATATCATCCTACTTGAGCAGAAATGATTAAAAAAATTGTCTCGGTAATTTGCGTTAGCCGTCATCGGCTAATTTAGTTTTTCGTAACCAGAAAAACTATTTATTGTTCGATTTGTATAAAACAAAGTTCATATGCTCCGTGGTCCCAATTGTAATTTTTTTTGTTACGGTGAAATTTTTCTGTCTGCAACGGAAGTGACGTAATATTAACAAAAACTACAATTTTGACAGTTCGGTCCCACTTTTTGAAAGATATAACTAAAAGGATGCACCCTGCAAAGGTGTATAAAATCTTTAGCTCAGATTTTTTAATTTCAATTTCATTTTCGGGCAATTTCGAATAAAATGTAAAATAAAGTGTAAAATTCATTCAGCGTCTTCATATTTTGAAATATTTATTTGTAATTTTCATAAACTCGTAGCAATAATCCAGACGAAGAGAATGTATGCTAAAATTAGTTTATAATATGAGCAGTTGCCGATAAATATGCAATTTTGCATGCATCACTTTTCACGTTATTTTACCTATAAAAACGTGAATTATCATTCGATTTGCAATATTTTTTTTCCATTTGATGCCTAATGCCAATTTAGAGTAGGTCAAGCCAATTTTACATTTTCACTGTGACTGGAAATGACGTCATTTAGGCAAAAACTGTATTTTAACCTAAAAAAGAAATATTTTATTTAAATGAGTCTGCCTTATAATTTTTTTAAAATTACGATATTCAATTCCCATCAACGAATAGAATGAAGCCATACGACCATATAGATATCACAAAATGGTTTCTAACTTGTACGGTTACAGAGAAATAGGCGATCTTCGATAAGTCACTTTTCAAGGTTTTTGGTCTATAAAAGTGTCAATTATTATTCGATTTTTATAATTTTTTCCCAGGGTCACTTTTAAGTTTTTTACCTTCTTAATTTCAGTTGATGGGTTATGGGTTAATTATTTATTGCCCGATATGTATAGAACAAAGTTTGTATTTTGTATGTTGCGAAATTTCGACTTATTTTTCACCTATAAAAATTTCTTTCGGCACCGGAAATGACGTAATTTTGCCATAATTTACAATTTTGACCGGTCTTTTCGCCAGCAAATATTACTTTTACATATGATAGAGGGTGTCACTGAAGCAAAACAATTAAAGTATAGTTTGGTAGCTCAATGGATCGGCTATGGTATAATAAACTTCCTGTATGATTCCTGAAAGCCGGTTCAGTGCTGCTTGCAGGTCTAGTTAGGCTTTCAGACTTTCGTCTGAAAGCCTATTGTGATTACTAAAATTATTATTATTTATTAGGCTTTCAGACTTTCGTCTGAAAGCCTATTGTGATTACTAAAATTATTATTAAGCTTTCATATTACATATGAAAGCTTATTGTTTCTGTTAAGATTATTATTTTTTTTTTTTTGTGTATTTTATGCAAATCGGATTTCTCAGAATCTAACCATGGGATCTTTCTGAAACTTTGACCTACCCCACAAAAATGGGGTGCGAACGTTGTTTAACTATATTTTCAAAACGTTTTACGAATCCGAAATCACCGAATTTTACGAACGAAAAAACTGACAATGCATAGTCGTAAATTTGTTATTTTTTGACCGATTTTACTAATTCTTTTTTCTTTGAATACCTTGAAAAAAATCGTTTTCATCTGCAGTTTCACTTCTTTAATAGTTGTACGATTTTCATAAAATTTAGTATACAAGTAGATCTTACCGATGTGACTTCAAAAATATAATTATAAATTTTCTAAATTATCTCCCCTTGGTGAAATTAAGGATCAATTTTTCAAAAAAATCGTCGAAATATAGGTCAGAATGACCTAATTTTTTTTTCGATACTAGACAAGGAATTACTGATTCGTACACAAAATATGGAGTTTGTCGATCGAACCGGAAGTGCCACCATCTTTAAACGTGAAAAATCAAAAAGGCTTTTTTGGCTATTTTACTTACAGACTCGGGAGTTCAAACTTGGTGTAGACGTTCACTAGGTGATTGAGTTCAAAGATGAGCATTTTCTGCCTAGGGTAAGCAGATATAGGCATGCTGATTTGTTGATTCTTTAGGGCACGATAACTTCGGTTATAATGAAGGGAGGGCTGTGAAACTTTTGTCAATAGAGAGTCCAATAGCTAGCCTGTTGTGTGAAATCATTGTATCATTTATTTTAAATATCAGGGATAGGCGAAAAAAAGAGATTGAAAATCCAAAAAGTCGTATTTTTACAATTTGGAGCATGTTTAGAGGTCTTTCTCGTAAAGTCAACTTAATATTTTTTGGGAACTTCTTCTACAAAGAGTCTTATTGGTAGTCTTTTATATAAAACCATCGATCAACAATCAACATATCCAACAAACATGCAGTGTGGGTGACTACAATCTACACATTTAGTGATCGTATACAGCTTATTCAACAGTATCGAATTCCAACTGCTTAGGGATATTTTACGTGCACTCCAATGTGTACACGGGACCTTGGTTTTTCGTCCCATCCGAACGACTAGACAGCTGTGCTTGTCAGGCCCTCCGTTCTGCCTCACTGACAACGGGGAAACACGCCGGGAAATCAAGATGAACTTTTTCCGTGCAGAACTTTCAATTCAGGCCAAACGTTTATTGCATACGATTAAGCTGGTCAGTTGGAGCATATTTTCAAAAGTTTAGTAATAATCGGTTGGTAATTAAAGTACCGTGCACATTAAACTGTTAAAACAGAAAATTTCGCCCGGTTGAAATGTTTCTTGCTATAAGTCAGCAATTTTCCGAATTCAGGGAGGCTGAATGGCTGAATGGTTAGCATGTGCGCGCTGTATCGTAATGTCTGTCATTGAGTCAACGGGCGTCGTTTCGATCTCCAGGTTGCACGTGACATGGAGTATGATGTCCAACCTCGTGGGTTTTCTCCGTGTCCTTCGGTTTCCTCCCAACGGCTAAAGACCAGTAAGCGCAAGGGGAGTTTTTAAATAAAATTAAAAAACATATGTTAGTCACGAAATGACCTAGTTTGTGTCTAATGGACATTAGGCCGCATTTCTCTCTTTCTCTTTTATTTTTAAAGTTTTGTAATAAACAGTTGGTAATCAAAGGTACTGTAAAAGTGATAAAACAGAAAATTTCGCCCGGTTGTAATGTTTCTCACTTTAAAGTCAGCAATTTGCCGATTTTAAGGGGCAAACGTTTATTGCGAACGATTAAGCTGGTCAAGGGGAGCTTATTTTGAAAAGTTTTGTAATATTCGGTTGATAACTAAAGGTACCGTGCAAATTAAACTGTTAAAATAGAAAATTTGGCCCGATTGGACTGTTTCTCGCTGCAGGTCAGCAATTTGCCGATTTTAGTGAGGTTGCGTGGCTGAATAACGTCTGTCTTTGAGTCAACTGGCGTTGTTTCGATTTCTTGGTTGTACGTGACAAGGAGTATGGTCGCCTGTCCAACCTCGTAGGCCGTAACCGCCGCTGTCGGGTAAAATTTCCCTCATTGCACACTTTATGGCATATGCCCGTCTTCATTAGCCCATTTTAGGAGCAGAACAGTCGGACGTTAAACCCCATTCAATTTCATTTCATTTTCTCTATGTTGCTTATTTATTATAGTGGATAAATATTTTTCTGGTTCTAGCAATTATTTCATTTCCTCATAGAAATCTTGCTTTGGCCAGTTTTTTTTATTGCAGAGTGCCATTCTTGTTTAAACAAACATGATCCTTTGTTTAAAACATGCTTAAGAAGTCGTCACGATTTCCTACTTATAACCAAACATATTGGAAATATTAGTCTGGCATTATTAAATCCTAATTTTATTGGTCTTATTTAAAATTAAACTTTCATTTAACTATGAACAACCCTTAACGTGTCTCTTTAAAACTATTAAATACTCTAAAACAGTAGCTCAACCTTTTGACCTAAACTCATTAATTTACCATTATCTTGTGAGCGACTTCTTTTTCTTCCTATATGACATATTGCACGTGTCTGATTTCAAAGGGGGGTTGGGTGGCTGAATGGTTAGCACGCGCGCCTGTCATTGAGTTAACTAGCGTGTTTTCAAATGCCCGGTTGTACGTGACAAGGAGTAAGGTCGCCAGTCCAACCTGCCATTTTTAATTTGTTTTTCCCGCCATTTTCATTTCATTTTCTCATCCGTCTCATTACAGTAATACAAGTTTCAGTTATTTCCCTTTAGTTTTCAGATTATTGTTATGCCTGGGTGCAATGTTTCATACTATATTTAGACTTGTAACTTCGAGAGTTTTTGACCAATTTTGATAATTTTTTCTTCTTATCCTTTTATTTAGGATACTTGATACAATCAATGACACGTGACGATGAATATGAAAGCTTTCATATCTGCATGGGACTATTGTTTTTAAAAAGATTATTATTAGATTACTATTAGATTATTAGATTATTAGATTACTATTATGATTACTAAAATTATTAGGCTTTCAGACTTTCGTCTGAAAGACTATTGTTTTTACTAAAATTATTATTATTTATTATTATTATTTTATTTTTCGGGGGAGCCTATTTCTCAGCGCCTGTAACAGATACCGATCTGGGACCTAATTCTCTATAGGGAAACCATGTGTTGGCTACTTGATAAACTATTTTTGAAACTTCTGCGCAGACCGGAAGTGGTCGAATTTCGTGCTCTGTCAAAAAATTAAAAAACGGCCGTAGATTCATCAATTCTGTACCTATTTTCATACAAATGACATTTTCGGAAACCTTGAGTCTTTTCTCGGACGATAGCAGTTGAAAATTTCGATATTTCGAAACTTCATCGCTGACTTCTTGCGATCGAAAAATGAAAAATTTTATTTGAGAGACAATTTTTGTTGTTTTTCAAAATTTTCAAATTTGACCTACATTTTTGGATACCTGAAGGCAATCTGGTTCCAGGAATATAAGTTTCATTCCGAGTTATCGCCCTTTATTTTTCGATTTTTTTCGAATTTTCTTCACATTTTGTGAGCTTAAGTTTCGTTTTACGGCCGGATCAACGTTTCTCAAATTCCTGATACATGAAGCAATATTGTCAAACCACCGTTTAAAGCAATTTCAACAACAATCCGTAAACCGGAAGTAGTCGAAATAATATGCGATATTTTGAAAAAAACGTGAAAAATTGGTGTCTTGGGTAAAAACACGATTTCTCCGTCCGATATCAACGGATTAAACAAATTAAGGTATCATTTGGTCTAGCGGTGATTGGACCACTGAATGATACCCAATTCGTACGGATACGATGAGCTGGAAGCAAAATATGGCACGCTGAAAATCAAGTATTTTCTGATTTGGAGCGTTTTTGGACGCCTGTATTTCGAAAACTGCTCCAGCGATTTTTCTTAAACTTTATCTATCGATGGTCCTTCCGGTAGTCTTTAGCATGAATCCATCCATTAAGACTATTATATAATTGGAATAAGACAAAAAAGGGACTGAAAATCGAAAAAAGTCGAAAAATCGTGAAATTTGGGAAAATGCTCTACTATTTTTTTATTTTAAGAGATTTTCAAAAAAAAGATATATATTTAAAAAGCTGACCTAATTACGATTCTAATGATGTATAATATGTATGCAGTTATTGAAATTTAATTTTCAATATTTTGACATTTTGACATTTTTAACACTTTTGAACATAGGATTTCTCAGAAGTATTTTATTTGATCGTATAGTGTCGTATATCATTAGAGAGCCCTGTTCCCATGCAAACTCCAAAACTGGATGTGAAAACTACTCGACAATGATTCGTATACCGGAAGTAGTTCAAAAAACAAAGAAAAATGTAAAAAAGATGAAAAAAAATTGGAGCTCTTGCCAAAAGTTCGAATTCTCCGTCACATATTAGCGGACCAAAACAATTAAAGTGTCTTTGGATAGTTCCATTAATAGACGATCGTATAACATCTAAATAACACGAATTTGATTCTTAGGAAATAAATTATGGTACGCCGAAAACTAAGTATTTTCCGTTTTGGAGCATTCTGAGGCGCCTTTTTCTCGTAAACGACGCCTACGATTTTTCTTAAACATTTTTTACTCAGAGTCCTATCGGTGGCCTAGCGTGTGCATTTAATAATAAAAGCGTTGCAATATTATAGGCGGTCCAAAATTGACCTCAATCTTTGAAAAAAGTTGAAAAATCATTAAATTATTGAAAATGCTCTTTTATTTATCTTTTTTTCAAAAATTACTTAATGAATGTTTCTGATATTTCTGCTACAGGAAGTTAAGTATCTAATCAACTTGTTAAAGCAATTCCGACAATGATCGAAAAACCGGAAGTAGTCGAAAAAATATCCGATATATTGATTTTTTTTTACATTTTTACAGAAAACTTTTTTATTTATGAATATTTTTTGATGGTAGTTTACACAGAGTTAAAGTATCACCCTACTTGAGCATAAGTGAGAAAGAATTTTGTCTCAGTAATTTTCTTTAGTCGCCATTGGCTAATTTAGTTTTTCGTACCTAGATTAATTATTTATTGTTCGATTTGTATAAAACAAAGTGCATATGATTCGTAATGTCAATTGTAATATTTTTTGTTACGGTGACATTTTTCTGCACGCAACGGAAGTGGCGTAAAATTAACAAAAACTACAATTTTGAGAGTTAAGTACCACTTTTTGACAGCAAATATTTTTTTTTTCGAAAACTGATATAACAAAAAGTATGCGCCCTGTAAAGGCGCATAAAATGTTTGGCTGGGATTCTTAAATTTCAATTTCATTTTCGGGCAATTTCGAATAAAATGTAAAAAAAAGGGTAAAATTCAGTTATTACAACCCATTCAACGTCTTTATATTTTGAACTATTTATTCGTAACTTTCATAAACTCGTAGCCATAATCCAGACGAAGGGAATGTATGCGAAAAATAGTTTGTAACATGAGCAGTTGCCGAGAAATATGCAATTTTGCATGCATCACTTTTCACGTTTTTTTGCCTGTAAAATAGTAAATTATTATCCGATTTTCAATAATTTTTTTTCATTCGATGCCTAATGCCAATTTGGACTAGGTTAAGCCAATTTTACAGTTTCACTGTGACCGAAAATGACGTCATTTTGGCAAAAACTGTATTTTTAACCTAGAAAACAAATATTTTATTCAAATGAGTCTTGTTTATAATATTTTTAAAATTATGATATTTGAATCCCATCACCGAATAGCATGAACCCATACCATCATACAGATACCACAAAAAAGTTTCTAACTTGTACGGTTGCCGAGAAATAGACGATTTTCTACAAGTCACTTTTCAAGCTTTTTGGTCTATAAAAGTGTCAATTATTATTCAATTTTCATACAATTTTCACCATGTGATGCCTTATGCCATTTATGATTGCAATGATCTGATTCAACATTTCCATTATCACCGGAAGTAATGTTATATTTGCAAAAACCGTATTTTTAGACTTCAAAATAAAATTTTACTCCAAAATTAGATTTTGCGCGATCCGACTCAAGATGGCGTGTTCAATGACAAATATTACGGGACGCTGAAGATCTAGTATTTTCCTTTTTGGACTTTTATATGATATCAGAATGATACAAATTCGATGGTTAGGCAATAGATTATGAGATGCCGAAAATATAGTATTTTCCTCTTTTTTTGGAGCCTTTTCAAACTCGTTTATCTCGAAAACTACTTCTATTTCACTTCTTAAACTTCTGTTACCCCGAGTCCTATCGGTCGTTTAGGGTATAAAGGTAAATTTAAAAGCATGGCAATGATCTAAAGGACCCTGAAAGCCGATTCAGCACTGCTATGCAGGTCTAGTTATTATTATTATTTTATTTTTCGGGGGAGCCTATTTCTCAGTGTCTGTAACAGATACAGATCTGAGACATAATTTTCTATTGGGAAACCATATGGTGGCTATCCCTTCCACTGTATTTGAAACTTTTGCGCAGACCGGAAGTGGCCGAATTTCGTGCGTTGCCAAAAAATTAAAAAACGGCTGTAGATTCGTCAATTCTGTATCTATTTTCATACAAATTACATTTTTGGAAACCCTGAGTCTTTTCTCGGACGATAGCAGTTGAAAATTTCGATATTTCGAAACTTCATTGCTGACTTCTTGCGATCGAAAAATGAAAAATTTTATTTGAGAGACAATTTTTGTTATTATTCAAAATTTTCAAATTTGACCTACATTTTTGGATACCTGAAGGCAATCTGGTTTCAGTAATAGAAGTTTCATTCCGAGTTATCCCCCTTTATTTTTCGATTTTTTTCGAATTTTCTTCACATTTTGTGAGCTTAAGTTTCGTTTTACGGCCGGATCAACGTTTCTCAAATTCCTGATACATGAAGCAATATTGTCAAACCACCGTTTAAAGCAATTTCAACAACAATCCGTAAACCGGAAGTAGTCGAAATAATATGCGATATTTTGAAAAAAAACGTGAAAAATTGGTGTCTTGGGTAAAAACACGATTTCTCCGTCCGATATCAACGGATTAAACAAATTAAAGTATCATTTGGTCTAGCGGTGATTGGACCACTGAATGATACCCAATTCGTACGGATACGATGAGCTGGAAGCAAAATATGGCACGCTGAAAATCAAGTATTTTCTGAATTGGAGCGTTTTTGGACGCCTTTATCTCGAAAACTGCTCCAGCGATTTTTCTTAAACTTTCTATATTAAGAGACCCTTCGATGGTCTTTAGCATGAAGCAATACATTACAATCTTCCAATAATTGGAATAAGACAAAAAAGGGACTGAAAATCGAAAAAAGTAAAAAAATCGTGAAATTTTGGAAAATGCTCTACTATTTTTTTTATTTTAAGAGATTTTAAAAAAACAGATATATATTTAAAAAGCTGACCTAATTACGATTCTAATGATGTATAATATGTATGCAGTTATTGAAATTTAATTTTCAATATTTTCACATTTTGACATTTTTAACACTTTTGAACATAGGATTTCTCAGAAATATTTTATTTGATCGTATAGTGGTGTATATCATTAGAGAGCCCTGTTCCCATGCAAACTCCAAAACTGGATGTGAAAACTACTCGACAATGATTCGTATACCGGAAGTAGTTCAAAAAACGACAAAAAATGTAAAAAAGATAAACAAGAATTGGAGCTCTTGCCAAAAGTTCGAATTCTCCGTCACATATTAGCGAACCAAAACAATTAAAGTGTCGTTGGATAGTTCCATTAATAGACGATCGTATAACATCTAAATAACACGCATTTGATTCTTAGGAAATAAATTATGGTACGCCGAAAACTAAGTATTTTCCGTTTTGGAGCATTCTGAGACGCCTTTTTCTCGAAAACGACGCCTACGATTTTTCTTAAACATTTTTTACTCAGAGTCCTATCGGTGGCCTAGCGCGTGCATCTAATAATAATAGCGTTGCAATATTATAGGTGGTCCAAAAATGACATCAATCTTTGAAAAAAGTTGAAAAATCATTAAATAATTGAAAATGCTCTTTTGTTTATCTTTTTTGCAAAAATTACTTAATGAATGTTTCTGATATTTCTGCTACAGGAAGTTAAGTATCTAATCAACTTGTTAAAGCTATTCCGACAATGATCGAAAAACCGGGAGTAGTCGAAAAAATCTCCGATATTTTGATTTTTTTTTACATTTTTACAGAAAACTTTTTTATTTATGAATATTTTTTGATCGTAGTTTACACAGAGTTAAAGTATCACCCTACTTGAGCAGAAGTGAGAAAGAATTTTGTCTCAGTAATTTTCTTTAGTCGCCATTGGCTAATTTAGTTTTTCGTACCTAGATTAATTATTTATTGTTCGATTTGTATAAAACAAAGTGCATATGCTCCGTGGTCTCAATTGTAATTTTTTTTGTTACCGTTAAATTTTTCTGCACGCAACGGAAGTGGCGTAATATTAACAAAAACTACAATTTTGACATTCAGTACCACTTTTTGAAAGCAAATATTATTTTTTTCGATATCTGATATCGGGCAATTTCGAATAAATGTAAAAAAAAGTGTAACAATCAGTTATTTACAACCCATTCAACGTCTTCATATTTTGAACTATGTATTCGTAACGTTCATAAACTCGTAGTAATAATCCAGACGAGGAGAATGTATGCACAAAATAGTTCGTAATATGAGCAATTGCCGAGAAATATGCAATTTTGCATGCATCACTTTTCACGTTATTTTGCCTATAAAAGAGTAAATTATTATCCGATTTTCAGTATTATTTTTCATTCGATGCCTAATGCCAATTTGGACTAGGTTAAGCCAATTTTACAGTTTCACTGTTACCGGAAATGACGTCATTTTGGCAAAAACTGTATTTTTAACCTAAAAAACAAATATTTTATTCAAATGTGTCTTTTTTTATAATACTTTTAAAATTTTGATATTTGAATCCCATCAACGAATAGCATTAACCCATACGATCATACAGATACCACAAAAAAGTTTCTAACTTGTACGGTTGCCGAGAAATAGACGATTTTCTACAAATCACTTTTCAAGCTTTTGGGTCTATAAAAGTGTCAATTATTATTCAATTTTCATACAATTTTCACCATTTGATGCCTTATGTCATTTATGATTGCATTAAACTAATTTAAGATTTTTATTATCACCGGAAGTAATGTCGTTTTTGCAAAAACTGTATTTTTAGATTTCAAAAGAAATATTTTTTTTAAGTGTATTATATTTTTTATTTGTTTAACGTTATAATGTTTGATTATAATGGTCATTTAGATTGGATCAATACAATCATATTGATGTCAAAAAATTGCTTCTAGCATATTCCCTTGTCGAGAAATAACCAATTTTCTCAGGATCACTTTTTAAGTTTTTTCACCTTTTTAATTTCAGTTTATGGGATCTAGGTTTAGTGTTTATTGCCTGATACGTATAAAACAAAGTTTGTATGTTTCTATGTTTCATGTTGCAAATTCTCAACTTATTTGCTGTCGATAATGATTTCTTTTGGCACCGGATGTGACGTAATTTTGCCAGTTTTTACAATTTTACAGTTTTAAATTTTTTTCGGTCACTTATCAGAGTGAATCGCATGTAGGTACGCAAAAACATTATTGCCTAAACCAAATATTTATCGCCCGCTCAGTCAGCCAAGTAATCATAATGCTTTGCACGCGATGCCTGGGCCAATCAGCAAATGAGTTGGTTAGACAGCATGGTCACATGGTGTTTGTTTATATTTTCTAGGGGTTTTAAAACTCGAGCGTGTCCGTCAAAATCGATTCAGCGATAATATTTTGATAATATTTGACATCTGCAGATTCTCTGTTTTACAACGATGCCCTTTATTATGCAAGAGGAATGATCGGTCGTTCCATAGCGAGCGAAGAAACATAACTAATTTCGCCGAGAATTCTAAGAAATAGGACAGATTTAAAAATACGGTACTCTTACAAAACGTTCAAATAAAGGTGTTCTAAAATCTTTTATTGCTATTTTGATCTTTTGTGTCGATAGATAGTATATTTATAGACTCATTTTTGAGAACATCTCATCAATATTTTTGCTAATTTGCCTCTACTCCAAAATTAGATTTTGCGCGATCCGACTCAAGATGGCGTGTTCAATGACAAATATTACGGGACGCCGAAGATCTAGTATTTTCCTTTTTGGACTTTTATATGATATCAGAATGATACAAATTCGATGGTTAGGCAATAGATTATGAGATGCCGAAAATGTAGTATTTTCCTCTTTTTTTGGAACCTTTTCAGACTCGTTTATCTCGAAAACTACTTCTATTTCACTTCTTAAACTTCTGTTACCCCGAGTCCTATCGGTCGTTTAGAGTATAAAGGTACATTTAAAAGCATGGCAATGATATAAAGGACCCTGAAAGCCGATTCAGCACTGCTATGCAGGTCTAGTTAGGCTTTCAGACTTTCGTCTGAAAGACTATTGTTTTTACTAAAATTATTATTTATTATTATTATTCTTTACTACCGGAGCCTATTTCTCCATGATCGAAAACAGATATCGATCTGAAACCAAATTTTCTATTGAGAAACCATGTGGTGGCTACTTGATAAACTATTTTTGAAACGTCTGCGCATACCGGAAGTGGTCGAACTTTGTATGTTGGTCTGAAATTGAAAATTGGCCATAGTTTCGTCAATTCTTTATCCATTTTCAAACAAATTACATTTTTAGAATCCCTGAATCTTTTCCGACACAATGGCTATCTCACATTTTTCAATTTCGAACATTCGTCGATGACTTTTATCGTTCGAAAATTGAAAACATGTTGTTTACGAGACATTTTTTGTTATTTTTCAAAATTTTCAAATTTGACCTACATTTTTGGATTCCTGAAGTCCATCCGATTCCAGTAATACAAGTTTCATTCAGAGTTATCTCCCTTTATTTTTCGATTTTTTTCGAATTTTCTACCCATTTTCAAACCCTTATATTTTTTGGAAAGGATAAATCGATATTTCTGAAACCTCTGGAACATAAAGCCATATGGTCAGACAGTTGGATAAAGCAATTTCAACAACGATCCGTAAACGGGAAGTAGTCGAAATAATTTCTGATGTTTGGAAAAAAATGCAAAAAATGGGTGCTTTGGGCAAAAAAGTGATTATTTCGTCCGATATAAACGGATTAAAGAGATTAGGGTATCGTTGGGTTGCACGGGAATTGAAGTATCGTATGGTACCCATTTCATAAAGATACGATGACCCAGTAGTAAAATATGGCACGCTGAAAATCAAGTATTTTCTAATTTGGGGCGTTTTTGGACGCCTTTATCTCGAAAACTGCTTCAACGATTTTTCTTAAACTTTATCTATCGATGGTCCTTCCGGTAGTCTTTATTATGGATCCATCCATTAAGACCTTCAAATAACTGGAATAGGAGAAAAAAGGGACTGAAAATCGAAAAAAGTCGAAAAATCGTGAAATTTTGGAAAATGCTCTACTTTTTTTTTATTTGAAGAGATTTTCAAAAAAAGGATATAAATTCAGATAGATGGCCTAATTACGGTTCTAACGATGTATAATGTGTATGTATTTATTGAAATTTAATTTCTAATATTTTGACATTTCTGCATTTTTGACTCTTTTGAACACAGGATTTCTCAGAAGGGTTTTATGTAATCGGATAGTGTAGTATATCATTATAGAGTCCTGTTCCCTTTTAAACTCCAAAACCGGATGTTAAAACAACTCGACAAAGATTAGTCTATCGGAAGTAGTTCAAAAAACGGCAAAAAAGCGTAAAAATGATAAACAAAATTGGCGCTCCTTCTAAAAACTGAAATTCTCCGTCACATATTAGCACACCAAAACAATTAAAAAGTCATTGAAAAGTCCCATGAATGGACTGTCTTATGACATCTAAATGATACGAATTCGATTGTTAGTAAATAAATTATGGTACGCCGAAAACTAAGTATTTTCTGTTTTGGAGCATTCTGAGACGCCTTTTTCTCGAAAACGACGCCTACGATTTTTCTAAAATGTTTTTTACTAAGAGACCCATCGATGGTCTAGAGTGTGCATCCAAAATTAAAAGCATTGAAATATTATAGGTGGTCCGAAAATGGCCTCAATCTGTGAAAAAAGTTGAAAAATCATTAAATTACTGAAAATGCTATTTTATTTATCTTTTTTTCAAAAACTACTCAGTGAATGTTTCTGAAACTTTTTGTACAAGACGTTAAGTATCAAAACAATTCGTTAAAGCTATCCCGACAATGATCGCAAAACCGGAAGTAGTCGAAAAAATCTCCGATATTTTAATTTTTTTTTAGATTTTTACTGAAAACTTTTTTATTTATGAATATTTTTTGATGGTATTTTACACAGGGTTAATGTATCACCCTACTTGAGCAGAAGTGATAAAGAATTTTGCCTCCGTATTTTGCGTTATCCGCCATTGGCTGATTTAGTTTTTCGTACCTAAATTAATTATTTATTGTTCGATTTGTATAAAACAAAGTGCATATGCTCCGTGTTCTCAATTGTGATTTTTTTTGTTACCGTGAAATTTTTCTGCACGCAACAGAAGTGGCGTAACATTAACAAAAACTACAATTTTGACAGTTCAGTACCACTTCTTGAAAGCAAATATTATTTTTTTCGAAATCTGGTATAGCGAAAAGGATGCGCGCTGTAAAGGGGCACAAATCGTTAGCTCAGATTTTTTAATTTCAATTTCATTTTCGGGCAATTTCGAATAAATGTAAAAAAAAAGTGTAACAATCAGTTATTTACAACCCATTCAACGTCTTCATATTTTGAAATATTTATTCGTAACTTTCATAAACTCGTAGTAATAATCCAGACGAGGAGAATGTATGCAAAAAATAGTTCGTAATATGAGCAATTGCCTAGAAATATGCAATTTTGCATGCATCACTTTTCACGTTATTTTGCCTATAAAAGAGTAAATTATTATCCGATTTTCAATAATTTTTTTTCATTCGATGCCTAATGCCAATTTGGACTAGATTAAGCCAATTTTACAGTTTCACTGTGACCGGAAATGACGTCATTTCGGCAAAAACTGTATTTTTAACCTAAAAAGCAATTATTTTATTCAAATGAGTTTTTTTTATAATATTTTTCAAATTATGGTATTTGAATCCCATCAACGAATAGCATGAACCCATGCGATAATACCGATACCACAAAAAAGTTTCTAACTTGTACGGTTGCCGAGAAATAGACGATTTTCTACAAGTCACTTTTCAAGCTTTTTGGTCTATAAAAGTGTCAATTATTATTCAATTTTAATACAATTTTCACCATGTGATGCCTTATGCCATTTATGATTGCAATGATCTGATTTAACATTTCCATTATCACCGGAAGTAACGTCATATTTGCAAAAACCATATTTTTAGACTTTGAAGTGAGTTATATTTATTATTCGTTTAACGTTATAACGTTTGATTCTAATGGCCATTTAGATTGGAACAATATAATCATACTGATATCAAACAATTGCTTCTAGCGTATTCCTTTGTCGAGAAATAACCAAGGATCACTTTTTAAGTTTTTTACCTTTTTAATTTCAGTTTATGGGTTCTAAGTTTATTATTTATTGCCTGATATGCATAAAACAATTCTCAATTGCGAATTCTCAACTTATTTGTTACCGAAAATGAATTCTTTTGGCTCCGGAAGAGGAGTAATTTTGCCAGATTTTACAAGTTTGACCGGTGTATTTGCAAGCAAATATTACTTTTACAAATCTGATAGAGGGTGTCACTGAATTGCAACAACTACAGTATCGTTTGGTAGCTCGATGGAACGGCTATTGTATGACGCACTTCCTATCTGATTCCTGAAAGCTGATTCAGCACTGCAGGTCTGCAGGTCTAGTTATTATTATTTTTTTCCGCGGGAGCCTATTTCTCCATGATCGAAAACAGATATCGATCTGAAGCCAAATTTTTTATTGGGAAACCATGTGGTGGCTACTGGATAAACTATTTTTCAAACTTCTGCGCATACCGGAAGTGGCCGAACTTTGTTCGTCATCTAAAAATTGAAAATAGGCCATAGTTTCGCCAATTCTTTACCCATTTTAAAACAAATGACATTTTCGGAAACCCTGAATCTTTTTTAAGACAATGGCTATCTCACATTTTTCAATTTCGAATATTCGTCTATGACTTCTGTCATTCGAAAATTGAAAAAATGTTGTTTAAGAAACATTTTTTTTATTTTTCAAAATTTTCAAATTTGACCTACATTTTTGGATTCCTGAAGTCTATGTGATTCCAGTAATATAAGTTTCATTCAGAGTTATCGCCCTTTATTTTTCGTATTTTTTCGAATTTTCTACCCACTTTCAAACCCTTATATTTTTTGGAAAGGATAAATTGATATTTCTGAAACCTCTGGAACATAAAGCCATATAGTCAGACAGTTGGATAAAGCAATTTCAACAATGATTCGTAAACCGGAAGTAATCGAAATAATTTCTGATGTTTGGAAAAATATGCAAAAAATGGGTGTTTGGGGGAAAAACGTGATTTTTTCGTCCGCTGTCAATGGATTAAAGATATTAGGGTATCGTTGGGTTGCACGGGAATTGAAGTATCGTATGGTACCCATTTCATAAAGATACGATGACCCGGAAGTAAAATATCGCACGCTGAAAATCAAGTATTTTCTGATTTGGAGCGGTTTTAGACGCCTTTATCTCGAAAACTGCTCTAGCGATTTATCTTAAACTTTCTCTATCAAGAGTCCCTTTGGTGGTATTTAGCATGAAGCCATCCATTAAAACCGTCAAATAATTGGAATAGGATCAAAAACGTACTGAAAATCGAAAAAAGTCGAAAAATCACGAAATTTTGGAAAATGCTCTACTATTTTTTTATTTTAAGAGATTTGCAAAAAAAGGATATATATTCAGTTAGCTGACCTAATTATGGTTCTAACGATGTATAATATGTATGTAGTTATTGAAATTTAATTTTCAATATTTTGACATTTTGACATTTTTGACTCTTTTGAACATAGGATTTCTCAGAAGTATTTTTTCTTATCGTATAGTGTAGTATATCATTAGAGAGCCCTGTTCCCATTCAAACTCCAAAACCGGATGTTAAAACTACTCGACAATGATTCGTCTATCGGAAGTAATTCAAAAAACGGCAAAAAAGCGTAAAAATGATAAACAAAATTGACGCTCCTGCTAAAAACTGAAATTCTCCGTCACATATTAGCACACCAAAACAATTAAAAAGTCGTTGAAAAGTCCCATGAATGGACTATCTTATGGCATCTAACTGATACGAATTCGATTGTTAGTAAATAAATTATGGTACACCGAAAACCAAGTATTTTCCGTTTTGGAGCATTCTGAGACGCCTTTTTCTCGAAAACGACGCCTACGATTTTTCTAAAATATTTTTTACTAAGTGTCCCATCAATGGTCTAGAGTGTGCATCCAAAATTAAAAGCATTGAAATATTGTAGGTGTTCTAAAAATGGCCTAAATCTTTGAAAAAAGTGAAAAATCATTTAATTACTGAAAATGCTATTTTTTTATCTTTTTTTCAAAAACTACTCAGTGAATGTTTCTGAAACTTTTTGTACAAGAAGTTAAGTATCAAAACAATTTGTTAAAGCTATCCCGACAATGATAAAAAAACCGGAAGTAGTCGAAAAAATCTCCGATATTTTAATTTTTTTTTAGATTTTTACAGAAAACTTTTTCATTTATGAATATTTTTTGATGGTATTTTACACAGGGTTAAAGTATCACCCTACTTGAGCAGGAGTGATAAAGAATTTTTGTCTCCGTATTTTGCGTTATCCGCCATTAGCTAATTTAGTTTTTCGTACCTAGATTGATTATTGATTGTTCGATTTGTATAAAACAAAGTGCATATGCTTCGTGATGTCAATTGTAATATTTTTTGTTACGGTGACATTTTTCTGCACGCAACGGAAGTGGCGTAATATTAACAAAAACTACAATTTTGACAATTAAGTACCACTTTTTGACAGCAAATATTATTTTTTTCGAAAACTGATATAACAAAAAGTATGCGCCCTGTATAGGCGCATAAAATGTTTGGCTCAGATTCTTAAATTTCAATTTCATTTTCGGGCAATTTCGAATAAAATGTAAAAAAAAGGGTAAAATTCAGTTATTACAACCCATTCAACGTCTTCATATTTTGAACTATTTATTCGTAACTTTCATAAACTCGTAGCCATAATCCAGACGAAGAGAATGTATGCGAAAAATAGTTTGTAATAGGAGCAGTTGCCGAGAAATATGCAATTTTGCATGCATCACTTTTCAAGTTATTTTGCCTATAAAAGAGTAAATTATTATCCGATTTTCAATATTTTTCTTTTATTCGATGCCTAATGCCAATTTGGACTAGTTTAAGCCAATTTCACTGTTACCGGAAATGACGTCATTTTGGCAAAAACTGTATTTTTAACCTAAAAAACAAATATTTTATTCAAATGAGTCTCTTTTATAATTTTTTTAAAATTATGATATTTGAATCCCATCAACGAATAGCATGAATCCATACGATCATACAGATACCACAAAAAAGTTTCTAACTTGTACGGTTGCCGAGAAATAGACGATTTTCTACAAGTCACTTTTCAAGCTTTTTGGTCTATAAAAGTGTCAATTATTATTCAATTTTCATACAATTTTCACCATGTGATGCCTTATGCCATTAATGATTGCAATGATTTGATTTAACATTTCCATTATCACCGGAAGTAATGTCATATTTGCAAAAACCGTATTTTTAGACTTCAAAACAAATATTTTTACCTTTTTAATTTCAGTTTATGGGTTCTAAGTTTATTATTAATTGCCTGATATGTATAAAACAATTCTCAATTGCGAATTCTCAACTTATTTGTTACCGATAATTATTTCTTTTGGCACCGGAAGTGAAGTAATTTTGCCAGATTTTACAATTTTGACCGGTGTATTTGCAAGCAAATATTACTTTTACAAATCTGATAGAGGGTGTCACTGAATCATAACAAATACAGTATCGTTTGGTAGCTCGATGGATCGGCTATTGTATGACGCACTTCCTGTCTGATTCCTGAAAGCCGATTCAGCACTGCAGGTCTGCAGGTCTAGTTATTATTATTTTTTTCCGCGGGAGCCTATTTCTCCATGATCGAAAACAGATATCGATCTGAAACAAACTTTTCTATTGGAAAACCATGTCGTGGCTACTTGATAAACTAGTTTTGAAATTTCTGCGCATACCGGAAGTGACCGAATTTTGTAGGTTGTTAAAAAATTGAAAATTGGCCATAGTTTCGTTAATTCTTTACCGATTTTCAAACAAATGACATTTTCGGAAACCCTGAATCTTTTCCGAAACAACAGCAATCCAAGAGTTTGTAATTTCGAAACTTCGTCGCTCACTTCTAGCGTTCGAAAATTCAAAAGAGACAATTTTTTTCATTTTTCAAAATTTTCAAATTTGACCTACATTTTTGGATTCCTGAAGTCCATCCGATTCCAGTAATATAAGTTTCATTTGGAGTTATCCCCCTTTATTTTCCGTTTTTTTTCGAATTTTCTACCCATTTTCAAACCCTTATATTTTTTGGAAAGGATAAATCGATATTTCTGAAACCTCTGGAACATAAAGCCATATAGTCAGACAGTTGGATAAAGCAATTTCAACAACGATCCTTAAACCGGAAGTAGTCGAAATAATTTCTGATGTTTGGAAAAAAATGCAAAGAATGGGTGCTTTGGGGAAAAACGTGATTATTTCGTCCGATATCAACGGATTAAAGAGATTAGGGTATCGTTGGGTTGCACGGGAATTGAAGTATCGTATGGTACCCATTTCATAAAGATACGATCACCCGAAAGTAAAATATCGCACGCTGAAAATCAAGTATTTTCTGATTTGGAGCGTTTTTAGACGCCTTTATCTCGAAAACTGCTCCAGCGATTTATCTTAAACCTTCTCTATCGAGAGTCCCTTCGGTGGTCTTTAGCATGAAGCAATCCATTACAATCTTCCAATAATTGGAATAAGACAAAAAAGGGACTGAAAATCGAAAAAAGTCAAAAAATCGTGAAATAAAAAAACAGATATATATTTAAAAAGCTGACCTAATTACGATTCTAATGATGTATAATATGTATGCAGTTATTGAAATTTAATTTTCAATATTTTGACATTTTGACATTTTTAACACTTTTGAACATAGGATTTCTCAGAAATATTTTATTTGATCATATAGTGTCGTATATCATTAGAGAGCCCTGTTCTCATGCAAACTCCAAAACTGGATGTGAAAACTACTCGACAATGATTCGTATACCGGAAGTAGTTCAAAAAACGACAAAAAATGTAAAAAAGATAAAAAAAGAATTGGAGCTCTTGCCAAAAGTTCGAATTCTCCGTCACATATTAGCGGACCAAAACAATTAAAGTGTCGTTGTATAGTTCCATTAATAGACGATCGTATAACATCTAAATAACACGAATTTGATTCTTAGGAAATAAATTATGGTACGCCGAAAACTAAGTATTTTCCGTTTTGGAGCATTCTGAGACGTCTTTTTCTCGAAAACGACGCCTACGATTTTTCTTAAACATTTTTTACTCAGAGTCCTATCGGTGGCCTAGCGTGTGCATCTAATAATAAAAGCGTTGCAATATTATAGGTGGTCCAAAAATGACATCAATCTTTGAAAAAAGTTGAAAAGTCATTAAATTATTGAAAATGCTCTTTTATTTATCTTTTTTTCAAAAATTACTTAATGAATGTTTCTGATATTTCTGCTACAGGAAGTTAAGTATCTAATCAACTTGTTAAAGCTATTTCGACAATGATCGAAAAACCGGAAGTAGTCGAAAAATCTCCGATATTTTGAATTTTTTTTACATTTTTACAGAAAACTTTTTTATTTATGAATATTTTTTGATGGTAGTTTACACAGAGTTAAAGTATCACCCTACTTGAGCAGAAGTGAGAAAGAATTTTGTCTCAGTAATTTTCTTTAGTCGCCATTGGCTAATTTAGTTTTTCGTACCTAGATTAATTATTTATTGTTCGATTTGTATAAAACAAAGTGCATATGCTCCGTGGTCTCAATTGTAATTTTTTTTGTTACCGTGAAATTTTTCTGCACGCAACGGAAGTGGCGTAATATTAACAAAAACTACAATTTTGACATTCAGTACCACTTTTTGAAAGCAAATATTATTTTTTTCGATATCTGATATAGCAAAAAGGATGCGCGCGCTATTTCAATTTCATTTTCGGGCAATTTCGAATAAATGTAAAAAAAAGTGTAACAATCAGTTATTTACAACCCATTCAACGTCTTCATATTTTGAACTATGTATTCGTAACGTTCATAAACTCGTAGTAATAATCCAGACGAGGAGAATGTATGCACAAAATAGTTCGTAATATGAGCAATTGCCGAGAAATATGCAATTTTGCATGCATCACTTTTCACGTTATTTTGCCTATAAAAGAGTAAATTATTATCTGATTTTCAGTATTATTTTTCATTCGATGCCTAATGCCAATTTGGACTAGGTTAAGCCAATTTTACAGTTTCACTGTTACCGGAAATGACGTCATTTTGGCAAAAACTGTATTTTTAACCTAAAAAACAAATATTTTATTCAAATGTGTCTTTTTTTATAATACTTTTAAAATTTTGATATTTGAATCCCATCAACGAATAGCATTAACCCATACGATCATACAGATACCACAAAAAAGTTTCTAACTTGTACGGTTGCCGAGAAATAGACGATTTTCTACAAATCACTTTTCAAGCTTTTGGGTCTATAAAAGTGTCAATTATTATTCAATTTTCATACAATTTTCACCATTTGATGCCTTATGTCATTTATGATTGCATTAAACTAATTTAAGATTTTTATTATCACCGGAAGTAATGTCGTTTTTGCAAAAACTGTATTTTTAGATTTCAAAAGAAATATTTTTTTTAAGTGTATTATATTTTTTATTTGTTTAACGTTATAATGTTTGATTATAATGGTCATTTAGATTGGATCAATACAATCATATTGATGTCAAAAAATTGCTTCTAGCATATTCCCTTGTCGAGAAATAACCAATTTTCTCAGGATCACTTTTTAAGTTTTTTCACCTTTTTAATTTCAGTTTATGGGATCTAGGTTTAGTGTTTATTGCCTGATACGTATAAAACAAAGTTTGTATGTTTCTATGTTTCATGTTGCAAATTCTCAACTTATTTGCTGTCGATAATGATTTCTTTTGGCACCGGATGTGACGTAATTTTGCCAGTTTTTACAATTTTACAGTTTTAAATTTTTTTCGGTCACTTATCAGAGTGAATCGCATGTAGGTACGCAAAAACATTATTGCCTAAACCAAATATTTATCGCCCGCTCAGTCAGCCAAGTAATCATAATGCTTTGCACGCGATGCCTGGGCCAATCAGCAAATGAGTTGGTTAGACAGCATGGTCACATGGTGTTTGTTTATATTTTCTAGGGGTTTTAAAACTCGAGCGTGTCCGTCAAAATCGATTCAGCGATAATATTTTGATAATATTTGACATCTGCAGATTCTCTGTTTTACAACGATGCCCTTTATTATGCAAGAGGAATGATCGGTCGTTCCATAGCGAGCGAAGAAACATAACTAATTTCGCCGAGAATTCTAAGAAATAGGACAGATTTAAAAATACGGTACTCTTACAAAACGTTCAAATAAAGGTGTTCTAAAATCTTTTATTGCTATTTTGATCTTTTGTGTCGATAGATAGTATATTTATAGACTCATTTTTGAGAACATCTCATCAATATTTTTGCTAATTTGCCTCTACTCCAAAATTAGATTTTGCGCGATCCGACTCAAGATGGCGTGTTCAATGACAAATATTACGGGACGCCGAAGATCTAGTATTTTCCTTTTTGGACTTTTATATGATATCAGAATGATACAAATTCGATGGTTAGGCAATAGATTATGAGATGCCGAAAATGTAGTATTTTCCTCTTTTTTTGGAACCTTTTCAGACTCGTTTATCTCGAAAACTACTTCTATTTCACTTCTTAAACTTCTGTTACCCCGAGTCCTATCGGTCGTTTAGAGTATAAAGGTACATTTAAAAGCATGGCAATGATATAAAGGACCCTGAAAGCCGATTCAGCACTGCTATGCAGGTCTAGTTAGGCTTTCAGACTTTCGTCTGAAAGACTATTGTTTTTACTAAAATTATTATTTATTATTATTATTCTTTACTACCGGAGCCTATTTCTCCATGATCGAAAACAGATATCGATCTGAAACCAAATTTTCTATTGAGAAACCATGTGGTGGCTACTTGATAAACTATTTTTGAAACGTCTGCGCATACCGGAAGTGGTCGAACTTTGTATGTTGGTCTGAAATTGAAAATTGGCCATAGTTTCGTCAATTCTTTATCCATTTTCAAACAAATTACATTTTTAGAATCCCTGAATCTTTTCCGACACAATGGCTATCTCACATTTTTCAATTTCGAACATTCGTCGATGACTTTTATCGTTCGAAAATTGAAAACATGTTGTTTACGAGACATTTTTTGTTATTTTTCAAAATTTTCAAATTTGACCTACATTTTTGGATTCCTGAAGTCCATCCGATTCCAGTAATACAAGTTTCATTCAGAGTTATCTCCCTTTATTTTTCGATTTTTTTCGAATTTTCTACCCATTTTCAAACCCTTATATTTTTTGGAAAGGATAAATCGATATTTCTGAAACCTCTGGAACATAAAGCCATATGGTCAGACAGTTGGATAAAGCAATTTCAACAACGATCCGTAAACGGGAAGTAGTCGAAATAATTTCTGATGTTTGGAAAAAAATGCAAAAAATGGGTGCTTTGGGCAAAAAAGTGATTATTTCGTCCGATATAAACGGATTAAAGAGATTAGGGTATCGTTGGGTTGCACGGGAATTGAAGTATCGTATGGTACCCATTTCATAAAGATACGATGACCCAGTAGTAAAATATGGCACGCTGAAAATCAAGTATTTTCTAATTTGGGGCGTTTTTGGACGCCTTTATCTCGAAAACTGCTTCAACGATTTTTCTTAAACTTTATCTATCGATGGTCCTTCCGGTAGTCTTTATTATGGATCCATCCATTAAGACCTTCAAATAACTGGAATAGGAGAAAAAAGGGACTGAAAATCGAAAAAAGTCGAAAAATCGTGAAATTTTGGAAAATGCTCTACTTTTTTTTTATTTGAAGAGATTTTCAAAAAAAGGATATAAATTCAGATAGATGGCCTAATTACGGTTCTAACGATGTATAATGTGTATGTATTTATTGAAATTTAATTTCTAATATTTTGACATTTCTGCATTTTTGACTCTTTTGAACACAGGATTTCTCAGAAGGGTTTTATGTAATCGGATAGTGTAGTATATCATTATAGAGTCCTGTTCCCTTTTAAACTCCAAAACCGGATGTTAAAACAACTCGACAAAGATTAGTCTATCGGAAGTAGTTCAAAAAACGGCAAAAAAGCGTAAAAATGATAAACAAAATTGGCGCTCCTTCTAAAAACTGAAATTCTCCGTCACATATTAGCACACCAAAACAATTAAAAAGTCATTGAAAAGTCCCATGAATGGACTGTCTTATGACATCTAAATGATACGAATTCGATTGTTAGTAAATAAATTATGGTACGCCGAAAACTAAGTATTTTCTGTTTTGGAGCATTCTGAGACGCCTTTTTCTCGAAAACGACGCCTACGATTTTTCTAAAATGTTTTTTACTAAGAGACCCATCGATGGTCTAGAGTGTGCATCCAAAATTAAAAGCATTGAAATATTATAGGTGGTCCGAAAATGGCCTCAATCTGTGAAAAAAGTTGAAAAATCATTAAATTACTGAAAATGCTATTTTATTTATCTTTTTTTCAAAAACTACTCAGTGAATGTTTCTGAAACTTTTTGTACAAGACGTTAAGTATCAAAACAATTCGTTAAAGCTATCCCGACAATGATCGCAAAACCGGAAGTAGTCGAAAAAATCTCCGATATTTTAATTTTTTTTTAGATTTTTACTGAAAACTTTTTTATTTATGAATATTTTTTGATGGTATTTTACACAGGGTTAATGTATCACCCTACTTGAGCAGAAGTGATAAAGAATTTTGCCTCCGTATTTTGCGTTATCCGCCATTGGCTGATTTAGTTTTTCGTACCTAAATTAATTATTTATTGTTCGATTTGTATAAAACAAAGTGCATATGCTCCGTGTTCTCAATTGTGATTTTTTTTGTTACCGTGAAATTTTTCTGCACGCAACAGAAGTGGCGTAACATTAACAAAAACTACAATTTTGACAGTTCAGTACCACTTCTTGAAAGCAAATATTATTTTTTTCGAAATCTGGTATAGCGAAAAGGATGCGCGCTGTAAAGGGGCACAAATCGTTAGCTCAGATTTTTTAATTTCAATTTCATTTTCGGGCAATTTCGAATAAATGTAAAAAAAAAGTGTAACAATCAGTTATTTACAACCCATTCAACGTCTTCATATTTTGAAATATTTATTCGTAACTTTCATAAACTCGTAGTAATAATCCAGACGAGGAGAATGTATGCAAAAAATAGTTCGTAATATGAGCAATTGCCTAGAAATATGCAATTTTGCATGCATCACTTTTCACGTTATTTTGCCTATAAAAGAGTAAATTATTATCCGATTTTCAATAATTTTTTTTCATTCGATGCCTAATGCCAATTTGGACTAGATTAAGCCAATTTTACAGTTTCACTGTGACCGGAAATGACGTCATTTCGGCAAAAACTGTATTTTTAACCTAAAAAGCAATTATTTTATTCAAATGAGTTTTTTTTATAATATTTTTCAAATTATGGTATTTGAATCCCATCAACGAATAGCATGAACCCATGCGATAATACCGATACCACAAAAAAGTTTCTAACTTGTACGGTTGCCGAGAAATAGACGATTTTCTACAAGTCACTTTTCAAGCTTTTTGGTCTATAAAAGTGTCAATTATTATTCAATTTTAATACAATTTTCACCATGTGATGCCTTATGCCATTTATGATTGCAATGATCTGATTTAACATTTCCATTATCACCGGAAGTAACGTCATATTTGCAAAAACCATATTTTTAGACTTTGAAGTGAGTTATATTTATTATTCGTTTAACGTTATAACGTTTGATTCTAATGGCCATTTAGATTGGAACAATATAATCATACTGATATCAAACAATTGCTTCTAGCGTATTCCTTTGTCGAGAAATAACCAAGGATCACTTTTTAAGTTTTTTACCTTTTTAATTTCAGTTTATGGGTTCTAAGTTTATTATTTATTGCCTGATATGCATAAAACAATTCTCAATTGCGAATTCTCAACTTATTTGTTACCGAAAATGAATTCTTTTGGCTCCGGAAGAGGAGTAATTTTGCCAGATTTTACAAGTTTGACCGGTGTATTTGCAAGCAAATATTACTTTTACAAATCTGATAGAGGGTGTCACTGAATTGCAACAACTACAGTATCGTTTGGTAGCTCGATGGAACGGCTATTGTATGACGCACTTCCTATCTGATTCCTGAAAGCTGATTCAGCACTGCAGGTCTGCAGGTCTAGTTATTATTATTTTTTTCCGCGGGAGCCTATTTCTCCATGATCGAAAACAGATATCGATCTGAAGCCAAATTTTTTATTGGGAAACCATGTGGTGGCTACTGGATAAACTATTTTTCAAACTTCTGCGCATACCGGAAGTGGCCGAACTTTGTTCGTCATCTAAAAATTGAAAATAGGCCATAGTTTCGCCAATTCTTTACCCATTTTAAAACAAATGACATTTTCGGAAACCCTGAATCTTTTTTAAGACAATGGCTATCTCACATTTTTCAATTTCGAATATTCGTCTATGACTTCTGTCATTCGAAAATTGAAAAAATGTTGTTTAAGAAACATTTTTTTTATTTTTCAAAATTTTCAAATTTGACCTACATTTTTGGATTCCTGAAGTCTATGTGATTCCAGTAATATAAGTTTCATTCAGAGTTATCGCCCTTTATTTTTCGTATTTTTTCGAATTTTCTACCCACTTTCAAACCCTTATATTTTTTGGAAAGGATAAATTGATATTTCTGAAACCTCTGGAACATAAAGCCATATAGTCAGACAGTTGGATAAAGCAATTTCAACAATGATTCGTAAACCGGAAGTAATCGAAATAATTTCTGATGTTTGGAAAAATATGCAAAAAATGGGTGTTTGGGGGAAAAACGTGATTTTTTCGTCCGCTGTCAATGGATTAAAGATATTAGGGTATCGTTGGGTTGCACGGGAATTGAAGTATCGTATGGTACCCATTTCATAAAGATACGATGACCCGGAAGTAAAATATCGCACGCTGAAAATCAAGTATTTTCTGATTTGGAGCGGTTTTAGACGCCTTTATCTCGAAAACTGCTCTAGCGATTTATCTTAAACTTTCTCTATCAAGAGTCCCTTTGGTGGTATTTAGCATGAAGCCATCCATTAAAACCGTCAAATAATTGGAATAGGATCAAAAACGTACTGAAAATCGAAAAAAGTCGAAAAATCACGAAATTTTGGAAAATGCTCTACTATTTTTTTATTTTAAGAGATTTGCAAAAAAAGGATATATATTCAGTTAGCTGACCTAATTATGGTTCTAACGATGTATAATATGTATGTAGTTATTGAAATTTAATTTTCAATATTTTGACATTTTGACATTTTTGACTCTTTTGAACATAGGATTTCTCAGAAGTATTTTTTCTTATCGTATAGTGTAGTATATCATTAGAGAGCCCTGTTCCCATTCAAACTCCAAAACCGGATGTTAAAACTACTCGACAATGATTCGTCTATCGGAAGTAATTCAAAAAACGGCAAAAAAGCGTAAAAATGATAAACAAAATTGACGCTCCTGCTAAAAACTGAAATTCTCCGTCACATATTAGCACACCAAAACAATTAAAAAGTCGTTGAAAAGTCCCATGAATGGACTATCTTATGGCATCTAACTGATACGAATTCGATTGTTAGTAAATAAATTATGGTACACCGAAAACCAAGTATTTTCCGTTTTGGAGCATTCTGAGACGCCTTTTTCTCGAAAACGACGCCTACGATTTTTCTAAAATATTTTTTACTAAGTGTCCCATCAATGGTCTAGAGTGTGCATCCAAAATTAAAAGCATTGAAATATTGTAGGTGTTCTAAAAATGGCCTAAATCTTTGAAAAAAGTGAAAAATCATTTAATTACTGAAAATGCTATTTTTTTATCTTTTTTTCAAAAACTACTCAGTGAATGTTTCTGAAACTTTTTGTACAAGAAGTTAAGTATCAAAACAATTTGTTAAAGCTATCCCGACAATGATCAAAAAACCGGAAGTAGTCGAAAAAATCTCCGATATTTTAATTTTTTTTTAGATTTTTACAGAAAACTTTTTCATTTATGAATATTTTTTGATGGTATTTTACACAGGGTTAAAGTATCACCCTACTTGAGCAGGAGTGATAAAGAATTTTTGTCTCCGTATTTTGCGTTATCCGCCATTAGCTAATTTAGTTTTTCGTACCTAGATTGATTATTGATTGTTCGATTTGTATAAAACAAAGTGCATATGCTTCGTGATGTCAATTGTAATATTTTTTGTTACGGTGACATTTTTCTGCACGCAACGGAAGTGGCGTAATATTAACAAAAACTACAATTTTGACAATTAAGTACCACTTTTTGACAGCAAATATTATTTTTTTCGAAAACTGATATAACAAAAAGTATGCGCCCTGTATAGGCGCATAAAATGTTTGGCTCAGATTCTTAAATTTCAATTTCATTTTCGGGCAATTTCGAATAAAATGTAAAAAAAAGGGTAAAATTCAGTTATTACAACCCATTCAACGTCTTCATATTTTGAACTATTTATTCGTAACTTTCATAAACTCGTAGCCATAATCCAGACGAAGAGAATGTATGCGAAAAATAGTTTGTAATAGGAGCAGTTGCCGAGAAATATGCAATTTTGCATGCATCACTTTTCAAGTTATTTTGCCTATAAAAGAGTAAATTATTATCCGATTTTCAATATTTTTCTTTTATTCGATGCCTAATGCCAATTTGGACTAGTTTAAGCCAATTTCACTGTTACCGGAAATGACGTCATTTTGGCAAAAACTGTATTTTTAACCTAAAAAACAAATATTTTATTCAAATGAGTCTCTTTTATAATTTTTTTAAAATTATGATATTTGAATCCCATCAACGAATAGCATGAATCCATACGATCATACAGATACCACAAAAAAGTTTCTAACTTGTACGGTTGCCGAGAAATAGACGATTTTCTACAAGTCACTTTTCAAGCTTTTTGGTCTATAAAAGTGTCAATTATTATTCAATTTTCATACAATTTTCACCATGTGATGCCTTATGCCATTAATGATTGCAATGATTTGATTTAACATTTCCATTATCACCGGAAGTAATGTCATATTTGCAAAAACCGTATTTTTAGACTTCAAAACAAATATTTTTACCTTTTTAATTTCAGTTTATGGGTTCTAAGTTTATTATTAATTGCCTGATATGTATAAAACAATTCTCAATTGCGAATTCTCAACTTATTTGTTACCGATAATTATTTGTTTTGGCACCGGAAGTGAAGTAATTTTGCCAGATTTTACAATTTTGACCGGTGTATTTGCAAGCAAATATTACTTTTACAAATCTGATAGAGGGTGTCACTGAATCATAACAAATACAGTATCGTTTGGTAGCTCGATGGATCGGCTATTGTATGACGCACTTCCTGTCTGATTCCTGAAAGCCGATTCAGCACTGCAGGTCTGCAGGTCTAGTTATTATTATTTTTTTCCGCGGGAGCCTATTTCTCCATGATCGAAAACAGATATCGATCTGAAACAAACTTTTCTATTGGAAAACCATGTCGTGGCTACTTGATAAACTAGTTTTGAAATTTCTGCGCATACCGGAAGTGACCGAATTTTGTAGGTTGTTAAAAAATTGAAAATTGGCCATAGTTTCGTTAATTCTTTACCGATTTTCAAACAAATGACATTTTCGGAAACCCTGAATCTTTTCCGAAACAACAGCAATCCAAGAGTTTGTAATTTCGAAACTTCGTCGCTCACTTCTAGCGTTCGAAAATTCAAAAGAGACAATTTTTTTCATTTTTCAAAATTTTCAAATTTGACCTACATTTTTGGATTCCTGAAGTCCATCCGATTCCAGTAATATAAGTTTCATTTGGAGTTATCCCCCTTTATTTTCCGTTTTTTTTCGAATTTTCTACCCATTTTCAAACCCTTATATTTTTTGGAAAGGATAAATCGATATTTCTGAAACCTCTGGAACATAAAGCCATATAGTCAGACAGTTGGATAAAGCAATTTCAACAACGATCCTTAAACCGGAAGTAGTCGAAATAATTTCTGATGTTTGGAAAAAAATGCAAAGAATGGGTGCTTTGGGGAAAAACGTGATTATTTCGTCCGATATCAACGGATTAAAGAGATTAGGGTATCGTTGGGTTGCACGGGAATTGAAGTATCGTATGGTACCCATTTCATAAAGATACGATCACCCGAAAGTAAAATATCGCACGCTGAAAATCAAGTATTTTCTGATTTGGAGCGTTTTTAGACGCCTTTATCTCGAAAACTGCTCCAGCGATTTATCTTAAACCTTCTCTATCGAGAGTCCCTTCGGTGGTCTTTAGCATGAAGCAATCCATTACAATCTTCCAATAATTGGAATAAGACAAAAAAGGGACTGAAAATCGAAAAAAGTCAAAAAATCGTGAAATAAAAAAACAGATATATATTTAAAAAGCTGACCTAATTACGATTCTAATGATGTATAATATGTATGCAGTTATTGAAATTTAATTTTCAATATTTTGACATTTTGACATTTTTAACACTTTTGAACATAGGATTTCTCAGAAATATTTTATTTGATCATATAGTGTCGTATATCATTAGAGAGCCCTGTTCTCATGCAAACTCCAAAACTGGATGTGAAAACTACTCGACAATGATTCGTATACCGGAAGTAGTTCAAAAAACGACAAAAAATGTAAAAAAGATAAAAAAAGAATTGGAGCTCTTGCCAAAAGTTCGAATTCTCCGTCACATATTAGCGGACCAAAACAATTAAAGTGTCGTTGTATAGTTCCATTAATAGACGATCGTATAACATCTAAATAACACGAATTTGATTCTTAGGAAATAAATTATGGTACGCCGAAAACTAAGTATTTTCCGTTTTGGAGCATTCTGAGACGTCTTTTTCTCGAAAACGACGCCTACGATTTTTCTTAAACATTTTTTACTCAGAGTCCTATCGGTGGCCTAGCGTGTGCATCTAATAATAAAAGCGTTGCAATATTATAGGTGGTCCAAAAATGACATCAATCTTTGAAAAAAGTTGAAAAGTCATTAAATTATTGAAAATGCTCTTTTATTTATCTTTTTTTCAAAAATTACTTAATGAATGTTTCTGATATTTCTGCTACAGGAAGTTAAGTATCTAATCAACTTGTTAAAGCTATTTCGACAATGATCGAAAAACCGGAAGTAGTCGAAAAATCTCCGATATTTTGAATTTTTTTTACATTTTTACAGAAAACTTTTTTATTTATGAATATTTTTTGATGGTAGTTTACACAGAGTTAAAGTATCACCCTACTTGAGCAGAAGTGAGAAAGAATTTTGTCTCAGTAATTTCTTTAGTCGCCATTGGCTAATTTAGTTTTTCGTACCTAGATTAATTATTTATTGTTCGATTTGTATAAAACAAAGTGCATATGCTCCGTGGTCTCAATTGTAATTTTTTTTGTTACCGTGAAATTTTTCTGCACGCAACGGAAGTGGCGTAATATTAACAAAAACTACAATTTTGACATTCAGTACCACTTTTTGAAAGCAAATATTATTTTTTTCGATATCTGATATAGCAAAAAGGATGCGCGCGCTATTTCAATTTCATTTTCGGGCAATTTCGAATAAATGTAAAAAAAAGTGTAACAATCAGTTATTTACAACCCATTCAACGTCTTCATATTTTGAACTATGTATTCGTAACGTTCATAAACTCGTAGTAATAATCCAGACGAGGAGAATGTATGCACAAAATAGTTCGTAATATGAGCAATTGCCGAGAAATATGCAATTTTGCATGCATCACTTTTCACGTTATTTTGCCTATAAAAGAGTAAATTATTATCTGATTTTCAGTATTATTTTTCATTCGATGCCTAATGCCAATTTGGACTAGGTTAAGCCAATTTTACAGTTTCACTGTTACCGGAAATGACGTCATTTTGGCAAAAACTGTATTTTTAACCTAAAAAACAAATATTTTATTCAAATGTGTCTTTTTTTATAATACTTTTAAAATTTTGATATTTGAATCCCATCAACGAATAGCATTAACCCATACGATCATACAGATACCACAAAAAAGTTTCTAACTTGTACGGTTGCCGAGAAATAGACGATTTTCTACAAATCACTTTTCAAGCTTTTGGGTCTATAAAAGTGTCAATTATTATTCAATTTTCATACAATTTTCACCATTTGATGCCTTATGTCATTTATGATTGCATTAAACTAATTTAAGATTTTTATTATCACCGGAAGTAATGTCGTTTTTGCAAAAACTGTATTTTTAGATTTCAAAAGAAATATTTTTTTTAAGTGTATTATATTTTTTATTTGTTTAACGTTATAATGTTTGATTATAATGGTCATTTAGATTGGATCAATACAATCATATTGATGTCAAAAAATTGCTTCTAGCATATTCCCTTGTCGAGAAATAACCAATTTTCTCAGGATCACTTTTTAAGTTTTTTCACCTTTTTAATTTCAGTTTATGGGATCTAGGTTTAGTGTTTATTGCCTGATACGTATAAAACAAAGTTTGTATGTTTCTATGTTTCATGTTGCAAATTCTCAACTTATTTGCTGTCGATAATGATTTCTTTTGGCACCGGATGTGACGTAATTTTGCCAGTTTTTACAATTTTACAGTTTTAAATTTTTTTCGGTCACTTATCAGAGTGAATCGCATGTAGGTACGCAAAAACATTATTGCCTAAACCAAATATTTATCGCCCGCTCAGTCAGCCAAGTAATCATAATGCTTTGCACGCGATGCCTGGGCCAATCAGCAAATGAGTTGGTTAGACAGCATGGTCACATGGTGTTTGTTTATATTTTCTAGGGGTTTTAAAACTCGAGCGTGTCCGTCAAAATCGATTCAGCGATAATATTTTGATAATATTTGACATCTGCAGATTCTCTGTTTTACAACGATGCCCTTTATTATGCAAGAGGAATGATCGGTCGTTCCATAGCGAGCGAAGAAACATAACTAATTTCGCCGAGAATTCTAAGAAATAGGACAGATTTAAAAATACGGTACTCTTACAAAACGTTCAAATAAAGGTGTTCTAAAATCTTTTATTGCTATTTTGATCTTTTGTGTCGATAGATAGTATATTTATAGACTCATTTTTGAGAACATCTCATCAATATTTTTGCTAATTTGCCTCTACTCCAAAATTAGATTTTGCGCGATCCGACTCAAGATGGCGTGTTCAATGACAAATATTACGGGACGCCGAAGATCTAGTATTTTCCTTTTTGGACTTTTATATGATATCAGAATGATACAAATTCGATGGTTAGGCAATAGATTATGAGATGCCGAAAATGTAGTATTTTCCTCTTTTTTTGGAACCTTTTCAGACTCGTTTATCTCGAAAACTACTTCTATTTCACTTCTTAAACTTCTGTTACCCCGAGTCCTATCGGTCGTTTAGAGTATAAAGGTACATTTAAAAGCATGGCAATGATATAAAGGACCCTGAAAGCCGATTCAGCACTGCTATGCAGGTCTAGTTAGGCTTTCAGACTTTCGTCTGAAAGACTATTGTTTTTACTAAAATTATTATTTATTATTATTATTCTTTACTACCGGAGCCTATTTCTCCATGATCGAAAACAGATATCGATCTGAAACCAAATTTTCTATTGAGAAACCATGTGGTGGCTACTTGATAAACTATTTTTGAAACGTCTGCGCATACCGGAAGTGGTCGAACTTTGTATGTTGGTCTGAAATTGAAAATTGGCCATAGTTTCGTCAATTCTTTATCCATTTTCAAACAAATTACATTTTTAGAATCCCTGAATCTTTTCCGACACAATGGCTATCTCACATTTTTCAATTTCGAACATTCGTCGATGACTTTTATCGTTCGAAAATTGAAAACATGTTGTTTACGAGACATTTTTTGTTATTTTTCAAAATTTTCAAATTTGACCTACATTTTTGGATTCCTGAAGTCCATCCGATTCCAGTAATACAAGTTTCATTCAGAGTTATCTCCCTTTATTTTTCGATTTTTTTCGAATTTTCTACCCATTTTCAAACCCTTATATTTTTTGGAAAGGATAAATCGATATTTCTGAAACCTCTGGAACATAAAGCCATATGGTCAGACAGTTGGATAAAGCAATTTCAACAACGATCCGTAAACGGGAAGTAGTCGAAATAATTTCTGATGTTTGGAAAAAAATGCAAAAAATGGGTGCTTTGGGCAAAAAAGTGATTATTTCGTCCGATATAAACGGATTAAAGAGATTAGGGTATCGTTGGGTTGCACGGGAATTGAAGTATCGTATGGTACCCATTTCATAAAGATACGATGACCCAGTAGTAAAATATGGCACGCTGAAAATCAAGTATTTTCTAATTTGGGGCGTTTTTGGACGCCTTTATCTCGAAAACTGCTTCAACGATTTTTCTTAAACTTTATCTATCGATGGTCCTTCCGGTAGTCTTTATTATGGATCCATCCATTAAGACCTTCAAATAACTGGAATAGGAGAAAAAAGGGACTGAAAATCGAAAAAAGTCGAAAAATCGTGAAATTTTGGAAAATGCTCTACTTTTTTTTTATTTGAAGAGATTTTCAAAAAAAGGATATAAATTCAGATAGATGGCCTAATTACGGTTCTAACGATGTATAATGTGTATGTATTTATTGAAATTTAATTTCTAATATTTTGACATTTCTGCATTTTTGACTCTTTTGAACACAGGATTTCTCAGAAGGGTTTTATGTAATCGGATAGTGTAGTATATCATTATAGAGTCCTGTTCCCTTTTAAACTCCAAAACCGGATGTTAAAACAACTCGACAAAGATTAGTCTATCGGAAGTAGTTCAAAAAACGGCAAAAAAGCGTAAAAATGATAAACAAAATTGGCGCTCCTTCTAAAAACTGAAATTCTCCGTCACATATTAGCACACCAAAACAATTAAAAAGTCATTGAAAAGTCCCATGAATGGACTGTCTTATGACATCTAAATGATACGAATTCGATTGTTAGTAAATAAATTATGGTACGCCGAAAACTAAGTATTTTCTGTTTTGGAGCATTCTGAGACGCCTTTTTCTCGAAAACGACGCCTACGATTTTTCTAAAATGTTTTTTACTAAGAGACCCATCGATGGTCTAGAGTGTGCATCCAAAATTAAAAGCATTGAAATATTATAGGTGGTCCGAAAATGGCCTCAATCTGTGAAAAAAGTTGAAAAATCATTAAATTACTGAAAATGCTATTTTATTTATCTTTTTTTCAAAAACTACTCAGTGAATGTTTCTGAAACTTTTTGTACAAGACGTTAAGTATCAAAACAATTCGTTAAAGCTATCCCGACAATGATCGCAAAACCGGAAGTAGTCGAAAAAATCTCCGATATTTTAATTTTTTTTTAGATTTTTACTGAAAACTTTTTTATTTATGAATATTTTTTGATGGTATTTTACACAGGGTTAATGTATCACCCTACTTGAGCAGAAGTGATAAAGAATTTTGCCTCCGTATTTTGCGTTATCCGCCATTGGCTGATTTAGTTTTTCGTACCTAAATTAATTATTTATTGTTCGATTTGTATAAAACAAAGTGCATATGCTCCGTGTTCTCAATTGTGATTTTTTTTGTTACCGTGAAATTTTTCTGCACGCAACAGAAGTGGCGTAACATTAACAAAAACTACAATTTTGACAGTTCAGTACCACTTCTTGAAAGCAAATATTATTTTTTTCGAAATCTGGTATAGCGAAAAGGATGCGCGCTGTAAAGGGGCACAAATCGTTAGCTCAGATTTTTTAATTTCAATTTCATTTTCGGGCAATTTCGAATAAATGTAAAAAAAAAAGTGTAACAATCAGTTATTTACAACCCATTCAACGTCTTCATATTTTGAAATATTTATTCGTAACTTTCATAAACTCGTAGTAATAATCCAGACGAGGAGAATGTATGCAAAAAATAGTTCGTAATATGAGCAATTGCCTAGAAATATGCAATTTTGCATGCATCACTTTTCACGTTATTTTGCCTATAAAAGAGTAAATTATTATCCGATTTTCAATAATTTTTTTTCATTCGATGCCTAATGCCAATTTGGACTAGATTAAGCCAATTTTACAGTTTCACTGTGACCGGAAATGACGTCATTTCGGCAAAAACTGTATTTTTAACCTAAAAAGCAATTATTTTATTCAAATGAGTTTTTTTTATAATATTTTTCAAATTATGGTATTTGAATCCCATCAACGAATAGCATGAACCCATGCGATAATACCGATACCACAAAAAAGTTTCTAACTTGTACGGTTGCCGAGAAATAGACGATTTTCTACAAGTCACTTTTCAAGCTTTTTGGTCTATAAAAGTGTCAATTATTATTCAATTTTAATACAATTTTCACCATGTGATGCCTTATGCCATTTATGATTGCAATGATCTGATTTAACATTTCCATTATCACCGGAAGTAACGTCATATTTGCAAAAACCATATTTTTAGACTTTGAAGTGAGTTATATTTATTATTCGTTTAACGTTATAACGTTTGATTCTAATGGCCATTTAGATTGGAACAATATAATCATACTGATATCAAACAATTGCTTCTAGCGTATTCCTTTGTCGAGAAATAACCAAGGATCACTTTTTAAGTTTTTTACCTTTTTAATTTCAGTTTATGGGTTCTAAGTTTATTATTTATTGCCTGATATGCATAAAACAATTCTCAATTGCGAATTCTCAACTTATTTGTTACCGAAAATGAATTCTTTTGGCTCCGGAAGAGGAGTAATTTTGCCAGATTTTACAAGTTTGACCGGTGTATTTGCAAGCAAATATTACTTTTACAAATCTGATAGAGGGTGTCACTGAATTGCAACAACTACAGTATCGTTTGGTAGCTCGATGGAACGGCTATTGTATGACGCACTTCCTATCTGATTCCTGAAAGCTGATTCAGCACTGCAGGTCTTCAGGTCTAGTTATTATTATTTTTTTCCGCGGGAGCCTATTTCTCCATGATCGAAAACAGATATCGATCTGAAGCCAAATTTTTTATTGGGAAACCATGTGGTGGCTACTGGATAAACTATTTTTCAAACTTCTGCGCATACCGGAAGTGGCCGAACTTTGTTCGTCATCTAAAAATTGAAAATAGGCCATAGTTTCGCCAATTCTTTACCCATTTTAAAACAAATGACATTTTCGGAAACCCTGAATCTTTTTTAAGACAATGGCTATCTCACATTTTTCAATTTCGAATATTCGTCTATGACTTCTGTCATTCGAAAATTGAAAAAATGTTGTTTAAGAAACATTTTTTTTATTTTTCAAAATTTTCAAATTTGACCTACATTTTTGGATTCCTGAAGTCTATGTGATTCCAGTAATATAAGTTTCATTCAGAGTTATCGCCCTTTATTTTTCGTATTTTTTCGAATTTTCTACCCACTTTCAAACCCTTATATTTTTTGGAAAGGATAAATTGATATTTCTGAAACCTCTGGAACATAAAGCCATATAGTCAGACAGTTGGATAAAGCAATTTCAACAATGATTCGTAAACCGGAAGTAATCGAAATAATTTCTGATGTTTGGAAAAATATGCAAAAAATGGGTGTTTGGGGGAAAAACGTGATTTTTTCGTCCGCTGTCAATGGATTAAAGATATTAGGGTATCGTTGGGTTGCACGGGAATTGAAGTATCGTATGGTACCCATTTCATAAAGATACGATGACCCGGAAGTAAAATATCGCACGCTGAAAATCAAGTATTTTCTGATTTGGAGCGGTTTTAGACGCCTTTATCTCGAAAACTGCTCTAGCGATTTATCTTAAACTTTCTCTATCAAGAGTCCCTTTGGTGGTATTTAGCATGAAGCCATCCATTAAAACCGTCAAATAATTGGAATAGGATCAAAAACGTACTGAAAATCGAAAAAAGTCGAAAAATCACGAAATTTTGGAAAATGCTCTACTATTTTTTTATTTTAAGAGATTTGCAAAAAAAGGATATATATTCAGTTAGCTGACCTAATTATGGTTCTAACGATGTATAATATGTATGTAGTTATTGAAATTTAATTTTCAATATTTTGACATTTTGACATTTTTGACTCTTTTGAACATAGGATTTCTCAGAAGTATTTTTTCTTATCGTATAGTGTAGTATATCATTAGAGAGCCCTGTTCCCATTCAAACTCCAAAACCGGATGTTAAAACTACTCGACAATGATTCGTCTATCGGAAGTAATTCAAAAAACGGCAAAAAAGCGTAAAAATGATAAACAAAATTGACGCTCCTGCTAAAAACTGAAATTCTCCGTCACATATTAGCACACCAAAACAATTAAAAAGTCGTTGAAAAGTCCCATGAATGGACTATCTTATGGCATCTAACTGATACGAATTCGATTGTTAGTAAATAAATTATGGTACACCGAAAACCAAGTATTTTCCGTTTTGGAGCATTCTGAGACGCCTTTTTCTCGAAAACGACGCCTACGATTTTTCTAAAATATTTTTTACTAAGTGTCCCATCAATGGTCTAGAGTGTGCATCCAAAATTAAAAGCATTGAAATATTGTAGGTGTTCTAAAAATGGCCTAAATCTTTGAAAAAAGTGAAAAATCATTTAATTACTGAAAATGCTATTTTTTTATCTTTTTTTCAAAAACTACTCAGTGAATGTTTCTGAAACTTTTTGTACAAGAAGTTAAGTATCAAAACAATTTGTTAAAGCTATCCCGACAATGATCAAAAAACCGGAAGTAGTCGAAAAAATCTCCGATATTTTAATTTTTTTTTAGATTTTTACAGAAAACTTTTTCATTTATGAATATTTTTTGATGGTATTTTACACAGGGTTAAAGTATCACCCTACTTGAGCAGGAGTGATAAAGAATTTTTGTCTCCGTATTTTGCGTTATCCGCCATTAGCTAATTTAGTTTTTCGTACCTAGATTGATTATTGATTGTTCGATTTGTATAAAACAAAGTGCATATGCTTCGTGATGTCAATTGTAATATTTTTTGTTACGGTGACATTTTTCTGCACGCAACGGAAGTGGCGTAATATTAACAAAAACTACAATTTTGACAATTAAGTACCACTTTTTGACAGCAAATATTATTTTTTTCGAAAACTGATATAACAAAAAGTATGCGCCCTGTATAGGCGCATAAAATGTTTGGCTCAGATTCTTAAATTTCAATTTCATTTTCGGGCAATTTCGAATAAAATGTAAAAAAAAGGGTAAAATTCAGTTATTACAACCCATTCAACGTCTTCATATTTTGAACTATTTATTCGTAACTTTCATAAACTCGTAGCCATAATCCAGACGAAGAGAATGTATGCGAAAAATAGTTTGTAATAGGAGCAGTTGCCGAGAAATATGCAATTTTGCATGCATCACTTTTCAAGTTATTTTGCCTATAAAAGAGTAAATTATTATCCGATTTTCAATATTTTTCTTTTATTCGATGCCTAATGCCAATTTGGACTAGTTTAAGCCAATTTCACTGTTACCGGAAATGACGTCATTTTGGCAAAAACTGTATTTTTAACCTAAAAAACAAATATTTTATTCAAATGAGTCTCTTTTATAATTTTTTTAAAATTATGATATTTGAATCCCATCAACGAATAGCATGAATCCATACGATCATACAGATACCACAAAAAAGTTTCTAACTTGTACGGTTGCCGAGAAATAGACGATTTTCTACAAGTCACTTTTCAAGCTTTTTGGTCTATAAAAGTGTCAATTATTATTCAATTTTCATACAATTTTCACCATGTGATGCCTTATGCCATTAATGATTGCAATGATTTGATTTAACATTTCCATTATCACCGGAAGTAATGTCATATTTGCAAAAACCGTATTTTTAGACTTCAAAACAAATATTTTTACCTTTTTAATTTCAGTTTATGGGTTCTAAGTTTATTATTAATTGCCTGATATGTATAAAACAATTCTCAATTGCGAATTCTCAACTTATTTGTTACCGATAATTATTTGTTTTGGCACCGGAAGTGAAGTAATTTTGCCAGATTTTACAATTTTGACCGGTGTATTTGCAAGCAAATATTACTTTTACAAATCTGATAGAGGGTGTCACTGAATCATAACAAATACAGTATCGTTTGGTAGCTCGATGGATCGGCTATTGTATGACGCACTTCCTGTCTGATTCCTGAAAGCCGATTCAGCACTGCAGGTCTGCAGGTCTAGTTATTATTATTTTTTTCCGCGGGAGCCTATTTCTCCATGATCGAAAACAGATATCGATCTGAAACAAACTTTTCTATTGGAAAACCATGTCGTGGCTACTTGATAAACTAGTTTTGAAATTTCTGCGCATACCGGAAGTGACCGAATTTTGTAGGTTGTTAAAAAATTGAAAATTGGCCATAGTTTCGTTAATTCTTTACCGATTTTCAAACAAATGACATTTTCGGAAACCCTGAATCTTTTCCGAAACAACAGCAATCCAAGAGTTTGTAATTTCGAAACTTCGTCGCTCACTTCTAGCGTTCGAAAATTCAAAAGAGACAATTTTTTTCATTTTTCAAAATTTTCAAATTTGACCTACATTTTTGGATTCCTGAAGTCCATCCGATTCCAGTAATATAAGTTTCATTTGGAGTTATCCCCCTTTATTTTCCGTTTTTTTTCGAATTTTCTACCCATTTTCAAACCCTTATATTTTTTGGAAAGGATAAATCGATATTTCTGAAACCTCTGGAACATAAAGCCATATAGTCAGACAGTTGGATAAAGCAATTTCAACAACGATCCTTAAACCGGAAGTAGTCGAAATAATTTCTGATGTTTGGAAAAAAATGCAAAGAATGGGTGCTTTGGGGAAAAACGTGATTATTTCGTCCGATATCAACGGATTAAAGAGATTAGGGTATCGTTGGGTTGCACGGGAATTGAAGTATCGTATGGTACCCATTTCATAAAGATACGATCACCCGAAAGTAAAATATCGCACGCTGAAAATCAAGTATTTTCTGATTTGGAGCGTTTTTAGACGCCTTTATCTCGAAAACTGCTCCAGCGATTTATCTTAAACCTTCTCTATCGAGAGTCCCTTCGGTGGTCTTTAGCATGAAGCAATCCATTACAATCTTCCAATAATTGGAATAAGACAAAAAAGGGACTGAAAATCGAAAAAAGTCAAAAAATCGTGAAATAAAAAAACAGATATATATTTAAAAAGCTGACCTAATTACGATTCTAATGATGTATAATATGTATGCAGTTATTGAAATTTAATTTTCAATATTTTGACATTTTGACATTTTTAACACTTTTGAACATAGGATTTCTCAGAAATATTTTATTTGATCATATAGTGTCGTATATCATTAGAGAGCCCTGTTCTCATGCAAACTCCAAAACTGGATGTGAAAACTACTCGACAATGATTCGTATACCGGAAGTAGTTCAAAAAACGACAAAAAATGTAAAAAAGATAAAAAAAGAATTGGAGCTCTTGCCAAAAGTTCGAATTCTCCGTCACATATTAGCGGACCAAAACAATTAAAGTGTCGTTGTATAGTTCCATTAATAGACGATCGTATAACATCTAAATAACACGAATTTGATTCTTAGGAAATAAATTATGGTACGCCGAAAACTAAGTATTTTCCGTTTTGGAGCATTCTGAGACGTCTTTTTCTCGAAAACGACGCCTACGATTTTTCTTAAACATTTTTTACTCAGAGTCCTATCGGTGGCCTAGCGTGTGCATCTAATAATAAAAGCGTTGCAATATTATAGGTGGTCCAAAAATGACATCAATCTTTGAAAAAAGTTGAAAAGTCATTAAATTATTGAAAATGCTCTTTTATTTATCTTTTTTTCAAAAATTACTTAATGAATGTTTCTGATATTTCTGCTACAGGAAGTTAAGTATCTAATCAACTTGTTAAAGCTATTTCGACAATGATCGAAAAACCGGAAGTAGTCGAAAAATCTCCGATATTTTGAATTTTTTTTACATTTTTACAGAAAACTTTTTTATTTATGAATATTTTTTGATGGTAGTTTACACAGAGTTAAAGTATCACCCTACTTGAGCAGAAGTGAGAAAGAATTTTGTCTCAGTAATTTTCTTTAGTCGCCATTGGCTAATTTAGTTTTTCGTACCTAGATTAATTATTTATTGTTCGATTTGTATAAAACAAAGTGCATATGCTCCGTGGTCTCAATTGTAATTTTTATTGTTACCGTGAAATTTTTCTGCACGCAACGGAAGTGGCGTAATATTAACAAAAACTACAATTTTGACAGTTCAGTACCACTTTTTGAAAGTAAATATTATTTTTTTCGAAATCTGATATAGCAAAAAGGATGCGCGCTGTAAAGGGGCACAAATCGTTAGCTCAGATTTTTTAATTTCAATTTCATTTTCGGGCAATTTCGAATAAATGTAAAAAAAAGTGTAACAATCAGTTATTTACAACCCATTCAACGTCTTCATATTTTGAACTATGTATTCGTAACGTTTATAAACTCGCAGTAATAATCCAGACGAGGAGAATGTATGCACAAAATACTTCGTAATATGAGCAATTGCCGAGAAATATGCAATTTTGCATGCATCACTTTTCACGTTATTTTGCCTATAAATTATAATCCGATTTTCAATATTTTTTTTCATTCGATGCCTTATGCCAATTTGGACTAGGTTAAGCCAATTTTACAGTTTCACTGTTACCGCAAATGACGTCATTTTGGCAAAAACTGTATTTTAACCTAAAAAACAAATATTTCATTCAAATGAGTCTTTTTTATAATACTTTTATAATTATGATATTTGAATCCCATGAACGAATAGCATTAAGCCATACGATCATACAGATACCACAAAAATGTTTCTAACTTGTACGGTTGCCGAGAAATAGACGATTTTCTACAAGTCACTTTTCAAGCTTTTTGGTCTATAAAAGTGTCAATTATTATTCAATTTTCATACAATTTTCACCATTTGATGCCTTATGCCATTTATGATTGCATTAAACTAATTTAAGATTTTTATTATCACCGGATGTAATGTCTTTTTTGCAAAAACCGTATTTTTAGATTTCAAAACAAATATGTTTTTTAAGTGTATTATATTTTTTATTTGTTTAACGTTATAATGTTTGATTATAATGGTCATTTAGATTGGATCAATACAATCATATTGATGTCAAAAAATTGCTTCTAGCATATTCCCTTGTCGAGAAATAACCAATTTTCTCAGGATCACTTTTTAAGTTTTTTCACCTCTTTAATTTCAGTTTATGGGATCTAGGTTTAGTATTTATTGCCTGATACGTATAAAACAAAGTTTGTATGTTTCTATGTTTCATGTTGCAAATTCTCAACTTATTTGCTGCCGATAATGATTTCTTTTGGCACTGGATGTGACGTAATTTTGCCAGATTTTACAATTTTGACCGATCTTTTCGCAAGCAAATATTACTTTTACAAGTCTGATAGAGGGTGTCACTGAATCAAAAAAAAAAAAAAATACAGTATCGTTTGGTAGCTGGATAGATCGGCTATTGTATGACGTATTTCCTGTCTGATTCCTGAAAGCCGATTCAGTGCTGTGGAGGAAATGCAGCAGGTTGGACTGGCAACCTAGTCCTTGTCATGTACATTTGGACATCCCCTCCCCTCCTTGAACATGTGTACATAGGACCTCGGTTTCGCATCTACTCTGATCTACTATTCTAGGGCACCATCCCTACACCTTTGACAAGGGAGGAACTATGCTGACAAATCTGAATATTGCAAGGGTGCTCTTTTCGTAAAGAAAAATCCATAACATCATAGTGTTATACTGACGAAAAATCTATACATTAGTAGTAATTTGTGTATTATAACTTTGGTAGGATTAACTGAAGTTAATCTCATCAATTAATTAGCACCTTAGTGCCAGCTAATGGACAGTAGATTAAGATTATTGTTGATTGGGTAATCATCAAAGCAGCCGCCACAGTTGTACGTGTGTTCATTTAACACGTGAATTAAAATAAGATTTTGGGTGTACAATACGTCTATAGTATTTTCAGATACCGTAACGTTATCAAAATATGAGTCCCTATAGATAGCTGTCAATTTAATAGCCAAGTAAAGCTTACGTTCACTTTCGTGCACTTTGGCTTTGATGTAGTTAAGCAATGGTAGGTTCGAGAATCGTCGCATTTCGGCTTGTTGGTCGTTCTCATTTTTACGACCCATGGTGATAAGAACATTGATATCCAATACGCATTCCTTATTTTACATGCCGTATGAAGACGCGACAGTTAACATAATTCAGCTATCGATAAAATTCCCTTCGAAAAGAAAATTATTGACCATTTTTATTTCCATTTAAGGCCTATCAATTATTTTTTAAAGATGGTATGAGATATTATTCGCAGTAAATAATGAGTTGTCGAGGGCTTTATCATTGACCCGTGACAGTTGATTATTATTACTCAACGACACACACCCGCTTGCCGATTAATTTACATAATCAGCTACATGGTTTTGATTAACACTCAACAGCAATCTGTATACGATCAGAATTACTTTTTTTCTGTCACTTATCAGAGTGAATCGCATGTAGGTACGCAAAAACATTATTGCCTAAACCAAATATTTATCGCCCGCTCAGCCATCCACGTAACCATAATGCTTTGCACGCGATGTCTGGGCCAATCAGCAAAGTTGTGTAGACAGCATGGCCACATGGTGTTTGTTTATATTTTCTAGGGGTTTTAAAACTCGAGCGTGTCCGTTCAAAATCAATTCAGCGATAATATTTTGATAATATTTGATATCTGGAGATTCTCCGTTTTACAACGATGCCATTTATTATGCAAGAGGAAGGATCGGTCGTTCCATAGCGAGCGAAGAAACCTAACTAATTTTGCCGAGAATTTTAAGAAATAGTACAGATTTAAAAATACGGTACTATTACGTTCAAATAAAGGTGTTCTAAAATCTTTTATTGCTATTTTGATCTTTTGTGTCGATAGATAGTATATTTATAGACTCATTTTTGAGAACATCTCATCAATATTTTTACTTATTTGCCTCTACTCCAAAATTAGATTTTGCGCGATCCGACTCAAGATGGCGTGTTCAATGACAAATATTACGGGACGGTGAAGATCTAGTATTTTCCTTTTTGGACTTTTATATGATATCAGAATGATATAAATTCGATGGTTAGGCAATAGATTATGAGATGCCGAAAATGTAGTATTTTCCTCTTTCGTTGGAGCTTTTTCAGACTCGTTTATCCCGAAAACTACTTCTATTTTACTTCTTAAACTTCTGTTACCCCGAGTCCTATCGGTCGTTTAGAGTATAAAGGTAAATTTAAAAGCATGGCAATGATATAAAGGACCCTGAAAGCCGATTCAGCACTGCTATGCAGGTCTAGTTAGGCTTTCAGACTTTCGTCTGAAAGACTATTGTTTTTACTAAAATTATTATTAAGCTTTCATATTTCATATGAAAGCTTATTGTTTCTGTTAAGATTATTAAGCTTTCATATTACATATGAAAGCTTATTGTTTCTGTTAAAGTTATTAAGCTTTCATATTACATATGAAAGCTTATTGTTTCTGTTAAGATTATTATTATTTTTTTTTTTGTGTTTTTCCTGCAAATCGGATTTCACAGAATCTATCCATAGGATTTTTATGAAACTCTGACCTACCCCCCCAAAAATGGGTGGTGGCTGTTGATTAAATATATTTTCAAAACGTTTTGCGAATTCGAAATCACCGAATTTTACGAACGAACAAACTGACAATGCATAGTCGTGACTTTGCTATTTTTTGACCGATTTTACGAATTCTTTTTTCTTTGAATACCTTGAAAAAAATTATTTTCATCTGCAGTTTCACATTTTCGAATTTCGAAAATTCGTCGCTGTGATTTCGAACCGGAAGTTTAGACCAATTTGACAACTTCTTTAATAGTTGTACGATTTTCATGAAATTTAGCATATAAGTAGATCTTACCAATGTGACTTCAAAAATATAATGAGAAATTTTCTAAATTACCTCCCCTTGGTGAAATTAAGGATCAAAGTTTTAAAAAAAATCGTCGAAATATAGGTCAGAATGACCTGAAATTTGTTTTCGATACTCGACAAGTAATTACTGATTCCTACACAAAATATGGAGTTTGTCGATCGAACCGGAAGTGCCACCATCTTGAAACATGAAAAATCCCTAAGGCTTTTTTGCTATTTTACTTACAGACACGGGAGTTATATTTTCTGAATCCTTGAAGGATGGCCCAAAAAACGCAGGGAGCAGAATTTTGATTTAGGTCAATTGATGGTTGCCATTTTGAAGTGAATATGAAAAGTAGTAACAATTTGAAGGGCCGAGACTTTGAAACACAATAACTCTCCTTCTAATTGAGCTAGAATGTTCGATCTTGGTGTAGACGTTCACTAGGTCAATGTCATCATTGAGTTGAAAGATAAGCATTTTCTGCCTAGGGTAAGCAGAGATAAGCATGCTGATTTGTTGATTCTTTAGGGCACAATAACTTCGGTTATAATGAAGGAAGGGTGGTGAAACTCTTGTCAATCGAGAGTCTAATAGCTAGCCTGTTGTGTGAAATCATTGTATCATTTTTTTTAAATATCAGGGATAGCCGAAAAAAAGAGATTGAAAATTCAAAAAGTCGTATTTTTACAATTTGGAGCATGTTTAGAGGTCTTTCTCGTAAAGTCAACATAATATTTTTTGGAAACCTCTTCTACAAAGAATCTTATCGGTAGTTTTTTTATATGAAACCATCGATCAACAGTCCAAAATATCAGGAGTAGAAGAATAAAGTTATCTCATTCATCCCGATTACAGCAACACAAGTATCAGTTATTTCCCTTTAGTTTTCAGATTACTCAATGTTTCATACTATATTTAGACTTGTAACTTCGCGAGTTTTTGACCAATTTTGATAGTTTGTTATTCTTATCCTTTTATTTGAGATACTTGATATAATCGATGACACGTGACGATGAATATGAAAGCTTTCATATCTGCATGGGACAGTAGCAGATCTAGTTAAGCTTTCATATTACATATGAAAGCTTATTGTTTCTGTTAAGATTATTATTGTTATTTTTTTTTTGTGTTTTATCCACAAATCGGATTTCTCAGAATCTAACCACAGTATCTTTATGAAACTTTTACCTATCCCCCCAAAAATGGGTGGTAGCTGTTGATTAAATATATTTTCAAAACGTTTTACGAATCCGAAATCACCGAAATTTACGAACGACAAAATGGACAATGCATAGTCGTAACTTTATTGTTTTTTGACCGATCTTACTAAATCTTTTTTCTTTGAATACCTTGAAAAAAATCATTTTCATCAGCAGTTTCACATTTTCGAATTTCGAAAATTCGTCGCTGTGATTTCGAACCGGAAGTTTAGACCAATTTGACAACTTCTTTAATAGTTTTGCGATTTTCATTCAATTTAGTATATAAGTAGATCCTACCGATGTGACTTCAAAAATATAATTAGAAATGTTCTAAATTATCTCCCCTTGGTGAAATTAAGGATCAAAGTTTTCAAAAAAATCGTCGAAATATAGGTCAGAATGACCTAATTTTTTTTTTTTCGATACTAGACAAGGAATTACTGATTCGTACACAAAATATGGAGTTTGTCAATCGAACCGGAAGTGCCACCATCTTGAAACGTGAAAAATCAATAAGGCTTTTTTGCTATTTTACTTACAGACTCGGGAGTTATATTTTCTGAATCCTTGTAGGAAGGCCTAAAAAATGTCGCGAATAGAATTCTGATTTAGGTCAACCGGGAGTCACCATTTTGAATTGAAAATGAAAAATAGAAGCAATTTGAAGGGCCGAGACTTTGGAGCACAATAACTCTCATTCTAATTAAGCTAGAATGTTCAAACTTGTTGTAGACGTTCACTAGGTCAATGTTATGATAGAGTTCAAAGATGAGCATTTTCTGCTTAGGGTAAGCAGAGATAAGCATGCTGATTTGTTGATTCTTTAGGGCACAATAACTTCGGTTATAATGAAGGGAGGGCGGTGAAACTTTTGTCAATAGAGAGTCTAATAGCTAGCCTGTTGTGTGAAATCATTGTATCATTTTTTTAAATATCAGGGATAGCCGAAAAAAAGAGATTGAAAATCCAAAAAGTCGTATTTTTACAATTTGGAGCATGTTTAGAGGTCTTTCTCGTAAAGTCGACATACTATTTTTGGGGAACTTCTTCTACAAAGAGTCTTATTGGTAGTCTTTTATATGAAACCATCGATCAACAGTCCAACATATCAGGAGTAGAAGAACAAAAGGATCGAACATTGAAAACGGCACCCTTTCATTGTTAAGCGAAACATGCAGTGTGGGTGACTATACAATCTACGCATTTAGCCATCGTATAGAGTTTATTCAACAGTATCGAATTCCAACTGCTTAGGGATATTTTACGTGCACTCCAATGTGTACACGGGACCTTGGTTTTTCGTCCCATCCGAAGGACTAGACAGATGTGCTTGTCAGGCCCTCCGTTCTGCCTCACTGACAAGGGGAACCACGCCGGGAAATCGAGATGAACTTTTTCCGTGCAGAACTTTCAATTCAGGCAAAACGTTTATTGCATACGATTAAGCTGGTCAGTTGGAGCTTATTTTCAAAAGTTTTGTAATAATCGGTTGGTAATTAAAGTACCGTGCACATTAAACTGTTAAAACAGAAAATTTCGCCCGGTTGAAATGTTTCTTGCTATATGTCAGCAATTTTCCGAATTCAGGGAGGCTGGATGGCTGAATGGTTAGCATGTGCTCGCTGTATCGTAACGTTTGTCATTGAGTCAACGGGCGTCGTTTCGATCTCCAGGTTGCACGTGACATGGTGTATGATGTCCAACCTCGTGGGTTTTCTCCGTGTTCTTCGGTTTCCTCCCAACGGCTAAAGACCAGTACGTGCAAGGGGAGTTTTTAAATAAAATTAAAAAACATATGTTAGTCCCGAAATGACCTAGTTTGTGTCGAATGGACGTTAGGCCGCATTTCTCTCTTTCTCTTTTTAAAGTTTTGTAATAATCGGTTGGTAATCAAAGGTACTGTTAAAGTGATAAAACAGAAAATTTCGCCCGGTTGTAATGTTTCTCACTTTAAAGTTAGCAATTTGCCGATTTTAAGGGGCAAACGTTTATTGCGAACGATTAAGCTGGTCAGAGGGAGCTTATTTTTAAAAGTTTTGTAATATTCGAAAATTCGTCGCTGTGATTTCGAACCGGAAGTTGAAACCAACTTGACAACTTCTTTAATAGTTGTACGATTTTCATGAAATTTAGTATGTAACTAGACATTACTGACTGATGCGACTTGAAAAATGACTTTTAAAATGTTCTAAATTATCTCCCCTTGGTGAAATTAAGAATCAAATTTTTCAAAAAAATCGTCGCAATAAAGGTCAGAATGACCTAATTTTTTTTTCGATACTAGACAAGTAATTACTGATTCGTACACAAAACATGGAGTTTGTCGATCGAACCGGAAGTGACACCATCTTGAAACGTGAAAAAACAATAGATCTTTTGCGATATTGCACTTACAGACATGGGAGTTACGTTTTCTGAACCCTTGAAGGAAAACCTAAAAATCGGTCAGAGCAGAAACACAATAGGTCATAGTATGTTCAATGCGTCTCCTATGTCTAAAATTTAATACATTTCAATTTCAGGATAGACGGGATACGAGTGGTTTTGTTATTTGAATATTTCAAAAATTCGAATTTCGCTTTTGATGTTTTTCGTGTCGACAAAGTTGTTTACGAGTGAAAAATCACATTAATTTCGATAGATTGTGACCGATTTTAATGATTTATTTTTTCTTCTTTGGATTATTTATATGACCCATGACATGTGACAGGAAGTGACAGTGAATATGAAAGCTTTCATATCTGCATGGGACAGTAGCAGATCTAGTTATTATTTATTTTTTTTTGTGTGTTTTCTGCAAATCGGATTTCTCAGAATCTATCCATAGGATCTTTCTGAAATTTTGACCTACCCCCCCAAAAATGGGGTGCGAACCTTGATTAAATATATTTTCGAAACGTTTTACGAATCCGAAATCACCGAATTTTACGAACGAAAAAAATGACAATGCATAGTCGTAACTTTGTTATTTTTTGACCGATTTTACTAATTCTTTTTTCTTTGAATACCTTTAAAAAAATCATTTTCATCTGCAGTTTCACATTTTCGAATTTCGAAAATTCGTCGCTGTGATTTCGAACCGGAAATTTAGACCAATTTGACAACTTCTTTAATAGTTGTACGATTTTCATGAAATTTAGTATCTAAGTAGATCTTACCGATGTGACTTCAAAAATATAATTATAAATTTTCTAAATTATCTCCCCTTGACGAAATTAAGGATCAAAATTTTCAAAAAAATCATCGAAATATAGGTCAGAATGACCTGATTTTTTTTTTTGGATACTAGATAAGTAATTACTGATTTGTACACAAAATATGGAGTTTGTCGATCGAACCGGAAGTGCCGCCATATTTAAAAGTGAAAAATCAATAAGGCTTTTTTGCTATTTTACTTACAGACTCGGGAGTTATATTTTCTGAATCCTTGTAGGAAGGCCTAAAAAATGTAGCGAATAGAATTTTGATTTCGGTCACGTGATGGTCACCATTTTGAATTGAAAATGAAAAATAGAAGCAATTTGAAGGGTCGGGAATTTGGAATACAATTACTCTCCTTCTAATTAAGCTAGAATGTTCAAACTTGGTGTAGACGTTCAATAGGTCAATGTTATGATTGACTTTAAAGATGAGCATTTTCTGCTTAGGGTAAGCAGAGATAAGCATGCTAATTTGTTGATTCTTTAGGGCACGATAACTTCGGTTATAATGAAGAGAGGGCGGTGAAACTTTTGTCAATAGAGAGTCTAATAGCTAGCCTGTTGTGTGAAATCATTGTATTATTTTTTATAAATATCAGGGATAGCCGAAAAAAAGAGATTGAAAATCCAAAAAGTCGTATTTTTACAATTTGGAGCATGTTTAGAGGTCTTTCTCGTAAAGTCAACATAATATTTTTTGGGAACTTCTTCTACAAAGAGTCTTATTGGTAGTCTTTTATATGAAACCATCGATCAACAGTCCAACATATCAGGAGTAGAAGAACAAAAGGATCGAACATTGAAAACGGCACCCTTTCATTGTTAAGCGAAACATGCAGTGTGGGTGACTACAATCTACACATTTAGTCATCGTATAGAGCTTATTCAACAGTATCGAATTTCAACTGCTTAGGGATATTTTACGTGCACTCCAATGTGTACACGGGACCTTGGTTTTTCGTCCCATCCGAATGACTAGACAGCTATGCTTGTCAGGCCCTCCGTTCTGCCTCACTGACAAGGGGAACCACGCCGGGAAATCGAGATGAACTTTCTCCGTGCAGAACTTTCAATTCAGGCGAAAACGTTTATTGCATACGATTAAGCTGGTCAGTTGGAGCTTATTTTCAAAAGTTTTGTAATAATCGGTTGGTAATTAAAGTACCGTGCACATTAAACTGTTAAAACAGAAAATTTCGCCCGGTTGAAATGTTTCTTGCTATAAGTCAGCAATTTTCTGAATTCAGGGAGGCTGAATGGCTGAATGGTTAGCATGTGCGCACTGTATCGTAACGTCTGTCATTGAGTCAACGGGCGTCGTTTCGATCTCCAGGTTGCACGTGACATGGTGTATGATGTCCAACCTCGTGGGTTTTCTCCGTGTTCTTCGGTTTCCTCACAACGGCTAAAGACCAGTACGCGCAAAGGGGGGGGGGGTAAATAAAATTTAAAAATATATGTTAGTCCCGAAATGACCTAGTTTGTGTCGAATGGACGTTAGGCCGCATTTCTCTTTTTCTCTTTTATTTTTAAAGTTTTGTAATAATCGGTTGGTAATCAAAGGTACTGTAAAAGTGATAAAACAGAAAATTTCGCCCGGTTGTAATGTTTCTCACTTTAAAGTCAGCAATTTGCCGATTTTAAGGGGCAAACGTTTATTGCGAACGCTTAAGCTGGTCAGGGGGAGCTTATTTTTAAAAGTTTTGTAATATTTGGTTGATAACTAAAGGTACCGTGTAAATTAAACTGTTACAATAGAAAATTTGGCCCGGTTGAAATGTTTCTCGCTGTAGGTCAGCAATTTGCCGATTTTAGGGAGGTTGCGTGGCTGAATGGTTAGCACGTGCGCTCTGTATCATAACGTCTGTCATTGAGTCAACTGGCGTTGTTTCGATTTCTTGGTTGTAGGTGACAAGGAGTATGGTCGCCTGTCCAACCTCGTAGGCCGTAACCGCCGCTGTCGGGTAAAATTTCCCTCATTGCACACTTTATGGCATATGCCCGTCTTCATTAGCCCATTTTAGGAGCAGAACAGTCGGAAGTTAAACCCCATTCAATTTCATTTCATTTTCTCTATGTTGCTTATTTATTATAGTGGATAAATATTTTTCTGGTTCTAGCAATTATTTCATTTCCTCATAGAAATCTTGCTTTGGCCAGTTTTTTTTATTGCAGAGTGCCATTCTTGTTTAAACAAACATGATCCTTTGTTTAAAACATGCTTAAGAAGTCGTCACGATTTCCTACTTATAACCAAACATATTGGAAATATTAGTCTGGCATTATTAAATCCTAATTTTATTGGTCTTATTTAAAATTAAACTTTCATTTAACTATGAACAACCCTTAACGTGTCTCTTTAAAACTATTAAGTACTCTAAAACAGTAGCTCAACCTTTTGACCTAAACTCATTAATTTACCATTTTGTTGTGAGCGACTTCTTATTCTTCCTATATGACATATTGCACGTGTCTGATTTCAAAGGGGGGTTGGGTGGCTGAATGGTTAGCACGCGCGCCTGTCATTGAGTTAACTAGCGTGTTTTCGAATGCCCGGTTGTACGTGACAAGGAGTAAGGTCGCCTGTCCAACCTGCCATTTAATTTTTTTTCCCGCCATTTCCATACCATTTTCTCATCCGTCTCATTACAGTAATACAAGTTTCAGTTATTTCCCTTTAGTTTTCAGATTATTGTTATGCCTGGGTGCAATGTTTCATACTATATTTAGACTTGTAACTTCGAGAGTTTTTGACCAATTTTGATAATTTTTTCTTCTTATCCTTTTATTTAGGATACTTGATACAATCAATGACACGTGACGATGAATATGAAAGCTTTCATATCTGCATGGGACAGTAGCAGATCTAGTTATTATTTTTTTTTGTGTGTTTTTCCTGCAAATCGGATTTCGCAGAATCTAACCATAGGATGTTTCTGAAACTTTGACCTACCCCCCCCCCCCCCCAAAAAAATGGGTGGTGGCTGTTGATTAAAAATATTTTTAAAAAGTTTTGCGAATTCGAAATCACCGAATTTTACGAACGAAAAAACTGACAATGCATAGTCGTAACTTTGCTATTTTTTGACCGATTTTTACTAATTCTTTTTTCTTTGATTACCTTGAAAAAAATCAATCTCATCTGCAGTTTCACATTTTCGAATTTCGAAAATTCGTCGCTGTGATTTCGAACCGGAAGTTTAGACCAATTTGACAACTTCTTTAATAGTTGTACGATTTTCATGAAATTTAGTATATAAGTAGATCTTACCCATGTGACTTCAAAAATATAATTAGAAATTTTCTGAATTATCTCCCCTTGACGAAATTAAGGATCAAAATTTTCAAAAAAATCATCGAAATATAGGTCAGAATGACCTGATTTTTTTTGGGATACTAGATAAGTAATTACTGATTTGCACACAAAATATGAAGTTTGTCGATCGAACCGGAAGTGCCACCATCTTGAAACGTGAAAAATCCCTAAGGCTTTTTTGCTATTTTACTTACAGACACGGGAGTTATATTTTCTGAATCCTTGAAGGTTGGCCTAAAAATCGCTGGGAGCAGAATTTTGATTTAGGTCTACTGATGGATTCCATTTTGAAGTGAATATGAAAAGTAGTAGCAATTTGAAGGGCCGAGACTTTGAAACACAATAACTCTCCTTCTAATTAAGCTAGAATATTCAAACTTGGTGTAGACGTTCACTAGGTCAATGTCATGATTGAGTTTAAAGATGAGCATTTTCTGCTTAGGGTAAGCAGAGATAAATATGCTGATTTGTTGATTCTTTAGGGCACGATAACTTCGGTTATAATGAAGAGAGGGTGGTGAATCTCCTGCCAATCGAGAGTCTAATAGCTAGCCCGTTGTGTGAAATCATTGTATCATTGTTTTTAAATGTCAGGGATAGCAGAAAAAAAGAGATCGAAAATCCAAAAAGTCGTATTTTTACGATTTTGAGCATTTTTAAAGGTCCTTTTCTCTTCAATCAACATAATATTTTTTGGGAACTTCTTCTACAAAGAGTCTTATCGATAGTCTTTTATATGAAACCATCGATCAGCAGTCCAAAATATCAGGAGTAGAAGAATAAAAGGATCGAAAATTGAAAACTGCAACCTGTCATTGTTAAGCGAAACATGCAGCGTGGGTGACTACAATTTGCACATTATTCATCGTATAGAGCTTATTCAACAGTATCGAATTCCAACTGCTTAGGGATATTTTACGTGCACTTCAATGTGTACACGGGACCTTGGTTTTTCGTCCCATCCGAACGACTAGACAGCTGTCCTTGTCAGGCCCTCCGTTCTGCCTCACTGACAAGAGGGAACCACGCCGGAAAATCGAGATGAACTTTCTCGGTGCAGAACTTTCAATTCACGCCAAACGTTTATTGCATACGATTAAGCTGGTCAGTTGGAGCTTGTTTTCAAAAGTTTTGTAATAATCGGTTGGTAATTAATGTACCGTGCAAATTAAACTGCTAAAACAGAAAATTTCGCCCGATTGAAATGTTGCTTGCTATAAGTCAGCAATTTCCCGATTTTAGGGAGGCTGAATGACTGAATGGTTAGCATACGCGCGCTTTGTCGTAACGTCTGTCATTGAGTCAACCGGCGTCGTTTCGATTTCCATGTTGCACCTGACATGGAGTATGGTGTCCAACCTCGTGGGTTTTCTCCGTGTCTTTCGGTTTTCTCCCACTCCTGAATACCAGTACGCGTAAGGGAAGTTTATAAATAAAATTTAAAAACATATATTAGTCCCGAAATGACCTAGTTTGTGTCGAATGGACGTTAATCCGCATTTCTCTCCTTCTGTTTTATTTTTAAAGTTTTGTAATAATCGGTTGGTAATCCATGGTACTGGTACTGTAAAGGTGATAAAACAGAAAATTTCGCCCGGTTGTAATGTTTCTCACTTTAAAGTCAGCAATTTGCCGATTTTAAGGGGCAAACGTTTATTGAGAACGATTAAGCTGGTCAGGGGGAGCTTATTTTTAAAAGTTTTGTAATATTCGGTGCAAATTAAACTGTTAAAATAGAAAATTTCGCCCGGTTGAAATGTTTCTCGCTGTTGGTCCGCAATTTGCCAAATTTAGGGAGGTTACGTGGCTGAATGGTTAGCACCTGCGCTCTGTATCGTAACGTCTGTCATTGAGTCAACTGGCGTTGTTTCGATTGAAATGCCCGGTTGAAATGTTTCTTGCTATAAGTCAGCAATTTCCCACTTTTAGGGAGGCTGAATAACTGAATGGTTAGCATGTGCGCGCTGTATCGTAACGTCTGTCATTGAGTCAACCGGGGTCATTTCGATTTCCAGGTTCCATGTGACATGGAGTATGGTGTCCAACCTCGTGGGTTTTCTCCGTGTCCTTCGTTTCCTCCCACTCCTAAAGACCCGTACGTGCAAGGGAAGTTTTAAAATAAAATTAAAAAATATATGTGAGCACCGAAATGTCCTAGTTTGTGTGGAATGGACGTTAACCCGCATTTCTCTCTTTCTCTTTTATTTTTAAAGTTTTTTTATAATCGGTTGGTAATCAGAGGTACTGTAAAAGTGATAAAACAGATTTTTTCGCCCTGTTGTCAAGTTTCTCAATTTAAAGTCAGCAATTTGCCGATTTTAGGGGGAAACGTTTATTGCGAACGATTATGCTGGTCAGGGGAAGCTTATTTTTAAAAGTTTTGTAATATTCGGTTGATAATTTCGCCCGGTTGAAATGTTTGTCGCTGTAGGTCAGCAATTTGCCAAATTTAGGGAGCTTACGTGGCTGAATGGTTAGCACCTGCGCTCTGTATCGTAACGTCTGTCATTGAGTCAACTGGCGTTGTTTCGATTGAAATTCCCGGTTGAAATGTTTCTTGCTATAAGTCAGCAATTTTCCGATTTTAGGGAGGCTGAATGGCTGAATGGTTAGCATGTGCGCGCTGTATCGTAACGTCTGTCATTGAGTCAACCGGCGTCGTTTCGATTTCCAGGTTGCACGTGACATGGAGTATGGTGTCCAACCGCGTGGGTTTTCCCCGTGTCCTTCGGTTACCTCCCACGGTTAAAGACCCGTACGCGCAAGGGAAATTTTTCAATAAAATTAAAAGACATATGTTAGTCCCGAAATGACCTCGTTTTTGTCGAATGGACGTTAAGCCGCATTTCTCTCTTTCTGTTTTATTTTTAAAGTTTCGTAATAATCGGTTGGTAATCAATGGTACTGTAAGAGTGATAAAACATAAAATTTCGCCCGGTTGTAATGTTTCTCACTTTAAAGTCAGCAATTTGCCGATTTTAAGGGGCAAACGTTTATTGTGAACGATTAAGCTGGTCAAGGGGAGCTTATTTTTAAAAGTTTTGTAATATTCGAAAATTCGTCGCTGTGATTTCGAACCGGAAGTTGAAACCAACTTGACAACTTCTTTAATAGTTGTACGATTTTCATGAAATTTAGTATGTAACTAGACATTACTGATGCGACTTGAAAAATGACTTTTATAATTTTCTAAATTACCTCCCCTTGGTGAAATTAAGAATCAAATTATGAAAGCTTATTGTTTCTGTTAAGATTATTATTAAGCTTTCATATTACATATGAAAGCTTATTGTTTCTGTTAAGATTATTATTAAGCTTTCATATTACATATGAAAGCTTATTGTTTCTGTTAAAGTTATTATTATTATTTTTTTTTTTTGTGTGTTTTCTGCAAATCGGATTTCTCAGAATCTATCCATAGGATCTTTCTGAAATTTTGACCTACCCCCCCAAAAATGGGGTGCGAACGTTGATTGAATATATTTTCGAAACGTTTTACGAATCCGAAATCACCGAATTTTACGAACGAAAAAAATGAGAATGCATAGTCGTAACTTTGTTATTTTTTGACCGATTTTACTAATTCTTTTTTCTTTGAATACCTTTAAAAAAATCATTTTCATCTGCAGTTTCACATTTTCGAATTTCGAAAATTCGTCGCTGTGATTTCGAACCGGAAGTTTAGACCAATTTGACAACTTCTTTAATAGTTGTACGATTTTCATGAAATTTAGTATCTAAGTAGATCTTACCGATGTGACTTCAAAAATATAATTAGAAATTTTCTAAATTATCTCCCCTTGACGAAATTAAGGATCAAAATTTTCAAAAAAATCATCGAAATATAGGTCAGAATGACCTGATTTTTTTTTTGGATACTAGATAAGTAATTACTGATTTGTAAACAAAATATGGAGTTTGTCGATCGAACCGGAAGTGCCGCCATATTTAAAAGTGAAAAATCAATAAGGCTTTTTTGCTATTTTACTTACAGACTCGGGAGTTATATTTTCTGAATCCTTGTAGGAAGGCCTAAAAAATGTCGCGAATAGAATTTTGATTTCTGTCACGTGATGGTCACCATTTTGAATTGAAAATGAAAAATAGAAGGGTCGGGACTTTGGAACACAATTACTCTCCTTCTAATTAAGCTAGAATGTTCAAACTTGGTGTAGACGTTCACTAGGTCAATGTTATGATTGAGTTTAAAGATCAGCATTTTCTGCTTAGGGTAAGCAGAGATAAGCATGCTAATTTGTTGATTCTTTAGTGCACGATAACTTCGGTTATAATGAAGGGAGGGCGGTGAAACTTTTGTCAATAGAGAGTCTAATAGCTAGCCTGTTGTGTGAAATCATTGTATTATTTTTTCTAAATATCAGGGATAGCCGAAAAAAAGAGATTGAAAATCCAAAAAGTCGTATTTTTACAATTTGGAGCATGTTTAGAGGTCTTTCTCGTTAAGTCAACATAATATTTTTTGGGAACTTCTTCTATTGGTAGTCTTTTATATGAAACCATCGATCAACAGTCCAACATATCAGGAGTAGAAGAACAAAAGGATCGAACATTGAAAACGGCACCCTTTCATTGTTAAGCGAAACATGCAGTGTGGGTGACTACAATCTACACATTTAGTCATCGTATAGAGCTTATTCAACAGTATCGAATTCCAACTGCTTAGGGATATTTTACGTGCACTCCAATGTGTACACGGGACCTTGGTTTTTCGTCCCATCCGAATGACTAGACAGCTGTGCTTGTCAGGCCCTCCGTTCTGCCTCACTGACAAGGGTAACCACGCCGGGAAATCGAGATGAACTTTCTCCGCGCAGAACTTTCAATTCAGGCGAAAACGTTTATTGCATACGATTAAGCTGGTCAGTTGGAGCTTATTTTCAAAAGTTTTGTAATAATCGGTTGGTAATTAAAGTACCGTGCACATTAAACTGTTAAAACAGAAAATTTCGCCCGGTTGAAATGTTTCTTGCTATAAGTCAGCAATTTTCTGAATTCAGGGAGGCTGAATGGCTGAATGGTTAGCATGTGCGCACTGTATCGTAACGTCTGTCATTGAGTCAACGGGCGTCGTTTCGATCTCCAGGTTGGACGTGACATGAAGTATGATGTCCAACCTCGTGGGTTTTCTCCGTGTCCTTCGGTTTCCTCCCAACGGCTAAAGACTTGTAAGCGCAAGGGGAGTTTTTAAATAAAATTAAAAAACATATGTTAGTCCCGAAATGACCTAGTTTGTGTCGAATGGACATTAGGCCGCATTTCTCTCTTTCTCTTTTATTTTTAAAGTTTTGTAATAATCGGTTGGTAATCAAAGGTACTGTAAAAGTGATAAAACAGAAAATTGCCCCCGGTTGTAATGTTTCTCACTTTAAAGTCAGCAATTTACCGATTTTAAGGGGCAAACGTTTATTGCGAACGCTTAAGCTGGTCAGGGGGAGCTTATTTTTAAAAGTTTTGTAATATTCGGTTGATAACTAAAGGTACCGTGCAAATTAAACTGTTACAATAGAAAATTTGGCCCGGTTGAAATGTTTCTCGCTGTAGGTCAGCAATTTGCCGATTTTAGGGAGGTTGCGTGGCTGAATGGTTAGCACGTGCGCTCTGTATCATAACGTCTGTCATTGAGTCAACTGGCGTTGTTTCGATTTCTTGGTTGTACGTGAAGGAGTATGGTCGCCTGTCCAACCTCGTAGGCCGTAACCGCCGCTGCCCGGGTAACATTTCCCTCATTGCACACTTTATGGCATATGCCCGTCTTCATTAGCCCATTTTAGGAGCAGAACAGTCGGACGTTAAACCCCATTCAATTTCATTCCATTTTCTCTATGTTGCTTATTTATTATAGTGGATAAATATTTTTCTGGTTCTAGCAATTATTTAATTTCTGCATAGAAATCTTGCTTTTGCCAGTTTTTTTTATTGCAGAGTGCCATTCTTGTTTAAACAAACATGATCCTTTGTTTAAAACATGCTTAAGAAGTCGTCACGATTTCCTACTTATAACCAAACATATTGGAAATATTAGTCTGGCATTATTAAATCCTAATTTTATTGGTCTTATTTAAAATTAAACTTTCATTTAACTATGAACAACCCTTAACGTGTCTCTTTAAAACTATTAAGTACTCTAAAACAGTAGCTCAACCTTTTGACCTAAACTCATTAATTTACCATTTTGTTGTGAGCGACTTCTTATTCTTCCAATATGACATATTGCACGTGTCTGATTTCAAAGGGGGTTGGGTGCCTGAATGGTTAGCACGCGCGCCTGTCATTGAGTTTACTAGCGTGTTTTCGAATGCCCGGTTGTACGTGACAAGGAGTAAGGTCGCCTGTCCAACCTGCCATTTTTAATTTTTTTTTCCCGCCATTTTCATTTCATTTTCTCATCCGTCTCATTACAGTAATACAAGTTTCAGTTATTTCCCTTTAGTTTTCAGATTATTGTTATGCCTGGGTGCAATGTTTCATACTATATTTAGACTTGTAACTTCGCGAGTTTTTGACCAATTTTAATAATTTTTTCTTCTTATCCTTTTATTTAGGATACTTGATACAATCAATGACACGTGACGATGAATATGAAAGCTTTCATATCTGCATGGGACAGTAGCAGATCTAGTTGTTATTTTTTTTTTTGTGTTTTATCCACAAATCGGATTTCTCAGAATCTAACCATAGGATCTTTATGAAACTTTTACCTATCCCCCCAAAAATGGGTGGTAGCTGTTGATTAAATATATTTTCAAAACGTTTTACGAATCCGAAATCACCGAAATTTACGAACGACAAAATGGACAATGCATAGTCGTAACTTTATTGTTTTTTGACCGATTTTACTAAATCTTTTTTCTTTGAATACCTTGAAAAAAATCATTTTCATCAGCAGTTTCACATTTTCGAATTTCGAAAATTCGTCGCTGTGATTTCGAACCGAAAGTTTAGACCAATTTGACAACTTCTTTAATAGTTGTGCGATTTTCATGAAATTTAGTATATAAGTAGATCGTACCGATGTGACTTCAAAAATATAATTAGAAATTTTCTAAGTTATCTCCCCTTAGTGAAATTAAGGATCAAAGTTTTCAAAAAAATAGTCGAAATATAGGTCAGAAAGACTTAATTTGTTTTTTCGATACTAGACAAGGAATTACTGATTCGTACACAAAATATGGAGTTTGTCGATCGAACCGGAAGTGCCACCATCTTTAAACGTGAAAAATCACTAAGGCTTTTTTGCTATTTTACTTACAGACTCGGGAGTTATATTTTCTGAATCCTTGTAGGAAGGCCTAAAAATCATCGGGAATAGAATTTGGTTTAAGGTCAACCGGGAGTCACCATTTTGAATTGAAAATGAAAAATAGAAGCAATTTGAAGGGCCGAGAGTTTGGAGCACCATAACTTTCCTTCTAATTAAGCTAGGATGTTCAAACTTGGTGTAGACGTTCACTAGGTCAATGTTATGATTGAGTTCAAAGATGAGCATTTTATGCTTAGGGTAAGCAGAGATAAGCATGCTGATTTGTTGATTCTTTAGGGCACGATAACTTTGGTATTAATTAAGGGAGGGCGCTGAAACCTTTGTCAATAGAGAGTCTAATAGCTAGCCTGTTGTGTGAAATCATTGTGTCATTTTTTTTAAATATCAGGGATAGCCGAAAAAAAGAGATTGAAAATCCAAAAAGTCGTATTTTTACAATTTGGAGCATGTTTAGAGGTCTTTCTCGTAAAGTCAACATAATATTTTTTGGGAACGTCTTCTACAAAGAGTCTTATTGGTAGTCTTTTATATGAAACCATCGATCAACAGTCCAACATATCAGGAGTAGAAGAACAAAAGGATCGAACATTGAAAACGGCACCCTTTCATTGTTAAGCGAAACATGCAGTGTGGGTGACTACAATCTACACATTTAGTCATCGTATAGAGCTTATTCAACAGTATCGAATTCCAACTGCTTAGGGATATTTTACGTGCACTCCAATGTGCACACGGGACCTTGGTTTTTCGTCCCATCCGAATGACTAGACAGCTGTGCTTGTCAGGCCCTCCGTTCTTCCTCACTGACAAGGGGAACCACGCCGGGAAATCGAGATGAACTTTCTCCGTGCAGAAATTTCAATTCAGGCGAAAACGTTTATTGCATACGATTAAGCTGGTCAGTTGGAGCTTATTTTCAAAAGTTTTGTAATAATCGGTTGGTAATTAAAGTACCGTGCACATTAAACTGTTAAAACAGAAAATTTCGCCCGGTTGAAATGTTTCTTGCTATAAGTCAGCAATTTTCTGAATTCAGGGAGGCTGAATGGCTGAATGGTTAGCATGTGCGCACTGTATCGTAACGTCTGTCATTGAGTCAACGGGCGTCGTTTCGATCTCCAGGTTGCACGTGACGTGAAGTATGATGTCCAATCTCGTGGGTTTTCTCCGTGTCCTTCGGTTTCCTCACAACGGCTAAAGACCAGTACGCGCAAGGGGAGTTTTTAAATAAAATTAAAAAACATATGTTAGTCCCGAAATGACCTAGTTTGTGTCGAATGGACGTTAGGCCGCATTTTTCTCTTTCTCTTTTACTTTGTTTTGTAATAATCGGTTGGTAATCAAAGGTAATGTAAAAGTGATAAAACAAAAAATTTCGCCCGGTTGTAATGTTTCTCACTTTAAAGTCAGCAATTTGCCGATTTTAAGGGGCAAACGTTTATTGTGAACGATGAAGCTGGTCAGAGGGAACTTATTTTTAAAAGTTTTGTTATATTCGGTTGATAACTAAAGGTGCGGTGTTAATTAAACTGTTAAAATAGAAAATTTGGCTCGGTTGAAATGTTTCTCGCTGTGGGTCAGCAATTTGCCGATTTTGGGGAGGTTGCGTGGCTGAATGGTTAGCACGTGCGCTCTGTATCATAACGTCTGTCATTGAGTCAACTGGCGTTGTTTCGATTTCTTGGTTGTACGTGACAAGGAGTATGGTCGCCTGTCCAACCTCGTAGGCTGTAACGCCGCTGCCCGGGTAAAATTTCCCTCATTGCACACTTTATGGCGTATGCCCGTCTTCATTAGCCCATTTTAGGAGCAGAACAGTAGGACGTTAAACCCCATTCAATTTCATTTTCTCTATGTTGCTTATTTATTATAGTGGATAAATATTTTTCTGGTTCTAGCAATTATTTAATTTCTGCATAGAAATCTTGCTTTGGCCATTTTTTTTATTGCAGAATGCCATTCTTGTATATTATAGTCTATGATCCTTTGTTTAAAACATGCTTAAGAAGTCGTCACGATTTCCTACTTATAACCAAACATATTGGAAACCATAATTATATATATATATCACTAATTTTGGAAGCCCGATTACAGCTATACAAGTTTCCCTTTAGTTTAAAGATTATTTTTTTGCCCGGGTGCAATGTATCTCACTACATTTAAATTTGTAACTTTGTGAGTTTTTTTTACCGATTTTGATAATTATGTCTTTATAATTTTCCAAATCTACATATTCAACGTACATATTCAAACAGTTGAGTTCAACCTGATTCAAAAAGTTTTAGTTTTGTTCAAAGTTATCTCATTTAATTTTTCGATGTTTTCTTACCATTTTCATTTCATTTTTCTGAAAGTTTGAAGTCGGAAGTCATCCCGATTACAGCAACACAAGTATCAGTTATTTCCCTTTAGTTTTCAGATTATACAATGTTTCATACTATATTTAGACTTGTAACTTCGCGAGTTTTTGACCAATTTTGATAGTTTGTTATTCGTATCCTTTTATTTGAGATACTTGATATAATCGATGACACGTGACGATGAAAATGAAAGCTTTCATATCTGAATGGGACAGTAGCAGATCTAGTTAAGCTTTCATATTTCATATGAAAGCTTATTGTTTCTGTTAAGATTATTATTATTATTAGTAGAGCAGAAAATTTCGCCCGGTTGTAATGTTTCTCACTTTAAAGTCAGCAATTTGCCAATTTTAAGGGGCAAATATTTATTGCGAACGATTAAGCTGGTCAGGGGGAGCTTATTTTTAAAAGTTTTGTAATATTCGGTTGATAATTAAAGGTACCGTACAAATTAAACTGTTAAAATAGAAAATTTCGCCCGGTTGAAATGTTTCTCGCTGAAGGTCAGCAATTTGCCAAAATTAGGAAGGTTACGTGGCTGAATGGTTACCACCTGCGCTCTGTATCGTAACGTCTGTCATTGGGTCAACTGGCGTTATTTCGATTGAAATGCCCGGTTGAAATGTTTCTTGCTATAAGTCAGCAATTTCCCGATTTTAGGGAGGCTGAATGGCTGAATGGTTAGCATGTGCGCGCTGTATCGTAACGTCTGTCATTGAGTCAACCGGCGTCGTTTCGATTTCCAGGTTGCATGTGACATGAAGTATGGTGTCCAACCTCGTGGGTTTTCTCCGTGTACTTCGGTTTCCTCCCACTCCTAAAGACCCGTACGTGCAAGGGAAGTTTTTAAATAAAATTAAAAGATATATGTGAGCCCCGAAATGTCCTAGTTTGTGTGGAATGGACGTTAACCCGCATTTCTCTCTTTCTCTTTTATTTTTAAAGTTTTGTTATAATCGGTTGGTAATCAGAGGTACTGTAAAAGTGATAAAACAGGAAATTTCGCCCGGTTCTCAAGTTTCTCACTTTAAAGTCAGCAATTTGCCGATTTTAGGGGGCAACCGTTTATTGCGAACGATTATGCTGGTCAGGGGGGGGGGGGCTTATTTTTAAAAGTTTTGTAATATTCGGTTGATAATTAAAGGTACCGTGCAAATTAAGCTGTTAAAATAGAAAATTTGGCCCGATTGAAATGTTTGTCGCTGTAGGTCAGCAATTTGCCAAATTTAGGGAGGTTACGTGGCTGAATGGTTAACACCTGCGCTCTGTATCGTAACGTCTGTCATTGAGTGAACTGGCGTTGTTTCGATTGAAATGCCCGGTTGAAATATTTCTTGCTATAAGTCAGCAATTTTCCGATTTTAGGGAGGCTGAATGGCTGAATGGTTAGCATGTGCGCGCTGTATCGTAATGTCTGTCATTGAGTCAACCGGCGTCGTTTCGATTTCCAGGTTGCATGTGACATGGAGTATGGTGTCCAACCTCGTGGGTTTTCTCCGTGTCCTTCGGTTTCCTCCCACGGCTAAAGACCCGTACGCGCAAGGGAAGTTTTTCAATAAAATTAAAAGACATATGTTAGTCCCGAAATGACCTCGTTTGTGTCGAATGGACGTTAAGCCGTATTTCTCTCATTCTGTTTTATTTTTAAAGTTTCGTAATAATCGGTAGGTAATCAATGGTACTGTAAAAGTGATAAAACAGAAACTTTCGCCCGGTTGTAATGTTTCTCACTTTAAAGTCAGCAATTTGCCGATTTTAAGGGGCAAACCTTTATTGCGAACGATTAAGCTGGTCAGGGGGAGCTTATTTTTAAAAGTTTTGTAATATTCGAAAATTCGTCGCTGTGATTTCGAACCGGAAGTTGAGACCAACTTGTACGATTTTCATGAAATTTAGTATGTAACTAGACATTACTGATGCGACTTGACAAACGACTTTTAAAATTTTCTAAATTATCTCCCCTTGGTGAAATTAAGAATGAAATTTTTCAAAAAAATCGTCGAAATAAAGGTCAGAATGACCTAATTTTGTTTCGATACTAGACAAGTAATTACTGATTCGTACACAAAACATGGAGTTTGTCGATAGAACCGGAAGTGCCACTATCTTGAAACGTGAAAAAACAATAGAACTTTTGCGATATTGCACTTACAGACATGGGAGTTACATTTTCTGAATCCTTGAAGGAAAACCTAAAAAACTTTCAGAGCAGAATTTTGATTTAGATCAGCTGATGGTCGCCATTTTGAAGTGAATATGAAACATAGTGAGTTGTTTACGAGTGAAAAATCACATTAATTTCGCTAGATTGTAACCGATTTTAATGATTTATTTTTTCTTCTTTGGATTATTTATATGACCCATGACATGTGACAGGAAGTGACAGTGAATATGAAAGCTTTCAAATCTGCATGGGACAGTAGCAGATCTAGTTAAGCTTTCATATTTCATATGAAAGCTTATTGTTTCTGTTAAGATTATTATTTTTTTTTTTTTTTTTGTGTTTTTCCTGCAAATCGGATTTCACAGAATCTAACCATAGGATGTTTCTGAAACTTTGACCTACCCCCCCAAAAATGGGTGGTGGCTGTTGATTAAATATATTTTCAAAACGTTTTGCGAATTCGAAATCACCGAATTTTACAAACGAAAAAACTGACAATGCATAGTCGTAACTTTGCTATTTTTTGACCGATTTTACTAATTCTTTTTTCTTTGAATACCTTGAAAAATATCATTTTCATCTGCAATTTCACATTTTCGAATTTCGAAAATTCGTCGCTGTGATTTCGAACCGGAAGTTTAGACCAATTTGACAACTTCTTTAATAGTTGTACGATTTTCATGAAATTTAGTATATAAGTAGATCTTACCAATATGACTTCGAAAATATAATGAGAAATTTTCTAAATTATCTCCCCTTGGTGAAATTAAGGATCAAAGTTTTAAAAAAAATCGTCGAAATATAGGTCAGAATGACCTAAAAAAATATTTCGGTACTCGACAAATAATTACTGATTCCTACACAAAATATGGAGTTTGTCGATCGAACCGGAAGTGCCACCATCTTGAAACATGAAAAATCCCTAAGGCTTTTTTGCTATTTTACTTACAGACACGGGAGTTATATTTTCTGAATCCTTGAAGGATGGCCCAAAAATCGCAGGGAGCAGAATTTGGTTTAAGGTCAACTGATGGTTGCCATTTTGAAGTGAATATGAAAAGTAGTAGCAATTTGAAGGGCCGAGACTTTGAAACAAAATAACTCTCCTTCTACTTGAGCTAGAATGTCCAATCTTGGTGTAGACGTTCACTAGGTCAATGTCATGATTGAGTGCAAAGATGAGAATTTTCTGCCTAGGGTAAGCAGAGATAAGCATGCTGATGAATTGATTCTTTAGGGCACAATAACTTCGGTTATAATGGAGGGAGGGTGGTGAAACTCTTGTCAATCGAGAGTCTAATAGCTAGCCTGTTGTGTGAAATCATTGTGTCATTTTTTTTTAAATATCAGGGATAGCAGAAAAAAGAGATCGAAAATCCAAAAAGTGGTATTTTTACGATTTAGAGCATATTTAAAGGTCCTTTTCTCTTAAAGTGAACATAATATTTTTGGGGAACTTCTTGTACAAAGAGTCTTATCGGTAATCTTTTATATGAAACCATCGATCAACAGTCCAAAATATCAGGAGTAGAAGAATAAAAGAATCGAAAATTGAAAACGGCACCCTTTCATTGTTAAGCAAAACATGCAGTGTGGGTGGCTACAATCTGCACATTTAGTCATCGTATAGAGCTTATTCAACATTATCGAATTCCAACTGCTAAGGAATCTTTTACGTGCACTCCAATGTGTACACGCCGGTGGGAGGACACGCCAGAAAATCGAGATGAACTTTCTCGGCCAATGCAGGGATCGAACACCCGACCTCCTGGCTAGCAGGTCAACGCCTTCGCCACATAGTGTGGACACCCATCGTACATTTCATCCGTCAAATCAAAGCATTTCATTGCATTAGACCAATAATTAATTATTCTTAATTTGAAACTTTATTTTAATATTATTAAATCCTCATTTTATTGGTAGACGTTCGTCTTATTTAAAATTAAACTTTCATTTAACTATGAACAACCCTTAACGTGTCTCTTAACAAAACAATTAAATACTCTAAAATAGTAGCTCAACCTTTTGACCTGAGCTCATTAATTTACCATTTTGTATGTGAGCGACTTGTTATTCTTCTTATATGACATATTGCACGTGTCTGATTTCAAAGGGGAGTTTGGTGGCTGAATGGTTAGTACGCGCGCGCTGTATCATAAAGCCTGTCATCGAGTCAGCTAGCGTGTTTTCGAATCTCCGGTCGTACCTGACAAGGAGTAAGGTTGCCTGTCCATCTTGGTGGGTTTTCTTCATTTCCTCCGGTTTCCTTCCACTGCCAAAGACCTCTACGCGCAAGCGAAATATTGAAATAAAATCGAACTATATGTTAGTCCCGAAATGATCTAGTTTGGGACACAATAACTCTCTTTCTAATTCAGCTAGACTTGGTGTGGGTGTTTATTAGGCCAATATCTTGATGACTCTGGAACACAATAACTCTTCTTCTAATTGGGGTACAATGTTCAAACTTGGTACAGGCATTCACTAGGTCAATGTCTTGATGAAGTTCGAAGTAGAATTTTGATTTAGGTCAACTGGTAGTCACCATTTTGAAGTGAATATGAAACATAGTGAAAAATCGACATTTACGGACTTGTAAACAAACACAATAGAGCATAGTATGTTCAATGCGTCTCCTATGTCTGACATTAATACATTTCATCATAGTCGGGATACGGCATTTGAATATTTCAAAAATTCGATTTTTGCCTTTGATGTTTTTCGTGCTGACAAAAATCTTTACCAGTGAAAAATCACATTAACTTTACTAGATTGTGACCGATTTTAATGGGGTTTTTTCCTTGTTCGGATTATTCATATGACCCATGACATGTGACAGGAAGTGACTGTGAATATGAAAGCTTTCATATCTGCATGGGACAGTAGCAGATCTAGTTTATTATTATTATTTTATTTTTCGGGGGAGCCTATTTCTCAGTGTCTGTAACAGATACAGATCTGGGACATAATTTTCTATCATGAAACCATATGGTGGCTATCCCTTCCACTGTATTTGAAACTTTTGCGCAGACCGAAAGTGGCCGAATTTCGTGCGTTGCCAAAAAATTAAAAAACGGCCGTAGATTCGTCAATTCTGTATCTATTTTCATACAAATTACATTTTTGGAAACCCTGAGTCTTTTCTCGGACGATAGCAGTTGAAAATTTCGATATTTCGAAACTTCATCGCTGACTTCTTGCGATCGAAAAATGAAAAATTTTATTTGAGAGACAATTTTTGTTATTTTTCAAAATTTTCAAATTTGACCTACATTTTTGGATACCTGAAGGCAATCTGGTTCCAGTAATATAACTTTCATTCCGAGTTATCGCCCTTTATTTTTCGATTTTTTTCGAATTTTCTTCACATTTTGTGAGCTTAAGTTTCGTTTTACGGCCGGATCAACGTTTCTCAAATTCCTGATACATGAAGCAATATTGTCAAACCACCGTTTAAAGCAATTTCAACAACAATCCGTAAACCGGAAGTAGTCGAAATAATATGCGATATTTTGAAAAAAACGTGAAAAATTGGTGTCTTGGGTAAAAACACGATTTCTCCGTCCGATATCAACGGATTAAACAAATTAAGGTATCATTTGGTCTAGCGGTGATTGGACCACTGAATGATACCCAATTCGTACGGATACGATGAGCTGGAAGCAAAATATGGCACGCTGAAAATCAAGTATTTTCTGATTTGGAGCGTTTTTGGACGCCTTTATCTCGAAAACTGCTCCAGCGATTTTTCTTAAACTTTCTCTATTAAGAGACCCTTCGATGGTCTTTAGCATGAAGCAATACATTACAATCTTCAAATAATTGGAATAAGACAAAAAAGGGACTGAAAATCGAAAAAACTAAAAAAATCGTGAAATTTTGGAAAATGCTCTACTATTTTTTTATTTTAAGAGATTTTAAAAAAACAGATATATATTTAAAAAGTTGACCTAATTACGATTCTAATGATGTATAATATGTATGCAGTTATTGAAATTTAATTTTCAATATTTTCACATATTGACATTTTTAACACTTTTGAACATAGGATTTCTCAGAAATATTTTATTTGATCGTATAGTGGTGTATATCATTAGAGAGCCCTGTTCCCACGCAAACTCCAAAACTGGATGTGAAAACTACTCGACAATGATTCGTATACCGGAAGTAGTTCAAAAAACGACAAAAAATGTAAAAAAGATAAAAAAGAATTGGAGCTCTTGCCAAAAGTTCGAATTCTCCGTCACATATTAGCGGACCAAAACAATTAAATTGTCGTTGGATAGTTCCATTAATAGACGATCGTATAACATCTAAATAACACGAATTTGATTCTTAGGAAATAAATTATGGTACGCCGAAAACTAAGTATTTTCCGTTTTGGAGCATTCTGAGACGCCCTTTTCTCGAAAACGACGCCTACGATTTTTCTTAAACATTTTTTACTCAGAGTCCTATCGGTGGCCTAGCGTGTGCATCTAATAATAAAAGCGTTGCAATATTATAGGTGGTCCAAAAATGACATCAATCTTTGAATAAAGTTGAAAAATCATTAAATTATTGAAAATGCTCTTTTGTTTATCTTTTTTTCAAAAATTGCTTAATGAATGTTTCTGATATTTCTGCTACAGGAAGTTAAGTATCTAATCAACTTGTTAAAGCTATTCCGACAATGATCGAAAACCGGAAGTAGTCGAAAAAATCTCCGATGTTTTGAATTTTTTTTACATTTTTACAGAAAACTTTTTTATTTATGAATATTTTTTGATGGTAGTTTACACAGAGTTAAAGTATCACCCTACTTGAGCAGAAATGAGAAAGAATTTTGTCTCAGTAATTTTCTTTAGTCGCCATTGGCTAATCTAGTTTTGCGTACCTAGATTAATTATTTATTGTTCGATTTGTACAAAACAAAGTGCATATGCTCCGTGGTCTCAATTGTAATTTTTTTTGTTACCGTGAAATTTTTCTGCACGCAACGGAAGTGGCGTAATATTAACAAAAACTACAATTTTGACAGTTCAGTACCACTTTTTGAAAGCAAATATTATTTTTTTCGATATCTGATATAGCAAAAAGGATGCGCGCTGTAAAGGGGCACAAATCTTTAGTTCAGATTTTTTTATTTCAATTTCATTTTCGGGCAATTTCGAATAAATGTAAAAAAAAGTGTAACAATCAGTTATTTACAACCCATTCAACGTCTTCATATTTTGAACTATGTATTCGTAACGTTCATAAACTCGTAGTAATAATCCAGACGAGGAGAATGTATGCACAAAATAGTTCGTAATATGAGCAATTGCCGAGAAATATGCAATTTTGCATGCATCACTTTTCACGTTATTTTGCCTATAAAAGATTAAATTATTATCCGATTTTCAATATTTTTTTTTCATTCGATGCCTAATGCCAATTTGGACTAGGTTAAGCCAATTTTACAGTTTCACTGTTACCTGAAATGACGTCATTTTGGCAAAAACTGTATTTTTAACCTAAAAAACAAATATTTTATTCAAATGTGTCTTTTTTTATAATACTTTTAAAATTATGATATTTGAATCCCATCAACGAATAGCATTAACCCATACAATCATACAGATACCACAAAAAAGTTTCTAACTTGTACGGTTGCCGAGAAATAGACGATTTTCTACAAGTCACTTTTCAAGCTTTTTGGTCTATAAAAGTGTCAATTATTATTCAATTTTCATACAATTTTCACCATTTGATGCCTTATGTCATTTATGATTGCATTAAACTAATTTAAGATTTTTATTATCACCGGAAGTAATGTCGTTTTTGCAAAAACCGTATTTTTAGACTTCAAAACAAATATTTTTTTTAAGTGTATTATATTTTTTATTTGTTTAACGTTATAATGTTTGATTATAATGATCATTTAGATTGGATCAATACAATCATATTGATGTCAAAAAATTGCTTCTAGCATATTCCCTTGTCGAGAAATAACCAATTTTCTCAGGATCACTTTTTAAATTTTTTCACCTTTTTAATTTCAGTTTATGGGATCTAGGTTTAGTGTTTATTGCCTGATACGTATAAAACAAAGTTTGTATGTTTCTATGTTTCATGTTGCAAATTCTCAACTTATTTGCTGTCGATATTGATTTCTTTTGGCACCGGATGTGACGTAATTTTGCCAGTTTTTACAATTTTGACCGATCTTTTCGCAAGCAAATATTACTTTTACAAGTCTGATAGAGGGTGTCATTGAATCAAAAAAAAATGCAGTATCGTTTGGTAGCTGGATAGATCGGCTATTGTATGACGTATTTCCTGTCTGATTCCTGAAAGCCGATTCAGTGCTGTGGAGGAAATGCAGCAGGTTGGACTGGCAACCTAGTCCTTGTCATGTACATTTGGGCATCCCCTCCCCTCCTTAAACATGTGTACATAGGACCTCGGTTTCGCATCTACTCTGATTTACTATTCTAGGGCACCATCCCTACACCTTTGACAAGGGAGGAATACACCAGTCAAAATTGTAAAATCTGGCAAAATTACTTCACTTCCGGTGCCAAAAGAAATCATTATCGGTAACAAATAGGTTCAGAATTCGCAATTCGCATTTTTACAGAAAACTTTTTTATTTATGAATATTTTTTGATGGTAGTTTACACAGGGTTAAAGTATCACCCTTCTTGAGCAGAAGTGAGAAAGAATTTTGTCTCAGTAATTTTCTTTAGTCGCCATTGGCTAATTTAGTTTTTCGTACCTAGATTAATTATTTATTGTTCGATTTGTATAAAACAAAGTGCATATGCTACGTGGTCTCCATTGTAATTTTTTTTGTTACCGTGAAATTTTTCTGCACGCAACGGAAGTGGCGTAATATTAAAAAAAACTACAATTTTGACAGTTCAGTACCACTTTTTGAAAGCAAATATTATTTTTTTCGAAATCTGATATAGCAAAAAGGATGCGCGCTGTAAAGGGGCACAAATCGTTAGCTCAGATTTTTTAATTCCAATTTCATTTTCGGGCAATTTCGAATAAATGTAAAAAAAAGTGTAACAATCAGTTATTTACAACCCATTCAACGTCTTCATATTTTGAACTATTTATTCGTAACTTTCATAAACTCGTAGTAATAATCCAGACGGGGAGAATGTATGCAAAAAATAGTTCGTAATATGAGCAATTGCCGAGAAATATGCAGTTTTGCATGCATCACTTTTCACGTTATTTTGCCTATAAAAGAGTAAATTATTATCCGATTTTCAATATTTTTTTTTCATTCGATGCCTAATGCCAATTTGGACTAAGTTAAGCCAATTTTACAGTTTCACTGTTACCGGAAATGACGTCATTTTGGCAAAAAGTGTATTTTTAACCTAAAAAGCAAATATTTTATTCAAATGAGTATTTTTTATAATACTTTTGAAATTATGATATTTGAATCCCATCAACGAATAGCATTAACCCATACGATCACGATCATACAGATACCACAAAAAAGTTTCTAACTTGTACGGTTGCCGAGAAATAGACGATTTTCTACAAGTCACTTTTCAAGCTTTTTGGTCTATAAAAGTGTCAATTATTATTCAATTTTCATAGAATTTTCACCGTTTGATGCCTTACGCCATTTATGATTGCATTAAACTAATTTAAGGTTTTTATTATCACCGGAAGTAATGTCTTTTTTGCAAAAACCGTATTTTTAGACTTCAAAACAAATATTTTTATTATATTTTTTATTTGTTTAACGTTATAATGTTTGATTATAATGGTCATTTAGATTGGATCAATACAATCATATTGATGTCAAAAAATTGCTTCTAGCATATTCCCTTGTCGAGAAATAACCAATTTTCTCAGGATCACTTTTTAAGTTTTTTCTCCTTTTTAATTTTAGTTGATGGGATCTAGGTTTAGTATTTATTGCCTGATACGTTTAAAACAAAGTTTGTATGTTTCTATGTTTCATGTTGCAAATTCTCAACTGATTTGCTGCCGATAATGATTTCTTTTGGCACCGGATGTGACGTAATTTTGCCAGATTTTACAATTTTGACCGATCTTTTCGCAAGCAAATATTACTTATACAAGTATGATAGAGAGTGTCATTGAATCAAAAAAAAAAATACAGTATCGTTTGGTAGCTGGATAGATCGGCTATTGTATGACGTATTTCCTGTCTGATTCCTGAAAGCCGATTCAGTGCTGTGGAGGAAATGCAGCATGTTGGACTGGCAACCTAGTCCTTGTCATGTACATTTGGACATCCCCTCCCCTCCTTAAACATGTGTACATAGGACCTCGGTTTCGCATCTACTCTGATCTTCTATTCTAGGGCACCATCCCTACACCTTTGACAAGGGAGGAATTATGCTGACAAATCTGATTATTGCAAGGGTGCTCTTTTCGTAACGAAAAATCCATAACATCATAGTGTTATACTGAAGAACAATCTATACATTAGTAGTAATTTGTATATTATAACTTTGGTAGGATTAACTGAAGTTAATCTCACCAATTAATTAGCACTTTAGTGCCAGCTAGTGGACAGGAGATTAAGATTATTGTTGATTTGGTAATCATCAAAGCAGCCGCCACAGTTGTACGTGTGTTCATTTAACGCGTGAATTAAAATAAGATTTTGGGTGTACGATACGTCTATAGTATTTTAAGATACCGTAACATTATCAAAATATGAGTACCTATAGATAGCTGTCAATTTAATAGCCAAGTAAAGCTTACGTTAACTTTCGTGCATTTTGGCTTTGATGTAATTAAGCAATGGTAGGTTCGACAATCGTCGCATTTCGGCTCGTTGGTCGTTCTCATTTTTTCGACCCATGGTAATAAGAACATTGATATCCAATACGCATTCCTTATTTTACATGCCATGTGAAGAAGCGACAGCTAACAGAATTCACCTATCGATAAAATTCCCTTCAAAAAGAAAATTATTGGCCATTTTTATTCCCATTTAAGGCCTATAAATTATTTTTTAAAGATGGTGTAAGATATTATTCGCAGTAAATAATGAGTTGTCGACGGCTTTATCATTGACCCGTGACAGTAGATTAGTAATACTCAACGACACACACCCGCTTGTCGATTAACTTACATAATCAAGTAAATGGTTTTGATTAACACTCAACGGCAATCTATATACGATCAGAATTTTTTTTTCTGTCACTTATCAAAGTGAATCGCATGTAGGTACCCCAAAACATTATTGCCTAAACCAAATATTTATCGCCCACTCAGCCATCCACGTAACCATAATGCTTTACACGTGATGTCTGGGCCAATCAACAAACGAGTTGCGTAGACAGCATGGCCACATGATGTTTGTTTATATTTTCTAGGGGTTTTAAAACTCGAGCTTGTCCGTTCAAAATCAATTCAGCGATAATATTTTGATAATATTTGATATCTGGAGATTCTCCGTTTTACAACGATGCCAATTATTATGCAAGAGGAATGACCGATCGTTCCATAGCGAGCGAAGGAACATAACTAATTTCGCAGAGAATTTTAAGAAATAGGACAGATTTAAGAATACGGTACTCTTACAAAACGTTCAAATAAAGGTGTTCTAAAATATTTTATTGCTATTTTGATCTTTTGTGTCGATAGATAGTATATTTATAGACCCATTTTTGAGAAAATCTCATCAATATTTTCACTTATTTTGCAATCCGGCTCATGATGGCTTGTTCAATCAAAAATATTACGGCACGCTGAAGATCTAGTATTTTCCTTTATGGGCATTTATATGATATCAGAATACAGATTCGAGGGTTAGGCAATAGATTATGAGATGCCAAAAATGTAGTATTTTCCTCCTTTTTTTGGAGCCCATTCAGACTCGTTTATCTCGAAAACTACTACTATTTCTCTTCTTAAACTTCTGGTACCCCGAGTCCTATCGGTCGTTTAGAGTATAAAGGTAAATTTAAAAGCATGGCAATGATATGAAGCACCCTGAAAGCCGATTTAGCACTGCTATGCAGGTCTAGTTAGGCTTTCAGACTTTCGTCTGAAAGACTATTGTTTTTACTAAAATTATTATTATTATTATTATTAGGTTTTCAGACTTTCGTCTGAAAGACTATTGTTTTTAAAAAGATTACATATGAAAGCTTATTGTTTCTGTTAAGATTATTATTATTTTTTTTTTGTGTGTATTTTCTGCAAATCGGATTTCTCAGAATCTAACCATGGGATCTTTCTGAAACTTTGACCTACCCCCCCAAAAATGGGGTGCGAACGTTGTTTAAATATATTTTCAAAACGTTTTACGAATCCGAAATCACCGAATTTTACGAACGAAAAAACTGACAATGCATAGTCGTAACTTTGTTATTTTTTGACCGATTTTACTAATTCTTTTTTCTTTGAATACCTTGAAAAAAATCATTTTCATCTGCAGTTTCACATTTTCGAATTTCGAAAATTCGTCGCTGTGATTTCGAACCGGAAGTTTAGACCAATTTGACAACTTCTTTAATAGTTGTACGATTTTTATGAAATTTAGTATCTAAGTAGATCTTACCGATGTGACTTCAAAAATATAATTAGAAATTTTCTAAATTATCTCCCCTTGACGAAATTAAGGATCAAAATTTTCAGAAAAATCATCGAAATATAGGTCAGAATGACCTGATTTTTTTTGGGGTTACTAGATAAGTAATTACTGATTTGTACACAAAATATGGAGTTTGTCGATGGAACCGGAAGTGCCGCCATATTTAAAAGTGAAAAATCAATAAGGCTTTTTTGCTATTTTACTTACAGACTCGGGAGTTATATTTTCCGAATCCTTGTAGGAAGGCCTAAAAAATGTTACGAATAGAATTTTGATTTCGGTCACGTGATGGTCACCATTTTGAAAAATAGAAGCAATTTGAAGGGTCGGGATTTTAGAACACAATTACTCTCCTTCTAATTAAGCTAGAATGTTCAAACTTGGTGTAGATGTTTTCTAGGTCAATGTTATGATTGAGTTTAAAGATGAGCATTTTCTGCTTAGGGTAAGCAGAGATAAGCATGCTAATTTGTTGATTCTTTAGGGCACGATAACTTCGGTTATAATGAAGGGAGGGCGGTGAAACTTTTGTCAATAGAGAGTCTAATAGCTAGCCTGTTGTGTGAAATCATTGTATTATTTTTCTAAATATCAGGGATAGCCGAAAAAAAGAGATTGAAAATCCAAAAAGTCGTATTTTTACAATTTGGAGCATGTTTAGAGGTCTTTCTCGTAAAGTCAACATAATATTTTTTGGGAACTTCTTCTACAAAGAGTCTTATTGGTAGCCTTTTATATGAAACCATCGATCAACAGTCCAACATATCAGGAGTAGAAGAACAAAAGGGTCGAACATTGAAAACGGCACCCTTTCATTGTTAAGCGAAACATGCAGTGTGGGTGACTACAATCTACACATTTAGTCATCGTATAGAGCTTATTCAACAGTATCGAATTCCAACTGCTTAGGGATATTTTACGTGCACTCCAATGTGTACACAGGACCTTGGTTTTTCGTCCCATCCGAATGACTAGACAGCTATGCTTGTCAGGTCCTCCGTTCTGCCTCACTGACAAGGGGAACCACGCCGGGAAATCGAGATGAACTTTCTCCGTGCAGAACTTTCAATTCAGGCGAAAACGTTTATTGCATACGATTAAGCTGGTCAGTTGGAGCTTATTTTCAAAAGTTTTGTAATAATCGGTTGGTAATTAAAGTACCGTGCACATTAAACTGTTAAAACAGAAAATTTCGCCCGGTTGAAATGTTTCTTGCTATAAGTCAGCAATTTTCTGAATTCAGGGAGGCTGAATGGCTGAATGGTTAGCATGTGCGCACTGTATCGTAACGTCTGTCATTGAGTCAACGGGCGTCGTTTCGATCTCCAGGTTGCACGTGACATGAAGTATGATGTCCAACCTCGTGGGTTTTCTCCGTGTCCTTCGGTTTCCTCCCAACGGCTAAAGACCTGTAAGCGCAAGGGGAGTTTTTAAATAAAATTAAAAAACATGTTAGTCCCGAAATGACCTAGTTTGTGTCGAATGGACATTAGGCCGCATTTCTCTCTTTCTCTTTTATTTTTAAAGTTTTGTAATAATCGGTTGGTAATCAAAGGTACTGTAAAAGTGATAAAACAGAAAATTTCGCCCGGTTGTAATGTTTCTCACTTTAAAGTCAGCAATTTGCCGATTTTAAGGGGCAAACGTTTATTGCGAACGCTTAAGCTGGTCAGGGAGAGCTTATTTTTAAAAGTTTTGTAATATTCGGTTGATAACTAAAGGTACCGTGCAAATTAAACTGTTACAATAGAAAATTTGGCCCGGTTGAAATGTTTCTCGCTGTAGGTCAGCAATTTGCCGATTTTAGGGAGGTTGCGTGGCTGAATGGTTAGCACGTGCGCTCTGTATCATAACGTCTGTCATTGAGTCAACTGGCGTTGTTTCGATTTCTTGGTTGTACGTGACAAGGAGTATGGTCGCCTGTCCAACCTCGTAGGCCGTAACCGCCGCTGCCCGGGTAAAATTTACCTCATTTCACACTTTATGGCATATGCCCGTCTTCATTAGCCCATTTTAGGAGCAGAACAGTCGGACGTTAAACCCCATTCAATTTCATTTCATTTTCTCTATGTTGCTTATTTATTATAGTGGATAAATATTTTTCTGGTTCTAGCAATTATTTAATTTCTGCATAGAAATCTTGCTTTGGCCAGTTTTTTTTATTGCAGAGTGCCATTCTTGTTTAAACAAACATGATCCTTTGTTTAAAACATGCTTAAGAAGTCGTCACGATTTCCTACTTATAACCAAACATATTGGAAATATTAGTCTGGCATTATTAAATCCTAATTTTATTGGTCTTATTTAAAATTAAACTTTCATTTAACTATGAACAACCCTTAACGTGTCTCTTTAAAACCATTAAGTACTCTAAAACAGTAGCTCAACCTTTTGACCTAAACTCATTAATTTACCATTTTTTTGTGAGCGACTTCTTATTCTTCCTATATGACATATTGCACGTGTCTGATTTCAAAGGGGGTTGGGTGGCTGAATGGTTAGCGCCTGTCATTGAGTTAACTAGCGTGTTTTCGAATGCCCGGTTGTACGTGACAAGGAGGAAGGTCGCCTGTCCAACCTGCCATTTTTAATTTTTTTTCCCGCCATTTTCATTTCATTTTCTCATCCGTCTCATTACAGTAATACAAGTTATTTCCCTTTAGTTTTCAGATTATTGTTATGCCTGGGTGCAATGTTTCATACTATATTTAGACTTGTAACTTCGCGAGTTTTTGACCAATTTTAATAATTTTTTCTTCTTATCCTTTTATTTAGGATACTTGATACAATCAATGACACGTGACGATGAATATGAAAGCTTTCATATCTGCATGGGACAGTAGCAGATCTAGTTAAGCTTTCATATTACATATGAAAGCTTATTGTTTCTGTTAAGATTATTATTATTTCTTTTTTTTGTGTATTTTCTGCAAATCGGATTTCTCAGAATCTAACCATGGGATCTTTCTGAAACTTTGACCTACCCCCCCAAAAATGGGGTGCGAACGTTGTTTAAATATATTTTCAAAACGTTTTACGAATCCGAAATCACCGAATTTTACGAACGAAAAAACTGACAATGCATAGTCGTAACTTTGTTATTTTTTGACCGATTTTACTAATTCTTTTTTCTTTGAATACCTTGAAAAAAATCATTTTCATCTGCAGTTTCACATTTTCGAATTTCGAAAATTCGTCGCTGTGATTTCGAACCGGAAGTTTAGACCAATTTGACAACTTCTTTAATAGTTGTACGATTTTTATGAAATTTAGTATCTAAGTAGATCTTACCGATGTGACTTCAAAAATATAATTAGAAATTTTCTAAATTATCTCCCCTTGACGAAATTAATCATCAAAATTTTCAAAAAAATCATCGAAATATAGGTCAGAATGACCTGATTTTTTTTTTTGATACTAGATAAGTAATTACTGATTTGTACACAAAATATAGAGTTTGTCGATCGAACCGGAAGTGCCGCCATATTTAAAAGTGAAAAATCAATAAGGCTTTTTTGCTATTTTACTTACAGACTCGGGAGTTATATTTTCTGAATCCTTGTAGGAAGGCCTAAAAAATGTAGCGAATAGAATTTTGATTTCGGTCACGTGATGGTCACCATTTTGAATTGAAAATGAAAAATAGAAGCAATTTGAAGGGTCGGAATTTTGGAACACAATTACTCTCCTTCTAATTAAGCTAGAATGTTCAAACTTGGTGTAGACGTTTACTAGGTCAATGTTATGATTGAATTTAAAGATGAGCATTTTCTGCTTAGGGTAAGCAGAGATAAGCATGCTAATTTGTTGATTCTTTAGGGCACGATAACTTCGGTTATAATGAAGGGAGGGCGGTGAAACTTTTGTCAATAGAGAGTCTAATAGCTAGCCTGTTGTGTGAAATCATTGTATTATTTTTTCTAAATATCAGGGATAGCCGAAAAAAAGAGATTGAAAATCCAAAAAGTCGTATTTTTACAATTTGGAGCATGTTTAGAGGTCTTTCTCGTAAAGTCAACATAATATTTTTTGGGAACTTCTTCTACAAAGAGTCTTATTGGTAGTCTTTTATATGAAACCATCGATCAACAGTCCAACATATCAGGAGTAGAAGAACAAAAGGATCGAACATTGAAAACGGAACCCTTTCATTGTTAAGCGAAACATGCAGTGTGGGTGACTACAATCTACACATTTAGTCATCGTATAGAGCTTATTCAACAGTATCGAATTCCAACTGCTTAGGGATATTTTACGTGCACTCCAATGTGTACACAGGACCTTGGTTTTTCGTCCCATCCGAATGACTAGACAGCTGTGCTTGTCAGGTCCTCCGTTCTGCCTCACTGACAAGGGGAACCACGCCGGGAAATCGAGATGAACTTTCTCCGTGCAGAACTTTCAATTCAGGCGAAAACGTTTATTGCATACGATTAAGCTGGTCAGTTGGAGCTTATTTTCAAAAGTTTTGTAATAATTGGTTGGTAATTAAAGTACCGTGCACATTAAACTGTTAAAACAGAAAATTTCGCCCGGTTGAAATGTTTCTTGCTATAAGTCAGCAATTTTCTGAATTCAGGGAGGCTGAATGGCTGAATGGTTAGCATGTGCGCACTGTATCGTAACGTCTGTCATTGAGTCAACGGGCGTCGTTTCGATCTCCAGGTTGCACGTGACATGAAGTATGATGTCCAACCTCGTGGGTTTTCTCCGTGTCCTTCGGTTTCCTCCCAACGGCTAAAGACCTGTAAGCGCAAGGGGAGTTTTTAAATAAAATTAAAAAACATGTTAGTCCCGAAATGACCTAGTTTGTGTCGAATGGACATTAGGCCGCATTTCTCTCTTTCTCTTTTATTTTTAAAGTTTTGTAATAATCGGTTGGTAATCAAAGGTACTGTAAAAGAGATAAAACAGAAAATTTCGCCCGGTTGTAATGTTTCTCACTTTAAAGTCAGCAATTTGCCGATTTTAAGGGGCAAACGTTTATTGCGAACGCTTAAGCTGGTCAGGGAGAGCTTATTTTTAAAAGTTTTGTAATATTCGGTTGATAACTAAAGGTACCGTGCAAATTAAACTGTTACAATAGAAAATTTGGCCCGGTTGAAATGTTTCTCGCTGTAGGTCAGCAATTTGCCGATTTTAGGGAGGTTGCGTGGCTGAATGATTAGCACGTGCGCTCTGTATCATAACGTCTGTCATTGAGTCAACTGGCGTTGTTTCGATTTCTTGGTTGTACGTGACAAGGAGTATGGTCGCCTGTCCAACCTCGTAGGCCGTAACCGCCGCTGCCCGGGTAAAATTTCCCTCATTGCACACTTTATGGCATATGCCCGTCTTCATTAGCCCATTTTAGGAGCAGAACAGTCGGACGTTAAACCCCATTCAATTTCATTTCATTTTCTCTATGTTGCTTATTTATTATAGTGGATAAATATTTTTCTGGTTCTAGCAATTATTTAATTTCTGCATAGAAATCTTGCTTTGGCCAGTTTTTTTTATTGCAGAGTGCCATTCTTGTTTAAACAAACATGATCCTTTGTTTAAAACATGCTTAAGAAGTCGTCACGATTTCCTACTTATAACCAAACATATTGGAAATATTAGTCTGGCATTATTAAATCCTAATTTCATTGGTCTTATTTAAAATTAAACTTTCATTTAACTATGAACAATCCTTAACGTGTCTCTTTAAAACTATTAAGTACTCTAAAACAGTAGCTCAACCTTTTGACCTAAGCTCATTAATTTACCATTTTGTTGTGAGCGACTTCTTATTCTTCCTATATTTTCATTTCATTTTCTCATCCGTCTCATTACAGTAATACAAGTTATTTCCCTTTAGTTTTCAGATTATTGTTATGCCTGGGTGCAATGTTTCATACTATATTTAGACTTGTAACTTCGCGAGTTTTGGACCAATTTTAATAATTTTTTCTTCTTATGCTTTTATTTAGGATACTTGATACAATCAATGACACGTGACGATGAATATGAAAGCTTTCATATCTGCATGGGACAGTTGCAGATCTAGTTAGGCTTTCAGACTTTCGTCTGAAAGCCTATTGAGATTACTAAAATTATTATTATTAGGGTTTCACACTGCGTAGCTTGTGTGAAACACTATTGTTTTTGTTAAAATTATTATTCTTATTATTATTCTTATTATTATTCCAATTCCACTTTGACTATATCTCAGCAACTACTTGTCGCATCGTTACGATTTCTTCCGTTTTACTGCGAAAGTGGGTGTGACTTAGAGGATAAAGCTATTTTGAACGTTCTGCGACAATGCGAAATGTCCGAAATCACCGAAGTTATCGTTTTTGAAAATATTGCAGTAATTTTAACAATAATCATTGGATTTTAACTTTCGATACATTTTGGCATAGTCGGAGACAGGGCACATAGTTACGCTACTTTCGATTTTTGATTTTCGGCATATCTTCGAAGATATTAGGCGCCAAATTTCGAAAATTTAAAATTTTACAAAAAACTTTTTTATTTATGAATATTTTTTAGTCGTGTTTTGCACAGAATTAAAGAGTCATCTGACTAGCGCAAAAATAGTAAAAAAAATTGTCTCAGTAATTTTCCTTGGCCGCCATTGGCTAATTCAGTTTTTCAGTCCCAGATTAATTTTTTATTGTTCGATTTGTATAAAACAAAGTTCATATGCTTCGTTGTCTCAATTGTCATTTTTTTTATTACCAAAAGTGTTATCTGTCGGCACCGGAAGTGGCATAATTTTACCAAAAACTACAATTTTGACAGTTATTTTCTTATATCGAAAACAAATATTATTTTTTGGAAAAATTATTTGACTCAAAGAGTGTGCCCTTTCAAGGCGCAAAAAATGTAGGAAGCAGTTTTTTTAATTTCGATTTCATTTTCGAGCAAATTCGATTAAGAGGCTAAAATGGTGTGAAATTGACCTATTTACAACCTATTCAGGCTTTTCAAATTTTAAAATATTTCTTTGTAACTTTTATAAACTTGTAGCTATCATCCATACGAAGAGAATATGCGTGAAAATTAGTTTGTAATATAAGCAGTTGCCGAGAAATAGGCAATTTTGCATGAGTCACTTTTCACGTAATTTTGGCTGTAAAAGAATCAATTATTATTCGATTTTCAATTTTCTTTCGCCATTGGATGCCTAATGGCATAGTGGACTATTTCAAACCATTTTACCTCTTACGCCGCCACCGGAAATGACGTCATTTGCTCAAAACTTAAATTTTAACTTTTAAAAACAATATTTTATTCAAATGAGTCGTACTTGTTATTTTTTTCAAATTATGATATTTTATTCTATTGATCAAATAGACTGAACCCATACGATCATACAGATACCACAAAATGGTTTCTAACTTGTACGGTTGCAGAGAAATGGACAATTTTCCTTAAGTCACTTTTCAAGGTTTTTGGTCTATAAAAGTGTCAGTTATTATTCGATTTTCATAAAATTTTCACTATATGATATCTTATGTCATTGATGATTTCATAGAAATAATTTAACATTTTCAGTATCATCAGAAGTAATGTCATTTTGGCAAAAACTGTATTTTAAGCCTTCAAAACAGATATTTTTTTCAAATGAGTCTGATTTGTAATATATTTCAAATTATGATATTTGAACCCAATCAACAAATCGATTGAACCCATACGATCATATAGATACCAAAAAATAGTTTTTATCATGTACGGTTGCCGAGAAATAGACGATTTTCTACAAGTCACTTTTCAAGGTTTTTGGCCTATAAAAGTGGCAATTCTTATTCGATCTACATACTATTTTCGCCATATGATGCCTTATGCCATTTCTGATTTCATAAAACTAATTGAACATTTTCATTATCACCGGAAGTAATGAAATTTTTCCAGGATCACTTACAAGTAACATATATATATATATATATATATATATATATATATATATATATATATATATATATATATATATATATATATATATATATATATATATAAAATGAATTGATATTGCTGGATTTGGTTGATTCTTCGTCAATTTTATTTGATGTTTACAATGCTTATGTGGAAACCTGTTCGATGGTTTCATTGGTATCGGAAGTGACATATGTTCAATTGTAACGTGGCACCGAAAGTGACGTGGCACCAGTGAAACCCGTCATTCCTGCATGCAGGTCTAGTTATTAGGCTATTGTTTTTACTAAAATTATTAATATTTATTATTATTATTTTATTTTTCGGGGGAGCCTATTTCTCAGCGCCTGTAACAGATACCGATCTGGGACCTAATTCTCTATAGGGAAACCATGTGTTGGTTACTTGATAAACTATTTTTGAAACTTCTGCGCAGACCGGAAGTGGTCGAATTTCGTGCTCTGTCAAAAAATTAAAAAACGGCCGTAGATTCATCAATTCTGTACCTATTTTCATACAAATGACATTTTCGGAAACCTTGAGTCTTTTCTCGGACGATAGCAGTTGAAAATTTCGATATTTCGAAACTTCATCGCTGACTTCTTGCGATCGAAAAATGAAAAATTTTATTTGAGAGACAATTTTTGTTGTTTTTCAAAATTTTCAAATTTGACCTACATTTTTGGATACCTGAAGGCAATCTGGTTCCAGGAATATAAGTTTCATTCCGAGTTATCGCCCTTTATTTTTCGATTTTTTTCGAATTTTCTTCACATTTTGTGAGCTTAAGTTTCGTTTTACGGCCGGATCAACGTTTCTCAAATTCCTGATACATGAAGCAATATTGTCAAACCACCGTTTAAAGCAATTTCAACAACAATCCGTAAACCGGAAGTAGTCGAAATAATATGCGATATTTTGAAAAAAACGTGAAAAATTGGTGTCTTGGGTAAAAACACGATTTCTCCGTCCGATATCAACGGATTAAACAAATTAAGGTATCATTTGGTCTAGCGGTGATTGGACCACTGAATGATACCCAATTCGTACGGATACGATGAGCTGGAAGCAAAATATGGCACGCTGAAAATCAAGTATTTTCTGATTTGGAGCGTTTTTGGACGCCTGTATTTCGAAAACTGCTCCAGCGATTTTTCTTAAACTTTATCTATCGATGGTCCTTCCGGTAGTCTTTAGCATGGATCCATCCATTAAGACTATTATATAATTGGAATAAGACAAAAAAGGGACTGAAAATCGAAAAAAGTCGAAAAATCGTGAAATTTGGGAAAATGCTCTACTATTTTTTTATTTTAAGAGATTTTCAAAAAAAAGATATATATTTAAAAAGCTGACCTAATTACGATTCTAATGATGTATAATATGTATGCAGTTATTGAAATTTAATTTTCAATATTTTGACATTTTGACATTTTTAACACTTTTGAACATAGGATTTCTCAGAAGTATTTTATTTGATCGTATAGTGGCGTATATCATTAGAGAGCCCTGTTCCCATGCAAACTCCAAAACTGGATGTGAAAACTACTCGACAATGATTCGTATACCGGAAGTAGTTCAAAAAACAAAGAAAAATGTAAAAAAGATGAAAAAAAATTGGAGCTCTTGCCAAAAGTTCGAATTCTCCGTCACATATTAGCAGACCAAAACAATTAAAGTGTCTTTGGATAGTTCCATTAATAGACGATCGTATAACATCTAAATAACGCGAATTTGATTCTTAGGAAATAAATTATGGTACGCCGAAAACTAAGTATTTTCCGTTTTGGAGCATTCTGAGGCGCCCTTTTCTCGTAAACGACGCCTACGATTTTTCTTAAACATTTTTTACTCAGAGTCCTATCGGTGGCCTAGCGTGTGCATTTAATAATAAAAGCGTTGCAATATTATAGGCGGTCCAAAATTGACCTCAATCTTTGAAAAAAGTTGAAAAATCATTAAATTATTGAAAATGCTCTTTTATTTATCTTTTTTTCAAAAATTACTTAATGAATGTTTCTGATATTTCTGCTACAGGAAGTTAAGTATCTAATCAACTTGTTAAAGCAATTCCGACAATGATCGAAAAACCGGAAGTAGTCGAAAAAATATCCGATATATTGATTTTTTTTTACATTTTTACAGAAAACTTTTTTATTTATGAATATTTTTTGATGGTAGTTTACACAGAGTTAAAGTATCACCCTACTTGAGCATAAGTGAGAAAGAATTTTGTCTCAGTAATTTTCTTTAGTCGCCATTGGCTAATTTAGTTTTTCGTACCTAGATTAATTATTTATTGTTCGATTTGTATAAAACAAAGTGCATATGATTCGTAATGTCAATTGTAATATTTTTTGTTACGGTGACATTTTTCTGCACGCAACGGAAGTGGCGTAAAATTAACAAAAACTACAATTTTGAGAGTTAAGTACCACTTTTTGACAGCAAATATTTTTTTTTTCGAAAACTGATATAACAAAAAGTATGCGCCCTGTAAAGGCGCATAAAATGTTTGGCTGGGATTCTTAAATTTCAATTTCATTTTCGGGCAATTTCGAATAAAATGTAAAAAAAAGGGTAAAATTCAGTTATTACAACCCATTCAACGTCTTTATATTTTGAACTATTTATTCGTAACTTTCATAAACTCGTAGCCATAATCCAGACGAAGGGAATGTATGCGAAAAATAGTTTGTAACATGAGCAGTTGCCGAGAAATATGCAATTTTGCATGCATCACTTTTCACGTTTTTTTGCCTGTAAAATAGTAAATTATTATCCGATTTTCAATAATTTTTTTTTCATTCGATGCCTAATGCCAATTTGGACTAGGTTAAGCCAATTTTACACTTTCACTGTGACCGAAAATGACGTCATTTTGGCAAAAACTGTATTTTTAACCTAGAAAACAAATATTTTATTCAAATGAGTCTTGTTTATAATATTTTTAAAATTATGATATTTGAATCCCATCACCGAATAGCATGAACCCATACCATCATACAGATACCACAAAAAAGTTTCTAACTTGTACGGTTGCCGAGAAATAGACGATTTTCTACAAGTCACTTTTCAAGCTTTTTGGTCTATAAAAGTGTCAATTATTATTCAATTTTCATACAATTTTCACCATGTGATGCATTATGCCATTTATGATTGCAATGATCTGATTCAACATTTCCATTATCACCGGAAGTAATGTTATGTTTGCAAAAACCGTATTTTTAGACTTCAAAATAAAATTTTACTCCAAAATTAGATTTTGCGCGATCCGACTCAAGATGGCGTGTTCAATGACAAATATTACGGGACGCTGAAGATCTAGTATTTTCCTTTTTGGACTTTTATATGATATCAGAATGATACAAATTCGATGGTTAGGCAATAGATTATGAGATGCCGAAAATATAGTATTTTCCTCTTTTTTTGGAGCCTTTTCAAACTCGTTTATCTCGAAAACTACTTCTATTTCACTTCTTAAACTTCTGTTACCCCGAGTCCTATCGGTCGTTTAGGGTATAAAGGTAAATTTAAAAGCATGGCAAAATAAAATTTTACTCCAAAATTAGATTTTGCGCGATCCGACTCAAGATGACAAATATTACGGGACGCTGAAGATCTAGTATTTTCCTTTTTGGACTTTTATATGATATCAGAATGATACAAATTCGATGGTTAGGCAATAGATTATGAGATGCCGAAAATATAGTATTTTCCTCTTTTTTTGGAGCCTTTTCAAACTCGTTTATCTCGAAAACTACTTCTATTTCACTTCTTAAACTTCTGTTACCCCGAGTCCTATCGGTCGTTATATTTTCTGAATCCTGGAAGGATGGCCCAAAAATCGCAGGGAGCAGAATTTTGATTTAGGTCAACTGATGGTTGCCATTTTTAAGTGAATATGAAAAGTAGTAGCAATTTGAAGGGCCGAGACTTTGAAACACAATAACTCTTTCTAATTGAGCTAGAATGTTCAATCTTGGTGTAGACATTCACCAGGTCAATGTCATGATTGAGTGCAAAGATGAACATTTTCTGCCTAGGGTAAGCAGAGATAAGCATGCTGATTTGTTGATTCTTTAGGGCACAATAACTTCGGTTATAATGAAGGGAGGGTGATGAAACTCTTGTCAATCGAGAGTCTAATAGCTAGCCTGTTGTGTGAAATCATTGTATCATTTTTTTTTAAATATCAGGGGTAGCAGAAAAAAGAGATCGAAAATCCAAAAAGTCGTATTTTTACGATTTGGAGCATTTTTAAAGGTCCTTTTCTCTAAAGTCAACATAATATTTTGGGGGAACTTCTTCTACAAAGAGTCTTATCGGTAGTCTTTTACATGAAACCATAGATCAACAGTCCAAAATATCAGGAGTAGTAGAATAAAAGAATCGAAAATTGAAAACCGCACCCTTTCATTGTTAAGCAAAACATGCAGTGTGGGTGGCTACAATCTGCACATTTAGTCATCGTATAGAGCTTATTCAACAATATAGAATTCCAACTGCTAAGGGATCTTTTGCGTGCAATCCAATGTGTACACGGCGGATGGGGGGACACGCCAGAATATCGAGATGAACTTTCTCGGCCAATGCAGGGATCGAACACCCGACCTCCTGGCTAGCAGGCCAACGCCTTAGCCACATAGTGTGGACACCCATCGTACATTTCATCCGTCAAATCAAAGCATTTCATTGCATTAGACCAATAATTAATTATTCTTAATTTAAAACTTTATTTAATATTAGTCTGGCATTATTAAATCCTATTTTTATTGGTCTTATTTAAAATTAAACTTTAATTTAACTATGAACAACCCTTAACGTGTCTCTTTAAAACAATTAAATACTCTAAAACAAAAAACAAAACAAAAAATCAATAAGCGGGTCAATTCAGGTAAGTATAACTACGGGTTCTGTCCACCTTCTCTCGTAAGTATAACTACGGGTTCTGTCCACGTTCTCTCGTCTACGGCCACACCACGTTGAAAACACCAGTTCTCGTCCGATCACTGAAGTTAAGCAACGTCGGGCCCGGTCAGTACTTGGATGGGTGACTGCCTGGGAACACCGGGTGCTGTAGACGCCTTTTTAAAACCGACCCCCCCCCCGAAAAAAAAAATCAATAAACGGGTCAATTCAGGTAAGTATAACTACGGGTTCTGTCCACCTTCTCTCGTCTACGGCCACACCACGTTGAAAACACCAGTTCTTGTCCGATCACTGAAGTTAAGCAACGTCGGGCCCGGATAGTACTTGGATGGGTGACCGCCTGGGAACACCGGGTGCTATAGACGCCTTTTTAAAACCGACAAAAACCGCCCCAAAAATCAATAAGCGGGTCAATTCCGGTAAGTATAACTACGGGTTCTGTCCACCCCCTTTCGTCTACGGGAATACCACGTTGAAAACACCAGTTCTCGTCCGATCACTGAAGTTAAGCAACGTCTGGCCCGGTCAGTACTTGGATGGGTGACCGCCTGGGAACACCGGGTGCTGTAGGCGCCTTTTTAAAACCGACAAAAATAAAAAAAAAAGCAATAAGCGGGTCAATTCAGGTAAGTATAACTACGGGTTCTGTCCACCTGCTCTCGTCTACGGCCACACCACGTTGAAAACACCAATTCTCGTCCGATCACTGAAGTTAAGCAACGTCGGGCCCGGTCAGTACTTGGATGGGTGACCGCCTGGGAACACCGGGTGTTGTAGACGCCTTTTTAAAACCGACAAAACCCCCCCAAAAATCAATAAGCGGGTCAATTCAAGTATGTAAAACTACGGGTTGTGATTTAAAAGTATTTATTCAGAATTCTTATATACAACGATGGAGGGAATAATATGAATAAATTGGATACAGTAACAAGCAACTAAATGCTTATATAAAACTGCTTCCAGAATAGTATGTATTGAATATAAATTTTAAATGATTAGCTGGCAGTGTAATAAAATAAAAATTATTATCTAGATTAGGGTTTCATAGTTAACGGTGGAAAGAAGAAAATGTGTTGAGTAAAAAAAAATAAGGAAAATCGAATAAAATAAGAGAAAGAAAAAATTGTAGCGAAGGATAGGGACATTGATGTAGGGGGGGGGGTGAATAGAGATTTGAATTAGAAAGTAGTTTGGGACGCAACGCCAGAAAACCCAAAAAGCAAAACACGCACCAAAAGCTTGTAAGAATACTTTTATTTTAGCAGTTTTAATGTTATTGATTACACATTTCTCGCGTGACCCTGGGTGACCTATGGATTGTGCAAAGGAGATTAGGAGGTGATCAAACTAGTAATAACCATTTTTCGCATATACAAGTTGTAATGGTGATTTGCAGAGCGGAGGCACATTCATTTCCGAGATTTGAAGCGTTTGGTTAGAGCTATATATTGGTGAACTACTGAAAGTACAGACACATTTTTAATTTTAGGAAGATTGTCAATCCAAAACAAAAGTGAATTAATATTCTTGAAATGGTCATCCAATGTATCGATAGTGAGTCTGCGTTGGTCTATAAAAAGGCGACACTGAAAGAAATAATGTTCACTAGATTCACATCTGTTTCCGCATAAACAGGATGGATCGTCAGATACATACATGAGGTATTTATGATGATTTAGGTCAGATTTAGAGTTGCGTAATTTAGAAAGAATAATTTGTAACGACCTGTCACCAAAATTGAAGAGATCATTGTATTTAGGTTTGCCATATGTTTTTCTAATTTGAAATTTGAATGAAGAGATTGAATTTGAAGCTTTGACGTTTTCATCAAGACGATTCCATTCTTGTACTGATGATGGGAAAAACGAGTTTTGATAAAGATTAGATTTACAGTTAATATTCATTAGATTATTGGAGTTTCTGAGTTGATATGGTTTACTGGACGCTATAGATTGGGGGACTAAATCGAATAGATACGAGGGTGTTTGAAGATTGATAATTTTGAAAAATAAAACCATTTTATGTTCGTAGCGTCTTTTTAAAAGAGAGGATAATCCAGATTCATTATAAAGTAAATTATGAGAAGTACCACGAGGAAGGCCTGTAATAGTTCGAATAGCGTCTAAATGTAGCGATTCTAGTTGGTCACTTTTTTCTTTAGTACAGTTGTTCCAGACACAATCAGCAACTACGGGTTCTGTCCACGGGTTCGTCCGATCACTGAAGTTAAGCAACGCCGGGCCCGGGTAGTACTAGGATGGGTGAACGCCTGGGAACACCGGGTGCTGTAGACGCCTTTTTGCCCTAAACTCATTAATTTACCATTTTGTTGTGAGCGGCTTGTTATTCTTCCTATATGACATATTGCACGTGTCTGATTTCAAAGGGGGGTTGGGTGGCTGAATGGTTAGCACGCGCGCCTGTCATTGAGTTAACTAGCGTGTTTTCGAATGCCCGGTTGTACGTGACAAGGAGGAAGGTCGCCTGTCCAACCTGCCATTTTTAATTTTTTTTCCCGCCATTTTCGTTTCATTTTCTCATCCGTCTCATTACAGTAATACAAGTTTCAGTTATTTCCCTTTAGTTTTCAGATTATTGTTATGCCTGGGTGCAATGTTTCATACTATATTTAGACTTGTAACTTCGCGAGTTTTTGACCAATTTTAATAATTTTTTCTTCTTATCCTTTTATTTAGGATACTTGATACAATCAATGACACGTGACGATGAATATGAAAGCTTTCATATCTGCATGGGACAGTAGCAGATCTAGTTAAGCTTTCATATTACATATGAAAGCTTATTGTTTCTGTTAAGATTATTATTATTTTTTTTTTTGTGTATTTTCTGCAAATCGGATTTCTCGGAATCTAACCATGGGATCTTTCTGAAACTTTGACCTACCCCCCCAAAAATGGGGTGCGAACGTTGTTTAAATATATTTTCAAAACGTTTTACTAATCCGAAATCACCGAATTTTACGAACGAAAAAACTGACAATGCATAGTCGTAACTTTGTTATTTTGTGACCGATTTTACTAATTCTTTTTTCTTTGAATACCTTGAAAAAAATCGTTTTCATCTGCAGTTTCACATTTTCGAATTTCGAAAATTCGTCGCTGTGATTTCGAACCGGAAGTTTAGACCAATTTGACAACTTCTTTAATAGTTGTACGATTTACATGAAATTTAGTACACAAGTAGATCTTACCGATGTGACTTCAAAAATATAATTAGAAATTTTCTAAATTATCTCCCCTTGGTGAAATTAAGGATCAAAGTTTTCAAAAAAATCGTCGAAATATAGGTCAGAATGACCTAAAAAAAATTTTCGATACTCGAAAAGTAATTACTGATTCCTACACAAAATATGGAGTTTGTCGATCGAACCGGAAATGCCACCATCTTGAAACATGAAAAATCCCTACGGCTTTTTTGCTATTTTACTTACAGACACGGGAGTTATATTTTCTGAATCCTTGAAGGATGGCCCAAAAATCGTAGGGAGCAGAATTTTGATTTCGGTCACGTGATGGTCACCATTTTGAATTGAAAATGAAAAGTAGTAGCAATTTGAAGGGCCGAGACTTTGAAACACAATAACTCTCCTTCTAATTGAGCTAGAATGTTCAAACTTGGTGTAGACGTTCACTAGGTCAATGTCATGATTGAGTTCAAAGATGAGCATTTTCTGCCTAGGGTAAGCAGAGATAGGCATGCTGATTTGTTGATTCTTTAGGGCACGATAACTTCGGTTATAATGAAGGGAGGGCTGTGAAACTTTTGTCAATAGAGAGTCCAATAGCTAGCCTGTTGTGTGAAATCATTGTATCATTTATTTTAAATATCAGGGATAGGCGAAAAAAAGAGATTGAAAATCCAAAAAGTCGTATTTTTACAATTTGGAGCATGTTTAGAGGTCTTTCTCGTAAAGTCAACTTAATATTTTTTGGGAACTTCTTCTACAAAGAGTCTTATTGGTAGTCTTTTATATAAAACCATCGATCAACAATCCAACATATCAGGAGTAGAAGAACAAAAGGATCGAACATTAAAAACGGCATCCTTTCATTGTTAAGCGAAACATGCAGTGTGGGTGACTACAATCTACACAGACTACAATCTACACAGACTACAATCTACACATTTAGTCATCGTATACAGCTTATTCAACAGTATCGAATTCCAACTGCTTAGGGATATTTTTTTTTCGTCCCATCCGAACGACTAGACAGCTGTGCTTGTCAGGCCCTCCGTTCTGCCTCGCTGACAACGGGGAACCACGCCGGGAAATCAAGATGAACTTTTTCCATGCAGAACTTTCAATTCAGACCAAACGTTTATTGCATACGATTAAGCTGGTCAGTTGGAGCATATTTTCAAAAGTTTAGTAATAATCGGTTGGTAATTAAAGTACCGTGCACATTAAACTGTTAAAACAGAAAATTTCGCCCAGTTGAAATGTTTCTTGCTATAAGTCAGCAATTTTCCGAATTCAGGGAGGCTGAATGGCTGAATGGTTAGCATGTGCGCGCTGTATCGTAACGTCTGTCATTGAGTCAACGGGCGTCGTTTCGATCTCCAGGTTGCACGTGACATGGAGTATGATGTCCAACCTCGTGGGTTTTCTCCGTGTCCTTCGGTTTCCTCCCAACGGCTAAAGACCAGTAAGCGCAAGGGGAGTTTTTAAATAAAATTAAAAAACATATGTTAGTCACGAAATGACCTAGTTTGTGTCTAATGGACATTAGGCCGCATTTCTCTCTTTCTCTTTTATTTTTAAAGTTTTGTCATAAACGGTTGGTAATCAAAGGTACTGTAAAAGTGATAAAACAGAAAATTTCGCCCGGTTGTAATGTTTCTCACTTTAAAGTCAGCAATTTGCCGATTTTAAGGGGCAAACGTTTATTGCGAACGATTAAGCTGGTCAAGGGGAGCTTATTTTTAAAAGTTTTGTAATATTCGGTTGATAACTAAAGGTACCGTGCAAATTAAACTGTTAAAATAGAAAATTTGGCCCGGTTGAACTGTTTCTCGCTGCAGGTCAGCAATTTGCCGATTTTAGGGAGGTTGCGTGGCTGAATAACGTCTGTCTTTGAGTCAACGGGCGTTGTTTCGATTTCTTGGTTGTACGTGACAAGGAGTATGTTCGCCTGTCCAACTTCGTAGGCCGTAACGCCGCTGCCCGGGTAAAATTTCCCTCATTGCACACTTTATGGCATATGCCCGTCTTCATTAGCCCATTTTAGGAGCAGAACAGTAGGACGTTAAACCCCATTCAATTTCATTTCATTTTCTCCATGTTGCTTATTTATTATAGTGGATAAATATTTTTCTGGTTCTAGCAATTATTTAATTTCTGCATAGAAATCTTGCTTTGGCCAGTTTTTTTATTGCAGAGTGCCATTCTTGTATAATTCAGTCTATGATCCTTTGTTTAAAACATGCTTAAGAAGTCGTCACGATTTCCTACTTATAACCAAACATATTGGAAATATTAGTCTGGCATTATTAAATCCTAATTTTATTGGTCTTATTTAAAATTAAACTTTCATTTAACTATGAACAACCCTTAACGTGTCTCTTTAAAACTATTAAATACTCTAAAACAGTAGCTCAACCTTTTGACCTAAACTCATTAATTTACCATTTTCTTGTGAGCGACTTCTTATTCTTCCTATATGACATATTGCACGTGTCTGATTTCAAAGGGGGGTTGGGTGGCTGAATGGTTAGCACGCGCGCCTTTCATTGAGTTAACTAGCGTGTTTTCAAATGCCCGGTTGTACGTGACAAGGAGTAAGGTCGCCTGTCCAACCTGCCATTTTTAATTTGTTTTTCCCGCCATTTTCATTTCATTTTCTCATCCGTCTCATTACAGTAATACAAGTTTCAGTTATTTCCCTTTAGTTTTCAGATTATTGTTACGCCTGGGTGCAATGTTTCATACTATATTTAGACTTGTAACTTCGAGAGTTTTTGACCAATTTTAATAATTTTTTCTTCTTATCCTTTTATTTAGGATACTTGATACAATCAATGACACGTGAGTATGAATATGAAAGCTTTCATATCTGCATGGGACAGTAGCAGATCTAGTTATTATTATTATTTACCGCGGGAGCCTAGATCACCATGATCGAAAACAGATATCGATCTGGAATTAGATTTTCTGTCCGGAAACCATGTGGTGGCTACTTGATAAAATATTTTTGAAATTTCTGCGCATACCGGAAGTGACCGAACTTTGTATTTTGTCTAAAAATTGAAAATAGGCCATAGTTTCGTCAATTGTTTATCCATTTTCAAACAACTTACCTTTTTGGAATCCCTGAATCTTTTCTTAGACAATGGCTATCTCACATTTTTCGATTTCGAACATTCGTCCATGACTTTTAGCGTTCGAAAATTGAAAACATGTTGTTTACGAGACAATTTTTGTTATTTTTCAAAATTTTCAAATTTGACCTATATTTTTGGATACCTGACGTCCATGCGATTCCAGTAATATAAGTTTCATTCAGAGTTATCGCCCTTTATTTTTCGATTTTTTTCGAATTTTCTTCCCATTTTGTGAGCTCGGGTTTCGTTTTATGGCAGAATTGACGTTTCTGAAACTTCTGGAACATGAAGTTATAGTCCAATACCAACAAATAAAGCAATTTCGACAAGAATCCTTAAACCGGAAGTGGTCGAAATAATGTGCAATATTTTGAAAAAAATGCAAAAAATGGATATTTTTGGGAAAAACGCGATTTCTCCGCCCGATATAAATGGATTAAAGAAATTAGGGTACCATTGGACTGCACTAGGATTGTACTATCGTATCATAACAAATTCATACGGATACTATGAACAGGCAGCAAAATATGGCACGCTGAAAATCAAGTATTTTCTGATTTTTAGCAATTTTAGACGCCTGTATCTCGAAAACTACTCCAGCGATTTTTATGAAACTTTCTCTATCGAGAGACCTTGTGGTAGTCTTAAGTACGAAACATTCCATTACGACTTTGAAATATCTGGAATAGGTGAAATAACGGACTGAAAATCGAAAAAAGTCGAAAAATCGTGAAATTTTGGAAAATGCTCTACTATTTTTTTATTTTAAGAGATTTTCGAAAAACGGTTGTATTTTCAGATAGCTGGCCTAATTACGATTCTAACGATGTATAATATGTATGTAGTTATTGAAAGTTAATTTTCGATATTTTAAATTTTTTGCATTTTTCTCACTTTTGGACTTAGGATTTCTCAGTGGCATTTTATCTGATCAGTAAATGTAATATATCATTACAGAGCCCTATGACTATTTTAGTACCCAAACCGGCTATTTAAACTATTCCGACAATAATAACCATACCGGAAGTATTCAAAAAATAAAAAATAAGGTTAAAAACATTGTCGCACTTGCGAAAAACTTGATTTCTCCCTTAGGTAATAGCGGACCAAAAGAACTAAAGTGTCGTTGGATAGCCTATTAATGGACCATCATATGGTATGTAAATAGTACGATTTCGATGGCAAGGAAATAAATTAGTGTATGCCAAAAATCTCGTATTTTCCGATTTTTTAACACTCTGAGACGCCCTTTTCTCGAAAACGACGCCTACGATTTTTCTCAAACTTTTCTTACTCAAAGTCCTATCGATTGTCTATATAGTGAATCCAAAATGAAAAGCATTGAAATAATATAGGTGGTCCAAAAATAGCATCAAACTTTGAAAAAAATTCAAAAATCGTTAAATTTTTGTAAACGCTCTTTATTTTATCTTTTCTTCCAAAACTACTCAATAGATGTTTCTGACACTTCTGGTACAGAAAGTTAAGTATCCAAAGAACTTCGTAAAGCTATCACGACAACAATCGTAAAACCGGAAGTAGTCGAAAAAATGTCCGATATTTTGAAAAAAAATATTTTTTTTACGAAAACCTTTTTTATTTATGAATATTTTTTGACGATATTTTATACTGGGTTAAAATATCATCCTACTTGAGCAGAAATGAGAAAAAAAATTGTCTCGGTAATTTGCATTAGCCGCCATCGGCTAATTTAGTTTTTCGTACCCAGGAAAATTATTTATTGTTCAATTTATATAAAACAAAGTTCATAAGCTCCGTGGTCCCAATTGTAATTTTTTTTGTTACGTTGAAATTTTTCTGTCGGCAACGGAAATGACGTAATATTAATAAAAACTACAATTTTGACAGTTCGGTACCACTTTTTGAAAGCATATATTAATTTTTTTCAAAACTGATATAACTAAAATGATGCACCCTGCAAAGGTGCACAATATCCTTAGCTCAGACTTTTTAATTTCAATTTCATTTTCGGGCAATTTCGAATAAATTGTAAAATAAAGTGTAAAATTCAGTTGTTTGCAATTCATTCAGCTCTTCATATTTTGAAATATTTATTTGTAATTTTCATAAACTCGTAGCAATAATCCAGACGAAGAGAATGCATGCGAAAATTAGTTTGTAATGTGAACAGTTGCCGAGAAATATGCAATTTTGCATGCATCACTTTTCACGTTATTTTGCCTATAAAAGAATGAATTATTATTCGATTTGCAATTTTTTTTCCCCATTTGATGCTTAATGCCATTTTGGACTAGGTCAAGCCAATTTTACATTTTCATTGTGACCGGAAATGACGTCATTTGGGCAAAAACTGTATTTTTAACCTAAAAAACTAATATTTTATTCAAATGAGTCTGCCTTATAATATTTTTAGAATTATGATATTTGATTCCCATCAACGAATAGAATCAAGCCATACGACCATACAGATGCCACAAAATGGTTTCTAACTTGTACAGTTACAGAGAAATAGGCGATCTTCTATAAGTCACTTTTCAAGGTTTTTGGTCTATAAAAGTGTCAATTATTATTCGATTTTTATAATATTTTTACCATTTGATGCCTTATGCCATTTATGACTTCAATGAACTAAGTTAACATTTTCAATATCACCGGAAGTAATGTAATTTTTGCAAAAAACGTATTTTTAGCCTTCAAAACAAAACATTTTTTGAAGGGATTTATATTTATTATTCAATTAACTTTATAACGTCTGACTCTAATGGGCAGTAAGATTGAATCAATACCATCATATCGATATCAAGAAAAGGCTTCTAGCATGTTCCCTTGTCGAATAATAGCCAATTTTCCCAGGGTCACTTTTAATTTTTTTACCTTCTTAATTTCAGTTGATGGGTTACAGGTTAGTTATTTATTGCCCGATACGTATAAAACAAAGTTTGTATTTTGTATGTTACGAATTTTCGACTTATTTTTCCCTATGAAAATTTCTTTCGGTACCGGAAGTGACGTAATTTTGCGATAATTTACAGTTTTGGCCCGTCTTTTCGCCAGCACATATTACTTTTATATATGATAGAAGGTTTCACTGTAGCAAAACATCTAAAGTATAGTTCGGTAGCTCAATGGATCGGCTATGGTATAATAAACTTCCTGTATGATTCCTGAAAGCCGGTTCAGTGCTGCTTGCAGGTCTAGTTATTATTATTATTATTTACCGCGGGAGCCTAGAACACCATGATCGAAAACAGATATCGATCTGGAATTAGATTTTCTGTGGGGAAACCTTGTGGTGGCTACTTGATAATCGTGAAATTTTGGAAAATGCTCTACTATTTTTTTTTATTTTAAGAGATTTTCGAAAAAAGGTTGTATATTCAGATAGCTGACCTAATTACGATTCTAACGATGTATAATATGTATGTAGTTATTGAAAGTTAATTTTCGATATTTTAAATTTTTTGCATTTTTCTCACTTTTGGACATAGGATTTCTCAGTGGCATTTTATCTGATCAGTAAATGTAATATATCATTACAGAGCCCTATGACTATTTTAGTACCCAAACCGGCTATTTAAACTATTCCGACAATAATAACCATACCGGAAGTATTCAAAAAATAAAAAAAAAGGTTAAAAACATTGTCGCACTTGCGAAAAACTTGATTTCTCCCTTAGGTAATAGCGGACCAAAAGAACTAAAGTGTTGTTGTATAGCCCTATTAATGGATCATCATATGGTATCTAAATAATACGATTTCGATACTAAGGAAATAAATTATTGTATGCCAAAAATCTAGTATTTTCCGATTTTTTAACATTCTGAGACGCCCTTTTCTCGAAAACGACGCCGCAGATTTTTCTTAAACTTTTCTTACTCAAAGTCCTATCGGTTGTGTATATAGTGAATCCAAAATGAAAAGCCTTGAAAAAATATAAGTTGTCCAAAAATGGCCTCAAACTTTGAAAAAAATTGAAAAATCGTTAAATTTTTGGAAACGCTCTTTAATTTATCTTTTTTTCCAAAACTACTCAATGGATGTTTCTGACACTTCTGGTACGTACAGTTAAGTATCCAAAGAACTTTGCAAAGCTATCACAACAACGATCGTAAAACCGGAAGTAGTCTAAAAAATGTCCGATATTTTGAAAAAAAAATTATTCTTTTAGGAAAACCTTTTTTATTTATAAATATTTTTTAATGATATTTTACACAGGAATTATTGATATAAAATTAAACCATGCTAGTCCCGAAATGACATAGTTTGTGTCTAGTCGACGTTAAACCCCATTTCTCTCATCTCGGTAGTGCCGGTTAATTTGAGATATAGTTTGTCTCCCTTTAAGTTTTTTACCTTTTTCATTTCAGTTTATGGGTTCCAAGTTTATTATTTATTGCCTGGTGTGTATAAAACAATTCTCAATTGCGAATTCTCAACTTATTTGTTACCGATAATGATTTCTTTTGGCACCGGAAGTGAAGTAATTTTGCCAGATTTTAAAATTTTGACCGGTCTATTCGCAAGCAAATATTACTTACAAATCTGACAGAGGTTGTCACTGAATCATAACAACTACAGTATCGTTTGGTAGCTTGATGGATCGGCTATATTGTATGACGCACTTCCTGTCTGATTCCTGAAATCCGATTCAGCACTGCAGGTCTGCAGGTCTAGTTATTTATTATTATTATTTTTTTTTTCGCCGGAGCCTATTTCTCAGTGCCTGTAACAGATACCGATCTGGGACCTAATTCTCTATTGGGAAACCATGTGTTGGCTACTTGATAAACTATTTTTGAAACTTCTGCGCAGACCGGAAGTGGTCGAATTTTGTGCTGTGTCAAAAAATTAAAAAACGGCCGTAGATTCGTCAATTCTGTACCTATTTTCATACAAATGACATTTTCGGAAACCCTGAGTCTTTCTTCGGACGATAGCAGTTGAAAATTTCGATATTTCGAAACTTCATCGCTGACTTCTTGCGATCGAAAAATGAAAAATGTGGTTTGAGAGACAATTTTTGTTATTTTTCAAAATTTTCAAATTTGACCTACATTTGTGGATACCTGAAAACCATACGATTCCAGAAATATAAGTTTCATTCCGAGTTATCGCCCTTTATTTTTCGATTTTTTTCGAATTTTCTACCCATTTTGTGAGCTCGAGTTTCGTTTTATGGCAGAATTGACGTTTCTGAAACTTCTGAGGCATGAAGCCAAATGACCATTGCAAGGAATAAAGCAATTTCAACAATAATCTGAACACCGGAAGTGGTCGAAATAATGTCCGATATTTTGAAAAAAATGCAAAAAATGGGTATTTTGGGGAAAAACGCGATTTCTCCGTCCGATATCAATGGATTAGACAAGTTAGGGTACCATTAGATTGCACTAGGATTGTGCTATCGTATGATACCCAATTCGTACGGATACGATGAGCAGGCAGCAAAATATGGCACGCTGAAAATCAAGTATTTTCTGATTTGGAACGTTTTGGGATGCCTGTATCTCGAAAACTGCGCCACAGATTTTTATGAAACTTTCTCTATCGAGAGACCTTCCGGTAGTCTTGTGTACGAGACATCCCATTACGACTTTGAAATATCTGGAATAGGTGAAATAACGGACTGAAAATCAAAAAAAGTCGAAAAAACGTGAAATTTTGGAAAATGCTCTACTATTTTTTTATTTTAAGAGATTTTCAAAAAGAGGTTGTATATTCAGAAAGGTGACCTAATTACGATTCTAACGATATATAATATGCCTGTAGTTATTGAAATTTAATTTTCGATATTTTAAATTTTTTACGTTTTTGGATTTTTTGAACATAGGATTTCTCAGGGCCATTTTATCTGATCAGATAATGTAATATATCATGACAGAGCCCTGTGGCTATTTTAGTGCCCAAACCGGCTATTAAAACTATTCCGACAATAATAACCATACCGGAAGTATTCAAAAAATGAAAAAAAAAAAGGTTAAAAAGATTGTCGCACTTGCGAAAAACTTGATTTCTTCCTTAGGTAATAGCGGACCAAAAGAACTAAAGTGTCGCTATATAGCCCTATTAATGGACCATCATATGGTATCTAAATAATACCATTTCGATGGTAAGGAAATAAATTATTGTATGCCAAAAATCTAGTATTTTCCGATTTTTTAACATTCTGAGACGCCCTTTTCTCGAAAACGACGTCACAGATTTTTCTTAAATTTTTCTTACTCAAAGTCCTATCGGTTGTCTATATAGTGAATCCAAAATGAAAAGCGTTGAAATAATATAAGTGGTCCAAAAATGGCCTCAAACTTTGAAAAAAATTGAAAAATCGTTAAATTTTTGGAAACGCTCTTTAATTTATCTTTTTTCCCCAAACTACTCAATGGATGTTTCTGAAACTTCTGGTACGTAAAGTTAAGTATCCAAAGAACTTCGTAAAGCTATCACAACAACGATCGTAAAACCGGAAGAAGTCGAAAAAATGTCCGATATTTTGAAAAAAAATTAATTCCTTTACGAAAACCTTTTTTTATTTATGAATACTTTTTGATGATATTTTACACAGGAATTATTGATATAAAATTAAACCATGCTAGTCCCAAAATGACATAGTTTGTGTCTATTCGACGTTAAACCCCATTTGTCTCATCTCGGTAGTGCCGGTTAATTTGAGATATATTTTGTCTCCCGTTAGGTTTTTTACCTTTTTTAATTTCAGTTTATGGGTTCCAAGTTTATTATTTATTGCCTGGTGTGTATAAAACAATTCTCAATTGCGAATTCTCAACTTATTTGTTACCGATACTGATTCCTTTTGGCACCGGGAGTGACGTAATTTTGCCAGATTATACAATTTTGACCGGTGTATTCGCAAGCAAATATTACTAAAAATCTGATAGAGGGTGTCACTGAATCATAACAACCACACTATCGTTTGGTAGCTCGATGGATCGGCTATTGTATGACGCACTTCCTGCCTGATTCCTGAAAGCCGGTTCAGCAATGCAGGTCTGCAGGTCTAGTTATTATTATTATTCTTCTTTTGTTTTGAGTAGATCTCAGCAACTGCTTGTCGCATCGTTACGATTTCTTCGGTTTTACTGGGAAAGTGGGTGTGACTTAGAGGATAAAGCTATTTTGAACGTTCTGCGACAATGCGAAATGCCCGAAATCAACGAAGTTATCGTTTTTAAAAATATTGCAGTAATTTTAACAATAATCATTGGATTTTAACTTTCGATACATTTTGGCGTAGCCGGAGACATGGCACATAGCTACGCTACTTTCGATTTTTGATTTTTGGCAAATCTTCGAAGATATTAGGCGCCAAATTTTGAAAATTTAAAATTTTACAAAAAACTTTTTTATTTATGAAATTTTTTTAGTCGTGTTGTACACAGAATTAAAGAGTCATCTGACTTGCGCAAAAATGTTAAAAAATTTTGTCTCAGTAATTTTCCTTGGCCGCCGTTGGCTAATTCAGTTTTTCAGTCCTAGATTATTTTGTTATTGTTCGATTTGCATAAAACAAAGTTCATATGCTTCGTTGTCTCAATTGTCATTTTTTTTGTTACCGATAATGTTATCTGTCGGCACCGGAAGTGGCATAATTTTACCAAAAATTACAATTTTGACAGTTATTTACGATCTTCAAAAACAAATATTATTTTTTTGAAAATTTATATGACTCAAAGAGTGTGTCTTTTCAAGGCCCAAAAAATGGCGGAAGCAGTTTTTTTAATTTCTATTTCATTTTCTTGCAAATTGGATTAAGAGCTGAAAAAAGACGTAAAATTGACCTATTTACAACCCATTCAGGCTTTTCAGATTTTAAAATATTTTTACATAACTTTTATAAACTTGTAGCTATAATCCATACGAAGAGAATGTATTTGAAAATTAGTGTGTAATATAAGCAGTTGCCGAGAAAAGGGCAGTTTTGCATAAGTCACTGTTTTCGTAATTTTGCCTGTAAAATAGTCAATTATTAATGAATATTCACAAAAGTGACATCATTTGATTCAAAAAGCAAGTATGCATCATATCAAGTTGATTATGATTTAAAATTGACGCCGGAAGTGACATCATTTGGTCAAAAACTACATTTTTAACTTTTAAATCGATATTTTGTTCAACCACATACTAACAAAACTCATACGGTCATATAGATGTCATAAAAAATTTTCTAACTTGTTCGATTGCCGAGATATAGGCTGTTTTCTAAAAGTCACTTTTGTAGGTTTTTGATCCATAAAAGTGTCAATTATTATTCGATTTTCATCAAATTTTCACCCTTTGAAGCCCAATGTCATAGCGGATGTTATAAAACTAATTTAACGTTTTTAGTGTCACCGGAAGTAATGTCGTTTTGGCAAAAACTGTATTTTTAGCCTTCAAAAAAGATATTTTATTCAAATGAGTCTGATTTGTAATTTTTTTCAAATTATGATATTTGATGCCAATCAACAAATAGAATGGACAAATACGATCATACAGATGCCACAAAATCGTTTCTAACTTGCACGGTTGCCGAGAAATAGCCGATTTTCTACACGTCACTTTTCATGGTTTGGGGTCTATAAAAGTGGCATATATTATTCGATTTGCATAAAATCTTCACCATGTGATGCCTTTTGCCATTTCTGATTTCATAAAAGTAATTGAACATTTTCATTATCACCGGAAGTACTGTACACTTACATGCAACAAATGTATAAAATGAATTGATATTGCTGGGTTTGGTTGATTCTGTGTCCATTTTATTTGATGTGAGCAATGCTTATGTGGAAAACAGTGACATATGTTCAAGGGTAACGTGGCACCGAAAGTGACACAAGTTCAAAGGTAACGTGGCACCAGTGAAACCCGTCATTCCTGCATGCAGGTCTAGTTTTCTCTCGTCATGAATCAAACGTATGGCTTCTCACAATCTCCTTAATCACGATTCATGCTGTTGTATCGTCTCTATTTTGTTTCTAATAATAGATGTGCCAAGTGGATTGTGGGATATATTTTATCCTCGCCTTATAGAATCTATCAAAATCGGCCCGGCTTCATAATATCTATCACTTACCGAGACTTTAGCCCAAGGGTTCCATTGCCCATGCGTAACCGGGAGTTTGGTTTTTTATGTGGTAGATTATCCAGTAATTTTCGTCAATAATTGAGAACCGACCCAGACCCTCCGTGCGTTGAAGACTAGGGGGTTCTGGGTGACCGAGACTAATTATATCATAGAACCATAGATCGTATATATAATATTCTAGTACAGTTATATCATCATCTGTCATTGGACGATGAATTATGTTGTACATCGCATGCGCGAAGTCAATAGCCCCCAAGTTACTTCCAGTCAAAGGCTTTGCTATTGTTTATAAAAGCCTGGTCGTGTGATCTGATATTAATGTTATTATTTTGAAATAATTAGGGTTTCACACTGTGTGAAACACTATTGTTTTTGTTAAAATTATTATTAAAAGCTTATTGTTTCTGTTAAGATTATTATTAGGGTTTCACACTGCGTAGCTTGTGTGAAACACTATTGTTTTTGTTAAAATTATTATTCTTATTAAGCTTTCAGACTTTCGTCTGAAAGCCTATTGAGATTACTAAAATTATTATTGTGGCAGGGTGATATTTTTAATATAAATAGTCAGTTGGTTTTAATTATTTTAATCTGCACTTTAATATAAACTAATAATGGTTGTACTATCCCTTTAAACCTATCCTATACTGTCCACTCTGTACCTGTCTGTAGTGAGTTCACCCACTACATCTTCAACTTTAACCCTTTGTATTTGTCTGGTGAGTTGTTTTCTAAAGTTCCCTTGGAGACATTCATGCTATAGATTTTGTATGCAAAGGTAGACCTTTTTTCCCTCTCCTCAGTATATAAAGTTTATAGTATTTGATATCGTGTATTTACTAGTTCATCAGTTTAGTATTAGTAAATGATAGTATTGAAGCTTCTTCAATAGTGGTTTGGTGTGTTGTGACAGTTTATATTTTATCAGGTATGTTTATTATAATATTTAGGTAATTGGTCTTTGTTTTAAGACGGCAGCCATATTGAATTTCTTTAAAGTATAAGTTGGTGGTTTGAGATCGGATAAGATTACATCATTACATCATTATATAGTTAAAACATTATTTAAAGTATTTCACTTTAAATACTCATACATTCATTTACATTACATTTATATTTCATTTACAGTATCCCAACGTTTAAAGGTCTTTCACCTTTATACCAGTTGACAATAATTAGAAACCCCTCTTTAAGGTAAGCTATATAAGTTTTATTAGTAGTATTATTTAAGCTGTAGTAATTAGTATATTTCATACATTTACGAGTATAGCTGTGTTCATAAGAGAAGAGCCATATATATTATACATATGCTTTTATATTATCGTTATTATAACTTTTAATACATGCTTTGATACAGTTTTTATACTTTGTGCTTATTGTATTATTTGTATATTTGCAGGGTTTTTGTTGTTAATAAAGTATCTTTAAAAGATAGAACCCTTGTGTGGTCACTTACACCCCGGCATTTGACCCCCGACAACATTATTATTATTAGGCTTTCAGACTTTCGTCTGAAAGCCTATTGAGATTACTAAAATTATTATTATTATTATTAGGCTTTCAGACTTTCGTCTGAAAGCCTGTTGAGATTATTAAAATTATTAGGCTTTCAGACTTTCGTCTGAAAGCTTATTGAGATTACTAAAATTATTATTAAGCTTTCATATTACATATGAAAGCTTATTGTTTCTGTTAAAGTTATTAAGCTTTCATATTACATATGAAAGCCTATTGAGATTACTAAAATTATTATTATTAGGCTTTCAGACTTTCGTCTGAAAGCCTATTGAGATTACTAAAATTATTATTTGTCTGAAAGCCTATTGTGATTACTAAAATTATTAAGCTTTCATATTACATATGAAAGCTTATTGTTTTTGTTAAGATTATTAAGCTTTCATATTACACATGAAAGCTTATTGTTTTTGTTAAGATTATTAAGCTTTCATATTACATATGAAAGCTTATTGTTTTTGTTAAGATTATTATTATTATTATTTTTTTTTTTGTGTCATTTCTGCAAATCGGATTTCTCAGAATCTAACCATGGGATCTTTCTGAAACTTTGACCTACCCCCCAAAAACTGGGTGGCAGTTTTTGATTAAATATATTTTGAAATTAAGGATCAAAGTTTTCAAAAAAATCGAAGAAATATAGGTCAGAATGACCTGATGTTTTTTTTGGATACTAGATAAGTAAATACTGATTCGTACACAAAATGTTGAGTTTGTGGATTGAACCGGAAGTGCCGCCATCTTGAAACGTGAAAAATCACAAAGGCTTTTTTGCTATTTTACTTACAGACACGGGAGTTATATTTTCTGAATCCTTCAAGGATGGCCTAAAAAACGTTCGGAGTAGAATTTTGATTTAGGTCAATTGATGGTCGCCATTTTGAAGTGAAAGTGAAAAATAGAAGCAATTTGAAGGGCCGAGAATTTGGAACACAATAACTATCCTTCTAATTGAGCTAGAATGTTCAAACTTGGTGTAGACGTTCACTAGGTCACTGTCTTGATTGAGTTCAAAGATGAGTATTTTCTGCTTAGGGTAAGCAGAGATAAGCAAGCTGATTTGTTGATTCTTTAGGGCACGATAACTTTGGTTATAATGAAGGGAGGGCGATGAAACTCTTGTCAATCGAGAGTCTAATATCTAACCTGTTGTGTGAAATCATTGTATCATTTTTCTTAAATGTCCGGGGTAGCCGAAAAAAAGAGATTGAAAATCCAAAGAGTCGTATTTTTACAATTTAGAGCTTGTTTAAAGGTCTTTCTCGTAAAGTCAACATGTGTTTCCTGCAAATCGGATTTCTCAGAATCTAACCATAGCATGTTTCTGAAACTTTGACCTACACACCCAAAAATGGGTGGTGAGTATTGATTAAATACATTTTCAAAACGTTTAAAGCATTCGAAATCACCGAATTTTACGAACGAGTGAATTTGACCTGCATTACTGTAACTCTGTGACTATTTGACCTATTTTACTAATTCTTTTTTCTTTGGGTACCCTGACAAAAATCATTTTCAACTGCAGTTTCAGATTTTCGAATTTCGAAAATTCGTCGCTGTGATTTTGAACCGGAAGTTGAGACCAACTTGACAACTTCTTTAATAGTTGTACGATTTTCATGAAATTTAGTATGTAAGTAGATCATACCGATGTAACTTTAAAGATGTCCTTAGAAATTTTCTAAATTATCTCCCCTTGGTGAAATTAGGGATCAAAGTTTTCAAAAAAATCGAAGAAATATAGGTCAGAATGGCCTGATTTTTTTTTTGGATACTAGATAGGTAAATACTGATTCGTACACAAAATATTGAGTTTGTGGATCGAACCGGAAGTGCCGCCATCTTGAAACGTGAAAAATCACAAAGGCTTTTGCGATATTTTACATACAGACATGGGAGTTACATTTTCGGAATCCTTGAAGGAATGCCTAAAAATCTATCAGATCAGAATTTTGATTTCGGTCACGTGATGGTCACCATTTCGAACTGAATATGAGAAAAGGTGAAAAATCGACATTAACGAGCACGTGAATGAAAGCAATAGGCCGTAGTTTGGAGAATATGTCTCCTATTTCCAAAATGAATACATTTCTGGATAGCCGGGATCAGGGTCGAAATATTGTTATTTGAAAATGTCACATTTTCGAATTTTGTCTTTGATGTTTTTCGTGCCGATAAAGTTGTTTACGATTGAAAAATCATAAAAACTTCGCTATATTTTGACAGATTTTAATGATTTTTTTTTTGTTGATGAGATTATTTACATGACCCATGACATGTGACAGGTAGTGACTGTTAATATGAAAGCTTTAATATCTGCTTTGCAGATCTAGTTATTATTATTATTATTTTTTTTTTGTGTCATTTCAGCAAATCGGATTTCTCAGAATCTAACCATGGGATCTTTCTGAAACTTTGACCCACCCCCCCAAAACTGGGTGGCAGTTTTTGATTAAATATATTTTCAAAACGTTTTACGAATTCGAAATCACAGAATTTTACGAACGAGTGAATTTGACCTGCATTACTGTAACTCTGTGACTATTTGACCTATTTTACTAATTCTTTTTTTTTTGAGTACCTTGACAAAAATCATTTTCAACTGCAGTTTCAGATTTTCGAATTTCGAAAATTCGTCGCTGTGATTTCGAACCGGAAGTTGAGACCAACTTGACAACTTCTTTAATAGTTCTACGATTTTCATGAAATTTAGTATGTAAGTAGATCTTACCCACGTGACTTCAAAAATATAAATATAAATTTTCTAAATTATCTCCCCTTGGTGAAATTAAGGATCAAAGTTTTCAAAAAAATCGAAGAAATATAGGTCAGAATGACCTGATGGTTTTTTGGGATACTAGATAACTAAATACTGATTCGTACCCAAAATATTGAGTTTGTGGATTGAACCGGAAGTGCCGCCATCTTGAAACGTGAAAAATCACAAAGGCTTTTTTGCTATTTTACTTACAGACACGGGAGTTATATTTTCTGAATCCTTCAAGGATGGCCTAAAAAACGTTCGGAGTAGAATTTTGATTTAGGTCAATTGATGGTCGCCATTTTGAAGTGAAAGTGAAAAATAGAAGCAATTTGAAGGGCTGAGAATTTGGAACACAATAACTCTCCTTCTAATTGAGCTAGAATGTTCAAACTTGGTGTAGACGTTCACTAGGTCACTGTCTTGATTGAGTTCAAAGATGAGCATTTTCTGCCTAGGGTAAGCAGAGATAAGCAAGCTGATTTGTTGATTCTTTAGGGCACGATAACTTTGGTTATAATGAAGGGAGGGCGATGAAACTCTTGTCAATCGAGAGTCTAATAGCTAACCTGTTGTGTGAAATCATTGTATCATTTTTTCTTAAATGTCCGGGGTAGCCGAAAAATAGAGATTGAAAATCCAAAGAGTCGTATTTTTTACAATTTGGAGCATGTTTAAAGGTCTTTTTCGTAAAGTCAACATGTGTTTCCTGCAAATCGGATTTCTCAGAATCTAACCATAGGATGTTTCTGAAACTTTGACCTACCCACCCAAAAATGGGTGGTGAGTATTGATTAAATATATTTTCAAAACGTTTAAAGCATTCGAAATCACCGAATTTTACGAACGTGTGAATTTGACCTGCATTACTGTAACTCTGTGACTATTTGACCTATTTTACTAATTCTTTCTTCTTTGAGTACCTTGACAAAAATCATTTTCAACTGCAGTTTCAGATTTTCGAATTTCGAAAATTCGTCGCTGTGATTTCGAACCGGAAGTTGAGACCAACTTGACAACTTCTTTAATAGTTCTACGATTTTCATGAAATTTAGTATGTAAGTAGATCTTACCCACGTGACTTCAAAAATATAAATATAAATTTTCTAAATTATCTCCCCTTGGTGAAATTAAGGATCAAAATTTTCAAAAAAATCGAAGAAATATAGGTCAGAATGACCTGATTTTTTTTTGTATACTAGATAAGTAAATACTGATTCGTACACAAAATATTGAGTTTGTAAATCGAACTGGAAGTGCCGCCATCTTGAAACGTGAAAAATCACAAAGGCTTTTGCGATATTTTACTTACAGGCCTGGGAGTTACATTTTCGGAATCCTTGAAGGAATGCCTAAAAATCTATCCGATCAGAATTTTGATTTCGGTCACGTGATGGTCACCATTTCGAACTGAATATGAGAAAAGGTGAAAAATCGACATTAACGAGCACGTGAATGAAAGCAATAGGCCGTAGTTTGGAGAATATGTCTCCTATTTCCAAAATGAATATATTTCTGGATAGCCGGGATCAGGGTCGAAATATTGTTATTTGAAAATGTCACATTTTCGAATTTTGTCTATGATGTTTTTCGTGCCGATAAAGTTGTTTACGATTGAAAAATCATAAAATCTTCGCTATATTTTGACCGATTTTAATGATTTTTTTTTTGTTGATGAGATTATTTACATGACCCATGACATGTGACAGGAAGTGACTGTTAATATGAAAGCTTTAATATCTGATTTGCAGATCTAGTTGTTATTTTTTTTTGTGTTTTATCCACAAATCGGATTTCTCAGAATCTAACCACAGTATCTTTATGAAGCTTTTACCTATCCCCCCAAAAATGGGTGGTAGCTGTTGATTAAATATATTTTCAAAACGTTTTACGAATCCGAAATCACCGAAATTTACGAACGACAAAATGGACAATGCATAGTCGTAACTTTATTGTTTTTTGACCGATCTTACTATATCTTTTTTCTTTGAATACCTTGAAAAAAATCATTTTCATCAGCAGTTTCACATTTTCGAATTTCGAAAATTCATCGCTGTGATTTCGAACCGGAAGTTTAGACCAATTTGACAACTTCTTTAATAGTTTTGCGATTTTCATTCAATTTAGTATATAAATAGATCCTACCGATGTGACTCCAAAAATATAATTAGAAATGTTCTAAATTATCTCCCCTTGGTGAAATTAAGGATCAAAGTTTTCAAAAGAATCGTCGAAATATAGGTCAGAATGACCTAATTTTTTTTTTCGATACTAGACAAGGAATTACTGATTCGTACACAAAATATGGAGTTTGTCAATCGAACCGGAAGTGCCACCATCTTGAAACGTGAAAAATCAATAAGGCTTTTTTGCTATTTTACTTACAGACTCGGGAGTTATATTTTCTGAATCCTTGTAGAAAGGCCTAAAAATGTCGCGAATAGAATTTTGATTTAGGTCAACCGGGAGTCATCATTTTGAATTGAAAATGTAAAATAGAAGCAATTTGAAGGGCCGAGACTTTGGAGCACAATAACTCTCATTGTAATTAAGTTAGAATGATCAAACTTGGTGTAGACGTTCACTAGGTCAATGTTATGATGGAGGTGAAAGATGAGCATTTTTTGCTAAGGGTAAACAGAGATAAGCATGTTGATTTGTTGATTCTTTAGGGCACGATAACTTCGGTTATAATGAAGGGAGGGCGGTGAAACTTTTGTCAATAGAGAGTCTAATAGCTAGCCTGTTGTGTGAAATCATTGTATCATTTTTTTAAATATCAGGGATAGCCGAAAAAAAAAAGATTGAAAATCCAAAAAGTCGTATTTTTACAATTTGGAGTATGTTTAGAGGTCTTTCTCGTAAAGTCAACATAATATTTGTTGGGAAATTCTTCTACAAAGAGTCTTATTGGTAGTCTTTTATATGAAACCATCGATCAACAGTCCAACATATCAGGAGTAGAAGAACAAAAGGATCGAACATTGAAAACGGCACCCTTTCATTGTTAAGCGAAACATGCAGTGTGGGTGACTACAATCTACGCATTTAGTCATCGTATAGAGTTTATTCAACAGTATCGAATTCCAACTGCTTAGGGATATTTTACGTGCACTCCAATGTGTACACGGGACCTTGGTTTTTCGTCCCATCCGAAGGACTAGACAGCTGTGCTTGTCAGTCCCTCCGTTCTGCCTCACTGACAAGGGGAACCACGCCGGGAAATCGAGATGAACTTTTTCCGTGCAGAACTTTCAATTCAGGCAAAACGTTTATTGCATACGATTAAGCTGGTCAGTTGAAGCTTATTTTCAAAAGTTTTGTAATAATCGGTTGGTAATTAAAGTACCGTGCACATTAAACTGTTAAAACAGAAAAATTCGCCCGGTTGAAATGTTTCTTGCTATAAGTCAGCAATTTTCCGAATTCAGGGAGGCTGGATGGCTGAATGGTTAGCATGTGCTCGCTGTATCGTAACGTTTGTCATTGAGTCAACGGGCGTCGTTTCTATCTCCAGGTTGCACGTGACATGGTGTATGATGTCCAACCTCGTGGGTTTTCTCCGTGTTCTTCGGTTTCCTCCCAACGGCTAAAGACCAGTACGTGCAAGGGGAGTTTTTAAATAAAATTTAAAAACATATGTTAGTCCCGAAATGACCTAGTTTGTGTCGAATGGACGTTAGGCCGCATTTCTCTCTTTCTCTTTTTAAAGTTTTGTAATAATCGGTTGGTAATCAAAGGTACTGTTAAAGTGATAAAACAGAAAATTTGGCCCGGTTGTAATGTTTCTCACTTTAAAGTCAGCAATTTGTCGATTTTAAGGGGCAAACGTTTATTGCGAACGATTAAGCTGGTCAGAGGGAGCTTATTTTTAAAAGTTTTGTAGTATTCGGTTGATAACTAAAGGTACCGTGCAAATTAAACTGTTAAAATAGAAAATTTGGCCCGGTTGAAATGTTTCTCGCTGTAGGTCAGCAATTTGCCGATTTTAGGGAGGTTGCGTGGCTGAATGGTTAGCACGTGCGCTCTGTATCATAACGTCTGTCATTGAGTCAACTGGCCTTGTTTCGATTTCTTGGTTGTACGTGACAAGGAGTATGGTCGCCTTACCAACCTCGTAGGCCGTAACGCCGCTGCCCGGGTAAAATTTCCCTAATTGCACACTTTATGGGGTATGCCCGTCTTCATTAGCCCATTGTAGGAGCAGAACAGTAGGACGTTAAACCCCATTCAATTTCATTTCATTTTCTCTATGTTGCATATTTATTATAGTGGATAAATATTTTTCTGGTTCTAGCAATTATTTAATTTCTGCATAGAAATCTCTGGCCAGTTTTTTTTATTGCAGAGTGCCATTCTTGTATATAGCAGTCTATGACCATTTGTTTAAAACAGGCTTAAGAAGTCGTCACGATTTCCTACTTATAACCAAACATATTGGAAACCATAATTATATAACATATCTTGGAAGCCCGATTACAGCTATACAAGTTTCAGTTATTTCCCTTTAGTTTAAAGATTATTTTTTTGCCCGGGTGCAATGTTTCTCACTACATTTAAATTTGTAACTTTGTGAGTTTTTGACCGATTTTGATATTATGTCTTTATAATTTTCCAAATCTACATATTTAACGTACATATTCAAACAGTTGAGTTCAACCTGATTCAAAAAGTTTTAGTTTTGTTCAAAGTTATCTCATTTACCATTTTCATTTCATTTTTCTGAAAGTTTTGAAATCGGAAGTCATCCCGATTACAGCAACACAAGTATCAGTTATTTCCCTTTAGTTTTCAGATTACTCAATGTTTCATACTATATTTAGACTTGTAACTTCGCGAGTTTTTGACCAATTTTGATAGTTTGTTATTCTTATCCTTTTATCTGAGATACTTGATATAATCGATGACACGTGACGATGAATATGAAAGCTTTCATATTTGCATGGGACAGTAGCAGATCTAGTTATTAGGCTTTCAGACTTTCGTCTGAAAGACTATTGTTTTTACTAAAATTATTATTATTAGGCTTTCACCATTTTTCAATGGTGAAAGACTATTGTTATTACTAAGATTATTCTTATTAAGCTTTCATATGTATTACATATGAAAGCTTATTGTTTCTGTTAAGATTAATATTATTATTATTTTTTTTTTTTGTGTTTTATCCACAAATCGGATTTCTCAGAATCTAACCATAGGATCGTTCTGAAACTTTTACCTATCCCCCCAAAAATGGGTGGTGGCTGTTGATTAAATATATTTTCAAAACGTTTTACGTATCCGAAATCACCGAATTTTACGAACGAATGCATTTGACCTACAATGCTGTAACTTTGTGACTATTTGACCTATTTTACTAAATCTTTTTTCTTTGAGTACCTTGAGACAATTACTATAAATCTGCAGTTTCAGATTTTCGAATTTCGAAAATTCGTCGCTGTGATTTCGAACCGGAAGTTTAGACCAATTTGACAACTTCTTTAATAGTTGTACGATTTTCATGAAATTTAGTATCTAAGTAGATCTTACCAATGTGACTTCAAAAATATAATTAGAAATTTTCTAAATTATCTCCCCTTGACGAAATTAAGGATCAAAATTTTCAAAAAAATCTTCGAAATATAGGTCAGAATGACCTGATTTTTTTTTTGGATACTAGCTAAGTAATTACTGATTTGTACACAAAATATGGAGTTTGTCGATCGAACCGGAAGTGCCGCCATATTTAAAAGTGAAAAATCAATAAGGCTTTTTTGCTATTTTACTTACAGACTCGGGAGTTATATTTTCTGAATCCTTGATGGAAGGCCTAAAAAATGTCGCGAATAGAATTTTGATTTCGGTCACGTGATGGTCACCATTTTGAATTGAAAATGAAAAATAGAAGCAATTTGAAGGGTCGGGACCTTGGAACACAATTACTCTACTTCTAATTAAGCTAGAATGTTCAAACTTGGTGTAGACGTTCACTAGGTCAATGTTATGATTGAGTTTAAAGATAAGCATTTTCTGCTTAGGGTAAGCAGAGATAAGCATGCTAATTTGTTGATTCTTTAGGGCACGATAACTTCGGTTATAATGAAGGGAGGGCGGTGAAACTTTTGTCAATAGAGAGTCTAATAGCTAGCCTGTTGTGTGAAATCATTGTATTATTTTTTCTAAATATCAGGGATAGCCGAAAAAAAGAGATTGAAAATCCAAAAAGTCGTATTTTTACAATTTGGAGCATGTTTAGAGGTCTTTCTCGTAAAGGTTTAGAGGTCTTTCTCGAACTTCTTCTACAAAGAGTCTTATTGGTAGTCTTTTATATGAAACCATCGATCAACAGTCCAACATATCAGGAGTAGAAGAACAAAAGGATCGAACATTGAAAACGGCACCCTTTCATTGTTAAGCGAAACATGCAGTGTGGGTGACTACAATCTACACATTTAGTCATCGTATAGAGCTTATTCAACAGTATCGAATTCCAGCTGCTTAGGGATATTTTACGTGCACTCCAATGTGTACACGAGACCTTGGTTTTTCGTCCCATCCGAATGACTAGACAGCTGTGCTTGTCAGGCCCTCCGTTCTGCCTCACTGACAGGGGGGACCACGCCGGGAAATCGAGATGAACTTTCTCCGTGCAGAACTTTCAATTCAGGCGAAAACGTTTATTGCATACGATTAAGCTGGTCAGTTGGAGCTTATTTTTAAAAGTTTTGTAATATTCGGTTGATAACTAAAGGTACCGTGCAAATTAAACTGTTACAATAGAAAATTTGGCCCGGTTGAAATGTTTCTCGCTGTAGGTCAGCAATTTGCCGATTTTAGGGAGGTTGCGTGGCTGAATGGTTAGCACGTGCGCTCTGTATCATAACGTCTGTCATTGAGTCAACTGGCGTTGTTTCGATTTCTTGGTTGTACGTGACAAGGAGTATGGTCGCCTGTCCAACCTCGTAGGCCGTAACCGCCGCTGCCCGGGTAAAATTTCCCTCATTGCACACTTTATCCCTAGACCCTTCAATAGCCCATTTTAGGAGCAGAACAGTCGGACGTTAAACCCCATTCAATTTCATTTCATTTTCTCTATGTTGCTTATTTATTATAGTGGATAAATATTTTTCTGGTTCTAGCAATTATTTAATTTCTGCATAGAAATCTTGCTTTGGCCAGTTTTTTTATTGCAGAGTGCCATTCTTGTTTAAACAAACATGATCCTTTGTTTAAAACATGCTTAAGAAGTCGTCACGATTTCCTACTTATAACCAAACATATTGGAAATATTAGTCTGGCATTATTAAATCCTAATTTTATTGGTCTTATTTAAAATTAAACTTTCATTTAACTATGAACAACCCTTAACGTGTCTCTTTAAAACTATTAAGTACTCTAAAACAGTAGCTCAACCTTTTGACCTAAACTCATTAATTTACCATTTTGTTGTGAGCGACTTCTTATTCTTCCTATATGACATATTGCACGTGTCTGATTTCAAAGGGGGGTTGGGTGGCTGAATGGTTAGCACGCGCGCCTGTCATTGAGTTAACTAGCGTGTTTTCGAATGCCCGGTTGTACGTGACAAGGAGTAAGGTCGCCTGTCCAACCTGCCATTTTTATTTTTTTTTCCCGCCATTTTCATTTCATTTTCTTATCCGTCTCATTACAGTAATACAAGTTTCAGTTATTTCCCTTTAGTTTTCAGATTATTGTTATGCCTGGATGCAATGTTTCATACTATATTTAGACTTGTAACTTCGCGAGTTTTTGACCAATTTTAATAATTTTTTCTTCTTATCCTTTTATTTAGGATACTTGATACAATCAATGACACGTGACAATGAATATGAAAGCTTTCATATCTGCATGGGACAGTAGCAGATCTAGTTATTATTTTTTTTTTTATTGGGGGAAGCTAGATCTCAGAAACTATAAGAGATAGAGGTCTGAAGTTTGATTTTCCCTCGGGAAAATGGGTGGTGGTTACTCCTTAAAACTATTTCCAGATTTGTGCGCAGAGCGGAAATGCGTGAAATCTTTAGCGTGCACAAAAATTGAAAATCGGCCATAATTCAGTTAATTCTCAATCGATTTTTCAGACATTTATATTTTTGAATAGCGGGAGACATTTCGGACTAGATAGCAGTTGAAAAACGTTGAATATAGCATCTTTGTCGCTCTCATTTTTTTGGTGAATACTGGAAAATTTTCAAAAAATTGCTAAAATGTTTATTTTTAGGAATTTAGAAATTCTAATTACACTTTTGGATAGCTGACGTCGATCCGATTCCAACAATATAAGTTGTGTTCTGAAATATTAACTTTGATTTTTCACTTTTTTACGCATTTTGGTCAAAAACGGTAAGGCTTATTTTTTTAAAACCACTCCAACGATTTTCCTGAAACTTTGGTAAGATGAACAGAGATGTCTGAATTGTTCCTTAAACTATAAATGAAAATCCTCTAATCACCGGAAGTGGTCAAGAAAGGTATCCAAACTTTGACAAAATTCAGAAAAATGGGTGCCTGTGCGACAAATAAGATGTATCGATTGATTGTTTACCGAGTAGTTAATGCATTATATCGTTTGATAGCCACGTGAATTACCTACAAGCCACGTGAATTAGCGACAAGTTTCTATCAAAAAAATAAAAAAGTTATCTGAGTTTGAAAAGTAAGGTATTTTGCTATTTCGGTCAACTTTAGACGCGTATTTCTCGAAAACGCCGCCTACGATTTTTTTAAAACTTTCTCATTCGAGAGTCTTATAGGTGGTGTATTGTGTGAAACCATTGTACAATTTCTCTAAATGTCATGAGTAGTCGTAAAACGAGATTGAAAATCCAAAACGTCGTATTTTTACCATTTGGAGCATTTTTAGACGTCTTTTTCTCGAAAAGTCAACGTAATTTTTTTTTGAACTTCTTCTACAGAGAGTTTTATCGGTAGTCTTAGGTATGAAACCATTGCGCAACAGTTAGAAATATCAGGAGTATGAGAACAAAGGGATCAAAAATTGAAAACGTCACCTTTCATTATTAAGCAAAACATGCAGTAAGAGTTGATACAATCTGTACGTATTAGCAACATTTAGAGCATATTCAAAAGTCCCGTTTTCTCTCACAGTGACGATATTTGGGCAAAAAGTATTTCAACTTTGAGTCTTTACTTCTATTCAAAATAAGGGTATAGTGACCCTGTAGCAGAAATATTTGATTTATGTGTGTAATAATTAGTCTTTGAATTAATATTGTTTCTCCTTGGCCAAAATTACCTCATAGCCGTAATCATCTCGACACAAATCGACGGCTCGCGCTGTTTATAAGCAAATCCAATTTTTAAGAGGTTGCAGTTGTATCTTGCAGTAGTATCGTGCAGAAGTACGAATATTGCACCGGTCATAGAAAGTTTAATGTAGTTAGAGCATGGACTCTGTTTCTAATAAATATCGATATTTTATATGTGGGTGACGTGCACGAAATCCGAAAATTGGCGATATTTCATTGAATATAAAATCAATTTTTGAACCAGTTACATATTTGGGTAGCTGACATGAAAACGCGATTCCGAAGTCCCGTGTACACATTGGTGTGACATCGAAAAAAGTCCGAATTGGTCATAATTGGAACGTTTTGCATACGTATAAAGCATATATAGAGAGATTTTTTTAAAAGTGGCAATATTTGAACGAAGGGTGTTTTAATAGTAACCAATAACTGTTACTGGTGCTTCTAGAGTGAAAATAATTCATTTTAGTAAATAATAGTTACCCCTGAAATTAATATCGCAGGATTTTTGTCTCCATGACGTCGTCATTTGATACCAGTGAAAATAAACCTCTCTGTTGAAGCTATTTATACGGAAGGTACTCTTCTACATAAATGCAGAAAAATTAATGTTGAATGTAGGATTCTGGGTTTTGGATATTATTTGACACTTACGATACTTTTTTGTCCCAATCGGAAAACTCTTTTTTTTATTCTCGTGTAGATCTCTGAATCTGAAACAGATAGAGTTTTGAATATTGATTGTTCCTATGTTTTAAACATTTAGTACTTAGAACTATTGCGAAAGTTGTGAACCAGACCGTAAGTGATGTAAATCTTTAACGTGCACGAATGAAAATAGGTTCTAATTATGTCAATTCCCAACCGATTTTCGAAAAAATTATATTTTTGTACAGCCGGGAGTGATGTAAATCTTTAACGTGCATGAATGAAAATCGGTTCTAATTATGTCAATTCCCAACCGATTTTCGAAAAAATTATATTTTTGTACAGCCGGGGATTTTGCGGATGGGATAAAGGTCGAATTGAGATAACCATGTCGTTCTTAGTTGAGATAACCAGTTTGAGCATGGACTCTATCTGTAATGAATATTAAATTTTTATATGTTACATGTAGTGACGTCAAATCTTTAACGTGCACGAAATCAGAAAATTGTAGATATTTCATTGAATATTTAATCAATTTTTGAACCAGTTGCATATTTGAGTAGTTGATATGGACGTGATTCCAAAGTCCCGTGTACACATTGGTGTGACATTGACAGAAGTCCGAGTTGGTCATGATCGCAACGTTTTGCCTACGTATAAAGCATTATATAGAGAGCTTTTTTTTTGAAAGAGGCAATATTTGAACTAAAGGTGTTTTACTGGTAACCAATATCTGGTAATGCTGCTTCTAGAGTGAAAATAATTCATTTTAGTTACTCCTGAAATTATTATCCCAGGTTTTTTGTCTACATGACGCCATCATATGATACCAGCGAAAATGACGCTATTTACCGAAACTATTTATAAGGAAGGCACCCCTCTGGACCAATGTTGAAAAGTTGATGTTGAAAGGTATGATTCTTGGTTTTGGTTATGATCTGACACGATCTTTTTTTTGTCCCATTCGAAAAACTTTTTTTTTTCATTCTCTTGTAGATCTCTGAAACTAAAGCAGATAGAGTTCTGAATAATGATTTTTCCTATGTTTTAAGCAGTAAGTACTTAGAAGTATTGCGAAAGTTCTGAACAGACCTGAAGTGAAGTAAATCTTTAATGTGCATAAACGAAAATAGGTCCTAATAATGTCAATTCCCAACCGATTTTCGAAAAAGTTATATTTTTGTAGAGCCGGTGATATTGGGGATTGCAATACCACGCCGTTCTCCTTTTTTCCTAAAAATTTGAAAATGTACTGAAATTGTAAAAATTTTTTTTAGAATTTTTGAGTTTTTGATTACGTATTTAGATTTCTGACGTCTGTAGGATTCTACCGATACAAGTTCATAATGTTGTAAATTGTTCAACTATATTGTTCACTTTCCTTCTATCGTAATGCGCATGCAGAGAAAGTGTCAATATCTGAGTTGTTTAAGTGTGTGTGTGTGTGTTTTAAGGGGTGGGTGGTGGGCATTTTGTGCTGCCTTGGGCAAGGTGAAAGCCTTCAGCCTTGCAAGCAAGTCTAGTTATTCTTATTATTATTATTTTTTTCCGCGGGAGCCTATTTCTCCATGATCGAAAACAGATATCGATCTGGAACAAACTTTTCTATCGGGAAAACATGTGGTGGCTAGTGCATAAACTATTTTTCAAACTTCTGCGCATACCGGATGTGGCCGAACTTTGTAGGTTGTCATGATATTGAAAATCGGCCATAATTTCGTCAATTCTTTAGCCATTTTTAATCAAATGACATTTTCGGAAACCCTGAATCTTTTGCGAGATAATGGCTATCTCACATTTTTCAATTTCGAACATTCGCCTATGACTTCTATCGTTCGAAAATTGAAAAGACGTTGTTTATGAGACAATTTTTGTTATTTTTCAAAATTTGCAAATTTGACCTACATTTTTGGATTCCTGAAGTCTATGCGATTCCAGTAATATAAGTTTCATTCAGAGTTATCGCCCTTTATTTTTCGAATTTTTTCGAATTTTCTGCCCATTTGGTAACCCTTATATTTTTTGGAAAAGATAAAACGATATTTCTGAAACCCCTGAAACATAAAGCCATATTGCCAAACAGCTGCATAAAGCAATTTCAACAACGATTCGTAAACCGGAAGTAGTCGAAATAATGTCTGATTTTTTTAAAAAAAACTCAAAAAATGGGGGATTGGGGAAAAACGTGATTTCTTCGTCACATTTCAACCGATCAAATGGATTAAGCTATCGTTGGTTTACATCAGAATTGGAGTATCGTATGATACCCACTTCATACAGATACGATGATCCAGAAGTAAAATATGACACGCTGAAAATCAAGCATTTTTTGATTTGGAACGTTTTTGGACGCCTTTATCTCGAAAACTGCTCCAACGATTTTTCTTAAACTTTATCTATCGATGGTCCTTCCGATAGTCTTTAGCATGGATCCATCCATTAAGACCTTCGTATAATTTGAATAAGACAAAAAAGGTACTGAAAATTGAAAAAAGTAAAAAAATCGTGAAATTTTGGAAAATGCTCCACTATTTTTTTTTTTAAAGAGATTTTCAAAAAGAAGATATATGTCTAAAAAGCTGACCTAATTACGATTCTAATGATTATAATATGTATGCAGTTATTGAAATTTAATTTTCAATATTTTGACATTTTGACATTTTGAACACTTTTGAACATAGGATTTCTCAGAAGTATTTTATTTAATCGTATAGTGTCGTATATCATTAGAGAGCCCTGTTCCCATGCAAACTCCAAAACTGGATGTGAAAACTACTCGACAATCATTCGTATACCGGAAGTAGTTAAAAAAAAAGATGAAAAAAATTGGAGCTCTTGCCAAAAGTTCGAATTCTCTGTCACATATTAGCGGACCAAAACAATTAAAGTGTCGTTGGATAGTTCCATTACCAGACGATCGTATAACATCTAAAAAACACGAATTTGATTCTTAGGAAATAAATTATGGTACGCCGAAAACTAAGTATTTTCCGTTTTGGAGCATTCTGAGACACCTTTTTCTCGAAAACAACGCCTACGATTTTTATTAAACTTTTTTTACTCAGAGTCCTATCGGTGGCCTAGCGTGTGCATTTAATAATAAAAGCGTTGCAATATCATAGGTAGTACAAAAATGACCTCAAACTTTGAAAAAAGTTGAAAAATCATTAAATTATTGAAAATGCTCTTTTATGTATCTTTTTTTCAAAAATTACTCAATGAATGTTTCTGATATTTCTGGTACAGGAAGTTAAGTATCTAATCAACTTGTTAAAGCTATTCCGACAATGATCGAAAAACCGGAAGTAGTCGAAAAAATCTCCGATATTTTGATTTTTTTTACATTTTTACAGAAAACTTTTTTATTTATGAATATTTTTTGATGGTAGTTTACACAGAGTTAAAGTATCACCCTACTTGAGCAGAAGTGAGAAAGAATTTTGACTCAGTAGTTTTCTTTAGTCGCCATTGGCTAATTTAATTTTTCGTACCTAGATTAATTATTTATTGTTCGATTTGTAAAAAACAAAGTTCATATGCTCCGTGGTCCCAATTGTAATTTTTTTTGTTACGGTGAAATTTTTCTGTCGGCAATGGAAGTGACGTAATATTAACAAAAACTACAATTTTGACAGTTCGGTACCACTTTTTGAAAGCAAATATTATTTTTTTCAAAACTGATATAACTAAAAGGATTCACCCTCCAAAGGTGCACAAAATCTTTAGCACAGATTTTTTAATTTCAATTTCATTTTTGGGCAATTTCGAATAAAATGTAAAATAAAGTGTAAAATTCAGTTATTTTCAGCGTCTTCATATTTTGAACTATTTATTCGTAACTTTCATAAACTCGTAGTAATAATCCAGACGAGCAGAATGTATGCAAACGATAGTTCGTAATATGTGCAATTGCCGAGAAATATGCAATTTTGCATGCATCACTTTTCACGTTATTTTGCCTATAAAAGAGTAAATTATTATCCGATTTTCAATATTATTTTTTCATTCGATGGCTAATGCCAATTTGGAGTAGGTTAAGCCAATTTTACAGTTTCACTGTTACCGGAAATGACGTCATTTTGGAAAAAACTGTATTTTTAACCTAAATAACAAATATTTTATTCAAATGAGGTTTTTTTATAATATTTTTTAAAATTATGATATTTGAATCCCATCACCGAATAGCATGAACCCATACGATCATACAGATACCACAAAAAGTTTCTAACTTGTACGGTTGCCGAGAAATAGACGATTTTCTACAAGTCACTTTTCAAGCTTTTTGATCTATAACAGTGTCAATTATTATTCAATTTTCATACAATTTCCACCATGTGATGCCTTATGCCATTTATGATTGCAATGATCTGATTTAACATTTCCATTATCACCGGAAGTAATGTCATATTTGCAAAAACCGTATTTTTAGACTTCAAAACAAATATTTTTTTGAAGTGAATTATATTTATTATTTGTTTAACGTTATAACGTTTGATTCTAATGGCCATTTAGATTGGATCAGTATAAACATACAGATATCAAAAAATTGCTTCTAGCATATTCCATTGTCGAGAAATAACCAATTTTCTAGGGATCACTTTTTATGTTTTTTACCTTTTTAATTTCAGTTTATGGTTTCTGAGTTTATTATTTATTGCCTGATATGTATAAAACGATTCTCAATTGCGAATTCTCAACTTATTTGTTACCGATAATGATTTCTTTTGGCACCGGAAGTGAAGTAATTTTGCCAGATTTTACAATTTTGACCGGTGTATTTGCAAGCAAATATTACTTTTACAAATCTGATAGAGGGTGTCACTGAATCATAACAACTACAGTATCGTTTGGTAGTTCGATGGATCGGCTATTAAATGACGCACTTCCTGTCTGATTCCTGAAAGCCGATTCAGCACTGCAGGTCTGCAGGTCTAGTTAGGCTTTCAGACTTTCGTCTGAAAGACTATTGTTTTTACTAAAATTATTATTATTATTATTTTTTACCGCGGGAGCCTATTTCTCCATTATCGAAAACAGATATCGATCTGGAACAAAGTTTTCTATCTGGAAAACATGTGGTGGCTACTTGATAAACTATTTTTCAAACCTCTGCGCATACCGGAAGTGGCCAAACTTTGTACGTCGTCTAAAAATTGAAAATAGGCCATAGTTTCGTCAATTCTTTACCCATTTTAAAACAAATGACATTTTCGGGAACCCTGAATCTTTTCGGAGATAATGGCTATTTCACATTTTTCGATTTCGAAAATTCGTGTAGGATTTCTATCGTTCTAAAATTGAAAACACGTTGTTTATGACACAATTTTTGTTATTTTTCAAAATTTTCAAATTTGACCTACATTTTTGGATTCCTGTAGTCTATGCGATTCCAGTAATATAAGTTTCATTCAGAGTTATCGCCCTTTATTTTTCGAATTTTTTCGAATTTTCTGCCCATTTTGTAACCCTTATATTTTTTGGAAAGGATAAAACGATATTTCTGAAATTCCTGAAACATAAAGCCATATTGCCAGACAGTTGCATAAAGCAATTTCAACAACGATTCGTAAACCGGAAGTAGTCGAAATAATGTCTGATTTTTTGAAAAAAAACTAAAAAAATGGGGGCTTTGGGAAAACGTGATTTCTTCGTCCCATTTCAACCGATCAAATGGATTAAGCTATCGTTGGTTTACATCAGAATTGGAGTATCGTATGATACCCAATTCATACAGATACGATGATCCAGAAGTAAAATATGACACGCTGAAAATCAAACATTTTTTGATTTGGAGCGTTTTTGGACGCCTTTATCTCGAAAACTGCTCCAGCGATTTTTCTTAAACTTTATCTATCGATGGTCCTTCCGGTAGTCTTTAGCATGAATCCATATGTCGTTGGATAGTTCCATTAATAGAAGATCATATAACATCTAAATAACACGAATTTGATTCTTAGGAAATAAATTATGGTACGCTGAAAACTACGTATTTTCCGTGTTGGAGCATTCTGAGACGCCTTTTTCTCTTAAACATTTTTTACTCAGAGTCCTATCGGTGGCCTAGCGTGTGCATTTAATAATAAAAGCGTTGCAATATTATAGGTGGTCCAAAAATGACATCAATCTTTGAAAAAAGTTGAAAAATCATTAAATTATTGAAAATGCTCTTTTATTTATCTTTTTTTCAAAAATTACTTAATGAATGTTTCTGATATTTCTGCTACAGGAAGTTAAGTATCTAATCAACTTGTTAAAGATGTTCCGACAATGATCGAAAAACCGAAAGTAGTCGAAAAAATCTCCGATATTTTGAATTTTTTTTACATTTTTACAGAAAACGTTTTTATTTATGAATATTTTTTGATGGTAGTTTACACAGAGTTAAAGTATCACCCTACTTGAGCAGAAGTGAGAAAGAAATTTGTCTCAGTAATTTTCTTTAGTCGCCATTGGCTAATTTAGTTTTTCGTACCTAGATTAATTATTTATTGTTCGATTTGTATAAAACAAAGTGCATATGCTTCGTGATGTCAATCGTAATATTTTTTGTTACGGTGACATTTTTCTGCACGCAACGGTAGTGGCGTAATATTAACAAAAACTACAATTTTGAGAGTTAATTGCCACTTTTTGACAGCAAATATTATTTTTTTCGAAAACTGAAATAACAAAAAGTATGCGTCCTGTAAAGGCGCATAAAATGTTTGGCTCAGATTCTTAAATTTCAATTTCATTTTCGGGCATTTTCGAATAAAATGTAAAAAAAAGGTAAAATTCAGTTATTACAACCCATTCAACGTCTTCATATTTTGAACTATTTATTCGTAACTTTCATAAACTCGTAGCCATAATCCAGACGAAGAGAATGTATGCGAAAAATAGTTTGTAATATGGGCAGTTGCCGAGAAATATGGAATTTTGCATGCATCACTTTTCAAGTTATTTTGCCTATAAAAGAGTAAATTATTATCCGATTTTCAATATTTTTTTTTCATTCGATGCCTAATGCCAATTTGGACTAGGTTAAGCCAATTATACAGTTTCACTGTTACCGGAAATGACGTCATTTTGGCAAAAACTGCATTTTTAACCTAAAAAACAAATATTTTATTCAAATGAGTCTTTTTATATAATATTTTTAAAATTATGATATTTGAATCCCATCACCGAATAGCATGAACCCATTCGATCATACAGATACCACAAAAAAGTTTCTAACTTGTACGGTTGCCGAGAAATAGACGATTTTCTACACGTCACTTTTCAAGCTTTTTGGCCTATAAAAGTGTCAATTATTATTCAATTTTCATACAATTTTCACCATTTGATGCCTTATGCCATTTATGATTGCATTAAACTAATTTAAGATTTTTATTATCACCGGAAGTAATGTCTTTTTTGCAAAAACCGTATTTTTAGACTTCAAAACAAATATTTTTTTGAATTGAGTTATATTTGTTATTTGCTTAACGTTATAACGTTTGATTCTAATGGCCATTTAGATTGGATTAATATAATCATACTGATATCAAAAAATTGCTTCTAGCATGTTCCCTTGTCGAGAAATAACCAATTTTATAAGGATCACTTTTTACGTTTTTTTACCTTTTAATTTCAGTTTATGGGTTCCAAGTTTATTATTTATTGCCTGATATGTATAAAACAATTCTCAATTGCGAATTCTCAACTTATTTGTTACCGATAATGATTTCTTTTGGCACCGGAAGTGAAGTAATTTTGCCAGATTTTACAATATTGACCGGTGTTTTTGCAAGCATATATTACTTTTACAAATCTGATAAAGGGTGTCACTGAATCATAACAACTACAGTATCGTTTGGTAGCTCGATGGATCGGCTATTGTATGACGCACTTCCTGTCTGATTCCTGAAAGCCGATTTAGCACTGCAGGTCTGCAGAGGTCGTTCAATAGCGAGCGAAGAAACATAACTAATTTCGCCGAGAATTTTAAGAATTTTAGATAGTATATTTATAGACTCATTTTTGAGAACATCTCATCAATATTTTTACTTATTTGCCTCTACTCCAAAATTAGATTTTGCTCGATCCGACTCAAAATGGCGTGTTCAATGACAAATATTACGGGACGCTGAAGATCTAGTATTTTCCTTTTTGGACTTTTATATGATATCAGAACGATACAAATTCGATGGTTAGGCAATAGATTATGAGATGCCGAAAATGTAGTATTTTCCTCTTTTTTTGGAGCCTTATCAGACCCGTTTATCTCGAAAACTACTTCTATTTCACTTCTTAAACTTCTGTTACCCCGAGTCCTATCGGTCGTTTACAGTACAAAGGTAAATTTAAAAGCATGGCAATGATATAAAGGACCCTGAAAGCCGATTCAGCACTGCTATGCAGGTCTAGTTAGGCTTTCAGACTTTCGTCTGAAAGACTATTGTTTTTACTAAAATTATTAAGCTTTCATATTACATATGAAAGCTAATTGTTTCTGTTAAGATTATTAAGCTTTCATATTTCATATGAAAGCTTATTGTTTCTGTTAAGATTATTATTATTTTTTTTTTGTGTGTTTCTCCTGCAAATCGGATTTCACAGAATCTAACCATAGGATGTTTCTGAAAATTTGACATACCCCCCCCCCCAAAATGGGTGGTGGCTGTTGATTAAATATATTTTCGAAACGTTTTGCGAATTCGAAATCACCGAATTTTACGAACGAAAAAATTAACAATGCATAGTCGTAACTTTGTTATTGATAGACCTATTTTACTAAAAAAAATTTCTTTCAAAACCTTGACAAAAACCAATTTCACCTGCAATTTCAAATTTTCGAATTTCGAAAATTCGTCGCTGTGATTTCGTTCCGGAAGTCATGTCCAATTTGACAACTTCTTTAATAGATACACGATTATTATGAAATTTGGAATGTAAGTAGATCTTACCGATGCGAGTTTAAAAATGACGTTTAAAATTTTCTAAATTATCCCCCCTTGGAGAAATTGAGGATCGAAATTTTCAAAAAAATCGACGAAATATAGGTCAGATCATCTTGAATCTTTTTTAGGTACTACCTACGAGACCACTGATTAGTACACAAAAAATGGAGTTTGTAGCTCAATCCGGAAGTGCCACCATCTTGAAAAGTGAAAAATCCCTAAGGCTTTTTTGCTATTTTACTTACAGACACGAGAATTATATTTTCTGAATCCTTGAAGGATGGCCTTAAAATCGCAGGGAGCAGAATTTTGATTTAGGTCAACTGATGGTTGCCATTTTGAAGTGAATATGAAAAGTAGTAGAAATTTGAAGGGCTGAGACTTTGAAACACAATAACTCTCCTTCTTATTGAGCTAGAATGTTCAATCTTGGTGTAGACGTTCACTAGGTCACTGTCGTGATTGAGTGCAAAGATGAGCATTATCTGCTTAGGGTAAGCAGAGATAAGCATGCTGATTTGTTGATTCTTTAGGGAACGATAACTTCGGTTATAATGAAGGGAGGGCGGTGAAACTTTTGTCAATAGAGAGTCTAATAGCTAGCCTGTTGTGTGAAATCATTGTATCATTTTTTTTAAATATCAGGGATAGCCGAAAAAAAGAGATTGAAAATCCAAAAAGTCGTATTTTTACAATTTGGAGCATGTTTAAAGGTCTTTCTCGTAAAGTCAACATACTATTTTTTGGGAACTATTTCTACAAAGAGTCTTATTGGTAGTCTTTTATATGAAACCATCGATCAACAGTCCAACATATCAGGAGTAAAAGAACAAAAGGATCGAACATTGAAAACGGCACCCTTTCATTGTTAAGCGAAACATGCAGTGTGGGTGACTACAATCTACGCATTTAGTCATCGTATAGAGTTTATTCAACAGTATCGAATTCCAACTGCTTAGGGATATTTTACGTGCACTCCAATGTGCACACGGGACCTTGGTTTTTCGTCCCATCCGAAGGACTAGACAGCTGTGCTTGTCAGGCCCTCCGTTCTGCCTCACTGACAAGGGGAACCACGCCGGGAAATCGAGATGAACTTTTTCCGTGCAGAACTTTCAATTCAGGCAAAACGTTTATTGCATACGATTAAGCTGGTCAGTTGGAGCTTATTTTCAAAAGTTTTGCAATAATCGGTTGGTAATTAAAGTACCGTGCACATTAAACTGTTAAAACAGAAAATTTCGCCCGGTTGAAATGTTTCTTGCTATAAGTCAGCAATTTTCCGAATTCAGGGAGGCTGGATGGCTGAATGGTTAGCATGTGCTCGCTGTATCGTAACGTATGTCATTGAGTCAACGGGCGTCGTTTCGATCTCCAGGTTGCACGTGACATGGTGTATGATGTCCAACCTCGTGAGTTTTCTCCGTGTTCTTCGGTTTCCTCCCAACGGCTAAAGACCAGTACGTGCAAGGGGAGTTTTTAAATAAAATTAAAAAACATATGTTAGTCCCGAAATGACCTAGTTTGTGTCGAATGGACGTTAGGCCGCATTTCTCTCTTTCTCTTTTTAAAGTTTTGTAATAATCGGTTGGTAATCAAAGGTACTGTTAAAGTGATAAAACAGAAAATTTGGCCCGGTTTTAATGTTTCTCACTTTAAAGTCAGCAATTTGTCGATTTTAAGGGGCAAACGTTTATTGCGAACGATTAAGCTGGTCAGGGGGAGCTTATTTTTAAAAGTTTTGTAATATTCGGTTGATAACTAAAGGTACTGTGCAAATTAAACTGTTAAAATAGAAAATTTGGCCCGGTTGAAATGTTTCTCACTGTAGGTCAGCAATTTGCCGATTTTAGGGAGGTTGCGTGGCTGAATGGTTAGCACGTGCGCTCTGTATCATAACGTCTGTATCATAACGACACACCGCTTGCCGATTAATTTGCATAATCAGCTACATGGTTTTGATTAACACTCAACGGCAATCTATATACGGTTGGCCCGGTTGCAATGTTTCTCACTTTAAATTCAGCAATTTGTCGATTTTAAGGGGCAAACGTTTATTGCGAACGATTAAGCTGGTCAGGGGGGGCTTATTTTTAAAAGTTTTGTAATATTCGGTTGATAACTAAAGGTACCGTGCAAATTAAACTGTTAAAATAAAAAATTTGGCCCGGTTGAAATGTTTCTCGCTGTAGGTCAGCAATTTGCCGATTTTAGGGAGGTTGCGTGGCTGAATGGTTAGCACGTGCGCTCTGTATCATAACGTCTGTCATTGAATCAACTCGCCTTGTTTCGATTTCTTGGTTGTACGTGACAAGGAGTATGGTCGCCTTACCAACCTCGTAGGCCGTAATGCCGCTGCCCGGGTAAAATTTACGTCATTGCACACTTTATGGCGTATGCCCGTCTTCATTAGCCCATTGTAGGAGCAGAACAGTAGGACGTTAAACCCCATTCAATTTCATTTCATTTTCTCTATGTTGCTTATTTATTATAGTGGATAAATATTTTTCTGGTTCTAGCAATTATTTAATTTCTGCATAGAAATCTCTGGCCAGTTTTTTTTATTGCAGAGTGCCATTCTTGTATATTGCAGTCTATGACCCTTTGTTTAAAACATGCTTAAGAAGTCGTCACGATTTCCTACTTATAACCAAACATATTGGAAACCATAATTATATAACATATCTTGGAAGCCCGATTACAGCTATACAAGTTTCAGTTATTTCCCTTTAGTTTAAGGATTATTTTTTTGCCCGGGTGCAATGTTTCTCACTTCATTTAAATTTGTAACTTTGTGAGTTTTTGACCGATTTTGATATTATGTCTTTATAATTTTCCAAATCTACATATTTAACGTACATATTCAAACAGTTGAGTTCAACCTGATTCAAAAAGTTTTAGTTTTGTTCAAAGTTATCTCATTTAATTTTTCGATGTTTTCTTACCATTTTCATTTCATTTTTCTGAAAGTTTTGAAATCGGAAGTCATCCCGATTACAGCAACACAAGTATCAGTTATTTCCCTTTAGTTTTCAGATTACTCAATGTTTCATACTATATTTAGACTTGTAACTTCGCGAGTTTTTGACCAATTTTGATAGTTTGTTATTCTTATCCTTTTATTTGAGATACTTGATATAATCGATGACACGTGACGATGAATATGAAAGCTTTCATATCTGCATGGGACAGTAGCAGATCTAGTTATTATTTTTTTTTCTTGTGTATTTTCTGCAAATCGGATTTCTCAGAATCTAACCATGGGATCTTTCTGAAACTTTGACCTACCGCCCCCCCCCAAAAAAAAAATGGGGTGCGAACGTTGTTTAAATATATTTTCAAAACGTTTTACGAATCCGAAATCACCGAATTTTACGAACGAAAAAACTGACAATGCATAGTCGTAACTTTGTTATTTTTTGACCGATTTTACTAATTCTTTTTTCTTTGAATACCTTGAAAAAAATCGTTTTCATCTGCAGTTTCACATTTTCGAATTTCGAAAATTCGTCGCTGTGATTTCGAACCGGAAGTTTAGACCAATTTAACAAATTCTTTAATAGTTGTACGATTTTCATGAAATTTAGTATACAAGTAGATCTTACCAATGTGACTTCAAAAATATAATTAGAAAGGCTTTTTTGCTATCTTACTTACAGACACGGGAGTTATATTTTCTGAATCCTTGAAGGATGGCCCAAAAATCGCAGGGAGCAGAATTTTGATTTAGGTCAACTGATGGTTGCCATTTTGAAGTGAATATGAAAAGTAGTAGAAATTTGAAGGGCTGAGACTTTGAAACACAATAACTCTCCTTCTTATTGAGCTAGAATGTTCAATCTTGGTGTAGACGTTCACTAGGTCACTGTCGTGATTGAGTGCAAAGATGAGCATTATCTGCTTAGGGTAAGCAGAGATAAGCATGCTGATTTGTTGATTCTTTAGGGCACGATAACTTCGGTTATAATGAAGGCAGGGCGGTGAAACTTTTGTCAATAGAGAGTCTAATAGCTAGCCTGTTGTGTGAAATCATTGTATCATTTTTTTTAAATATCAGGGATAGCCGAAAAAAAGAGATTGAAAATCCAAAAAGTCGTATTTTTACAATTTGGAGCATGTTTAGAGGTCTTTCTCGTAAAGTCAACATACTATTTTTTGGGAACTTCTTCTACAAAGAGTCTTATTGGTGGTCTTTTATATGAAACCATCGATCAACAGTCCAACATATCAGGAGTAGAAGAACAAAAGGATCGAACATTGAAAACGGCACCCTTTCATTGTTAAGCGAAACATGCAGTGTGGGTGACTACAATCTACGCATTTAGTCATCGTATAGAGTTTATTCAACAGTATCGAATTCCAACTGCTTAGGGATATTTTACGTGCACTCCACTCTGTACACAGGACCTTGGTTTTTCGTCCCATCCGAAGGACTAGACAGCTGTGCTTGTCAGGCCCTCCGTTCTGCCTCACTGACAAGGGGAACCACGCCGGGAAATCGAGATGAACTTTTTCCGTGCAGAACTTTCAATTCAGGCAAAACGTTTATTGCATACGACTAAGCTGGTCAGTTGGAGCTTATTTTCAAAAGTTTTGTAATAATCGGTTGGTAATTAAAGTACCGTGCACATTAAACTGTTAAAACAGAAAATTTCGCCCGGTTGAAATGTTTCTTGCTATAAGTCAGCAATTTTCCGAATTCAGGGAGGCTGGATGGCTGAATGGTTAGCATGTGCTCGCTGTATCGTAACGTTTGTCATTGAGTCAACGGGCGTCGTTTCGATCTCCAGGTTGCACGTGACATGGTGTATGATGTCCAACCTCGTGGGTTTTCTCCGTGTTCTTCGGTTTCCTCCCAACGGCTAAAGACCAGTACGTGCAAGGGGAGTTTTTAATTAAAATTAAAAACCATATGTTAGCCCCGAAATGACCTAGTTTGTGTCGAATGGACGTTAGTCCGCATTTCTCTCTTTCTCTTTTTAAAGTTTTGTAATAATCGGTTGGTAATCAAAGGTACTGTTAAAGTGATCAAACAGAAAATTTGGCCTGGTTGTAATGTTTCTCACTTTAAAGTCAGCAATTTGTCGATTTTAAGGGAGAAACGTTTATTGCGAACGATTAAGCTGGTCAGGGGGAGCTTATTTTTAAAAGTTTTGTAAGATTCGGTTGATAACTAAAGGTACCGTGCAAATTAAACTGTTAAAATAGAAAATTTGGCCCGGTTGAAATGTTTCTCGCTGTAGTTCAGCAATCTGCCGATTTTAGGGAGGTTGCGTGGCTGAATGGTTAGCACGTGCGCTCTGTATCATAACGTCTGTCATTGAGTCAACTGGCCTTGTTTCGATTTCTTGGTTGTACGTGACAAGGAGTATGGTCGCCTTACCAACCTCGTAGGCCGTAACGCCGCTGCCCGGGTAAAATTTCCCTCATTGCACACTTTATGGCGTATGCCCGTCTTCATTAGCCCATTGTAGGAGCAGAACAGTAGGATGTTAAACCCCATTCAATTTCATTTCATTTTCTCTATGTTGCTTATTTATTATAGTGGATAAATATTTTTCTGGTTCTAGCAATTATTTAATTTCTGCATAGAAATCTCTGGCCATTTTTTTTTTATTGCAGAGTGCCATTCTTGTATATTGCAGTCTATGACCCTTTGTTTAAAATATGCTTAAGAAGTCGTCACGATTTCCTACTTATAACCAAACATATTGGAAACCATAATTATATAACATATCTTGGAAGCCCGATTACAGCTATACAAGTTTCAGTTATTTCCCTTTAGTTTAAAGATTATTTTTTGGCCCGGGTGCAATGTTTCTCACTACATTTAAATTTGTAACTTTCTGAGTTTTTGACCGATTTTGATATTATGTCTTTATAATTTTCCAAATCTACATATTTAACGTACATATTCAAACAGTTGAGTTCAACCTGATTCAAAAAGTTTTAGTTTTGTTCAAAGTTATCTCATTTAATTTTTCGATGTTTTCTTACCATTTTCATTTCATTTTTCTGAAAGTTTTGAAATCGGAAGTCATCCCGATTACAGCAACACAAGTATCAGTTATTTCCCTTTAGTTTTCAGATTACTCAATGTTTCATACTATATTTAGACTTGTAACTTCGCGAGTTTTTGACCAATTTTGATAGTTTGTTATTCTTATCCTTTTATTTGAGATACTTGATATAATCGATGACACGTGACGATGAATATGAAAGCTTTCATATCTGCATGGGACAGTAGCAGATCTAGTTATTTTTTTTTTTGTATATTTTCTGCAAATCGGATTTCTCAGAATCTAACCATGGGATCTTTCTGAAACTTTGACCTACCCCCCCAAAAATGGGGTGCGAACGTTGTTTAAATATATTTTCAAAACGTTTTACGATTCCGAAATCACCGAATTTTACGAACGTAAAAACTGACAATGCATAGTCGTAACTTTGTTATTTTTTGACCGATTTTACTAATTCTTTTTTCTTTGAATACCTTGAAAAAAATCGATTTCATCTGCAGTTTCACATTTTCGAATTTCGAAAATTCGTCGCTGTGATTTCGAACCGGAAGTTTAGACCAATTTGACAACTTCTTTAATAGTTGTACGATTTTCATGAAATTTAGTATACAAGTAGATCTTACCAATGTGACTTCAAAAATATAATTAGAAATTTTCTAAATTATCTCCCCTTGGTGAAATTAAGGATCAAAGTTTTCAAACAAATCGTCGAAATATAGGTCAGAATGACCTAAAAAAAATTTTCGATACTCGACAAGTAATTACTGATTCCTACACAAAATATGGAGTTTGTCGATAGAACCGGAAGTGCCACCATCTTGAAACATGAAAAATCCCTAAGGCTTTTTTGCTATTTTACTTACAGACACGGGAGTTATATTTTCTGAATCCTTGAAGGATGGCCCAAAAATCGTAGGGAGCAGAATTTTGATTTCGGTCACGTGATGGTCACCATTTTGAATTGAAAATGAAAAGTAGTAGCAATTTGAAGGGCCGAGACTTTGAAACACAATAACTCTCCTTCTAATTGAGCTAGAATGTTCAAACTTGGTGTAGACGTTCACTAGGTCGATGTCATGATTGAGTTCAAAGATGAGCATTTTCTGTCTAGGGTAAGCAGAGATAGGCATGCTGATTTGTTGATTCTTTAGGGCACGATAACTTCGGTTATAATGAAGGGAGGGCTGTGAAACTTTTGTCAATAGAGAGTCCAATAGCTAGCCTGTTGTGTGAAATCATTGTATCATTTATTTTAAATATCAGGGATAGGCGAAAAAAAGAGATTGAAAATCCAAAAAGTCGTATTTTTACAATTTGGAGCATGTTTAGAGGTCTTTCTCGTAAAGTTAACTTAATATTTTTTGGGAACTTCTTCTACAAAGAGTCTTATTGGTAGTCTTTTATATAAAACCATCGATCAACAATCCAACATATCAGGAGTAGAAGAACAAAAGGATCGAACATTGAAAACGGCATCCTTTCATTGTTAAGCGAAACATGCAGTGTGGGTGACTACAATCTACACATTTAGTCATCGTATACAGCTTATTCAACAGTATCGAATTCCAACTGCTTAAGGATATTTTTTTTTCGTCCCATCCGAACGACTAGACAGCTGTGCTTGTCAGGCCCTCCGTTCTGCCTCAATGACAACGGGGAACCACGCCGGGAAATCAAAATGAACTTTTTCCGTGCAGAACTTTCAATTCAGGCCAAACGTTTATTGCATACGATAAAGCTGGTCAGTTGGAGCATATTTTCAAAAGTTTAGTAATAATCGGTTGGTAATTAAAGTACCGTGCACATTAAACTGTTAAAACAGAAAATTTCGCCCGGTTGAAATGTTTCTTGCTATAAGTCAGCAATTTTCCGATCTCCAGGTTGCACGTGACATGGAGTATGATGTCCAACCTCGTGGGTTTTCTCCGTGTCCTTCGGTTTCCTCCCAACGGCTAAAGACCAGTAAGCGCAAGGGGAGTTTTTAAATAAAATTAAAAAACATATGTTAGTCACGAAATGACCTAGTTTGTGTCTAATGGACATTAGGCCGCATTTCTCTCTTTCTCTTTTATTTTTAAAGTTTTGTAATAAACGGTTGGTAATCAAAGGTACTGTAAAAGTGATAAAACAGAAAATTTCGCCCGGTTGTAATGTTTCTCACTTTAAAGTCAGCAATTTGCCGATTTTAAGGGGCAAACGTTTATTGCGAACGATTAAGCTGGTCAAGGGGAGCTTATTTTTAAAAGTTTTGTAATATTCGGTTGATAACTAAAGGTACCGTGCAAATTAAACTGTTAAAATAGAAAATTTGGCCCGGTTGAACTGTTTCTCGCTTCAGGTCAGCAATTTGCCGATTTTAGGGAGGTTGCGTGGCTGAATAACGTCTGTCTTTGAGTCAACTGGCGTTGTTTCGATTTCTTGGTTGTACGTGACAAGGAGTATGTTCGCCTGTCCAACTTCGTAGGCCGTAACGCCGCTGCCCAGGTAAAATTTCCCTCATTGCACACTTTATGACATATGACCGTCTTCATTAGCCCATTTTAGGAGCAGAACAGTAGGACGTTAAACCCCATTCAATTTCATTTCATTTTCTCTATGTTGCTTATTTATTACAGTGGATAAATATTTTTCTGGTTCTAGCAATTATTTAATTTCTGCATAGAAATCTTGCTTTGGCCAGTTTTTTTTATTGCAGAGTGCCATTCTTGTATAATTCAGTCTATGATCCTTTGTTTAAAACATGCTTAAGAAGTCGTCACGATTTCCTACTTATAACCAAACATATTGGAAATATTAGTCCTTATTAAATCCTAATTTTATTGGTCTTATTTAAAATTAAACTTTCATTTAACTATGAACAACCCTTAACGTGTCTCTTTAAAACTATTAAATACTCTAAAACAGTAGCTCAACCTTTTGACCTAAACTCATTAATTTACCATTTTCTTCTGAGCGACTTCTTATTCTTCCTATATGACATATTGCACGTGTCTGATTTCAAAGGGGGGTTGGGTGGCTGAATGGTTAGCACGCGCGCCTGTCATTGAGTTAACTAGCGTGTTTTCAAATGCCCGGTTGTACGTGACAAGGAGTAAGGTCGCCTGTCCAACCTGCCATTTTTAATTTGTTTTTCCCGCCATTTTCATTTCATTTTCTCATCCGTCTCATTACAGTAATACAAGTTTCAGTTATTTCCCTTTAGTTTTCAGATTATTGTTATGCCTGGGTGCAATGTTTCATACTATATCTAGACTTGTAACTTCGAGAGTTTTTGACCAATTTTGATAAATTTTTCTTCTTATCATATGAAAGCTTATTGTTTCTGTTAAGATTATTATTATTTTTTTTTTGTGTGTTTCTCCTGCAAATCGGATTTCACAGAATCTAACCATAGGATGTTTCTGAAACTTTGACCTACCCCCCAAAAATGGGTGGTGGCTGTTGATTAAATATATTTTCGAAACGTTTTGCGAATTCGAAATCACCGAATTTTACGAACGAAAAAACTGACAATGCATAGTCGTGACTTTGTTATTTTTTGACCGATCTTACTAATTCTTTTTTCTTTGAATACCTTGAAGAAAATCATTTTCATCTGCAGTTTCACATTTTTGAATTTCGAAAATTCGTCGCTGTGATTTCGAACCGGAAGTTTAGACCAATTTGACAACTTCTTTAATAGTTGTACGATCTTCATGAAATTTAGTATATAAGTAGATCCTACCGATGTGATTTCAAAAATATAATTAGAAATTTTCAAAATTATCTCCCCTTGACGAAATTAAGGATCAAAATTTTCAAAAAAAATCATCGAAATATAGGTCAGAATGACCTGATTTTTTTTTTGGATACTAGATAAGTAATTACTGATATGTACACAAAATATGAAGTTTGTCGATCGAACCGGAAGTGCCACCATCTTGAAACGTGAAAAATCCCTAAGGCTTTTTTGCTATTTTACTTACAGACACGGGAGTTATATTTTCTGAATCCATGAAGGTTGGCTCAAAAATCGCTGGGAGCAGAATTTTGATTTAGGTCGACTGATGGATTCCATTTTGAAGTGAATATGAAAAAAAGTAGCAATTTGAAGGGCCGAGACTTTGAAACACAATAACTCTCCTTCTAATGAAGCTAGAATGTTCAAACTTGGTGTAGACGTTCACTAGGTCAATGTCATGACTGAGTTTAAAGATGAGCATTTTCTGCTTAAGGTAAGCAGAGATAAATATGCTGATTTGTTGATTCTTTAGGGCACGATAACTTAGGTTATAATGAAGAGAGGGTGGTGAAACTCCTGTCAATCGAGAGTCTAATAGCTAGCCCGTTGTGTGAAATCATTGTATCATTTTTTTTATATGTCAGGGATAGCAGAAAAAAAGAGATCGAAAATCCAAAAAGTCGTATTTTTACGATTTTGAGCATTTTTAAATGTCCTTTTCTCTTAAATCAACATAATATTTTGGGGAACTTCTTCTACAAAGAGTCTTATCGGTAGTTTTTTATATGAAACCATCGACCAACAGTCCAAAATATCAGGAGTAGAAGAATAAAAGGATCGAAAATTGAAAACTTTCATTGTTAAGCGAAACATGCAGCGTGGGTGACTACAATTTCCACATTTAGTCATCGTATAGAGCTTATTCAACAGTATCGAATTCCAACTGCTTAGGGATATTTTACGTGCACTTCAATGTGTACACGGGACCTTGGTTTTTCGTCCCATCCGAACGACTAGACAGCTGTCCTTGGCAGGCCCTCCGTTCTGCCTCACTGACAAGAGGGAACCACGCCGGAAAATCGAGATGAACTTTCTTGGTGCAGAACTTTCAATTCACGCCAAACGTTTATTGCATACGATTAAGTTGATCAGTTGGAGCTTATTTTCAAAGGTTTTGTAATGATCGGTTGGTAATTAAAGTACCGTGCAAATTAAACTGCTAAAACAGAAAATTTCGCCCGGTTGAAATGTTGCTTGCTGTAAGTCAGCAATTTCCCAATTTTAGGGAGGCTGAATGGCTGAATGGTTAGCATGTGCGCGCTGTATCGTAACGTCTGTCATTGAGTCAACCGGCGTCGTTTCGATTTCTAGGCTGCAAGTGACATGGAGTATGGTGTCCAACCTCGTGGGTTTTCTCCGTGTCCTTCGGTTTCCTCCCACGGCTAAAGACCCGTACACGCAAGGGAAGTTTTTCAATAAAATTAAAAGACATATGTTACTCCCGAAATGACCTCGTTTGTGTCGAATGGACGTTAAGCCGCATTTCTGTCATTCTGTTTTATTTTTAAAGTTTCGTAATAATCGGTTGGTAATCAATGGTACTGTAAAGGTGATAAAACAGAAAATTTCGCCCTGTTGTAATGTTTCTCACTTTAAAGTCAGCAATTTGCCGATTTTATGGGGCAAACGTTTATTGCGAACGATTAAGCTGGTCAGGGGGAGTTTATTTTTAAAAGTTTTGTAATATTCGAAAATTCGTCGCTGTGATATCGAACCAGAAGTTGAGACCAACTTGACAACTTCTAAATTATCTCCCCATGGTGAAATTAAGAATCAAATTTTTCAAAAAAAATCGTCGAAATAAAGGTCAGAATGACCTAAAAAAAAATTTCGATACTAGACAAGTAATTACTGATTCGTACACAAAACATGCAGTTTGTCGATCGAACCGGAAGTGCCACCATCTTGAAACGTGAAAAAACAATAGAACTTTTGCGATATTGCACTTACAGACATGGGAGTTACATTTTCTCAACCCTTGAAGGAAAACCTTAAAAAAACGTTCAGAGCAGAATTTTGATTAAGGTCAGCTGATGGTCGCCATTTTGAAGTGAATATGAAACATAGTGAAAAATCGACATTTACGGACTTGTAAACAAACACAATAGGGCATAGTATGTTCAATGCGTCTCCTATGTCTAAAATTTAATACATTTCAATTTCAGGATAGACTGGATACGGGTCGAATTTTCGGTATTTGAATATTTCAAAAATTCGAATTTCGCTTTTGATGTTTTTCGTGCCGACAAAGTTGTTTACGAGTGAAAAATCACAATTTCGCTAGATTGTGACAGATTTTAATGATTTATTTTTTCTTCTTCGGATTATTTATATGACCCATGACATGTGACAGGAAGTGACAGTGTATATGAAAGCTTTCATATCTGCATCGGACAGTAGCAGATCTAGTTAGGGTTTCACACTGCGAAGGTTGTGTGAAACACTATTGTTTTTGTTAAAATTATTAGGGTTTCACACTGCGAAGGTTGTGTGAAACACTATTGTTTTTGTTAAAATTATTATTAGGGTTTCACACTGCGAAGCTTGTGTGAAACACTATTGTTTTTGTTAAAATTATTATTCTTATTATTATTATTCTTCTTTTGTTTTGAGTAGATCTCAGCAACTGCTTGTCGCATCGTTACGATTTCTTCGGTTTTACTGGGAAAGTGGGTGTGACTTAGAGGATAAAGCTATTTTGAACGTTCTGCGACAATGCGAAATGTCCGAAATCACCAAATTATCGTTTTTTAAAATATTGCAGTAATTTTAACAATAATCATTGAATTTTAACTTTCGATACATTTTGGCATAGCCGGAGACAGGGCACATAGCTACACTACTTTCGATTTTTGATTTTCGGTAAATCTTCAAAGATATTAGGCGCCAAATTTTGAAAATTTAAAATTTTACAAAAAACTTTTTTATTTATGAATATTTTTTAGCCGTATTATGCACAGAATTAAAGGGTCATCTGACTAGTGCAAAAATGTTAAAGAATTTTGTCTCAGTAATTTACCTTGGCCGCCATTGGCTAATTCAGTTTTTAAGTCCTAGATTAATTTTTTATTGTTCGATTTGTATAAAACAAAGTTCATATGCTTCGTTGTATCAATTGTCATTTTTTTTATTACCAAAAGTTTTATCTGTCGGCACCGGAAGTGGCATAATTTTACCAAAAACTACAATTTTGACAGTTATTTTCCTTCTTCGAAAACAAATATTATTTTTTGGAAAAATTATTTGACTCAAAGAGTGTGCCCTTTCAAGGCGCAAAAAATGTAGGAAGCAGTTTTTTTAATTTCGATTTCATTTTCGAGCAAATTCGATTAAGAGGCTAAAAATGGTGTAAAATTGGCCTATTTACAACCTATTCAGGCTTTTCAGATTTTAAAATATTTCTTCGTAACTTTTATAAACTTGTAGCTATAATCCATACCAAGAAAATGTATGTTAAAATTCGTTTGTACTATAAGCAGTTACCAAGAAATGGGCAGTTCTGTACAAGTCACTGTTTTCGTTATTTTGCCTGTAAAATAGTCAATTATGATTGGATTTTTATAAAAGTGACATCATTTGATTCAAAAAGCACGTAGCGTCATATCAAGTTAATTACAATTTAAAATTGACACCGGAAGTGACATCATTTGGTCAAAAAATGCATTTTAAACTTTTTAAATCAATGTTTTATTCAACCAAGAATAACTTAATATGTATTAATAATTTTAACTTTTGGTTTAAATTCACATATAAACAAAACTCATATGGTCATATAGATATCATAAAATGGTTTCTAACTTGTTCGGTTGCCGAGAAATAGACGGTTTTCTACAGGTCACTTTTGAAGGTTTCGGGGCCATAAAAGGGTCAATTATAATTCGATTTTCATAAACGTCACACCATGTTATACCTAATGCCATTTGGGATTTCATACAAGTAATTTAAGATTTTCATTATCACCGGAAGTAACGTCATTTTGGCAAAAACTGTATTTTTAGCCTCTAAAACAGATATTTTATTCAAATGAGTCTGTTTTGAAATCTTTTTCAAAGTATGGTATTTGATGCCAATCAACAAATAGAATGAACCCATACGATCATACAGATACCACAAAATGGTTTCTAACTTGTACGGTTGCAGAGAAATAGCCGATTTCCTACAAGTCACTTTTCAAGTTTTTTGGTCTTTAAAAGTGGCAATTATTATTCGATTTACATAAAATTTTCACTATATGATATCGTATGCCATTTCTGATTTCATAAGACTAAATGAACATTTGCATTAACACCGGGAGTAATTTAATTTTGTCAAGATCATTTACAAGTAACAAATGTATAAAATGAATTGATATTGCTGGATTTTGTTGATTCTGCGTCCATTTTATTTGTGTGCAATGTTAATTTGGAAACCTGTTTAGTGGTTTCGCTGGTACCGGAAGTGACATATGTTCAAGGGTAACTTGGCACCGGAAGTGACATGTTTAAGAGTAACGTGGCACCAGTGAAACCCGTCATTCCTGCATGCAGGTCTAGTTCTTATTATTATTATTATTATTCTTCTTTTGTTTTGAGTAGATCTCAGCAACTGCTTGTCGCATCGTTACGATTTCTTCGGTTTTACTTGGAAAGTGGGTGTGACTTAGAGGATAAAGCTATTTTGAACGTTCTGCGACAATGCGAAATGTCCGAAATCACCGAAGTTATCATTTTTGAAAATATTGCAGTAATTTTAACAAAAATCATTGGATTTTAATTTTCGATAGATTTTGGCATAGCCGGAGACAGGGCACATAGCTACGTTACTTTCAATTTTTGATTGTCGGCAAATCTTCGAAGATATTAGGCGCCAAATTTCGAAAATTTAAAATTTTACAAAAAACTTTTTTATTTATGAATATTTCTTAGTCGTGTTGTGCACAGAATTAAAGAGTCATCTGATTAGCGCAAAAATGTTAAAAATTTTTGTCTCGGTAATTTTCCTTGGCCGCCATTGGCTAATTCAGTTTTTCAGTCCTAGATTATTTTGTTATTGTTCGATTTGTATAAAACAAAGTTCATATGCTTCGTTGTCTCAATTTTCATTTTTTTTGTTACCGATAGTGTTATCTGTCGGCACCGGAAGTGGCATAATTTTACCAAAAACTACAATTTTGACAGTTATTTACGATCTTCAAAAACAAATATTATTTTTTTGAAAAATTATATGACTCAAAGAGTGTGTCCTTTCAAGGCGCAAAAAATGGCGGAAGCAGTTTTTTTAATTTCTATTTCATTTTCTTGCAAATTGGATTAAGAGGTGAAAAAAGGGGTAAAATTGACCTATTTACAACCCATTCAGGCTTTTCAGATTTTAAAATATTTTTACATAACTTTTATAAACTTGTAGCTATAATCCATACGAAGAAAATGTATGTTAAAATTAGTTTGTAATATAAGCAGTTGCCAAGAAATGAGCAGTTCTGCATAAGTCACTGTTTTCGTTATTTTGCCTGTAATATAGTCAATTATTATTGGATTTTTATAAAAGTGACATCATTTGATTCAAAAAGCATGTAGCGTCATATCAAGTTGATTACTATTTAAAATTGACACCGGAAGTGACGTCATTTTGTCAAAAACTGCATTTTAAACTTTTTAAATCAAAGTTTTATTCAACCAAGAATAACTTAATATGTATTAATAATTTTAACTTTTAGTTTAAATTCACATATAAACACAACTCATATGGTCATATAGATATCATATAATTGTTTCTAACTTGTTCGGTTGCCGAGAAATAGGCGGTTTTCTACAGGTCACTTTTGAAGGTTTGGGGGCCATAAAAGTGTCAATTATTATTCGATTTTCATAAACGCTACACCATGTTATACCTAATGCCATTCGGGATTTCATACAAGTAATTTAAAATTTTCCTTATCACCGGAAGTAACGTCATTTTGGCAAAAACTGTATTTTTAGCCTTCAAAACAGATATTTTATTCAAATGAGTCTGTTTTGAAATCTTTTTCAAATTATGGTATTTGATGCCAATCAACAAATAGAATGAAGTCATACGATCATACAGATATCACAAAATGGTTTCTAACTTGTACGGTTGCCGAGAAATAGCCGATTTTCTGCAAGTCACTTTTCAAGTTTTTTGGTCTTTAAAAGTGACAATTATTATTCGATTTACATAAAATTTTCACTATATGATATCGTATGCCATTTCTGATTTCATAAGACTAATTGAACATTTTCATAACAAAGGGAGTAATTTAATTTTGTCAAGATCATTTACAAGTAACAAATGTATAAAATGAATTGATATTGCTGGATTTGGTTGATTCTGCGTCCATTTTATTTGTGTGCAATGTTAATTTGGAAACCTGTTTAGTGGTTTCGTTGGTACCAGAAGTGACATATGTTCAAGGGTAACTTGGCACCGGAAGTGACATGTTTAAGGGTAACGTGGCACCAGTGAAACCCGTCATTCCTGCATGCAGGTCTAGTTATTAGGGTTTCACACTGCGAAGCTTGTGTGAAACACTATTGTTTTTGTTAAAATTATTATTAGGGTTTCACACTGCGAAGCTTGTGTGAAACACTATTGTTTTTGTTAAAATTATTATTCTTATTATTATTATTATTCTTCTTTTGTTTTGAGTAGATCTCAGCAACTGCTTGTCGCATCGTTACGATTTCTTCGGTTTTACTGGGAAAGTGGGTGTGACTTAGAGGATAAAGCTATTTTGAACGTTCTGCGACAATGCGAAATGTCCGAAATCACCGAAGTTATCGTTTTTGAAAATATTGCAGTAATTTTAACAATAATCATTGGATTTTAACTTTCGATACATTTTAGCATAGCCTGAGACAGGGCACATAGCTACGCTACTTTCGATTTTTGATTTTCGGCAAATCTTCGAAGATATTAGGCACCAAATTTCGAAAATTTAAAATTTTACAAAAAACTTTTTTATTTATGAATATTTTTTAGTCGTATTGTGCACAGAATTAAAGAGTCATCTGCCTAGTGCAAAAATGTTAAAAAATTTTGTCTCAGTAATTTTCCTTGGCCGCTATTGGCTAATTCATTTTTTCAGTCCTAGATTAATTTTTTATTGTTCGATTTGTATAAAACAAAGTTCATATGCTTCGTTGTCTCAATTGTCATTTTTTTTATTACCGGAAGTGTTATCTGTCGGCACCGAAAGTGGCATAATTTTACCAAAAACTACAATTTTGAAGGTTAGGTACCATTTTTCGAAAACAAATATTATTTTTTTGAAAAATTATTTGACTCAAAGAGTGTGCCCTTTCAAGGCGCAAAAAATGGCGGAAGCAGTTTTTTTAATTTCGATTTCATTTTCGAGCAAATTCGATTAAATGGCTAAAAATGGTGTAAAATTGACTCATTTACAACCTATTCAGGCTTTTCAGATTTTAAAATATTTCTTCGTAACTTTTATAAACTTGTAGCTATAATCCATACGAAGAAAATGTATGTTAAAATTAGTTTGTAATATAAGCAGTTACCAAGAAATGGACAGTTCTGTACAAGTCACTGTTTTCGTTATTTTGCCTGTAAAATAGTCAATTATGATTGGATTTTTATAAAAGTGACATCATTTGATTCAAAAAGCATGTAGCGTCATATCAAGTTGATTACAATTTAAAATTGACACCGGAAGTGACGTCATTTTGTCAAAAACTGCATTTTAAACTTTTTAAATCAATGTTTTATTCAACCAAGAATTACTTAATATGTATTAATAATTTTAACTTTTGGTTTAAATTCACATATAAACACAACTCATATGGTCATATACATATCATAAAATTGTTTCTAACTTGTTCGGTTGCCGAGAAATAGACGGTTTTCTACAGGCCACTTTTGAAGGTTTTTGGGCCATAAAAGTGTCAATTATTATTCGATTTTCATAAACGTTACACCATGTTATACCTAATGCCATTTAGGATTTCATACAAGTAATTTAAGATTTTCATTATCACCGGAAGTAACATCATTTTGGCAAAAACTATATTTTTAGCCTTCAAAACAGATATTTTATTCAAATGAGTCTGTTTTGAAAGCAAAAATTATTTTTTTCAAATCTAATATGACTGAAAAGATTTGCCATATAAAGGCGCACAAAACATCGCGCTCAGTTCTTTTAATTTCGATTCCGTTTTCGGGCAATTTGGATTAAAGGGTGAAAAAAGGTGTCAAAATGAGCTATTTACAACCCATCCAGCGTCTTCATATTAAAAAATATATCTTCGTAACATTCATAATCTCGTAGAAATAACCCATACGAAGAGAATGTATGTGAAAATTAATTTGTAATATGCGCAGTTGCCGAGAAAAAGTCAATTTTGCATGAGCCACTTTTCACGTTATTTTTGCTGTATAAGAATCAATTATTATGTTATTTTCAATTTTCTTTCACTGTTGGATGCCTAATGCCATAGTGGACAAGGTCAAACCATTCTACCTCATACGCTGCCACCGGAAATGACGTCATTTGCTCAAAACTTAATTTTTAGCATTAAAAAACAATATTTCATTCCAATGGGTCTTACTTGTTATTTTTTTTAAATTATGATATTTGATTCTATTCATCAAATAGAATGAACTCATGCGATCATACAGATATCTCAAAACGGTTTCTAACTTGTACGATTGCAGAGAAATGGGCGATTTTCCACAAGTCACTTTTCGAGGATTTTGGTCTATAAAAGTGTCAGTTATCATTCGATTTTCATAAAATTTTCACCATATGATATCTTACGTCATTTATGATTCCATAGAACTAATTTAACATTTTCAGTATCACCGGAAGTAATTATATTTTGGCAAAAACTGTATTTTTAGTCTTCAAAACAGATATTTTTTTCAAATGAGTCTGATTTGTAATATATTTAAAATTATGATATTTAGTTCGCATCAACTAATAGAATGAACCCATGCGATCATTCAGATACCACAAAATGGTTTCTCACTTGTATGGTTGCAGAGAAATAGACGATTTCTTACAAGTCACTTTTCAAGGTTTGGGGTCTATAAAAGTGGCAATTCTTATTCGATTTACATAAAATTTTCACCATGTGATTATTATTTCTGATTTTAAGAAACTAATTTAATATTTTCATTATCGCTGGAAGTACTGTTATTTTATCAGGATCAATTACATGTTACAACCGTATAAAATGAATTGATATTACTGGATTTTTGTTGATTCTGTTTCCCTTTTATTTGATGTGTGCAATGTTTATGTGGAAATCTGTTTATCGTTACCATTGGTTCAAGGGCAACATGGGAGCGAAAGTGACATAAGTTTAAATTTAACGTGGCACCAGTGAAACCCGTCATTCCTGCATGCAGGTCTAGTTCTTCTTTTGTTTTGAGTAGATCTCAGCAACTGCTTGTCGCATCGTTACGATTTCTTCGGTTTTACTGGGAAAGTGGGTGTGACTTAGAGGATAAAGCTATTTTGAACGTTCTGCGACAATGCGAAATGTCTGAAATCACCGAAGTTATCGTTTTTGAAAATATTGCAGTAATTTTAACAATAATCATTGGATTTTAACTTTCGATACATTTTGGCATAGCCTGAGACAGGGCACATAGCTACGCTTCTTTCGATTTTTGATTTTCGGCAAATCTTCGGAGATATTAGGCGCCAAATTTCGTAAATTTAAAATTTTACAAAAAACATTTTTATTTATGAATATTTTTTAGTCGTATTGTGCACAGAATTAAAGAGTCATTTGCCTTGTGCAAAAATGTTAAAAAATTTTGTCTCAGTAATTTTCCTTGGCCGCCATTGGCTAATTCAGTTTTTCAGTCCTAGATTAATTTTTTATTGTTCGATTTGTATAAAACAAAGTTCATATGCTTCGTTGTCTCAATTGTCATTTTTTTTATTACCGGAAGTGATATCTGTCGGCACCGGAAGTGGCATAATTTTACCAAAAACTACAATTTTGACAGTTAGGTACATTTTTTGAAAACAAATATTATTTTTTGGAAAAATTATTTGACTCAAAGAGTGTGCCCTTTCAAGGCGCAAAAAATGTCGGAAGCAGTTTTTTTAATTTCGATTTCATTTTCGAGCAAATTCGATTAAATGGCTAAAAATGGTGTAAAATTGACCTATTTACAACCTATTCAGGCTTTTCAGATTTTAAAATATTTTTTCGTAACTTTTATAAACTTGTAGCTATAATCCATACGAAGAAAATGTATGTTAAAATTAGTTTGTAATATAAGCAGTTCCCAAGAAATGGGCAGTTCTGTACAAGTCACTGTTTTCGTTATTTTGCCTGTAAAATAGTCAATTATTATTGGATTTTTATAAAAGTGACATCATTTAATTCAAAAAGCATGTAGCGTCATATCAAGTTGATTACAATTTAAAATTGACACCGGAAGTGGCGTCATTTGGTCAAAAACTGCATTTTAAACTTTTTAAATCAATGTTTTATTCAACCAAGAATAACTTAATATGTATTAATAATTTTAACTTTTAGTTTAAATTCACATATAAATACAACTCATATGGTCATATAGATATCATAAAATTGTTTCTAACTTGTTCGGTTGCCGAGAAATAGACGGTTTTCTACAGGTCACTTTTGATGGTTTCGGGGCCATAAAAGTGTCAATTATTATTCGATTTTCATAAACGTTACACCATGTTATACCTAATGCCATTTGTGATTTCATACAAGTAATTTAAGATTTTCCTTATCACCGGAAGTAACGTCATTTTGGCAAAAACTGAATTTTTAGCCTTCAAAACAGATATTTTATTCAAATGAGTCTGTTTTGAAATCTTTTTCAAATTATAGTATTTGATGCCAATCAACAAATAGAATGAACCCATACGATCATATAGATACCACAAAATGGTTTCTAACTTGTACGGTTGCAGAGAAATAGCAGATTTTCTACAAGTCACTTTTCAAGTTTTTTGGTCTTTAAAAGTGGCAATTATTATTCGATTTACATAAAATTGTCACTATATGATATTGTATGCCATTTCTGATTTCATAAGACTAATTGAACATTTTCATTAACACCGGAAGTAATTTAATTTTGTCAAGATCATTTACAAGTAACAAATGTATAAAATGACTTGATATTGCTGGATTGATTGGTTGATTCTACGTCCATTTTATTTGTGTGCAATGTTAATTTGGAAACCTGTTTAGTGGTTTCGTTGGTACCGGAAGTGACATATGTTCAAGTGTAACTTGGCACCGAAAGTGACATGTTTAAGAGTAACTTGGCACCAGTGAAACCCGTCATTCCTGCATGCAGGTCTAGTTATTATTATTATTATTATTATTATTATTCAGATTCCAATTTGAATAGATCTCAGCAACTACGTGTCGCATCGTTACGATTTCTTCGGTTTTACTGGGAAAGTGGGTGTGACTTAGAGGATAAAGCTATTTTGAACGTTCTGCGACAATGCGAAATGTCCGAAATCACCGAAGTTATCGTTTTTAAAAATATTGCAGTAATTTTAACAATAATCATTGGATTTTAACTTTCGATACATTTTGGCATAGCCTGAGACAGGGCACATAGCTACGCTACTTTCGATTTTTGATTTTCGGCAAATCTTCGAAGATATTAGGCGCCAAATTTCGAAAATTTAAAATTTTACAAAAAACTTTTTTATTTATGAATATTTTTTAGTCGTATTGTGCACAGAATTAAAGGGTCATCTGACTAGTGCAAAAATGTTAAAAAATTTTGTCTCAGTAATTTACCTTGGCCGATATTGGCTAATTCAGTTTTTCAGTCCTAGATTAATTTTTTATTGTTCGATTTGTATAAAACAAAGTTCATATGCTTCGTTGTATCAATTGTCGTTTTTTTTATTACCGAAAGTGTTATCTGTCGGCACCGGAAGTGGCATAATTTTACCAAAAACTACAATTTTGACAGTTATTTACGATCTTCATAAACAAATATTATTTTTTTGAAAAATTATATGACTCAAAGAGTGTGCCCTTTCAAGGCGCAAAAAATGTAGGAAGCAGTTTTTTTAATTTCGATTTCATTTTCGAGCAAATTCGATTAAGAGGCTAAAAATGGTGTAAAATTGTCCTATTTACAACCTATTCAGGCTTTTCAGATTTTAAAATATTTCTTCGTAACTTTTATAAACTTGTAGCTATAATCCATACGAAGAAAATGTATGTTAAAATTCGTTTGTAATATAAGCAGTTGCCAAGAAATGGGCAGTTCTGCATAAGTCACTGTTTTCGTTATTTTGCCTGTAAAATAGTCAATTATTATTGGATTTTTATAAAAGTGACATCATTTGATTCAAAAAGCACGTAGCGTCATATCAAGTTGATTACAATTTAAAATTGACACCGGAAGTGACATCATTTGGTCAAAAAATGCATTTTACACTTTTTTAAATCAATGTTTTATTCAACCAAGAATAACTTAATATGTATTAATAATTTTAACTTTTGGTTTAAATTCACATATAAACAAAACTCATATGGTCATATAGATATCATAAAATGGTTTCTAACTTGTTCGGTTGCCGAGAAATAGACGGTTTTCTACAGGTCACTTTTGAAGGTTTCGGGGCCATAAAAGGGTCAATTATTATTCGATTTTCATAAACGTCACACCATGTTATACCTAATGCCATTTGGGATTTCATACAAGTAATTTAAGATTTTCATTATCACCGGAAGTAACGTCATTTTGGCAAAAACTGTATTTTTAGCCTCCAAAACAGATATTTTATTCAAATGAGTCTGTTTTGAAATCTTTTTCAAATTATGGTATTTGATGCCAATCAACAAATAGAATGAACCCATACGATCATACAGATACCACAAAATGGTTTCTAACTTGTACGGTTGCCGAGAAATAGCCGATTTTCTACAAGTCACTTTTCAAGTTTTTTGGTCTTTAAAAGTGGCAATTATTATTCGATTTAACGTTTTTATTTATAAATATTATTTAGTCGTGTTGTGCACAGAATTAAAGAGTCATCTGACTAGCGCAAAAATGTTAAAAAAATTTGTCTCAGTAATTTTCCTTGGCCGCCATTAGCTAATTCAGTTTTTCAGTCCTAGATTAATTTTTTATTGTTCGATTTGTATAAAACAAAGTTCATATGCTTCGTTGTCCCAATTGTTATTTTTTTTATTACCAAAAGTGTTATCTAGCAAATTGGATTAAGGGGTGAAAAAAGGCGTAAAATTGACCTATTTACAACCCATTCAGGCTTTTCAGATTTTAAAATTTTTTTACTTAACTTTTATAAACCTGTCACTATAATCGATACGAAGAGAATGTATGTTAAAATTAGTTTCTAATATAAGCAGTTGCCGAGAAATGGGCAGTTTTGCATAAGTCACTGTTTTCGTAATGTTGCCTGTAAAATAGTCAATTATTAATGGATATTCACAAAAGTGACACCATTTGATTCAAAAAGCAAGTGTGCGTCATATCATGTTGATTACTATTTAAAATTGACACCGGAAGTGACGTCATTTAGTCAAAAACTCAATTTTTAACTTTTAAAATCGATCTTTTTTTCAACCAAGAATTATGTCACATGTAATAATAAAATTAACTTTTGGTTTAAATTCACATATTAACAAAACTCATACGGTCAAATGGATATCATAAAATTGTTTCTAACTTGTTCGGTTGTCGAGATATAGGCGATTTTCTGAAAGTCACTTTTGAAGGTTTTTGGCCCATAAAAGTGTCAATTATTATTTGATTTTTATAAAATTTTCACCCTTTGAAGCCTAATGTCATAGACGATGTTATAAAACTAATTTAACGTTTTCATTATCACCGGAAGTAGCGTCATTTTGGCAAAAACTGTATTTTAAGCCTTCAAAACCGATATTTTATTCAAATGAGTCTGATTTGTAATGTTTATACAATTATGATATTTGATTCCAATCAACAAATAGATTAAACCCATACGGTCATATAAATACCAAAAAATGGTTTCTAACTTGTACGGTTGCCGAGAAATAGACGATTTTCTACACGTCACTTTTCAAGGTTTTTGGTCTATAAAAGTGGAAATTATTATTCGATTTACATAAAATTTTCACCATATGATGCCTTATGCCATTTCTGATTTCATAAGACTAAGGGAACATTTACATTATCACCGGAAGTACTGTTATTTTGTCAGGATCAATTACATGTAACAAATGTATAAAATAAAATTGCTGGATTTGTTTGATTCTGTTTCCATTTTATTTGATGTGTGCAATGCTTATGTGGAAACCTGTATATTGGTTTCATTGGTACCGGAAAGGACATATGTTCAAGGGTAACGTAGCACCAAAAGTGACACAAGTTCAAGTTCAAAGGTAACATGGCAAAAGTGAAACCCGTCATTCCTGCATGCAGGTCTAGTTAGGCTTTCAGACTTTCGTCTGAAAGACTATTGTTTTTACTAAAATTATTATTATTTATTATTATTATTTTATTTTTCGGGGGAGCCTATTTCTCAGCGCCTGTAACAGATACCGATCTGGGACCTACTTCTTTATAGGGAAACCATGTGTTGGCTACTTGATAAACTATTTTTGAAACTTCTGCGCAGACCGGAAGTGGTCGAATTTCGTGCTCTGTCAAAAAATTAAAAAACGGCCGTAGATTCGTCAATTCTGTACCTATTTTCATACAAATGACATTTGCGGAAACCTTGAGTCTTTTCTCGGACGATAGCAGTTGAAAATTTCGATATTTCGAAACTTCATCGCTGACTTCTTGCGATCGAAAAATGAAAAATTTTATTTGAGAGACAATTTTTGTTATTTTTCAAAATTTTCAAATTTGACCTACATTTTTGGATACCTGAAGGCAATCTGGTTCCAGTAATATAAGTTTCATTCCGAGTTATCGCCCTTTATTTTTCGATTTTTTTCGAATTTTCTTCACATTTTGTGAGCTTAAGTTTCGTTTTACGGCCGGATCAACGTTTCTCAAATTCCTGATACATGAAGCAATATTGTCAAACCACCGTTTAAAGCAATTTCAACAACAATCCGTAAACCGGAAGTAGTCGAAATAATATGCGATATTTTGAAAAAATCGTGAAAAATTGGTGTCTTGGGTAAAAACACGATTTCTCCGTCCGATATCAACGGATTAAACAAATTAAGGTATCATTTGGTCTAGCGGTGATTGGATCACTGAATGATACCCAATTCGTACGGATACGATGAGCTGGAAGCAAAATATGGCACGCTGAAAATCAAGTATTTTCTGATTTGGAGCGTTTTTGGACGCCTGTATTTCGAAAACTGCTCCAGCGATTTTTCTTAAACTTTATCTATCGATGGTCCTTCCGGTAGTCTTTAGCGTGGATCCATCCATTAAGACTATTATATAATTGGAATAAGACAAAAAAGGGACTCAAAATCGAAAAAAGTCGAAAAATCGTGAAATTTGGGAAAATGCTCTACTATTTTTTTATTTTAAGAGATTTTCAAAAAAAAGATATATATTTAAAAAGCTGACCTAATTACGATTCTAATGATGTATAATATGTATGCAGTTATTGAAATTTAATTTTCAATATTTTGACATTTTGACATTTTTAACACTTTTGAACATGGGATTTCTCAGAAGTATTTTATTTGATCGTATAGTGTCGTATATCATTAGAGAGCCCTGTTCCCATGCAAACTCCAAAACTGGATGTGAAAACTACTCGACAATGATTCGTATACCGGAAGTAGTTCAAAAAACAAAGAAAAATGTAAAAAAGATGAAAAAAAATTGGAGCTCTTGCCAAAAGTTCGAATTCTCCGTCACATATTAGCGGACCAAAACAATGAAAGTGTCTTTGGATAGTTCCATTAATAGACGATCGTATAACATCTAAATAACACGAATTTGATTCTTACGAAATAAATTATGGTACGCCGAAAACTAAGTATTTTCCGTTTTGGAGCATTCTGAGGCGCCTTTTTCTCGAAAACGACGCCTACGATTTTTCTTAAACTTTTTTTACTCAGAGTCCTATCGGTGGCCTAGCGTGTGCATTTAATAATAAAAGCGTTGCAATATTATAGGCGGTCCAAAAATGACCTCAATCTTTGAAAAAAGTTGAAAAATCATTAAATTATTGAAAAAGCTCTTTTATTTATCTTTTTTTCAAAAATTACTTAATGAATGTTTCTGATATTTCTGCTACAGGAAGTTAAGTATCTAATCAACTTGTTAAAGCAATTCCGACAATGATCGAAAAACCGGAAGTAGTCGAAAAAATATCCAATATATTGATTTTTTTTTACATTTTTACAGAAAACTTTTTTATTTATGAATATTTTTTGATGGTAGTTTACACAGTGTTAAAGTATCACCCTACTTGAGCATAAGTGAGAAAGAATTTTGTCTCAGTAATTTTCTTTAGTCGCCATTGGCTAATTTAGTTTTTCGTACCTAGATTAATTATTTATTGTTCGATTTGTATAAAACAAAGTGCATATGATTCGTAATGTCAATTGTAATATTTTTTGTTACGGTGACATTTTTCTGCACGCAACGGAAGTGGCGTAAAATTAACAAAAACTACAATTTTGAGAGTTAAGTACCACTTTTTGACAGCAAATATTTTTTTTTTCGAAAACTGATATAACAAAAAGTATGCGCCCTGTAAAGGCGCATAAAATGTTTGGCTGAGATTCTTAAATTTCAATTTCATTTTCGGGCAATTTCGAATAAAATGTAAAAAAAAGGGTAAAATTCAGTTATTACAACCCATTGAACGTCTTTATATTTTGAACTATTTATTCGTAACTTTCATAAACTCGTAGCCATAATCCAGACGAAGAGAATGTATGCGAAAAATAATTTGTAACATGAGCAGTTGCCGAGAAATATGCAATTTTGCATGCATCACTTTTCAGGTTTTTTTGCCTGTAAAATAGTAAATTATTATCCGATTTTCAATAAAATTTTTTTATTCGATGCCTAATGCCAATTTGGACTAGGTTAAGCCAAATTTACAGTTTCACTGTGACCGAAAATGACGTCATTTTGGCAAAAACTGTATTTTTAACGTAGAAAACAAATATTTTATTCAAATGAATCTTGTTTATAATATTTTTAAAATTATGATATTTGAATCCCATCACCGAATAGCATGAACCCATACCATCATACAGATACCACAAACAAGTTTCTAACTTGTACGGTTGCCGAGAAATAGACGATTTTCTATAAGTCACTTTTCAAGCTTTTTGGTCTATAAAAGTGTCAATTATTATTCAATTTTCATACAATTTTCACCATGTGATGCCTTATGCCATTTATGATTGCAATGATCTGATTTAACATTTCCATTATCACCGGAAGTAATGTCATATTTGCAAAAACCGTATTTTTAGACTTCAAAATAAAATTTTACTCCAAAATTAGATTTTGCGCGATCCGACTCAAGATGGCGTGTTCAATGACAAATATTACGGGACGCTGAAGATCTAGTATTTTCCTTTTTGGACTTTTATATGATATCAGAATGATACAAATTCGATGGTTAGGCAATAGATTATGAGATGCCGAAAATATAGTATTTTCCTCTTTTTTTGAAGCCTTTTCAAACTCGTTTATCTCGAAAACTACTTCTATTTCACTTCTTAAACTTCTGTTACCCCGAGTCCTATCGGTCGTTTAGGGTATAAAGGTAAATTTAAAAGCATGGCAATGATCTAAAGGACCCTGAAAGCCGATTCAGCACTGCTATGCAGGTCTAGTTCTTATTATTATTATTATTCTTCTTTTGTTTTGAGTAGATCTCAGCAACTGCTTGTCGCATCGTTACGATTTCTTCGGTTTTACTGGGAAAGTGGGTGTGACTTAGAGGATAAAGCTATTTTGAACGTTCTGCGACAATGCGAAATGTCCGAAATCACCGAAGTTATTGTTTTTGAAAATATTGCAGTAATTGTAACAATAATCATTGGATTTTAACTTTCGATACATTTTGGCATAGCCTGAGACAGGGCACATAGCTACGCTACTTTCGATTTTTGATTTTCGGCAAATCTTCGAAGATATTAGGCGCCAAATTTCGAAAATTTAAAATTTTACAAAAAACTTTTTTATTTATGAATATTTTTTAGTCGTATTGTGCACAGAATTAAAGAGTCATCTGCCTAGTGCAAAAATGTTAAAAAATTTTGTCTCAGTAATTTTCCTTGGCTGCTATTGGCTAATTCAGTTTTTCAGTCCTAGATTAATTTTTTATTGTTCGATTTGTATAAAACAAAGTTCATATGCTTCGTTGTCTCAATTGTCATTTTTTTTATTACCGGAAGTGTTATCTGTCGGCACCGAAAGTGGCATAATTTTACCAAAAACTACAATTTTGACAGTTAGGTACCACTTTTCGAAAACAAATATTATTTTTTGGAAAAATTATTTGACTCAAAGAGTGTGCCCTTTTAAGGCGCAAAAAATGGCGGAAGCAGTTTTTTTAATTTCGATTTCATTTTCGAGCAAATTCGATTAAATGGCTAAAAATGGTGTAAAATTGACCCATTTACAACCTATTCAGGCTTTTCAGATTTTAAAATATTTCTTCGTAACTTTTATAAACTTGTAGCTATAATCCATACGAAGAAAATGTATGTTAAAATTAGTTTGTAATATAAGCAGTTACCAAGAAATGGACAGTTCTGTACAAGTCACTGTTTTCGTTATTTTGCTTGTAAAATAGTCAATTATGATTGGATTTTTATAAAAGTGACATCATTTGATTCAAAAAGCATGTAGCGTCATATCAAGTTGATAACAATTTAAAATTGACACCGGAAGTGACGTCATTTTGTCAAAAACTGCATTTTAAACTTTTTAAATCAATGTTTTATTCAACCAAGAATTACTTAATATGTATTAATAATTTTAACTTTTGGTTTAAATTCACATATAAACACAACTCATATGGTCATATACATATCATAAAATTGTTTCTAACTTGTTCGGTTGCCGAGAAATAGACGGTTTTCTACAGGCCACTTTTGAAGGTTTTTGGGCCATAAAAGTGTCAATTATTATTCGATTTTCATAAACGTTACACCATGTTATACCTAATGCCATTTAGGATTTCATACAAGTAATTTAAGATTTTCATTATCACCGGAAGTAACATCATTTTGGCAAAAACTGTATTTTTAGCCTTCAAAACATATATTTTATTCAAATGAGTCTGTTTTGAAATGTTTTTCAAATTATGGTATTTGATGCCAATCAACAAATAAAATGAACCCATACGATCATACAGATACCACAAAATGGTTTCTAACTTGTACGGTTGCAGAGAAATAGTCGATTTTCTACAAGTCACATTTCAAGTTTTTTGGTCTTTAAAAGTGGCAATTATTATTCGATTTACATAAAATTTTCACTATATGATATCGTATGCCATTTCTGATTTCATAAAACTAATTGAACATTTTCATTAACACCGGAAGAAATGTAATTTTGTCAAGATCATTTACAAGTAACAAATGTATAAAATGAATTGATATTGCTGGATTTGGTTGATTCTGCATCCATTTTATTTGTGTGCAATGTTAATTTGGAAACCTGTTTAATGGTTTCGTTGGTACCGGAAGTGACATATGTTCAAGGGTAACTTGGCACCGGAAGTGACATGTTTAAGGGTAACGTGGCACCAGTGAAACCCGTCATTCCTGCATGCAGGTCTAGTTCTTATTCTTATTATTCTTCTTTTGTTTTGAGTAGATCTCAGCAACTGCTTGTCGCATCGTTACGATTTCTTCGGTTTTACTGGGGAAAGTGGGTGTGACTTAGAGGATAAAGCTATTTTGGACGTTCTGCGACAATGCGAAATGTCCGAAATCACCAAAGTTATCATTTTTGAAAATATTGCAGTAATTTTAACAATAATCATTGGATTTTAATTTTCGATAGATTTTGGCATAGCCGGAGACAGGGCACATAGCTACGTTACTTTCAATTTTTGATTTTCGGCAAATCTTCGAAGATATTAGGCGCCAAATTTCGAAAATTTAAAATTTTACAAAAATCTTTTTTATTTATGAATATTTCTTAGTCGTGTTGTGCACAGAATTAAAGAGTCATCTGATTAGCGCAAAAATGTTAAAAATTTTTGTCTCAGTAATTTTCCTTGGCCGCCATTGGCTAATTCAGTTTTTCAGTCCTAGATTGATTTTTTATTGTTCGATTTGTATAAAACAAAGTTCATATGCTTCGTGGTCTCAATTGTCATTTTTTTTATTACCAAAAGTGTTATCTGTCGGCACCGGAAGTGGCATAATTTTACCAAAAACTACAATTTTGACAGTTAGGTACCATTTTTCGAAAACAAATATTATTTTTTTGAAAAATTATATGACTCAAAGAGTGTGTCCTTTCAAGGCGCAAAAAATGTCGGAAGCAGTTTTTTTAATTTCGATTTCATTTTCGAGCAAATTCGATTAAGAGGCTAAAAATGGTGTAAAATTGACCTATTTACAACCTATTCAGGCTTTTCAGATTTTAAAATATTTCTTCGTAAATTTTATAAACTTGTAGCTATAATCCATACGAAGAAAATGTATGTTAAAATTAGTTTGTAATATAAGCAGTTGCCAAGAAATGGGCAGTTCTGCAGAAGTCACTGTTTTCGTTATTTTGCCTGTAAAATAGTCAATTATTATTGGATTTTTATAAAAGTGACATCATTTGATTCAAAAAGCATTTAGCGTCATATCAAGTTGATTACAATTTAAAATTGACATCGGAAGTGACGTCATTTTGTCAAAAACTGCATTTTAAACTTTTTAAATCAATGTTATATTCAACCAAGAATTATTTAATATGTATTAATAATTTCAACTTTTGGTTTAAATTCACATATAAACACAACTCATATGTTCATATAGATATCATAAAATTGTTTCTAACTTGTTCGGTTGCCGAGAAATAGACGGTTTTCTACAGGTCATTTTTGAAGGTTTTGGGGCCATAAAAGTGTCAATTATTATTCTATTTTCATAAACTTTACACCATGTTATACCTAATGCCATTTAGGATTTCATACAAGTAATTTGAAATTTTCATTATCACCGGAAGTAACGTCATTTTGGCAAAAACTGTATTTTTAGCCTTCAAAACAGATATTTTATTCAAATGAGTCTGTTTTGAAATCTTTTTCAAATTATGATATTTGATGCCAATCAACAAATAGAATGAACCCATACGATCATACAGATACCACAAAATGGTTCCTAACTTGTACGGTTGCAGAGAAATAGCCGATTTTCTACAAGTCACTTTTCAAGTTTTTTGGTCTTTAAAAGTGGCAATTATTATTCAATTTACAAAAAAATGTTCACTATATGATATCTATGCCATTTCTGATTTCATAAAACTAATTGAACATTTTCATTAACACCGGAAGTAATGTAATTTTGTCAAGATCATTTACAAGTAACAAATGTATAAAATGAATTGATATTGCTGGATTTGGTTGATTCTGCGTCCATTTTATTTGATGTGAGCAAAGTATTTGGAAACCTGTTTAATGGTTTCGTTGGTACCGGAAGTGACATATGTTCAAGGGTAACTTGGCACCGGAAGTGACATGTTCAAGGGTAACGTGGTACCAGTGAAACCCGTCATTCCTGCATGCAGGTCTAGTTAGGAAAAGACTATTGTTTTTACTAAAATTATTATTATTTATTATTATTATTTTATTTTTCGGGGGAGCCTATTTCTCAGCGCCTGTAACAGATACCGATCTGGGACCTAATTCTTTATAGGGAAACCATGTGTTGGCTACTTGATAAACTATTTTTGAAACTTCTGCGCAGACCGGAAGTGGTCGAATTTCGTGCTCTGTCAAAAAATTAAAAAACGGCCGTAGATTCGTCAATTCTGTACCTATTTTCATACAAATGACATTTTCGGAAACCTTTAGTCTTTTCTCGGACGATAGCAGTTGAAAATTTCGATATTTCGAAACTTCATCGCTGACTTCTTGCGATCGAAAAATGAAAAATTTTATTTGAGAGACAATTTTTGTTATTTTTCAAAATTTTCAAATTTGACCTACATTTTTGGATACCTGAAGGCAATCTGGTTCCAGTAATATAAGTTTCATTCCGAGTTATCGCCCTTTATTTTTCGATTTTTTTCGAATTTTCTTCACATTTTGTGAGCTTAAGTTTCGTTTTACGGCCGGATCAACGTTTCTCAAATTCCTGATACATGAAGCAATATTGTCAAACCACCGTTTAAAGCAATTTCAACAACAATCCGTAAACCGGAAGTAGTCGAAATAATATGCGATATTTTGAAAAAATCGTGAAAAATTGGTGTCTTGGGTAAAAACACGATTTCTCCGTCCGATATCAACGGATTAAACAAATTAAGGTATCATTTGGTCTAGCGGTGATTGGACCACTGAATGATACCCAATTCGTACGGATACGATGAGCTGGAAGCAAAATATGGCACGCTTAAAATCAAGTATTTTCTGATTTGGAGCGTTTTTGGACGCCTGTATTTCGAAAACTGCTCCAGCGATTTTTCTTAAACTTTATCTATCGATGGTCCTTCCGGTAGTCTTTAGCATGGATCCATCCATTAAGACTATTATATAATTGGAATAAGACAAAAAAGGGACTCAAAATCGAAAAAAGTCGAAAAATCGTGAAATTTGGGAAAATGCTCTACTATTTTTTTATTTTAAGAGATTTTCAAAAAAAAGATATATATTTAAAAAGCTGACCTAATTACGATTCTAATGATGTATAATATGTATGCAGTTATTGAAATTTAATTTTCAATATTTTGACATTTTGACATTTTTAACACTTTTGAACATGGGATTTCTCAGAAGTATTTTATTTGATCGTATAGTGTCGTATATCATTAGAGAGCCCTGTTCCCATGCAAACTCCAAAACTGGATGTGAAAACTACTCGACAATGATTCGTATACCGGAAGTAGTTCAAAAAACAAAGAAAAATGTAAAAAAGATGAAAAAAAAATGGAGCTCTTGCCAAAAGTTCGAATTCTCCGTCACATATTAGCGGACCAAAACAATGAAAGTGTCTTTGGATAGTTCCATTAATAGACGATCGTATAACATCTAAATAACACGAATTTGATTCTTACGAAATAAATTATGGTACGCCGAAAACTAAGTATTTTCCGTTTTGGAGCATTCTGAGGCGCCTTTTTCTCGAAAACGACGCCTACGATTTTTTTTAAACTTTTTTTACTCAGAGTCCTATCGGTGGCCTAGCGTGTGCATTTAATAATAAAAGCGTTGCAATATTATAGGCGGTCCAAAAATGACCTCAATCTTTGAAAAAAGTTGAAAAATCATTAAATTATTGAAAATGCTCTTTTATTTATCTTTTTTTCAAAAATTACTTAATGAATGTTTCTGATATTTCTGCTACAGGAAGTTAAGTATCTAATCAACTTGTTAAAGCAATTCCGACAATGATCGAAAAACCGGAAGTAGTCGAAAAAATATCCGATATATTGATTTTTTTTTACATTTTTACAGAAAACTTTTTTATTTATGAATATTTTTTGATGGTAGTTTACACAGTGTTAAAGTATCACCCTACTTGAGCATAAGTGAGAAAGAATTTTGTCTCAGTAATTTTCTTTAGTCGCCATTGGCTAATTTAGTTTTTCGTACCTATATTAATTATTTATTGTTCGATTTGTATAAAACAAAGTGCATATGATTCGTAATGTCAATTGTAATATTTTTTGTTACGGTGACATTTTTCTGCACGCAACGGAAGTGGCGTAAAATTAACAAAAACTACAATTTTGAGAGTTAAGTACCACTTTTTGACAGCAAATATTTTTTTTTTCGAAAACTGATATAACAAAAAGTATGCGCCCTGTAAAGGCGCATAAAATGTTTGGCTGAGATTCTTAAATTTCAATTTCATTTTCGGGCAATTTCGAATAAAATGTAAAAAAAAGGGTAAAATTCAGTTATTACAACCCATTGAACGTCTTTATATTTTGAACTATTTATTCGTAACTTTCATAAACTCGTAGCCATAATCCAGACGAAGAGAATGTATGCGAAAAATAGTTTGTAACATGAGCAGTTGCCGAGAAATATGCAATTTTGCATGCATCACTTTTCACGTTTTTTTGCCTGTAAAATAGTAAATTATTATCCGATTTTCAATAAAATTTTTTTATTCGATGCCTAATGCCAATTTGGACTAGGTTAAGCCAAATTTACAGTTTCACTGTGACCGAAAATGACGTCATTTTGGCAAAAACTGTATTTTTAACGTAGAAAACAAATATTTTATTCAAATGAATCTTGTTTATAATATTTTTAAAATTATGATATTTGAATCCCATCACCGAATAGCATGAACCCATACCATCATACAGATACCACAAACAAGTTTCTAACTTGTACGGTTGCCGAGAAATAGACGATTTTCTATAAGTCACTTTTCAAGCTTTTTGGTCTATAAAAGTGTCAATTATTATTCAATTTTCATACAATTTTCACCATGTGATGCCTTATGCCATTTATGATTGCAATGATCTGATTTAACTTTTCCATTATCACCGGAAGTAATGTCATATTTGCAAAAACCGTATTTTTAGACTTCAAAATAAAATTTTACTCCAAAATTAGATTTTGCGCGATCCGACTCAAGATGGCGTGTTCAATGACAAATATTACGGGACGCTGAAGATCTAGTATTTTCCTTTTTGGACTTTTATATGATATCAGAATGATACAAATTCGATGGTTAGGCAATAGATTATGAGATGCCGAAAATATAGTATTTTCCTCTTTTTTTGAAGCCTTTTCAAACTCGTTTATCTCGAAAACTACTTCTATTTCACTTCTTAAACTTCTGTTACCCCGAGTCCTATCGGTCGTTTAGGGTATAAAGGTAAATTTAAAAGCATGGCAATGATCTAAAGGACCCTGAAAGCCGATTCAGCACTGCTATGCAGGTCTAGTTATTATTATTATTATTTTTTTTTTACCGCGGGAGCCTATTTCTCCATGATCGAAAACAGATATCGATCTGGAACAAACTTTTCTATCCGGAAAACATGCGGTGGCTAGTGCATAAACTATTTTTCAAACTTCTGCGCATACCGGAAGTGGCCGAACTTTGTAGGTTGTCATGATATTGAAAATCGGCCATAATTTTGTCAATTCTTTACCCATTTTTAATCAAATGACATTTTTGGAAACCCTGAATCTTTTGCGAGATAATGGCTATCTCACATTTTTCAATTTCGAACATTCGTCTATGACTTCTATCGCTCGAAAATTGAAAAGACGTTATTTATGAGACAATTTTTGTTATTTTTCAAAATTAGCAAATTTGACCTACATTTTTGGATTTCTGAGGTCCAAGCGATTCCAGTAATATAAGATTTATTCAGAGTTATCGCCCTTTATTTTTCGAATTTTTTCGAATTTTATGCCCATTTTATGCCCCTTATATTTTTTGGAAAGGATAAAACGATATTTCTGAAACCTCTGGAACATAAAGCCATATAGTCAGACATCCGGATAAAGCAATTTCAACAACGATCCGTAAACCGGAAGTAGTCGAAATAATGTCTGATTTTTTGAAAAAAACTAAAAAAATGGGGGCTTTGGGAAAAATGTGATTTCTTCGTCCCATATCAACCGATCAAATGGATTAAGGTGTCGTTTGTTTACATCGGAATTGGAGTATCGTATGATACCGACTTCATACAGATACGATGATCCAGAAGTAAAATATGACACGCTGAAAATCAAGCATTTTTTGTTTTGGAGCGTTTTTGGACGCCTTTATCTCGAAAACTGCTCCAGCGATTTTTCTTAAACTTTATCTATCGATGGTCCTTCCGGTAGTCTTTAGCATGGATCCATCCATTAAGACCTTCATATAATTGGAATAAGACAAAAAAGGGACTGAAAATTGAAAAAAGTCCAAAAATCGTGAAATTTTGGAAAATGATCTACTATTTTTTTATTTTAAGAGATTTTCAAAAAAAATATATATATTTAAAAAGCTGACCTAATTACGATTCTAATGATGTATAATATGTATGCAGTTATTGAAATTTAATTTTCAATATTTTGACATTTTGACATTTTTAACACTTTTGAACATAGGATTTCTCAGAAGTATTTTATTTGATCGTATAGTGTCGTATATCGTTAGAGAGCCCTGTTCCCATGCAAACTCCAAAACTGGATGAGAAAACTACTCGACAATGATTCGTATACCGGAAGTAGTTCAAAAAACGAAGAAAAATGTAAAAAGATAGAAAAAAAATTGGAGCTCTTGCCAAAAGATCGAATTCTCCGTCACATATTAGCGGACCAAAACAATTAAAGTGTCGTTGGATAGTTCCATTAATAGACGATCGTATAACATCTAAATAACACGAATTTGATTTTTAGGAAATAAATTATGGTACGCTGAAAACTAAGTATTTTCCGTTTTGGAGCATACTGAGACGCCTTTTTCTCGAAAACGACGCCTACGATTTTTCTTAAACATTTTTTACTCAGAGTCCTATCGGTGGTCTAGCGTATGCATCTAATAATAAAAGCGTTGCAATATTGTAGGTGGTCCAAAAATGACCTCAATCTTTGAAAAAAGTTGAAAAATCATTAAATTAATGAAAATGCTCTTTTATTTATCTTTTTTTCGAAAATTACTCAATTAATGTTCCTGATATTTCTGGTACAGGAAGTTAAGTATCTAATCAACTTGTTAAAGCTATTCCGACAATGATCGAAAAACCGGAAGTAGTCGAAAAAATCTCCGATATTTTGATTTTTTTTTACATTTTTACAGAAAACTTTTTTATTTATGAATATTTTTTGATGGTAGTTTACTCAGAGTTAAAGTATCACCCTACTTGAGCAGAAGTGAGAAAGAATTTTGTCTCAGTCATTTTCTTTAGTCGCCATTGGCTAATTTAGTTTTTCGTACTTAGATTAATTATTTATTGTTCGATTTGTGTAAAACAAAGTGCATATGCTCCGTGGTGTCAATTGTAATTTTTTTTGTTACCGTGAAATTTTTCTGCACGCAACGGAAGTGGCGTAATATTAACAAAAACTACGATTTTGACAGTTCGGTACCACTTTTTGAAAGCAAATATTATTTTTTTCGAAATCTGATATAGCAAAAAGGATGCGCGCTGTAAAGGGGCACAAATCGTTAGCTCAGATTTTTTGATTTCAATTTCATTTTCGGGCAATTTCGAATAAATGTAAAAAAAAGTGTAACAATCAGTTATTTCCAAGCTATTCAACGTCTTCATATTTTGAACTATTTATTCGTAACTTTCATAAACTCGTAGTAATAATCCAGACGAGGAGAATGTATGCAAAATATAGTTCGTAATATGAGCAATTGCCGAGAAATATGCAATTTTGCATGCATCACTTTTCACGTTATTTTGTCTATAAAAGAGTAAATTATTATCCGATTTTCAATATTTTTTTTTCATTCGATGCCTAATGCCAATTTGGACTAGTTTAAGCCAATTTTACAGTTTCACTGTTACCGGAAATAACGTCATTTTGGAAAAAACTATACTTTTATCCTAAAAAACAAATATTTTATTCAAAAGAGTCTTTTTTATAATATTTTAAAAATTATGATATTTTGAATCCCATCAACGAATAGCATGAACCCATACGATCATACAGATACCACAAAAAAAGTTTCTAACTTGTACGGTTGCCGAGAAATAGACGATTTTCTACAAGTCACTTTTCAAGATTTTTGGTCTATAAAAGTGTCAATTATTATTCAATTTTCATACAATTTTCACCATGTGATGCCTTATGCACTTTAGGATTGCAATGATCTGATTTAACATTTCCATTATCACCGGAAGTAATGTCATATTTGCAAAAACCGTATTTTTAGACTTCAAAACAAATATTTTATTCAAATGAGTCTGATTTGTAATGTTTTTACAATTATGATATTTGATTCCAATCAACAAATAGATTAAACCGATACGGTCATATAAATACCAAAAAATGGTTTCTAACTTGTAGAGTTGCCGAGAAATAGACGATTTTCTACACGTCACTTTCCAAGGTTTTTAGTCTATAAAAGTGGCAATTATTATTCGATTTACATAAAATTTTCACCATGTGATGCCTTATGCCATTTATGATTGCAATGATCTGATTTAACATTTCCATTATCACCGGAAGTAATGTCATATTTCAAAAACCGTATTTTTAGACTTCCAAGCCGAAAATGTAGTATTTTCCTCTTTTTTTGGAACCTTTTCAGACTCGTTTATCTCGAAAACTACTTCTATTTCACTTCTTAAACTTCTGTTACCCCGAGTCCTATCGGTCGTTTAAAGTATAAAGGTAAATTTAAAAGCATGGCAATGATATAAAGGACCCTGAAAGCCGATTCAGCACTGCTATGCAGGTCTAGTTAGGCTTTCGTCTGAAAGCCTATTGTGATTACTAAAATTATTATTATTTATTATTATTATTTTATTTTTCGGGGGAGCCTATTTCTCAGTGTCTGTAACAGATACAGATCTGGGACGTAATTTTCTATCAGGAAACCATATAGTGGCCATCCCTTCCACTGTATTTGAAACTTCTGCGCAGACCGGAAGTGGCCGAATTTTGTGCGGTGCCAAAAAATTAAAAAACGGCCGTAGATTCGTCAATTATGTACCTATGTCTTTTCTCGGACGATAGCAGTTGAAAATTTTGCAATTTAGAAACTTCGCCGCTGACTTCTAGCATTCGAAAAATGAAAATATGTTGTTTAAGACACATTTTTTGTTATTTTTCAAAATTTTCAAATTTGACCTACATTTTTGGATACCTGAAGGCAATCCGGTTCCAGTAATATAAGTTTCATTCAGAGTCATCGCCCTTTATTTTTCAATTTTTTTCGAATTTTCTTCACATTTTGTGAGCTTAAGTTTCGTTTTACGGCCGGATCGACGTTTCTGAAATTCCTGGAACATGAAGTAATATGGTCAAACCACCGTTTAAAGCAATTTCAACAATAATCCGTAAACCGGAAGTAGTCGAAATACTATGCGATATTTTGAAAAAAAACGTGAAAAATTGGTGTTTTGGGTAAAAACACGATTTTTCCGTCCGATATCAACGGATTAAACAAATTAAGGTATCATTTGGTCGGGCGGTAATTGGACCACTGAATGATACCCAATTCGTACGCATACGATCAGCAGGAAACAAAATATGGCTCGCTGAATATCAAGTATTTTCTGATTTGGAGCGTTTTTAGATGCCTGTATCTCGAAAACTGCTCCACAGTTTTTTATGAAACTTACTCTATCGAGAGACCTTGCAGTAATCTTGTGTACGAAACATTCCATTACGACTTTGAAATATCTGGAAAAGGTGAAATAACGGACTGAAAATCGAAAAAAGTCGAAAAATCGTGAACTTTTGGAAAATGCTCTGCTATTTTTTTATTTTAAGAGATTTTCAAAAAAAATTTGTATATTCAGATAGCTGACCTAATTACGATTCTAACGATGTATAATATGTATGTAGTTATTGAAATTTAATTTTCGATATTTTAAATTTTTTGCATTTTTGGCACTTTTGAACCTAGGATTTCTCAGGGGCATTTTATCTGATCAGATAATGTAATATATCATTACAGAGCCCTGTGGCTATTTTAGTGCCTAAACCGGTTATCAAAACTATATCGACAATAATAACCATACCGGAAGTATTCAAAAAATGTAAAAAAAGGTTAAAAACATTGTCGCACTTGCAAAAAACTTGATTTCTCCCTTAGGTAATAGCGGACCAAAAGAACTAAAGTGCCGTTGGATAGCCCTATTAATGGACCATCATATGGTATCTAAATAATACGATATCGATGGTAAGGAAATAAATTATTGTGTGCCAAAAATCTAGTATTTTCCGATTTTTTAACATTCTGAGACGTCCTTTTCTCGAAAACGACGCCGCAGATTTTTCTTAAACTTTTCTTACTCAAAGTCCTATCGGTTGTCTATATAGTGAATCAAAAATGAAAAGCATTGAAATAATATAGGTGGTCCAAAAATGGCATCAAACTTTGAAAAAATTGAAAAATCGTTAAATTTTTGTAAACGCTCTTTAATTTATCTTTTTTTTCAAAACTGCTCAATGGATGTTTCTGACAATTCTGGTACAGAAAGTTAAGTATTCAAAGAACTTCGTAAAGCTATCACAACAACGATCGTAAAACCGGAAGTAGTCGAAAAAATGTCCGATATTTTGAAAAAAATTAATTTTTTTACGAAAATCATTTTTATTTATGAATATTTTTTGATGATATTTTACACAGGGTTAAAATATCATCCTACTTGAGCAGAAATGAGAAAAAAAAATTGTATCGGGAATTTGTGTTAGCCGCCATCGGCTAATTTAGTTTTTCGTACCCAGAAAAATTATTTATTTTTCGATTTGTATAAAACAAAGTTCATATGCTCCGTGGTCCCAATTGTAATTTTTTTTGTTACGGTGAAATTTTTCTGTCGGCAACGGAAGTGACGTAATATTAACAAAAACTACAATTTTGACAGTTCGGTACCACTTTTTGAAAGCAAATATTATTTAAATTTCAATTCCATTTTCGGGCAATTTCGAATAAAATGTAAAATTTTCGGGCAATTTCGAATAAATGTAAAAAAAAGTGTAAAATTCAGTTATTTACAATTCATTCCGCGTCTTCATATTTTGAAATATTTATTTGTAATTTCCATAAACTCGTAGCACTAATCCAGACGAAGAGAATATATGCGAAAATTAGTTTGTAATATGAGCAGTTGCCGAGAAATATGCAATTTTGCATGCATCACTTTTCACGTTATTTTGCCTATGCAAGAGTGAATTATTATTCGATTTGCAATATTTTTTTCCCATTTGATGCCTAATGCCAATTTGGACTAGGTCAAGCCAATTTTACATTTTCACTGTGACCGGAAATGACGTCATTTGGGCAAAAACTGTATTTTTAACCTAAAAAACTAAAATTTTATTCAAATCAGTCTCCCTTATAATATTTTTAAAATTATGATATTTGATTCCCATCAACGAATAGAATGAAGCCATAAGACCATACAGATACCACAAAATGGTTTCTAACTTGTACGTTTACAGAGAAATAGGCGATCTTCTATAAGTCACTTTTCAAGGTTTTTGGTATATAAAAGTGTCAATTATTATTCGATTTTTATAATTTTTTTACCATTTGATACCTTATGCAATTTATGACTTCTATGAACCAAGTTAACATTTTCAATATCACCGGAAGTAATGTAATTTTTGCAAAAAACGTATTTTTAGCCTTCAAAACAAACATTTTTTAGAAGTGATTTATATTCATTATTCGTTTAACTTTATAACGTCTGACTCTAATGGGCAGTAAGAGTGAATCAATACCATCATATTGATATCAAGAAAAGGCTTCTAGCATGTTTCCTTGTCGAATAATAACCAATTTTCCCAGGGTCACTTTTAAGTTTTTTACCTTCTTAATTTCAGTTTATGGGTTATAGGTTAATTATTTATTGTCCGAAATGTATAAAACAAGGTTTGGATTTTGTATGTTGCCAATTTTCGACTTATTTTTCACCTATAAAAATTTCTTTCGGCACCGGAAGTGACTTAATTTTGCCATAATTTACAATTTTGACTGGTCTTTTCGCCAGCAAATATTACTTTTACATATGATAGAGGGTGTCACTAAAGCAAAACAACCTAAAGTATAGTTTGGTAGCTCAATGGATCGGCTATGGTATAATAAACTTCCTGTATGATTCCTGAAAGCCGGATCAGTACTGCTTGCAGGTCTAGTTAGGCTTTCAGACTTTCGTCTGAAAGCCTATTGAGATTACTAAAATTATTATTAGGCTTTCAGACTTTCGTCTGAAAGCCTATTGAGATTACTAAAATTATTAGGGTTTCACACTGCGAAGCTTGTGTGAAACACTATTGTTAGGGTTTCACACTGCGAAGCTTGTGTGAAACACTATTGTTTTTGTTAAAATTATTATTAGGGTTTCACACTGCATAGCTTGTGTGAAACACTATTGTTTTTGTTAAAATTATTATTAGGGTTTCACACTGCGTAGCTTGTGTGAAACACTATTGTTTTTGTTAAAATTATTATTCTTATTATTATTATTTAGATTCCAATTTGAATAGATCTCAGAAACTACGTGTCGCATCGTTACGATTTCTTCGGTTTTACTGGGAAAGTGGGTGTGACTTAGAGGATAAAGCTATTTTGAACGTTCTGCGACAATGCGAAATGTCCGAAATCACCGAAGTTATCGTTTTTAAAAATATTGCAGTAATTTTAACAATAATCATTGGATTTTAACTTTCGATACATTTTGGCATAGCTGGAGACAGGGCACATAGCTACGCTACTTTCGATTTTTGATTTTCGGCAAATCTTCGAAGATATTAGGCGCCAAATTTCGAAAATTTAAAATTTTACTAAAAACTTTTTTATTTATGAATATTTTTTAGTCGTGTTGTGCATAGAATTAAAGAGTCATCTGACTAGCGCAAAAATGTTAAAAAATTTTGTCTCAGTAATTTTCCTTGGCCGCCATTGGCTAATTCAGTTATTCAGTCCTAGATTAATTTTTTATTGTTCGATTTGTATAAAACAAAGTTCATATGCTTCGTTGTCTCAATTGTCATTTTTTTTATTACCAAAAGTGTTATCTGTCGGCACCGGAAGTGGCATAATTTTACCAAAAACTACAATTTTGACAGTTAGGTACCATTTTTTGAAAACAAATATTATTTTTTTGAAAAATTATATGACTCAAAGAGTGTGTCCTTTAAAGGCGCAAAAAATGTCGGAAGCAGTTTTTTTAATTTCGATTTCATTTTCTAGCAAATTGGATTAAGAGGTGAAAAAGGACGTAAAATTGACCTATTTACAACCCATTCAGGCTTTTCAGATTTTAAAATATTTCTATGTAACTTTTATAAACTTGTAGCTATAATCCATACGAAGAGAATGTATGTGAAAATTAGTTTGTAATATAAGCAGTTGCCGAGAAATGGGCAGTTTTGCGTAAGTCACTGTTTTCTTAATTTTGCCTGTAAAATAGTCAATTATTAATAGATATTCACAATAGTGACATCATTTGATTCAAAAAGCAAGTATGCGTCATATCAAATTGATTATAATTTAAAATTGACACCGGAAGTGACGCCATTTGGTCAAAAACTGCATTTATAACTTTTAAAATCGATATTTTTTTCAACCAAGAATTATTTAATATGTAATATTAAAATTAACTTTTGGTTTAAATTCACATATTAACAAAACTCATACGGTCATTTAGATATCATAAAATTGTTTCTAGCTTGTTCGGTTGCCGAGATATAGGCGGTTTTCTAAATGTCACTTTTGAAGGTTTTTGGCCCATAAAAGTGTCAATTATTATTCGATTTTCATAAAATTTTCATCCTATGAGGCCTAATGTCATGCACGATGTTATAAAACTAATTTAAAGTTTTTAGTATCACCGGAAGTAATGTCATTTTGGCAAAAACTGTATTTTAAGCCTTCAAAACAGATATTTTATTCAAATGAGTCTGATTTGTAATGTTTATAAAATTATGATATTTGATTCCAGTCAACAAATAGATTAAACACATACGGTCATATAAATACCAAAAAATGTTTTTTAACTTCTACGGTTGCCGAGAAATAGACGATTTTCTACACGTCACTTTTCAAGGTTTTTGGTGTATAAAAGTGGCAATTATTTTTCGATTTACATAAAATTTTCACCATGTGATGCCTTATGCCATTTCTGATTTCATAAAACTAATGGAACATTTACATTATCACCGGAAGTACTGTAATTTTGTCAGGATCAATTACATGTAACAAATGTATAAAATCAATTGATATTGCTGGATTTGTTTGATTCTGTTTCCATTTTATTTGATGTGTGCAATGCTTATGTGAAAACCTGTATATTGGTTTCATTGGTACATATGTTCAAGAGTAACGTGGCACCGAAAGTGACAAAAGTTCAAGTTCAAAGGTAACATGGCACCAGTGAAACCCGTCATTCCTGCATGCAGGTCTAGTTCTTATTATTATTATTATTCAGATTCCAATTTGAATAGATCTCAGCAACTACGTGTCGCATCCTTACGATTTCTTCAGTTTTACTGGGAAAGTGGGTGTGACTTAGAGGATAAAGCTATTTTGAACGTTCTGCGACAATGCGAAATGTCCGAAATCACCGAAGTTATGGTTTTTGAAAATATTGCAGTAATTTTAACAATAATCATTGGATTTTAACTTTCGATACATTTTGGCATAGCCTGAGACAGGGCACATAGCTACGCTACTTTCGATTTTTGATTTTCGGCAGATCTTCGAAGATATTAGGGGCCAAATTTCGAAAATTTAAAATTTTACAAAAAACTTTTTTATTTATGAATATTTTTTAGTCGTATTGTGCACAGAATTAAAGAGTCATTTGACTAGTGCAAAAATGTTAAAAAATTTTGCCTCAGTAATTTTCCTTGGCCGCCATTGGCTAATTCAGTTTTTCAGTCCTAGATTAATTTTTTATTGTTTGATTTGTATAAAACAAAGTTCATATGCTTCGTTGTCTCAATTGTCATTTTTTTTATTACCGGAAGTGTTATCTGTCGGCACCGGAAGTGGCATAATTTTACCAAAAACTACAATTTTGACAGTTAGGTACAATTTTTCGAAAACAAATATTATTTTTTGGAAAAATTATTTGACTAAAAGAGTGTGCCCTTTCAAGGCGCAAAAACTGTCGGAAGCAGTTTTTTTAATTTCGATTTCATTTTCGAGCAAATTCGATTAAGAGGCTAAAAATGGTGTAAAATCGACCTATTTACAACCTATTCAGGCTTTTCAGATTTTAAAATATTTCTTCGTAACTTTTATAAACTTGTAGCTATAATCAATACGAAGAAAATGTGTGTTAAAATTAGTTTGTAATATAAGCAGTTACCAAGAAATGGGCAGTTCTGTACAAGTCACTGTTTTCGTTATTTTGCCTGTAAAATAGTCAATTATTATGGGATTTTCATAAAAGTGACATCATTTGATTCAAAAAGCATGTAGCGTCATATCAAGTTGATTACAATTTAAAATTGATACCGGAAGTGACGTCATTTGGTCAAAAACTGCATTTTAAACTTTTTAAATCAATGTTTTATTCAACCAAGAATAACTTAATATGTATTAATAATTTTAACTTTTGGCTTAAATTCACATATAAATACAACTCATATAGTCATATAGATATCATAAAATTGTTTCTAACTTGTTCGGTTGCCGAGAAATAGACGGTTTTCTACAGGTCACTTTTGAAGGTTTTTGGGCCATAAAAGTGTCAATTATTATTCGATTTTCATAAACGTTACACCATGTTATACCTAATGCCATTTGTGATTTCATACAAGTAATTTAAGATTTTCATTATCACCGGAAGTAACGTCATTTTGGCAAATACTGAATTTTTAGCCTTCAAAACAGATATTTTATTCAAATGAGTCTGTTTTGAAATCTTTTTCAAATTATGGTATTTGATGCCAATCAACAAATAGAATGAACCCATACGATCATACAGATACCACAAAATGGTTTCTAACTTGTACGGTTGCAGAGAAATAGCAGATTTTCTACAAGTCACTTTTCAAGTTTTTTGGTCTTTAAAAGTGGCAATTATTATTCGATTTACATAAAATTTTCACTATATGATATCGTATGCCATTTCTGATTTCATAAGACTAACTGAACATTTTCATTAACACAGGAAGTAATTTAATTTTGTCGAGATCATTTACAAGTAACAAATTTATTCTTATTAAGCTTTCATATTACATATGAAAGCTTATTGTTTCTGTTAAGATTATTATTATTATTTTTTTTTTTGTGTGTTTTCTGCAAATCGGATTTCTCAGAATCTATCCGTAGGATCTTTCTGAAATTTTGACCTACCCCCCCAAAAATGGGGTGCGAACCTTGATTAAATATATTTTCAAAACGTTTTACGAATCCGAAATCACCGAAATTTACGAACGACAAAATGGACAATGCATAGTCGTAACTTTGTTATTTTTTGACCGATTTTACTAATTCTTTTTTCTTTGAATACCTTGAAAAAAATCATTTTCATCTGCAGTTTCACATTTTCGAATTTCGAAAATTCGTCGCTGTGATTTCGAACCGGAAGTTTAGATCAATTTGACAACTTCTTTAATAGTTGTACGATTTTCATGAAATTTAGTACATATGTAGAACTTACCGATGTGACTTCAAAAATATAATTAGAAATTTTCTAAATTATCTCCCCTTGACGAAATTAAGGATCAAAATTTTCAAAAAAATCATCGAAATATAGGTCAGAATGACCTGATTTTTTTTTTTGGATACTAGATAAGTAATAACTGATTTGTACACAAAATATGAAGTTTGTTGATCGAACCGGAAGTGCCACCATCTTGAAACGTGAAAAATCCCTAAGGCTTTTTTGCTATTTTACTTTCAGACACGGGAGTTATATTTTCTGAATCCTTGAAAGATGGCCTAAAAATTGTTCAGAGCAGAATTTTGATTTAGGTCAATTGATGGTTGCCATTTTGAAGTGAATATGAAAAGTAGTAGCAATTTGAAGGGCCGAAACTTTGAAACACAATAACTCTCCTTCTAATTAAGCTAGACTGTTCAATCTTGGTGTAGACGTTCACTATGTCAATGTCATGATTGAGAACAAAGATGAGCATTTTCTGCCTAGGATAAGCAGAGATAAGCATGCTGATTTGTTGATTCTTTAGGGCAAGATAACTTCGGTTATAATGAAGGGAGGGCGGTGAAACTCTTGTTAATCGAAAGTGTAATAGCTGGCCTGTTGTGTGAAATCGTTGTATCTTTTTTTTAAATATCAGGGATAGCAGAAAAAAAGCGATCGAAAATCCAAAAAGTCGTATGTTTACGATTTGGAGCATCTTTAAAGGTTCTTTTCTCTTAAAGTCAACACAATACTTTTTGAGAACTTCTTCTACAAAGAGTCTTATCGGTAGTCTTTTATATGAAAACTTCGATCAACAGTCCAAAATATCTGGAGTAGAAGAATAAAAGGATCGAACATTGAAAACGGCACCCTTTCATTGTTAAGCGAAACATGCAGTGTGGGTGACTACAATCTGCACATTTAGTCATCGTATAGAGCTTATTCAACAGTATCGAATTCCAACTACTTAGGGATATTTTACGTGCACTCCAATGTGTACACGCGACCTTGGTTTTTCGTCCCATCCGAACGACTAGACAGCTGTCCTTGTCAGGCCCTCCGTTCTTCTCACTGACAAGGGGGAACCACGCCGGAAAATCGAGATGAACTTTCTCGTTGCAGAACTTTCAATTCAGGCCAAACGTTTATTGCATACGATTAAGCTGGTCAGTTGGGGCTTATTTTCAAAAGTTTTGTAATAATCGGTTGGTAATTAAAATACCGTGCGAATTAAACTGTTAAAACAGAAAATGTCGCCCGGTTAAAATGTTTCTTGCTATAAGTCAGCAATTTCCATATTTTAAGGAGGCTGAATGGTTAGCATACGCGCGCTGTATCGTAACGTCTGTCATTGAGTCAACCGGCGTCGTTTCGATTTCCAAGTTGCACGTGACATGGAGTATGGTGTCCAACCTCGTGGGTTTTCTCCGTGTCCTTCGGTTTCGTCCCACTTCTAAAGACCCGTACGCGCAAGGGAAGTTTTTAAATAAAATTAAAAAACATATGTTAGTCCCGAAATGACCTAGTTTGTGTCGAATGGACGTTGAGCCGCATTTCTCTCTTTCTCTTTTATTTTTAAAGTTTTGTAATAATCGGTTGGTAATCAAAGGTACTGTAAAAGTGATAAAACATAAAATTTCGTCCGGTTGTAATGTTTCTCACTTTAAAGTCAGCAATTTGCCGATTTTAGAGAGCAAATGTTTATTGCGAACAATTAAGCTGGTCAGGGGGAGCTTATTTTTAAGGGAGGCTGAATGGCTGAATGGTTAGCATGTGCACGCTGTATCGTAACGTCTGTCATTGAGTCAACGGGCGTCGTTTCGATTTCGAGATTGCACGTGACATGGAGTATGGTGTCCAACCTCGTGGGTTTTCTCCGTGTCCTTCGGTTTCCTCCCAACAGCTAAAGACCAGTACGCGCAAGGGGAGTTTTTAAATAAAATTAAAAAACATATGTTAGTCCCGAAATGACCTAGTTTGTGTCGAATGGACGTTTAGGCGCATTTCTCTCTTTCTTTTTTTATTTTTAAAGTTTTGTAATAATCGGTTGGTAATCAAAGATACCGTAAAAGTGATAAAACAGAAAATTTCGCCCGGTTGTAATGTTTCTCACTTTAAAGTCAGCAATTTGCCGATTTTAAGTGGAAAACGTTTATTGCGAACGATTTAGCTGGTCAGGGGGGGGGGGCTTATTTTTTAAAGTTTTGTAATATTCGGTTGATAACTAAAGGTACCGTGCAAATTAAACTAATAAAATGGAAGATTTCGCCCGGTTGAAATGTTTCTATCTGTAGGTCAGCAATTTGCCGATTTTAGGGAGGTTGCGTGACTGAATGGTTAGCACGTGCGCTGTGTATCATAACGTCTGTCATTGAGTCAACTGGCGTTGTTTCGATTTCTTGGTTGTACGTGACAAGGAGTATGGTCGCCTGTCCAAACTCGTAGGCCGTAACGCCGCTGCCCGGGTAAAATTTCCCTCATTGCACACTTTATGGCGTATGCCCGTCTTCATTAGCCCATTTTAGGAGTAGGACGTTAAACCCCATTCAATTTGATTTCATTTTCTCTATGTTGCTTATTTATTATAGTGGATAAATGTTTTTCTGGTTCTATTAATTATTTCATTTATGCATAGAAATCTTGCTTTGACCAGTTTTTTTTATTGCAAAGTGCCATTCTTGTATATTGCAGTCTATGACCCTTTGTTTAAAACATGCTTAAGAAGTTGTCACGATTTCCTACTTATAACCAAACATATTGGAAACCATAATTATATAACATATCTCTAATTTTGGAAGCCCGATTACAGCTATACAAGTTTGGGTTATTTCCCTTTAGTTTAAAGATTATTTTTTTGCCCGGGTGCAATGTTTCTCACTACATTTAAATTTGTAACTTTGTGAGTTTTGACTGATTTTGATAATTATGTCTTTATAATTTTCTAAATTTACATATTTTACGTATATATTCAAACAATTGGGATCAACCTGATTCAAATTTTTTTAGTTTTGTTCAAAGTTATCTCTACGGAGCCCCTTAAGTGCACGATTCCACTCTTATATAATTTTTTCGTACATGATTCCACTCTTATATAATTATTTCGTTATAACGAAATATTAATTCGTTATAACGAAATATTAATTCGTTATAACGAAATATTAATTCGTTATAACGAAATATTAATTCGTTTAAACGAAATATTAATTCGTTTAAACGAAATAATTAATTCGTTTAAACGAAATAATTAATTCGCTAATAACGAATTAATTATTTCGTTATAACGAATTAATTATTTCGTTATAACGAATTAATTATTTCGTTATAACGAATTAATTATTTCGTTATAACGAATTAATTATTTCGTTATAACGAATTAATTATTTCGTTTAAACGAATTAATTATTTCGTTATAACGATTTAATTATTTCGTTATAACGAATTAATATTTCGTTTAAACGAATTATTATTTCGTTTTAACGATTTAATTATTTCGTTTTAACGAATTAATTATTTCGTTTTAACGAATTAATTATTTCGTTTTAACGAATTAATTATTTCGTTATAACGAATTAATATTTCGTTTTAACGAATTAATTATTTCGTTATAACGAATTACTATTTCGTTTAAACGAATTAATATTTCGTTTGAACGAATTAATTATTTCGTTTAAACGAATTAATCGTTTCGATTAATCGAATTAATCAATGTCGATTTAACACGTCGACTAACCCCAATGCTCCAAACACTGTGATCTCTATCGTTATCGATATGCGGGATATACACGTGGTTTATTTTTATCTCAATAATTCGTTTGCGCGTAAGGATATGTAGCAGTGGGCCCGGGGAGAACCCACGAGGTTGGACAAGCGATCCCGCTGCTTGTCGCGTAGTGGCGGTTAATTGAAATAACGGCACTTGACCCAATAACAGACCTCATGTTTACACTGTTTTCGTACTGGGGATCATGTGATTGGTATGGACTCTATGAAGCACTGGTGACATAAAGCGATGACCCTGGTTCCTCCTCCCCCTATTCTGAGGATACACTTTAAATCATTTTTTTATCTTCATAGGTTTTCGTAATGGGGATCATGTGATGGATATTGAATTTATGAAGCATTGGTGACATAAAGAGTTGGCCCGGGTTCCTCCTCCCCTTATTGTAAGGATACACTTCAAATAAGTTTTGTTTTCTTCATATATTGGTGTGAAGCATTGGGGTTAATGAGAAAACGGATCCTGTCGTTTCCGCTACCTACTTCTCCAGAGACCCAGTTCCCAAACATTATCCCCCTTACGAAAACCCTGTGAACCCTATAGTTTTTAACATGTATTTAAGGGAATTAACCATTGGGTTCACAAGCTTTAGAGGTCGCTGGTACGTTCTCGGTGTTTGCGGAAAAAGTTCATCTGGTTTTTATCAGTGATGAAGGACAGAGGGCTTGACAAGGAGAGCTGTCAAGTTCGGACTCGACGAACAAACGAAGTCCAGTGTACACCCAAATGCTCAAAACTCCAAATTTGAAAATACAAGATGTTAAAAAACCTCCAAAAAACAAAAACTTTATCAATTTTCGGTTGGTTTGAATCGGTAATCTTGGAACAGAAACACAAACTAGTTCATTTCGGGACTAACACATGTAATCCGCTTTCGCGTAGGGGTATTTAGCAATGGGATGAAACTGAAGACCCACGAGGATATACAAGCAGCCATACTTCTTGTCACGTACATGCAGTCAACCGAAACAACGCCGCTTGACCCAATGACAGACTTCATAGTTTCACACGCACAACTAGACCACCCAACTTCCATTTCGCTGGAACGGCAAGTCACGTAACACTAACAAATCGATAAGGTGTATACCTTTATGAAATGGACTTAAACGTCCTACTGTTCTGCCTTGATTTTGACGGGGCTATTGAAGATGGGCATACGCCAAATATTGTGCTTTGGGGGATATTTTGCCCTAACAAAATCGCTACAGCCTACTCTTATATGAAATTGCAACTGCCAAGGGATCTTTGTTGCGCACGCCAATCTGTATATGGGACGTTATAACGAATTAATTATTTCGTTTAAACGAATTAATTATTTCGTTTTAACGAATTAATATTTCGTTTAAACGAATTAATTATTTCGTTTAAACGAATTAATTATTTCGTTTTAACGAATTAATATTTCGTTTAAACGAATTAATATTTCGTTTAAACGAAATAATTATATAAGAGTGGAATCATGTACGAAAAAATTATATAAGAGTGGAATCGTGCACTTAAAGGGCTCCGTATATCTCATTTAATTTTTCGATGTTTTCTTACCATTTTCATTTCATTTTTCTGAAAGTTTTGAAGTGGGAAGTCATCCCGATTACAGCAACACAAGTATCAGTTATTTCCCTTTAGTTTTCAGATTATGCAATGTTTCATACTATATTTAGACTTGTAACTTCGCCAGTTTTTGACCACGTTTGTTATTCTTATCCTTTCATTTGAGATACTTGATATAATCGATGACACGTGACGATGAATATGAAAGCTTTCATATCTGCATGGGACAGTAGCAGATCTAGTTAATATTATTATTCAGATTCCAATTTGAATAGATCTCAGCAACTACGTGTCGCATCGTTACGATTTCTTCGGTTTTACTGGGAAAGTGGGTGTGACTTAGAGGATAAAGCTATTTTGAACGTTCTGCGACAATGCGAAATGTCCGAAATCACCGAAGTTATCGTTTTTGAAAATATTGCAGAAATTTTAACAATAATCATTGGATTTTAACCTTCGATACATTTTGGCATAGCCTGAGACAGGGCACATAGCTACGCTACTTTCGATTTTTGATTTTCGGCAAATCTTGTAAGATATTAGTCGCCAAATTTCGAAAATTTAAAATTTTACAAAAAACTTTTTTATTTATGAATATTTTTTAGTCGTATTGTGCACAGAATTAAAGAGTCATCTGACCAGTGCAAAAATGTTAAAAATTTTTGTCTCAGTAATTTTCCTTGGCCGCCATTGGCTAATTCAGTTTTTCAGTCCTAGATTAATTTTCTATTGTTCGATTTGTATAAAACAAATTTCATATGCTTCATTGTCTCAATTGTCATTTTTTTATTACCGAAAGTGTTATCTGTCGGCACCGGAAGTGGCATAATTTTACCAAAAACTATAATTTTGACAGTTAGGTACCATTTTTCGAAAACAAATATTCTTTTTTGGAAAAATTATTTGACTCAAAGAGTGTGCCCTTTCAAGGCGCAAAAAATGTCGGAAGCAGTTTTTTTAATTTCGATTTCATTTTCGAGCAAATTCGATTAAGAGGCTAAAAATGGTGTAAAATTGACCTATTTACAACCTCTTCAGGCTTTTCAGATTTTAAAATATTTCTTCATAACTTTTATAAACTTGTAGCTATAATCCATACGAAGAAAATGTATTTTAAAATTAGTTTGTAATATAAGCAGTTACCAAGAAATGGACACATCTGTACAAGTCACTGTTTTCGTTATTTTGCCTGTAAAATAGTCAATTATTATTGGATTTTTATAAAAGTGACATCATTTGGTTCAAAAAGCATGTAGCGTCATATCAAGTTGATTACAATTTAAAATTGACACCGGAAGTGACGTCATTTGGTCAAAAACTGCATTTTAAACTTTTTAAATCAATGTTTTATTCAACCATGAATAACTTAATATGTAATAATAATTTTAACTTTTGGTTTAAATTCACATATAAACACAACTCATATGGTCATATAGATATCATAAAATTGTTTCTAACTTGTTCGGTTGCCGAGAAATAGACGGTTTTCTACAGGTCACTTTTGAAGGTTTCGGGGCCATAAAAGTGTCAATTATTATTCGATTTTCATAAACGTTACACCATGTTATACCTAATGCCATTTGGGATTTCATACAAGTAATTTAAGATTTTCATTATCACCGGAAGTAACGTCATTTTGGCAAAAACTGTATTTGTAGCCTTCAAAACAGATATTTTATTCAAATGAGTCTGTTTTGAAATCTTTTTCAAATTATGGTATTTGATGCCAATCAACAAATAGAATGAACCCATACGATCATACAGATACCACAAAATGGTTTCTAACTTGTACGGTTGCAGAGAAATAGCAGATTTTCTACAAGTCACTTTTCAAGTTTTTTGGTCTTTAAAAGTGGCAATTATTATTCGATTTACTTAAAGTTTTCACTATATGATATCGTATGCCATTTCTGATTTGATAAGACTAATTGAACATTTTCATTAACACCGGAAGTAATTTAATTTTGTCAAGATCATTTACAAGTAACAAATGTATAAAATGACTTGATATTGCTGGATTGATTGGTTGATTCTGCGTCCATTTTATTTGTGTGCAATGTTAATTTGGAAACCTGTTTAGTGGTTTCGTTGGTACCGGAAGTGACATATGTTCAAGGGTAACTTGGCACCGAAAATGACATGTTTAAGAGTAACTTGGCACCAGTGAAACCCGTCATTCCTGCATGCAGGTCTAGTTATTATTATTATTATCCTTTTGTTTTGAGTAGATCTCAGCAACTACTTGTCGCATCGTTACGATTTCTTCGGTTTTACTGGGAAAGTGGGTGTGACTTAGAGGATAAAGCTATTTTGAACGTTCTGCGACAATGCGAAATGTCCGAAATCACCGAAGTTATCGTTTTTACAAATATTGGGGTAATTTTAATAATAATCATGGGATTTTAACTTTCGATACATTTTGGCATAGCTGGAGACAGGGCACATAGCTGCGCTACTTTCGATTTTTGATTTTCGGCAAATCTTCGAAGATATTAGGCGCCAAATTTCGGAAATTTAAAATTTTACAAAAAACTTTTTTATTTATGAATATTTTTTTGTCGTGTTGTGCACAGAATTAAAGAGTCATCTGACTTGCGCAAAAATTTTAAAATTTTTTGTCTCAGTAATTTTCCTTGGCCTCCATTGGCTAATTCAGTTTTTCAGTCCTACATTAATTTTTTATTGTTCGATTTGTATAAAACAAAGTTCATATGCTTCGTTGTCTCAATTGTCATTTTTTTTATTACCAAAAGTGTTATCTATCGGCACCGGAAGTGGCATAATTTTACCAAACACTACAATTTTGACAGTTAGGTACCATTTTTTGAAAACAAATATTATTTTTTTGAAAAATTATATGACTCAAAGAGTGTGTCCTTTAAAGGCGCAAAAAATGTCGGAAGCAGTTTTTTTAATTTCTTTTTCATTTTCTAGCAAATTGGATTAAGAGGTGAAAAAAGGCGTAAAATTGACCTATTTACATCTCATTCAGGCTTTTCAGATTTTAAAATATTTTTACGTAACTTTTATAAACTTGTAGCTATAATCCATACGAAGAGAATGTATGTGAAAATTAGTTTGTAATATAAGCAGTTGCCGAGAAATAGGCAATTTTGCATGAGTCACTTTTCACGTAATTTTGGCTGTAAAAGAATCAATTATTATTCGATTTTCAATTTTCTTTCGCCATTGGATGCCTAATGCCATAGTGGACTATGTCAAACCATTTTACCCCTTGCGCTGCCACCGGAAATGACGTCATTTGCTCAAAACTTAAATTTTAGCCTTCAAAAAACAATATTTTATTCAAATGAGTCGTATTTGTTATTTTTTTCAAATTATGATATTTGATTCTATTGGTCAAATAGATTGAACCCATACGATCATACAGATACCACAAAATGGTTTCTAACTTGTACGGTTGCAGAGAAATGGGCGATTTTCCTTAAGTCACTTTTCAAGGTTTTTGGTCTATAAAAGTGTCAGTTATTATTCGATTTTCATAAAATTTTCACCATATGATATCTTGTGTCATTTATGATTTCATAGAACTAATTTAACATTTTCAGTATCACCGGAAGTAATGTCATTGTGGCAAAAACTGTATTTTTAGCCTTCCAAACAGATATTTTTTTCAAATGAGTCTGATTTGTAATATATTTCAAATTATGATATTTGATTCCAATCAACAAATGGATTGAACCCATACGATCATATAGATACCAAAAGATAGTTTTTATCGTGTACGGTTGCCGAGAAATAGACGATTTTCTACAAGTCACTTTTCAAGGTTTTTGGTCTATAAAAGTGGCAATTCTCATTCGATTTACATACAATTTTCGTCATATGATGCCTTATGCCATTTCTGATTTCATAAAACTAATTGAACATTTTCATTATCACCGGAAGTAATGAAATGTTGCCAGGATCACTTACAAGTAACATATATATAAAATAAATTGATATTGCTGGATTTGGTTGATTCTTCGTCCATTTTATTTGATGTTTACAATGCTTATGTGGAAACCTGTTTGATGGTTTCATTGGTATCGGAAGTGACGTATGTTTAAGGGTAACGTGGCACCGAAAGTGGCGTGGCACCAGTGAAACCCGTCATTCCTGCATGCAGGTCTAGTTAGGGTTTCACACTGCGTAGCTTGTGTGAAACACTATTGTTTTTGTTAAAATTATTATTAGGGTTTCACACTGCGAAGCTTGTGTGAAACACTATTGTTTTTGTTAAAATTATTAGGGTTTCACACTGCGAAGCTTGTGTGAAACACTATTGTTTTTGTTAAAATTATTATTCTTATTATTATTATTCTTCTTTTGTTTTGAGTAGATCTCAGCAACTGCTTGTCGCATCGTTACGATTTCTTCGGTTTTACTGGGAAAGTGGGTGTGACTTAGAGGATAAAGCTATTTTGAACGTTCTGCGACAATGCGAAATGTCCGAAATCACCGAAGTTATCGTTTTTAAAAATATTGCAGTAATTTTAACAATAATCATTGGATTTTAACTGTCGATACATTTTGACATAGCCGGAGACAGGGCACATAGCTACGATACTTTCGATTTTTGATTTTCGACAAATCTTTGAAGATATTAGGCGCCAAATTTCGAAAATTTAAAATTTTACAAAAAACTTTTTTATTTATGAATATTTTTTAATCGTGTTGTGCACAGAAATAAAGAGTCATCTGACTAGCGCAAAAATATTAAAAAAATTTGTCTCAGTAATTTTCCTTGGCCGCCATTGGCTAATTCAGTTTTTCAGTCCTAGATTAATTTTTTATTGTTCGATTTGTATAAAACAAAGTTCATATGCTTCGTTGTCTTAATTGTCATTTTTTTTATTACCGAAAGTGTTATCTGTCGGCACCGGAAGTGGCATAATTTTACCAAAAACTACAATTTTGACAGTTAGGTACCATTTTTCGAAAACAAATATTATTTTTTTGAAAAATTATATGACTCAAAAAGTGTGTCCTTTAAAGGCGCAAAAAATGTCGGAAGCAGTTTTTTTAATTTCGATTTCATTTTCGAGCAAATTGGATTAAGAGGCTAAAAATGGTGTCAAATTGACCTATTTACAACCAATTCAGGCTTTTCAGATTTTAAAATATCTCTTCGTAACTTTTATAAACATGTAGCTATAATCCATACGAAGAAAATGTATGTTAAAATTAGTTTGTAATATAAGCAGTTGCCAAGAAATGGGCAGTTCTGCATAAGTCACTGTTTTCGTTATTTTGCCTGTAAAATAGTCAATTATTATTGGATTTTTATAAAAGTGACATCATTTGATTCAAAAAGCATGTAGCGTCATATCAAGTTGATTACAATTTAAAATTGACACCGGAAGTGACGTCATTTAGTCAAAAACTCAATTTTTAACTTTCAAAATCGATATTTTATTCAACCAAGAATTATGTCACATATAATAATAAAATTAATTTTTGGTTTAAATTCACATATTAACAAAACTCATACGGTCAAAAAGATATCATAAAATTGTTTCTGACTTGTTCGGTTGCCGAGATATAGGCGATTTTCTAAAAGTCACTTTTGAAGGTTTTTGGCCCATAAAAGTGTCAATTATTATTCGATTTTCATAAAATTTTCACCCTTTGAAGCCTGATTTCATAGACGTTGTTAAAAAACTAATTTAAAGTTTTCATTATTACCGGAAGTAACGTCATTTTGGTAAAAACTGTATTTTAAGCCTTCAAAGCCGATATTTTATTCAAATGAGTCTGATTTGTAATGTTTATACAATTATGATATTTGATTCCAATCAACAAATAGATTAAACCCATACATTCATATAAATACCAAAAAATGGTTTCTAACTTGTACGGTTGTCGAGAAATAGACGATTTTCTACACGTCACTTTTCAAGGTTTTTGGTCTATAAAAGTGGCAATTATTATTCGATTTACATAAAATTTTCACTATATCATATTTATGCCATTTCTGATTTCATTAAACTAATTGAACATTTTCATTAGCACCGGAAGTAATGTAATTTTGACAAGATCATTTACAAGTAACAAATGTATAAAATGAATTGATATTGCTGGATTTGGTTGGTTCTGCGTCCATTTTATTTGATGTGAGCAATGTTTATTTGGAAAACTGTTTAGTGGTTTCGTTGGTACCGGAAGTGACATATGTTCAAGGGTAACTTGGCACCGGAAGTGACATGTTCAAGGGTAACGTGGCACCAGTGAAACCCGTCATTCCTGCATGCAGGTCTAGTTATTCTTATTATTATTATTATTAGGGTTTCACACTGCGAAGCTTGTGTGAAACACTATTGTTTTTGTTAAAATTATTATTCTTATTATTATTATTATTCTTCTTTTGTTTTGAGTAGATCTCAGCAACTGCTTGTCGCATCGTTACGATTTCTTCGGTTTTACTGGGAAAGTGGGTGTGACTTAGAGGATAAAGCTATTTTGAACGTTCTGCGACAATGCGAAATGTCCGAAATCACCGAAGTTATCGTTTTTGAAAATATTGCAGTAATTTTAACAATAATCATTGGATTTTAACTTTCGATACATTTTGGCATAGCCTGAGACAGGGCACATAGCTACGCTACTTTCGATATTTGATTTTCGGCAAATCTTCGAAGATATTAGGCGCCAAATTTCGAAAATTTAAAATTTTACAAAAAACTTTTTTATTTATGAATATTTTTTAGTCGTATTGTGCACAGAATTAAAGAGTCATCTGCCTAGTGCAAACATGTTAAAAAAAATTGTCTCAGTAATTTTTCTTGGCCGCCATTGGCTAATTCAGTTTTTCAGTCCTAGATTAATTTTTTATTGTTCAATTTGTATAAAACAAAGTTCATATGCTTCATTGTCTCAATTGTCATTTTTTTTATTACCGGAAGTGTTATCTGTCGGCACCGGAAGTGGCATAATTTCACCAAAAACTACAATTTTGACAGTTAGGTACCATTTTTCGAAAACAAATATTATTTTTTGGAAAAATTATTTGACTCAAAGAGTGTGCCCTTTCAAGGCGCAAAAAATGGCGGAAGCAGTTTTTTTAATTTCGATTTCATTTTCGAGCAAATTCGATTAAATGGCTAAAAATGGTGTAAAATTGACCCATTTACAACCTATTCAGGCTTTTCAGATTTTAAAATATTTCTTCGTAACTTTTATAAACTTGTAGCTATAATCCATACGAAGAAAATGTATGTTAAAATTAGTTTGTAATATAAGCAGTTACCAAGAAATGGGCAGTTCTGTACAAGTCACTGTTTTCGTTATTTTGCCTGTAAAATAGTCAATTATTATTGGATTTTTATAAAAGTGACATCATTTGATTCAAAAAGCATGTAGCGTCATACCAAGTTGATTACAATTTAAAATTGACACCGGAAGTGACGTCATTTTGTCAAAAACTGCATTTTAAACTTTTTAAATCAATGTTTTATTCAACCAAGAATTACTTAATATGTATTAATAATTTTAACTTTTGGTTTAAATTCACATATAAACACAACTCATATGGTCATATACATATCATAAAATTGTTTCTAACTTGTTCGGTTGCAGAGAAATAGACGGTTTTCTACAGGCCACTTTTGAAGGTTTTTGGGCCATCAAAGTGTCAATTATTATTCGATTTTCATAAACGTTACACCATGTTATACCTAATGCCATTTAGGATTTCATACAAGTAATTTAAGATTTTCATTATCACCGGAAGTAACATCATTTTGGCAAAAACTGTATTTTCAGCCTTCAAAACAGATATTTTATTCAAATGAGTCTGTTTTGAAATGTTTTTCAAATTATGGTATTTGATGCCAATCAACAAATAAAATGAACCCATACGATCATACAGATACCACAAAATGGTTTCTAACTTGTACGGTTGCAGAGAAATAGTCGATTTTCTACAAGTCACTTTTCAAGTTTTCTGGTCTTTAAAAGTGGCAATTATTATTCGATTTACATAAAATTTTCACTATATGATATCGTATGCCATTTCTGATTTCATAAAACTAATTGAACATTTTCATTAACAACGGAAGAAATGTAATTTTGTCAAGATCATTTACAAGTAACAAATGTATGAAATGAATTGATATTGCTGGATTTGGTTGATTCTGCATCCATTTTATTTGTGTGCAATGTTAATTTGGAAACCTGTTTAGTGGTTTCGTTGGTACCGGAAGTGACATATGTTCAAGGGTAACTTGGCACCGGAAGTGACATGTTTAAGGGTAACGTGGCACCAGTGAAACCCGTCATTCCTGCATGCAGGTCTAGTTATTATTATTATTCTTCTTTTGTTTTGAGTAGATCTCAGCAACTACGTGTCGCATCGTTACGATTTCTTCGGTTTTACTGGGAAAGTGGGTGTGACTTAGAGGATAAAGCTATTTTGTACGTTCTGCGACAATGCGAAATGTCCGAAATCACCGAAGTTATCGTTTTTACAAATATTGCGGTAATTTTAACAATAATCATGGGATTTTAACTTTCGATACATTTTGGCATAGCTGGAGACAGGGCACATAGCTGCGCTACTTTCGATTTTTGATTTTCGGCAAATCTTCGAAGATATTAGGCGCCAAATTTCGGAAATTTAAAATTTTACAAAAAACTTTTTTATTTATGAATATTTTTTAGTCGTGTTGTGCACATAATTAAAGAGTCATCTGACTTGCGCAAAAATGTTAAAAAATTTTGTCTCAGTAATTTTCCTTGGCCTCCATTGGCTAATTCAGTTTTTCAGTCCTAGAGTAATTTTTTATTGTTCGATTAGTATAAAACAAGGTTCATATGCTTCGTTGTCTCAATTGTCATTTTTTTTATTACCAAAAGTGTTATCTGTCGGCACCGGAAGTGGCATAATTTTACCAAAAACTACAATTTTGACAGTTAGGTACATTTTTTGAAAACAAATTTTATTTTTTTGAAAAATTATATGACTCAAAGAGTGTGTCCTTTAAAGGCGCAAAAAATATCGAAAGTAGATTTTTTAATTTCATTTTCATTTTCTAGCAAATTGGATTAAGAGGTGAAAAAAGGCGTAAAATTGACCTATTTACAACTCATTCAGGCTTTTCAGATTTTAAAATATTTTTACGTAACTTTTATAAACTTGTAGCTATAATCCATACGAAGAGAATGTATGTGAAAATTAGGTTGTAATATAAGCAGTTGCCGAGAAATAGGCAATTTTGCATGAGTCACTTTTCACGTAATTTTGGCTGTAAAAGAATCAATTATTATTCGATTTTCAATTTTCTTTCGCCATTGGATGCCTAATGCCATAGTGGACTATGTCAAACCATTTTACCCCTTGCGCTGCCACCGGAAATGACGTCATTTGCTCAAAACTTAAATTTTAGCCTTCAAAAAACAATATTTTATTCAAATGAGTCGTATTTGTTATTTTTTTCAAATTGTGATATTTGATTCTATTGATCAAATAGATTGAACCCATACGATCATACAGATACCACAAAATGGTTTCTAACTTGTACGGTTGCAGAGAAATGGGCGATTTTCCTTAAGTCACTTTTCAAGGTTTTTGGTCTATAAAAGTGTCAGTTATTATTCGATTTTCATAAAATTTTCACCATATGATATCTTGTGTCATTTATGATTTCATAGAACTAATTTAACATTTTCAGTATCACCGGAAGTAATGTCATTTTGGCAAAAACTGTATCTTTAGCCTTCAAAACAGACATTTTTTTCAAATGAGTCTGATTTGTAATATATTTCAAATTATGATATTTGATTCCAATCAACAAATGGATTGAACCCATACGATCATATAGATACCAAAAGATAGTTTTTATCGTGTACGGTTGCCGAGAAATAGACGATTTTCTACAAGTCACTTTTCAAGGTTTTTGGTCTATAAAAGTGGCAATTCTCATTCGATTTACATACAATTTTCGCCATTATGGGCATACGCCATACAGTGTGCTATGAGGAAATTTTTGCCCGGGCAGCGGCGCTACGGCCTACTCTTATATCGAATTCCAACTGCCAAGGGATCTTTTACGTGCACTCCAATGTGTACACGGGACCTCGGTTTTTCGTCCCATCCGAACGACTAGGCAGCTGTCCTTATCAGGCCATCCTTCTGCATCACTGACAAGAGGAAACCACGCCGGAAAATCGAGATGAACTTTCTCGGCCAATGCAAGGATCGAACACCCGACCTCCAGGCTAACGAGCCAGCGCCTTGCCCACTTAGCCACCGTGATTCCCATAAATAGCAATGAAACTATCAACGAATTTATAGCAGTAATAACACTTCAACAATTAACGAATTCGTAGCAGAAATAACAATGAAACGTTCAACGAAATCATAGCCGAAATAAGAGTGAAACAATCAACGAATTAATAGTAGACGAGTTCATAGTAGAAAAAACAGTGAAACAATGAACGAATCATAGCAGAAACCAGAAGGCTATCAATACACCGTGAAATTTGAAACCTAAATGGCCCGGCTAGGAACAATATCTACATGCCCGTAAAAGACTACTTAACAGTTGGAATTCGAAAGAAAAGACCGTAACGACGCTGTCCGATCAAAATTTAGTTAATTCAGTCGGCGCAGAAAGATAGGTCGTTAAAACCATTTCTGTTCAGTTCATTCCATTTCCTTAAATCTATGAAAGTTGCGTGAATTGGGAATCGCGTATTACTCAACAGTTTCAGGGGAGATAAGCCGTCTTTGAGATTGGAAATCAATTTTTGATATCGACTGTGTATGATTGCTACTAGATCGATTGTGATTCAGGTTCTAATCAGTTTGGATTGAAGAATCGGGGTGGTATATGCTGACAATCAAACCACGTGATGTAAATAATTAGCCATGCGGTGTGAATTGGTCCACAGCGGACTGTTCAGTGTGAGTGAATTTACGCGACGGCTTTGTGTACTAAACGTTAAAAAAACATAAATTCGTGTTTATAATATCCTAACAAACAGTCCATTTCATCAGATTTTTGACCCAAGGACGGGACGTGAATACAATACATCAGTAAACTTATGCCAAATCTGTATGCTTTCTATAGAGCCCAGTGAGCGTGTTGAACCAACTATGTCACTTCCGGTTTTAATGAAAATTAATTTCTCGTTCACAAAAACTTTTTTACTTTTTTTACAGTGGGGATTCTTTCTGAATATATATTTCAGATTTATGGAAACCTTGTTGAAAATCGTTGGTCTTCCCCTTTAACAGTGGGAGGAAACCGCAGGTCCCGGGGTAAACCCAGGAGATAGGACAGGCGAGATTGTAGGTTAGGGTTAGGGTAAGCGCTAAGGTTAGGTCTTGGGTTAGGATTAGGATTAGCGATATCCCTATTTACATCTCGTGACCTTTGACCAAACGTAATGAAGACAGGATAAGACGTATATATGCACATTGAGGTTATCAAGCTATAGACCGGACTAGTAGTAAGCTATAAAACGGATAAATAACAAAAGTTTATATGTATATTATTTTATTAAATTTATATATATCTTAACTCCCTGATTTACGTATATACATTATGCATGAACAGTAGAAACTATATACTAGTATTTATAAGTATTAAAGCTATGGTAATATTATGCTATCAAATAGCCGTATTGTCTTAATATTTGTTGTAACCGCAACCTTGATAGTTATTGTAAGAAGGATAACGGTTGTAGTTGTTGTATCCGTTACCGTATCCGTTGTTATTGTAGTTGTTATATCCCTTCCCATATTCGTTGTTATTGTGGCCATTGTTGTAACCGTTGTTGTAATTGTAGGGGCCGTTGTAACTATTGTATCCTTTATTATTGTATTGGTTGTACTTGTATGGTCCGTTGTTGTATCGGTTGTATGGCCCGTTGTAGTTGTATGATTGTTTGTAAGCTCCAATCTTTCCATGTCCAACAAGTCCGTTTCCAATTATACCGTGTCCGATACCGTAACCAACGATGTCATGCCCAATGCCGTTACCAATCTTTCCATGTCTAATAAGTCCGTGTCCGATTCCGTTTCCAATGATACCATGTCCGATACCGTTACCAACGATACTATGACCAATTCCGTTTCCAACAATACCGTGTCCGATACCGTTACCAACGATGCCATGCCCAATGCCGTTACCAATCTGTCCATGTCCAATAAGTCCGTGTCCGATTCCGTTTCCAATGATACCATGTCCGATACCGTTACCAACGATACCATGACCAATTCCGTTTCCAACAATACCGTTTCCGATACCGTTACTAACGATACCATGACCAATTCCGTTTCCAACAATACCGTGTCCGATACCGTTACCAACAACACCATGACCAATTCCGTTACCAATAACACCGACTTTGCGAGGGTTTATTTATAACCAAAAACTTGACAATCAAGAAATTTTACTGTGCCGCCATTATTTAGTACATGATCGAGTTTTGGCGTTACCAGGCAAATCACAAATAATGTTCAACTCTGGGTAATAATTTACACTTTTTATAATTTACCGTTCTGGCCCTATGAATATAAAACTGCCTGTAATACAATGTCAAGGGCGATAAGCAATAATACAACGGTGACGATGCAATACCATGTTCAACCCTCGGTAATTTCTAGCAGTTTTAAATTTAAAGATGGACCTATGGGTATGAATGCCAAGTGCGATAAGCAATCATATAAAAATTTAGTATGTAATGAAACTTATTAGTGCTATACCAAATTAGATATCAGGTTTCTTGTCTAGAAAGTTCAAGTATATCCCATCTGGGTCACGATCCTTGTCACTACATACCGCTAATTGGAAGTATTGAAGATTATTTAGTCAACAAGTTAAATTTACTCTCTGTAGATTGTTACAATGTTTTATTGTATTAGCCCAGTCTGTACAGAAGAGAAGGGCGAAAAAGCAAGTCCCATTTAAGATTTCAGGGACCGGGTATACTTATCTTAAAACTTCAAAGATTTGAAATCTTATACGGAGTAGGGCAAAAGTCCTACTTTATACACCGACTGGACCAATGAAGACAAACAGATAGATTTTGCCCGGACATCTACATTACGATATACTCTATCAAGGAATCTTTTACGTGCACGCCAATGTGTACACTGAACATTGCTTTTCGTGCCATCCTGACAATTAGACACTATTCCCTGTCAGGCCGGGCAGACCTACTGTCCTGTACAATTGACTTTCTGGTCAAACCCCGGGAGTGAGAGAGAGAGGGAGAGAGACAAATGGGGTTTAACGTCCACTCAACACAACCAGGTCATTTCGGGACTAACATATGGTTTCAATTTTATTTCAATAATTCGCATGCGCGTAGGGGTCTTTAGAGGTGGGAGGAAACCGGAGTGCCCGGAGGAAACGCACGAGGTTGAGAAGAGGCCCCTATCTCCATGCCACATACGCTCACACCGGGGCTCGAAACCACAGCCGCAAGCCAGGGTGACCGGCCAGCTAGAGGTCGAAGCGCGGCACTCTAGACCACTAGGCCACCCCCCCCCCCCCCGGGGAGAGAGCCCAAGACCTACTGGTTAGTTAATCAGTGTCTCATATCACTGTGCCACCATCATGATCCCCATACATTAAAAACATGGAGTTCGAAGATGAGCATTTTATGCTTAGGGTAAGCAGAGATAAGCAATTAGATTGGTTGATGATTTCGGACACTTTCACTTCAGTCAAATTGATGAAACTTGGTGTATAGTTTCATTACATCAATACCTTGAATACGTTCGACAATGAGCATTGTCTGCCCTGGATAAGCAGAGCGATGATCAATTTGATTGGTCGAGAATTTGAAACAAAATAACTCTCCTTCTAATTGGGGCAGAATGTTCAATCTTCGTGAAGGCGTTCATTAGGTCAGTGCCAAGAAGGAGTGCGAAGATGAGCATTGTCTGCTTACAGTAAGCAGAGATAAGCAATCTGATTGGTTGATTCTTTGGGGCACGATAACTTTGGTTATAATGAAGTGAGAGTGACAAAATTCCAAATATAGATTCATTATGTCATTACCTTGATTAAGTTTGATGTTGAGAATTTCTGCGTAGACTTAGGAGCAATAAGCAATTTGACTGATCACATTGGAACATAACAACTCTAATGTGAACCGGTGGAATTGTTTCTCGTTATAACTCGGTGAGTTTTTGGCGGATTTCATTAATTCTTTTTCCTTTTTAAGATTCTTTATATAACTCATGAGATGCGAAAGAAACTGACCGTGAATATGAAAGCTTTAATAACTGCTTAGCAGATCTAGTTCTTATTAGGGTTTCACACTGCGAAGCTTGTGTGAAACACTATTGTTTTTGTTAAAATTATTATTCTTATTATTATTATTTAGGGTTTCACACTGCGAAGCTTGTGTGAAACACTATTGTTTTTGTTAAAATTATTATTCTTATTATTAGGCTTTCACCATTTTTCAATGGTGAAAGACTATTGTTATTACTAAGATTATTAAGCTTTCATATTACATATGAAAGCTTATTGTTTCTGTTAAGATTATTATTATTTTTTTTTTTGTGTATTTTCTGCAAATCGGATTTCTCAGAATCTAACCATGGGATCTTTCTAAAACCTTGACCTACCCCCCCAAAAATGGGGTGCGAACGTTGTTTAAATATATTTTCAAAACGTTTTACGAATCCGAAATCACCGAATTTTACGAACGAAAAAACTGACAATGCATAGTCGTAACTTTGTTATTTTTTGACCGATTTTACTAATTCTTTTTTCTTTGAATACCTTGAAAAAAATCATTTTCATCTGCAGTTTCACATTTTCGAATTTCGAAAATTCGTCGCTGTGATTTTGAACCGGAAGTTTAGACCAATTTGACAACTTCTTTAATAGTTGTACGATTTTCATGAAATTTAGTATATAAGTAGATCCTACCGATGTGACTTCAAAAATATAATTAGAAATTTTCTAAATTATCTCCCCTTGGTGAAATTAAGGATCAAAGTTTTCAAAAAAATCGTCGAAATATAGGTCAGAATGACCTAATTTTTTTTTTCGATACTAGACAAGGAATTAATGATTCGTACACAAAATATGGCCACAGATCACTAATTATTTCCCCATTGACTTCAATGTTAATTCTCGTCTCTTAGATCGGCTGTAACTTTTCCCCAAATATTCGTTGGGTAGAACGCTTTCTGCCACAGATGGAGCAACATGTGGCAAACTCTGGCCCAAAAGCATGTATGAGGTTCACCATGAAAAACTTGAGATACACAAGCTGGAAGTAGAGACAGCTAACCAGGCAATTTTCGGCCCCCCCTTTCAACGTAAGCAACCTCACAACTCTTGTATCCTTCCGCCTCAAAATCATGAATATTCACCAAAACCTGGCAGAAAATGTATTTCCAAACCCTTTTCTTCGATTCTACACCAAAAAGTAAACAAAAATCACCATGCAAAAGGGGGAAAAAGGGAAAGGGAGAGAAAGACTAAAAATAACTTGGCCCTACAATTTGTGGGTACCGGCGTAGAAATATTTAGTGATCTGTGTCCTATATAGGGGTGAAACTCCAGGTATCACCAAAATGCCCTTTTTATATGCTTCCCATATGTTCTGGCAACGCACCGGTGAAAGAAAATCAAAATCAAAGAATAACTGCAAAAATGATGGCCCTTTAAGTATACAAGCTGCTTTATGTACAGCAGTGCATCTCAGGTCCCTGGGCCTTTTGTGCTAAAATTTAAAAATCTTTCTTATTAAAGGCAGTATTTGAGTTTTGTGAAAAAATACGACAAGTTACAAACAAATTACACAGAAAACACTCATAATCTGGATTTTTTTTCAAAAATATATTTTTTTACTGTCATGTCATGAAAAATGTACAGAATTTACATGTAGCATCTTTCAAAAAACCAATAATTTTCCACTTTTTTAGATAGCCAGAGTGGCAAGTAATATATTTTTGGAAACCCTGGACAATATGCAAACAGAAAAATCACAAAACTGTTGCAATGATTGAAATTATAAAGGTCTGTACTGAAACATGTAACCCCACCCCCTAAAAATGTCAATGACTGAATCAATCTTATCTTTGGTTGCAAAGCTAACACCACCAAAAGAATCTGTCTAACAGATATGATTTACCATCCCTGGCTAATATATGAACATAAAAACTAAAATAGGTGCAATAAATGTGCATTATGGTTAAAATAGGCCTTGCTGAAAGAAAAAAATGCCATAATTGGCCTATGTCCACCCCTCTCTAACAAAAGGGACACAGAATACACAATTTTTACAAATTTGGAAATAGTTCAATGTTATCAATATCTCAAAGCTCAGAGGCACCATACAAATCTTTATTGCAATTCTGGTGCTGAATCAAGATGTCTGGACCTTTACATCAATTGCCTGAAAAAATGAAGTCAAAATGGTAGTTATAACAGAGTTGACATCATAAAAGAGGCCTGAAAAGGATCAGAATTAACATTTTACTGTTCTATAAGTAACATAAATGCAACAAACACCACAAATCCTAGATTTCGATAAGAAAATATTGACCATTAAGCTGACATTTACACATCTACACCAGTTTTGTATCAGGGTATGGTCTTATTGGCCTGACATGTCTCAGGGTTCCATGTTTGCCTTTAAACAAAAAAGATTAGAAATCCTTGAAATGTACAAAATAACCATTTATTGGTGTAAAATAACATTCCTAACTGTAATTCAACAACAAATTCCAATTATTATCATTTAATTGTCAACACAGGTGCAATTAAAACTCTCAAAACACATTAATAAAAAGGGTGGGGTGGGGCATTTATAGCCTCTGTAAACAGAATGGTGGGGTGAAAAATGTCTATAAAGACTGGGATATTGCTTCCTCCACGAAGGAAATGCAAGAATTTAATGTTTCAAAGAAGAAAAAAATGCTTTTTTTTGCTAAATTGGTGGCCAAATTGAGCCAACCCCTGTTTTGAACATTTTGTATAAACCCATCTGCTGTATATTATTAACTCAGTGTTGCCAATTTTCAATTTTCTGTAGGAAAACTGCAGCTATTTCTAAACCTGACAAACTTATAGATCCCATCTAACTTACAATAGCAATGAAAATAAGGGGCATTTTTAGAAATTTTGACTAATTTGAGTAGGCATGAAGGCATTAATTTCTACATCGAAATGGGCGAATTTGCAGATTTTTTGGGAATATTCCTGATTTTTAGACAAAATTGGGTGAAATTACAATGTTGTTCACTTTATCTATGCTTTCTGAGGCTGAATACACCAAAATTGGACATAGAAATATTTTTCTTACTGTTAGAAATTAAATAAAAACTGAAAATTGAGAAATTTGCAGTGAAATCACAATTTTTCTCCAAACTTTGATTTTTTTTTTTTAAATTTATTTTTTTTTTTAGTTTTTCTGTAGTCAAAATACTTTATACATATTTTTTGACAATTTAGTCATCATATTTTCAAAACTAAGGTCTATCAGTCACAGCCTTGTCATACACAGACAGGCCACAGATCACTAATTATTTCCCCATTGACTTCAATGTTAATTCTCGTCTCTTAGATCGGCTGTAACTTTTCCCCAAATATTCGTTGGGTAGAACGCTTTCTGCCACAGATGGAGCAACATGTGGCAAACTCTGGCCCAAAAGCATGTATGAGGTTCACCATGAAAAACTTGAGATACACAAGCTGGAAGTAGAGACAGCTAACCAGGCAATTTTCGGCCCCCCTTTCAACGTAAGCAACCTCACAACTCTTGTATCCTTCCGCCTCAAAATCATGAATATTCACCAAAACCTGGCAGAAAATGTATTTCCAAACCCTTTTCTTCGATTCTACACCAAAAAGTAAACAAAAATCACCATGCAAAAGGGGGAAAAAGGGAAAGGGAGAGAAAGACTAAAAATAACTTGGCCCTACAATTTGTGGGTACCGGCGTAGAAATATTTAGTGATCTGTGTCCATATGGAGTTTGTCGATCGAACCGGAAGTGCCACCATCTTTAAACGTGAAAAATCAAAAAAGCTTTTTTGCTATTTTACTTACAGACTCGGGAGTTATATTTTCGGAATCCTTGAAGGAATGCCTAAAAATCTATCGGATCAGAATTTTGATTTCGGTCATGTGATGGTCACAATTTTGAATTGAAAATGAAAAATAGAAGCAATTTGAAAGGCCCGGACTTCGGAACACAATAACTCTCCTTCTAATTAAGCTAGAATGTTCAAACTTGGTGTAGATGTTCACTAGGTCAATGTTATGATTGAGTTCAAAGATGAGCATTTTCTGCTTAGGGTAAGCCGAGATAAGCATGCTGATTTGTTGATTCTTTAGGGCACGATAACTTCGGTTATAATGAAGGGAGGGCGGTGAAACTTTTGTCAATAGAGAGTCTAATGGGTAGCCTGTTGTGTGAAATGATTGTATCATTTTTTTTAAATATCAGGGATAGCCGAAAAAAAGAGATTGAAAATCCAAAAAGTCGTATTTTTACAATTTGGAGCATGTTTAGAGGTCTTTCTCGTAAAGTCAACATACTATTTTTTGGGAACTTCTTCTACAAAGGGTCTTATTGGTAGTCTTTTATATGAAACCATCGATCAACAGTCCAACATATCAGGAGTGGAAGAACAAAAGGATCGAACATTGAAAACGGCACCCTTTCATTGTTGAGCGAAACATGCAGTGTGGGTGACTACAATCTACGCAATTAGTCATCGAATAGTGCTTATTCAACAGTATCGAATTCCAACTGCTTAGGGATATTTTACGTGCACTCCAATGTGTACACGGGACCTTGGTTTTTCGTCCCATCCGAAGGACTAGACAGCTGTGCTTGTCAGGCCCTCCGTTCTGCCTTACTGACAAGGGAACCACGCCGGGAAATCGAGATGAACTTTCTCTGTGCAGAACTTTCAATTCAGGCAAAACGTTTATTGCATACGATTAAGCTGGTCAGTTGGAGCTTATTTTCAAAAGTTTTGTAATAATCGGTTGGTAATTAAAGTACCGTGCACATTAAACTGTTAAAACAGAAATTTTCGCCCGGTTGAAATGTTTCTTGCTATAAGTCAGCAATTTTCCGAATTCAGGGAGGCAGGATGGCTGAATGGTTAGCATGTGCTCGCTGTATCGTAACCTTTGTCATTGGGTCAACGGGCGTCGTTTCGATCTCCAGGTTGCACGTGACATGGTGTATGATGTCCAACCTCGTGGGTTTTCTCCGTGTTCTTCGGTTTCCTCCCAACGGCTAAAGACCAGTACGTGCAAGGGGAGTTTTTAAATAAAATTAAAAAACATATGTTAGTCCCGAAATGACCTAGTTTGTGTCGAATGGACGTTAGGCCGCATTTCTCTCTTTCTCTTTTTAAAGTTTTGTAATAATCGGTTTGTAATCAAAGGTACTGTTAAAGTGATAACACAGAAAATTTGGCCCGGTTGTAAAGTTTCTCACTTTAAATTCAGCAATTTGTCGATTTTAAGGGGCAAACGTTTATTGCGAACGATTAAGCTGGTCAGGGGGAGCTTATTTTTAAAAGTTTTGTAATATTCGGTTGATAACTAAAGGTACCATGCAAATTAAACTGTTAAAATAGAAAATTTGGCCCGGTTGAAATGTTTCTCGCTGTAGGTCAGCAATTTGCCGATTTTAGGGAGGTTGCGTGGCTGAGTGGTTAGCACGTGCGCTCTGTATCATAACGTCTGTCATTGAGTCAACTGTCCTTGTTTCGATTTCTTGGTTGTACGTGACAAGGAGTATGGTCGCCTTACCAACCTCGTAGGCCGTAACGCCGCTGCCCGGGTAAAATTTCCCTCATTGCACACTTTATGGCGTATGCCCGTCTTCATTAGCCCATTGTAGGAGCAGAACAGTAGGACGTTAAACCCCATTCAATTTCATTTCATTTTCCCTGTGTTGCTTATTTATTACAGTGGATAAATATTTTTCTGGTTCTAGCAATTATTTAATTTCTGCATATAAATCTCTGGCCAGTTTTTTTTATTGCAGAGTGCCATTCTTGTATATTGCAGTCTATGACCCTTTGTTTGAAACATGCTTAAGAAGTTGTCACGATTTCCTACTTATAACCAAACATATTGGAAACCATAATTATATAACATATCTCTAATTTTGGAAGCCCGATTACAGCTATACAAGTTTAGGTTATTTCCCTTTACTTTAAAGATTATTTTTTTGCCCGGGTGCAATGTTTCTCACTACATTTAAATTTGTAACTTTGTGAGTTTTTGAACGATTTTGATATTATGTCTTTATAATTTTCCAAATCTACATATTTAACGTACATATTCAAACAGTTGAGTTCAACCTGATTCAAAAAGTTTTAGTTTTGTTCAAAGTTATCTCATTCATCCCGATTACAGCAACACACGTATCAGTTATTTCCCTTTAGTTTTCAGATTACTCAATGTTTCATACTATATTTAGACTTGTAACTTCGCGAGTTTTTGACCAATTTTGATAGTTTGTTATTCTTATCCTTTTATTTGAGATACTTGATATAATCGATGACACGTGACGATGAATATGAAAGCTTTCATATCTGCATGGGACAGTAGCAGATCTAGTTCTTATTATTATTTTTTTTTTATTGGGGGAAGCTAGATCTCAGAAACTATAAGAGATAGAGGTCTGAAGTTTGATTTTCCCTCGGGAAAATGGGTGGTGGTTACTCCTTAAAACTATTTCCAGATTTGTGCGCATAGCGGAAATGCGTGAAATCTTTAGCGTGCACAAAAATTGAAAATCGGCCATAATTCAGTTAATTCTCAACCGATTTTTCAGACATTTATATTTTTGAATAGCGGGAGACATTTCGGACTAGATAGGAGTTGAAAAACGTTGAATATAGAATCTTTGTCGCTCTCATTTTTTTGGTGAATACTGGAAAATTTTCAAAAAATTGCTAAAATGTTTATTTTTAGGAATTTAGAAATTCTAATTACACTTTTGGATAGCTGACGTCGATCCGATTCCGACAATATAAGTTGTGTTCTGAAATATTAACTTTGATTTTTCACTTTTTTTCGCATTTTGGTCAAAAACGGTAAGGCTTATTTTTTTAAAACCACTCCAACGATTTTCCTGAAACTTTGGTAAGATGAACAGAGATGTCTGAATTGTTCCTTAAACTATAAATGAAAATTCTCTAATCACCGGAAGTGGTCAAGAAAGGTATCCAAACTTTGACAAAATTCAGAAAAATGGGTGCCTGTGCGACAAATAAGATGTATCGATTGGTTGTTTACCGAGTAGTTAATGCATTATATCGTTCGATAGCCACGTGAATTACCTACAAGATGGTACTATAGCGACAAGTTTCTATCAAAAAATAAAAAAGTTATCTGAGTTTGAAAAGTAAGGTATTTTGCTATTTCGGTCAACTTTAGACGCGTATTTCTCGAAAACGCCGCCTACGATTTTTTTAAAACTTTCTCATTCGAGAGTCTTATAGGTGGTGTATTGTGTGAAACCATTGTACAATTTCTCTAAATGTCATGAGTAGTCGAAAAACGAGATTGAAAATCCAAAACGTCGTATTTTTACCATTTGGAGCATTTTTAGACGTCTTTTTCTCGAAAAGTCAACGTAATTTTTTTTTTTGAACTTCTTCTACAGAGAGTTTTATCGGTACTCTTAGGTATGAAACCATTGCGCAACAGTTAGAAATATCAGGAGTATGAGAACAAAGGGATCGAAAATTGAAAACGTCACCTTTCATTATTAAGCAAAACATGCAGTAAGAGTTGACACAATCTGTACGTATTAGCAACGTTTAGAGCATATTCAAAAGTCCCGTTTTCTCTCACAGTGACGATATTTGGGCAAAAAGTATTTCAACTTTGAGTCTTTACTTCTATTCAAAATAAGGGTATAGTGACCCTGTAGCAGAAATATTTGATTTATGTGTGTAATAATTAGTCTTTGAATTAATATTGTTTCTCCTTGGCCAAAATTACCTCATAGCCGTAATCATCTCGACACAAATCGACGGCTCGCGCTGTTTATAAGCAAATCCAATTTTTAAGAGGTTGCAGTTGTATCTTGCAGTAGTATCGTGCAGAAGTACGAATATTGCACCGGTCATAGAAAGTTTAATGTAGTTAGAGCATGGACTCTGTTTCTAATAAATATCGATATTTTATATGTGGGTGACGTCAAATCTTTAACGTGCACGAAATCCGAAAATTGGCGATATTTCATTGAATATAAAATCAATTTTTGAACAAGTTACATATTTGGGTAGCTGACATGAAAACGCGATTCCGAAGTCCCGTGTACACATTGGTGTGACATCGACAAAAGTCCGAATTGGTCATAATTGGAACGTTTTGCATACGTATAAAGCATATATAGAGAGATTTTTTTAAAAGTGGCAATATTTGAACTAAGGGTGTTTTAATAGTAACCAATATCTGTTACTGGTGCTTCTAGAGTGAAAATAATTCGTTTTGGTAAATAATAGTTACCCCTGAAATTAATATCGCAGGATTTTTGTCTCCATGACGTCGCCATTTGATACCAGTGAAAATAAACCTCTCTGTTGAAGCTATTTATAAGGAAGGTACTCTTCTACATAAATGCAGAAAAATTAATGTTGAATGTAGGATTCTGGGATTTGGATATTATTTGACACTTACGATACTTTTTTGTCTTAATCGGAAAACTCTTTTTTTTATTCTCGTGTAGATCTCTGAATCTGAAACAGATGGAGTTTTGAATATTGATTTTGCCTATGTTTTAAACATTTAGTACTTAGAACTATTGCGAAGTTGTGAACCAGACCGTAAGTGATGTAAATCTTTAACGTGCACGAATGAAAATAGGTTTTAATTATGTCAATTCCCAACCGATTTTCGAAAAAATTATATTTTTGTACAGCCGGGAGTGATGTAAATCTTTAACGTGCATGAATGAAAATCGGTTCTAATTATGTCAATTCCCAACCGATTTTCGAAAAAATTATATTTGTGTACAGCCGGGGATTTTGCGGATGGGATAAAGGTCGAATTGAGATAACCATGTCGTTCTTAGTTGAGATAACCAGTTTGAGCATGGACTCTATCTGTAATAAATATTAAATTTTTATATGTTACATGTAGTGACGTCAAATCTTTAACGTGCACGAAATCAGAAAATTGTAGATATTTCATTGAATATTTAATCAATTTTTGAACCAGTTGCATATTTGAGTAGTTGATATGGACGTGATTCCAAAGTCCCGTGTACACATTGGTGTGACATTGACAAAAGTCCGAGTTGGTCATGATCGCAACGTTTTGCCTACGTATAAAGCATTATATAGAGAGCTTTTTTTTTTGAAAGAGGCAATATTTGAACTAAAGGTGTTTTACTGGTAACCAATATCTGGTAATGCTGCTTCTAGAGTGAAAATAATTCATTTTAGTTACTCCTGAAATTATTATCCCAGGTTTTTTGTCTACATGACGCCATCATATGATACCAGCGAAAATGACGCTATTTACCGAAACTATTTATAAGGAAGGCACCCCTCTGGACCAATGTTGAAAAGTTGATGTTGAAAGGTATGATTCTTGGTTTTGGTTATGATCTGACACGATCTTTTTTTTGTCCCATTCGAAAAACTTTTTTTTTTCATTCTCTTGTAGATCTCTGAAACTAAAGCAGATAGAGTTCTGAATAATGATTTTTCCTATGTTTTAAGCAGTAAGTACTTAGAAGTATTGCGAAAGTTCTGAACAGACCTGAAGTGAAGTAAATCTTTAACGTGCATAAACGAAAATAGGTCCTAATAATGTCAATTCCCAACCGATTTTCGAAAAAGTTATATTTTTGTAGAGCCGGTGATATTGGGGATTGCAATACCACGCTGTTCTCCTTTTTTCCTAAAAATTTGAAAATGTACTGAAATTGTAAAATTTTTTTTTAGAATTTTTGAGTTTTTGATTACGTATTTAGATTTCTGACGTCTGTAGGATTCTACCGATACAAGTTCATAATGTTGTAAATTGTTCAACTATATTGTTCACTTTCCTTCTAACGTAATGCGCATGCAGAGAAAGTGTCAATATCTGAGTTGTTTAAGTGTGTGTGTGTGTGTTTTAAGGGGTGTGTGTGTTTTAAGGGGTGGGTGGTGGGCATTTTGTGCTGCATTGGGCAAGGTGAAAGCCTTCAGCCTTGCAAGCAAGTCTAGTTCTTCTTTTGTTTTGAGTAGATCTCAGCAACTGCTTGTCGCATCGTTACGATTTCTTCGGTTTTACTGGGAAAGTGGGTGTGACTTAGAGGATAAAGCTATTTTGAACGTTCTGCGATAATGCGAAATGTCCGAAATCACCGAAGTTATTGTTTTTGAAAATATTGCAGTAATTTTAACAATAATCATTGGATTTTAACTTTCGATACATTTTGGCATAGCCTGAGACAGGGCACATAGCTACGCTACTTTCGATTTTTGATTTTCGGCAAATCTTCGAAGATATTAGGCGCCAAATTTCGAAAATTTAAAATTTTACAAAAAACTTTTTTATTTATGAATATTTTTTAGTCGTATTGTGCACAGAATTAAAGAGTCATCTGCCTAGTGCAAAAATGTTAAAAAATTTTGTCTCAGTAATTTTCCTTGGCCGCTATTGGCTAATTCAGTTTTTCAGTCCTAGATTAATTTTTTATTGTTCGATTTGTATAAAACAAAGTTCATATGCTTCGTTGTCTCAATTGTCATTTTTTTTATTACCGGAAGTGTTATCTGTCGGCACCGAAAGTGGCATAATTTTACCAAAAACTACAATTTTGACAGTTAGGTACCATTTTTCGAAAACAAATATTATTTTTTGGAAAAATTATTTGACTCAAAGAGTGTGCCCTTTCAAGGCGCAAAAAATGGCGGAAGCAGTTTTTTTAATTTCGATTTCATTATCGAGCAAATTCGATTAAATGGCTAAAAATGGTGTAAAATTGACCCATTTACAACCTATTCAGGCTTTTCAGATTTTAAAATATTTCTTCGTAACTTTTATAAACTTGTAGCTATAATCCATACGAAGAAAATGTATGTTAAAATTAGTTTGTAATATAAGCAGTTACCAAGAAATGGACAGTTCTGTACAAGTCACTGTTTTCGTTATTTTGCCTGTAAAATAGTCAATTATGATTGGATTTTTATAAAAGTGACATCATTTGATTCAAAAAGCATGTAGCGTCATATCAAGTTGATTACAATTTAAAATTGACACCGGAAGTGACGTCATTTTGTCAAAAACTGCATTTTAAACTTTTTAAATCAATGTTTTATTCAACCAAGAATTACTTAATATGTATTAATAATTTTAACTTTTGGTTTAAATTCACATATAAACACAACTCATATGGTCATATACATATCATAAAATTGTTTCTAACTTGTTCGGTTGCCGAGAAATAGACGGTTTTCTACAGGCCACTTTTGAAGGTTTTTGGGCCATAAAAGTGTCAATTATTATTCGATTTTCATAAACGTTACACCATGTTATACCTAATGCCATTTAGGATTTCATACAAGTAATTTAAGATTTTCATTATCACCGGAAGTAACATCATTTTGGCAAAAACTGAATTTTTGCCTTCAAAACAGATATTTTATTCAAATGAGTCTGTTTTGAAATGTTTTTCAAATTATGATATTTGATGCCAATCAACAAATAAAATGAACCCATACGATCATACAGATACCACAAAATGGTTTCTAACTTGTACGGTTGCAGAGAAATAGTCGATTTTCTACAAGTCACTTTTCAAGTTTTTTGGTCTTTAAAAGTGGCAATTATTATTCGATTTACATAAAATTTTCACTATATGATATCGTATGCCATTTCTGATTTCATAAAACTAATTGAACATTTTCATTAACACCGGAAGAAATGTAATTTTGTCAAGATCATTTACAAGTAACAAATGTATAAAATGAATTGATATTGCTGGATTCGGTTGATTCTGCATCCATTTTATTTGTGTGCAATGTTAATTTGGAAACCTGTTTAATGGTTTCGTTATTACCGGAAGTGACATATGTTCAAGGGTAACTTGGCACCGGAAGTGACATGTTTAAGGGTAACGTGGCACCAGTGAAACCCGTCATTCCTGCATGCAGGTCTAGTTCTTCTTATTATTATTATTCAGATTCCAATTTGAATAGATCTCAGCAACTACGTGTCGCATCCTTAGAATTTCTTCAGTTTTACTGGGAAAGTGGGTGTGACTTAGAGGATAAAGCTATTTTGAACGTTCTGCGACAATGCGAAATGTCCGAAATCACCGAAGTTATCGTTTTTGAAAATATTGCAGTAATTTTAACAATAATCATTGGATTTTAACTTTCGATACATTTTGGCATAGCCTGAGACAGGGCACATAGCTACGCTACTTTCGATTTTTGATTTTCGGCAGATCTTCGAAGATATTAGGCGCCAAATTTCGAAAATTTAAAATTTTACAAAAAACTTTTTTATTTATGAATATTTTTTAGTCGTATTGTGCACAGAATTAAAGAGTCATTTGACTAGTGCAAAAATGTTAAAAATTTTTGCCTCAGTAATTTTCCTTGGCCGCTATTGGCTAATTCAGTTTTTCAGTCCTAGATTAATTTTTTATTGTTTGATTTGTATAAAATAAAGTTCATATGCTTCGTTGTCTCAATTGTCATTTTTTTTTATTACCGGAAGTGTTATCTGTCGGCACCGGAAGTGGCATAATTTTACCAAAAACTACAATTTTGACAGTTAGGTACAATTTTTCGAAAACAAATATTATTTTTTGGAAAAATTATTTGACTAAAAGAGTGTGCCCTTTCAAGGCGCAAAAAATGTCGAAAGCAGTTTTTTTAATTTCGATTTCATTTTCGAGCAAATTCGATTAAGAGGCTAAAAATGGTGTAAAATCGACCTATTTACAACCTATTCAGGCTTTTCAGATTTTAAAATATTTCTTCGTAACTTTTATAAACTTGTAGCTATAATCAATACGAAGAAAATGTGTGTTAAAATTAGTTTGTAATATAAGCAGTTACCAAGAAATGGGCAGTTCTGTACAAGTCACTGTTTTCGTTATTTTGCCTGTAAAATAGTCAATTATTATGGGATTTTCATAAAAGTGACATCATTTGATTCAAAAAGCATGTAGCGTCATATCAAGTTGATTACAATTTAAAATTGACACCGGAAGTGACGTCATTTGGTCAAAAACTGCATTTTAAACTTTTTAAATCAATGTTTTATTCAACCAAGAATAACTTAATATGTATTAATAATTTTAACTTTTGGCTTAAATTCACATATAAATACAACTCATATAGTCATATAGATATCATAAAATTGTTTCTAACTTGTTCGGTTGCCGAGAAATAGATGGTTTTCTACAGGTCACTTTTGAAGGTTTCGGGGCCATAAAAGTGTCAATTATTATTCGATTTTCATAAACGTTACACCATGTTATACCTAATGCCATTTGTGATTTCATACAAGTAATTTAAGGTTTTCATTATCACCGGAAGTAACGTCATTTTGGCAAATACTGAATTTTTAGCCTTCAAAACAGATATTTTATTCAAATGAGTCTGTTTTGAAATCTTTTTCAAATTATGGTATTTGATGCCAATCAACAAATAGAATGAACCCATACGATCATACAGATACCACAAAATGGTTTCTAACTTGTACGGTTGCAGAGAAATAGCAGATTTTCTACAAGTCACTTTTCAAGTTTTTTGGTCTTTAAAAGTGGCAATTATTATTCGATTTACATAAAATTTTCACTATATGATATCGTATGCCATTTCTGATTTCATAAGACTAACTGAACATTTTCATTAACACAGGAAGTAATTTAATTTTGTCGAGATCATTTACAAGTAACAAATGTATAAAATGACTTGATATTGCTGGATTGATTGGTTGATTCTGCGTCCATTTTATTTGTGTGCAATGTTAATTTGGAAACCTGTTCAGTGGTTTCGTTGGTACCGGAAGTGACATATGTTCAAGGGTAACTTGTCACCGGAAGTGACATGTTTAAGAGTAACTTGGCACCAGTGAAACCCGTCATTCCTGCATGCAGGTCTAGTTCTTATTATTATTATTATTATTCTTTTGTTTTGAGTAGATCTCAGCAACTGCTTGTCGCATCGTTACGATTTCTTCGGTTTTACTGGGAAAGTGGGTGTGACTTAGAGGATAAAGCTATTTTGAACGTTCTGCGACAATGCGAAATGTCCGAAATCACCGAAGTTAGCGTTTTTAATAATATTGCAGTAATTTTAACAATAATCATTGGATTTTAACTGTCGATACATTTTGGCATAGCCGGAGACAGGGCACATAGCTACGCTACTTTCGATTTTTGATTTTCGGCAAATCTTCGAAGATATTAGGCGCCAAATTTCGAAAATTTAAAATTTTACAAAAAACTTTTTTATTTATGAATATTTTTTAGTCGTGTTGTGCACAGAAATAAAGAGTCATCTGACTAGCGCAAAAATGTTAAAAAATTTTGTCTCAGTAATTTTCCTTGGCCGCCATTGGCTAATTCAGTTTTTCAGTCCTAGATTATTTTTTTATTGTTTGATTTGTATAAAATAAAGTTCATATGCTTCGTTGTCTCAATTGTCATTTTTTTTGTTACCGAAAGTGTTATCTGTCGGCACCGGAAGTGGCATAATTTTACCAAAAACTACAATTTTGACAGTTAGGTACCATTTTTCGAAAACAAATATTACTTTTTTGAAAAATTATATGACTCAAAGAGTGTGTCCTTTATAGGCGCAAAAAAATGTCGGAAGCAGTTTTTTTAATTTCGATTTCATTTTCGAGCAAATTGGATTAAGAGGCTAAAAATGGTGTAAAATTGACCTATTTACAACCCATTCAGGCTTTTCAGATTTTAAAATATTTCTTCGTAACTTTTAAAAACATGTAGCTATAATCCATACGAAGAAAATGTATGTTAAAATTAGTTTGTAATATAAGCAGTTGCCAAGAAATGGGCAGTTCTGCATAAGTCACTGTTTTCGTTAGTTTGCCAGTAAAATAGTCAATTATTATTGGATTTTTATAAAAGTGACATCATTTGATTCAAAAAGCATGTAACGTCATATCAAGTTGATTACAATTTAAAAGTGACACCGGAAGTGACATCATTTGGTCAAAAACTGCATTTTAAACTTTTTAAATCAGTGTTTTATTCAACCAAGAATAACTTAATATGTATTAATAATTTTAACTTTTGGTTTAAATTCACATATAAACACAACTCATATGGTCATATAGATATCATAAAATTGTTTCTAACTTGTTCGGTTGCCGAGAAATAGACGGTTTTCTACAGGTCACTTTCGAAGGTTTTGGGGCCATAAAAGTGTCAATTATTATTCGATTTTCATAAACGTTACACCATGTTATACCTAATGCCATTTGGGATTTCATACAAGTAATTTAAGATTTTCATTATCACCGGAAGTAACGTCATTTTGGCAAAAACTGTATTTTTAGCCTTCAAAACGGATATTTTATTCAAATGAGTCTGTTTTGAAATCTTTTTCAAATTATGGTATTTGATGCCAATCAACAAATAGAATGAACCCATACGATCATACAGATACCACAAAATGGTTTCTAACTTGTACGGTTGCAGAGAAATAGCAGATTTTCTACAAGTCACTTTTCAAGTTTTTTGGTCTTTAAAAGTGGCAATTATTATTCGATTTACATAAAATGTTCACTATATGATATCGTATGCCATTTCTGATTTCATAAGACTAATTGAACATTTTCATTAACACCGGAAGTAATTTAATTTTGTCAAGATCATTTACAAGTAACAAATGTATAAAATGACTTGATATTGCTGGATTGATTGGTTGATTCTACGTCCATTTTATTTGTGTGCAATGTTAATTTGGAAACCTGTTTAGTGGTTTCGTTGGTACCGGAAGTGACATATGTTCAAGTGTAACTTGGCACCGAAAGTGACATGTTTAAGAGTAACTTGGCACCAGTGAAACCCGTCATTCCTGCATGCAGGTCTAGTTCTTATTATTTTTCTTCTTATTATTATTTTTTTTTTTTCCAATTTGCTTATATCTCAGCAACTTCTTGTCGGATCGATACAATGTCTTCAGTTTTACTGGGAAAGTGGGTGTGACTTAGAGATTAAAGCTATTCCCGGCATTCTGCGACATTGCGAAATGTCCGAAATCAGCGAAAATGTCGTTTTTTGAAATACTGTCGTAATATTAACAATAATCATTGGATTTTAGCATATGATGCATTTTGACATAAACCGAAACAGGGGACATAGCTATGTTACTTTTGATTTTTGATTTTCGACGAATCTTGGAAGATATTAGGCGCCAAATTTTGAAAATTTAAATTTTTACAAAAAACTTTTTTATTTATTAATATTTTTATATGACATTTTAACCAAGGTTAAAGGGTCATCGGATTTGAACAAAAATGTCAACATTTTTTGTTTCCGTAATTTTCCTTGGCCGCCATTGGCTTATTCAGTTTTTCAGTCCTACATTAATTATTTATTGTTCGATTTGTATAAAACTATGTTCATATGTTCCGTGGTTCAAAATGCCATTTTTTTTGTTACCGGTAAAGTTTCCTGTAGGCACCGGAAGTGGCGTAAATTCAGCAAAAACTACAATATTGACAGTTTGGTACCACTTTTTGAAAGCAAATACTTTTTTCTACTAATCTGATCTTACTCAAAAGATGCGCCCTGTTAAGGTGCACAAAATCTCGGACTCAGTTTTTTTAATTTCGATTTTGTTTTCGGGCCATTTCAGTTAAAAGGTAAAAAAAGGGCTAAAAATAAGCTATTTACAACCCATCCAGTGTCTTCATATATTAAAATATTTCTTCGATACTTTCATAAACTTGTAGCAATAATCCATACAAAGAGAATGTATGTGAAATTTAGTTTGTAATATAAGCAGTTGCCGAGAAATGGGCAATTTTGCATGAGTCACTTTTCACGTTATTTTGCCTGTAAAAGAATCAATTATTATTCGATTTTCAATTTTCTTTCCCTTTCTGTTGCCTATTGCCACAGTCGACTATTCCAAACCATTTTAACTTTTTCACTGTTCACGGAAGTGACGTCATTTAGGTAATAACTGAATTTTTAGCCTTAAAAATACATTTTTTATTCAAATGAGTATTATTTGTAATATTTTTAGAATTATGAAATTTGGTTCCCATCAACAAATAGAATGAACCCATACGATCATATAGATACCACAAAATGGTTTCTAACTTGTACGGTTGCAGAGAAATTGACGATTTTCCACAAGTCACTTTTTACTTTATTTTAGCTCTAAAAGAATCAGTTATTATTCGATTTTCATAAAATTTTCACCATATGATGTTTTATGCCATTTACGATTTCATAGAACTAATTTAATTGTTTTAGTATCACCGGAAGTGATGTCATTTTGTCAAAAACTGAATTTTTAGCCTGCAAAACAGGTATTTTATTCAAATGAGTCTTATTTGTAATGTTTTCAAAATAATGATATTTGATCCCATTCAACAAATAGATTGAACCCATGCGATCATACAGGTTTCTAACTTGTGCGGTTGCAGAGAAATAGTCGATTGTCTACAAGTCACTTTTCAAGGTTTTTGGTCTATAAAAGTGGCAATTATTATTCTATTTACATAAAATTTTCACTATATGATGTCATATGCCAATTCGGATTTCATAAAACTAATTGAACATTTTCATTATCACCGGAATTAATGTAATTTTGTCAGGATCACTTACAAGTAACAAATGTATAAAATGAATTGATATTTGCTGGATTTGGTTGATTCTGCGTCCAATTTATTTGATGTGTGCAATGCTTATGGGGAAACCTGTTTAATGGTTTCATTGGTACCGGAAGTGACATATGTTCAAGAGTAAAGTGGCACCGGACGTGACATGTTAAAGAGTAACGTGGCACCAGTGAAACCCGTCATTCCTGCATGCAGGTCTAGTTTTTGTTAAAATTATTATTCTTATTATTATTATTATTATTCTTTTGTTTTGAGTAGATCTCAGCAACTGCTTGTCGCATCGTTACGATGTCTTCGGTTTTGTTGGGAAAGTGGGTGTGACTTAGAGGATAAAGCTATTTTGAACGTTCTGCGACAATGCGAAATGCCCGAAATCACCGAAGTTATCGTTTTTAAAAATATTGCAGTAATTTTAACAATAATCATGGGATTTTAACTTTCGATACATTTTGGCATAGCCGGAGACAGGGCACATAGCTACGCTACTTTCGATTTTTGATTTTCGGTAAATCTTCGAAGATATTAAACGCCAAATTTTGAAAATCTAAAATTTTACAAAAAACTTTTTTATTTATGAATATTTTTTAGTCGTGTTGTACACAGAATTAAAGAGTCATCTGACTTGCGCAAAAATGTTAAAAATTTTTGTCTCAGTAATTTTCCTTGGCCGCCATTGGCTAATTCAGTATTTCAGTCCTAGATTATTTTTTTATTGTTCGATTTGTATACAACAAACTTTATATGCTTCGTTGTCTCAATTGTCATTTTTTTTGGACGCCTGTATCTCGAAAACTTAACCTGCAATTTTTTTTTAATTTTTTCTATCGAGAGTCCTTTTGGAGGTATTTTGCATAAAGCCATCCAATAAGACTTTGAAATGTCTGGAATAGGATAAAAAAGGGACTGAAAATCGAAAAAAGTCGAAAAATCGTGAAATTTTGGAAAATGCTCTACTATTTTTTTATTTTAAGAGATTTTTAAAAAGACGTTGTATATTCAGATAGCTGACCTAATTACGATTCTAACAATGTATAATATGTATGTAATTATTAAAATTTAATTTCCGATATTTTAAATTTTTTGCATTTTTGGCACTTTTGAACATAGGATTTCTCAGGGGCATTTTATCTGATCAGATAATGTAATATATCATTACAGAGCCCTGTGGATATTTTAGTGCCCAAACCGGCCATTAAAACTATTTCGACAATAATAACCATACCGGAAGTATTCAAAAAATGAAAAAAAAGAGTAAAAACATTGTCGCACTTGCGAAAAACTTGATTTCTCTCTTAGGTAATAGCGGACCAAAAGAACTAAAGTGTCGCTGGATAGCCCTATTAATGGACCATCATATGGTATCTAAATAATACGATTTCGATGGTAAGGAAATAAACTATTGTATGCCAAAAATGTAGTATTTTCCAATTTTTTAACATTCTGAGATGCCTTTTTCTCGAAAACGACGCCTACGATTTTTCTTAAACTTTTCTCACTCAAAGTCCTATCGGTTGTCTATATAGGGAATCCAAAATGAAAAGCATTGAAATAATATAAGTGGTCGAAAAATGGCCTCAAACTTTGAAAAAAATTGAAAAATCGTTAAATTTTTGGAAACGCTCTTTAATTTATCTTTTTTTCCAAAACTACTCAATGGATGTTTCTGACACTTCTGGTACAGAAAGTTAAGTATCCAAAGAACTTCGTAAAGCTATCACAACAACGATCGTAAAATCGGAAGTAGTCGAAAAAATGTCCGATATTTTGAAAAAAAATATTTTTTTTACGAAAACCTTTTTTATTTATGAATATTTTTTGATGATCTTTCACACAGGGTTAAAATATCATCGTACTTGAGCAGAAATAAGAAAAAAAATTGTCTCGGTAATTTGCGTTAGCTGCCATCGGCTAATTTAGTTTTTCGTACCCAGAAAAATTATTTATTGTTCGATTTGTATAAAACAAAGTTCATATGCACCGTGGTCCCAATTGTAATTTTTTTTGTTACGGTGAAGTTTTTCTGTCGGCAACGGAAGTGACGTAATATTAACAAAAACTACAATTTTGACAGTTCGGTACCACATTTTGAAAGCAAATATTATTTTTTTTCAAAACTGATATAAATAAAAGGATGCACCCTGCAAAGGTGCACAAAATCCTTAGCTCATATTTTTTAATTTCAATTTCATTTTCGGGCAATTTCGAATAAAATGTAAAATAAAGTGTAAAATTCAGTTATTTACAATTCATTCAGCGTCTTCATATTTTGAAATATTTATTTGTAATTTTCATAAACTCGTAGCAATAATCCAGACGAAGAGAATGTATGCGAAAATTAGTTTGTAATATGAGCAGTTGCCGAGAAATATGCAATTGTGCATGCATCACTTTTCACGTTATTTTGCCTATAAAAGAGTGAATTATTATTCGATTTGTAATATTTTTATAAACTTGTAGCTATAATCCATACGAAGAGAATGTATGTAAAAATTAGTTTGTAATATAAGCAGTTGCCGAGAAAAGGGCAGTTTTGCATAAGTCACTGTTTTCGCAATTTTGCCTGTAAAATAGTCAATTATTAATGGATATTCACAAAAGTGACATCATTTGATTCAAAAAGCAAGTGTGCGTTATATCATGTTAATTACTATTTAAAATTGACACCGGAAATGACGTCATTTAGTCAAAAACTCAATTTTTAACTTTTGAAATCGATATTTTTTTCAACCAAGAATTATGTCACATATAATAATAAAATCAACTTTTGGTTTAAATTCACATATTAACAAAACTCATACGGTCAAAAAGATATCATAAGATTGTTTCTAACTTGTTCGGTTGCCGAGATATAGGCGATTTTCTAAAAGTCACTTTTGAAGGTTTTTGGCCCATAAAAGTGTCAATTATTATTCGATTTTCATAAAATTTTCACCCTTTGAAGCCTAATGTCATAGACGATGTTATAAAACTAATTTAACGTTTTCATTATCACCGGAAGTAACGTCATTTTGGCAAAAACTGTATTTTAAGCCTTCAAAACAGATATTTTATTCAAATGAGTCTGATTTGTAATGTTTATACAATTATGATATTTGATTCCAATCAACAAATAGATTAAACCCATACGGTCATATAAATACCAAAAAAATGGTTTCTAACTTGTACGGTTGCCGAGAAATAGACGATTTTCTACACGTCACTTTTCAAGGTTTTTGGTCTATAAAAGTGGCAATTATTATTCGATTTACATAAAATTTTCACCATGAGATGCCTTATGCCATTTCTGATTTCATAAAACTAATGGAACATTTACATTATCACCGGAAGTACTGTAATTTGTCAGGATCAATTACGTGTAACAAATGTATAAAATGAAATGATATTGCTGGATTTGTTTGTTTCTGTTTCCATTTTATTTGATGTGTGCAATGCTTATGTGGAAACCTGTATATTGGTTTCATTGATGCCGGAAGTGACATATGTTCAAGGGTAACGTGGCACCGAAAGTGACACAAGTTCAAGTTCAAAGGTAACATGGCACCAGTGAAACCCGTCATTCCTGCATGCAGGTCTAGTTATTAGGCTTTCAGACTTTCGTCTGAAAGCCTATTGAGATTACTAAAATTATTATTAGGCTTTCAGACTTTCGTCTGAAAGCCTATTAAGATTACTAAAATTATTATTAGGCTTTCAGACTTTCGTCTGAAAGACTATTGTTTTTAATAAAATTATTATTAGGCTTTCAGACTTTCGTCTGAAAGCCTATTGAGATTACTAAAATTATTATTATTATTATTATTATTATTATTATTATTATTTACCGCGAGGTCCTAGATCTCCATGACCGAAAACAGATATCGATCTGGAATTAGCTTTTCTATCGGGAAACCATGTGGTGGCTACTTGATAAAATATTTTTGAAATTTCTGCGCATACCGGAAGTGACCGAACTTTGTACTTTCCCTAAAAATTGAAAATCGGCCATAGTTTCGTCAATTCTTTATCCATTTTCAAACAAATTACATTTTCGGAATCCCTGAATCTTTTCTGAGACAATGGCTATCTCACATTTTTCAATTTCGAACATTCGTTTGTGATTTTTATCGTTCGAAAATTGAAAACATGTAGTTTACGAGACAATTTTTGTTATTTTTCAAAATTTTCAAATTTGACCTACATTTTTGGATACCTGAAGTCCATCCGATTCCAGTAATATAAGTTTCATTCAGAGTTATCGCCCTTTATTTTTCGATTTTTTTCGAATTTTCTTCCCATTTTGTGAGCTCGGGTTTCGTTTTATGGCAGAATTGACGTTTCTGAAACTTCTGGAACATGAAGTTATAGTCCAATACCAACTTATAAAGCAATTTCGACAAGAATCCTTAAACCGGAAGTGGTCGAAATAATGTGCAATATTTTGAAAAAAATGCAAAAAATGGATATTTTTGGGGAAAACGCTATTTCTCCGTCCGATATCAATGGATTAAACGAATGAAGGTATCGTTTGATGGCACGATTGCTGGACTATCATATGATACCCCATTCATATGGATACTATGAACAGACAGCAAAATATGGCACGCTGAAAATCAAGTATTTTCTGATTTGGAGCGTTTTTGGACGCCTGTATCTCGAAAACTTAACCTGCAATTTTTTTTTAATTTTTTCTATCGAGAGTCCTTTTGGAGGTATTTTGCATAAAGCCATCCAATAAGACTTTGAAATGTCTGGAATAGGATAAAAAAGGGACTGAAAATCGAAAAAAGTCGAAAAATCGTGAAATTTTGGAAAATGCTCTTTTTTTTTTTTATTTTAAGAGATTTTTAAAAAGACGTTGTATATTCAGATAGCTGACCTAATTACGATTCTAACAATGTATAATATGTATGTAATTATTAAAATTTAATTTCCGATATTTTAAATTTTTTGCATTTTTGGCACTTTTGAACATAGGATTTCTCAGGGGCATTTTATCTGATCAGATAATGTAATATATCATTACAGAGCCCTGTGGATATTTTAGTGCCCAAACCGGCCATTAAAACTATTTCGACAATAATAACCATACCGGAAGTATTCAAAAAATGAAAAAAAAGAGTAAAAACATTGTCGCACTTGCGAAAAACTTGATTTCTCTCTTAGGTAATAGCGGACCAAAAGAACTAAAGTGTCGCTGGATAGCCCTATTAATGGACCATCATATGGTATCTAAATAATACGATTTCGATGGTAAGGAAATAAACTATTGTATGCCAAAAATGTAGTATTTTCCAATTTTTTAACATTCTGAGATGCCTTTTTCTCGAAAACGACGCCTACGATTTTTCTTAAACTTTTCTCACTCAAAGTCCTATCGGTTGTCTATATAGGGAATCCAAAATGAAAAGCATTGAAATAATATAAGTGGTCGAAAAATGGCCTCAAACTTTGAAAAAAATTGAAAAATCGTTAAATTTTTGGAAACGCTCTTTAATTTATCTTTTTTTCCAAAACTACTCAATGGATGTTTCTGACACTTCTGGTACAGAAAGTTAAGTATCCAAAGAACTTCGTAAAGCTATCACAACAACGATCGTAAAATCGGAAGTAGTCGAAAAAATGTCCGATATTTTGAAAAAAAATATTTTTTTTACGAAAACCTTTTTTATTTATGAATATTTTTTGATGATCTTTCACACAGGGTTAAAATATCATCGTACTTGAGCAGAAATAAGAAAAAAAATTGTCTCGGTAATTTGCGTTAGCTGCCATCGGCTAATTTAGTTTTTCGTACCCAGAAAAATTATTTATTGTTCGATTTGTATAAAACAAAGTTCATATGCACCGTGGTCCCAATTGTAATTTTTTTTGTTACGGTGAAGTTTTTCTGTCGGCAACGGAAGTGACGTAATATTAACAAAAACTACAATTTTGACAGTTCGGTACCACATTTTGAAAGCAAATATTATTTTTTTTCAAAACTGATATAAATAAAAGGATGCACCCTGCAAAGGTGCACAAAATCCTTAGCTCATATTTTTTAATTTCAATTTCATTTTCGGGCAATTTCGAATAAAATGTAAAATAAAGTGTAAAATTCAGTTATTTACAATTCATTCAGCGTCTTCATATTTTGAAATATTTATTTGTAATTTTCATAAACTCGTAGCAATAATCCAGACGAAGAGAATGTATGCGAAAATTAGTTTGTAATATGAGCAGTTGCCGAGAAATATGCAATTGTGCATGCATCACTTTTCACGTTATTTTGCCTATAAAAGAGTGAATTATTATTCGATTTGTAATATTTTTATAAACTTGTAGCTATAATCCATACGAAGAGAATGTATGTAAAAATTAGTTTGTAATATAAGCAGTTGCCGAGAAAAGGGCAGTTTTGCATAAGTCACTGTTTTCGCAATTTTGCCTGTAAAATAGTCAATTATTAATGGATATTCACAAAAGTGACATCATTTGATTCAAAAAGCAAGTGTGCGTTATATCATGTTAATTACTATTTAAAATTGACACCGGAAATGACGTCATTTAGTCAAAAACTCAATTTTTAACTTTTGAAATCGATATTTTTTTCAACCAAGAATTATGTCACATATAATAATAAAATCAACTTTTGGTTTAAATTCACATATTAACAAAACTCATACGGTCAAAAAGATATCATAAGATTGTTTCTAACTTGTTCGGTTGCCGAGATATAGGCGATTTTCTAAAAGTCACTTTTGAAGGTTTTTGGCCCATAAAAGTGTCAATTATTATTCGATTTTCATAAAATTTTCACCCTTTGAAGCCTAATGTCATAGACGATGTTATAAAACTAATTTAACGTTTTCATTATCACCGGAAGTAACGTCATTTTGGCAAAAACTGTATTTTAAGCCTTCAAAACAGATATTTTATTCAAATGAGTCTGATTTGTAATGTTTATACAATTATGATATTTGATTCCAATCAACAAATAGATTAAACCCATACGGTCAAATAAATACCAAAAAAATGGTTTCTAACTTGTACGGTTGCCGAGAAATAGACGATTTTCTACACGTCACTTTTCAAGGTTTTTGGTCTATAAAAGTGGCAATTATTATTCGATTTACATAAAATTTTCACCATGAGATGCCTTATGCCATTTCTGATTTCATAAAACTAATGGAACATTTACATTATCACCGGAAGTACTGTAATTTGTCAGGATCAATTACGTGTAACAAATGTATAAAATGAAATGATATTGCTGGATTTGTTTGTTTCTGTTTCCATTTTATTTGATGTGTGCAATGCTTATGTGGAAACCTGTATATTGGTTTCATTGATGCCGGAAGTGACATATGTTCAAGGGTAACGTGGCACCGAAAGTGACACAAGTTCAAGTTCAAAGGTAACATGGCACCAGTGAAACCCGTCATTCCTGCATGCAGGTCTAGTTATTAGGCTTTCAGACTTTCGTCTGAAAGCCTATTGAGATTACTAAAATTATTATTAGGCTTTCAGACTTTCGTCTGAAAGCCTATTAAGATTACTAAAATTATTATTAGGCTTTCAGACTTTCGTCTGAAAGACTATTGTTTTTAATAAAATTATTATTAGGCTTTCAGACTTTCGTCTGAAAGCCTATTGAGATTACTAAAATTATTATTATTATTATTATTATTATTATTATTATTATTTACCGCGAGGTCCTAGATCTCCATGACCGAAAACAGATATCGATCTGGAATTAGCTTTTCTATCGGGAAACCATGTGGTGGCTACTTGATAAAATATTTTTGAAATTTCTGCGCATACCGGAAGTGACCGAACTTTGTACTTTCCCTAAAAATTGAAAATCGGCCATAGTTTCGTCAATTCTTTATCCATTTTCAAACAAATTACATTTTCGGAATCCCTGAATCTTTTCTGAGACAATGGCTATCTCACATTTTTCAATTTCGAACATTCGTTTGTGATTTTTATCGTTCGAAAATTGAAAACATGTAGTTTACGAGACAATTTTTGTTATTTTTCAAAATTTTCAAATTTGACCTACATTTTTGGATACCTGAAGTCCATCCGATTCCAGTAATATAAGTTTCATTCAGAGTTATCGCCCTTTATTTTTCGATTTTTTTCGAATTTTCTTCCCATTTTGTGAGCTCGGGTTTCGTTTTATGGCAGAATTGACGTTTCTGAAACTTCTGGAACATGAAGTTATAGTCCAATACCAACTTATAAAGCAATTTCGACAAGAATCCTTAAACCGGAAGTGGTCGAAATAATGTGCAATATTTTGAAAAAAATGCAAAAAATGGATATTTTTGGGGAAAACGCTATTTCTCCGTCCGATATCAATGGATTAAACGAATGAAGGTATCGTTTGATGGCACGATTGCTGGACTATCATATGATACCCCATTCATATGGATACTATGAACAGACAGCAAAATATGGCACGCTGAAAATCAAGTATTTTCTGATTTGGAGCGTTTTTGGACGCCTGTATCTCGAAAACTTAACCTGCAATTTTTTTTTAATTTTTTCTATCGAGAGTCCTTTTGGAGGTATTTTGCATAAAGCCATCCAATAAGACTTTGAAATGTCTGGAATAGGATAAAAAAGGGACTGAAAATCGAAAAAAGTCGAAAAATCGTGAAATTTTGGAAAATGCTCTTTTTTTTTTTTATTTTAAGAGATTTTTAAAAAGACGTTGTATATTCAGATAGCTGACCTAATTACGATTCTAACAATGTATAATATGTATGTAATTATTAAAATTTAATTTCCGATATTTTAAATTTTTTGCATTTTTGGCACTTTTGAACATAGGATTTCTCAGGGGCATTTTATCTGATCAGATAATGTAATATATCATTACAGAGCCCTGTGGATATTTTAGTGCCCAAACCGGCCATTAAAACTATTTCGACAATAATAACCATACCGGAAGTATTCAAAAAATGAAAAAAAAGAGTAAAAACATTGTCGCACTTGCGAAAAACTTGATTTCTCTCTTAGGTAATAGCGGACCAAAAGAACTAAAGTGTCGCTGGATAGCCCTATTAATGGACCATCATATGGTATCTAAATAATACGATTTCGATGGTAAGGAAATAAACTATTGTATGCCAAAAATGTAGTATTTTCCAATTTTTTAACATTCTGAGATGCCTTTTTCTCGAAAACGACGCCTACGATTTTTCTTAAACTTTTCTCACTCAAAGTCCTATCGGTTGTCTATATAGGGAATCCAAAATGAAAAGCATTGAAATAATATAAGTGGTCGAAAAATGGCCTCAAACTTTGAAAAAAATTGAAAAATCGTTAAATTTTTGGAAACGCTCTTTAATTTATCTTTTTTTCCAAAACTACTCAATGGATGTTTCTGACACTTCTGGTACAGAAAGTTAAGTATCCAAAGAACTTCGTAAAGCTATCACAACAACGATCGTAAAATCGGAAGTAGTCGAAAAAATGTCCGATATTTTGAAAAAAAATATTTTTTTTACGAAAACCTTTTTTATTTATGAATATTTTTTGATGATCTTTCACACAGGGTTAAAATATCATCGTACTTGAGCAGAAATAAGAAAAAAAATTGTCTCGGTAATTTGCGTTAGCTGCCATCGGCTAATTTAGTTTTTCGTACCCAGAAAAATTATTTATTGTTCGATTTGTATAAAACAAAGTTCATATGCACCGTGGTCCCAATTGTAATTTTTTTTGTTACGGTGAAGTTTTTCTGTCGGCAACGGAAGTGACGTAATATTAACAAAAACTACAATTTTGACAGTTCGGTACCACATTTTGAAAGCAAATATTATTTTTTTTCAAAACTGATATAAATAAAAGGATGCACCCTGCAAAGGTGCACAAAATCCTTAGCTCATATTTTTTAATTTCAATTTCATTTTCGGGCAATTTCGAATAAAATGTAAAATAAAGTGTAAAATTCAGTTATTTACAATTCATTCAGCGTCTTCATATTTTGAAATATTTATTTGTAATTTTCATAAACTCGTAGCAATAATCCAGACGAAGAGAATGTATGCGAAAATTAGTTTGTAATATGAGCAGTTGCCGAGAAATATGCAATTGTGCATGCATCACTTTTCACGTTATTTTGCCTATAAAAGAGTGAATTATTATTCGATTTGTAATATTTTTTTCCATTTGATGCCTAATGCCAATTTGGACTAGGTCAAGTCAATTTTACATTTTCACTGTGACCGGAAATGACGTCTTTTGGGCTAAAAATCGTATTTCTAACCTAAAAAACTAATATTTTATTGAAATGAGTCTGCCTTATAATGTTTTTAAAATTATGATATTTGATTCCCATCAACGAATAGAATGAAGCCATACGACCATACAGATACCACAAAATGGTTTCTAACTTGTACGGTTACAGAGAAATAGGCGATCTTTTATAAGTCACTTTTCAAGGTTTTTGGTCTATAAAAGTGTCAATTATTATTCGATTTTTATAATTTTTTTAACATTTGATGCCTTATGCCATTTATGACTTCTATGATCCAAGTTAACATTTTCAATATCACCGGAAGTAATGTAATTTTTGCAAAAAACGTATTTTTAGCCTTCAAAACAAACATTTTTTTGAAGTGATTTATATTCTTTATTCGTTTAACTTTATAACGTCTGACTCTAATGGGCAGTAAGATTGAATCAATACCATCATATTGATATCAAGAAAAGGCTTCTAGCATGTTCCCTTATCGAATAATAACCAATTTTCCCAGGGTCACTTTTAAGTTTTTTACCTTCTTAATTTCAGTTTATAGGTTATAGGTTAATTATTTATTGCCCGATATGTATAAAACAAAGTTTGTATTTTGTATGTTGCGAATTTTCGACTTATTTTTCACCTATAAAAATTTCTTTCGGCACCGGAAGTGACGTAATTTTGCCATAATTTACAATTTTGACCGGTCTTTTCGCCAGCAAATATTACTTATACATATGATAGAGGGTGTCACTGAAGCAGAACAACTAAAGTATAGTTCGGTAGCTCAATGGATCGGCTATGGTATAATAAACTTCCTGTATGATTCCTGAAAGCCGGTTCAGTGCTGCTTGCAGGTCTAGTTATTTATTATTATTATTTTATTTTTCGGGGGAGCCTATTTCTCAGCGCCTGTAACAGATACCGATCTGGGACCTAATTCTTTATAGGGAAACCATGTGTTGGCTACTTGATAAACTATTTTTGAAACTTCTGCGCAGACCGGAAGTGGTCGAATTTCGTGCTCTGTCAAAAAATTAAAAAACGGCCGTAGATTCGTCAATTCTGTACCTATTTTCATACAAATGACATTTTCGGAAACCTTGAGTCTTTTCTCGGACGATAGCAGTTGAAAATTTCGATATTTCGAAACTTCATCGCTGACTTCTTGCGATCGAAAAATGAAAAATTTTATTTGAGAGACAATTTTTGTTATTTTTCAAAATTTTCAAATTTGACCTACATTTTTGGATACCTGAAGGCAATCTGGTTCCAGTAATATAAGTTTCATTCCGAGTTATCGCCCTTTATTTTTCGATTTTTTTCGAATTTTCTTCACATTTTGTGAGCTTAAGTTTCGTTTTACGGCCGGATCAACGTTTCTCAAATTCCTGATACATGAAGCAATATTGTCAAACCACCGTTTAAAGCAATTTCAACAACAATCCGAAATAATATGCGATATTTTGAAAAAATCGTGAAAAATTGGTGTCTTGGGTAAAAACACGATTTCTCCGTCCGATATCAACGGATTAAACAAATTAAGGTATCATTTGGTCTAGCGGTGATTGGACCACTGAATGATACCCAATTCGTACGGATACGATGAGCTGGAAGCAAAATATGGCACGCTGAAAATCAAGTATTTTCTGATTTGGAGCGTTTTTGGACGCCTGTATTTCGAAAACTGCTCCAGCGATTTTTCTTAAACTTTATCTATCGATGGTCCTTCCGGTAGTCTTTAGCATGGATCCATCCATTAAGACTATTATATAATTGGAATAAGACAAAAAAGGGACTCAAAATCGAAAAAAGTCGAAAAATCGTGAAATTTGGGAAAATGCTCTACTATTTTTTTATTTTAAGAGATTTTCAAAAAAAAGATATATATTTAAAAAGCTGACCTAATTACGATTCTAATGATGTATAATATGTATGCAGTTATTGAAATTTAATTTTCAATATTTTGACATTTTGACATTTTTAACACTTTTGAACATGGGATTTCTCAGAAGTATTTTATTTGATCGTATAGTGTCGTATATCATTAGAGAGCCCTGTTCCCATGCAAACTCCAAAACTGGATGTGAAAACTACTCGACAATGATTCGTATACCGGAAGTAGTTCAAAAAACAAAGAAAAATGTAAAAAAGATGAAAAAAAATTGGAGCTCTTGCCAAAAGTTCGAATTCTCCGTCACATATTAGCGGACCAAAACAATGAAAGTGTCTTTGGATAGTTCCATTAATAGACGATCGTATAACATCTAAATAACACGAATTTGATTCTTACGAAATAAATTATGGTACGCCGAAAACTAAGTATTTTCCGTTTTGGAGCATTCTGAGGCGCCTTTTTCTCGAAAACGACGCCTACGATTTTTCTTAAACTTTTTTTACTCAGAGTCCTATCGGTGGCCTAGCGTGTGCATTTAATAATAAAAGCGTTGCAATATTATAGGCGGTCCAAAAATGACCTCAATCTTTGAAAAAAGTTGAAAAATCATTAAATTATTGAAAATGCTCTTTTATTTATCTTTTTTTCAAAAATTACTTAATGAATAATTCTGATATTTCTGCTACAGGAAGTTAAGTATCTAATCAACTTGTTAAAGCAATTCCGACAATGATCGAAAAACCGGAAGTAGTCGAAAAAATATCCGATATATTGATTTTTTTTTACATTTTTACAGAAAACTTTTTTATTTATGAATATTTTTTGATGGTAGTTTACACAGTGTTAAAGTATCACCCTACTTGAGCATAAGTGAGAAAGAATTTTGTCTCAGTAATTTTCTTTAGTCGCCATTGGCTAATTTAGTTTTTCGTACCTAGATTAATTATTTATTGTTCGATTTGTATAAAACAAAGTGCATATGATTCGTAATGTCAATTGTAATATTTTTTGTTACGGTGACATTTTTCTGCACGCAACGGAAGTGGCGTAAAATTAACAAAAACTACAATTTTGAGAGTTAAGTACCACTTTTTGACAGCAAATATTTTTTTTTTCGAAAACTGATATAACAAAAAGTATGCGCCCTGTAAAGGCGCATAAAATGTTTGGCTGAGATTCTTAAATTTCAATTTCATTTTCGGGCAATTTCGAATAAAATGTAAAAAAAAGGGTAAAATTCAGTTATTACAACCCATTGAACGTCTTTATATTTTGAACTATTTATTCGTAACTTTCATAAACTCGTAGCCATAATCCAGACGAAGAGAATGTATGCGAAAAATAGTTTGTAACATGAGCAGTTGCCGAGAAATATGCAATTTTGCATGCATCACTTTTCACGTTTTTTTGCCTGTAAAATAGTAAATTATTATCCGATTTTCAATAAAATTTTTTTATTCGATGCCTAATGCCAATTTGGACTAGGTTAAGCCAAATTTACAGTTTCACTGTGACCGAAAATGACGTCATTTTGGCAAAAACTGTATTTTTAACGTAGAAAACAAATATTTTATTCAAATGAATCTTGTTTATAATATTTTTAAAATTATGATATTTGAATCCCATCACCGAATAGCATGAACCCATACCATCATACAGATACCACAAACAAGTTTCTAACTTGTACGGTTGCCGAGAAATAGACGATTTTCTATAAGTCACTTTTCAAGCTTTTTGGTCTATAAAAGTGTCAATTATTATTCAATTTTCATACAATTTTCACCATGTGATGCCTTATGCCATTTATGATTGCAATGATCTGATTTAACATTTCCATTATCACCGGAAGTAATGTCATATTTGCAAAAACCGTATTTTTAGACTTTAAAATAAAATTTTACTCCAAAATTAGATTTTGCGCGATCCGACTCAAGATGGCGTGTTCAATGACAAATATTACGGGACGCTGAAGATCTAGTATTTTCCTTTTTGGACTTTTATATGATATCAGAATGATACAAATTCGATGGTTAGGCAATAGATTATGAGATGCCGAAAATATAGTATTTTCCTCTTTTTTTGAAGCCTTTTCAAACTCGTTTATCTCGAAAACTACTTCTATTTCACTTCTTAAACTTCTGTTACCCCGAGTCCTATCGGTCGTTTAGGGTATAAAGGTAAATTTAAAAGCATGGCAATGATCTAAAGGACCCTGAAAGCCGATTCAGCACTGCTATGCAGGTCTAGTTATTATTATTATTATTATTTACCGCGGGAGCCTAGATCACCATGATCGAAAACAGATATCGATCTGGAATTAGATTTTCTGTCGGGAAACCATGTGGTGGCTACTTGATAAAATATTTTTGAAATTTCTGCGCATACCGGAAGTGACCGAACTTTGTATTTTGTCTAAAAATTGAAAACAGGCCATAGTTTCGTCAATTGTTTATCCATTTTCAAACAAATTACCTTTTTGGAATCCCTGAATCTTTTCTTAGACAATGGCTATCTCACATTTTTCGATTTCGAACATTCGTCTATGACTTTTAGCGTTCGAAAATTGAAAACATGTTGCTTACGAGACAATTTTTGTTATTTTTCAAAATTTTCAAATTTGACCTACATTTTTGGATACCTGAAGTCCATCCGATTCCAGTGATATAAGTTTTATTCAGAGTTATCGCCCTTTATTTTTCGATTTTTTTCGAATTTTCTTCCCATTTTGTGAGCTCGGGTTTCGTTTTATGGCAGAATTGACGTTTCTGAAACTTCTGGAACATGAGGTTATAGTCCAATACCAACAAATAAAGCAATTTCGACAAGAATCCTTAAACCGGAAGTGGTCGAAATAATGTGCAATATTTTGAAAAAAATGCAAAAAATGGATATTTTGGGGAAAAACGCGATTTCTCCGCCCGATATAAATGGATTAAAGAAATTAGGGTTCCATTGGACTGCACGGGAATTGCACTATCGTATGATACCAAATTCATACGGATACTATGAACAGGCAGCAAAATATGGCACGCTGAAAATCAAGTATTTTCTGATTTTTAGCATTTTTGGACGCCTGTATCTCGAAAACTACTCCAGCGATTTTTATGACACTTTCTCTATCGAGAGACCTTGTGGTAGTCTGAAGTACGAAACATTCCATTACGACTTTGAAATATCTGGAATAGGTGAAATAACGGACTGAAAATCGAAAAAAGTCGAAAAATCGTGAAATTTTGGAAAATGCTCTACTATTTTTTTATTTTAAGAGATTTTCGAAAAAAGGTTGTATTTTCAGATAGCTGACCTAATTACGATTCTAACGATGTATAATATGTATGTAGTTATTGAAAGTTAATTTTCGATTTGGACATAGGATTTCTCAGTGGCATTTTATCTGATCAGTAAATGTAATATATCATTACAGAGCCCTATGACTATTTTAGTACCCAAACCGGCTATTTAAACTATTCCGACAATAATAACCATACCGGAAGTATTCAAAAAATAAAAAAAAAGGTTAAAAACATTGTCGCACTTGCGAAAAACTTGATTTCTCCCTTAGGTAATAGCGGACCAAAAGAACTAAAGTGTCGTTGGATAGCCTATTAATGGACCATCATACGGTATGTAAATAATACGATTTCGATGGCAAGGAAATAAATTATTGTATGCCAAATATCCAGTGTTTTCCGATTTTTTAACATTCTGAGACGCCCTTTTCTCGAAAACGACTCCTACGATTTTTCTCAAACTTTTCTTACTCAAAGTCCTATCGATTGTCTATATAGTGAATCCAAAATGAAAAGCATTGAAATAATATAGGTGGTCCAAAAATAGCATCAAACTTTGAAAAAAATTCAAAAATCGTTAAATTTTTGTAAACGCTCTTTATTTTATCTTTTCTTCCAAAACTACTCAATAGATGTTTCTGACACTTCTGGTACAGAAAGTTAAGTATCCAAAGAACTTCGTAAAGCTATCACGACAACAATCGTAAAACCGGAAGTAGTCGAAAAAATGTCCGATATTTTGAAAAAAAATATTTTTTTTACGAAAACCTTTTTTATTTATGAATATTTTTTGACGATATTTTACACTGGGTTAAAATATCATCCTACTTGAGCAGAAATGAGAAAAAAAATTGTCTCGGTAATTTGCATTAGCCGCCATCGGCTAATTTCGTTTTTCGTACCCAGAAAAATTATTTATTGTTCAATTTATATAAAACAAAGTTCATAAGCTCCGTGGTCCCAATTGTAATTTTTTTTGTTACGGTGAAATTTTTCTGTCGGCAACGGAAATGACGTAATATTAATAAAAACTACAATTTTGACAGTTCGGTACCACTTTTTGAAAGCATATATTAATTTTTTTCAAAACTGATATAACTAAAATGATGCACCCTGCAAAGGTGCACAATATCCTTAGCTCAGACTTTTTAATTTCAATTTCATTTTCGGGCAATTTCGAATAAAATGTAAAATAAAGTGTAAAATTCAGTTGTTTGCAATTCATTCAGCTCTTCATATTTTGAAATATGTATTTGTAATTTTCATAAACTCGTAGCAATAATCCAGACGAAGAGAATGCATGCGAAATTTAGTTTGTAATGTGAACAGTTGCCGAGAAATATGCAATTTTGCATGCATCACTTTTCACGTTATTTTGCCTATAAAAGAATGAATTATTATTCGATTTGCAATTTTTTTCCCCATTTGATGCTTAATGCCATTTTGGACTAGGTCAAGCCAATTTTACATTTTCATTGTGACCGGAAATGACGTCATTTGGGCAAAAACTGTATTTTTAACCTAAAAAACAAATATTTTATTCAAATGAGTCTGCCTTATAATATTTTTAGAATTATGATATTTGATTCCCATCAACGAATAGAATCAAGCCATACGACCATACAGATGCCACAAAATTGTTTCTAACGTGTACGGTTACAGAGAAATAGGCGATCTTCTATAAGTCACTTTTCAAGGTTTTTGGTCTATAAAAGTGTCAATTATTATTCGATTTTTATAATATTTTTACCGTTTGATGCCTTATGCCATTTATGACTTCGATGAACTAAGTTAACATTTTCAATATCACCGGAAGTAATGTAATTTTTGCAAAAAACGTATTTTTAGCCTTCAAAACAAAACATTTTTTTGAAGGGATTTATATTTATTATTCAATTAACTTTATAACGTCTGACTCTAATGGGCAGTAAGATTGAATCAATACCATCATATCGATATCAAGAAAAGGCTTCTAGCATGTTCCCTTGTCGAATAATAGCCAATTTTCCCAGGGTCACTTTTAATTTTTTTACCTTCTTAATTTCAGTTGATGGGTTACAGGTTAGTTTTTTATTGCCCGATACGTATAAAACAAAGTTTGTATTTTGTATGTTACGAATTTTCGACTTATTTTTCCCCTATAAAAATTTCTTTCGGCACCGGAAGTGACGTAATTTTGCGATAATTTACAATTTTGGCCCGTCTTTTCGCCAGCACATATTACTTTTATATATGATAGAAGGTTTCACTGTAGCAAAACATCTAAAGTATAGTTCGGTAGCTCAATGGATCGGCTATGGTATAATAAACTTCCTGTATGATTCCTGAAAGCCGGTTCAGTGCTGCTTGCAGGTCTAGTTATTATTATTTTTTACCGCGGGAGCCTATTTCTCCATGATCGAAAACAGATATCGATCTCGAACAAACTTTTCTATCGGAAAAACATGTGGTGACTAGTGCATAAACTATTTTTCAAACTTCTGCGCATACCGGAAGTGGCCGAACTTTGTAGGTTGTCATGATATTGAAAATCGGCCATAATTTCGTCAATTCTTTACCCATTTTTAATCAAATGACATTTTTGGAAACCCTGAATCTTTTGCGAGATAATGGCTATCTCACATTTTTCAATTTCGAACATTCGTCTATGACTTCTATCGTTCGAAAATTGAAAAGACGTTGTTTATGAGACAATTTTTGTTATTTTTCAAAATTTGCAAATTTGACCTACATTTTTGGATTTCTGAGGTCCAAGCGATTCCAGTAATATAAGATTCATTCAGAGTTATCGCCCTTTATTTTTCGAATTTTTTTGAATTTTTTGCCCATTTTATGCCCCTTATATTTTTTGGAAAGGATAAAACGATATTTCTGAAACCTCTAGAACATAAAGCCATATAGTCAGACATCCGGATAAAGCAATTTCAACAACGATCCGTAAACCGGAAGTAGTCAAAATAATGTCTGATTTTTGGAAAAAAACTCAAAAAATGGGGACTTTGGGAAAAACGTGATTTCGTCGTCCCATATCAACCGATCAAATGGATTAAGGTATCGTTGGTTTACGTCGGAATTGGCATATTCATACAGATACGATGATCCAGAAGTAAAATATGACACGCTGAAAATCAAGCATTTTTTGATTTGGAGCGTTTTTGGACGCCTTTATCTCGAAAACTGCTCCAACGATTTTTCTTAAACTTTATCTATCGATGGTCCTTCCGATAGTCTTTAGCATGGATCCATCCATTAAGACCTTCAAATAATTGGAATAAGACAAAAAAGGGACTGAAAATTGAAAAAAGTCAAAAAATCGTGAAATTTTGGAAAATGCTCTACTATTTTTTTATTTTAAGAGATTTTCAAAAAAAAAAGATATATATTTAAAATGCTGACCTAATTACGATTCTAATGATGTATAATATGTATGCAGTTATTGAAATTTAATTTTCAATATTTTGACATTTTGACATTTTTAACACTTTTGAACATAGGATTTCTCAGAAGTATTTTATTTGATCGTATAGTGTCGTATATCGTTAGAGAGCCCTGTTCCCATGCAAACTCCAAAACTGGATGTGAAAACTACTCGACAATGATTCGTATACCGGAAGTAGTTCAAAAAACGAAGAAAAATGTAAAAAAGATGAAAAAAAATTGGAGCTCTTGCCAAAAGTTCGAATTCTCCGTCACATATTAGCGCACCAAAACGATTAAAGTGTCGTTGGATAGTTCCATTAATAGACGATCGTATAACATCTAAATAACACGAATTTTATTCTTAGGAAATAAATTATGGTACGCCGAAAACTAAGTATTTTCCGTTTTGGAGCATTCTGAGACGCCTTTTTCTCGAAAACGACGCCTACGATTTTTCTAAAATGTTTTTTACTAAGAGACCCATCGATGGTCTAGAGTGTGCATCCAAAATTAAAAGCATTGAAATATTATAGGTGGTCCGAAAATGGCCTCAATCTGTGAAAAAAGTTGAAAAATCATTAAATTACTGAAAATGCTATTTTATTTATCTTTTTTTTAAAAACTACTCAGTGAATGTTTCTGAAACTTTTTGTACACGAAGTTAAGTATCAAAACAATTCGTTAAAGCTATCCCGACAATGATCGAAAAACCGGAAGTAGTCGAAAAAATCTCCGATATTTTAATTTTTTTTTAGATTTTTACTGAAAACTTTTTTATTTATGAATATTTTTTGATGGTATTTTACACAGGGTTAATGTATCACCCTACTTGAGCAGAAGTGATAAAGAATTTTGCCTCCGTATTTTGCGTTATCCGCCATTCATAAACTCGTAGTAATAATCCAGACGAGGAGAATGTATGCAAAAAATAGTTCGTAATATGAGCCATTGCCGAGAAATATGCAATTTTGCATGCATCACTTTTCACGTTATTTTTCCTATAAAAGAGTAAATTATTATCCGATTTTCAATATTTTTTTTTCATTCGATGCTTAATGCCAATTTGGACTAGTTTAAACCAATTTTACAGTTTCACTGTGACCGGATATGACGTCATTTTTGCAAAAACTGTATTTTCAACCTAAAAAACAAATATTTTATTCAAATGTGTCTTTTTTATAATATTTTTAAAAATTATGATATTTGAATCCCATCACCGAATATCATGAACCCATACGATCATAAAGATACCACAAAAAAGTTTCTAACTTGTACGGTTGCCGAGAAATAGACGATTTTCTACAAGTCACTTTTCAAGCTTTTTGGTCTATAAAAGTGTCAATTATTATTCAATTTTCATACAATTTTCACCATTTGATGCCTTATGCCATTTATGATTGCATTAAGCTAATTTAAGATTTTTATTATCACCGGAAGTAATGTCTTTTTTTGCAAAAACCGTATTTTTAGACTTCAAAACAAATGTTTTTTTGAAGCGAGTTATATTTGTTATTTGTTTAACGTTATAACGTTTGATTCTAATGGCCATTTAGATTGGATCAATATAATCATACTGATATCAAAAAATTGCTTCTAGCATGTTCCCTTGTCGAGAAATAACCAATTTTCTAAGGATCACTTTTTAAGTTTTTTTACCTTTTAATTTCAGTTTATGGGTTCCAAGTTTATTATTTATTGCCTGATATGTATAAAACAATTCTCAATTGCGAATTCTCAACTTATTTGTTACCGATAATGATTTCTTTTGGCACCGGAAGTGAAGTTATTTTGCCAGATTTTACAATTTTGATCGGTGTATTTGCAAGCATATATTACTTTTACAAATCTGATAAAGGGTGTCACTGAATCATAACAACTACAGTATCGTTTGGTAGCTCGATGGATCGGCTATTGTATGACGCACTTCCTGTCTGATTCCTGAAAGCCGATTTAGCACTGCAGGTCTGCAGAAGTCGTTCCATAGCGAGCGAAGAAACATAACTAATTTCACCGAGAATTTTAAGAAATAGGACAGATTTAAAAATACGGTACTCTTACAAAACGTTCAAATAAAGGTGTTCTAAAATCTTTTATTGCTATTTTGATCTTTTGTGTCGATAGATAGTATATTTATAGACTCATTTTTGAGAACATCTCATCAATATTTTTACTAATACTCCAAAATTAGATTTTGTGCAATCCGACTCAAGATGATGTGTTCAATGACAAATATTACGGGACGCTGGAGATCTAGTATTTTCCTTTTGGACTTTTATATGATATCAGAATGATACAAATTCGATGGTTAGGCAATAGATTATGAGATGCCGAAAATGTAGTATTTGAGCCTTTTCAGACCCGTTTATCTCGAAAACTACTTCTATTTCACTTCTTAAACTTCTGTTACCCCGAGTCCTATCGGTCGTTTACAGTATAAAGGTAAATTTAAAAGCATGGCAATGATATAAAGGACCCTGAAAGCCGATTCAGCACTGCTATGCAGATCTAGTTATTATTATTAGGCTTTCAGACTTTCGTCTGAAAGACTATTGTTTTTACTAAAATTATTAGGCTTTCAGACTTTCGTCTGAAAGACTATTGTTTTTACTAAAATTATTAGGGTTTCACACTGCGAAGCTTGTGTGAAACACTATTGTTTTTGTTAAAATTATTATTCTTATTATTATTCTTCTTCTTTTGTTTTGAGTAGATCTCAGCAACTGCTTGTCGCATCGTTACGATTTCTTCGGTTTTACTGGGAAAGTGGGTGTGACTTAGAGGATAAAGCTATTTTGAACGTTCTGCGACAATGCGAAATGTCCGGAATCACCGAAGTTATCGTTTTTAAAAATATTGCAGTAATTTTAACAATAATCATTGGATTTTAACTTTCGGTACATTTTGGCATAGCCGGAGACATGGCACATAGCTACGCTACTTTCGATTTTTGATTTTTGGCAAATCTTCGAAGATATTAGGCGCCAAATTTCGAAAATTTAAAATTTTACAACAAACTTTTTTATTTATGAATATTTTTTAGTCGTGTTGTGCACAGAATTAAAGAGTCATCTGACTAGCGCAAAAATGTTAAAAATATTTGTCTCAGTAATTTTCCTTGGCCGCCATTGGCTAATTCAGTTTTTCAGTCCTAGATTAATTTTTTATTGTTCGATTTGTATAAAACAAAGTTCATATGCTTTGTTGTCTCAATTGTCATTTTTTTTGTTACCGAAAGTGTTATCTGTCGGCACCGGAAATGGCATAATTTTACCAAAAACTACAATTTTGACAGTTAGGTACCATTTTTCGAAAACAAATATTATTTTTTTGAAAAATTATATGACTCAAAGAGTGTGTCCTATAAATGCGCAAAAAATGTCGGAAGCAGTTTTTTTAATTTCGATTTCATTTTCGAGCAAATTCGATTAATAGGCTAAATATGGTGTAAATTTGACCTATTTACAACCCATTCAGGCTTTTCAGATTTTAAAATATTTCTTCGTAACTTTTATAAACATGTAGCTATAATCCATACGAAGAAAATGTATGTTAAAATTAGTTTGTAATATAAGCAGTTGCCAAGAAATTGTCAGTTCTGCATAAGTCACTGTTTTCGTTATTTTGCCTGTAAAATAGTCAATTATTATTGGATTTTTATAAAAGTGACATCATATGATTCAAAAAGCATGTAGCATCATATCATGTTGATTACAATTTAAAATTGACACCGGAAGTGACGTCATTTGGTCAAAAACTGCATTTTAAACTTTTTAAATCAATGTTTTATTCAACCAAGAATTACTTAATATGTATTAATAATTTTAACTTTTGGTTTTAATTAACATATAAACACAACTCATATGGTCATATAGATATCATAAAATTGTTTCTAACTTGTTTGGTTGCCGAGAAATAGACGGTTTTCTACAGGTCACTTTTGAAGGTTTTGGGGTCATAAAAGTGTCAATTATTATTCGATTTTCATAAACGTTACACCATGTTATACCTAATGCCATTTGGGATTTCATACAAGTAATTTAAGATTTTCATTATAACCGGAAGTAACGTCATTTTGGCAAAAACTGTATTTTTAGCCTTCAAAACAGATATTTTATTCAAATGAGTCTGTTTTGAAATCTTTTTCAAATTATGGTATTTGATGCCAATCAACAAATAGAATGAACCCATACGATCATACAGATACCACAAAATGGTTTCTAACTTGTACGGTTGCAGAGAAATAGCCGATTTTCTACAAGTCACTTTTCAAGTTTTTTTGGTCTTTAAAAATGGCAATTATTATTCGATTTGCATAAAATTTTCACTATATGATATCGTATGCCGTTTCTGATTTCATAAGACTAATTGCACATTTCCATTAACACCGGAAGTAATTTAATTTTGTCAAGATAATTTACAAGTAACAAATGTATAAAATGAATTGATATTGCTGGATTTGGTTGATTCTGCGTCCAATTTATTTGTGTGCAATGTTAATTTGGAAACCTGTTTAGTGGTTTCATTGGTACCGGAAGTGACATATGTTCAAGGGTAACTTGGCACCGGAGTGACATGTTTAAGGGTAACGTGGCACCAGTGAAACCCGTTATTCCTGCATGCAGGTCTAGTTATTATTTATTATTATTATTCTTTACTACCGGAGCCTATTTCTCCATGATCGAAAACAGATATCGATCTGAAACCAAATTTTCTATCTGGAAACCATGTGGTGGCTACTTGATAAACTATTTTTGAAACGTCTGCGCATACCGGAAGTTGTCGAACTTTGTACGCCATAGTTTCGTCAATTCTTTATCCATTTTCAAACAAATTACATTTTTGGAATCCCTGAATCTTTTCTGACATAATGACTATCTCACATTTTTCAATTTCGAACATTCGTCGCTGACTTTTATGGTTCGAAAATTGAAAACTTGTTGTTTACGAGACATTTTTTGTTATTTTTCAAAATTTTCAAATTTGACCTACATTTTTGGATTCCTGAAGTCCATCCAATTCCAGTAATATATGTTTCATTCAGAGTTATCTCCCTTTATTTTCGATTTTTTTTTCGAATTTTCTACCCATTTTCAAACCCTTATATTTTTGGGAAAGGATAAATCGATATTTCTGAAACCTCTGGAACATAAAGCCATATAGTCAGACAGTTGGATAAAGCAATTTCAGGAAGGATCCGTAAACCGGAAGTAGTCGAAATAATTTCTGATGTTTGGAAAAAAATGCAAAAAATGGGTGCTTTGGGGAAAAACGTGATTATTTAGTCCGATATCAACGGATTAAAGAGATTATGATTTCGTTGGGTTGCAAGGGATTTGAAGTATCGTATGGTACCCATTTCATAAAGATACGATGACCCGGAAGTAAAATATGGCACGCTGAAAATCAAGTATTTTTTAATTCTGAGCATTTTGGGACGCCTTTATCTCGAAAACTGCTCTAGCGATTTTTCTTAAACTTTATCTATCGATGGTCCTTCCGGTAGTCTTTAGCATGGATCCATCCGTTAAGACCTTCAAATATTTGGAATAGGACAAAAATGGGACTGAAAATCAAAAAAAGTCGAAAAATCGTGAAATTTTGGAAAATGCTCTACTATTTTTTTATTTGAAGAGATTTTCAAAAAAAGGATATAAATTCAGATAGCTGACCTAATTACGGTTCTAACGATGTATAATATGTATGTAGTTATTGAAATTTAATTTTCAATATTTTGACATTTTTACATTTTTAACACTTTTGAACATAGGATTTCTCAAAAGTGTTTTATCTAATCGTATCGTGTATTATATCATTAGAGAGCCCTGTTCCCATGCAAACTCCAAAACTGGATATGAAAACTACTCGACAATGATTCGTATACCGGAAGTAGTTCAAAAAACGACGAAAAATGTAAAAAAGATAAAAAAAAATTGGAGCTCTTGCCAAAAGTTCGAATTCTCTGTCACATATTAGCGGACCAGAACAATTCAAAAGTCGTTGGATAGTTCCATTAATAGACGATCGTATAACATCTAAATAACACGAATTTGATTCCTGGGAAATAAATTATGGTACGCCGAAAACTAAGTATTTTCCGTTTTGGAGCAATCTGAGACGCCTTTTTCTCGAAAACGACGCCTACGATTTTGCTTAAACATTTTTTTACTCAGAGTCCTATCGGTGGCCTAGCGTGTGCATCTAATAATAAAAGCGTTGCAATATTATAGGCAGTTCAAAAATGACCTCAAACTTTGAAAAAAGTTGAAAAATCATTAAATTATTGAAAATGCTCTTTTATGTATCTTTCTTTCGAAAATTGCTCAATGAATGTTTCTGATATTTCTGGTACAGGAAGTTAAGTATCTAATCTACTTGTTAATGCTATTCCGACAATGATCGAAAAACCGGAAGTTGTCGAAAAAATCTCCGATATTTTTTTTTTTTTTTTAAATTTTTACAGAAAACTTTTCTATTTAAGAATATTTTTTGATGGTAGTTTACACAGAGTTAACGTATCACCCTACTTGAGCAGAAGTGAGAAAGAATTTTGTCTCAGTAATTTTCTTTAGTCGCCATTGGCTAATTTAGTTTTTCGTACCTAGATTAATTATTTATTGTTCGATTTGTATAAAAGAAAGTGCATATGCTCCGTGGTCTCAATTGTAATTTTTTTTGTTACCGTGAAATTTTTCTGCACGCAACGGGAGTGGCGTATTATTAACAAAAACTACAATTTTGACAGTTCAATACCACTTTTTGAAAGCAAATATTATTTTTTTCGAAATCTGATATAGCATGCGCGCTGTAAAGGGGCACAAATCGTTAGCTCCGATTTTGTAATTTCAATTTCATTTTCGGGCAATTTCGAATAAATGTAAAAAAAAGTGTAATAATCAGTTATTTACAACCCATTCAACGTCTTCATATTTTGAACTATTTAATCGTAACTTTCATAAACTCGTAGTAATAATCCAGACGAGGAGAATGTATGCAAAAAATAGTTCGTAATATGAGCCATTGCCGAGAAATATGCAATTTTGCATGCATCACTTTTCACGTTATTTTGCCTATAAAAGAGTAAATTATTATCCGATTTTCAATATTTTTTTTAAAGTATCACCCTACTTGTAATTTTTTTTGTTACCGTGAATTTTTTCTGCACGCAACGGAAGTGGCGTAATATTAACAAAAACTACAATTTTGACAGTTCAGTACCACTTTTGAAAGCAAATATAATTTTTTTCGAAATCAGATATAGCAAAAAGAATGCGCGCTGTAAAGGGGCACAAATTGTTAGCTCAGATTTTTTAATTTCAATCTCATTTTCAGGCAATTTCGAATAAATGTAAAAAAAGTTGTAACAATCAGTTATTTACAACCCATTCAACGTCTTCATATTTTGAACTTTTTATCGTAACTTTCATAAACTCGTAGTAATAAACCAGACAAGGAGAATGTATGCAAAAAACAGTTCATAATATGAGAAATTGCCCAGGAATATGCAGTTTTTCATGCATCACTTTTTACGTTATTTTCCCTATAAAAGAGTAAACGATTATCCGATTTTCAATATATTTTTTTCATTCGATGCCTAATGCCAATTTGGACTAGGTTAAGCCAATTTTACTGTTTCACTGTGACCGGAAATGACGTCATTTTGGCAAAAATTGTATTTTTAACCTAAAAAACAAATATTTTATTCAAATGAGTCTTTTCTATAATATTCTTAAAATTATGATATTTGAATCCCATCAACGAATAGCATGAACCCATACGATCATACAGATACCACAAACAAGTTTCTAACTTGTACGGTTGCCGAGAAATAGACGATTTTCTACAAGTCACTTTTCAAGCATTTTGGTCTATAAAAGTGTCAATTATTATTCGATTTTTATAATATTTTTACCGTTTGATGCCTTATGCCATTTATGACTTCGATGAACTAAGTTAACATAAGATTCTTAAATTTCTTAAATTTCAATTTCATTTTCGGGCAATTTCGAATAAAATGTAAAAAAAAAGGTAAAATTCGGTTAATACAACCCATTCAACGTCTTCATATTTTGAACTATTTATTCGTAACTTTCATAAACTCGTAGCCATAATCCAGACGAAGAGAATGTATGCGAAAAATAGTTTGTAATATTAGCAGTTGCCGAGAAATATGCAATTTTGCATGCATCACTTTTCAAGTTATTTGCCTATAAAAGAGTAAATTATTATCCGATTTTCAATATTTTTCTTTTATTCGATGCCTTATGCCAATTTAGACTAGGTTAAGCCAATTTTACAGTTTCACTGTGACCGGAAATGACGTCATTTTGGCAAAAACTGTATTTTTAACCTAAAAAACAAATATTTTATTCAAATGAGTCTTGTTTATAATATTTTTAAAATTATGATATTTGAATCCCATCAACGAATAGCATGAACCCATACGATCATACAGATACCACAAAAAAGTTTCTAACTTTTACGGTTGCCGAGAAATAGACGATTATCTACAAGTCACTTTTTAAGCTTTTTGGTCTATAAAAGTGTCAATTATTATTCAATTTTCATACAATTTTCACCATGTGATGCCTTATGCCATTTATGATTGCAATGATCTGAATTAACATTTCCATTATCACCGGAAGTAATGTCATATTTGCAAAGACCGTATAAAACAAAGTTTGTATGTTTCATGTTGCAAATTCTCAACTTATTTGCTGCCGATAATGATTTCTTTTGGCACCGGATGTGAGGTTATTTTGCCAGATTTTACAATTTTGGCCGATCTTTTCGCAAGCAAATATTACTTTTACAAGTCTGATAGAGGGTGTCACTGAATAAAAAAAATACAGTATCGTTTGGTAGCTGGATAGATCGGCTATTGTATGACGTATTGTATGACGTCTGATTCCTGATAGCCGATTCAGTGCTGTGGAGGACATGCAGCAGGTTGGACTGGCATGTACATTTGGACATCCCCTCCCCTCCTTAAACATGTGACTGGCACCCGGGGTGTTTTACGTGCAAGCAAATGTGTACATAGGGCCTCGGTTTCGCATCTACTCTGATCTATTATTTTCGAACACCACCCCTACACCTTTGACAGGGGAGAAACTGTGCTGACAAATCTGAATATTTCTCGATAAATGCAGGGATTGGACATGGGACCTACAAGTTAGTGACTTACAAGCAGGGCTACCAAAAGGAATACCTACCAAGAATAACCTCGCTAATGAAAAGTGGAATATGTCATGCAGTTTGTTACAAGGGATTATCTGTCTGGGCAGCTGCCATAGCAAACAGGCCATTTATTTTCTTTTTTGCCGTTGAACATATCTTTTCAGGCGTTTTCAGGGGTGCTAAAGACTTAAATCGTAGTAAAAATTTGATCAGACGATATCAAACATTTATTTGCTATTTTGTCAATTGATATTTTTTATTTAGAATTGCAAGGGTGCTGAAGACGAAAATCGTTGTAAATGCACTCTTTTCGTAACGAAAAATCCACAATATCATAGTGTTACACTGAAGAACAATCTATACATTAGTAGTAATTTGTATATTATAACTTTGGTAGGATTAACTGAAGTTAATTTCATCAATTAATTAGCACCTTAGTGCCAGCTAGTGGACAGGAGATTAAGATTATTGTTGATTAGGTAATCATCAAAGCAGCCGCCACAATTGTACGTGTTTTCAGTTAACACGTGGATTAAACTAAGATTTTGCGTGTACGTAACGTTATCAAAATATGAGTCCCTATAGATAGCTGCCAATTTAATAGTCAAATAAAGCTTACGTTCACTTTCGTGCATTTTGGCTTTGATGTAATTAAGCAATGGCAGGTTCGAGAATCGTCGCATTTCGGCTCGTTGGTCGTTCTCATTTTTTCGACCCATGGTGATAAGAACATTTTAAACAATGATATCCAATACATATTCCTTATTTTACATGCCGTATGAAGAAGCGACAGACAACATAATTCAGCCATCGATAAAATTCCCTTCAAAAAGAAAATTATTGGCCATTTTTATTTCCATTTAAGGCCTATAAATTATTTTTTAAAGATGGTATGAGATATTATTCGCAGTAAATAATGAGTTGTCGACGGCTTTATCATTGACCCATGACAGTTGATTAGTATTACTCAACGACACACCGCTTGCCGATTAATTTGCATAATCAGCTACATGGTTTCGATTAACACTCAACGGCAATCTATATACGATCAGAATTAATTTTTTTCTGTCACTTATCAGAGTGAATCTCAAGCAGGTAACCCAAAAACATAATTGCCTAAACCAAATATTTATCGCCCGCTCAGCCATCCTCGTAACCATAATGCTTTGCACGCGATGTCTGGGCCAATCAGCAAACGAGTTGTGTAGACAGCATGGCCACATGGTCTTTGTTTATATTTTCTAGGGGTTTTAAAACTCGAGCTTGTCCGTTCAAAATCAATTCAGCGATAATATTTTGATAATATTTGATATCTGGAGATTCTCCGTTTTACAACGATGCCAATTATTATGCAAGAGGAATGACATGTCGTTCCATAGCGAGCGAAGCAACATAACTAATTTCGCCGAGAATTATAAGAAAAGGACAGATTTAAGAATACGATACTCTTACAAAACGTTCAAATAAAGGTGTTCTAAAATCTTTTATTGCTATTTTGATCTTTTGTGTCGATAGATAGTATATTTATAGACTCATTTTTGAGAAAATCTCATAAATATTTTCACTTATTTTGCAATCCGACTCAGGATGGCGTGTTCAATCACAAATATTACGGCACGCTGAAGATCTAGTATTTTCCTTTTTGGGCTTTTATATGATATCAGAATACAAATTCGATGGTTAGGCAAAAGATTATGAGATGCCGAAAATGTAGTATTTCCTTCTTTTTTTTTTTTGGAGCCCATTCAGACTCGTTTATCTCGAAAACTACTACTATTTCTCTTCATTAACTTCTGTTACCCCGAGTCCTATCGGTCGTTCAGAGTATGAAGGTAAATTTAAAAGCATGGCAATGATATGAAGGACCCTGAAAGCCGATTCAGCACTGCTATGCAGGTCTAGTTAGGCTTTCAGACTTTCGTCTGAAAGACTATTGTTTTTACTAAAATTATTATTAGGGTTTCACACTGCGAAGCTTGTGTGAAACACTATTGTTTTTGTTAAAATTGGGCGTGACTTAGAGGATAATGCTATTTTGAACGTTCTGTGACAATGCGAAATGTCCGAAATCACCGAAGTTATCGTTTTTAAAAATATTGCATTAATTTTAACAATAATCATTGGATTTTAACTGTCGATACATTTTGGCATAGCCGGAGACAGAGCACATAGCTACGCTACTTTCGATTTTTGATTTTCGTCAAATCTTCAAAGATATTAGGCGCCAAATTTCGAAAATTTAAAATTTTACAAAAAACTTTTTTATTTATGAATATTTTTTAGTCGTGTTGTGCACAGAAATAAAGAGTCATCTGACTAGCGCAAAAATGTTAAAAAATTTTGTCTCAGTAATTTTCCTTGGCCGCCATTGGCTAATTCAGTTTTTCAGTCCTAGATTAATTTTTTATTGTTCGATTTGTATAAAACAAAGTTCATATGCTTCGTTGTCTCAATTGTCATTTTTTTTATTACCAAAAGTGTTATCTGTCGGCACCGGAAGTGGCATAATTGTACCAAAAACTACAATTTTGACAGTTAGGTACCATTTTTCGAAAACAAATATTATTTTTTTGAAAAGTTATATGACTCAAATAGTGTGTCCTTTAAAGGCGCAAAAAATGTCGGAAGCAGTTTTTTTAATTTCGATTTCATTTTCGAGCAAATTCGATTAAGAGGCTAAAAATGGTGTAAAATTGGCCTATTTACAACCCATTCAGGCTTTTCAGATTTTAAAATATTTCTTCGTAACTTTTATAAACATGTAGCTATATTCCATACGAAGAAAATGTATGTTAAATTTAGTTTGTAATATAAGCAGTTGCCAAGAAATGGGCAGTTCTGCATAAGTCACTGTTTTCGTTATTTTGCCTGTAAAATAGTCAATTATTATTGGATTTTTATAAAAGTGACATCATTTGATTAAAAAAGCATGAAGTGTCATATCAAGTTGACTACAATTTAAAATTGACACCGGAAGTGACGTCATTTTGTCAAAAACTGCATTTTAAACTTTTTAAATCAATGTTTTATTCAACCAAGAATTACTTAATATGTATTAATAATTTTAACTTTTGGTTTAAATTCACATATAAACACAACTCATATGGTCATATAGATATCATAAAATTGTTTCTAACTTGTTCGGTTGCCGAGAAATAGACGGTTTTCTACAGGTAACTTTTGAAGGTTTTTGGGCCATAAAAGTGTCAATCATTATTCGATTTTCATAAACGTTACACCATGTTATACCTAATGTCATTTAGGATTTCATACAGGTAATTTAAGATTTTCATTATCACCGGAAGTAACGTCATTTTGGCAAAAACTGTATTTTTAGCCTTCAAAACAGATATTTTATTCAAATGAGTCTGTTTTGAAATCTTTTTCAAATTATGGTATTTGATGCCAATCAACAAATAGAATGAACCCATACGATCATACAGATACCACAAAATGGTTTCTAACTTGTACGGTTGCAGAGAAATAGCCGATTTTCTACAAGTCACTTTTCAAGTTTTTTGGTCTTTAAAAGTGGCAATTATTATTCGATTTACATAAAATTTTCACTATATGATATCGTATGCCATTTCTGATTTCATAAAACTAATTGAACATTTTCATTAACACCGGAAGAATTGTAATTTTGTCAAGATCATTTACAAGTAACAAATGTATAAAATGAATTGATATTGCTGGATTTGGTTGATTCTGCGTCCATTTTATTTGTGTGCAATGTTAATTTGGAAACCTGTTTAATGGTTTCGTTGGTACCGGAAGTGACATATGTTCAAGGGTAACTTGGCACCGGAAGTGACATGTTTAAGGGTAACGTGGCACCAGTGAAACCCGTCATTCCTGCATGCAGGTCTAGTTCTTATTAGGGTTTCACACTGCGAAGCTTGTGTGAAACACTATTGTTTTTGTTAAAATTATTATTCTTATTATTATTATTATTCTTCTTTTGTTTTGAGTAGATCTCAGCAACTGCTTGTCGCATCGTTACGATTTCTTCGGTTTTACTGGGAAAGTGGGTGTGACTTAGAGGATAAAGCTATTTTGAACGTTCTGCGACAATGCGAAATGTCCGAAATCACCGAAGTTATCGTTTTTGAAAATATTGCAGTAATTTTAACAATAATCATTGGATTTTAACTTTCGATACATTTTGGCATAGCCTGAGACAGGGCACATAGCTACGCTACTTTCGATATTTGATTTTCGGCAAATCTTCGAAGATATTAGGCGCCAAATTTCGAAAATTTAAAATTTTACAAAAAACTTTTTTATTTATGAATATTTTTTAGTCGTATTGTGCACAGAATTAAAGAGTCATCTGCCTAGTGCAAACATGTTAAAAAAAATTGTCTCAGTAATTTTTCTTGGCCGCCATTGGCTAATTCAGTTTTTCAGTCCTAGATTAATTTTTTATTGTTCAATTTGTATAAAACAAAGTTCATATGCTTCATTGTCTCAATTGTCATTTTTTTTATTACCGGAAGTGTTATCTGTCGGCACCGGAAGTGGCATAATTTCACCAAAAACTACAATTTTGACAGTTAGGTACCATTTTTCGAAAACAAATATTATTTTTTGGAAAAATTATTTGACTCAAAGAGTGTGCCCTTTCAAGGCGCAAAAAATGGCGGAAGCAGTTTTTTTAATTTCGATTTCATTTTCGAGCAAATTCGATTAAATGGCTAAAAATGGTGTAAAATTGACCCATTTACAACCTATTCAGGCTTTTCAGATTTTAAAATATTTCTTCGTAACTTTTATAAACTTGTAGCTATAATCCATACGAAGAAAATGTATGTTAAAATTAGTTTGTAATATAAGCAGTTACCAAGAAATGGGCAGTTCTGTACAAGTCACTGTTTTCGTTATTTTGCCTGTAAAATAGTCAATTATTATTGGATTTTTATAAAAGTGACATCATTTGATTCAAAAAGCATGTAGCGTCATACCAAGTTGATTACAATTTAAAATTGACACCGGAAGTGACGTCATTTTGTCAAAAACTGCATTTTAAACTTTTTAAATCAATGTTTTATTCAACCAAGAATTACTTAATATGTATTAATAATTTTAACTTTTGGTTTAAATTCACATATAAACACAACTCATATGGTCATATACATATCATAAAATTGTTTCTAACTTGTTCGGTTGCAGAGAAATAGACGGTTTTCTACAGGCCACTTTTGAAGGTTTTTGGGCCATCAAAGTGTCAATTATTATTCGATTTTCATAAACGTTACACCATGTTATACCTAATGCCATTTAGGATTTCATACAAGTAATTTAAGATTTTCATTATCACCGGAAGTAACATCATTTTGGCAAAAACTGTATTTTCAGCCTTCAAAACAGATATTTTATTCAAATGAGTCTGTTTTGAAATGTTTTTCAAATTATGGTATTTGATGCCAATCAACAAATAAAATGAACCCATACGATCATACAGATACCACAAAATGGTTTCTAACTTGTACGGTTGCAGAGAAATAGTCGATTTTCTACAAGTCACTTTTCAAGTTTTCTGGTCTTTAAAAGTGGCAATTATTATTCGATTTACATAAAATTTTCACTATATGATATCGTATGCCATTTCTGATTTCATAAAACTAATTGAACATTTTCATTAACAACGGAAGAAATGTAATTTTGTCAAGATCATTTACAAGTAACAAATGTATGAAATGAATTGATATTGCTGGATTTGGTTGATTCTGCATCCATTTTATTTGTGTGCAATGTTAATTTGGAAACCTGTTTAGTGGTTTCGTTGGTACCGGAAGTGACATATGTTCAAGGGTAACTTGGCACCGGAAGTGACATGTTTAAGGGTAACGTGGCACCAGTGAAACCCGTCATTCCTGCATGCAGGTCTAGTTATTATTATTATTCTTCTTTTGTTTTGAGTAGATCTCAGCAACTACGTGTCGCATCGTTACGATTTCTTCGGTTTTACTGGGAAAGTGGGTGTGACTTAGAGGATAAAGCTATTTTGTACGTTCTGCGACAATGCGAAATGTCCGAAATCACCGAAGTTATCGTTTTTACAAATATTGCGGTAATTTTAACAATAATCATGGGATTTTAACTTTCGATACATTTTGGCATAGCTGGAGACAGGGCACATAGCTGCGCTACTTTCGATTTTTGATTTTCGGCAAATCTTCGAAGATATTAGGCGCCAAATTTCGGAAATTTAAAATTTTACAAAAAACTTTTTTATTTATGAATATTTTTTAGTCGTGTTGTGCACATAATTAAAGAGTCATCTGACTTGCGCAAAAATGTTAAAAAATTTTGTCTCAGTAATTTTCCTTGGCCTCCATTGGCTAATTCAGTTTTTCAGTCCTAGAGTAATTTTTTATTGTTCGATTAGTATAAAACAAGGTTCATATGCTTCGTTGTCTCAATTGTCATTTTTTTTATTACCAAAAGTGTTATCTGTCGGCACCGGAAGTGGCATAATTTTACCAAAAACTACAATTTTGACAGTTAGGTACATTTTTTGAAAACAAATTTTATTTTTTTGAAAAATTATATGACTCAAAGAGTGTGTCCTTTAAAGGCGCAAAAAATATCGAAAGTAGATTTTTTAATTTCATTTTCATTTTCTAGCAAATTGGATTAAGAGGTGAAAAAAGGCGTAAAATTGACCTATTTACAACTCATTCAGGCTTTTCAGATTTTAAAATATTTTTACGTAACTTTTATAAACTTGTAGCTATAATCCATACGAAGAGAATGTATGTGAAAATTAGGTTGTAATATAAGCAGTTGCCGAGAAATAGGCAATTTTGCATGAGTCACTTTTCACGTAATTTTGGCTGTAAAAGAATCAATTATTATTCGATTTTCAATTTTCTTTCGCCATTGGATGCCTAATGCCATAGTGGACTATGTCAAACCATTTTACCCCTTGCGCTGCCACCGGAAATGACGTCATTTGCTCAAAACTTAAATTTTAGCCTTCAAAAAACAATATTTTATTCAAATGAGTCGTATTTGTTATTTTTTTCAAATTGTGATATTTGATTCTATTGATCAAATAGATTGAACCCATACGATCATACAGATACCACAAAATGGTTTCTAACTTGTACGGTTGCAGAGAAATGGGCGATTTTCCTTAAGTCACTTTTCAAGGTTTTTGGTCTATAAAAGTGTCAGTTATTATTCGATTTTCATAAAATTTTCACCATATGATATCTTGTGTCATTTATGATTTCATAGAACTAATTTAACATTTTCAGTATCACCGGAAGTAATGTCATTTTGGCAAAAACTGTATCTTTAGCCTTCAAAACAGACATTTTTTTCAAATGAGTCTGATTTGTAATATATTTCAAATTATGATATTTGATTCCAATCAACAAATGGATTGAACCCATACGATCATATAGATACCAAAAGATAGTTTTTATCGTGTACGGTTGCCGAGAAATAGACGATTTTCTACAAGTCACTTTTCAAGGTTTTTGGTCTATAAAAGTGGCAATTCTCATTCGATTTACATACAATTTTCGCCATTATGGGCATACGCCATACAGTGTGCTATGAGGAAATTTTTGCCCGGGCAGCGGCGCTACGGCCTACTCTTATATCGAATTCCAACTGCCAAGGGATCTTTTACGTGCACTCCAATGTGTACACGGGACCTCGGTTTTTCGTCCCATCCGAACGACTAGGCAGCTGTCCTTATCAGGCCATCCTTCTGCATCACTGACAAGAGGAAACCACGCCGGAAAATCGAGATGAACTTTCTCGGCCAATGCAAGGATCGAACACCCGACCTCCAGGCTAACGAGCCAGCGCCTTGCCCACTTAGCCACCGTGATTCCCATAAATAGCAATGAAACTATCAACGAATTTATAGCAGTAATAACACTTCAACAATTAACGAATTCGTAGCAGAAATAACAATGAAACGTTCAACGAAATCATAGCCGAAATAAGAGTGAAACAATCAACGAATTAATAGTAGACGAGTTCATAGTAGAAAAAACAGTGAAACAATGAACGAATCATAGCAGAAACCAGAAGGCTATCAATACACCGTGAAATTTGAAACCTAAATGGCCCGGCTAGGAACAATATCTACATGCCCGTAAAAGACTACTTAACAGTTGGAATTCGAAAGAAAAGACCGTAACGACGCTGTCCGATCAAAATTTAGTTAATTCAGTCGGCGCAGAAAGATAGGTCGTTAAAACCATTTCTGTTCAGTTCATTCCATTTCCTTAAATCTATGAAAGTTGCGTGAATTGGGAATCGCGTATTACTCAACAGTTTCAGGGGAGATAAGCCGTCTTTGAGATTGGAAATCAATTTTTGATATCGACTGTGTATGATTGCTACTAGATCGATTGTGATTCAGGTTCTAATCAGTTTGGATTGAAGAATCGGGGTGGTATATGCTGACAATCAAACCACGTGATGTAAATAATTAGCCATGCGGTGTGAATTGGTCCACAGCGGACTGTTCAGTGTGAGTGAATTTACGCGACGGCTTTGTGTACTAAACGTTAAAAAAACATAAATTCGTGTTTATAATATCCTAACAAACAGTCCATTTCATCAGATTTTTGACCCAAGGACGGGACGTGAATACAATACATCAGTAAACTTATGCCAAATCTGTATGCTTTCTATAGAGCCCAGTGAGCGTGTTGAACCAACTATGTCACTTCCGGTTTTAATGAAAATTAATTTCTCGTTCACAAAAACTTTTTTACTTTTTTTACAGTGGGGATTCTTTCTGAATATATATTTCAGATTTATGGAAACCTTGTTGAAAATCGTTGGTCTTCCCCTTTAACAGTGGGAGGAAACCGCAGGTCCCGGGGTAAACCCAGGAGATAGGACAGGCGAGATTGTAGGTTAGGGTTAGGGTAAGCGCTAAGGTTAGGTCTTGGGTTAGGATTAGGATTAGCGATATCCCTATTTACATCTCGTGACCTTTGACCAAACGTAATGAAGACAGGATAAGACGTATATATGCACATTGAGGTTATCAAGCTATAGACCGGACTAGTAGTAAGCTATAAAACGGATAAATAACAAAAGTTTATATGTATATTATTTTATTAAATTTATATATATCTTAACTCCCTGATTTACGTATATACATTATGCATGAACAGTAGAAACTATATACTAGTATTTATAAGTATTAAAGCTATGGTAATATTATGCTATCAAATAGCCGTATTGTCTTAATATTTGTTGTAACCGCAACCTTGATAGTTATTGTAAGAAGGATAACGGTTGTAGTTGTTGTATCCGTTACCGTATCCGTTGTTATTGTAGTTGTTATATCCCTTCCCATATTCGTTGTTATTGTGGCCATTGTTGTAACCGTTGTTGTAATTGTAGGGGCCGTTGTAACTATTGTATCCTTTATTATTGTATTGGTTGTACTTGTATGGTCCGTTGTTGTATCGGTTGTATGGCCCGTTGTAGTTGTATGATTGTTTGTAAGCTCCAATCTTTCCATGTCCAACAAGTCCGTTTCCAATTATACCGTGTCCGATACCGTAACCAACGATGTCATGCCCAATGCCGTTACCAATCTTTCCATGTCTAATAAGTCCGTGTCCGATTCCGTTTCCAATGATACCATGTCCGATACCGTTACCAACGATACTATGACCAATTCCGTTTCCAACAATACCGTGTCCGATACCGTTACCAACAATGCCATGCCCAATGCCGTTACCAATCTGTCCATGTCCAATAAGTCCGTGTCCGATTCCGTTTCCAATGATACCATGTCCGATACCGTTACCAACGATACCATGACCAATTCCGTTTCCAACAATACCGTTTCCGATACCGTTACTAACGATACCATGACCAATTCCGTTTCCAACAATACCGTGTCCGATACCGTTACCAACAACACCATGACCAATTCCGTTACCAATAACACCGACTTTGCGAGGGTTTATTTATAACCAAAAACTTGACAATCAAGAAATTTTACTGTGCCGCCATTATTTAGTACATGATCGAGTTTTGGCGTTACCAGGCAAATCACAAATAATGTTCAACTCTGGGTAATAATTTACACTTTTTATAATTTACCGTTCTGGCCCTATGAATATAAAACTGCCTGTAATACAATGTCAAGGGCGATAAGCAATAATACAACGGTGACGATGCAATACCATGTTCAACCCTCGGTAATTTCTAGCAGTTTTAAATTTAAAGATGGACCTATGGGTATGAATGCCAAGTGCGATAAGCAATCATATAAAAATTTAGTATGTAATGAAACTTATTAGTGCTATACCAAATTAGATATCAGGTTTCTTGTCTAGAAAGTTCAAGTATATCCCATCTGGGTCACGATCCTTGTCACTACATACCGCTAATTGGAAGTATTGAAGATTATTTAGTCAACAAGTTAAATTTACTCTCTGTAGATTGTTACAATGTTTTATTGTATTAGCCCAGTCTGTACAGAAGAGAAGGGCGAAAAAGCAAGTCCCATTTAAGATTTCAGGGACCGGGTATACTTATCTTAAAACTTCAAAGATTTGAAATCTTATACGGAGTAGGGCAAAAGTCCTACTTTATACACCGACTGGACCAATGAAGACAAACAGATAGATTTTGCCCGGACATCTACATTACGATATACTCTATCAAGGAATCTTTTACGTGCACGCCAATGTGTACACTGAACATTGCTTTTCGTGCCATCCTGACAATTAGACACTATTCCCTGTCAGGCCGGGCAGACCTACTGTCCTGTACAATTGACTTTCTGGTCAAACCCCGGGAGTGAGAGAGAGAGGGAGAGAGACAAATGGGGTTTAACGTCCACTCAACACAACCAGGTCATTTCGGGACTAACATATGGTTTCAATTTTATTTCAATAATTCGCATGCGCGTAGGGGTCTTTAGAGGTGGGAGGAAACCGGAGTGCCCGGAGGAAACGCACGAGGTTGAGAAGAGGCCCCTATCTCCATGCCACATACGCTCACACCGGGGCTCGAAACCACAGCCGCAAGCCAGGGTGACCGGCCAGCTAGAGGTCGAAGCGCGGCACTCTAGACCACTAGGCCACCCCCCCCCCCCCCCCGGGGAGAGAGCCCAAGACCTACTGGTTAGTTAATCAGTGTCTCATATCACTGTGCCACCATCATGATCCCCATACATTAAAAACATGGAGTTCGAAGATGAGCATTTTATGCTTAGGGTAAGCAGAGATAAGCAATTAGATTGGTTGATGATTTCGGACACTTTCACTTCAGTCAAATTGATGAAACTTGGTGTATAGTTTCATTACATCAATACCTTGAATACGTTCGACAATGAGCATTGTCTGCCCTGGATAAGCAGAGCGATGATCAATTTGATTGGTCGAGAATTTGAAACAAAATAACTCTCCTTCTAATTGGGGCAGAATGTTCAATCTTCGTGAAGGCGTTCATTAGGTCAGTGCCAAGAAGGAGTGCGAAGATGAGCATTGTCTGCTTACAGTAAGCAGAGATAAGCAATCTGATTGGTTGATTCTTTGGGGCACGATAACTTTGGTTATAATGAAGTGAGAGTGACAAAATTCCAAATATAGATTCATTATGTCATTACCTTGATTAAGTTTGATGTTGAGAATTTCTGCGTAGACTTAGGAGCAATAAGCAATTTGACTGATCACATTGGAACATAACAACTCTAATGTGAACCGGTGGAATTGTTTCTCGTTATAACTCGGTGAGTTTTTGGCGGATTTCATTAATTCTTTTTCCTTTTTAAGATTCTTTATATAACTCATGAGATGCGAAAGAAACTGACCGTGAATATGAAAGCTTTAATAACTGCTTAGCAGATCTAGTTCTTATTAGGGTTTCACACTGCGAAGCTTGTGTGAAACACTATTGTTTTTGTTAAAATTATTATTCTTATTATTATTATTTAGGGTTTCACACTGCGAAGCTTGTGTGAAACACTATTGTTTTTGTTAAAATTATTATTCTTATTATTAGGCTTTCACCATTTTTCAATGGTGAAAGACTATTGTTATTACTAAGATTATTAAGCTTTCATATTACATATGAAAGCTTATTGTTTCTGTTAAGATTATTATTATTTTTTTTTTTGTGTATTTTCTGCAAATCGGATTTCTCAGAATCTAACCATGGGATCTTTCTAAAACCTTGACCTACCCCCCCAAAAATGGGGTGCGAACGTTGTTTAAATATATTTTCAAAACGTTTTACGAATCCGAAATCACCGAATTTTACGAACGAAAAAACTGACAATGCATAGTCGTAACTTTGTTATTTTTTGACCGATTTTACTAATTCTTTTTTCTTTGAATACCTTGAAAAAAATCATTTTCATCTGCAGTTTCACATTTTCGAATTTCGAAAATTCGTCGCTGTGATTTTGAACCGGAAGTTTAGACCAATTTGACAACTTCTTTAATAGTTGTACGATTTTCATGAAATTTAGTATATAAGTAGATCCTACCGATGTGACTTCAAAAATATAATTAGAAATTTTCTAAATTATCTCCCCTTGGTGAAATTAAGGATCAAAGTTTTCAAAAAAATCGTCGAAATATAGGTCAGAATGACCTAATTTTTTTTTTCGATACTAGACAAGGAATTAATGATTCGTACACAAAATATGGCCACAGATCACTAATTATTTCCCCATTGACTTCAATGTTAATTCTCGTCTCTTAGATCGGCTGTAACTTTTCCCCAAATATTCGTTGGGTAGAACGCTTTCTGCCACAGATGGAGCAACATGTGGCAAACTCTGGCCCAAAAGCATGTATGAGGTTCACCATGAAAAACTTGAGATACACAAGCTGGAAGTAGAGACAGCTAACCAGGCAATTTTCGGCCCCCCCTTTCAACGTAAGCAACCTCACAACTCTTGTATCCTTCCGCCTCAAAATCATGAATATTCACCAAAACCTGGCAGAAAATGTATTTCCAAACCCTTTTCTTCGATTCTACACCAAAAAGTAAACAAAAATCACCATGCAAAAGGGGGAAAAAGGGAAAGGGAGAGAAAGACTAAAAATAACTTGGCCCTACAATTTGTGGGTACCGGCGTAGAAATATTTAGTGATCTGTGTCCTATATAGGGGTGAAACTCCAGGTATCACCAAAATGCCCTTTTTATATGCTTCCCATATGTTCTGGCAACGCACCGGTGAAAGAAAATCAAAATCAAAGAATAACTGCAAAAATGATGGCCCTTTAAGTATACAAGCTGCTTTATGTACAGCAGTGCATCTCAGGTCCCTGGGCCTTTTGTGCTAAAATTTAAAAATCTTTCTTATTAAAGGCAGTATTTGAGTTTTGTGAAAAAATACGACAAGTTACAAACAAATTACACAGAAAACACTCATAATCTGGATTTTTTTTCAAAAATATATTTTTTTACTGTCATGTCATGAAAAATGTACAGAATTTACATGTAGCATCTTTCAAAAAACCAATAATTTTCCACTTTTTTAGATAGCCAGAGTGGCAAGTAATATATTTTTGGAAACCCTGGACAATATGCAAACAGAAAAATCACAAAACTGTTGCAATGATTGAAATTATAAAGGTCTGTACTGAAACATGTAACCCCACCCCCTAAAAATGTCAATGACTGAATCAATCTTATCTTTGGTTGCAAAGCTAACACCACCAAAAGAATCTGTCTAACAGATATGATTTACCATCCCTGGCTAATATATGAACATAAAAACTAAAATAGGTGCAATAAATGTGCATTATGGTTAAAATAGGCCTTGCTGAAAGAAAAAAATGCCATAATTGGCCTATGTCCACCCCTCTCTAACAAAAGGGACACAGAATACACAATTTTTACAAATTTGGAAATAGTTCAATGTTATCAATATCTCAAAGCTCAGAGGCACCATACAAATCTTTATTGCAATTCTGGTGCTGAATCAAGATGTCTGGACCTTTACATCAATTGCCTGAAAAAATGAAGTCAAAATGGTAGTTATAACAGAGTTGACATCATAAAAGAGGCCTGAAAAGGATCAGAATTAACATTTTACTGTTCTATAAGTAACATAAATGCAACAAACACCACAAATCCTAGATTTCGATAAGAAAATATTGACCATTAAGCTGACATTTACACATCTACACCAGTTTTGTATCAGGGTATGGTCTTATTGGCCTGACATGTCTCAGGGTTCCATGTTTGCCTTTAAACAAAAAAGATTAGAAATCCTTGAAATGTACAAAATAACCATTTATTGGTGTAAAATAACATTCCTAACTGTAATTCAACAACAAATTCCAATTATTATCATTTAATTGTCAACACAGGTGCAATTAAAACTCTCAAAACACATTAATAAAAGGGTGGGGTGGGGCATTTATAGCCTCTGTAAACAGAATGGTGGGGTGAAAAATGTCTATAAAGACTGGGATATTGCTTCCTCCACGAAGGAAATGCAAGAATTTAATGTTTCAAAGAAGAAAAAAATGCTTTTTTTTGCTAAATTGGTGGCCAAATTGAGCCAACCCCTGTTTTGAACATTTTGTATAAACCCATCTGCTGTATATTATTAACTCAGTGTTGCCAATTTTCAATTTTCTGTAGGAAAACTGCAGCTATTTCTAAACCTGACAAACTTATAGATCCCATCTAACTTACAATAGCAATGAAAATAAGGGGCATTTTTAGAAATTTTGACTAATTTGAGTAGGCATGAAGGCATTAATTTCTACATCGAAATGGGCGAATTTGCAGATTTTTTGGGAATATTCCTGATTTTTAGACAAAATTGGGTGAAATTACAATGTTGTTCACTTTATCTATGCTTTCTGAGGCTGAATACACCAAAATTGGACATAGAAATATTTTTCTTACTGTTAGAAATTAAATAAAAACTGAAAATTGAGAAATTTGCAGTGAAATCACAATTTTTCTCCAAACTTTGATTTTTTTTTTTTAAATTTATTTTTTTTTTTAGTTTTTCTGTAGTCAAAATACTTTATACATATTTTTTGACAATTTAGTCATCATATTTTCAAAACTAAGGTCTATCAGTCACAGCCTTGTCATACACAGACAGGCCACAGATCACTAATTATTTCCCCATTGACTTCAATGTTAATTCTCGTCTCTTAGATCGGCTGTAACTTTTCCCCAAATATTCGTTGGGTAGAACGCTTTCTGCCACAGATGGAGCAACATGTGGCAAACTCTGGCCCAAAAGCATGTATGAGGTTCACCATGAAAAACTTGAGATACACAAGCTGGAAGTAGAGACAGCTAACCAGGCAATTTTCGGCCCCCCTTTCAACGTAAGCAACCTCACAACTCTTGTATCCTTCCGCCTCAAAATCATGAATATTCACCAAAACCTGGCAGAAAATGTATTTCCAAACCCTTTTCTTCGATTCTACACCAAAAAGTAAACAAAAATCACCATGCAAAAGGGGGAAAAAGGGAAAGGGAGAGAAAGACTAAAAATAACTTGGCCCTACAATTTGTGGGTACCGGCGTAGAAATATTTAGTGATCTGTGTCCATATGGAGTTTGTCGATCGAACCGGAAGTGCCACCATCTTTAAACGTGAAAAATCAAAAAAGCTTTTTTGCTATTTTACTTACAGACTCGGGAGTTATATTTTCGGAATCCTTGAAGGAATGCCTAAAAATCTATCGGATCAGAATTTTGATTTCGGTCATGTGATGGTCACAATTTTGAATTGAAAATGAAAAATAGAAGCAATTTGAAAGGCCCGGACTTCGGAACACAATAACTCTCCTTCTAATTAAGCTAGAATGTTCAAACTTGGTGTAGATGTTCACTAGGTCAATGTTATGATTGAGTTCAAAGATGAGCATTTTCTGCTTAGGGTAAGCCGAGATAAGCATGCTGATTTGTTGATTCTTTAGGGCACGATAACTTCGGTTATAATGAAGGGAGGGCGGTGAAACTTTTGTCAATAGAGAGTCTAATGGGTAGCCTGTTGTGTGAAATGATTGTATCATTTTTTTTAAATATCAGGGATAGCCGAAAAAAAGAGATTGAAAATCCAAAAAGTCGTATTTTTACAATTTGGAGCATGTTTAGAGGTCTTTCTCGTAAAGTCAACATACTATTTTTTGGGAACTTCTTCTACAAAGGGTCTTATTGGTAGTCTTTTATATGAAACCATCGATCAACAGTCCAACATATCAGGAGTGGAAGAACAAAAGGATCGAACATTGAAAACGGCACCCTTTCATTGTTGAGCGAAACATGCAGTGTGGGTGACTACAATCTACGCAATTAGTCATCGAATAGTGCTTATTCAACAGTATCGAATTCCAACTGCTTAGGGATATTTTACGTGCACTCCAATGTGTACACGGGACCTTGGTTTTTCGTCCCATCCGAAGGACTAGACAGCTGTGCTTGTCAGGCCCTCCGTTCTGCCTTACTGACAAGGGAACCACGCCGGGAAATCGAGATGAACTTTCTCTGTGCAGAACTTTCAATTCAGGCAAAACGTTTATTGCATACGATTAAGCTGGTCAGTTGGAGCTTATTTTCAAAAGTTTTGTAATAATCGGTTGGTAATTAAAGTACCGTGCACATTAAACTGTTAAAACAGAAATTTTCGCCCGGTTGAAATGTTTCTTGCTATAAGTCAGCAATTTTCCGAATTCAGGGAGGCAGGATGGCTGAATGGTTAGCATGTGCTCGCTGTATCGTAACCTTTGTCATTGGGTCAACGGGCGTCGTTTCGATCTCCAGGTTGCACGTGACATGGTGTATGATGTCCAACCTCGTGGGTTTTCTCCGTGTTCTTCGGTTTCCTCCCAACGGCTAAAGACCAGTACGTGCAAGGGGAGTTTTTAAATAAAATTAAAAAACATATGTTAGTCCCGAAATGACCTAGTTTGTGTCGAATGGACGTTAGGCCGCATTTCTCTCTTTCTCTTTTTAAAGTTTTGTAATAATCGGTTTGTAATCAAAGGTACTGTTAAAGTGATAACACAGAAAATTTGGCCCGGTTGTAAAGTTTCTCACTTTAAATTCAGCAATTTGTCGATTTTAAGGGGCAAACGTTTATTGCGAACGATTAAGCTGGTCAGGGGGAGCTTATTTTTAAAAGTTTTGTAATATTCGGTTGATAACTAAAGGTACCATGCAAATTAAACTGTTAAAATAGAAAATTTGGCCCGGTTGAAATGTTTCTCGCTGTAGGTCAGCAATTTGCCGATTTTAGGGAGGTTGCGTGGCTGAGTGGTTAGCACGTGCGCTCTGTATCATAACGTCTGTCATTGAGTCAACTGTCCTTGTTTCGATTTCTTGGTTGTACGTGACAAGGAGTATGGTCGCCTTACCAACCTCGTAGGCCGTAACGCCGCTGCCCGGGTAAAATTTCCCTCATTGCACACTTTATGGCGTATGCCCGTCTTCATTAGCCCATTGTAGGAGCAGAACAGTAGGACGTTAAACCCCATTCAATTTCATTTCATTTTCCCTGTGTTGCTTATTTATTACAGTGGATAAATATTTTTCTGGTTCTAGCAATTATTTAATTTCTGCATATAAATCTCTGGCCAGTTTTTTTTATTGCAGAGTGCCATTCTTGTATATTGCAGTCTATGACCCTTTGTTTGAAACATGCTTAAGAAGTTGTCACGATTTCCTACTTATAACCAAACATATTGGAAACCATAATTATATAACATATCTCTAATTTTGGAAGCCCGATTACAGCTATACAAGTTTAGGTTATTTCCCTTTACTTTAAAGATTATTTTTTTGCCCGGGTGCAATGTTTCTCACTACATTTAAATTTGTAACTTTGTGAGTTTTTGAACGATTTTGATATTATGTCTTTATAATTTTCCAAATCTACATATTTAACGTACATATTCAAACAGTTGAGTTCAACCTGATTCAAAAAGTTTTAGTTTTGTTCAAAGTTATCTCATTCATCCCGATTACAGCAACACACGTATCAGTTATTTCCCTTTAGTTTTCAGATTACTCAATGTTTCATACTATATTTAGACTTGTAACTTCGCGAGTTTTTGACCAATTTTGATAGTTTGTTATTCTTATCCTTTTATTTGAGATACTTGATATAATCGATGACACGTGACGATGAATATGAAAGCTTTCATATCTGCATGGGACAGTAGCAGATCTAGTTCTTATTATTATTTTTTTTTTATTGGGGGAAGCTAGATCTCAGAAACTATAAGAGATAGAGGTCTGAAGTTTGATTTTCCCTCGGGAAAATGGGTGGTGGTTACTCCTTAAAACTATTTCCAGATTTGTGCGCATAGCGGAAATGCGTGAAATCTTTAGCGTGCACAAAAATTGAAAATCGGCCATAATTCAGTTAATTCTCAACCGATTTTTCAGACATTTATATTTTTGAATAGCGGGAGACATTTCGGACTAGATAGGAGTTGAAAAACGTTGAATATAGAATCTTTGTCGCTCTCATTTTTTTGGTGAATACTGGAAAATTTTCAAAAAATTGCTAAAATGTTTATTTTTAGGAATTTAGAAATTCTAATTACACTTTTGGATAGCTGACGTCGATCCGATTCCGACAATATAAGTTGTGTTCTGAAATATTAACTTTGATTTTTCACTTTTTTTCGCATTTTGGTCAAAAACGGTAAGGCTTATTTTTTTAAAACCACTCCAACGATTTTCCTGAAACTTTGGTAAGATGAACAGAGATGTCTGAATTGTTCCTTAAACTATAAATGAAAATCCTCTAATCACCGGAAGTGGTCAAGAAAGGTATCCAAACTTTGACAAAATTCAGAAAAATGGGTGCCTGTGCGACAAATAAGATGTATCGATTGGTTGTTTACCGAGTAGTTAATGCATTATATCGTTCGATAGCCACGTGAATTACCTACAAGATGGTACTATAGCGACAAGTTTCTATCAAAAAATAAAAAAGTTATCTGAGTTTGAAAAGTAAGGTATTTTGCTATTTCGGTCAACTTTAGACGCGTATTTCTCGAAAACGCCGCCTACGATTTTTTTAAAACTTTCTCATTCGAGAGTCTTATAGGTGGTGTATTGTGTGAAACCATTGTACAATTTCTCTAAATGTCATGAGTAGTCGAAAAACGAGATTGAAAATCCAAAACGTCGTATTTTTACCATTTGGAGCATTTTTAGACGTCTTTTTCTCGAAAAGTCAACGTAATTTTTTTTTTTGAACTTCTTCTACAGAGAGTTTTATCGGTACTCTTAGGTATGAAACCATTGCGCAACAGTTAGAAATATCAGGAGTATGAGAACAAAGGGATCGAAAATTGAAAACGTCACCTTTCATTATTAAGCAAAACATGCAGTAAGAGTTGACACAATCTGTACGTATTAGCAACGTTTAGAGCATATTCAAAAGTCCCGTTTTCTCTCACAGTGACGATATTTGGGCAAAAAGTATTTCAACTTTGAGTCTTTACTTCTATTCAAAATAAGGGTATAGTGACCCTGTAGCAGAAATATTTGATTTATGTGTGTAATAATTAGTCTTTGAATTAATATTGTTTCTCCTTGGCCAAAATTACCTCATAGCCGTAATCATCTCGACACAAATCGACGGCTCGCGCTGTTTATAAGCAAATCCAATTTTTAAGAGGTTGCAGTTGTATCTTGCAGTAGTATCGTGCAGAAGTACGAATATTGCACCGGTCATAGAAAGTTTAATGTAGTTAGAGCATGGACTCTGTTTCTAATAAATATCGATATTTTATATGTGGGTGACGTCAAATCTTTAACGTGCACGAAATCCGAAAATTGGCGATATTTCATTGAATATAAAATCAATTTTTGAACAAGTTACATATTTGGGTAGCTGACATGAAAACGCGATTCCGAAGTCCCGTGTACACATTGGTGTGACATCGACAAAAGTCCGAATTGGTCATAATTGGAACGTTTTGCATACGTATAAAGCATATATAGAGAGATTTTTTTAAAAGTGGCAATATTTGAACTAAGGGTGTTTTAATAGTAACCAATATCTGTTACTGGTGCTTCTAGAGTGAAAATAATTCGTTTTGGTAAATAATAGTTACCCCTGAAATTAATATCGCAGGATTTTTGTCTCCATGACGTCGCCATTTGATACCAGTGAAAATAAACCTCTCTGTTGAAGCTATTTATAAGGAAGGTACTCTTCTACATAAATGCAGAAAAATTAATGTTGAATGTAGGATTCTGGGATTTGGATATTATTTGACACTTACGATACTTTTTTGTCTTAATCGGAAAACTCTTTTTTTTTATTCTCGTGTAGATCTCTGAATCTGAAACAGATGGAGTTTTGAATATTGATTTTGCCTATGTTTTAAACATTTAGTACTTAGAACTATTGCGAAGTTGTGAACCAGACCGTAAGTGATGTAAATCTTTAACGTGCACGAATGAAAATAGGTTTTAATTATGTCAATTCCCAACCGATTTTCGAAAAAATTATATTTTTGTACAGCCGGGAGTGATGTAAATCTTTAACGTGCATGAATGAAAATCGGTTCTAATTATGTCAATTCCCAACCGATTTTCGAAAAAATTATATTTGTGTACAGCCGGGGATTTTGCGGATGGGATAAAGGTCGAATTGAGATAACCATGTCGTTCTTAGTTGAGATAACCAGTTTGAGCATGGACTCTATCTGTAATAAATATTAAATTTTTATATGTTACATGTAGTGACGTCAAATCTTTAACGTGCACGAAATCAGAAAATTGTAGATATTTCATTGAATATTTAATCAATTTTTGAACCAGTTGCATATTTGAGTAGTTGATATGGACGTGATTCCAAAGTCCCGTGTACACATTGGTGTGACATTGACAAAAGTCCGAGTTGGTCATGATCGCAACGTTTTGCCTACGTATAAAGCATTATATAGAGAGCTTTTTTTTTTGAAAGAGGCAATATTTGAACTAAAGGTGTTTTACTGGTAACCAATATCTGGTAATGCTGCTTCTAGAGTGAAAATAATTCATTTTAGTTACTCCTGAAATTATTATCCCAGGTTTTTTGTCTACATGACGCCATCATATGATACCAGCGAAAATGACGCTATTTACCGAAACTATTTATAAGGAAGGCACCCCTCTGGACCAATGTTGAAAAGTTGATGTTGAAAGGTATGATTCTTGGTTTTGGTTATGATCTGACACGATCTTTTTTTTGTCCCATTCGAAAAACTTTTTTTTTTCATTCTCTTGTAGATCTCTGAAACTAAAGCAGATAGAGTTCTGAATAATGATTTTTCCTATGTTTTAAGCAGTAAGTACTTAGAAGTATTGCGAAAGTTCTGAACAGACCTGAAGTGAAGTAAATCTTTAACGTGCATAAACGAAAATAGGTCCTAATAATGTCAATTCCCAACCGATTTTCGAAAAAGTTATATTTTTGTAGAGCCGGTGATATTGGGGATTGCAATACCACGCTGTTCTCCTTTTTTCCTAAAAATTTGAAAATGTACTGAAATTGTAAAATTTTTTTTTAGAATTTTTGAGTTTTTGATTACGTATTTAGATTTCTGACGTCTGTAGGATTCTACCGATACAAGTTCATAATGTTGTAAATTGTTCAACTATATTGTTCACTTTCCTTCTAACGTAATGCGCATGCAGAGAAAATGTCAATATCTGAGTTGTTTAAGTGTGTGTGTGTGTGTTTTAAGGGGTGTGTGTGTTTTAAGGGGTGGGTGGTGGGCATTTTGTGCTGCATTGGGCAAGGTGAAAGCCTTCAGCCTTGCAAGCAAGTCTAGTTAGGCTTTCACCATTTTTCAATGGTGAAAGGCTATTGTTATTACTAAGATTATTATTAAGCTTTCATATGTATTACATATGAAAGCTTATTGTTTCTGTTAAAGTTATTATTATTATTATTTTTTTTTTTGTGTGTTTTCTGCAAATCGGATTTCTCAGAATCTATCCATAGGATCTTTCTGAAATTTTGACCTACCCCCCCAAAAATGGGGTGCGAACCTTGATTAAATGTATTTTCAAAACGTTTTACGAATCCGAAATCACCGAATTTTACGAACGAAAAAACTGACAATGCATAGTCGTATCTTTGTTATTTTTTGACCGATTTTACTAATTCTTTTTTCTTTGAATACCTTGAAAAAAATCGTTTTCATCTGCAGTTTCACATTTTCGTATTTCGAAAATTCGTCGCTGTGATTTCGAACCGGAAGTTTAGACCAATTTGACAACTTCTTTAATAGTTGTACGATTTTCATGAAATTTAGTATACAAGTAGATCTTACCGATGTGACTTCAAAAATATAATTAGAAATTTTCTAAATTATCTCCCCTTGGTGAAATTAAGGATCAAAGTTTTCAAAAAAATCGTCGAAATATAGGTCAGAATGACCTAAAAAAAAATTTCGATACTCGACAAGTAATTACTGATTCCTACACAAAATATGGAGTTTGTCGATCGAACCGGAAGTGCCACCATCTTGAAACATGAAAAATCCCTAAGGCTTTTTTGCTATTTTACTTACAGACACGGGAGTTATATTTTCTGAATCCTTGAAGGATGGCCCAAAAATCATAGGGAGCAGAATTTTGATTTCGGTCACGTGATGGTCACCATTTTGAATTGAAAATGAAAAGTAGTAGCAATTTGAAGGGCCGAGACTTTGAAACACAATAACTCTCCTTCTAATTGAGCTAGAATGTTCAAACTTGGTGTAGACGTTCACTAGGACAATGTCATGATTGAGTCCAAAGATGAGCATTTTCTGCCAAGGGTAAGCAGAGATGGGCATGCTGATTTGTTGATTCTTTAGGGCACGATAACTTCGGTTATAATGAAGGGAGGGCTGTGAAACTTTTGTCAATAGAGAGTCCAATAGCTAGCCTGTTGTGTGAAATCATTGTATCATTTATTTTAAATATCAGGGATAGGCGAAAAAAAGAGATTGAAAATCCAAAAAGTCGTATTTTTACAATTTGGAGCATGTTTAGAGGTCTTTCTCGTAAAGTCAACTTAATATTTTTTGGGAACTTCTTCTACAAAGAGTCTTATTGGTAGTCTTTCATATAAAACCATCGATCAACAATCCAACATATCAGGAGTAGAAGAACAAAAGGATCGAACATTGAAAACGGCATCCTTTCATTGTTAAGCGACACATGCAGTGTGGGTGACTACAATCTACACATTTAGTCATCGTATACAGCTTATTCAACAGTATCGAATTCCAACTGCTTAGGGATATTTTTTAGAATCTAACCATAGGATCTTTCTAAAACTTTGACCTACCCCCCCAAAAATGGGGTGCGAACCTTGATTAAATATATTTTCAAAACGTTTTTCGAATCCAAAATCACCGAATTTTACGAACGAATGCTTTTGACCTACAATGCTGTAACTTTGTGACTATTTGACCTATTTAATTAATTCTTTTTTCTATGAGTACTTTGAGACATTTACTTCAAATCTGCAATTTCGGATTTTCGAATTTCGAAAATTCGTCGCTGTGATTTCGAACCGGAAGTTTAGACCAACTCGACAACTTCTTTAGTAGTTTTACGATTTTCATGAAATTTAATATGTAAGTAAACCTTAATGATGCGACTTGAAAAAATACTTTGGAAATTTTCTAAATTATCTCCCCTTGGAGAAATTGAGGATCGAAATTTTCAAAAAAATCGACGAAATATAGGTCAAATCATCTTGAATTTTTTTTTTAGGTACTAGCTACGAGACCACTGATTAGTACACAAAAAATGGAGTTTGTAGCTCAATCCGGAAGTGCCACCATCTTGAAATGTAAAAACCTCAAACGCCATTTTGCTATTTTACATACAGACACGGGGGTTATATTTTCTGAATCCTTGAAGGGATGGCTATAAAATGTTGGCAGTAGAATTTTGATTTAAGTCAATGGATAGTCACCATATTGAATTGAATATCAGAAATAGTGAAAAATGGACATTAACGGGCATGTAAATTATCAGAACAGACCGTAGTTTGTTGAATTCGTTTCTTATCTTTGAAATTAATACATTTGGGGATAGCCTAGCTCATTGTCGAATTTTTGGTATTTGCAAATTTCAAAATTTCAAATTTCGCCTTTGATGTTTTCCGTGCCGACAAAGTTGTTTTCGCGTGAATAACTCCGATTAACAGCTTGAAAATAATCAAATGGATCGCAGTTTCGCGATTTTGTCTCAAATCTGGGAAATCAATACATTTCTGGTTAGCCTCCTTTCAAAAATGGGTGGTGGCCTTGGAATCAATATATTTTCAAAACGTTTTGCGAATCCAAAATCACCGAAAACAACTGATGAAAAAATTGACCTTGACAGCTGTGTTACTTCGTGATTTTGTGATCTATTTTACTTTTCTGGTTAGCCTCCTTTCAAAAATGGGTGGTGGCCTTGGAATCAATATATTTTCAAAACGTTTTGCGAATCCAAAATCACCGTAAATAACTGATGAAAAAATTGAGCTTTGATGGAAACTATATAGAAAAATAAAAGGAAACATCAACAATATATAGGTCTTGCACACATAGGCTTAGAACTTTGCAGCCAGTCCTCATATTAATTGAAATTGAATAGGTTTGATTTGATATAATTATTTGTTTTCTATTTTAAAACTATCTAAAAAAAATATTTTTAATCATTTATGTTATTGATTTAGATTAATACTGTTTATATTGTGTACATTTTAACACCTTCATCGATTAATAATGGTTTGCATAGTCATCGTATAGAGCTTATTCAACAGTATCGAATTCCAACTGCTTAGGGATATTTTACGTGCACTCCAATGTGTACAACGGACCTTGGTTTTTCGTCCCATCTATATGTTAGTTTGTGTCGAATGGAGGTTAAGCCGCATTTATCTCTTTCTCTTTTATTTTTAAAGTTTTGTAATAATCGGTTGTACTGTACTGTAAAAGTGATAAAACAGAAAATTTCGCCCGGTAGTAATGTTTCTCACATTAAAGTCACCAATTTGCTCATTTTAGGGGGCAAACGTTTATTGCGAACAATTAAGCTGGTCAGGGGGGGGGCGGGGCTTATTTTTAAAAGTTTTGTAATATTCGGTTGATAATTAAAGGTACCGTGCAAATTAAACTGTTAAAATAGAAAATTCCGCCCGGTTGAAATGTTTCTCCTTGTAGGTCAGCAATTTGCCAAATTTAGGGAGGTTGCGTGGCTAAATGGTTAGCACCTGCGCACTGTATCGTAACGTCTGTCATTGAGTCAACTGGCGTTGTTTCGATTGAAATGCCCGGTTGAAATGTTTCTTGCTATAAGTCAGCAATTTATCGATTTTAGGGAGCCTGAATGGCTGTATGGTTAGCATGTGCGCGCTGTATCGTAACGTCTGTCATTGAGTCAACCGGCATCGTTTCGATTTCCAGGTTGCACGTGACATGGAGTATGGTGTCCAACCTCGTGGGTTTTCTCCGTGTCCTTCGGTTTCCTCCCACGGCTGATTTCAGATTATTGTTATGACTGGGTGCAATGTTTCATACTATATTTAGATTTGTAACTTCGCGAGTTTTTGACCAATTTTGATAATTTTTTCTTCTTATCCTTTTATTTAGGATACTTGATACAATCAATGACACGTGACCATGAATATGAAAGCTTTCATATCTGCATGGGACAGTAGCAGATCTAGTTATTTATTATTTTTTTTTTTTCCACTTTGCCTATTTCTCAGCAACTATAAGAGATAGAGGTCTGAAATTTGATTTTCTGTCGGGAAACTGGGTGGTGGTTAGTGCTTAAATGTAAAACCAAATTTGTGCGCATAGCGGAAACGCGTCAAATCTTTAACGTGCACTCAAATTGAAAATCGGCCATAATTCTTCTAATTCTCATCGGACTTTTCCGATATTTACATTTTTGGATAGCTGAAAACATTTCTGAGTAGATGGCAGTTCAAAAACATCGAGTTTAGAAACTTTGTCGCTCTCATTTTTTTGGTGAAAAATGGAAAATTTTCAAAATTTCCTAAAATTGTTATTTTTAGGAATTTTTAAATATGACTTATATTTTTGGATAGCTGACATTAATCCGATTCCAACAATATAGGTTTTGTTCTGAAATTTTAACTTTGATTTTTCACTTTTTTACGCATTTTGGTCAAATCGTAGAGTTCTTATTTTTTTAAAACGGCACCTACGATTTTTCTGAAACTTCAGGCATATGAAGTCAAGAGTCGTCTCCAGTCCTTAGTCTATGAATGAAAATCCTCTAATCACCGGAAGTAGTCAAGAAAAGTATCCAAACTTTGACAAAATTCTAAAAAATGGGTGTTTGTGCGGAAAATGCGATGTTTTAATTGGCTGTTTACTGAGTAGTTAAAGTACAACGTCATTTGATAGCCACGTAAAATATCTACAAGATGGTACCACAGCGACAAGTTTCTATCATAAATTGAAAAAGTTATAGGACTTTGAAAAGTAAGGTTTTTTACGATTTCGAGCAATTTTAAACGCATGTTTCTCGGAAACGCCGCCTACGATTTTTTTAAAACTTTCTCAGTCGAGAGTCTAATGGGTGGTGTATTGTGTGAAACCATTGTACAATTTCTCTAAATGTCATGAGTAGTCGAAAAACGAGATTGAAAATCCAAAACGTCGTATTTTTACCATTTGGAGCATTTTTAGACGTCTTTTTCTCGAAAAGTCAACGTAATTTTTTTTTGGAACTTCTTCTACAGAGAGTTTGATCGGTAGTCTTAGGTATGAAACTATTGCGCAACATTTAGAAATATCAGGAGTATGAGAACAAAGGAATCGAAAACTGAAAACGTCACCTTTCATTGTTAAGCGAAACATGCAGTAAGAGTTGATACAATCTGTACGTTTTACCAACGTTTAGAGCCTATTCAAAATTCCCCATTTCTCTCACAGTGACGACATTTGAGCTAAAAGTATTTCAACTTTGAGTGTTTACTTATATTCAAAATATGGGTTTAGTGACCCTGTAACAGAAATAATTGATTCCTGTGTGTAATAATTAGTCTTTGAATTAATATTGTTTCTTCTTTGTCAAAATTATCTCTCAACCGTAATCATCTCGACACAAATCGACGGCTCCCGCTGTTTATAAGGAAATCCAATTATCCATAGGTTGCAGTTGTATCTTGCAGTAGTATCGTGCAGAAGTACGAATATTGCACCTGTGATAGAAAGCATGATGTAGTTTGAGCTTGGGCCCTATCTCTAATTAAAGATAATTTTTTATATGTTAGTGACGTCAAATCATTAACGTGCACGAAATCAGAGTTTTATCGGTAGTCATAGGTATGAAACCATTGCGCAACAGTTAGAAATATCAGGAGTATGAGAACAAAGGGATCGAAAATTGAAAACATCATCTTTCATTGTTAAGCGAAACCTTCAGTAAGAGTTGATACAATCTGTACGTTTTACCAACGTTTAGAGCATTTTCAAATTCCCCATTTCTATCACAGTGACGATATTTGAGCTAAAAGTATTTCAACTTTGAGTGTTTACTCATATTCAAAATATGGGTTTAGTGACCCTGTAACAGAAATAATTGATTTATGTGTGTAATAATTAGTCTTTGAATTAATATTGTTTCTTCTTTGTTAAAATTACCTCATAACCGTAATCATCTCGACACAAATCGACGGCTCGCGCTGTTTATAAGGAAATCTAATTATCTATAGGTTGCAGTTGTATCTTGCAGTAGTATCGTGCAGAAGTACGAATATTGCACCTGTGATAGAAAGCATGATGTAGTTTGAGTTTGGGCCCTATCTCTAATTAACGATAAATTTTTATATGTTAGTGACGTCAAATCATTAACGTGCACGAAATCAAAATATTGTCGATATTTCATTGAATATTCAATTTAGTTTTGAACCAGTTACATATTTGAGTAGCTGGCCTGAACGCGATTCCAAAGTTCCGTGTAACACATTGGTGTGACATCGACAAAAGCCCGAATTGGTTATAAATGGAACGTTTTGCATACGTATAAAGCATATATAGAGAGCTTTTTTTAAAACTGGCAATATTTGAACAAAGGGTGTTTGAATGGTAACCAATATCTTGCATTGGTGCTTCTAGAATGAAAATAATTCATTTTAGTAATTAACAGTTACTCCTGAAATTAATATCCCAGGTTTTATGTCTGCATGACGTCATCATTTGATACCAGTGAAAATGAAGCTCTCTGTTGAAGCCATTTATAAATAAAGTACCCCTCAATTACAATGTTGAAAAATTAATGTTGAAAGGTGCGATATTATTAACTGATACTTAAGGTAAATTTTTTTTGTCTCATTCGGAAAACTGTTTTTTTTTCTGTAGTCGTTTAGATTTCTGAAACTAAAATTGATAGAATTCGAAAAAGTTATATTTTTGTAGAGCCGGGGATATTGCGGATGCGATATAGGTCGAATTGCAATACCACGCAGTTCTCTTTTTTTCCTAACAATTTGAAAATGTACTGAACTTGTAATTTTTTTTTAGAATTTTTGAGTTTTTGATTGAGTATTTCGATTTCTGGCGTCTGTAGGATTCTACCAATCCATGTTCATAATTGTTCAACTATATTTTTCACTTTCCTTCTATCGTAATGCGCATGCACAGAAAGTGTCATGTCTGAGTTGTTTAAGCGTGTGTGTGTGTGTGTTTTAAGGGGTGAGTTGTAGGCAATTTTTGCTGCCTTCGGTAAGGTGAAAGCCTTCAGCCTTGCAAGCAAGTCTAGTTAGGCTTTCACCATTTTTCAATGGTGAAAGGCTATTGTTATTACTAAGATTATTATTATTTATTATTTTTTTTTTTTCCACTTTGCCTATTTCTCAGCAACTATAAGAGATAGAGGTCTGAAATTTGATTTTCTGTCGGGAAACTGGGTGGTGGTTAGTGCTTAAATGTAAAACCAAATTTGTGCGCATAGCGGAAACGCGTCAAATCTTTAACGTGCACTCAAATTGAAAATCGGCCATAATTCTTCTAATTCTCATCGGACTTTTCCGATATTTACATTTTTGGATAGCTGAAAATATTTCTGAGTAGATGGCAGTTCAAAAACATCGAGTTTAGAAACTTTGTCGCTCTCATTTTTTTGGTGAAAAATGGAAAATTTTCAAAATTTTCTAAAATTGTTATTTTTAGGAATTTTTAAATATGACTTATATTTTTGGATAGCTGACATTAATCCGATTCCAACAATATAGGTTTTGTTCTGAAATTTTAACTTTGATTTTTCACTTTTTTACGCATTTTGGTCAAATCGTAGAGTTCTTATTTTTTTAAAACGGCACCTACGATTTTTCTGAAACTTCAGGCATATGAAGTCAAGAGTCGTCTCCAGTCCTTAGTCTATGAATGAAAATCCTCTAATCACCGGAAGTAGTCAAGAAAAGTATCCAAACTTTGACAAAATTCTAAAAAATGGGTGTTTGTGCGGAAAATGCGATGTTTTAATTGGCTGTTTACTGAGTAGTTAAAGTACAACGTCATTTGATAGCCACGTAAAATATCTACAAGATGGTACCACAGCGACAAGTTTCTATCATAAATTGAAAAAGTTATAGGACTTTGAAAAGTAAGGTTTTTTACGATTTCGAGCAATTTTAAACGCATGTTTCTCGGAAACGCCGCCTACGATTTTTTTAAAACTTTCTCAGTCGAGAGTCTAATGGGTGGTGTATTGTGTGAAACCATTGTACAATTTCTCTAAATGTCATGAGTAGTCGAAAAACGAGATTGAAAATCCAAAACGTCGTATTTTTACCATTTGGAGCATTTTTAGACGTCTTTTTCTCGAAAAGTCAACGTAATTTTTTTTTGGAACTTCTTCTACAGAGAGTTTGATCGGTAGTCTTAGGTATGAAACTATTGCGCAACATTTAGAAATATCAGGAGTATGAGAACAAAGGAATCGAAAACTGAAAACGTCACCTTTCATTGTTAAGCGAAACATGCAGTAAGAGTTGATACAATCTGTACGTTTTACCAACGTTTAGAGCCTATTCAAAATTCCCCATTTCTCTCACAGTGACGACATTTGAGCTAAAAGTATTTCAACTTTGAGTGTTTACTTATATTCAAAATATGGGTTTAGTGACCCTGTAACAGAAATAATTGATTCCTGTGTGTAATAATTAGTCTTTGAATTAATATTGTTTCTTCTTTGTCAAAATTATCTCTCAACCGTAATCATCTCGACACAAATCGACGGCTCCCGCTGTTTATAAGGAAATCCAATTATCCATAGGTTGCAGTTGTATCTTGCAGTAGTATCGTGCAGAAGTACGAATATTGCACCTGTGATAGAAAGCATGATGTAGTTTGAGCTTGGGCCCTATCTCTAATTAAAGATAATTTTTTATATGTTAGTGACGTCAAATCATTAACGTGCACGAAATCAGAGTTTTATCGGTAGTCATAGGTATGAAACCATTGCGCAACAGTTAGAAATATCAGGAGTATGAGAACAAAGGGATCGAAAATTGAAAACATCATCTTTCATTGTTAAGCGAAACCTTCAGTAAGAGTTGATACAATCTGTAGGTTTTACCAACGTTTAGAGCATTTTCAAATTCCCCATTTCTATCACAGTGACGATATTTGAGCTAAAAGTATTTCAACTTTGAGTGTTTACTTATATTCAAAATATGGGTTTAGTGACCCTGTAACAGAAATAATTGATTTCTGTGTGTAATAATTAGTCTTTGAATTAATATTGTTTCTTCTTTGTTAAAATTACCTCATAACCGTAATCATCTCGACACAAATCGACGGCTCGCGCTGTTTATAAGGAAATCTAATTATCTATAGGTTGCAGCTGTATCTTGCAGTAGTATCGTGCAGAAGTACGAATATTGCACCTGTGATAGAAAGCATGATGTAGTTTGAGTTTGGGCCCTATCTCTAATTAACGATAAATTTTTATATGTTAGTGACGTCAAATCATTAACGTGCACGAAATCAAAATATTGTCGATATTTCATTGAATATTCAATTTAGTTTTGAACCAGTTACATATTTGAGTAGCTGGCCTGAACGCGATTCCAAAGTTCCGTGTAACACATTGGTGTGACATCGACAAAAGCCCGAATTGGTTATAAATGGAACGTTTTGCATACGTATAAAGCATATATAGAGAGCTTTTTTTAAAACTGGCAATATTTGAACAAAGGGTGTTTGAATGGTAACCAATATCTTGCATTGGTGCTTCTAGAATGAAAATAATTCATTTTAGTAATTAACAGTCATTCCTGAAATTAATATCCCAGGTTTTATGTCTGCATGACGTCATCATTTGATACCAGTGAAAATGAAGCTCTCTGTTGAAGCCATTTATAAATAAAGTACCCCTCAATTACAATGTTGAAAAATTAATGTTGAAAGGTGCGATATTATTACCTGATACTTAAGGTAAATTTTTTTTGTCTCATTCGGAAAACTGTTTTTTTTTCTGTAGTCGTTTAGATTTCTGAAACTAAAATTGATAGAATTCGAAAAAGTTATATTTTTGTAGAGCCGGGGATATTGCGGATGCGATATAGGTCGAATTGCAATACCACGCAGTTCTCTTTTTTTCCTAACAATTTGAAAATATACTGAACTTGTAATTTTTTTTAGAATTTTTGAGTTTTTGATTGAGTATTTCGATTTCTGGCGTCTGTAGGATTCTACCAATCCATGTTCATAATTGTTCAACTATATTTTTCACTTTCCTTCTATCGTAATGCGCATGCACAGAAAGTGTCATGTCTGAGTTGTTTAAGCGTGTGTGTGTGTGTGTTTTAAGGGGTGAGTTGTAGGTAATTTTTGCTGCCTTCGGTAAGGTGAAAGCCTTCAGCCTTGCAAGCAAGTCTAGTTATTATTATTATTCTTCTTTTGTTTTGAGTAGATCTCAGCAACTACGTGTCGCATCGTTACGATTTCTTCGGTTTTACTGGGAAAGTGGGTGTGACTTAGAGGATAAAGCTATTTTGAACGTTCTGCGACAATGCGAAATGTCCGAAATCACCGAAGTTATCGTTTTTACAAATATTGCGGTAATTTTAACAATAATCATGGGATTTTAACTTTCGATACATTTTGGCATAGCTGGAGACAGGGCACATAGCTGCGCTACTTTCGATTTTTGATTTTCGGCAAATCTTCGAAGATATTAGGCGCCAAATTTCGGAAATTTAAAATTTTACAAAAAACTTTTTTATTTATGAATATTTTTTAGTCGTGTTGTGCACAGAATTAAAGAGTCATCTGACTTGCGCAAAAATGTTAAAAAATTTTGTCTCAGTAATTTTCCTTGGCCTCCATTGGCTAATTCAGTTTTTCAGTCCTAGATTAATTTTTTATTGTTCGATTTGTATAAAACAAAGTTCATATGCTTCGTTGTCTCAATTGTCATTTTTTTTATTACCAAAAGTGTTATCTGTCGGCACCGGAAGTGGCATAATTTTACCAAAAACTACAATTTTGACAGTTAGGTACATTTTTTGAAAACAAATATTATTTTTTTGAAAAATTATATGACTCAAAGAGTGTGTCCTTTAAAGGCGCAAAAAATGTCGGAAGCAGTTTTTTTAATTTCTTTTTCATTTTCTAGCAAATTGGATTAAGAGGTGAAAAAAGGCGTAAAATTGACCTATTTACAACTCATTCAGGCTTTTCAGATTTTAAAATATTTTTACGTAACTTTTATAAACTTGTAGCTATAATCCATACGAAGAGAATGTATGTGAAAATTAGTTTGTAATATAAGCAGTTGCCGAGAAATAGGCAATTTTGCATGAGTCACTTTTCACGTAATTTTGGCTGTAAAAGAATCAATTATTATTCGATTTTCAATTTTCTTTCGCCATTGGATGCCTAATGCCATAGTGGACTATGTCAAACCATTTTACCCCTTGCGCTGCCACCGGAAATGACGTCATTTGCTCAAAACTTAAATTTTAGCCTTCAAAAAACAACATTTTATTCAAATGAGTCGTATCTGTTATTTTTTTCAAATTGTGATATTTGATTCTATTGATCAAATAGATTGAACCCATACGATCATACAGATACCACAAAATGGTTTCTAACTTGTACGGTTGCAGAGAAATGGGCGATTTTCCTTAAGTCACTTTTCAAGGTTTTTGGTCTATAAAAGTGTCAGTTATTATTCGATTTTCATAAAATTTTCACCATATGATATCTTGTGTCATTTATGATTTCATAGAACTAATTTAACATTTTCAGTATCACCGGAAGTAATGTCATTTTGGCAAAAACTGTATTTTTAGCCTTCAAAACAGACATTTTTTTCAAATGAGTCTGATTTGTAATATATTTCAAATTATGATATTTGATTCCAATCAACAAATGGATTGAACTCATACGATCATATAGATACCAAAAGATAGTTTTTATCGTGTACGGTTGCCGAGAAATAGACGATTTTCTACAAGTCACTTTTCAAGGTTTTTGGTCTATAAAAGTGGCAATTCTCATTCGATTTACATACAATTTTCGCCATTATGCTGCCTTATGCCATTTCTGATTTCATAAAACTAATTGAACATTTTCATTATCACCGGAAGTAATGAAATTTTGCCAGGATCACTTACAAGTAACATATATATAAAATGAATTGATATTGCTGGATTTGGTTGATTCTTCGTCCATTTTATTTGATGTTTACAATGCTTATGTGGAAACCTGTTTGATGGTTTCATTGGTATCAGAAGTGACATATGTTTAAGGGTAACGTGGCACCGAAAGTGACGTGGCACCAGTGAAACCCGTCATTCCTGCATGCAGGTCTAGTTATTATTAGGCTTTCAGACTTTCGTCTGAAAGCCTATTGAGATTACTAAAATTATTAGGCTTTCAGACTTTCGTCTGAAAGCCTATTGAGATTACTAAAATTATTATTATTATTAGGGTTTCACACTGCGAAGCTTGTGTGAAACACTATTGTTTTTGTTAAAATTATTATTCTTATTATTATTATTATTATTATTCTTTTGTTTTGAGTAGATCTCAGCAACTACGTGTCGCATCGTTACGATTTCTTCGGTTTTACTGGGAAAGTGGGTGTGACTTAGAGGATAAAGCTATTTTGAACGTTCTGCGACAATGCGAAATGTCCGAAATCACCGAAGTTATCGTTTTTACAAATATTGCGGTAATTTTAACAATAATCATGGGATTTTAACTTTCGATACATTTTGGCATAGCTGGAGACAGGGCACATAGCTGCGCTACTTTCGATTTTTGATTTTCGGCAAATCTTCGAAGATATTAGGCGCCAAATTTCGGAAATTTAAAATTTTACAAAAAACTTTTTTATTTATGAATATTTTTTAGTCGTGTTGTGCACAGAATTAAAGAGTCATCTGACTTGCGCAAAAATGTTAAAAAATTTTGTCTCAGTAAATTTCCTTGGCCTCCATTGGCTAATTCAGTTTTTCAGTCCTAGATTAATTTTTTATTGTTCGATTTGTATAAAACAAAGTTCATATGCTTCGTTGTCTCAATTGTCATTTTTTTTATTACCAAAAGTGTTATCTGTCGGCACCGGAAGTGGCATAATTTTACCAAAAACTACAATTTTGACAGTTAGGTACATTTTTTGAAAACAAATATTATTTTTTTGAAAAATTATATGACTCAAAGAGTGTGTCCTTTAAAGGCGCAAAAAATGTCGGAAGCAGTTTTTTTAATTTCTTTTTCATTTTCTAGCAAATTGGATTAAGAGGTGAAAAAAGGCGTAAAATTGACCTATTTACAACTCATTCAGGCTTTTCAGATTTTAAAATATTTTTACGTAACTTTTATAAACTTGTAGCTATAATCCATACGAAGAGAATGTATGTGAAAATTAGTTTGTAATATAAGCAGTTGCCGAGAAATAGGCAATTTTGCATGAGTCACTTTTCACGTAATTTTGGCTGTAAAAGAATCAATTATTATTCGATTTTCAATTTTCTTTCGCCATTGGATGCCTAATGCCATAGTGAACTATGTCAAACCATTTTACCCCTTGCGCTGCCACCGGAAATGACGTCATTTGCTCAAAACTTAAATTTTAGCCTTCAAAAAACAATATTTTATTCAAATGAGTCGTATTTGTTATTTTTTTCAAATTGCGATATTTGATTCTATTGATCAAATAGATTGAACCCATACGATCATACAGATACCACAAAATGGTTTCTAACTTGTACGGTTGCAGAGAAATGGGCGATTTTCCTTAAGTCACTTTTCAAGGTTTTTGGTCTATAAAAGTGTCAGTTATTATTCGATTTTCATAAAATTTTCACCATATGATATCTTGTGTCATTTATGATTTCATAGAACTAATTTAACATTTTCAGTATCACCGGAAGTAATGTCATTTTGGCAAAAACTGTATTTTTAGCCTTCAAAACAGACATTTTTTTCAAATGAGTCTGATTTGTAATATATTTCAAATTATGATATTTGATTCCAATCAACAAATGGATTGAACCCATACGATCATATAGATACCAAAAGATAGTTTTTATCGTGTACGGTTGCCGAGAAATAGACGATTTTCTACAAGTCACTTTTCAAGGTTTTTGGTCTATAAAAGTGGCAATTCTCATCTTCGATTTACATACAATTTTCGCCATTATGCTGCCTTATGCCATTTCTGATTTCATAAAACTAATTGAACATTTTCATTATCACCGGAAGTAATGAAATTTTGCCAGGATCACTTACAAGTAACATATATATGAAATGAATTGATATTGCTGGATTTGGTTGATTCTTCGTCCATTTTATTTGATGTTTACAATGCTTATGTGGAAACCTGTTTGATGGTTTCATTGGTATCGGAAGTGACATATGTTTAAGGCTAACGTGGCACCGAAAGTGACGTGGCACCAGTGAAACCCGTCATTTCTGCATGCAGGTCTAGTTATTATTATTATTATTTACCGCGAGGGCCTAGATCTCCATGATCGAAAACAGATATCGATCTGGAATTAGCTTTTCTATTGGGAAACCATGTGGTGGCTACTTGATAAAATATTTTTGAAATTTCTGCGCATACCGGAAGTGACCGAACTTTGTACTTTCTCTAAAAATTGAAAATCGGCTATAGTTTCGTCAATTCTTTATCCATTTTCAAACAAATTACATTTTTGGAATCCCTGGATCTTTTCTGAGAAAATGGCTATCTCACATTTTTCAATTTCGAACATTCGTCTATGACTTTTATAGTTCGAAAATTGAACACATGTTGTTTACGAGACAATTTTTGTTATTTTTCAAAATTTTCAAATTTGACCTACATTTTTGGATACCTGAAGTCCATCCGATTCCAGTAATATAAGTTTCATTCAGAGTTATCGCCCTTTATTTTTCGATTTTTTTCGAATTTTCTTCCCATTTTGTGAGCTCGGGTTTCGTTTTATGGCAGAATTGACGTTTCTGAAACTTCTGGAACATGAAGTTAAAGTCCAATATCAACAGGTAAAGCAATTTCGACAAGACTCCTTAAACCGGAAGTGGTCGAAATAATGTGCAAAATTTGCAAAAAAACGAAAAAAAATGGGTGGTTTTGGGAAAAACGTGATTTCTTCGCCCGATATCAACGGATTAAAGGGATTAAGGTATCGTTGGGTTGCATGAAGAATGGACTATCGTATGATACCCAAATCATACAGATACTATGAAAAGGTAGCAAAATATGGCACGCTGAAAATCAAGTATTTTCTGATTTGGAGCGTTTTTGGATGCCTGTATCTCGAAAACTTAACCTACAATTTTTTTTATTTTTTTTCTATCGAGAGTCCTTTTGGAGGTATTTGGCATGAAGCCATCCAATAGGACTTTGAAATGTCTGGAATAGGATAAAAAAGGGACTGAAAATCGAAAAAAGTCGAAAAATCGTGAAATTTTGGAAAATGCTCTACTATTTTTTTATTTTAAGAGATTTTTAAAAAAAGGTTGTATATTCAGATAGCTGACCTAATTACGATTCTAACGATGTATAATATGTATGTAATTATTAAAATTTAATTTTCGATATTTTAAATTTTTTGCATTTTTGGCACTTTTGAACATAGGATTTCTCAGGGGCATTTTATCTGATCAGATAATGTAATATATCATTACAGAGCCCTGTGGCTATTTTAGTGCCCAAACCGGCTATTAGAACTATTCCGACAATAATAACCATACCGGAAGTATTCAAAAAATGAAAAAAAAGAGTAAAAACATTGTCGCACTTGCGAAAAACTTGATTTCTCCCTTAGGTAATAGCGGACCAAAAGAACTAAAGTGTCGCTGGATAGCCCTATTAATGGACCATCATATGGTATCTAAATAATACGATTTCGATGGTAAGGAAATAAATTATTGTATGCCAAAAATCTAGTATTTTCCAATTTTTTAACATTCTGAGACGCCCTTTTCTCGAAAACGACGCCTACGATTTTTCTTAAACTTTTCTTACTCAAAGTCCTGTTAGTTGTCTATATAGGGAATCCAAAATGAAAAGCATTGAAATAATATAAGTGGTCGAAAAATGGCCTCAAACTTTGAAAAAAATTGAAAAATCGTTAAATTTTTTGAAACGCTCTTTAATTTATCTTTTTTTCTAAAACTACTCAATGGATGTTTCTGACACTTTTGGTACAGAAAGTTAAGTATCCAAAGGACTTCGTAAAGCTATCACAACAACGATCGTAAAACCGGAAGTAGTCGAAAAAATGTCCGATATTTCGAAAAAAAATAATTTTTTTACGAAAACCTTTTTACGAAAACCTTCCCCATTTTGGGGAAAAACGCGATTTCTCCGCCCGATATCAATGGATTAAAGAAATTAGGGTACCATTGGACTGCACTAGGATTGTACTATCGTATGATACCCAATTCATACGGATACTATGATCAGGAAGCAAAATTCGTGATTTTCAGCATTTTTGGACGCCTGTATCTCGAAAACTTAACCTAATATTTTTTTTTAATTTTTTCTATCGAGAGTCCTTTTGGAGGTATTTTGCATGAAGCCAACCAATAAGACTTTGAAATGTCTGGAATAGAATAAAAAAGGGACTGAAAATCGAAAAAAGTCGAAAAATCGTGAAATTTTGAAAAATGCTCTACTATTTTTTTATTTTAAGAGATTTTTAAAAAAAGGTTGTATATTCAGATAGCTGACCTAATTACGATTCTAACGATGTATAATATGTATGTAATTATTGAAATTTAATTTTCGATATTTTAAATTTTTTGCATTTTTGGCACTTTTGAACATAGGATTTCTCAGGGGCATTTTATCTGATCAGATAATGTAATATATCATTACAGAGCCCTGTGGCTATTTTAGCGCCCAAACCGACTATTAAAACTATTCCGACAATAATAACCATACCGGGAGTATTCAAAAAATGAAAAAAAGGTTAAAAATATTGTCGCACTTGCGAAAAACTTGATTGCTCACTTAGGTAATAGCGGACCAAAAGAACTAAAGTGTCGTTGGATAGCCCTATTAATGGACCATCATATGGTATCTAAATAATACGATTTCGATGGTAAGGAAATAAATTATTGTATGCCAAAAATCTAGTATTTTCCGATTTTTTAACATTCTGAGACGCCCTTTTCTCGAAAATGACGCCTACGATTTTTCTGAAACTTTTCTTACTCATAGTCCTATCGGTTGTCTATATAGTGAATCCAAAATGAAAAGCATTGAAATAATGTAGGTGGTCCAAAAATGACATCAAACTTTGAAAAAAATTGAAAAATCGTAAAATTTTTGTAAACGCTCTTTAATTTATCTTTTTTTCCAAAACTACTCAATGGATGTTTCTGACACTTCTGGTACAGAAAGTTAAGTATCCAAAGAACTTTGTAAAGCTATCACAACAACGATCGTAAAACCGGAAGTAGTCGAAAAAATGTCCGATATTTTGATAAAAAATATTTTTTTTACGAAAACCTTTTTTATTTATGAATATTTTTTGATGGTATTTTACACAGGGTTAAAATATCATCCTACTTGACCAGAAATGGGAAAAAAAATTGTCTCGGTTATTTTCGTTAGCCGCCAACGGCTAATTTAGTTTTTCGTACCCAGAAAAATTATTTATTGTTCGATTTGTATAAAACAAAGTTCATATGCTCCGTGGTCCCAATTGTAATTTTTTTTGTTATGGTGAAATTTTTCTGTCGGCAACGGAAGTGACGTAATATTAACAAAAACTATAATTTTGACAGTTCGGTACTACTTTTTGAAAGCAAATATTATTTTTTTTCAAAACTGATATAACTAAACGGATGCACCCTGCAAAGGTGCACAATATCCTTAGCTCAGATTTTTTTAATTTCAATTTCATTTTCGGGCAATTTCGAATAAAATGTAAAATAAAGTGTAAAATTCAGTTGTTTACAATTCATTCAGCGTCTTCATATTTTGAAATATTTATTTGTAATTTTAATAAACTCGTAGCAATAATCCAGAAGAAGAGATTGTATGCGAAAATTAGTTTGTAATATGAGCAGTTGCCGAGGAATATGCAATTTTGCATGCGTCACTTTTCACGTTATTTTGCCTATAAAAGAGTGAATTATTATTCGATTTGCAATATTATTTTTCCATCTGATGCTTAGTGTCAATTTGTTCTAGGTCAAGCCAATTTTACAATTTCACTGTGACCGGAAATGACGTCATTTGGGCAAAAACTGTATTTTAAACCTAAAAAACAGATATTTTATTCAAATGAGTCTGCCTTATAATAATTTTAAAATTATGATATTTGATTCCCATCAACGAATAGAATGAAGCCATACGACCATACAGATACCACAAAATGGTTTCTAACTTGTACAGTTACAGAGAAATAGGCGATCTTCGATAAGTCACTTTTCAAGGTTTTTGGTCTATAAAAGTGTCAATTATTATTCGATTTTTATAAAATTTTTTACCATTTGATGCCTTATGCCATTTATGACTTCTATGAACTAAATTAACATTTTCAATATCACCGGAAGTAATGTAATTTTTTCAAAAAACGTATTTTTGGCCTTCAAAACAAACATTTTTTTTGAAGTGGTTTATGTTTATTATTCGTTTAACTTTATAACGTCTGACTCTAATGGGCAGTAAGATTGAATCAATACCATCATATTGATATCAAGAAAAGGCTTCTAGCATGTTCCCTTGTCGAAAAATAGCCAATTGTCCCAGTGTCACTTTTAAGTTTTTTACCTTCTTAATTTCAGTTTATTGGTTATAGGTTAATTATGTATTGCCCGATATGTATAAAACAAAGTTTGTATTTTGTATGTTGCGAATTTTCGACTTATTTTTCACCTATAATAATTTCTTTCGGCACCGGAAGTGACGTTATTTTGCCATAATTTACAATTTTGAAAGGTCTTTTCGCCAGCAAATATTACTTTTACATATGATAGAGGGTGTCACTGAAGCAAAACAATTAAAGTTTGGTAGCTCAATGGATCGGCTAGGGTATAATAAACTTCCTGTATGATTCCTGAAAGCCGGTTCAGTGCTGCTTGCAGGTCTAGTTATTATTATTATTATTATTCAGATTCCAATTTGAATAGATCTCAGCAACTACGTGTCGCATCGTTACGATTTCTTCGGTTTTACTGGGAAAGTGGGTGTGACTTAGAGGATAAAGCTATTTTGAACGTTCTGCGACAATGCGAAAAGTCCGAAATCACCGAAGTTATCGTTTTTGAAAATATTGCAGTAATTTTAACAATAATCATTGGATTTTAGCTTTCGATACATTTTGGCATAGCCTGAGACAGGGCACATAGCTACGCTACTTTCGATTTTTGATTTTCGGCAAATCTTCGAAGATATTAGGCGCCAAATTTCGAAAATTTAAAATTTTACAAAAAACTTTTTTATTTATGAATATTTTTTAGTCGTATTATGCACAGAATTAAAGAGTCATCTGACTAGTGCAAAAATGTTAAAAAATTTTGTCTCAGTAATTTACCTTGGCCGCCATTGGCTAATTCAGTTTTTCAGTCCTAGATTAATTTTTTATTGTTCGATTTGTATAAAACAAATTTCATATGCTTCGTTTTATCAATTGTCATTTTTTTTATTACCGAAAGTGTTATCTGTCGGCACCGGAAGTGGCATAATTTTACCAAAAACTACAATTTTGACAGTTATTTTCCTTCTTCGAAAACAAATATTATTTTTTGGAAAAATTATTTGACTCAAAGAGTGTGCCCTTTCAAGGCGCAAAAAATGTAGGAAGCAGTTTTTTTAATTTCGATTTCATTTTCGAGCAAATTCGATTAAGAGGCTAAAAATGGTGTAAAATTGGCCTATTTACAACCTATTCAGGCTTTTCAGATTTTAAAATATTTCTTCGTAACTTTTATAAACTTGTAGCTATAATCCATACGAAGAAAATGTATGTTAAAATTCGTTTGTAATATAAGCAGTTACCAAGAAATGGGCAGTTCTGTACAAGTCACTGTTTTCGTTATTTTGCCTGTAAAATAGTCAATTATGATTGGATTTTTATAAAAGTGACATCATTTGATTCAAAAAGCACGTAGCGTCATATCAAGTTGATTACAATTTAAAATTGACACCGGAAGTGAAATCATTTGGTCAAAAAATGCATTTTAAACTTTTTTAAATCAATGTTTTATTCAACCAAGAATAACTTAATATGTATTTATAATTTTAACTTTTGGTTTAAATTCACATATAAACAAAACTCATATGGTCATATAGATATCTTAAAATGGTTTCTAACTTGTTCGGTTGCCGAGAAATAGACGGTTTTCTACAGGTCACTTTTGAAGGTTTCGGGGCCATAAAAGTGTCAATTATTATTCGATTTTCATAAACGTCACACCATGTTATACCTAATGCCATTTGGGATTTTATACAAGTAATTTAAGATTTTCATTATCACCGGAAGTAACGTCATTTTGGCAAAAACTGTATTTTTAGCCTCCAAAACAGATATTTTATTCAAATGAGCCTGTTTTGAAATCTTTTTCAAATTATGGTATTTGATGCCAATCAACAAATAGAATGAACCCATACGATCATACAGATACCACAAAATCGTTTCTAACTTGTACGGTTGCCGAGAAATAGCCGATTTTCTACAAGTCACTTTTCAAGTTTTTTGGTCTTTAAAAGTGGCAATTATTATTCGATTTACATAAAATTTTCACTACATGATATCGTATGCCATTTCTGATTTCATAAAACTAATTGAACATTTGCATTAACACCGGGAGTAATTTAATTTTGTCAAGATCATTTACAAGTAACAAATGTATAAAATGAATTGATATTGCTGGATTTTGTTGATTCTGCGTCCATTTTATTTGTGTGCAATGTTAATTTGGAAACCTGTTTAGTGGTTTCGCTGGTACCGGAAGTGACATATGTTCAAGGGTAACTTGGCACCGGAAGTGACATGCTTAAGAGTAACTTGGCAACAGTGAAACCCGTCATTCCTGCATGCAGGTCTAGTATTCTTTTGTTTTGAGTAGATCTCAGCAACTGCTTGTCGCATCGTTACGATTTCTTCGGTTTTACTGGGAAAATGGGTGTGACTTAGAGGATAAAGCTATTTTGAACGTTCTGCGACAATGCGAAATGTCCGAAATCACCGAAGTTATCGTTTTTAAAAATATTGCAGTAATTTTAACAATAATCATTGGATTTTAAGTTTCGGTACATTTTGGCATAGCCGGAGACATGGCACATAGCTACGCTACTTTCGATTTTTGATTTTTGGCAAATCTTCGAAGATATTAGGCGCCAAATTTCGAAAATTTAAAATTTTACAACAAACTTTTTTATTTATGAATATTTTTTAGTCGTGTTGTGCACAGAATTAAAGAGTCATCTGACTAGCGCAAAAATGTTAAAAATATTTGTCTCAGTAATTTTCCTTGGCCGCCATTGGCTAATTCAGTTTTTCAGTCCTAGATTAATTTTTTATTGTTCGATTTGTATAAAACAAAGTTCATATGCTTTGTTGTCTCAATTGTCATTTTTTTTGTTACCGAAAGTGTTATCTGTCGGCACCGGAAATGGCATAATTTTACCAAAAACTACAATTTTGACAGTTAGGTACCATTTTTCGAAAACAAATATTATTTTTTTGAAAAATTATATGACTCAAAGAGTGTGTCCTATAAATGCGCAAAAAATGTCGGAAGCAGTTTTTTTAATTTCGATTTCATTTTCGAGCAAATTCGATTAATAGGCTAAATATGGTGTAAATTTGACCTATTTACAACCCATTCAGGCTTTTCAGATTTTAAAATATTTCTTCGTAACTTTTATAAACATGTAGCTATAATCCATACGAAGAAAATGTATGTTAAAATTAGTTTGTAATATAAGCAGTTGCCAAGAAATTGTCAGTTCTGCATAAGTCACTGTTTTCGTTATTTTGCGTGTAAAATAGTCAATTATTATTGGATTTTTATAAAAGTGACATCATATGATTCAAAAAGCATGTAGCATCATATCAAGTTGATTACAATTTAAAATTGACACCGGAAGTGACGTCATTTGGTCTAAAACTGCATTTTAAACTTTTTAAATCAATGTTTTATTCAACCAAGAATTACTTAATATGTATTAATAATTTTAACTTTTGATTTTAATTCACATATAAACACAACTCATATGGTCATATAGATATCATAAAATTGTTTCTAACTTGTTTGGTTGCCGAGAAATAGACGGTTTTCTACAGGTCACTTTTGAAGGTTTTGGGGTCATAAAAGTGTCAATTATTATTCGATTTTCATAAACGTTACACCATGTTATACCTAATGCCATTTGGGATTTCATACAAGTAATTTAAGATTTTCATTATAACCGGAAGTAACGTCATTTTGGCAAAAACTGTATTTTTAGCCTTCAAAACAGATATTTTATTCAAATGAGTCTGTTTTGAAATCTTTTTCAAATTATGGTATTTGATGCCAATCAACAAATAGAATGAACCCATACGATCATACAGATACCACAAAATGGTTTCTAACTTGTAGGGTTGCAGAGAAATAGCCGATTTTCTACAAGTCACTTTTCAAGTTTTTTTGGTCTTTAAAAATGGCAATTATTATTCGATTTGCATAAAATTTTCACTATATGATATCGTATGCCGTTTCTGATTTCATAAGACTAATTGCACATTTCCATTAACACCGGAAGTAATTTAATTTTGTCAAGATCATTTACAAGTAACAAATGTATAAAATGAATTGATATTGCTGGATTTGGTTGATTCTGCGTCCAATTTATTTGTGTGCAATGTTAATTTGGAAACCTGTTTAGTGGTTTCATTGGTACCGGAAGTGACATATGTTCAAGGGTATCTTGGCACCGGAGTGAAATGTTTAAGGGTAACGTGGCACCAGTGAAACCCGTTATTCCTGCATGCAGGTCTAGTTATTATTATTATTATTCTTCTTTTGTTTTGAGTAGATCTCAGCAACTGCTTGTCGCATCGTTACGATTTCTTCGGTTTTACTGGGAAAGTGGGTGTGACTTAGAGGATAAAGCTATTTTGAACGTTCTGCGACAATGCGAAATGTCCGAAATCACCGAAGTTATCGTTTTTAAAAATATTGCAGTAATTTTAACAATAACCATGGGATTTTAACTGTCGATACATTTTGGCATAGCCGGAGACAGGGCACATAGCTACGCTACTTTCGATTTTTGATTTTCGTCAAATCTTCGAAGATATTAGGCGCCAAATTTCGAAAATTTAAAATTTTACAAAAAACTTTTTTATTTATGAATATTTTTTAGTCGTGTTGTGCACAGAAATAAAGAGTCATCTGACTAGCGCAAAAATGTTAAAAAATTTTGTCTCAGTAATTTTCCTTGGCCGCCATTGGCTAATTCAGTTTTTCAGTCCTAGGATTAATTTTTTATTGTTCGATTTGTATAAAACAAAGTTCATATGCTTCGTTGTCTCAATTGTCATTTTTTTTATTACCGAAAGTGTTATCTGTCGGCACCGGAAGTGGCATAATTTTACCAAAAACTACAATTTTGACAGTTAGGTACCATTTTTCGAAAACAAATATTATTTTTTGGAAAAATTATATGACTCAAAGAGTGTGTCCTTTAAAGGCGCAAAAAATGTCGGAAGCAGTTTTTTATATTTCGATTTCATTTTCGAGCAAATTGGATTAAGAGGCTAAAAATGGTGTAAAATTGACCTATTTACAACCCATTTAGGCTTTTCAGATTTTAAAATATTTCTTCGTAACTTTTATAAACATGTAGCTATAATCCATACGAAGAAAATGTATGTTAAAATAAGTTTGTAATATAAGCAGTTGCCAAGAAATGGGCAGTTCTGCATAGGTCACTGTTTTCGTTATTTTGCCTGTAAAATAGTCAATTATTATTGGATTTTTATAAAAGTGATATCATTTGATTCAAAAAGCATGTAGCGTCATATCAAGTTGATTACAATTTAAAATTGACACCGGAAGTGACGTCATTTTGTCAAAAACTGCATTTTAAACTTTTTAAATCAATGTTTTATTCAACCAAGAATTACTTTATATGTATTAATAATTTTAACTTTTGGTTTAAATTCACATATAAACACAACTCATATGGTCATATAGATATCATAAAATTGTTTCTAACTTGTTCGGTTGCCGAGAAATAGACGGTTTTCTACAGGTCACTTTTGAAGGTTTTTGGGCCATAAAAGTGTCAATTATTATTCGATTTTCATAAACGTTACACGATGTTATACCTAATGCCATTTAGGATTTCATACAAGTAATTTAAGATTTTCATTATCACCGGAAGTAATGTCATTTTGGCAAAAACTGTAGTTTTAGCCTTCAAATCAGATATTTTATTCAAATGAGTCTGTTTTGAAATATTTTTCAAATTATGGTATTTGATGCCAATCAACAAATAGAATGAACCCATACGATCATACAGATACCACAAAATTGTTTCTAACTTGTACGGTTGCAGAGAAATAGCCGATTTTCTACAAGTTACTTTTCAAGTTTTTTTGGTCTTTAAAAGTGGCAATTATTATTCGATTTACATAAAATTTTCACTATATGATATCGTATGCCATTTCTGATTTCATAAAACTAATTGAACATTTTCATTAACACCGGAAGAAATGTAATTTTGTCAAGATCATTTACAAGTAACAATGTATAAAATGAATTATTAGGCTTTCAGACTTTCGTCTGAAAGACTATTGTTTTTACTAAAATTATTATTATTTATTATTATTATTTTATTTTTCGGGGGAGCCTATTTCTCAGCGCCTGTAACAGATACCGATCTGGGACCTAATTCTCTATAGGGAAACCATGTGTTGGCTACTTGATAAACTATTTTTGAAACTTCTGCGCAGACCGGAAGTGGTCGAATTTCGTGCTGTGTCAAAAAATTAAAAAACGGCCGTAGATTCGTCAATTCTGTACCTATTTTCACACAAATGACATTTTCGGAAACCTTGAGTCTTTTCTCGGACGATAGCAGTTGAAAATTTTGATATTTCGAAACTTCACCGCTGACTTCTTGCGATCGAAAAATGAAAAATTTTATTTGAGAGACAATTTTTGTTATTTTGCAAAATTTTCAAATTTGACCTACATTTTTGGATACCTGAAGGCAATCCGGTTCCAGTAATATAAGTTTCATTCCGAGTTATCGCCCTTTATTTTTCGATTTTTTTCGAATTTTCTTCACATTTTGTGAGCTTAAGTTTCGTTTTACGGCCGGATCAACGTTTCTCAAATTCCTGATACATGAAGCAATATTGTCAAACCACCGTTTAAAGCAATTTCAACAACAATCCGTAAACCGGAAGTAGTCGAAATAATATGCGATATATTGAAAAAAACGTGAAAATTTGGTGTCTTGGGTAAAAACACGATTTCTCCGTCCGATATCAACGGATTAAACAAATTAAGGTATCATTTGGCCTAGCGGTGATTGGACCACTGGATGATACCCAATTCGTACGGATACGATGAGCTGGAAGCAAAATATGGCACGCTGAAAATCAAGTATTTTCTGATTTTGAGCGTTTTTCGACGCCTGTATTTCGAAAACTGCTCCAGCGATTTTTCTTAAACTTTATCTATCGATGGTCCTTCCGGTAGTCTTTAGCATGGATCCATCCATTAAGGCTATTATATAATTGGAATAAGACAAAAAAGGGACTGAAAATCGAAAAAAGTCGAAAAATCGTGAAATTTGGGAAAATGCTCCACTATTTTTTTATTTTAAGAGATTTTCAAAAAAAAGATATATATTTAAAAAGCTGACCTAATTACGATTCTAATGATGTATAATATGTATGCAGTTATTGAAATTTAATTTTCAATATTTTGACATTTTGACATTTTTAACACTTTTGAACATAGGATTTCTCAGAAGTATTTTATTTGATCGTATAGTGTCGTATATCATTAGAGAGCCCTGGTCCCATGCAAACTCCAAAACTGGATGTGAAAACTACTCGACAATGATTCGTATACCGGAAGTAGTTAAAAAAAACAAAGAAAAATGTAAAAAAGATGAAAAAAAATTGGAGCTCTTGCCAAAAGTTCGAATTCTCCGTCACATATTAGCGGACCAAAACAATTAAAGTGTCTTTGGATAGTTCCATTAATAGACGATCGTATAACATCTAAATAACACGAATTTGATTCTTAGGAAATGAATTATGGTACGCCGAAAATTAAGTATTTTCCGTTTTGGAGCATTCTGAGACGCCTTTTTCTCGAAAACGACGCCTACGATTTTTCTTAAACATTTTTTACTCAGAGTCCTATCGGTGGCCTAGCGTGTGCATTTAATAATAAAAGCGTTGCAATATTATAGGCGGTCCAAAAATGACCTCAATCTTTGAAAAAAGTTGAAAAATCATTAAATTATTGAAAATGCTCTTTTATTTATCTTTTTTTCAAAAATTACTTAATGAATGTTTCTGATATTTCTGGTACAGGAAGTTAAGTATCTAATCAACTTGTTAAAGCAATTCCGACAATGATCGAAAAACCGGAAGTAGTCGAAAAAATATTCGATATATTGATTTTTTTTTACATTTTTACAGAAAACTTTTTTATTTATGAATATATTTTGATGGTAGTTTACACAGAGTTAAAGTATCACCCTACTTGAGCATAAGTGAGAAAGAATTTTGTCTCAGTAATTTTCTTTAGTCGCCATTGGCTAATTTAGTTTTTCGTACCTAGATTAATTATTTATTGTTCGATTTGTATAAAACAAAGTGCGTATGATTCGTGATGTCAATTGTAATATTTTTTGTTACGGTGACATTTTTCTGCACGCAACGGAAGTGGCGTAATATTAACAAAAACTACAATTTTGAGAGTTAAGTACCACTTTTTGACAGCAAATATTATGTTTTTCGAAAACTGATATAACAAAAAGTATGCGCCCTGTAAAGGCGCATAAAATGTTTGGCTGAGATTCTTAAATTTCAATTTTATTTTCGGGCAATTTCGAATAAAATGTAAAAAAAAGGGTAAAATTCAGTTATTACAACCCATTCAACGTCTTTATATTTTGAACTATTTATTCGTAACTTTCATAAACTCGTAGCCATAATCCAGACGAAGAGAATGTATGCGAAAAATAGTTTGTAATATGAGCAGTTGCCGAGAAATATGCAATTTTGCATGCATCACTTTTCACGTTATTTTGCCTATAAAATAGTAAATTATTATCCAATTTTCAATAATTTTTTTTCATTCGATGCCTATTGCCAATTTGGACTAGGTTAAGCCAATTTTACAGTTTCATTGTGACCGAAAATGACGTCATTTTGCCAAAAACTGTATTTTTAACCTAGAAAACAAATATTTTATTCAAATGAGTCTTGTTTATAATATTTTTAAAATTATGATATCTGAATCCCATCACCGAATAGCATGAAATCATACCATCATACCGATACCACAAAAAAGTTTCTAACTTGTACGGTTGCCGAGAAATAGACGATTTTCTACAAGTCACTTTCCAATCTTTTTGGTCTATAAAAGTGTCAATTATTATTCAATTTTCATACAATTTTCACCATGTGATGCCTTATGCCATTTATGATTGCAATGATCTGATTTAACATTTCCATTATCACCGGAAGTAATGTCATATTTGCAAAAAACGTATTTTTAGACTTCAAAATAAAATTTTACTCCAAAATTAGATTTTGCGCCATCCGACTCAAGATGGCGTGTTCAATGACAAATATTACGGGACGCTGAAGATCTAGTATTTTCCTTTTTGGACTTTTATATGATATCAGAATGATACAAATTCGATGGTTAAGCAATAGATTATGAGATGCCGAAAATATAGTATTTTCCTCTTTTTTTGGAGCCTTTTCAAACTCGTTTATCTCGAAAACTACTTCTATTTCACTTCTTAAACTTCTGTTACCCCGAGTCCTATCGGTCGTTTAGGGTATAAAGGTAAATTTAAAAGCATGGCAATGATCTAAAGGACCCTGAAAGCCGATTCAGCACTGCTATGCAGGTCTAGTTCTTATTATTATTATTTTTTTCCGCGGGAGCCTATTTCTCCATGATCGAAAACAGATATCGATCTGGAACAAACTTTTCTATTCGGAAAACATGTGGTGGCTAGTGCATAAACTATTTTTCAAACTTCTGCGCATACCGGAAGTGGCCGAACTTTGTAGGTTGTCATGATATTGAAAATCGGCCATAATTTCGTCAATTCTTTACCCATTTTTAATCAAATGACATTTTTGGAAACCCTGAATCTTTTCCGAGATAATGGCTATCTCACATTTATCAATTTCGAACATTTGTCTATGACTTATATCGTTCGAAAATTGAAAAGACGTTGTTTATGAGACAATTTTTGTTATTTTTCAAAATTTGCAAATTTGACCTACATTTTTGGATTCCTGAAGTCTATGCGATTCCAGTAATATAAGTTTCATTCAGAGTTATCGCCCTTTATTTTTCGAATTTTTTCGAATTTTCTGCCCATTTGGTAACCCTTATATTTTTTGGAAAGGATAAAACGATATTTCTGAAACCTCTGAAACATAAAGCCATATTGCCAAACAGCTGCATAAAGCAATTTCAACAACGATTCGTAAACCGGAAGTAGTCGAAATAATGTCTGATTTTTTGAAAAAAACTCAAAAAATGGGGGCTTTGGGAAAAACGTGATTTCTTCGTCCCATATCAACCAATCAAATGGATTAAGGTATCGTTGGTTTACATCAGAATTGGAGTATCGTATGATACCCAATTCATACAGATACGATGATCCAGAAGTAAAATATGACACGCTGAAAATCAAGCATTTTTTGATTTGGAACGTTTTTGGACGCCTTTATCTCGAAAACTGCTCCAACGATTTTTCCTAAACTTTATCTATCGATGGTCCTTCCGATAGTCTTTAGCATGGATCCATCCATTAAGACCTTCGCATAATTGGAATAAGACAAAAAAGACACTGAAAATTGAAAAAAGTCAAAAAATCGTGAAATTTTGGAAAATGCTCTACTATTTTCTTATTTTAAGAGATTTTCAAAAAAGCTGACCTAATTACGATTCTAATGATGTATAATATGTATGCAGTTATTGAAATTTAATTTTCAATATTTTGACATTTTGACATTTTTAACAATTTTGAACATAGGATTTCTCATAGGGTTTATTTATAACCAAAAACTTGACAATCAAGAAATTTTACTGTGCCGCCATTATTTAGTACATGATCGAGTTTTGGCGTTACCAGGCAAATCACAAATAATGTTCAACTCTGGGTAATAATTTACACTTTTTATAATTTACCGTTCTGGCCCTATGAATATAAAACTGCCTGTAATACAATGTCAAGGGCGATAAGCAATAATACAACGGTGACGATGCAATACCATGTTCAACCCTCGGTAATTTCTAGCAGTTTTAAATTTAAAGATAGACCTATGGGTATGAATGCCAAGTGCGATAAGCAATCATATAAAAATTTAGTATGTAATGAAACTTATTAGTGCTATACCAAATTAGATATCAGGTTTCTTGTCTAGAAAGTTCAAGTATATCCCATCTGGGTCACGATCCTTGTCACTACATACCGCTAATTGGAAGTATTGAAGATTATTTAGTCAACAAGTTAAATTTACGCTCTGTAGATTGTTACAATGTTTTATTGTATTAGCCCAGTCTGTACAGAACAGAAGGGCGAAAAAGCAAGTCCCATTTAAGATTTCAGGGACCGGGTATACTTATCTTAAAACTTCAAAGATTTGAAATCTTATACGGAGTAGGGCAAAAGTCCTACTTTATACACCGACTGGACCAATGAAGACAAACAGATAGATTTTGCTCGGACATCTACATTACGATATACTCTATCAAGGAATCTTTTACGTGCACGCCAATGTGTACACTGAACATTGCTTTTCGTGCCATCCTGACAATTAGACACTATTCCCTGTCAGGCCGGGCAGACCTACTGTCCTGTACAATTGACTTTCTGGTCAAACCCCGGGAGTGAGAGAGAGAGAGAGAGAGAGAGACAAATGGGGTTTAACATCCACTCAACACAACCAGGTCATTTCGGGACTAACATATGGTTTCAATTTTATTTCAATAATTCGCATGCGCGTAGGGGTCTTTAGAGGTGGGAGGAAACCGGAGTGCCCGGAGGAAACGCACGAGGTTGAGAAGACGCCCCTATCTCCATGCCACATACGCTCACACCGGGGCTCGAAACCACAGCCGCAAGCCAGGGTGACCGGCCAGCTAGAGATCGAAGCGCGGCACTCTAGACCACTAGCCCCCCCCCCCCCCCCCCCCCGCGGAGAGAGCCCAAGACCTACTGGTTAGTTAATCAGTGTCTCATATCACTGAGCCACCATCATGATCCCCATACATTAAAAACATGGAGTTCGAAGATGAGCATTTTATGCTTAGGGTAAGCAGAGATAAGCAATTAGATTGGTTGATGATTTCGGACACTTTCACTTCAGTCAAATTGATGAAACTTGGTGTATAGTTTCATTACATCAATACCTTGAATACGTTCGACAATGAGCATTGTCTGCCCTGGATAAGCAGAGCGATGAGCAATTTGATTGGTCGAGAATTTGAAACAAAATAACTCTCCTTCTAATTGGGGCAGAATGTTCAATCTTCGTGAAGGCGTTCATTAGGTCAGTGCCATGAAGGAGTGCGAAGATGAGCATTGTCTGCTTACAGTAAGCAGAGATAAGCAATCTGATTGGTTGATTCTTTGGGGCACGATAACTTTGGTTATAATGAAGTGAGAGTGACAAAATTCCAAATATAGATTCATTATGTCATTACCTTGATTAAGTTTGATGTTGAGAATTTCTGCGTAGACTTAGGAGCAATAAGCAATTTGACTGATCACATTGGAACATAACAACTCTAATGTGAACCGGGGGAATTGTTTCTCGTTATAACTCGGTGAGTTTTTGGCGGATTTCATTAATTCTTTTTCCTTTTTAAGATTCTTTATATAACTCATGAGATGCGACAGAAACTGACCGTGAATATGAAAGCTTTAATATCTGCTTAGCAGATCTAGTTCTTATTAGGGTTTCACACTGCGAAGCTTGTGTGAAACACTATTGTTTTTGTTAAAATTATTATTCTTCTTATTATTATTATTCTTTTGTTTTGAGTAGATCTCAGCAACTGCTTGTCGCATCGTTACGATTTCTTCGGTTTTACTGGGAAAGTGGGTGTGACTTAGAGGATAAAGCTATTTTGAACGTTCTGCGACAATGCGAAATGTCCGAAATCACCGAAGTTATCGTTTTTAAAAATATTGCAGTAATTTTAACGATAATCATTGGATTTTAACTTTCGGTACATTTTGGCATAGCCGGAGACATGGCACATAGCTACGCTACTTTCGATTTTTGATTTTTGGCAAATCTTCGAAGATATTAGGCGCCAAATTTCGAAAATTTAAAATTTTACAACAAACTTTTTTATTTATGAATATTTTTTAGTCGTGTTGTGCACAGAATTAAAGAGTCATCTGACTAGCGCAAAAATGTTAAAAATATTTGTCTCAGTAATTTTCCTTGGCCGCCATTGGCTAATTCAGTTTTTCAGTCCTAGATTAATTTTTTATTGTTCGATTTGTATAAAACAAAGTTCATATGCTTTGTTGTCTCAATTGTCATTTTTTTTGTTACCGAAAGTGTTATCTGTCGGCACCGGAAATGGCATAATTTTACCAAAAACTACAATTTTGACAGTTAGGTACCATTTTTCGAAAACAAATATTATTTTTTTGAAAAATTATATGACTCAAAGAGTGTGTCCTATAAATGCGCAAAAAATGTCGGAAGCAGTTTTTTTAATTTCGATTTCATTTTCGAGCAAATTCGATTAATAGGCTAAATATGGTGTAAATTTGACCTATTTACAACCCATTCAGGTTTTTCAGATTTTAAAATATTTCTTCGTAACTTTTATAAACATGTAGCTATAATCCATACGAAGAAAATGTATGTTAAAATTAGTTTGTAATATAAGCAGTTGCCAAGAAATTGTCAGTTCTGCATAAGTCACTGTTTTCGTTATTTTGCGTGTAAAATAGTCAATTATTATTGGATTTTTATAAAAGTGACATCATATGATTCAAAAAGCATGTAGCATCATATCAAGTTGATTACAATTTAAAATTGACACCGGAAGTGACGTCATTTGGTCTAAAACTGCATTTTAAACTTTTTAAATCAATGTTTTATTCAACCAAGAATTACTTAATATGTATTAATAATTTTAACTTTTGATTTTAATTCACATATAAACACAACTCATATGGTCATATAGATATCATAAAATTGTTTCTAACTTGTTCGGTTGCCGAGAAATAGACGGTTTTCTACAGGTCACTTTTGAAGGTTTTTGGGCCATAAAAGTGTCAATTATTATTCGATTTTCATAAACGTTACACCATGTTATACCTAATGCCATTTAGGATTTCATACAAGTAATTTAAGATTTTCATTATCACCGGAAGTAACGTCATTTTGGCAAAAACTGTAGTTTTAGCCTTCAAATCAGATATTTTATTCAAATGAGTCTGTTTTGAAATATTTTTCAAATTATGGTATTTGATGCCAATCAACAAATAGAATGAACCCATACGATCATACAGATACCACAAAATTGTTTCTAACTTGTACGGTTGCAGAGAAATAGCCGATTTTCTACAAGTCACTTTTCAAGTTTTTTTGGTCTTTAAAAGTGGCAATTATTATTCGATTTACATAAAATTTTCACTATATGATATCGTATGCCATTTCTGATTTCATAAAACTAATTGAACATTTTCATTAACACCGGAAGAAATGTAATTTTGTCAAGATCATTTACAAGTAACAATGTATAAAATGAATTATTCTTATTATTATTATTTTTTTCCGCGGGAGCCTATTTCTACATGATCGAAAACAGATATCGATCTGGAACAAACTTTTCTATTCGGAAAACATGTGGTGGCTGGTGCATAAACTATTTTTCAAACTTCTGCGTATACCGGAAGTGGCCGAACTTTGTAGGTTGTCATGATATTGAAAATCGGCCATAATTTCGTCAATTCTTTACCCATTTTTAATCAAATGACATTTTCGAAAACCCTGAATCTTTTCCGAGATAATGGCTATCTCACATTTATCAATTTCGAACATTTGTCTATGACTTATATCGTTCGAAAATTGAAAAGACGTTGTTTATGAGACAATTTTTGTTATTTTTCAAAATTTGCAAATTTGACCTACATTTTTGGATTCCTGAAGTCTATGCGATTCCAGTAATATAAGTTTCATTCAGAGTTATCGCCCTTTATTTTTCGAATTTTTTCGAATTTTCTGCCCATTTGGTAACCCTTATATTTTTTGGAAAGGATAAAACGATATTTCTGAAACCTCTGAAACATAAAGCCATATTGCCAAACAGCTGCATAAAGCAATTTCAACAACGATTCGTAAACCGGAAGTAGTCGAAATAATGTCTGATTTTTTGAAAAAAAACTCAAAAAATGGGGGCTTTGCACATTTCCATTAACACCGGAAGTAATTTAATTTTGACAAGATCATTTACAAGTAACAAATGTATAAAATGAATTGATATTGCTGGATTTGGTTGATTCTGCGTCCAATTTATTTGTGTGCAATGTTAATTTGGAAACCTGTTTAGTGGTTTCATTGGTACCGGAAGTGACATAAGTTCAAGGGTAACTTGGCACCGGAGTGACATGTTTAAGGGTAACGTGGCACCAGTGAAACCCGTTATTCCTGCATGCAGGTCTAGTTATTAAGCTTTCATATTACATATGAAAGCTTATTGTTTCTGTTAAGATTGTTGTTATTAAGCTTTCATATTACATATGAAAGCTTATTGTTTCTGTTAAGATTATTATTATTATTTTTTTTTTGTGTGTGTTTTCTGCAAATCGGATTTCTCAGAATCTATCCGTAGGATCTTTCTGAAATTTTGACCTACCCCCCCCCAAAAATGGGATGCGAACTTTGATTAAATATATTTTCAAAACGTTTTACGAATCCGAAATCACCGAAATTTACGAACGACGAAATGGACAAAGCATAGTCGTAACTTTGTTATTTTTTGACCGATTTTACTAATTCTTTTTTCTTTGAATACCTTGAAAAAAATCATTTTCATCTGCAGTTTCACATTTTCGAATTTCGAAAATTCGTCGCTGTGATTTCGAACCGGAAGTTTAGACCAATTTGACAACTTCTTTAATAGTTGTACGATCGTCATGAAATTTAGTATATATGTAGACCTTACCGATGTGACTTCAAAAATATAATTAGAAATTTTCTAAATTATCTCCCCTTGACGAAATTAAAGATCAAAATTTTCAAAAAAATCATCGAAATATAGGTCAGAATGACCTGATTTTTTTTTTGGATACTAGACAAGTAATTACTGATTTGTACACAAAATATAAAGTTTGTTGGTCAAACCGGAAGTGCCACCATCTTGAAACGTGAAAAATCCCTAAGGCTTTTTTGCTATTTTACTTACAGACTCGGGAGTTATATTTTCTGAATCCTTGAAAGATGGTCTAAAAATTGTTCAGAGAAGAATTTTGATTTAGGTCAATTGATGGTTGCCATTTTGAAGTGAATATGAAAAGTAGTAGCAATTTGAAGGGCCGAAACTTTGAAACACAATAACTCTCCTTCTAATTGAGCTAGAATGTTCAATCTTGGTGTAGACGTTCACTATGTCAATGTCATGATTGAGTTCAAAGATGAGCATTTTCTGCCTAGGGTAAGCAGAAATAAGCATGCTGATTTGTTGATTCTTTAGGGCAAGATAACTTCGGTTATAATGAAGGGAGGGCGGTGAAACTCTTGTTAATCGAGAGTGTAATAGCTGGCCTGTTGTGTGAAATCGTTGTATCTTTTTTTTTTAAATATCAGGGATAGCAGAAAAAAAGAGATCGAAAATCCAAAAAGTCGTATGTTTACGATTTGGAGCATCTTTAAAGGTTCTTTTCTCTTAAAGTCAACATAATACTTTTTGGGAACTTCTTCTACAAAGAGTCTTATCGGTAGTCTTTTATATGAAAACTTCGATCAACAGTCCAAAATATCTGGAGTAGAAGAATAAAAGGATCGAACATTGAAAACGGCACCCTTTCATTGTTAAGCGAAACATGCAGTGTGTGTGACTACAATCTGCACATTTAGTCATTGTATAGAGCTTATTCAACAGTATCGAATTCCAACTGCTTAGGGATATTTTACGTGCACTCCAATGTGTACACGGGACCTTGGTTTTTCGTCCCATCCGAATGACTAGACAGCTGTGCTTGTCAGGCCCTCCGTTCTGCCTCACTGACAAGGGGAACCACGCCGGGAAATCGAGATGAACTTTCTCCGTGCAGAACTTTCAATTCAGGCGAAATCGTTTATTGCATACGATTAAGCTGGTCAGTTGGAGCTTATTTTCAAAAGTTTTGTAATAATCGGTTGGTAATTAAAATACCGTGCGAATTAAACTGTTAAAACAGAAAATTTCGCCCGGTTAAAATGTTTCTTGCTATAAGTCAGCAATTTCCAGATTTTAGGGAGGCTGAATGGTTAGCATACGCGCGCTGTATCGTAACGTCTGTCATTGAGTCAACCGGCGTCGTTTCGATTTCCAAGTTGCACGTGACATGGAGTATGGTGTCCAACCTCGTGGGTTTTCTCCATGTCCTTCGGTTTCCTCCCACGGCTAAAGACCCGTACGCGCAAGGGAAGTTTATAAATACAATTAAAAAAACATATGTTGGTCCCGAAATGACCTAGTTTGTGTCGAATGGACGTTGAGCCGCATTTCTCCCTTTCTCTTTTATTTTTAAAGTTTTGTAATAATCGGTTGGTAATCAAAGGTACTGTAAAAGTGATAAAACATAAAATTTCGCCCGGTTATAATGTTTCTCACTTTAAAGTCAGCAATTTGCCGATTTTAGAGGGCAAATGTTTATTGCGAACAATTAAGCTGGTCAGGGGGAGCTTATTTTTAAGGGAGGCTGAATGGCTGAATGGTTAGCATGTGCACGCTGTATCGTAACGTCTGTCATTGAGTCAACGGGCGTCGTTTCGATTTCGAGATTGCACGTGACATGAAGTATGGTGTCCAACCTCGTGGGTTTTCTCCGTGCCATTCGGTTTCCTCCCAACAGCTAAAGACCAGTACGCGCAAGGAGAGTTTTTAAATAAAATTAAAAAACATATGTTAGTCCCGAAATGACCTAGTTTGTGTCGAATGGACGTTAAGCCGCATTTCTCTCTTTTTTTTTATTTTTAAAGTTTTGTAATAATCGGTTGGTAATCAAAGATACTGTAAAAGTGATAAAACAGAAAAATTCGCCCGGTTGTAATGTTTCTCACTTTAAATTCAGCAATTTGCCGATTTTAAGGGGAATACGTTTAAATTGCGAACGATTTAGCTGGTCAGGGGGAGCTTATTTTTAAAAGTTTTGTAATATTCGGTTGATAACTAAAGGTACCGTGCAAATTAAACTAATAAAATAGAAGATTTCGCCCGGTTGAAATGTTTCTATCTGTAGGTCAGCAATTTGCAGATTTTAGGGAGGTTGCGTGACTGAATGGTTAGCACGTGCGCTCTGTATCGTAACGTCTGTCATTGAGTCAACTGGCGTTGTTTCGATTTCTTGGTTGTACGTGACAAGGAGTATGGTCGCCTGTCCAACCTCGTAGGCCGTAACGCCGCTGCCCAGGTAAAATTTCGCTCATTGCACAGTTTATGGCGTATGCCCGTCTTCATTAGCCCATTTTAGGAGCAAAACAGTAGGACGTTAAACAACCATTCAATTTGATTTCATTTTCTCTATGTTGCTTATTTATTATAGTGGATAAATGTTTTTCTGGTTCTATTAATTATTTCATTTCTGCATAGAGATCTTGCTTTGACCAGTTTTTTTTATTGCAAAGTGCCATTCTTGTATATTGCAGTCTATGACCCTTTTTTTAAAACATGCTTAAGAAGTTGTCACGATTTCCTACTTATAACCAAACATATTGGAAACCATAATTATATAACATATCTCTAATTTTGGAAGCCCGATTACAGCTATACAAGTTTGGGTTATTTCCCTTTAGTTTAAAGATTATTTTTTTGCCGAGGGTGCAATGTTTCTCACTACATTTAAATTTGTAACTTTGTGAGTTTTGACCGATTTTGATAATTATGTCTTTATAATTTTCCAAATTTACATATTTAACGTAAATATTCAAACAATTGGGATCAACCTGATTGAAAAGTTTTTAGTTTTGTTCAAAGTTTTCTCATTTAATTTTTCGATGTTTTCTTACCATTTTCATTTCATTTTTCTGAACGTTTTGAAGTGGGAAGTCATCCCGATTACAGCAACACAAGTATCAGTTATTTCCCTTTAGTTTTCAGATTATGCAATGTTTCATACTATATTTAGACTTGTAACTTCGCGAGTTTTTGACCAATTTTGATAGTTTGTTATTCTTATCCTTTTATTTGAGATACTTGATATAATCTATAACACGTGACGATGAATATGAAAGCTTTCATATCTGCATGGGACAGTAGCAGATCTAGTTATTTTTTTTTTTGTGTGTTTTCTGCAAATCGGATTTCTCAGAATCTATCCGTAGGATCTTTCTGAAATTTTGACCTACCCCCCCAAAAATGGGGTGCGAACCTTGATTAAATATATTTTCAAAACGTTTTACGAATCCGAAATCACCGAAATTTACGAACGACGAAATGGACAAAGCATAGTCGTAACTTTGTTATTTTTTGACCGATTTTACTAATTCTTTTTTCTTTGAATACCTTGAAAAAAATCATTTTCATCTGCAGTTTCACATTTTCGAATTTCGAAAATTCGTCGCTGTGATTTCGAACCGGAAGTTTAGACCAATTTGACAACTTCTTTAATAGTTGTACGATTGTCATGAAATTTAGTATATATGTAGACCTTACCGATGTGACTTCAAAAATATAATTAGAAATTTTCTAAATTATCTCCCCTTGACGAAATTAAAGATCAAAATTTTCAAAAAAATCATCGAAATATAGGTCAGAATGACCTGATTTTTTTTTTGGATACTAGACAAGTAATTACTGATTTGTACACAAAATATAAAGTTTGTTGATCGAACCGGAAGTGCCACCATCTTGAAACGTGAAAAATCCCTAAGGCTTTTTTGCTATTTTACTTACAGACACGGGAGTTATGTTTTCTAAATCCTTGAAAGATGGTCTAAAAATTGTTCAGAGAAGAATTTTGATTTAGGTCAATTGATGGTTGCCATTTTGAAGTGAATATGAAAAGTAGTAGCAATTTGAAGGGCCGAAACTTTGAAACACAATAACTCTCCTTCTAATTGAGCTAGAATGTTCAATCTTGGTGTAGACGTTCACTATGTCAATGTCATGATTGAGTTCAAAGATGAGCATTTTCTGCCTAGGGTAAGCAGAAATAAGCATGCTGATTTGTTGATTCTTTAGGGCAAGATAACTTCGGTTATAATGAAGGGAGGGCGGTGAAACTCTTGTTAATCGAGAGTGTAATAGCTGGCCTGTTGTGTGAAATCGTTGTATCTTTTTTTTAAATATCAGGGATAGCTGAAAAAAAGAGATCGAAAATCCAAAAAGTCGTATGTTTACGATTTGGAGCATCTTTAAAGGTTCTTTTCTCTTAAAGTCAACATAATACTTTTTGGGAACTTCTTCTACAAAGAGTCTTATCGGTAGTCTTTTATATGAAAACTTCGATCAACAGTCCAAAATATCTGGAGTAGAAGAATAAAAGGATCGAACATTGAAAACGGCACCCTTTCATTGTTAAGCGAAACATATAGTGTGTGTGACTACAATCTGCACATTTAGTCATTGTATAGAGCTTATTCAACAGTATCGAATTCCAACTGCTTAGGGATATTTTACGTGCACTCCAATGTGTACACGCGACCTTGGTTTTTCGTCCCACCCGAACGACTAGACAGCTGTCCTTGTCAGGCCCTCCGTTCTGCCTCACTGACAAGGAGGGACCACGCCGGAAAATCGAGATGATCTTCCTCGTTGCAGAACTTTCAATTCAGGCCAAACGTTTATTGCATACGATTAAGCTGGTCAGTTGGAGCTTATTTTCAAAAGTTTTGTAATAATCGGTTGGTAATTAAAATACCGTGCGAATTAAACTGTTAAAACAGAAAATTTCGCCCGGTTATAATGTTTCTCACTTTAAAGTCAGCAATTTGCCGATTTTAGAGGGCAAATGTTTATTGCGAACAATTAAGCTGGTCAGGGGGAGCTTATTTTTAAGGGAGGCTGAATGGCTGAATGGTTAGCATGTGCACGCTGTATCGTAACGTCTGTCATTGAGTCAACGGGCGTCGTTTCGATTTCGAGATTGCACGTGACATGGAGTATGGTGTCCAACCTCGTGGGTTTTCTCCGTGCCATTCAGTTTCCTCCCAACAGCTAAAGACCAGTACGCGCAAGGGAAGTTTTTAAATAAAATTTAAAAACATATGTTAGTCCCGAAATGACCTAGTTTGTGTCGAATGGACGTTAAGCCGCATTTCTCTCTTTTTTTTTATTTTTAAAGTTTTGTAATAATCGGTTGGTAATCAAAGATAAAACAGAAAAATTCACCCGGTTGTAATGTTTCTCACTTTAAAGTCAGCAATTTGCCGATTTTAAGGGGCAAACGTTTATTGCGAACGATTTAGCTGGTCAGGGGGCGCTTATTTTTAAAAGTTTTGTAATATTCGGTTGATAACTAAAGGTACCGTGCAAATTAAACTAATAAAATAGAAGATTTCGCCCGGTTGAAATGTTTCTATCTGTAGGTCAGCAATTTGCAGATTTTAGGGAGGTTGCGTGACTGAATGGTTAGCACGTGCGCTCTGTATCATAACGTCTGTCATTGAGTCAACTGGCGTTGTTTCGATTTCTTGGTTGTACGTGACAAGGAGTATGGTCGCCTGTCCAACCTCGTAGGCCGTAACGCCGCTGCCCGGGTAAAATTTCCCTCATTGCACACTTTAGGAGCAAAACAGTAGGACGTTAAACAACCATTCAATTTGATTTCATTTTCTCTATGTTGCTTATTTATTATAGTGGATAAATGTTTTCTGGTTCTATTAATTATTTCATTTCTGCATAGAAATCTTGCTTTGAACAGTTTTTTTTTATTGCAAAGTGCCATTCTTGTATATTGCAGTCTATGACCCTTTGTTTAAAGCATGCTTAAGAAGTTGTCACGATTTCCTACTTATAACCAAACATATTGGAAACCATAATTATATAACATATCTCTAATTTTGGAAGCCCGATTACAGCTATACAAGTTTGGGTTATTTCCCTTTAGTTTAAAGATTATTTTTTTGCCGAGGGTGCAATGTTTCTCACTACATTTAAATTTGTAACTTTGTGAGTTTTGACCGATTTTGATAATTATGTCTTTATAATTTTCCAAATTTACATATTTAACGTAAATATTCAAACAATTGGAATCAACATGATTCAAAAGTTTTTAGTTTAGTTCAAAGTTTTCTCATTTAATTTTTCGATGTTTTCTTACCATTTTCATTTCATTTTTCTGAAAGTTTTGAAGTGGGAAGTCATCCCGATTACAGCAACACAAGTATCAGTTATTTCCCTTTAGTTTTCAGATTATGCAATGTTTCATACTATATTTAGACTTGTAACTTCGCGAGTTTTTGACCAATTTTGATAGTTTGTTATTCTTATCCTTTTATTTGAGATACTTGATATAATCTATGACACGTGACGATGAATATGAAAGCTTTCATATCTGCATGGGACAGTAGCAGATCTAGTTATTATTATTTTTTTTTTGTGTGTGTTTTCTGCAAATCGGATTTCTCAGAATCTATCCGTAGGATCTTTCTGAAATTTTGACCTAGCAGATCTAGTTATTATTATTATTCTTCTTTTGTTTTGAGTAGATCGCAGCAACTGCTTGTCGCATCGTTACGATTTCTTCGGTTTTACAGGGAAAGTGGGTGTGACTTAGAGGATAAAGCTATTTTGAACGTTCTGCGACAATGCGAAATGTCCGAAATCACCGAAGTTATCGTTTTTAAAAATATTGCAGTAATTTTAACAATAACCATGGGATTTTAACTGTCGATACATTTTGGCATAGCCGGAGACAGGGCACATAGCTACGCTACTTTCGATTTTTGATTTTCGTCAAATCTTCGAAGATATTAGGCGCCAAATTTCGAAAATTTAAAATTTTACAAAAAACTTTTTTATTTATGAATATTTTTTAGTCGTGTTGTGCACAGAAATAAAGAGTCATCTGACTAGCGCAAAAATGTTAAAAAATTTTGTCTCAGTAATTTTCCTTGGCCGCCATTGGCTAATTCAGTTTTTCAGTCCTAGATTAATTTTTTATTGTTCGATTTGTATAAAACAAAGTTCATATGCTTCGTTGTCTCAATTGTCATTTTTTTTATTACCGAAAGTGTTATCTGTCGGCACCGGAAGTGGCATAATTTTACCAAAAACTACAATTTTGACAGTTAGGTACCATTTTTCGAAAACAAATATTATTTTTTTGAAAAATTATATGACTCAAAGAGTGTGTCCTTTAAAGGCGCAAAAAATGTCGGAAGCAGTTTTTTAAATTTCGATTTCATTTTCGAGCAAATTGGATTAAGAGGATAAAAATGGTGTAAAATTGACCTATTTACAACCCATTTATATGACTCAAAGAGTGTGTCCTTTAAAGGCGCAAAAAATGTCGGAAGCAGTTTTTTAAATTTCGATTTCATTTTCGAGCAAATTGGATTAAGAGGCTAAAAATGGTGTAAAATTGACCTATTTACAACCCATTTAGGCTTTTCAGATTTTAAAATATTTCTTCGTAACTTTTATAAACATGTAGCTATAATCCATACGAAGAAAATGTATGTTAAAATAAGTTTGTAATATAAGCAGTTGCCAAGAAATGGGCAGTTCTGCATAGGTCACTGTTTTCGTTATTTTGCCTGTAAAATAGTCAATTATTATTGGATTTTTATAAAAGTGATATCATTTGATTCAAAAAGCATGTAGCGTCATATCAAGTTGATTACAATTTAAAATTGACACCGGAAGTGACGTCATTTTGTCAAAAACTGCATTTTAAACTTTTTAAATCAATGTTTTATTCAACCAAGAATTACTTTATATGTATTAATAATTTTAACTTTTGGTTTAAATTCACACATAAACACAACTCATATGGTCATATAGATATCATAAAATTGTTTCTAACTTGTTCGGTTGCCGAGAAATAGACGGTTTTCTACAGGTCACTTTTGAAGGTTTTTGGGCCATAAAAGTGTCAATTATTATTCGATTTTCATAAACGTTACACCATGTTATACCTAATGCCATTTAGGATTTCATACAAGTAATTTAAGATTTTCATTATCACCGGAAGTAACGTCATTTTGGCAAAAACTGTATTTTTAGCCTTCAAATCAGATATTTTATTCAAATGAGTCTGTTTTGAAATATTTTTCAAATTATGGTATTTGATGCCAATCAACAAATAGAATGAACCCATACGATCATACAGATACCACAAAATGGTTTCTAACTTGTACGGTTGCAGAGAAATAGCCGATTTTCTACAAGTCTTTTTTCAAGTTTTTTTGGTCTTTAAAAGTGGCAATTATTATTCGATTTACATAAAATTTTCACTATATGATATCGTATGCCATTTCTGATTTCATAAAACTAATTGAACATTTTCATTAACACCGGAAGAAATGTAATTTTGTCAAGATCATTTACAAGTAACAATGTATAAAATGAATTATTAGGGTTTCACACTGCGAAGCTTGTGTGAAACACTATTGTTTTTGTTAAAATTATTATTCTTATTATTATTATTATTAGGGTTTCACACTGCGAAGCTTGTGTGAAACACTATTGTTTTTGTTAAAATTATTATTCTTATTATTATTATTCTTCTTTTGTTTTGAGTAGATCTCAGCAACTGCTTGTCGCATCGTTACGATTTCTTCGGTTTTACTGGGAAAGTGGGTGTGACTTAGAGGATAAAGCTATTTTGAACGTTCTGCGACAATGCGAAATGTCCGAAATCACCAAATTATCGTTTTTTAAAATATTGCAGTAATTTTAACAATAATCATTGAATTTTAACTTTCGATACATTTTGGCATAGCCGGAGACAGGGCACATAGCTACACTACTTTCGATTTTTGATTTTCGGTAAATCTTCAAAGATATTAGGCGCCAAATTTTGAAAATTTAAAATTTTACAAAAACCTTTTTTATTTATGAATATTTTTTAGTCGTATTATGCACAGAATTAAAGGGTCATCTGACTAGTGCAAAAATGTTAAAGAATTTTGTCTCAGTAATTTACCTTGGCCGCCATTGGCTAATTCAGTTTTTAAGTCCTAGATTAATTTTTTATTGTTCGATTTGTATAAAACAAAGTTTATATGCTTCGTTGTATCAATTGTCATTTTTTTTATCACCAAAAGTTTTATCTGTCGGCACCGGAAGTGGCATAATTTTACCAAAAACTACAATTTTGACAGTTATTTTCCTTCTTCGAAAACAAATATTATTTTTTGGAAAAATTATTTGACTCAAAGAGTGTGCCCTTTCGAGGCGCGAAAAATGTAGGAAGCAGTTTTTTTAATTTCGATTTCATTTTCGAGCAAATTCGATTAAGAGGCTAAAAATGGTGTAAAATTGGCCTATTTACAACCTATTCAGGCTTTTCAGATTTTAAAATATTTCTTCGTAACTTTTATAAACTTGTAGCTATAATCCATACGAAGAAAATGTATGTTAAAATTCGTTTGTACTATAAGCAGTTACCAAGAAATGAGCAGTTCTGTACAAGTCACTGTTTTGGTTATTTTGCCTGTAAAATAGTCAATTATGATTGGATTTTTATAAAAGTGACATCATTTGATTCAAAAAGCACGTAGCGTCATATCAAGTTGATTACAATTTAAAATTGACACCGGAAGTGACATCATTTGGTCAAAAAATGCATTTTAAACTTTTTAAATCAATGTTTTATTCAACCAAGAATAACGTAATATGTATTAATAATTTTAACATTTGGTTTAAATTCACATATAAACAAAACTCATATGGTCATATAGATATCATAAAATGGTTTCTAACTTGTTCGGTTGCCGAGAAATAGACGGTTTTCTACAGGTCACTTTTGAAGGTTTCGGGGCCATAAAAGGGTCAATTATTATTCGATTTTCATAAACGTCACACCATGTTATACCTAATGCCATTTGGGATTTCATACAAATAATTTAAGATTTTCATTATCACCGGAAGTAACGTCATTTTGGCAAAAACTGTATTTTTAGCCTCTAAAACATATATTTTATTCAAATGAGTCTGTTTTGAAATCTTTTTCAAAGTATGGTATTTGATGCCAATCAACAAATAGAATGAACCCATACGATCATACAGATACCACAAAATGGTTTCTAACTTGTACGGTTGCGGAGAAATAGCCGATTTTCTACAAGTCACTTTTCAAGTTTTTTGGTCTTTAAAAGTGGCAATTATTATTCGATTTACATAAAATTTTCACTATATGATATCGTATGCCATTTCTGATTTCATAAGACTAATTGAACATTTGCATTAACACCGGGAGTAATTTAATTTTGTCAAGATCATTAACAAGTAACAAATGTATAAAATGAATTGATATTGCTGGATTTTGTTGATTCTGCGTCCATTTTATTTGAGTGCAATGTTAATTTGGAAACCTGTTTAGTGGTTTCGCTGGTACCGGAAGTGACATATGTTCAAGGGTAACTTGGCACCGGAAGTGACATGTTTAAGGGTAACGTGGCACCAGTGAAACCCGTCATTCCTGCATGCAGGTCTAGTTCTTCTTTTGTTTTGAGTAGATCTCAGCAACTGCTTGTCGCATCGTTACGATTTCTTCGGTTTTACTGGGAAAGTGGGTGTGACTTAGAGGATAAAGCTATTTTGAACGTTCTGCGACAATGCGAAATGTCCGAAATCACCGAAGTTATTGTTTTTGAAAATATTGCAGTAATTTTAACAATAATCATTGGATTTTAACTTTCGATACATTTTGGCATAGCCTGAGACAGGGCACATAGCTACGCTACTTTCGATTTTTGATTTTCGGCAAATCTTCGAAGATATTAGGCGCCAAATTTCGAAAATTTAAAATTTTACAAAAAACTTTTTTATTTATGAATATTTTTTAGTCGTATTGTGCACAGAATTAAAGAGTCATCTGCCTAGTGCAAAAATGTTAAAAAATTTTGTCTCAGTAATTTTCCTTGGCCGCTATTGGCTAATTCAGTTTTTCAGTCCTAGATTAATTTTTTATAGTTCGATTTGTATAAAACAAAGTTCATATGCTTCGTTGTCTCAATTGTCATTTTTTTTATTACCGGAAGTGTTATCTGTCGGCACCGAAAGTGGCATAATTTTACCAAAAACTACAATTTTGACAGTTAGGTACCACTTTTCGAAAACAAATATTATTTTTTGGAAAAATTATTTGACTCAAAGAGTGTGCCCTTTCAAGGCGCAAAAAATGGCGGAAGCAGTTTTTTTAATTTCGATTTCATTTTCGAGCAAATTCGATTAAATGGCTAAAAATGGTGTAAAATTGACCCATTTACAACCTATTCAGGCTTTTCAGATTTTAAAATATTTCTTCGTAACTTTTATAAACTTGTAGCTATAATCCATACGAAGAAAATGTATGTTAAAATTAGTTTGTAATATAAGCAGTTACCAAGAAATGGACAGTTCTGTACAAGTCACTGTTTTCGTTATTTTGCTTGTAAAATAGTCAATTATGATTGGATTTTTATAAAAGTGACATCATTTGATTCAAAAAGCATGTAGCGTCATATCAAGTTGATAACAATTTAAAATTGACACCGGAAGTGACGTCATTTTGTCAAAAACTGCATTTTAAACTTTTTAAATCAATGTTTTATTCAACCAAGAATTACTTAATATGTATTAATAATTTTAACTTTTGGTTTAAATTCACATATAAACACAACTCATATGGTCATATACATATCATAAAATTGTTTCTAACTTGTTCGGTTGCCGAGAAATAGACGGTTTTCTACAGGCCACTTTTGAAGGTTTTTGGGCCATAAAAGTGTCAATTATTATTCGATTTTCATAAACGTTACACCATGTTATACCTAATGCCATTTAGGATTTCATACAAGTAATTTAAGATTTTCATTATCACCGGAAGTAACATCATTTTGGCAAAAACTGTATTTTTAGCCTTCAAAACAGATATTTTATTCAAATGAGTCTGTTTTGAAATGTTTTTCAAATTATGGTATTTGATGCCAATCAACAAATAAAATGAACCCATACGATCATACAGATACCACAAAATGGTTTCTAACTTGTACGGTTGCAGAGAAATAGTCGATTTTCTACAAGTCACATTTCAAGTTTTTTGGTCTTTAAAAGTGGCAATTATTATTCGATTTACATAAAATTTTCACTATATGATATCGTATGCCATTTCTGATTTCATAAAACTAATTGAACATTTTCATTAACACCGGAAGAAATGTAATTTTGTCAAGATCATTTACAAGTAACAAATGTATAAAATGAATTGATATTGCTGGATTTGGTTGATTCTGCATCCATTTTATTTGTGTGCAATGTTAATTTGGAAACCTGTTTAATGGTTTCGTTGGTACCGGAAGTGACATATGTTCAAGGGTAACTTGGCACCGGAAGTGACATGTTTAAGGGTAACGTGGCACCAGTGAAACCCGTCATTCCTGCATGCAGGTCTAGTTCTTATTATTATTATTTTTTTCCGCGGGAGCCTATTTCTCCATGATCGAAAACAGATATCGATCTGGAACAAACTTTTCTATCGGGAAAACATGCGGTGGCTAGTGCATAAACTATTTTTCAAACTTCTGCGCATACCGGAAGTGGCCGAACTTTGTAGGTTGTCATGATATTGAAAATCGGCCATAATTTCGTCAATTCTTTACCCATTTTTAATCAAATGACATTTTCGGAAACCCTGAATCTTTTCCGAGATAATGGCTATCTAACATTTATCAATTTCGAACATTTGTCTATGACTTATATCGTTCGAAAATTGAAAAGACGTTGTTTATGAGACAATTTTTGTTATTTTTCAAAATTTGCAAATTTGACCTACATTTTCGGATTCCTGAAGTCTATGCGATTCCAGTAATATAAGTTTCATTCAGAGTTATCGCCCTTTATTTTTCGAATTTTTTCGAATTTTCTGCCCATTTGGTAACCCTTATATTTTTTGGAAAGGATAAAACGATATTTCTGAAACCCCTGAAACATAAAGCCATATTGCCAAACAGCTGCATAAAGCAATTTCAACAACGATTCGTAAACCGGAAGTAGTCGAAATAATGTCTGATTTTTTGAAAAAAACTCAAAAAATGGGGGCTTTGGGAAAAACGTGATTTCTTCGTCCCATGTCAACCAATCAAATGGATTAAGGTATCGTTGGTTTACATCAGAATTGGAGTATCGTATGATACCCAATTCATACAGATACGATGATCCAGAAGTAAAATATGACACGCTGAAAATCAAGCATTTTTTGATTTGGAACGTTTTTGGACGCCTTTATCTCGAAAACTGCTCCAACGATTTTTCCTAAACTTTATCTATCGATGGTCCTTCCGATAGTCTTTAGCATGGATCCATCCATTAAGACCTTCGCATAATTGGAATAAGACAAAAAAGACACTGAAAATTGAAAAAAGTCAAAAAATCGTGAAATTTTGGAAAATGCTCTACTATTTTTTCATTTTAAGAGATTTTCAAAAAAGCTGACCTAATTACGATTCTAATGATGTATAATATGTATGCAGTTATTGAAATTTAATTTTCAATATTTTGACATTTTGACATTTTTAACAATTTTGAACATAGGATTTCTCAAAAGTATTTTATTTGATCGTATAGTGTCGTATATCATTAGAGAGCCTTTGTCCCATGCAAACTCCAAAACTGGATGTGAAAACTACTCGACAATGATTCGTATACCGGAAGTAGTTCAAAAAACGAAGAAAAATGTAAAAAAAAGATGAAAAAAAATGAAGCTCTTGCCAAAAGTTCGAATTCTCCGTCACATATTAGCGGACCAAAACAATTAAAGTGTCGTTGGATAGTTCCATTAATAGACGATCGTATAACATCTAAATAACACGAATTTGATTCTTAGGAAATAAATTATGGTACGCCGAAAACTAAGTATTTTCCGTTTTGGAGCATTCCGAGACGACTTCTTCTCGAAAACGACGCCTACGATTTTTCTTAAACATTTTTTACTCAGAGTCCTATCGGTGGCCTAGCGTGTGCATTTAATAATAAAAGCGTTGCAATATTATAGGTGGTCCAAAAATGACCTCAATCTTTGAAAAAAGTTGAAAAATCATTAAATTATTGAAAATGCTCTTTTATTTATCTTTTTTTCGAAAACTACTCAATGAATGTTTCTGACATTTCTGGTACAGGAAGTTAAGAATATAATCAACTTGTTAAAGCTATTCCGACAATGATCGAAAAACCGGAAGTAGTCGAAAAAATCTCCGATATTTTGAATTTTTTTTACATTTTTACAGAAAACTTTTTTATTTATGAATATTTTTTGATGGTAGTTCACACAGAGTTAAATTATCACCCTACTTGAGCAGAAGTGAGAACGAATTTTGTCTCAGTAATTTTCTTTAGTCGCCATTGGCTAATTTAGTTTTTCGTACCTAGATTAATTATTTATTGTTCGATTTGTATAAAACAAAGTGCATATGCACCGTGGTCTCAATTGCAATTTTTCTTGTTACCGTGAAATTTTTCTGCACGCAACGGAAGTGGCGTAATATTAACAAAAACTACAATTTTGACAGTTCAGTACCACTTTTTGAAAGCAAATATTATTTTTTTCGAAATATGATATAGCAAAAAGGATGCGCGCTGTAAAGGGGCACAAATCGTTAGCTCAGATCTTTTAATTTCAATTTCGCTTTCGGGCAATTTCGAATAAATGTAAAAAAAAGTGTAACAATCAGTTATTTACAACCCATTCAACGTCTCCATATTTTGAACTATTTATTCGTAACTTTCATAAACTCGTAGTAATAATCCAGACGAGGAGAATGTATGCAAATATAGGTCGTAATATGAGCAATTGCCGAGAAATATACAATTTTGCATGCATCACTTTTCACGTTATTTTGCCTATAAAATAGTAAATCATTATCTGATTTTCAATAAATTTTTTTCATTCGATGCCTAATGCCAATTTGGACTAGGTTAAGCCAATTTTACAGTTTCACTATGACCGAAAATGACGTCATTTTGGCAAAAACTGTATTTTTAACCTAAAAAACAAATATTTTATTCAAATGAGTTTTGTTTATAATATTTTTAAAATTATGATATTTGAATCCCATCACCGAATAGCATGAACCCATACCATCATACAGATACAACAAAAAAGTTTCTAACTTGTACGGTTGCCGAGAAATAGACGATTTTCTACAAGTCACTTTTCAAGCTTTTTGGTCTATAAAAGTGTCAATTATTATTCAATTTTCATACAATTTTCACCGTGTGATGCCTTATGCCATTTATGATTGCAATGATCTGATTTAACATTTCCATTATCACCGGAAGTAATGTCATATTTGCAAAAAACGTATTTTTAGACTTCAAAACAAAATTTTACTCCAAAATTAGATTTTGCGCGATCCGACTCAAGATGGCGTGTTCAATGACAAATTTTCCTCTTTTTTGGAGCCTTTTCAGACTCGTTTATCTCGAAAACTACTTCTATTTCACTTCTTAAACTTCTTTTACCCCGAGTCCTATCGGTAGTTTAGAGTATAAAGGTAAATTTAAAAGCATGGCAATGATATAAAGGACCCTGAAAGCTGATTCAGCACTGCTATGCAGGTCTAGTTAGGCTTTCAGACTTTCGTCTGAAAGACTATTGTTTTTACTAAAATTATTATTATTATTATTATTATTATTATTATTATTATTATTTTTTACCGCGGGAGCCTATTTCTCCATGATCGAAAACAGATATCGACCTGGAACCAACTTTTCTATCTGGAAAACATGTGGTGGCTAGTGCATAAACTATTTTTCAAACTTCTGCGCATACCGGAAGTGGCCGAACTTTGTAGGTTGTCATGATATTGAAAATCGGCCATAATTTCGTCAATTCTTTACCCATTTTTAATCAAATGACATTTTCGGAAACCCTGAATCTTTTCCGAGATAATGGCTATCTCACATTTTTCAATTTCGAATATTTGTCTATGACTTCTATCGTTCGAAAATTGAAAAGACGTTGTTTATGAGACAATTTTTGTTATTTTTCAAAATTTGCAAATTTGACCTACATTTTTGGATTCCTGAAGTCTATGCGATTCCAGTAATATAAGTTTCATTCAGAGTTATCGCCCTTTATTTTTCGAATTTTTTCGAATTTTCTGCCCATTTGGTAACCCTTATATTTTTTGGAAAGGATAAAACGATATTTCTGAAACCCCTGAAACATAAAGCCATATTGCCAAACCGCTGCATAAAGCAATTTCAACAACGATTCGTAAACCGGAAGTAGTCGAAATAATGTCTGATTTTTTGAAAAAAACTCAAAAAATGGGGGCTTTGGGAAAAACGTGATTTCTTCGTCCCATATCAACCGATCAAATGGATTAAGGTATCGTTGGCTTACATCAGAATTGGAGTATCGTATGATACCCAATTCATACAGATACGATGATCCAGAAGTAAAATATGACACGCTGAAAATCAAGCATTTTTTGATTTGGAACGTTTTTGGACGCCTTTATCTCAAAAACTGCTCCAACGATTTTTCTTAAACTTTATCTATCGATGGTCCTTCCGATAGTGTTTAGCATGGATCCATCCATTAAGACCTTCGTATAACTGGAATAAGACAAAAAAGGCACTGAAAATTGAAAAAAGTCAAAAAATCGTGAAATTTTGGAAAATGCTCCACTATTTTTTTATTTTAAGAGATTTTCAAAAAAAAAATATATATTTAAAAAGCTGACCTAATTACGATTCTAATGATGTATAATATGTATGCAGTTATTGAAATTTAATTTTCAATATTTTGACATTTTGACATTTTTAACAATTTTGAACATTGGATTTCTCAGAAGTATTTTATTTGATCGTGTAGTGTTGTATATCATTAGAGAGCCTTTGTCCCATACAAACTCCAAAACTGGATGTGAAAACTACTCGACAATGATTCGTATACCGGAAGTAGTTCAAAAAACGAAGAAAAATGTAAAAAAGATGAAAAAAAAATGGAGCTCTTGTCAAAAGTTCGAATTCTTCGTCACATATTAGCGGACCAAAACAATTAAAGTGTCGTTGGATAGTTCCATTAATAGACGATCGTATAACATCTAAATAACACGAATTTGATTCTTAGGAAATAAATTATGGTACGCCGAAAACTAAGTATTTTCCGTTTTGGAGCATTCCGAGACGCCTTTTTCTCGAAAACGACGCCTACGATTTTTCTTAAACATTTTTTACTCAGAGTCCTATCGGTGGCCTAGCGTGTGCATTTAATAATAAAAGCGTTGCAATATTATAGGTGGTCCAAAAATGACCTCAATCTTTGAAAAAAGTTGAAAAATCATTAAATTATTGAAAATTCTCTTTTATTTATCTTTTTTTCGAAAACTACTCAATGAATGTTTCTGACATTTCTGGTAAAGGAAGTTAAGTATCTAATCAACTAGTTAAAGCTATTCCGACAATGATCGAAAAACCGGAAGTAGTCGAAAAAATCTCAGATATTTTGAATTTTTTTTACATTTTTACAGAAAACTTTTTTATTTATGAATATTTTTTCATGGTAGTTCACACAGAGTTAAAGTATCACCCTACTTGAGCAGAAGTGAGAAAGAATTTTGTCTCAGTAATTTTCTTTAGTCGCCATTGGCTAATTTAGTTTTTCGTACCTAGATTAATTATTTATTGTTCGATTTGTATAAAACAAAGTGCATATGCTCCGTGATGTCAATTGTAATATTTTTTGTTACGGTGACATTTTTCTGCACGCAACGGAAGTGGCGTAATATTGACAAAAACTACAATTTTGAGAGTTAAGTACCACTTTTTGACAGCAAATATTATTTTTTTTCGAAAACTGATATAGCAAAAAGTATGCGCCCTGTAAAGGCGCATAAAATGTTTGGCTCAGATTCTTAAATTTCAATTTCATTTTCGGGCAATTTCGAATAAAATGTAAAAAAAAAGGTAAAATTCAGTTATTACAACCCATTCAACGTCTTTATATTTTGAACTATTTATTCGTAACTTTCATAAACTCGTAGCCATAATCCAGACGAAGAGAATGTATGCCAAAAATAGTTTGTAATATGAGCAGTTGCCGAGAAATATGCAATTTTGCATGCATCACTTTTCAAGTTATTTTGCCTATAAAAGAGTAAATTATTAGCCGATTTTCAATATTTTTCTTTTATTTGATGCCTAATGCCAATTTGGACTAGGTTAAGCCAATTTTACAGTTTCACTGTTACCGGAAATGACGTCATTTTGGCAAAAACTGTATTTTTAACCTAAAAAACAAATATTTTATTCAAATGAGTCTCTTTTATAATATTTTTAAAATTATGATATTTGAATCCCATCAACGAATAGCATGAACCCATACGATCATACAGATACCACAAAAAAGTTTCTAACTTGTACGGTTGCCGAGAAATAGACGATTTTCTACAAGTCACTTTTCAAGCTTTTTGGCCTATAAAAGTGTCAATTATTATTCAATTTTCATACAATTTTCACCATTTGATGCCTTATGCCATTTATGATTGCATTAAACTAATTTAAGATTTTTATTATCACCGGAAGTAATGTCTTTTTTGCAAAAACCGTATTTTTAGACTTCAAAACAAATATTTTTTTTAAGTGAGTTATATTTATTATTTGTTTAACGTTATAACGTTTGATTCTAATGGCCATTTAGATTGGATCAATATAATCATACTGATATCAAAAAATTGCTTCTAGCATATTCCCTTGTCGAGGAATAACCAATTTTCTAAGGATCACTTTTTAAGTTTTTTATCTTTTTAATTTCAGTTTATGGGTTCTAAGTTTATTATGTTATTGGCTGATATGTATAAAACAATTCTCAATTGCGAATTCTCAACTTATTTGTTATCGATAATGATTTCTTTTGGCACCGGAAGTTAAGTTTTTTTGCCAGATTTTACAATTTTGACCGGTGTATTTATTTGCAAGCAAATATTACTTTTACAAATCTGATAGAGGGTGTCACTGAATCATAACAACTACAGTATTGTTTGGTAGCTCGATGGATCGGCTATTGTATGACGCACTTCCTGTCTGATTCCTGAAAGCCGATTCAGCACTGCAGGTCTGCAGGTCTAGTTATTATTATTTTTTTCCGCGGGAGCCTATTTCTCCATGATCGAAAACAGATATCGATCTGGAACAAACTTTTCTATCGGGAAAACATCTGGTGGCTAGTGCATAAACTATTTTTCAAACTTCTGCGCATACCGGAAGTGGCCGAACTTTGTACGTTGTCATGATATTGAAAATCGGACATAATTTCGTCAATTCTTTACCCATTTTTAATCAAATGACATTTTCGGAAACCCCGAATCTTTTGCGAGATAATGGCTATCTCACATTTTTCAATTTCGAACATTTGTCTATGACTTCTATCGTTCGAAAATTGAAAAGATGTTGTTTACGAGACATTTTTTGTTATTTTTCAAAATTTGCAAATTTGACCTACATTTTTGGATTCCTGAAGTCTATGTGATTCCAGTAATATAAGTTTCATTCGGAGTTATCGCCCTTTATTTTTCGAATTTTTTCGAATTTTCTGCCCATTTGGTAACCCTTATATTTTTTGGAAAGGATAAAACGATATTTCTGAAACCTCTGGAACATAAAGACATATAGTCAGACAGTTGCATAAAGCAATTTCAACAACGATTCGTAAACCGGAAGTAGGCGAAATAATGTCTGATTTTTTGAAAAAAACTCAAAAAATGGGGGCTTTGGGAAAAACGTGATTTCTTCGTCCCATATCAACCGATCAAATGGATTAAGGTATCGTTGGTTTACATCGGAATTGGAGTATCGTATGATACCCAATTCATACAGATACGATGATCCAGAAGTAAAATATGACACGCTGAAAATCAAGCATTTTTTGATTTGGAACGTTTTTGGACGCCTTTATCTCGAAAACTGCTCCAACGATTTTTCTTAAACTTTATCTATCGATGGTCCTTCCGATAGTCTTTAGCATGGATCCATCCATTAAGACCTTCGTATAATTGGAATAAGACAAAAAAGGCACTGAAAATTGAAAAAAGTAAAAAAATCGTGAAATTTTGGAAAATGCGCTACTATTTTTTTATTTTAAGAGATTTTCAAAAAAAAAATATATATGTAAAAAGCTGACCTAATTACGATTCTAATGATGTATAATATGTATGCAGTTATTGAAATTTAATTTTCAATATTTTGACATTTTGACATTTTTAACAATTTTGAATATAGGATTTCTCAGAAGTATTTTATTTGATCGTATAGTGTCGTATATCATTAGTGAGCCTTGTTCCCATGCAAACTCCAAAACTGGATGTGAAAACTACTCGACAATGATTCGTATACCGGAAGTAGTTCAAAGAACGAAGAAAAATGTAAAAAAGATGAAACAAAAATGGAGCTCTTGCCAAAGGTTTGAATTCTCCGTCACATATTAGCGGACCAAAACAATTAAAGTGTCGTTGGATAGTTCCATTAATAGACGATCGTATAACATCTAAATAACACGAATTTGATTCTTAGGAAATAAATTATGGTACGCCGAAAACTAAGTATTTTCCGTTTTGGAGCATTCCGAGACGCCTTTTTCTCGAAAACGACGCCTACGATTTTTCTTAAACATTTTTTACTCAGAGTCCTATCGGTGGCCTAGCGTGTGCATTTAATAATAAAAGCGTTGCAATATTATAGGTGGTCCAAAAATGACCTCAATCTTTGAAAAAAGTTGAAAAATCATTAAATTATTGAAAATGCTCTTTTATTTATCTTTTTTTCGAAAACTACTCAATGAATGTTTCTGACATTTCTGGTACAGGAAGTTAAGTATCTAATCAACTTGTTAAAGCTATTCCGACAATGATCAAAAACCGGAAGTAGTCGAAAAAATCTCCGATATTTTGAATTTTTTTAACATTTTTACAGAAAACTTTTTTATTTATGAATATTTTTTGATGATAGTTCACACAGAGTTAAAGTATCACCCTACTTGAGCAGAAGTGAGAAAGAATTTTGTCTCAGTAATTTTCTTTAGTCGCCATTGGCTAATTTAGTTTTTCGTACCTAGATTAATTATTTATTGTTCGATTTGTATAAAACAAAGTGCATATGTTCCGTGGTCTCAATTGTAATTTTTCTTGTTACCGTGAAATTTTTCTGCACGCAACGGAAGTGGCGTAATATTAACAAAAACTACAATTTTGACAGTTCAGTACCACTTTTTGAAAGCAAATATTATTTTTTTCGAAATCTGATATAGCAAAAAGTATGCGCGCTGTAAAGGGGCACAAATCGTTAGCTCAGATCTTTTAATTTCAATTTCATTTTCGGACAATTTCGAATAAATGTAAAAAAAAGTGTAACAATCAGTTATTTACAACCCATTCAACGTCTCCATATTTTGAACTATTTATTCGTAACTTTCATAAACTCGTAGTAATAATCCAGACGAGGAGAATGTATGCAAAAAATAGGTCGTAATATGAGCAATTGCCGAGAAATATGCAATTTTGCATGCATCACTTTTCACGTTATTTTGTCTATAAAAGAGTAAATCATTATCCGATTTTCAATATTTTTTTTTCATTCGATGCCTAATGCCAATTTGGACTAGGTTAAGCCAATTTTACAGTTTCACTGTTACCGAAAATGACGTCATTTTGGAAAAAACTATACTTTTAACCTAAAAAACAAATATTTTATTCAAATGAGTTTTTTGTATAATATTTTAAAGATTATGATATTTTGAATCCCATCAACGAATAGCATGAACCCATACGATCGTACAGATACCACAAAAAAGTTTCTAACTTGTACGGTTGCCGAGAAATAGAGGATTTTCTACAAGTCACTTTTCAAGCTTTTTGGTCTATAAAAGTGTCAATTATTATTCAATTATTATTCAATTTTCATACAATTTTCACCATGTGATGCCTTATGCACTTTAGGATTGCAATGATCTGATGTAACATTTCCATTATCACCGGAAGTAATGTCATATTTGCAAAAACCGTATTTTTAGACTTCAAAACAAATATTTTATTCAAATGAGTCTGATTTGTAATGTTTATACAATTATGATATTTGATTCCAATCAACAAATAGATTAAACCCATACGGTCATATAAATACCAAAAAATGGTTTCTAACTTGTACGGTTGCCGAGAAATAGACGATTTTCTACACGTCACTTTTCAAGGTTTTTAGTCTATAAAAGTGGCAATTATTATTCGATTTACATAAAATTTTCACCGTGTGATGCCTTATACCATTTATGATTGCAATGATCTGATTTAACATTTCCATTATCACCGGAAGTAATGTCATATTTGCAAAAACCGTATTTTTAGACTTCCAAACAAAATTTTACTCCAAAATTAGATTTTGCGCGATCCGACTCAAGATGGCGTGTTCAATGACAAATATTACGGGACGCTGAAGATCTAGTATTTTCCTTTTTGGACTTTTATATGATATCAGAATGATACAAATTCGATGGTTAGGCAATAGATTATGAGATGCCGAAAATGTAGTATTTTCCTCTTTTTTTGGAGCCTTTTCGGACTCGTTTATCTCGAAAACTACTTCTATTTCACTTCTTAAACTTCTGTTACCCCGAGTCCTATCGGTCGTTTAGAGTATAAAGGTAGAGTGGTTCAGGCTAAAAATGTTTTATAACAAACAGACACTATTTCGGGACAGTAAAGACATTATATGATAAGACTTACTATAAATACTTCATTGATCAACAATGGAAGTCTGGCCACTTCTGAATTTTGAGGATATATAATCATTTGGACATATATTATAAATGGCTCAAAATCTTCCCGGCTTCCATAATCAAAGGAGTTATCTCTTAGTGAGAATAAGAGCTATGTCCCTTGGTTGTACTAAAAAAAATATGCTCCAAGCTACGCACGTCCCGGAAACGAAATAACTTGATCGCAGTCGGAAAATATCGTTTATTTCCATACTGCAAAGTAACCGAATACACTCTATGAGACGATTGGATTTGACATATGTACACATGCGCGAACGCTTCGTTGTTTTAACAGTGAACCCGCGCCTTCAAATGTCTTTATATTAACCGTGTTTATAATGCTACAGTAAAAATTAAAATACATGTTAAGCTGGAGATGAAAAGATCGGCATTTGACATGAATTATTTCAAGATTAGCCTCATACATATATTAAAATGAACAGTGCGTTTACTTATTTATACCCAGACACTGGCCTATTTATAACGGCATGTTATACAGAGGGAGCGAGGGAGAGAGAGGGGTCTATAAATCTAATAATGTAACATTTTAATGTTTATCTCAAAGATAACTAAATATTATATTGTGCAGTACGATGTTTGTTATGAAAAATAAATTGCCGGGTAAAGTACGAGGAAAATATAATGACATGTAATACGGGGAGTGAGAGAGAGGGATAAACACCCCAATAAAACTATTAATTAAGACTTTATTTTTTGTCCCTCAGATAAATAAATATTTTGTACTGCATGATGTTTGTTATGAAAAAAAACACATTGCTGGGTAAGTGGCGTATGCGCCGAGCCAGCGATTATTGCGTATGTACCGAATTTAGAGCCAAATTTTGTAGTTTCGTCTGTAGGCCTATAACGGGTGGTATTTTTCGCCGACTTCAAGGTTTCCTAAACATGTGGACACCGACGCGCTCACATGATATTCTTTGAACTGTAGATTTTGATGGAGTGTAATTATATTTTTTTTTTCCGCGAGAGCCAAACATGCGGTTATAACCACTGCTACGTTACCATTGGAAACGTTTAGATTTTTAAGTTTCATGACCAAATTATGGCATTCTGCTGTGTATCTTTGATTTTTGACATCATACTAAATTCCTTCGTTCATCTAAAAAGGTTTGGACTTGCAACCATTCTTTTTACCTGCCAATTGTTTTTTATTTTCATTATTAGCCTTCATGTGAATCATTTCTTTTTTAGTCTTCGGAAGTTGATTTTTTTTTAAACTTGGTGATTGTGCTTTTATGACAATCGCCGCAAATACTTTTCTTTCTATCTAAATCAGTTAAGGTCGCATCGGCAGATGTCCGAGTCTCTCTGTTTATTAAATTAATTTCACTTGTGTCTGCCGATGGAGTAACGTAAACTATCACGGAAAAAATGGGAAAATCATCGTATGATTTCATACCTTTTAGTGGACTTAACCTTACTTTTACTCACCTTCCTAGTCTTTGTCGTCAGTCTGACCAGTCTATTTTGAATGTATTTGTCACCAAAAGTCACACAGTCGTCATGTAAAGCAGTCATGATAGACCGATGCTCCGAAGTTGTCGGGAATTTATTAACATTTGTCTAGCATAAAGCCTATTTGTGATTTTTGTCATAGGTAGTTTGTTACAGTTCCCAAATCATAGGGGTACTTGTCCAATCCAATGCTGGATAGCAAATCATCCGTGGACGATATCTTGCAGGGCTCAGTCTCAAATCTAGAAAAAAATAAGTCCGTCGATCAAAGTCTATGGCTACAGGATGGTTAGATAATATACTATGATTATAAAAATAATTTACACCATGTTACCGAAAAGGGTCTGGAAAATAAAGACTACAAATAAAAAGTTTGTTTCGGTTATTTTCCGGTCTCAAATAGTTCTGCGTATTTAGAGCTAACAAATATTTATTTCCTAACCACAATAGTCGCCAGCGTAAACCAAGAATGTAGCCACTTAATAAAAGTAAATCTCGAAAGGTTGTAGTGAATTTATCTGGGCGCTTTCACCTACTTGAAAGTTAGAAATGAAACGAAGCTATTATAGCTAGACAGAAACATGCTAAAACTGAATTCAGACAAGACCGAAATCTTATTGGTAGGCCCACCTCGAAGGTTACAAAATTGTACAGTCAACCATCTTGAAATTGAGCAGTCATCCATTGTCTTTAAAACATCTGTTAGAAATCTTGGTCTAATTATGGACAGTAATTTATCTATGGAATCCCATGTTAGTTCTCTTTGTAAAACGTGTAGTTATCATCTTCGTAATATTGGATCGATTCGTCACCTAATTACTGAAGATGCTGCTTCAACACTTGTTCGTTGTTTAATCCTTTCCCGACTTGATTACTGCAACAGTGCTTTAAATGGAATAACAAAAGAACAGTCACAACGTTTACAGAGAATTCAAAATAAAGCAGCTAGAATCGTTTGTAAAACTAATCCCCGCGATCACATTTCTCCAGTATTAACATCATTGCACTGGCTCCGGATTAACGAACGAATTGAATTTAAACTGCTGTGTCTAACATACCAAGCAGTGAATGGGACAGCACCTTCATACTTAAATGAACTTATTCATCACCATTCTTCATCTAAAAACCTTCGATCAAATGAAAAATCTCTACTAACGGTTCCAAATTACAACCTAAAGACATTTGGTGCACGAACTTTTCAATACAGCGCAGCAGTATCTTGGAACAATCTCCCTATTCACCTTAAAAAATGCCCATCTTTGTCAACATTTAAAACCTCGCTGAAGACTTATTTATTTAGACGTTATATTTAGTAGTGCCTTTATGTTGAACTTACTTTATGCAGAGCTGAATCACAAGCGCTGTGAACGTACTTTGAGTGTGGAATAGCGCTATACAAATGACATTATTATTATTATTATTATTATTTAAATCACCAAAATCGCCAAAATCAAAAATCAAATCAAGGAGTGAAATCGAAATTTTTGCTCACGTTCGCTATTAAATAAACACGTAAGTCGAAGCCCGTAATGAGTGTATTTTTTACTCCGCGTTATATACCAATACAGGTTTGTAAAAATACCTCATGTGACGTATATTTGCTGCGACTTCCTAAACCACGTGCGCGGCGCTAACTTCTGCTCACTTCAGGAGATTTCTCGACGGAGCAATCACACAGATAAGCGGGTCAGTTTTTATAAGGACAAATACTGTGTCTCTGAACCACTCTGATAAAGGTAAATTTAAAGGCATGGCAATGATATAAAGAACCCTGAAAGCCGATTCAGCACTGCTATGCAGGTCTAGTTTATTAGGCTTTCAGACTTTCGTCTGAAAGACTATTGTTTTTACTAAAATTATTATTATTATTATTAAGCTTTCATATTACATATGAAAGCTTATTGTTTCTGTTAAGATTATTAAGCTTTCATATTACATATGAAAGCTTGTTGTTTCTGTTAAAGTTATTAAGCTTTCATATTACATATGAAAGCTTATTGTTTCTGTTAAGATTATTAAGCTTTCATATTTCATACGAAAGCTTATTGTTTCTGTTAAGATTATTATTTTTTTTTTTTTGTGTGTTTTTCCTGCAAATCGGATTTCACAGAATCTATCCATAGGATGTTTCTGAAACTTTGACCTACCCCCCCAAAAATGGGTGGTGGCTGTTGATTAAATATATTTTCAAAACGTTTTGCGAATTCGAAATCACCGAATTTTACGAACGAAAAAACTGACAATGCATAGTCGTAACTTTGATATTTTTTGACCGATTTTAGTAATTCTTTTTTCTTTGAATACCTTGAAAAAAATCATTTTCATCTGCAGTTTCACATTTTCGAATTTCGAAAATTCGTCGCTGTGATTTCGAACCGGAAGTTTAGACCAATTTGACAACTTCTTTAATAGTTGTACGATTTTCATGAAATTTAGTATATAAGTAGATCTTACCAATGTGACTTCAAAAATATAATGAGAAATTTTCTAAATTATCCCCCCTTGGTGAAATTAAGGATAAAAGTTTTTAAAAAAATCGTCGAAATATAGGTCAGAATGACCTGAAATTTTTTTTCGATACTCGACAAGTAATTACTGATTTCTACACAAAATATAGAGTTTGTCGATCGAACCGGAAATGCCACCATCTTGAAACATGAAAAATCCCTAAGGCTTTTTTGCTATCTTACTTACAGACACGGGAGTTATATTTTCTGAATCCTTGAAGGATGGCCCAAAAATCATAGGGAGCAGAATTTTGATTTAGGTCAACTGATGGTTGCCATTTTGAAGTGAATATGAAAAGTAGTAACAATTTGAAGGGCCGAGATTTTGAAACACAATAACTCTCCTTCTAATTGAGCTAGAATGTTCAATCTTGGTGTAGACGTTCACTAGGTCAATGTCATGATTGAGTGCAAAGATGAGCTTTTTCTGCCTAGGGTAAGCAGAGATAAGCATGCTGATTTGTTGATTCTTTAGGGCACAATAACTTCGGTTATAATGAAGGGAGGGTGGTGAAACTCTTGTCAATCGAGAGTCTAATAGGTAGCCTGTTGTGTGAAATCATTGTGTCATTTTTTTTAAATATCAGGGGTAGCAGAAAAAAGAGATCGAAAATCCAAAAAGTCGTATTTTTACGATTTGGAGCATTTTAAAAGGTCCCTTTCTCTAAAGTCAACATAATATTTTTGGGGAACTTCTTCTACAAAGAGTCTTATCGGTAGTCTTTTATATGAAACCATCGATCAACGGTCCAAAATATCAGGAGTAGTAGAATAAAAGGATCGAAAATTGAAAACCGCACCCTTTCATTGTTAAGCAAAACATGCAGTGTCGGTGGCTACAATCTGCACATTTAGTCATCATATAGAGCTTATTCAACAATATCGAATTCCAACTGCGAAGGGATTTTTTACGTGCACTCCAATGTGTACACGGCGGATGGAGGGACGCGCCAGAATATCGAGATGAACTTTCTCGGCCAATGCAGGGATCGAACACCCGACCTCCTGTCTAGCAGGACAACGCCTTAGCCACATAGTGTGGACACCCATCGTACATTTCATCCGTCAAATCAAAGCATTTCATTGCATTAGACCTATAATTAATTATTCTTAATTTAAAACTTTATTTAATATTAGTCTGGCATTATTAAATCCTAATTTTATTGGTCTTATTTAAAATTAAACTTTCATTTAACTATGAACAACCCTTAACGTGTCTCTTTAAAACAATTAAATACTCTAAAACAAAAAACAAAACAAAAATCAATAAGCGGGTCAATTCAGGTAAGTATAACTACGGGTTCTGTCCACCTGTTCTCGTCTATGGCCATACCACGTTGAAAACACCAGTTCTCGTCCGATCACTGTAGTTAAGCAACGTCGGGCCCGGTTAGTACTTGGATGGGTGACCGCCTGGGAACACCGGGTTCTGTAGACGCCTTTTTGCCCTGATTCTTCGTGAAAAAATCAATTTTCCGCCAATCAGACCACAGCGCGCACTATTTTGCACCACTCCAGCTCTCCGCTCGGCCCGTCTCCCCAGGGAAAAAGACACAAAAAGAATTTGAGTAAGCACAAGTATGGGTCCTGTCCACCTTCTCTCGTCTACGACCACACCACGTTAAAAAAAAAAACAGTTCTCGTCCGATCACTGAAGTTAAGCAACGTCGGGCCCGGTCAGTACTTGGATGGGTGACCGCCTGGGAACACCGGGTGCTGTAGACGCCTTTTTAAAACCGACCCCCCCCCCAAAAAAAAAAAATATCAATAAGCGGATCAATTCAGGTAAGTATAACTACGGGTTCTGTCCACCTTCTCTCGTCTACGGCCACACCACGTTGAAAACACCAGTTCTCGTCCGATCACAGAAGTGATCTCTTTTGCAGCTCTCCGCTCGGCCCGTCTCCCCAGGGAAAAAGACACAAAAAGAATTTGATTAAGCACAAGTATGGGTTCTGTCCACCTTCTCTCGTCTACGGCCACACCACGTTGAAAACACCAGTTCTCGTCCGATCACTGAAGTTAGGCAACGTCGGGCCCGGTCAGTACTTGGATGGGTGACCGTCTGGGAACACCGGGTGCTGTAGACGCCTTTTTAAAACCGACAAAAACCCCCCAAAAAATCAATAAGCGGATCAATTCAGATAAGTATAACTACGAGTTCTGTCCATCTTCTCTCGTCTACGGCCACACCACGTTGAAAACACCAGTTCTCGTCCGATCACTGAAGTTAAGCAACGTCGGGCCCGGTCTGTACTTGGATGGTTGACCGCCTGGGAACACCGGGTGCTGTAGAAGCCTTTTTAAAACCGCCCCCCCCCCCCAAAAAAAAATCAATAAGCGGGTCAATTCAGGTAAGTATAACTACGGGTTTTGTCCACCTTCTCTCGTCTACGGCCACACCACGTTGAAAACACCAGTTCTCGTCCGATCACTGAAGTTAAGCAACGTTGGGCCCAGTTAGTACTTGGATGGGTGACCGCCTGGGAATACCGGGTGCTGTAGACGCCTTTTTAAAACCGACAAAAACCGCCCCAAAAATCAATAAGCGGGTCAATTCAGGTAAGTATAACTACGGGTTCTGTCCACCCTCTCTCGTCTAGGGCCATACCACGTTGGAAACACCAGTTCTTGTCCGATCACTGAAGTTAAGCAACGTCGGGCCCGGTCAGTACTTGGATGGGTGACCGCCTGGGAACACCGGGTGCTGTAGACGCCTTTTTAAAACCGACAAAAAATCAAAAGAAATCAATGAGCGAGTCAATTCAGGTAAGTATAACTACGGGTTCTGTTCACCTTCTCTCGTCTACGGCCACACCACGTTGAAAACACCAGTTCTCGTCCGATCACTGAAGTTAAACAACGTCGGGCCCGGTCAGTACTTGGATGGGTGACCGCCTGGGAACACCGGGTGCTGTAGACGCCTTTTTAAAACCGACAAAAAATATAAAAAAATCAATGAGCGAGTCAATTCAGGTAAGTATAACTACGGGTTCTGTTCACCTTCTCTCGTCTACGGCCACACCACGTTGAAAACACCAGTTCTCGTCCGATCACTGAAGTTAAACAACGTCGGGCCCGGTCAGTACTTGGATGGGTGACCGCCTGGGAACACTGGGTGCTGTAGACGCCTTTTTGCCCTAAACTCATTAATTTACCATTTTGTTGTGAGCGGCTTGTTATTCTTCCTATATGACATATTGCACGTGTCTGATTTCAAAGGGGGGTTGGGCGGCTGAATGGTTAGCACGCGCGCCTGTCATTGAGTTAACTAGCGTGTTTTCGAATGCCCGGTTGTGTATGGCAAGGAGTAAGGTCGCCTGTCCAACCTGCCATTTTTAATTTTTTTCCGGCAATTTTCATTTCATTTTCTCATCCGTCTCATTACAGTAATACAAGTTTCGGTTATTTCCCTTTAGTTTTCAGATTATGGTTATGCCCGGGTGCAATGTTTCATACTATATTTAGACTTGTAATTTTGCGAGTTTTTGACCAATTTTGATAATTTTTTCTTCATATCCTTTTATTTAGGATACTTGATACAATCAATGACACGTGACGATGAATATGAAAGCTTTCATATTTGCATGGGACAGTAGCAGATCTAGTTATTATTATTTTTTTTTTGTGTGTGTTTTCTGCAAATCGGATTTCTCAGAATCTATCCGTAGGATCTTTCTGAAATTTTGACCTACCCCCCCAAAAATGGGGTGCGAACCTTGATTAAATATATTTTCAAAACGTTTTACGAATCCGAAATCACCGAAATTTACGAACGACAAAATGGACAATGCATAGTCGTAACTTTGTTATTTTTTGACCGATTTTACTAATTCTCTTTTCTTTGAATACCTTGAAAAAAATCATTTTCATCTGCAGTTTCACATTTTCGAATTTCGAAAATTCGTCGCTGTGATTTCGAACCGGAAGTTTAGACCAATTTGACAACTTCTTTAATAGTTGTACGATTTTCATGAAATTTAGTATATATGTAGACCTTACCAATGTGACTTCAAAAATATAATTAGAAATTTTCTAAATTATCTCCCCTTGACGAAATTAAGGATCAAAATTTTCAAAAAAATCATCGAAATATAGGTCAGAATGACCTGATTTTTTTTTTGAATACTAGATAAGTAATAACTGATTTGTACACAAAATATGAAGTTTGTTGATCGAACTGGAAGTGCCACCATCTTGAAACGTGAAAAATCCCTAAGGCTTTTTTGCTATTTTACTTACAGACACGTGAGTTATATTTTCTGAATCCTTGAAAGATGGCCTAAAAATTGTTCAAGCAGAATTTTGATTTAGGTCAATTGATGGTTGCCATTTTGAAGTGAATATGAAAAGTAGTAGCAATTTGAAGGGCCGAAACTTTGAAACACAATAACTCTCCTTTCGAGAGTGTAATAGCTGGCCTGTTGTGTGAAATCGTTGTATCTTTTTTTTTTAAATATCAGGGATAGCAGAAAAAAAGAGATCGAAAATCCAAAAAGTCGTATGTTTACGATTTGGAGCATCTTTAAAGCTTCTTTTCTCTTAAAGTCAACATAATACTTTTTGAGAACATCTTCTACAAAGAGTCTTATCGGTAGTCTTTTATATGAAAACTTCGATCAACAGTCCAAAATATCTGGAGTAGAAGAATAAAAGGATCGAACATTGAAAACGGCACCCTTTTATTGTTAAGCGAAACATGCAGTGTGGGTGACTACAATCTGCACATTTAGTCATCGTATAGAGCGTATTCAACAGTATCGAATTCCAACTACTTAGGGATATTTTACGTGCACTCCAATGTGTACACGCAACCTTGGTTTTTCGTCCCATCCGAACGACTAGACAGCTGTCCTTGTCAGGCCCTCCGTTCTGCTCACTGACAAGGGGGAATCACGCCGGAAAATCGAGATGAACTTTCTCGTTGCAGAATTTTCAATTCAGGCCAAACGTTTATTGCATACGATTAAGCTGGTCAGTTGGGGCTTATTTTCAAAAGTTTTGTAATAATCGGTTGGTAATTAAAATACCGTGCGAATTAAACTGTTAAAACAGAAAATTTCGCCCGGTTAAAATGTTTCTTGCTATAAGTCAGCAATTTCCAGATTTTAGGGAGGCTGAATGGTTAGCATACGCGCGCTGTATCGTAACGTCTGTCATTGAGTCAACCGGCGTCGTTTCGATTTCCAAGTTGCACGTGACATGGAGTATGGTGTCCAACCTCGTGGGTTTTCTCCGTGTCCTTCGGTTTCCTCCCACGGCTAAAGACCCGTACGCACAAGGGAAGTTTATAAATAAAATTAAAAAACATATGTTAGTCCCGAAATGACCTAGTTTGTGCCGAATGGACTTTGAGCCGCATTTCTCTCTTTCTCTTTTATTTTTAAAGTTTTGTAATAATCGGTTGGTAATCAGAGGTACTGTAAAAGTGATAAAACATAAAATTTCGCCCGGTTGTAATGTTTCTCACTTTAAAGTCAGCAATTTGCCGATTTTAGAGGGCAAATGTTTATTGCGAACAATTAAGCTGGTCAGGGGGAGCTTATTTTTAAGGGAGGCTGAATGGCTGAATGGTTAGCATGTGCGCGCTGTATCGTAACGTCTGTCATTGAGTCAACAGGCGTCGTTTCGATTTCGAGATTGTACGTGACATGGACATGCATACGATTAAGCTGGTCAGTTGGGGCTTATTTTCAAAAGTTTTGTAATAATCGGTTGGTAATTAAAATACCGTGCGAATTAAACTGTTAAAACAGAAAATTTCGCCCGGTTAAAATGTTTCTTGCTATAAGTCAGCAATTTCCAGATTTTAGGGAGGCTGAATGGTTAGCATACGCGCGCTGTATCGTAACGTCTGGCATTGAGTCAACCGGCGTCGTTTCGATTTCCAAGTTGCACGTGACATGGAGTATGGTGCCCAACCTCGTGGGTTTTCTCCGTGTCCTTCGGTTTCCTCCCAACAGCTAAAGACCAGTAAAATTAAAAAACATATGTTAGTCCCGAAATGACCTAGTTTGTGTCGAATGGACGTTTAGCCGCATTTCTCTCTTTCTTTTTTTTATTTTTAAAGTTTTGTAATAATCGGTTGGTAATCAAAGATACTGTAAAAGTGATAAAACAGAAAATTTCGCCCGGTTGTAATGTTTCTCACTTTAAAGTCAGCAATTTGCCGATTTTAAGGGGCAAACGTTTATTGCGAACGATTTAGCTGGTCAGGGGGAGCTTATTTTTAAAAGTTTTGTAATATTCGGTTGATAACTAAAGGTACCGTGCAAATTAAACTAATAAAATAGAAGATTTCGCCCGGTTGAAATGTTTCTATCTGTAGGTCAGCAATTTGCCGATTTTAGGGAGGTTGCGTGACTGAATGGTTAGCACGTGCGCTGTGTATCATAACGTCTGTCATTGAGTCAACTGGCGTTGTTTCGATTTCTTGGTTGTACGTGACAAGGAGTATGGTCGCCTGTCCAACCTCGTAGGCCGTAACGCCGCTGCCCGGGTAAAATTTCCCTCATTGCACACTTTATGGCGTATGCCCGTCTTCATTAGCCCATTTTAGGAGTAGGACGTTAAACCCCATTCGATTTGATTTCATTTTCTCTATGTTACTTATTTATTATAGTGGATAAATGTTTTTCTGGTTCTATTAATTATTTCATTTCTGCATAGAAATCTTGCTTTGACCAGTTTTTTTTTTATTGCAAAGTGCCATTCTTGTATATTGCAGTCTATGACCCTTTGTTTAAAACATGCTTAAGAAGTTGTCACGATTTCCTACTTATAACCAAACATATTGGAAACCATAATTATATATCATATCTCTAATTTTGGAAGCCCGATTACAGTTATACAAGTTTAGGTTATTTCCCTTTAGTTTAAAGATTATTTTTTTGCCCGGGTGCAATGTTTCTCACTACATTTAAATTTGTAACTTTGTGAGTTTTGAGCGATTTTGATAATTATGTCTTTATAATTTTCCAAATTTACATATTTAACGTAAATATTCAAACAATTGGGATCAACCTGATTCAAATTTTTTTAGTTTTGTTCAAAGTTATCTCATTTAATTTTTCGATGTTTTCTTACCATTTTCATTTCATTTTTCTGAAAGTTTTGAAATGGGAAGTCATCCCGATTACAGCAACACAGGTATCAGTTATTTCCCTTTAGTTTTCAGATTATGCAATGTTTCATACTATATTTAGACTTGTAACTTCGCGAGTTTTTGACCAATTTTGATAGTTTGTTATTCTTATCCTTTCATTTGAGATACTTGATATAATCGATGACACGTGACGATGAATATGAAAGCTTTCATATCTGCATGGGACAGTAGCAGATCTAGTTATTATTAAGCTTTCATATGTATTACATATGAAAGCTTATTGTTTCTGTTAAAGTTATTATTATTTTTTTTTTTTGTGTGTGTTTTCTGCAAATCGGATTTCTCAGAATCTATCCATAGGATCTTTCTGAAATTTTGACCTACCCCCCCAAAAATGGGGTGCGAACCTTGATTAAATATATTTTCAAAACGTTTTACGAATCCGAAATCACCGAATTTTACGAACGAAAAAAATGACAATGCATAGTCGTAACTTTGTTATTTTTTGACCGATTTTACTAAAAAAAATTTCTTTGAATACCTTGAAAAAAATCATTTTCATCTGCAGTTTCACATTTCCGAATTTCGAAAATTCGTCGCTGTGATTTCGAACCGGAAGTTTAGACCAATTTGACAACTTCTTTAATAGTTGTACGATTTTCATGAAATGTAGTATATAAGTAGATCTTACCGATGTGACTTCAAAAATATAATTAGAAATTTCCTAAATTATCTCCCCTTGACGAAATTAAGGATCAAAATTTTCAAAAAAATCATCGAAATATAGGTCAGAATGACCTGATTTTTTTTTTGGATACTAGATAAGTAATTACTGATTTGTACACAAAATATGGAGTTTGTCGAGCGAACCGGAAGTGCCACCATCTTTAAAAAAGAAAAATCAATAAGTCTTTTTTGCTATTTGACTTACAAACTCGGGAGTTATATTTTCTGAATCCTTATAGGAAGGCCTAAAAAATGTCGCGAATAGAATTTTGATTTAGGTCAACCGGGAGTCACCATTTTGAATTGAAAATGAAAAATAGAAGCAATTTGAAGGGCCGAGACTTTGGAGCACAATAACTCTCATTCTAATTAAGCTAGAATATTCAAACTTGTTGTAGACGTTCACTAGGTCAATGTTATGATGGAGTTCAAAGATGAGCATTTTCTGCTTAGGGTAAGCAGAGATAAGCATGTTGATTTGTTGATTCTTTAGGGCACGATAACTTCGGTTATAATGAAGGGAGGACGGTGAAACTTTTGTCAATAGAGAGTCTAATAGCTAGCCTGTTGTGTGAAATCATTGTATCATTTTTTTTAAATATCAGGGATAGCTGAAAAAAAGAGATTGAAAATCCAAAAAGTCGTATTTTTACAATTTGGAGCATGTTTAGAGGTCTTTCTCGTAAAGTCAACATAATATTTTTTGGGAACTTCTTCTACAAAGAGTCTTATTCGTAGTCTTTTATATGAAACCATCGATCAACAGTCCAACATATCAGGAGTAGAAGAACAAAAGGATCGAACATTGAAAACGGCACCCTTTCATTGTTAAGCGAAACATGCAGTGTGGGTGACTACAATCTACACATTTAGTCATCGTATAGAGCTTATTCAACAGTATTGAATTCCAACTGCTGAGGGATATTTTACGTGCACTCCAATGTGTGTGCACGGGACCCTGGTTTTTCGTCCCATCCGAACTACTAGACAGCTGGGCTTGTCAGGCCCTCCGTTCTGCCTCACTGACAAGGGGAACCACGCCGGGAAATCGAGATGAACTTTCTCCGTGCAGAACTTTCAATTCAGGCAAAACGTTTGTTGTACGTGACAAGGAGTAAGGTCGACTGTCCAACCTGCCATTTTTAATTTTTTTCCGGCAATTTTCATTTCATTTTCTCATCTGTCTCTTTACATTAATACAAGTTTCGGTTATTTCCCTTTAGTTTTCAGATTATTGTTATGCCTGGGTGCAATGTTTCATACTATATTTAGACTTGTAATTTTGCGAGTTTTTGACCAATTTTGATAATTTTTTCTTCTTATCGTTTTATTTAGGATCCTTGATACAATCGATGACACGTGACGATGAATATGAAAGCTTTCATATCTGCATGGGACAGTAGCAGATCTAGTTATTTTTTTTTTTTTTGTGTGTTTTCTGCAAATCGGATTTCTCAGAATCTATCCATATGATCTTTCTGAAATTTTGACCTACCCCCCCAAAAATGGGGTGCGAACCTTGATTAAATATATTTTCGAAACGTTTTACGAATCCGAAATCACCGAATTTTACGAACGAAAAAAATGACAATGCATAGTCGTAACTTTGTTATTTTTTGACCGATTTTACTAATTCTGTTTTCTTTGAATACCTTTAAAAAAATCATTTTCATCTGCAGTTTCACATTTTCGAATTTCGAAAATTCGTCGCTGTGATTTCGAACCGGAAGTTTAGACCAATTTGACAACTTCTTTAATAGTTGTACGATTTTCATGAAATTTAGTATCTAAGTAGATCTTACCGATGTGACTTCAAAAATATAATTAGAAATTTTCTAAATTATCTCCCCTTGACGAAATTAAGGATCAAAATTTTCAAAAAAATCTTCGAAATATAGGTCAGAATGACCTGATTTTTTTTTTGGATACTAGATAAGTAATTATTGATTTGTACACAAAATATGGAGTTTGTCGATCGAACCGGAAGTGCCGCCATAATTAAAATGGAAAAATCAATAAGGCTTTTTTGCTATTTTACTTACAGAGTTATATTTTCTGAATCCTTGTAGGAAGGCCTAAAAAATGTCGCGAATAGAATTTTGATTTCGGTCACGTGGTGGTCACCATTTTGAATTGAAAATGAAAAATAGAAGCAATTTGAAGGGTCGGGACTTTGAAACACAATTACTCTCCTTCTAATTAAGCTAGAATGTTCAAACTTGGTGTTGACGTTCACTGGGTCAATGTTATGATTGAGTTTAAAGATGAGCATTTTCTGCTTAGGGTAAGCAGAGATAAGCATGCTAATTTGTTGATTCTTTAGGGCACGATAACTTCGATTATAATGAAGGGAGGGCGGTGAAACTTTTGTCAATAGAGAGTCTAATAGCTAGCCTGTTGTGTGAAATCATTGTATTATTTTTTCTAAATATCAGGGATAGCCGAAAAAAAGAGATTGAAAATCCAAAAAGTCGTATTTTTACAATTTGGAGCATGTTTAGAGGTCTTTCTCGTAAAGTCAACATAATATTTTTTGGGAACTTCTTCTACAAAGAGTCTTATTGGTAGTCTTTTATATGAAACCATCGATCAACAGTCCAACATATCAGGAGTAGAAGAACAAAAGGATCGAACATTGAAAACGGCACCCTTTCATTGTTAAGCGAAACATGCAGTGTGGGTGACTACAATCTACACATTTAGTCATCGTATAGAGCTTATTCAACAGTATCGAATTCCAACTGCTTAGGGATATTTTACGTGCACTCCAATGTGTACACGGGACCTTGGTTTTTCGTCCCATCCGAATGACTAGACAGCTGTGCTTGTCAGGCCCTCCGTTCTGCCTCACTGACAAGGGGAACCACGCCGGGAAATCGAGATGAACTTTCTCCGTGCAGAACTTTCAATTCAGGCGAAAACGTTTATTGCATACGATTAAGCTGGTCATTTGGAGCTTATTTTCAAAAGTTTTGTAATAATCGGTTGGTAATTAAAGTACCGTGCACATTAAACTGTTAAAACAGAAAATTTCGCCCGGTTGAAATGTTTCTTGCTATAAGTCAGCAATTTTCTGAATTCAGGGAGGCTGAATGGCTGAATGGTTAGCATGTGCGCACTGTATCGTAACGTCTGTCATTGAGTCAACGGGCGTCGTTTCGATCTCCAGGTTGCACGTGACATGGTGTATGATGTCCAACCTCGTGGGTTTTCTCCGTGTTCTTCGGTTTCCTCACAACGGCTAAAGACCAGTACGCGCAAGGGGGGGGGGGGGGGTAAATAAAATTTAAAAACATATGTTAGTCCCGAAATGACCTAGTTTGTGTCGAATGGACGTTAGGCCGCATTTCTCTTTTTCTCTTTTATTTTTAAAGTTTTGTAATAATCGGTTGGTAATCAAAGGTACTGTAAAAGTGATAAAACAGAAAATTTCGCCCGGTTGTAATGTTTCTCACTTTAAAGTCAGCAATTTGCCGATTTTAAGGGGCAAACGTTTATTGCGAACGCTTAAGCTGGTCAGGGGGAGCTTATTTTTAAAAGTTTTGTAATATTCGGTTGATAACTAAAGGTACCGTGCAAATTAAACTGTTACAATAGAAAATTTGGCCCGGTTGAAATGTTTCTCGCTGTGGGTCAGCAATTTGCCGATTTTAGGGAGGTTGCGTGGCTGAATGGTTAGCACGTGCGCTCTGTATCATAACGTCTGTCATTGAGTCAACTGGCGTTGTTTCGATTTCTTGGTTGTACGTGACAAGGAGTATGGTCGCCTGTCCAACCTCGTAGGCCGTAACCGCCGCTGCCCGGGTAAAATTTCCCTCATTGCACACTTTATGGCATATGCCCGTCTTCATTAGCCCATTTTAGGAGCAGAACAGTCGGACGTTAAACCCCATTCAATTTCATTTCATTTTCTCTATGTTGCTTATTTATTATAGTGGATAAATATTTTTCTGGTTATAGCAATTATTTAATTTCTGCATAGAAATCTTGCTTTGGCCAGTTTTTTTATTGCAGAGTGCCATTCTTGTTTAAACAAACATGATCCTTTGTTTAAAACATGCTTAAGAAGTCGTCACGATTTCCTACTTATAACCAAACATATTGGAAATATTAGTCTGGCATTATTAAATCCTAATTTTATTGGTCTTATTTAAAATTAAACTTTCATTTAACTATGAACAACCCTTAACGTGTCTCTTTAAAACTATTAAGTACTCTAAAACAGTAGCTCAACCTTTTGACCTAAACTCATTAATTTACCATTTTGTTGTGAGCGACTTCTTATTCTTCCTATATGACATATTGCACGTGTCTGATTTCAAAGGGGGGTTGGGTGGCTGAATGGTTAGCACGCACGCCTGTCATTGAGTTAACTAGCGTGTTTTCGAATGCCCGGTTGTACGTGACAAGGAGTAAGGTCGCCTGTCCAACCTGCCATTTTATATTTTTTTTCCCGCCATTTTCATTTCATTTTCTCATCCGTCTCATTACAGTAATACAAGTTTCAGCTATTTCCCTTTAGTTTTCAGATTATTGTTATGCCTGGGTGCAATGTTTCATACTATATTTAGACTTGTAACTTCGCGAGTTTTTGACCAATTTTAATATTTTTTTCTTCTTATCCTTTTATTTAGGATACTTGATACAATCAATGACACGTGACGATGAATATGAAAGCTTTCATATCTGCATGGGACAGTAGCAGATCTAGTTATTTTTTTTTTTTTTGTGTATTTTCTGCAAATCGGATTTCTCAGAATCTAACCATGGGATCTTTCTGAAACTTTGACCTACCTCCCCAAAAATGGGGTGCGAACGTTGTTTAAATATATTTTCAAAACGTTTTACGAATCCGAAATCACCGAATTTTACGAACGAAAACACTGACAATGCATAGTCGTAACTTTGTTATTTTTTGACCGATTTTACTAATTCTTTTTTCTTTGAATACCTTGAAAAAAATCATTTTCATCTGCAGTTTCACATTTTCGAATTTCGAAAATTCGTCGCTGTGATTTCGAACCGGAAGTTTAGACCAATTTGACAACTTCTTTAATAGTTGTACGATTTTTATGAAATTTAGTATCTAAGTAGATCTTACCGATGTGACTTCAAAAATATAATTAGAAATTTTCTAAATTATCTCCCCTTGACGAAATTAAGGATCAAAATTTTCAAAAAAAATCATCGAAATATAGGTCAGAATGACCTGATTTTTTTTTTGGATACTAGATAAGTAATTACTGATTTGTACACAAAATATGGAGTTTGTCGATCGAACCGGAAGTGCCGCCATATTTAAAAGTGAAAAATCAATAAGGCTTTTTTGCTATTTTACTTACAGACTCGGGAGTTATATTTTCTGAATCCTTGTAGGAAGGCCTGAAAAATGTAGCGAATAGAATTTTGATTTCGGTCACGTGATGGTCACCATTTTTAATTGAAAATGAAAAATAGAAGCAATTTGAAGGGTCGGGATTTTGGAACACAATTACTCTCCTTCTAATTAAGCTAGAATGTTCAAACTTGGTGTAGACGTTTATTAGGTCAATGTTATGATTGAGTTTAAAGATGAGCATTTTCTGCTTAGGGTAAGCAGAGATAAGCATGCTAATTTGTTGATTCTTTAGGGCACGATAACTTTGGTTATAATGAAGGGAGGGCGATGAAACTTTTGTCAATAGAGAGTCTAATAGCTAGCCTGTTGTGTGAAATCATTGTATTATTTTTTCTAAATATCAGGGATAGCCGAAAAAAAGAGACTGAAAATCCAAAAAGTCGTATTTTTACAATTTGGAGCATGTTTAGAGGTCTTTCTCGTAAAGTCAACATAATTTTTTTTTAGGAACTTCTTCTACAAAGAGTCTTATTGGTAGTCTTTTATATGAAACCATCGATCAACAGTCCAACATATCAGGAGTAGAAGAACAAAAGGATCGAACATTGAAAACGGCACCCTTTCATTGTTAAGCGAAACATGCAGTGTGGGTGACTACAATCTACACATTTAGTCATCGTATAGAGCTTATTCAACAGTATCGAATTCCAACTGCTTAGGGATATTTTACGTGCACTCCAATGTGTACACGGGACCTTGGTTTTTCGTCCCATCCGAATGACTAGACAGCTGTGCTTGTCAGGTCCTCCGTTCTGCCTCACTGACAAGGGGAACCACACCGGGAAATCGAGATGAACTTTCTCCGTGCAGAACTTTCAATTCTGGCGAAAACGTTTATTGCATACGATTAAGCTGGTCAGTTGGAGCTTATTTTCAAAAGATTTGTAATAATCGGTTGGTAATTAAAGTACCGTGCACATTAAACTGTTAAAACAGAAAATTTCGCCCGGTTGAAATGTTTCTTGCTATAAGTCAGCAATTTTCTGAATTCAGGGAGGCTGAATGGCTGAATGGTTAGCATGTGCGCACTGTATCGTAACGTCTGTCATTGAGTCAACGGGCGTCGTTTCGATCTCCAGGTTGCACGTGACATGAAGTATGATGTCCAACCTCGTGGGTTTTCTCCGTGTCCTTCGGTTTCCTCCCAACGGCTAAAGACCTGTAAGCGCAAGGGGAGTTTTTAAATAAAATTAAAAAACATGTTAGTCCCGAAATGACCTAGTTTGTGTCGAATGGACATTAGGCCGCATTTCTCTCTTTCTCTTTTATTTTTAAAGTTTTGTAATAATCGGTTGGTAATCAAAGGTACTGTAAAAGTGATAAAACAGAAAATTTCGCCCGGTTGTAATGTTTCTCACTTTAAAGTCAGCAATTTGCCGATTTTAAGGGGCAAACTTTTATTGCGAACGCTTAAGCTGGTCAGGGAGAGCTTATTTTTAAAAGTTTTGTAATATTCGGTTGATAACTAAAGGTACCGTGCAAATTAAACTGTTACAATAGAACAGTCGGACGTTAAACCCCATTCAATTTCATTTCATTTTCTCTATGTTGCTTATTTATTATAGTGGATAAATATTTTTCTGGTTCTAGCAATTATTTAATTTCTGCATAGAAATCTTGCTTTGGCCAGTTTTTTTTTTTGCAGAGTGCCATTCTTGTTTAAACAAACATGATCCTTTGTTTAAAACATGCTTAAGAAGTCGTCACGATTTCCTACTTATAACCAAACATATTGGAAATATTAGTCTGGCATTATTAAATCCTAATTTTATTGGTCTTATTTAAAATTAAACTTTCATTTAACTATGAACAACCCTTAACGTGTCTCTTTAAAACTATTAAGTACTCTAAAACAGTAGCTCAACCTTTTGACCTAAACTCATTAATTTACCATTTTGTTGTGAGCGACTTCTTATTCTTCCTATATGACATATTGCACGTGTCTGATTTCAAAGGGGTGTTGGGTGGCTGAATGGTTAGCACGCGCGCCTGTCATTGAGTTAACTAGCGTGTTTTCGAATGCCCGGTTGTACGTGACAAGGAGGAAGGTCGCCTGTCCATCCTGCCATTTTTAATTTTTTTTCCCGCCATTTTCATTTCATTTTCTCATCCGTCTCATTACAGTAATACAAGTTTCAGTTATTTCCCTTTAGTTTTCAGATTATTGTTATGCCTGGGTGCAATGTTTCATACTATATTTAGACTTGTAACTTCGCGAGTTTTTAACCAATTTTAATAATTTTTTCTTCTTATCCTTTTATTTAGGATACTTGATACAATCAATGACACGTGACGATGAATATGAAAGCTTTCATATCTGCATGGGACAGTAGCAGATCTAGTTCTTATTATTATTATTTTTTTCCGCGGGAGCCTATTTCTCCATGATCGAAAACAGATATCGATCTGGAACAAACTTTTCTATCTGGAAAACATGTGGTGGCTATTGCATAAACTATTTTTCAAACTTCTGCGCATACCGGAAGTGGCCGAACTTTGTAGGTTGTCATGATATTGAAAATCGGCCATAATTTCGTCAATTCTTTACCCATTTTTAATCAAATGACATTTTCGGAAACCCTGAATCTTTTGCGAGATAATGGCTATCTCACATTTTTCAATTTCGAACATTTGTCTATGACTTCTATCTTTCGAAAATTGAAAAGACGTTGTTTATGAGACAATTTTTGTTATTTTTCAAAATTTGCAAATTTGACCTACATTTTTGGATTCCTGAAGTCTATGCGATTCCAGTAATATAAGTTTCATTCAGAGTTATCGCCCTGTATTTTTCGAATTTTTTCGAATTTTCTGCCCATTTGGTAACCCTTATATTTTTTGGAAAGGATAAAACGATATTTCTGAAACCCCTGAAACATAAAGCCATATTGCCAAACAGCTGCATAAAGCAATTTCAACAACGATTCGTAAACCGGAAGTAGTCGAAATAATGTCTGATTTTTTGAAAAAAACTCAAAAAATGGGGGCTTTGGGAAAAACGTGATTTCTTCGTCCCATATCAACCGATCAAATGGATTAAGGTATCGTTGGTTTACATCAGAATTGGAGTATCGTATGATACCCAATTCATACAGATACGATGATCCATAAGTAAAATATGACACGCTGAAAATCAAGCATTTTTTGATTTGGGACGTTTGTGGACGCCTTTATCTCGAAAACTGCTCCAACGATTTTTCTTAAACTTTATCTATCGATGGTCCTTCCGATATAGTGTAGGCTCATTTGTAATTTCGTGTAATTTTTTTGGTAAAAGCAAAAACTCTGCTGATTCTGAAAGAAGACACCATAAGTTTTTTAAAAAATTAGGGTGCCATATCTTTGCAAGTACACATGATATGATGCCAAACAAAGTACCTCAATATAGGTTTTCCGACACAAGAAAACCAATGGAACCATCAAATTTCGCTAAAGTTGTGATTTACATACCTTATTTCAAGATCGCGCCCAAAATGGCCGCCGTTTACACTAAATTCTGCTTATTTCATTACAGTAGTCGATACAATTCTGTACATGGGATATTGTTTTTGCAACAACTACACCTTCCTTCACATCCAGATTTACATCCGCACTTGATAAGGTGCAGTATTGCCTCAGGAGCTGGTGGATTCAAACATCGAACGTCAGAGAAGTGACTTGAACCTGTGTCAAATGTCCAACCAAATTCAGCTGGGAGGCATGGGTGACTTTTATCAGCTCTCTTCCAAATCATGGCTATGTAGTGTGCACGCCGAATATGTAAATCCAGTGAACCAGAAGTTGGTGGAAGGTTTTCTCCTTCGGATGCACAATTTGAGAAGAGGAACCAGCGAAGTTCGTTCACTGTTGTGTGGATTTTTGATCGATACAGCACACAAACAAAACGTTCCAGCTGAGAGCATACATCAGACGGCAGATCGTTGTCATTTCCAAGCCTTGCTAGGGCATCCAGGATCTCATCGTCACAAGACATGAATGCCTTGAAGCACCAGTCTTTGGTTCTGCCAGCAAATCTACCAGACACGTCGGAGCCTGTCAGAGCATGAAGACCCAACAGTGCAGAAGCGCGCTTTTGTCCTAAGCTGTTGTATACATTAGAGACAGATATGTTCCTTTTCAGCCTACCCTTTCCAGTGAGGAAGACTGTAGAAACTGGCAAGTGTGGATACATGTGGACAAGTAGCAACAAGACATCCGTAGCTGGAAAACTGACCACAAGATCTGCATCACGGGGAGCACTTACCGCATGCAGTATGAGCAACGTGTCTGCCTCTTCTTGGCTGTGAGTGAGAAGCGAGTCTGGAATATCAACATTGCCCCTGGTTTGTGTTCCTGAGGTCACCATAAATTTCTTGAGTCTGTTGTTTGAGCTCCGGCTGTGGCGTTCAGCTCTGCTTTAGTCCGGATATCCGAGAGAAAGTCCTTCAGAGAAATAGTCTTGATTAAACTGGTGTCCTTAACGTGGTAATATGTTGACTTTCCCTTGGTCCTCATTATCCTCATCTGTTCCTTGAGTGATGTTTTAATGTACCTGTCAAACACCAATCTGACCCCATCATAGTTTGCAGCTATGTTATAGACTATCGCCAGAAAGGAGTCTGCAAATTCTTGACACGTCTTCATATGGTCGGTCTTGGTAACAGAGTTTACCACAGCCATTCCATCGATGATGACTACTCGATATGCTGATGGTTGATTGGTCTCCACATCTGTTTGTTCTACTGTTGTAGCTGCTACTTGTAGTGGTACATGTGCTGAATGATTGCCCGATGGCTCACTTTCTGTTGCCTCGTTTCTGTCAGCTTCGGCCTGTTCTGCGTTACTATTGAGTTTCTCAAGATGATGCAGTATCGAAGCCTTATCATAGAATGCTGCAGCACGGTTAATCAAAGGCACCAGAAAAAGAGATCATATGACTCCAGTATTGCGCGAACTTCACTGGCTTCCAATTATATCACGTATTAACTATAAAATATTATTATTAACATTTAAATCAATAAATGGCACCGCTCCAGATTACATATCCGATCTACTTGTTAAACCACGACACTCTCGAACTCTGCGATCAAATGACAAAGACCTCTTTGTTGTACCAAAAGTGAATCTACAAATGCGTAGACGTTCTTTTAGATATGCTTCATCTGTATTATGGAACTCGATCGATCCTTAAAAAGTCCAAATCAACTGACATTTTCAAACGTAGACTAAAAACATCTGTTCCAGTTACACTTTGGAACCGAACTAGGGACCTTGTTACTATGGTGTTTGTGCGCGCTATAAATTTCCGGATTATTATTATTATTATAGGCTAGCAGAAGAGACCCATCTGAAGCAAATAAGGATCGTGGTACCACACCAAACTCGTAAGTTCCAATGCACTTCTTCAGGACAAGTTCTGGTCGACTTCTGGAGATAACAATAAAGCGCTGCAAAAGTTCTCGCTCTTCTTTGATCTTGACCACCTTGTCCGCTACTCTGATTTCGGTTGATGCATTAGCACCTTTGACAGTTCCAAGTTTCTTTTTGGTCATTTTCTCCCACACAGAGTTTTCTGAGGCGTTCAGTGACAAAACCTTCAAACAACTGTTGACCAACCTCATCACGGCGAAGGATGTCATTGGCAACAGTTTCATTCATCACTGACTTGGTGAGCAGGTTGTATATCTCATCCTCGTCAGCAGATTCAAATGGGTCCCCATGCTGATAAAATACTCCACTGAGATTGACTGCATTTTGTGTGACACGAGAGAGCTTTCCTCCTGTGATTTCATGGTGTTGTGTTCTTTTCTCATTGTTGCCAGTGTAGTATCTTTTTTCAAATTCGCGTTGTAAATTTGACAGTTCAGGTGCAATGAGAAAGTACTTGTCCAGTGACTTTTCGTTCTGAGTGATTCCTACTATCCCATCAATGACTTTTGATTTCACGGCTCCCTTGTTCGATCCCATGGTCTGGACCTATTGATGTGAACCCAGCCACGCCTTTAGTGACACAGACGTTGCCCTTCTCAAACTCGGCCCGTATTTCGGGATGATCCTTTTTCGTTTCTTGCATCGTAGATATGTACAGTGGCATCAGGCGTGCATAATTAAAATGGTCGTGGGCAAAAAAGTACTTTGTAAGTGCTTCCAGACTCTGCATAGGCATGTAAATCACATTTTAGCCTAAATTTGATTGTTCCATTGGTTTTCTTATGTCGGAAAACCTATATTTAGATACTTTGTTTTGCATCATAGCATGTGTACTTGCGAAGATATTGAATTATTGCTGAACGGCGGCCATTTTGGACGCCATCTTGGATTTCGGACCCCTAGGACGTGAAAAAAAATGGCACCCTAATTTTTTTAAAAACTTATGATGTCTTCTTTCAGAATCAATAGAGTTTTTGCTTTTACCAAAAAAATGACACGAATATTTATTTCAAGACAAATGAGCCTACACTAATAGTCTTTAGCATGGATCCATCCATTATAATTTAAAGACCTTCGTATAATTGGAATAAGACAAAAAAGGCACTGAAAATTGAAAAAAGTAAAAAAATCGTGAAATTTTGGAAAATGCTCTACTATTTTTTTATTTGAAGAGATTTTCAAAAAAAAAATATATATTTAAAAAGCTGACCTAATTACGATTCTAATGATGTATAATATGTATGCAGTTATTGAAATTTAATTTTCAATATTTTGACATTTTGACATTTTTAACAATTTTGAACATAGGATTTCTCAGAAGTATTTTATTTGATCGTATAGTGTCGTATATCATTATAGAGCCTTTGTCCCATGCAAACTCCAAAACTGGATGTGAGAACTACTCGATAATGATTCGTATACCGGAAGTAGTTCAAAAAACGAAGAAAAATGTAAAAAAGATGAAAAAAAATGGAGTTCTTGCCAAAAGTTCGAATTCTCCGTCACATATTAGCGGACCAAAACAATTAAAGTGTCGTTGGATAGTTCCATTAATAGACGATCGTATAACATCTAAATAACACGAATTCGATTCTTAGGAAATAAATTATGGTACGCCGAAAACTAAGTATTTTCCGTTTTGGAGCATTCCGAGACGCTTTTTTCTCGAAAACGACGCCTACGATTTTTCTTAAACATTTTTTACTTAGAGTCCTATCGGTGGCCTAGCGTGTGCATTTAATAATAAAAGCGTTGCAATATTATAGGTGGTCCAAAAATGACCTCAATCTTTGAAAAAAGTTGAAAAATCATTAAATTATTGAAAATGCTCTTTTATTTATCTTTTTTTCGAAAACTACTCAATGAATGTTTCTGAGATTTCTGGTACAGGAAGTTAAGTATCTAATCAACTTGTTAAAGCTATTCCGACAATGATCGAAAAACCGGAAGTAGTCGAAAAAATCTCCGATATTTTAAATTTTTTTTACATTTTTACAGAAAACTTTTTTATTTATGAATATTTTTTGATGGTAGTTCACACAGAGTTAAAGTATCACCCTACTTGAGCAGAAGTGAGAAAGAATTTTGTCTCAGTAATTTTCTTTAGTCGCCATTGGCTAATTTAGTTTTTCGTACCTAGATTAATTATTTATTGTTCGATTTGTATAAAACAAAGTGCATATGTTCCGTGGTCTCAAATGTAATTTTTCTTGTTACCGTGAAATTTTTCTGCACGCAACGGAAGTGGCGTAATATTAACAAAAACTACAATTTTGACAGTTCAGTACCACTTTTTGAAAGCAAATATTATTTTTTTCGAAATCTGATATAGCAAAAAGGATGCGCGCTGTAAAGGGGCACAAATCGTTAGCTCAGATCTTTTAATTTCAATTTCGCTTTCGGGCAATTTCGAATAAATGTAAAAAAAAGTGTAACAATCAGTTATTTACAACCCATTCAACGTCTCCATATTTTGAACTATTTATTCGTAACTTTCATAAACTCGTAGTAATAATCCAGACGAGGAGAATGTATGCAAATATAGGTCGTAATATGAGCAATTGCCGAGAAATATGCAATTTTGCATGCATCACTTTTCACGTTATTTTGCCTATAAAATAGTAAATTATTATCTGATTTTCAATAAATTTTTTTCATTCGATGCCTAATGCCAATTTGGACTAGGTTAAGCCAATTTTACAGTTTCACTGTGACCGAAAGTGACGTCATTTTGGCAAAAACTGTATTTTTAACCTAAAAAACAAATATTTTATTAAAATGAGTTTTGTTTATATTATTTCTAAAATTATGATATTTGAATCCCATCACCGAATAGCATGAACCCAATACCATCATACAGATACCACAAAAAAGTTTCTAACTTGTACGGTTGCCGAGAAATAGACGATTTTCTACAAGTCACTTTTCAAGCTTTTTGGTCTATAAAAGTGTCAATTATTATTCAATTTTCATACAATTTTCACAGTGTGATGCCTTATGCCATTTATGATTGCAATGATCTGATTTAACATTTCCATTATCACCGGAAGTAATGTCATATTTGCAAAAAACGTATTTTAAGACTTCAAAACAAAATTTTACTCCAAAATTAGATTTTGCGCGATCCGACTCAAGATGGCGTGTTCAATGACAAATTTTCCTCTTTTTTTGGAGCCTTTTCAGACTCGTTTATCTCGAAAACTACTTCTATTTCACTTCTTAAACTTCTGTTACCCCGAGTCCTATCGGTAGTTTAGAGTATAAAGGTAAATTTAAAAGTATGGCAATGATATAATGGACCCTGAAAGCCGATTCAGCACTGCTATGCAGGTCTAGTTATTATTATTTTATTTTTCGGGGGAGCCTATTTCTCAGCGCCTGTAACAGATACCGATCTGGGACCTAATTCTCTATAGGGAAACCATGTGTTGGCTACTTGATAAACCATTTTTGAAACTTCTGCGCAGACCGGAAGTGGTCGAATTTCGTGCTGTGTCAAAAAATTAAAAAACGGCCGTAGATTCGTCAATTCTGTACCTATTTTCATACAAATGACATTTTCGGAAACCTTGAGTCTTTTTTCGGACGATAACAGTTGAAAATTTTGATATTTCGAAACTTCATCGCTGACTTCTTGCGATCGAAAAATTAAAAATTTTATTTGAGAGACAATTTTTGTTATTTTTCAAAATTTTCAAATTTGACCTACATTTTTGGATACCTGAAGGCAATCTGGTTCCAGTAATATACGTTTCATTCCGAGTTATCGCCCTTTATTTTTCGATTTTTTTCGAATTTTCTTCACATTTTGTGAGCTTAAGTTTCGTTTTACGGCCGGATCAACGTTTCTCAAATTCCTGATACATGAAGCAATATTGTCAAACCACCGTTTAAAGCAATTTCAACAACAATCCGTAAACCGGAAGTAGTCGAAATAATATGCGATATTTTGAAAAAAACGTGAAAAATTGGTGTCTTGGGTAAAAACACGATTTCTCCGTCCGATATCAACGGATTAAACAAATTAAGGTATCATTTGGTCTAGCGGTGATTGGACCACTGAATGATACACAATTCATACGGATACTATGATCAGACAGCAAAATATGGCACGCTGAAAATCAAGTATTTTCTGATTTGGAGCGTTTTTGGACGCCTGTATCTCGAAAACTGCTCAGCGATTTTTCTTAAACTTTATCTATCGATGGTCCTTCCGCTAGTCTTTAGCATGGACCCATCCATTAAGACTTTTATATAATTGGAATAAGACAAAAAAAGGGACTGAAAATCGAAAAAAGTCGAAAAATCGTGAAATTTAGGAAAATGCTCTACTATTTTTTTATTTTAAGAGATTTTCAAAAAAAAGATATATATTTAAAAAGCTGACCTAATTACGATTCTAATGATGTATAATATGTATGCAGTTATTGAAATTTAATTTTCAATATTTTGACATTTTGACATTTTTAACACTTTTGAACATAGGATTTCTCAGAAGTATTTTATTTGATCGTATAGTGTCGCATATCATTAGAGAGCCCTGTTCCCATGCAAACTCCAAAACTGGATGCGAAAACTACTCGACAATGATTCGTATACCGGAAGCTAAAAAACGTGATTTTTCGTACAATCAGGGGCCATAACCCATGAAGTTACAGTCCGATACATGCCAATATCGAAAGGAACCGAGATCTTATGGTGATAAACCTATATTTTAAGTTTAATTGAAATCGGATAAAAATTGTGACCTGTAGACTGTTCACAAAAAAATGTGAACGGACGTACGGACGGACGGATGGACAGACGGACGGACAGGGGCGACGACAATATACGTCCACATAAAAATGTGGGCGTATAAAAATGTAAAAAAGATGAAAAAAAATGGAGCTCTTGCCAAAAGTTCGAATTCTCCGTCACATATTAGCGGACCAAAACAATTAAAGTGTCGTTGGATAGTTCCATTAATAGACGATCGTATAACATCTAAATAACACGAATTTGATTCTTAGGAAATAAATTATGGTACGCCGAAAACTAAGTATTTTCCGTTTTGGAGCATTCTGAGACGCCTTTTTCTCGAAAACGACGCCTACGATTTTTCTTAAATATTTTTTACTCAGAGTCCTATCGGTGGCCTAGCGTGTGCATTTAATAATAAAAGCGTTGCAATATTATAGGTGGTCCAAAAATGACCTCAATCTTTGAAAAAAGTTGAAAAATCATTAAATTATTGAAAATGCTCTTTTATTTATCTTTTTTTCGAAAATTACTCAATGAATGTTTCTGACATTTCTGGTACAGGAAGTTAAGTATCTAATCAACTTGTTAAAGCTATTCCGACAATGGTCGTAAAACCGGAAGTAGTCGAAAAAATCTCCGATATTTTGAATTTTTTTTACATTTTTACAGAAAATTTTTTATTAATGAATATTTTTTGATGGTAGTTTACACAGAGTTAAAGTATCACCCTACTTGAGCAGAAGTGAGAAAGAATTTTGTCTCAGTAATTTTCTTTAGTCGCCATTGGCTAATTTAGTTTTTCGTACCTAGATTAATTATTTATTGTTCGATTTGTATAAAACAAAGTGCATATGCTCCGTGGTCTCAATTGTAATTTTTTTTGTTACCGTGAATTTTTTCTGCACGCAACGGAAGTGGCGTAATATTAACAAAAACTACAATTTTGACAGTTCAGTACCACTTTTTGAAAGCAAATATTATTTTTTTCGAAATCTGATATAGCAAAAAGAATGCGCGCTGTAAAGGGGCACAAATCGTTAGCTCAGATTTTTTAATTTCAATTTCATTTTCGGGCAATTTCGAATAAATGTAAAAAAAAGTGTAACAATCAGTTATTTACAACCCATTCAACGTCTTCATATTTTGAACTATTTATTCGTAACTTTCATAAACTCGTAGTAATAATCCAGACGAGGAGAATGTATGCAAAAAATAGTTCGTAATATGAGCAATTGCCGAGAAATATGCAATTTTGCATGCATCACTTTTCACGTTATTTTGCCTATAAAAGAGTAAATTATTATCCGATTTTCAATAATTTTTTTTCATTCGATGCTTAATGCCAATTTGGACTAGTTTAAACCAATTTTACAGTTTCACTGTGACCGGAAATGACGTCATTTTGGCAAAAACTGTATTTTTAACCTAAAAAACAAATATTTTATTCAAATGTGTCTTTTTTATAACATTTTTAAAATTATGATATTTGAATCCCATCACCGAATAGCATGAACCCATACGATCATACAGATACCACAAAAAAGTAATGTCTTTTTTGCAAAAACCGTATTTTTAGACTTCAAAACAAATATTTTTTTGAAGTGAGTTATATTTGTTATTTGTTTAACGTTATAACGTTTGATTCTAATGGCCATTTAGATTGGATCAATATAATCATACTGATATCAAAAAATTGCTTCTAGCATGTTCCCTTGTCGAGAAATAACCAATTTTGTAAGGATCACTTTTTAAGGTTTTTTACCTTTTAATTTCAGTTTATGGGTTCCAAGTTTATTATTTATTGCCTGATATGTATAAAACAATTCTCAATTGCGAAATCTCAACTTATTTGTTACCGATAATGATTTCTTTTGGCACCGGAAGTGAATCAATTTTGCCAGATTTTACAATTTTGACCGGTGTATTTTCAAGCATATATTACTTTTACAAATCTGATAAAGGGTGTCACTGAATCATAACAACTACAGTATCGTTTGGTAGCTCGATGGATCGGCTATTGTATGACGCACTTCCTGTCTGATTCCTGAAAGCCGATTTAGCACTGCAGGTCTGCAGAGGTCGTTCCATAGCGAGCGAAGAAACATAACTAATTTCGCCGAGAATTTTAAGAAATAGGACAGATTTAAAAATACGGTACTCTTACAAAACGTTCAAATAAAGGTGTTCTAAAATCTTTTATTGCTATTTTGATCTTTTGTGTCGATAGATAGTATATTTATAGACTCATTTTTGAGAACATCTCATCAATATTTTTACTAATTTGCCTCTACTCCAAAATTAGATTTTGCGCGATCCGACTCAAGATGGCGTGTTCAATGACAAATATTACGGGACTCTGAAGATCTAGTATTTTCCTTTGTGGACTTTTATATGATATCAGAATGATACAAATTCGATGGTTAGGCAATAGATTATGAGATGCCGAAAATGTAGTATTTTCCTCTTTTTTGGGGGGAGCCTTTTCAGACTCGTTTATCTCGAAAACTACTTCTATTTCACTTCTTAAACTTCTGTTACCCCGAGTCCTATCGGTCGTTTAGAGTATAAAGGTAAATTTAAAAGCATGGCAATGATATAAAGTACCCGTCAAGCCGATTCAGCAATGCTATGCAGGTCTAGTTAAGCTTTCATATGTAATACATATGAAAGCTTATTGTTTCTGTTAAAGTTATTAGTAAGCTTTCATATTACATATGAAAGCTTATTGTTTCTGTTAAAGTTATTAAGCTTTCATATTTCATATGAAAGCTTATTGTTTCTGTTAAGATTATTATTATTTTTTTTTTTCTGTTTTTCCTGCAAATCGGATTTCGCAGAATCTAACCATAGGATGTTTCTGAAACTTTGACCTACCCCCCCCCCCCAAAAATGGGTGGTGGCTGTTGATTAAAAATATTTTGAAAACGTTTTGCGAATTCGAAATCACCGAATTTTACGAACGAAAAAACTGACAATGCATAGTCGTAACTTTGCTATTTTTTGACCGATTTTACTAATTCTTTTTTCTTTGAATACCTTGAAAAAAATCAATCTCATCTGCAGTTTCACATTTTCGAATTTCGAAAATTCGTTGCTGTGATTTCGAACCCGAAGTTTAGACCAATTTGACAACTTCTTTAATAGTTGTACGATTTTCATGAAATTTAGTATATAAGTAAATCTTACCCATGTGACTTCAAAAATATAATTAGAAATTTTCTGAATTATCTCCCCTTGACGAAATTAAGGATCAAAATTTTCAAACAAATCATCGAAATATAGGTCAGAATGACCTGATTTTTTTTTTGAATACTAGATAAGTAATTACTGATTTGCACACAAAATATGAAGTTTGTCGATCGAACCGGAAGTGCCACCATCTTGAAACGTGAAAAATCCCTAAGGCTTTTTTGCTATTTTACTTACAGACACGGGAGTTATATTTTCTGAATCCTTGAAGGATGGCTCAAAAATCGTAGGGAGCAGAATTTTGATTTAGGTCTACTGATGGATTCCATTTTGAAGTGAATATGAAAAGTAGTAGCAATTTGAAGGGCCGAGACTTTGAAACACAATAACTCTCCTTCTAATTAAGCTAGAATGTTCAAACTTGGTGTAGACGTTCACTAGGTCAATGTCATGATTGAGTTTAAAGATGAGCATTTTCTGCTAAGGGTAAGCAGAGATAAATATGCTGATTTGTTGATTCTTTAGGGCACGATAACTTCGGTTATAATGAAGAGAGGGTGGTGAAACTCCTGCCAATCGAGAGTCTAATAGCTAGCCCGTTGTGTGAAATCATTGTATCATTGTTTTTAAATGTCAGGGATAGCAGAAAAAAAGAGATCGAAAATCCAAAAAGTCGTATTTTTACGATTTTGAGCATTTTTAAAGGTCCTTTTCTCTTCAATCAACATAATATTTTTTGGGAACTTCTTCTACAAAGAGTCTTATCGATAGTCTTTTATATGAAACCATCGATCAGCAGTCCAAAATATCAGGAGTAGAAGAATAAAAGGATCGAAAATTGAAAACTGCAACCTGTCATTGTTAAGCGAAACATGCAGCGTGGGTGACTACAATTTGCACATTATTCATCGTATAGAGCTTATTCAACAGTATCGAATTCCAACTGCTTAGGGATATTTTACGTGCACTTCAATGTGTACACGGGACCTTGGTTTTTCGTCCCATCCGAACGACTAGACAGCTGTCCTTGTCAGGCCCTCCGTTCTGCCTCACTGACAAGAGGGAACCACGCCGGAAAATCGAGATGAACTTTCTCGGTGCAGAACTTTCAATTCACGCCAAACGTTTATTGCATACGATTAAGCTTGTCAGTTGGAGCTTATTTTCAACAGTTTTGTAATAATCGGTTGGTAATTAATGTACCGTGCAAATTAAACTGCTAAAACAGAAAATTTCGCCCGGTTGAAATGTTGCTTGCTATAAGTCAGCAATATCCCGATTTTAGGGAGGCTGAATGACTGAATGGTTAGCATACGCGCGATTTGTCGTAACGTCTGTCATTGAGTCAACCGGCGTCGTTTCGATTTCCATGTTGCACGTGACATGGAGTATGGTGTCCAACCTCGTGGGTTTTCTCCGTGTCCTTCGGTTTTCTCCCACTCCTGAATACCAGTACGCGTAAGGGAAGTTTATAAATAAAATTAAAAAACATATATTAGTCCCGAAATGACCTAGTTTGTGTCGAATGGACGTTAATCCGCATTTCTCTCCTTCTGTTTTATTTTTAAAGTTTTGTAATAATCGGTTGGCAATCCATGGTACTGGTACTGTAAAGGTGATAAAACAGAAAATTTCGCCCGGTTGTAATGTTTCTCACTTTAAAGTCAGCAATTTGCCGATTTTAAGGGGCAAACGCTTATTGCGAACGATTAAGCTGGTCAGGGGGAGCTTATTTTTAAAAGTTTTGTAATATTCGGTGCAAATTAAACTGTTAAAATAGAAAATTTCGCCCGGTTGAAATGTTTCTCGCTGTTGGTCCGCAATTTGCCAAATTTAGGGAGGTTACGTGGCTGAATGGTTAGCACCTGCGCTCTGTATCGTAACGTCTGTCATTGAGTCAACTGGCGTTGTTTCGATTGAAATGCCCGGTTGAAATGTTTCTTGCTATAAGTCAGCAATTTCCCGATTTTAGGGAGGCTGAATAACTGAATGGTTAGCATGTGCGCGCGGTATCGTAACGTCTGTCATTGAGTCAACCGGCGTCGTTTCGATTTCCAGGTTCCATGTGACATGGAGTATGGTGTCCAACCTCGTGGGTTTTCTCCGTGTCCTTCGGTTTCCTCCCACTCCTAAAGACCCGTACGTGCTAGGGAAGTTTTAAAATGAAATTAAAAAATATATGTGAGCCCCGAAATGTCCTAGTTTGTGTGGAATGGACGTTAACCCGCATTTCTCTCTTTCTCTTTTATTTTTAAAGTTTTTTTATAATCGGTTGGTAATCCGAGGTACTGTAAAAGTGATAAAACAGATTTTTTCGCCCTGTTGTCAAGTTTCTCAATTTAAAGTCAGCAATTTGCCGATTTTAGGGGGAAACGTTTATTGCGAACGATTATGCTGGTCAGGGGAAGCTTATTTTTAAAAGTTTTGTAATATTCGGTTAATAATTTCGCCCGGTTGAAATGTTTGTCGCTGTAGGTCAGCAATTTGCCAAATTTAGGGAGCTTACGTGGCTGAATGGTTAGCACCTGCGCTCTGTATCGTAACGTCTGTCATTGAGTCAACTGGCGTTGTTTCGATTGAAATGCCCGGTTGAAATGTTTCTTGCTATAAGTCAGCAATTTTCCGATTTTAGGGAGGCTGAATGGCTGAATGGTTAGCATGTGCGCGCTGTATCGTAACGTCTGTCATTGAGTCAACCGGCGTCGTTTCGATTTCCAGGTTGCACGTGACATGGAGTATGGTGTCCAACCGCGTGGGTTTTCCCCGTGTCCTTCGGTTACCTCCCACGGTTAAAGACCCGTACGCGCAAGGGAAATTTTTCAATAAAATTAAAAGACATATTGTTAGTCCCGAAATGACCTCGTTTGTGTCGAATGGACGTTAATCCGCATTTCTCTCTTTCTGTTTTATTTTTAAAGTTTCGTAATAATCGGTTGGTAATCAATGGTACTGTAAGAGTGATAAAACAGAAAATTTCGCCCGGTTGTAATGTTTCTCACTTTAAAGTCAGCAATTTGCCGATTTTAAGGGGCAAACGTTTATTGCGAACGATTAAGCTGGTCAGGGGGAGCTTATTTTTAAAAGTTTTGTAATATTCGAAAATTCGTCGCTGTGATTTCGAACCGGAAGTTGAGACCAACTTGACAACTTCTTTAATAGTTGTACGATTTTCATGAAATTTAGTATGTAACTAGACATTACTGATGCGACTTGAAAAATGACTTTTAAAATTTTCTAAATTATCTCCCCTTGGTGAAATTAAGAATCAAATTTTTCAAAAAAATCGTCGCAATAAAGGTCAGAATGACCTATTTTTTTTTTTTTGATACTAGACAAGTAATTACTGATTCGTACACAAAACATGGAGTTTGTCGATCGAACCGGAAGTGACACCATCTTGAAACGTGAAAAACCAATAGATCTTTTGCGATATTGCACTTACAGACATGGGAGTTACGTTTTCTGAACCCTTGAAGGAAAACCTAAAAATCGGTCAGAGCAGAAACACAATAGGTCATAGTATGTTCAATGCGTCTCCTATGTCTAAAATTTAATACATTTCAATTTCAGGATAGACGGGATACGGGTGGTTTTGTTATTTGAATATTTCAAAAATTCGAATTTCGCTTTTGATGTTTTTCGTGTCGACAAAGTTGTTTACGAGTGAAAAATCACATTAATTTCGATAGATTGTGACCGATTTTAATGATTTATTTTGTCTTCTTTGGATTATTTATTTGACCCATGACATGTGACAGGAAGTGACAGTGAATATGAAAGCTTTCATATCTGCATGGGACAGTAGCAGATCTAGTTATTATTATTTTTTTTGTGTGTGTGTTTTCTGCAAATCGGATTTCTCAGAATCTATCCATAGGATCTTTCTGAAATTTTGACCTACCTCCCCAAAAATGGGGTGCGAACCTTGATTAAATATATTTTCGAAACGTTTTACGAATCCGAAATCACCGAATTTTACGAACGAAAAAAATGACAATGCATAGTCGTAACTTTGTTATTTTTTGACCGATTTTACTAATTCTTTTTTCTTTGAATACCTTTAAAAAAATCATTTTCATCTGCAGTTTCACATTTTCGAATTTCGAAAATTCGTCGTTGTGATTTCGAACCGGAAGTTTAGACCAATTTGACAACTTCTTTAATAGTTGTACGATTTTCATGAAATTTAGTATCTAAGTAGATCTTACCGATGTGACTTCAAAAATATAATTAGAAATTTTCTAAATTATCTCCCCTTGACGAAATTAAGGATCAAAATTTTCAAAAAAATCATCGAAATATAGGTCAGAATGACATAAATTTTTTTTTGCATACTAGATAAGGAATTACTGATTCGTACACAAAATATGGAGTTTGTCGATTGAACCGGAAGTGCCGCCATATTTAAAAGTGAAAAATCAATAAGGCTTTTTTGCTATTTTACTTACAGACTCGGGAGTTATATTTTCTGAATCCTTGTAGGAAGGCCTAAAAAATGTCGCGAATAGAATTTTGATTTCGGTCACGTGTTGGTCACCATTTTGAATTGAAAATGAAAAATAGAAGCAATTTGAAGGGTCGGTAATTTGGAACACAATTACTCTCCTTCTAATTAAGCTAGAATGTTCAAACTTGGTGTAGACGTTCACTAGGTCAATGTTATGATTGAGTTTAAAGATCAGCATTTTCTGCTTAGGGTAAGCAGAGATAAGCATGCTAATTTGTTGATTCTTTAGGGCACGATAACTTCGGTTATAATGAAGGGAGGGCGGTGAAACTTTTGTCAATAGAGAGTCTAATAGCTAGCCTGTTGTGTGAAATCATTATATTTTTTTTGTAAATATCAGGGATAGCCGAAAAAAAGAGATTGAAAATGCAAAAAGTCGTATTTTTACAATTTGGAGCATGTTTAGAGGTCTTTCTCGTAAAGTCAACATAATATTTTTTGGGAACTTCTTCTACAAAGAGTCTTATTGGTAGTCTTTTATATGAAACCATCGATCAACAGTCCAATATATCAGGAGTAGAAGAACAAAAGGATCGAACATTGAAAACGGCACCCTTTCATTGTTAAGCGAAACATGCAGTGTGGGTGACTACAATCTACACATTTAGTCATCGTGTAGAGCTTATTCAACAGTATCGAATTCCAACTGCTTAGGGATATTTTACGTGCACTCCAATGTGTACACGGGACCTTGGTTTTTCGTCCCATCCGAATGACTAGACAGCTGTGCTTGTCAGGCCCTCCGTTCTGCCTCACTGACAAGGGGAACCACGCCGGGAAATCGTGATGAACTTTCTCCGTGCAGAACTTTCAATTCAGGCGAAAACGTTTATTGCATACGATTAAGCTGGTCAGTTGGGGCTTATTTTCAACAGTTTTGTAATAATCGGTTGGTAATTAAAGTACCGTGCACATTAAACTGTTAAAACAGAAAATGTCGCCCGGTTGAAATGTTTCTTGCTATAAGTCAGCAATTTTCTGAATTCAGGGAGGCTGAATGGCTGAATGGTTAGCATGTGCGCACTGTATCGTAACGTCTGTCATTTAGTCAACGGGCGTCGTTTCGATCTCCAGGTTGGACGTGACATGAAGTATGATGTCCAACCTCGTGGGTTTTCTCCGTGTCCTTCGGTTTCCTCCCAACGGCTAAAGACCTGTAAGCGCAAGGGGAGTTTTTAAATGAAATTAAAAAACATATGTTAGTCCCGAAATGACCTAGTTTGTGTCGAATGGACATTAGGCCGCATTTCTCTCTTTCTATTTTATTTTTAAAGTTTTGTAATAATCGGTTGATAATCAAAGGTACTGTAAAAGTGATAAAACAGAAAATTTCGCCCGGTTGTAATGTTTCTCACTTAAAAGTCAGCAATTTGCCGATTTTAAGAGGCAAACGTTTATTGCGAACGCTTAAGCTGGTCAGGGGGAGCTTATTTTTAAAAGTTTTGTAATATTCGGTTGATAACTAAAGGTACCGTGCAAATTAAACTGTTACAATAGAAAATTTGGCCCCGTTGAAATGTTTCTCGCTGTAGGTCAGCAATTTGCCGATTTTAGGGAGGTTGCGTGGCTGAATGGTTAGCACGTGCGCTCTGTATCATAACTTCTGTCATTGAGTCAACTGGCGTTGTTTCGATTTCTTGGTTGTACGTGACAAGGAGTATGGTCGCCTGTCCAACCTCGTAGGCCGTAACCGCCGCTGCCCGGGTAAAATTCCCCTCATTGCACACTTTATGGCATATGCCCGTCTTCATTAGCCCATTTTAGGAGCAGAACAGTCGGACGTTAAACCCCATTCAATTTCATTTCATTTTCTCTATGTTGCTTATTTATTATAGTGGATAAATATTTTTCTGGTTCTAGGAATTATTTAATTTCTGCATAGAAATCTTGCTTTGGCCAGTTTTTTTATTGCAGAGTGCCATTCTTGTTTAAACAAACATGATCCTTTGTTTAAAACATGCTTAAGAAGTCGTCACGATTTCCTACTTATAACCAAACATATTGGAAATATTAGTCTGGCATTATTAAATCCTAATTTTATTGGTCTTATTTAAAATTAAACTTTCATTTAACTATGAACAACCCTTAACGTGTCTCTTTAAAACTATTAAGTACTCTAAAACAGTAGCTCAACCTTTTGACCTAAACTCATTAATTTACCATTTTGTTGTGAGCGACTTCTTATTCTTCCTATATGACATATTGCACGTGTCTGATTTCAAAGGGGGGTTGGGTGCCTGAATGGTTAGCACGCGCGCCTGTCATTGAGTTAACTAGCGTGTTTTCGAATGCCCGGTTGTACGTGACAAGGAGTAAGGTCGCCTGTCCAACCTGCCATTTTTAATTTTTTTTCCCGCCATTTTCATTTCATTTTCTCATCCGTCTCATTACAGTAATACAAGTTTCAGTTATTTCCCTTTAGTTTTCAGATTATTGTTATGCCTGGGTGCAATGTTTCATACTATATTTAGACTTGTAACTTCGCGAGTTCTGGACCAATTTTAATAATTTTTTCTTCTTATCCTTTTATTTAGGATACTTGATACAATCAATGACACGTGACGATGAATATGAAAGCTTTCATATCTGCATGGGACAGTAGCAGATCTAGTTATTATTTTTTTTTGTGTGTGTGTGTGTTTTCTGCAAATCGGATTTCTCAGAATCTATCCATAGATTTTGACCTACCCCCCCCCCCAAAAAAAAAATGGGGTGCGAACCTTGATTAAATGTATTTTCAAAACGTTTTACGAATCCGAAATCACCGAATTTTACGAACGAATGCATTTGACCTACAATGCTGTAACTTTGTGACTATTTGATCTATTTTACTCATTCTTTCTTCTTTGAGTATCCTAAGACATTTACTTCAAATCTGCAATTTCGGATTTTCGAATTTCGAAAATTCGTTGCTGTGATTTCGAACCGGAAGTTTACACCAACTCGACAACTTCTTTAGTAGTTGTACGATTTTCATGAAATTTAATATGTAAGTAGACCTTAATGATGCGACTTGAAAAATGACTTTAGAAATTTTCTAACTTATCTCCCCTTGGTGAAATTAAGGATCAAAGTTTTCAAAAAAATCGTCGAAATATAGGTCAGAATGACGTAGTTTTTTTTTCGATACTAGACAAGGAATTACTGATTCGTACACAAAATATGGAGTTTGTCGATCGAACCGGAAGTGCCACCATCTTTAAACGTGAAAAATCAATAAGGTTTTTTTGCTATTTTACTTACAGACTCGGGAGTTATATTTTCTGAATCCTTGTAGGAAGGCCTAAAAAATGTCGCGAATAGAATTCTGATTTAGGTTAACCGGGAGTCACCATTTTGAATTGAAAATGAAAAATAGAAGCAATTTGAAGGGCCGAGATTTTGAAGCACAATAACTCTCATTCTAATTAAGCTAGAATATTCAAACTTGTTGTAGACGTTCACTAGGTCAATGTTATGATTGAGTTCAAAGATGAGCATTTTCTGCTTACGGTAAGCAGAGATAAGCATGCTGATTTGTTGATTCTTTAGGGCACGATAACTTCAGTTATAATGAAGCGAGGGCGGTAAAACTTTTGTCAATAGAGAGTCTAATAGCTAGCCTGTTGTGTGAAATCATTGTATCATTTTTTTTAAATATCAGGGATAGCCGAAAAAAAAGAGATTGAAAATCCAAAAAGTCGTATTTTTACAATTTGGAGCATGTTTAGAGGTCTTTCTCGTAAAGTCAACATACTATTTTTGGGAACTTCTTCTACAAAGAGTCTTATTGGTAGTCTTTTATATGAAACCATCGATCAACAGTCCAACATATCAGGAGTAGAAGAACAAAAGGATCGAACATTGAAAACGGCACCCTTTCATTGTTAAGCGAAACATGCAGTGTGGGTGACTACAATCTACGCATTTAGTCATCGTATAGAGTTTATTCAACAGTATCGAATTCCAACTGCTTAGGGATATTTTACGTGCACTCCAATGTGTACACGGGACCTTGGTTTTTCGTCCCATCCGAAAGACTAGACAGCTGTGCTTGTCAGGCCCTCCGTTCTGCCTCACTGACAAGGGGAACCAGGCCGGGAAATCGAGATGAACTTTTTCCGTGCAGAACTTTCAATTCAGGCAAAACGTCTATTGCATACGATTAAGCTGGTCAGTTGGAGCTTATTTTCAAAAGTTTTGTAATAATCGGTTGGTAATTAAAGTACCGTGCACATTAAACTGTTATAACAGAAAATTTCGCCCGGTTGAAATGTTTCTTGCTATAAGTCAGCAATTTTCCGAATTCAGGGAGGCTGGATGGCTGAATGGTTAGCATGTGCTCGCTGTATCGTAACGTTTGTCATTGAGTCAACGGGCGTCGTTTCGATCTCCAGGTTGCACGTGACATGGTGTATGATGTCCAACCTCGTGGGTTTTCTCTGTGTTCTTCGGTTTCCTCCCAACGGCTAAAGACCAGTACGTGCAAGGGGAGTTTTTGAATAAAATTAAAAAAACATATGTTAGTCCCGAAATGACCTAGTTTGTGTCGAATGGACGTTAGGCCGCATTTCTCTCTTTCTCTTTTTAAAGTGTTGTAATAATCGGTTGGTAATCAAAGGTACTGTTAAAGTGATAAAACAGAAAATTTGGCCCGGTTGTAATGTTTCTCACTTTAAAGTCAGCAATTTGTCGATTTTAAGGGGCAAACATTTATTGCGAACGATTAAGCTGGTCAGGGGGAGCTTATTTTAAAAAGTTTTGTAATATTCGGTTGATAACTAAAGGTACCGTGCAAATTAAACTGTTAAAATAGAAAATTTGGCCCGGTTGAAATGTTTCTCGCTGTAGGTCAGCAATTTGTCGATTTTAGGGAGGTTGCGTGGCTGAATGGTTAGCACGTGCGCTCTGTATCATAACGTCTGTCATTGAGTCAACTGGCCTTGTTTCGATTTCTTGGTTGTACGTGACAAGGAGTATGGTCGCCTTACCAACCTCGTAGGCCGTAACGCCGCTGCCCGGGTAAAATTTCCCTCATTGCACACTTTATGGCGTATGCCCGTCTTCATTAGCCCATTGTAGGAGCAGAACAGTAGGACGTTAAACCCCATTCAATTTCATTTCATTTTCTCTATGTTGCTTATTTATTATAGTGGATAAATATTTTTCTGGTTCTAGCAATTATTTAATTTCTGCATAGAAATCTCTGGCCAGTTTTTTTTATTGCAGAGTGCCATTCTTGTATATTGCAGTCTATGACCCTTTGTTTAAAACATGCTTAAGAAGTCGTCACGATTTCCTACTAATAACCAAACATATTGGAAACCATAATTATATAACATATCTTGGAAGCCCGATTACAGCTATACAAGTTTCAGTTATTTCCCTTTAGTTTAAAGATTATTTTTTTGCCCGGGTGCAATGTTTCTCACTACATTTAAATTTGTAACTTTGTGAGTTTTTGACCGATTTTGATATTATGTCTTTATAATTTTCCAAATCTACATATTTAACGTACATATTCAAACAGTTGAGTTCAACCTGATTCAAAAAGTTTTAGTTTTGTTCAAAGTTATCTCATTTAATTTTTCGATGTTTTCTTACCATTTTCATTTCATTTTTCTGAAAGTTTTGAAATCGGAAGTCATCCCGATTACAGCAACACAAGTATCAGTTATTTCCCTTTAGTTTTCAGATTACTCAATGTTTCATACTATATTTAGACTTGTAACTGCGCGAGTTTTTGACCAATTTTGATAGTTTGTTATTCTTATCCTTTTATTTGACATACTTGATATAATCGATGACACGTGACGATGAATATGAAAGCTTTCATATCTGCATGGGACAGTAGCAGATCTAGTTATTTTTTTTTTGTGTGTGTTTTCTGCACATCGGATTTCTCAGAATCTATCCATAGGATCTTTCTGAAATTTTGACCTATCCCCCCAAAAATGGGGTGCGAACCTTGATTAAATATATTTTCGAAACGTTTTACGAATCCGAAATCACCGAATTTTACGAACGAAAAAAATGACAATGCATAGTCGTAACTTTGTTATTTTTTGACCGATTTTACTAATTCTTTTTTCTTTGAATACCTTTAAAAAAATCATTTTCATCTGCAGTTTCACATTTTCGAATTTCGAAAATTCGTCGCTGTGATTTCGAACCGGAAGTTTAGACCAACTTGACAACTTCTTTAATAGTTGTACGATTTTCATGAAATTTAGTATCTCAGTAGATCTTACCGATGTGACTTCCAAAATATAATTAGAAATTTTCTAAATTATCTTCCCTTGACGAAATTAAGGATCAAAATTTTCAAAAAAAATCATCGAAATATAGGTCAGAATGACCTGATTTTTTTTTTGGATACTAGATAAGTAATTACTGATTTGTACACAAAATATGGTGTTTGTCGATCGAACCGGAAGTGCCGCCATATTTAAAAGTGAAAAATCAATAAGGCTTTTTTGCTATTTTACTTACAGACTCGGGAGTTATATTTTCTGAATCCTTGTAGGAAGGCCTAAAAAATGTAGCGAATAGAATTTTGATTTCGATCACGTGATGGTCACCATTTTGAATTGAAAATGAAAAATAGAAGCAATTTGAAGGGTCGGGACTTTGGAACACAATTACTCTCCTTCTAATTAAGCTAGAATGTTCAAACTTGGTGTAGTCGTTCACTACAATGTTATGATTGAGTTCAAAGATGAGCATTTTCTGCTTAGGGTAAGCAGAGATAAGAATGCTAATTTGTTGATTCTTTAGGGCACGATAACTTCGGTTATAATGAAGGGAGGGCGGTGAAACTTTTGTCAATAGAGAGTCTAATAGCTAGCCTGTTGTGTGAAATCATTGTATTATTTTTTCTAAATATCAGGGATAGCCGAAAAAAAGAGATTGAAAATCCAAAAAGTCGTATTTTTACAATTTGGAGCATGTTTAGAGGTCTTTCTCGTAAAGTCAACATAATATTTTTTGGGAACTTCTTCTACAAAGAGTCTTATTGGTAGTCTTTTATATGAAACCATCGATCAACAGTCCAACATATCAGGAGTAGAAGAACAAAAGGATCGAACATTGAAAACGGCACCCTTTCATTGTTAAGCGAAACATGCAGTGTGGGTGACTACAATCTACGCATTTAGTCATCGTATAGAGTTTATTCAACAGTATCGAATTCCAACTGCTTAGGGATATTTTACGTGCACTCCAATTTGTACACGGGACCTTGGTTTTTCGTCCCATCCGAATGACTAGACAGCTGTGCTTGTCAGGCCCTCCGTTCTGCCTCACTGACAAGGGGAACCACGCCGGGAAATCGAGATGAACTTTCTCACTGCAGAACTTTCAATTCAGGCGAAAACGTTTATTGCATACGATTAAGCTGGTCAGTTGGAGCTTATTTTCAAAAGTTTTGTAATAATCGGTTGGTAATTAAAGTACCGTGCACATTAAACTGTTAAAACAGAAAATTTCGCCCGGTTGAAATGTTTCTTGCTATAAGTCAGCAATTTTCTGAATTCAGGGAGGCTGAATGGCTGAATGGTTAGCATGTGCGCACTGTATCGTAACGTCTGTCATTGAGTCAACGGGCGTCGTTTCGATCTCCAGGTTGCACGTGACATGGTGTATGATGTCCAACCTCGTGGGTTTTCTCCGTGTTCTTCGAATTCCTCACAACGGCTAAAGACCAGTACGCGCAAGGGGGGGTTTTAAATAAAATTTAAAAACACATGTTAGTCCCGAAATGACCTAGTTTGTGTCGAATGGACGTTAGGCCGCATTTCTCTTTTTCTCTTTTATTTTTAAAGTTTTGTAATAATCGGTTGGTAATCAAAGGTACTGTAAAAGTGATAAAACAGAAAATTTCGCCCGGTTGTAATGTTTCTCACTTTAAAGTCAGCAATTTGCCGATTTTAAGGGGCAAACGTTTATAGAGAACGCTTAAGCTGGTCAGGGGGAGCTTATTTTTTAAAGTTTTGTAATATTCGGTTGATAACTAAAGGTACCGTACAAATTAAACTGTTACAATTGAAAATTTGGCCCGGTTGAAATGTTTCTCGCTGTAGGTCAGCAATTTGCCGATTTTAGGGAGGTTGCGTGGCTGAATGGTTAGCACGTGCGCTCTGTATCATAACGTCTGTCATTGAGTCAACTGGCGTTGTTTCGATTTCTTGGTTGTACGTGACAAGGTGTATGGTCGCCTGTCCAACCTCGTAGGCCGTAACCGCCGCTGCCCGGGTAAAATTTCCCTCATTGCAAACTTTATGGCATATGCCCGTCTTCATTAGCCCATTTTAGGAGCAGAACAGTCGGACGTTAAACCCCATTCAATTTCATTTCATTTTCTCTATGTTGCTTATTTATTATAGTGGATAAATATTTTTCTGGTTCTAGCAATTATTTAATTTCTGCATAGAAATCTTGCTTTGGCCAGTTTTTTTATTGCAGAGTGCCATTCTTGTTTAAACAAACATGATCCTTTGTTTAAAACATGCTTAAGAAGTCGTCACGATTTCCTACTTATAACCAAACATATTGGAAATATTAGTCTGGCATTATTAAATCCTAATTTTATTGGTCTTATTTAAAATTAAACTTTCATTTAACTATGAACAACCCTTAACGTGTCTCTTTAAAACTATTAAGTACTCTAAAACAGAAGCTCAACCTTTTGACCTAAACTCATTAATTTACTATTTTGTTGTGAGTGACTTCTTATTCTTCCTATATGACATATTGCACGTGTCTGATTTCAAAGGTTGGTTGGGTGGCTGAATGGTTTGCACGCGCGCCTATCATTGAGTTAACTAGCGTGTTTTCGAATGCCCGGTTGTACGTGACAAGGAGTAAGGTCGCCTGTCCAACCTGCCATTTTTAATTTTTTTTCCCGCCATTTTCATACCATTTTCTCATCCGTCTCATTACAGTAATACAAGTTTCAGTTATTTCCCTTTAGTTTTCAGATTATTGTTATGCCTGGGTGCAATGTTTCATACTATATTTAGACTTGTAACTTCGCGAGTTTTTGACCAATTTTAATAATTTTTTCTTCTTATCCTTTTATTTGACATACTTGATACAATCAATGACACGTGACGATGAATATGAAAGCTTTCATATCTGCATGGGACAGTAGCAGATCTAGTTATTATTTTTTGTTTTTTTCGCCGGAGCCTATTTCTCAGTGTCTGTAACAGATACAGATCTGGACCTAATTCTCTATTGGGAAACCATGTGTTGGCTACTTGATAAACTATTTTTGAAACTTCTGCGCAGACCGGAAGTGGTCGAATTTTGTGCTGTGTCAAAAAATTAAAAAACGGCCGTAGATTCGTCAATTCTGTACCTATTTTCATACAAATGACATTTTCGGAAACCCTGAGTCTTTTCTCGGACGATAGCAGTTGAAAATTTCGATATATCGAAACTTCATCGCTGACTTTTTGCGATCGAAAAATGAAAAATGTGGTTTGAGAGACAATTTTTGTTATTTTCAAAATTTTCAAATTTGACCTACATTTTTGGATACCTGAAAACCATCCGATTCCAGAAATATAAGTTTCATTCCGAGTTATCGCCCTATATTTTTCGATTTTTTTCGAATTTTCTACCCATTTTGTGAGCTCGGGTTTCGTTTTATGGCAGAATTGACGTTTCTGAAACTTCTGAGGCATGAAGCCAAATGACCATTGCAAGGAATAAAGCAATTTCAACAATAATCTGTACACCGGAAGTGGTCGAAATAATGTCCGATATTTTGAAAAAAATGCAAAAAATGGGTATTTTGGGGAAAAACGCGACTTCTCCGTCCGATATCAATGGATTAGACAAATTAGGGCACCATTCGATTGCACTAGGATTGTGCTGTCGTATGATACCCAATTCGTACGGATACGATGAGCAGGCAGCAAAATATGGCTCGCTGAAAATCAAGTATTTTCTGATTTGGAGCGTTTTTGGATGCCTGTATCTCAAAAACTGCGCCACAGATTTTTATGAAACTTTCTCTATCGAGAGACCTTCCGGTAGTCTTGTGTACGAGACATCCCATTACGACTTTGAAATATCTGGAATAGGTGAAATAACGGACTGAAAATCAAAAAAAGTCGAAAAATCGTGAAATTTTGGAAAATGCTCTACTATTTTTTTATTTTAACAGATTTTCAAAAAGAGGTTGTATATTCAGAAAGGTGACCTAATTACGATTCTAACGATATATAATATGCATGTAATTATTGAAATTTAATTTTCGATATTTTAAATTTTTTGCGTTTTTGGATTTTTTGAACATAGGATTTCTCAGGGCCATTTTATCTGATCAGATAATGTAATATATCATGACAGAGCCCTGTGGCTATTTTAGTGCCCAAACCGGGTATTAAAATTATTCCGACAACAATAACCATACCGGAAGTATTCAAAAAATGAAAAAAAAGGTTAAAAACATTGTCGCACTTGCGAAAAACTTGATTTCTCCCTTAGGTAATAGCGGACCAAAAGAACTAAAGTGTCGCTATATAGCCCTATTAATGGACCATCATATGGTATCTAAATGATACGATTTCGATGGTAAGGAAATAAATTATTGTATGCCAAAAATCTAGTATTTTCCGATTTTTTAACATTCTGAGAGGCCCTTTTCTCGAAAACGACGCCACAGATTTTTCTTAAATTTTTCTTACTCAAAGTCCTATCGGTTGTCTATATAGTGAATCCAAAATGAAAAGCGTTGAAATAATATAAGTGGTCCAAAAATGGCCTCAAACTTTGAAAAAAATTGAAAAATCGTTAAATTTTTGTAAACGCTCTTTAATTTATCTTTTTTTTCCCAAACTACTCAATGGATGTTTCTGAAACTTCTGGTACTTAAAGTTAAGTATCCAAAGAACTTCGTAAAGCTATCACAACAACGATCGTAAAACCGGAAGAAGTCGAAAAAATGTCCGATATTTTGAAAAAAATTAATTCCTTTACGAAAACCTTTTTTTATTTATGAATACTTTTTGATGATATTTTACACAGGAATTATTGATATAAAATTAAGCCATGCTAGTCCCAAAATGACATAGTTTGTGTCTATTCGACGTTAAACCCCATTTCTCTCATCTCGGTAGTGCCGGTTAATTTGAGATATATTTTGTCTCCCGTTAAGTTTTTTACCTTTTTTAATTTCAGTTTATGGGTTCCAAGTTTATTATTTATTGCCTGGTGTGTATAAAACAATTCTCAATTGCGAATTCTCAACTTATTTGTTACCGATAATGATTTCTTTTGGCACCGGGAGTGAAGTAATTTTGCCAGATTATACAATTTTGACCGGTGTATTCGCAAGCAAATATTACTAAAAAAATCTGATAGAGGGTGTCACTGAATCATAACAACTACAGTATCGTTTGGTAGCTCGATGGATCGGCTATTGTATGACGCACTTCCTGCCTGATTCCTGAAAGCCGGTTCAGCACTGCAGGTCTAGTTCTTATTATTATTCTTCTTATTATTATTTTTTTTTTCCAATTTGCTTATATCTCAGCAACTACTTGTCGGGTCGATACAATGTCTTCAGTTTTACTGGGAAACTGGGTGTGACTTAGAGATTAAAGCTATTCCCGGCATTCGGCGACAATGCGAAACGTCCGAAATCACCGAAAATGTCGTTTTTTGAAATATTGCCGTAATTTTAACAATAATCGTTGTATTTTAGCATATGATGCATTTTGAGATAGCCAGAAACAGGGGACATAGCTATGTTACTTTTGATTTTCGACGAATCTTGGAAGATATTAGGCGCCAAATTTTGAAAATTTAAATTTTTACAAAAATAATCTTTATTTATTAATATTTTTATATGACATTTAACCAAGGTTAAAGAATCATCTGATTTGAGTAAAAATGTCAACATTTTTTGTTTCCGTTATTTTCCTTGGCCGCTATTGGCTAATTCAGTTTCTCAGTCCTACATTAATTATTTATTGTTCGATTTGTATAAAACCATGTTCATATGTTCCGTGGTTCCAAATGTCATTTTTTGTGTTACCGGTAAAGTTTCCTGAAGGCACCGAAAGTGGTGTAAATTCAGCAAAAACTGCAATATTGACAGTTCGGTACCACTTTTTGAAAGCAAATACTATTTTCTACAAATCTGATCTTACTCACAAGATGCGCCCTGTAAAGGTGCACAAAATCTCGGACTCAGTTTTTTTAATTTCGATTTTGTTTTCGGGCCATTTCGATTAAAAAGGTAAAAAAAAGCGGTAAAAATAAGTTATTTACAACCCATCCAGTGTCTTCATATATTAAAATATTTCTTCGATACTTTCATAAACTTGTAGCAATAATCCATACAAAGAGAACGTATGTGAAATTTAGTTTGTAATATGAGCAGTTGCCGAGAAATGGGCAATTTTGCATGAGTCACTTGTCACGTTATTTTGACTGTAAAGAATCAATTATTATTCGATTTTCGTAAAATGTTGCCCATATGATGTCTTATGCCATTTACGATTTCATAGAACTAATTTAAATTTTTTAGTATCACCGGAAGTGATACCATTTTGGCAAAAACTGAATTATTAGCCCTCAAAACAGATATTTTATTCAAATGAGTCTGATTTGTAATGTTTTCAAAATTATGATATTTGATTCCAATCAACAAATAGATTGAACCCATACGATCATACAGATACCACAAAATGGTTTCTAACTTGTGCTGTTGCAGAGAAATAGGCGTTTGTCTACAAGTCACTTTTCAAGGTTTTTGGTCTATAAAAGTGGCAATTATTATTCTACTATTCAAAAAAGGTAGTGGATATTTGATCTTGGGGGCAAAATACTAAAATATGCAAATGACCACGAAAAAAGTCACTATAGAACCTAACAGAAGAAACATTTCCAGTTACATGTGACGCCCAAACGCACCAATAGCTACCGCATGGAATGCAGGTGATGCTTGGGATCATCATGGGGGTCCAACCCAAGATTTGCACGACTCTGACTTTGAATGTTACAGTCATTGTGGCATTGAATTCCAGGGTGGAAACATCAGTTTAATTGTTTTAGTGACTAGAAAACAAATTTTGATATGCGTCGGCTTACCCAAAATGAAAGGTTACGTGCCATAGATCGGCACAACGCAGGCGGTTGTGGCGCGGACGATGAATGTTTCTCAGTCTGTCATAAGCAGGCTATGGTCCAGATACCGTGATACACAATCTGTACAGGACAGACCACGCTCAGGTCGACCAAGGGCGACAACTCAAGCCCAGGATCGATTAATCCGTACCTTGACCTTGAGAAATCGTGTCATCACAGCAAATCAGATCAGCGCTCGTCTTCAAACAGACAGCACTGAGTCCCGACCTCTCCCCCATCGAGCATGTCTGGGACATGCTTGGACAGAGGTTACGTCAACGTCAACAACGTCCTGCCAATGTCCAAGAACTTGCTGCTGCGTTGCAACAGGAATGGGACAATCTGGACCAAAATGACCTTAGACGTCTCATTAGGAGTATGCCACGTCGGATCAATGCTTGTTTGGCAAACAGAGGAGGATTTACCCGTTACTGACTTTGTTGTGATGCTGTGGTAACTTTGCTGTTTGACCCCGGGTATCATTTTACCCTTATAATGGTCAGTCTGTGCCTTACTTAGTCTAACGATAATTTGGAATAAATTGATGAATGTGAACTTCATTTCATTTTGTCATTTGTTTCTTCGTCAGTTTCATTAGGTGACTTTAATAACACTTAAAAATCAAATATCCCCTACTTTTTTTGAATAGTATATTTACATAACATTTTCACTATATGATATCAAATGCCATTTCGAATTTCATAAAACTAATTGAACATTTTCATTATCACCGGAAGTAATGTAATTTTGTCAGGATCACTTACAAGTAACAAATGTATAAAATGAATTGATATTGCTGGATTTGGTTGATTCTGCGTCCAATTTATTTGAAGTGTGCAATGCTTATGGGGAAACCTGTTTAATGGTTTCATTGGTACCGGATGTGACATATGTTCAAAAGTAACGTGGCACAGGAAGTGACATGTTAAAGGGTAGCGTGGCACCAGTGAAACCCGTCATTCCTGCATGCAGGTCTAGTTATGTAAATTTTCTTGTAAATGTAACCTCACTGTAAATACGAACAAAACTAAAATTGTTGTTTTTAGAAATGGTGGAAAATTATCAGAAAATGAAAAATGGTTTTATAATGGTAATGAATTAGAAATTGTTGACACTTTTAACTATTTAGGCTTTCACAATGGTGAAAGGCTATTGTTATTACTAAGATTATTATTATTTATTATTTTTTTTTTATTCCACTTTGCCTATTTCTCTGCAACTATAAGAGATAGAGGTCTGAAATTTGATTTCCTGTCGGAAAAGTGGGTGGTGGTTAGTGCTTAAATGTAAAATCAAATTTGTGCGCATAGCGGAAACACGTCAAATCTTTAACGTGCACTCAAAGTGAAAATCGGCCATAATTCTTCTAATTCTCATCCGACCTTTTCCGATATTTACATTTTTGGATAGCTGAAAACATTTCTGAGTAGATGGCAGTTCAAAAACATCGAGTTTAGAAACTTTGTCGTTCTCATTTTTTTGGTGAAAAATGGAAAATTTCAAAATTTTCTAAAATTGTTATTTTGGTGAATTTTGAAATATGACTTATATTTTTGGATAGCTGACATCAATCCGATTCCAACAATATAAGTTATGTTCTGAAATGTTAACTTTGATTTTTCACTTTTTTACGCATTTTGGTCAAATCGTAGAGTTCTTATTTTTTTTAAAACGGCGCCTACGATTTTTCTGAAACTTCAGGAATATGAAGTCAAGAGTCGTCTCCAGTCCTTAGACTATGGATGAAAATCCTCTAATCACCGGAAGTAGTTAAGAAAAGTATCCAAACTTTGACAAAATTCTGAAAAATGGGTGTTTGTGCGGAAAATGCGATGTTTCAATTGGCTGTTTACTGAATAGTTAAAGTACAGCGTCATTTGATAGCCACGTAAAATATCTACAAGATGGTACCACAGCGACAAGATTCTATCATAAATTGAAAAAGTTATAGGACTTTGAAAAGTAAGGTTTTTTACGATTTCGAGCAATTTTAAACGCATGTTTCTCGGAAACGCCGCCTACGATTTTTTTAAAACTTTCTCATTCGAGAGTCTAATGGGTGGCGTATTGTGTGAAACCATTGAACAATTTCTCTTAATGTCATGAGTAGTCGAAAAACGAGATTGAAAATCCCAAACGTTGTATTTTTACGATTTGGGGCTTTTTTAGAGGTCTTTTTCTCGAAAAGTCAACGTAATATTTATTTTGGAAGTTGTTTTACAAAGAGTCTGGTCTGTAGTCTTATTTATGAAACCACTATGCAACAGTTAGAAATATCAGGAGTATGAGAACAAAGGGATCGAAAATTGAAAACGTCACCTTTCATTGTTAAGCGAAACATGCAGTAAGAGTTGATACAATCTGTACGTATTACCAACGTTTACAGAATATTCAAAAGTTCCCTTTTCTCTCATAGTGATGATATTTGGGCAAAAAGTATTTCAACTTTGAGTGTTTACTTCTATTCAAAATAAGGGTATAGTGACCCTGAAACAGAAATATTTGATTTATGTGTGTAATAATTAGTCTTTGAATTAATATTGTTTCTCTTTGGTCAAAATTACCTCATAACCGTAATCATCTCGACACAAATCGACAACTCGCACTGTTTATAAGCATGTCCAATTTTTAAGAGGTAGCAGTTGTTTTTGCAGTAGTATCGTGCAGAAGTACGAATATTGTACCTGTGATAGAAGGCATGATGTAGTATGAGCATGGAATCTGTTTGTAATAACTCTATTGTTGACGCCAAATCTTTAACGTGCACGAACACAGAAAATTGTTGATATTTCATTGAATATAAAATCAATTTTTGAACCAGTTGCATATTTGAGTAGTTGATATGGACGTGATTCCAAAGTCCCGTGTACACATTGGTGTGACATTGACAACAGTCCGAGTTGGTCATAATCGGAACGTTTTGCCTACGTATAAAGCATTATATAGAGAGCTTTTTTGAAAGAGGCAATATTTGAACTAAAGGTGTTTTACTGGTAACCAATATCTGGTAATGCTGCTTCTAGAGTGAAAATAATTTATTTTAGTCAATAACAGTTACTCCTGAAATTATTATCCCAGGTTTTTGTCTACATGACGTCATCATATGATACCAGCGAAAATGACGCTATTTACTGAAGCTATTTATAAGGAAGGCACCCCTCTGTACAAATGTTGAAAGTTGATGTTGAAATGTATGATTCTTGGATTTGGTTATTATCTGACACGTTCTTTTTTTTTTGTCCCATTTGGAAAACTGCTTTTTTTATTCTCGTATAGATCTCTGAAACTAAAGCAGATAGAGTTCTGAATAACGATTCTTCCTATGTTTTAAGCAGTAAGTACTTAGAACTATTGCGAAAATTCTGAACAGACCGGAAGTGAAGTAAATCTTTAACGTGCATAAATGAAAATAGGTCCTAATAATGTCAACCGATTTTCGAAAAAGCTATATTTTTGTAGAGCCGGGGATATTGCAATAGCACGCATTTCTATTTTTTTCCTGAAAATTTGAAAATGTACTGAGATTGTAATTGATTTAGAATTTTTGAGTTTTTGATTGCGTATTTAGATTTCTGGCGTCTGTAGGATTCTACCGATCCAAGTTCATAATGTTGTAAATTGTTCAACTATATTTTTCACTTTCCTTCTATCGTAATGCGCATGCACAGAAGGTGTCAATATCTGAGTTGTTTAAGTGTGTGTGTATGTGTGTTTTAAGGGGTGAGTGGTGGGCATTTTGTGCTGCCTTGGGTAAGGTGAAAGCCTTCAGCCTTGCAAGCAAGTCTAGTTAGGATTGATTTTAAACTATAATGGTAAACTTTTGAAAACCCAGAAACATGTAGCCGATCAGAGCAGGAAGGCTTTATTCTCTGTACTACGAGTATGTAATGATAACTTTTTTAACATTGAAACTAAATTGTCAGTATTCGATACTTATGTCGGAAGCATTTTATCATATGAATCAGAAATATGGGGATTTCATAAAGCCGCTGATGTGGAGAAAGTTCAATCAAATTTTTGTAAACGAATACTAGGAGTTAGACAAACAACTATGAACAGTATGATTTATTTTGAATTAGGTCGATTCCCTTTATATGTAATAAGAAGAATTGGAATTTTTAAATATTGGACAAAACTACTAAACACTGATAATAAGATTTTAAAATGTTGTTTACAGGACCAGGAAGCGAATAAAAGTAAATGGATTATAAATGTAAGGAATGAATTATTTCAAATGGGTTTATGCTATATTTGGGAACATAGAGAGTCATAGAATTTGAGATATTTTTAAACAATTATGTATAGAACGTATTTGTAATTCATCAAAAGGACTCTTTTATCAGCATTTCATTTCAATTTTACCTTACAATATTATTTGGCCAAATCCATCCCATATAGATATGCTAATTGTATTTCAAAAATCCGTTTATCTGCCCATAACTTATTTATAGAAACTGGTAGATACAACAGTGTTGCTAAAAATAAAAGACTATGTAAATTTTGCGATAATGACGATGTTGAGGATGAGTACCATTTTGTACTAATATGTAAAAAATATAAAGATATTCGCTGTAAATATATTAAACCATATTATAGAATTAACCCAAGTGTATATAAATTTATTCAACTTCTGACTGTACATAATATTAAGGAATTGACAAATCTTGGAAAGTATCTATCAATAACTTTTGAATCGAGAAACAAATTGCTCCAAATCTAACAGTATAAATTGACATCTTAAATAGAAATAAAAAAAAGAAATGCATTGTCTACTCTCCCATACACAATTTCATATTTGTATGTCTTGTATATTGTATTGTATTGTATCTGATAGGCTGTTAGCCCAAGGAATAAAGAACTGACTACCTCTATTGTTTTGAGCCTCGTGATGAGTTTGCATATTTTGATTGAAGGATGATTAATGTAGACCTTGTCAACAAGATTGCTGTCTAATTGATAGCGATATGTATTTTCTTGTTTGAGACGGGCTTTCCATGCATTTTTAATCTTCTCTTTTGCTATGCTTGCAAATTCCTGGCTGCTATATTCTAGACTGTCTATTTCGTTTAATGACAAACCCTCTTTTGCCAGTTTGTCGGCCTGTTCGTTTCCTAATATTTTTACGTGAGAGGGGATCCATGCTAGGATCACCTCTCTCCCCCCATTGTTGATTTTTTGAATGATTTCCCTGATTTGATGGATTGTGATCTGCCTGTTCTTTGTGGAATTTGTTTCTATTGATTTGATACATCTCAGGGAGTCCGACAAGATAACGGTTTTTGGATGCGTCTGCGTAGCCAGCCATACTAGTGCGGTTTTAATGGCCATCAGTTCTGTGGTGTATACCGAACAGTGTTCTGGTAGCCTTCTCCTGATGTTTAGCTTTTCTTTTGGTATGTAGATGCCGTATCCTGTTGCTCCCTTTTTTTTTTTTTTTTTTTTTTTTTTTTTTAGATAATGATGTTTTATTCAGTAAATAGGTCATCGACCCAAAGTTACAAGATTGTAAATTTATAAATAATAATTATATACATGTATACAAATATATCAAACAGGTCATTAAATAAATAAATTAGATACTATTATGAACATTTTAATAAGTGTTAATTTATTTACAATAAACAGTTTAATTCTTAATAGTAACAAAAACATATTATGGAACATAGTTACTATTTTAATTAAAGCGACGTTTCGTTGAGGATTCTTTTTTTTTTATTAACAATAGATGATCCTACGGACATAAACAGATTTACAAATATGCATTATCTATTGTCAGGTATATACTATATACACTATTTTTTCATTACAGATTAATCTATTATAATATTCATATTCTTTTTTTTTTTTTTTTTTTTTTTTTTTTTTTTTTATTTTTTTTTTTTTTTTTTTTTTTTTTTTTTTTTTTTTACACTATCTTTTTTTTATTACAGATTAATCTATTATAGCATTCGTATATTAAATTGATATATGCATAGTACGTGTTATTGTTATATCATTAGTAAAAAATAAAAAAGGAAAACTTCATTAAGGAAGAACAAAATTCAACGAATGGAATCAGTTGTCTTATCTTAAAGTATACTATTTTTTTAAATATATATATAATAAATACTGCAGCAGTAACACTGAAATCCACTCCAGGCTTGTATAAGTAAACAAGATAGACACATAAATCTATCATAGATTTCATAAACAAATATATTATACAAAAATATACACCCTGAAATTATATATTTAACCAGTCAAGGCATTTCTACATTTGTAGGGAAAATAATAATTAAAAAAAAAAAAAAAAAAAAAACAAAAAAAAAAACTCTAGTTTAGTATTACGAAATACTGTCATGGTAAAATTTAAATATTAGATCATCCGAATCCAGAAGTTTGTCTTTATTGTCCCACACAATATAAAAATAATAGAAAAGAAATAATATAGTTTTATTATTATAAGATGTCAAATTAAAATATGGTTTAGGTAATTGGAAAGATTTATTACCGGAGATGTTTTGTATATGTGTTGTAGTGAATTTCCGATAATAATACAGATAAGGGCAGTTTTCAAACAGGTGAGTAAGTGTTTCTTCTTTAATTTTGCAATAATTACAAGTTGTATCAATTATATTGAAAGTACGTGATTGTAATAGTGTCTTAGTTTTAAGTGCAGAGTGAACAATAAAGTACAGAAAATCACGTTGTCTACTTAGTAGAAATTTGTTTTGTTGGAAGTTAAATATGTTTTGAAGATTTAGCCCCTTGTTATTAGAAATTACATTAGGTTTATAGTTTATCTTTAATAAAAGTTCTGTATAGATCGTCTTTGTTTCATTTTTTGATTTCCAGTTAATGAGTGTCGAATGATTAAAGTAAGTATCTTTTATTTCAGAGACAGTTGATGATGAATTGATGTTATATAGTATAGATGGGTGGTATGGAATATGCTTCCTAAGAGTAATACCAAACCAGTACAAACCTAGAGCTATCCAGGCATGTTGAGGCTTAGAGTGTCTTAATATTAACTGGTTAATGATTTTAAGGTGGGAACATTGAATTTTTAAATTTATGTCCAAAATTTATGTCGTTGAATCTTTGGACCCGTCTGTGAAAATTTTGAGATGGTCAGTCCTCTTGAATCTATAAGTTCCATTGCTTGTGCTCTAGCTTCTATTGGGTTGTTATGCTTGTTAGTGGTTTGACTTAGTTGAGAATTAGTGATTGGGTTGTTCAATTGCCAAGGAGGTGTGTCGGGGAAGGTTTGTGTCTCGATTATTGTGTCTTTTAGTTTGTATTTGTTTAAGATGTCATTTGACATTTGCCCAAATGTCACTGGTCTGGTCTTTTTCCTGAACCCTATTCGTTGAAATTTGTTGAGACAGTTGTATGTTGGGCATCGTTGCTTCAGATTTTGCAGTTTGCCCCAGTATTTGAGTGAGAGTTCCTCACGCCTGAGATCAAGTGGAAGCTCTCCCATTTCATGTAAGAGTGCTATTGTTTTTGTTCCTATGGCTGCCCTAGTCACTAGTCTTATGGCTTTGGATTGTAATTTGTCTAGCCTGCTAAGTTGAACTTCGCCTGCATTGGCATACGCCAGACATCCGTAGTCGATAACCGAGCGGATGAGTGACCTGTATATTAACATTAATGTGCTTCTATTTGCGCCCCAGTGAGTCCCTCTGATGTATTTCATCATGTTCAGTGTTTTAGAAGTGCGGCTTATTATGCTATCTATATGTGGTTTCCAGGTTAATTTTGTATCGAATGTCATGCCTAGAAATTTAGCCTCTTTTTTGAATTCTATTTTTGTGTTGTTTAGTTTTAAATCAATGATCCTATTGCTATCGGTCGGATGGAATAGCATTGCTACTGTTTTTCCCTCTGATATTTTGAAGCCCCAGTCGTTTGCCCACTTAGCGATTTGGTCTAGTGTATATTGAAGTGTTTTTTGATGTTACCTATATCCTTTGAAGCTTTCCAGAACGAGCTGTCGTCTGCGAATAGTGCTGATTATATGTCCTTCCCCCCGTAACTAGGAAGATCATTTATCATTATGTTAAACAGTATTGGGCTTATGACGGAACCCTGTGGCGTGCCGTTTTCCATTTTGAATTTTTCGCTTAAACAGTTGCCCACTTTTACTCTGATATGCCTATCGCTAATGAAATCCTCTATCCATTTGTACATGCGGCCTTTGATTTTTGCATTGTGGAGTTTGTGCAAAAGACCACCCACCCATACTAGGTCAAAGGCTTTAGTTAAATCGACGAAAACTGAGCAGAGATATTGTTTTGCAGTGAATGCTTTGGAGATATCATGTTGTAATCTAATGATGTGGTCTGCAGTGGATCTGTCTGAACGGTAGCCACTCTGTTGATTTGTGAAGATGTTGTTGCTTTCGCAATGGTATTTGAGTCTGTTTGTGATTATTGTTTCTAATGTTTTGCACAGGGTTGATGTGAGGCTGATTGGCCGATATGACGATGTTTCATTTTTGTCTTTATTGTGTTTATGCAGGGGAATGACTGAGGCAGTCTTCCAGTCTTGTGGAGTTTTGCCTTTTGACCATGAGAGATTAAAGATATCTAGGACTAACGCCAGTGCTTTCTCAGGTAAGTTTTTTAGCATTGAGTATTTCACACAGTCTAGCCCTTCTGCACTGTCAGATTTAGCCCACAATACTTTTTTCAGCTCATCTATGCTAATAGGACTGTTGAATTCTAATTCATTATCCGCATCTTCGTGCACTATTTGACACTGCTTTTGTAAGAATTTGTTTTTATTGTCCCTAAAAGTTTCATTGTGTTGGCTATTGCTACAGCCGTCTGCATATGTCTAACCTAGTAAGTTTGCTTTGTGCATGTTGTTTAATGCTGTGTTGTTCTTGTAAGTTAGTAGAGGTATGTTTTGTTGTACTTTTTTTCCTGTTATGCTTGATATTTTGTTCCATACTGTTTTTATACTTGTTCGATGGTTAAGTGTATTGCAAAAGTGTTGCCAGTTTTCTGTTTTAGCCTGTTGGATTTCTGTCTCTGTCGAGGATTTTGCTTCAAGGTAATCAGACCTAGATTCTTCGTTCGGCCTACATTTGTATTTTCGTAGCGCCAATTTTCTGATGTTTACTAGTGTTTGTAATCTATCTGACCACCAAGGTTTGGGGGATTTTCTTGTTGATTCTTTTGATCGGGGGATAGCTTGCTCTGCTGAGATTATTATGGCCTTAGTGAGGTTTTCCGAAAAGGTATCATTTCCTATTCCCCAATTGCAATGTGGAAATAGTCTCGTCGAGACTAATGTTAGGTCTATATGGGTCCCTTTTTTACTTTGTTTGCCTACGAAAGTTGGTTCGCTATTATTATCGTTGAGTAGTAGAAGGTTGCTACCTTCTATGTACTCGTACAATTCGTTCCCATCGGTGTCGCTCGCCGGTGAACCCCATGACGTGTGATGACAGTTGAAATCCCCACATATAACTAAGTTGTCTCCCTGAATTTGCCAAACATTCTATCGTAATCACATTTTTTTTGTTTTGGTTTCTGGTGGGTTGTAAACATTTACTATGCTCAAGGATTGTTTGTTATCTGTGACTATGTTGATTACCATTAATTCTACTTTGTTAAATTGATTTATTGTTAATCTGCTAAATGGGATGTTGTTTTTTACATAAATGGCCACCCCCCCTTTTTTTCTGACCTGTTCTATCTTGTCTTGACATTGTATAACCTTCTAGTTTGATATCATTGTTTTGGGGAGTGAGTCTCGTCTCCTGTATGCACAATATGTCTGGATTGTTTTGATAGACATATTGTTTGATTTCTATCAAACGAGACCGCAGCCCATTCACGTTGAGTTGAAATATGGTGAGTGGCTTCGCCATTGTGATTTTTAGTGATTTGTTGTTTTTGAGATAATTGATTGTTTACAATGACTCATTATTACTTACAGTGCATCGGCGCTTATCTTGGTTAATCAACCCTTGCTCAGTGACCACGGGATTAACGCCATGACTGAGTGAGTTGTCCTCTTCTTCATTGACAACCGTATCCATTGATCTTTTTGCTGATGACCTTGAGTGGCTACGGCTTCTTCTATTGTCTTTTGATTTTGTTGTGGTGGGTGGGGGCATATTTGTTTGACCTGTTTCTGTGTTTTTTTCGATTTGTACTGGTTTTTCCTGATTTTTTTTATTTGGTGTTTTAATTAGTTTGTTTATTTTTGCTGTGTTTGCAACATGGGAGAGTATAGTCTTTACTATTTCAATGATGCGTTCTTCCTCATCTTTGACAGCTCCTAGTTTTGCAATGTCATGGGGTAAAGAATTTGCTTGTTTCGTTTGTGACTGGTTTTTGTTCTTCTCTGTTTGGAATGGTTGTCCCCGGCACTTTCGGGGGGGGGGGGGGGTCTTGTTTGCAACATGGACTGTTGCTTCTTTGTGCGAGATACTATGTGTATATTGCATAGTGAGGACAGATTTAGTGTTCAGGTATTTTGGTGAATCAGCCCCGTGATTCCCCTTACAATTTGCACATTTATGCTGCGTGGCTCTGCAAGCTTCTGTATTATGGTCGTTCCCTCATTTGCCGCATGCAGCCTGGCTCCTACAGAATTTCTCTAGGTGTCCTAGTCTTTGGCACTTTTGTGCAGCGTTTGACCTTTGGAATATATGGGTGTACAGGTCTCTTTTCGTACAACATGTAAATAATTCCCTGCGGGGTATCACTTTTTTTTAAAGTGATCTGAACTGTTCTTATGTTTTTCCCCTGTCTGACGGGATATTGGTAAAGGGCGATGGGATTATAGCCCCCTAATTTAAGATTGTTAAGGATCTCCTCGTCTGAGTAGTCCTTTGGAATATTATATATAATGACCCTTTCAGTCTGGTTGTGCTCTGACATAGAGATATCAACCTTTAAATTAACGAGTGTTTTTATTTTGGTTGCTAGTTGGGCGTCCTCCTCGATGTTTTGGAACCCTAGCCTGGCGTTTCCATTTGTTAAGATCCTAATGTCGGCGAGAGCTGCTGTCCCCCATTTCATTCGGATCTCGTCGCCGACCTTCGACACCTTTGTGCCTTTCAATGATTTGCCACTTTGTGGTGTGTACAGTACTACATACTTGTACTCAGGCACAACTCTGGCTGGTAATGGTGGTTGGGGTTGTTTTGGTCAATTGATGAGAGCGTTTGCAAAATTTCCTGCCATTATAGGTTTGAAATGTAGAGAAGGATGATAAAAGGGGAGAAAATAAACTTAAGCCAACAGTGAGGCTGATGTCCCCCCACCGAAATCCCAAAATAAATAGACGACACATATTAATTAATCGCACATTTATTTTTTTCAAACGTATCGAGCAATCAAACTGTACACGAAGTGTCGTCCAAAAGTGTTTTATAAAAAAAACTTGCTAAAACCGACGAGAAAAATGAAAATGTACCCTAATTAGGGGGACCCTAAAGGCAGACAAAAGGGCCCCCGCGCTTGACAAAAGGGCCCCTCTGGCCAAGGGAAAGGGCCCTCATGTCCGAGTCAATCGTTTCAATACACTGACTGTCGAATCCATTACTGAATGAGAATGCAGTCATTGTATTGGCATAAAAATCATCAATCAAGATGAACCTAAGTTATCTTGTCCCAAAGTATCAACCAATCAAATTGATTATCTCTGCCTACCCTAAGCAGAAGGTGTGTCCTCACTGTGCCCACTTTTGATTAATCCAATTAAGGTCTAATTAGGATTAGTGTATTAAGCGGATTAGGATTAGGTGTTATAGGTAATTAGATGGAAAAAAAAACCAAATATTTTATGTAATTTTTTTTTATTTTTCGATGTTTTATATATATTTAATAAAAATATAACATACATGGATATATCATACATCACATTAGCACTTTATAATTTAATGAAAATATAACAATTTTCGATGTTTTATATATAAAATATTTAATAAAAATATAACATACATGGATATATCATACATCACACAAAAACAAGATAAACAATGAAAATTTACAATGTAGTTAAACGGGCTACGCCATCGGCATACTCAAATACAGTCTTTATACCGTTCTGAAGATCTGTTTTCAGAGTTTGGAGTCGGGTTTCTAGTTGCCTGTACTTTCTTCTCTTAGGCCGTAATTTTCCGTTGGCACCTAACTGGAGAATGGTTACTTCGGAGTAAGCTTGTTCATTCTTAAAAAAAGCCACCAACTTAAAAATATTTGGGTGAGGGGTGGCAATAATGGATGTTATCTTGGAATGCCATCCTTCAACATGGTTCGTTGTGCGTGGACCTTCAGTGTGGAAATGGTTCCACATCATTCTGCCATGCTGCCCCTCCACCCAGAACTCAGTTACGTAATCTGCAAATTGCAACTCTCTGGCATCTTGGAGTGGTGCATCATCAAGGGCATGCAGCCATACATCTTCAACCTGCTGTATTGGAATTAATGGTAATGCTGCTGCTTGCTTGACGATTTTATTGATTTCTGGCACCCGAGAAAAATCTGCTTATAGTCCATATTTCTGCGCATTGCGCCAAATACACTGACCAAAGTGAAAAAAACAACCTTTCAGTTCTGACCTCGGCAACACAGTTCTCACAGCATTTTGCATACTAACTTCGAAATCTGTAAACACATGGCCTGGGTTAAGATTAACATTGACAAGTGCCAATGTTTTGTCTCTAACACATCTGAGGAACTCAACATATGTTGCCTCCTTCTTATCGGGTAATAGTGCATACACCAAAGGGAATATTTTATTGTGTACAAAAGCATGTATAGTGTAGATCTGGGTGAATAAGGTAGGACTCATGCTAAATGTTCCATCACAGTATATAGTGTCTGCATTTGCGAGATGGTAAAGATTTTCTTGTGTGGAAAACACTAGAAACCTGTTGTCGGCTGCTGCGTGGAGAAGGAAGTTGTCTCCGGATGTGGTCTTGGTGTAAGAATCTGGAAGCTGGATATCGTTGCGGGTCTGAGGAAGTGCTGGGAGGATCTTTGCTCGGGCTCTATACAGGGAAGCACAGCAACTATAAAATGTTGGAATCTCTCTGATCATCTCACCTGCGTCACGGTCAGATCGAAGGGCTGTAAACAAACAAAAAGAAAATATTTATTATACATATTATTATATCATTAATACTCGACCAGACACTCGATTGGTTTGTTACGGAAGAACATGTTCAGTATGCTTTAACGTTGAATCATTTAAATCAACGGCACACAGCATTAGAGATAAATACATACCTGATACTTCTTCTTGATAGATGGCACAGACTGGTTTGGTTTCCTCTTGCACCTTGGTTTTCATGGCAACAAGAAATTTGTCGACTGCCACCTTGTGTGGGTTAGCAACATGGTTGTGGTTTCTGGAATATTTGGTAATAAAGCCTTTGTGGGTGTTCAGGGTTGCTGGACAACCTTTTATACAACATCTCCAGTATACTCGTTATGCCTTCCTATTCTTCACTCGGAATTTGTATTCTTCATGGACTAAGTTTTCTCCACCTTGAGCATTGGGGATGTACTGGATGTTTACTTGAACGTTTGCCATGATGAAATATGACAGACTGACTTCTGTGTGTCCTTATAAAGACCGTGTAATGTGTAGGCTTACTGAACATAATTCATATTATATTCAAGTGTCATTTTTTGAATAAAATTCATCACTTTAACGATTACAGTGAGTTCATCTCACCAATTATAAGACTGAATATTTAGTCACTTTCAATATTTGTTTTTTTCCATCTAATTACCTATAACACCTAATCCTAATCCGCTTAATACACTAATCCTAATTAGACCTTAATTGGATTAATCAAAAGTGGGCACAGTGAGATGTAACCAAGCAGAAAATGCTCATCTTCGAACTCCATCGTTATCTTGTCCCAAAGTATCAACCAATCAAATTGCTTATCTCTGCCTACCCTAAGCAGAAAATGCTCATCTTCGAACTCCATCAAGGCATTGACCTAATAAGCATACACACCAATTATGAACATTTTAACTCAATTACTGAATTAGAAGGAGAGTTATTGTGTTCCAAACTCTCGACCAATCAAATTGTGTATCGCTCTGCTTACCCTGAGCAGAAGATGTTCATTATCGATCTTAGTCGAGGCATTACTTTAATGAAACTATACACCAAGTTTCATCACTCTCACTTAATTAGAACTAAAGTTATCGTGTCCCAAAGCATCAACCAATCAAATTGCTTATCTCTGCTTACCCTAAGCGGAAACTACTCATCTTCGAACTCCATCAAGGCATTGACCTAATAAGCATATACACCAAGTTTGAACATTTTAACTCAATTAGAAGGAGAGTTATTGTGTTCCAAAGTCTCGACCAATCAAATTGCGTATCACTCTGCTTACCCTGAGCAGAAAATGCTCATTATCGAACTTAGTCAAGGTATTACTGTTATGAAACTATACACCAAGTTTCATCACTCTCACACTGTAGTGAACCTTGTTTAAACTGATTCTGATAGATGTTGGATCCGCATATGGATATTGAAGACGCGGTGGTGTGTGATTTTAGCTCTGTGCATTCGATAATATTGTGAAAGTTGAATGTCGGTTCAAAAATAGTTCCAAGTCCCTTTAGTTTTAACAAAGATATGTCCACTCGAAATTCAATATATTTACGCTGCTCTCGCTTTCTAACAAAACAGCCACATATCTTATTTACCACGGTTAAAATTGAAGCACGTTTTAAATCCGATTGAATGTCGATTTTATTTCTAACATGGTATTTTAGAAGATTAGTTTTAGAAAAGGGTCATATTACGCTCGCTAAGGGTAGATTTTTAGATTTGTTTAGTAATATTCAATCCAAGATTGTGTAAAAATTCCAAGCCACCTCTTTGTAAATTTGTTGCTTCTAATTTATTAGTTTGATTATCTCAATTTTGTATAGGAGTTCCCCTAAAATCGTGCATTATGTATTTGAATTATAGTTTTGTGATAGTTTTGGTTGTCATTGGTGTTGGTAGTGAATTTTCTATTAAAGGGACAATAACACTCTTGCTGGCTTGGTAGCTACAGAAAATAAATAATAGCCTTATTCTAAGTACTAGATGTTTAAGTGTCCTACCTGGGCCCTGTTTCACTAAAACTTAATCTAAAATCGCTACAATAGATTTTAACTAAAATCAAAATGAAATTTTAAATTTTATGCGTTTCACGAAGATTGATTGTAACTTAAAATGCGGTTTTAATAGATTTTAGTTAAAATCGCTTGCGCCCGCGCAGTGCACATTTCCGCTGTGGGTACTTACGATGAAGGTAAATACGCTTCGAAACTGGAAACTGTTGGCAGGTTGAATTAACAGTTACAATATCAATGGGGAAGGTTTTATACGTTGAAGCAATGTTTGCACGCGGTCAGACATTCGTAGAGAGGTGAAATAAATGAGTGTACTTCATAATATGTGATTCGAAAAGTATCGGTGGGTTGACCTTGAACTTGGCATTTGATTCGTGACATGGGAATTTGATTTACTCGCAGGCTTCAATGGAAATGATGTGTATCGATAAACTAAATCGCATGGATTTGTAGTTTTATGGAGAATTGTCAAAAGCATATTATGATATTTGTGACTCAAACGGCTAATCTAGGTTGTAATTTTTCGCCGCATTTTAAAATCATTTATCAACTTTGAAATTAATACACCAAATAGCCAATGTTCCTATGCCTAGATTTGACGTCATTCTCAGAGACCCACCCTTTCAATGATACTTTGAAAATGATACCTACTCAATTAAATGATAAAATAGCTTTGGCTCCTAAAATTTTTGTTTTATTAACGCAAGACTTCATTAAGAAATAATAATAAATTCATATTAAAATTTAATTTCATATAGGCCTAGGCCTATAACATTTTTCAATAAACACATTTGAGATTATTGATTTACCTCTTTACATATCATAACCCCCAAAAGTATGCGTAAATACTACATATGGTTTTCCTAGTATTATAGGCATTTAGGCCTTTGAAAACCAAGAGATGGGCCATATTAAACCATTGTACACGAACATATTGTCTTTATAGATAAGAGGGCTCTTCTTTCCTAGACATTGGATATGAATAAAAGGGTTTCTTTTAGTGTTTAGTTCACTGGGGTTTGGAGGGTTTTTTTTCTCGGAGTTCTAATATGGAGCGCCATCCAAATGATTAAATTGACTTACAATAAAATAAACGGGTGAAAAGAATTTGAATGAGAATTTTTTTTTTTGTGAATGATGGCTGGAATATTAAAATCATGTGACCCGGGCCGTTCACAATATTATCATTATTCAAATTATGTCGCAATATATGTAACAATGTAGCTCTAATCAATGTTTGTTAATGTCTTGATTTTAAGTTAGGACAGGGTGACGGCTGTCCTAAGTTAAAATTGATTTTAGTTAAAATTCTCCTTAAAATCGGTTTGTGAAACGCCACTATTTTAAATTAAGATTAGATTTTAACTAAAATATTATTTTATAGGATTTTAACTAAAATGCTTAAAATCGTTTTGTGAAACGCATCTATCTTAAGTTAGGATGGAATTTTAGTTTAAGACGATTTTAAGGAGATTTAAGTTTTTGTGAAACAGGGCCCTGTTATGTAAATAATCCATTACATCCTAGTTTACTTGACCAGAGGGTTCGAAAATATTTTAAAATTCACGTCAAATTTGAAAGGTTTGTTAGGCTTTTTGAAATCATCTGGTTGAATTTTTCCAATTTTTAAAATTAGGAGTGTTAAGGTGAAATTTGTATCAATTATTTGGAATATTGTAAAATACAATTTGTTGACCAGAATAAAGATTGGGGAAACATTATTTCAGTTACAACAAGAGTGGAATTGAGCCTTTGATATAGAGGTCTGGTAAAGGATAGTTCTAGTAAATGAATTGTGATCAATGATAGCATTGGTAGGTGATAGCGTTGGCGTTGATAAGTGATAGCGTTGGTAAAGGAAAATTGTTGTTATATTTGGCTCTTATCAAATGTAATTGTGTATGTTGGTTCTTAGCCGTAAATGATATTTTGGCTCTTTCAGCCGGAAGTAATTGTGTTGGCTATGTCAGCCGGAAGCGATTGTGTTGGGTCTTTCAGTCGTGACAGTGATAGTTTTGGCTCTATCAGCCGTAAGTGATAGCTTTGGCTCGATCAGCCGTAAGTGATAGCTTTGGCTCTATTAGCCGTAAGTGATAGCTTTGGCTCTATCAGCCGTAAGTGATAGTTTTGGCTCTATCAGCCGTAAGTGATAGTTTCGGCTCTATCAGCCGTAAGTGATAGTTTTAGCCCTATCAGCCGTAAGTGATATTTTTGGCTCTATCAGCCGTAGGTGGTAGTTTTGGCGGGGGGGGGGCGTGTGAATGGCCGAATGGTTTGCACTGTCATTGAGTCGATTAGTGACAAGGAGTAGGGTCGTCGGTCCAACCTCGTGGGTTTTTCTCCGGGTCGTCTGGATTCCTCCCTCTGCTAAAGATCCCTACGCACAAGCGAATTATGGAAATAAAATTAAACCATATGTTAGTCCCGAAATGATCTAGTTTTTTTTCGGGTGGACGTTAAACACCAATTCTCTTTTATCAGGCGTAAGGGGTAGTTTTAGCCCTATCAGGCGTAAGTGGTAGTTTTAGCCCTATCAGGCGTTCTTGGCTCCATTAGCCGTGTTTTATATGGTTCTATGACATGTAATTGATAATTTGGTTCCTGTGTTAATGTGTGACTTTTTGAGACGTAACCGACATGATTGTTAACTCATGTGTTTATTCATGCAATTTGTACCCATTAAATATGGGAGTATTGCAATTTTATTTTCTTTCCAGAAGTGACGTTTTGTTTTAATTTTCCTAAAAATCTTCGTTATTTAATCCTATCTTGGCATCTAACTGTATCGGGTAGACCCAAGTGGTTTTTTTCTGTGGCATTTAATGTATAGTGTAACATTTATTTTGTACAAATATTGAAAATAGTGTTAACAATAGTGATTTTGCCTCAGTTGGGGCGGGGGATATAGGTTTGTTCTCATTTCCGTTCGTTGATATACGGATATTTTCAAGTTATGAGCATCCAAGGCTATAAGTTTGTGCCGTTTAATTAGTAACTTAATCTCAGAGTTTGTACAGGTTCGATTTCGTTTAGCTAAATAGTTGGTAAATATACAATATTTTGTTTTGTTACAGTCCCCAAACAATTTGGATGTTGATAGCTTTAAAGCCAGAATACGTGAACTGGATGAAAATATAAATTCTACTAAATACACAAAGCAAAAACAGAGGTTGAGTGACGAGACAGTAGTCCATAGTTCTGTGTGTGGTAGACGTTTCCATAGAGCTCATCCAGTTGAGTGTTATTGTCCGCGTCGTATGGCTGCGTCTTCAGTGGATAGTCTCATTTGTCAGTTGCGAGCAATTTTTCGGGATCACGGTCGTGGCTCGGACTGGAATGCATTATTCGGTTTGGGCAACCCACTCGCTTCCCCTTCGATTAAGAACCACTTGAAAGCGGTCAGAGTTGAACAGGCAAGGTCTTTAATCGCAAAAAAGAAGTCAACGCCATTGTTTTTAGACAAAATAGTGCGAATGTGTAGAGCTATAAACTACGATCTTGCTAATCACGAGTATCCCACAAGGAAACGTTTTTGTTTGTATAGGGATAAAGCTTACTTTAAACTAATGTGTTTCACAGGTGACAGGGCGGGAGATTTAGGTTGTCTAAAATATCAAAATGTGAGATGGCTCCCAGATAAATCTGGAATTTATATCCATTTAGTTGAAGGGAAAGCAATAAAAGGTGTGCCGCGTAGATTAATAGTCCCATGTTTACTAGACAAAGATTATTGCCCAGTCGAGGAATTAAATGCATATATAAAAATAGCCTTTGGTTTGGGTGTGAAACTTACAGATGGGTACTTGTTTAGACCATCGTCGAATGAACGGGGTAATATTGCCTGTGACAAACCGCTCACATCTTCAGCAATGAATCATAGGTTAAGGAAGCATTTGTCAGAAGCAAAACTGTGGTCAGGTGAAACTTCGCATGGTATACGTAGTGGATGCGCAATAAGTTTGAAGTCTTTGGGAGTCACTGACTCGTACGTAATGGCACACGTGGGATGGACTTCTCCGGCGATGTTGCAGGAGTACATTATCCCGCAATCAGTCTTACGACAAATGGAATCCGCTAGGATATTGCCAGAGTCACAGAACCGTGTACACAAGGTTCAAGCCGTTGTCCAGTCCATTAAAAATTGGACGGATTTAGATAATATTTAATTTACTGTTTTCAGCTAAAAGATGAAGTGAAAAAACTAAAAGCGCTAATTCAGGAACAACAGAAAGATCTTCAGCAAGAGTCACTACAATCCATTGTACGTGAGGTAAAAGAATATGCATCTCGCACCACAGAAGTGAATTTGGATACCCTTTATCAAAAACTTATTGTTCTTAACGAAAAGGCCAGGAAAGTAGAATCTCCTTGTTCAGAGGAATATGGATTTATATTGCAACGATTCTTAGCAAATAAGCAAAATGCCAATGTTGCCTCCTTGGTAGTTTTGATGCTTTCAAGTAATACTGAATATAGGTTAATGGAGAAAGCGCATAAATTGTTTAAGTCTTGGGGCGACTATCAGGGTAAACAGACATATAAAAGCAAATATCAACATTCACAAAATTTTCAAAGTAGACCACCTAAAATTATCCGCTATAGATGTGGTGAACCCGGACACATTGTGTCCAGATGCCCAAAGCCCAAAAAAACAAGGATAGAATTATCATTGTAGGCGATAAATTAAATAAGATTCCATTTCTGGGGTTGATATCGGTTTATTCTATTTCCTTTATGAAGGATGTAATTTTTTTGTTGAAATGATATGTTGTACGTGTTGGTAATGATTAGTTATTTATTAATTTCATTTCTAGCTTACTTGTGGAGTACAATGGGTTAATTATAGAGGCATTTCGTGTAAGTGGAGAGAGGTGATGCCTGCAGAGATAGCCAAAGTTAATCCGGGTTCAGTCTCGATAGATCAACTAATTTTTCCGGATCCTGATAATTTCAAAGCTGGCGGTCTTCATAATAATGTAACGGAATGACAGAACAGTTTGATTAATTCCACTGATTCAACAATGACTTTGAACTGGCTAAAATATGGTGTGAATATTTTTAATTTTTTTCAACATTTCAAGGGTTCATACGGGAAGATTTCATATAACGATTCTGTTCCACCTTCAAATTTATTCCCAAATTCGGAATCTTGCGGAAAATTTCAGGATTTCATTGCAAAGGAGGTATCTAATAGACTGAATATTGGAGCTATCTCTGTGTCAGATGCTTGTATTTCTCGTATGACATTTAAAAGGGTAGAGTAGTTCTTTGGGCCCCACACTTTAGATCTAATGGCGTTAGATTCTAACTGTATGACTGGTTTGGATGGCTCCCCATTAAAACATTACACGCCGTTTGAAACGTCTTTATCGGATGGAATTAACGTATTTGCTCAAATTATGTTTTCCCCCCCTTTTAATCTAATTCCATCCATCTTAAATTTGTTGGAAGAACAATCCATAGATTGTACGGTTGTGGTGCCTGCATTATCTTCCATACCTGTATGGTTTCCAAAATTAGCAAGATTTTGTCATGAAGCTCATTTGTTAGCTTATAAGGGGGACAAATGGGTTTTGCTATATCCTTCGAAGTCGGGATTCAAGCCAGACAAATTAGGTTTACCTTGGAATTTGTGGGTCGTTCGTTTCACACCCCAACCTAAAGGAAATGTAGCCAATTTAAAATTGTTTGTCTGTCCTCCGTCATCTCATTTTCCGTTTGTCGTTATTGGCGATTGAATCGTGTCTAGTCTAAGACCATTTGTTAAGGAAGGGAAGCTGCTGTGCATACCTGGTGCCAAAATTTCAGATATAATTCATAATTTACGGTGCATGTCTAAGTTCATTACATGTAATATTCTTATAGTGCATGTTGGTATTAATGACATCATTAAACCTTTGAATGAATTCCATCAGTTAACTGTCTGTATAAAGAGCTTAACGGGATTGATATCTGTATTAATAAGGTGTTTTAAGGAAACTACTTTCATTATTTCTGAAATATTGTATACAGAAAAAAAAAGATATTAGAGCTCGTTGTGACGTGGTAAGTGAGCATGTATTAAGTTTGTCGGAAAACGGGTATTGGGCGCAATGCCGGATTAACCATGGTGGGGGCCCTGGGGCCTGGAACATGTGGGGGCGCCTGATCACTGACCGCGAGCGCTGCCCCCCCCCCCGAAAATTTTCTTTTTTCAGAAATTGGAGGCCAGAAACGTGATTTCCTGGCATTTCAGGCACTTGTGTTGGAGCCATTTAGAAGTACCTCCCCAGAAAAAAATAAAATTCTACCACTAAATTAGCGCATTCTGGCGTTATTTCAGTGGACCAATCCATGCGAGTGCTATGAAATGATGGCATTTCTAGAGGAGGAGACTGTAAGTGGGCAGAGCGACATCAAACCTAATTTTGAAGTCGCTCAGTGATAAATAACGGGGTTACTTGATTTGGAATCGTATTATACCCCCAAGATGATTTGATGAATGGAGGCCGTAACGTTACGACCAAGCCGGACTCGATGTTTGACAAACAAAATGGTAATACGAGATTTAATCAAGAAATATGAATATTTCGTGTGATCATGGTGTGCATCTCATCAAATTCAGCTTATACCCACAACAAATATCAACAACAACAACAACTACAGCTTATATACAATCGTACGTAAATCTGAGGCAAAATACGCGCTACTAGAAATGATGGGGACGTGTAAGGTGTTCGAGTTATAAGATAATTCGAGTTAGACGATGGTCGGTCCGATAGGAGATCTCACGACAATAAAAAAAAAACATGTGTTACACCCATCACCGGATTACACCGAATTCTCGGATGTCGATCGCAACACAACATGGATTGAGGGGGCCCAAGGGACTTCCGATGGAGGGCCCTCGAAGCATCGGAGGGGCCCCGTCACTAGGTCACCGGCCGTTGGAATCCTCGGTCCGACTATGCTCGAGGCGCGCAACTGAGATTTTTGTGGGGGGCCCCCTTATGTGGTGGGCCCTGGGGCCTGTGCCCCATGGTTAATCCGGCGTTGATCACCGGATTACACCGAATTCTCGGATGTCGATCGCAACACAACATGGATTGAGGGGGCCCAAGGGACTTCCGATGGAGGGCCCTCGAAGCATCGGAGGGGCCCCGTCACTAGGTCACCGGCCGTTGGATTCCTCGGTCCGACCATGCTCGAGGCGCGCAACTGAGATTTTTGTGGGGGGCCCCCTTATGTGGTGGGCCCTGGGGCCTGTGCCCCATGGTGCCCCATGGTTAATCCGGCGTTGATTGGGCGGTTCTGAAACATTCTAACATCGGTCAAACTGATTTAGTTGACGGATTACATCTGAATAATCTTGGAGCTAGGAAATTTGCTAGAAATTTGGGTTTTTAAGCATAAAGCATCATAATTGTCTGCTGTGTGTTGTTAATTTATGTTATGGCATCTTTATAAGATTGTAATAAAATAAAATTGATATTTGGTAGTTTGGGTGTTTTCTTTTTCAAGATCTGCTAATATTTTGATACCGGACGGAGGGCTTGGCAAGGACTAGTCTTTCGGATGAGACGAGATACCGAGGTCCCTTGTCCATATGGTCGTGCACGTAAAAGTTCTGTAGCCAGTTGGAATTCATATAGCACGCTATATGGCATATGCCCGTCTTCATTAGTCCTGTTCGGAGTAGGACATCGAACCCAATTTCAGTTAATATTTTGCATGAATAACATAGAGCCTTGTTATGCTGTCGGTTCACGAGAGCAGTTTCCGCTTAATTGGATGTAGACTACCGTGTCAATCGTAAGCAAACATTTCAGGGGAGGGTCGTGTTAACTGAGGTTTGGGGTTAATTAAGTATTGGGTATCGGTCAATATGGGGATTTTGGTGTGATGGGTGTAGTAATATATCAGTCCTTTTGCTACTTGAGCTACGTCATATTTTCACTCCAGATCTCACATCTGTAGAAAGGAGGTGAAACGGTGCGACCAGTATACTAAGCACAGCTTGATGTTAACAGGGCGGACGCTAATTAACGAGTCGGAGTGAGTGACGATTAAACAAAACTACTACTACTACCTGGTGTTGTAACGTCCGCTTCCACAGAAGTGATATCGCAGACAAGACATAGGAGAGCCAAGGCTTCTTCCTGTTTTTAGAATATGGTTTTGCAATCTTTCCATTTGCGGCCTTGAGCCATGGAGTAGGTTTAGTGAGAAGTTCTTCCCTTTATTTAATAAAAAACATATTGTTTGGTAGTTGTTGATCTGTAGAGACAGCATTTATGCAGACATATATGCGTCTCGTCTCTGGATTGGTAGAAGTCATCTTTTGGGGTTTAGTGTTTAGGTGCCAGGCCCGTCTTATCGTGGCCTCCCCTTACTCCACTTACCCCACTTTGCAGGTTTGGTGTCTTTGTAGTGGATTAGTGTTTAGATGCCGAGCCCGTCTTACCGTGTCCCTCCCTTACTCCACTATCCTGCTACTTTGGTGTATATCCCCTATGTAGTTTAGTGTTTAGATGCCGAGCTCGTCTTATCGTAGCCCCCTCTTAGTTCACTAGTCTACTTAATCCAACGGTGTTCATTACATCGAGAATTAGTTCGAAGATTTGCAGCTTCAGATCGGGTCTTGGAAAGAGTAGGTTCTTAGTGTTGAGCGGTATGTTGCTCTCCATCATCTCCACTAGTTCCGTTCTCTCTTCCTTGTATACCTCGCAGTCTACCAGGACATGGTTGGTGGTACATTCTTCTCCGCACTCACAGACGATGACTTCGTGTTTGTAGTCTTGCAGCCGCTCTTTCACCCTTAGTTTCGATATGTTTGCATATATCTCTTCTGGGGTGATTGATAGCTGTCTTCGTGTAGATCTTGTCATCCAGCCGGAATCTGTATGTGTCGAGTTCAACGAGCTTTAATTCCCAGAGTGAATTGACCTGTCTTTTTACCATACTGTAGATTTCCGTGGTGCTGTATTCTATGGTGCGGAATGGTGTTGTCCTTGATACCTTCGTTGGCGAGTCGATCTGCCTCTTCGTTTCCTCTAATGTTCACATGTGATGGAATCCACACGAGCTCTAATTTGCTTCCCTTTTCTAGGACCCTCTGGTACAGCTGTCTGATTTCCAGAATGACTTCTGGTCTGGAGTCCGACTTGTCATTTTGGATTGAAATCAGACTGCTCAGAGAGTCGCTTGGGATGACGAACTTACTAGTCTTTTGATAAGAGATCCATGATATAGCATCACGGATGGCCACAATCTCTGCAGTGTACACCGAACAGTTATTGGGCAGTTCCCTGCTTATTCCCTGTTCCCCGTTTGGCAGGTATATTCCAAAAGAGCTGGTGCCCCTTTCAGGATTGCGTGAGCCATCCGTATAAACATGTTCCCAGTCATCCGACGGCGAGTTGTCTTCCAGGTGTTCCAGAGAGAGAGAGAGAGAGACCGTGCTGCAGTGAGGTTGTTTTTCTTGTCGGTTTTCTGTAGCAGATCTAGATTGACCGGTGGTATTGGGGGTGTCCGAGGAGCGATCAATGGTGGGTCGTGTTTGGTTATCACGAGCTCCTCCAGTCGTAGTTCCTTGACTGTTTCCCCGATACCCTGGTCGAAGCTTTTCTTTCTAGGATCTCTTACATATCTTGTCTTCTTTTGGCTGACAAAGGTCGGGGATCTCTCGCCCAATTGCGAGATCTTAGCCCAATACATTGTTGCTAGTTCTTTTCTTCTTAGAGATAGGGGCAACTCTCCGGCGTCCTGTAGTAATGCCTCTCTCCTGGTCCCAAGCCCTACGCCAGTCGCAATACACAGAGCTTTGTATTGGATGGTGTCAAGCTTACTTAAGAGTTTTGACGCGCAGTTCATGAAGACCAAAGATCCGTAGTCTAATACAGAGCGTATTAGAGCACGATACACCATTATAAGTGTAACTCTATTGGCTCCCCAAGTGCTGCCCGTTATTTTTCTCATTACGTTTAGGACTTTGGAGCATCTATCTACAGTCCAGTCGATGTGCGGTTTCCAGGTCAGCCTTCGATCAAAGATTACGCCAAGGAACTTGGTTTGGTCTTTAAACTCGATGGTTTTCCCGTTCATACACAGAGTCATTCTGCTTATCCCTCTATCCCTGCACACAAGCATGCCGACTGTTTTCTTCTCTGAGACCTTAAATCCCCAGTCGTTTGCCCATGTCATGAATTTGTCTAAGGCCTTTTGCATTTTCTTTTGAAGTTCACAGAATCTCGTCCCTTTCCTCCATATTGTACTGTCGTCAGCAAATTTTGCTAGCTCAGTTCTGGCGTCGAGATATGAAGATTTCTGTATGTCGTTGATCATGATATTGAAGAGAGTGGGACTGATGACCGACCCCTGAGGCGTGCCATTTTCTAATGTTTGCTCGACACTCAGGAATCTGCCAATATTCACCTGTATCCTTCTATCGCTCAGAAAGCTTTTGATCCACCGAAAAATTGTGCCCGTTATACCGATACGTCCCAGCCAAACTAAATCGAAAGCCTTGGTTAAATCTACGAACACGGCACATAGCAGGTGCCCCGAGAGGAGTGCCTGAGACATGACTTGCTGTAATCGCACCAAGTGGTCCATTGTTGATCGTCCCATCCTGAACCCGCTTTGATTTTCGTCGATCAGTCGGTTACTCTCCAGGTAGAACTGAAGTCGGATATTAATCATTGTCTCCTAGGTTTTGTACAGTGTGGATGTCAAGCTTACTGGTCGATAGGACTCTGCCTTTGTTCTCTCTTTTCCCGGTTTCGGAAGAGGGATGACGTTGGCTTTCCGCCATTCTTTAGGTACCTCCCCTGTCAACCAAGATGTGTTGAAGAAGTTCAGTAGTATCTGTTTGGCATTTCTGGGCAGATGTTTGAGCATTGGGTACTTTACTTTGTCCTCACCAGCCGCACTATCCTTCTTGAGGGAAAGAGCCTTATTTAACTCTTCCTCGGAGAAGGGCAGATTGATTGGTTCAGCCTCTTCATTAGATTCAATTACTAATGAAGGGTGCTGTGAGTAAAAGATTTCCTTCCTCTTCATGAATTCTGGAGGTTGGTTTTCATTTCTACTTGCATCTACAAATGTCTTAGCAAGTAAATCTGCCTTTTCATTGCCGTTGGTAACGTACTTGTCTCCATCTTCAAGGTTTGGTATGTTGAACGATCTGCGTTTTCCGTGCATGGCGTTCAGTTTCTTCCAGACGACACCTGTTTGTGTGTTTTGGTTCAACGCATTACAGAATGTCCTCCAGTGCCCACTTTGTGCCCTCTGGATGGTATCTCTTGCGGCGTATTTCAACTTCAAGTAATTTTGGTGGTTGACTTCATTGTAGTGGCGTTTTCGTAGGCGAAGTGCCTTCTTTCTTTCGTAAACTGCCTCTTGACATTCTGAAGACCACCAGGATTTTGTATTCATTGGTTTTCTGCCAGAAGTCTTTGGAATGGGGTTGTCTGCTGCACCTATAATTGCATTCGTGATATTGGCGGAGTACACGTCGATGTCGGTGTCGATGATATCTTCTTCCTTCCAACCGAGGCAGCCTACACGGTAGTCTCTGTCACCCAGAACCCCCTAGTCTTCAACACAAGGAGGGTCTGGGTCGGTTCTCAATTTTTGACAAAAAATACTGGATAATCTACCACATAAAAAACCAAACATTTGGTTACGCATGGGCAATGAAACCTTTTGGCTTAAGTATCGGTTTAAGTGCTAGATCTTATGAAGCCGGGCCGATTTTGCTAGATTCTATAAAGCGTGGTTGAAATATATCCCACAATTCACTTGGCACATCTATTATTAGAAACAAAATATAATTAAGATTGTGAGAAGCCATACGTCTGATTCATAACGAGAGAAAATTAGCATTTCAATTGAAACCTTTACAAACAAAATTTTAAAGAGTGTCATCGTTGACAAGCGAGCTGTTTTGATAGATTCAGTACTGGATAATCCAGACATTGACCTATTTTCCGTCAAATTTTGAGGACCCATCCAGACTAATATTCGCAGAATATTTGTGTGGATGATAGAGACTACCTACACGGAAGTTAGCCCAATCAGCTTCTTTCATTTTCCAATTTGGTCTTCCGTTATAGACTTCTCTGTTGGTTTCAGCTTGGATGTTAAATTCTATCACCAAATGGTCAATGCCAAGTGTCTCATCTTCATGTACTAGCCAATCGCAGCGGTTTGCCATACCAAGCGTGCAGATTGTGAAGGTGGGGCATTTCCTCTCATCATTCAGTACGCATAGGTCGTTCTCTTCTATACTATTCAAAAAAAGTAGGGGATATTTGATTTTCAAGTGTTATTAAAGTCACCTAATGAAACTGACGAAAAAACAAATGACAAAATGAAATGAAGTTCACATTCATCGATTTATTCCAAATGATCGTTAGACTAAGTAAGGCACAGACTGACCATTATAAGGGTAAAATGATACCCGGGGTCAAACAGAAAAGTTACCACAGCATCACAACAAAGTCAGTAACGGGTAAATCCTCCTCTGTTTGCCAAACAAGCATTGATCCGACATGGCATACTCCCAATGAGACGTCTCAGATCATTTTGGTCCAGATTGTCCCATTCCTGTTGCAACGCAGCAGCAAGTTCTTGGACATTGGCAGGACGTTGTTGACGTTGACGTAACCTCTGTCCAAGCATGCCCCAGACATGTTCGATGGGGGAGAGGTCGGGACTCGGTGCTGGCCAAGGTAATGTGGTGATGTTCTGTTGTTGGAGGTAACCTGTAACGATCCTGGCCCTGTGACACCTTGCGTTGTCATCCTGGAAGATGAAACGGCGGTCATGACGTCGTGCGAACGGCACAACATGGACTGCCAAGATGTTGTCCCGGTAGTACTGGCCTGTAACACGCCCTGCAACAACATGTAAAGCCATTCTTCCAGCAACAGTGATGCCTCCCCACACCATAACAGGACCCCCCCCCCCCCAAATCGATCATGTCTGATGACGTTAACGTCTTGGAAGCGCTCGTTTCGACGACGCCACACCCTCCTACGTCTGGCCAAAAAATCAACAGTGAACCTTGACTCTGAAAACATCACATTGCTCCAGCGTCGATTATCCCAGTGTTGACGATCCCTACACCAACGACGGTTTGCCTGAATGTGATGATCTCTCAAACAAGGGATCACGCGAGGACGTCGGGTGCGAAGGTGACCCCTATGCAGTCGATTCCGAATCGTCTGGCCACTCACTCTCACACCAGTGTCTGTTTGAAGACGAGCGCTGATCTGATTTGCTGTGATGACACGATTTCTCAAGGCCAAGGTACGGATAAATCGATCCTGGAGCATGCCAAGGGCACGTAACCTTTCATTTTGGGTAAGCCGACGCATATCAAAATCTGTTTTCTGGTCACTAAAACAATTAAACTGATGTTTCCGCCCTGGAATTCAATGCCACAATGACTGTAACATTCAAAGTCAGAGTCGTGCAAATCTTGGGTTGGACCCCCATGATGATCCCAAGCATCACCTGCATTCCATGCGGTAGCTATTGGTGCGTTTGGGCGTCACATGTAACTGGAAATGTTTCTTCTGTTAGGTTCTATAGTGACGTTTTTCGTAGTCATTTGCATATTTTAGTATTATGCCCCCAAAATCAAATATCCCCTACTTTTTTTGAATAGTATATTATTGAGCATAGGCTAGTCCCCCTGAAGTCATTCCTCGGTGACCCCCACAGAGTGTGCTTTGCATTGAAATCTCCGATTCGCCCCGTGGACGCCGATCGAGAAGTGACTGGAAGTCATCTGGTTCTATTGTGACCTCTGGAGGTGCATAGACATTCACTACTGTCAACTTTGTTTTATTGCTCAATATGATGGCTATGCCCATTGCTTCTAGGGGGTTGGTTACATTCAGTACAATAGAAATGTAATTTATGTTGTCACTGACGTAAATGGCAAGGCCGTCGCCACGTGTCATGCTGCCCGGCCTGTCCCTTCTCTGACAAGTATATCCGGGTAAGTAGATGTCGCTCTTCGTTGGTAGTAGCTTGGTTTCTTGGGGGCATATTACATCTTTGGGTTGCGGTTGATGTATTTTCTCAGCTCAGCACACCTGGGATCCAGTCCATTGATATTAAGTTGTAGGACTTTTACATGGCCCGACATGATGACTGCCTGGATGGATGCCTCTCAGTCTCGTGGGTTTACTGATCTATCGGCGTCTCACATTCCGTAGTAGGAACCTCATTAGTGTTCGCCTTTGGTGTTAACACCGGCAAGCAACTGGGCATATCGCCAGTGCTGTAGTGACGAACATGCGATATCCTTCTACGGAGCGCGAGATTTACTGATTGATCGGCTTTTATAGATTCTTCGTCGTCTTCTTCTCTTGATCTTTTTTTGACTGTATTGATTGAGTTAATCATTACAATCAGTACATCGGTGTTGACCATGTACAATCGTAGCTTTCCGAGGAGGCTGGCCATTTTTGTTGACTGGTCGTCATTGGACACAGCCACCCTCAGGAACTCGATCATGAAGCTCATGAACCCACTCTCCGATTTAAATTTCGGGACGAAGTGGCCTTCACCAGCTTTCGTTTTCGGTTCCTCCTCTTTCTTCTTGGGTTTTGTCTTCCTTTTGTGTGTGGATGATTGTTGTTCTGGGCGGGGTACCGCGATTGGTTCCTTCGGCTGTACTTGCGGTGTCGAAGGAATCGGCTTCCGGATTGGTTTTGCGACCGGGGCCTTATTTCTGGCCTCTTTGGACTTCCCCTCCTTCTGTTTCAGGATTAATGAGGCTTCATTAAAACTTACTTTTTCTTTCACCTGTATTTTTAAGGCTGCCTTGGTGTCTTGAATCTTTGGGCATTCGGGTGAGTTCGCTGCGTGACCGCCTTTGCAGTTCGAACATTTATTTGGTATGCCCGCCCTGCAGTCGGTCGCCGCATTACTCCCCCCACACTGGGCGCACACAGTCTTTCCCTTGCAGTACTTGACTGTGTGTCCCAGTTTCTGGCAGTTGGCACACTGCCTCACCCTCTGAACATAGGGGTGGGTACGTCTATTCAGGTACACGATTTTTAGGGCCTCGGGTGCTGTTCCTTTCTTGAAGGACAGGGGGACGCTTCCCTGGTCCTTCCCCTCGGCCACTTTAAACCGGTACACCTCGGTTGCCGAGAATTTCCTCCCCGGTATATTCGGCTGGTATCCCATGGACAACCACCTTGTCTATTGACAAGGTGATAGGTTCGGACACCGTCACGGACATACCAAGAAGTGCCTTCTGTCCCAACGCAAGATCCATGTCAGACCTGCTTTTTAGGGCTAGTCTGAGATGGTCTGGCACTGCGATCTTGATATCGGGTATGCTGGTGATACCCCACTTACTTTTTATCTCCTTCCCTACAGCCTTCAAGTGGCTTCACTAGGACGACGTGAGTCTGTTCCTCTCTATTTTTTGTCACAGGAAAGAACTTTGGTGCAGGGCTGCTTTTAAAAGCGTCAGCCATGGACATGGTTGAGCTAGCCTACTACTACTTAGTGTTTAACGTCTGCTTCCACATAAGTGATATCGCAGACAAGACTTAGGAGAGCCGAAGCTGATTCCTGTTTTTTAGAATATGATATTGCAATCTTTCCATTTGGCTTTAAGCCATGGATTGGGTTTAGTGGAAAGTTATTCCCTTTATTTATTAAAAAACATATCATTTGGTAGATGATCTCGTTTTCTTCTGGGTCGGTTGGTGTCATCGTTTGGGGTTAATGTTTAGGTGCCAGGCCTGTCTTATCGTGGCCTCCCCTTACTCCACTATCCTGCTTAGTTTGGTAGATGTCATCTGTGGGATTTGTGTTTAGGTGCCAGGCCCGTCTTATCGTGACCTCCCCTTACTCCACTATCCTATTCTGTAGGTTTGGTGTCTGTTTTTTTTTGGCGGAATAGTGTTTAGATGCCGAGTCCGTCTGATCGTGACCCTCCCTTACTCCACTATCCTGCCATGAGCTAGCCTCTGACGCCATCGTTCTTATGCTGCCGAAATAATCAAAAAACAAAAGGAGGGGCCGAACTGTGTTGATTGGAGTTTAAAGCTGTTGTTAATTAAGCTCGTAAGCTGATTTAACTGTTGTTAACCCTTTCCACAGAGAGCCACTAGTCATTCAATGTTATTTAAAACTAATTAACTATGGGCTCTTATTGCTTGTGTGAGTTTACTTAACAGTTGTCAGGCTTGTTAACTGTAAAAATAGTTTAGCTTATTCTTCTTTTTATTAAGAAGCTTGTTATGAGTACAATCAGTTGATTGGCTTGTTCACTGAGCTTTTCGACTAGTGAGTGATGGATGGAAAGACAAAAAGAATAAATAAAAAGAAAAGGTAACTAAATAGGGTAGATTATAAATGAGAGATGGGTAAAAATAGAATAATAATAAAAAAAAGGCTATATACGTTGAATAAGTAAGAGGAGATATTATCCTAATAATAAAGCACGGAAGAAGGGAAATTTGACAAAAGAAAAATGAAATTAACAAAAAAGAAAAAAGGTAAATAGTAATGAACCAAAAAAAGTAGAGAAAAATAAAAGAAAATAAAGGCTTATACCTTGTGAAGGTATAAAAATAAAAATAAAAACAACATTAAATTACTTAGGACTGGGAGATCTTTGCAGTATCTAGTAGTCTTTCTGGATTTGAGGAGTCTTTGGATTCTTGAGTCTTGACTAGGCTTCTTTATCTATGATAAACTCAGCAATAGCTTTGGAGCTCTGGAGCACTTAGGTGTGAAACTATTTCTTCTGGGCGTTTTATATCTACGGACAAGGGCTTGATAGTAAACAAAACGGAACAGACACATGCCAAGCAGTAGCAGAAACAATCGGATTAACGCCTACTGAAATTACACCTGAAATCACACCTTAACCAAGAACAGACAAAGATGTCCATGTATATTGCACATTTATCTGTGTACATGTATATGGCTAGGCCTAATTGACACTTGAAAATAACACCACCCAAAGAATAATTGATATGATTAATAATATCCTTATTAAAAGAATAATTGATATGATTTATAATATCCTTTGTAAAATTCTATATTTAATACATTAAAGTATTTGATCCTCGGTAAATAAACACGATGGTCGGTGGTTGTTCATACTCCGCGCAGTGTTGCGTTTCATTAGAGGTAATCCAACTACATGAGTGGATATTGTTGTTTTAAATTTTGATTTGTCAGTAGTCCGTCTACCAACCAATCACTAGCTGCCAATATTGGACCAAATATGTTTACATAACGTTACGTCATGACTCACGATTTTATTATGCCTAATTAACCCGTGCATAGCAGAATACTGCAGTAAAACTAATTGCGTGACAAACGAGGCTATCAAGTCTAATGAAATGTAAACAATACTGTTTGGAAACGAACATACTTTCACCGTTTTTAATACCTTAAATCACTGTCCAAAGACTCAGATTAAACGAAGGACTGTCATGTCGCTATACTAAGTGATAGCTTTCATTGAACGGAAAGAATAGACACACTCCCGCATAAGTTCAAGAAACAGACGCTATTCCAGCAATGGTCAGAGAGGGATTTCTCGGGCCATTGCTTCAGGAATATGGTGGTTGTTATACGTAAAAATATTTGGGTGGCGGTAATGACGGAAAAAAAATATTTGGTCGGCGGCATATAATATTTGGTCGGCGGTAAATAATTTTTGGTAAATAGTATTGGTCGGCGGTGGTCGGCGGTAAAAAAGTACCACCGCTGGAAAGTCAGTTTCATTATCCGTTAGATTAGTCCGGGTTAAAATTGAGGGAGGTGCCATCTGGAGAGGTAGAAATTCTCATGTGGTTTTTCTAGACCAGATTTTTTATGCTGGTGTAGTAGGATGTTATAGCTCCTTTAAATCTTTGATTAGGGTGTTATAGTCGGTAAGCGTTATAGATCCTTCATTGCGAGGCCGATTTTATAGATTATGCTGAGCGAAGCCGGTGTAAGCCCCGCCTCTTTCTTGTTTTAGTTCCTCCCATTTTATTTGAAGGTCGAGTTTAGAAAGGACTATTTATTGTTAATAATAAAATAAACCTCAAGTGCCACTACACTCACACACACCTAGTGGTTTCCGTGGTCTTAGTGTGTGACTATCAATAGTCGCTCGTAACACTTCCTAAAAATTTCAAATCTCTACGACCATGGGAGGTACTAGCGGTTCGAAAATTCAATAACGACAAAATGTAATTAGTCTCTATCGTCAAAACAAATATTCTACGTTAAAGACTAGAGGGGAGGGGGGGACCGAACACAAATTGGCGACCTATTCGGCTAGCGAACTATTCGACCTATTCGGCTGGCAACCTGTTCGTTGGCAACCTATTCAGAATTAAGACAACAGTCGCCCAAACGCATCTATTTTTACCAACCAATAAAATCCAACGTTACGCTATCAAATGAAAGTAGAATAATATATTATTTTTTATCAATTCCTTTAGCTCAGAATAGAGGTGTAATTTCGCATTATCTTACAAAATTCTAGACATTTTGAGAGCGCGCCCCTTTAATATGATTGTGCCAACTTTTACTAATAATATTTGAGGAAAGCTTATTCAATTACCTTTCAGAATATATATAGCTGGTTGCTCAGAATTTTGTACGATGGTCCGAATTTCGACTCGGAATATTACCGTTCTTTCACTTCAAAATATTGAAAGATAGGCTGGCACTGCCAGGCAGGATACGCCCACATTTTCGAGAGATGGACAGAGAACAAGCAATACCGAAAGTGATTTTTCCTACATCTTTAAGTCCTGTATTTCATACTGTATTGGGAGCAGCCATTTAGTTGGTCAGTTCCAGTCTGATATTAATGAAATTCGAAACCGACAATGATTATGGTGTGACGGTACACAACCTAGAAATGTGACTTTTCATCAAAATCGGATAAGAATTGTGACCTGTAGAGAGTCCACAACCATGATATACCATATTTTTACACTATTCGCGTACAAACGGCGACCATTTCGTCCGGCAATTTTGGTACGATTTTCACGAAATTAGAACTCAACCTTCCTCATCAAAATCGAATTAAAATTGTGACCTATACAGGGTCCACAACCATGATATATCATTTTTTTAACAGTATTCGCGTACAAACGGTGGCCGTTTTGTCTGTCAATTTTGGTCCGATTTTCCCGAAATTCAAACTCAACCTTCCTTACAGTGTAACGGTGATATAATCAAACGTTTTTTTTAAATTGGATAATAATTGTGACCTCCAGAGGGACCACAAGCTAAAGAAAGGGGGATTTTGCGTATAACCAGGGGCCATAATTCAGGAAGTTACAATCCGATATGCGCAAATATCGAAAAGAACCAAGATCTTTGGGTTATAACCATGAATTTCAAGTTTCATCAAAATCGAATTAAGATTGTGACCTTTACAGGGTCCACAACCTTGATATACCATTTTTTAACAGTATTCGCGTACAAACGGCGGCCATTTTGTATGGCAATTTTGGTCTAATTTTCCCGAAATTCGAACTCAACCTTACTTACGGTGTAACGGTAATATAATCAAACGTTTTTTTAAATCGGATAATAATTGTGACCTCCAAGTTAAAAAAAAAGGCGATTTTGCGTATAATCAGGGGCCATAATTCAGGAAGTTACGATCCGATATGCGCAAATATCGAAAGGAAGCAAGATCTTTGGGTTATAACCATGAATTTCAAGTTTCATCAAAATCGAATCAAAATTGTGACCTCCACAGGGTCCACAACCTTGATATACCATTTTTTAACAGTATTCGCGTACAAACGGCCGCCATTTTGTATGGCAATTTTCGTCCGATTTTCCCGAAATTCGAACTCAACCTTCCTTAGGGTGTAACGGTGATATATTCAAACGGTTTTTTAAATCGAATAATAATTGTGACCTCCAGAGGGACCACAAGCTAAAAAGGGTGATTTTTCGGACAATCAGGGTCCATAATTCAGGAAGTTATGATCCGTGATTTTTCATACAATCAGGGGCCATAATCCATGAAGTTTTGATCCGATACATGCCAATATCGAAAGCAGCCGAGATCTTTTGGGGATTAACCTATATTTCAAGTTTCGTCAAAATCGGATAAGAATTGTGACCTGTAGAGAGTCCACAAACAAATTGTGGACGGACGGACGTCCAGACGGACGGACGTCCGGACGGACGTCCGGACGGACAGGGGCGACGACATAATACGTCCACATGAAAATGTGGGCGTATAAAAATTGGCTATGTTCAGGTTGAGAGCGCGCCCCTTTAATATGATTGTGCCAACTTTTTCTAATAATATTTGGAAAGCTTATTCAATTACCTTTCAGAATATATATAGCTGGTTGCTCAGAATTTTGTACGATGGTCCGAATTTTGACTCGGAATATTACCGATCTTTCACATTAAAATATTGACAAATTGGCTATGTTCAGGTTGAGAGCGCGCCCCCTTAATATGATTGTGATAAAAATTGGCTATGTTCAGGTTGAGAGCGCGCCCCTTTAATATGATTGTGCCAACTTTTTCTAATAATATTTGGAAAGCTTATTCAATTACCTTTCAGAATATATATAGCTGGTTGCTCAGAATTTTGTACGATGGTCCGAATTTTGACTCGGAATATTACCGATCTTTCACATTAAAATATTGACAAATTGGCTATGTTCAGGTTGAGAGCGCGCCCCCTTAATATGATTGTGCTAACTTCTACTAATAATATTTGGAAAGCTTATCCAATTACCTTTCAGAATATATATAGCTGGTTGCTCAGAATTTTGTACGATGGTCCGAATTTTGACTCGGAATATTAACGATCTTTCACATTAAAATATTGACAAATTGGCTATGTTCAGGTTGAGAGCGCGCCCCCTTAATATGATTGTGCTAACTTCTACTAATAATATTTGGAAAGCTTATCCAATTACCTTTCAGAATATATATATATATAGCTGGATGCTCAGAATTTTGTACGATGGTCCGAATTTGGACTTCGAAAAAAATACCGGTCTATCTTTACATATAGAATATTGAAAAATTGGCTATGTTCATGTTGAAAGCGCACCCCTTTAATATGATTGTGCCAACGTTTACCAGTAATATTTGGAAAGCTTAGTCAATTACCTTTCAGAATATATATAGCTGGATGCTCAGAATTTTGTACGATGGTCCGAATTTCGACTCCGAAAAAAAATACCGTTCTTTCACTTTAAAATATTGATAAATTGGCGTTTAGGTTGAGAGCGCGCCCCTTTAATATGATTGTGCCAACTTCTACTAATAATATTTGGAAAGCTTATCCAATTACCTTTCAGAATATATATAGCTGGATGCTCAGAATTTTGTACGATGATCCGAATTTGGACTTCGAAAAAAATACCGGTCTATCTTTACATATAGACTTTTGAAAAATTGGCTATGTTCAGGTTAAGAGCGCTCCCCTTTATTATGATTGTGCCAACTTTTACTAATAATATTTGGAAAGCTTATTCCGAATTTATATAGCTGGTTGCTCAGAATTTTGTACGATGGTCCGAATTTCGACTCCGAAAAAAATACCGTTCTTTCACTTTCAAATATTGAAAAATTGGCTATGTTTGACTCGGAATATTGCCGTTCTTTCACTTTAAAATATTAAAAAATTGGCGACGTTTAGGACGAGAGCGCAACCCTTTAATATGATTGTGCCAACTTTTACTAATGACATTCAATTACCTTTTAGAATATATTTAGTTGGATCATCAGAATTTTGTACGATGGTCCGAATTTTGACACGGGATATTAACAGTTTTTCCCTTTAAATTTTTTAAAAAATTGGTCATGTTTAGGAAGAGAGTGCACCCCTTTAATATGACTGTGCCAACTTTTACTGATAATATTTGGAAAGCCTATTTAATTACCTTTCGGAATATATTTAGTTGGATGTCTATAATTTTGTAAGATAATGCGAAATTACACCTCTATTCTGAGCTAAAGGAATATTTGGATAAAAAATAATATTATTATTCTACTTTCATTTGATAGACGTAACGTTGGATTTTATTGGTTGGTAAAAATAGATGAGTTTGGGCGACTGTTGTCTTAATTCTGAATAGATTGACAACGAACAGGTTGCCAGCTGGATCGGTCGAATAGCTCGCTAGCCAAATAGGTCGCCAATTTGTGTTCGGTGTGTGTGTGGCGGGGGGGGGGGGCGAGACTACTGTGTACTCGGAGCACTGATCTATATAATAACTGGATAGCTCATGATGCAATCAACAAATGACGTTGCTTGAAGCCACCGTCCGGTATCTTGCTCCTCCCAGAAGCACTCGTCCTTTGTCTCCACTATAAGTACGCGCTTTGTTTACTAGTAAATTATTGTCTGCGATATCACCTCGGTGGAAGCGGACGTTAAATAAAGCTATTTCACACACACACTAGTAAATTCGACGAAAACATTAACAACAGAACATTATATTTTGTTGACGACATTGTTGGTGCTTTATATAAAATAAATTCACAACATTGATTTTATTTTTAAAAGTGCACATTCTCATTATAAAATGTTTTGAAGCGAACTACACATTTGCCGTAAATCAGATTTTAACTTTAACATACCGTTGAATTTATCAATTTCTATAGGCCTATACAATTGAAAATAATAAATGATAGAGTAAGGTTTGGAAAAAATAAAATCATCTGACTAAAAAAAAAAAATTTAAGATGCCACCCCTTGTTTTTTTTTTAAATTATTGTTTTGAGTATGGATTTTAAAAATGTTTGGAAATCAGCCAGTTGTATTCATCCAGAATTTTCTACTATATTTTAAATATTTATGAATACCAAGATTGTATCATGTCCTTTGGTAAAAAAAAGGGCACAATATCTATTGACATGTAGGGTCCATGATAAAATAATAAAAGTATGAGCCATATTTACACTACCCTTGTCTTTGCAATGGCGCATTACAATATTCAAATTTAAATACTGTTCAGCTATTTTTTTTTGTGTGTGCACATCTTTATCCTTAGAATATATGTAATTTTGATATTTTATAGCTTTTTTCTACATATATACATACATCTAAACCTCTATTCTACTTTCTTTTTTACCTTTTAGGATCTTTGTATAATAAAGAACAGTTATTTTATGTTGTATTATATAATATTATTACCTTCATAGTCTGTAATTCTAGATCCTCTCTATATATATAGGCCTATATCATAGACCTTAAAAACACTGGGGGGGGGGGGTGGCCTACTGGTCTAGAGAGCCGCGCTTCAACCTTTGGCTGGCCGGTCACCTCTGGCTTGCGGCTGTGGTTTCGAGCCCTGGTGTGAGCATATGTGGCATGGAGATAGGGGCGCTTTCTCAGCTTCGTGGGTTTACTCCGGGCACTTCGGTTTCCTCCTACTGCTTAAGACCCCTCCGCGCAAGCGAATTATTAAAATAAAAATGAAACCATATGTTAGTCCCAAAATGACCTAGTTTGTGTCAATGGACGTTAAACCACATTTCTCTCTCCTTAAAAACACTACTTATATTATAGGCCTATATCCCATTTTCTCCTTTACAATTCTGTGTTTTCAGTGTTAATTCCAAAGAGAATAGCACAAATTCGTCTTTTTTTTAAATATAGGATTACATTACATAACTTTATTTTACAAGCCTGTATCCCATATTCTTCTACACAATTTAAAATTCTGTATTTCAATGTTAATTAAATACAAAACAGTCCAAATTTATTCTTTAGAAATAGATAAAATCCTTATAGGGCATTTAGTAACTGAAAATATGATAAATAACACAAATTAATATGGATAACAGTCAGTGAGTAATGACCGTATAATGACAAGAAATCAAATTAACAAGGTAACAAAAACAATAACTGATATGGACCATCAAAGGGCTAATAAAACAACAATCATAACCTTACATAGTGGACACCAAAGATGTAGATTAATTAAGTTATGAATCCATCTAAGAACTAAGAAATACATGTATATAGGCCTTACCATTTTTTTTTTACTTTTCTGTAATTTCACAGTTAATTTTGGAGGGAAAAAAACTCAGGTATTGTCCAGTTATTTTTTTTTCTTTCGTCTTGTGGTCAGTATAATCTGTAATTTTAGAGTCTTTATTTTTTAAAAAAAAAACAAACCCTGGGCTATTCACATATAGGCCTATATTTGCGTCTGATTTCTAGTAATTTTAGAAACGTTCAAAGATATAATATAGGCCTGTAATAAGTTATTTTTCTTTATTTGGTCTATATATGAATAAACACCAGTTAATTGCATAGGCCTATCTTTTTTTCTTTAAAAATAAATTACTTATATTATAGGCCTATGTCTTTATTTTAAAAATTATAGGCTATTCACATAATAAAAGAATTATAGGCCCATGTGTTTATGATATGCGTCTATCTTCTTTTATTACTTCTTTTTTTCGCTGATGTTTGAACAAACAAAAAGGGAAAAAAATAAAAATGAACGAAATATAATCAATATACATACATAACAAGAAAGATTTTTTTTTTCTATTTTGTATTCTCTAATATTTTTTTAAAGTTTAAGGATAGCCTACATGAGGTAATTGTATGATAAAAAAAAAACTTCCATAGCTTTAGCAGGCCTACATCCTATTTTCTTCTTAAAAGAATCTTACTTATTTCATAGTCCTACCTATATCACATTTTCTTTCTTTCTACACTTTACAATTTTGTATTTTCACTGTTTATTCACTCATCACTGTCCAAATACAAATAGGCCTATATTATTATAGACTATTCTGTAATTTCAGTTAATTCTAGAGGAAAAAATCACAGGCCGGATGTAGTGATTATTATTATTTTTTTTTTTTTTTTTAAACAAGGCTATTGATCATATATAGGCTTAAATATGTATCAAATTTCTTTTTTGCTCTCACTCTTTAACTCTTAAATGACCCAGAGGTTTGACGTCATAACGTCATAAAAACCCACGTCATAATGGTCAATATTGTTAAAAAATATAAGTATTAGGTATGCATTTTAAAGTCATATCAATAATAACAACTGAAAATAGACCCATTCATTCATGTAAATGGATGAAATATTCTAAATTGCCATTTTCATAAATATGAATTTTATACAAAAAAATTAATTTAGACATTTCATGCAAAATTCATGTAGGCCTACATGGACCTAATGGTTATTTCTATTTTTTGATCGGCTTTTGTGAACTAAAAATCAATTATCATCAATGATTATTAAAATTTAAAAGCGATTAAAATTTTGTTGATTAGCCTAGCTAAGCTTCTTCTATCACGTTTTAACGCAAAACTATAAATATCTACACCACCGAAAAAATCTGAATCACTGTAACCCGTCGTACAGAGAACGTTGTCGTACAGGCCTAGACATATCACCGTTTTATTGTAATTTTTCAAGAAGAAACAGTAAGATTTTAACTGTCAAAATGTCAAACAGGAAGTAAACAAATGAGAAAAAGGGAGAACGCTAGATCGGCGACGGTCCTACGCATTTTAGCACATATGACGTCATATATAGATTGTGGGTTAGGGTTAGGGTAAGGGCTAGGACCTGTAGATTTGGTCAAAGTCCCGAGATATAAACAGGGCTAGCCCTAACCCTAACCCATGATCAAGCCTAACCCTTACCCTAACCCACAATTCACATATGACGTCACAATTTGCGTAGGACCGTCTCCGATCTAGCGTTCTCCGAGAAAAAGCCGTCTGATTATAAGGGAGGTAACTCTCATTGTGCTAGAAACGTTGCATTCGGCTAACTGGCCACAGATCACTAATTATTTCCCCATTGACTTCAATGTTAATTCTTGTCTCTTAGATAGGCTGTAACTTTTTCCCAAATATTCGTTGGGTAGAACGCTTTCTGCCACAGATGGAGCAACATGTTGCAAACTCTGGCCCAAAAGCATGTATGAGGTTCACCATGAAAAACTTGAGATACACAAGCTGGAAGTAGAGACAGCTAACCAGGCAATTTTCGGCCCCCCCCCCCCCTTTCAACGTAAGCAACCTCACAACTCTTGTATCCTTCCGCCTCAAAATCATGAATATTCACCAAAACCTGGCAGAAAATGTATTTTCAAACCCTTTTCTTCGATTCTACACCAAAAAGTAAACAAAAATCACCATGCAAAAGGGGGAAAAAGGGAAAGGGAGAGAAAGACTAAAAATAACTTGGCCCTACAATTTGTGGGTACCGGCGTAGAAATATTTAGTGATCTGTGTCCTATATAGGGGTGTCCAACGGGTTTTGTCAACAAAAGTCGCCCTGGGTACTTAACGGTGACGTCGTAGGAGTCGACAAAAGTCGCCGTGGGTCAGTTAAGAGTTAAATCAAAGTTAATAGCAAATGAATAAATATAAAGATAGGCTGGCACTGCCAGGCAGGATACGCCCACATTTTCGAGAGATGGACAGAGAACAAGCAATACCAAAAGTGATTTTTCCTACATCTTTAAGTCCTGTATTTCATACTGTATTGGGAGCAGCCATTTAGTTGGTCAGTTCCAGTCTGATATTAATGAAATTCGAAACCGACAATGATTATGGTGTGACGGTACACAACCTAGAAATGTGACTTTTCATCAAAACCGGATAAGAATTGTGACCTGTAGAGAGTCCACAACCATGATATACCATTTTTTTACTCTATTCACGTACAAACGGCGACCATTTCGTCCGGCAATTTTGGTACGATTTTCACGAAATTAGAACTCAACCTTCCTCATCAAAATCGAATTAAAATTGTGACCTATACAGGGTCCACAACCATGATATATCATTTTTTTAACAGTATTCGCGTACAAACGGCGGCCATTTTGTCTGTCAATTTTGGTCCGATTTTCCCGAAATTCAAACTCAACCTTCCTTACAGTGTAACGGTGATATAATCAAACGTTTTTTTAAATTGGATAATAATTGTGACCTCCAGAGGGACCACAAGCTAAAGAAAGGGGGATTTTGCGTATAACCAGGGGCCATAATTCAGGAAATTACGATCCGATATGCGCAAATATCGAAAAGAACCAAGATCTTTGGGTTATAACCATGAATTTCAAGTTTCATCAAAATCGAATTAAAATTGTGACCTTTACAGGGTCCACAACCTTGATATACCATTTTTTAACAGTATTCACATACAAACGGCGGCCATTTTGTATGGCAATTTTGGTCTGATTTCCCCGAAATTCGAACTCAACCTTCCTTACGGTGTAACGGTGATATAATCAAACGGTTTTTTAAATCGAATAATAATTGTGACCTCCAAGCTAAAAAAAAGGCGATTTTGCGTATAATCAGGGGCCATAATTCAGGAAGTTATGATCCGATATGCGCAAATATCGAAAGGAAGCAAGATCTTTGGGTTATAACCATGAATTTCAAGTTTCATCAAAATCGAATCAAAATTGTGACCTCCACAGGGTCCACAACCTTGATATACCATTTTTTAACAGTATTCGCGTACAAACGGCGGCCATTTTGTATGGCAATTTTCGTCCGATTTTCCCGAATTTCGAACTCAACCTTCCTTAGGGTGTAACGGTGATATAATCAAACGCTTTTTTAAATTGAATAATAATTGTGACCTCCAGAGGGACCACAAGCTAAAAAGGGTGATTTTTCGGACAATCAGGAGCCATAATTCAGGAAATTACATTCCGATAGCCGCAAATATCGAAAGGAACCAAGATCTTTGGGTTACAAACATGCATGTCAAGTTTCATCAAAATCGGTTCAAAATTGTGACCTCTATAGGGTCCACAAGCTAAAAACGTGATTTTTCGTACAATCAGGGGCCATAATCCATGAAGTTTTGATCCGATACATGCCAATATCGAAAGCAGCCGAGATTTTTGGGGGATAAACCTATATTTCAAGTTTCGTCAAAATCGGATAAGAATTGTGACCTGTTGAGAGTCCACAAACAAATTGTGGACAGACGGACGTCCGGACGGACAGGGACGACGACATAATACGTCCACATGAAAATGTGGGCGTATAAAAAGGATAAAATATATAACAAAAAAAACCCAAGGGTAGGAAAAAAAAGAAAAGAAAACTTGATGAACTAGACTATATTAAAATACATAAATATGATTATGACTCTTGTAGTTAGCCTTATGATAGGCCTATAAATAGCTGCACGTGTTTGGCCTTTAATGCTTAATCTATAAATCCGATCTGTATTTATTTGCTTTTCTTTTCAACCGTGAATTCACCACATCCCTTCCTTTATAATGTGAAAGGTTTAATTAAATAATAGACCTGATTTACGTCTATTTACCATGCAACCATGACTATGATGAATGTAAAGAAAGACCAAGGTATGCCCACGTAAACAGTAATTTCATGTTATACATTATTTTATTTTCATAAACGGTCGGCACATTTCATTCAGGAAAACTTGTTATTAATTTTGAAAAGTTAGGATTATTTTAAAAACTTATAACGGTATTAATATTATCGAAGTTTACTTGAGGTAAATAACATTACGTCAACGGTAGAAACAAATGTTTTGCGAGGTTAAACATGACGGAATTGGTACTTCCAGTGACTTCACACTTCTCAGCCAATGAGCTATCCAGTTATTATATAGATCAGTGACTCGGAGTAACTGATCTCGCAGTGAATATTCGCTTGGCCGCTACAATCACTGATAAGCATGACATCGACGAGGCTTAATGAGTACGGCATATTAACTTTTTTACTCCGACAAATTAAATTCTCAAACATTTTTTTGAGGTAAAAGAAAAATAAACAAGCCAACAGTGAGGCTGATGTCCCCCGCCGAAATCCCAAAATAAATAGATGACACATATTAATTAATCACACATTTATTTTTTTCAAACGTATCGAGCAATCAAAACTGTACACGAAGTGTCATCCAAAAGTGTTTTATAAAGAAAAATGCTAAAACCGACGAGAAAAATGAAAATGTACCCTAGTTAGGGGGACCCTAAAGACAGACAAAAGGGCCCTCACGCTTGACAAAAGGGCCCCTCTGGCCAAGGGAAAGGGCCCTCGTGTCCGAGTCAATCGTTTCTATACACTGTTACTGTCGAATCCATTACTGAATGAGACTGCAGTCATTGTATTGGCATAAAAATCATCAATCAAGATGAACCTAAGTTATCTTGTCCCAAAGTATCATCCAATCAAATTGCTTATCTCTGCCTGCCCTAAGAAGAAAATGCTCATCTTCGAACTCCATCAAGGCATTGACCTAATAAGCACACACACCAATTTTGAACATTTTAACTCATTATCTAACTTAGTCAAGGTATTACTGTAATGAAACTATACACCAAGTTTTATCAATCTCACTTAATTAGAACTAAAGTTATCGTGTCCCAAAGCATCAACCAATCAAATTGCTTATCTCTGCTTACCCTAAGCGGAAAATGATCATCTTCGAACTCCATCAAGGCATTGATTTAATAAGCATATACACCAAGTTTGAACATTTTAACTCAATTAGAAGGAGAGTTATTAAGTTCCAAAGTCTCGACCAATCAAATTGCGTATTGCTCTGCTTACCCTGAGCAGAAAATGCTCATTATCGAGCTTAGTCAAGGTATTACTGTAATGAAACTATACACCAAGTTTCATCACTCTCACTTAATTAGAACTAAAGTTATCGTGTCCCAAAGCATCAACCAATCAAATTGCTTATCTCTGCTTACCCTAAGCGAAAAATGCTCATCTTCGAACGCCATCAAGGCATTGGCCTAATAAGCATATACACCAAGTTTGAACATTTTAACTCAATTAGAAGGAGAGTTAATGTGTTCCAAAGTCTCGACCAATCAAATTGCGTATCGCATTGCTTACCCTGAGCAGAAAATGCTCATTATCGAACTTAGTCATGGTATTACTGTAATGAAACAATACACCAAGTTTCATCACTCTCACTTAATTAGAACTAAAGTTATCGTGTCCCAAAGCATCAACCAATCAAATTGCTTATCTCTGCTTACCCTAAGCGGAAAATGCTCATCTTCGAACTCCATCAAGGCATTGACCTAATAAACACATACACCAAATTTGAACATTCTAGCTCGATTAGGAAGAGAGTTATTGTGTCCCAAAATGTGTGACGGACAGATGGACAGACAGACAGACAAAAGGACAGACAGACAGACAGACAAAAGGACAGACAGACAGACAGACGGACAAACCCATTTTAATAGTCCCCCAACTTTCTTCGAAAGGCGGGGGACAATAAAGACGTTTGAAGTATTTGTAGTTAAAAAATATTTCCTATTTAGTGTAAATGAGTATTAAATTGAGTAAAAATGCATCATTTTGCCCGAAGCAGTTAGGTGTTAAGTAAACATTGCACGAGCCGTTGAGCCAATGACTAACACTGCGCTGCAGGTAACGCACGTGTTGTGGACAGTCATCTGTTACAGAGATAAATCGTAAGTACTTCTCTGTTTCAGTAAGTGATTCACATATTTTTAGAATATTATATTCCAGAAATAGGGAAATTTATATAAAAATCAATCGTAATAATATCCCCAACTCTTTAAAACATAAGAAAAGGGGGCACTGCTATGCTAGGTCGGTTGTATACTTCATGTGGTATAGTGTGATGAATTACACTATTTTTGTGATGTATAAGATACTATTCTTTATTTATATAATACATTCACTCAAATATTACTTTTCTATGAAAATCAATTCATAGAAATACTTTATAATCATTCAAAATTAAGAAAGATAGGCTGGCACTGCCAGGCAGGATACGCCCACATTTTTGAGAGATGGATAGAGAACAAGCAATACCGAAAGTGATTTTTCCTACATCATTAAGTCCTGTATTTCATACTGTATTGGGAGCAGCCATTTTGTTGGTCAGTTCCAGTCTGATATTCATGAGATTCGAAGCCGACAATGACTATGGTTTGATGGTACACAACCTAGAAATGTTACTTTTCGTCAAAATCGGATAAGAATTGTGACCTGTAGGAGTCCACAACCATGATATACCATATTTTTACACTATTCGCGTACAAACGGTGACCATTTCGTCCTGCAATTTTGGTACGATTTTCACGAAATTCGAACTCAACCTTCCTTACGGTGCAACAGTAATATAATCAGATTTTTTTTTAAAATCAGATAATAATTGTTCGAGAGATAGACAGAGAACAAGCAATACCGAAAGTGATTTTTCCTACAATCAAAGGCCATAATTCATTAAGTTACAATTTGATATGCGCAAATATCGAAAAGAATAAAGATCTTTAGGTTATAAACAAGCATTTCAGGTTTCATCAAAATCGAATTAAAATTGTCACCTCTACAGGGTCCACAACTTTGACATACCATATTTTTACACTGTTCGCGTACAAACGGCGTCCATTTTTTTTGGCAATTATGGTCCAATTTTCTCGAAATTCAAACTCAACCTTCCGTAGGGTGTAACGGTGATAGAGTCAAATGTTTTTTCAAATCGGATAATAATTGTGACCTCCAGAGGGACCATAGGCGATTTTTCGGACAATCAGGGGCCATAATTCAGGAAGTTACGATCTGATATGCGCAAATATCGAAAAGAACCAAGATCTTTGGGTTATAACCATGCATTTCAAGTTTCATCAAAATCGAATTAAAATTGTGACCTCTACAGGGTCCACAACCATGATATACAATTTCTTAACAGTATTCGCGTACAAACGGCGGCCATTTTGTATGGCAATTTTGGTCCGATTTTCCCGAAATTCGAACTCAACCTTCCTTACGGTGTAACGGTAATATAATCAACCGTTTTATTAAATCAGATAATAATTGTTACCACCAGAGGTACCACAAGCTAAAATAAGGCGATTTTGCGTATAATCAGGGGCCATAATTCAGGAAGTTACGTTCCGATATGCGCAAATATCGAAAGGAACCAAGATCTTTGGGTTATAACTATGAATTTCAAGTTTCATCAAAATCGAATAAAAAATGTGACTTCTACAGGGTCCACAACCTTGATATACCATTTTTTAACAGTATTCGCGTACAAACGGCGGCCATTTTGTATGGCAATTTTGGTCCGATTTTCCCGAAATTCGAACTCAACCTTCCTTAGGGTGTAACGGTGATATAATCAAACGGTTTTTTAAATCGGATAATAATTGTGACCTCCAGAGGGACCACAAGCTAAAAAGGGTGATTTTTCGGACAATCAGGGGCCATAATTCAGGAAATTACATTCTGATAGGCGCAAATATCGAAAGGAACCAAGATCTTTGGGTTATAAACATGCATGTCAAGTTTCATCAAAATCGGTTCAAAATTGTGACCTCTATAGGGTCCACAAGCTAAAAACGTGATTTTTCGTACAATCAGGGGCCATAATCCATGAAGTTTTCATCCGATACATGCCAATATCGAAAGCAGCCAAGATCTTTTGGGGATAAACCTATATTTCAAGTTTCGTCAAAATCGGATAAGAATTGTGACCTGTAGAGGGTCCACAAACAAATTGTGGACGGACGGACGGACGGACGTCGGCGACGACAATATACGTCCACATAAAAATGTGGGCGTATAAAAAGCGAGGCCAATTAGACTATTCGAGGTATTGGGTGATACATTTCAGTGATTTCTGGGATATATAGTATAATGTCCTTAATATACGTAAAACGCTCAAAGGAAATATGATTATTTTATATATCAAATGAAAAAATATCCCAAAATCTTTTAAACATAAGAAAGATAGGCTGGCACTGCCAGGCAGGATACGCCCACATTTTCGAGAGATGGATAGAGAACAAGCAATACCGAAAGTGATTTTTCCTACATCATTAAGTCCTGTATTTCATACTGTATTGGGAGCAGCCATTTAGTTGGTCAGTTCCAGTCTGATATTCATGAAATTCGAAGCGGACAATGATTATGGTTTGACGGTACACAACCTAGAAATGTGACTTTTCATCAAAATCAGATAAGAATTGTGACCTCTAGAGAGTCCACAACCATGATATACCATTTTTCTAACAGTATTCGCGTACAAACGGCAGCAATTTTGTCTGTCAATTTTGGTCCGATTTTCCCCGAAATTCAAACTCAACCTTCCTTACGGTGTAATGGTGATATAATCAAACGTTTTTTTAAATCAGATAATAATTGTGACCTCCAGAGGGACCACAAGCTAAAGAAAGGGGGATTTTGCGTATAACCAGGGGCCATAATTCAGGAAGTTACGATCCGATATGCGCAAATATCGAAAAGAACCAAGATCTTTGGGTTATAACCATGAATTTCAAGTTTCATCAAAATCGAATTAAAACTGTGACCTTTACAGGATCCACAACCTTGATATACCATTTTTTAACAGTATTCGCGTACAAACGGCGGCCATTTTGTATGGCAATTTTGGTCCGATTTTCCTGAAATTCGAACTCAACCTTCCTTACATTGTAACGGTAATATAATCAAACGTTTTTTTAAATCGGATAATAATTGTGACCTCCAGAGGGACCACAAGCTAAAAAGATAGGCTGGCACTGCCAGGCAGGATACGCCCACATTTTCGAGAGATGGACAGAGAACAAGCAATACCGAAAGTGATTTTTCCTACATCTTTAAGTCCTGTATTTCATACTGTATTGGGAGCAGCCATTTAGTTGGTCAGTTCCAGTCTGATATTAATGAAATTCGAAACCGACAATGATTATGGTGTGACGGTACACAACCTAGAAATGTGACTTTTCATCAAAATCGGATAAGAATTGTGACCTATAGAGAGTCCACAACCATGATATACCATATTTTTACACTATTCGCGTACAAACGGCGACCATTTCGTCCAGCAATTTTGGTACGATTTTCACGAAATTAGAACTCAACCTTCCTCATCAAAATCGAATTAAAATTGTGACCTATACAGGGTCCGCAACCATGATATATCATTTTTTTAACAGTATTCGCGTACAAACGGCGGCCATTTTGTCTGTCAATTTTGGTCCGATTTCCCCGAAATTCAAACTCAACCTTCCTTACAGTGTAACGGTGATATAATCAAACGTTTTTTTAAATTGGATAATAATTGTGACCTCCAGAGGGACCACAAGTTAAATAAAGGGGGATTTTGCGTATAACCAGGGGCCATAATTCAGGAAGTTACGATCCGATATGCGCAAATATCGAAAAGAACCAAGATCTTTGGGTTATAACCATGAATTTCAAGTTTCATCAAAATCGAATTAAAATTGTGACCTTTACAGGGTCCACAACCTTTATATACCATTTTTAACAGTATTCGCTTACAAACGGTGGCCATTTTGTATGGCAATTTTGGTCTGATTTTCCCGAAATTCGAACTCAACCTTCCTTACGGTGTAACGGTAATATAATCAAACGTTTTTTTAAATCGGATAATAATTGTGACCTCCAAGCTAAAAAAGATAGGCTGGCACTGCCAGGCAGGATACGCCCACATTTTCTAGAGATGGACAGAAAACAAGCAATACCGAAAGTGATTTTTCCTACATCTTTAAGTCCTGTATTTCATACTGTATTGGGAGCAGCCATTTAGTTGGTCAGTTCCAGTCTGATAGTAATGAAATTCGAAACCGACAATGATTATGGTGTGACGGTACACAACCTAGAAATGTGACTTTTCATCAAAATCGGATAAGAATTGTGACCTGTAGAGAGTCCACAACCATGATATACCATATTTTTACACTATTCGCGTACAAACGGCGACCATTTCGTCCGGCAATTTTGGTACGATTTTCACGAAATTAGAACTCAACCATCCTCATCAAAATCGAATTAAAATTGTGACCTATACAGGATCCACAATCATGATATATCATTTTTTTAACAGTATTCGCGTACAAACGGCGACCATTTTGTCTGTCAATTTTGGTCCGATTTTCCCGAAATTCAAACTCAACCTTCCTTACAGTGTAACGGTGATATAATCAAATGTTTTTTTAAATTGGATAATAATTGTGACCTCCAGAGGGACCACAAGCTAAAGAAAGGGGGATTTTGCGTATAACCAGGGGCCATTATTCAGGAAGTTACGATCCGATATGCGCAAATATTGAAAAGAACCAAGATCTTTGGGTTATAACCATGAATTTCAAGTTTCATCAAAATCGAATTAAAATTGTGACCTTTACAACGTCCACAACCTTGATATACCATTTGTTAACAGTATTCGCGTACAAACGGCGGCCATTTTGTGTGGCAATTTTGGTCTGATTTTCCCGAAATTCAAACTCAACCTTCCTTACGGTGTAACGGTAATATAATCAAACGTTTTTTTAAATCGGATAATAATTGTGACCTCCAAGCTAAAAAAAAGGCAATTTTGCGTATAATCAGGGGCCATAATTCAGGAAGTTACGATCCGATATGCGCAAATATCGAAAGGAAGCAAGATCTTTGGGTTATAACCATGAATTTCAAGTTTCATCAAAATCGAATCAAAATTGTGACCTCCACAGGGTCCACAACCTTGATATACCATTTTTTAACAGTATTCGCGTACAACAACGGCCATTTTGTATGGCAATTTTCGTCCGATTTTCTCGAAATTCGAACTCAACCTTCCTTAGGGTGTAACGGTAATACAATCAAACGGTTTTTTAAATCGCATAATATTTGTGACCTCCAAGCTAAAAAAAAGGCGATTTTGCGTATAATCAGGGGCCATAATTCAGGAAGTTACGATCCGATATGCGCAAATATCGAAAGGATGCAAGATCTTTGGGTTATAACCATGAATTTCAAGTTTCATCAAAATCAAATCAAAATTGTGACCTCCACAGGGTCCACAACCTTGATATACCATTTTTTAACAGTATTCGCGTACAAATGGCGGCCATTTTGTATGGCAATTTTCGTCCGATTTTCCTGAAATTCGAACTCAGCCTTCCTTAGGGTGTAGCGGTGATATAATCATACGGTTTTTTAAATCAAATAATAATTGTGACCTCCAGAGGGACCACAAGCTAAAAAGGGTGATTTTTCGGACAATCAGGGGCCATAATTCAGGAAATTACATTCCGATAGCCGCAAATATCGAAAGGAACCAAGATCTTTGGGTTACAAACATGCATGTCAAGTTTCATCAAAATCGGTTCAAAATTGTGACCTCTATAGGGTCCACAAGCTAAAAACGTGATTTTTCGTACAATCAGGGGCCATAATCCATGAAGTTTTGATCCGATACATGCCAATATCGAAAGCAGCCGAGATCTTTTGGGGATAAACCTATATTTCAAGTTTCGTCAAAATCGGATAAGAATTGTGACCTGTAGAGAGTCCACAAACAAATTGTGGACGGACGGACGGACGTCCGGACGGACAGGGGCGACGACATAATACGTCCACATGAAAATGTGGGCGTATAAAAAAGGCGATTTTGCGTATAATCAGGGGCCATAATTCTGGAAGTTACGATCCGATATGCGCAAATATCGAAAGGAACCAAGATCTTTGGGTTATAACCATGAATTTCAAGTTTCATCAAAATCGAATTAAAATTGTGACCTCCACAGGGTCCACAACCTTGATATACCATTTTTTAACAGTATTCGCGTACAAACGGCGGCCATTTTGTATGGCAATTTTGGTCCGATTTTTCCGAAATTCGAACTCAACCTTCCTTAGGGTGTAACGGTGATATATTCAAACGTTTTTTTAAATCAGATAATAATTGTGACCTCCAGAGGGACCACAAGCTAAAAAGGGTGATTTTTCGGACAATCAGGGGCCATAATTCAGGAAATTACATTCCGATAGCCGCAAATATCGAAAGGAACCAAGATCTTTAGGTTACAAACATGCATGTCAAGTTTCATCAAAATCGGTTCAAAATTGTGACCTCTATAGGGTCCACAAGCTAAAAACATGATTTTTCGTACAATCAGGGGCCATAATCCATGATGTTTTGATCCGATACATGCCAATATCGAAAGCAGCCGAGATCTTTGGGGGATAAACCTATGTTTCAAGTTTCGTCAAAATCGGATAAGAATTGTGACCTGTAGAGAGTCCACAAACAAATTGTTTTTACAGACGGACGTCCGGACGGACGGACAGGGGCGACGTCATAATACGTCCACATGAAAATGAGGGCGTATAAAAAGGAGGACTGATAAGTGAAGCCGATTGTACAGTGCGATGAATTCCGCTATTTCTGTGATATATAAGATACTATTCTTAGTTTATATAATACATTCACTCAAATATTATATTTCTATGAAAATAAATTCATAGAAATACTTTATAATCTTTCAAAAAAAAGGAAAAATCCCACTGCTAAGCGACGCCGATTGAGTTCAAAGTATACTAACTGCTAAGCAAGGCGATTGTATACTTTATATGGTAAACCCTTATGAAAAAGTCCTATAGAAAGAGTATAGGTTCCTATAGAAGTTTCAGGGAATCTATAGAATGCTATAGAATACTACAGGAAAACAAATTCATTCTGTATTTATTTTTCACATGACTATAGATTCAAAAAGATTTACTATAGTTTGTGTAGGATCGGTAGATGGATTTTTTCTACGTGTAATTTCCTCTAGAATCCTATAGAATACTGTAAGAAACTATTGGAAAAGAAATAAACCTATAGATCATGGGTGCTGCTATAGAATTGGTGGTAAAAACTGTAGTTTTCTGTACAACTAATTTGTATCCTCAAGCCAGTTGAGTAATCCTTTAGTTTTCTATAGCCTTTGTAGTAAAAACTATAGTTGGCTATAGAACTAACCTGTATTCTCAAATCAGTCCTGGTTCCTATAGATTTGTTGGTAAAAACTATAGTTTTCTATAGAAGTATCTTACTGTCTCAAGTCAGTCGTGTAATTCTATAGTTTTCTATAACATTCTGTAGAAAACTATGGAAAAAATATTTTATTCTATAGATTTCTATGTAAATTTTCGAGAGAGAGAGAGGTAGGGGGGATTTAACGCCCACTCGACACAAACTAGGTAATTACGGGACTAACATATGGTTTTAATTTTATTTCAATAATTTTCATGCACGTAGGGGTCTTTAGCAGGGGGAAACCGGAGAACCCGGAGAAAACTCACGTGGTTGGTTCAATTTAAATGTTGATTTTGTGCATGAAATGTTGACATAAGAATGTAGACTAGAGAGTAGAAACAAGAATCATTGGAATATAGAACTAGAAACTTAAAAATCATGAATATTGTCCCATTTGGTCTTCCATAGCTTCACTCTTTTCGAATTGTTTGTTTGTTTGTAGTGTGGGAGTTTTCATTTTTTGAAAATCCCTTTATCACAAAACTATCACACGACATGCTTCAAAACTACTCGTAATATATTAAAACACTCTATACTTTTGTGTTTATGACCATTTGCGTATAGAATATTTGTTTGTTTACCATATTATATGAATAGCTGTCAATATTCATTATTTACCTGTCAAAAGTCGGCCATGCGTGATTCGCACCTTGAGCTTTCGCTACGTGTTCTATGATTGGCTACACACGACCAATCAAATCAGCGTTTAATTGTCGACGCTCAGCGCTGATCGCACGAGCATTTCGCTGGTGAGAGGGTATATAAGCAGCCGAATTCATCACTTGCATTTGTACCGCGGCCCGGGATGAATATAGGTACGGGAATAGAAACTATTCCATTTATTAGCCGGGAAAAGTAACTTTTCCGCCATGCTATATATAATAGACTATATTTAATTTTGGGATTTATTTGTCGATGATTTAAGAAGTATTTAAACGTCGTGATTTGGTTAGGTTTAAGTTAGGAATTTTTCACGCTCATATACGTTTAGCATTTAGGCTAAAGTGGCTTTCGCATTTTCTAATATTACTATATACGCCTTCGGTTCGAATTGTTTCGTATTTATACTCGTCGATCATTGGCGCGGGGTCACTTTTGCGAGGTGATTCTGTGGAGCTTTTTTTAATCTTGCGGACTTTTGTCTGCATTTAGCTGATTCGGTCTTGGTTTTTCGGGTCATTAGTTTTATTGTGCGAAACTTTGTGCAAACCGGTACCTACATTGTGTCGCGTTTAAATGACTGTGCCTGACCGTCTGAATTTTATCTTGCTCAGAGATAATTCTGGCATTTAGGACGTGGTCTTGGATGGGTGGAACCAGTATTAATATAAGCGGAAAGACGTGTAAGATTTGTACTTGTTGAAAGTTACTGTGAAATATTATCATGGAATCTCGAGATTGCATTTAAATAAGTTGTTTTAGTAAAAACGTACCTTGATATTCATCTGGATAAAGCTAAACCCTTATCTTGGAACGTGAGGTCCGTTTTTATTGGTTAGCGATAAACTCCTTCATTCATTCATCTATTTATGTATTTACTTATTTGTTACGGTACCCAATTGTCAGAAGTTACAATTGGTATAATAAAACTTTGTAATAATAAATATTGTTGTTCTCTCTGAGTTGATGTTTGGGGCAAACCATTGAGCATCCAGTATACGAATCCCTGTTTCTTCTGAACAAACCCACAGTTGGAGGTTTTGTGTCTGGTAAAAGGGGTGGGACTTATTTTGCCTGAATTTAATCTGAGGGTTGGGACGCGATTTGATCCCAGAGTACCTTTGTTTGATTCGTGGCGAGCTTGAACCTACATTTGTGTTTATAAGTCCCTAGATAGATCATTAGATGCTTCATTTTTGTCACGTTTGTCGTCGTATTACAAATTGGCGAGATTCTTGGAGTACTTTTTGCCAGTCATAAGCCCATCCTACTACAGTAGTCTCTGAGTATGATGCCTTGTCCACATATTTGTTTTTATGTAAATTATCAACCTGTTTGGTAAATTATGTGTGGTGCAGTCATAGAGTTATACGTCATTGGGTGCAGTCCTCTCAGGTACCTTTATGTCACGTGATTTTGCTCACTCGCAGAATCACGCGAGAATCGGGAAGGTGAGGAACAAAATTTTCCAATTACCCCTAAGTACCACAAGGATTTCCAGTCAGCAAATTCGGTCGATGGTTGGGTTAAAATTTGGAAATAGTTTGTTTGACGTAAATAAAAAACGCACTAACTCAAATTTCCTGAAATCGTTTTTTGTTTTTGTCTATTTTGTTTATTTTCCCCGAAGTTCAAATCTGACAATTGAAATCAAAACTTTATTGAGATTTTTCTTCAATAGCAATCCCCTAAACAACCTGTTGCCCACTCTTAGCGAGTAAGGTCATCAAATTCGGGTTAAAGGTCAACGACTGATGTCATCGACTGAAAACATAAACATAAACAATGGCCGTGCTAGAAACAGCTACCCAGACAGCCACTCAGCTTTGGCCCAAGTCTGGCCCACATCTGGCAGCCTCTGGCAAAATGATTGGGCCGGATATGGCATGCCACATGTGGGCCAGATCTGGCAGACATGGGCCAGACGTGGCCCAATCAGAGCCAGATCTGGGCCAGATTCGCTAATGCACACGCTCGCCTTGCATGGCCCAGATCTGGCAGGCTTTGGCAAAGATATGGCATGCCACGTGTGGGCCAGAGATGGCACAATTGGCCCTTGTCTGGGCCGTCACTGGCCCAAATGTGGCCCACAGATGAAATTCATGCCATGCCAGATGTGGGCCAAAGAGGTCAACCCGTTATTCCCTATCCTATTTCTTCTTCGTAAACTGAGAGGCATGGCCATGGTCTAAGTGGTTTAACACTTCCTCACGAAATTAGAAGGTCGGTCCACCAGTCAAGTTGCTTGGTTGCGAAACCCTTCTTGCATGTGACAAGGAGTAGGGTAGCCTGTCCAACTTCGTCAGTTATCTCTGGGACCTATATTGAAATAGGGTTGAACCATATGTTAGTCCCAAAATGATAATAGAAATTAAGGATATCTTGCATGCAGCACAAAAAACATACATTAACAACAAAAGCAAAATCTTAAATAATAAAATTTATTCATCCATATAACACAGTACAGTTCTATGGATAACAGTCACTATATTATATACACACAACGTTTTGACAAGATTTCACTGTTTCGACAAGATTTCACTGTTTGTTATAAGGCATACAAATTATCCATGTCAATATCAGTCTCCCCTTCTTCCTTCTGCAGCTATCTCCTCCTCCTCTTCCCCTTGTTTTTGTTCTTCCCCCATTCAGCCATTTTGTTTACAACATTTTGAAATTATTTTCCATTGCATCCTTGTGGTGAAGTTATTTATCACACCTGCAATAAATGCAAAAAATGTACATACAAAAACATGTTTTTCCTTCTTTATATAAAGCATGACCAAGGGGTCTGTCAATGCAAGTACCAAAGTATTAAGTCAAATAATTATTATTTGCCAAGGCAAAAGAATAGTTAAATGAAGTTATTTAAATAATGAAATCACATAAATCGTATCTAATTTAATATCATTGTAGAGAAAGTAATAAAATGTACTTATCTTTTTATCTTTAGCTAAGTTCTGTGAAAATAATGCACAGTTTGTATACCACTGCAATGTCTTCAGTTTCTTGTTAGTACTAAATTCTATTAATTTGTTGTACACTGAATTTTACAATTTTAAATTCAGCCAATGAAACAGATTTCAAGATAGTAAATGGGCTGTTCATTATGCTTTGTTGAAAGATTAACATGGTTGACCTGCTAGCTTCAACAAATTGTATAAACTGAGTACAGAATCTGCTATAGTAATTAAAATCTAGCTACTTTGTAGCATGATACCCAACACTCAGACTGTGTCTTTATTTCATTGATTTCTTTAAAGAATCATTTATTATTTTTGCTTTAAAGATTTACATTTACTGGCTTTTGTGGGAGTGTGGGGTGAGAGGATTTCATTTATATTATATATACAGTACATTCAAAAAATATTATTTTTAATATTTATTTGTAATAAAACTAATATAGAACAAGGGAAAATTCTACTGGAAACTAAATGTCATATTATGAGCTTAAATTTCTTGTGTTGATATTTTGAGGCATTTGGCCAGTTGGATGTGGGCCATCTCTGGCCCAGATATGGCAAACTTCTCGCATAATATTATTTTTTTCAAATGTTTTGAATATAAAACAAAAAAATTAAAACTGTTAAACAAACTGACAAGATATTCTTAGATATCAGTTGCAAAAATAAGTTTAATTCATCAGTAGTGAGCCAATAGTTGCCAAGTGTTAGCCAGATATGACCCACATCTGGCACCATCTGGCTGGATATGAGCCACATCTAGCCAAAGGCTGCCAGATGTGGGCCATACTTGGGCCAAAGCTGAGTGGCTGTCTGGGTAGTGTTGTAGTCTGTGTCCCATGCTTCATGATACAGCGAGCACCTGCAAACCATTCGGCCATCCACCTCACCCCCATTACTGAAGGAGTCAGGCGCTCGGTAGGGAAGGGGAAGGGGTGCGTGGGGGTCTTAAGCAGTTGGAGGAAACAGGAGGACCCGGAGAAAATCCACGAAGTTGGTCAGGCGACCCTTCTCCTTGTCACGTACAACCAGAGACTCAAAACCACGCCAGTTGACTCAATGACAGGCTTCATGGTACAGCAAGCATGTGGAAACCGTTCGGCCATCACCTCCCACCCCACCCATAAATGAAGGAGTCAGAAGCTCGGTAGAGAAGGGGGAGGGGGTGGGGGAGGTTTTCATTAGTCTTAACATCAGTCAAATAGTTCAGTCGTATAGTTCAGTCGTATAACTCAGTCGTATAGTTCAGTCGTATAGTTTAGTCGTATAATTCAGTCGTTAAGACTAATGAAAGCCGCACCCAACCTCTCCTCCTTCCCTACCGAGCTTCTGACTGGGAGTTGATGGTCGAACGGTTTCCATGTGCTTGCTGTATCATGAAGCCTGTCATTGAGTCAACTGGCGTGGTTTCGAATCCCTAGTTGTACGTGACAAGGAGAAGGGTCGCCTGGCCAACTTCGTGGATTTTCTCTGGGTCCTCCTGTTTCCTCCAACTGCTTAAGACACCTACGCGCAAGCGAATTATTGAAATAAAATTAAAAACCATATGTTAGTCCCGAAATGACATACTTTGTGTCGAGTGGACCATAAACCCAATTCCCCCTCCCTCTCTCTCTCCCTTTCTCTCTCTCTCTCTCTCTCTCTCTGTCTTTCAGCTATAGCTTAGCTATGGTCTGAATACCTTACTTGCCAAACTACTTTTGCCCGTAAAATCGAACTTGAAACTAGTTGGGAAGGCCCCTGGCCCTCGAACTCATACCCCGTGCCCCCGGCTCCTTCAGCTATGGCTACGAGCATGAATTGATAAAATATTATTCAGTTCACTGCCACCGTTGCTTATATTGAGAGACTTGTTTATTCGACTGGTTTATACGACTGGATTATTCGACTGGATTATACGACTGGTTTATATGACTGGATTATACGACTGGTTTATTCGACTGGATTATTCGACTGAAGTATACGACTGAATTATACGACTGAACTATACGACTGAGTTATACGACTGAACTATACGACTGAACTATACGACTGAATTATACGACTGAACTATTTGACTGATGTTAAGACTAATGAAAACCTCCAACACCCCCTCCCCCTTCCCTACGGAGCTTCTGACTCCTTCATTTATGGGTGGGGGTGGGAGGTGATAGTCGAACGGTTTCCATGTGCTTGCTGTATCATGAAGCCTGTCATTTGAGTCAACTGGCGTGGTTTCGAATCCCTGGCTGTACGTGACAATGAGAAGGGTCGCCTGACCAACTTCGTGGATTTTCTCTGGGTCCTCCTGTTTCCTCCAACTGCTTAAGACCCCTATGCGCAAACGAATTATTGAAATAAAATTAAAAACCATATGTTAGTCCCGAAATGACATACTTTGTGTCGAGTGGAGGTTAAACCCCATTCCTCTCTCTCTCTCTTTCTCTCTCACCTTCAGTTATAGCTTTGCTATGGTCTGAATACCTTACTTGCCAAACTACTTTTGCTCGTAAAATCAAACTTGAAACTAGTTGGGAAGGCCCCTGGCCCCCGGCCTCTACCCCATGCTCCCGGCTCCTTCAGCTATGGCTACGAGCATGAATTGATAAAATATTATTTAGTTCACTGCCACCGTTGCTTATATTGAGAGACTTGTTTATTCGACTGGTTTATACGACTGGATTATTCGACTGGATTATACGACTGGTTTATACGACTGGATTATACGACTGGTTTATTCGACTGGATTATTCGACTGAAGTATACGACTGAATTATACGACTGAACTATACGACTGAGTTATACGACTGAACTATACGACTGAACTATACGACTGAATTATACGACTGAACTATTTGACTGATGTTAAGACTAATGAAAACCTCCAACACCCCCTCCCCCTTCCCTACGGAGCTTCTGACTCCTTCATTTATGGGTGGGGGTGGGAGGTGATAGTCGAACGGTTTTCATGTGCTTGCTGTATCATGAAGCCTGTCATTTGAGTCAACTGGCGTGGTTTCGAATTCCTGGTTGTACGTGACAAGGAGAAGGGTCGCCTGACCAACTTCGTGGATTTTCTCCGGGTCCTCCTGTTTCCTTCAACTGCTTAAGACCCCTACGCGCAAGCGAATTATTGAAATAAAATTAAAAACCATATTGAGTCCCGAAATTATATACTTTGTGTGGAGTGGACGTTAAACCCCTCACTCTCTCTCTCTCTCTTTCTCTCTCACCTTCAGTTATAGCTTTGCTATGGTCTGAATACCTTACTTGCCAAACTACTTTTGCTCGTAAAATCAAACTTGAAACTAGTTGGGAAGGCCCCTGGCCCCCGGCCTCTACCCCATGCTCCCGGCTCCTTCAGCTATGGCTACGAGCATGAATTGATAAAATATTATTTAGTTCACTGCCACCGTTGCTTATATTGAGAGACTTGTTTATTCGACTGGTTTATACGACTGGATTATTCGACTGGTTTATACGACTGGATTATACGACTGGTTTATTCGACTGGATTATTCGACTGAAGTATACGACTGAACTATACGACTGAATTATACGACTGAACTATACGACTGAACTATACGACTGAATTATACGACTGAACTATTTGACTAATATTAGGACTATTGAAAACCTCCCCCACCCTCTCCCCCTTCCCTACCGAGCATCTGACTCCTTCATTCATGGGTGGGGGTGGGAGTTGATGGCCAAACGGTTTCCATGTGCTTGCTGTATCATGAAGCCTGTCATTGAGTCAACTGGCGTGGTTTCGAATTCCTGGTTGTACGTGACAAGGAGAAGGGTCGCCTGACCAACTTCGTGGATTTTCTCCGGGTCCTCCTGTTTCCTTCAACTGCTTAAGACCCCTACGCGCAAGCGAATTATTGAAATAAAATTAAAAACCATATTGAGTCCCGAAATTATATACTTTGTGTGGAGTGGACGTTAAACCCCTCACTCTCTCTCTCTCTCTCTCTCTCTATCTGTCTCTTTCAGCTAATAGCTTAGCTATGGTCTGAATACCTTACTTGCCAAACTACTTTTGTCCGTAAAATCGAACTTGAAACTAGTTGGGAAGGCCCCTGGCCCCCGAACTCTACCCCGTGCCCCCGGCTCCTTCAGCTATGGCTACGAGCATGAATTGATAAAATATTATCTTAGTTCACTGCCACCGTTGCTTATATTGAGCGACTTGTTTATTTGACTGGTTTATGCGACTGGATTATTCGACTGAAGTATGACTGAACACGAAAATAGACAAAAACAATAATAAAAGATATTGGTATTAGTGCGTTTTTCTTTTAACTTTTACTGATCACATACTATTCCAAAATTTTAATAAGCCATCGACCGGTTTATACGACTGAATAATAGATTTGGATTTAGGGTCGACTCCAATTTCTGTGTAAACCACGTCTGCCAGTAAAATTCGTGTCTTGGTGGAAAGGATGAGTAGTCAGTCAGAGACAGGTGTCAGGATGCATATATCTTGAGAAAAAAAAAGTAATAATATTTTCATTATATTCAATGGCGACCACCTAACCTAAACTGAAACACATTTATTATATTGACATTGTCACGAACAGCGATCACGACATGAATTGCACCCAGATTAACTAGACTATTTTGTTAATTTAATTCCCCTGTCACGTTTCCCCGTAGATCTACTTTTAAAAAAAAGTTTCTTAAATGAGTGGAAATAAGCGAAGAGTACCACTTAATCCTCCTTCGGAAAATAGGGACAGGGAAACTTCAGACGCTTTAGATTCATCTGCCATGTCGGGGTCGGAGAGTTTAGCCAGTTTTGATGACTTTGACGGGGATTCTGTGCGAGGAACCTCATCTAAAAGGAAAACCAGAAATCAGAGTGAGAAAAAAAGACGTGATCAGTTTAATTTATTGATTAATGAACTTAGTGCTATGATATCTTCTAATATAAAGAAAAAGGTGGATAAATCAACAGTGTTAAAACAGACCATTTCATTCCTGAAAAATCATCAAGAAATATCAGCTCAATCACAAGCTCACGAAATTACCGAAGATTGGAAGCCATCTTTTCTCTCTAATGATGAATTTTCACAGTTAATGTTAGAAGCTCTAGACAGTTTTGTGATGGTGTTTGATCAACAAGGTAAAATTTTGTATGTCTCGGAAAGCGTGACATCATTACTTGGTTATTCATCCCAGGATTTGTTGAATCAGTCGTTGTATAACATACTGTTCGAAAGAGAAAGGGTGCAGTTACATGCATTATTGACATCGCCTAAAGTGCATACTGTGGGTTGTGACGTTCCTTTTTTCAACAATCCAAGCAATCAAGTTACATTCAGCTGTCACCTGAAACGAGGATCCTTAGACCCGACAGCCCCATTTCTATATGAGTATGTTAGTTTTACTGGCAGTTCCCATAAATTAAGTCCCGAAATAGAAACAAGTGGAGAAGAGCCTTCATTTTATTCGACACAAGAGATAAACACGTTTTGCTGTGTTGTTCAACTTAAAACAGCTCAGATCTTGCGGGAAGTGCTCATTACAGATGACTCAACAAGAGAATTTACTTCCAGATTGTCTATGGAATGGAAGTTTCTTTATTTAGATCATAGAGCTTCTCCAATCATTGGTTATCTTCCCTTTGAAGTTCTTGGCACGTCAGGCTATGAATATTATCATTCAGATGATTTAGAAAAAATAACGGAATGCCATGAACAGTTGCTAAAAGCAGGGGAAGGCTCATCGTGTTCTTATCGTTTTCTCACCAAAGGTCAACAGTGGATTTGGATCAGAAGTAGTTACTATATCACTTACAATCAGTGGAATTCCAAACCAGAATTTATTGTTTGTAATAACATAGTTGTCAGTTATTCAGATGTTAAAGCAGAATTGTGTACAGATTCAGGTTATAATGAAGATAACACATGGGTCGCAGGTAACCAAGTCGATGAACAGATCAACAATAGTTCTAGTTCACCTACATGTTCTGTTACTTCAAGTGGACATATGGGAACTGTGGAAGTACCAAATGTGGAACAATCAACCCCCATTTTGGGTGAAACTGACTTGATCCAACAGCCACACTCTACTAACAACAATGATTCCTTTCCCCTACATAAAATAGTCTCCCATCAACTGGGTAACCTGTTACAGCATTACATGCGGCAACAAGCAGAATCGGGCAAGCAACTTCAAATACAACGTCAAATATTTCAACCTATGCAGTCTCGTTCCTGGCAGGCAGCTGCATCTAACAATATGTCTGCTCCATCAACGAGTTATAGCTCATCAAATGTAATGCCCTCGGACCAGAAAAGAATAGCTGATGAAAGTCAGTCAAGCCAGCAGTTCTCATCAGCTGTTCAGCCCAGTCCTAGAGCAGGAACATTTTTCTCGCCAGCACAGCGTAATCTACATGAACAGTTATTAGAAAAATCTGATATGTTACAACTCGCCATACAGCGGCAACAGGATGAGTTACAGGCCATAACTCAACAACTTGCGTTATCAAAGGGTCAACAATTCCAAAGTCAAGCAGCTCTGCAGGGTCAACAATCCCCAAACCTTGCTGTCCAACATACAGGATCCAATACAGTGGCTGGTATGTTGTCAGGTCAACAAGATGTTATGTTGTCAGGTCAACAGACGGGAGATGTAATGTTGCCAGGTCAACAGAAGGGAGATGTAATGTTAAGGCAACAACAAGCTAACTCTCTGATGTCTGATAATACCGATGTTGATCAGTTCTTGATTTACCCAATGGATACTCAAGATTAAAACTTAAATGTGACTTAATCATACAAGGATTATTTATAAACTCGTTGTGATAGTTCATTCATAGTGTTAAGGAAGACTTGGATTGAAATTCTGACTTTTTAAATTGCAAATTGTTGAAATATCACATTGTTTAAATGTTCTATACTGGAATACCCATACTGTACATGTGCTTGAAAATTTGGCATGGTTTTAATTACTGATAAAATGGCACACATAACTGAACTAGTACCTAACATTTTGAACTTTCTGTTTCGGCTAAAATGACAAACACCAGAGAGATTATGCCTGACTAAGCCTGAATTTGTGCGTGACATATTACCAGACTTGTAAACTGAATACCAAAAGAAACTTTGCACATTTAAAAACAAAGTTGTTACAAATTAGTTGGACAGGTTAAAAAACAAATAGGATGAACACATCGCCCAAACGCATGCTTCTTTGACCTACAATTTCTACCGGCAATATTCCTGTGTTTCTTTGAAAATGTGAAAATCACTTGACGTCGTTACTGGGAGAAATGCACGTGCCACAGGAGTATAAAAACTGCACAGTAGCAATGTCAAACAACCACAATGCAAAAAGAACACTGAAAAATGCCACGACTTACAGAAGGACAGCGTCAGCGAGCACTGGGAATGCTTAATATGGGGGCCACGCACGTTCACGTTGCAAGAACCTTTGGCTGTCCCCGCGTTACAGTTGGAAATTTGGTACAGCGGTTCAGACAGACTGGACGGACATCGGACAGGTCCAGAACCGGACGACCACGGGTCACCACGCCACGGGAAGACCGTTATCTTCGAACGCTGCACCTGCGAAACCGCTTCCTGACGGTGACATCATCAGCACGGAATGCTTTGGGTCGGCGGGTGAGCCCACAGACAGTGTCCAGAAGACTACGAACAGGAGGTATCCGGGCCTTCCGACCGTTCAAAGGACAGTTATTGACTCCTGAAAATCGACGCAGACGACTACGATGGGCAAATACAGTGCGAAGGTGGCAACGCGTTGCAGTGGCAACGCGTTGTGTTTTGCGACGAAAGTCGGTTCTGTTTGTTTCGAGTTGACGGCAGACAGCGTGTTTACCGTCGCAGAGGTGAAAGGACTGCTGCTTGCTGCGTTAGAGAAGTCGTTCCCTACGGTGGTGGTAGCGTTATGGTGTGGGGAGGCATTTGTGGGAACCAGAAGACGCCACTCATCGTCATTAATGGGAATCTCAACGCGCAACGTTACAGAGATGAAATCCTTCGTCCAGTGGTGCTGCCCTACCTCCAACAACAGCCCGTGGGTGTTCTGTTCCAGCACGACAATGCGAGGCCCCACACAGCTCGTATCGTACAGGACTTTTTGGCCGCCAACAACGTCAATGTCTTGCCGTGGCCAGCGTGTTCTCCAGACTTATCACCCATTGAACACCTCTGGGACCGCTTGGACAGGCAAGTTCGAGCCCGACAACACGTTCCCGCCAAGAGACAAGAATTGATTCAAGCTCTGCAAGAAGAATGGAACCACCTACCACCTGATTCCATCCGACGTTTGACGTCTTCAGTACGACGTCGAATCATGGCCTGTATTGCTGCACAGGGTGGTCACATTCGATATTAAACTTTAAAATGACATTTTTAGTGATTTTGAACACTCTCCTGATGTTAATGAACTGCATTGAAACTCTGAACAATGGGATTTTCGACCCCCACCACCTTTGTTTGTATGGTGTAATTCCATTTACCGCACAGCGTTCATTTGAAGTTTTCCAATCCACTGTGAACATGTTGATGCATTAAATATACTCTACATCAAAGCGTTGCTATTTTTAGTTTTTTAATTACAGTCATGTCAATCTGATGCAAAGTTTCTTTTGGTATTCAGTTTAGATTGTCTTACATAGTGCTATCCTTATTCATGTGGAAATGGAATGGATTTTGACAGCGTTTCTGTTTGGTTTACTTAAAGTAGCTATGTCTCTAACTCAATATCATCCAAAGTCTTCAACATTGAAAACACGAATTATTTGTCAATTTAAATCAACGCTGATGTTGTCATTTTACCGGGAAAAGATGGGCTTTTGATATCCAATATTTAAAACAAAATAAACATTTTACCATTGGTACACGAATCGTGTACCATATTGCATTTCAGCCCCAGTTCTAGCAAGAGACTCGAGGAACGAGGCTAGAACGTTGCACCGAATCAAACGGTGTATGTAGACTGGAATAACCAGACACTCAAAATAGCCACTTGATTGAAACTTCTGGCGTATTTCGCAGAACATAACTAATTTGAAATTAGAATACAAACGAAAACAATTGAACGTAAATCAGTTTTATACGCCCACATTTTTATGTGGTCGTATATTGTCGTCGCCCCTGTCCGTCCGTCCACAATTGTTTGTGAACAGTCTACAGGTCACAATTTTTATCCGATTTCAATGAAACTTGAAATATAGGTTTATCACCCCAAGATCTCGGTTCCTTTCGATATTGGCATGTATCGGACTGTAACTTCATGGATTATGCCCCCTGATTGTACGAAAAATCACGCTTTTAGCTTGTGAACACTGCAGAGTTGGGATTTCAAAATTTTTTGTGTCGGACATTTTACCGAAAATAAAGGGGCATAACTCTTATCATTATTTAAGCAGACGAATTCATACCACAATTAAAAGTCACATGTCAAAATATTCAAATCACGTACATAACAAAAGTAGGTGAACCTCGCTATTTTTCATATTTAATTCCCGTACGATATTCAATTCATACCACAATTAAAAATCACATGTCAACAAAATATTCAAATCCCGTACGTAATAAAAATTGGTGAACCTCGCTATTTTTCACACTTAATTCCCGTACGGCATTCAAATTTATGTCAGTAAATGTCGTACAAAATTAAGCATTTTCGTAATACATTGAATGAAAGCTTGTCGATCCTGCTTCGGCATAAAATTCACAACCGTAATATTCCTTTACATTTACGTGGCAGCAAATGAATGCCGAACTTCCGAAATAAGAATAGTTTGTGATGTCAGAACATCGTTTTTTCTTTATAAAATGTCAACAAAATATTCAAATCCATGCGTAATAGAATTAAGAACACGGCAGCAAATGAAAGAAAAGCAATCGAAATAATACTTGTGGTGATGACAAAAGGCATAGCTGACTTCAGCGTATTGCCGCTATGGCGTACGTGACTTACAGCACACAGCTTCATAGTAAGCACTGCCTAACATGTTAAGCAATATTCGTGCGGCGCTCGAGATCACGGGAAAGTGCCACTGTGGATGAGAATTTATATATGGATTCTTAAAAGACGTAAAGGATATCGTAGACAAAATGAATTAAGGTGTTATAAAATAATATACTCTTACGATATGTGACATCTATGATTAGTTGATAGATGCTGTCGGCTCAAATCAATGCGATTAAAATGCCCGACAATTGAAGACCACGAGGTAAACAGGTGAATTAAAATTATAATCACTCTTATTGGATTGATGAATAGTCCGACAAAGGGAAAGCAATGACTTCTGTTTAAGATTAGATTGGTGAATTGTCCGACAAAGGATTAAGTCAATCAATCAAGGCAGATTAAGTAGTTAATCTAGGTAGGTTTATTGACGGTATAACACGATAAATACGTTGATCACTTAATTACCTAATCAATCTTGCCTATTGTCAACGATTATGGGGTTTAGTGGTAGTTATACTCTCAGTACACTATATTAATTTTGGAATTTTGAATATTATTCACTATGTCTTGATGTCCGATTGGGCATATTCCCGGTCGGACAATATTGTGCGTTTGGAAAAAAAATTCGGACAAGTCCGGAATATACGGGCGAAATCCCAACTCTGGAACACTGTAGAGGTCACAATATTGAACCGATTTTGATGAAACTTGACATGCTTGTTTATATAACCCAAAGATCTTGGTTCCTTTCGATATTTGCGCATATCGGATCATAACTTCCTGAATTATGGCCCCTGATTGTACGAAAAATCGCCTTTTTTAGCTTGTGGTCCTTCTTGAGGCCAAAATTATTATCCGATTTAAAAAAAACAGCTGATTATATAACCGTTACACCGTATAGAAGGTCCTGTTCGAATTTCGTGAAAATTGGACCAAAATTGACGGACAAAATGGCCGCCGTTTGTACGCGAAAAGTGTAAAAAATATGGTATGTCAAGGTTGTGAACACTGTAGAGGTCACAATATTGAACCGATTTTGATGAAACTTGAAATGCATGTTTATAACTCAAAGATCTTGGTTTCTTTCGATATTTGCGCATATCGGATCATAACTTCCTGAATTATGGCCCCTGATTGTAAGAAAAATCGCCTTTTTATACGCCCACATTGAAATGTGGTCGTATATTGTCGTCGCCCCCGTCCGTCGGTCCGGCGTCCACAATTGCTTATGGACGCTCTAGAGGCTAAAGTTAATATCCGATTGACTTTAAATTTATACACAGTGTTTAAGGTCATGGGGCGAAGAAGCCTATTGTTTTTCAGCGATTTCCGATAATAACTACCAGAGTTATGGCCCTTGATCACCGATTGGCTTTAAATTTATACACAATGTTTAAGGTCATGATTTTCAGCGATTTCCGATAATTAGTGCCAGAGTTATGGCCCTTGATCACTTCAAAAAATCTTGTGGACGCTCTAGAGGCCAAAGTTAATATCCGATTGGCTTTAAATTTATACACAATGTTTAAGGTCATGAGACGAAGAATCCTATTGATTTTCAGCGATTTCCAATAATTAGTGCCAGAGTTATGGCCCTTGATCACTTTAAAAAAAATCTTATGGACACTCTAGAGGCCAAAGTTAATATCCGATTGGCTTTCAATTTATACACAATGTTTAAGGTCATGATACGAAAAGGCCTATTCATTTTCAGCGATTTCTGACAATTACTGCCAGAGTTATGGCCCTTGATCACATCAAAAAATCCTGTGGACGCTCTAGAGGCCAAAGTTAATACCCGATTGACTTTATATACACACACACACTGTTTAAGGTCACGAGACGAAGAAGCCTATTGATTTTGAGCGATTTAAAATAATTACCTCCAGAGTTGTCTCCCATGATCACTTCAAAAAAACTTGTGATGCTATAGAGGCCAAATTTATCATCCGATTGACTTCAGATTGATACACAGAGTTTAAGGTGTTGAAACGAACAAGTATTTTGATTTTCAATGAATTTTGATAACTGAACTGCTAAATCCATGATATTAAATGTTTCCTATACTAATTGTTAGCGTGGGGCAAAACTTTTATAAAAAGCAAACAAATTCTAATGATTTTCAGATAATTACATAATGAGTTGTTACTCTTAATCAGATTTTAGTGTATTACAAATGTTTCATTATCAAAAAAAAGTAAAAATATGCGACAACCCTTGTTGACTGCCCGGACGATTTAGCTGCTGTGGGCGTATGTTTCGTTGCCTGGCAACCTATCTTTTAGCTTGTGGTACTTCTTGAGGCCAAAATTATAACCGTTACACCGTATAGAAGGTCGTGTTCGAATTTCGTGAAAATCGGACCAAAATTGACGGACAAAATGGCCGCCGTTTGTACGCGAAAAGTGTAAAAAATATGGTATGTCAAGGTTGTGAACACTGTAGGGGTCACAATTTTGAACCGAATTTGATGAAACTTGAAATGCATGTTTATAACTCAAAGATCTTAAAATATGGTATGTCAAGGTTGTGAACACTGTAGAGGTCACAATATTGAACCGATTTTGATGAAACTTGAAATGCATGTTTATAACTCAAAGATCTTGGTTTCTTTAGATATTTGCGCATATCGGATCGTAACATCCTGAATTATGGCCCCTGATTGTACGAAAAATCACGCTTTTAGCTTGTGGATATTATAGAGGTCACAACTTTGAACCGATTTTGATGAAATTTGACATGTATGTTTATAACCCAAAAATCTTAGTTCTTTTGATATTTGCGCCCATCGGATCTTAACTTCCTGAATTATGGCCCCTGTTTGTCCGAAAAATCACCCATTTTAGATTGTGGTCCTTCTGAAGGTCAAAATTATTATCCGATTTAAAAAAACGTTTGATGATATCACCGTTGCGTGGTAATGAAGGTTGAGTTCGAATTTCATGAAAATCAGACTAAAATTGACAGACAAAATGGCCGTCGTTTGTAAAGATATGTTATATCAAGGTTATGGACCCTATAGAGGTCACAATTTTAATTCGATTTTGATAAAACTTCAAATACACGTTTATAACCTAAAGGTCTTGGTTACATATTTGCGCATATCGGATTGTAACTTCCTGAACTATGGCCCCTGATTGTCCGAAAAATCGCCTTTTATTGCTTGTAGTCCCCCTGGAGGTCTCAATTATTATCCAATTTAAAAAAAAACATTTGATATATCACTGTTACACTGCTGCTTGTACGCGAATAGTGTAACAATATTGTATATCAAGTGGACCTGTAGAGGTCACAATTTTAATTTTATTTTGATGAAACTTGAAACAGAGTTTAAGGTCTTGAGACCAACAAATATATTGATTTTCAATGAATTTTTGATAATTGTACAGCTAAATCCATAATATTAAATGTTTCGTATACTAGACATTAGCATGGGCCAGAACTTTATAAAAAACCAAACAAATTCTAATGATTTTTGATAATTACTTAATATGCGACAACTCTTGTTGACTGCCCAGACGATTTAGCTGCTGGTGGGCGTATGTTTCATTGCCTGGCAACCTATTTTTTTTACATTCATATTACATTAATATATGCGTTGCGACCCATTTGTGGCAATTTGTAGGTCTCAAGTATTAGCGATTTAGCTCCTTTAAATGTGTAAAAATAAATATTAACACTTTAACCGAAAAAAAATGTTAAAATCTAAATAAGCACAAGAAACTAAATAAGCTACGATAAATATAGTCTAAAGTGTGTGACTCTTTCCTTAGCCTGTACCTGAATATTCAAAAGCAGAGAATAGTCAATGACAAGACCCTACAATTACAACATTGTATTTGTTCAAAGCTGTTTTAGTTAATATTTACACAGATTCTGTCACACTCACTGAGACACCTTATACATTGTTAGAAAACTGATTTATTTACCTTTCCAAGAGTGCAGTATCGTTCTCTCACCTGTCAAAATAATATGTCTGTCTTATTAAAGGTGAATAATTAAACTTTCAATTTGATGTATATATTAAAGTGCCCCGATGCTGCTATTTATAACGAAGTCTCGTTTCCTAACTTTTAATAAAAAACCAACGTCGGTTATTATCGTTTAGTTTTTGGTATTTGGTTGTCTTAGACATAAGATTCCTATTTTTGTTGGATTGGGGAAACTGTTTTTTGTAATCCTTTTTTCCAACTCGTGTACATGTAGGTCCTCAATTTCTGCAAGGGGAGATACAATTGAAAATTTCTAATGAATGATATCGTTGAAGCTACATGTAGATCAACAAGATCTACTTACATTCCCAATTTCATGAAAATCGAACTAATGTTCCGGGATAGGATGTCAGTAACGTAATATTTGAATTTAAAAAATCGAAAATAGCAGATTTAAGTAAATGTTATAAGGTATTCAAAGAAAAATATTAAGTGAAATAGATCACAAAATCACAAAGTTACGGCTGACAAGGCCAATTTTTTCATCAGTTAATTTCGGCGATTTTGCTTTCGCAAAACATTTTGAAAATATATTGATTCCAAGGCCACCACCCATTCTTGGAAGGAGGCTAACCAGAAATGTATTGATTTCCCAAACTTGAGACAAAATCGCGAAACTGACATCTATTTGATTATTTTCAAGCTGCTAATCGGAATTATTCACGCGAAAACAACTTTGTCGGCATGAAAAAACATAAAAGGCGAAATTTGAAATTTTGCAATTTTCAAATACCAAAAATTCGACAATTAGCCAGGCTATCCTCAAATGTATTAATTCCATAAATAGAAAAATAAATTTAACAAACTACGGTCTATTTTGTTTATTAACATGCCTGTTAATGTCGAATTTTCACTATTTCTCATATTCAATTCAAAATGGTGACTATCAATTGACTTAAATCAAAATTCTAACGAGAGCGTTTTATAGGCATTCCTTCAAGGATTCAGAAAATATAACTCCCGTGTCTGTAAGCCTTTTGGATTTTTCACATTTCAAGATGGTGGCACTTCCGTATTGAGCTACAAACTCCATTTTTTGTGTACGAATCAGTAGTCTCGTAGCTAGTACCTAAAAAAAATTTCAAGTTCATCTGACCTATATTTTGTCGATTTTTTTGAAAATTTGGATCCTTAATTTCTCCAAGGGGAGATAATTTAGAAAATTTTTAAAATCATTTTTTAAGTCGCATCAATAGGATCTACTTACATTCCAAATTTCATAAAAATCGTGTATCTGTTAAAGAAGTTGTCAAATTGGTCATAACTTCCGGAACGAAATCACAGCGACAAATTTTCCAAATTTGAAATTGCAGGTGAAATTGGCTTTCGTCAAGGTTTACACAGAAAAAAAAATGAATAAAATAAGTCTATCAATAACAAAGTTACGACTATGCATTGGTAGTTTTTTCGTTTGTAAAATTTGGTGATTTCGAATTTGTAAAACGTTTTGAAAATGTATTTAATCAACAGCCACCACCCATTTTTTTTTGGGGGGGGGGGTAGGTCAAAGTTTCAGAAACATCCTATGCTTAGATTCTGTGAAATCCGATTTGCAGGAAAAACACAAAAAAAAACCAAACTAGATCTGCTACTGTCCCTTTCAGATATAAAAGCTTTCATATTCATCGTCACGTGTCATCGATTGTATCAAGTATCCTAAATAAAAGGATAAGAAGAAAAAAATTATCAAAATTGGTCAAAAACTCGCGAAGTTACAAGTCTATATATAGTATGAAACATTGCACCCAGGCATAACAATAATCTGAAAACTAAAGGGAAATAACTGAAACTTGTATTACTGTAATGAGACGGATGAGAAAATGAAATGAACATGGCGGGAAAGAACTAAAAATGGCAGGTTGGACTTGGACAGGCGACCTTACTCCTTGTCGCGTACAACTGGGCATTCAAAAACACGTTAGTTAACTCAATGACAGGCGCACGTGCTAACTAAAAATGGCAGGTTGGACAGGCGACCTTACTCCTTGTCGCGTACAACTGGGCATTCAAAAACACGTTAGTTAACTCAATGACAGGCGCACGTGCTAACCATTCAGCCACCCCCCCCCCCCCCACCTTTGAAATCAGACACATGCAATATGTCATATAGGAAGAATAACAAGTCGCTATGGTAAATTAATGAGTTTAGGTCAAAAGGTTGAGCTACTGTTTTAGAGTATTTTATTGTTTTAAAGAGACACGTTAAGGGTTGTTCATAGTTAAATGAAAGTTTGATTTTAAATAAGACCAATAAAATTAGGATTTAATAATGCCAGACTAATATTAAAATAAAGTTTTAAATTGAGAATAATTAATTATTGGTCTAATGCAATGAAATGCTTTGATTTGATTTGACGGATGAAATGTACCATGGGTGTCCACACTATGTGGCTAAGGCGTTGGCCTGCTAGCCAGGAGGTCGGGTGTTCGATTCCTGCATTGGCCGAGAAAGTTCATCTCGATTTTATGGCGTGCCCACCCCCCCCCCCTCGCCGTGTACACATTGGAGTGCACGTAAAAGATCCCTTAGCAGTTGGAATTCGATACTGTTGAATAAGCTCTATACGATGACTAAATGTGCAGATTGTAGCCACCCACACTGCATGTTTTGCTTAACAATGAAAGGGTGCCGTTTTCAATTTTCGATCCTTTTTATTCTTTTCCTCCTGATATTTTGTACTGTTGGTCGATGGTTTCATATAAAAGACTACTGACAAGACTCTTTGTAGAAGAAGTTCCCCAAAAATATTATGTTGACTTTAAAAGAAATCGTGAAAATACGACTTTTTGGATTTTCGATCTCTTTTTTCCTGCTATCCCTGATATTTAAAAAAAATGATACAATGATTTCACACAACAGACTAGCTATTAGACTCTCGATTGACAAGAGTTTCACCACCCTCCCTTCATTATAACCGAAGTTATCGTGCCCTAAAGAATCAACAAATCGACATGCTTATCTCTGCTTACCCTAAACAGAAAATGCTCATCTTTGCACTCAATCAGGACATTGACCTAGTGAACGTCTACTCCAAGATTGAACATTCTAGCTTAATTAGAAGGAGAGTTATTGTGTTTCAAAGTCTCGACCCTTCAAATTGCTACTAGCAAAAAAGCCTTAGGGATTTTTCACATTTCAAGATGGTGGCACTTCTGGTTTGATTGACAAACTCCATATTTTGTGTAGGAATCAGTAATTACTTGTCTAGTATCGAAAATTTTTTTTAGGTCATTCTGACCTATATTTCGACGATCTTTTTGAAAACTTTGAACCTTAATTTTACCAAGGGGAGATAATTTAGAAAATTTCATTGAAGTCGCATTGGCAAGATCTACTAACATTCTAAATTTCACAAAAATCGCACAACTATTAAAGAAGTTGTCAAATTGGTAATAACTTCCGGTTCGAAATGACAGCGACGAATTTTCGAAATTCCAAAATCCGAAATTGCAGATTTGAAGTAAATGTTTCAAGATACTCAAAGAAAAAAGAATTAGTAAAATAGGTCAAATAGTCACAAAGTTACTGCATTGTAGGTCAAATGTATTCGTTCGTAAAATTCGGTGATTTCGGATTCGTAAAACGTTTTGAAAATATATTTAATCAAGGTTCGCACCCCATTTTTGGGGGTTAGTTCAAAGTTTCAGAAAGATCCTATGGTTAGTTTCTGAGAAATCCGATTTGCAGAACATACACAAAAAAAAAAAAAGAAAATAATAATAACTTTAACAAAAACGATAAGCTTTCATATGAAATATGAAAGCTTAACCCATTTTTTACGGTAGCGAAATAACTCGCGTCACGTGGCTGACGGTAGCAAATCAACTCGCGGACCCTTCATACTTGGCAACGGCATTAGCGAACCCAAGCGAGAAATCAATCAACTTACTTCTATTGTTTCTATTTCATTAATTAATGGTGATTGGGTAATAAAAGTAAAACCCGCGATGAAAAGGAATGTTTAATTTGCTAATCATCCAATAAAAAATATATGTTTCAACACCAGATCTTTCAGTATTTACGTAACAGGTCAGAGGTGAAAATTCACACCGTGTCATTCATTTTGGCACTATTCCAATATTTTCACGCTGTCACTTACGGCTAATAATTATACGATATTGAGAGTGAAAAAGAATCAGATTTTATGATTTACTGCCAGGTATATTGTGGAATATAATAATGTCGAAGAAATCAACTTTAGCAGTGGGAGGAAACCGGAGTGCCCGGAGGAGAGAGAGAGAGAGAAATGGGGTTTAACGTCCACTTGACACAAACTAGGTCATTTTTAGACTAACATATGGTTTCATTTTATTTCAATAATTCGCTTGCGCGTAGAGGTCTTTAGCAGTGGGAGGAAACCGGGGTGCCCGGAGGAAACCCACAAGGTTGAGAAGGCGCCCCTATCTCCATGCTACATTCGCTCACACCAGGGCTGGAAACCACAGCCAAAGGTGACCGGCCAGCTAGATGTCGAAGCGGCACTCTAGATCACTAGGCCATCCCAACCCCCCCTGTGCCCAGAAGAAACCCACGAGGTTGAGAAGGCGCCCCTATCTCCATGCCACATACGATCACACCAGGGCTCGAAACCACAGCCGCAAGCCAGAGGTGACCGGCCAGCTAGAGGTCGAAGTGCGGCACTCTAGACCACTAGGCCATCCCAACTCCCCAAAATGGCCTGAAAATGATGATCTTTTGGGACTTTTTTCGGTCTTAAAATTTCATTTTTTTTCTACACTGCAAAAATGGTTAAGATTGATCTAAAATTATGGCAGTGGTGTTTGGAGGAGTTACCCATCATACAATTTTGTAATGGGAGGGAGTTGTCAAAAATACAAGAATCGGTAATATTAACATTTTAAGTATTTTTTGTTTCTCATCTCACTTTTAGTTTTAAATGCCACTTTTGTTATTTTCCACCACAATCTCCTTAACAACTAAAATAATAGATTTGCTTTCACCTGACATCCGCACATGTTAATATTATAGTATTTAAACCTAGTCAACAATACTAACACATGTAGCACCTTCATGTTACTTGTACTAAGTACTGTTAAAATTTACAGCAAAAACGTTTTAAGAATGAAATGTTACTCAGCTTACACTGGTTGCATGAGGTAAACAATTGGTTATTTATGTCATTGCAAACTAAAGACAAAGACCAAAATAACCCTTTATTTTCAAGTTTCCGCAGTACCACCGTACTTGTGCTATCTTGCTTTCAGAGAAAAAGTTTATACTTTTCAGATTCTACAATTGTCTACCTAGATACATAATTGTCAATCTACGTCTTAAAGATACATTATGTAAGATTTAGATAAAGAACTAGCCATTCTTGCTATGATAGTTCGAATGTTGATAATGTAAAATGAATAATTTGAAAATTTCATTCAATTGCAAGCAAAGATATTAGCCTTTGAATGTTGGACAGACGTGTGCAATTTTAATATATTTTTATTTTTGTGCATTCTTTGGTCTGAAATAGACAGATACAGTTGTTGAAAAAATAAGATGGTTGATCTCGCAGGTTAATGTTCAATTATTTCAGTTTTATTAAATATAATAAAAATTCTAAAATCAAAACTGCCAATTAAAATCACTGACACAGAAAATAATAATACAATTACCTCCCTTGTTTTCCCATTCCCCTCCATGCAATGGCGATCTTCAAAAGTTTGAATTTGAAGTGGAAAATGATATTTTTGCCAATTTCCCAAATGGCAATAGTGAATGATAGGATAAATAGGATTATTCTTTAACAAGGTAGGACTGTTTATAGAATGGCAACCATCAGTTGACTTAAATCAAAATTCTGCTCTGAACGGGTTTTAGGCATTCCTTCAAGCATTCAGAAAATATGACTCCTGTGTCTACAATAATGCAATAGTCTCATAGATTTTCACGTTTCAAGATGGTTGCACTTCTCGTTCAATCGACAAACTCCATATTTTGTGTACGAATCAGTAATTACTTGTCTAGTATCGAAAATTTTTTTTAGGTCATGCTGACCTATATTTCGTTCATTTTTTTGAAAATTTTGATCCTTAATTTCATCAAGGGAAGATAATTTAGAAAATTTCTAATCATATTTTTGAAGCCACATTAGTAAGATCTACTTACATACTAAATTTCACGAAAATTGTACAACTATCAAAGAAATTGTCAAATTGGTCATAACTTCCGGTTCAAAATCACAGCGACGAATTTTCGAAATTCGAAAATCTGAAACTGCAGAGGGAAAATGATTTTTTACAAGATACTCAAAGAAAATTTGTTAGTAAAATAGGTCAATAAATAACAAAGTTACGACTATGCATTTTTATACGCCAACATTGAAATCTGGTTGTATATTGTCGTCGCCCCCGTCCGTCGGTCCGTCCGGCATCCACAATTGCTTGTGGACACCCTAGAGGCTAAAGTTAATATCCGATTGACTTTAAATAAATTTATACACAGTGTTTAAGGTCACGAGACAAAGAAGCCTCTAGTTTTTCAGCGATTTCCGATAATAACTACCAGAGTTATGACCCTTGATCACTTCAAAAAGTATTGTGGACGCTCTAGAGGCCAAAGTTAATATCCGATTGACTTCAAATTTATACATAGTGTTTACAGTCATGAGACTAAGACGTCTATCGATTTTCAGTGATTTTTATACGCCCACATTGAAATGTGGTCGTATATTGTCGTCGCCCCCGTCCGTCCGTCGGTCGGTGGACGCTCTAGAGGCTAAAGTTAATATCCGATTGACTTTAAATTTATACAGAGTGTTTAAGGTCATGAGACGAAGAAGTCTATTGTTTTTCAGCGATTTCAGATAATAACTACCAGAGTTATGGCCCTTGATTACTTCAAAAAATCTTGTGGACGATCTAGAGGCCAAAGTTAATATCTGATTGACTTTAAATAAATACACAGTGTTTAACGTCATGAGACGAATAAGCCTATCGATTGTCAGCGATTAGTATCAGAGTTATGGCCCTTGATCACTTCAAAAAATCTTGTGGTCACTCTAGAGGCCAAAGTTAATATCCAATTGACTTTAAATTGATACACAGTGTTTACGGTCATAAGACGAAGAAGCCTATTGATTTTCAGCGACTGATAATTAGTGCCAGAGTTGTGGCCCTTGATCACTTCAAAAAATCTTGTGGACACTCTAGAGGCCAAAGTTAATATCTGATTGACTTTAAATTTACACACAATGTTTAAGGCCATGAGACGAAGAAGCCTATTGATTTTCAGTGTCTTCTGATAATTAGTGCCAGAGTCGTGGCCCTTGATCACTTCAAAAAATCTTGTGGACGCTCTAGAGGCCAAAGTTAATATCGGATTGACTTTGAATTTAAACACAGTGTTTAACGTCATGAGACGAAGAAGCCTATTGATTTTCAGCGACTTCTGATAATTAGTGCCAGAGTTGTGGCCTCTAGAGCGTCCACAAGATTTTTTGAAGTGATCAAGGGCTATAACTCTGGTAGTTATTATCGGAAATCGCTGAAAAACAATAGGCTTCTTCGTCTCATGCCCTTAAACACTGTAAAGTCAATTGGGTATTAACTTTAGCCTCTAGAGCGTCCACAAGCAATTTTGGACGCCGGATCGACCGACGGACGGACGGGGGCGACGACAATATACGACCACATTTCAATGTGGGCGTATAAAAAGCCTTATTGATTTTTCACGTTTCAAGATGGTGGCACTTCCAGTTTGAACAAAAAACTTCCTATTTTGTGTTTGAATCAGTAATTACTTATCTAGTATCGAAAAAAAAATCGGGTCATTCTGACTTATATTTCGTCAATTTTTTTGAAAACTTTGATACTTAATTTCATCAAGGGGAGATAATTTTAAAAAGTTCTACTTCCATACGGAGGCAGACCACCATTAAATTTTAAATCTCGGTACCCACAAATTGTAGTTCGTCTATTTATAGCAGTTCTCTCTCTGTCTCTTTTCTCCCCTTTTGCATGCCCATTTTTGTTGATTTTTTGGCCTAGAATGGACTAAGAGGGTTTGAATTAATATTTTCTGCTAGGTTTTGGTAAATATTCATGATTTTGAGGCGGAAGGATAACGGCGTTATGAGGTTGGCTACGGTGATATGTACGGCAACTAGATACATGTTTTGAGTATGCTTCTTCAAGTTCGTGTATCTCAAAATTTTGGTGGTCAACCTCATAAAAATTTTAGTGCAAAGACATGACCATTTGTTCCTCTGTCTGTAGTGAAAAGCATTTCGCCCAACGAAAATTTGGGGATAAGTTGGAGGTGGGCAAAGAGTCCAGAATTAACATTGAAGTCAATGGGGAAATTAATGGTGGTCTGCCTCCTGTATGTAAACAAACTGACGGCGTATGAGAGGCCTAAATTTGATGCTATGATCTCCAATTTGTCAGAAAATGTGATATATGACATTTTGATAATAAAAAAATTGAAATGGTAAAATTTCTAAAATATTTGACAAATTTGTGAGGGGAATATTTGATTTTAGTCCAAATTTTGTGATTTTCAGTATTTATTTGCTTTTCAAAATGAGTGAAAAATATTTTAATGTGTAATTTTGACTTTTTCTGCATCGTAAAGGTTAGATGGGAAGAAAGTATAATAATTTCACTCAATTTTGCCTAAAAATCATGATAATTTATCTGAAATTCTTCAGATTACCCCCAATATTACTGTCAAAATTTTAATTATTCATCTGTTTTAAAATGAAACAAAATGTCTTGCATGTCTTTATTTCCATTGTTAAATAACTTGGAAAGGAGCCATGTGTTTGTCAGATATTGAAAAAGTATCTATGATTTGAATAGAAATTTAAAAATTAAGAAATTTGGTCTAATTATGTACTGCTGAGGCATGTTAGAATTTTCAAAACATGAGTGAACTGCATTTTGCTTGGGTGTTCCTCAGACTTAACACAATTTTAATGTTTTAAAACCTGCAATTGTTGCATTTCCCTTCTCGAGAAAGTAAAATCTGTGTGTCTGCAGGGAAATTTCTCTGTCTTCATTTCATTTAGACTGGCTCAACCTCCCCACCCCACCCATTTTCTTGAACATGATATTTGGATATTCAATTGAAAATATATTGACTCCGAATTAACAGTAATTGGATTTTGTGCTTGAATTGTAACCGAGCATTTTATTTTGCTCAAACAAATAGTTACATAAAAGATTCCATGAATTTTTAAGACTTTTTGTTTATGGCCAAACATGTTATTCTATGACATTTTCCCCAAATGAGTCCACACCCCAAAATGGATATGTTGTAGATGTGTCTTTTGCAGCTTAATGTTTGACATTTTTGATGTAAATCTATTATTTGTGGTGATCTTTTAAAATGTGGCACTTACAGAGCAATGAAATATTAATTAATAGCCTTTTCATACTCCTTTTATGCAATGAATTATGTCATAACTCCCCTTTTCCACCTCATTTTGTCAGGAAATTGATGGAAAGATTAAAACAACTTGCTTCCACAAAATATTGACACTATATAATTCCAAGGATACCTCTGATTGTTAAAGTGTTTTAAATACTGAAATATTCCCATTTTTTTAAAAAAAATAGAGCTTTGTGACCCTTTTGTTGGAGTGGCTGGTTGTCAACTAAATACAGCATTTATTTTACATTTATCAATCCATATTTTAATAAATGATTCATATTTCTTACAAGTACCTGTGTTTGTATGTATGTATACAAGCCAGGGATAGAAAAATGTGGCTTTTAGCCATATTCCATCAACAGTATTACTTATGTGGACACAGGTTGGATTTGTTATCACAGCAACATTTTCAGGGGGTGGGCTTACAAGTTTCATTATAGTTCCTTACAGTTATCCTCAATGCAACCAATTTGCAGCGTGTCTTCTTGTATACTGGCCAAGGTTTCTAGAAATAAATGCCTTTCACCTCAGAGTTTCCAAGAAATAGGGAATTATTGGCATTTGGAGACATACAAAGTGTCAAAGAATGGGCCATGTTGTAAAAAAAGGTAAAATAAGGTCAATTTTTGAAAAATATCCCAATATTTTGAATATTTTTGATGAGACTTGTTTGAAACTCTTTAAATCTTTTTGCGAAACTCACATTTTGACAAAATTAAGAAAGAGTCTTCAATTCTAGAACAAAAGGCCCATGGACCTGATCTGCAACCAAGCATGCAAAACAGTACATAACTTTAAAGGGTCACCATTTCTTCTGCAATTATTTTTTTTTGATTCTGTATTATAATAATTTTGCAAAAATAAATGTGAAGCTATAAAGAAAAGAATTTTGATGATATATGAATTTTTAAAAACATATAGGAGGCAGACCACCATTAAATTTTAAATCTCGGTACCCACAAATTGTAGTTCGTCTATTTATAGCAGTTCTCTCTCTGTCTCTTTTCTCCCCTTTTGCATGCCCATTTTTGTTGATTTTTTGGCCTAGAATGGACTAAGAGGGTTTGAATTAATATTTTCTGCTAGGTTTTGGTAAATATTCATGATTTTGAGGCGGAAGGATAACGGCGTTATGAGGTTGGCTACGGTGATATGTACGGCAACTAGATACATGTTTTGAGTATGCTTCTTCAAGTTCGTGTATCTCAAAATTTTGGTGGTCAACCTCATAAAAATTTTAGTGCAAAGACATGACCATTTGTTCCTCTGTCTGTAGTGAAAAGCATTTCGCCCAACGAAAATTTGGGGATAAGTTGGAGGTGGGCAAAGAGTCCAGAATTAACATTGAAGTCAATGGGGAAATTAATGGTGGTCTGCCTCCATACTAAATTTCATGAAAATCATACAACTATTAAAGATACATTATGGGAGAATTTTTATAAGGAGTTAGCCATTCTTGCTATAACAGTTCAAAAATAGATGATGAAAGAAGAATATATTGAAAAATTCAGTCAAATTCCTTAATTCTGAACATAGTTATCACCAGTGTAATTTTTGACATGAAGTGAAAATGGAATCTATCTTCACCGATTCTTAGTATGACCGATCGTTTGATTGACAGTCATTAACTCCACCTACACAATCTCTACTGTCTTTTGTCTGCTGTCATCATATCTGAATGAATTTATGTTTTACCTTTTTGGATTTTTATAACAATTGGACAAAATGAGTGAGGCGGTAAATTTTAATTCTTTCTTGTATTTTGGGCATGCATTAAATCAATTGAATAGGACATAATATTATAATACAATTATGATAAATCTATAGGTGTACACCAGTGGCGTCGTGCCTATTGGGGAAATAAAAATATTTTTATTGATATTATTAAGACAGAAGACCTGTCCGTCAGTATTAGTCATCACACGGTCTCCAGGAATTGTACAATTTGTCATTATCTGTGTTTAATTTATTGCACTTCAAATAAACTAGTGTCCAAAAGAAACGATACCAACTTTCTTTCCAATTAATTTTTTTCTAAGTGAAATTTTAAGTATGAAAATATGCCAGTCAGTTCCTATTGCACATCCCTAACACAGCATAGTCCATAAAAATACCGGGAACACTTGATCACTTCCGGGAAAAAACGTAAATTTCGTGAAAGTTACATTTCCCTCTCTAGCATGTTCTGCACGTGCATGAAAACTGTATAAAACGGTTGATCAGACACGTTGATATCACAGCAACAAAAAGAACACAAGATATGCCACGTGTGACAGCCATCGAGAGAGAGAGAGCCGTTGGAATGGTTCAACAAGGAACGTAACATGTCGACGTCGCCAGAAGGTTGGGCTGCGCACGCATCACTATCACCAGGTTGATGCAGCGGTTCCGTCTGACAGGCCCAAGAATGGAAGATCACGAGTAACCACGCCCCGTGAGGATCGTTACATCTGGATATTACACCCGAGGAACCGCACCGTAACAGCGACATCCACGGCGGCGACAACACTGGGACACAGGATCAGTTGACAAACCGTCTACAGGAGACTATGGCAGTATGGTATCCGGCCACGTCATCCCTACCGCGGACCGCACCTGACGCCTTGACACCGGCACGACAGACTGATATGGGCCAGACGAGTTCGACGTTGGCAACGGCGGGACTGAGCACGTGTTATGTTCTCTGATGAGAGTAGATACCTCCTGTTCCGAAACGATGGACGGCAGCTTGTATACCGAAGAGTTGGTGAACGTTTGGCGCCTAACTGTGTCCTACAGGTCCGGCCATTTGGAGATGGAGGGTTAATGGTTTGGGGTGGCATATGTGGTGACGTCACAACGAGGCTTGTCGTAATTCGTGGAAAACTGAATGCACAGCGTTATCGTGATGACATCTTACGGCCTGTTGTGGTGCCCTTTCTGCAGCAACAGCCTCGTGGAATCATTTTCCAACGTGACAATGCAAGACCGCACACAGCAAGATTGACACAGAACTTCCTTGCCAATGCCAACGTACACGTTTTGCCATGGCCCGCATGTTCACCGGACTTGAATCCCATCGAGCACTGATGAGACCACCTCGATCGGCAAATGCGACTTCGCGTTGTGCCTCCAGTCAACGTGCAGGACTTGGAATGATGTCTCCTCAAGGAATGGCAACAATCACTCCCAACGTCCGCAGGCGTGTTCTGGCATGTATTGATGCTCAAGGTGGACATCCCCATACTGACTTGACTTTTAGACATGTGGTGTGTCATTTCCCGTTGTTTCTGTGATCAGTGTTCTAACGAAATGTTTATTTTTCAACCCTACCGATCTTTAACGGCTTGTCATATTGATTGTACAGATTTGATTGAAATGATTTTGTGTAGAGATGTTGTGAAAGGATTTCTCAAAAGAATAACACTAATCCTAAACTTCTGCTTTGTTTAGTTTTTCTTTTCTGTCGTTGCAAACAGGTGGTATCGTTTCTTTTGGACACTAGTTTAGATGTCATTTGTTAAGGCCATTTGTTAAGGCCTCGCTCAACAGAGATGGCAGTTCTCACTATAATAGTTAAAAACTACATAGTGTAAAGGTAATTTGATGAAATTTCACTATTAGTCGAGAAAAAAGCGTTTGAAATATTCACATAGCCTCGGTCATCATTACTCAAATCATTAATATAAACAGCATGGTCTCGATTATCCACTTGATTGATTTAATTATCAACGGCCATTAAGCGGCATATACGATTTCAATCCGCCAACATCGAAGGCTAGCGTTGACTTTAAGAGTTTATTATATGGTCTGGATATGTTAATTAATGTCTAATTGATTATTTAGATAACATCTCAGGCCTAAAGAAAGACCTGTAATAAGCAGATTTTGCTCTTGCATAATGCTATTTTAATCTTAAAGATGGGTTCCCAGCAAAGTATTTATCCGTGGTTATTGCATATAAAAGTATGGAAATTTTGGTATATGGAAAGTAGATATATCCAATATTACTAGAAAAATAATGGATTCCCTGAAAAACACTCATTGACAAAAATGTAAGGGTTCCCCTAATTGACAGCACGACCATTAGGGCTATCCCCACGAGTGACGTGGAAGGCTGCACGAGTACATTGAGTTTATTATGGTCTGGATATGTTAATTAATGTCTAATTGATTATTTAGATAACATCTCAGGCCTAAAGAAAGACCTGTAATAAGCAGATTTTGCTCTTGCATAATGCTATTTTAATCTTAAAGATGGGTTCCCAGCAAAGTATTTATCCGTGGTTATTGCATATAAAAGTATGGAAATTTTGGTATATGGAAAGTAGATATATCCAATATTACTAGAAAAATAATGGATTCCCTGAAAAACACTCATTGACAAAAATGTAAGTGTTCCCCTAATTGACAGCACGACCATTAGGGCTATCCCCACGAGTGACGTGGAAGGCTGCACGAGTACATTGCGCGCTTTGTGTACATGTTGATAAACTCTATAAAGAGTTAGACCTACAACACTTTCTGAGATAAAAATCACGGAAAAAGACGCAAGCAGTGGATAATCTGACAATTTAATTAAGATTCGATATTTGTAATGAATAGTGATTACAGACAACATCGTCGTTTAGATTATCAAAACGAAGAAGCCTACCGGTATCAGAATTTCCATTAATAACATCCAGAGTTATGGCCCTTGTTTCACTTTGTTGAATCTTGTGAACGCTGTAATGACAACAGTTATCATCCGATCTGTATGAAGCCTATTGAATTTCAGCAATTGCCGTTAATTACATCTAGAGTTATGGCCCTTGTTTTACTTTGTTGAATCTTGTGAACGCTTTAATGACAGCAGTTATCATCCGATCTGTATGAAATTTATATGTCATGCATCATTTATATTAGTGAAACGAAGAAGCCTTTTTGAATTTCAGCAATTTCTGTTAAGTACGCATTGAGTTATGGCCCTTGTTTCACTTTGTTGCACCTTGTGAACGCTTCAACTACAAAGGTTATGATCTGATCTGTATGGAATTTATATGCATCGTTTAGATTATCAAAACGAAGAAGCCTACCGGTATCAGAATTTCCATTAATAACATTCAGAGTTATGGCCCTTGTTTTACTTTGTTGAATCTTGTGAACGCTGTAATGACAACAGTTATCATCCGATCTGTATGAAATTTATATGCATCATTTATATATTAATGAAACAAAGAAGCCGATTGATTGTGCCTTGAGTTATGACCCTTGTTTCACTTTGTTGCACCTCTTGTGGACCGCTCCAACGACAAAGGTTATCATCTGATCTGTATGAAATTTATATGCATACTTTAGATTACTAAAACGAAGACGCCTATTTTGTTTCAACAATTTCCGTTAATTACATCTAGAGTTATGGCCCTTGTTTCCCCCACCTTTTGAAGAAAGTGGGGGACTATTAAAATGGGTACGTCCGTCTGTCTGTCCATCCGTCACACTCTTTGGGACACAATGACTCTCCTAATTGAGCTAGAATGTTCAAACTTGGTGTAGGTGTTTATTAGGTCAATGCATTGACGAAGTGTGAAGATGGGCACGTTCTGCTAAGGGTAAGCAGAGAGAAGCAATTTGATTGGTTGATGATTTGAGACACTATAACTTTTGTTCTAAATAAATGAAAGTGATGACATAAAAAAATAAAAAATTAAAACCATATGTTATTCCCGAAATGACCTAGTTTGTGTCGAGTGGACGTTAAACCCCATTTCTCTTTTCCAAGCCTGGACACAAGCGGCCGGACACGGATGTTGTCCGTCACAATTTCCATTGTTCCTCTCAATTTGTCCGTCACAATTTTTTAAAAAGAAATTTAAATCATCTTAACTGATGTCTAGGCAGCCAGTTCCGGAAAATGATAGAGTGTACAGAGCAAGACCGATGTTGAGCGAGGCCGCATGTCAGTCAATTTGATTGACAGTTCGGTAAACGGGCAAAACGGCCTTGATGTTATGTTTATTTGAGGTTAAAATGAGGGTTCGGATCTTCCGGCATCCGTTTTTTGCGCTTATATTTTGTATACATTTTCGCAATTAATTTCCATACTTGAATGTAAATAAAAATTATGAATATTATCTAATATCTAGTAGGCAAACTCACAAAGTATCTAAACAGGCTCGATGTATAGTATAGTAGTTGCAAAAATGAGATGTTGGATCTTCCACTAAATCTGCTCGCTCTCTCTCTCTCTCTCTCTCTCCCTCTCTCTCTCTCAATGTCACATAGAAATATAGCACCCAATCGGCCTTGCTATGTCTTTTTCTTGTATTTGAAGCATGCTAAAGTATTTCTTTGAATTATTTTTCATGGAAAAATAATATTTGGGTCATTTTATTATATAAATTTTATTATATATCACAGACTGGAGTGAATCTACTATATAAATGAATTATAGTATCATATATATCACAGACATCGCACTATACCACGTGAAGTATACAACCGACTTCGCTTAGCAGTCAGTATACTTTGAACCAAATCGGCGTCGCTTAGCAGTGTGATTTTTTCCTTTTATTTTGAAACATTTTAAAGCATTTCTATGAATTAATTTACATCCAAAGATAATATTTGAGTGAATGTAGTATCTTATAATATATCACAGACATCGCACTATACCCCATGAAGTATAAAATCTATTTTGAAAGATTTTAAAATATTTCTATGAATTAATTTACATCGCAAAATAATATTTCAGTTAATCTTTTACATAAATGAATGATAGTATCTTATATATCACAGACATGGCACTATACCCATGAGGTATACAGTCGGCCTCGCTTAGCAGTCATTATACACTGAACCCAATCAGCTTCGCTTAGCAGTCAGTATACGTTAAACCGAATCGGACTCGATTAGCTGTGGGAATTTTTCTTCTATTTTGAAACATTTTAAAGTATTTATATGAATTAATTTACATCCAAAAATAATATTTGAGTGAATGTATTACATAAATGAAGAACAGTATCTTATATATCACAGACACCACACTATACCACATGAAATATACGATCGGCCTCACTTAGCAGTCAATATACTTTAAATCCAACCGGTCTCGCTTTGTAGTGGGACTTTTTCTTCTATTTTGAAAGGTTTTTAAGTATTTTTATGAATTAATTTATATCGCAAAATAATATTTGAGTGAATCTATTATATAATTGAATCATAGTATCTTATATATTTATCACAGACATGGTACTAAAGTTACTAAACCCCATGAAGTATACAGTCGGCCTCGCTTAGCAGTCATTATCCTTTCAACACAATGGGCATCGCTTAGCAGTCAGTATACTTTAAACCCAACCGGCGTCGCTTAGCATTGGGACTTTATGTTCTAATTATTTTGAATTATTTTAAAGTATTTCTATGAATTAATTTACATCGAAAAAAATATTGAGTGAATGTATTATATAAATTTAGGATAGTATCTTATATATCACAGACATCGCACTATACCACATCAAGTATTGAATCGGCGTCGCTTAGCAGTCAGTATACTTTGAGACCAATCGGCCTCGCTCAGCAGTGGAATTTTTCTTCTATTTTGAAAGATTCTAAAGTATTTCTATGAATTAATTTACACCAAAAAATAATATTTGAGTGAATGTGTTATATAAATTAAGGATAGTATCTTATATATCTCGAACCTCGCACTATACCACATGAAGCATACGATCGGCTTCGCTTAGCAGTCAGTATACTTTGAACCAGATCGGTGTCGCTTAGCAGTAGGATTTTATCTTCTATTTTGAAAGATTTTAAAATATTTCTATGAATAAATTTACATCCAAAAATAATATTTGAGTAAATGTATTATATAAATGAACGATAGTATCTTATTTATCACAGATATCGCACTATACCCCATGAAGTATACAGTCGGCCTCGCTTAGCAGTGATTATACTTTGAACTCAATCGGCATCGCTCAGCAGTCAGTATACTTTGAAGCAGATAGGCGTCGCTTAGCAGTGTGATTTTTTCTTCTATTTTAAAAGATTGTAAAGTATTTCTATGAATAAATTTACATCGCAAAATAATATTTGAGTGAATGTATTATATAACTGAATGATAGTGTCTTATATATCACAGACATGGCACTGTACCCCATGCAGTGTACAATCGGCCTCGTTTAGCAGTCATTATACTTTGAACCCAATAGGCCTCGCTTAGCAGTGGGACGTTTTCTTAATAATGAACCAACCACGTGAGTTTTTTCTCCGAGTTCTCCGGTTTCCCCCTGCTAAAAAGACCCCCACGCGCATGCAAATTATTGAAATAAACTTAAAACCATACGTTAGTGCCGAAATGACCTAGTTTGTGTCGAGTGGGCGTTAAATCCCCCTCCCTCCCTCTCTCTCTCTTTTGAAAATTTACATCGAAAAAATAATATTTGAGTAAATGTATTATATAAATGAAGATAGCATCTTATATATCACAGACATCGCACTAGGCCTATACCACATGAAGTATGCAATCGGTTTGGCTTAGCAGTCAATATACTTTGAATCCAATCGGCTTGGCTTAGCAGTGGGATTTTTTCTTCTATTTTGAAAGATCTTAAAGATAGAAATATAATATTTGAGTGAATGTATTATATAAACTAAGAATAGTATCTTATATATCACAGAAATAGCGGAATTCATCGCACTATACGGTATACAATCGGCTTCACTCATCAGTCCGCCTTTTTCTTATGTTTAAAAGATTTGGGGATATTTTTTCATTTGATATATAAAATAATCACATTTCCTTCGAGCGTTTTACGTATATTAAGGACATTATATTATATATCCCAGAAACACTGAAATGTATCACCCAATACCTCTGTTTTGTTTCGGGTTTTGTTGATAACTATACAGTAAAGATATACAATATGGGTTACAAGAAAATGGCGGATCAGAACTTTCTAGACTGATGTCAACATAATCACTAAACTAAAAGGTTTTAAAAACAGGAGTTATCTCCCTTTAACTGAGAATGAATGACATTAACCCCCTTATTGACTGCAAGTCAATAACAAATAATCGATAATGTAATCTGGTGATTAATATTGTCCTAAATGCCACACTAACATAAATGAAAACAATTAAAATTCAGAACTCAATTGTTAGTTTGTTTTAGCTCAACCGTATATAACTTCTGCACAGGTCTGTTCATTGATATAGGTTTACCAGAATTATGGCTGATCGAATGTTCCCATCACGACCAATAAGCGTTTTCTCCACACGTCCCATATTTCAATTCAGTCGCGAAGTCTTGTCGTCGTACATAATCACAACATCACCAACTTCGACAGACTGACCTTTCTTCTCACGGGGCTTATGATGTTCGCGTAAATCTGTGAGGTATTCATGTTTCCATCGGTTACGAAAATGATTGAGAACATTTGAGAGATGCTTTCGTCGTTCTAAAGGATCAAGTTTATTTTCTAACGTCGGGACGGTTCTCGGTTCTGGCAATAATCTTCTTCCAATTACCAATTCGGATGGCGTCATCGGATCACCTCCATCAGCGCACACATAGGTTAAAGGTCTGGAGTTCAAAACTCCCTCGATCTGAATGATTAACGTTAGAAGTTCCTCGTAAGTTAAACGTGCGGTTCCTAGCGATTTCTTAAGGCATCTCTTTACTGAGCGAACCATCCGTTCGAAAAATCCACCCACCAGGGTGATCGCTCGACGTTATTCTTCCACTCTATATTCTTTGATGCTGTGAAAGCCTTCAAATCTGTTCCCTTGGATGTTTTCCCATTGTCAGATATAACAAAACGTGGAACTCCTCGGCGTCCAATAAATCGGTTGAAACTACGAAAGATGGCGTACACGAATCAGGAACAAGATCAAGATGAATAGCTCGACTACTCGCACAAGTATACAGAGCAATATAAGCTTTGTACATGTCATTTGATTTCAAATAGATATACTTTACATACAAAGGGCCAGCATAGTCAACTCCGATATGACTGAATGCGACTTTAAGATGGCGACAACAGTAAGACGTGTGACTGTGAGCTCCTAAATAACAAACTTATGTTATGAAACCAAGACTCAACTAACTCCTAAAATTCCAACAATATGTGGTGATTATGTTTGTTAATTGAAGATATCGAATTTTACATGATATAAAACATTGATTTTATTTAAAAACATCTTAGTTTTATTGCATCAGAATTTTTTCATGGTTGACTGGTCCTTATGGGAAAACACACCAAACGTAAAAAGAGTTCAACATCAAGCAATTGGTCAAGTGACGAAAACTCATTGCTTGAATGTCTCAACCCAAATAAACCAGTCGGGAAGAAACAAAAATCTTTAGAAAGACACTCCGTGGAGATACCATCTAAAATGGCTACATCGGTTTTAAATGAAGAACTTATGGCCCAGTTGAAAACGATACAGTCTACAATCGAAGTGAAGATAGAAAATGTAAAACTTGACGTAATGAAAATAATCAGTGAAAAGGTTAATCAACTTGAAAAGGATTTGTACGAAATAAGGGAAGAAAACAAGAAACTGAAGGCGATAGTCGAAACTCAAGTGAAATCTCAAATTCTAGCTGCTGAAAGGATTGCCTCCGCAGCTTGTAGTAAGGTAAATAATTTAGAGCAGTGGACAAGGCGCTCAAGCGTTCGAATTTTTGGAATTCCAGACAAAATGAACGAAAATTATTCTGAGTCAATTCAGGAAGCTTTAAAAGTATTTTTGTCAATAGGTGTTAGCATGACGGAAGATCAAATTGATATAGCCCATCGAATAGGCACCTTTAAACCTAACCAGAATAGATCTATCATAGTTAAATTTCTCTCTAGAAAATATAAAATATTTGTAATTAAAAATCGTCGAAAATTAAAAGGAAGTGGTATTTCCATTAGTGAAGATCTGACACCACTCAATTCCCAGTTACTCTCAAGAACATCTAAGCATCCATCAGTTCTGAATACCTGGTCTACAGAGGGTAACATTTATGCTAAACTCCTTAATGAAAAAATAGTAAAAGTTGACCACCACACTTGCGTCGATGACCTACTTCGCAGTGATATAACTAATGTCAAAACCGCAGACGTTTCTCAACCAGAAATTCAAAGTAATTCACGAGCTGAAGCAAGAGGAACGATGGAACACGGGTCTACCACTACTATCAGGACTCCTAGATCCCAGGACATAACGTATTACCTTACTCCATCAAGCTCAAAATCTAGCACGCCGATGATGCCACCAGAATAGTGCTTACAACGACCTTATCTTCCATTATCAAATATGTACTATAATCTCGAATCCATTTTAATTTATCCCTTTACAGTTATGCTAATATTATTTACATTTCAAAATGAAAACTTATATCACCTGGTACATAGTCAAGATCTCTATTTTTTTTTAATTAAATGGTGATATCTCAATTGTTAATCTTGGTTTCATACATATTAATACCGTGGTGTTTGCATATCTCTACCTTGCAAATGTATATATTTTGTATATAAAATCTAAACATGTTCACATTTGTTACATATTAAGGAAATCGTTTAATTTATCAAATAACGAACTTATCCTTGATAAGAGTATAGCTGTAAAACATACGCTTAATTCATATTACATTTTAACAAGAAAGTATCAAATTTGGAATGCATTCATAATATGTATATTTTTAATGAAAATTATCTTATTTTTAAGTCGTAAAAGGTGTATTCTGTATAAGTACTGTTTAACTAAACTTTCTATTAATCAGTGTGTTTATAGGTGTGGTTTACGTGTAAAGCAATCCTTAATGTTACTGTTAGTTGTTTGTGGTATTCACCCAAATCCAGGTCCAAATAGCCATTTAAGTAATTTGTCAATACTTCACCTAAACTCGCGTTCAATCAGACAAAAACTTGAATACATTTCAGACAGCTTAACTGACTTCCAAATTTTGTGCTTTACTGAAACTCACCTTGACTCACGTGTTGATAGTACCCAATTAGAACTATCTGAGTATGATTCACCTTAAAGAAAAGATAGAAACTGTCACGGTGGGGGTGTTTTGATATACGTTCGAAGCGATATGACATGTACCCGACTGACGGAACTCGAATTTGATGCTGATGTTATTTGGATAAAAATAAATTTACAAATTTTACTCTGTTGTACATATAGATCTGAAAAATCACCGACTAATTATTGGTCTTTATTAGATCAGTCAATCGAAAAAGCACTTGATATTTCAAATAAAGTTATTTTATTAGGTGATATGAATGCCGATCTGTTAAACGAAAATAATTTGCTCCAACCTATTTTATATGCGCACGATCTAAAAATGTAATAACCAAACCAACACGAATAACTCAAACCTCCAGTAGTCTTATTGATCCAATTATAATATCAAATACAATTGAATTACTAAAAGCTGATACCTTAGAAGTTCCCAGTCATGTGTCAGATCACTATGCTACATTTATGTTTTTTAAATCATCCAACCACCATAATAATGCTTTTCAACGCAAAATATTTATTTATAAACGCGCAAACTTTACAAATATTAATAATGAAATTAACAATACAAATTGGGATGAACTGTTAAGCGAAAATTTTTCCATAGACCAACTCATTGAAAAATTTGATACGAAAATGGATGAAATAATATGTCAGCATCTACCTTCGAAGATAATAACAATTCGTCCAAAAGACAAGCCATGGTTTAGTCATGAAATTCGAATTCAAATACGAATCCGCGACAGATTAAGAAAGAAAGCACTCAGATCAAAAAATGACTTATCTCTTAAGTTATACAAGCAAGCCAGGAATAAAGTTAACAATATGAAGAAATATGCCAAGGAGCATTACTATAATACAATAAATGATAAAATCAATCAGTTAAAATCAAATTCTCAAAAGGACTACTGGACTATTATGAAAAGTTTTGTGTCTTCGGGAATCTCCCGAAATATTCCTCCACTTTACTGTAAAGAGCACAAGTCTTTAATTTACGACCAGAAATCAAAAGCTAATTTATTAAACGAATATTTTGCATCTATATCCACTATAACAGACATGAATACTTTGCCCGAATTTTCACAAAGATATGAAACTGACTGTAAACCTATTGATATATCTTTGAATACTATAAAGCAAAAATTAAAAGAAATTAATACGTCAAAATCTAGTGGACCAGGCAATCTAAATAATAAAATACTAGTTTCTATTTATTCAACTATATGTTATCCCTTATATTTAATATTCAATAGGATTTTAAGCCACGGAATATTTCCAAGCAAATGGAAGTTAGCTCACGTTATCCCACTACATAAAAAAGATGAACGATGTAATATTCAAAACTATCGACCAATATCCTTACTAAATAGTGTTTCTAAATTATTTGAACGTATAGTTTATCAACACTTATTGACCTACTTTTTAAATAACAATTTGATTAATAAATATCAATCTGGATTCCTCCCAGGAGTCTCAACCGTGCACCAACTGCTTGAAATGTACGATCATATATGCAATTCACTTGACAAGAAAGAGTCTATAGCTTTCATATTTTGTGATATATCGAAAGCTTTTGACAAAGTATCTCACAGGGGCCTGTTACATAAATTATCTAATTACGGTATCACTGGTAAATTACATGATCTCATCTCATCTTATCTCGCAAATCGTGATCAGATGGTACTGATAGACAACATATCATCTGATATTGGGCATACAAATTCTGGGGTACCACAAGGGTCAGTTCTCGGACCCTTATTATTTCTTATTTACATCAACGATATTTCTGATGGTTTATTAGGAATCACACGTTTATTCGCTGACGATACGTCTTTGTCGTCTTCTTCAAAATGTTTTGAAAAGATTGAATCTGAATTAAACTTTAATTTATCGAAATTATTACAATGGTCTAAAAAATGGTTACTGACATTTAATCCAGAAAAGACAAAACTAATGATTTTCAGTTACCAAAAAATCAATTATCCGCTTAATATTAAATATGATAACACATATATATTAGATACATCGGTCCATAAGCACCTAGGGGTGTTTCTTCAGAATAATGGGAAATGGAATTATCATGTTGACTTTATACTTAAAGTAGCTTCATTCAAACTTAATCAACTTCGCAAATTAAAATTTGTAATTTCTCAAGATTCACTTAATAAACTCTATAAATGTTTTATTTTGCCTATAATCGAATACTGTTGTGAGGTTTGGGATAACTGTAGTAATTATAATTCCGATAAATTAGAAATTTTCCAGATGAAAGCAGCTCGGGTTGTTACAGGAAATACAATTTACGCCTCCAGACAATCTTTATATTTTGAAACTGCATGGTCAAAATTGAGCGAAAGAAGAAAGCTTAGACGTTTGTATCAGTTACATAAAATTATCCATGGAATCTGTCCCGTGTATTTTACTAATACTATACATTTTGTAAACGAATCCAAAGCACCTTACGATTTACGAAACTCCAACATTCGGGAATCCCGTTGTCGTGTTAGTATCAGACGAAAATCATTCTTTCCGAAAACTATTCATGAATACAATAATTTATCAAAAGATTTAAAAGACATTACAAACGTTAAAGAATTTAAAAAATCTCTAAAACCTAAAACAAAGCCACCAAAATTCAGAAGCATTGGTTCTAGGCCATTATCTATATACCACAATCGTATTCGACATGGATGTAGTAGCTTAAATTTCGATCTATTTCGTTCACATATAATTGAAAATCGATACTGTAGTTGTAACGCTATATCTGTCGAAAATTCGTATCATTATTTTTTTGATTGCCCGAAGTATAGTATTCAACGCTGTGCCCTTTTCAGTAAACTGACATGGCTTGGAAATATTCCTTTCCCTGAATTACACGAAATATTTCTAAACGGTTCATCGTTGCTATCAAAAAAATTAAATAGAATGTTAGTTTTACTTATTCAAAGGTATATCAAAGACTCAAAACGTTTTATATATAATTAAAAATAATTACTGTAATAATGTACCAATAAGTTAACGTATTCGTATGCATTACAATGAAGTTTGTAAATAGATGTATATATGTTTATGTTAGTTAAATTAAAAAACAATTCGCCATATTATTTTATATAAAAGTTTGACTGATATTTTGGGAGAAGATTCATAATTTGTTATAAATTGTTCTTATCCCTTTGTAAAGAATATTTTTGCAATAAAATATGTTTTGATGATGACTGAATGCAAAATCGTCAGCGACGCGAAACTGTGGTAAAGGTGGTGAGTTTGGGTTTCCATAGGCTTTACTCTCTAACTTCCTAGAGACCGTACAACGTGAAATGATACTTTATACCATTTGGCAACCACGCACAATCCAATATTTAGATCGCAACTGAAATAAAGTTTCCTGCACACCGTTGTGCATAACCTCAGCATGGCATTTCCAAATGATTAATGACGTCACATGATGACCTTCGGGCAGAAACGTAGGAAACTTAGAGTCAAAGCTCAAGTTTGAATAACCGATCCTTCCATGGCACCGAAGAATCTCATCATCATCCTTTATGAGGTTTAGTGAAACAGTTCTCTGATTGAACTTATCATCTTTGGGAATAGTTGCTTGAAGTTCTCGGATCCAAATGATTTCGGAAGATTTCAATTCGTCTTCACTCAGTTCGCCATGATACAAAGCATCAAATTTCTGTACTCGACAACGAAGGTTGTGTATAAAACGCAATACATAAGATGTCACTCTCAACAGTGTGGAATATCTACTGATTTGATTGACTGATATTTGTGACTACACTCACAAGTTTGATCTTTATTTCGGATTCGAATTCTTCACTGTATCCGCTTGACTCGGTTTCTGATTGATTAAACCACTCTAATTTTGGCTTCCACAAAAAGGTAGGACCATGCCACCAGTTCTGATTTTGAACTAATTCGGATGAGGTACAACCTCTAGATGCGAGATCTGCGATATTCTCGGACGTACAACAATAAAACCAGTTCTCGATAGATTTCCATTACGCGATTCTGTACAAACTGCTTGTACTCTTTTGACGTGTTCTTGATCCAGTGCAACGCTACTTGCAAATCTGACCAGTAGAATACTTGACTGATATTGACATGACTAAGCGCTTTTAAAACACTCTGGGCAACTCTAGATGATATCAAACAGGCTAATAACTCTAGCCTAGGTATAGTTTGATTAGTTAAAGGGGCTACCCGAGTTTTTGAAACGAGGAGATTGCAATGAATGACTGATTCATGTTCGCAGCGCAAATAAACACAAGTTCCATATGCATGTTCTGATGCATCTCCGAATACGTGTAATTCTATACAACTAGAATCTGACAAGTCTTCACAATAACATCTAGGAATCTGAATGATGTTAGACTTTCGTTACTCAGTTATCAAACGTTTCCATTCAAGCGCTAAACTCTGTTCTAGCTGATCATCCCAGTTAACACGTATGGTACACAGTTTCTGAAAAGACAACTTAAAGCTTAGTACTATCGGAGAAATGAGCCCTAAGGGGTCATAAAACTTTGACGCTACACTCAACACTAATCGTTTAGTTACTTCATGTTCAGCGAATTGCGCAATTTTACTAAAGTCAAATTTCAGTACATCACTGTGATTGTCCCATATAATACCTAAAAATTTTGAAGTATTTGCATCTTGAGGAAAGCTCGATTTAGAATAGCCTTGATCTTCTTCTTTGACCGATTGTAGATCTGAAACTTGATAGTAAGGTTCTTGAAATTCAGGGGCTGACTTGATCATGTCAATTAACTGATCGGAATTCGATAACCACTTTCTCATGTTGAAACCACCATTCAAAAGTGTTATTTTGACCTTCGTGCACATTTTAAATGCTGAATCGATGGAATCTGATCCAGAGGCATAATCATCTACATATAAAGAATTTAAACTTTCTAGAACATAATCGGGATCATCTTCTTCATATAAACTGAGATGGTGTCGTAATGTGGCGTTCAACAAAAAAGGGCTAGAGGTCACACCAAAAACTACCCTTGAAAATCTAAACACTTGAATAACTGGATTTTTGCCGAAAGGATTGTCCACCCAAAGAAATCTCAGGAAGTTGCGATGTTCTGGAACAATAGATATGTTAAGGAATGTTTTCTCTATATCGGCAGTAACAGCTATTCTGTTTAAACGAAAACGGAGCTAGATGTCGAAAATAAAAGGTGTAAGGGGCGGACCCGTGAACAAACAATCATTTAAACTTGGACTCAAACTACTTGATTTGGCAGATGCGTCATAAACTACTCTTATTTTCGTCGTTTTTTTATCTGTTCGCACAACTTCTCTATGTGGCAGGTAATGCAATGTACCTTCGGCTTGTGACGATGATTCTGGGTCAGGTATATGTTCAACAATGCCTTCATTGATTTGATAGTTGATGATTCTATCGTACTCTATTAAAATGTTTGGCTGATGACGTAATCTGCTTATCAGTTTCTCTAATCTATTTCTGCAAACAACAAAGTTATCAGGCAGTAAATTATGATCATCCTTAAAGGGTAAGTTGACTTCATACCTATCGCCGTTAAAACTGATATCTTCTATGAATTTATCGTAGACTGAAGTTTCATTCTTCTTGATACCAAGAGTTTCAAGATCCCAGAATTTTGACAATTGGTCTTTGATCTCGTTATCACTGGATTCATTGATTTCAGGAACAAAAAATGTGTCTATTTTTAACACATGGGTAGAATTAAGATTTACAGAACATTCACGATCTTTATTTCAAGACAAAACAACTGGACCGGACAAAATCCAACCTAATCTAGACTGCATAGTTACTGGACCAATACTCTCCCCCCGTCGGGTATTACCATTGAAAAACATCCAATAGTAGTCGGCTCCAATCAAAAGGTCTATTTCTACATCACCGCCTCCGGGTCGTGGGTCATCTGCAAGATCTAAACCTCGTAGATATGGATACTCCTGCAGCGCAATTTCTATAGCTTGATTACCAACTGGACTGCAGATTGTTGAAATTTTGTAGGCCTTAATATATATCTCCATTCCATCATGTGCTGTAACGGCTATCTGATACAAATGACAGAGTTTTAATCTGGGTGAATCATCACCAAATGCCTTGATTAACAAACTATCGGACCCTATTTCAGTTTGGTTAAGAAGGTTACAGGTATGTTCCCTTATATAAGTTCGCTGGCTGCATAAGTCGAATACTATTCTGGCTTTCAATTTCTTCGGGCTACCTGGACTACTGATCAAGGCTACAGCTGTCTGCAACAATACGGATGTGTCACTGTTTACGCACATGGTGTTCGATGACCTATGATCCTTTACTCCAAACAGTTTGTTTTGATTAGGCCCAAAGTTATCACAAAGAGCAGAATTGTGATTACCTTCACAATTCATACACTTAAAGTTTGATGGACAATTTCTTACAATATGCCCTGATCGCAGACATTTGAAACATTTACCGTTTTTTCTGAGAATAGTACGTCTCGCAGCTACATCGGTAATATTACTACAATTGACGGAGGAATGCTGCTGAGCGCAAAAACTACAGTATGGACCTGGGCCCTGTTTCACGAAATTTTAACTTAAGATAAAATCCAATTTTAGTAGATACTTCAATTTTGATTGGCTAAGCACCAAAATCAATCTAATATTATCCAATCAAATTACTAAAATTGGGATCTTATCTTAGTTAAAGTTTCGTGAAATAGGCCCCTGAGCTTTTAGTAGTCTGTTTGAAAATTCCAGAACTCTCACCTACACTACTACTATTAAAGTCTTTCTTGTTATAAGTAAACAAGGTTGCTGCGGTAAAGGGCCTTGGTCTTGGCTTATGTAGATCTTCCTTATTTCTTAATCTATCGACAGTTTCCGTTGATTTCTTGATCAGACAACAGCGTTCTCGGGCCTTTAATTCAGATTTGATTCCGGGTAATATTTCTTCAAACTTCCACTTCTCAGATTTGAATTGACGGGTAATAAGCAGGCTTAACTCTTCGGGAATTTTCTGAAGGATTAGTGATATAAGCAGGCTTCCATATGACTCAGTTGATATTCCCAAACTCTGTAAATTTCTGATGTTTGTCTCAAATCGTTAGGGTCTTTGACCGGGTTAAGGCCGAGTAATGCATCCATGTGGCTTGATATAATCACCTGGGTATTGGCGAATCTGTCAGTCAACAATTTCACTGCTGAATCATAATTTTCCTCCGACAGGGTAATGCCGGCAATGGAAGATGCTGCCACTCCATCAAGCAAACTTTAAGATAGTTGAATTTGTCAACTTTGGTTAAATATTCATTACTGTCTACAGCAGCAAAAAAACTATCCCAAAACGATTTCCACTCTTTAGAGTCACCTGAGAATTTATTTAGAGTTAACTTTGGCAGGCGGGCCTTCGAATTATTATTACTTGTCCTGTCGATACGACTTGTACTAGTTTGACCTTGACTATGATTGTTGACACCTGCTGTGTCTGGACTGGTTGGGGGAATTTCATCACTTGTTGGTGCTATATCCTTATACTGATTTTGACTGATATTCTGATCAGGCTTGGAAACAGGTTTGGCCTCTAAAACTCGATCAATTCTAATCAAAGATTTGAAAATGAATTCACGAAACTCGCTACTATCAAATATTTCAGTTTCAATATCATCATTTTCATCAAGGCACTCCAAAATGATTTCATCTAAATTTCTAAGGACATCTACCTTATCTTTTAAAGTCTGTTTAAAACCCTGCAGTCTTTCAATGACATTTTCGTCACAGGCTGATCGATGACTGATTGATGATAACAATTCATCGGCACTTGATACGGTTTTCTTCACAAATCCCCTGTGCCCTCCACGTACCTTTCTGGCCTTTTCCTTATCACCCATACTCCTATCTTCACCATCTGTCTCGTCGGACGATGTTTTGTTTCGGGTTTTATTGATAACTATACAGTAAAGATATACAATATAGGTTACAAGAAAATGGCGGATCAGAACTTTCTAGACTGATGTCAACATAATCTCTAAACTAAAAGGTTTTAAAAACAGGAGTTATCTCCCTTTAACTGAGAATGAATGACATTAACCCTTTAAACTTGTACAACCTCGAATAGAGTCTAATCGGCCTCGATCAGCGGTGGGGCTTTTTCTTAATTTTGAATGATTTATATCCTACATATAGAGAAAATCGTTGCTTTATATCACACATTGAACCCAATCGTCCTCGCTTTATAGTGAGTCTTTTTCTTATGTTTAAAAGATGTTGGAGTATTTTTTTCAATTAATATCCATTCAAAAAACGATATTAGGGTGATTTTATTATATAAATGAGGAATATTACCCTAAAAATCCTCGAAATAGAGAAAATCGTTGCCTTATAACATACATTGAACCCAATCGTTCTCGATTTATAGCGAGTTTTTATCTTGTGTATAAAGGATCGTGGAGTATTTTTTTCAATTAATTTCCATAAAAAACCGGTATTAGGGTGATATGAATTAAAAATAGTATCCTATGTATCCTAGATATAGAGAAAATGGTTGCCTTTTACCACATATAGAACCCAATCGGCCTCGCTTTAGAGTGAGTCTTTTTCTAATGTTTAAAATATGTTGGAGTATTTTTTTCAATTAATTTCCATTAGAAAAAACGATAATACGGTGGTTTTATAACATAAATTAAGAATATCATCCTATATATCCCAGATATACAGAAAATTGTTGCCTTATACCATACATTGAACCCAGTCGGCCTCGCTTTATAGTGAGATTTTTTTCTTATGTTTAAAGGATCGTGGAGTATTTTTTCAACTAATTGTCATAAAAAAAACTCCGATATTAGGGCGATTTTATGATATAAATTAAGGATATCATCCTATATATCCTACATATAGAGAAGATGATTGCCTTATACCAAATATAGAACCCAATCGGCCTCGCTTTATAGTGAGTCTTTTTCTTATGTTTAAAAGATGTTGGAGTATTTTTTTCAATTAATATCTATTCAAAAAACGATATTAGGGTGATTTTATTATATAAATGAGGAATATTACCCTATAAATCCTCGAAATAGAGAAACTCGTTGCCTTCTACCATACATTGAACCCAATCGTCCTCGCTTTATAGCGAGTTTTTATCTTATGTATAAAGAATCGTGGAGTATTTTTTCAATTAATTTCCATAAAAAAACGATATTAGGGTAATATGACTATATAAATTAAGAATATTATCCTATGTTTCCTAGATATAGAGAAAATGGTTGCCTTTTACCACATATAGAACCCAATCGGCCTCGCTTTATAGTGAGTCTTTTTCTAATGTTTAAAAGATGTTGGAGTATTTTTTTCAATTAATTTCCATTAAAAAAAACGCTATTACGGTGATGTTATAACATAGTATCCGATATATCCTAGATATAGAGAAAATGGTTGCCTTTTACGACATATAGAATCCAATCGGCCTCGCTTTATAGTGAGTCTTTAAAAGCCGTTGGAGTATTTTTTTCAATTAATTTCCATTAAAAAAAACCCGATAATACGGTGGTTTTATAACATAAATTAAGAATATCATCCTATATACCCCAGATATGCAGAAAATTGTTGCCTTATACCATACATTGGACCCAGTCGGCCTCGCTTTATAGTGAGTTTTTTTTTCTTACGTTTCAAGGATCTTGAAGTATTTTTTTCAACTAATTTCATAAAAAAAACGATATTATTATATAAATTAAAGTTACATTATGGGAGATAAGATAAAGAGATGGCAGTTCTCACTATAATAGTTAAAAACTAGATAGTGTAAAGGTAATTTGCTGAAAATTTCAGTCAAATTGGTCCACTATTAGCCGAGAAAAAAGCGTTTGAAATATTCACATAGCCTCGGTCATCATTACTCAAATCATTAATATAAATAACTTAGTCTCGATTATCCACTTGATTGATTTAATTATCAACGACCATTAAGCAACATATAGGAATTCACTCCGCCAACATCGAAGGCTAGCCTTGACTTTAAGAGTTTATTATGGTCTGGATATGTTAATTAATGTCTAATTTATTATTTAGATAACATCTCAGGCCTAAAGAAAGACCTGTAATAAGCAGATTTTGCTCTTGCATAATGCTATTTTAAGGATATCATCCTATATATCCTAGATATAGAGAAGATGATTGCCTTATACCACATATAGAACCCAATCGGTCTCGCTTTATAGTGAGTCTTTTTCTTATGTTTAAAAGATGTTGGAGTATTTTTTTCATTTAATTTTCATTTAAAAAACGATATTACGGTGATTTGAATACATGTATATGAATTAAGAGTATTATCCTATACATCCTAGATGTAGAGAAAATCGTTGCCTTATATCACACATTGAACCCAATCGTCCTCGCTTTATAGTGAGTCTTTTTCTTATATTTAAAAGATGTTGCAGTATTTTTTTCAATTAATTTCCAGTCAAAAAACAAAAACGATATTAAGGTGATTTGAATATATAAATTAACAATATTATCCTATATATCCTAAATATAGAGAAAATCGTTGCCTTATATCACCAATTGAACCCAATCGTCCTCGCTTTATAGTGTTTAAAAGATGTTGCAGTATTTTTTTCAATTAATTTCCATTAAAAAACGATATTACGGTGATTTTATAACATAAATTAAGAATATCATCCTATATATTCTAGATATAGAGAAAATCGTTGCCTTATACCACACATTGAACCCAATCGTCCTCGCTTTACTGTGAGTCTTTCTTTGATGTTTAAAAGATGTTGGAGCATTTTTTTTTCAATTAATTTCCATTCAAAAAACGATATTACGGTGATTTGAATATATAAATTAAGAATATTATCCTTTATATCTTAGATATAGAGAAAATGGTTGCCTTTTAGCCTCTTGTACAAAGGAGATAAAATCGTGGATGATGTCAAACATGCTAAAACTAAATGACGACAAGACAGAGGTGATGATTGTTGGCACCAGGAATAACATCCAGAAAATTGGTTCGCCAACAGTGAACATTGCTGATTCCGTCATAAAAGTACAAGATAGTGTGAAAAATCTTGGTGTCTTTCTAGATTCACATCTGACAATGGAAAGACATGTCAATTACTTATGTAAGATAAGCTATTTTCACCTACGAACCATTGGCAACATCAGACATCTATTAACGAAGGATTCGGCTCATACACTGGTTCGGTCGCTAGTATTTTCCAGGTTGGACTACTGCAACAGTCTTCTGAGTGGTCTAAATCAAACCTCGCTAAAAAAAACTGCAAGTAATACAAAATACAGCAGCCAGGATAATTCACCGCTGTTCAAAACGAACGCATACTGCATCTCTTCTGGAAGACCTGCATTGGCTGCCCATTCACTTACGTATCAACTACAAGATTCTATGTTGTGTATATAGATGTCTAAACGGTTCCAGTCCAAAATATTTTTAACCGAACTAATCCAGGTTCACAATCCTCAACGAAACCTACGATCCCAAGACCAAAAAATGCTTAAAGTTCCTAAATGTAACCTTCAAACTTTCGGACACAAATCGTTCAAAATCAGTGCTCCTAATCTCTGGAATCCCCTGCCAATGAGTGTTAAATCTGACCCTTCTATGGATTCGTTTAAAATTAGATTAAAAACGTATTTATTTCAACGTGAATATGACCATTAATGACCATGACAGTTGAATAGTGAATTATTGACAGTGTACATATGTTAGCGCTTTGAGCATGCATTTAGGGATGGATATATGCGCTTTATAAATATACATTATTATTAATATTATTATTATTATAGAACCTAATCATCCTCGCTTTATAGTGAGTCTTTTTCTGATGTTCAAAAGATGTTGGAGTATTTTTTTCAATTAATTTCCATTAAAAAAAACGCTATTACGGTGATGTTATAACATAAATTAAGAATATCATCCTATTCTAGATATAGAAATAAATCGTTGCCTTATACCACTCATTTAACCCAATCGTCCTCGCTTTATAGTGAGTCTTTTTCTGATGTTTAAATAATGTTGGAGCATTTGTTTTCAATTAATTTCCATAAAAAACGATATTTGGGTGATTTTATTATATAAATGAGAAATATTACCCTATAAATCCTCGAAATAGAGAGAATGGTTGCCTTTTACCACATACAGAACCTTATCGTCCTCGCTTTATAGTGAGATTTTTCTGATGTTTAAAAGATGTTGGAGCATTTTTTTTCAATTAATTTCCATCAAAAAAAAAAAAAAAAAAAACGATATTAGGGTGATATGTTTATATAAATCAAGAATATTATCCTATATATCCTAGATATAGAGAAAAAATGGTTGCCTTTTACCACATATAGAACCCAACTGGCCTGGCTTTATAGTGAGTCTTTTTCTTATGTTTTTTTTTTTTACCTAATTTCCATCAAAAATATATTTGAATAATTTCATTATATAAACTAAGAATATTATGCTAGAAATATGGAAAATTATCATCCTGTACCACATATCTAACCGGGGTTGTATGGAATGTTGCTAGTCTTTTTAAAAGAGACACATTTTTATTATAAATTTTAATTGTATATAATCTAACTTGTATTTTTCATTTTAACTATTTATATACATAGAGGGGTTATTTATTTTTATATTTTACTATCTGTGATTTTGGTTTTTATTTATGTATGTAACGTAGTAGTAGTATTGTGATTATATTTAGTTTGTCGTCACCATATGTTGACGTCACCATATGTTTCGCGCAATATATCCCGGTTCATTTATACCAAATATGTTAAATGCTCGTTTCCAATTTAATAAAAAATTCTCATAATAAAATTCTTAAGTCAATCAATTTTAAACGAAAGAGGGAGTACAAAAGGGTACCAAAGTACAAAAATAGAAGTGCCAAAAGTAAAATTTTAACTAAGCTTGATAATTTAGATTTAAATATTCTACGTGAGTACCGGAACGGGGTTGATTCTTTAATTCAAACTGACAAAAACGTAACTGACAACATTTCGTTAAACCATTGGCGTGTTCATTTTTTAAAATTATTTTCGAATTCTGAAACTAAACAAGATGACACTAAAATTAATAGAAAAAAAATAGGTTGCCAGGCAACGAAACATACGCCCACACAGCAGCCAAATCGTCCGGGCAGTCAACAAGAGTTGTCGCATATTAAGGAATTATCAGAAAATCATTAGAATTTGTTTGGTTTTTATAATCAAACATTCTTTTTATAAATCAGATAATAATTGTGACCTCCAGAGGCACAACAAGCTGAAAAGGGCGATTTTTTTGGACAATCAGGGGCCATAATTCAGGAAGTTACCATCCGATGGGCGCAAATATCGAAAGGAACCAAGATCTTTGGGTTATAAACATACATGTCAAGTTTCATCAAAATTGGTTCAAAATTAAGACCTCTATAAGGTCCACAACCTTGATATAACATATTTTCACACTATTCGCGTACAAACAGCGGCCATTTTGTCCGTCAATTTTGGTCCGATTTTCACGAAATTCGAATTTAACCTTCATAACCATGGAACGGTGATATAATCAAACGTTTTTTTAAATCAGATAACAATTTTGACCTCCAGAGGGACCACAAGCTAAAAAGTGTGATTTTTTGTACAATCAGGGACCATAATTCAGGAAGTTACGATCCGATGGGCGCAAATATCGAAAGGAACCAAGATCTTTGGGTTATAAACATACATGTCAAGTTTCATCAAAATTGTGACCTCTATAAGGTCCACAACATTGATATAACATATTTTCACACTATTCGCGTACAAACGGCGGCCATTTTGTCCGTCAATTTTGGTCCGATTTTCACGAAATTCGAATTCAACCTTCATAACCATGGAACGGTAATATAATCAAACGTTTTTTTTAAATCGGATAACAATTTTGACCTCCAGAGGGACCACAAGCTAAAAAGGGTGATTTTTCGGACAATCAGGGGCCATAATTCAGGAAGTTACGAACCGATGGGCGCAAATATCGAAAGGAACCAAGATCTTTCGGTTATAAACATACATGTCAAGTTTCATCCAAATCGGTTCAAAATTGTGACCTCTATAAGGTCAACAACCTTGATATAACATATTTTCACACTATTCGCGTACAAATGGCGGCCATTTTGTCCGTCAATTTTGGTCCGATTTTCACGAAATTCGAATTCAACCTTCATAACCATAGAATGGTGATATAATCAAACGTTTTTTTAAATCGGATAACAATTTTGACCTCCAGAGGTACCACAAGCTAAAAAGGGCGATTTTTCGGACAATCTGGGGCCATAATTCAGGAAGTTACGATCCGATTGGCGCAAATATCGAAAGGAACCAAGATCTTTGGTTTATGGACATGCATTTCAAGTTTCATCCAAATCGGTTCAAAATTGTGACCTCTACACTGTTCACAAGCTAAAAAACGTGATTTTTAGTACAATCAGGGGCCATAACCCATGAAGTTACTGTCCGATACATGCCAATATCGAAAGGAACCGAGATCTTAGGGTGATAAACCTATATTTTAAGTTTCATTGAAATCGGATAAAAATTGTGACCTGTAGACTGTTCACAAACAATTGTGGACGGACGGACGAACAGGGGCGACGACAATATACGTCCACATGAAAATGTGGGCGTATAAAAATCGATAAGTATTATTCTGAACATCTGAAGACAACAAAATGCTAAATGAAAATATCTCTGCTTTGAATCATTGAAGACAAATAAGTCCCCTGGTCCAGATTTAATTTTAAATGAAATGCTCATTGTTTCTACGAATATTATGATTGACCAATATTTAAAACTTTTTAATTTGATTCTCAATCTGCATTTATTCCAGAGTCATGGTCACGGTATTTCCTTGTCGGAATTCACGAGAAAAGCTGAGATCCGGGCCCTTATCCCCCCCCCCCCCGCTCAGAAATTGCTAACAATCATTAAAGTATGCACAGTCCCTTATATTAACCTAAAAAAGCTAATTCTTTTTGTTTGAATACTTATTTTAAAATGCTTATTAGACGCCTAGGTACCCTACCGAAATGTGTCTCGATACGGACCTGCTGAGATCAAGATCCAAATAACTACAGGGGTACTGTTCTGGCCAACTGTTTGTCAAAATGCTTTTTGTCCATTCTTAATAAGAGAAGTTAAACTTATTTAGAAGACAATGGCATTATTGATCATGTCTAATGTGGATATAGATCAAAGCATAGAACTACGGATAACATTTTTATTTTAAAAACAATCTAATGAATATTAAATATAAAAAACAGCCTTTGTACATTTTTATACGCCCACATTTTTATGTGGACGTATATTGTCGTCGCCCCTGTCCGCCCGTCCGTCCGTCCACAATTGTTTGTGAACAGTCTACAGGTCACAATTTTTATCCGATTTCAATGAAACTTGAAATATAGGTTTATCACCCCGAGATCTCGGTTCCTTTCGATATTGGCATGTATCGGACTGTAACTTCATGGATTATGCCCCCTGATTGTACGAAAAATCACGTTTTTAGCTTGTGAACACTGTAGAGGTCACAATATTGAACCGATTTTGATGAAACTTGAAATGCATGTTTATAACTCAAAGATCTTGGTTTCTTTAGATATTTGCGCATATCGGATCATAACTTCCTGATTGTACGAAAAATCGCCCTTTTTAGCTTGTGGTCCTTCTTGAGGCCAAAATTATTATCCGATTTAAAAAAAAAACGTCTGATTATATAACCGTTACACCGTAAAGAAAGTCGTGTTCGAATTTCGTGAAAATCGGACCAAAATTGACGGACAAAATGGCCGCCGTTTGTACGCGAAAAGTGTAAAAATATGGTATGTCAAGGTTGTGAACATTGTAGAGGTCACAATATTGAACCGATTTTGATGAAACTTGAAATGCATGTTTATAACTCAAAGATCTTGGTTTCTTTCGATATTTGCGCATATTGGATCATAACTTCCTGAATTATGGCCCCTGATTGTACGAAAAATCGCCTTTTTTAGCTTGTGGTACTTCTTGAGGCCAAAATTATTATCCGATTTGAAAAACCGTCTGATTATATCACCGTTACACCGTAAAGAAGGTTGTGTTCGAATTTCGTGAAAATCGGACCAAAATTGACGGACAAATTGGCCACCGTTTGTACGCGAAAAGCGTAAAAATATTCTATGTCAAGGTTGTGAACACTGTAGAGGTCACAATATTGAACCGATTTTGATGAAACTTGAAATGCATGTTTATAACCCAAAGATCTTGGTTCCTGTCGATATTTGCGCATATCGGATCATAACTTCCTGGATTATGGCCCCTGATTGTACGAACAATCGTCTTTTTTAGCTTGTGCTCCTTCCTGAGGCCAAAATTATTATCCGATTTGAAAAACCGTCTGATTATATCACCGTTACACCGTTAAGAAGGTTGTGTTTGAATTTTGGATCATAACTTCCTGAATTATGGCCCCTGATTGTACGAAAAATCGCCTTTTTTAGCTTGTGGTACTTCTTGAGGCCAAAATTATTATCCGATTTGAAAAACCGTTTGATTATATCACCGTTGCACCGTAAAGAAGGTTGTGTTCGAATCGGACCAAAATTGACGGACAAAATGGCCGCCGTTTGTACGCGAAAAGTGTAAAAATGTGGTATGTCAAAGTTGTGAACGCTGTAGGGGTCACAATTTTGAACCGAATTTGATGAAACTTGAAATGCATGTCTATAACTCAAAGATCTTGGTTCCTTTCGATATTTGTGCATATCGGATCGTAACATCCTGAATTATGGCCCCTGATTGTACGGAAAATCACGCTTTTAGCTTGTGGATATTATAGAGGTCACAACTTTGAACCGATTTTGATGAAACTTGACATGTATGTTTATAACTCAAAGAACCTAGTTCTTTTGATATTTGCGCCTATCGGATCTTAACTTCCTGAATTATGGCCCCTGTTTGTCCGAAAAATCACCTTTTTAAGATTGTGGTCCTTCTGAAGGTCAAAATTATTATCCGATTTAAAAAAAAAGTGTTTGATGATATCACCGTTGCTTGGTAATGAAGGTTGAGTTCGAATTTCTTGAAAATCAGACTAAAATTGACAGACAAAATGGCCGTCGTTTGTAAAGATATGTTATATCAAGGTTATGGACCCTATAGAGGTCACAATTTTAATTCGATTTTGATAAAACTTAAAATACATGTTTATAACCTAAAGGTCTTGGTTACATATTTGCGCATATCGGATTGTAACTTCCTGAATTATGGCCCCTGATTGTCCGAAAAATCGCCTTTTATTGCTTGTGGTCCCCCTGGAGGTCACAATTATTATCCAATTTAAAAAAAAACCCATTTGATTATATCACTGTTACACCGCTGCTTGTACGCGAATAGTGTAACAATATTGTATATCAAGTGGACCTGTAGAGGTCACAATTTTAATTTTATTTTGATGAAACTTGAAACAGAGTTTAAGGTCTTGAGACTAACAAAAATATTGATTTTCAATGAATTTTTGACAATTGTACAGCTAAATCCATAATATTAAATGTTTCGTATACTAGACATTAGCATGGGCCAGAACTTTATAAAAAACCAAACAAATTCTAATGATTTTTGATAATTACTTAATATGCGACAACTCTTGTTGACTGCCCGGACGATTTAGCTGCTGGTGGGCGTATGTTTCGTTGCCTGGCAACCTATTTTTTTCATAGATTTTACCAAAGCATTTGATACTGTCTGGAGAAGGGGGATGATTTTCAAACTACTAAAACATAATTTTAATGGAATTATTCTTAATTTAATTTCTATATAAGACAGCAACCTATAAATTTAAAACAAATTCCGGTGTAAGTGATACCATAAGGTCCATGGTGATACTAGTATACAACCACAACCTTCAAAAATGTGGGAAGGGCCTAAACAACAAAAGGGCAGGGCTTAAATTATACTCGCTTTATAGAATTTAGCAAAATCGGCCCGGCTTTATACTATCTAGCACTTACCAAATGCTAGATGTTATAAAGCGAGTACGATATAGAGCGAGGAACATGTCAGTCAATTTGATTGACAGTTCGATGTACCACCTTGACATTATGTATAGTAGAGGCTAAATTCAGATGTTGGATCTACTTTTAAATATTTGTTCGGCCTCGCTGTAAGTGCATCTGTTTAAATTAAAAGATTTTGGAATATGTTTTCAAATAATTTCCATAAATAAAATCACAAAATTTGAGTTATTTTATTATTTTAAATTAAGAATATTATCGTACATGTCCTAGAAATAGAGAAAATCATCGCATTATACGACACATAGAATTAGAACCCATCGATTTTGCTTTATATAGTGAGTCTTTTTCTTATATTTGAAAGAAATTTGGAGTATTTCTTTCATTTAATTTCCATAAACTAAAGATATAGGAGTGATTTTATTATATAGATTAAGAATATTATCCTATATAGGCTATCCTATGACCACATATACAACCCAATCGGCCTCTCTTTATAGTTAGTCTTTTTCTTATGTTTAAAAGATTTTGATATTTCTTTCAATTAATCTCCATAAAATAATTATATTAGAGTAATTCTTTTTATTATAAATTAAGAATATTATCCTAGAAATAGAGAAAATCACCACACTATTACATAGAATCCATTTGGCCTCGATTTTTGCTGATTTGGAGGATTTGGGGGTATTTTTTTTTTCAATTAATTTCCATAAAATAATGGCCAAGCGTGATTTTATTATATAAATTGAGAGTATTATCCTACATAGCCTAGAAACAGAGAAAATCATTGATTAACAGTTCAGTAGAGGCTAAAATCAGATATTACATCTTCCTGTAATTTTATTCTTCGGCCCGGCTGTATAGTGTGTCTGTTTAAAGGATTTTGGAGTTTTTTTTCCATAAAACAATCGATGTTACGGTGATTTGATTTTATAAATTAAGAATATCATCCCATATAACGTAGATATAGGGAAATCGTTGCCTTTTACCACATATAGAACCCAAATGTCCTCGCTTTATAGTGAGTCTTTTTCTGGTGTTTAAAAGATGATGCAGCATTTATTTTTTTCGATTAATTTCCATAAAAAAACGATATTAGGGTGATTTTATTATATAAATTAAGAATATTATCCCATATATCCTTGTCAACCTAGTGATGTTTACATAGTTGTCTGGACTTAACACCTGTTAATCATAATGCAAAATGGCTTCATGATTACCCATTGATGTACCCATAGTAATCTTTAGTTCTTTGTCGGTATATACTATTAACTATATTTATTTGAACTCTTAACAATATTAACAATTAATTAAGCATGGCGTCATATTGTACATTTGTATATATATATCATCTAGTTTACTAAATGTCATTGTGCTTGATAACGATAGGAGGATACTTATCGAAACGTCGTGCTTGTTTATAATAAATCAGTGATTGTTTTCCCATATACCTGTGTTAGTTCTGTTATGTCTCCAATCGCTAAATGCCACTAAAGAATTATTATCCCATATATCCTAGATATAGAGAAAATCGTTGCCTTAAATCACACATTGAACCCAATCGTCCTCGCTTTATAGAGAGTCTTTTTTTATATTTAAAAGATGTTGCAGTATTTTTTTTCAATTATTTTCCAGTCAAAAAAACGATATTAAGGTGATCTGAATATATAAATAACAATATTATCCTATATATCCTTGATATAGACAAAATGGTTGCCTTTTACCATATATACAACCCAATCGTCCTCGCTTTATAGTGAGTTTTTTCTTGATGTTTAAAAGATGTTGGAGCTTTTTTTTTCAATTAATTTCCATTCAAAAAACGATATTACGGTGATTTGAATATATAAATTAAGAATATTATCCTTTATATCCTAGATATAGAGAAAATGGTTGCCTTTTACCACATATAGAACCCAATCGTCCTCGCTTTATCGTGAGTCTTTTTCTGATGTTTAAAAGATGTTGGAGTATTTTTTTTTTCAATTAATTTCCATTAAAAACAAAAACGATATTACGGTGATTTTATAACATAAATTAAGAATATCATCCTATATATCCTAGATATAGAGAAAATCGTTGCCTTTTACCACATATAGAACCCAGTCGTCCTCGCTTTATAGTGAGACTTTTTCTGATGTTTAAAAGATGTTGGAGCATTTTTTTCAATTAATTTCCATTACAAAAACGATATTAGTGTGATATGATTATATAAATCAAGAATATTATCCTTTATATCCTGGGGGGGGGGGGGCTAGTGGACGAGAGTTCCGCGCTTCGACCTCTAGCTGACCGGTCACCTCTGGCTTGCGGCTGTGGTTTCGAGCCTTGTTGTGAGCGTATGTGGCATGGAGATAGGGGCGCCTTCTCAACCTCGTGGGTTTCCTCCGGGCACTCCAGTTTCCTCCCACTGCTAAAGACCTCTACTCGCAAGCGAATTATTGAAATAAAATTAAACCATATGTTAGTCCCGAAATGACCTAGTTTGTGTTGAGTGGACGTTAAACCCCATTTCTATATATATATATATATCCTAGATTATAGAGAAAATGGTTGCCCTTTACCACATATAGAACCCAAACGGCCTGGCTTTTTAGTGATACTTTTTCTTTTGTTTAAATGAGTATTTTTTTTTTCACTTAATTTCCATAAAAAATATATTTGAATGATTTCATTATATAAACCAAGAATATTATGCTAGAAATATGGAAAGTTATCATCCTACACCACATCGTCGCTGGGATCGCAAAACCTCATATCTCCAAAAACGTAAATTTTTCAGGAGAGAAAAAAACTGATTTCTAAATTTACCGCAAGGAATAAGTTGCTACTGACTACGTTTATCTTACATCAGAATACAACTAGAAACATATAATTAGGAATATTTGCTAATTCTGCATTATTTGCTTGAATCCAGCAGATATGAGGATTTGACAGGCCGAATCTGGGATCTGCGACCTTGATGTGAGGTTTTGTGAGCTTATTCTGTGACCTAAATGCAATATGAGTACACCAATAATTATTCAGTTAATCGTTTGATTTTTACAGATACCTTTTTTCGGTAAACTAATATAAATTTATGTGCTCAAAGCACACTCTCCTATGGCAACGCAACTCTTTTTGAACGTGTAAGGCTTTTGGGATCGGATTGTAATTTACTATCTGTTGTGTAATATGTGCTATGCTGTCTTTGGGATACGGGCTTTATTGGCATGGGACCCAAGGTGGCTCATTGGAGATAAAGGCGCTGGCTCGCTAACAAGTGGGCATGGGTTCGATCCCGGTGCTGGTCAACAAAGTTCCGATTTTCAAGCGTTGTTTCCTCTTGTCAGTGGTCCAGGAACAGTATTCGGATGGCCCAAAAAACCGAGGTTGCATATTTTCCGATAAAATTAGCTTCTGGGGTTGAAACAAGTAACATAATTAATGCCTGGGAACACCTCTGCAGTTGGGATCATGGTAGCTAAGTGGGTACGTGATACTGCATTGACCTAGAAGTCTATCCATCAGTCAAGTCGTTCGGATAGTACGAAAATAGAGAGATCCCGTGTACAAATTGGCGTGCACGTAAAAGAACCTTGACAGTTGGAATTCGATTTAAGAGTAGATCGAAGTGCCGCTGTCCGGTCCAAATTCCCATCATAGCAGACTGTATGGCGTATGCCCGTCTTCATTAACCCAGTTCGGAGCAGAACAGTAGGACATTAAACCACATTTCATTTCTTTTCACCATTGCAGTCCATATATATATGGCTAGATTTTCTAATCTGCCCACCGGATTATTGATCATTTCTTTTGTATTGAAAACAAGGAGACACAGGTTCCCGTGTAAGGATTTTTTTTTTTAAACAAACTTTATTGCAGATATAAATAATATATTTTAACAAAGAGAGAAATGAAATCAAACAATGTCTGCAGCTCTATTTGAACAGTTAATTATTTTGAAAGAATGTGAACAATTATTAATGAATTAAATAATGAAACAAACGAAACAAAAGTCAGTAACATTACAAACACATTAGTTCCGTGTTAATTTATCATTCATGTGGTAATGAATCATAGTATGAATGATAATCCCTGGGTATCAGAGGTTTCAAGTCTTGCAAATTTTTAAATTTTGAAGATGTCAGTGGTCTTGGGGACGCGAAAAGTTGTGGAAATTCCGAAGCGTTTTCAACTTCGTTATCGGTACTCCTTAGCCGCTTTTTTTTCTGTGGAAGTTCTTCATATTCATCCCTATGGGATAACTTATATTGCAGAACACCATTCGGTTGATACTTTAGGGCTCTTAGATTTGTAACAACCGGATCACCAATGTTACTGCCAGGTCTAATAGATGGATAGAGATTTAATCCCGAAAAATCTTTGAAGAAGGTATAGTCGAGATACTTAACGACATATTTTGGGTGAGATTTCTTAGCATTTTTCATAATATCCGCATAATTAGCCGGACTGTATATTTCTTTATTGGAAATTGATCTTTCAATTGTAGCGTGAACCGAGTCGACTTCCATCTGCGTATGTCCCTTTTCAAGGTATTTTTGATAAATTACAATATTTTCTTTCTTGGCGACATCTAAAAGTGCATTTGAGAGGATTACATTCCTATTCTGGTACGTGCACCCATCACTAAATATCGTTAGTTTAGGCTTTTTTGGCAATTCATGTTTTATATAATCAGTTAAACAAGACGCAAAAACATTGGCAGTTAAATCTGCTTGACATTCGTCAAATACATAACATACAGCCTGGGTTGAGACCATGTCAAAGACAGTAAAATTATGTACAGCTAACTTTTGTTTATAATAGAGAGAACTGGCCTGAAGCCTTGGGGCGATAAGAACTGCTTGTAAATCTATGGAAATACAATTACATTCACCATTTTCTGCTTCTGTCTTATCTTTTATCTTTTCATCTCTGGCTTCTTCCTTTTTTCTTATATGGTTGTTATAGTCGTCTTCATTTACGTTCTCGACTTCATGTGCGCTGCAAATGTCACATTTATCTTTTTTGGGTTGAAATAATTTTATATTCAATTCCTGCATTTCCTCCATTAAGACACGTCTGGAAGCCGGAATTTCAATATTATTTGTCACGCAGTACTCACAGTATAATCTGTAAAGTTCCATTTTGTTTCCAATAATTGGTTCAAGATACATACAAGTTGACGACGATCTGCAATAATGTGAAGGGAGTTTTGGAATTGCTGCTAGAAAATCAGTACAAGATTGACGTCTATCATAATAACGATCTGTGTTTCGTCGATTAGGTGTTGTTTTGGTTGAAGAATTTTCATGAAATCCCATTTTATCGTTTTTGACCCATGCATGCATAGTCCATTCACCTATGCCCAGTGTATTCAAAAACATCTTTCTGCAAACGGCCACTCTGGATCCTCCTAGTTTTAAGTGGTACCTGTAATAAACTTTACGACTAGAATAACTTGTCTTGGTGTCGAACACGTCTACAAAATTAGCAATGTAAATCTTTTTTTGATCCCAGTTCAAAATCTTCCAAAATTGTTCAAATATAACTTTTCGATCTTCTTCTGAGATTTGACGGCATGCTTTAGATCTATTATTTAAACAACCACAAGCAGGATGCATCTTCCTTTCGCTGCGATCGATTGTTTTAGATTTCACACCTTTAGCAAAAACCAGGCCTTTATAATTTTCACCACGCATTCGTTTGATTTGATTGTTTCTACGTTCACATGAACTAGAAGGCCTACCTACTCTTCTCTGTTTTTCATGGTTTAACATATCTGTATCGTGGTTTAATATCGCTGTGTCATGGTTTAATATATCTGTATCATCGTTTAATATCCCTGTATCTTGGTTTAATATCTCTGTATCGTCGGTTAGTATCTCTGTATCATGGTGTGGCAGATCTGTATCTTTGTTTAATATATCAGTATCTTGGTTTAATATAATATCTGTATCATGGTTTGATATATCTGTATCTTCGTTTAATATATCAGTATCTTCGTTTAATACACCTGTATCATAGTTTAATATATCAGTATCATGGTTTAATATATCAGTATCATGGTTTGATATATCTGTATTTTGGATTAATATATCAGTATCTTCGTTTAATATATCAGTATCATGGTTTAATATATCTGTATCATGGTTTAATATCCCTGTATCATGGTTTAATATATCTGTATCATGGTTTAGTATCTCTGTCTCTTGGTTTAATATCTTCATATCCAGTATCTGTGTACCTTGGTTTGGTATTTCTATATCTTGGTCTATTATCTTGGTATCTTCTTTGCTATATTTTTCTGTAATCTTTATCAGTTTGGTTATATCGTCTTCGTCATCTTCCATTGGTAACCATTCTGCATCAATATCATTGTCATAGCTGTCACCGTCTCGATTTAACCAGTCATCATGAATCATTTCAGGAAAACCTGACATTGTATCCCAGATACCTGGAGTAGGCAATGGTAGTTCAACTTTAGTTGAATCCATAATGGTTGGTGATGGTTTTAATTCAGACGAGGCAAAAGGTGTTTTTGAAGAAATATTACATACTTCCTTTGATTCTGAGTTAATAACAATTGTATTTTTACCAAAGGGTTCTACAATTTTTACAATGGGATACAGATGGTATGTTACATTTGAATCTGATTTCTGACCATCATTGTCTTGAATTGACTGTTTTGTTGAAAAGGATTCTTGGCAATTAGTTGCAGGACTTTGTGAATGTCTTAGTGACCTGTTTGACCTACGCGTATCGCATCTTTTGGAATTAACTTCACAAACTTTTTCAGCTTCTAATTTTCTCTTTTGCTGCGATAACTTCAACATTAATTTACCCCTGTTCATTTTGCAAATGGCGTCCAATTTATGAGATGTGAGGTTTTGCTGGGAAGAAATGTCCAAATAAAAGCTCAGTCCTATAACAAAAACTCACATCTCAGATATGAGCTTTTGATATTTATAGATTCATTTGCAAAACCTCACACAAGACGATGTGAGGTTTAAGCATGACCGAAATAATTAATTACAAATCCACATCTATTTTTATATTCTTTATTACTAAAATTCTATTGGTTATAACGGATTAATTATATTAACAGAGCATGCGGAATGATATGAGCTTTTGATTTATACCAAAAAATGTTTTTTGAAAAATTGGTCGATGTGAGGTTTTGCGATCCCAGCGACGACATATCTAACCGGGGTTATATGGAAAGTTGCTAGTCTTTTTAAAAGAGAAGCATTTTTATTATAAATTTTAATTGTATATAGTGTAACTTGTATTTTTCATTTTAACTATTCATATACATAGATGGGTTATTTATTTTTAACTTTATATTTTACTATCTGTGATTTTTGTTTTTATTTATGTATGTAATGTAGTAGTAGTATTGTGATTATATTTTGCTTGTCTCGTTGACGTCACCATATGTTTCGCGCAATATAACCCGGTTAGTGCTGACGTGCCATTAAACACCATTTCATTTCATTTATACCACATAATTAAATGCTCGTTTCCAATTTAATAAAATATTCTCATAATAAAATTCTTAAGTCAATCTATTTTAAACGAAAGAGGGAGTACAAAAGGGTGACAAAGTACAAAAATAGAAGTGCCAAAAGTGAAATTTTAACTAAGCTTGACAATTTAGATTTAAATATTCTACGTGAGTACCGGTGTCACAGTTTCAGTTGGTCCCTGGTGTGTGTTTACCGTTTAGCGCATGCGCAATTGTAGGATTCAGCTCACACTGTTATAGACACAGTGTGCGTTGACTCCCCGTGATAGGATTACCCCTACGATTTTCTTACGGCCAGATCGGTTTCTACTATTATCTACCAATATATAGTATTACTACTGACAGCAGTCGAGGATGTCGAGTTTCTACTGTTAGTTTATTTCAGTAAAAAGGAGAAATACAAATTGACGATCTTTATAATTCAATAGGCTATAAAAATTGAATATTCCCTCCACATGTGGAAACAGAAAACAACTGCCACTTATATAAATGTAGAGTATGTCATTCATTGTGCATGCATGTTTGAATCCACATTTACAACGAGTATTTATTACCACATTCTTTTCTTTGTATGGAATTGGGTGATTCGTGTTCAAGAAATAGTGGTATTTTCAGATTTAGTTTCAGATGTAGATCCCTAGTTACTATGTAATAGCGGATGATATCGGCTATTTAAAAAAATATCCGATACTTATAGTAACTAGTTAGTAGTATAGTAGATCCCATGATTTGCATGATAAAGTATTTGTATTTGAGAAATAAAACACATAGGCAACTTGTAAAAATTAAAATAATGATTCAGAGAAATCCCAATCATATATAGGCCAATATTCAATCTGCAAAACAGTTCATTACTAAAACATAGTTAAAACATCGAAAAGTGATTTATAAGTTTTTAACAAAAAAAGAATCTACAAATAACCACTGGGAAATAGCGTGATCAGTAGAGCTCCATAAGCCGCAGTCTGGTTTGAAGCGTAGCCACGAGAATATCAAAGGCCTTAATCTGCCTTTTGGAGGTGAATTAATTGACAATTTCAAGCCAATCATAAATGTGTATGGTTTCCAGTTCCACTGATTGTACGCGTGTTAAACCATTGGCGTGTTCATTTTTTAAAATTATTTTCGAATTCTGAAACTAAACAAGATGACACTAAAATTAATAGAAAAAAAATCGGTAAGTATTATTCTGAACATCTGAAGACAACAAAATGCTAAATGAAAATATCTCTGCTTTGAATCATTGAAGACAAATAAGTCCCCTGGTCCATATTTTATTTTAAATGAAATGCTCATTGTTTCTACGAATATAATGATTGACCAACATTTAAAACTTTTTAATTTGATTCTCAATCTGCATTTGTTCCAGAGTCATGGTCACAGTCTTTCCTTGTCGGAGTTCACGAGAAAAGCTGAAATCAAGATCCAAATGTACTGTTCTGGCCAACTGTTTGTCCAAATGCTTTTTGTCCATGCTCAATTAGAAGACACTGGCATTATTGATCATGCCTAATGTGGATATAGATCAAAGCACAGAACCACGGATAACATTTTTATTTTAAAAACAATCTAATGAATATTAAATATAAAAAAACAGCCTTTGTACATTTTTTTCATAGATTTTACCAAAGCACTAATTTCCACTAAAGTAAATTTTAATATAATTTGTTTTTTATAATTTTCACCCAAGTTAATTTTAATTTAATTTGTTTTTTGTAATTTTCACCCAAGTCAATTTTAAATTTCCACCCCAGTCATTTGTAATATAATTTGTTTTTTTATAATTTTCATAAATACTGTCAGAACAATGTATTAAGCTGCGGTCAGGCAAAGGGGGCCTTTCGGGCATTTTGATGCAAAAAATCACGATTTCCCCCACTTCCGGTTGACGAGGCTGAAATGTGAGGGCCCCGGGCGACTCTCCGGCGTCGATATACTTCAAGAATTCCCACCCTCGGAACCTCCCAATGGGTGCATCTGGGTCTTTACAGAACGAAATCGGGTGTTTTTTGGTCCAAATTGGCGAAGTTTGAACTATTGCCTGAAACGAGGGGCCATGTTTGCGGCCCTATATCTCGGCCCCTTTAAATCAGAATCCATTCTCTTCTTCCGGTCAGTAACCAGGAGTATTATCTTCCATTTATTAAAATTCAAAGTCACTGAGCACTACCACCGGGGCGGAGGGACGTCCCAAACATGGCTTTCCAAATCATCCGAATTACTTCAAAGGCCATATATCGGTTCCTATGGGGCGTGCACCCTCGATTTTTGGGAGGGACATGTCCCGAGAGTTCAACAAAAATTGCCGTTCGAATTTTTTGATAAGAAAATACAAATGGGGATGCCCCTCCCCCCCCCCGATTTTTTTTCTGAACACCCTGTGAGAGAACAATGCGAGTAGGTGACCCAAAATAAAAAAAATGCGAATGCCCTCCCCGACCCCCCCCCCCCCCCCCGGCAATACAACCCCATATCCCTCAGAACTTGCCCTTCCCATCTCCTCTGGGCCCCACAGGGACAAAACTCCAATTTGAGGTGATCGGGAGTCTCGTTTTGGCTAACAAACCATTTTTTGACGAAATGTGGTGGGTGATCTGTAGACTATGCTCCCGCTAACGGTGACCTAAAGAAAAATGAACCAGCAACGCTAAACGTGAGCGAGAGACAAAAAGCCCTTACCCTAACCCACAATCCACACATGACGTCATAATATCCGATCTAGCGTTATCCGATGACATCACGCGCTGGGTGGAAATTCAACAGAATCGAAATTATATGATAATTGACTTGGGTGAAAATTAAAATTGACTTGGGTGAAAATTATAAAAAACAAATTAAATTAAAATTGACTTGGGTGAAAATTATAAAAAACAAAATATATTAAAATTGACTTGGGTGGAAATTATAAAAAACAAATTATATTATAATTGACTTGGGTGGAAATTAAAATTGACTTGGGTGAATATTAAAAAAAACAAATTATATTATTTTTCATGTCCCTTATCAGCCACCGTAGTATACAACCATAACCTTCAAAAATGTGGGAAGGGCCTAAACAACAAAAGGGCAGGGCTTAAATTATACTCGCTTTATTATAGAATCTAGCAAAATCGGCCCGGCTTCATACTATCTAGCACTTACCGCGTAAGTCACCCGGCCTTGGTATTACATAAAAACACATAATACAGTCCAAATTTGTAGGCTAGCACTATGCCAACAATAGCATCTTTCTTCAAAAAAATTGGAGGATGATATACGAAGATTTAGCTACGGATAATTCTTCAACAGGATCACGAAAGTCATTGTCAGACAGACACACTGATCTATACTATTCCAAAAAAGTAGGGGATATTTGATTTTGGGGGCATAATACTAAAATATGCAAATGACTACGAAAAAAGTCACTATAGAACCTAACAGAAGAAACATTTCCAGTTACATGTGACGCCCAAACGCACCAATAGCTACCGCATGGAATGCAGGTGATGCTTGGGATCATCATGGGGGTCCAACCCAAGATTTGCACGACTCTGACTTTGAATGTTACCGTCATTGTGGCATTGAATTCCAGGGTGGAAACATCAGTTTAATTGTTTTAGTGACCAGAAAACAAATTTTGATATGCGTCGGCTTACCCAAAATGAAAGGTTACGTGCCCTTGACATGCTCCAGATCGGCACAACACAGGCGGTTGTGGCGCAGACGATGAATGTTTCTCAGTCTGTCATAAGCAGGCTATGGTCCAGATACCGTGATACACAATCTGTACAGGACAGACCACGCTCAGGTCGACCAAGGGCGACAACTCAAGCCCAGGATCGATTTATCCGTACCTTGGCCTTGAGAAACCGTGTCATCACAGCAAATCAGATCAGCGCTCGTCCTCAAACAGACACTGGTGTGAGAGTGAGTGGCCAGACCATTCGGAATCGACTGCATAGGGGCCACCTTCGCGCCCGACGTCCTCGCGTGATCCCTTGTTTGAGAGATCATCACATTCAGGCAAGACGTCGTTGGTGTAGGGATCGTCAACACTGGGATAATCGACGCTGGAGCAATGTGATGTTTTCAGATGAGTCAAGGTTCACTGTTGATTTTTTGGACAGACGTAGGAGGGTGTAAACGAGCGCTTCCAAGACGTTAACGTCATCAGACATGATCGATTTGGGGGTGGTTCTGTTATGGTGTGGGGAGGCATCACTGTTGCTGGAAGAACGGCTTTACATGTTGTTGCAGGGCGTGTTACCGGGACAACATCTTGGCAGTCCATGTTGTGCCGTTCGCACGACGTCATGGCCGTCGTTTCATCTTCCAGGATGACAACGCAAGATGTCACAGGGCCAGGATCGTTACAGGTTACCTCCAACAACAGAACATCACCACATTACCTTGGCCAGCACTGAGTCCCGACCTCTCCCCCATCGAGCATGTCTGGGACATGCTTGGACAGAGGTTACGTCAACAACGTCCTGCCAATGTCCAAGAACTTGCTGCTGCGTTGCAACAGGAATGGGACAATCTGGACCAAAATGACCTTAGACGTCTCATTAGGAGTATGCCACGTCGGATCAATGCTTGTTTGGCAAACAGAGGAGGATTTACCCTTTACTGACTTTGTTGTGATGCTGTGGTAACTTTGCTGTTTGACCCCGGATATCATTTTACCCTTATAATGGTCAGTCTGTGCCTTACTTAGTCTAACGATCATTTGGAATAAATCGATGAATGTGAACTTCATTTCATTTTGTCATTTGTTTCTTCGTCAGTTTCATTAGGTGACTTTAATAACACTTAAAAATCAAATATCCCCTACTATTTTTGAATAGTATATATTCAAAGCCGCACCCGACTTTAAGATCGCAAGTTATTCCGAGCATAGAATTTACCCCAAAGATCAAAGAGATTTACCGTTACAGGTTTATAAGTTCTACTAAAACATTTTTGCAAATTAGGATTTATTTCCGTGCATATAAGGCCATTCCTGAGGCGAGTCTTTGCAGTTTGATTATCTCGAACGCGGAGCATATATTAGTATCGTAGGCATCTACCTTGAGCACTAAATGTCTGCTGGGAGGTGGGCTTTTAGCAGGAAAACTTTACATCACTATACACCGTAATCACCCAACGCGAGTGCTAAAGGTTGTGTCTAGGGTTACACCACCCAAGGAATTAAAAAAAAATTACGAATGAATTTCAGAGTTAAAGTGAGAACTAGGAACTCAGAAGTGAGAACTAGGAACTCAGATGTAAAAAAAAAGTAAATGAGCTCTGTAGGCTTTCGTAGTATATTGATGAAAATATAAATTTTGAATAGTTTTTTTTTTTAATAAACAGTGAAAATACCGAATTTAAAATTTTGATATACATTGTAGGCCCAAAAAATATAGTGATATAATGTAATCCTATTGTTTATTGCAAATAAATGTGTGCTTTTATTCTCTCTGAAATTACCATTGAAAAACAACATTATAAATAGTAAAGGCGAAAATGTGAATGTGATATAGGCCTATAATATAAGTATTTATTTGTTTTAAAAAATAGGATATAGGTCAAAACTCTTAAGTATATTTTTTAAAAAATGATATAGGCCTATAATTTATAATATAAGTATTTTTTTTAAAAATGACATAGGCCTATGATATAAGTAATTTATTTTTAAAGAAAAAAAGATAGGCCTATGCAATTGACTGATGTTTATTCATATATAGACCAAATAAAGAAAAATATTAACTTATTACAGGCCTATATTATATCTTTGAACGTTTCTAAAATTACTAGAAATCAGACGCAAATAAAGACTCTAAAATTACAGATTATACTGACCACAAGACGAAAGAAAAAACAATAACTGGACAGTTTTTTTCCCTCCTAAATTAACTGTGAAATTACAGAAAAGTAAAAGAAAAAATGGTGTAGGGCCTATATACATGTATATCCTTAGATGGATTCATAACTTAATTAATCTACATCTTTGGTGTCCACTATGTAAGGTTATGATTGTTCGTTTTATTAGCCCTTTGATGGTCCATATCAGTTATTGTTTTTGTTACCTTGTTAATTTGATTTCTTGTCATTATACGGTCATTACTCACTGACTGTTATCCATTTGTGTTATTTATCATATTACAGTTACTAAATGCCCTATAAGGATTTTATCTATTTCTAAAGAATAAATTTGGACTGTTTTGTATTTAATTAACATTGAAATACAGAATTTTAAATTGTGTAGAAGAATATGGGATACAGGCTTGTAAAATAAAGTTATGTAATGTAATCCTATATTTAAAAAAAAGACGAATTTGTGCTATTCTCTTTGCATGGAATTAACACTGAAAACACAGAATTGTAAATTGTAAAGGAGAAAACGGGATATAGGCCTATAATATAAATAGTGTTTTTAAGGAGAGAGAAATGGGGTTTAACGTCCACTCGACACAAACTATGTCATTTTGGGACTAACATATGATTTCATTTTTATTTCAATAATTCGCTTGCGCGTAGGGGTCTTTAGCAGTGGGAGGAAACCGGAGTGCTCGGAGGAAACCCACTTGGTTGAGAAAGCGCCCCTATCTCCATGCCACATACGCTCTCACCAGGGCTCGAAACCACAGCCGCAAGCCAGAGGTGACCAGCCAGGTAGAGGTCGAAGCGCGGCTCTCTAGACCACTCTATTTATATAGAGGATCTAGAATTACAGACTATGAAGGTAATAATATTATATAATAAAACATAAAATAACTGTTCTTTATATCTTGACCCCTTTTCTCTCTAAAATACTGAATAGTATACTATTCAAAAAAAGTAGGGGAGATTTGATTTGGGGGGCATAATACTAAAATATGCAAATGACTACGAAAAAAGTCACTATAGAACCTAACAGAAGAAACTTTTCCAGTTACATGTGACGTCCAAACGCACCAATAGCTGCCGCATGGAATGCAGGTGATGCTTGGGATCATCATGGGGGTCCAACCCAAGATTTGCACGACTCTGACTTTGAATGTTACAGTCATTGTGACATTGAATTCCAGGGTGGAAACATCAGTTTAATTGTTTTAGTGACCAGAAAACAAATTTTGATATGCGTCGGCTTACCCAAAATGAAAGGTTACGTGCCCTTGGCATGCTACAGATCGGCACAACACAGGCGGTTGTGGCGCGGACGATGAATGTTTCTCAGTCTGTCATAAGCAGGCTATGGTCCAGATACCGTGATACACAATCTGTACAGGACAGACCACTCTCAGGTCGACCAAGGGCGACAACTCAAGCCCAGGATCGATTTATCCTTACCTTGGCCTTGAGAAATCGTGTCATCACAGCAAATCAGATCAGCGCTCGTCTTCAAACAGACACTGGTGTGAGAGTGAGTGGCCAGACGATTCGGAATCGACTGCATGTGGGTCACCTTCGCGCCCGACGTCCTCGCGTGATCCCTTGTTTGAGAGATCATCACATTCAGGCAAGACGTCGTTGGTGTAGGGATCGTCAACACTGGGATAATCGACGCTGGATCAATGTGATGTTTTCAGATGAGTCAAGGTTCACTGTTGATTTTTGGACAGACGTAGGAGGGTGTAAACGAGCGCTTCCAAGACGTTAACGTCATCAGACATGATTGATTTGGGGGTGGTTCTGTTATGGTGTGGGGAGGCACTTGAAAGACCAAAATGCAAAAGGTCTATTTACAGGAATGATAATGCTTGACCTCCAGAAAGCATTTGACACTGTCGATCCTGCTGTACTATGTGAAAAACTAAAACTGATGGGCGTTCAGTCAATTGATTGGTTCTACTCATATCTGTCATGCAGGAAACAAGTAGTCAACATTGGTGATACGTTATCAGAACCTGCCCCCATAACCTGTGGTGTGCCCCAGGGTAGTATCCTTGGGCCGTTGCTATTTCTTTGTTATGTAAACGATATGGTTATTAGCATCCCCACTGAATGTAAACTTATCTTATACGCTGATGACAGTACAATTTTATTTTCCGACCAAAATTCTGAAGTCGTCTCACAAACACTTAGTTGTGCTCTTGATTCCTGTTCAGATTGGCTTATCGATAATAAACTGTCACTCCACCTCGGTAAAACCGAATGTATTCTCTTTGGGCCTAAACGTAAATTAAGACATATTAAACAGTTCACAATAAACTGCAATAACCATACCGTAAGGGCAACGGATAGCCTAAAATATTTGGGTGTATATTTTGACAAATACTTGTCTGGTGAGGACATTGTTAACAATATTGTTAAAAAAGCAAACTCAAGATTAAAATTTCTGTTTCGCTAGAATAAATGCCTAAGTAAAAAAACCAAAAATTTACTTTGTTCTGCACTTATTCAGTGCCACTTTGATTATGCCTGCTCAGCCTGGTATTCTGGTGTGAATCAATCACTTAAAAATAAACTATACGTTGTTCAAAATAAGGTTCTTAGATTTATACATGAGCTTGGACGTAGAGATCATGTTTCATATTCAGATTTCAAAGTACTAAATGTCGAAAACCGAGTTAAACAGTTAAAACTAAACCACGTACATAAGATTTTTCATAATAATTGTCCATCATACCTTAAATCAAAATTCAAATGTGTTAGAGATACTCATCAATACGGTACAAGATCTAGTTTATTCAATTTTTATGTTCCAAAATGCGCGGATAGAGATCAGTTCACATCATTTTATTACACAGCCATAAGTATCTGGAACAATTTACCGAATGATATTAAGTCTTTAGAATCACTATACAGCTTTAAAGCTGCAACCAAGAAGTATTTATTGTTAACCCAAAGTTAATCTGTGATAGGCCTACATGCTTGATTATCTACTAAAATTGGTTGATGTATAACATGTAGACTTAACTATATTTAATTATTTGTGATACATTGATTTGATGGCTTAGTTATTAAATTTTGTCTCCTAATGATGACCTAAAGCGACCTTGGCAACCCTGGACCCCAATGGACATAAGCAATTGATGTTATTTACGTCCAGCTTTTTGGGCTATCCTAAGTAAAGGTCTCTTCATGACATCATACCTATCATACTTCTCATTTCTCATTCCTAATCATACAATGCTCCAGAATGTCCTTTATTTTATATGCACAACTTAATATATTATATTGTTGCCTCTTTCCAGATCATACAATGCAGCTCATGTACTTTATTTATTGTTGTCATGTTGTAACCTTTACTTGAAGAATAAATAATAATAATAATAATAATAATTACTACCGGGACAACATCTTGGCAGTCCATGTTGTGCCGTTCGCACGACGTCATGGCCGCCGTTTCATCTTCCAGGATGACAACTCAAGATGTCACAGGGCCAGGATCGTTACAGGTTACCTCCAACAACAGAACATCACCACATTACCTTGGCCAGCACTGAGTCCCGACCTCTCCCCCATCGAGCATGTCTGGGACATGCTTGGACAGAGGTTACGTCAACGTCAACAACGCCCTGCCAATGTCCAAGAACTTGCTGCTGCGTTGCAACAGTAATGGGACAATCTGGACCAAAATGACCTTAGACGTCTCATTAGGAGTATGCCACGTCGGATCAATGCTTGTTTGGCAGACAGAGGAGGATTTACCCGTTACTGACTTTGTTGTGATGCTGTGGTAACTTTGCTGTTTGACCCCGGGTATCATTTTACCCTTATAATGGTCAGTCTGTGCCTTACTTAGTCTAATGATCATTTGGAATAAATCGATGAATGTGAACTTCATTTCATTTTGTCATTTGTTTCTTCGTCAGTTTCATTAGGTGACTTTAATAACACTTAAAAATCAAATATCCCCTACTTTTTTTGAATAGTATAGAAAAAGAAAATGGGAAAATTATACAAAGATCCTAAAAGGTAAAAAAGAAAGTAGAATAGGGGTTTAGATGTATGTATATATGTAGAAAAAAGCTATAAAATATCAAAATTACATATATTCTAAGGATAAAGATGTGCACACACAAAAAAAAAATAGCTGAACAGTAACAGTATTGTAATGCGCCATTGCAAAGACAAGGGTAGTGTAAATACGGCTCATACTTTTATTATTTTATCATGGACCCTACATGTAAATAGATATTATGCCCTTTTTTTTTTACCAAAGGACATGATACACTCTTGGTATTCATAAATATTTAAAATTTAGTAGAAAATTCTGGATGAATACAACTGGCTGATTTCCAAACATTTTTAAAATCCATAATGAAAACAATAATTTGAAAAAAAAACAAAACAAGGGGTGGCATCTTAAATATTTTTTTTAGTCAGATGATTTTATTTTTTCCAAACCTCTATCATTTATTATTTTCAATTGTGTAGGCGTATAGAAATTGATAAATTCAACGGTATGTTAAAGTTATAATCTGATTTACGGCAAATGTGTGGTTCGCTTCAAAACATTTTATAATGAGAATGTGCACTTATAATATAATGTTCTGTTGTTAATGTTTTCGTCGAATTTACTAGTAAACAAAGCGCGTACTTATAGTGGGGACAAAGGACAACGAGTGCTTCTGGGAGGAGCAAGATGCCGGACGGTGGCTTCAAGCAACGTCATTTGTCTCCACCATAGATCGTATACAGGTTTCATTTTCAATTTATGACACCAAATTGAAAATTCCCTGGAATTTTGCAACCCTATTCAATACCACTCTTGTTGTAACTGAATAATATGCCCCATCTTTATTCAGTGTAGGATAAAGCACGGGGCGGAGGTTGTGCTGGCATAGATCGTATATAATATCACCATAGATCGTATATAATATAATATGGATAACTGACCCTGCAGTATCTGTCATTGGACGATGAATTATGTTGTTCATCGCATGCGCGAAGTCAACAGAACCTAAGTTACTTCCGGTCGAAGGCTTTGCTATTCTTTGTGCCATCATAGATCGTATATAATATGGATAACTGACCCTGCAGTATCTGTCATTGAACGATGAATTATGTTGTTCATCGCATGCGCGAAGTCCACAGAACCTAAGTTACTTCCGGTCGAAGGTTTGCTATTGTTTATAATGAAGCGGAGTCGTGTGAGCTGATATTAATGTTATTAATTTGTAATAATTGTAATTGAGATAGCGACTGGAAATTTTGAGACAACGTCCCTATATTTATGTAGCTAATAATAACACGAAGACCGTATTTTTTACTTCGGTATTTATATTTTTAAAAAGTACTTAAATATAGATCCCATACTATGGGCCATATAGCAGTAGATTGCAAAGCCTATGCATGCGTGAACTGATATTTGATGTTTTTGTTATTATTTTGTAATAATTTTGAAATAGCGACTGGAAATTTTGAGACAACTTTCCTATATTTATGAAGTTAATAATAACATAAATACTGTATTTTTTTACTTCATTTTTTATATTTTATCGATCTACAGATCTTCTTGAATTGTTTTGTTTTGGGTCCATTATTTAAGGATGTAATGTAAATATCATGTGTATTTTTGTAACCAAGCTGATTCTTTAAATTTATTTTCACAGAGAAAAAAAAAGATGCACTTAAAATATTTTCGTTTATAAATAATTTTTTATATTTTATCGATCTACAGAATTTCTTGTAAAAATAAAACTACTTTTTTGTTTTGGGTCCATTATTTAAGGATGTAAATATCATGTGTATTTTTGTAACCAAACTCATTCTTCAAATCTATTTTCACACAAAAGAAAAGATGCACTTAAAATATTTTCGTAGCAAAAATAAAAATCTTGATATTAGAATCATTGTCTTCATACTTAATCTTTTTAATTCAAATTGATTCATTATAATTTTTTCCAAAGAAAAAAATACCAATCTGAATATATAAGGATTATGTATGCTGGTGTTATTCAATTAAGTTCTCCAGCATTTTGCAGCATGGTTTCTCCCAGTTGGTAGTGTAGGAGGGACAACATGGCAAAGAACAGTGTCTAGTTGTTTAGATGGGACTAAAAACACAAGCTCATTGGTACACATTGGCATCATAATTTTGTAAACAAACTGATTCTTCAAAACAATTTTCAATGAAAAAAAGGAAGGAGAGTTTTGCCTGGACAGCATCTGTCTGTCCATGCTTCTTCAATTTTGAACTATATGGAATTGGGTTTTAACATTATCTTGTCAACACATGCAACCCTTCAGTATTTCGTTACGATAACATATGGTAGTCTTTATTCTATGACTATTTGCAAAATCCAAGGAAGGAGAATTTTGCCAGGACAGCATCTTCCTGTCCATGCTTCTTCAATTTTGAACTGTTGTTCTTAAGAGTTAAACGACAACTTCCACCGAAGGTGATATAGTAGACAAGTCTTATTTTGCATTGTTATTATCAAAGCGCACACGCAGGTGTCTTTCGTGTGGGAGTAACCCATGAATTTGAGAAGGCGCCCCTATCTCGAAGCCACATACGCTCACACCAGGGATCGAAATCACAACAGCAAGCCAGAGGTGACCGGCCAGAAGAGGTTGATGCACAGCACTCGATACTATCCCAACCCCCCAATTTTGAAGTACACATGTACAGGGGTCTTTTCTTGTTAGAAGAATATTACTAACAAATATTTCAACAACAATAAGATACATAAAAAAAAGAACCCCTTTATTTATTTTAACAATTACAGACATTAAAAAAAAATAACCTGAAAACCTCTGAATAGCAATAGAGGATCAGTTTTTTCTGAACACGATAGAGGCTGCATATTTTAACAGATGGAGGTTTATCTCCTATTTTTCTGCATGGTTTAGCAAATAATGACAAGTGTTTGTCATACAGTGTGCTATGAAGTAAATTTTGTCCAGACAGCAGACTAATTAATTACCTACTCTTATTTCGAAAATTGTCAAGGATTCTTTTACATGTACTCCAACGAATCGAATAGACAATGTCCTTGCCAGGCCCTCTTCCGAAATTACTGACAAAGTATTTTTCACACTTTATTATTTATGGAAGGTTGTAACAGTGAAGAGCTTATCTTATATTCAGAGGCCTACAAAAGAAAGAAAGTACAGGGTAACTGGTATTAACATTTTCATAAAGAAATTGAGGTGTTTAAAGGGGTATTAATAATAATATTTTCAACATAATCCTAACAGACAGTTTTCAGATCCAATAATTATGTATCATTAAATAAATATGGTGTAAGAATGGAAAATAACATGACACTATCATGCAAATTTTATAATTATCCTAATTTGAACATAGTCGGAAAAATAAAGGTCTGGGTACCTATGAAATTTCAACGTTAAAATATAGAGCAATGGTGTATATACCTTGTCTCAAAATTTGAGCTAAAAAAAATTGAGTTGTTTTGACTAAGAATGGCTAAGTTGCTTATTCGGACACTTAACGCTTTTAAAATTTCGGGTCATTTTTTTTCGTTGGGTGACCTGAAAATCGATTCCCTAAGGTCTATAATACAGTGAATGGCCTATGTGCTGTACTTGATAGCGATCGGTATTTTTCACCTACACATATAATGTTTTCAATATTAAATGAGGGCTTAGAAACAGAACATCCATTCAAATGATTTTTTTTTTAAAGTTTACCTTGAAATTTCAGTGTGCAAACATATTGTTTTAAAATACTGATAGCACATTTGAATTTGACAAAATGCTGAGACCATTCATTAAAGTCTAAATTTTATAGAAAATTTCCTTAGGATATTATTTGATTTTTCCTACATCTTTAATTGATAAAGACAGATTTTTTATTTATTTATACACGTAAAGACGTATACGGTATATCTAATTATCAAAACAGTTTTTCTTACAATCTAAAACTAAAAGGGAAATTTTAGCTATTAACTTACTTTTTTTGAGGGGGGGGGGGGCTATGAAGACACCTTGAAGTAATGAATATTGATACACCAAAAAAAAAATGTAGGCCTAAAGTAAAGATAAAACATGACTATAGGCCTACATGTATACAGGCCTATATAATTAGAAAATTGTAGATTCTAGACTAGCTGCATAGTTTTTATTACGTTTGACGAAATATTATTATATCGAATAGAAACAAATTGAGGTTTTATAATACAATAGAATCCGTCCTGGACGCATTCTGACTGAAAATGATTATTCAATAACTTATCATACTTTTTATGTGTCAGTGTTATTGTTGTAGGCCTGTGTCGGCTGGGTACCGTAGTATCCTTTTAATTTTTATACGAACAAAACATGTACTGACAACTAACCGTATTGATACAAAATAACTTACACATGGTTAAATATTAATTTCGGATATATCTTGGTAATTGGAAGTTGTGCAGACGATGTTTTTTTTCTTATTTTATTGCGACGCTCACAGGACTCCATACGCATTTCTTCAGGGTTTTGTTTAACCGGAAGTAACTTAGGTTCTGTGACTTCGCGCATGCGATAAATAACATAAACCACCAGTCGGACTTCCTTTCTAGTACAGTTCTATGGTGCCATTGTGCACAATGAAGCGGAGTCGTGTGGGCTGATATTAATGTTATTATTTTGTTATAATTGTAATTGAGATAGCGACTGGAAATTTTGAGACAACGTTCCTATATTTATGAAGCTAATAATAACACGAAGACCGTATTTTTTACTTCGGTATTTATATTTTTAAAAAGTACTTAAATATAGATCCCATACTATGGGCCTTATAGCAGTAGATTGCAAAGCCTATGCGTGAACTGATATTTGATGTTTTTGTTATTATTTTGTAATAATTTTGAAATAGCGACTGGAAATTTTGAGACAACTTTCCTATATTTATGAAGTTAATAATAACATGAATACTGTATTTTTTTACTTCATTTTTTATATTTTATCGATCTACAGATTTTCTTGAATTGTTTTGTTTTGGGTCCATTATTTAAGGATGTAATGTAAATATCATGTGTATTTTTGTAACCAAGCTGATTCTTTAAATTTATTTTCACAGAGAAAAAAAAAAGATGCACTTAAAATATTTTCTTTTATAAATAATTTTTTATATTTTATTGATCTACAGAATTTCTTGTAAAAATAAAACTACTTTTTTTGTTTTGGGTCCATTATTTAAGGATGTAAATATCATATGTATTTTTGTATCCAAACTCATTCTTCAAATCTATTTTCACAGAAAAGAAAAGATGCACTTAAAATATTTTCGTAGCAAAAATAAAAATCTTGATATTAGAATCATTGTCTTCATACTTGATCTTTTTAATTCAAATTGATTCATTATAATTTTTTCCAAAGAAAAAATATACCAATCTGAATATATACCGTAAGGATTATGTATGCTGGTGTTATTCAATAAAGTTCTCCAGCATTTTGCAGCATGGTTTCTCCCAGTCAGTAGTGTAGGAGGGACAGCATGTCAAAGAACAGTGTCTAGTTGTGTAGATGGGACAAAAAACACAAGCTCATTGGTACACATTGGCATCATGATTTTGTAAACAAACTGATTCTTCAAAACTATTTTCAATGAAATAAAGAAAGGAGAGTTTTGCCCGGACAGCATCTGTCTGTCCATGCTTCTTCAATTTTGAACTATATGGAATTGGGTTTTAACATTATCTTGTCAACACATGCAATCCTTCAGTATTTCGTTACGATAACATATGGTAGTCTTTATTCTATGACTATTTGCAAAATCCAAGGAAGGAGAATTTTGCCCGGCCAGCTAGAGGTTGATGCACAGCACTCTATACTATCCCAACCCCCCAATTTTGAAGTACATATGTACAGGGGTCTTTTCTTGTTAGAAGAATATTAATTACAAATATTTCAACAACAATAAGATACATAAAAAAAGAACCCCTTTATTCATTTTAACAATTACAGACATTAAAAAAAATAACCTGAAAACATCCGAATAGCAATAGAGGATCAGTTTTTTCTGAACACGATAGAGGCTGCATATTTTAACAGATGGAGGTTTATCTCCTATTTTTCTGCATGCAGGTTTGGCAAATAATGACGAGTGTTTGTCATACAGTGTGCTATGAAGTAAATTTTGTCCAGACAGCAGACTAATTAATTACCTACTCTTATTTCGAAAATTGTCAAGGATTCTTTTACATGTACTCCAACGAATCGAATAGACAATGTCCTTGCCAGGCCCTCTTCCGAAATTACTGACAAAGTATTTTTCACACTTTGTTATTTATGGAGGGTTGTAGCAGTGAAGAGCTTATCTTATATTCAGAGGCTTACAAAAGAAAGAAAGTACAGGGTAACGGGTATTAACATTTTCATAAAGAAATTGAGTTTAAAGGGGTATTAAAAAAAATATTTTCAACATAATCCTAACAGACAGTTTTCAGATCCAATAATTATGTATTATTAGATAATGTTATACTCATTAAATAAATATGGTGTAAGAATGGAAAAAAAACACGACACTATCTGACATTTAGACTTACATTCATGCAAATTTCATAATGTTAATACGACCAATATTTAAAAGGATTATCCTAATTTGAACATAGTCGGAAAAATAAAAGTCTGGGTAGGTATGAAATTTTAACGTAAAAATATAGAGCAATGGTGTATATACCTTGTCTCAAAATTTGAGCTAAAAAAATTGAGTTGTTTTGACTAAGAATGGCTAAGTTGCTTATCCGGACATGTAACGCTTTTAAATTTCGGGTCGTTTTTTTTCGTTGGGTGACCTGAAAATCGATTCCCTAGGGTCTATAATACAGTGAATGGCCTATGTGCTGTACTTGATAGTGATCGGTATTTTTCACCTAAACATATAATGTTTTCAATGTTAAATGAGGGCTTAGAAACAGAACATCCATTCAAATGATTTTTTAAAAAAGTTTACCTTGAAATTTCAGTGTGCAAACATATTGTTTTAAAATACTGATAGCACATTTAAAATTGACAAAATGCTGAGACCATACATTAAGGTCTAAATTTTATAGAAAATTTCCTTAGGATATTATTTGATTTTTCCTACATATTTAATTGATAAAGACAGATTTTTTATTTTTTTATACACGTAAAGACGTATACGGTATATCTAATTATAAAAACAGTTTTTCTTACAATCTAAAACTAAAAGGGAAATTTTAGCTATTAACCTACTTTTTTTGAGGGGGGGGGGGCTATGAAGACACCTTGAAGTAATGAATATTGATACACCAAAAAAAAAACCTAGGCCTAAAGTAAAGATAAATCATGACTATAGGCCTACATGTATATAGGCCTATATAATTAGAAAATTGTAGATTCTAGACTAGCTGCATAGTTTTTATTACGTTTGACGAAATATTATTATATCGAATAGAAACAAATTGAGGTTTTATGATACAATAGAATGCGTCCTGGACGCATTCTCACTGAAAATGGTTATTCAATAACTTATACTTTTTTATGTGTTATTCAACTTATTGTTGTAGGCCTGTGTCGGCTGGGTACCGTAGTATCCTTTTAATTTTTATACGAACGAAACATGTACTGACAACTAACCGTATTGATACAAAATAACTTACACATGGTTAAACATTAATTTCGGATATATCTTGGTAATTGGAAGTTGTGCAGACGATGTTTTTTTCTTATTTTATTCCGAAGCTCACAGGACTCCATACGCATTTCTTCGGGGTTTTGTTTAACCGGAAGTAACTTAGGTTCTCAGATTTCGCGCATGCGATGTATAACATAAACCACCAGTCGGACTTCCTTTCTAGTACAGTTCTATGGTGCCATTGTGCACAATGAAGCGGAGTCGTGTGGGCTGATATTAATGTTATTATTTTGTTATAATTGTAATTGAGATAGCGACTGGAAATTTTGAGACAACGTTCCTATATTTATGAAGCTAATAATAACACGAAGACCGTATTTTTTACTTCGGTATTTATATTTTTAAAAAGTACTTAAATATAGATCCCATACTATGGGCCTTATAGCAGTAGATTGCAAAGCCTATGCGTGAACTGATATTTGATGTTTTTGTTATTATTTTGTAATAATTTTGAAATAGCGACTGGAAATTTTGAGACAACTTTCCTATATTTATGAAGTTAATAATAACATGAATACTGTATTTTTTTACTTCATTTTTTATATTTTATCGATCTACAGATTTTCTTGAATTGTTTTGTTTTGGGTCCATTATTTAAGGATGTAATGTAAATATCATGTGTATTTTTGTAACCAAGCTGATTCTTTAAATTTATTTTCACAGAGAAAAAAAAAAGATGCACTTAAAATATTTTCTTTTATAAATAATTTTTTATATTTTATTGATCTACAGAATTTCTTGTAAAAATAAAACTACTTTTTTTGTTTTGGGTCCATTATTTAAGGATGTAAATATCATATGTATTTTTGTATCCAAACTCATTCTTCAAATCTATTTTCACAGAAAAGAAAAGATGCACTTAAAATATTTTCGTAGCAAAAATAAAAATCTTGATATTAGAATCATTGTCTTCATACTTAATCTTTTTAATTCAAATTGATTCATTATAATTTTTTCCAAAGAAAAAAATACCAATCTGAATATATAAGGATTATGTATGCTGGTGTTATTCAATTAAGTTCTCCAGCATTTTGCAGCATGGTTTCTCCCAGTTGGTAGTGTAGGAGGGACAACATGGCAAAGAACAGTGTCTAGTTGTTTAGATGGGACTAAAAACACAAGCTCATTGGTACACATTGGCATCATAATTTTGTAAACAAACTGATTCTTCAAAACAATTTTCAATGAAAAAAAGGAAGGAGAGTTTTGCCTGGACAGCATCTGTCTGTCCATGCTTCTTCAATTTTGAACTATATGGAATTGGGTTTTAACATTATCTTGTCAACACATGCAACCCTTCAGTATTTCGTTACGATAACATATGGTAGTCTTTATTCTATGACTATTTGCAAAATCCAAGGAAGGAGAATTTTGCCAGGACAGCATCTTCCTGTCCATGCTTCTTCAATTTTGAACTGTTGTTCTTAAGAGTTAAACGACAACTTCCACCGAAGGTGATATAGTAGACAAGTCTTATTTTGCATTGTTATTATCAAAGCGCACACGCAGGTGTCTTTCGTGTGGGAGTAACCCATGAATTTGAGAAGGCGCCCCTATCTCGAAGCCACATACGCTCACACCAGGGATCGAAATCACAACAGCAAGCCAGAGGTGACCGGCCAGAAGAGGTTGATGCACAGCACTCGATACTATCCCAACCCCCCAATTTTGAAGTACACATGTACAGGGGTCTTTTCTTGTTAGAAGAATATTACTAACAAATATTTCAACAACAATAAGATACATAAAAAAAAGAACCCCTTTATTTATTTTAACAATTACAGACATTAAAAAAAAATAACCTGAAAACCTCTGAATAGCAATAGAGGATCAGTTTTTTCTGAACACGATAGAGGCTGCATATTTTAACAGATGGAGGTTTATCTCCTATTTTTCTGCATGGTTTAGCAAATAATGACAAGTGTTTGTCATACAGTGTGCTATGAAGTAAATTTTGTCCAGACAGCAGACTAATTAATTACCTACTCTTATTTCGAAAATTGTCAAGGATTCTTTTACATGTACTCCAACGAATCGAATAGACAATGTCCTTGCCAGGCCCTCTTCCGAAATTACTGACAAAGTATTTTTCACACTTTATTATTTATGGAAGGTTGTAACAGTGAAGAGCTTATCTTATATTCAGAGGCCTACAAAAGAAAGAAAGTACAGGGTAACTGGTATTAACATTTTCATAAAGAAATTGAGGTGTTTAAAGGGGTATTAATAATAATATTTTCAACATAATCCTAACAGACAGTTTTCAGATCCAATAATTATGTATCATTAAATAAATATGGTGTAAGAATGGAAAATAACATGACACTATCATGCAAATTTTATAATTATCCTAATTTGAACATAGTCGGAAAAATAAAGGTCTGGGTACCTATGAAATTTCAACGTTAAAATATAGAGCAATGGTGTATATACCTTGTCTCAAAATTTGAGCTAAAAAAAATTGAGTTGTTTTGACTAAGAATGGCTAAGTTGCTTATTCGGACACTTAACGCTTTTAAAATTTCGGGTCATTTTTTTTCGTTGGGTGACCTGAAAATCGATTCCCTAAGGTCTATAATACAGTGAATGGCCTATGTGCTGTACTTGATAGCGATCGGTATTTTTCACCTACACATATAATGTTTTCAATATTAAATGAGGGCTTAGAAACAGAACATCCATTCAAATGATTTTTTTTTTAAAGTTTACCTTGAAATTTCAGTGTGCAAACATATTGTTTTAAAATACTGATAGCACATTTGAATTTGACAAAATGCTGAGACCATTCATTAAAGTCTAAATTTTATAGAAAATTTCCTTAGGATATTATTTGATTTTTCCTACATCTTTAATTGATAAAGACAGATTTTTTATTTATTTATACACGTAAAGACGTATACGGTATATCTAATTATCAAAACAGTTTTTCTTACAATCTAAAACTAAAAGGGAAATTTTAGCTATTAACTTACTTTTTTTGAGGGGGGGGGGGGCTATGAAGACACCTTGAAGTAATGAATATTGATACACCAAAAAAAAAAATGTAGGCCTAAAGTAAAGATAAAACATGACTATAGGCCTACATGTATACAGGCCTATATAATTAGAAAATTGTAGATTCTAGACTAGCTGCATAGTTTTTATTACGTTTGACGAAATATTATTATATCGAATAGAAACAAATTGAGGTTTTATAATACAATAGAATCCGTCCTGGACGCATTCTGACTGAAAATGATTATTCAATAACTTATCATACTTTTTATGTGTCAGTGTTATTGTTGTAGGCCTGTGTCGGCTGGGTACCGTAGTATCCTTTTAATTTTTATACGAACAAAACATGTACTGACAACTAACCGTATTGATACAAAATAACTTACACATGGTTAAATATTAATTTCGGATATATCTTGGTAATTGGAAGTTGTGCAGACGATTTTTTTTTTCTTATTTTATTGCGACGCTCACAGGACTCCATACGCATTTCTTCAGGGTTTTGTTTAACCGGAAGTAACTTAGGTTCTGTGACTTCGCGCATGCGATAAATAACATAAACCACCAGTCGGACTTCCTTTCTAGTACAGTTCTATGGTGCCATTGTGCACAATGAAGCGGAGTCGTGTGGGCTGATATTAATGTTATTATTTTGTTATAATTGTAATTGAGATAGCGACTGGAAATTTTGAGACAACGTTCCTATATTTATGAAGCTAATAATAACACGAAGACCGTATTTTTTACTTCGGTATTTATATTTTTAAAAAGTACTTAAATATAGATCCCATACTATGGGCCTTATAGCAGTAGATTGCAAAGCCTATGCGTGAACTGATATTTGATGTTTTTGTTATTATTTTGTAATAATTTTGAAATAGCGACTGGAAATTTTGAGACAACTTTCCTATATTTATGAAGTTAATAATAACATGAATACTGTATTTTTTTACTTCATTTTTTATATTTTATCGATCTACAGATTTTCTTGAATTGTTTTGTTTTGGGTCCATTATTTAAGGATGTAATGTAAATATCATGTGTATTTTTGTAACCAAGCTGATTCTTTAAATTTATTTTCACAGAGAAAAAAAAAAGATGCACTTAAAATATTTTCTTTTATAAATAATTTTTTATATTTTATTGATCTACAGAATTTCTTGTAAAAATAAAACTACTTTTTTTGTTTTGGGTCCATTATTTAAGGATGTAAATATCATATGTATTTTTGTATCCAAACTCATTCTTCAAATCTATTTTCACAGAAAAGAAAAGATGCACTTAAAATATTTTCGTAGCAAAAATAAAAATCTTGATATTAGAATCATTGTCTTCATACTTGATCTTTTTAATTCAAATTGATTCATTATAATTTTTTCCAAAGAAAAAATATACCAATCTGAATATATACCGTAAGGATTATGTATGCTGGTGTTATTCAATAAAGTTCTCCAGCATTTTGCAGCATGGTTTCTCCCAGTCAGTAGTGTAGGAGGGACAGCATGTCAAAGAACAGTGTCTAGTTGTGTAGATGGGACAAAAAACACAAGCTCATTGGTACACATTGGCATCATGATTTTGTAAACAAACTGATTCTTCAAAACTATTTTCAATGAAATAAAGAAAGGAGAGTTTTGCCCGGACAGCATCTGTCTGTCCATGCTTCTTCAATTTTGAACTATATGGAATTGGGTTTTAACATTATCTTGTCAACACATGCAATCCTTCAGTATTTCGTTACGATAACATATGGTAGTCTTTATTCTATGACTATTTGCAAAATCCAAGGAAGGAGAATTTTGCCCGGCCAGCTAGAGGTTGATGCACAGCACTCTATACTATCCCAACCCCCCAATTTTGAAGTACATATGTACAGGGGTCTTTTCTTGTTAGAAGAATATTAATTACAAATATTTCAACAACAATAAGATACATAAAAAAAGAACCCCTTTATTCATTTTAACAATTACAGACATTAAAAAAAATAACCTGAAAACATCCGAATAGCAATAGAGGATCAGTTTTTTCTGAACACGATAGAGGCTGCATATTTTAACAGATGGAGGTTTATCTCCTATTTTTCTGCATGCAGGTTTGGCAAATAATGACGAGTGTTTGTCATACAGTGTGCTATGAAGTAAATTTTGTCCAGACAGCAGACTAATTAATTACCTACTCTTATTTCGAAAATTGTCAAGGATTCTTTTACATGTACTCCAACGAATCGAATAGACAATGTCCTTGCCAGGCCCTCTTCCGAAATTACTGACAAAGTATTTTTCACACTTTGTTATTTATGGAGGGTTGTAGCAGTGAAGAGCTTATCTTATATTCAGAGGCTTACAAAAGAAAGAAAGTACAGGGTAACGGGTATTAACATTTTCATAAAGAAATTGAGTTTAAAGGGGTATTAAAAAAAATATTTTCAACATAATCCTAACAGACAGTTTTCAGATCCAATAATTATGTATTATTAGATAATGTTATACTCATTAAATAAATATGGTGTAAGAATGGAAAAAAAACACGACACTATCTGACATTTAGACTTACATTCATGCAAATTTCATAATGTTAATACGACCAATATTTAAAAGGATTATCCTAATTTGAACATAGTCGGAAAAATAAAAGTCTGGGTAGGTATGAAATTTTAACGTAAAAATATAGAGCAATGGTGTATATACCTTGTCTCAAAATTTGAGCTAAAAAAATTGAGTTGTTTTGACTAAGAATGGCTAAGTTGCTTATCCGGACATGTAACGCTTTTAAATTTCGGGTCGTTTTTTTTCGTTGGGTGACCTGAAAATCGATTCCCTAGGGTCTATAATACAGTGAATGGCCTATGTGCTGTACTTGATAGTGATCGGTATTTTTCACCTAAACATATAATGTTTTCAATGTTAAATGAGGGCTTAGAAACAGAACATCCATTCAAATGATTTTTTAAAAAAGTTTACCTTGAAATTTCAGTGTGCAAACATATTGTTTTAAAATACTGATAGCACATTTAAAATTGACAAAATGCTGAGACCATACATTAAGGTCTAAATTTTATAGAAAATTTCCTTAGGATATTATTTGATTTTTCCTACATATTTAATTGATAAAGACAGATTTTTTATTTTTTTATACACGTAAAGACGTATACGGTATATCTAATTATAAAAACAGTTTTTCTTACAATCTAAAACTAAAAGGGAAATTTTAGCTATTAACCTACTTTTTTTGAGGGGGGGGGGGCTATGAAGACACCTTGAAGTAATGAATATTGATACACCAAAAAAAAAACCTAGGCCTAAAGTAAAGATAAATCATGACTATAGGCCTACATGTATATAGGCCTATATAATTAGAAAATTGTAGATTCTAGACTAGCTGCATAGTTTTTATTACGTTTGACGAAATATTATTATATCGAATAGAAACAAATTGAGGTTTTATGATACAATAGAATGCGTCCTGGACGCATTCTCACTGAAAATGGTTATTCAATAACTTATACTTTTTTATGTGTTATTCAACTTATTGTTGTTGTAGGCCTGTGTCGGCTGGGTACCGTAGTATCCTTTTAATTTTTATACGAACGAAACATGTACTGACAACTAACCGTATTGATACAAAATAACTTACACATGGTTAAACATTAATTTCGGATATATCTTGGTAATTGGAAGTTGTGCAGACGATGTTTTTTTCTTATTTTATTCCGAAGCTCACAGGACTCCATACGCATTTCTTCGGGGTTTTGTTTAACCGGAAGTAACTTAGGTTCTCAGATTTCGCGCATGCGATGTATAACATAAACCACCAGTCGGACTTCCTTTCTAGTACAGTTCTATGTGGTAAACGTTTTTTACCGTCCACCGGAGCCTGGTCTTATGACGTCATATGTGGATTGTGGGTTAGGATAAGGGTTAGGCTTGGCCCAGGGTTAGGGTTAGGGCTAGCCCTGTCTACATCTCGAGACTGTGACGAAATCTGCAGGCCATAGCCCTTATCCTAACCCTTATCCTAACCCACAATCCTCATATGACGTCATAAGACCAGGCTCCGGTGGACGGTAAAAAATGCTTACCGTTCTATGTCTCCACTATTGACGCAATCTATGATCCAGTTATTATAAGGCCACAGATCACTAATTATTTCCCCATTGACTTTAATGTTAATTCTCGTCTCTTAGACCGGCTGTAGTTTTTTCCCAAATATTCGTTGGGTAGAACGCTTTCTGCCACAGATGGAGCAACATGTGGCAAACTCTGGCCCAAAAGCATGTATTATGAGGTTCACCATGAAAAACTTGAGATACACAGGCTGGAAGTAGAGACAACTAAACAAGCAATTTTTGGCCCTCCCTTTCAACGTAACCAACCTCACAACCCTTGTATCCTTCCGCCTCAAAATCATGAATATTCACCAAAACCTGGCAGAAAATGTATTTTTAAACCCTTTTCTTCAATTCTACACCAAAAAGTCAACAAAAATCGCCATGCAAAAGGGGGAAAAAGGGAAAGGGAGAGAAGGACTAAAAATAACTTTCGCCCTACATTCGTCCATAATAGATCAGTGGACAGACATCTTGATGCTGAGGGTCAAGGTCGTCTCGGTTGAGCTGATCTGAGCGGACGATAGTTCTCAGCAACCGGTTCATGACCTTGAACCTCATCGTCGAAAACTGCGGTTAACTAAACACTGTGCTCATCCGTTTATGTGAATATACGAAGTGAATTACAAATACCCAGTACATGTACTATTTAAACCATTAAATACACACAATAATTGTATAAGTCTTTGTCCCCCATTTCTGTGGCACCATACATAATTCCTGAAAATCACTATAATATCCCGTAAAACATGTTGAAGTAATTACCGGTATAAACCAAAAACATCGGAATATACTGATCTCCTTTTCAGGTCGATTTTCATTTACCAAACCCGAATGTTTCTTTCGTCCTGAGCCACACAATTGTTGTTTTTTTTCATTTCATTTCATTTTCTAATGTCCGCTGCCATTTTATTTATTTGAGCCACCCTACACATGGTATAAAATGAAAAAGTGTTTATCCCACTTCCATGTGGTACCATCGATTATTCCTGATATCCCTTGGCTTAGTATGAAATCCGTCCACGAAGACATCCCCCCCAGTCTATTTTTTGGGTATATTTCAATTACTTTTCTAACGTCCGCTGCCATTTTATTTATTTGAGCCACCCTATACATGGTATGAAATGAAAGAGTGTTTATCCCACTTTCATCTGGTACCCTCGATTATTCCTGATATCCTTCGGCGTAGTATGAAATCCGTCCCCGAAAATCACTACCCCCCCAGTCTATTTCTTTTTGTTATATTTCATTTTCTTTTCTAACGTCCGCTGCCATTTCTCTTCTTTTAGCCACCCAATACATGGCATGAAATGAAAGAGAATGTACCCCTCTTTCATGTGGTGCCATCAATTATTCCTGACATCCCTCAGCTTAGTATTAAATCCGTCCCCGAAAATCACTACCTCCACCAGTCTATTTTTTTGTTATATTTTATTTAATTTTCTAACGTCTGCTGCCATTTTATTTATTTGAGCCACCCTACACATTTTATGGAACGAAAGAGTGTTTATCTCTCTTTCATGTGGTACCACTCATTATACCCGAAATCCCTCGACTTAGTCTGAAATCCGTCCCCGAAAATAACTCTCCCCACCCCCTCCAATCTATTTTTCTTCTACATTTCATTTAATTTTCTAACGTCCGCTGTCATTTCATTTATTTTAGCCACCGAATACATGACATGAAATAAAAGAGTGTTTATCCCACTTTCATGTGGTACCATTGATTATTCCTGACAGCCCTCGACTTAGTCTGAAATCCGTCCCCGAAAATCACTACAACCCCCCAACCTATTTTCTTTAAATATTTCATTTAATTTTCTAACGTCCGCTGCCATTTTATTGATTTGAGCCACCCTACACATGGTATAAAATGAAAGAGTGTTTATCCCACTTTCATATGGTACCATTGATTATTCCTAACAGCCCTCGACTTAGTCTGAAATCCGTCCCCGAAAATCACTACCCCCCGCACCTATTTTCTTTAAATATTTCATTTAATTTTCTAACGTCCGCTGCCATTTTATTGATTTGAGCCACCCTACACATGGTATTAAATGAAAGAGTGTTTATCCCACTTTCATGTGGTACCATTGATTATTCTTCACAGCCCTCGACTTAGTCTGAAATCCGTCCCCGAAAATCACTACCCCTCCCTACCTATTTTATTACTTTTTCATTTAATTTTCTAACGTCCGCTGCCATTTTATTTATATGAGCCACTCTACACATGGTATGAAACGAAAGAGGGTTTATCCCTCTTTGATGTGGTACCATTTATTATTCCTGACAGCCCTCGACTTAGTCTGAAATCCATCATGTATTGGGTGGCTCAAATAAATAAAATGGCAGCGGACGTTAAAAAATGAAATGAAATATGACAAAAAGATACACTGGGGGGGGGGGGGGGGCAGTGATTTTAGGGGACAGATTTCATAATAAGTCGAGGGATTTCAGGAATAATCAATGGTACCACATGTAAGAGGAATAAACCCTCTTTCATTCCATACCATGTATGGGATGGCTCAAAGAAAAAAAAATGTGAGCGGACGTTATAAAAGTAATTGCATTTAACAAAAAATTAGACTGGGGGGGGGGGTGGGGGTAGTGATCTTCGTGGACAGATTTTAAACTAAGCCGAGGGATATCAGGAATAATCGATGGTACTTCATGAAAGTGGGATAAACACTTTTTCATTTCATACCATGTGTAGTGTGGCTCAAATAAATAAAATGGCAGCGGACGTTAGAAAATTAAATGAAATATAAAAAAAATAGGTAGGGGTGGGGTACGGTAGTGATTTTCGGGGACAGATTTCAGACAAAGTCGAGGGCTGTCAGGAATAATCAATGGGAGATCAGTATCGATGGAAGATCAGTATATGTCGATGTTTTGTGGTGTATACCCGTAATTACTTCGACCTGTTTTACGGAATATTCCGGTTACATTCGGGAATTATCTTTGGTGCCACAAAAATGGGGGATAAAGACTGATACAATTATTGTGTGTCTTAAATGGTTAAAATACTACGGGGCGTTTGTTATTCATTTCATCCGCTCACTTAAACGGCTATACATTGTATTTATTAAACACTGCTATCGACGATGAGGGTCAAGGTCATAAATCGTAACGTCCGCAAAATGACAATACGATACGTCTACTAATTCTAGTAAAAGTAGCTCAAATGGCTACGAGAAGATCTTGCGAAATACGATCCAGATTTATGGTTGTTCTATGAAGAACAAGGGAGTTCTGTGGATCATCACATAGCTGACAATAATAATAATTATTAATGCTATAGAGACCTGCCAGACGACGAGTTCGACTTAGGTAAGGTTTAAAGTGTTTTGGGTTTTTTTTTTTGTTAAACTAACAGAGGGGATTCGTCCATTTAGTACAGTAGTACAGTTTTATTTAGTTTCTTGGAAACACATGCTGCAGTATGTTTGTCAGGCACAACCTGTCCCTTGTCAGGCACAAATTCTTGAGTTGTGTCCGGGCTTGATTATGTTAGGCGCAGATTGCCCTCCTTGCGCAGTCTACCCCTGCGCATGCGTGAATCTCCGTCTAATTTTCGATGAGCAATTTGCGCGCGCAAAGTGAACTTTGTCCGGGCAATTTTATGAGTTACTGCGATGATAATAATCCGCTTAATCTTAATCTGTAATCACCATGGATCACTGCCTTAGTATAGGGGGTTCAGGTCAAAGTTTCAAATGACAGAAAAGATTTTTTTAAAAATATTTTGTGAAAATATACATAAAATGCTACCCAAATTTTTTTATTTCATCAAAATATTCCAATTTGAATTAGATCCGAAGTTATGGAATTTTAAAATCCGAGATCGACGTCAAAAATGTAATCAAAACGCTCTATACCAGTCAATGCGTGGAATGGACCTAAACAAGTGCTTTTCAGTCATATCTGGGTGACGTCATAATGGGAATTTTCCCTTCAGAATCGCTAGTACCAATTTTAAAACTGAAAGCCGAACGTTATTGTCAGCTAAGATTTATTAAAATCGTAATAATTTTAATGATAATATGTCAACTATTTATAATCTGGATGATACCACAAAAAAATTAGGCTATATTTAGTCGAAATTTAGCAAATTTCAGTCATCAAAACAGATAAATCTTGTTTTCTCCGTTGCTTATTTTCAGATCACGTGGTATCAGATATCGGTATAATCCCTAAAATGTTATCTATCGTTTGATTGGTTCTATATGAAAATCGGCCGGAAACTAACGGTCGGAAATCCAATAAAGTGGGTCATAGCAATCAGGGAATATTTTAACCGGGTTCGTGTCGCAATTTGCGACTCAAACGTCCGATTTTGCGAATCAAATTCATATTTGATTAGCATTATTAGCATAAAACCCTGCTTCAGCGCGAATCAAAGTTTTGAAAATTAATTTTAACTTTGAAACCATTCAGTATCGTAAAACACATCAAAAAAAAAATCTCAAATCTCGCAATTTTATTGTCTATATCATCAAGACTCTTTACGTGCCTCTGCAACGGTCCAGTGGAACGAGAGCAGTACATGTTGTCGTCTGCTATTTATAAACGTAAAAGGTTTTGATGATAGAGATTACAAATTACTTGCTACGCAACACTACATACTTTCTATAACTGTGGTAGTCACAGTCGTGAAGACAGACATTCAAAACACTACAAGATAAAATTACCGGGTGATCGAGGGTACGTTGCGAAATTCAAGATGGCAAGTCAAACACATGATAATGTTCTGTCTTCAAATTCGGCATTAAAATTAGCAACAGTTCAAGATTGGGTGAGGAAATATGACCCAGAAAAGATCTGGCTAGAGTATGAAGTAAATAAAGAATGTCCAAGTTTTCGTACAAAGAATAACATGTGGTCACATACTTTTTATTTTTATTTTATATATAAATATAAACAACAGTAATACAAATAATATGGGTATTGTTATTGTCACATAATTATGTGAAATAACAATTCTATTACATACTAAAAACTGCTAATCAACTGGTAAATTTTGCTACTCAATTATACAATTGATTAGCATTCTTACACAATTTTTCTGGAAACTGCTAATCAAATGTAAAAAAGTAAAATATTCCCTGATAGCAATGGAAAATTCTAGGTCGCGTGACGTCAGAGCGGGATTTTCCCGCTGTCGCCTCATGTAAACAAACGGTAATTTCGCTTACATTTCGATAATTTTTTCGCCTAAATCTTTGCAGATATCGAGATTAACATTAAACTATTACAATACAATTGCTAGTAATACGTTTACATAAAATAGTAATTCAGAATCGTAGATTGAACTTGGCTATATTTCAGCCATTTGCTGTTCGATTTCACACTCAAGACACGTGACCTGAAACCCCTACTTAGTATTATAAGTCATTTTAATTAAATTTGCGAGAAATGAACCAAGTGTTTTATAACACAAGGCGTTCAGATTTTACGCCAAATTTCCACTTTACCGACTCTAGAGCCGTCTATGTGGTTACGATATATGATTATAATTACAATTTTTAGGAAAATGATTTTGAAAATATTTACTTATTCAACTTGGTCATCGTTTTATTCTTTCTGTTAATGTTATTCATATTCCAACAAGAGGAATTTTTTAAATAAAAATGGCGTTCACCAAACAGCGATAATTTACAGTAGCTTTTGGCTAATTATAACAGCACGCATATAAACAACCTTATTTGCATATTGCATACTATTTATAGTATCATTGGTTGGAATATGAAGGACCAACTTACCGTGTTTTGCATAGTGTCGAGTAGGGTAGCACAGAATTGTAATAATACATAGTGCGCAAGTCTAAAATAATTATATTCGTGAAAAATTGTCTTACATTATCGGTGGTCCACAGGTGTATTTCCAGCTAGATTAATCCATATTATGTGCACAATGATGATACTATAGCGTACTATTTTACAGAAATCGAAGATTACAGGTGCAGATCATTTCGTTCGTTCTTGGGGATTTACGTCCACTTCCACCAAGGGTAATATCGTAGACAATCAGATCATTTCATTTATTACTTAAAGCTGGTGGTTTAATGTCCGCTTCCACATAAGTGACTAATCATTTCATTTACCATCCTTGTCATATTAACCTGGACGGTGTTGTTTCGGATGAAATCCAGACATGTGTCTGGATTAGGGGATTAATTAAACAATAGGTATATAGACCAGGAGCCCAGAGGGTCGAACCTAGACGAACGAGGTACCAATATCTGACCATATAGGCATCTACATACTAACCTGGGATGCACAGAAGTGGGCGTCTGCCGGGGCTCAGTCCATGGGTGTGACCCTGGTGACCCCTATAATGACCCCAAAAATGGGTTAAACTCATACATTCGAGGTACCGGTCAAAACCAATTTTAAATGAAAGAATACACTATAGTACGAAATTGCCCATAACAGATGATTTTGGCCCTTGGATGGCCCAAACTGACACCCCAAATATGAACCCCAGAGGGCTTGAAAAAAAACTTATATTCATACATTCGAGGTACCAGTTGAAAACAATTACAAATGGAAGAGTATATACCACTGAGTACGAAATTACCCATAACAGACGATTAGATCCCTGGGATGGCCCAGACTGACACCACAAAGCCGAAGGGGGTGGGGTGGGGCAAAAATAGAGTTTGCTCATACATTCGAGGTACCAATCAAGACCAATTTTAAATGGAAGGGTACATCTCACTGAGTGCGAAATTGCTCATAACAGTTGGTTTCGGCCCTGCATGCCAAGCTGACACCATAATATCGACCTCGAGGCTCATACATTCGAGGTACCAGTCAAGACCAATTTTAAATGGAAGGGTACATCTCACTGAGTGCGAAATTGCTCATAACAGACGATTTTGGCCTTGGGACTGCCCAAACTGACACCCCAAATATGAACCCCCATCCTCCCTGGGCGGCTTCAATAAAGGGTTATATTCATACATTCGAGTTATTAGTAGACACTAATGTTAAATGAAAGAGTATATGCCGCTGATTACGGAATTGTCCATAACAGACGATTGGGCCCATGAAATGGTCCAAATTGACGCCCGAAGACGATGGGGCCATATATTTGCGGTACCGGTCAAAACCAACTCTAAATGAAAGAGTACATCTCACTAGGTATGAAGTTGCCCATAACAGACGCTTGTGGCCTTTAGACGGCCCATATTGACACCCTAAATATGGACCGCAGAGCCGAAGGGTCAAAAATAGGTTATACTCATATATTCGAAGTACCCGTCAAACCAATTTTAAATGTAAGAGTACATCTCACTGAGTTCGAAATTGTCCATAACAGTTGGTTTCGGCCCTGCAGGCCAAGCTGATACCATAATATCGACCTCGAGGCTCGAGAAAAATTTATATTCACACATTCGAGGTATCAGTTCAATTTAATTTTAAATGAAAGTGTGCATCTCGCTGATAACGAAATGACCCATAAAAGATGATGGTTCAAACTGACAAAATGCATAAAATGGTATTGTGAGGCCAGATTGAAACAGACTTTTGTCACCAACAAGTACAATCATGGACATAAGAACTGCACCTGTAGTGTTAATATTGTATTCATACCAGACCATCTTGTGATTAACCCATCAGGAATCACCAGAAATGGACAAAACTGACTATAGGGCAGCTATCAAATACCTGCCACTGAAAGGACTAACCATTTCAGCTATGTGAAATTTTTTAGGGGGGGGGGGGAATAAAAGAAATTCTTCCTGGCCGGAATCCAGGCCTTGCAGCATCGTTGGCAATAGTGTAGAAAAGTTTATGGAACCATCGGCTTTGTACAATTTTTTCAAAAAATGGCCCAGAACATTTCATGCAGTCCTCGGCAAATCAAAGTGGAGATGGGGGGGGAACAAAACTATATTTTTTTTCAAACCTAGGGGGAAAAATTTAGGATGTCAGTTAGGACCATCTCAGAGCCAGAATCATCTTCATACAAGGTACTAAGCGACGTTTCGACGAGGATACTCTCGTCGTTATCAAGCAAACGATGCAGATATGTTCGTTCGTTCCTTGGGTTTTACATCTACTTCCATCTAGAAAGGGGGCGGGCGGGGGTGGGGGGTGGGGTCAAGATTTGTTAGAATAACTTTTTTCAAGCCTAGGGATGTAAAATTTAGAGTGTCAGTTTAGACCAAAATCGTCTATGTACATGTACATGGTACTAAACGATGTTTCCACAAGGATACTCTCGACGTTATCAAGCAAATGATACAGATATGTTCGCTCGTTCCTGGGGTTTTACGTCCACTCCTACCTAGGGTGATAACACAGACAATGCAAATATATAAATAGTACACAAATATACAAATAATACAAACACAACAATGATATACAATAAAAACGCAAGACCTTCGATTAGGGGGCCATTTGTATGAATTTTACCATTTTTAAGCCCCAAGGGTCATTACTATGGCGTCAGTTTGGGCCATTTCAGGGTCACAAGCGTCTGTTATGGACAATTCCGTACTCAGTCACGTGTAATCTTCTGTTATGGACAATTCCGTACTCAGCGGGATATATTCTTTCATTTAGAATTAGTTTGAACTGGTACCGTGAATGTATGAGTATAACCCTTTTTTAAACTCAGGGGGTCATGTTTTGGGTGTCAGTTTGGGCAGTCCCAGGGCTGAAATCTTCTGTTATGAGCAAGAGAATTGGTTTTGAGCGGTACCACAGATTCTATGAGTATACCCTATTTGCCCCCCTCCCCAACCACCCCTTTTCGACTTTGGTGTGTTGGTCTGGGCGATCCCAAGGGTCCAATCGTCTGTTATGGGTAATTTTGTACTCAGTGGGATATACTCTTCCATTTGAAATTAGTTTTGTAACTCGTATGTATGAATATGACCCTTTTTTAAGCCCCTGGGATGGGGTGCCACTTTGGGAAGTTCCAGGGCCGAAATCTTCTGTTATGAGCAATTGTGTACTCAGTGAGATGTACTACTCTTTCATTTTAAATTGGTTTTGACCGGTAGCTTGAATGTATGAACAAACCCTATTTTTGCCCCACCCCACCCCCTTCGGCTTTGGGGTGTCAGTCTGGGCCACCCCAGGGTTCTAATCGTCTGTTATGGGTAATTTCGTACTCTGTGGGATATACTCTTTCATTTGTAATTGGTTTCAACTCAACTGGTACCTCGAATGTATGAATATAACTTTTTTTTCAAGCCCTCTGGGATCAATATTTGGGGTGTCAGTTTGGGCCATCCCAGGGCCAAAATCGTCTGTTATGGGCATTTTCGTACTCAGTAGAGTGTATTCTTTCATTTAAAATTGGTTTTGACCGGTACCTCGAATGTATGAGTTTAACCCATTTTTGGGGTTATTATAGGGGTCACCAGGGTCACACCCATGGACTGGGCCCCAGCAGACGCCCACTTCTGTGCATCCCAGGTTAGTATGTAGATGCCTATATAGTCAGATATTGGTACCTCGTTTGTCTAGGTTCGACCCTCTGGGCTCCCGGTATAGCGGTCATTCAAAGAATCTATCGACAGGCATTTAAGACTGTTGTATATTCGATGCGATGGTGGTGTAATTACACGTCTGTAATATGGTGGTAGTCATTCAAAGAATATAATATAAATGACGGACATTTATTAGTGTATATTCCAAGCGACGGCGGCCTTATTCGTAGACTGGAACCAATTTCAAATTAAATCTTATTTTCTATGCACACACGCTAATTATGTTGTGATTTTAAAAATTATTCACTACAAAGCCGATAGGGGCAGGTCATATATATATTTACGTCTGACAGACAACTAACATCTCGAAAAACAGTGAGGGGTAATCAGCGCAAAGTGGGCAAATATATATACGTCTGACAGAAAACTAACATCTCGAAAAACATCGAGGGGTAATCAGCGCAACGTGGGCAATCTGCGCACCAGCTTCATCAGCGCAGATTGTAATCTGCACGCGCGAGGTGCAATCTGCGCACGCGGAGTGCAATCTGTGCAACACGACAGCGCAGATTGCAATCTGTGCGAGGGGTGAAGATTGCGCCTAACAATTACATGGGTCATTTTACCATTGTTGACGTTACATTTTAGCATTTTTTTGTCCCGACGGCTCAAAATTCGCTGCTCTATTCTGTTCCTGTACAAACTAACTGATATATTGAGTACACCGATACTGAATTAAACAAATGCCATATTTTACTGTTTCAGCCGAATTTTATGCTAAGGGGTGTAGTTTAAAACTGACACCCACCCCCAAAAACTTTCAGATGTCCCGATTCCAATTACCCACATTTATTTGTTACGCGTATATTCAGAAATGGCATTGGATATGTGGTAAGCAATAATTTCAAAATATCCTCACGACTACAGACCGCAATTACCAACCGATTACAATCAAACGTACAGAATATGATAACAATCATAATATCTCGGAGTAGCCAAAAATTCGACCACTTCCGGTTAGTGGTTTCCGAGATATCAGGTTACCACACATTTCATGTGGCACGCCTCCAGGCCACAATCATCAACCGATATCCACGAAACTTACAGAATATAATTACACTAATAATATCTCGGAGTAGGCAAAGTTTCGGCCACTTCCGGTTAGCGGTTTCCGAGATATCAGGTTATCAGGATATAATAACAATAATAATATCTCGGAGTAGCCAAAATTTAGACCACTTCCGGTTAGTGGTTTCCGAGATATCAGGTTACCACACATTTCATGTGGCACGCCTACAGACCACAATTATCAACGGATATCCACGAAATGTACAGAATATAATTACACTAATAATATCTCGGAGTAGGCAAAGTTTCGGCCACTTCCGGTAAGCGGTTTCTGAGATATCAGGTTACCACAAATTTCATGTGGCACGCCTACAGATCACAATTATCAACCGATATCCACGAAACTTACAGAATATAATTACACTAATAATATCTCGGAGTAGGCAAAGTTTCACGTTTCACGTGGCACACCTACAAACCACAGTTATCAACCGATATCCATGAAACTAACAGAATATAATTACACTAATAATATCTCAGAGATATCAGGTTACCACACATTTCATGTCATTATTGTTATTATATCCTGTACATTTCATGGATATCGGTTGATAATTGTGGTCTGTAGGCGTGGCACATGAAATCTGTGGTAACCAGATATCTCAGAAACCGCTTACCGGAAGTGGCCGAAACTTTGCCTACTCCGAGATATTATTAATGTAATTATATTCTGTAAGTTTCATGGATATCGGTTGATAATTGTGGTCTGTAGGCGTGCCACATGAAATGTGTGGTAACCTGATATCTCGGAAACCGCTAACCGGAAGTGGCCGAAACTTTGCCTACTCTGAGATATTATTAAAGTAATTATATTCTGTACGTTTCGTGGATATCGGTTGATAATTGTGGTCTGTAGGCGTGCCACATGAAATGTGTGGTAACCTGATATCTTGGAAACCGCTAACCGGAAGTGGCCGAAACTTTGCCTACTCTGAGATATTATTAAAGTAATTATATTCTGTAAGTTTCGTGGATATCGGTTGATAATTGTTGTCTGTAGGCGTGCCACATGAAATGTGTGGTAACCTGATATCTCGGAAACCGCTAACCGGAAGTGGTCGAAACTTTGCCTACTCTGAGATATTATTAAAGTAATTATATTCTGTAAGTTTCGTGGATATCGGTTGATAATTGTGGTCTGTAGGCGTGCCACATGAAATGTGTGGAAACCTGATATCTCGGAAACCACTAACCGGAAGTGGTCGAAATTTCGGCTACTCCGAGATATTATTATTGTTATTATATCCTGTAAGTTTCATGGATATCGGTTGATAATTGTGGTCTGTAGGGGTGCCACATGAGAAATGTGTGGTAACCTGATATCGCGGAAACCAGAAGTGGCCGAAACTTTGCCTACTCCGAGATATTATTAGTGTAATTATATTCTGTAAGTTTCGTGGATATTGGTTGATAATTGTGATCTGTAGGCGTGCCACATGAAATTTGTGGTAACCTGATATCTCAGAAACCGCTTACCGGAAGTGGCCGAAACTTTGCCTACTCCGAGATATTATTAGTGTAATTATATTCTGTACATTTTGTGGATATCCGTTGATAATTGTGGTCTGTAGGCGTGCCACAATAAATGTGTGGTAACCTGATATCTCGGAAACCACTAACCGGAAGTGGTCGAAATTTTGTCTACTCTGAGATATTATTATTGTTATTATATCCTGTAAGTTTCATGGATATCGGTTGATAATTGTAGTCTGTAGGTGTGCCACATGAAATGTGTGGTAACCTGATTTCTCAGAAACCGCTTACCGGAAGTGGCCGAAACTTTGCCTACTCCGAGATATTATTAGTGTAATTATATTCTGTAAGTTTCGTGGATATCGGTTGATAATTGTGGTCTGTAGGCATGCCACATGAAGTGTGTGGTAACCTGATATCTCGGAAACCACGAACCGGAAGTGGTCGAAATTTTGGCTACTCCGAGATATTATTATTGTTATTATATCCTGTAAGTTTCATGGATATCGGTCGATAATTGTGGTCTGTAGGCGTGCCACATGAAATGTGTGGTAACCTGATATCTCGGAAACTGCTAACCGGAAGTGGACGAAATTTTGGCTGCTCCGAGATATTATTAATGTTATCATATTCTGTGAGTTTCGTGGATATTGGTTGATAATTGCTGTGCGGAGAGGTACCTGTGGCAAATAGCCCCGGACTTGTCTTACCACATGTGGCAAATAGCCCCAGCCTTCAGAAATATCCATAAATATTTGCAGCTTTGGCATTTGACGTGAGATATTATAATTATCCATAACATTCTTTTATTTATTTTGGCCTAATATCAGATTGGCTTTAAATTTATACACAGTGTTTAAGGTCATGAGACGAAGAAGCCTATTGATTTTCAGCGATTTCCGATAATTAGTGCCAGAGTTATGGCCCTTGATCACTTCAAAAAATCTTGTGGACGCTCTAAAGGCCAAAGTTAATATCCGATTGACTTTAAATTTATACACAGTGTTAAAGGTCATAAGGCAAAGAATCCTATTGATTTTCAGCGATTTCCGATAATTAGTGCCAGAGTTATGGCCCTTGATCACTTCAAAAAAATCTTATGGACGCTCTAGAGGCCAAAGTTAATATCCGATTGGCTTTAAATTTATACACAGTGTTTGAAGTCATGAGACGAAGAATTCTATTGTTTTTCAGCGATTTCTAATGATTAGTGCCAGAGTTGTGGCCTTTGATTACTTCAAAAAATCTTGTGGATGCTCTAGAGGCCAAAGTTAATATCCGATCGGCTTCAAAAAATCTTGTGGACGCTCTAAAGGCCAAAGTTAATATCCGATTGGCTTTAAATTTATACACAGTGTTTAAGGTCATAAAATGAAGAAGCCTATTCATTTTCAACGTTTCCTGATAATTACTGCCAGAGTTATGGCCCTTGATCACATCAAAAAATCCTATGGACGCTCTAGAGGCCAAAGTTAATATCCCATTGACTTTAAATACACACACACTGTTTAAGGTCATGAGACAAAGAAGCCTGTTGATTTTCAGCGATTTCAAATAATTACACCCAGAGTTGTCTCCCTTGATCACTTCAAAAAATCTTGTGGACGCTTTAAAGGCCAAAGTTAATATCCGATTGACTTTAAATTTATACACAGTGTTTAAGGTCATAAGGCGAAGAAGCCTATTGATTTCCAGCGATTTCCGATAATTAGTGCCAGAGTTATGGCCCTTGATCACTTCAAAAAAATCTTATGGACGCTCTAGAGGCCAAAGTTAATATCCGATTGGCTTTAAATTTATACACAGTGTTTGAAGTCATGAGACGAAGGATTCTATTGTTTTTCAGCGATTTCTAATGATTAGTGCCAGAGTTGTGGCCCTTGATTACTTCAAAAAATCTTGTGAATGCTCTAGAGGCCATAGTTAATATCCGATTGACTTGAAATTTATACACAGTGTTTAAGGTCATAAGACGAAAAAGCCTGTTGATTTTCAGCGATTTCCGATAATTAGTGCCAGAGTTATGGCCCTTGATCACTTCAAAAAATCTTGTGGACGCTCTAAAGGCCAAAGTTAATATCCGATCGGCTTTAAATTTATACACAGTGTTTAAGGTCATAAAATGAAGAAGCCTATTCATTTTCAACGATTCCTGATAATTACTGCCAGAGTTATGGCCCTTGATCACATCAAAAAATCCTATGGACGCTTTAGAGGCCAAAGTTAATATCCTATTGACTTTAAATACACACACACTGTTTAAGGTCATGAGACAAAGAAGCCTGTTGATTTTCAGCGATTTCAAATAATTACATCCAGAGTTGTCTCCCTTGATCACTTCAAAAAACCTTGTGACGCTATAAAGGCCAAACTTATCATCCGATTGATTGACTTCAGATTGATGTGTTGAAACTAACAAGTATTTTGATTTTCAATGAATTTTGATAACTGAACGGCTAAATCCATGATATTAAATGTTTCCTATACTAATTGTTAGCTTGGGGCAAAACTTTTATAAAAAGCAAACAAATTCTATTGATTTTCAGATAATTACATAATGAGTTGTTACTCTTAATCAGATTTTAGTATTTTACAAATGTTTCATTACCAAAAAAAGTAAAAATATGCGACAACCCTTGTTGACTGCCCGGACGATTTATCTGCTGTGGGCGTATGTTTTGTTGCCTGGCAACCTATCTTTGTAATTTGCGCCCTTTCTGGGTAAAACCTCCTTCGTTAAAAGATCGCGATACATGCCAATGCAAACGGCATGAAAATGCGCAATTGTTAATTGAAAAACTGGTTTCTTTGAAATTAACCAGTTCAGCATTTAGTTCCGTCGATACGTTTGTAGATTCTTTGTGCTGCAAATTTTCTCTATAATGCATGATGGGTAAATGCGAATAGTGTCAGGATAAGTCTATAAAGGTCCCAGATGAAAATGTGTTGGATAAGGCCGTGTTAAATTAATTCTGCGTTTCGGGTCAACCGCACGCGTAGCTTTCACATCGTCAAATTGATGGTTGTGTTGATTTTCTACGCGGTATTTTGTGTTGTGTTTTGATTTCGGTAGCTCCGCGCGCGTACCTATCGACACAGTACACTCGTCACAATCGAACACACGCCTGTCTAATAGGCGACATACGCTCATTTTTAATTTACACGCATAAACATTGGCTTAAAAAAATAAAATAATATCGTAATTTGTATACAGAAAGATTTGTAAACAAATCACGGTCATAAATTTACAACGTTATTACATTACTCAATGTGTCAGCACGCGAGCTTACGCTGCCACGTTGTCCTTGGTTACATGTGTACATAGACTTGTTTGTCCTGACGCCCGCTGACTTCTAATAACAGTTTAACGGACTGGACAGTTTTTTTTTATTTTATTGACCCCCGCCTTTCGAAGAAAGTTGGGGGACTATTAAAATGGGTTTGTCCGTCTGTCATCAAGAAATTGAACAGAAACAGGGATAATTCTAACAGGTGGAAAGGTGAGCGAGAAGTCACATGATTGACGTAAACAAAGCTCCTTGTCGGCATTTGTAATTTTTATGGAATGAATACTCGCGAGTTTAAAGCAGTATTTTTCATCATCAAACAATAAAATATCGTAAATAACCTACAAAAGAAAACATTTTGTTCAATATTTATGTTAAATATCATCTAGAAAATGAAAACCGCGATATACCGGTTTTTCGTTATTTTTCTGATGACGGTATTTTTCACGGTTTTTATTTCTTTGACGTTTTTATATATCGAAATACCGCCCAGCTCTACATCCACACCTAATGGATTATCTAGTAATAATAGAATCTTCCTGAAAAACAATCCTGAAGATGGCTCTATTGGGTATATTCAGCTATATTCTGAGTTTGTGTTGTGTTGAAAAAATGTGTGTTGTGTTAAAAATTGGGAAGTGTGTTGTGTTGACCTCCCTCCCTCATTGAATTCTGGAGACCCTAAAACCTGAAACACAGAATTAATTTAACATGGCCTAACCAGACTGTTTGGTACCAGTGGAAAAATTCTAAAAAAAGTATAGTAACTGCAAAGAAGTCATGCGGCGCGGAAGAGATTAAAGAAATAAAGATCGTAGTCAAACAAAAGATTGATGGAAGTGTTCAAGAAATGATAAAATATTTAGAAGAACAAATTCCTGAACTATGCGAACATGTTTATAATTTACGACACCAATTTCATCAGTCCAAATTGCTAAAAACGTATTGTTCTTCAAAATCTGATCATGCGATTATTCACATCGATTTTTCCGAAAACTGGGAGAGTAAGTATGGGAATGAAATCCAATCGGTGCATTTTGGTGGATCGCATGTCCAAGTGACTCTACATACAGGAATATTGTATATTGCTGAAGACTGTATACCGTTCTGTACAATTTCGGATGCCACAAGATATGACCCACAAGCTATTTGGGCATACTTGGATCCTGTATTTTCATACATTAGTCAACATTACCCTGACGTTCGCTATCTCCATTTTCAAAGCGATGGCCCAAGTACACAGTATAAAAACAAAACCGATTTCTTTTTTTTGTCTGGAATACCATTTGATAGAGGAGTTTGGGGAGTCATGTGGGATTATTGGGAGTCTGGTCACGGGAAAGGAGCCCCGGGTGGTGTTGGCGCAGTCATTAAACGAACTGCCGACTCACTACCAAATGTATAAATGTTAAATTATTCTATGTACCTTCAACTGACATCCCACCTTATGATCTGCTTGTTCCACAAAATCTGTACGTAGTGAAAGGAACAATGAAGATACACCAAATATACGCATCTACTAAATTTCAATTACAAGTTATAAATATAAGCTGTTATTGTACTGCAACGAGTTTATGCGAAATATGCCACTGTTACTATCCTTGAGAAGCGCATGTTGTGTCGCCTAATTATGAAACCGTAGCCCCCGAACCCACGGAAGTGGAAGGAACCAGCATAATTAAGCATACACATAGTGATAAAAAAAAAAGTGCAAATCCCACAACAGATATGTTTTAAACCCTTCCAAACCAGATGCACTACCCGAAGAGCTAATCAACGAGTGGTGTGTTGTGGATTATGATCGTAAACCATTCCTGGGACAAATTTTACAAGCTGACGAAGATGGCGTTGAAGTTTCAACAATGCAACCTATTGGTCAAAATAAGTTTGCCTGGCCAGCATTAAAAGATGAAATATGGTATGAATACCCCAATCTGTTTCACAGAGAATTACTTAACTACAAATACTTCAAACGTCTTTATTTATTTTTCTTTTACCTCAAAAAAATGTTTGAGAATTTAATTTGTCGGAGTAAAAAAGTTAATATGCCGTACTCATTAAGCCTCGTCGATGTCATGCTTATCAGTGATTGTAGCGGCCAAGCGAATATTCACTGCGGGATCAGTTTGTGAATACCCTAAAGTTATAGAGAGAGAGAGAAATGGGGTTTAACGTCCACTCAACACAAACTAGGTCATTTCGGGACTAACATATGGTTTAAATTTATTTCAATAATTCGCTTGCGCGTAGGGGTCTTTAGCAGTGGGAGGAAACCCACGAGGTTGAGAAGGCGCCCCTATCTCCATGCCACATACGCTCACACCAGGGCTCGAAACCACAGCCGCAAGCCAGAGGTGACCGGCCAGCTAGAGTTCAAATCGTGGCACTCTAGACCACTAGGCCCCCCCCCCTAAAGTTATAACGCTGGTTGATAAACCGGAGAGAATTAGTTCCCGAAGAGAATTGTATCAGGTACCAAAGTTCATGTGGGTGAAAATTGAGGAACTGTTTTAAGTACAGACATCCAAAGTGTTTTGTTATTGTTTCAATTACTATTTTAATTTCACTGATTTAATAAATTGTTTAAATTTGGACTCATACTCATGTAGGCTGTTTTCTTTTTAAATGGTTTATTGTGTCAACACCATCACAACTTGTCAACACCATAACACGATTGAATAACAGTTGCATTGCTATTCCATTTTATATTCAACAATTACAAAAAAAACTAGACCTGCATGCAGGAATGACGGGTTTCACTGGTGCCACGTTACCCTTGAACATGTCACTTCCGGTGCCAAGTTACCCTTGAACATATGTCACTTCCGGTACCAACGAAACCACTAAACAGTTTTCCAAATAAACATTGCTCACATCAAATAAAATGGACGCAGAACCAACCAAATCCAGCAATATCAATTCATTTTATACATTTGTTACTTGTAAATGATCTTGACAAAATTACATTACTTCCGGTGCTAATGAAAATGTTCAATTAGTTTTATGAAATCAGAAATGGCATAAATATGATATAGTGAAAATTTTATGTAAATCGAATACTAATTGCCACTTTTATAGACCAAAAACCTTGATAAGTGACGTGTAGAAAATCGTCTATTTCTCGGCAACCGTACAAGTTAGAAACCATTTTTTGGTATTTATATGAATGTATGGGTTTAATCTATTTGTTGATTGAAATCAAATATCATAATTGTATAAACATTACAAATCAGACTCATTTGAATAAAATATCGGCTTTGAAGGCTTAAAATACAGTTTTTACCAAAATGACGTTACTTCCGGTGATAATGAAAACTTTAAATTAGTTTTTTAACATCGTCTATGACATTAGGCTTCAAAGGGTGAAAATTTTATGAAAATCGTATAATAATTGACACTTTTATGGGCCAAAAACCTTCAAAAGTGACTTTTAGAAAATCGCCTATATCTCGGCAACCGAACAAGTTAGAAACAATTTTATGATATCTTTTTGACCGTATGAGTTTTGTTAATATGTGAATTTAAACCAAAAATTAATTTTATTATTATATGTGACATAATTCTTGGTTGAAAAAAATATCGATTTTGAAAGTTAAAAATTGAGTTTTTGACTAAATGACGTCACTTCCGGTGTCAATTTTAAATGACGCTACATGCTTTTTGAATCAAATGATGTCACTTTTATAAAAATCCAATAATAATTGACTATTTTACAGGCAAAATAACGAAAACAGTGACTTATGCAGAACTGCCCATTTCTTGGCAACTGCTTATATTACAAACTAATTTTAACATACATTTTCTTCGTATGGATTATAGCTACATGTTTATAAAAGTTACGAAGAAATATTTTAAAATCTGAAAAGCCTGAATGGGTTGTAAATAGGTCAATTTTACACCATTTTTAGCCTCTTAATCCAATTTGCTCGAAAATGAAATTGAAATTAAAAAAACTGCTTCCGACATTTTTTGCGCCTTTAAAGGACACACTTTTTGAGTTATATAATTTTTCAAAAAAATAATATTTGTTTTCGAAAAATGGTACCTAACTGTCAAAATTGTAGTTTTTGGTAAAATTATGCCACTTCCGGTGCCGACAGATAACACTTTCGGTAATAAAAAAAATGACAATTAAGACAACAAAGCATATGAACTTTGTTTTATACAAATCGAACAATAAAAAATTAATCTAGGACTGAAAAACTGAATTAGCCAATGGCGGCCAAGGAAAATTACTGAGACAAAATTTTTTAATATTTTTGCGCTAGTCAGATGACTCTTTATTTCTGTGCACAACACGATTAAAAAATATTCATAACTAAAAAAGTTTTTTGTAAAATTTTAAATTTTCGAAATTTGGCGCCTAATATCTTCGAAGATTTGTCGAAAATCAAAAATCGAAAGCATCGTAGCTATGTGCCCTGTCTCCGGCTATGTCAAAATGTATCGACAGTTAAAATCCAATGATTATTGTTAAAATTACTGCAATATTTTTAAAAACGATAACTTCGGTGATTTCGGACATTTCGCATTGTCGCAGAACGTTCAAAATAGCTTTATCCTCTAAGTCACACCCACTTTCCCAGTAAAACCGAAGAAATCGTAAGGATGCGACAAGCAGTTGCTGAGATCTACTCAAAACAAAAGAAGAATAATAATAATAACTAGACCTGCAAGCAGCACTGAACCGGCTTTCAGGAATCATACAGGAAGTTTCTTATACCATAGCCGATCCATTGAGCTACCAAACTATACTTTAGTTGTTTTGCTTCAGTGACACCCTCTATCATATGTAAAAGTAATATTTGCTGGCGAAAAGACAGGTCAAAATTGTAAATTATGGCAAAATTACGTCACTTCCGGTACCGAAAGATATTTTTATAGGTGAAAAATAAGTCGAAAATTCGCAACACACAAAATACAAACTTTGTTTTATACATATTGGGCAATAAATAATTACCCTATAACCCATAAACTGAAATTAAGAAGGTAAAAAACTTAAAAGTGACCCTGGGAAAATTGGCTATTATTCGACAAGGGAACATGCTAGAAGGCTTTTTTTCATATCAATATGATGGTATTGATTCAATCTTACTGCCCATTAGAGTCAGACGTTATCAAGTTAAACGAATAATAAATATAAATCCCTTCAAAAAAATGTTTGTTTTGAAGGCTAAAAATACGTTTTTTGCAAAAATTACGTTACTTCCGGTGATATTGAAAATGTTAACTTAGTTCATAGAAGCCATAATTGGCATAAGGCATCAAATGGTAAAAAAATTATAAAAATCGAATAATAATTGAGACTTTTATAGACCAAAAACCTTGAAAAGTGACTTATAGAAGATCGCCTATTTCTCTGTAACCATACAAGTTAGAAACCATTTTGTGGTATCTGTATGGTCGTATGGCTTCATTCTATTCGTTGACGGGAATCAAATATCATAATTTTAAAAATATTATAAGGCAGACTCATTTGAATAAAATATTTGTTTTTTGGGTTAAAAATACAGTTTTTGCCCAAATGACGTCATTTCCGGTCACAGTGAAAATGTAAAATTAACTTGACCTAGTCCAAATTGGCATTAGGCATCAAATGGAAAAAAAGTATTGCAAATCGAATGATAATTCACTCTTTTATAGGCAAAATAACGTGAAAAGTGATGCATGCAAAATTGCATATTTCTCGGCAACTGCTCATATTACAAACTAATTTTCGCATACATTCTCTTCGTCTGGATTATTGCTACGAGTTTATGAAAATTACAAATAAATATTTCAAAATATGAAGACGCTGAATGAATTGTAAATAACTGAATTTTACACTTTATTTTACATTTTATTCGAAATTGCCCGAAAATGAAATTGAAATTAAAAAATCTGAGCTAAGGATTTTGTGCATCTTTGCAGGGTGCATCCTTTTAGTTATATCAGTTTTGAAAAAAAAAATATTTGCTTTCAAAAAGTGGTACCGAACTGTCAAAATTGTAGTTTTTGTTAATATTACGTCACTTTCGTTGCCGACAGAAAAAAATTTTTACCGTAACAAAAAAAATTACAACTGGGACCACGGAGCATATGAACTTTGTTTTATACAAATCGAACAATAAATAATTTTTCTGGGTACGAAAAACTAAATTAGCCGATGGCGGCTAACGCAAATTACCCTGACAATTTTTTTTCTCATTTCTGCTCAAGTACGATGATATTTTAACCCTGTGTAAAATACCATCAAAATATATTCATAAATAAAAAAGGTATTCGTAAAAAAATTATTTTTTTTCAAAATATCGGACATTTGTTCGACTACTTCCGGTTTTACGATCATTGTCGCGATAGCTTTACGAAGTTCTTTGGATACTTAACTTTCTGTACCAGAAGTGTCAGAAACATCCATTGAGTAGTTTTGGAAAAAAAGATAAATTAAAGAGCGTTTACAAAAATTTAATGATTTTTCAATTTTTTTCAAAGTTTGATGCCATTTTTGGACCACCTATATTATTTCAATGCTTTTCATTTTGGATTCACTATATAGACAACCGATAGGACTTTGAGTAAGAAAAGTTTAAGAAAAATCTGCGGCGTCGTTTTCGAGAAAAGGGCGTCTCAGAATGTTAAAAAATCGGAAAATACTAGATTTTTGGCATACAATAATTTATTTCCCTACCATCGAAATCGTATTATTTAGATACCATATGATGGTCCATTAATAGGGCTTTCCAACGACCCTTTAGTTCTTTTGGTCCGCTATTACCTAAGGGAGAAATCAAGTTTTTCGCAAGTGCGACAATGTTTTTATACGCCCACATTTTCATGTGGACGTATTATGTCGTCGCCCCTGTCCGTCCGGACGTCCGTCCGTCCGTCCACAATTTGTTTGTGGACTCTCTACAGGTCACAATTCTTATCCGATTTTGACGAAACTTGAAATATAGGTTTATCCCCAAAAGATCTCGGCTGCTTTCGATATTGGCATGTATCGGATCAAAACTTCATGGATTATGGCCCCTGATTGTACGAAAAATCACGTTTTTAGCTTGTGGACCCTATAGAGGTCACAATTTTGAACCGATTTTGATGAAACTTGACATGCATGTTTGTAACCCAAAGATCTTGGTTCCTTTCGATATTTGCGGCTATCGGAATGTAATTTCCTGAATTATGGCCCCTGATTGTCCGAAAAATCACCCTTTTTAGCTTGTGGTCCCTCTGGAGGTCACAATTATTATTCGATTTAAAAAACCGTTTGACTATATCACCGTTACACCCTAAGGAAGGTTGAGTTAGAATTTCGGGAAAATCGGACGAAAATTGCCATACAAAATGGCCGCCGTTTGTACGCGAATACTGTTAAAAAATGGTATATCAAGGTTGTGGACCCTGTGGAGGTCACAATTTTGATTCGATTTTGATGAAACTTGAAATTCATGGTTACAACCCAAAGATCTTGCTTCCTTTCGATATTTGCGCATATCGGATCGTAACTTCCTGAATTATGGCCCCTGATTATACGCAAAATCGCCTTTTTATACGCCCACATTTTCATGTGGACGTATTATGTCGTCGCCCCTGTCCGTCCGGACGTCCGTCCGTCCGTCCGGACATCCGTCCGTCCGGACGTCCGTCCGTCCACAATTTGTTTGTGGACTCTCTACAGGTCACAATTCTTATCCGATTTTGACGAAACTTGAAATATAGGTTTATCCCCAAAAGATCTCGGTTGCTTTCGATATTGGCATGTATCGGATCAAAACTTCATGGATTATGGCCCCTGATTGTACGAAAAATCACGTTTTTAGCTTGTGGACCCTATAGAGGTCACAATTTTGAACCGATTTTGATGAAACTTGACATGCATGTTTGTAACCCAAAGATCTTGGTTCCTTTCGATATTTGCGGCTATCGGAATGTAATTTCCTGAATTATGGCCCCTGATTGTCCGAAAAATCACCCTTTTTAGCTTGTGGTCCCTCTGGAGGTCACAATTATTATTCGATTTAAAAAAACGTTTGATTATATCACCGTTACACCCTAAGGAAGGTTGAGTTCGAATTTCGGGAAAATCGGACGAAAATTGCCATACAAAATGGCCGCCGTTAGTACGCGAATACTGTTAAAAAATGGTATATCAAGGTTGTGGACCCTGTGGAGGTCACAATTTTGATTCGATTTTGATGAAACTTGAAATTCATGGTTATAACCCAAAGATCTCGCTTCCTTTCGATATTTGCGCATATCGGATCGTAACTTCCTGAATTATGGCCCCTGATTATACGCAAAATCGCCTTTTTTTTAGCTTGGAGGTCACAATTATTATTCGATTTAAAAAAAACGTTTGATTATATCACCGTTACACCCTAAGGAAGGTTGAGTTCGAATTTCGGGAAAATCGGACGAAAATTGCCATACAAAATGGCCGCCGTTTGTACGCGAATACTGTTAAAAAATGGTATATCAAGGTTGTGGACCCTGTGGAGGTCACAATTTTGATTCGATTGTGATGAAACTTGAAATTCAAGGTTATAACCCAAAGATCTTGCTTCTTTTCGATATTTGCGCATATCGGATCGTAACTTCCTGAATTATGGCCCCTGATTATACGCAAAATCGCCTTTTTTTTTAGCTTGGAGGTCACAATTATTATCCGATTTAAAAAAACGTTTGATTATATTACCGTTACACCGTAAGGAAGGTTGAGTTCGAATTTCGGGAAAATCAGACCAAAATTGCCATACAAAATGGCCACCGTTTGTACGTGAATACTGTTAAAAAATGGTATATCAAGGTTGTGGACCCTGTAAAGGTCACAATTTTAATTCGATTTTGATGAAACTTGAAATGCATGGTTATAACCCAAAGTTCTTGGTTCCTTTCGGTATTTGCGCATATCGGATCGTAACTTCCTGAATTATTCGAATTTCGTGAAAATGGTACCAAAATTGCCGGACGAAATGGTCGCCGTTTGTACGCGAATAGTGTAAAGATATGGTATATCATGGTTGTTGACTCTGTACAGGTCACAATTCTTATCCGATTTTGACGAAAAGTCACATTTCTAGGTTGTGTACCGTCACACCATAATCATTGTCGACTTCGAATTTCATGAATATCAGACTGGAACTGACCAACAAAATGGCTGCTCCCAATACAGTATGAAATACAGGACTTAATGATGTAGGAAAAATCACTTTCCGTATTGTTTGTTCTCTATCCATCTCTCGAAAATGTGGGCGTATCCTGCCTGGCAGTGCCAGCCTATCTTTTTTAGCTTAGAGGTCACAATTATTATTCGATTTAAAAAACCGTTTGATTATATCACCGTTACACCCTAAGAAAGGTGGAGTTCGAATTTCGGGAAAATCGGACGAAAATTGCCATACAAAATGGCCGCCGTTTATACGCGAATACTGTTAAAAAATGGTATATCAAGGTTCTGGACCCTGTGGAGGTCACAATTTTGATTCAATTTTGATGAAACTTGAAATTCATGGTTATAACCCAAAGATCTTGCTTCCTTTCGATATTTGCGCATATCGGATCGTAACTTCCTGAATTATGGCCCCTGATTATACGCAAAATCGCCTTTTTTTTAGCTTGGAGGTCACAATTATTATCCGATTTAAAAAAACGTTTGATTATATTACCGTTACACCGTAAGGAAGGTTGAGTTCGAATTTCGGGAAAATCAGACCAAAATTGCCATACAAAATGGCCGCCGTTTGTACGCGAATACTGTTAAAAAATGGTATATCAAGGTTGTGGACCCTGTAAAGGTCACAATTTTAATTCGATTTTGATGAAACTTGAAATTCATGGTTATAACCCAAAGATCTTGGTTCTTTTCGATATTTGCGCATATCGGATCGTAACTTCCTGAATTATGGCCCCTGGTTATACACAAAATCCCCCTTTCTTTAGCTTGTGGTCCCTCTGGAGGTCACAATTATTATCCAATTTAAAAAAACGTTTGATTATATCACCGTTACACTGTAAGGAAGGATGAGTTTGAATTTCGGGAAAATCGGACTAAAATTGACAGACAAAATGGCCGCCGTTTGTACGCGAATACTGTTAAAAAAATGATATATCATGGTTGTGGACCCTGTATAGGTCACAATTTTAATTCGATTTTGATGAGGAAGGTTGAGTTTTAATTCCGTGAAAATCGTACCAAAATTGCCGGACGAAATGGTCGCCGTTTGTACGCGAATAGTGTAAAAATATGGTATATCATGGTTGTGGACTCTCTACAGGTCCCAATTCTTATCCGATTTTGATGAAAAGTCACATTTCTAGGTTGTGTACCGTCACACAATAATCATTGTCGGTTTCGAATTTTATTAATATCAGACTGGAACTGACCAACTAAATGGCTGCTCCCAATACAGTATGAAATACAGGACTTAAAGATGTAGGAAAAATCACTTTCGGTATTGCTTGTTCTCTGTCCATCTCTCGAAAATGTGGGCGTATCCTGCCTGGCAGTGCCAGCCTATCTTTAACCTTTTTTTTCATTTTTTGAATACTTCCGGTATGGTTATTATTTTCGGAATAGTTTAAATAGCCGGTTTGGGCACTAAAATAGCCACAGGGCTCTGTAATGATATATTGCATTATCTGATCAGATAAAATGCCCCTGAGAAATCCTATGTTGAAAAGTGCCAAAAATGCCAAAAATTTAAAATATCGAAAATTAAATTTCAATAACTACATACATATTATACATCGTTAGAATCGTAATTAGGTCAGCTATCTGAATATACAATCTTTTTTTGAAAATCTCTCAAAATAAAAAAATAGTAGAGCATTTTCCAAAATTTCACGATTTTTCGACTTTTTTCGATTTTCAGTCCGTTATTTCACCTATTCCAGACATTTCAAAGTCTTATTGGGTGGCATAATTCACAAGACTATCGAATGGACTCTCGATAGAGAAAGTTAAAAAAAAAGTTGCGGTTAAGTTTTCGAGATACAGGCGTCCAAAAACGCTCCAAATCAGAAAATACTTGATTTTCAGCGTGCCATATTTTGCTTCCTGCTCATCGTATCCGTATGAATTGGGTATCATACGATAGTACAATCCTAGTGCAGTCCAATGGTACCCTAATTTCTTTAATCCGTTGATATCGGGCGGAGAAATCGCGTTTTTCCCAAAAATATCCATTTTTTGCATTTTTTTCAAAATATTGAACATTATTTCGACCACTTCCGGTTTAAAGATCCGTGTCGAAATTGCTTTATCAGTTGGTATTGGACTATAACTTCATGTTCCAGAAGTTTCAGAAACGTCAATTCTACCATAAAACGAAACCCGAGCTTGCAAAATGGGAAGAAAATTCGATAAAAATCGAAAAATAAAGGGCGATAACTCTGAATGAAACTTATATTACTGGAATCGGATGGACTTCAGGTATCCAAAAATGTAGGTCAAATTTGAAAATTTTGAAAAATGACAAAAATTGTCTCGTAAACAACATGTTTTCAATTTTCGAACGATAAAAGTCATAGACGAATGTTCGAAATTGAAAAATGTGAGATAGCCATTGTCTCAGAAAAGATTCAGGGATTCCAAAAATGTAATTTGTTTGAAAATGGATAAAGAATTGACGAAACTATGGCCGATTTTCAATTTTTAGACAACGTGCAAAGTTCGGTCACTTCCGGTATGCGCAGAAATTTCAAAAATATTTTATCAAGTAGCCACCACGTGGTTTTCCAATAGAAAATCTAATTTCAGATCGATATCTGTTTTCGATTATGGAGATCTAGGCCCCCGCGGTAAATAATAATAATAATAATAATAATAATTTTAGTAATCTCAATAGGCTTTCAGACGAAAGTCTGAAAGCCTAATAAGAATAATAATTTTAACAAAAACAATAGTGTTTCACACAAGCTTCGCAGTGTGAAACCCTAAATATTGGGTTAGACTATTTTGTCCAACTTTTGGACGAAACTGACAATAAAGTGCCAAAAATACAAGTGTTTATTACCTTCTTTTTTGTAGATTTGTTTTTACAAGTAACATTTTTGCAGTCTCTATATGGCTTTTTATACGCCCACATTGAAATGTGGTCATATATTGTCGTCGCCCCCGTCCGGCGTCCACAATTGCTTGTGGACGCTCTACAGGCTAAAGTTAATATCCGATTGACTTTAAATTTATACACAGTGTTTAAGGTCATGAGACGAAGAAGCCTATTGTTTTTCAGCGATTTCCGATAATAACTACCAGAGTTATGGCCCTTGATCACTTCAAAAAATCTTGTGGACGCTCTAGAGGCCAAAGTTAATATCCGATTGACTTTAAATTTATACACAATGTTTAAGGTCAGAAGACGAAGACGCCTATTGATTTTCAGCGATTTCCGATAATTAGTGCCAGAGTTATGGCCCTTGATCACCTCAAAAAATCTTGTGGACGCTCTAGAGGCCAAAGTTAATATCCGATTGACTTTAGATTTATACACAGTGTTTAAAGTCATGAGACGAAGAAGCCTATCGATTTTCGGCGATTTCCGATAATTAGTGCCAGAGTTATTGCCCTTGATCTCTTTAAAAAATCATGTGGACGCTCTAAAGGTCAAAGTTAATATCCGATTGACTTTAAATTTATACACAGTGTTTAAGGTCATAAAACAAAGACGCCTATTGATTTTCAGCGATTTCCGTTAATTAGTGCCAGAGTTATGGCCCTTGATCACCTCAAAAAATCTTGTGGACGCTCTGGAGGCCAAAGTTAATATCCGATTGACTTTAGATTTATACACAGTGTTTAAGTTCATGAGACGAAGAAGCCTATTGATTTTCTGCGATTTCAAATAATTACTGCCAGAGTTATCTCCCTTGATAACTTCAAAAATTCTTGTGACGCTATAGAGGCCAAAGTTACCATCCGATTGACTTCAGATTGATACATAGAGTTTAAGGTGTTGAAACGAACAAGTATTTTGATTTTCAATGAATTTAGATAACTGAACAGCTAAATCCATGATATTAAATGTTTCATGTATAACTAATTGTTAGCGTGGGGTAAAACTTTATAAAAAGCAATCAAATTCTAATGATTTTCTAATAATTACATAATGAGTTGTTACTCTTAATCAGTTTTTAGTGTATTACAAATGTTTCATTACCGAAAAAAGTAAAAATATGCGACAACCCTTGTTGACTGCCCGGACGATTTAGCTGCTGTGGGCGTATGTTTCATTGCCTGGCAACCTATCTTTTGCTTTAGCAAAAACGCAGCTTCCACATTTTCCTCTCCTGTCACAAGGACAACAACGCACCTATAGATGTACCAAATAATTATATAAAAGTAAAAGCTGAAGCAAAACAAAGCATCCAATATTAGGCCATGTTAAATTAATTCTGTGTTTCAGGTTTTAGGGTCTCCAGAATTCAATGAGGGAGGGAGGTCAACACAACACACTTCCCAATTTTTTAACACAACACACATTTTTTCAACACAACACAAACTCAGAATATAGCTGAATATACCCAATAGAGCCATCTTCAGGATTGTTTTTCAGGAAGATTCTATTATTACTAGATAATCCATTAGGTGTGGATGTAGAGCTGGGCGGTATTTCGATATATAAAAACGTCAAAGAAATAAAAACCGTGAAAAATACCGTCATCAGAAAAATAACGAAAAACCCAACATACCGCGGTATATCGCGGTTTTCATTTTCTAGATGATATTTAACATAAATATTGAACAAAATGTTTTCTTTTGTAGGTTATTTACGATATTTTATTGTTTGATGATGAAAAATACTGCTTTAAACTCGCGAGTATTCATTCCATAAAAATTACAAATGCCGACAAGGAGCTTTGTTTAACGTCAATCATGTGACTTCTCGCTCACCTTTCCACCTGTTAGAATTATCCCTGTTTCTGTTCAATTTCTTGATGACAGACGGACAAACCCATTTTAATAGTCCCCCAACTTTCTTCGAAAGGCGGGGGTCAATAAAATAAAAAAAAACTGTCCAGTCCGTTAAACTGTTATTAGAAGTCAGCGGGCGTCAGGACAAACAAGTCTATGTACACATGTAACCAAGGACAACGTGGCAGCGTAAGCTCGCGTGCTGACACATTGAGTAATGTAATAACGTTGTAAATTCACAGAGTAAAAATAACCAGAGTGGAGACTTCTTCATTTGCATACGGAGGAGGTCGCGCATTGCATCTTGGGTCTCGTCTGTAATGTCACTAAACATGGCGGCTAAAGAAGACGTTTCGCAGTAGAACAAAAGAAAATGTAAACTTGAGAGTGGTGGATATGGTACCCAGAGTAGGTCCTACACAGGGTGTTTTAATTTTAGGTACTATTAAGGGATTAAAATTCTTTAGATTTGTCGAAGAAAAACATCTCAGTCTATGTCGCGTCGTCTGCTATGAGTACGATACGAGTCATCGTCGAGTGCTAGGCCTAGACAGTTTTACTATGTGGGCCTAGTGCTATAAACTGAGCCATAATAACATAAAAGGTTATAATAACAGCAATATATATATTATCAAAAATGTTATTTTGTAAGAGTACATATTTGGTGAAAGATGTTTTCATATTTGATTGGTCAATTGACATTATATTGCATTTTCCGGGGGCCTATTCCAAGTTAAAGTAGGCAACTTGAACCAGTCTATAGGAGTATAGGCCTACTGTCAGTAGCCTACCGAGTACTGCCCGAGAAGTAGATCTATGCTACTAGTCTCATGATAAACTAAGAAATATCGGGATTAAAGCCCCAATAACACTCTTGTTGTAACTGAAAAATATGTTCTAATCTTCATTCTGGTCAACAAATCGTATTATTTTAGAATATTCCAATTAAATGATGATATAAATTTCATCTTAACACACCTAATTTAAAAAATTGGAAAAATTCAACCAATTGATTTGAAAAGTCTAACGTAAACCTTTTCAAACGTGACTTGAATTTTAAAATATTTTCGAACCCTCTGGACAAATAAAATAGGTTGTAATGGATAATTTACACAACAGGTAGGACATTTAAACATCTAGTACTTAGAATAAGGGTATTATTTATTTTCTGGAGCTACCAAGCCAGCAAGAATGTTATTGTCCCTTTAACATGGTTAATTTTTATACGCCCACATGGAAATGTGGTCGTATATTGCCGTCGCCCCCGTCCGTCCGTCTGTCGGTCCGTCCGTCCGTCGGTCCGTCCGTCCGTCCGTCCATCGTCCACAATTTCTTGTGAACGCTCTAGAGGCTAAAGTTAATATCCGATTGACTTTAAATTTATACACGGTGTTTAAGGTCGTGAGATGAAGAAGCCTATGGATTTTCAGCAATATCCGATAATTACTACCAGAGTTATGACCCTTGATCACTTTGAAAAATCTTGTGAACGCTCTAGAGGCTATAGTTAATATCCGATTGACTTTAAATTTATACACAGTGTTTAAGGTCATGAGACGAAGAAGCCTATTGATTTTCGGTGATATCTGATAATTACTGCCAGAGTTATGACCCTTGATCACTTTGAAAAATCTTGTGAACGCTTTAGAGGCTAAAGTTAATATCCGATTGACTTTAAATTTATACACAGTGTTTAAGGGCATGAGACGAAGAAGCCTATTGATTTTCGGTGATATCCGATAATTACTACCAGAGTTATGACCCTTGATCACTTTGAAAAATCTTGTGAACGCTCTAGAGGCTAAAGTTAATATCCGATTGACTTTAAATTTATACACAGTGTTTAAGGTCATGATACGAAGAAGCCTGTTGATTTTCAGCAATACCCGATAATTCCTGCCCGAGTTATGACCCTTGATCACTTTGAAAAATTTTGTGAACGCTCTAGAGGCTAAAGTTAATATCCGATTGAATTTAAATTTATACACGGTGTTTAAAGTCATGATACAAAGAAGCCTATTGATTTTCAGCAATATCCGATAATTACTGCCAGAGTTATGACCCTTGATCACTTTGAAAAATCTAAAGTTAATATCCGATTGACTTTAAATTTATACACACTATTTACGGTCATGATACAAAATAGCCTATTTATTTTCAGCGATATCCGATAATTACTGCCAGAGTTATGACCCTCGATCACTTTGAAAAACCATGTGAATGCTCTAAAGGCTAAAGTTAATATCCGATTGACTTTAAATTTGTACATAGTGTTTAGGGTGATGAGACGAAAAATCCTTTTTGATTTTCAGTGATATCTGATAATTTCTGGCACTTGATCACTTTGAAATATCTTGTGGACAAAGGCCTTGAGACAACCCATCAAAACTATTCTAATCATTTCTGATAATTATTTAATGGGCTATTACTCGTAATAAGATTATCATGTGTTGTAAATGTTCTCCTTACTGATAAAAGAAACAATATGCGACAATCCTTGTTGACTGCCCGGACGACTTAGCTGTTGTGGGCGTATGTTTCGTTGCCTGGCAACCTATCTTTATTTCAATAATTCACTTACAGTAATACAGGTATGTATGAGTCTTTTTTTTAGCAGTGAGGGCAAACTAGAGGCCCCGGAGATAACCCACGATGTTCGACAGACGACACTACCCCTTGTCACGTGCAAGCGTGGAATCGAAACCGCGCCACCTGACTCAATGGCATGTCATAGGTCTAATAAAAGTATTAATAATATCAATATTCTGTTATTTTAATTATAGGCCTTTTTTTAATACCTTCGCGTACGCAGGACAAGAAGTAGTTGCGCTCCGATGTAACCAAACCCATTCCCTGCATTCTTTACCATCGCTTAATTGCTATCTATTTTCGTAATTTTAGAATTACATGTCTAGTTGTGTTTTTTTAAAGGATCAAATTTTCAATAGTAAGCTTTACCCATTAAGTCTGCACAAGCTGCACATGTTCTTTTTACATTCCATAATATAAAAGGCCTATGCTACCATTTAAAGAAATTGAAATAGAATCGTGTGTGAGGGAACTAACTATATTTTCTGAAGAATTGGATTCTCGCATATGATATAATGAACGAGCCTAATTTTTTCTAAGATTCTGTATCGAAATATGCGATTCTATATAGGCCTACAATTACTTGTGGTAAACAAAGTGTTAAGTTTATGGTATCTGTAATACACCTTTCCAAATTTCCTAACAGAAATACTGTTTTGCAATAAACTTTAAATAAAACAGTAAGCCTAATACTGTTATGCTATTCAAAATCACATTTTCCCTTTTAATAGTTTTAATGTAGGCCTTAATCCGACCACCTATAAATTCCATATAATAGAACACTGTATAAATTAAATTTTCTATTTCTAAATAATTCCATTATAGTACACAGTATAAATTAAATTTTCTATTTCTAAATAATCAGTTGACAAAAATAAAAGTAACTCTGAACACAGATATCTAGAGCACACTTCAGATTGATAATAATTTAATATATTCTTATGCAGTGGTGTAAAATGGACAATTTCGTGGTATTAGGGGGTCTATATAAAGGCGGTCAAAACATTACATGGCACCCAGAGCAATATGCAAAATATTAAATTTCAAGTTGTTTTTGGTTTTGTAAAAAGAGAAACTAATCAACTCAAATATGTTTATTGAAAAATGTAATACTATTGAAAATAAAATATTTAATTATTTTTTTTCATTTTTAAAAAATTAAAGCCAACATTAATTAAAAGAACAAAAATCATAAAAGAAGACAGGGAGTCAACATTGGAGCCAAAGGCATTTTATCTTGGAAAACAACCAACGGCTCAAATCTGTTTATTGGAAAATGTTCTGGGGTACCGTATTTAAAAAATTCAATTTTAATATTCTTAAATTATTATTTAATATTTTAATGAAAGCATACTTAAATAAGTAATACTCTCTAGAAGACAGGGGTAGGCCTATTTTTCTTTGGGAGAAAAAATAAATCATGTTGAGTAAAATAGGCCTTATTCAAAAATTAAAAAGGGCGTGGTTCTTTGACATTTTTAAATGGGCCATTTTAAGGTTTATGGGAATGTATATTTCAAATCTAGGAATCGAAACAACAAGTATTTGGTGGATTAGTTTTAAAGATAATAATAAAAAAATAAAATCAACAATAGTTTACGGCCTTATAAACCAATTCGTAAACCGCCACAATTGCCGTCTTTCACTTCATTACTTCATTTCATATTCATATTTTAAAAATATTAATCATGTTTTATAAATTCCCGAAACACACACACACCTAACATGATTGTATGTGATAATTCTCGGTAATTTTTTTTACCGAAAATACTATAAAACTACGAAATTAAAGAGATTTAGTTCATCGATATAGGTATCGTAACGTTGAGCGTACTGTCAGTGTGTGTGTATTACAGACGAATCCCATCATGCATTGCGCGTCGGGTTGTTTCTATAGGGAGTAATGCGAGTCGCTACTCTGGTTATTTTTACTCTGTGGTAAATTTATGACCGTGATTTGTTTACAAATCTTTCTGTATACAAATTACGATATTATTTTATTGTCCCCCGCCTTTCGAAGAAAGTTGGGGGACTATTAAAATGGGTTCGTCCGTCTGTCTGTCTGTCCGTCTGTCTGTCCGTCACACTTTTTGGGACACAATAACTCTCTTCCTAATTGAGCTAGAATGTTCAAACTTGGTGTATGTGTTTATTAGGTCAATGCCTTGATGGAGTTCGAAGATGAGCATTTTCCGCTTAGGGTAAGCAGAGATAAGCAATTTGATTGGTTGATGCTTTGGGACACGATAACTTTAGTTCTAATTAAGTGAGATTGATGAAACTTGGTGTACCGGTATAGTTTCATTATAGTAATACCTTGACTAAGTTCGATAATGAGCATTTTCTGCTCAGGGTAAGCGGAGCTATACGCAATTTGATTGGTCGAGAATTTGGAACACAATAACTCTCCTTCTAATTGAGTTAAAATGTTCAAACTTGGTGTATATGCTTATTAGGTCAATGCCTTGATGGAGTTCGAAGATGAGCATTTTCCGCTTAGGGTAAGCAGAGATAAGCAATTTGATTGGTTGATGCTTTGGGACACGATAACTTTAGTTCTAATTAAGTGAGAGTGATGAAACTTGGTGTATAGTTTCATTATAGTAATACCTTGACTAAGTTCGATAATGAGCATTTTCTGCGCAGGGTAAGCAGAGCGATACGCAATTTGATTGGTCAAGAATTTGGAACACAATAACTCTCCTTCTAATTGAGTTAAAATGTTCAAACTTGGTGTATATGCTTATTAGGTCTATGCCTTGATGGAGTTCAAAGATGAGCATTTTCCGCTTATGGTAAGCAGAGATAAGCAATTTGATTGCTTGATGCTTTGGGACACGATAACTTTAGTTCTAATTAATGCACCGGTCAATAGGAATCTTGAACTACCCCCCCTCAAGCATCGACGGCTATTCGACGCCATGTCGGCGTCGAATCTTGACGTCAAAATAGACAGCTAAATGTGAAAGAGATGTGAATCTTTGGTGAGAACAAAATTTGCCAAAGGTGAATCTTGAACAAAATAAAATATTGCTGAACACAAATAGACGTCGAATCTTCAACCAACACATTTTTCAGTAAATATTGTATTTTTTTTTCTGAAAACGGACGAACCTCCGTCTGTTTTCGTTGGCTGTCATACGGAAATTCCACCTGTATAATTGTAGACGCGATTGTCTTTATGATGTTTTCGGGGTAATCTGGATAATCGTAGCTACAAAATGGTGTATGATTTGGCGGTAAGCTAATTTATTTGTACCTAAATGTGCTGATTTGTTTGATTGTGTGTCCGGTTGATATAGACTCCATTGTCCAAGTCTGAGCTTGTACGTATGTCTAGAATAATGAATGACAAGATAATCTGGTCTCAACTTACGCCTTACGGACGATGCTCAATCAGTCAATGTAAGTTAGTTCAAGCCGTTGATGTACCGTTTTGTCGTTTTTATGAAATTTGCGAATAAAAGTTAAAATAAAAATATATTATTAAAATAAGTACTTTTAGGGTAGGGTGTACAGTCACGTGACTTTAAATGTTGTGTCTAAAACAGCCTAAACCTACATACCCTTGCGCGCTTTCCTCATTTAATGATATTTCTGTTTAAAATAAACACATGCAAATTTTACATCGTTAAAAGCAGAATTGGATCAGGAGATGTCCTAAATTGATAATACATGTATTTCGAGTTGAACACAAATTTAAGGCTCTCCGTGACGCCATGTTCGCCTCGAAGAAAACGGCCCGTTTTTTTGGGGCGTGGCTTTTTTTAAATGTGTTTTTAAAAGTGCCATATTCAAATGATCTTTTATAGATATCAACACAATTTTTTTTTTCAATCTACAGATAAATAATTGAACTAAAAAATGTCTTTGCTCGAATGGCGAAAAAGATCGGTTCGTAAAAAATATTTTTAAAATGCTGGTAAAAAAGGACGATAAATTTTCAAAGGTAAAAAATACCATCAAGGGTGAATGCTTGGGGTAGGTAGTTCAAGATGACTATTGCGTGAATCTTGAACTAATTTTTATTTTTGAACCTGCGTTAGAAAGTGAAAGTGTCTTGGCTTCAAGTACATTGCGGGGTGAATCTTGACCCTAAGATATTGAGCTAAATGACAATCCGGGGTGAACGCTTGAGGGGGGGTAGTTCAAGATTCCTATTGACCGGTGCATAAGCGAGAGTGATGAAACTTGGTGTATAGTTTCATCACAGTAATATAATACCTTGACTAAGTTCGATAATGAGCATTTTCTGCTCAGGGTAAGCAGAGCGATACGCAATTTGATTGGTCGAGACTTTGGAACACAATAACTCTCCTTCTAATTGAGTTAAAATGTTCAAACTTGGTGTATATGCTTATTAGGTCAATGCCTTGATGGAGTTAGAAGATGAGCATTTTCCGCTTAGGGTAGGCAGAAATAAGCAATTTGATTGGTTGATGCTTTGAGACACGATAATTTTAGTTCTAATTAAGTGAGAGTGATGAAACTTGGTGTATAGTTTCATTACAGTAATACCTTGACTAAGATCGATAATGAGCATTTTCTGCTCAGGGTAAGCAGAGCGATAAGCAATTTGATTTGCCGAGACTTTGGAACACAATAACTCTCCTTCGAATTGAGTTAAAATGTTCAAAATTGGTGTGTATGCTTATTAAGATGAGCATTTTCTTCTTACGGTAGGCAGATATAAGCAATTTTTGGATGACACTTCGTGTTCAGTTTGATTGGTCGATACGTTTGAAAAAAATAAATGTGCGATTAATTAATATGTGTCATCTATTTATTTTGGGATTTCGGCGGGGGACATCAGCCTCACTGTTGGCTTGTTTTTTTAAGCCAATGTTTATGCGTGTAAATTAAAAATGAGCGTATGTCGCCTATTAGACAGGCGTGTGTTCGATTGTGAAGAGTGTACTGTGTCGATAGGTACGCGCGCGGAGCTACCAAAATCAAAACACAACACAAAATACCGCGTAGAAAATCAACACAACCATCAATTTGACGATGTGAAAGCTACGCGCGCGGTTGACCCGAAACGCAGAATTAATTTAACACGGCCTTGGGCCTAATCTGTATGGAGTGAGATTTCCCCCATAATTCTAAATCCTAACCTAGCATATGCTAATTATGCTTACTTCTAGGCATGTAACTTCTTACTAACAAATGTTAGATTGGCTATTTAAACATGTAAAAATGCTAATTTATGTTATTTATTTCTTAAATATTGCAGTTAGAATTTGTATTTTGTACTCTTTCCATTATTAGTTTTAATTTATTGTAGTCTGTTTAGTTTCGTTAACATTTTGACATTTCACAAATGTTGTGCGGTAAAGCTGTCATAATTCTAAGCCAAATTTTGCTAACAGACGGCACAGTTTACAATTAGGAACACGTAAAAATGACCCGATAAATAAATGGGCTATTTTATCGTGCATTTTCACAAATAATGCACTATCGATTGTTTTGGCTTATTTGTTTTCTAAAAGAATAATATATATTAAGAACTCATTACTTCATGAATGAAAGTGAATAAATAATTATAAATCGGTCATGCTTAGTTTAGCTTATCTCTTCCCCTCAAAATTATGAAATGTTATACGCACACAAACAAAGTATTTATGATATTATTGAAGTCACCTATATCGGGCCAGGCTTCCAAATCATCGGGAGTCGCGGTGCCTCGGTGAGTAAGTCACTGGCTCAGTATCCAGGAGATCTCGAATTTCCGGCTCGCTTTCCACCTGTTAGTGCCTGACAAGGAACTGTGTCTTCATGGGACAAAACCCAATTACGTACACCAAGAGTAGTCCATAGCGCCCCTGTCCGTACAAAATCCCCAGAAATTGCACACTTCATGACGATTCCCCGTCTTAATAAGCATAGTCAGTGCATAATAGCAGGGTGTTAAACTTTATTTCATTTCTAAATCACCGGTTTTGTGTCTGGAGGTAGGGGTTTTGGGGATTGGGCCATTATTGATCCCATTCTATGGTGTCATAACTAAACGAATTTAAAAATGGTATAGTTCTACATTGTTTACACCCTCTCAAATTTCTATATTATGTGCCCGTTGAGGGGTTCCAGGGTAATTGCCACTGCCCCTCTCCTCTTATATTTTAATGTTTCCAAATGAAATGGAGTTTAACATGATTCTGTTCTGCTCCGAACTGAGCTAATACGCCATACAGTGTGCTATGAGGGAAATTTTGCTCGGACAGCGGCACTACAGCCTATTCTTATATCAAATTTCAACTGTCAAGGGATCTTTTACGTACACTAGACAGCTGTCTCTCGCCCCCCCCCCGGGTTAAAAGAGAGTCATAATTTTAACACGCATTATGGTAACGGGTGGCGCTGTGTACTATATGGTAGTTCATTGGGGACATGTACAATATCGCTCTTTTCATTACCCATCAGACATGACAACATTTTTATGTCAAAAATACTAAAATACTTTACGTACAAAGGCAAATTATTCTACATATTTTTCAGATGAATAAATATGATACTTTTTCGTGCATTTGCCCCCGATACGGCCTTATCGATTGATTTAGTCTCCTTATTTTGCAATATTCATTCTCAATATTTTATGCGAAGTAATTGGCTAAAGATATATAAAATATGTTACCGGGTACGTACAAAAGTAAATTATTCTTATATTATTTAAATAATATAGAAATACACCGGTAGAAAAAAGCTATTTTGTGTTTGTTTTGGTTTATAAACAATATTTTATTTTTTTTGAGATTGGATTGAGAAACAGGAAATGATAATTCAGATATAAATATTAATGCAAAGCCACACCCCGCCCACTCCACGCAGACACACCTCACCCACCCACAAACCCAAACTTTGGAATGAGATTAATAAGATCAGTTTAAGAGGCGAATCGTTCGCCCAATGCCCAAAGAGACGCTCTACCTCATAAAACAACCTGGTGATTTGGAAATTAAACATACATTATGCAAGAGCAGAATCTGCATTACCAATTGTCGATGTCACCTTTAGCCTGCGATGTTTACTGTATAAAGATCCGATAATCGAGACTATGTGTTTTTTTTTGTATCTTACAGACTTTAGTAATGATGATCGAGGCTATGCACAAAATTCAATCGCTAAATTCTCGGTCAGAGTGAAACTGAAATTTTCATCAAATTCCCTTTACATTAGTCAGTTTTTTGGGCCTATCTATTCTCCCTTAAAATAGCATTATGCAAGAGCAAAATCTGCTTATTACAGGTCTTTCTTTAGGCCTGAAATGTTATCTAAATAATCAATTAGACATTAATTAACATATCCAGACCATAATAAACTCTTGATGTCACGGCTAGCCTTCGATGTTGGCGGATGAAAATCCTATATGCCGCTTAATGGCCGTTGATAATTAAATCAATCAAGTGGATAATCGAGACTATGCTGTTTATATTAATGATTTGAGTAATGATGACCGAGGCTATGTGAATATTTCAAACGCTTTTTTCTCGGCTAATAGTGAATCAATTTGACTGAAATTTTCAGCAAATTACCTTTACACTATCTAGTTTTTAACTATTATAGTGAGAACTGCCATCTCTTTATCTTATCTCCCATAATGTACCTTTAATTTATCTTTAAATGAAATCGAGTTTAACGTCCCGTCGTTCAGCATCAAGGCGAGAACATGCCATGAAGTGTGTAGTGTGAGGTGATTTTGCACGGACAGAGGCGCTACGGCCCATTATTATTTCAAATTCCAACGTCTAGGGTTCATTTACATGCATGCCATTAGAACGACTAGACATTGTTCCATGTCAGGAACCCAAGGGGTCGAAAAACCGAGGTCCCGTGTACACATTGGCTGTAGCGCCGCTATCCGGTCAAAATTTCCCTCATAGCACACTGTATGGCGTATGCCCATCTTTCCTTAGCCCAGGTTAGGTCAGAAGAATATAGGACGTTAAACCCGTGGAAAACCCGAGGGACTTTCTCTTCCAACACCGGCAGCGAACCCGAGACCGAGTCTGGGACATACCTACCGAGCCACCGAGGATCATGAAAATTTGGAAGCTTGACCCGATAAAAAGCTAAAATAATATCAAAAAAAAATTTACTTATGTGCCTAAAATATTTCATAAATTTGAGGGGAAAAATGATTACCTATTTATATTTATTTATTCACTCCTGTGCATGACGTAATTAGTTCTTACTATATATTTTATTGTTCTCTTAGAAACATATGCTAAATCGATCGATTTAGCAGTATTATTATGATAAATGCACGACAGAGAATCCTATTTATATTTTAAACATATATAGAATAGTTTATGATTTTGGTTTATGTCTGGCTATGAAAAGGGCGAGATTTTGCATGTCCCCAATCAGCCTCCATACAATTGTAAACAGTGCTGTCTGTTAGCAAAATTTGGCTTAGAATTATGACAGCTTTACCGCGCAACATTTGTGAAATGTCAAAATGTTAAAGGGCCAATCCCGATAACTTTTTGGGGAATAAGACTGCTTAATTTTGTGTTAAAATCCTTTAAAATCCATAACCTAAGGCCCACCTACTAACCCGATATTTGTGATACGCTTGTAAATAACTTAAACCTAAGGCTGGGTAAAATATCGATAGTATCGATTGGACAGCCCTGAAAAGCACTATTGATAGCGGTGGGTTACTATCGATTATCGCTCTTCGTCTATTTTTCTTGCGTCTGAAATGTCAGTGGCTTCTTCAGTTAATCATAATACACCGCTCACTTTAACTACTATCAAGTGAAGTATTCAATGTAACACATAACAAAATTGTGACTGCTTATTGAACAGCCGTTATCATAAATTCACTCTCATTGAAACGTTACTTTAGTTTTGAAGAAATTATTGTTGAATATCGCTAAATCGGAGATACCCGGATGTGTAAATAAAGTTAGCGTTATTTCCCTTTGCAAGCTTCAGAATTCATCTGAACAGTTCACTATTTCTGTTTGTGTGTCTCAGTAATAGAGTACCCGGTACAATAAATAGTACACATGGACGTCAAAACGCTTGTTGATGTTACCGGCAAAGCTAAAAGTGCTGTGTGGAAGCACAGGAGCAAACGATCTTTCGCAACTTCGTATGGTGTTGAACTTTGAACTTACACTGTATCCAGTCTTGATGACAACCGTGAAAATAAGTTTGTTTTCGATACTATGGATTATCGACCGACATTTCATTGCCGATTATCGATAGTAAAAATCACTATCGATACCCAGCCCTACTTAAACCTGACGATCTTAATCTGGAAATGGAGACCGTTGTATTTTACAGTATCTGGATAAAACCAGACTTTTTTCTATAAAAATAATATGTAGGTGAAATTTACCTTTTGTTATCAAGTACAGTGCATGGGTAATTCACTGTATAGACCTCTCAAGAAACGTTAATCGATTATCAGGTCACCCAATGAAAAAATTGACCCGAAATCTTAAAAGGGTTACGTGTCCGGATAAGCAGTGTTGACGTTCAAGCGTTGGGGCCCTTTTGTTTGTCTTTAGGGTCCCCTTAACTAGGGTACATTTTAATTTTTCTTGTTGGTTTTAGCATTTTTCTTTATAAAACACTTTTGGATGACACTTCGTGTACAGTTTGATTGCTCGATACGTTTGAAAAAAATAAATGTGCGATTAATTAATATGTGTCATCTATTTATATCGGGATTTCGGCGGGGGACATCAGCCTCACTGTTGGCTTGTTTAATATTGTTGTGCTTATAATAACCAGTCCTTCAAGTTTAAGGGGAGCTTTTGCTCCTGCTCCTCAACGCACATTGGCTTTCCTTTGCAGGAGTCATTAATTAGCTAAATCGCTCTCCTGAATATTGAGAGTAATAAACTACTTTCAGTTTTTGTTTACTTATACATTCAAGGTGCCAGGAGCTTTTTATTGCTCCCGCACAATTTTATAAACGTGAAGGACTGAATAACCATAATGCTATTTTTTTAGTTTTATGTTGTTTTATATGTGAATTTATGATAGTTTTTTTGTATCCATCATGTACCTGGTATTGTTCTCTGTTGAGTAATTGTTCAACTAGAACTCAGATAGTGTTAGCCCATTGAAGTAAAGAAACAATGTGTATCCATTACAAGTTAACAAATACTGTCTATTTGTCAAGTTGGACATGTGACATTTTGATGGTTTTCTATGACAGCTTGACATCAGTAAGAAGTGGAGCTCTATAGCTGTTAGGTAATATCACTGCTTTGAATGGTGAACCTTATTTTCAAAGAGCTTGCTGAAACTAATGACAGTAGTTTATGTTTAGTCAATCCTAGAAAAGAATTCCAGTATACAGCCATCATTATGTGATTGGTAAATTTCATATTCAAATATTTTTTTAATGCCATTTTATTATGATTTTGTTCAATCAAAAATTTATTTGTTTATGCATGCCTTAGTTTTGTGACAGGTACATAATATAATATAGTTAGCATATACTTAACATAATAGTATTCATCTTGACATTTAGATATGTTGGGAATTTTGTTTGTGTCATTATAAATATTGAATTTTTGTCAATATTCTGATTCTGAATATTCTGAGCCCAAATTGTTGCTATATTGAATGCACATATCCTTTTCTATAGTGCACAGGTAAGTTATTTTACCTTTGAGTTTAAATTTGCATCCTTTCGATTTGGTGTCAATTGATTTTTGATTTTTGATGAGATTTAGGCGATTTTTATCTGGAAAAGTGGTCGTATATTGCCGTCGTAACACTCTACAGAATACATTTATCATCTGATTGTTTTTAAATTGATATGTTGTTTGCATAAGTGAGATGAAGAGGCCTATTTAATTTCAATAACTTCCGTTAATTGGAGTTATTGCCCTTGTTTCTCTTTGTTGCACCTTGTGAACGCTCTGACGTTAAAAGTTATCATCCAATCTGAATGAAATTTATATGCATCATTTAATTTTTAAATTAATAAAACGAAGAAGCCTCTTGAATTTCAGCAATTTCCGTTAATTACATCTAGGGTTATGGCCCCTTTGTCACCATCTTGAATCTTTGAATGCTCTAATGACAACAATTATCATGCGATCTGTATGAAATTTATATGCATCATTTATATTAGTGAATCAATTTTCGTTAATTACATCTAGAGTTATGGCCCTTGTGTCACTTTCTTGAATCTTGTGAATGCTCTAATGACAGTTATCATGCGATCTGTATGAAATTTATATGCATCATTTATATAAATTAGTGAATCAAAGACGCCTATTGAATTTCACCAATTTGTTCAGAAGTTATGGCCCTTGTTTCATTTTGTTGCACGCTGTGAATGTTCTAACGACAAAAGTTATCATCTGATCGTTTAAATTAGTAAAACGAAGAAGCCTATTGAATTTCATCAAATTTTCATCAATTACTTCTGAACGACAAAAGTTGATCTGTATGAAATTTTATATGGATTATTTAAAACGAAAGTTTCAACTATTTCTATAGATTACTCCAGAGCTAAGGCCCTTGTTTTAGTTTTTAGAACCTTGTCAACCCTCAAAGGACCAAAATTATGTCTGAAATTGGCTATTAAATACTCCTTACGTACAAAAGAATAAACATGCGACAACCCTTGAAGACCGCTCTGACGATTTAGCTGCTGTAGGCGTTTGTTTCTTAGCCTGGCAACCTATCTTTTCTTTTATTTATTGTCTTGTCGGTGAGGAGTGTGTTGGAAGTATGGAGGCCTAGGAGGAAGATGCCGCTGAAAATGATTTTAAATGTCTGTGTAATGTGAATGAATACTGCTTTGCCATACACATTTGTATCTGTACCGCATCCATGTATTTTATGATATATGTCGTGTTTGGTAATTTGTCTGCATTGCCTATTAAATAACGAATCAAGATGAGTGAGAGAAATGGGGTTTAACTTCCACTTGACACAAACTAGGTCATTTCGGGACTAACCTATGGTTTTAATTTTATTTCATTAATTCGCTTGTGCGACCAAATTAACATACTGTTAGAATAAGTTTTTATATTTCAGAAATATGGAGACAACTAAATAGATAAGAAATAGATTGAAATCATCAATATGTAAATTAAAGTGAGAGAAACCATGCAAGGTACAGTAGCAGACACACAAACTCCTAGTACCCAACAAAACGGTACAACACTTATTAACTCAACAGATTATCATACTTGTGCTCCTGATCTGGAATCCGATGAAAATGGGCACGAGACACCACTGGAATCAAGTTTTCCAGATTCCCATTCTGTGTTTTCGGAATTTGTATCCCTGGAAGTATTGAAACGAGACACAACTTTGTCCTCGGACTCATCAGTGTCCTCAGATTTTTTCGATGATTCAGTGGATCAGTTAATATTAGTCCTTAAACATGACAGCATGAAAAATATGAAACAGTTTTTACGGACACGATTTTGGATGATTGATCATGAAATACGTGAGTCTCTGTGGTTGAATCTCTGTCGACATCTACACAAAGCTGATGGTGATATCTATGAGGAAATGGTAACAGAACTATTTCCAGATGGTGAGTTTTACACATTAATAGAATACATTGTATTGTCATGGTCTGAACTACTAGCAAGAAAACAATACATGTACAATACCACATCAACAAAGCACATCTGGCCCTCCCTCGGTCACACAGCTACAGTAGCTTTGATACATCATTCAATATGGTCCATGTAATTTTATTATACCACACTTTCTTTCAAGATTTCCTTATAAACAGGACAAAATGTCTTTGCATAAGATAAACAATTTTGTGGCAATATATAAAGTACATATTGTGGAATAATTCTTTATCAAATGATGCATCTGACTTTTCATGTAATTAAATAATGGAAAAAACCTTTTGACATAAACAAATTTTCACGAATATTTGCAATTTGATCCAGAAATCAACTACAACATACACTTGCATGTACAGTGTAAAATTATTTATGAGGATATATATACTGACAAGGAGTAGGATATCACCTGTCGTCTTGCGGGTTTTCTCCAGGTACTCAAGTGTTCCTCTCAAATGTAATGACTCGTTTGCAGAAACAAATTTTTAAAATAAAAATGTAGACAAAACGACCTAATTGGTGTTAAATGGATAGTTGTAAACAAACCTCATTTCTCTCCCATTCATTTTTATGAATTAAAACTTAAATGTATGTTTTAAGCTTTCACCAGGGACCGGGTATCGTCCAGATTTTACGAAAAAAGGAAATAAACTACGTTTACCGTCTAGAATCTAATACACGTATCCAGTCAATAGATTGCTGTCTAGAATGTGTTAAATGCCATAAAGATTCATCAAAAACCGCCAAGTTTGTGCTACCTTGTATATTTAGAAACGCTGTTAAGTTTTGACTTTGACCTCGATCAATTTCTTTACAACTGTCCAGTTTCTCGGGATGTTTTTTTAAATATGAACACTACCATTTAGATTTGAAAGGGGTTTAGTTTTTAGAAGTTGTCGAGAAATGAACCGCAAATGTTTGATAACAAGGCGTTTAGATTTTACACCAGATTATCACTTCACCGAGAGCCGTCTATGTGGTTACAATTAATGTGGTTACGATTTATGTGGTTACAATTAATAGAAAAAAAGATTTTGAAAATATTCACTGATTCAGCTTGGTTATCATTTTATTATTTGTGTTATTCATATTCCATCAAGAAGAAAGTTTATTAAAATAGCTGAAGTATTACTACGTGCACCAAACAACGATAATTTTTCATTGGTTTGGACCGTCTAGAAACGCAGGTAAATTTACAGTAGCCATTGGCTAACAGCACGCATAAACAACCTTATTTGTATATTGCATACATACTATTTATAGTTTTGTGTAGGATAGCATACAGTGCTTAAGAAGACGATATCCTCGCAAGTACTATGCTATAATTAATATATATGGGTAAAATATCGATATAAATCGATAGTATCGATTGGACGGCCCAGATAAGGACTATCGATAGCGGTGGGTTACTATCGATTATCGCTCTTCGTCTATTTTTCTTGCGTCTGAAATGTCAATGTTTTCTTTCAGTTAATCATAATACACCGCTCACTTTAATTACTATCAAGTATCAATGTAACACATAACAAAATTGTGACTGCTTATTGAACAGTCGTTTTCATAAATTCACTCTCATTGAAACGTTACTTTAGTTTTGAAGAAATTATTGTTGACTATCGCTAAATCGGAGATACCCAGATGTGTAAATAAATAGTAAGTGCAGGAGGGTTGCACCACACACAATCTTACACAAAAACAAATATACGGACAAGACATCATACTCAAAAACCACAAACATAAACAAATCAAAGAGAGTGAATGGATCCGGGGGCTAGCCGTAAGCGTCCACTGCGCTGTACAGTCCCGGGCCTGTGGTGACACAGACTTCACTCATATTTGAAAACAACTGGGAATGCAACCCAGAGAAATAATTATATAGTGTCAGCATGAGTCATGATCTATTATATGTTGCAAGAATTACGAATGCAAGCATATTGTTGTATAAATTTCGCTACACAAGTAACCACATAGTTAAATGTATCAGAAGTAGGCCTAGTTCAAAACCAAATCAACAAAAGGATTGAAGTATATAAATGCATCTAGGACAAACATTGCAATCGACACAGAAACAAAAACACAACTGAATACAAAGAAGCAAAGGAAAAGACTATCTAGGGAGACAGCCGTCTGCTGACTGAGTGGTGTGACGTGAATCTGCCGTAATAGTTGTTATGACGTCGTGGTTTAGAAGGTGCAATTTCCCGATAAAAGGGCGATAATCTAGATAAAATTACGTTAAAATATAAAAACTATTAGTTTTAAAGACCATGCAATTGTACAAACCATAGTATAATTATTATATAATGTCCCACGTAAGAAATGCAAAACAGGAATGCTAAAGAAATCGTAAGTTATTAGTGTATTCATAAAGGCCTAAAAATAAGGGCAATAATCCAGATAGGACTAGACATCTAGAAGCAATTTATATAGAATCATTATCCAATATGTAGTCAGTAATATCATTATAAGAAATGTAAAACTTATTATGTTGAAGAAATGGAAGTTTTGAAATTTCTTTCAAAATGCGTAATTATATCCCTTTGTAAGCTTCAGAATTCGTCTGTACAGTTCACTATTTCTGTACGTGTGCCTCAGTAATAGAGTACCCGGTACAATAAATAGCACACATGGACGACAAAACGCTTGTTGATTTTCCCGGCAAAGCTAAAAGTGATGTGTGGAAACACTTTGGGTTTTAGACAGGAGCAAACGATCTTTCGCAACTTCGTATGGTTTTGAACTTTGTACTTACACTGTTTCCGGTCTTGATATGATCGACGACCGTGAAAATATGTTTCTTTTCAATATTATCGATTATCGACCGACATTTCACTGCCGATTATCGATAGTAAAAATCACTATCGATACCCAGCCCTATACGTAATAAACTTGACCAAAATAAAATTCTTGTTAAAGTCATGAGCACGGATCACTCATCCACTTGTTTTCCTCAATTGCATACGGCCAATTACGGGTCTGGTAATAAGTTGTTGTATCTTTCCTATATGATACTATATCAAAGTTTTTGTAAATATATTGATTTCTGGCATCGGTCGGTAAACCTTACACGTACAGAAAAATGGCGTTCGATTCCATTTTATGTAAGAAATGATGGGTTTCAGTCTACGAATAAGGCCACCGTAGCTTGGAATATACAGTCATAAATGCTCGATTATAGATTATATTCTTTGAATGACTGCCTGCTATTGTTACATGATGCACAAATTCCAGCCACCTACATGTATTTGGGTTTCATCTGAAACCATATTGCCCACAGACGTGTAATTACATACCACCAGCGCATGGAATATACAACAGTCATAAATGTCTGTCGTTAGATTCTTTGAATGGCTGCTACCTATTATTTAATTAATTCCGTAAACCAGACGGTCTGGGTTCCATCCGAACAACACCTTCCCGGTTAATATAAAAAGGATGGTAAATAAAATGATCTGTTTGTCTACGATATCACCGAAGGTGGAAGTGGACGTTAAACCCCAGAAAGGAAGGAACGAAATTTAATGATCTGCACTTGTAATCTTTGATTTCTGGTATGTATGCTATAGTTTTATCATTGTGCACTTAATATGGATTAACCTAAATCAGTGTGGACCACCGCTAATGTGTAGTAAGACAATTTTTCACGAATATAATTATTTTAGACTTGCATACTATGTATTATTACAATTCTACGCTACCCTACTCGACTCTACGCAAAACACGGTATTTTGGTCCTTGAGGCTGTAGACTTGAAAATAATTCCAGCTAATTATAATACTATAAATAGTATGCAATAGCAAATAAGTTTGTTTATGCGTGCTGTTAGCCAATAGCTACTGTAAATTTTCCCGCATTTATACGGTTCTAACCAATGAAAAATTATCGTTGTGTGGTGCATGCGTTGAGCAATACATCAGCCATTTTTATAAAGAATAAAACGATGACCAAGTTGAATCAGTGAATATTTTCAAATTTTTTTTTTCTATTAATTGTAACCACATAAATCGTAACCACATTAATTGTAACCAACATAGACAGCTCTCGGTGAAGTGGTAATTTGGTGTAAAATCTAAATGCCTTGTGTTATCAAACACTTGCGGTTCATTTCTCGACAACGTCTAAAAACTAAACCCCTTTTAAATCTAAATGGTAGTGTTCATTTTTAAAAACATCCCGAGAAACTGGACGGTCGTAAAGTAGACACAAACTGGGCGCTTTTTGATGAAACCAATGAGTTTGGGTATTACTCAAAAAAATGATGACTAATCCTGCTAGAGGGCAAAATTCGAAATGGAAGCTCATTTTGGCGGGAAACTCACAAAATTCCAGGAGTTCCTTTAATGAGGTGTGTAATAATTTTGGTGGATTATATATCTCCAATATGTTACGGCTGTACGATATTCTCGATATAGTCATTTATCGCGATATGGTATTTTCAGACCCAACTACGATATCATGTGGCCAAAAATCGTCGATATAGTGGTTTATCGAATATCGCCAAAATCTTCAAATATCGAATAAAAAATATCATAATTAGAAATAGATAATAATACACTATACAGCAGTGGAAAATAGCCGACGTCAATAAACTATTATAAAACTAATCTTTTGAGAATCGTTAAATGTTGAAAATACTTGCACAGTGTCCGCAGCCGTTTTTCACTGCATCATGTATGCGTTACTTTTACTTTGTTTTTAGGCGACAATACTTTGTCAGTTGTTACTACATGAAGAGCTCAGACGGACTAAACGCCTGAAATTTCCAACTACTGCGGCTAATTACCAGGCTATAAATAGGTTGTCATATTTTTAAAATAAATGAATACTTTTATACACAGTGTTTAAGGTCATCAGATGAAGAATCCTATTGTTTTTCAGCGATTTCTGATAATAACTACCAGAGTTATGGCCCTTGATCACTTTAAAAAATCTTGTGGACGCTTTAGAGGCCAAAGTTAATATCTGATTGACTTTAAATATATACACAGTGTTTAACGTCATAAGAAGAAGAAGCCTATCGATTTTCAGTGATTTCTGATAATTAGTGCCATAGTTATGGCCCTTGATCACTTAAAAAAATCTTGTGGGTGCTCTAAAGGCCAAAGTTAATATCCGATTGACTTTAGATTTATACACAGTGTTTAAGGTCATAAGACGAAGAAGTCTATTGATTTTCAGTGATTTCTGATATTTAGTTCCAGAGTTGTGGCCCTTAATTACTTCAAAAAATCTTGTGGGGGCTCTAGAGGCCAAGGTTAATATCCAATTGACTTCAAATTCATACACAGTGTACAAGGTCATAAGTCGGAAAAGCCTATTGATTTTCAGCGATTTCCGATAATTAGTGCCAGAGTTATGGCCCTTGATCACTTCAAAAAATCTTGTTGATGCTCTAGAGGCCAAACTTAATATGCGATTGACTTCAGATTGATACACAGAGTTTAAGGTGTTGAAACGAACAAATATTTTGATTTTCAATGAATTTTGATAACTGAACAGCTTAATCCATCATATTAAATGTTTCCTATACTAATTATTAGTGTGGGGCAAAACTTTATAAAAAGCAAACAAATTCTAATGATTTTCTGATAATTACATAATGAGTTGTTGTTACTCTTAATCAGATTTTAGTGTATTATAAATGTTTCATTACCGAAAAAAGTAAAAATATGCGACAACTCTTATTGACTGCCCGGACGATTTAGCTGCTGTGGGCGTATGTTTCGTTGCCTGGCAACCTATCTTTTAACTTGTGGACCCTATGGAGGTCACAATTTTATTCTGAATTAAAAAACGTTTGACTATATCCCCGTTACACATTAATGATGGTTGAGTGTGAATTTTTTGAAAATCGATAATTGAACAGCTAAATACATGATATTAAATATTTTGTATACTTAACGTTAACATGGGACAGAACTTTATAAAGATAGGCTGGCGCTGCCAGGCAGGATACGCCCACATTTTTGAGAGATGGATAGAGAACAAGCAATACCGAAAGTGATTTTTCCTACATCATTAAGTCCTGTATTTCATACGGTATTGGGAGCAGCCATTTTGTTGGTCAGTTCCAGTCTGATATTCATGAAATTCGAAGCCTACAATGATTATGGTTTAGAAATGTTACTTTTCGTCAAAATCGGATAAGAATTGTGACCTGTAGAGAGTCCACAACCATGATATACCATATTTTTACAATATTCGCGTACAAACGGTGACCATTTCGTCCGGCAATTTTGGTACGATTTTCACGAAATTCGAACTCAACCTTCCTTAAGGTGCAACAGTAATATAATCAGAGTTTTTTTTTAAATCAGATAATAATTGTTTGAGAGATAGACAGAGAATAAGCAATACCGAAAGTGATTTTTCCTAGAATCAAAGGCCATAATTCATTAAGTTACAATTTGATATGTGCAAATATCGAAAAGAATAAAGATCTTTAGGTTATAAACAAGCATTTCAGGTTTCATCAAAATCGAATTAAAATTGTCACCTCTACAGGGTCCACAACTTTGACATACCATATTTTTACACTGTTCGCGTACAAACGGCGGCCATTTTTTCTGGCAATTATGGTCCAATTTTCTCGAAATTCGAACTCAACCTTTCGTAGGGTGTAACGGTGATAGAGTCAAACGTTTTTTCAAATCGGATAATAATTGTGACTTCTAGAGGGACCATAGGCGATTTTTCGGACAATCAGGGGCCATAATTCAGGAAGTTACGATCCGATATGCGCAAATAACGAAAGGAACCAAGATCTTTAGGTTATAACCATGCATTTCAAGTTTCATTAAAATCGAATTAAAATTGTGACCTCTACAGGGTCCACAACCATGATATACAATTTTTTAACAGTATTCGCGTACAAACGGCGGCCATTTTGTATGGCAATTTTGGTCCGATTTTCCCGAAATTCGAACTCAACCTTCCTTACGGTGTAACGGTAATGTAATCAACCGTTTTATTAAATCGGATAATAATTGTGACCACCAGAGGGACCACAAGCTAAAAAAAAGGCGATTTTGCGTATAATCAGGGGCCATAATTCAGGAAGTTACGTTCCGATATGCGCAAATATCGAAAGGTACCAAGATCTTTGGGTTATAACCATGAATTTCAAGTTTCATCAAAATCAAATAAAAAATGTGACTTCTACAGGGTCCACAACCTTGATATATACCATTTTTTAACAGTATTCGCGTACAAACGGCGGCCATTTTGTATGGCAATTTTCGTCCGATTTTCCCGAAATTCGAACTCAACCTTCCTTAGGGTGTAACGGTGATATAATCAAACGTTTTTTTAAATCGGATAATAATTGTGACCTCCAGAGGGACCACAAGCTAAAAAGGGTGATTTTTCGGACAATCAGGGGCCATAATCCAGGAAATTACATTCCGATAGGCGCAAATATCGAAAGGAACCAAGATCTTTGGGTTATAAACATGCATGTCAAGTTTCATCAAAATCGGTTCAAAATTGTGACCTCTATAGGGTCCACAAGCTAAAAACGTGATTTTTCGTACAATTAGGGGTCATAATCCATGAAGTTTTGATCCGATACATGCCAATATCGAAAGCAGCTGAGATCTTTTGGGGATAAACCTATATTTCAAGTTTCGTCAAAATCGGATAAGAATTGTGACCTGTAGAGAGTCCACAAACAAATTGTGGACGGACGGACGTCCGGAAGGACAGGGGCGACGACAATATACGTCCACATAAAAATGTCGGCGTATAGAAACCAAACAAATTCTAATGATTTTCTGATAATTACTTGTTGACTGCCCGGACGATTTAGCTGCTGTGTGGGCGTATATTTCATTGCCTGGCAACCTATTTTTTCTTGTTCGGATTATTTATGTGACCCATGACATGTGACAGGAAGTGACTGTGAATATGAAAGCTTTACTATCTGCTTAGCAGATCTAGTTAAGCTTTCATATTACATATGAAAGCTTTTTGTTTCTGTTAAGATTATTCCTATTATTTTTTTTTTGTGTATTTTCTGCAAATCGGATTTCTCAGAATCTAACCATGGGATCTTTCTGAAACTTTGACCTACCCCCCCCCCCCCAAAAAAATGGGGTGTGAACGTTGTTTAAATATATTTTCAAAACGTTTTACGAATCCGAAATCACCAAATTTTACAAACGAAAACACTGACAATTCATAGTCGTAACTTTGTTATTTTTTGACCGATTTTACTAATTCTTTTTTCTTTGAATACCTTGAAAAAAATCATTTTCATCTGCAGTTTCACATTTTCGAATTTCGAAAATTCGTCACTGTGATTTCGAACCGGAAGTTTAGACCAATTTGACAACTTCTTTGATTTTCATGAAATTTAGTATATAAGTAGATCTTACCGATGTGACTTCAAAAATATAATTAGAAATTTTCAAAATTATCTCCCCTTGACGAAATTAAGGATCAAATTTTTCCAAAAAATCAAAGAAATATAGGACAGAATGACCTATTTTTTTTTTTGATACTAGACAAGTAATTACTGATTCGTACACAAAATATGAAGTTAGTAGATCGAACCGGAAGTGCCACCATCTCGAAACGTGAAAAATCTACCAGGCTTTTTATACGCCCACATTTTTATGTGGACGTATATTGTCGTCGCCCCTGTCCGTCCGTCCGTCCACAATTTGTTTGTGGACTCTCTACAGGTCACAATTCTTATCCGATTTTGACGAAACTTGAAATATAGGTTTATCCCCAAAAGATCTCGGCTGCTTTCGATATTGGCATGTATCGGATCAAAACTTCATGGATTATGGCCCCTGATTGTACGAAAAATCACGTTTTTAGCTTGTGGACCCTATAGAGGTCACAATTTTGAACCGATTTTGATGAAACTTGACATGCATGTTTATAACCCAAAGATCTTGGTTCCTTTCGATATTTGCGCCTATCGGAATGTAATTTCCTGAATTATGGCCCCTGATTGTCCGAAAAATCACCCTTTTTAGCTTGTGGTCCCTCTGGAGGTCACAATTATTATCTGATTTAAAAAACCGTTTGATTATATCACTGTTACAACCTAAGGAAGGTTGAGTTCGAATTTCGGGAAAATCGGACGAAAATTGCCATACAAAATGGCCGCCGTTTGTACGCGAATACTGTTAAAAAATGGTATATCAAGGTTGTGGACCCTGTAGAAGTCACATTTTTTATTTGATTTTGATGAAACTTGAAATTCATGGTTATAACCCAAAGATCTTGGTTCCTTTCAATATTTGCACATATCGGAACGTAACTTCCTGAATTATGGCCCCTGATTATACGCAAAATCGCCTTATTTTAGCTTGTGGTCCCTCTGGTGGTCACAATTATTATCTGATTTAATAAAACGGTTGATTATATTACCGTTACACCGTAAGGAAGGTTGAGTTCGAATTTCGGGAAAATCGGACCAAAATTGCCATACAAAATGGCCGCCGTTTGTACGCGAATACTGTTAAAAAATTGTAAATTATGGTTGTGTGGACCCTGTAGAGGTCACAATTTTAATTTGATTTTGATGAAACTTGAAATGCATGGTTATAACCTAAAGATCTTGGTTCCTTTCGTTATTTGCGCATATCGGATCGTAACTTCCTGAATTATGGCCCCTGATTGTCCGAAAAATCGCCTATGGTCCCTCTGGAGGTCACAATTATTATTCGATTTGAAAAAACGTTTGACTCTATCACCGTTACACCCTACGAAAGGTTGAGTTCGAATTTCGATAAAATTGGACCATAATTGCCAGAAAAAATGGCCGCCGTTTGTACGCAAACAGTGTAAAAATATGGTATGTCAAAGTTGTGGACCCTGTAGAGGTGACAATTTTAATTCGATTTTGATGAAACCTGAAATGCTTGTTTATAACCTAAAGATCTTTATTCTTTTCGATATTTGCGCATATCAAATTGTAACTTAATGAATTATGGTCTTTGATTCTAGGAAAAATCACTTTTGGTAATGCTTGTTCTCTGTCTATCTCTCGAACAATTGTTATCTGATTTAAAAAAAAACTCTGATTATATTACTGTTGCACCATAAGGAAGGTTGAGTTCGAATTTCGTGAAAATCGTACCAAAATTGCCGGACGAAATGGTCACCGTTTGTACAAGAATATTGTAAAAATATGGTATATCATGGTTGTGGACTCTCTACAGGTCACAATTCTTATCCGATTTTGAAGAAAAGTAACATTTCTAGGTTGTGTACCGTCACACCATAATCATTGTCGGCTTCGAATTTCATGAATATCAGACTGGAACTGACCAACAAAATGGCTGCTCCCAATACAGTATGAAATACAGGAATTAATGATGTAGGAAAAATCACTTTCGGTATTGCTTGTTCTCTATCCATCTCTCAAAAATGTGGGCGTATCCTGCCTGGTAGTGCCAGCCTATCTTTTGATATTTTACTTACAGACATGGGAGTTATATTTTCTGAATCCTTGAAGGAAGGCTTAAAAATCGTTCAGAGCAGAATTTTGATTTAGGTCAACTGATGGTCGCCATTTTGAAGTGAATATGAAAAATAGTGAAAAATCGACATTTACGGGCTTGTAAACAAACACAATAGGGCATAGTATGTTCAATGCGTCTCCTATGTCTGAAATTAATACATTTCAGGATAGCCGGGATACGGGTCAAATTTGGGGTATTTGACTATTTCAAAAATTCGAATTTTGCCTTACTTTGATGTTTTTCATGCCGACAAAATTGTTTCCGAGTGAAAAATGACATTAACTTCACTAGATTGTAACCGATTTTTATGTGTTGTTTAATGGTCGAGTGCAAGACATTAAGTAATATATTGGTATTGTACGAATGCGATAGCACGAGGGCAATATCGATATATTACGCAATGTCTTGCACGAGACGATTAAACCTCTTAAAATACAGACACTTTCCAGCACGTGCATTTCAATGAAATACGTCACTCGGGCACATTATTACAACTATTATGAATAACGTACGCTTGGCACATTGCCCGTACATTATTTGAAATAATGGTACGCCAACATTAAAGGATGACGTCACATCTGTTTTTTCTTCTTCGGATTATTTATATGACCCATGACATGTGACATGAAGTGACTGTGAATATGAAAGCTTTTAATATCTGCTTAGCAGATCTAGTTAGGCTTTCAGACTTTCGTCTGAAACACTATTGTTTTTACTAAAATTATTATTATTATTATTATTAGGGTTTCACACTGCGAAGCTTGTGTGAAACACTATTGTTTTTGTTAAAATTATTATTCTTATTATTATTATTATTCTTCTTTTGTTTTGAGTAGATCTCAGCAACTGCTTGTCGCATCGTTACGATTTCTTTGGTTTTACTGCGAAAGTGGGTGTGACTTAGAGGATAAAGCTATTTTGAACGTTCTGCGACAATGCGAAATGTCCGAAATCACCGAAGTTATCGTTTTTTAAAATATTGCAGTAATTTTAACAATAATCATGGGATTTTAACTTTCGATACATTTTGGCATAGCCGGAGACATGGCACATAGCAACGCCACTTTCGATTTTTGATTTTCGGCAAATATTCGAAGATATTAGGCGCCAAATTTGGAAAATTTAAAATTTTACAAAAAACTTTTTTTATTTATGAATATTTTTTAGTCGTGTTGTACACAGAATTAAAGAGTCATCTGACTTGCGCAAAAATGTTAAAATTTTTTGTCTCAGTAATTTTTCTTGGCCGCCATTGGCTAATTCAGTTTTTCAGTCCTAGATTATTTTGTTATTGTTCGATTTGTATAAAACAAAGTTCATATGCTTCGTTGTCTCAATTGTCATTTTTTTTGTTACCGATAGTGTTATCTGTCGGCACCGGAAGTGGCATAATTTTACCAAAAACTATAATTTTGACAGTTATTTACGATCTTCAAAAACAAATATTATTTTTTTGAAAAATCATATGACTCAAAGAGTGCGTCCTTTCAAGGCGCAAAAAATGGCGGAAGCAGTTTTTTTAATTTCTATTTCATTTTCTAGCAAATTGGATTAAGAGGTGAAAAAAGGCGTAAAATTGACCTATTTACAACCCATTCAGGCTTTTCAGATTTTAAAACATTTTTACATAACTTTTATAAACTTGTAGCTATAATCCATAGGAAGAGAATGTATGTGGAAATTAGTTTGTAATATAAGCAGTTGCCGAGAAATGGGCAGTTTTGCATAAGTCACTGTTTTCGTAATTTTGCTTGTAAAATAGTCAATTATTAATGGATATTCACAAAAGTGACATCATTTGATTCAAAAAGCAAGTCTGCGTCATATCATGTTGATTACTATTTAAAATTGACACCGGAAGTGACGTCATTTTGTCAAAAACTCAATTTTTAACTTTAAAAATCGATATTTTTTTCAACCAAGAATAATGTCACATATAATAATAAAATTAACTTTTGGTTTAAATTCACATATTAACAAATCACATACGGTCACAAGGATATCATAAAATTGTTTCTAAATTGTTTGGTTGCCGAGATATAGGCGATTTTCTAAAAGTCACTTTTGAAGGTTTTTGGCCCATAAAAGTATCAATTATTATTCGATTTTCATAAAATTTTCACCCTTCGAAGCCTAATGTCATAGACGATGTTATAAAACTAATTTAACCTTTTCATTATCACCGGAAGTAACGTCATTTTGGCAAAAACAGTATTTTAAGCCTTCAAAACCGATATTTTATTCAAATGAGTCTGATTTGTAATGTTTATACAATTATGATATTTGATTCCAATCAACAAATAGATTAAACCCATACGGTCATATAAATACCAAAAAATGGTTTCTAACTTGTACGGTTGCCGAGAAATAGACGATTTTCTACACGTCACTTTTCAAGGTTTTTGGTCTATAAAAGTGGCAATTATTATTCGATTTACATAAAATGTTCACCATGTGATGCCTTATGCCATTTCTGATTTCATAAAACTAATGGAACATTTACATTATCACCGGAAGTACTGTAATTTTGTCAGGATCAATTACATGTAACAAATGTATAAAATGAAATGATATTGCTGGATTTGTTTGATTCTGTTTCCATTTTATTTGATGTGTGCAATGCTTATGTGGAAACCTGTATATTGGTTTCATTGGTACCGGAAGTGACATATGTTCAAGGGTAACGTGGCACCGAAAGTGACACAAGTTCAAGCTCAAAGGTAACATGGCACCAGTGAAACCCGTCATTCCTGCATGCAGGTCTAGTTATTATTATTATTATTATTATTATTATTTTTTACCGCGGGAGCCTATTTCTCCATGATCGAAAAAAGATATCGATCTGGAACAAACTTTTCTATCGGGAAAACATGTGGTGGCTAGTGCATAAACTATTTTTCAAACTTCTGCGCATACCGGAAGTGGCCGAACTTTGTAGGTTGTCATGATATTGAAAATCGGCCATAATTTCGTCAAGTCTTTACCCATTTTTAATCAAATGACATTTTTGGAAACCCTAAATCTTTTGCGAGATAATGGCTATCTCACATTTTTCAATTTCGAACATTCGTCTATGACTTCTATCGTTCGAAAATTGAAAAGACGTTGTTTATGAGACAATTTTTGTTATTTTTCAAAATTTGCAAATTTGACCTACATTTTTGGATTTCTGAGATCCAAGCGATTCCAGTAATATAAGATTCATTCAGAGTTATCGCCCTTTATTTTTCGAATTTTTTCGAATTTTCTGCCCATTTTATGCCCCTTATATTTTTTGGAACGGATAAAACGATATTTCTCATACCTCTGGAACATAAAGCCATATAGTCAGACATCCGGATAAAGCAATTTCAACAACGATCCGTAAACCGGAAGTAGTCAAAATAATGTCTGATTTTTGGAAAAAAAATCAAAAAATGGGGGCTTTGGGAAAAACGTGATTTCGTCGTCCCATATGAACCGATAAAATGGATTAAGGTATCGTTGGTTTACGTCGGAATTGGAGTATCGTATGGTACCCAATTCATACAGATACGATGATCCAGAAGTAAAATATGACACGCTGAAAATCAAGCATTTTTTGATTTGGAGCGTTTTTGGACGCCTTTATCTCGAAAACTGCTCCAGCGATTTTTCTTAAACTTTATCTATCGATGGTCCTTCCGATAGTCTTTAGCATGGATCCATCCATTAAGACCTTCATGTAATTGGAATAAGACAAAAAAGGGACTGAAAATTGAAAAAAGTCCAAAAATCTTGAAATTTTGGAAAATGCTCTACTATTTTTTTATTTCAAAAAAAAGATATATATTTAAAAAGCTGACCTAATTACGATTCTAATGATGTATAATATGTATGCAGTTATTGAAATTTATTTTTCAATATTTTGACATTTTGACATTTTTAACACTTTTGAACATAGGATTTCTCAGAAGTATTTTATTTGATCGTATAGTATCGTATATCGTTAGAGAGCCCTGTTCCCATGCAAATTCCAAAATTGGCTGTGAAAACTACTCGACAATGATTCGTATACCGGAAGTTGTTCATAAAACGAAGAAAAATGTAAAAAAGATGAAAAAAAATTGGAGCTCTTGCCAAAAGTTCGAATTCTCCGTCACATATTAGCGCACCAAAACGATTAAAGTGTCGTTGGATAGTTCCATTAATAGACGATCGTATAACATCTCAATAACACGAATTTGATTCTTAGGAAATAAATTATGGTACGCCGAAAACTAAGTATTTTCCGTTTTGGGGCATTCGGAGACGCCTTTTTCTCGAAAACGACGACTACGATTTTTCTTAAACATTTTTTACTCAGAATCCTATCGGTGGCCTAGCGTGTGCATCTAATAATAAAAGCGTTGCAATATTATAGGTGGTCCAAAAATGACCTCAATCTTTGAAAAAAGTTAAAAAATCATTAAATTATTGAAAATACTCTTTTATTTATCGTTTTTTCAAAAATTACTTAATGAATGTTTCTGATATTTCTGCTACAGGAAGTTAAGTATCTAATCAACTTGTTAAAGCTATTCCGACAATGATCGAAAAACCGGAAGTAGTCGAAAAAATCTCCGATATTTTGAATTTTTTTTTACATTTTTACAGAAAACTTTTTTATTTATGAATATTTTTGGATGATAGTTTACACAGAGTTAAAGTATCACCCTACTTGAGCATAAGTGAGAAAGAATTTTGTCTCAGTAATTTTCTTTAGTCGCCATTGGCTAATTTAGTTTTTCGTACCTAGATTAATTATTTATTGTTCGATTTGTATAAAACAAAGTGCATATGCTTCGTGATGTCAATTGTAATATTTTTTGTTACGTTGACATCTTTCTGCACGCAACGGAATTGGCGTAATATTAACAAAAACTATAATTTTGAGAGTTAAGTACAACTTTTTGACAGCAAATATTATTTTTTTCGAAAACTGATATAACAAAAAGTATGCGCCCTGCAAAGGCGCATAAAATGTTTGGCTCAGATTCTTAAATTTCAATTTCATTTTCGGGCAATTTCGAATAAAATGTAAAAAAAAAGGTAAAATTCGGTTAATACAACCCATTCAACGTCTTCATATTTTGAACTATTTATTCGTAACTTTCATAAACTCGTAGCCATAATCCAGACGAAGAGAATGTATGCGAAAAATAGTTTGTAATATTAGCAGTTGCCGAGAAATATGCAATTTTGCATGCATCACTTTTCAAGTTATTTGCCTATAAAAGAGTAAATTATTATCCGATTTTCAATATTTTTCTTTTATTCGATGCCTTATGCCAATTTAGACTAGGTTAAGCCAATTTTACAGTTTCACTGTGACCGGAAATGACGTCATTTTGGCAAAAACTGTATTTTTAACCTAAAAAACAAATATTTTATTCAAATGAGTCTTGTTTATAATATTTTTAAAATTATGATATTTGAATCCCATCAACGAATAGCATGAACCCATACGATCATACAGATACCACAAAAAAGTTTCTAACTTTTACGGTTGCCGAGAAATAGACGATTATCTACAAGTCACTTTTTAAGCTTTTTGGTCTATAAAAGTGTCAATTATTATTCAATTTTCATACAATTTTCACCGTGTGATGCCTTATGCCATTTATGGTTGCAATGATCTGATTTAACATTTCCATTATCACCGGAAGTAATGTTATATTTGCGAAAACCGTATTTTTCGACTTCCAAAACAAAATTTTACTCCAAAATTAGATTTTGCGCGATCCGACTCAAGATGGCGTATTCAATGACAAATATTACGGGACGCTGAAGATCTAGTATTTTCCTTTTTGGACTTTTATATGATATCAGAATGATACAAATTCGATGGTTAGGCAATAGATGATGAGATGCCGAAAATGTAGTATTTTCCTCTTTTTTGGAGCCTTTTCAGACTCGTTTATCTCGAAAACTACTTCTATTTCACTTCTTAAACTTCTGTTACCCCGAGTCCTATCGGTCGTTTAGAGTATAAAGGTAAATTTAAAAGCATGGCAATGATATAAAGGACCCTGAAAGCCGATTCAGCACTGCTATGCAGGTCTAGTTATACTTATATCCATATAATATTAACAAACATTTCAAAAGCTTTTCACTTCTATTTTTTTTTAATAAGAAGCTCACTTTACAGCAATGGAAGGTAAACAGAACGTACATGTATTATCACCACTTTGCAATATTTATATTATATTCAACTCCTTTATCACAATTGTGACAATTTTTTTTTCACCTGAATTATTTATTTTTGTAAAGGATGCATGTACTAGACTAAAAACTGGTAGATTAATATGTTATTGATGAATAGGAAATGCTCATTATTGTTATTTTGAGTATATAGCGTATATTAATGTACCAAAATGCTTTCATTACAGTTCAGTCAAATAAATTCTAACAATAAAGAGGAATGCTTAGAAAATTTTATTTTAAAATCATACAATGATAGTTTTTCAAAGCACAATGGAACAATGCAAAACTTAATTTGGTTTTATTAACACAAGGTACAATTTTATGGATACACAATTACTGAGTTTGATACTAAGTGACCTGCATTGCTTAGAAGTCAATGTGAATGTGTATTTAGAAAATAGAGTTTAAAAAGGTTATCATATGTTATTTTATTTATATAAGGTATACATGAAGGTCTGTATGCACCAGGAATGGGATTTCACCTGTATATTCCGGACTTGTCCGACGCTATTTTCCAAACGCCCAAAATTGTCCGACCGGAAATATGCCCAACTCGGACATCAAGACATTGTGAATAATATTCAAAATTCCAAAATTAATATGTACTGAGTTGATAATATCCTGGGATGATTAGGTAATTAAGTGATCAACGTATTTATCGTGTTATACCATCGAACACCTACCTTGATTAATTAGATAATCTGCCTTAATCCTTAATCGGACAATTCATTAATCCAATCCTGAACAGAAGTCATTGCTTCTCCTTTGTTGGCATATGTATCAATACAATAACAGTGATTATAAACTTAATCTACGTGATTGATCCATGAATTGTCGGATGTATTATTATTAATCTCCTTGATGTTGCGCGACAGCAGGTAGAAATTAGTTGTATATTTTACATATCCTAATTGTACATAACACCTCAAATCAATATGTATCCGATAACTGGTCTGCGATATAACTTCCGTGGAAGCGAGCGTTAAATAAAGCTATTTCACACACACACACATATCTGAAAAAAAAAAGACCTTGCTAATTAGGGTTTCACAATGCGTAGCTTGTGTGAAACACTATTGTTTTTGTTAAAATTATTATTAGGGTTTCACACTGCGTAGCTTGTGTGAAACACTATTGTTTTTGTTAAAATTATTATTAGGCTTTCAGATTTTCGTCTGAAAGCCTATTGAAATTACTAAAATTATTGTTATTATTATTAAGCTTTCATATTACATATGAAAGCTTATTGTTTCTGTTAAGATTATTATTATTTTTTTTTGTGTGTGTATTTTCTGCAAATCGGATTTCTCAGAATCTAACCATGGGATCTTTCTGAAACTTTGACCTACCACCCCAAAAAAGGGGTGCGAACGTTGTTTAAATATATTTTCAAAACGTTTTACGAATCCAAAATCACCGGATTTTACAAACGAAAACACTGATAATGCATAGTCGTAACTTTGTTATGTTTTGACCGATGTTACTAATTCTTTTTTCTTTGAATACCTTGAAAAAAATCATTTTCATCTGCAGTTTCACATTTTCGAATTTCGAAAATTCGTCACTGTGATTTCGAACCGAAAGTTTAGACCAATTTGACAACTTCTTTGATTATTGTACGATTTTCATGAAATTTAGTATATAAGTAGATCTTACCGATGTGATTTCAAAAATATAATTAGAAATTTTCTAAATTATCTCCCCTTGGTGAAATTAAGGATCAAAGGTTTCAAAAAAATCGTCGAAATATAGGTCAGAATGACCTAAAAAAAAATTTCGATACTAGACAAGTAATTACTGATTCGTACACAAAATATGGAGTTTGTCGATCGAGCCGGAAGTGCCACCATCTTTAAACGTGAAAAATCAATAAGGCTTTTTTGCTATTTTAGTTACAGACATGAGAGTTACATTTTAGGAATCCTTGAAGGAATGCCTAAAAATCTATCAGATCAGAATTTTGATTTCGGTCGCATGATGGTCACCATTTTGAATTGAAAATGAAAAATAGAAGCAATTTGAAGGGCCGGGACTTTGGAACACAATAACTCTCCTTCTTATTAAGCTAGAATGTTCAAACTTGGTGTAGACGTTCACTAAGTCAATACCATGATTAAGTTCAAAGATGAGCATTTTCTGCCAAGGGTTATCAGAGATAAGCATGCTGATTTGTTGATTCTTTGGGGCACGATAACTTGGGTTATAATGAAGGGAGGGCGGTGAAACTCTTGTCATAAGAGAGTCTAATAGCTAGCCTGTTGTGTGAAATCATTGTATCATTTTTTTTTAAATATCAGGGATAGCAGAAAAAAAAGAGATCGAAAATCCAAAAAGTCGTATTTTTACGGTTTGGAGCATATTTAGATGTCTTTTGCTCGTAAAGTAAACATGATATATTTTTGGAACTTCTTGTACAAAGAGTCTTATCAGTAGTCTTTTATATGAAACCATCGATCAACAGTCCAACACATCAAGAGTAAAAGAACAAAAGGATCGAACATTGAAAGCGGCACCCTTTCATTGTTAAGCGGAACATGCAGTGTGTGTGACTAGAATATGCACATTTAGTCATCGTATAGAGCTTATTCAACAGTATCGAATTCCAACTGCTTAGAGATATTTTACGTGCAGTCCAATGTGTACACGGGACCTTGGTTTTTCGTCCCATCTGTACGACTAGACAGCTGTCTTTGTCAGGCCCTCCGTTCTGCCTCACTGACGAGGGGGAACCATGCCGAAAAATCGAGATGAACTTTCTCGGTGCAGAATTTTCAATTCAGGCCAAACGTTTATTGCATACGATTAAGCTGGTCAGTTGGAGCTTATTTTCAAAAGTTTTGTAATAATCGGTTGGTAATTAAATTACCATGCAAATTAAACTGTTAAAACAGAAAATTTCGCCGGGTTGAAATGTTTCTTGCTATAAGTCAGCAATTTCCCGATTTTAGGGAGGCTGAATGGCTGAATGGTTAGCATGTGCGCTCTGTATCGTAACGTCTGTCATTGAGTCAACTGGCGTTGTTTCGATTGAAATGCCGGGTTGAAATGTTTCTTACTATAATTTTCAGCAATTTCCTGATTTTAGGGAGGCTTAATTGCTGAATGGTTAGCATGTGCGCGCTGTATCGTAACGTCTGTCATTGAGTCAACCGGCGTCGTTTCGATTTCCAGGTTGCACGTGACATGGAATATGGTGTCCAACGTCTTGGGTTTTCTCCGTGTCCTTCGGTTTCCTCCCACGGCTAAAGACTTGTACGCGCAAGGGAGTTACATTTTCTGAATCCTTGAAGGAAAACCTAAAAAAACGTTCAGAGCAGAATTTTGATTTAGGTCAGCTGATGGTCGCCATTTTGAAGTGAATATAAAACATAGTGAAAAATCGACATTTACTAGCTTGTAAACAAACACAATAGGGCATAGTATGTTCAATGCGTCTCCTATGTCTAAAATTTAATACATTTCAGGATAGCCAGGATACAGGTCAAATTTTTGGTATTTGAATATTTCAATAATTCGAATTTCGCCTTTGATGTTTTTCGTGCCGACAAAGTTATTTACGAGTGAAAAATCACATTAATTTCGCTAGATTGTGACCGATTTTAATGATATATTTTTTCTTGTTCGGATTATTTATATGACCCATGACATGTGACAGGAAGTGACTGTGAATATGAAAGCTTTCATATCTGCATGGGACAGTAGCAGATCTAGTTAGGCTTTCAGACGAAATTACTAAAATTATTATTATTTACTGCGGGGGCCTAGATCTCTATGATTGAAAACAGATATCGATCTGAAATTAGATTTTCGATTGGAAAACCATGTGGTGGCTACTTGATAAAATATTTTTGAAATTTCTGCGCATACCGGAAGTGACCGAACTTTGTACGTTGTCTAAAAATTGAAAATCGGCCATAGTTTCGTCAATTCTTTATCCATTTTCAAACAAATTACATTTTTGGAATCCCTGAATCTTTTCTGAGACAATGGCTATCTCACATTTTTCAATTTCGAACATTCGTCTATGACTTTTATCTTTTTCGAAAATTGAAAACATGTTTACGAGACAATTTTTGTTATTTTTCAAAATTTTCAAATTTGACCTACATTTCTGGATACCTGAAGCACAGAGTAAAAATAACCAGAGTAGCGACTCGCATTACTTCCTATAGAAACAACCCGATGCGCAATGCATGATGGGATTCGTCTGTAATACACACACACTGACAGTACGCTCAACATTACGATACCTATATCGATGAACTAAATCTCTTTAATTTCGTAGTTTTATAGTATTTTCGGTAAAAAAAATTACCGAGAATTATCACATACAATCATGTTAGGTGTGTGTGTGTTTCGGGAATTTATAAAACATGATTAATATTTTTAAAATATGAATATGAAATGAAGTAATGAAGTGAAAGACGGCAATTGTGGCGGTTTACGAATTGGTTTATAAGGCCGTAAACTATTGTTGATTTTTTTTTTTTTTTATTATCTTTAAAACTAATCCACCAAATACTTGTTGTTTCGATTCCTAGATTTGAAATATACATTCCCATAAATCTTAAAATGGCCCATTTGAAAATGTCAAAGAACCACGCCCTTTTTAATTTTTGGATAAGGCCTATTTTACTCAACATGATTTATTTTTTCTCCCAAAGAAAAATAGGCCTACCCCTGTCTTCTAGAGAGTATTACTTATTTAAGTATGCTTTCATTAAAATATTAAATAATAATTTAAGAATATTAAAATTGAATTTTTTAAATAGCCCAGAACATTTTCCAATAAACAGATTTGAGCCGTTGGTTGTTTTCCAAGATAAAATGCCTTTGGCTCCAATGTTGACTCCCTGTCTTCTTTTATGATTTTTGTTCTTTTAATTAATGTTGGCTTTAATTTTTTAAAAATGAAAAAAAATAATTAAATATTTTATTTTCAATAGTATTACATTTTTCAATAAACATATTTAAGTTGATTAGTTTCTCTTTTTACAAAACCAAAAACAACTTGAAATTTAATATTTTGCATATTGCTCTGGGTGCCATGTAATGTTTTGACCGCCTTTATATAGACCCCCTAATACCACGAAATTGTCCATTTTACACCACTGCATAAGAATATATTAAATTATTATCAATCTGAAGTGTGCTCTAGATATCCATGACATTAGGTCTGATCTGTGTTCAGAGTTACTTTTATTTTTGTGATATTTTTGTCAACTGGTTATTTAGAAATAGAAAATTAAATTTATACTGTGTACTATAATGGAATTATTTAGAAATAGAAAATTTAATTTATACAGTGTTCTATTATATGGAATTTATAGGTGGTTGGATTAAGGCCTACATTAAAACTATTAAAAGGGAAAATGTGATTTTGAATAGCATAACAGTATTAGGCTTACTGTTTTATTTAAAGTTTATTGCAAAACAGTATTTCTGTTAGGAAATTTGGAAAGGTGTATTACAGATACCATAAACTTAACACTTTGTTTACCACAAGTAATTGTAGGCCTATATAGAATCGCATATTTCGATACAGAATCTTAGAAAAAATTAGGCTCGTTCATTATATCATATGCGAGAATCCAATTCTTCAGAAAATATAGTTAGTTCACTCACACACGATTCTATTTCAATTTCTTTAAATGGTAGCATAGGCCTTTTATATTATGGAATGTAAAAAGAACATGTGCAGCTTGTGCAGACTTAATGGGTAAAGCTTACTATTTAAAATTTGATCCTTTAAAAAAACACAACTAGACATGTAATTCTAAAATTACGAAAATACTAGATAGCAATTAAGCGATGGTAAAGAATGCAAGGAATGGGTTTGGTTACATCGGAGCGCAACTACTTCTTGTCCTGCGTACGCGAAAGTATTAAAAAAAGGCCTATAATTAAAATAACAGAATATTGATATTATTAATACTTTTATTAGACCTATGACATGCCATTGAGTCAGGTGACGCGGTTTCGATTCCCCGCTTGTCTGTGACAAGGCGTAGTGTCGTCTGTCGAACATCGTGGGTTTTCTCCGGGTCCTCTAGTTTCCCCTCACTGCTAAAAAAGACCCATACATACCTGTATTACTGTAAGTGAATTATTGAAATAAAAATTAACCATGTTAATCCCGACATTTCCTAGTTTATCATGAGACTAGGAGCATAGATCTACATGTATAGACTGGTTCAAGTTGCCTACTTTAACTTGGAATAGGCCCCCGGAAAATGCAATATAATGCCAATTAACCAATCAAATATGAAAACATCTTTCACCAAATATGTACTCTTACAAAATAACATTTTTGATAATATATATATTGCTGTTATTATAACCTATTATGTTATTATGGCTCAGTTTATAGCACTAGGCCCACATAGTAAAACTCTGTCTAGGCCTAGCACTCGACGATGACTCGTATCGTACTCATAGCAGACGACGCGACATAGACTGAGATGTTTTTCTTCGGGAAATCTAAAGAATTTTAATCCCTTAATAGTACCTAAAATTAAAACACCCTGTGTAGGACCTACTCTGGGTACCATATCCACCACTCGCAAGTTTACATTTTCTTTTGTTCTACTGCGAAACGTCTTCTTTAGCCGCCATGTTTAGTGACATTACAGACGAGACCCGAGATGCAATGCGCGACCTCCTCCGTATGCAAATGAAGAAGTCTCCACTCTGGTTATTTTTACTCTGTGCCTGAAGTCCATCCGATTCCAGTAATATAAGTTTCATTCAGAGTTACCGCTCTTTATTTTTCGATTTTTTTCGAATTTTCTTCCCATTTTGTGAGCTCGGGTTTCGTTTTGTTGCAGAATTGACCTTTCTGAAACTTCTGGAACATGAAGTTATAGTCCAATACCAGTTTATAAAGCAATTTCGACAAGAATCCTTAAACCGGAAGTGGTCGAAATAATGTGCAATATTTTGAAAAAAATGCAAAAAAATGGATATTTTGGGGAAAAAAACGATTTCTCCGCCCGATATCAATGGATTAAAGAAATTAGGGTATCATTGGACTGCACTAGGATTGTGCTATCGTATGATACCCAATTCGTACGAATACGATGAGCAGACAGCAAAATATGGCACGCTGAAAATCAAGTATTTTCTGATTTGGAGCGTTTTTGGACGCCTGTATTTTCTGATTTGGAGCGTTTTTCGACGCCTATATGTCGAAAACTTAACCGCAACTTTTTTTTAAATTTTTTCTATCGAGAGTCCTTTCAGAGGTATTTTGCATGAAGCCATCCAATAAGACTTTGAAATATCTGGTATAGGTGAAATAACGGACTGAAAATCGAAAAAAGTCGAAAAATAGTGAAATTTTGGAAAGTGCTCTATTTTTTATTTTAAGAGATTTTCAAAAAAAGATTGTATATTCAGATAGCTGACCTAATTACGATTCTAACGATGTATAATATGTATGTAGTTATTGAAATTTTATTTTCGATATTTTAAATTTTTTGCATTTTTGGCACTTTTGAACATAGGATTTCTCAGGGGCATTTTATCTGATCAGATAATGTAATATATCATTACAGAGCCCTGTGGATATTTTAGTGCCCAAACTGGCTATTAAAACTATTCTGACAATAATAACCATACCGGAAGTATTCAAAAAATGAAAAAAATAGGTTACAAACATTGTTGCACTTGCGAAAAACTTGACTTCTTCCTTAGGTAATAGCGGACCAAAAGAACTAAAGTGTCGTTGGATAGCCCTATTAATGGACCATCATATGGTATCTAAATAATACGATTTCGATGGTAAGGAAATAAATTATTGTGTGCCAAAAATCTAGTATTTTCCAATTTTTTAACATTCTGAGACGCCCTTTTCTCGAAAACGACGCCACAGATTTTTCTTAAACTCTTCTTACTTATAGTCCTATCGGTTGTCTATATAGTGAATCCAAAATGAAAAGTATTGAAATAATATAGGTGGTCCAAAAATGGCAAATTTTTGTAAACGCTCTTTAATTTATCTTTTTTTCCAAAACCACTCAATGGATGTTTCTGACACTTCTGGTACAGAAAGTTAAGTATCCAAAGAACTTCGTAAAGATATCGCGACAATGATGGTAAAACTGGAAGTAGTCGTAATTTTGAAATAATTTACAATTTTGACCGGTCTTTTCGCCAGCAAATATTACTTTTGCAAATGAGGGAGGGTGTCACTGAAGAAAAACAACTAAAGTATAGTTTGGTAGCCTAGATCTCAATGATCGAAAACAGATATCGATCTGGAAAATAGATTTTCTATGGGGAAACCATGTGGTGGCTACTTGATAAAATATTTTTGAAATTTCTGTGCATACCGGAAGTAACCAAACTATGTACGTTGTCAAAAAATTGAAAATTGGCCATAGTTTCGTCAATTCTTTATCCATTTTCAAGCAAATTACATTTTTGGAATCCCTGAATCTTTTCTGAGACAATGGCTATGTCACATTTTTCAATTTCGAACATTCGTCTATGACTTTTATCGTTCAAAAATTGAAAACATGTTGTTTACGAGACAATTTTTGTTATTTTTCAAAATTTTCAAATTTGACCTACATTTTTGGATACCTGAAGTCTTCCCATTTTGTGAGCTTCGGTTTTGTTTTATGGCAGAATTGACGCTTCTGAAACTTCTGGAACATGAAGTTATAGTCCAATACCAACTTATAAAGCAATTTCGACAAAAATCCTTAAACCGGAAGTGGTCGAAATAATGTGCAATATTTTGAAAAAAATTGCAAAAAATGGATATTTTGGGGAAAAACGCGCTTTCGCCGCCCGATATCAATGGATTAAAGAAATTAGGGTAAGATTTTACTATTGTATGATACCCAATATATGCGGATACTATGATCAGGCAGCATAATATGGCACACTGAAAATCAAGTATTTTCTGATTTTTAGCACTTTTGGACGCCTGTATCTCGAAAACTACCCCAGCGATTTTTATGAAACTTTCTCTATCGAGAGACCTTGTGGTAGTCTTGTGTACGAAACATTCCATTACGACTTTGAAATATCTGGAATAGGTGAAATAACGGTCTGAAAATCGAAAAAAGTTGACAAATCGTGAAATTTTGGAAAATGCTCTACTGTTTTTATACGCCCACATTTTTATGTGGACGTATATTGTCGTCGCCTCTGTCCGTCCACAATTTGTTTGTGGACTCTCTACAGGTCACAATTCTTATCCGATTTTGACAAAACTTGAAATATAGGTTTATCCCCAAAAGATCTCGGCTGCTTTCGATATTGGCATGTATCGGATGAAAACTTCATGGATTATGGCCCCTGATTGTACGAAAAATCACGTTTTTATACACCCACATTTTCATGTGGACGTATTATGTCGTCGCCCCTGTCCGTCCGGACGTCCGTCCGTCCGTCCGTCCACAATTTGTTTATGGATTCTCTACAGGTCACAATTCTTATCCGATTTTGACGAAACTTGAAATATAGGTTTATCCCCAAAAGATCTCGGCTGATTTCGATATTGGCATGTATCGGATCAAAACTTCATGGATTATGGCCCCCGATTGTATGAAAAATCACGTTTTTAGCTTGTGGACCCTATAGAGGTCACAATTTTGAACCGATTTTGATGAAACTTGACATGCATGTTTGTAACCCAAAGATCTTGGTTCCTTTCGATATTTGCGGCTATCGGAATGTAATTTCCTGAATTATGGCCCCTGATTGTCCGAAAAATCACCCTTTTTAGCTTGTGGTCCCTCTGGAGGTCACAATTATTATTCGATTTAAAAAAATGTTTGATTATATCACCGTTAGACCCTAAGGAAGGTTGCGTATGAATTTCGGGAAAATCGGACGAAAATTGCCATACAAAATGGCCGCCGTGTGTACGCGAATACTGTTAAAAAATGGTATATCAAGGTTGTGGACCCAGTGGAGGTCACAATTTTGATTCAATTTTGATCAAACTTGAAATTCATGGTTATAACCCAAAGATCTTGCTTGCTTTCGATATTTGCACATATCGGATCGTAACTTCCTGAATTATGGCCCCTGATTATACGCAAAATCGCCTTTTTTTTAGCTTGGAGGTCACAATTATTATTCGATTTAAAAAACCGTTTGATTATATCACCGTTACACCCTAAGGGAGGTTGAGTTCGAATTTCGGGAAAATCGGACGAAAATTGCCATACAAAATGGCCGCCGTTTGTACGCGAATACTGTTAAAAAATGGTATATCAAGGTTGTGGACCCTGTGGAGGTCACAATTTTGATTTGATTTTGATGAAACTTGAAATTCATGGTTATAACCCAAAGATCTTGCTTCCTTTCGATATTTGCGCATATCGGATCGTAACTTCCTGAATTATGGCCCCTGATTATGCGCAAAATCGCCTTTTTATACGCCCACATTTTCATGTGGACGTATTATGTCGTCGCCCCTGTCCGTCCGGACGTCCGTCCGTCCGTCCGTCCGTCCACAATTTGTTTGTGGACTCTCTACAGGTCACAATTCTTATCCGATTTTGACGAAACTTGAAATATAGGTTTATCCCCATAAGATCTCGGTTCCTTTCGATATTGGCATGTATCGGATCAAAACTTCATGGATTATGGCCCCTGATTGTACGAAAAATCACGTTTTTAGCTTGTGGACCCTATAGAGGTCACAATTTTGAACCGATTTTGATGAAACTTGACATGCATGTTTGTAACCCAAAGATCTTGGTTCCTTTCGATATTTGCGCCTATCGGAATGTAATTTCCTGAATTATGGCCCCTGATTGTCCGAAAAATCACCCTTTTTAGCTTGTGGTCCCTCTGGAGGTCACAATTATTATTCGATTTAAAAAAACGTTTGATTATATCACCGTTACACCCTAAGGAGGGTTGAGTTCGAATTTCAGGAAAATCGGCCGAAAATTGCCATACAAAATGGCCGCCGTTTGTACACGAATACTGTTAAAAAATGGTATATCAAGGTTGTGGACCCTGTGGAGGTCACAATTTTGATTCGATTTTGATGAAACTTAAAATTCATGGTAATAACCCAAAGATCTTGCTTCCTTTCGATATTTGCGCATATCGGATCGTAACTTCCTGAATTATGGCCCCTGATTATACGCAAAATCGCCTTTTTTTTTTAGCTTGGAAGTCACAATTATTATTCGATTTAAAAAAACGTTTGATTATATCACCGTTGCACCCTAAGGTAGGATGAGTTCGAATTTCGGGAAAATCAGACGAAAATTGCCATACAAAATGGCTGCCGTTTGTACGCGAATACTGTGAAAAAATGGTATATCAAGGTTGTGGACCCTGTGGAGGTCACAATTTTGATTCGATTTTGATGAAACTTGAAATTCATGGTTATAACCCAAAGATCTTGCTTCCTTTCGATATTTGCGCATATCGGATCGTAACTTCCTGAATTATGGCCCCTGATTATACGCAAAATTGCCTTTTTTTTAGCTTGGAGGTCACAATTATTATCGGATTTAAAAAAACGTTTGATTATATTAACGTTACACCGTAAGGAAGGTTGAGTTTGAATTTCGGGAAAATCAGACCAAAATTGCCACACAAAATGGCTGCCGTTTGTACGCGAATACTGTTAACAAATGGTATATCAAGGTTGTGGACGTTGTAAAGGTCACAATTTTAATTCGATTTTGATGAAACTTGAAATTCATGGTTATAACCCAAAGATCTTGGTTCTTTTCGATATTTGCGCATATCGGATCGTAACTTCCTGAATAATGGCCCCTGGTTATACGCAAAATCCCCCTTTCTTTAGCTTGTGGTCCCTCTGGAGGTCACAATTATTATCCAATTTAAAAAAACGTTTGATTATATCACCGTTACACTGTAAGGAAGGTTGAGTTTGAATTTCGGGAAAATCGGACCAAAATTGACAGACAAAATGGTCGCCGTTTGTACGCGAATACTGTTAAAAAAATGATATATCATGATTGTGGATCCTGTATAGGTCACAATTTTAATTCGATTTTGATGAGGATGGTTGAGTTCTAATTTCGTGAAAATCGTACCAAAATTTCCGGACGAAATGGTCGCCGTTTGTACGCGAATAGTGTAAAAATATGGTATATCATGGTTGTGGACTCTCTACAGGTCACAATTCTTATCCGATTTTGATGAAAAGTCACATTTCTAGGTTGTGTACCGTCACACCATAATCATTGTCGGTTTCGAATTTCATTACTATCAGACTGGAACTGACCAACTAAATGGCTGCTCCCAATACAGTATGAAATACAGGACTTAAAGATGTAGGAAAAATCACTTTCGGTATTGCTTGTTTTCTGTCCATCTCTAGAAAATGTGGGCGTATCCTGCCTGGCAGTGCCAGCCTATCTTTTTTAGCTTGGAAGTCACAATTATTATTCGATTTAAAAAAACGTTTGATTATATCACCGTTACACCCTAAGGAAGGTTGACTTCGAATTTCGGGAAAATCAAACCAAAATTGCCTTACAAAATGGCCGCCGTTTGTACGCGAATACTGTTAAAAAATGGTATATCAAGGTTGTGGACCCTGTAAAGGTCACAATTTTAATTCGATTTTGATGAAACTTGAAATTCATGGTTATAACCCAAAGATCTTGGTTCTTTTCGATATTTGCGCATATCGGATCGTAACTTCCTGAATTATGGCCCCTGGTTATACGCAAAATCCCCCTTTCTTTAGCTTGTGGTCCCTCTGGAGGTCACAATTATTATCCAATTTAAAAAAACGTTTGATTATATCACCGTTACACTGTAAGGTTGACAGACAAATTGGCCGCCGTTTGTACGCGAATACTGTTAAAAAAATGATATATCATTGTTGTGGACCCTGTATAGGTCACAATTTTAATTCGATTTTGATGAGGAAGGTTGAGTTCTAATTTCGTGAAAATCGTACCAAAATTGCCGGACGAAATGGTCGCCGTTTGTACGCAAATAGTGTAAAAATATGGTATATCATGGTTGTGGACTCTCTACAGGTCACAATTCTTATCCGATTTTGATGAAAAGTCACATTTCTAGGTTGTGTACCGTCACACCATAATCATTGTCGGTTTCGAATTTCATTAATATCAGACTGGAACTGACCAACTAAATGGCTGCTCCCAATACAGTATGAAATACAGGACTTAAAGATGTAGGAAAAATCACTTTCGGTATTGCTTGTTCTCTGTCCATCTCTCGAAAATGTGGGCGTATCCTGCCTGGCAGTGCCAGCCTATCTTTAGCTTGTGGACCCTATAGAGGTCACAATTTTGAACCGATTTTGATGAAACTTGACATGCATGTTTATAACCCAAAGATCTTGGTTCCTTTCGATATTTGCGCCTATCGGAATGTAATTTCCTGAATTATGGCCCCTGATTGTCCGAAAAATCACCCTTTTTAGCTTGTGGTCCCTCTGGAGGTCACAATTATTATCCGATGTAAAAAACCGTTTGATTATATCACCGTTACACCCTAAGGAAGGTTGAGTTCGAATTTTCGGGAAAATCGGACGAAAATTGCCATACAAAATGGCCGCCGTTTGTACGCGAATACTGTTAAAAAATGGTATATCAAGGTTGTAGACCCTGTAGAAGTCACATTTTTTATTCGATTTTGATGAAACTGAAATAGATGGTTATAACCCAAAGATCTTGGTTCCTTTCGATATTTGCGCATATCGGAACGTAACTTCCTGAATTATGGCCCCTGATTATACGCAAAATTGCCTTATTTTAGCTTGTGGTCCCTCTGGTGGTCACAATTATTATCCGATTTAATAAAACGGTTGATTATATTACCGTTACACCGTAAGGAAGGTTGAGTTCAAATTTCGGGAAAATCGGACCAAAATTGCCATACAAAATGGCCGCCGTTTGTACGCGAATACTGTTAAAAAATTGTATATCATGGTTGTGGACCCTGTAGAGGTCACAATTTTAATTTGATTTTGATGAAACTTGAAATGCATGGTTATAACCCAAAGATCTTGGTTACTTTCGTTATTTGCGCATATCGGATCGTAACGACCTGAATTATGGCCCCTGATTGTCCGAAAAATCGCCTATGGTCCCTCTGGAGGTCAGAATTATTATCCGATTTGAAAAAACGTTTGACTCTATCACCGTTACACCCTACAGAAGGTTGAGTTTGAATTTCGAGAAAATTGGACCATAATTGCCAGAAAAAATGGCCGCCGTTTGTACGCGAACAGTGTAAAAAAATGGTCCCTCTGGAGGTCACAATTATTATCCGATTTAAAAAAACGTTTGACTCTACCACCGTTACACACTACGGAAGGTTGATTTCAAATTTCGAGAAAATTGGACCATAATTGCCGGAAAAAATGGCCGCCGTTTGTACAAGAACAGTGTAAAAATATGGTATGTCAAAGTTGTGGACCCTGTAGAGGTGACAATTTTAATTTGATTTTGATGAAACCTGAAATGCTTGTTTATAACCTAAAGATCTTTATTCTTTTCGATATTTGCGCATATCAAATTGTAACTTAATGAATTATGGCCTTTGATTGTAGGAAAAATCACTTTCGGTATTGCTTGTTCTCTGTCTATCTCTCGAAGAATTATTATCTGATTTAAAAAAATAGGTTGCCAGGCAACGAAACATACGCCCACACAGCAGCCAAATCGTCCGGGCAGTCAACAAGAGTTGTTGCATATTAAGGAATTATCAGAAAATCATTAGAATTTGTTTGGTTTTTATAATCAAACGTTTTTTTTTTTAAATCAGATAATAATTGTGACCTCCAGAGGCACAACAAGCTAAAAAGGGTGATTTTTCGTACAATCAGGGGACATAATTCAGGAGTAATGACCCGATGGGCGCAAATATCGAAAGGAACCACGATCTTTGGGTTATAAACATACATGTCAAGTTTCATCAAAATCGATTCAAAATTGTGACCTCTATAGGGTCCACAACCTTGATATAACATATTTTCACACTATTCGTGTACAAATGGCGGCCATTTTGTCCGCCAATTCTACTCCGATTTTCACGTAATTCAAACTCTCTCTTCATTACCATGTAACGATGATATAGTTAAACGTTTTTTTTTAAATCGGATAATAATTTTGACCTCCAGAGGGACCAAAAGCGAACAAAAGCGATTTTTCGGACAATCCGGGGACATAATTCAGGAAGTTATGATCCAATGGGCGCAAATATCGAAAGGAACCAAGATCTTTGGGTTATAAACGTACATGTCAAGTTTCATCAAAATCGGTTCAAAATTGTGACCTCTATAAGGTCCACAACCTTTATATAAGATATTTTCACACTATTCGCGTACAAACGGCGGCCATTTTGTCCGTCAATTTTGGTCCGATTTTCACAAAATTTATGCTCTACCTTCATAACCATGAAATGGTGATATAATCAAACGTTTTTTTTAAATCGGATAACAATTTTGACCTCCAGAGGGACCACAAGCTAAAAAGGTCGATTTTTTTTGACAATCAGGGGACATAATTCAGGAGTAATGACCCGATGGGCGCAAATATCGAAAGGAACCACGATCTTTGGGTTATAAACATACATGTCAAGTTTCATCAAAATTGGTTCAAAATTGTGACCTGTATAAGGTCCACAACTTTGATATAACATATTTTCACAGTATTCGCGTACAAACGGCGGCCATTTTGTCCGTCAATTTTGGTCCGATTTTCACGAAATTCGAAATCAACCTTCATAACCATGTAACGGTGAAATAATCAAACGTTTTTTTAAATCGGATAACAATTTTGACCTCCAGAGGGACCACAAGCTAAAAAGGGCAATTTTTCGGACGATCAGGGGCCATAATTCACGAAGTTACGATCCGATGGGCGCAAATATCGAAAGGAACCAAGATCTTTCGGTTATAAACATACATGTCACGTTTCATCCAAATCGGTTCAAAATTGTGACCTCTATAAGGTCCACAACCTTGATATAACATATTTTCACACTATTCGCGTACAAATGGCGGCCATTTTGTCTGTCAATTTTGGTCCGATTTTCACGAAATTCGAATTCAACCTTCATAACCATGGAACGGTGATATAATCAAACGTTTTTTTAAATCGGATAACAATTTTGACCTCCAGAGAGACCACAAGCTAAAAAGGGCGATTTTTCGGACAATCAGGGGCCATAATTCAGGAAGTTAGGATCCGATTGGCGCAAATATCGAAAGGAACCAAGATCTTTGGGTTATAAACATGCATTTCAAGTTTCATCCAAATCGGTTCAAAATTGTGACCTCTACACTGTTCACAAACTTGATAAAACATATTTTCACACTATTCGCGTACAAATGGCGGCCATTTTGTCTGTCAATTTTGGTCCGATTTTCACGAAATTCGAACTCAACCTTCATAACCATTGAACGGTGATACAATCAAACGGTTTTTTAAATCGGATAACAATTTTGACCTCCAGAGGGACCATAAGCTAAAAAGGGCGATTTTTCGGACAATCAGGGGCCATAATTCAGGAAGTTAAGATCCAATTGGCGCAAATATCGAAAAGAATCAAGATCTTTGGTTTATAAACATGCATTTCAAGTTTCATCCAAATCGGTTCAAAATTGTGACCTCTACACTGTTCACAAGCTAAAAAACGTGATTTTTCGTACAATCAGGGGCCATAACCCATGAAGTTACCGTCCGATACATGCCAATATCGAAAGGAACCGAGATCTTAGGGTGATAAACCTATATTTTAAGTTTCATTGAAATCGGATAAAAATTGTGACCTGTAGACTGTTCACAAACAATTGTGGACGGATGGACGTCCGGACGGACGTCCAGACGGACGGACGGACGAACAGGGGCGACGACAATATCAGGGTTCCCGCGGTCCTTGAAAATCCTTGAATATCCTTAAATTTAGAATTTCATTTTCAAGGTCTTGAATATCCTTGAATTTCGCGGAAATAGGAAAATATCCTTGAATTTCAGTTAAGATCCTTAATTTTGTTGGTAATACTAGTAAGTTGATCTGAAAATCCCGTTTAGATTATAAGTAATGCTGGTTATACTATAAACAATAACTGACGTATACCTGCCAATCAACTGATCTAAATAAACAGCCGTGTTTTGTCACGTAATAACAAGATAAGCCAATGACATTTACCGTAAGGCTACCAAATAGTCTCACGTGACTCCATTGTCCAATTAACATACTAGAAGCCACTACACTGACTAATCAAAATCGGTATTAGTAATTCACAGGCACTTGAAGAGATTAAAATAAAACTTCTTACTACTGCTTGACTATATATATATAATATCATTCAAGGTATTGCAGACGACATCTTTGTTGTGACTTTTTTATGATATATTGTCTGCTGTCAACTCGCAATACTCACTAGTTCTAACACTTCATGTCATTTTTATTGCCAACGAGACTTTATTTGATCATTATTCACATTCAGATGTAATTAAATTGGTCCTTTCACAGCGTTATTAATAACAAATCAAACTTAAAAAGCTATCACTAGTCGATATTCAACTTGGCGAGCCCGGAAGTAACGCGAAATAAGGTCAAAAGAAGTCTGTATCACCCAGTCCCTTTATAAACCTATCATTACTCGATATGTGCATAGGAACTGGGTGATCAAGTCTCGCTGAACCGCGGCCTCGCTTCGTAAGTTCTATCACGCGAGACTTGATCACCCAGTTCCTATGCAGTGATAGCTTTTTAAGTTTGATTAATAACAAATCAAACTTAAAAAGCTATCACTAGTCGATATTCAACTTGGCGAGCCCGGAAGTAACGCGAAATAAGGTCAAAAGAAGTCTGTATCACCCAGTCCCTTTATAAACCTATCATTACTCGATATGTGCATAGGAACTGGGTGATCAAGTCTCGCTGAACCGCGGCCTCGCTTCGTAAGTTCTATCACGCGAGACTTGATCACCCAGTTCCTATGCAGTGATAGCTTTTTAAGTTTGATTTGTTATTAATAACGCTGTGAAAGGACCAATTTAATTACATCTGAATGTGAATAATGATCAAATAAAGTCTCGTTGGCAATAAAAATGACATGAAGTGTTAGAACTAGTGAGTATTGCGAGATGACAGCAGACAATATATCATAAAAAAGTCACAACAAAGATGTCGTCTGCAATACCTTGAATGATATTATATATATATAGTCAAGCAGTAGTAAGAAGTTTTATTTTAATCTCTTCAAGTGCCTGTGTAGTAATTTCATTAAACAATGCATAATGACGAAAAGGGAAATAACTCTGTTTTAAAAATGGCGGGAGTTTTTCCCGGTGTGCCGAAAGTCAATCTGTAATAATAAAAAACAGTTTATGTCTTTAATTCCTTTTAAATATGAGATTTTAACGATAGTTGGTAATGTTTTGGTTGTTTTTCAGATGAAAAATTGTAACTTTAGGCTAAAAATGTCCTTGAAAATCCTGGAATTTGACGTATATTTATCCTTGAATATCCTTGAAAAAATGTTAGACGAAGCCGCGGGAACCCTGAATATACGTCCACATGAAAATGTGGGCGTATAAAAAATCTCTGATTATATTACTGTTGCACCGTAAGGAATGTTGAGTTCGAATTTTGTGAAAATCGTACCAAAATTGCCGGACGAAATGGTCACCATTTGTACGCGAATAGTGTAAAAATATGGTATATCATGGTTGTGGACTCTCTACAGGTCACAATTCTTATCCGATTTGGTCGAAAAGTAACATTTCTAGGTTGTGTACCGTCACACCATAATCATTGTCGGCTTCGAATTTCATGAATATCAGACTGGAACTGACCAACAAAATGGCTGCTCCCAATACAGTATGAAATACAGGACTTAATGATGTAGGAAAAATCACTTTCGGTATTGCTTGTTCTCTATCCATCTCTCAAAAATGTGGGCGTATCCTGCCTGGCAGTGCCAGCCTATCTTTTTATTTGAAGAGATTTTCAAAAAAAGGTTGTATATTCAGATAGCTGACCTAATTACAATGCTAACAATGTATAATATGTATGTAGTTATTGAAATTAAATTTTAAATATTTTAAATTTTTTGCATTTTTATACGCCCACATTGAAATGTGGTCGTATAGTGTCGGCGCCCCCGTCCATCCGTCCGTCAGTCCAGCATCCACAATTGCTTGTGGAGGCTCTAGAGGCTAAAGTTAATATCCGATTGACTTTAAATTTATACACAGTGTTTAAGGTCATGAGACGAAGAAGCTTATTGTTTTTCAGCGATTTCCGATAATAACTACCAGAGTTATGGCCCTTGATCACTTCAAAAAATCTTGTGGACGCTCTAGAGGCCAAAGTTAATATCTGATTGACTTTACATTTATACACAGTGTTTAAGGTCATGAGACGAAGAATCCTATTGATTTTCAGCGATTTCCGATAATTATTGCCAGAGTTATGGCCCTTGATCACTTAAACAAATCTTGTGGACGTTCTAGAGGCCAAAGTTAATATCCGATTGACTTTAAATTTATACACAGTGTTCAAGGTCATAAGACGAAGAAGCCTATTGATTTTAAGCGATTTCCTATAATAACTACCAGAGTTATGGCCCTTGATCACTTAAAAAAAATCTTGTGAACGCTCTAGAGGCCAAAGTTATCATCCGATTGACTTTAGATTGATACACAGAGTTTAAGGTGTTGAAACGAACAAGTATTTTGATTTTCAATTAATTTTGATAACTGAACAGCTAAATCCATGATGTTAAATATTTCCTATACTAATTGTTAGGGTGGGGCAAAACTTTATAAAAAGCAAACAAATTCTAATGATTTTCAAATAATTACATAATGTTTCATTACCAAAAAAAGTAAAAATATGCGACAACCCTTGCTGACTGCCCGGACGATTTAGCTGCTGTGGGCGTATGTTTCGTTGCCTGGCAATGTATCTTTTAACATTCTGAGATGTCCTTTTCTCGAAAACGACGCCTATGAGTTTTTTAAAACTTTTCTTACTCGAAGTCCTATCCGTTGTCTATATAGTGAATCCAAAATGAAATGCATTGAAATAATATAGGTGGTCAAAAAATGGCCTCGAACTTTGAAAAAAATTTTTTTTTCCAAAACTACTCAATGGATGTTTCTGACACTTCTGGTACAGAAAGTTAAGTATCCAAAGAACTTCATAAAGCTATAACGACAATGATCGTAAAACCGGAAGTAGTCAAAAAAATATCTGATATTTTGAAAAAATTTTTTTTACGAAAATCTTTTTATACGCCCACATTGAAATTGTCGTCGCCCCCGTCCGTCCGTCCGTCTGTCCGTCCGTCGGTCCGGCGTCCACAATTGCTTGTGGACGCTCTACAGGCTAAAGTTAATATCCGATTGACTTTAAATTTATACACAGTGTTTAAGGTCATGAGACGAAGAAGCCTATTGTTTTTCAGCGATTTCCGATAATAACTACCAGAGTTATGGCCCTTGATCACTTCAAAAAATCTTGTGGATGCTCTAGAGGCCAAAGTTGATATCCGATTGACTTTAAATTAATACACAGCGTTTAAGGTCATAAAACAATGACGCCTATTGATTTTTGGCGATTTCCGATAATTAGTGCCAGAGTTATGGCCCTTGATCTCTTTGAAAAATCTTGTGGACGCTCTAAAGGTCAAAGTTAATATCCGATTGACTTTAAATTTATACACAGTGTTTAAGGTCATAAGACGAAGAATCCTATTGATTTTCAGCGATTTCAGATAATTAGTGCTAGAGTTATGGCCCTTGATCACTTCAAAAAATCTTGTGGACGCTCTAGAGGCCAAAGTTAATATCCTATTGACTTTAAATTTATACACAGTGTTTAAGGTCATAAGACAAAGACGCCTATTGATTTTCAGCGATTTCCGATAATTAGTGCCAGAGTTATGGCCCTTGATCACCTCAAAAAAATCTTGTGGACGCTCTAGAGGCCAAAGTTAATATCCGATTGACTTTAGATTTATACACAGTGTTTAAGGTCATGAGACGAAGAAGCCTATTGATTTTCAGCGATTTCAAATAATTACTGCCAGAGTTATCTTGCTTGATAACTTCAAAAATTCTTGTGACGCTATAGAGGCCAAAGTTACCATCCGATTGACTTCAGATTGATACATAGAGTTTAAGGTGTTGAAACGAACAAGTATTTTGATTTTCAATGAATTTAGATTACTGAACAGCTAAATCCATGATATTAAATGTTTCATGTATATACTAATTGTTAGCGTGGGGTAAAACTTTATAAAAAGCAATCAAATTCTAATGATTTTCTAATAATTACATAATGAGTTGTTACTCTTAATCAGTTTTTAGTGTATTACAAATGTTTCATTACCGAAAAAAGTAAAAATATGCGACAACCCTTGTTGACTGCCTGGACGATTTAGCTGCTGTGGGCGTATGTTTCGTTGCCTGGCAACCTATCTTTTATTTATGAATATTTTTCGATGGTATTTTACACAGGGTTAAAATATCATCCTACTTGAGCAGAAATGAGAAAAAAAATTGTCTTGGTGATTTGTGTTAGCCGCCATCGGCTAATTTAGTTTTTCGTACCCAGAAAACTCATTTATTGTTTGATTTGTATTAAAACAAAGTTCATATGCTCCGTGGTCCCAATTGTAATTTTTATACGTCCACATGAAAATGTGGGCGTATTATGTCGTCGCCCCTGTCCGTCCACAATTTATTGTTCGATTTGTATAAAACAAAGTTGATATGCTCCGTGGTCCCAATTGTAATTTTTATACGCCCACATTTTCATGTGGACGTATTATGTCGTCGCCCCTGTCCGTCCGTCCGTCCACAATTTGTTTGTGGACTCTCTACAGGTCACAATTCCTATCCGATTTTGACGAAACTTGAAATATAGGTTTATGTCGTCGCCCCTGTCCGTCCGGACGTCCGTCCGTCCGTCCACAATTTATTGTTCGATTTGTATAAAACAAAGTTCATATGCTCCGTGGTCCCAATTGTAATTTTTATACGCCCACATTTTCATGTGGACGTATTATGTCGTCGCCCCTGTCCGTCCGGATGTCCGTCCGTCCGTCCACAATTTGTTTGTGGACTCTCTACAGGTCACAATTCCTATCCGATTTTGACGAAACTTGAAATATAGGTTTATCCCCAAAAGATCTCGGCATGTATCGGATCGGAACTTCATGGATTATGGCCCCTGTTTTATCATGTTTTTAGCTTGTGGACACTATAGAGGTCACAATTTTGAACCGATTGTGATGAAACTTGACATGCATGTCTATAACCCCAAAATCTTGGTTCCTTTCGATAATTGGGCCCATTGGATCTTAACTTCCTGAATTATGGCCCCTGATTGTCCGAAAAATCGCCCTTTTTAGCTTGTGGTACCTCTGGAGGTCAAAATTATTATCCAATTTAAAAAACCGTTTGATTATATCACCGTTACATGGTAATGAAGGTTGAGTTCAAATTTGGTGAAAATCGGACCAAAATTGACAAACAAAATGGCCGCCGTTAGTACGCGAAAATAGTGTGAAAATATGTTATATCAAGGTTGTGGACCCTATAGAGGTCACAATTTTGAACTGATTTTGATGAAACTTGACATGTATGTTTATAACCCAAAGATCTTGGTTCCTTTCGATATTGGCACCCATCGGATCGTAACTTCCTGAATTATGGCCCCTGATTGTCCGAAAAATTGCCCTTTTTAGCTTGTGGTCCCTCTGGAGGTCAAAATTATTATCCAATTTAAAAAACCGTTTGATTATATCACCGTTACATGGTAATGAAGGCTGAGTTCAAATTTCGTGAAAATCGGACCAAAATTGACGGACAAAATGGCCGTCGTTTGTAAGCGAATAGTGTGAAAATATGTTAAATCAAGGTTGTGGACCCTATAATATAGGTCACAATTTTGAACCGATTTTGATGAAACTTGACATGCATGTTTATAACCCAAAGATCTTGGTTCCTTTCGATATTTGCGCTCATTGATTCGTAACTTCCTGAATTATGGCCCCTGATTGTACAAAAAATCACCCTTTTTAGCTTGTGGTCCCTCTCGAAGTCACAATTATTTTCCGATTTAAAAAAACGTTTGATTATATCACCGTTTCGCCTTCAGGAAGGGATGAGTTCAAATTTCGGGAAAATCGGACAAAAATTGACAGACAAAATGGCCGCCGTTTGTATGCGAATACTTGGTTGTGGAACCTGTATAGGTCACAATTTTAATTTGATTTTGATGAAACTTGAAATGCATGGTTATAATCCAAAGATCTTGGTTCCTTTTGGTATTTGCGCATATCGGATCATAACTTCCTGAATTATTCGAATTTCGTGAAAATCGTACCAAAATTGCCGGACGAAATGGTCGCCGTTTGTACGCGAATAGTGTAAAGATATGATGTATCATGGTTGTGGACCCTCTACAGGTCAAAATTCTTATCCGATTTTGCCGAAAAGTCACATTTCTAGGTTGTGTACTGTCACACCATAATCATTGTCGGCTTCGAATTTCATGAATATCAGACTGGAACTGACCAACAAAATGGCTGCTCCCAATACAGTATGAAATACAGGACTTAATGATGTAGGAAAAATCACTTTCGGTATTGCTTGTTCTCTATCCATCTGTAGAAAATGTGGGCGTATCCTGCCTGGCAGTGCCAGCCTATCTTTTTTGTTACGGTGAAAATTTTCTGTCGGCAACGGAAGTGACATAATATTAACAAAAACTACAATTTTGACAGTTCGGTACCTTTTTTTGAAAGCAAATATTATTTTTTTTCAAAACTGATATAACTAAAAGGATGCACCCTGCAAAGGTCCACAAAATCTTTAGCTCAGATTTTTTAATTTCAATTTCATTTTCGGGCAATTTCGAATAAAATGTAAAATTCAGTTCTTTACAATTCATTCAGCGTCTTCATATTTTGAAATATTTATTTGTAATTTTCATAAACTCGTAGCAATAATCCAGACGAAGAGAATGTATGCGAAAATTAGTTTGTAATATGAGCAGTTGCCGAGTAATATGCAATTTTGCATGCATCACTTTTCACGTTATTTTGCCTATAAAAGAGTGAATTATTATTCGATTTGCAATATTTCTTTTCCATTTGATGCCTAATGCCAATTTGGACTAGGTCAGGCCAATTTTTATACCCCAACATTGAAATGTGGTCGTATATTGCCGTCGCCCCCATCCGTCCGTCTGTCGGTTCGTCCGGCCGTCCGGCCGGCATCCACAATTGCTTGTGGACGCCCTAGAGGCTAAAGTTAATATCCGAATGACTTTAAATTTATACACAGTGTTTAAGGGCATGAGACGAAGAAGCCTATTGTTTTTCAGCGATTTCCGATAATAACTACCAGAGTTATGGCTCTTGATCACTTCAAAAAATCTTGTGGACGCTCTAGAGGCCAAAGTTAATATCCGATTGACTTTAAATTTACACACAGTGTTTAAAGTCATAAGACGAAGAATCCTATTGATTTTCAGCGATTTCAAATAATTACTGCCAGAGTTATGGCCCTTTATCACTTCAAAAAATCTTGTGGATGCTCTAGAGGCCAAAGTTAATAGCAATTTTCCAGACGAATAGAATGTATGCGAAAATTAGTTTGTTATATGAGCAGTTGCCGAGAAATATGCAATTTTGCATGCATCACTTTTCATGTTATTTTGCCTATAAAAGAGTGAATTATTATTCGATTTGCAATATTTCTTTTCCATTTGATGCCTAAATGCCAATTTGGACTAGGTCAAGCCAATTTTACATTTTCACTGTGACCGGAAATGACGTCATTTGGTTAAAAACTGTATTTTTAACCTAAAAAACAAATATTTTATTCAAATGAGTCTGCCTTATATTATTTATAAAATTATGATATTTGATTCCCATCAACGAATAGAATGAAGATTGAAGCCATACGACCATACAGATACCACAAAATGGTTTCTAACTTGTACGGTTACAGAGAAATAGGCGATCTTCTATAAGTCACTTTTCAAGGTTTTTGGTCTATAAAAGTGTCAATTATTATTCGATTTTTATATATTTTTTTTACCATTTGATGCCTTATGCCATTTATGACTTCTATCAACTAGGAAAATGTTATTCAATATAGTAAAAAAGAGTGTAGTAAATTAAACTCCTTTTGACTATTTGAATAGCTTGAAATAAATGGTAGATTTACCATTGTTAGGGTGACCCATTCACTTAAAATTTCTCTACAGAAAGTTGTTCTCGACACAGCGAATGTGCACACTTTTCTCAACTGATGATCGCTCACTCCGCAGTTTGTTAATTATCGGCCGCAGAGTCTATGAGACTATAAATAGCCATTGCACGTGCACTTCGCTACAAAATTATCAACTATTACAGTCCTTAAAAAATCTATTGTTGACGATTTTGAATAGCAGTAAAATTTAGCTTCTTAGTTATTACATCACCTTTAGAAATTGCGTTCTTTTTTTTTTTTTTAAATTGCTTTATCTTTAACTGTACCGTTTGGAGTGGCATCTTTTGGTTTAGTACAAATAATATCTCTGAAAAACGTTCATAAGCAAGACCATGATACTAACAGTAGTTTCATTTGACTTTTACAAGGTTCTTAAAACAGTTGTTGAGCTGTCTAATGTGCGTGTTTCTAAATTCAATTTCTTGTTATGATTCGTAAAAAAGTAGTCTTGATTATCCTGACCTGTCAATTAGACATAGAATTGTTGGTAGACTGGTTAAGCTAGACTAATTTCAAAACAAGGGCACATAACCTATCTTTTTCTCAAAAGTGTCTGGATGTCATGGAACGACACACAGAACCATTTTTCAGTCTATTTTTTGTAGACAGTTAAATGGTCATAGATTATTAAGTACAACATGATCGTTTAGTGACTATAAATGTGTGAAACTGATTTAAGGCTTGGTATATATTGTGGTGTAATTGTCGAGATATTTGGAGATATTTATTTGTGGTGGGTCACCCTACCGTTGTCAGTAAATTAAAAATCTTTCTTTTTGTATTTTCAGAGAATATAAAAGATGTTGCTTTGCCAGGATTTATAGACCAGAATAACCGGACATCATATTTTTTAACCAATAATGGTGTACATCAAGCAGCAAAGATATTAGCTGTTATAATTAATATGAACCCAGATATAACTTTTTGTCCCCCTGTCTTCTCTCTATCTTGTCTCTTTCTACATTATATGAATTCTAACGAATGTTTTAACTGTCTCTACGGTTTACTCAGAAGTAAAGATATGAACTATTTGATGCAGACACAAGTAGCATGGGATGCCTCTAAATACGTCATCAAAGATTTGACCAAGAAATATGCTGTAAGTAGGCCTACTAATCATGTCTGTATAACTACTATAAACTCGACATGTAAAGAACTCTGTATGCAAATAGTAAGTGCAGGGGGACAAACAAAAACAATTCAAAAAGAGTGAATGGATCCGGGGGCTATCTGTAAGTGTCCACTGCGCTGTACAGTCTCGGGCCTGTGGTGACACAGACTTCACTCATTTTTGAAAACAATTGGGAATACAACCCAAAGAAATAATTATATAAGGCTTTTTTATCGACTTGCCAAATTGATTTGAATTTAGTAGAGATGTCATGTGACAATTTAGTCGATTTCAAAGTACTTTGGCGAGTTCGTTAAATGCTCCGATTAGCTGTAAACAATTATTGTGACTGGACACAGTTGAAAAAAACATGTGACCACCCGATCAAATCGTCAAATCGCACCCTGAACTGATTTGGCGATTTGATGTAATCGCTTCGGAAATCGATGTCGATAAATTCGTTGATTAGGGTAACCAATTTGAATTAGATGGACGTTAAAGATGAAAATGTGATTGAATGCAAATCACTTTGGCTAATCAGTGGTCGATAAAAACGCCTATAATGTCAACATGAGTCATGATCTGTCATATGTTGCAAGAATTACGAATGCAAGCATATTGTTGTATAAATTCCGCTATACAAGTAACCACACCGTTAAATGTATCGGAGAAGTAGGCCTAGTTCAAAAAACTAAATGCACTGAATCAAAAAAGAAGATGATTGAAGTATATTGAATGCATTTAGGACACACATTACAACCGTCACAGAAACAAAACAAAACTGAATACATGGAAGCAAAGGAATGCTGACTGAAGGGCATGACGTGAATCTGTCGTTACAGCTGTTATGACGTCGTGGCTAAGAAGGTGCAATTTCCCGATAAAAAAAGGGCGATAATCCTGATGAAATAACGTTAAAAACTATTAGTTTTTGAGACCATGTAATTGTACAAACCATAGTATAAATATTATATAATACCCCATGCAAAAAATGCAAAATGGGAATGCCGAAGAAATCGTAGGCATTAGTGTATTTATAAAGACATAATAATAAGGGCGATAATCCAGACAGGACTAGACATCTATAGAAGAAATTTAAATAAAATTTATACTGAATCATTGTCCAATATGTAGTCAGTAATATATTTATAAGAAATGTCAAACTTATTATTTTGAAGAAATGGCAGTTTTGAAATTTCTTTAAAAATGTGTAATTGTGTTCCGCCTTTGGCCGTGCACTTAAAATTTAGAGTTTTTATTCAGGAAAGAAATAGTTCTTTATTGTTGCATATTTTTATATGCCCACATTTTCATGTGGACGTATATTGTCGTCGCCCCTGTCCGTCCGTCCGTCATTCCGTCCACAATTGTTTGTGAACAGTCTACAGGTCACAATTTTTATCCAATTTCAATGAAACTTAAAATATAGGATTATCACCCTAAGATCTCGGTTCCTTTCAATATTGGCATGTATCGGACTGTAACTTCATGGGTTATGGCCCCTGATTGTACGAAAAATCACGTTTTTATACGCCCACATTTTCATGTGGACGTATTATGTCGTCGCCCCTGTCCGTCCGGACGTCCGTCCGTCCACAATTTGTTTGTGGACTCTCTACAGGTCACAATTCTTATCCGATTTTGACAAAACTTGAAATATAGGTTTATCCCCAAAAGATCTCGGTTCCTTTCGATATTGGCATGTATCGGATCAAAACTTCATGGATTATGGCCCCTGATTGTACGAAAAATCACGTTTTTATACGCCCACATTTTCATGTGGACGTATTATGTCGTCGCCCCTGTCCGTCCGGACGTCCGTCCGTCCACAATTTGTTTGTGGACTCTCTACAGGTCACAATTCTTATCCGATTTTGACGAAACTTGAAATATAGGTTTATCCCCAAAAGATCTCGGCTGCTTTCGATATTGGCATGTATCGGATCAAAACTTCATGGATTATGGCCCCTGATTGTACGAAAAATCACGTTTTTAGCTTGTGGACCCTATAGAGCTCACAATTTTGAACCGATTTTGATGAAACTTGACATGCATGTTTGTAACCCAAATATCTTGGTTCCTTTCGATATTTGCGGCTATTGAAATGTAATTTCCTAGATTATGGCCCCTGATTGACCGAAAAATCACCCTTTTTAGCTTGTGGTCCCTCTGGAGGTCACAATTATTATTCGATTTAAAAAACCGTTTGATTATATCACCGTTACACCCTAAGGAAGGTTGAGTTCGAATTTCGGGAAAATCGGACGAAAATTGCCATACAAAATGGCCGCCGTTTATACGCGAAGACAGTTAAAAAATGGTATATCAAGGTTGTGGACCCTGTGGAGGTCACAATTTTGATTCGATTTGGATGAAACTTGAAATTCATGGTTATAACCCAAAGATCTTGCTTCCTTTCGATATTTGCGCATATCGGATCCTAACTTCCTGAATTATGGCCCCTGATTATACGAAAAATCGCCTTATTTTTAGCTTGGAGGTCACAATTATTATTCGATTTAAAAAAACGTTTGATTATATCACCGTTACACCCTAAGGAAGGTTGAGTTCGAATTTCGGGAAAATCGGACGAAAATTGCCATACAAAATGGCCGCCGTTTGTACGCGAATACTGTTAAAAAATGGTATATCAAGGTTGTGGAGGTCACAATTTTGATTCGATTTTGATGAAACTTGAAATTCATGGTTATAACCCAAAGATCTTGCTTCCTTTCGATATTTGCGCATATCGGATTGTAACTTCCTGAATTATGGCCCCTGATTATACGCAAAATCGCCTTTTTATACGCCCACATGGAAATGTGGTCGTATATTGCCGTCGCCCCCGTCCGTCCGTCTGTCGGTCCGTCCGTCCGTCGGTCCGTCCGTCCGTCCGTCCGTCCGTCCGTCCATCGTCCACAATTTCTTGTGAACGCTCTAGAGGCTAAAGTTAATATCCGATTGACTTGAAATTTATACACGGTGTTTAAGGTCGTGAGACGAAGAAGCCTATTGATTTTCAGCGATATCCGATAATTACTACCAGAGTTATGACCCTTGATCACTTTGAAAAATCTTGTGAACGCTCTAGAGGCTATAGTTAATATCCGATTGACTTTAAATTTATACACAGTGTTTAAGGTCAGGAGACGAAGAAGCCTATTGATTTTCGGTGATATCTGATAATTACTGCCAGAGTTATGACCCTTGATCACTTTGAAAAATCTTGTGAACGCTTTAGAGGCTAAAGTTAATATCCAATTGACTTTAAATTTATACACAGTGGTTAAAGTCGTGAGACGAAGAAGCCTATTGATTTTCAGCGATATCCGATAATTACTACCAGAGTTATGACCCTTGATCACTTTGAAAAATCTTGTGAACGCTCTAGAGGCTATAGTTAATATCCGATTGACTTTAAATTTATACACAGTGTTTAAGGTCATGAGACGAAGAATCCTATTGATTTTCGGTGACCTCTGATAATTACTGCCAGAGTTATGACCCTTGATCACTTTGAAAAATCTTGTGAACACTTTAGAGGCTAAAGTTAATATCCGATTGACTTTAAATTTATACACAGTGTTTAAGGTCATGAGACGAAGAAGCCTATTGATTTTCGGTGATATCCGATAATTACTACCAGAGTTATGACCCTTGATCACTTTGAAAAATCTTGTGAACACTCTAGAGGCTATAGTTAATATCCGATTGACTTTAGATTTATACACAGTGTTTAAGGTCATGAGACGAAGAATCCTAATGATTTTCGGTGATATCCGATAATTACTGCCAGAGTTATGACCCTTGATCACTTTGAAAAATCTTGTGAATGCTCTAAAGGCTAAAGTTAATATCCGATTGACTTTAAATTTGTACACAGTGTTTAGGGTCATGATACGAAGAATCCTATTTGATTTTCAGTGATATCTGATAATTTCTGGCAGTTGATCACTTTGAAATATCTTGTGGACAAAGGCCTTGAGACAAACCATCAAAACTATTCTAATCATTTCTGATAATTATTTAATGGGCTATTACTCGTGATAGATAAGATTATCATGTGTTGTAAATGTTCTCCTTACTGATAAAAGAAACAATATGCGACAACCCTTGTTGACTGCCCGGACGACTTAGCTGTTGTGGGCGTATGTTTCGTTGCCTGGCAACCTATCTTTTTTTAGCTTGGAGGTCACAATTATTATCTGATTTAAAAAAACGTTTGATTATATTACCGTTACACCGTAAGGAAGGTTGAGTTCGAATTTCGGGAAAATCAGACCAAAATTGACATACAAAATGGCCGCCGTTTGTACGCGAATACTGTTAAAAAATGGTATATCAAGGTTGTGGACCCTGTAAAGGTCACAATTTTAATTCGATTTTGATGAAACTTGAAATTCATGGTTATAACCCAAAGATCTTGGCTCTTTTCGATATTTGCGCATATCGGATCGTAACTTCCTGAATTATGGCCCCTGGTTATACGCAAAATCCCCCTTTCTTTAGCTTGTGGTCCCTCTGGAGGTCACAATTATTATCCAATTTAAAAAAACGTTTAATTATATCACCGTTACACTGTAAGGAAGGTTGAGTTTGAATTTCGGGAAAATCGGACCAAAATTGACAGACAAAATGGACGTCGTTTGTACGCGAATACTGTTTAAAAAAATGATATATCATGGTTGTGGACCCTGTATAGGTCACAATTTTAATTCGATTTTGATGAGGAAGGTTGAGTTCTAATTTCGTGAAAATCGTACCAAAATTGCCAGACGAAATGGTCGCCGTTTGTACGCGAATAGTGTAAAAATATGGTATATCATGGTTGTGGACTCTCTACAGGTCACAATTCTTATCCGATTTTGATGAAAAGTCACATTTCTAGGTTGTGTACCGTCACACCATAATCATTGTCGGTTTCGAATTTCATTAATATCAGACTGGAACTGACCAACTAAATGGCTGCTCCCAATACAGTATGAAATACAGGACTTAAAGATGTAGGAAAAATCACTTTCGGTATTGCTTGTTCTCTGTCCATCTCTCGAAAATGTGGGCGTATCCTGCCTGGCAGTGCCAGCCTATCTTTAGCTTGTGGACCCTATAGAGGTCACAATTTTGAACCGATTTTGATGAAACTTGACATGCATGTTTGTAACCCAAAGATCTTGGTTCCTTTCGATATTTGCGGCTATCGGAATGTAATTTCCTGAATTATGGCCCCTGATTATCCGAAAAATCACCCTTTTTAGCTTGTGGTCCCTCTGGAGGTCACAATTATTATTCGATTTAAAAAACCGTTTGATTATATCACCGTTACACCCTAAGGAACGTTGTGTTCGAATTTCGGGAAAATCGGACGAAAATTGACATACAAAATGGCCGCCGTTTGTACGCGAATACTGTTAAAAAATGGTATATAAAGGTTGTGGACCCTGTGGAGGTCACAATTTTGATTTGATTTTGATGAAACTTAAAATTCATGGTTATAACCTAAAGATCTTGCTTCCTTTCGATATTTGCGCAGATCGGATCGTAACTTTTTGAATTATGGCCCTTGATTATATTCAAAATCGCCTTTTTTTTAGCTTGGAGGTCACAATTATTATTCGATTTAAAAAAACGTTTGATTATATCACCGTGACACCCTAAGGAAGGTTGAGTTAGAATTTCAGGAAAATCGGACGAAAATTGCCATACAAAATGGCCGCCGTTTGTACGCGAATACTGTTAAAAAATGGTATATCAAGGTTGTGGACCCTGTGGAGGTCACAATTTTGATTCGATTTTGATGAAACTTGAAATTCATGGTTATAACCCAAAGATCTTGCTTCCTTTCGATATTTGCGCATATCGGATCGTAACTTCCTGAATTATGGCCCCTGATTATACGCAAAATCGCCTTTTTTTTAGCTTGGAGGTCACAATTATTATCCGATTTAAAAAAATGTTTGAATATATTACCGTTACACCGTAAGGAAGGTTGAGTTCGATTTTCGGGAAAATCAGACCAAAATTGCCATACAAAATGGCCACCGTTTGTACGCGAATACTGTTAAAAAATGGTATATCAAGGTTGTGGACCCTGTAAAGGTCACAATTTTAATTCGATTTTGATGAAACTTGAAATTCATGGTTATAACCCAAAGATCTTGGTTCTTTTCGATATTTGCGCATATCGGATCGTAACTTCCTGAATTATGGCTCCTGGTTATACGCAAAATCCCCCTTTCTTTAGCTTGTGGTCCCTCTGGAGGTCACAATTATTATCCAATTTAAAAAAACATTTGATTATATCACCGTTACACTGTAAGGAAGGTTGAGTTTGAATTTCGGGAAAATCGGACCAAAATTGACAGACAAAATGGCCGCCGTTTGTACGCGAATACTGTTAAAAAAATGATATATCATGGTTGTGGACCCTGTATAGGTCACAATTTTAATTCGATTTTGATGAGGAAGGTTGAGTTCTAATTTCGTGAAAATCGTACCAAAATTGCCGGACGAAATGGTCGCCGTTTGTACACGAATAGTGTAAAAATATGGTATATCATGGTTGTGGACTCTCTACAGGTCACAATTCTTATCCGATTTTGATGAAAAGTCACATTTCTAGGTTGTGTACCGTCACACCATAATCATTGTCGGTTTCGAATTTCAATTATATCAGACTGGAACTGACCAACTAAATGGCTGCTCCCAATACAGTATGAAATACAGGACTTAATTAAAGATGTAGGAAAAATCACTTTCGGTATTGCTTGTTCTCTGTCCATCTCTCGAAAATGTGGGCGTATCCTGCCTGGCAGTGCCAGCCTATCTTTTAGCTTGTGAACATTGTAGAGGTCCCAATTTTGGACTGATTTGGATGAAACTTGAATTGCATGTTTATAACCCAAAGATCTTGGTTCCTTTCCTGAATTGGGGCCCCCTGATTGTCCGAAAAATTGCCCTTTTTAGCTTGTGGTCCCTCTGGAGGTCAAAATTGTTATCCGATTTAAAAAAACGTTTGATTATATCACCGTTACATGGTTATGAAGGTTGAGTTTGAATTTCGTGAAAATCGGACCAAAATTGACGGACAAAATGGCCGCCGTTTGTACGCGAATAGTGTGAAAATATGTTATATCAAGGTTGTGGACCTTATAGAGGTCACAATTTTGAACCGATTTTGATGAAACTTGACATGTATGTTTATAACCCAAAGATCTTGGTTCCTTTCGATATTTGCGCCCATCGGATCGTAACTTCCTGAATTATGGCCCCTGATTGTCCGAAAAATTGCCCTTTTTAGCTTGTGGTCCCTCTTGAGGTCAAAATTGTTATCGGATTTAAAAAACCGTTTGATTATATCACCGTTCCATGGTTATGAAGGTTGAATTCGAATTTCGTGAAAATCGGACCAAAATTGACGGACAAAATGGCCGCCGTTTGTACGCGAATAGTGTGAAAATATGTTATATCATGGTTGTGGACCTAATTATAGAGGTCACAATGTTGAACCAATTTTGATGAAACTTGACATGTATGTTTATAACCCAAAGATCTTGGTTCCTTTCGATATTTGCGCCCATCGGATTGTAACTTCCTGAATTATCCGATTTTAAAAAACGTTTGACTATATCACCGTTACATGGTAATGAAGAGAGAGTTTGAATTACGTGAAAATCGGACTAGAATTGAAGGACAAAATGGCCACCGTTTGTACACGAATAGTGTGAAAATATGTAATAACAAGGTTGTGGACCCAATAGAGGTCACAATTTTGAATCGATTTTGATGAAACTTGACATGTATGTTTATAACCCAAAGATCTTGGTTCTTTTCGATATTTGCGCCCATTAGGTCATTACTTCCTGAATTATGTCCCCTGATTGTACGAAAAATCACCCTTTTTAGCTTGTAGTCCCTCTGGAGGTCACAATTATTATCTGATTTTAAAAAAAACGTTTGATTATAAAAACCAAACAAATTCTAATGACTTTCTGATAATTCCTTAATATGCGACAACTCTTGTTGACTGCCCGGACGATTTGGCTGCTGTGTGGACGTATGTTTCATTGCCTGGCAACCTATTTTTAAAAATCGTAATGCCTGTGAATAGAAAACATTATATAGTGTATTATCTGGTATGTTCCTCTAAACTGACGGGTATTTTACTACTTCAAAACCAAATTTTTCCGTTTTATCGAATATACCGACATTAAGTTTATCATTAATTATATTGATGTCCAGGTCAAGAACAGATGCATTTATAGTGCCCGAATTTTCTTTATTTGATATAAGTTCATGAGGATATATTTCATCTTTATATTTACTGAAATTATCATTGATTGGTGTTATGTCATCCATGTAACAGAAGGTATAATTTAGACTTTTAGCTACCTTGTTATCTGTTATCGTATTTATATAAATGTGCATTTGCCATAAATGGGGTGGGGTCAGTTCCCATTGGTAAACCAATAGTTTGTTGTATTATAATTATCTGATCCCCAACCTCAAATATGGCATTGTCAATGAGAAAATGTATGATATTTTGAAATTTTTCTTTATCGAAAACTAGAGTGTTGCCATTGCACCGTTTTATAATCCATCTCACATCTTGTGATTAGATGGCGATCAAGTTTCTGCCCTTTCCGAAAGCTCCATTAAAGGCTTTATCAACGAACCAATCCAAATTATTTTTAAGATCTGCATGCAGTAGCATAGTATATAAGGTAGAAAAGTCGAAAGTTTCTATTGATTTTGCGTTGCCTTTTTTATTGATTTTTTCCAAAGTGTCTACTATGGGTTTTTTTTGTCAATTATGAAAAAACTGTTAATACCAGTATAATTACGAAGTGTTTTGCACCAAATTGCATGTTAGTTATAATCATTGCTAAAGGTTTTGTCTGGCAGATTTTGGAGGAAATTATGTATCTGAATTTTACTGGGTTTTGATGATAGAGTGGTTCAGAGACGCAATATTTGTCCTTATAAAAACTGACCCGCTTATCTGTGTGATTGCTCCATCGAGAAATCTTCTGAAGTCGCAGCAAATAGTCACACGAGGTATTTTTACAAACATGTATTGGTATATATAGCCGAATAAAAAATACACTCATTACAGGCTCTGACTTTCGTGTTTATTTAATAGGGAACGTGAGCAAAAATTTCGATTTCACTCCTTAATTTGATTTTTGATTTTGGCAATTTTGGTGATTTAAATACAGAGCTAGCTGTAATAGCTTTGTTTCATTTCTAACTTTCAAGCACATGAGAGCGTTGAGATAAATTCATTACAACCTTTCGAGATTTACTTTTATTAAGTGGTTACAACCTTGGTTAACGCGACAATCTCTTTTGGTTAGGAAATAAATATTTGCTAGCTCTAAATACGCAGAACCTATTTGAGACCGGAAAATAACCTGAACAAACTTTATTTTGTCTTTATTTTCCAGACACTTTTCGGTAACATGGTGTAAATTATTTTCATAATCAGAGTATATTATTTAATCACCCTGTAGCCATAGGCTTTGATCGACAGACTTATTTTTTTCTAGATTTGAGACTGAGCCCTGCAAGATATCTTCCACGGATGATTTGCTATCCAGCACTGGATTGGACAAATACCCCTATGATTAGCACTGTAACCAAACTACCTATGACATAAATCACAAATAACCTATACTAGACAAATGTTAATAAATTCCTGACAACTTCAGAGCATCGGTCTATCATAACTGCTTTATATGACGACTGTGTGATGTTTGGTGACAAATATATTCAAAATAGACGACAAAGACTAGGAAGCTGGGTAAAGGTAAGGGTAAGTCCACTAAATGTATGAAATCATGAAATCATACAACGATTTTCTTGACACCCCATTTTTTTCCGGGATAGTTTATGGGACTCCATCGGCAGACACAAGTGAAATTGATTTAATAAATAGAGAGACTCAGACATCTGCCGATGCAACCTTGACTGATTTAAAGCGGGAATTTCATATTTTCTAAGAAAGTCAGAACATATTTATTTCTATGTCTTGTGTTCAATAGGTTGTCAACTTACTATTATACAATCATAGGCATTATTTTTCCACACTTACAAATCTTTCATATTGGAAATAATAACACAGTTATCTACCTTGTTTTCCATTCCACCCATGCAATAGCTATCTTCAAACATTTGAATTAGAAGTTGAAAATGATATTTTTGCCAATTTCTCAACTGGCAATAGTGAATTATAGGATTTATAGGATTATTCTTTTACTAGGTAGGACTGTTTATAGATACCATCAATTTTAAGGCTTTATTTTAATATATGTTAAAAATATAACTTAAAGAGCACATAAAATGAGTAAACTAAATTCATTGAGCTTATAGACATTGGTTACTATATGCATTTTACGGCAGTTTAACATCGATCTGATGAAAATTAATTCAGATATCGTCACCCAAAGTCGCAAATATAGGCCTCCCGTAAAAACGACTTGGCCAGTTATTGAAAACACTCTTAATCCCCTCAGACGCCAGTGACGTCACAGTGACCGAATGCATATTCGGGATGTTTATTCCTTAATTACCTGTATACACTCGGCGTGTGTATTCGTTAACGCCTGACTGATTCCTTAATCCCCCTAATTAAATAACAATGGACTACGGAATAATTTGTTTTGTACTTTATAATTTGTTTTATAAAGACAGTTGTTGTACCCATATTCCCCATGTGTTTTTTTTTATCAGAATAAGCCGACCGTAAGCAAACAATAATTGGCTTCTGATTGAAACAAGATTGGTGTGAAATTGTTATAGCCGGCGCTACGGACATCTTTTAAGCCGATAGAAATAATCAATTGTCGGCTTTTAAGAAACGAAATGGTTTCAAATAATAATCATATAAACTTAGATCACCAACATTTGTATTATTATTTATTGATCATTTTATCATACACCGAGCGAAATGGAGGCAGAATATTTGGAGTTATCATGTAGCAGTAGTTCTTTTAGCTTGGGCAGTGTATCGGATACAGATACGTCGCGAGAAATGATTAATATAGCGCCATATATGTTTTGAGTCGTATTTATCTGACTGTAGTAGTTCCGTAAAGGATGGCGATGTAGAGAATACGGGATCTAACAATGACAATCATCCGATTGTTGCGAGACTAGATTCTCTGGAATGGTACGTACCGGAATATATAATATTTTACACACTTATTTTTGTGTTCTAATTTATTGACTGAATGACAGTTTTAAAATTTTACTAATTTATAATATCTATTAAATTATAGAAAATCGCACGAGAAGCTCGATTTCTCGATTGAAGGGTGTGAGTGATCAAACAACAATTTTTTGATTGGTTAGAAGTATCTAACCGCGGGAAAATTTACAGTTACTATTGTACACAATTTAATCATATGGAAGATATAGCTATAGTACTCGTTGACTATTTTGTTATTTGTTTTCAGATCGAATCACCGATGTTTTTATAATAAAGTTAATGTTAATCGTATTGTTTGTATGATCGTATGATCATTGTTTTGTTTTTAATGAAGTATTCTTGTATTGTTTGTTAATTGTTTGATTAGTGTTTATTGTCAGTGTCAGAAAATGCCGAAGTTAAAATCAGAAAATGCCGTGGTATTTCTTAATAACACAATTTGTAGTCCTTCACTTAACAGTCATGTAACTTGCAAACGTTTTTATTCATCCGTCGATGATAGACAATGATCACGTGACAACCATAACTGAAATGGCTATAAAATAAAGTTCTGTACGACTATGACAATACGTACGTAACTAACGTACGAAAATTAAAGGGTAATAGGTAGGGTGAGTCTGTCGTTCAGATTGCCTGTCAATAGTGTAATAAAAAAAAAATCGATTTAGAACTGCTTTATTGGCATAATGCCAACCGATATGTCACATATCATTGGAATTCTCCAATGGAGATTCTGTCGGGGAAAACATCCACTGTTTCTCTCCCCGTGTATTCGATGTTCAATCAGGGAATTATATCCAATGACGATTTAAATTTACCTAACAACTGGTCAGTGAATCCATCAATGTATTATCCAGTTATTATTTTAATATCTACCGGTACCTGAAATTCACACGGACAGAGCGTGGAAGACGTGCAATTCTGAAACCATGCCGAGACTGTCTATAATGACCACGTGGCTTATTTTAATGTACCTTTTATGAATAATCAACAAGCTTGTTTTGAATATTTTACCGGATTATAGAAAGAATATCCATATCCCGACTTGACTGGCATTCATCGTAGGAATGGAACCCGGGAAAAGTTTTATTCTCTGTTTGCGTATTTCGAAAACTTCAATTAAGTTAGGTCGCAGCCCATAGCAATCGTTCGCAAAATGTTCACTGCATATCACTGTTGTGACTGTAGGTTGCCAATCAGGATTTGAATTGTTTACAAACGCAATCCACCTTTTCCGTAAGATTTCATCCTTGGGAAATTTATGAAACGCTGGCACATTATTCCCCTTTTCCTTGCTGGAATTTCCACAACTCTCAATAACACAACGATAATACGGCATCTTGAAATACACTCCGAAATATTCTAGTCACAAATATATAATCTATTACAACTCAAGACGAGAAAGGTCCGCTTTTGAAAATGCTTTGACTATTATAGTATAGTGATATGTAGCTTACGTGTAAAATTACGAGTTAATGATTACGCCAGTCAAATGTTAATTGGACCGCGAAATACACACGTGTTAACTGGCGGTGTGTATACAGTGATATATCGTACAGATAGTGCTATATTGTATAGATAATGTGTATAGATTATGTGTAGTGCCTGTGACGTCACCAGCCAATCAACCGGATAAAGGTTGTAATTGAAAATTTGAAAACCGTTTTTGGCTGTCTGATGTTTAAACGTTAATATCTCAATTAATTTTAATCAGATTGGAGTGAACTTGACATAAAATGCATATAGTAACCAATGTCTATAGGCTCAATGAATCTAGTTTTCTCATTTTATGTGCTCTTTAAAAATATGAAATAACAGCTTTGAATAGAAAAAATAAGTATTTGCGGCGATTGTCAAAGTGTCATAAAAGCATGATCGCCCAGTTAAAATAATCGACTTCGGAAGACTAAAAAAGAAATGATTCGCATGAAGGCTAATAATGGAAATAAAAAACAATTTGCAGGTAAAAAGAATGGTTGCAAGTCTAAACCTTTTTATACGCCCACATTGAAATGTGGTCGTATATTGCCGTCGCCCCCGTCCCCGTCCGTCCGTCTAGAGGCTAAAGTTAATATCCGATTGACTTTAAATTTATTCACATTGTTTAAGGTCATGAGACGAAGAAGCCTATTGTTTTTCAGCGATTTCTGATAATAACTATCAGAGTTATGGCCCTTGATCACCTCAAAAAATCTTGTGGACGCTCTTAAAAGCCAAAGTTAATAGCCGATTGACTTTCAATTTATACACAGTGTTTAAGGTCAAGATGAAGAAGCCTATTGATTTTCAGCGATTTCCGATAATTAGTGCCAGAGTTATGGCCCTTGATCACTTCACAAAATCTTGTGGACACTGTAAAAGCCAAAGTTGATATCCGATTGACTTTAGATTTACACACAGTGTTTAAGGTCATGAGACGAAGAAGCCTATTGATTTTCAGCAATTTACAATAATTAGTGCCAGAGTTATGGCCCTTTATCACTTCAAAAAATCTTGTGGATGCTCTAGAGGCCAAAGTTAATAGCAATAATCCAGACGAATAGAATGTATGCGAAAATTAGTTTGTTATATGAGCAGTTGCCGAGAAATATGCAATTTTGCATGCATCACTTTTCATGTTATTTTGCCTATAAAAGAGTGAATTATTATCGATTTGCAATATTTCTTTTCCATTTGATGCCTAAATGCCAATTTGGACTAGGTCAAGCCAATTTTGCATTTTCACTGTGACTGGAAATGACGTCATTTGGTTAAAAACTGTATTTTTAACCTAAAAAACAAATATTTTATTCAAATGAGTCTGCCTTATATTATTTATAAAATTATGATATTTGATTCCCATCAACGAATAGAATGAAGCCATACGACCATACAGATACCACAAAATAGTTTCTAACTTGTACGGTTACAGAGTTGTGGCCCTTGATCACTTCACAAAATCTTGTGGATGCTCTAGAGGCCAAAGTTGATATCCGATTGACTTCAAATTTATACACAGTGTTTAAGGTCATGAGACGAAGAAGCCTATTGATTTTCAGCGATTTACGATAATTAGTGCCAGACTTGTGACCCTTGATCACTTCAAAATATCTTGTGGATGCTCTAGAGGCCAAAGTTAATATCTGATTGACTTTAAATTTATACACAGTGTTTAAGGTCATGAGACGAAGAAGCCTATTCATTTTCAGCGATCTCTGATAATTATTGCCAGAGTTATGGCCCTTGATCACATCAAAAAATCCTGTGGATGCTCTAGAGACCAAAGTTAATATCCGATTGACTTTAAATTTACACACACTGTTTAAGGTCATGAGACGAAGAAGCCTACTGATTTTCAGCGATTTCAAATAATGACTTCCAGAGTTATCTCCCATGATCACTTTAAAAAACCTTGTGACGCTATAGATGCCAAACTTATCATCCGATTGACTTCAGATCGATACACAGAGTTTAAGGTGTTGAAACGAACAAGTATTTTGATCAACGAATTTTGATAACTGATGTTAAACGTTTCCTATACTAATTGTTAGCGTGGGGCAAAACTTTATAAAAAGCAAACAAATTCTAATGATTTTCAGATAATTACATAATGAGTTGTTACTCTTAATCAGATTTTAGTGAATTACAAATGTTTCATTACCAAAAAAAGTAAAAATATGCGACAACCCTTGTTGACGATTTAGCTGCTGTGGGCGTATGTTTCGTTGCCTGGCAACCTATCTTTAGATGAACGAAGGAATTTTATATGATGTCAAAAATCAAAGATACACAGCAGAATGCCATAATTTGGTTGTGGAACTTTACTACGTTAGGATCTGGAAGAGTTATCATTGACGTGTCTTGGACAGTGTGAGGGATAAGCCAAAGTTATGGTGAACTTTAGGCATGTGAGCGTGTCGGTGTATCTTTATAACATGTTTCAGAAACCTTGAAGTCTGCGGAAAATACCACCCTTTATACAGACGAAACTAGAAAGTTTGGCTCTAAATTCAGTACAAATCGCTTACGCGACACATACGCCACTTATTCTTGGTCTTTGTGAAATGGCTGATAAATCTGCGCAAAATATGATATTAACCGAAATTTTGGCAGATCTTGACGAATTTGTTGGGCCATTTAGTGAATCCCTTACTTTCGAAATACCATGTCAGACAGAGCCAGCATCGAAAGGCTATTTAATTCTTTTTTTACTCAATACAGAGGCAGTATTTGTGCTAAATTAGTAGAAAACTGGTCAGATACGGAGCAGAATACTCATGAATATTAATCATTTCTTTTGTAGTCTTCATTTATTAACTGGTTTGGTGGATAAAAGTGTTCTGGAATTGAATATGTTTTGAAGAACTGTATTTTAAAACATTCTCGGCCCAAACGTTTAAAACTGCTACATCATTTTCACCAAACGAATAGGAGTGTGTTCGATTGGTTCGAACCATCTAAGGCTTTTACTCAGGGTGGAAATGAAAAGTCGGGTTGTTATTCGAATTCAAATCTCCCCGAAGCTTGATCTTTATTAAGCTTTCATATTTCATATGAAAGCTTATTGTTTCTGTTAAGATTAATATTATATGAAAGCTTATTGTCTCTGTTAAGATTATTAGGGTTTCACACTGCGTATCTTGTGTGAAACACTATTGTTTTTGTTAAATTTATTATTCTTATTATTAAGCTTTCATATTACATATGAAAGCTTATTGTTTCTGTTAAAGTTATTATTATTATTTTTTTTTTGTGTGTGTTTTCTGCAAATCGGATTTCTCAGAATCTATCCATAGGATCTTTCTGAAATTTTGACCTACCCCCCCAAAAATGGGGTGCGAACGTTGTTTAAATATATTTTCAAAACGTTTTACGAATCCGAAATCACAGAATTTTAAGAACGAAAAAACTGACAATGCATAGTCGTAACTTTGTTATTTTTTGACCGATCTTACTAATTCTTTTTTCTTTGAATACCTTGAAAAAAATCATTTTCATTTGCTGTTTCACATTTTTGAATTTCGAAAATTTGTCGCTGTGATTTCGAACCGGAAGTTTAAACCAATTTGACAACTTCTTTAATAGTTGTACGATCTTCATGAAATTTAGTATATAAGTAGATCCTAGCGATGTGATTTCAAAAATATAATTAGAAATTTTCTAAATTATCTCCCTTTGACGAAATTAAGGATCAAAATTTTCAAAAAAATCATCGAAATATAGGTCAGAATGACCGGATTTTTTTTTTGAATACTAGATAAGTAATTACTGATTTGTACACAAAATATGGAGTTTGTCGATCTAACCGGAAGTGCCACCATCTTGAAACGTGAAAAATCCCTAAGGCTTTTTTGCTATTTTACTGACAGACACGGGAGTTGTATTTTCTGAATCCTTGAAGGTTGGCCCAAAAATCGCTGGGAGCAGAATTTTGATTTAGGTCTACTGATGGATTCCATTTTGAAGTGAATATGAAAAGTAGTAGCAATTTGAAGGGCCGAGACTTTGAAACACAATAACTCTCCTTCTAATTAAGCTAGAATGTTCAAACTTGGTCTAGACGTTCACTAGGTCAATGTCATGATCGAGTTTAAAGATGAGCATTTTCTGCTTAGGGTAAGCAGAGATAAATATGCTGATTTGTTGATTCTTTAGGGCACGATAACTTCGGTTATAATGAAGAGAGGGTGGTGAAACTCCTGCCAATGGAGAGTCTAATAGCTAGCCCGTTGTGTGAAATCATTGTATCATTGTTTTTAAATGTCAGGGATAGCAGAAAAAAAAGAGATCGAAAATCCAAAAAGTCGTATTTTTACGATTTTGAGCATTTTTAAAGGTCCTTTTCTCTTCAATCAACATAATATTTTTGGGGAACTTCTTCAACAAAGAGTCTTATCGATAGTCTTTTATATGAAACCATCGATCAACAGTCCAAAATATCAGGAGTAGAAGAATAAAAGGATCGAAAATTGAAAACTGCAACCTGTCATTGTTAAGCGAAACATGCAGCGTGGGTGACTACAATTTGCACATTATTCATCGTAAAGAGCTTATTCAACAGTATCGAATTCCAACTGCTTAGGGATATTTTTTACGTGCACTTCAATGTGTACACGAGACCTTTTTCGTCCCATCCGAACGACTAGACAGCTGTCCTTGTCAGGCCCTCCGTTCTGCCTCACTGACAAGAGGGAACCACGCCGGAAAATCGAGATGAACTTTCTCGGTGCAGAAATTTCAATTCACGCCAAACGTTTATTGCATACGATTAAGCTGGTCAGTTGGAGCTTATTTTCAAAAGTTTTGTAATAATCGGTTGGTAATTAAAGTACCGTGCAAATTAAACTGCTAAAACAAAAAATTTCGCCCGGTTGAAATGTTGCTTGCTATAAGTCAGCAATTTCCCGATTTTAGGGAGGCTGAATGACTGAATGATTAGCATACGCGCGCTTTGTCGTAACGTCTGTCATTGAGTCAACCGGCGTCGTTTCGATTTCCAGGTTGCACGTGACATGGAGTATGGTGTCCAACCTCGTGGGTTTTTCCGTGTCCTTTGGTTTCCTCCCACTCCTGAATACCAGTACGCGTAAGGGAAGTTTATAAATAAAATTAAAAAACATATATTAGTCCCGAACTGACTTAGTTTGTGTCGAATGGACGTTAAGCAGCATTTCTCTCCTTCTGTTTTATTTTTAAAGTTTTGTAATAATCGGTTGATAATCCATGGTACTGTAAAAGTGATAAAACAGAAAATTTCGCCCGGTTGTAATGTTTCTCACTTTAAAGTCAGCAATTTGCCGATTTTAAGGGGCAAACGTTTATTGCGAACGATTAAGCTTGTCAGGGGGAGGTTATTTTTATACGCCCACATTGAAATGTGGTCGTATATTGTCGTCGCCCCCGTCCGTCCGTCGGTCCGTCCGTCCGTCCGTCCGTCCGTCCGTCTGTCCGGCGTCCACAATTGCTTGTGGACGCTCTACAGGCTAAAGTTAATATCCGATTGACTTTAAATTTATACACAGTGTTTAAGATCATGAGACGAAGAAGCCTATTGTTTTTCAGCGATTTCCGATTATAACTACCAGAGTTATGGCCCTTGATCACTTCAAAAAATCTTGTGGACGCTCTAGAGGCCAAAGTTAATATCCGATTGACTTTAAATTTATACACAGCGTTTAAGGTCATAAGACAATGAAGCCTATTGATTTTCGGCGATTTCCGATAATTAGTGCCAGAGTTATGGCCCTTGATCTCTTTAAAAAATCTTGTGGACGCTCTAAAGGTCAAAGTTAATATCCGATTGACTTTAAATTTATACACAGTGTTTAAGGTCATAAGACGAAGAAGCCTATTGATTTTCAGCGATTTCCGATAATTAGTGCCAGAGTTATGGCCCTTGATCACTTCAAAAAATCTTGTGGACGCTCTAGAGGCCAAAGTTAATATCCGATTGACTTTAAATTTATACACAGTGTTTAAGGTTATAAGACGAAGACGCCTATTGATTTTCAGCGATTTCCGATAGTTAGTGCCAGAGTTATGGCCCTTGATCACCTCAAAAAATCTTGTGGACGCTCTGGAGGCCAAAGTTAATATCCGATTTACTTTAGATTTATACACATTGTTTAAGGTCATGAGACGAAGAAGCCTATTGATTTTCAGCGATTTCAAATAATTACTGCCAGAGTTATCTCCCTTAATAACTTCAAAAATTCTTGTGACGCTATAGAGGCCAAAGTTACCATCCGATTGACTTCAGATTGATACATAGAGTTTAAGCTGTTGAAACGAACAAGTATTTTGATTTTCAATGAATTTAGATAACTGAACAGCTAAATCCATGATATTAAATGTTTCATGTATATACTAATTGTTATCTTGGGGTAAAACTTTATAAAAAGCAATCAAATTCTAATGATTTTCTGATAATTACATAATGAGTTGTTACTCTTAATCAGTTTTTAGTGTATTACAAATGTTTCATTACCGAAAAAAGTAAAAATATACGACAACCCTTGTTGACTGCCCGGACGATTTAGCTGCTGTGGGCGTATGTTTCGTTGCCTGGCAACCTATCTTTAAAAGTTTTGTAATATTCGGTGCAAATTAAACTGTTAAAATAGAAAATTTTGCCCGGTTGAAATGTTTCTCGCTGTAGGTCCGCAATTTGCCAAATTTAGGGAGGTTACGTGGCTGAATGGTTAGCACCTGCGCTCTGTATCGTAACGTCTGTCATTGAGTCAACTGGTGTTGTTTCGATTGAAATGCCCGGTTGAAATGTTTCTTGCTATAAGTCAGCAATTTCCCGATTTTAGGGAGGCTGAATGGCTGAATGGTTAGCATGTGCGCGCTGTATAGTAACGTCTGTCATTGAGTCAACCGGCGTTATTTCGATTTCCAGGTTCCATGTGACATGGAGTATGGTGTCCAACCTCGTGGGTTTTCTCCATGTCGTTCGGTTTCCTCCCACTCCTAAAGACCCGTACGTGCAAGGGAAGTTTTAAAATAAAATTAAAAGACATATGTTAGTCCAGAAATGACCTTGTTTTTGTCGAATGGACGTTAAGCCGCATTTCTCTCTTTCTGTTTTATTTTTAAAGTTTCGTAATAATCGGTTGGTAATCAATGGTACTGTAAGAGTGATAAAACAGAAAATTTCGCCTGGTTGTAATGTTTCTCACTTTAAAGTCAGCAATTTGCCGATTTTAAGGGGCAAACGTTTATTGCAAACGATTAAGCTGGTCAGGGGGAGCTTATTTTTAAAAGTTTTGTAATATTCGAAAATTCGTCGCTGTGATTTTGAACCGGAAGTTGAGACCAACTTGACAACTTCTTTAATAGTTGTACGATTTTCATGAAATTTAGTATGTAACTAGACATTACTGATGCGACTTGAAAAATGACTTTTAAAATTTTCTAAATTATCTCCCCTTTGTGAAATTAAGAATCAAATTTTTCAAAAAAATCGTCGAAATAAAGGTCAAAATGACCTATTTTTTTCTTTTCGATACTAGACAAGTAATTACTGATTCGTACACAAAACATTGAGTTTGTCGATCGAACCGGAAGTGCCACCATCTTGAAACGTGAAAAAACAATAGAACGTTCGATATTGCACTTACAGACATGGGACTTACATTTTCTGAATCCTTGAAGGAAAACCTAAAAAACGTTCAGAGCAGAATTTTGATTTATGTCAGCTGATGGTCGCCATTTTGAATTGAATATGAAACATAGTGAAAAATCGACATTTACGGACTTGTAAACAAACACAATAGGGCATAGTATGTTCAATACGTCTCCTATGTCTAAAATTTAATATATTTCGGGATAGTCGGGATACGGGTCGAATTTGTGGTATTTGTATATTTCAAAAATTCGAATTTCGCCTTTGATGTTTTCGTGCCGACAAAGTTGTTTACGAGTGAAAAATCACATTATTTTCGTTAGATTGTGACCGATTTTAATCATTTATTTTTATACGCCCACATTTTCATGTGAACGTATATTGTCGTCGCCCCTGTTCGTCCGTCCGTCCGGACGTCCGTCCACAATTGTTTGTGAACAGTCTACAGGTCACAATTTTTATCCGATTTCAATGAAACTTAAAACATAGGTTTATCACCCTAAGATCTCGGTTCCTTTCGATATTGGCATGTATCGGACTGTAACTTCATGGGTTATGGCCCCTGATTGTACGAAAAATCACGTTTTTTAGCTTGTGAACAGTGTAGAGGTCACAATTTTGAACCGATTTGGATGAACTTGAAATGCATGTTTATAACCCAAAGATCTTGGTTCCTTTCGATATTTGCGCCAATCGGATCGTAACTTCCTGAATTATGGCCCCTGATTGTCTGAAAAATCGCCCTTTTTAGCTTGTGGTCCCTCTGGAGGTCAAAATTGTTATCCGATTTAAAAAAACGTTTGATTATATCATTTTTCCATGGTTATGAAGGCCGAGTTCGAATTTCGTGAAAATCGGACCAAAATTGACGGACAAAATGGCCGCCATTTGTACGCGAATAGTGTGAAAATATGTTATATCAAGGTTGTGAACAGTGTAAAGGACACAATTTTGAACCGATTTGGATGAAACTTGAAATGCATGTTTATAACCCAAAGATCTTGGTTCCTTTCGATATTTGCGCCAATCGGATCGCAACTTCCTGAATTATGGCCCCTGATTGTCCGAAAAATTGCCCTTTTTAGCTTGTGGTCCCTCTGGAGGTCAAAATTGTTATCCGATTTAAAAAACGTTTGATTATATCACCGTTCCATGGTTATGAAGGCCGAGTTCGAATTTCGTGAAAATCGGACCAAAATTGACGGACAAAATGGCCGCCATTTGTACACGAATAGTGTGAAAATATGTTATATCAAGGTTGTGAACAGTGTAAAGGACACAATTTTGAACCGATTTTGATGAAACTTGACATGTATGTTTATAACCCAAAGATCTTGGTTCCTTTCGATATTTGCGCCCATTGGATCATAACTTCCTGAATTATGTCCCCGGATTGTCCGAAAAATCGCTTTTGTTCGCTTTTGGTTCCTCTGGAGGTCAAAATTATTATCCGATTTAAAAAAACGTTTGACTGTATCACCGTTACATGGTAATGAAGAGAGAGTTTGAATTACGTGAAAACCGGACTAGAATTGACGGACAAAATGGCCGCCGTTTGTACACGAATAGTGTGAAAATATGCTATATCAAGGTTGTGGACCCTATAGAGGTCACAATTTTGAATCGATTTTGATGAAACTTGACAGGTATGTTTATAACCCAAAGATCTTGGTTCCTTTCGATATTTGCACCCATCGGGTCATTACTTCCTGAATTATGTCCCCTGATTGTACGAAAAATCACCCTTTTTAGCTTGTGGTGCCTCTGGAGGTCACAATTATTATCTGATTTAAAAAAAAACGTTTGATTATAAAAACCAAACAAATTCTAATGATTTTCTGATAATTCCTTAATATGCGACAACTCTTGTTGACTGCCCGGACGATTTGGCTGCTGTGTGGGCGTATGTTTCGTTGCCTGGCAACCTATTTTTTCTTGTTCGGATTATTTATATGACCCATGACATGTGACAGGAAGTGACTGTGAATATGAAAGCTTTCATATCTGCATGGGACAGTAGCAGATCTAGTTATTATTATTATTATTGTTATTCAGATTCCATTTTGAATAGATCTCAGCAACTAATTGTCACATCGTTACGATTTCTTCGGTTTTACTGGGAAAGTGGGTGTGACTTAGAGGATAAAGCTATTTTGAACGTTCTGCGACAATGCGAAATGTCCGAAATCACCGAAGTTAGCGTTTTTAAAAATATTGCAATAATTTTAACAATAATCATGTGATTTTAACTTTCGATACATTTTGGCATAGCCGGAGACATGGCACATAGCTACGCTACTTTCGATTTTTGATTTTTGGCAAATCTTTGAAGATATTAGGCGCCAAATTTCGAAAATTTAAAATTTTACAAAAAACTTTTTTATTTATAAATATTTTTTAGTCGTGTTGTGCACAGAATGAAAGAGTCATCTGACTAGCGCAAAAATGTTAAAAAAATTTGTCTCAGTAATTTTCCTTGGCCGCCATTGGCTAATTCAGTTTTTCAGTCCTAGATTAATTTTTTATTGTTCGATTTGTATAAAACAAAGTTCATATGCTTCGTTGTCTCAATTGACATTTTTTTTTTTTACCGAAAGTGTTATCTGTCGGCACCGGAAGTGGCATAATTTTACCAAAAACTACAATTTTGACAGTTAGGTACCATTTTTCAAAAACAAATATTATTTGTTTGAAAAATTATATGACTAAAAGAGTGTGTCGTTTAAAGGTGCAAAAAATGTCGGAAGCAGTTTTTATACTCCCACATTGAAATGTGGTCGTATATTGTCGTCGCCCCTGTCCGTCCGTCCGTCGGTCCGGCGTCCACAATTGCTTGTGGACGCTCTACAGGCTAAAGTTAATATCCGATTGACTTTAAATTTATACACAGTGTTTAAGGTCATGAGACGAAGAAGCCTATTGTTTTTCATCGTATTCCGATAATAACTACCAGAGTTATGGCCCTTGATCACTTCAAAATATCTTGTGGACGCTCTAGAGGCCAAAGTTAATATCCGATTGACTTTAAATTTATACACAGTGTTTAAGGTCATGAGACGAAGAAGCCTATTGTTTTTCAGCGATTTCCGATAACTACCAGAGTTATGGCCCTTGATCACTTCAAAATATCTTGTGGACGATCTAGAGGCCAAAGTTAATATCCGATTGACTTTAAATTTATACACAGTGTTTAAGTTCATGAGACGAAGAAGCCTATTGATTTTCAGCGATTTCCGATAATTAGTGCCAGAATTATGGCCCTTGATCACTTCAAAAAATCTTGTGGACGCTCTAGAGGCCAAAGTTAATATCTGATTTACTTTAAATTTATACACAGTGTTTAAGGTCATGAGACGAAGAATCCTATTGATTTTCAGCGATTTCCGATAATAACTACCAGAGTTATGGCCCTTGATCACTTCAAAATATCTTGTGGACGCTCTAGAGGCCAAAGTTAATATCCGATTGACTTTAAATTTATACACAGTGTTTAAGGTCATGAGACGAAGAAGCCTATTCTTTTTCAGCTATTTTCGATATTAACTACCAGAGTTATGGCCCTTGATCACTTCAAAATATCTTGTGGACGCTCTAGAGGCCAAAGTTAATATCCGATTGACTTTAAATTTATACACAGTGTTTAAGGTCATGAGACGAAGAAGCCTATTGATTTTCAGCGATTTCTGATGATTAGTGCCAGAGTTATGGCCCTTGAACACTTGAAAATATCTTGTGGACGCTCTAGAGGCCAAAGTTAATATCCAATTGACTTTAAATTTATACACAGTGTTTAAGGTCATGAGACGAAGAAGCCTATGGATTTTCAGCGATTTCTGATAATTAGTGCCAGAGTTATGGCCCTTGATCACTTCTAAAAATCTTGTGGACGCTCTAGAGGCCAAAGATAATATCCGATTTACTTTAAATTTATACACAGTGTTTAAGGTCATGAGACGAAGAATCCTATTGATTTTCAGCGATTTCCGATAATTAGTGCCAGAGTTATGTCCCTTGATCACTTCAAAAAATCCTGCGGACGAAAAAAGTAAAAATATGCGACAACCCTTGTTGACTGCCCGGACGATTTAGCTGCTGTGGGCGTATGTTTCGTTGCCTGGCAACCTATCTTTTGAATTTCTGTTTCATTTTCTAGCAAATTGGATTAAGAGATGAAAAAAGGCGTAAAATTGACCTATTTACAACCCATTTAGGCTTTTCAGATTTTAAAATATTTTTACTTAACTTTTATAAAACTGTAACTATAATCCATACGAAGAGAATGTATGTTAAAATTAGTTTCTAAAATAAGCAGTTGCCGAGAAATGGGCAGTTTTGCATAAGTCACTGTTTTCGTGATTTTGCCTGTAAAATAGTCAATTATTAATGGATATTCACAAAAGTGACATCATTTGATTCAAAAAGCAACTCTGCGTCATGTCATGTTGATTACTATTTAAAATTGACACCGAAAGTGACGTCATTTAGTCAAAAACTCAATTTTTTAACTTTTAAAATCGATATTTTTTGAACCAAGAATTATGTCACATATAATAATAAAATGAACTTTTGGTTTAAATTCACATATTAACAAAACTCATACGGTCAAAAAGATATCATAAAATTGTTTCTAACTTGTTCGGTTGTCGAGATATAGGCCATTTTCTAAAAGTCACTTTTGAAGGTTTTTTGGCCCATAAAAGTGTCAATTATTATTCGATTTTCATAAAATTTTCACCCTTTGAAGCCTAATGTCATAGACTATGTTATAAAACTAATTTAACGTTTTCATTTTCACCGGAAGTAACGTCATTTTGGCAAAAACTGTATTTTAAGCCTTCAAAACCGATATTTTATTCAAATGAGTCTGATTTGTAATGTTTATACAATTATGATATTTGATTCCAATCAACAAATAGATTAAACCCATACGGTCATATAAATACCAAAAAATGGTTTCTAACTTGTACGGTTGCCGAGAAATAGACGATTTTCTACACGTCACTTTTCAAGGTTTTTGGTCTATAAAAGTGGCAATTATTATTCGATTTACATAAAATTTTCACCATGTGACGCCTTATGCCATTTCTGATTTCATAAAACTAATGGAACATTTACATTATCACCGGAAGTACGGTAATTTTGTCAGGATCAATTACATGTAACAAATGTATAAAATGATATGATATTGCTGGATTTGTTTGGTTCTGTTTCCATTTTATTTGATGTGTGCAATGCTTATGTGGAAACCTGTATATATTGGTTTCATTGGTACCGGAAGTGAATTATGTTCAAGGGTAACGTGGCACCGAAAGTGACACAAGTTCAAGTTCAAAGGTAACATGGCACCAGTGAAACCCGTCATTCCTCCATGCAGGTCTAGTTATTATTTATTTTTTTTTGTGTATTTTCTGCAAATCTGATTTCTCAGAATCTAACCATGGGATATTTCTGAAATTTTGACCTACCCCCCCAAAAATGGGGTGCGAACGTTGTTTACGAACGAAAAAACTGACAATGCATAGTCGTAACTTTGTTATTTATTGACCTATTTTACTATTATTTTTTTTTGAGTATCTTGTAAAAAATCATTTTCATCTGCTGTTTCAGATTTTCGAATTTCGAAAATTCGTTGCTGTGATTTCGAACCGGAAATTATGACCAATTTGACAACTTCTTTAATGGTTGTACGATATTCATGAAATTTAGTATATAAGTAGATCTCACCGATGCGACTTCAAAAATATATTTAGAAATTTTCTAAATTATCTTCCCTTGATGAAATTAAGGATCAAATTTTTCAAAAAAATCAACGAAATATAGGTCAGAATGCCTTGAAATTTGTTTTGTATACTAGTTTAGTAATTACGGAATAGTACACAAAATATGGAGTTTGTCGATCAACCATCTTGAAATGTGAAAAATCTACAGGGCTTTTTTGATATTTTACTTACAGACACGGGAGTTATATTTTCTGAATCCTTGAAAGAATGCCTAAAAAATGTTCAGAGTAGAATTTTGATTTAGGTCATCTGATGGTCACCATTTTGAATTGAATATGAAAAACGTTGAAAAGTCTACGTTAACGAGCTTGTAAATAAACACAGTAGGCCGTAGTTTTGTCAATTCGTCTAGTATTTCTTAAATTAATACATTTCGGGATAGCCTGGCTCATGGTCGAATTTTTGGTATTTGAATATTTCAAAATTTCAAATTTTGCCTTTGACGTTTTCAGTGCCGACAAAGTTGTTTACAAGTGAAAAAACGGCTTGGAAATTCTCGGAATAGGCCGTCGTTACCTGTGAATACTTCTCCTATTTCCGAAATTAATGCATTTCTGGATAGCCTTATTCCGTGAATGAGTGGTGGCTTTCTAATGAATATATTTTAAAAATGGTTTATGAATCCAAAATCACGGAATATTACTGACAAATACCGTTTACCTATCCTATATTGGTAATACACTAATATAGAGATAGACTACATTAGATGTGTAGACCGTAGTGACAATTAAAGTGCGTCATAAATAAGTTGTGAAGGGTATGTCTCTATTTGATAATTAAATATGATAATGTATGAGCCTAAAAATCAAATGTATTCCCGAAAAACAATGGTTTACTGATTAGTGATTAGCATTTAAAATTACATTCTTTTGTTTAAGGTAGCAATAGTCAGTTTTAACTGTTTAACTAATCATATGACATCGATGTTTTGAACTCGGTTAGGTGACAATTCGGACTTGTGTAAGTGACGCTTCGGACTCGGGAATAACTTGAACACAACTGTCAAATCAATTTATAATCAGCCAATCAACATAGAGCACATGAAGTCGTTTATAACGCACTTATAAAAAAGAATTGCTGAAGAATTTATTGGAAATAGGCCAATTCAAAACACGAAAGAAAACATTTATTAACATAAAACATGTGGTTATTAAGAGGTCCCACGATACTATATATCTTATAAATTTTAAACAGTCTTTTAATTATTCATCGGAGCACGAAACGTTGCTAAGTAAGTCCAAACCGTCGTCAAACTCATTCCGAAAGGTCGTTTGTGTTGGGTCCATAATGACGCGAGCCCGAAATGTCTTACTATCTTTATGGTGGGCAGCCTGTATGGCCGACAAGAAAATCAAATACATTTGTACCATGGACGTTAATACATGCAAAGGCCAATAGTTAAAGACAAGAGAGAGATGGTATAGGCCTATCCTGAAGTGAAGACCTTCTTGTCTTTTCCTCACAAAATACTACGATCACCGATCAACTAAATGACTGAAAGTTAGTCAAAGAGGATTAAAACAGGTCCTGCCAAATGAGTGTGTTTGTTCTAATCGAACTAATGACTAAAACAGACAAAAACAAAAACATTGCGGAACTAGTAGTAGAGGTGCGAAAGTGCAATAGCGCCAAAACACTGTTGGTATATTTAGGGCCTACTGTAAAAAGAATTGTAGAAAACTGGTGGTACCGGTACCGGTAACCTGTGAAACAGGTTCTGATAAATTATTAAAAGCTGCAAAAAAGGAATGGAGAATACTAGTTAGTTAAAGGTAATTATTCTGTTATTATATTTACGCTCACATTTTCATTTGGACATATATTGTCATTGCTCGTTCGCAAATCATGTAAAAATATAGTATATCAAGGTTGTGGATCTTAGTCTAGAGGCCACAGTTTTGATCTGATTTTGATGGAACTTGAAACGTGTCTCTTTATGTCCCAAAGGCGAGGGGGGTGGATGGCCGTATGGTTAACGAGCGTGCGCACGCTGTATCATATGGTCTGCCATTGAGTCAACTGTCATTGTTTCGAATCCCCAGTTGTACATGGCAAGGAGTAGGGTCGCCTGTCCTACTTCGTGGTTTTTCTCCGGGTACTCCGCTTTCCTCCCACTGCTAAAGACCCCTACGTGCAAGCGAATTATTGAAATAGAATTAAACAATATGTTAGTACCAAAATGACCTAGTTTGTGTTGAGTGGACGTTAAACCCCATTTCTCTCCCTCTCTCTTTTGTCCCAAAGATTTTAGGTGTGTTCGCTAAAACTTGAAATGTGTGTTTTTTATAACCCAAAGATCTCTGTGCCTTTCGATATTCGCGCATATCAGGGTGCAATGTGATTAAACACAGATCATATTTTGTTTCGTTTTTTTCATAAACATAGTTCAAAATTTCATTTTACTTGTCTTTCGATATTCGCGCATGTCAGGGTGCATTCTTATTAAACACAGATTATATTTCGTTTCGTTTTTTCATAATCATAGTTCAAAACATCATTTTACTTGTCTTTACTACGTTAGGATCTGGAAGAGTTATCATTGACGTGTCTTGGACAGTGTGAGGGATAAGCCAAAATTATGGTGAACTTTAGGCATGTTTTGAACGGAACTGTGGGTAATCCATAGTAGAAACATCAAGGCTGATTGGTTAATCAAATTTCTAACATCATAGGGTCAAAAACCACTCTTATTACCTCTGACACAAAAGTTCACTACAACCGGTCAGATCTTCAAATAGTGCAGGCCATCGAAAGTATAAAAGAAAGAAACGAAATATAGATCTGTATTTTAATCAGATTGATTGGGGTGTTTAACTTCCTTGATTATGGCCCCTAAATGCGAAAAATTGCTTTTTATACACCCACATTTTTATGTGGACGAAAGTAATCGCACCCCTGTCTGTCAGTCCAGACGTCCGGCCACAAATGTTTGTGGACTCTCTACAGGCCACAATTTAAATCCGATTTCAAAGAAATTTGAAATATAGATTTTTCTTTACCGGGGGTGCAGGGGGTTCATTGCACACCCAGAAAAATATGGCCCCCCCCCCCCCAAATGACAACCTACTAATATTTACGTTCTGATCAACTACACACTGTTCCTAACAGCCAACCTCCACTGGCACCAAAAACTCACACTAAATATTTAAAAAATATCTAGTTCTAATAATTACAAGCTGAGAGTACAACCAATCAACTTGTTACTCTATCCATTCATTTATTATTTCAGGTACACGATTTTGATCCTGTGTCTATTAAAGTCTTGTGCCATGCCTCGTGTTATAAGAAGACATGTATAAGATGTCTCTATGAAGGAGAAACTGACAAACAACGACACCCTCTCATAGAATTGTTTTCTTTATTTTGCAATGGAATATGAATGGACGTGTCCAGTTCCTGGTACTTCTAAACTGGACACCTTTGCACAGCTATACAAGTTGGCTATCATAATTCAGACTGCTATTTCATTTGCCAGAGGAGTTGAAACTTGGCCATCACTTTTAAATTTTATTATATGGTGCTGCAGTATATATGAGGTATTTTCAACAAAAAAATTGAAGCTATAGAGACTTGAAATAAAATGAAAGTGCTCTTTAATAAAAAAAATTAAATCGATATTTCACCTTTTTAGTCTTTTAGCCGAATCAAAGTGGTCGTCATTTTATGATTCTCCAAAATAAAATCTATTTAAGTACATTTAAACAGAATGAAATCTGCATTTTAGGTTTATTTGAATAACTTTGCAAATGTTGTTGTTCTTAGTGCTTACCGTCCACTTTTGTTGTTCTTAGTGCTTATCTCAGCGAATTCGCAGGGGTCTTTCCTTTGGGAGGAAACCGACGTATCTGGAATTAACCCACTAGGTTGAGAAGGCGCCACTGTCTCCAAGCCACATAAGCTCACATCAGGGATCGAAACTACAACCACAAGCCAGAGGTGATCGGTCAGCTACAGGTCGAAGTGGGGCCATCTAGACCACTACGCTATCCCAACCTCCATGTAATTTAAATTGATAAATTGATGGGGTTGACTTGGTGAACTGGGTTAATCCCAACGTGCTATTGTAAGAATATATTGAATGGGGCTTAAAGTCCCACTTTTCCCTTTTTCCCTGCAGTTTGAGTATATATGGGTATCATATATTGGTTTATAGTGAAATGAATTGGGGTTTAATGACCTACTCTTCTACACCTAACCTGAGCTAATTGAAGACGGGCATACAGTGTGCTATGAGGGAAATTTGGCCCAAGCAGCGGCGCTAAAGCCTACTTTTATATCGAGTTCCAACTGCCAAGGACCTCATTTTTTTTGTCCCATCCGTATGACTAGACTCTACACCGCTACGCTATCCCACCCCCCACGTAATTTAAGTTGATAAATAAATTTAAGGGGTAGACTTGGTGAAGAGGATTAATCCCGATGTGCTATTGTAAGAATATATAGAACTAGACCTGCATGCAGGAATGACGGGTTTCACTGGTGCCACGTCACTTTCGGTGCCACGTTACCCTTAAACATATGTCACTTCCGATACCAATGAAACCATCAAACAGGTTTCCACATAAGCATTGTAAACATCAAATAAAATGGACGAAGAATCAACCAAATCCAGCAATATCAATTCATTTTATATATATGTTACTTGTAAGTGATCCTGGCAAAATTTCATTACTTCCGGTGATAATGAAAATGTTCAATTAGTTTTATGAAATCAGAAATGGCATAAGGCATCATAATGGCGAAAATTGTATGTAAATCGAATGAGAATTGCCACTTTTATAGACCAAAAACCTTGAAAAGTGACTTGTAGAAAATCGTCTATTTCTCGGCAACCGTACACGATAAAAACTATCTTTTGGTATCTATATGATCGTATGGGTTCAATCCATTTGTTGATTGGAATCAAATATCATAATTTGAAATATATTACAAATCAGACTCATTTGAAAAAAATGTCTGTTTTGAAGGCTAAAAATACAGTTTTTGCCAAAATGACATTACTTCCGGTGATACTGAAAATGTTAAATTAGTTCTATGAAATCATAAATGACATAAGATATCATATGGTGAAAATTTTATGAAAATCGAATAATAACTGACACTTTTATAGACCAAAAACCTTGAAAAGTGACTTAAGGAAAATCGCCCATTTCTCTGCAACCGTACAAGTTAGAAACCATTTTGTGGTATCTGTATGAGCGTATGGGTTCAATCTATTTGATCAATAAAATCAAATATCACAATTTGAAAAAAATAACAAATACGACTCATTTGAATAAAATATTGTTATACGCCCACATTTTCATGTGGACGTATTATGTCGTCGCCCCTGTCCGTCCGGACGTCCGTCCGTCCACAATTTGTTTGTGGACTCTCTACAGGTCACAATTCTTATCCAATTTTGACGAAACTTGAAATATAGGTTTATCCCCATAAGGTCTCGGTTCCTTTCGATAATGGCATGTATCGGATCAAAACTTCATGGATTATGGCCCCTGATTGTACGAAAAATCACGTTTTTAGCTTGTGGACCCTATAGAGGTCACAATTTTGAACCGATTTTGATGAAACTTGACATGCATGTTTGTAACCCAAAGATCTTGGTTCCTTTCGATATTTGCGGCTATCGGAATGTAATTTCCTGAATTATGGCCCCTGATTGTCCGAAAAATCACCCTTTTTAGCTTGTGGTCCCTCTGGAGGTCACAATTATTATTCGATTTAAAAAACCGTTTGATTATATCACCGTTACACCCTAAGGAAGGTTGAGTTCGAATTTCGGGAAAATCGGACGAAAATTGCCATACAAAATGGCCGCCGTTTGTACTCGAATACTGTTAAAAAATGGTATATCAAGATTGTGGACCCTGTGGAGGTCACAATTTTGATTCGATTTTGATGAAACTTCAAATTCATGGTTATAACCCAAAGATCTTGCTTCCTTTCGATATTTGCGCATATCGGATCGTAACTTCCTGAATTATGGCCCCTGATTATACGCAAAATCGCCTTTTTTTTAGCTTGGAGGTCACAATTATTATTCGATTTAAAAAACCGTTTGATTATATCACCGTTACACCCTAAGGAAGGTTGAGTTCGAATTTCGGGAAAATCTGACGAGAATTGCCATACAAAATGGCCGCCGTTTGTACGCGAATACTGTTAAAAAATGGTATATCAAGATTGTGGACCCTGTGGAGGTCACAATTTTGATTCGATTTTGATGAAACTTCAAATTCATGGTTATAACCCAAAGATCTTGCTTCCTTTCGATATTTGCGCATATCGGATCGTAACTTCCTGAATTATGGCCCCTGATTATACGCAAAATCGCCTTTTTTTTAGCTTGGAGGTCACAATTATTATTCTATTTAAAAAACCGTTTGATTATATCACCGTTACACCCTAAGGAAGGTTGAGTTCGAATTTTGGGAAAATCGGACGAAAATTGCCATACAAAATGGCCGCCGTTTGTATGCGAATACTGTTAAAAAATGGTATATCAAGGTTGTGGACCCTGTGGAGGTCACAATTTTGATTCAATTTTGATGAAACTTGAAATTCATGGTTATAACCCAAAGATCTTGCTTCCTTTTGATATTTGCGCATATCGGATCGTAACTTCCTGAATTATGGCCCCTGATTATACGCAAAATTGCCTTTTTTTTAGCTTGGAGGTCACAATTATTATCCGATTTAAAAAAACGTTTGATTATATTACTGTTACACCGTAAGGAAGGTTGAGTTCGAATTTCGGGAAAATCAGACCAAAATTGCCACAAAAAATGGCCGCCGTTTGTACGCGAATACTGTTAAAAAATGGTATATCAAGGTTGTGGACGCTGTAAAGGTCACAATTTTAATTCGATTTTGATGAAACTTGAAATTCATGGTTATAACCCAAAGATCTTGGTTCTTTTCGATATTTGCGCATATCGGATCGTAACTTCCTGAATTATGGCCCCTGGTTATACGCAAAATCCCCCTTTCTTTAGCTTGTGGTCCCTCTGGAGGTCACAATTATTATCCAATTTAAAAAAACGTTTGATTATATCACCGTTGCACTGTAATTTCGGGAAAATCGGACCAAAATTGACAGACAAAATGGCCGCCGTTTGTACGCGAATACTGTTAAAAAAATGATATATCATGATTGTGGAGCCTGTATAGGTCATAATTTTAATTCGATTTTGATGAGGATGGTTCAGTTCTAATTTCGTGAAAATCGTACCAAAATTGCCGGACGAAATGGTCGCCGTTTGTACGCGAATAGTGTAAAAATATGGTTGTGGACTCTCTACAGGTCACAATTTTTATCCGATTTTTATCATGGTTGTGGACTCTCTACAGGTCACAATTCTTATCCGATTTTGATGAAAAGTCACAATTCTAGGTTGTGTACCGTCACACCATAATCATTGTCGGTTTCGAATTTCATTAATATCAGACTGGAACTGACCAACTAAATGGCTGCTCCCATATACAGTATGAAATACAGGACTTAAAGATGTAGGAAAAATCACTTTTGGTATTGCTTGTTCTCTGTCCATCTTTCGAAAATGTGGGCGTATCCTGCCTGGCAGTGCCAGCCTATCTTTTTTTGAAGGCTAAAATTTAAGTTTTGAGCAAATGACGTCATTTCCGGTGGCAGCGCAAGGGGTAAAATGGTTTGACATAGTCCACTATGGCATTAGGCATCCAATGGCGAAAGAAAATTGAAAATCGAATAATAATTGATTCTTTTACAGCCAAAATTACGTGAAAAGTGACTCATGCAAAATTGCCTTTTTCTCGGCAACTGCTTATATTACAAACTAATTTTCACATACATTCTCTTCGTATGGATTATAGCTACAAGTTTATAAAAGTTACGTAAAAATATTTTAAAATCTGAAAAGCCTGAATGAGTTGTAAATAGGTCAATTTTACGCCTTTTTTCACCTCTTAATCCAATTTGCTAGAAAATGAAAAAGAAATTAAAAAAACTGCTTCCGACATTTTTTGCACCTTTAAAGGACACACTCTTTGAGTCATATAATTTTTCAAAAAAATAATATTTGTTTTCAAAAAATGTACCTAACTGTCAAAATTGTAGTTTTTGGTAAAATTATGCCACTTCCGGTGCCGACAGATAACACTTTTGGTAATAAAAAAAATGACAATTGAGACAACGAAGCATATGAACTTTGTTTTATACAAATCGAACAATAACAAATTAATCTAGGACTGAAAAACTGAATTAGCCAATGGCGGCCAAGGAAAATTACTGAGACAAAATTTTTTAACATTTTTGCGCAAGTCAGATAACTCTTTAATTCTGTGCACAACACGACTAAAAAATATTCATAAATAAAAAAGTTTTTTGTAAAATTTTAAATTTCCGAAATTTGGCGCCTAATATCTTCGAAAATTTGCCGAAAATCAAAAATCGAAAGCAGCGCAGCTATGTGCCCTGTCTCCAGCTATGCCAAAATGTATCGAAAGTTAAAATCCCATGATTATTGTTAAAATTACCGCAATATTTGTAAAAACGATAACTTCGGTGATTTCGCACATTTCGCATTGTCGCAGGACGTTCAAAATAGCTTTATACTCTAAGTCACACCCACTTTCCCAGTAAAACCGAAGAAATCGTAACGATGCGACACGTAGTTGCTGAGATCTACTCAAAACAAAAGAAGAATAATAATAATAATAATAACTAGACCTGCATGCAGGAATGACGGGTTTCACTGGTGCCACGTTACCCTTAAACATGTCACTTCCGGTGCCAAGTTACCCTTGAACATATGTCACTTCCGGTACCAGCGAAACCACTAAACAGGTTTCCAAATTAACATTGCACACAAATAAAATGGACGCAGAATCAACAAAATCCAGCAATATCAATTCATTTTATACATTTGTTACTTGTAAATGATCTTGACAAAATTAAATTACTCCCGGTGTTAATGCAAATGTTCAATTAGTCTTATGAAATCAGAAATGGCATACGATATTATATAGTGAAAATTTTATGTAAATCGAATAATAATTGCCACTTTTAAAGACCAAAAAACTTGAAAAGTGACTTGTAGGAAATCGGCTATTTCTCTGCAACCGTACAAGTTAGAAACCATTTTGTGGTATCTGTATGATCGTATGGGTTCATTCTATTTGTTGATTGGCATCAAATACCATACTTTGAAAAAGATTTCAAAACAGACTCATTTGAATAAAATATCTGTTTTAGAGGCTAAAAATACAGTTTTTGCCAAAATGACGTTACTTCCGGTGATAATGAAAATCTTAAATTACTTGTATGAAATCCCAAATGGCATTAGGTATAACATGATGTGACGTTTATGAAAATCGAATAATAATTGACCCTTTTATGGCCCCGAAACCTTCAAAAGTGACCTGTAGAAAACCGTCTATTTCTCGGCAACCGAACAAGTTAGAAACCATTTTATGATATCTATATGACCATATGAGTTTTGTTTATATGTGAATTTAAACCAAAAGTTAAAATTATTAATACATATTAAGTTATTCTTGGTTGAATAAAACATTGATTTAAAAAGTTTAAAATGCATTTTTTGACCAAATGATGTCACTTCCGGTGTCAATTTTAAATTGTAATTAACTTGATATGACGCTACGTGCTTTTTGAATCAAATGATGTCACTTTTATAAAAATCCAATCATAATTGACTATTTTACAGGCAAAATAACGAAAACAGTGACTTGTACAGAACTGCCCATTTCTTGGTAACTGCTTATAGTACAAACGAATTTTAACATACATTTTCTTCGTATGGATTATAGCTACAAGTTTATAAAAGTTACGAAAAAATCTGAAAAGCCTGAATAGTTTGTAAATAGGCCAATTTTACACCATTTTTAGCCTCTTAATCGAATTTGCTCGAAAATGAAATCGAAATTAAAAAAACTGCTTCCTACATTTTTTGCGCCTTGAAAGGGCACACTCTTTGAGTCAAATAATTTTTCCCAAAAATAATATTTGTTTTCGAAGAAGGAAAATAACTGTCAAAATTGTAGTTTTTGGTAAAATTATGCCACTTCCGGTGCCGACAGATAAAACTTTTGGTAATAAAAAAAATGACAATTGATACAACGAAGCATATGAACTTTGTTTTATACAAATCGAACAATAAAAAATTAATCTAGGACTTAAAAACTGAATTAGCCAATGGCGGCCAAGGTAAATTACTGAGACAAAATTCTTTAACATTTTTGCACTAGTCAGATGACCCTTTAATTCTGTGCATAATACGATTAAAAAATATTCATAAATAAAAAAGTTTTTTGTAAAATTTTAAATTTTCAAAATTTGGCGCCTAATATCTTTGAAGATTTACCGAAAATCAAAAATCGAAAGTAGTGTAGCTATGTGCCCTGTCTCCGGCTATGCCAAAATGTATCGAAAGTTAAAATTCAATGGTTATTGTTAAAATTACTGCAATATTTTAAAAAACGATAATTTGGTGATTTCGGACATTTCGCATTGTCGCAGAACGTTCAAAATAGCTTTATCCTCTAAGTCACACCCACTTTCCCAGTAAAACCGAAGAAATCGTAACGATGCGACAAGCAGTTGCTGAGATCTACTCAAAACAAAAGAAGAATAATAATAATAAGAATAATAATTTTAACAAAAACAATAGTGTTTCACACAAGCTTCGCAGTGTGAAACCCTAATAATAAGAATAATAATTTTAACAAAAACAATAGTGTTTCACACAAGCTTCGCAGTGTGAAACCCTAATGAGGCTTAAGGTCCCACTTTCCACTTTTCTCCTGCAGTTTGAGTATAAATGGTTTATAAAGATTTGAAATATTTATTCATCCATGTTTGTATTGATTTTTACACATTCAACCATTAATCATGTTTTGCATATAAATACAGATGTAAGAGAGATAACCTAAAATGGAAGTTATTTTTAATATTAAACATTGTTTTTTTGTCATATTTTTTTTTCATTCATATGTGTGCTATATAATGAGGGCTAATGGAAGACGGGCATACGCTGAGGGAATTTTTGCCCAGGCAGCGGCGCTACGGCCTACTCTTATATCGAATTCAAACTGCCAAGAGATCTTTTATGTGCACGCCAACGTCTACACAGGACCTCGGTTTTCCGTCCCATCAGGACGACTAGGCAGCTGTCCTTGTCAGGCCCTCCTTCTGCATCACTGACAAGGGGAAACAACGCCTGAAATCAACAGTATCAAATTCCAACTGCTAAGGGATCTTGTATGTGCACTCCAATGTATACATGGGACCTTGGTTTTTCGTTCCATCCAAACGACTAGATAGCTGTCCTTTGCAGGCCCTCCGTTCTGCCTCACTGACACAGGGGAACCACGCCTGAAAATCTAGATGAACTTTCTCGATGCAGAACTTTCAATTCAGGTTAAACGTTTATTGCAAACGATTAAGCTGGTCAGTGGGAGCTTATTTTCAAAAGTTTTGTAATAATCGGTTGGTAATTAAAGGTAACGTGAAAATTAAACAGCAAATTTCGCCCGGTTGAAATGTTTCTCGCTATAAGTCAGCAATTTGCCGATTTTAGGGAGGCTGAATGACTGAATGGTTAGCATATGCACGCTGTATCGTAACGTATGTCATTGAGCAACCGGCGTTTTTCGATTTCCAGGTTGTACGTGACATGGAGTATGGTCGCCTGTTCAACCTAGTGGGTTTTCTCTGTGTCCTTCGGTTTCCTCCCACGACTAAAGACCCCTTCGTGCAAGGGAAATTTTTTATAAAAAAGGTGTATGGTTGCCTGTCCAGCTGCAGGCCGTAACACCGCTGCCCGGGTAAAATTTCCCTCATTGCTTATTTATGGCGTATGCCCGTCTTCATTAGCCCATTTTAGGAGCAGAACTGTAGGACGTTAAACCCCATTCAATTTCATTTCATTTTCTCTATGTTGCTTATTTATTATAGTGGATAAATATTTTTCTGGTTCTAGCAATTATTTAATTTCTGCATAGAAATCTTGCTTTGAACAGTTTTTTTTTATTGCAGAGTGCCATTCTTGTATATTGCAGCCTATGACTCTTTGTTTAAAACATGCTTACTTATAACCAAACATATTGGAAACCATAATTATATAACATATCCCTAATTTTGGTAGCCCGATTACAGCTATACAAGTTTCAGTTATTTTGCTTTAGTTTAAAGATTATTTTTTTGCCCGGATGCAATGTTTCTCACTATATTTAAACTTGTAACTTTGTGAGTTTTTGACCGATTTTGATAATTATGTTTCTCTGTGTCCTTCGGTTTTCTCCCATGGCTAAAGACCCCTACGCACAAGGGAAGTTTTTAAAAAAAATTAAATATCATGTTAGTCCCGAATTGACCTAGTTTGTGTCCAATGGACGTTAAGCCCAGAGTTGGGATTTCAAAATTTTTCGTGTCGGACATTTTACCGAAAATAAAGGGGCATAACTCTTATCGTTATTTAAGCAGACGAATTCATACCACAATTAAAAGTCACATGTCAAAATATTCAAATCACGTACATAACAAAATTAGGTGAAGCTCGCTATTTTTCATATTTAATTCCCGTATGGTATTCAATTCATACCACAATTAAAAATCACATGTCAACAAAATATTCAAATCCCGTACGTAATAAAAATTGGTGAACCTCGCTATTTTTCACACCTAATTCCCGTACGGCTATCAAATTTATGTCAGTAAATGTCGTACAAAATTAAGCATTTTCGTAATACACTGAATGAAAGCTTGCCGATCCTGCTTCGGCATAAAATTCACAACGGTAATATTCCTTTAGATTTACGTGGCAGCAAATGAATGCCGAACTTCCGAAATAAGAATAGTTTGTGATGTCAGAACATCGTTTTTTCTTTATAAAATGTCAACAAAATATTCAAATCCGTGCGTAATAGAAATAAGAACACGGCAGCAAATGAAAGAAAAGCGTTCGAAATAATACTTGTGGTGATGACAAAAGGCATAGCTGACTTCAGCGTATTGCCGCTATGGCGTACGTGACCCACAGCTTCATACATTACTTGTGGTGATGAGAAAAGGCATAGCTGACTTCAGCATATTGCCGCTATGGCGTACGTGACTTACAGCACACAGCTTCATAGTAAGCACTGCCTAACATGTTAAGCAATATTCGTGCGGCGCTCGAGATCACGGGAAAGTGCCACTGTGGATGAGAATTTATATATGGATTCTTAAAAGACGTAAAAGATATCGTAGACAAAATGAATTAGGGTGTTATAAAATAATATACTCTTACGATATGTGACATCTATGATTAGTTGATAGATGCTGTCGGCTCACATCAATGCGATTAAAATGCCCGACAATTGAAGACCACGAGGTAAACAGGTGAATTAAAATTATAATCACTCTTATTGGATTGATGAATAGTCCGACAAAGGGAAAGCAATGACTTCTGTTTAAGATTAGATTGATGAATTGTCCGACAAAGGATTAAGTCAATCAATCAAGACAGATTAAGTAGTTAATCAAGGTAGGTTTATTGACGGTATAACACGATAAATACGTTGATCACTTAATTACCTAATCAATCCTGCCTATTGTCAACGATAATCGGGTTGAGTGGTAGTTATACTCTCAGTACACTATATTAATTTTGGAATTTTGAATATTATTCACTATGTCTTGATGTCCGATTGGGCATATTCCTGGTCGGACAACATTGTGCGTTTGGAAAAAAAATTCGGACAAGTCCGGAATATACGGGCGAAATCCCAACTCTGGTTAAGCCCCATTTCTCTCTCTCTCTTTTATTTTGTATTAATCGGTCGGTAATCAAAGGTATTGTAAAAATTAAAGTGATAAAACAGAAAATATCGCCCGGTTGTAATGTTTCTCACTTTAAAGTCGGCAATTTGCCGATTTTAGGGGGCTTTGATGGCTGAATGGTGCAGAATTTTCCGTTCAGGCCAAACGTTTATTGCGAACGATTAAGCTGGTCAGTGGGAGCTTATTTTTGAAAAGTTTTGTAATATTCGGTTGATAACTAAAGGTACCGTGCAAATTAAACTGTTAAAATAGAAATTTTCACCCGGTTGAAATGTTTCTAGCTGTGATTTCGAACCGTAAGTTGAGACCAACTTGTTTAACAGTTGTACGATTTTCATGAAATTTAGTATGTAAGTAGACCTTAAAAATTTTCTAAATTATCTCCCCTTTATGAAATTAAGGATCAAAGTTTTCAAAAGAATTGTCAAAATATAGGTCAGAATGACCCAATTTTTTTTCGATACTAGACACGTAATTACTGATTCGTACACAATATATGGAGTTTGTCGATCGAACAGGAAGTGCCACCTTCTTGAAACGTGAAAAATCAATAGAACTTTTGCGATATTGCACTTACAGACATGGGAGTTATATTTTCTGAATCTTTGAAGCAAGGCCTGAAAAACTTTCAGAGCAGAACTTTGATTTAGGTCAACTGATGGTCGCCATTTTGAAGTGAATATGAAACAGTGAAAAATCGACACTTACGGACTTGTAAACAAACACAATAGGGCATAGTATGTTCAATGCGTCTGCTATGTCTGAAATTAATACATTTCAGGATAGCCGGGATACCGGTCGAATTTGTGGTACTTGACTATTTCAAAAATCTGAGTTTTGCCTTTGATGTTTTTGGTGCTGAAAAAGTTGTTTATGAGTGAAAAATCACATTAACTTCACTAAATTGTGACCGATTTTAATGATTTTTCTTTCTTGTTCAGAGTATTTATATGACATGTGACAGGAAGTGACTGAATATGAAAGCTTTAATATCTGCTTAGCAGATCTAGTTGTATTGGTACTACTAATAGAATATCGTGAAAATACGTTATCCACCAATGTGTTCTTTTTTCATAATAAACATCATACAGTACAATAAATTTATTTATCTGTGGGACCAAAAATAAATGTCTTAAATGAATAGTTTTATTGAGTTGTTTATCCCTCTCTCTCACTCCCCGTATTGCATGTCATTATACACTGGAAAACTGGCATAGGTTAAAATGGGGGTTTTAGACTTTAAAAAATGCTATAGAGTTTAATCTTAAAACATCGTTCGACAATTGATTATAATCGTTTGAAAATTACAAAAATGGTTTAATTAGTACTATGGCTTAATTTAATGGTACAGCATTTAATTTCTCTGAGAGGTGTTTATAAATGGACGGACCATTTAATTATATCATGCGTGTAATAACTAGCCGAGTACTTTAATTTCCCGAGATGCGTTTATAAATTAAATATTAGACGAAACTTTTAATTTCCTTCCCGCGAGTCGTTTAACCGATCGGCTCATTTTGATTACGATTATTTACATGTGAAGTACGAATAAAAATGATGAATATAACAAAAATAATGCGCACCAAATAATTGCTCATCTTACCATGGTCGTAGTATTATTATCCATTATCGATTAAAGAATAATGATTCCAACATTGACAAACATCAAAAATCAGTAAATCACGCCCATTGTTATTATACAATCGGAAATCGGTAAAGCACATCCCAGGTAATGTATTTTCTTTAAATCACAAAAAAATGAACATAGCCCTCCATCTGTACGAGTCGCTGTTGGAAATCGGTAAAGCTCATCCCAGGTAATTTATTTTCTTTAAATCACAAATGAATGCAAATAGCTTTCTACCTGCACGCATCGCTAGAAGACATCGCAATGTACATTATTATGGAAGTGTGATAATCTCGCGAGACTTTTACACGGCGCCAAAAAGTCGCTATTACTATACTATTCAAAAAAAGTAGGGGATCTTTGATTTTGGGGGCATAATATTAAAATATGCAAATGACTACGAAAAAAGTCACCATAGAACCTAACAGAAGAAACATTTCCAGTTACATGTGACGCCCAAACGCACCAATAGCTACCGCATGGAATGCAGGTGATGCATGGGATCATCATGGGGGCCCAACCCAAGATTTGCACGACTCTGACTTTGAATGTTACAGTCATTGTGGCATTGAATTCCAGCGTGGAAACATCAGTTTAATTGTTTTAGTGACCAGAAAACAAATTTTGATATGCGTCGGCTTACCCAAAATGGTTACGTGCCCTTGGCATGCTACAGATCGGCACAACACAGGCGGTTGTGGCGCGGACGATGAATTTTTCTCAGTCTGTCATAAGCAGATTATGGTCCAGATACCGTGATACACAATCTGTACAGGACAGACCACGCTCAGGTCGACCAAGGGCGACAACTCAAGCCCAGGATCGATTTATCCGTACCTTGGCCTTGAGAAATCGTGTCATCACAGCAAATCAGACACTGGTGTGAGAGTGAGTGGCCAGACGATTCGGAATCGACTGCATAGGGGTCACCTTCGCGCCCAACATCCTCACATGATCCCTTGTTTGAGGAGAGATCATCACATTCAGGCAAGACGTCGTTGATGTAGGGATTGTCAACACTGGTATAATCGACGCTGGAGCAATGTGATGTTTTCAGATGAGTCAAGGTTCACTGTTGATTTTTTGGACGGACGTAGGAGGGTGTGGCGTCGTCGAAACGAGCACTTCCAAGACGTTAACGTCATCAGACATGATCGATTTGGGGGTGGTTCTTTTATGGTGTGGGGAGGCATCACTGTTGCTGGAAGAACGGCTTTACATGTTGTTGCAGGGCGTGTTACAGGCCAGTACTACCGGGACAGCATCTTGGCAGTCCATGTTGTGCCGTTCGCACGACGTCATGGCCGCCGTTTCATCTTCCAGGATGACAACGCAAGATGTCACAGGGCCAGGATCGTTACAGGTTACCTCCAACAACAGAACATCACCACATTACCTTGGCCAGCACTGAGTCCCGACCTCTCCCCCATCGAGCATGTCCCCATCGAGCATGTCTGGGACATGCTTGGACAGAGGTTATGTCAATGTCAACAACGTCCTGCCAATGTCCAAGAACTTGCTGCTGCGTTGCAACAGGAATGGGACAATCTGGACCAAAATGACCTAAGACGTCTCATTAGGAGTATGCCACATCGGATCAATGCTTGTTTGGCAAACAGAGGAGGATTTACCCGTTACTGACTTTGTTGTGATGCTGTGGTAACTTTGCTGTTTGACCCCGAGTATCATTTTACCCTTATAATGGTCAGTCTGTGCCTTACTTAGTCTAACGATCATTTGGAATAAATCGATGAATGTGAACTTCATTTCATTTTGTCATTTGTTTCTTAGTCAGTTTCATTAGGTGACTTTAATAACACTTAAAAATCAAATATCCCCTACTTTTTTTGAATAGTATATTTGTCGGTCATTTTTAGACAGGACTATGGAATGGCCTTGATGTTACGTAATCACATGGGACAATAAAATGCTGACTGCAGAAGAACCATATCAAACGATATTGCTAAATAGACATTTACTCCCTCAATATATAAAAAATAATGTGTGTTGGCGAGGTATCGGTGTTTTTTTTGTACTATTCAAATTCCACATTAGATCTTTCATCCCATGACTGTTCCCCCCCCCTCCTCCCCCCCAAAAAAGAAAAATTACACAGGTCGTTTCATCCCACAAATTAAAAAAACAATTATCACATATTTTTAATATTTTATTGATACATTAATAACAATATGATATCAGTGCTTCGCGTTCGACACGTGCGATAACTCTCGCTTTTCTCGGCTCGCGCAAACCTCGCTTTTTATTGCTCTTCCTCCAGGATAAAATCGCTCGTCATATTTTACATATTTGTCAAAAAATGAACCCCCAAACTTAAAATAAAGCCAATGTAACACAATCTTCGAATAATTGTCCAATGGGAATTTCGTATTCGCCTGCAGAAAAATATAGCTAAATTTGATTCTGGGTGCTGGAAATATGATGCGTCAAGTAAATATTTTTGTTAACGTGAAAATATTTCCTTTTTATACGCCCACATGGAAATGTGAAAATCCACAAATATTTACAGTAGGCATCCTCAAACCAATCTTCCAACGAATTTCTGATGGGATCACAATTACTAGGTAACTGGATACATAAACAGCATAATTGTAGTGGTTGAAATATATAAAACTGCCATTTAAAACCATCATACATGTCCACTATCCTGACTAGTTTCGTCAAATAAATTTTAACTTTTTCAAAGGAACAGTTCAACAGAAACAGGAAACAAATTTGAAAAATGATGTCATATGTTGATGACATCACTAAGTTGTAATGGTTGCCCTGTCATTGGTAACATGTAAGTTCTTCATTTTCTAGAAAGGTGATCTATCACATGAAAATGTGATGATACTATTAACAAACGTGCCTATACACAAGTTGAAAATCCACAAATATTTACAGTAGGCATCCTCAAACCAATCTTCCAACGAATTTCTGATGGGATCACAATTACTAGGTAACTGGATACATAAACAGCATAATTGTAGTGGTTGAAATATATAAAACTGCCATTTAAAACCATCATACATGTCCACTATCCTGACTAGTTTCGTCAAATAAATTTTAACTTTAGATCACCTTTCTAGAAAATAAAGAACTTACATGTTACCAACGACAGGGCAACCATTACAACTTAGTGATGTCATCAACATATGACATCATTTTTCAAATTTGTTTCCTGTTTCTGTTGAACTGTTCCTTTGAAAAAGTTAAAACTTATTTGACGAAACTAGTCAGGATAGTGGACATGTATGATGGTTTTAAATGGCAGTTTTATATATTTCAACCACTACAATTATGCTGTTTATGTATCCAGTTACATGTAACTAGTAATTGTGATCCCATCAGAAATTCGTTGGAAGATTGGTTTGAGGATGCCTACTGTAAATATTTGTGGATTTTCAACTTGTGTATAGGCACCTTTGTTAATAGTATCATCACATTTTCATGTGATAGATCACCTTTCTAGAAAATGAAGAACTTACATGTTACCAACGACAGGGCAACCATTACAACTTAGTGATGTCATCAACATATGACATCATTTTTCAAATTTGTTTCCTGTTTCTGTTGAACTGTTCCTTTGAAAAAGTTAAAATTTATTTGACGAAACTAGTGAGGATAGTGGACATGTATGATGGTTTTAAATGGCAGTTTTATATATTTCAACCACATGGAAATGTGGACGTATATTGCCGTCGCCCCCGTCCGTCCGTCTGTCCGTCGTCCACAATGTCTTGTGAACACACTAGAGGCTAAAGTTGATATCCGATGGACTTTAAATTTATACACATTGTTTAAGTTCGTGAGACGAAGAAGCCTATTGATATTCAGGGATTTCAAATAATAACTGCCAGAGTTATCTCCTTTTAGTTATGACCCTTGATCCCTTTGAAAAATCTTGTGAACGCTGTTAAAGGAAAGTTAATATTCGATTGACTTCAAAAAATCTTGTGGATGCTCTAGAGGCCAAAGTTGATATCCAATTGACTTAAAATTGATACACAATGTTAAAGGACATGAGGCAGAGAAGCCTATTGATTTTCAACGATTCCCCATAATTACTTCCAAAGTTATCTCCCTTGATTACTTTGAAAAATCTTGTGATGCTTTTTAGGGCCAAACTTATTATCCGATTGACTTCAAAGTGATACACAGTGTTAAAAGGCCTTGAGAAGAACAAGTATATTAATTTTCAATGAATTTTGATAACTGAACAGCTAAATACATGATATTAAATGTTTTGTATACCATACTATATGTTAGCATGGGCCAGAACTTTATAAAAACCAAACAAATTCTAATGATTTTCTGAGTTGTTACTCTTAATCAGATTTAAGTGTAATATATATGTTTCATTATCGAAATAAGTAAAAATATGCGACAACTCTTGTTGACTGCCCGGACGATTTAGCTGCTGTGGGCGTATGTTTCATTGCCTGGCAAACTATCTTTCTATTCTCTAAAGAAATGCAAATAAGATGGCTTGATTCATGCATGCATGCTGCCAGTCAATAGTAACTGTAAATTTTCCCGCGATTAAACGTCTCTGACCGACCAATGAAAAAAAAAAAAAAAAAAATAGTTGTTTGATCACGTACTGAGTTCCATCAGGATTCGATGTGGCTTTTGTTTATGGTTTTCATCAAGTCAGTATAGGAGTGAAAGATTGATACTACAGTAGAGCAACAAATACATAGATCAGTAATTAATTTTAATTCTTAATTTATCTGGCTTCTTACTTAAATCTGTAAATACAACTCAACCCTCACCGCATGTGCATGCTGCAATTATTTCATTCATTCTTGGCATTTCATTTCCTTATCTTTCCCTACTTTGACAGGTTATGAAATGACCTGTTTCAAACTAGTTGATGATTATTTTCTGACATAAATAACTAAAAGCATACCCTTGGATATTTTTATAAATACAAATAAGATAGATTATTTAACATTTCTGGCCCAAGAATTTAATACAACTGTGGTCGTTTCTCTAGCTACGATGGAAGATAGTAACAAGGGCACTGTGGTCGTTTCTCTTGCTACGATGGAAGATAGTAACAAGGGCGTCGGTTTTAGCATTTTTCTTTATAAAACACTTTTGGATGACACTTCGTGTACAGTTTGATTGCTTGATACTTTTGAAAAAAATAAATGTGCGATTAATTAATATGTGTCATCTATTTATTTTGGGATTTCGGCGGGGGACATCAGCCTCACTGTTGGCTTGTTTTAAACTTAATTCAATATCAAAACCTAAGTTTCTAGTATTTTTTAATCATGTGGTCCGAATCAGCCTAGTGGTGGTCCCAATCAGCCTGGAATGTGGTCCGAATCAGCCAAGAATGTGGTCCCAATCAGCTTTGACTTTTGTCCCAATTAGCCATGGTCCCAATCAGCCATGGTCCCAATCAGCTTGGTTTCTTGTCAATGGCCTGTGACGTATGTTAATTGTCTTCAACTTTGAACCCATCGGCACATATGACATCATGATAATATAAATAGTTTTATTCTTTCGTCTATCATAATCAAACTGTTTACATTTATTTGTATCTTTGTGTCCTTTTGAAACTGTTTATATAATGCCGTAAAACGGTGTCAATCAGTCCGTACCTCATGATCGAGGCTATCTCGTGGCGACAGATTTGAGACTGTTGCTCACGTAAATAAATTAATTTAGCAGGAATTTTTAATTTAGATTTTATTACAAATGACAAGTGCCTGATATAGTATATGTGGGGTTTGGTGAATGTTGCAGCAACCATTCCTTGGTTTGGATCGCAGATATTATATGACTTGATCATTTTCTGTTTTACAGATGGACTTGGTATTTACTATTTATTCACATTCTCATTCTGCCTTACATTACTTATCAACTACGATGTCATTTTCATCGATAAATAATGGATTTTAATTCGTCAATTCATTGTTCATATTCAAAGGCAAACAAATATAGTTTTACAGGACAAATTTTTGACCTCACTCAATTTGACAAAATAATTAAGGAAGTGCGTAATTATTATGGATGAAAACGGACATTCAGGCGGGTCATGAGACACAAACAATTAATTAGCCACGGCCTAATGTTACCTTATAACTTGTATTTGACAGAAATCAGCATATGTACATATAATACGACAGTGTAGTAATATAGAGAGTATATTCGATGGATGGATCTGGTGGATATTCAGTGATTTACCATTCGAATATATCGTAAGTATTTCTATAATATTAATAATGTTCTACACAATTACTATTTTGACAATATTCAGTTTCGAAAACTTTTGGACAAATTCTATTTTGCAATATACTGAATAATGGCGATATCCAAACATATTTTTAACACCATGTGTGGCTTCTGAGAGGAAACAAACATGGATGTGTTACACTTAATAACAAAATAAATAACTTATAATTATATTGGCACACAATTTCTCTAGCTCTCCCTGCCTTACGACAAATCAAAATTGGTATTTATATTTCCTTCCCTACCTCTAAGTCAAGATTGTGACCTTTAAAATATTGTATGGGGTGAAGTTAGTACCCAAAGGCCAAGTGTCGAAAAACTGACTTTAAATTTCAAGTCAATCGGAAATTAATTTTAGCCATTAGAGCGTTCACAAGATTTTTCAAAGTGATTAGGGCCACAAGTCTGGCAGTAATTATTGGATATAGCTGGAAATCAATAGGATTCTCCGTCTCGTGACCTTAGACACTGTGTATACATTTAAAGTCAATCAGATATTAACTTTAGCCGCTAGAGCGTTCACAAGATTTTTTGGAGAGATCAAGGGTAATAACGCAGGCAGTAAAAATCCATAGGCTTCTTCGTCTTGTGACCTTTAACACTGTGCGTAAATTTCAAGTCGATCGGATATTAACTTTAGCCGTTAGAGCGTTCACAAGTATTTTCAAAGTGATCAAGGGCCATAACTCTGGCAGTAATTAGTGGAAATCGCCGAAAATCGATAGGCTTGTTCGTCTCGTGACCTTAAACACTGTGTCTACATTTAAAGTCAATCGGATATTAACTTTAGCGGCTAGAGCGTTCACAAGATTTGAAGAGATCAAGGGTAATAACTCTGGTAGTAATTATCGGATATCCCTGAAAATCCATAATGTGCTTCTTCGTCTCATGACCTTAAACACTGTGCATAAATTTAAAGTCAATCAGGTATTAACTTTAGCCTCTAGAGCGTTCACAAGAAATTGTGGACGGCCGGACGGACAGCCGGCAATATACGACCACATTTCCATGTGGGCGTATAATTAAAATATACAATAAGTTATTGATCGATTCGGCTAAAATTTGGTGTGAGGTCATCGCTAACCCAGTGGTACATCCCCTGAAAATTTCAAGTTTTTACGACCTCGGGAACTGGTAGAGGTGCGATACTGAAATAGAACCTATTTCAGAATCGCACCTCTACCAGTTCCCGTGGTCGTAGAGACTTGAAATTTTTAGGCGATGTTCAGGTGAGCTAGCAATGACCTCTCACCAAATTTCAGCCGAATCGATCAATAACTTATTGTTTTACCGACCTTGCACGTTCTGTTCGACAGATATCTTATCCGTTCGGCGCCATTTTATTTGTTGACTATTTAGACTCTAATTACAAGACACTCAAACGAACCCTGACACTCAGCGCTCCGTGCCTAACACTGCAGTTCATAATGATAATAATAATTTTCGTATATTTTATAATATATATACACCCACATGGAAATGTGGTCGTATATTGCCGTCGCCCCCAGCCGTCCGTCCGTCCGTCCGTCGTCCACAATTTCTTGTGAACGCTATAGAAGCTAAAGTTAATACCCGATTGACTTTAGATTTATGCACAGTGTTTAAGGTCATGAGACGAAGAAGCATGTGGATTTTCAGGGATATCAGATAATTACTGCCAGAGTTATTACCCTTGATCTCTTCAAGAAATCTTGTGAACGCTGTAGCGGCTAAAGTCAATATCTGATTGACTTTAAATTTATACACAGTGTCACGAGACGAAGAAGCCTATTGATTTTCAGTGAAATCCAATAATTACTGCCCGAGTTATGGCCCTTTATCACTTTGAAAATTCTTGTGAACGCTCTAGCGGCTAAAGTAAATATCCGTTTGACTTTAAATTTATGCACTGTGTTTAAGGTCACGAGACGAAGAATCCTATTGATTTTCAGCGATATCAGATAATTACTGCCAGAGTTCACTTTGAAAAATCTTGTGATCGCTCGAGCGGTTAAAGTTATTATCCGTTTGACTTTAAATTTATGCACAGTGTTTAAGGTCACGAGGCGTAGAAGCCTACTGATTTTCAGCGATATCGGATAATTACTGCCAGAGTTATGACCAGGGCTTCCACTTCAAAATTTTCCCAACCGGTCATTTTTCTCACGGAGAAAGTGGTGCTATTTTAAGCACATAATAAGAAGCCAAAAACTACATGCTATCGGAATGTCGATCGACTTTAATTGGGTCAAGGACAGTCACACAAAAAATCAATCTCACATCAACATTTATATACCCACCCACCTATCCCCCTAATAAATAAAAGAACACATGTAATCAATTATTATCATTTAGTTATTTATACATTCATAAAGTATAACAATAACAAGATGCATTCATTTATCGAAAGTACAGTATTTTCTTAATTTGTTTACGACATCACCCGTATATACTCGTCGGTTTCTACAGGATTTCCATTTCTGTAAAGCACGTGCCGGTTGAAATTCTGCAAGTGGTGGCCCCTTCATAGAAATTCTCATTAATTCGTCAAGATTTTTCATGCTCAAGGAACATCGTAACTTGGTTTTAATTGTGTTTTGGTGCTAGAATCCCGGTTCTCAGTGGCGTACGTGACATCATAGATCGTATAATAATGGATAACTGACCCTGCAGTATCTGTCATTGGACGATGAATTATGTTGTTCATCGCATGCGCGAAGTCCACAGAACCTAAGTTACTTCCGGTCGAAGGCTTTGCTATTGTTTATAATGAAGCGGAGTCGTGTGAGCTGATATTAATGTTATTAATTTGTAATAATTGTAATTGAGATAGCGACTGGAAATTTTGAGACAACGTTCCTATATTTATGAAGCTAATAATAACACGAAGACCATATTTTTTACTTCGGTATTTATATTTTTAAAAAGTACTTAAATATAGATCCCATACTATGGGCCATATAGCAGTAGATTGCAAAGCCTATGCATTCATGAATTGATATTTGATGTTTTTGTTATTATTTTGTAATAATTTTGAAATAGCGACTGGAAATTTTGAGACAACTTTCCTATATCTAACCTGGACAAGGATGTATTTAAAAATTACAGACCAGTCTCCAACCTACCATTCCTTGGAAAGGTACTGGAAAAGGTTGTTGCGTCTCAGCTTACTTCCTACCTGACAGCTAATGGTCTACATGAGAACTTACAGTCAGCTTATAAAATTGGACACAGTACTGAAACAGCCCTTCTGAAAATAAAATCAGACATAGATGTTGCACTTGATAACAATCGTGGCGTCTTACTGGTACTCTTAGACTTAAGTGCTGCCTTCGATACCATTGATCATGCTATGCTTTTCGATAGGCTGGAATTTGAAGTAGGAATCACAGGATCAGCTTTAGTATGGATTAAATCTTACCTCTGCAACAGAAGTCAACAAATCAAGGTTAACGCAACCCTTGGACCGAAAATTCCACTTTCTGTTGGTGTCCCACAAGGGTCAGTTTTAGGCCCTTTGTTGTTCTTGCTGTATCTTCTCCCACTTGGTCCAATTATACGGAAACATGGAGTCAACAATCATGGTTTTGCTGATGACACTCAAATTTATCACAATTTTCATTTGTCTGAAAAATTCGCAGAACAGGCTATCTCCAATATAGAGAAATGTCTGGATGATGTTCGTGTGTGGATGTGCCTCAACAAATTAAAACTCAATGACGACAAAACTGAATTCCTTATCATAACCCCTCCGTCCAAATCACAGAGCCTAAGCTTGATACCAAAACTACGAATGGGTTCTAGTCTTATTCATCCAATTAAAAAAGCGAAGAATCTTGGTTATGTCATGGATGTCACTATGTCTGCAACTCCCCAAATAAACAATATTATTAGAAAAATGTACTTTAAATTGAAACCAATAGCAAGTATCCGAGGTTATTTGAGTAAATCTGTCTGTGTAAGGACTGTGACTTCATTAGTTATTTCCCAACTTGACTATGCCAATGCTCTTCTAGCCGGAGCACCTAAATACTCTCTGGATAGGTTGCAAGTTGCACAAAACAATGCGGCCAGACTGGTGACTAAAACACCTAGACGTGAACACATCAGTGACAAACTAAAGGAACTGCATTGGTTGCCAGTCAGAGCACGAATTGAATATAAAATCCTTACGACTGTATATAAAAGTCTCTTCTCTATATCCGCTCCCAGCTATATGAAACAGATGTTTACACTGTATAGTGATGTACAGATACGCCACAACCTCAGATCCTCGAACGATAACACATTACTATCTGTGCCGAAATATAATAAGTTACGTGGAAAATATTCCTTCCCTGTTAATGGCGCAATTCTCTGGAATGATCTTCCAAAAACAATGCGGGAACTATCTACATTTACAGAATTTAAATCTGCTTTAAAAACTTATCTGTTTAATAAAGTGTACTAGTGGTGTGATCATAAATATACTCCAGAGATACTTTCCACATGATATACAGTGTGGCTGAACAGCGCTTAGAAATGACCATTGGACATAATGTAGCGCTATACAAGACAATTATTATTATTATTATTATATTTATGAAGTTAATAATAACATGAATACCGTATTTTTTTACTTCATTTTTTATATTTTATCGATCTACAGATTTTCTTGAATTGTTTTGGGTCCATTATTTAAGGATGTTATGTAAATATCATGTGTATTTTTGTAACCAAGCTGATTCTTTAAATTTATTTTCACAGAGAAAAAAAAAGATCCACTTAAAATATTTTCGTTTATAAATAATTTTTTATATTTTATCGATCTACAGAATTTCTTGTAAAAATAAAACTACTTTTTTGTTTTGGGTCCATTATTTAAGGATGTAAATATCATGTATATTTTTGTAACCAAACTCATTCTTCAAATCTATTTTCACACAAAAGAAAAGATGCACTTAAAATATTTTCGTAGCAAAAATAAAAATCGTGATATTAGAATCATTGTCTTCATACTTAATCTTTTTAATTCAAATTGATTCATTATAATTTTTTCCAAAGAAAAAAAATACCAATCTGAATATATAAGGATTATGTATGCTGGTGTTATTCAATAAAGTTCTCCAGCATTTTGCAGCATGGTTTCTCCCAGTCGGTAGTGTAGGAGGGACAACATGGCAAAGAACAGTGTCTAGTTGTTTAGATGGGACAAAAAACACAAGCTCATTGGTACACATTGGCATCATAATTTTGTAAACAAACTGATTCTTCAAAACAATGAAAAAACGGAAGGAGAGTTTTGCCTAGACAGCATCTGTCTGTCCATGCTTCTTCAATTTTGAACTATATGGAATTGGGTTTTAACATTATCTTGTCAACACATGCAATCCTTCAGTATTTCGTTACGATAACATATGGTAGTCTTTATTCTATGACTATTTGCAAAATCCAAGGAAGGAGAATTTTGCCCGGACAGCATCTTCCTGTCCATGCTTCTTCAATTTTGAACTGTTGTTCTTAAGAGTTAAACGACAACTTCCACCGAAGGTGATATAGTAGACAAGTCTTATTTTGCATTGTTATCATCAAAGCGCACACGCAGGTGTCTTTCGTGTGGGAGTAACCCATGAATTTGAGAAGGCGCCCCTATCTCGAAGCCACATACGCTCACACCAGGGATTGAAATCACAACAGCAAGCCAGAGGTGACCGGCCAGAAGAGGTTGATGCACAGCACTCGATACTATCCCAACCCCCCAATTTTGAAGTACATATGTACAGGGGTCTTTTCTTGTTAGAAGAATATTACTAACAAATATTTCAACAACAATAAGATACATAAAAAAAGAACCCCTTTATTTATTTTAACAATTACAGACATTAAAAAAAATAACCTGAAAACCTCTGAATAGCAATAGAGGATCAGTTTTTTCTGAACACGATAGAGGCTGCATATTTTAACAGATGGAGGTTTATCTCCTATTTTTCTGCATGGTTTGGCAAATAATGACAAGTGTTTGTCATACAGTGTGCTATGAAGTAAATTTTGTCCAGACAGCAGACTAATTAATTACCTACTCTTATTTCGGAAATTGTCAAGGATTCTTTTACATGTACTCCAACGAATCGAATAGACAATGTCCTTGCCAGGCCCTCTTCCGAAATTACTGACAAAGTATTTTTCACACTTTATTATTTATGGAAGGTTGTAGCAGTGAAGAGCTTATCTTATATTCAGAGGTCTACAAAAGAAAGAAAGTACAGGGTAACTGGTATTAACATTTTCATAAAGAAATTGAGGAGTTTAAAGGGGTATTAATAATAATATTTTCAACATAATCCTAACAGACAGTTTTCAGATCCAATAATTAAGTATCATTAAATAAATATGGTGTAAGAATGGAAAAAAATGTCAATACGACCAATATTTAAAAGAATTATCCTAATTTGAACATAGTCGGAAAAATAAAGGTCTGGGTACCTATGAAATTTCAACGTAAAAATATAGAGCAATGGTGTATATACCTTGTCTCAAAATTTGAGCTAAAAAAAATTGAGTTGTTTTGACTAAGAATGGCTAAGTTGCTTATCCGGACACTTAACGCTTTTAAAATTTCGGGTCATTTTTTTTCGTTGGGTGACCTGAAAATCGATTCCCTAAGGTCTATAATACAGTGAATGGCCTATGTGCTGTACTTGATAGCGATCGGTATTTTTCACCTACACATATAATGTTTTCAATATTAAATGAGGGCTTAGAAACAGAACATCCATTCAAATGATTTTTTTTTAAAAGTTTACCTTGAAATTTCAGTGTGCAAACATATTGTTTTAAAATACTGATAGCACATTTGAATTTGACAAAATGCTGAGACCATTCATTAAAGTCTAAATTTTATAGAAAATTTCCTTAGGATATTATTTGATTTTTCCTACATCTTTAATTGATAAAGACAGATTTTTTATTTATTTATACACGTAAAGACGTATACGGTATATCTAATTATCAAAACAGTTTTTCTTACAATCTAAAACTAAAAGGGAAATTTTAGCTATTAACTTACTTTTTTTGAGGGGGGGGGGCTATGAAGACACCTTGAGGTAATGAATATTGATACACCAAAAAAAAAAACGTAGGCCTAAAGTAAAGATAAAACATGACTATAGGCCTTCATGTATACACTACAGCCAGGCCTATATAATTAGAAAATTGTAGATTCTAGACTAGCTGCATAGTTTTTATTACGTTTGACGAAATATTATTATATCGAATAGAAACAAATTGAGGTTTTATAATACAATAGAATGCGTCCTTGGCGCATTCTCACTGAAAATGATTATTCAATAACTTATCATACTTTTTATGTGTTAGTGTTATTGTTGTAGGCCTGTGTCGGCTGGGTACCGTAGTATCCTTTTAATTTTTATACGAACGAAACATGTACTGACAACTAACCGTATTGTTACAAAATAACTTACACATGGTTAAACATTAATTTCGGATATATCTTGGTAATTGGAAGTTGTGCAGACGATGTTTTTTTCTTATTTTATTCCGAAGCTCACAGGACTCCATATGCATTTCTTCAGGGTTTTGTTTAACCGGAAGTAACTTAGGTTCTGAGACTTCGCGCATGCGATGAATAACATAAACCACCAGTCAGACTTCCTTTCTAGTACAGTTCTATGGTGACATAATTCGGCGGTTGACTATTTTCTCCATACACGGGCAAAAAGTAGTTCCGAATGATTAGCGCACGTAAATAATTCAAAGTAATACACATGTACAATAATTAACATAATTCTTAAACTTATCAATTTATTAACTCGTATTGATATTTTGAGAGCTCAAATAATATCGTGCTAGTATTTTAACTCTATAACATGTAAAGATATTTGCACATATTTCAAAATGGCGGTGATCGTAAAAGCTCTTTGTTTTAACCAAAATGACGTCTATCGATTGTTATATAAACGGAATAAATGGATTAAAAACACACATGGGAATACATATTTTTGTGTGGGAATATCATATCTTAACCACGGGAATATTCATAACCATTTAGTAGAGAATTTACGGCTGACTTTGTTTTTCGGGGCGGAACTGTCATCCTCGTGGTTCGATGTTGAAGAAGGGGGATTGGATTCATTGACAGCAATATCATCATCTCGCTTTCTTTTGTTATTCTGGGAGGTGAGGAATTTCAACATTTTGAAATGATATATAACATTCTTGTATATATATATCATTTGCAAGATTGACATGATTAACTCTTGTGATCAAGTGAAGACATCAAAGAAAAGTTTTTAATTTGTTTGATGTTCAAACAGTGAATTGCCGCACGAATGATGAAAGTCGGTAAATATGCTGTAACAACAACTCAAGAATGATCACGCTCACAGTATTACTAATTATAAAACAAAACAAAACTAAGTAAATTGATTAAATGTTGAGCTTTTAATCTGTTTGATGTAGCCCCTTTGTTAATTGTGATTAGAGCAATATACACAAGGATAATTGATTGACAGTGGTTTCCATTCGTGGGCTACTGAACACTGTTAATTTTATTATACCCGATAGTTTACATCATCGACGTCTCCCGGATTTTATGATTTAGCACAAAATATGCTATTTTTCCGGCGTGCAAAATGAACTACGGGTCTGATCCAGATTTGGTCATTTTCCAAAGCCATAGGTCCCGACCGGCATATACGGCCGAAATGGAACCCATGGTTATGACCCTTGATCACTTTGAACAATGTTGTGAACGCTCTAGCGGCTAAAGTTAATATCCCATCGACTTTAAATGTATACACAGTGTTTAAGGTCACGAGACGAAGGAGCCAATTCATTTTCAGCGATATCAAATAATTACTGCTAGAGTTATGGCCCTTGATCACTTTGAAAAATCTTGTGAACGCTCTAGCGGCTAAAGTAAATATCCGTTTGACTTTAAATTTATGCGCAGTGTTTAAGGTCACGAGACGAAGAAGCCTATTGATTTTCAGTGATATCCAATAATTACTGCCAGAGTTATGGCCTTTGATCACTTATAAAAAAATTGTGAACGCTCTAGCGGCTGAAGTTAATATGCGGCTAAAGTTAATATCCCATGGACTTAAAATTTCAGCACAGTGTTTACGGTCATGAGACGGACAAGCATATGGATTTTTAGCGATATCCAATAATTACTGCCAGAGTTAAGACCCTTGATCCCTTCAAAAATCTTGTGAACGCTCATCCGTTTCACTTCGTATTTATACACAGCGTTTCTGCGACAATAATTAATGCCAGAGTTATGTCCCTTGATCACTTCAAAAGATATTATGGACGATCTTGAGGCCAGAGCTAATATCCGATTGACTTCGAATTTGAGGTAGCGAGACGAAGAATTCTGTTGATTTTCAGCGATTTCCAACAATTACTACCAAAGTTATCTCCCTTGATTACTTCGAAAAAATTTTGTGACGCTCTGCAGGCCAAACCTATCAATGATTTCATATTGCACAGGGTTTAAGGTCTTTAAACGAACAAGTACATGTATAGTGATTTTCGATGAATTTTGATAACTGAACAGCTACATCCATGATATTAATTGTTTCGTATACTAAACTTTATAAAAACCAAACGAGAGAGAGAGAAAAAAATGGGGTTTAACGCCTGTTGTGACTACTCGCGCAGTAATTATTCCAGGGCTCGATGATCTTCCGTTATGACGACTATGGCTGCAACGATACGCCAGGCCACGATACGATGCGCATCTCGATTCATACCCCACGATACGATTAATATCGCGATGCAGGAAATAAATTTAAAAACGGCTGTTAAATTTTAAAAGTCTTTATTTTTTTTACGTTAAACATAATATTTTCAAAGGTTTGTATAGATTTAAATGTGTGTAATAAACCCTTTATCACATACTTGCATTATATATCAATAATTACTACTATGAATGATAATTATCAACTTTGGCCAAAGCCTAGCTTAACTGGAGCGGGGCCCTTAGCGTGACGAAAAGATAATTTCATATCCCTCTGAATAGCATGCCTCGGTAACACAAAGTTAAACGGTTTGCAATACAAAAATAATTACATAATATCTGATCAAATAGGAAATCTATTCAATTCCGAACGACATACAAAGTCTAGCAGCCTAGGCTGATAACCGAGTGGAACTACACAGAGAAGGTAGTTGAAGGTTGGTGGATAGCTCTGACTCGACACTTTGCGCCGCTAGATCGATTACTGTGAAACTGTCATCTGATATTTTTTCTTTTTGCCATGAACCGCGGGGCCCTGGGCCCCTCAGGCCCATGCCTTAGCTGGGCTTTGACTTTGGCACATTGAATTTGTTGACGAATGCATTATTATTATAAAAATTCAGCTGCAGAATCAATATGACTGGCTCGTATTGCTACAACAAGTTCAGCCAATGAAAAGCAATCGCAGATGTGGCAATGGCGAAGAAAATAACAGTACGGAATTTTGAATGTCAAAATATTATTATACATTAGAAATATAGAAATGATAATGGTGCTGACCAATGTATGCACCAATCGCCAATCTGGTGCATTAATCTTGGCACAATTCGCATATTACTGACATATTTATAATAATATGCTCTATGTTTTTCCGTATATTATTCAAGTGCGTAATTTGCAAGTTACTTTATTTCAAGCTCGACTTGCTTATCCAGACTGATATTATTTATTCTTGGCGAAATAACTAAAGTCCATGTGTCGAGAGTGTGATAACACGTACTCGCTTACAGTAAAAAAAGTAATTTTGCTTATGGAATTATTTACGCATTCCACGTTAGGATATTTAAATGACAGAACGCTGGTCTTTTTTTTGTGGATTTTTTGGATAATGAATCGCGATACGGACATTGATTGTATCGTGCATCGTGGATTTTTACAAAATCGCGGTTCATCGATTCATCGATGAATCGTTGCAGCCCTAATGACGACACATTCAAACTTCAGACACATAGACGTTTATTGATAAGACGATGTATATTTATGTCATTCATATATCTTTTATCCACAGACTATTTAGATATGGCATTCATATATATAATGTTGATCATTCTGAAAAGACAAAGTTAAGCACAATAAGGACTAGAACTGATTGTGACAATTTATGACATAAATGTCCCTTTAAATTATTAGACTATGACTAAATATGACAGTTGCATGCAATGTCCCTTTAAAGGATTAGACCACGACAAAATATGACAAATAATGTTCCTTTAAAGGCCTAGACTAGAATGCTAATCCACTGACAAGTGGCTGCGCGACAATTGACACAAGCATGGACCTTATGATATGCACGACTAAAGTAAACTAATGTATAATATGCACGACAAAAGTAAACAAATAACAATGACAATAAACGTTGGTAAATACACAGAAAAGTCATTATTTCAGAGGCATTAAAATGTACATTAATCCCTAAAAGTCATTTCTGTATTTTGCAATAGTCTGAAATAACACCAAAATGTAAAGAACCATTTCCAACAATGTCCTGACTAACACTCGCATGGTTACTCGTTGAAACTGACACATAATTCAAAGAACACTGAATAACACGCAATACAAATGATCTAGAAAAGTACCTGGAGAGTGGATCTATCTCGCCCTTGCAATGACCAAAGCTTGTAAGTTTATATAAGACGACATTTTGACTATTAGTATTAAAGACGGACTGACAATTGTTGACAACAATGGCGACATGACAACTAAATGCACGGAGAAAACATTCTGGACTCTGATTGGTTAATAATGCAAGGCTCGAAATACAAATCGGAACTCATCGGCACTGAACTAAATAAGACACAAAATGAATGTAAACGAAATAAGATTCCGATCTATTCAGAACAACCCTCGGGGGGCACACATGACTTGTCGACTGATTCCAATATTAAAACACATTTCTGAATAGAGCGCTTGTACTCTGAGTTTTTAGTTTTCACAAGAACATTACGAACAATTCCATCTTTTCCTGGATAGACTTCCATTACTCGCGCTAAGTTCCATTTTCCACGAGCACATGAATTATCAATTAATAACACAATGTCATCCCTTTGTAATTGGCGACCTTTAGACAACCACTTTGACCGTCGCATAAGCGTAGGAATATATTCAATTATGAATTGTTTCCAAAAATTTGACACTAATGACTGGACAAAAAGAAATCGCTTTCTTAAGTTTCTAGTTTCCTCAAAAGGACCGGACGGAATATCTGTAGTTGCACGACCTAATAAGAAATGATTTGGAGTTAGTGGCTGTGGATCATTTGGATCATCTGACAAATATCCCAGAGGACGACTATTAATGAGACTCTTGATTTCGGCAAATACTGTTGACATCTCGTTCCATGATAAGATTTGCTGACCGATGATGACGTGTAGATTCTTTTTAACTTGCTTAATAAGACTTTCATAAAAACCTCCCTGATGTGTACTAAGAGGAGTTATGAATTTCCATATGATTTTATGAACCACAACAAATTCTTCAATATGTTGTCTTCCTTCTTGGAATAACTTAGATAATTCCTTCTCAGCTCCTGTGAAGTTAGATCCATTATCTGAGATAATGGTTTGTGGCCATCCATGTTGTGAAGCAAAACGACGAAGAGCAAATAGGAATGAAGGTGTGGACAAGTCTTGGACGATTTCTAGATGTATGGCTCTAGTTGTTGAACAAGTGAAGATTGCTCCCCAGGCTTTGATTGATTTGTTACGACCGTACTTCAGCATAATTGGACCAAATAAATCGACTCCAGTTGTCGTGAATGGTGGCGATAAAGGTTTTAGTCTTTCTGATGGAAAATCTGCCATGAGAGTTTCACAGGGTGACTGTCTGAGCTTTCTACAGATGATACAAGATTTGACGATGGATTTGACTGTTTGACGACCATGAGCTATCCAAAATTTACGACGAACCTCTGCTAAGGTTCTTTCTACACCAGCATGTTTTGTTAGTGATGTGATGATCTCTTGGCAATAAGACTGGATGACGTTGATCGTAGGAAAGAGACGTGTGACGTAAACGTCCCCCTACTCTGACAATTTCATTTTCTACATAGGGACATAAATCTCTAAAGTTGTATTCCCAGTTGACAAGAGAAGTTTGAGCTATTCGCACCCAATAATCTTCAGATTTGTTTATTTCCTTAGGCGTTAAAGGACCATTGAGGTAGTTGAGAAACTGACTTGATTCTGCAACTAAGTATGACTGCTTTGACACTGACTGACAAGACTCTGGAGTAGTAGACTTTGATCGACAAGAACTGACCATTGATTTCAAATTATTAATGAATCTGTTGACATATGATGTTATTCTAAGTAATTTAGAATAGCTGGAATATTTGACTGGATCGGTTATAGGTTGTATTGACGAAGACTTGACTATAGGGAATAAAGGTTTCATCTTTTTTAATTCGTGGTCACCTTCCATTATTATTGACATATTTGACTGGACAGGCCATTCTGACTGTGGACATTTAAGAAACTCTGGACCTGACATCCATCTATCTGTCATTCTGTCAATCGTGAGACCACGACTAAGATCATCGGCAGGATTAAGATCTGTGGGTAAATACTTGAACTGTGACAATTCCCACATTGACTGGATTTCTGTGACTCTGACACCGACGAAGGGTTTCATGTTGATAGACTCTGACTGTATCCAGTTCAAGACGATGTGTGAATCTGACCAAATGTTGACTAGAACTGGCTTAGTACGTAATTCATCTATGACAGTTTTGGTAAGACGAGAACCGACTAGAACTGCCATCAATTCCAGTCTCGGAATTGTAGACTGGCGTAAAGGTGATACTTTGGCCTTAGACGTTACGAGCTGGACTTCTCGACCATTAGACGTTGTCCATACTATATAAATCACGGCTCCAAACGCTTTCAAACTAGCATGACAGAACGTGTGTAATTCAGGCTGACCATAAGCGTTGACTGGCTTTAGGCATCTAGGATAAGATAAGTTGTTCAGACTAAACATTTCATCAAATAATATTGACCATAATTGATTGAAGTCGCTAGAGAGATGATCATACCACTGTAACTCCTTATGTCTCCAAATCTCCTGCATAGCCATGCGCATTTTAATGGTTATTTGAGAGGCTAATCCCAAAGGATCAAACAGACTTGACATTTTTGATAGGACGATTCTCTTAGTAAATACTGAGACGTTGACTGACTTGACTGTGAACTTGAGTATATCCATGACAGGATTCCAGCCTAGGCCTAGAGTTTTAAGATCATTTTCACCATCCAGACTAACATCATTGACTGACTGACTAGATTTGACTGAACTGGCTGAACAATACCATTCTTTAATCTTAAATTTTCCGGTTTCTAAGAGTTTATCAAGATCATTCATTCGTTTGATAGCTTCATCTTGACTACTGCATGAGTGAATAAGATCATCCATATATCGGTCTCTTTGAAGAATAGCGGCTACTTCAGGATATTCGTTTTGATGAACCATGGCAATCTTGTTCATGACGTAAGAGGCCATATCAGGCGACGACTTATCTCCAAATGTGACCCTCAAGAGACGATAGATATCTGGATCTCTGGTTGTATCCATATTTCTCCATAGGAACCGATGGACATGGCTGTCTTCTTCCCTTAGACGAACTTGAAGAAACATTTTTGAGATATCTCCGACTATCGCTACTGGTTCTTCTCGGAACTGAATAAGAACTCCAAAGAGATTACCAATGAGACATGGACCCTTCAGTAAGAACTGGTTCAAAGACGTACCCTGGAACTGACAAGCTGGGTCGAACACAATTCTAAGAGGTGTACTGACTTTATCTGGACGATAGACTCCAAAGTAAACAGGCTTAATCTGTTGACTGATTTCTTCTTGACTTAGTTTGACAGCCCATTCATTAGTAACATAATCTTTCATGACTTGACAATAAAGTTCTGACTTGGCAGGGTCTTTCGAAAGGCTGTTTTCCAATGACAATAGTCGTTTTTCGGCAAGTTTGTAATTGTTAGGCAGTAAATTAGCGTCTGATTTCCACGGAAGTCCTATCTGATACCTATCACCAATTTTCTGACATGTTGATTCGAAGATATCCATCGCTTTCTGATCTTGTCTGGAAATCTGTATCTTCGGACATTGACAATTGGCTACACGAACTCCCATCGTTTCAAATTCATAGAACTTTTCCAAGTTTACTGACTCTTGGAACTGGCATATAGTGTTGACTGAACATTGTTTTTTATCTGAATCGATGACATACCATCCCAGTAGAGAATGTTTGGCTAAAGGTTCGTACGGTAGTCCTTGGCGATATTCTGAATCTGCATGAAGGTGTGTATACTGTACTCCCAGGATAAGATCTACAGGGCCTTCTTCCTGACTAAAGTTAATGTCTGTTAAAAAATTAAAAGACTTGAGCCATTGTTTATCAAGTGCTGGGACATCCATTATGGTGTTATCAATCTCGTGTGCTTGAATGTTGAATTCCTCAACACCATTTAGTGCAGATACTTTAAAGTTTACTCGACGGCTATACTTCTGAGAGAGTTGTCTCCCCCCAACGACAGAAATGTCAATAGGTTCGATCTTCCCTTGGAGACCCAGGGCTTTGGCAAAGGCTTTTCTTATGACTGTTGTACCAGCACCACTGTCTATTAATGCATTGCCATACAAAGTTCTTCCATTAGGCGCTTTAAACCGGATTCGGACGACTGGCAACATTGCGCGTTTGTCCAACACACTGCTGACTGGCATATCGGAGTGTAAGAGTTTGTGATGGTATCATTGACAACCATTTTCATTACAATGTTGTCTGTTTCGGCACTTAAAGATATTATGTCCTCTAGCAAGACAAGAGAAACATAAGCGTTCTGACGTGACATGAGTGAATTTGTCTTTGTCTAAATTTCTGAACCTTTCACACTGTGACAGATAATGTTCCTTATGACAAAAGGAACAACTCTTGAATGACGAGCTATGACCATTATGAGCATAACTGGGTGCTGCATTGACGGATCGCTTAAGAGGTCAGTAGGCAGGCTTGTTAACGGCATTAGTTTTCTCGACATCACCAAAATCAGGATCGAATTCAGCTCTAACCTTGGATCTGAGAAATGCGTCTATGTGTGTGACTGACGGAGTTTCACCTGATGTTCTGATTAACGCAACTGTAGCCTTCCACTGATCAATCATCTAGTTTGGCATTCGTTCAACAATTTTCCTGAGATTGTCATAGGGCTGGACGATATTTTCGGTAATTCGATATATCGCGATATTAAAATTTGAATTACGATATTTTATAAACCACCTAAAATATCGCGGTATATTGATATATCGTATCTTGTGTTTTTCTATCAATTTACATGATATTATCACGATATTTACGACATTATGTCACGATTGATGACTCGGATGACTTGTCACTCGTTCATTGACAAGGCCTACTAAATACATGACTAGTAGTTTTCTCGATTATTAAACTTATTATACTTGTCATTATAATGTCAAACCCATTGCTAATGCTGTGCAACACTCGAATAACCAGCCAGGTAAGTCATGGTGTAATATCTTCTCTTTACCGTCTTCGATCGATTTATCATTGGCACTGTTTGGAAACAGTTATTATCATTTTATGTATGATGCCGTTTGTTAGTTAACTATCATTTTGTGCGTGTGTTTGGGTGTTTGGGTTTTTTTTGCCAATTTTTAAACTGTAGCCGAATTAAATAAAAATAAAATGTTATTTGTAAATAAAACCTCATTGCGTCTTGATATACGAGATTTAGACAAACGTGCTGTTGTAGTGTACCGAATAGGGGAAATTACATCTGGTACTCATAGTCATACCCACATGTTATTCAACATTTTGAAAGATGGCGGAACATTGCGAAGCTCAAGCTGATCAAACATTAGTAATAATAAAGCCTAAAAAACATTGCACGAGTCGCATATGGCTTTTGGTTTTGATAAGAACAATGAAGCGCAAACAAAAGTTTTATGTAGATTTTGCAAGCGTCGTGTAGCTGCAATAGGCGGCAACACCAGCAACTTGTTACGTTCATTTAAAGATACATCACATAATAAAACTAAAATATCGGGATATTGTGATATATCGTTAGCTTTTTATAATAAAACTAAAATATCGCGATATAGTGATATATCGTCCTTTTTGGGGGAAATATCGCGATATTTGATTTTACTAATATCGTCCAGCTCTAGATTGTCACTGGCATTAATATCAGAAAAATAATTCAGCTGAGTTAGACTGGCAATAGCGTTGATTACATCAATTGAAAGTTCTTTCAGGGCATTTTTATCTGTTATTTTTGGACCACTGGTGACCTTGGTAAAGAATGCTCTGGCTATTCTACTAGGTGAACCATATTCAGCTTTCAAAGACTTATAAAGCTGTCGCGTACATACTTCCTGACGATCCTAAACCTGACAAAGTTTTGTTGACTCCCGCTGACAGATGACTCTTTAGTTGTCCCATCCTGACTTCATCTGTAAGATGTGGCTTATCGTGTATGTGTACTCTGAACCGTTGTATGAACTCCACATACTCAAGAGGATTACCATCAAAGATATTGATTTTGAGAGCTGGAATATCGCGATTTGACTCCAATCTAAGAAGAGCTTCGGTGATAGAGATTTCTTCTTTTCTTTGACTATGGACAGTTTCTTCAAATTCTGTTAACTCATCTATCCAACTATCAAATGACTTTTTCATCCTAGGTTTTGACTGACAAGACAAAGTCGGTGTATTCTGTTGACTAGACTCTGGTGTTGACGCATGTTCATCTTGCTGCAATACTGACTGTATCGTGTTTGTACGCTGAACTGACTGTGATGTAGGTGTATGCGGGACGGGTCGTAGTGTAGGTGCAGGCTGTTCTGTCCTTGACATTTGCTCTGACTTTGACTTGGGTGTGGACGTTGAACTCTGAACTGACTGATCACTCTTTGAAAAGGCTTTAATGCAGGGTTCTTACTTTATTTTGAAATGAACCGGCTACGGGTCGCCCTAACAGATAGTCGTCTTTATGCATATTCTATTCACGACCATAATTGCATATCGTATTAAGAATAATATTACCTTAAACCCTGAATATAAACCCATAATAAACAAAACCTTTGTTTTAATAGCATACTTGTATTCATAAGTCGATATATTCACACTTTTACAGTCAAATTTCAGTACTTTGCAAAATGCATATTCATAGTCCTACTTTTGCTTTCATTGTTTCGTCCAACCAAACGGAAGTTATAATTTAATAATAAAAAAAAAAAAGTAAATACAAATATGTTTTTTAAAACTATTTTTATTCTTAATGACTGGTAAATATATAAAAACAACAAAATATATAAGCACACATATCAATAGTATAACAAGTTAACAACGTAGCACAAATTTATTTCCGTGTATAGTCGGAAAGATGCCGATCACGTGACCAATTGTCTCGATTCAGATTAATTTATTTTTAGTGTCACCTGCATACAGTCGCCGGGATCTAATGCCTTTCCACTTTTGAAATTAACAGAGCCACTTACAAATTTATTTTTATGGTTGTGCTTCTGGCAGATCTGAAATTAGTAAAATAATATAATATACGTGAAAATAATAGGCTATTACTTGACATGAATTTAATAAGATATGAGCCAGTATAGGTTATTACCAAATTTACTTTACGTTAACATAATATAATAATATACGAGATCGGTTACAGGATTTTAAAAAAAGGCTAATAATTAATAACTTACTAGACAAAACATTTTCTGTGAATTTTTGTCAAACGAAAGCCATTTGAAAGTAGTTAACCATTCGGATTTAAAATATCTTCCTGACTTCGACTTTGGTTGACCTATATTGGACGTGGGGGGATCTGCAGCTTTTGGAATTTCCAATGACGACGTGCATGCTTGAAGTTCAAGGTCAGCGCCGCCATCACTATCTTCGGCTATATCTCGTCTACGTTTTCTATTGTCATTCTGCGAGGTGTTCAGGTACTTCAACATTGTGTTAGATATAAATGATCGAACCGACATTGGATTATATACATTCTTTTACTTGGCATGATTAACTCAACTAAATTGTTTATTTAGGAAACAAGCCGATAAGGATTGAAGCTGAAGGTAATCAGATTGTATTGACGGACTCTGTGATGGGTTTCTTAATCGACGAGTAATAATTAACTCTTTGTAATCGGCCGTGATGGGTTTCTTAATCGACGAGTAATAATTAACTTTTTGTAATCGGCCGAAAGTTGATTGATTAATGATACCATAGTGGCCGATTCATGATAATTAACTCTTTGTAAATCGGCCGACGTAGATTGATATATGATACCATAGTGGCCGATTCATTGTTTTATCAATCGGCTAGATTAAAGATCAATCGGCTAAAGCCGACAAAAAACAGCCAAATAAGATCCCTGCTTTAATGTGTTCTGACAACAGATCTTCAATAGCGTAAAAGTCATTTGTGAGGTCTGCTTCCCATTGTTCTAATCTTCCTTTCTCGGATTCATCACAATATTCTATAATTTCGCCATTAGCAAATGAACATTTTTCATAGTCTTTTCTGATTTCTTTGAGCTCTCTCTTTAATTTTCTGACGTCTCCTTCACCTTTTCTGATGTAGGTTTGAATCCGTGTGATAGAACGCGTAAACTTCCCACGTAACTGTTTTCTGTGTTGACGAGCAGCACTGAGCTTTGACGAGCTCTCATCTTGTGAATCAGAATCTGAGTCTTGAAAAGGAGTGTCCTTTGGCAAAGGAGTTTCCAATCCTATAGTATCAATGACTTGCTCTGCCATATTAACCACCACGCAGGTAACACAAAGAGTTCGAACTTAGCCAAGACGTCGACTGTATTCTCCAGAAACTGTTGTGACTACTCGCGCAGTAATTATTCAAGGGCTCGATGATCTTCCGTTAATGACGACACATTCAGACTTCAGACACATAGACGTTTATTGATAAGACGATGTATATTTATGTCATTCATATATCTTTTATCCACAGACTATTTAGATATGGCATTCATATATAATGTCGATCATTCTGAAAAGACAAAGTTAAGCACAATAAGGACTAGAACTGATTGTGACAATTTATGACATAAATGTCCCTTTAAATTATTAGACTATGACTAAATATGACAGTTGCATGCAATGTCCCTTTAAAGGATTAGACCACGACAAAATATGACAAATAATGTTCCTTTAAAGGCCTAGACTAGAATGCTAATCCACTGACAAGTGGCTGCGCGACAATTGACACAAGCATGGACCTTATGATATGCACGACTAAAGTAAACTAATGTATAATATGCACGACAAAAGTAAACAAATAACAATGACAATAAACGTTGGTAAATACACAGAAAAGTCATTATTTCAGAGGCATTAAAATGTACATTAATCCCTAAAAGTCATTTCTGTATTTTGCAATAGTCTGAAATAACACCAAAATGTAAAGAACCATTTCCAACAATGTCCTGACATATTGAACACACGTGGGACTAACACTTGCATGGTTACTCGTTGAAACTGACACATAATTCAAAGAACACTGAATAACACGCAATACAAATGATCTAGAAAAGTACCTGGAGAGTGGATCTATCTCGCCCTTGCAATGACCAAAGCTTGTAAGTTTATATAAGATGACATTTTGACTATTAGTATTAAAGACGGACTGACAATTGTTGACAACAATGGCGACATGACAACTAAATGAAAACATTCTGGACGCTGATTGGTTAATAATGCAAGGCTCGAAATACAAATCGGAACTCATCGGCACTGAACTAAATAAGACACAAAATGAATGTAAACGAAATAAGATTCCGATCTATTCAGAACAACGCCCACTCGACACAAACTATGTCATTTCTGGACTAACATATGGTTATTTCAATAATTCGCTTGCGCGTAGGGTTCTTTGGTAGTGGGAGGAGTGCCCGGAGGAAACCCACGAGGTTTAGACGGCGCCCTATCGCCATGCCACATACGCTCACACCAGGGATCGAAACCATAGCCGCAAGCCAGTGGTGACCGGCCAACTAGAGGTCGAAGCGCGGCACTCTAGACCACTAGGCCATCCCACCCCCACCCCCGTGACATAAAAAATAGAATTATAATTTAAAGTGATTTTACTATAAAATACCTTCCTCGATTTAATGGACAATGTTGATGTCTATGATAGAACTGGTTTAAAACATCTTAAACGCAATTTTAACATAGAGATCTTTGATACATTCCAGTTATATCTGTATCAAAATAGATGTTGTAGCCAGGAATATTTTATTTTCATGTATGGTTCTTGATCGCAGACTACGTCCAGGACAAAAGCGTTTGGGCACTCCGCCCCCCTCCCCCCCCCCTACGTGCAATTGAATTAAAAACATATGTTAGTCCCGAAATGACCTAGTTTGTGTCTAGTGGACGTTAAACCTCATTTCTCTCTCTCTCCCCCGACAGACTGACGGACGGTAACATGTGGGGATATAAAAACTAACGCTGATGGAAACACGTTTTTCGGCCACTTTGTTGATGTGTAAGGGTCGATTTGGTACCCCCTACACCCCTGCTAGTTACGTCCCTGTGTTCCTATGATATGCCCCCCCCCCGACGCCTATGCAAGGGAAAACGGGTGTGCTCAGCATTTGAAAGGAATACAAGGGCTATGGTTTTTCGGTCTACCCTTGCACCACAGCTACTCTTAGAAGATAGGTTGCCAAACAACGAAACATACGCCCACAACAGGTAAGTAGTCCGGGGATTCAACAAGGGTTTTCGCATATTTATTCTTTTGTCAGTAAGGAGAACGTTTACAACATATGAAAATCTGATTAGGAGTAATCGCACATTAAGTAATTATCAGAAATGGTTAGATATTGCAAAGTGACCAAGGGCATAACTCGGGCAGTAAGGATCGGAATTCGCTTAAAATCATTAGGATTCTTTATATCATAGCCTTAAACACTACGTCTAAATATATAGTTAATCGGATACTAACTTTAGCCTCAAGAACGTCCACACGATTTTTCAAAGATACCAAGAAATTATTGGAAATCGCTGAAAATAATAGGATTCTTCGTCTCATGACCTTAAACACTATGTAACACTGTGTATAAATTTAAAGTCAATAGGATATTAACTTCAACCTCTAGAGTGTTCACAAGAAATTACGGACCGACAGAAAGACGGACGGACGGACCGACGACAATATACGACATTTTCATGTGGCCGTATAAAAACGGGGAAAGTGTTAGTTCAAAAGTGACTATGCTCATATACTGCCCGACCTTAAATTTATGTCGATGTCTTGGCGTTTAAAGATCCCCCAATTTTTTTTCCTACTTTCAAAAAGACCAAAACACGAAATTAACCGGGTGATATATAATATAATGATAATAATAGCCTAATAATAATAATAACCTTTTTGTATTTCAAATATTTTATATTAAAATAAAAAGCATCAACTAATAACACAATATCAACGATGAAGCGGTCGATATTCCGGTAATCTTTATAACACATATATACAAAAAATCAAATATATCAAGAGAGAGAGAGAGAAAAATGGGATTTAACGTCCACTCGACACAAACTATGCTCAATACATCATCACTTTTTGTTTTGAATAAGACATTATATCAGTTTTCTCTACATGCCATCACAGTTTGTTTTGAAATAAGTAATACTATCACAGTTCTCAATACATAAATAACAGTTTGAAATAAGTAATTCTATCACAATTCCCAACTCATCATCACAGTTTCTTTTGAAAAAAGTATTTCTCAATACATAATCACAGTTTGTTTTAAAATAAGTAATTCTATCACAATTCCCCAACACATCATCACAGTTTGTTTTGAAATAAGTAATTCTATCACAGTTCTCAATACATAATCAAAGTTTGTTTTGAAATAAGTAATTATATCACAATTCCCAACACATCATCACAGTTTGTTTTGAAATAAGTAATTCTATCACAGTTCTCAATACATAATCAAAGTTTGTTTTGAAATAAGTAATTATATCACAATTCCCAACACATCATCACACTTTGTTTTGAAATAAGTAACAATTCTATCACAGTTCTCAATACATAATTACAGTTTGTTTTGAAATGTGTAATTCTATCACAATTCCCAACACATCATCACAGTTTGTTTTGAAAAAAGTAATTCTATCACAGTTCTCAATACATAATTACAGTTTGTTTTGAAATAGGTAATTATATCACAATTCCCAACACATAGTTGTTTTGAAATAAGTAATTGATAAGATTGCTATAATCCCAACTAGTTTTACCGTGGTTAATGCAGTATCTGATACTAACTTAGATCATGCTCAACTTTGTGATAGCTTTCAATATCTTAATCCTATCAGAAAAGATGAACTTAAAAATAGTATTCAATCAAAACCGACATCATGTGCACTGGATCCCATGCCAACTAGTCTTTTCACTCAAGTTTTAGATGTTCTCCTTCCAGTATTAACCAAAATAGTCAATACCAACATGAAGCTTGGAATTGTGCCCCAGTCGTTTAAACATGCAATTATAAAGCCTCTTCTCAAAAAGCCATCTTTGGACCCGGAGCTATTAAAAAATTATCGTCCAGTTTCAAACCTACCCTTCATTTCTAAAATTCTTGAAAAGGTCATCAAAATGCAATTGGTTAGCTATTTGGAAAGAACTAATTTGTGGGACAAATTTCAATCTGCATACCGGACTGCGCACAGTACAGAAACTGCCCTGAATTGTGTTTTAAATGCAGCTAAGGAATCTGTTGATAAAGGTGAGGTGTCAATTTTGGTACTTCTAGATCTGTCAGCCGCCTTTGATACGATAGACCATATGAAACTTCTACAGCGTCTTAAGTTTGAATATGGAATTAGTTCCGCTGTTTTAAACTGGTGCTCATCATACTTATCCCAAAGATCGCAAACTGTTGTTGTTAGACAATCTGTGTCAACTCCTGTAACCCTAACATGTGGTGTACCCCAGGGATCTGTTCTTGGACCTATCATATTTTGTCTTTACACCAAACCTCACGTAGACTTGTTAAATCGGCACTTGATCACACATCACAGTTATGCCGATGATACTCAACTGTTTAACAGTTTCCTTTCATCACACACACGCCAAGTTGCTGCTTGTCATCAATTGGAAAATTGTATAGATGATGTCCAAAAATGGATGGACGATAACATGTTAAATTCTGATAAAACCGAAGCAATTCTTATTGGTCCCCAATCTCGACTTAAGAAGTGTAAAGTACAGTCCCTAAATATAAATGAATCTATCATTCCTTTCACTTCATTTGTTAAGAATCTCGGAATTCATATTGACTCTTCGTTAACAATGGAAACACATGTTAGTTACTTGTGTAAAATATCTCATTATCATCTTCGAAATATTGGATCCATTAGACATCTTATCACTAGGGATGCAGCTGCCACACTTGTTGGGTGTATGGTGATGTCTAGACCGGACTACGGCAAGTCTTTTTATAGGAACCTCCAAGCAACAAATTCAATGCCTTCAGCAAATCCAGAATAAATGCGCCAGAATCGTAACGAGATCTAAACAAAGATGTCACATATCCGCTGTTCTTGATTCCCTCCAATGGCTTAGGATTTCAGAAAGAATCGAATTCCAAATCTTGTGCCTAACCTACCAATCAGTGTCCAAAATGGCTCCAACCTATCTACAAGAACTTGTACACCCATATGTTCCTTCACGATGTTTGCGCTCTTCTGATCAATTTCTACTTAAGACTCTAAGTTACAATTTAAAGACATTTCGTGCTCGGTCATTTTCCTACACCTCTTTGGAATGATTTGCCATTAAAACTCAAGAATGCTAAAACATTAAGTTCGTTTAAATCAAACCTCAAGATCTATCTTTTCAAACGTTATAATCACATTTAGTGAAATTGTGTTGTTGAGTGATAGTGTGTGTTCGTTGTGTGGTCAGCGCTTTGAGCACACACCTTTTGTGGTGTGGATTTTAGCGCTATACAAGACTCATTATTATTATTATTATTATAAGTAATTCTATCACAATTTCTAACACATCATCACAGTTTGTTTTGAAAAAAAGTAATTCTATCACAATTCCCAACACATCACAGTTTGTTTTGAAATAAGTAATTCTATCGCAATTCTCCACACATATCACACTTTTCTCAACACGTCTACACAGTTTGTTTTCAATAAGAAAAATTCTATCACAATTTTCTCAACACATATCATCACAGTTTGTATTGAAATAAGTAAAAATTTTATCACGATTCTCATTATATATCATTACAGTTTCTTTCTAAAATAAGTAATTCTATCACAGTTGCTCCAAACATACCAATGACAGCATTTAGAGAAAATTTACCACCATACCAACAGCACTACTTTGAGTACACCTTTTTGCAGAAGTCGTGGGGAACATTGGATATGTACATTATGTACTGCCAACCCATTTATTAATGCAATGTCAATGTAGAAAATTTATCTAGTCCGATGTGTAACAATATTAAGGCCATTCTAGGTAAAGACACAAGAGGCCATGTATGTAAAGGTGTTCTTTCGTTCAAAATCATGTTTGCAATGCATGATCACCATTATTGAATTATTTATAATTCTTCGAAAAAAATATCTCAGTCTTTACCGTTAAAAATGGTAATGGTAAAGACATCAAGTGGTAACAGTAAAGACACGATTTGCTTGGAAAATAGAGAAAGAATAACACATTCTCATCTTTTGCTTCCTTGTTTTCAAGAAAACCATTTATCTTATCTAATGTTTTATTATTTAAAATATCACCCCTTTCTTTGCCTCATTATTTCAGGTAACGATAAAGACAAACAATTTTCCCTGACATGTGAAAATTGTGATTCTTTCCTTTGAAATTCCCTCCTTGGTAAACTTTTAATACCTTCAGAAATCCAACATGGCCTTTACCTTAATCTTGAGGTTAACAATAGCCTTGTTGAATTAAGTTGAAATATCTGTGAAATACACAGCGAGGTAACGGTAGAGACATTTTGAAACAGAAAATCAGGACACGCATTTTGTATCACTACATACAGATAACAGAATATCAGCATAGTTGATAGACCTTTATTGAGAGCATGAAATAGGCATACTCCGGGAGGAGCGCCATTCCAAGTCTTCTGAAACTAACAGATGAGATACATATCCATGATGTACTGGTTGAAGATACTTTACTATCAGACCATTTTCCTATCACCTTTAAAATTCAAACAGAGAAGCCACCTTTAAACAAGAAAACAATATCGTTTCGTAAATTTAAATCTCTAAACAATGATACCTTTAGTGACACAGTTGTTACATCAAACTTTTCCGACATCCGTGAATTGTGTGATGTGAATCTAAAAGCTGATTTGTATGATAAAACACTGAGAAAGATCATTGACGATCTAGTTCCGTTAACCACTAAATCATTTACTGTTAGACCAGAAAATGAGTGGAGTAACAGTTAAATAGCTGAAGCAAAACAAAAGCGCAGAAAAGCTGAGAAAAAGTGGCGTGAGACCTCCCTTCATATCCATAAAAATCTTGACCGAGAAGAGAAAAACAAAGTAAAATATATAATTGAACAATCAAAAGTGTCCTTCTACAATGAAAAAATTCAAAACAGTGCCAACAAACAGAAAGAACTATTCTGCGCAGTTAATAAACTGATTGACCATTCCTCCTCGACTGTTGTCCTCCCTGATTGCATCGATAAATGTCTGCAAGCAGAAGAGTTTGCAAACTTCTTCTCCAATAAGATAACTCTTGTAATGTCCAAATTATTGCATTCGGTATTTATTAGTTATTTGACAACGTGAATTGAAATGTGAATTACTTGTGTACAATTTCGGTAATGAGAGTCTAATTGACCTCGTCTTTATTTCTTATTAAGATGTCATTGTTGTATAATCGCGTCTATTGTCTTGGTGATAGTTGATAATTATGGGATGTGAACGAAGCATGGCGTGGAGGGCGAGAATGTCCCCACCGGCTTCGAAACCGTTTTTCACCGCATTGTTGTGGTAAATATGTGAACCGTGAATTGAACCTTTTGTGAATATGAACAGTGAATCCCCGTGAACATTTGTGAACAATTTATTACGTGGTGAACTCTTAATTTTCTGTAATTAAGTCATTCTTGTCGTGAAAACCGTGAACATGTGACTTTCTTTCTTTCGTAAGTAATTTGTGAACTTTATATGATTACGTGAATCCTGAGTTTTATATGTTTGTCATTTGTCTACTGTAAACTGTAATTTGTTGATAAATACATTAACAATTGTTCTATAATTATAAATCGGTGTTGTTTATGGTGTCACACAGTCAATGATTCGCGAAAGTTGCATATTGAAAGCCGGCGCCACAACAGGCGCGTGAAGCATCGAACCGGAATCTTGCCCACGTCATCTATATTAGTGAAAAACGTTCGAAAATGTGTTATTTTCGTGTATCTTTTTCTGTTGTTGACATCATTTTGTGTGGCAGTGAATTACAAAATGTCTGATGATAATGGTGAAATTGATCAAACTCTGCAAAACAGTCAGCTACAGTACAGTCAACGTGATGGTTTGAATAATGTCAGTACCGGTAATGAAAATTCAGACAGTGAAAATATTGTTGATATAGACAGTATGAATGATCCAAATGAAGGAGATGATGCCGGTAATGTCCCAAATGGGGCCGGTGCAGTATATGTTCAAAATGAAGAAACTATTGACAATGGTGTCAATAATAACAATGTTAATAATGATGTGCCTAATATTATGCCTGAAGACAGTGTATCAAATGTGTCTGCAGCATCAACAAAATCAAAAACTTTCAGAATGAAGAACATTCAACGTGAAATTGAATTAAGTTACGAGTTAGCGGCCTTGAAAGAAGCTAATGTGTTAGAGGAGGAAAAGTCTGCATTGCAGCGAAGAACCGATGAGTTAAATAGAAGGCAAAAGGAAATCAGTTTGAAAGCCAAACTTCAGGCAATTAAAGATGTAAACTTAACATTTGAACGAATTTGTCGTGGTAACGAATCAAATTCTGAAGTAACATTCAAGAACCCCCCACCTTCAGTCCCACGGGTTCAGACTTCATCTATTCAAGTTGACAGCACACCCCCAGTCCAAATACAAACAGTGGACACATCTGTGAATTATCCCAGTGAAACCGTGAAAGAATCGAATGAACTTCCTGTTCAGTCTGTGAAAGAATCTAGTTTGCTGGAAGTATTCAACAAACTTTTAGAAAATCAAAAGGGTCAAAGCTTACCGTCCCAGGACCTTAAACCCTTTGACGGCAGTGACATTTTGTTATATCAAACATTCATTAAAAACTTTGAGCTTGTTATTGAGAAAAATACAAGTAATGCAGATCAGCGTTTAGAATTCTTATTAAAGTATACCCGAGGTGAAGCGCATGATTTGATCAAATTTTGTCCTTTAATTGAGCCTGCTGAACAAGGTTATGTACGAGCTAGAGCTTTGCTTCAGAGAGATTATGGTGACCCCCCTCTTATTGCATCTGCCTTTCTTAGTAAAGCGGAAAACTGGACAAAAATACAGTCTGGTGATAAAGTTGGACTTAGAAAATTTTCGATATTTTTGATTAACTGTGTAAACTGTAAACAGAACAATTGTGAAATGAATAGCATGGATGGATTTGAATTTATAAAGACATTGTGTTCAAAACTCCCCATACCTTTACAACAACAGTGGATCGCAAAAGTAGGTAAAATACGTGAATGTGAATCTAGATCCCCAACCCTAAGTGACTTTGAAAACTTTGTAGGTCTCATATCGAGAAATGAAAATGACCCTAGAATCAGCGGATTAGGCTATCAGCACAGATCGCAACAGAACCAAGCTCAATCTTTATATAATTTAAAGAAACATACTCCAATCACAAAGAAAGCCTTTAGTACACAATTAAAAGAATACCTGGCAACTAAGCCACCTTGTTTATTATGTGGACCAAATACATTTCATGGACTTTCAATCTGTAGGAAATTTGCGTCATTAAAAACAGATCAGAAATCAGAAACTGTGAGAAAGTTAGGTTTATGCTATGGTTGTCTTAATCCGGGACACTTAAAATCTAATTGTGAAAACCCTGAGTGGGCGAAATGTCAGAAATGTCCAAGATTTCACTCAACGATACTACATGATTCAAGTAAAGATATACGCAGACCACAATATCAATACAGTGGATCTGAACCTGTTAATAAAACTGAACCAAAACCTTCTGTATCTTCTGGTTGTGTAAAAGCGAACATTCTAAACAGTGGTAATCCATTAATGGCTATCGTTCCAGTTAAAGTGAAAGCTAAACTCAGTGATATAGCAATCCAAACCTATGCCTTTGTCGATAATGGGTGTAGTGCTCTATTTCTAGACTCTATTCTTGTGAATGCCTTAAAGTTGCGGTGTAAATCAACACAAGTTATGTTGAAGACCATGAACATGGAAGAGACAGCTACCGGTAAAACACTTTTGGTGATTGATGTGCTGCAGATCAGTGATTTCAGTGGTGACAAATTTTTAGATTTACCCCAAGCTTATGTGAAAGATAAATTGCCTGCTTCAGTATCCGATGCCCCCAAACAAACTGACTTGGAAACCTGGAAGCATTTAAGAGGTATAACTCTAGCTGACTTAGCACCCGATGAATTTTGTATCCCAGAAGTGACCATAATGATAGGAATAAACTTCCCTGCGGCAACCATACCATTGGAAGTTGCTGTTGGAAACATAGGTGAACCCTATGCAGTGAAATCACCAATTGGATGGTTATTTTATGGACTTCCTGGTAAATTAAGTGATCATGTTTCTAATACTGTGAATGTTAGTTATTGTCGATTGGATGATAATTTAGAAGCTCAAGTGAAGAGGTACTTCAACTTGGAATTTGGTGAAAAATTATGTGACGATAAGAAACTGTTATCTGTGGAGGACAAACAATTCCTGAATATCATGGACAATTCCATAAAGTTAGTTGATAATCATTACATTACAGATCTTCCATTCCGTGATAGAACTATCTGTATGCCAAATAACAAACTACAAGCAGAGATGTTTTCATATAGACTTCAAAAGAGATTAGCTGCCAATAGTGTCAGACTCATGAATATTAATTAGTTTTGTATAGTATAGCGCACGTGCAGTGAGAGGACGCCTCGGTCCTTGTGTGTTTGTAGATCATCATTCATCACTTTTATGTATGTAGCCATGAAAGGCAGACGTACGTCTGATACCTATTATATAAAGAATATATAATTATAGTTAGTCTTCATTTAACATGGTAGCAGAGCGTAATAACGACAAAATAAGTTATTCAGCGGTGATTTAGATGAAGTAAATGTGTGAAGACGACGTAAGCGGCGTAAGTTGACGTACCGACATTCCGGCGTTATTTGGTGTTGAAATCAACAAAGCGTGGCGATATAGACTAGTTGGTGGTGGAAGTTACATGTTGCGGTAGTGAAACCTGGATAATATGATATGGTGAAGCTTAACATTCGTGAGAGAAGCGAAATTGGCTGCTTGAGTTATTGACTGAAATTTCGTACTGGTGTAAGCGGCCCACAAGTGACAAAATGGCGAACTTCCTGTGGCGACAATATGGTGGTCTTTGAAGAAAGAGTCAGAACAATTGATTGAAATTCCATGTGGCTTAGCGAAAGTTATTTAGCGTAGACTGTATTCTTGAGAACATTTATGAAGTCGAAGAAATTCCGTAAAGTATTAACAGTATTCTGTGTTTGTCTGCTGTTCATCAACGGCGATTGCGGTGTTGGGGAAAATCAAAATAAAAAAATGGCGTCCTCGGGCTCGGGACGAAAAGTCTTCGCTCCACCCGAGTTTAACGAAGATTTTGAAGCCTATCTTCGTGAAATAGAAATATGGCGATGTGTTACCGACTTGGACAAAAAAAGACAGGGTCCTGCTATATATTTGTCGTTAGGTCAGAAAATGAGGAACTCTTGCTTGGACATTGATGTAAAAGATCTTAGTGGAAATGATGGAGTAGATATTCTTTTAAAGAAATTAAAATCTTTGTATTTGAAAGATGTCAATCAAATGGCATTTTTGAACTATGAAAACTTTGAAAAGCTAAATCGACCTAAGACAATGAGTGTGAATGATTACATCAATGAATTTGAAAGACGCTATTTCAAGATAAAGTGCTGTAAGATGGAACTACCTGATGGTGTATTGGCATATAGACTTCTGAAGAGCTCAAATATCAGTGTAGAGAAAGAACAACTTGCAAGAGCAACAATTGGTGAATTGACTTACGAAAATATGAAAAAGCAGTTGAAATCAATCTTTGATTACTGTACAGATATTGGTGTTGGCGAAATTAAGAAAGAGGATTGAGATGAAATAAAAGTCAAAGAGGAAGAAGTCCTTTTTAACAGCAGTAATTTTGGAAGGCAGCGATGGAGAAAACCGAGATACAACCAAAGAGGTTTTGCTCAGCCTCAGAGAATGTCTCAACCATCTCGTGGTGGAAGAAAGACTAATCCTCCAGATAGATTTGGAAATCCATCTACATGCGCAATATGTAAGTCAATATTTCATTGGGCTAATGCATGTCCTGATAGCCATGAGGCCAGAAGAGACAGAGAATCAGAGAAAGTAACGCTTTTCTCGATAGAAATTCAGGAATGTTACCTCCAAAAATTCCTTGGCGAATCATTAAACCATGGAATTTTGGACAGTGGTTGTACCCAAAATGTTTGCAGAAAAGCGTGGCTTGACTGTTTTCTGATGACTCTAAATAGCCTTGATCGTTCAAGCGTTTTTGAAGATAGCAGTAATGTTTCATTTCGATTTGGCTCGGGTCCTGTTCATAAATCAAATCGATGTGTATCTCTTCCAGTTTATATAGGTGGTAAACGTTTGATAATAAAAACTGAAGTAGTAGATTGTGAATTGCCATTGCTACTAAGCAAAGACTTTATGAAACAAACAGATACAAAGATAGACTTTGCTGCAGATAAAGCAACAATATTAGGAAAAGACATAAGTCTCTACTTTACAACAAGTGGACATTATGCTATACCCATTGTCGAGACGAAATTTGTGCTACTCAGTGATTGTGTGTTGACAGAAAAAACTAGACAACAAAAATATCAACTGGTTTCCAAATTGCACAAACAGTTTGGTCATCCACCAGGGGAAAAATTGTTGAAACTGGTGAAAGATTCTGGTGTGGACGATGAACAATTAATTGACATTTTAAAAGGGTATGAAAATGAATGTGACATTTGTCTCAGATATAGGAAACCAGGACTCCGTCCAGTCGTTGGTGTTTCTCTTTCAAAAGAATTTAATGATGTTGTGTCAATGGACTTAAAAACTATCAATGGCAGGGGTTGAAATGTTTGTAAAATTTTACTTGTCTCAGGTGACAAGTAGAAATATTTTTTACTTGTCACTTGGTCATTTCAAGTTGTCTTCATTGATTTTCGTTTTTTAATTTTAATAAAATAAAAATATAATTAACTTATTGTAGGCCTATTTCAATTTCATTTGTAAGAAACGCTTACAATCAGAATCCGCGCTCACCTTAGTAATGAAACAAATGACGACCGTTTTCTCAATCGAGAATCTTTGCTATTCCGACTCGTTCGTTGTCCGCACAGCCGACCCATGCCATGGCATAATAAAATTTGAAATAATACGGTATCCAATCAGACATGCTTGTATATTTTACATTCCAAATGAACCACAGTAAATGGATTTCAACAATCAAAATACTTAATTCTCTTCGGAAAGAATTGTCGGATATATTTTACTTTATTTTTTAAGACAAAACGAAACATCAAATTCAAATGACAGACATTTTAATGCCGCCGCCTGTTCGCCACGTGGTTGTGATTGGCATTCAAATTTCAACGTAATTAAATTAGGCGTCAAGCAAGGACACATATATATACAATTAGAATTTTAAGATTTTTTTACCACCATGTACCCCAAAACATTATCGCCAAAATTATATTTTAATCACAACTTCCATTTTATTACCGCAAATTTGATGGCCTCCAGCTGAGCCCTGATTGCCATAGAGTTATGCAATATTGCCTGTGATTGGGGGATTTAAAAGAAATAGCCAATGGCATTACGGTTTTCACTGAATCGGTAGTGTTACTATTTCAATGCAAAGAAACCTTTTCCAGACGTATAGAACAAAATTAAAAGTACCATATAAGTTTCAGTCGTGTTAATCGGGGAGAAATTAGCCACCACGCTACTATGGAGACAAACGGACAGCTTGTCGCGTGCTGTTAAATAACGTCTAATTTGTTTTAAAATGAAAGGTTCCCCTCTTCCAATTTTATTGGAATGGATAAGTTAGACAGAGACATTATTAGCCTGAATACTTATTGATATTAATCTAGTTGTCGCCGGCGACAAGTAGATATTTTTTCTACTTGTCCATTGAAAATGTTACTTGGATTCGACAAGTAGACAAGCGTTATTTCGACCCCTGATCAATGGTAAATTACTTTTACACATGATTGACCATGCCACACGCTACAGCGCAGGGACGTTTGTGAAATCAAAGGAAAAGGAAGAAATAATAGATAAAATATTTAAATTCTGGATTGCTATATTTGGTGTGCCTAGGAAATTTCTGAGTGATAATGGGGGTGAGTTTAACAATGTTATGTTTAGAGACATGGCTGATAACTTAAACGTTACAGTGATGACAACTGCTGCGGAGGCTCCCTGGTCAAATGGAATCACCGAGAGACATAATGCAATTATTGCTAATATGATGGAGAAAATAAGTGCAGATACTAGCTGTTCAAATGATGTGGCTCTTGCCTGGGCCCTCAGTGCAAAAAATGCGCTTCAAAATGTTTATGGGTATAGTCCTAACCAGTTAGTATTTGGAAGAAACCCCAATAACCCATGTGTATTGAATGACAAACCTCCTTCTTTGGAAGGAATTACTACAAGTGAATTGATTGCAGAACATTTGAACTCTTTACATGCAGCAAGGAGAGCATTTGTTGCAAGTGAATCAAGTCAGAAAATCCGAAGAGCGTTGCGTCATCAAGTAAGGCCTTCAACCAGTTTAATTTTTGAGCAGGGCGACAGTGTTTTCTATAAAAGAAATGACTCTAATAAATGGAGGGGTCCAGGTGTTGTGATTGGAAAGGACAATCATCAGGTTTTTGTAAAACATGAGGGAGTGTATGTGAGAGTCCACCCGTGTCATTTACGACATGAAAAAAACATTCCCACTGCTGTTTCTATAAGTAACGCAGCGAGTTCCAGACCTAAAGTTCCGAAACCGCTGTCGAATGAAACATTTGAGGATTCAGTTCCATCTATAGATAAATTGTTTGACACGGAATGCGATAAAAATGGAGAGAATGAGCCCTCAGTCCCTGATGATCTAGGTAGTTGTCAGAATGATGAGTTTGGAAATAAGACATTAGAAAACGCTTTTCCTGAAAAGGGTAACCGAATTACATATACATGTAGTAAAAATCTGGATGACACTGAATGGTATGAAGGAATTGTGTTGGGTAGAGCTGGGAAGGCAACTGGCATTAACAGATTCTGGGTTAATGTGAAGGACTGCAAAGACGGAACATTAAAAAGTCTAAATTTAGAAGCAGTAGAGTGGAAGAAAATTGAAGAAGTGTTAATTACCCGACTCAGTAATAAACGTGAACCTGAGGCGTTGGAAATTTCAGAAGCAAAAATTAAGGAGATTAGTAACTGGAAAGATCACAATGTTTTTATGGAAGTAGAGGATAATGATCAGCTTTGTGTATCTGTTAGATGGGTCATAACGGAGAAAATAAAAAATGGTGTGTCATGTGTTAAAGCAAGACTCGTAGCGCACGGCTTTGAGGAGCAAGCACTTGACCAGCTACGGAAAGACTCCCCTACATGCTGCAAGGAAAACTTAAGACTTGTATTAACCTTAATTTCAACGTTCGGTTGGAGACTTCATTCCCTAGATGTAAAATCAGCCTTTTTACAAGGTCGAAGTATTGATAGAGATGTTTTCCTAAAACCACCACCGGAGGCAGGGAGTGACAAACTGTGGAAATTAAGAACAACAGTGTATGGTCTCTGTGACGCGCCCCGAGTTTGGTATTTACGTATTAAGGAAGAATTACTGTGCTGCGGATGCATTATGAGTTCATGTGATGAAGCAGTATTTTTCTGGAGACAGAATAGCAAATTAGGTGGTGTTATTTGTTGTCACGTTGATGACTTTTGTTGGGGAGGCACAGAACAGTTTCAAACAAGTGTTATTAATGTGATTAGGCTCAAATTTCAAATTAGTACAGAAGATCATGATATTTTCCGCTATGTCGGCTTAGATTTAGAACAATCTGACTCTGAAATAAAAATGCATCAACAGGAATATATTGCTGAAATAGAGCAGTTAGTAATTACCAGACAGGAAAGACAGAAATCTGATTTGCTTGAGGATTCTGAGATAAAACAGTTGCGAGGGATAGCAGGGCAGCTGAATTGGGCTGCTAATCAAACGCGACCGGATATTGCCTTTAATGCATGTGAAATTAGTGTTGCGCAAAAGAACTGAACTGTTGAGGACTTATTCAGGGCTAATAAAAGCATAAAAAAATTAAAATCCGAACAATTGTGTTTGAGATTTCCTAATTTAGGCAATATCAAGAAACTTAGTGATGCGTCGCTTGCAAATCTGAGAGATAGTGGTTCACAGGGTGGTTTCTTATAGGGGATAATGGAAATCTAGCTCCACTCTATCTGAGAGATAGTGGTTCACAGGGTGGCTTCATTGTGTTTCTTATAGGGGATAATGGAAATCTAGCTCCAATCTTGTGGCAGTCTAAGAAAATTCGTCGAGTTGTTAAGAGTACAATAGCAGCAGAGGCATTGGCATTATTAGAATCTGCTGAAGCTTGCTGTCTTTTACGAACAATTTTGTGTGAAATATTAGGACTTAACACTACTGCTGTTCCCATCCACTGTGTTGTAGACAACAAATCTCTTTACGATACTGAGTATTCAACCAAAACACTGGTGGATAAGCGATTGAAAATTGATGTCTGTGTGTTGTGTGATATGTTGTCGCGAGGGAAATCAAAAATATTGAGTGGACAGACAGTCAAAGTCAGTTAGCTGACTGTCTGACAAAAACTGGCGCCTCTAGTGCTTCTCTTCTGAAGATTTTGAATGGAGGAAAATTGTTTTGTCAGTATTGTAACAAAAGCTGTGATTAGGCTTTTTAAGTACTGCATCAGACTAAAAAAAAAAAAACAAAAACAAAAAAACAAAAACAAAAAAAGAACAAAATAGTGTGAATAGTTTATTTCAATGATAAAAATATGGTTTTAATCAGTCATTGCAGAAAGTATTAGATGTGAACCTTTTTTTTAATTGAGAGATAAAGAAAGACGGTGAATGTCAGACTCATGAATATTAATTAGTTTTGTATAGTATAGCGCACGTGCAGTGAGAGGACGCCTCGGTCCTTGTGTGTTAGTAGATCATCATTCATCACTTTTATGTATGTAGCCATGAAAGGCAGGCGTACGTCTGATACCTAATAAAGAATATATAATTATAGTTAGTCTTCATTTAACAAATAGCACCCTGCGTGAACAGTACACAGAATTCATGACCAATTTAGAAATCAAGAATTATGCCGAAAAGGTTCCGAAAAATGAAATTAATAGAAGTGACGGGAGAGTGTGGTTTATTCCCCACCACAATGTTAGCCATCCTCGCAAACCAGACAAAGTGAGAATTGTCTTCAACTGTCCTTTAATATTTGACGATGTTTCGTTAAATTCACTGTTATTACCTGGTCCTGATTTAACAAACATACTTTTAGGAGTTTTATTAAGATGGCGACAGGACATCTATGCATTTATGGCGGACATTGAAAGTATGTTTTACCAGGTACGCGTGAACAAGTTTGATTGTGACATGATGAGATTTCTATGGTGGCCTGGTGGTAACATAAACACAGAACCTGTGCAGTACAGAATGTTGGTGCATCTTTTCGGTGCTGTAAGTTCACCGAGCTGCGCAAGTTACGCATTGAAACGTGTTGCTAAGGACAATGCCAGTATTTGTAATCAAGAAACTGTGAACACTATTAATCAAGACTTTTATGTTGACGATTTGTTAAAGTCTGTCTCCAGTGAAAAGGATGCCATAGAATTAGCTAATGACGTATCCAGTGCATTAAAATCAGGTGGATTCAATTTGAATAAATTCATAAGCAATAGTCGTGAGTTATTAAGAGCAATACCGCAAGTTAACAGAATCAATGAAGTTACATGTAGAAACCTAGACTTTGACTATTTGCCAGATAAACGTGCCCTTGGTGTTATGTGGTCAATCGAAAATGACAGTATTGTGTTCAGAGTGGAAAACCTGTCATCGAAATGTACGCGGCGAAGCATATTATCTGCTATGTCATCAGTGTATGATCCTTTGGATTTCGCGTCCCCCTTTGTCTTAAAAGCTAAAATGATCTTACAGGAACTGTGTCGTGAAAAACTCTCTTGGGACGAACCTATTCCTAATGCACAACAAATTCAGTGGCAAAATTGGATGAAGGACTTAGTTAATCTTCAAAACGTATCAGTCGAACGTTGTATAAAACCAAAGAATTTTGGAAAAATCCGTAATATCCAGTTACATCATTTTGCAGACGCCTCAAGTGATGGTTACGTTACAGTAAGTTACGTTAGATTTGAAAGTGAAAATGATGAAGTAAGCTGTGCGTTTCTACTTGGTAGATCACGTGTCGTTCCATTGAGACCGCATACGATCGTGAAATTAGAGTTATCTGCGGCTACTTCCATTGTTAGAATAAACAACATGTTGATGTCCGAACTCACTATTCCGGTGAACGAAGTATATTTTCGGACAGACAGTCAAACAGTGATCAAATACATTCGTAACGAGAAGATGCGACATCAGGTATTTGTGGCAAATAGACTAGCTGTAATTAATCAGTGGAACTACATGCCTTCTAAACAGAATCCAGCGGACCATGCGTCTCATGGACTTTCCGCATTAATCTTGACTCAAGTTAATTGGTTAAGTGGACCAGACTTTCTAATTAGGCCTAAAAGTGAATGGCCAACGGAAATGCCAACATGTGACAATTTAGATATATCCATTGATGTGAACGTGGTGAAGATTAGTCAAGGGGCTAATAGTGTCGTGAATCAAATGTTTGAACATTACTCAGACTGGACGAAATTAAAAAGAGCTGTTTCATGGTGGCTACGTTTAAAATCCATACTAAAGTTAAAAGGTAAAAGTAAAGACATTCCTGTTAGTTTGAAAAGTGAACGATTATCTGCCGACGAGATGATAAATGCAGAGCATGCTGTTGTGAGATTTGTACAGTGTAGTGCTTTCCAAGAAGAAATCCAGTGTTTAAGTAACGGTGAATCGAACGTGAAATCAAATAGTGTTCTTATGGACTTAGACCCAGTGTTAAAAAACAATTTATTGCGCGTGGGAGGAAGATTAGAGAATTCCTCATTGTGTTATGATGCAAAGCATAAGATTATTCTACCAAAGGATAATCATGTTTCAAAGTTAATATTAAGACATTGCCACGTTAAAGTAGGTCATCAAGGTCGTAACCATACCCTTGCAGAGTTACGTCAAAGTTATTGGATAATTAAATCTGGTGTTCTCGTGAAAAGTATATTGCGGAAGTGTGTAATGTGTCGCAAAATACAGTCACGAGTTGGTGAACAAAAGATGGCGAATTTACCGTCTTCTCGCTTAGTAGCTGATGAACCAGCATTTATACATGTTGGGATTGATTATTTCGGTCCGTTCGAAATTAAAGTAGGACGCTCCACGAAGAAAAGATATGGTGTGATTTTTACTTGTTTTTCATCACGTCCAGTGCACATAGAAACTGCAGAGTCGTTAGATACTAGTTCCTGTGTTGCAGCTGTTCGTCGTTTCATAGCTCGTAGAGGTTACCCTAAAGATGTATACTCAGACAATGGAACTAATTTAGTGTCATGTAATAAAGAACTTAAAGAAGCTATCCAAGCCTTGAATCAAAATCAGTTGAACAATTTCAGTGTTAGAAATCATTTCAATTGGCATTTTAATCCCCCCGCTGCTTCGCATTTTGGCGGTGTCTGGGAAAGACAGATTAGGACAATTCGCAAAATATTACAAGCTATCTTATGTGAACAGTTTCTCAAATCCAGTCAAAGTGAAGAACAGTTAAGAACATTTTTATGTGAAGTGGAACACATTATAAATAGTAGACCATTAACACGAGTGTCTGAAGATTCGTCAGATTTAGAGGTAATAACGCCCAATTCTTTGTAGTTGCTTCGACCCAACTCATCTATTCCCCCAGGTGTTTTTAGTGAACGTGACTTATATTCCAGAAGAAGATCATGGAGGCAAGTTCAATATCTTGCTGAACTTTTTTGGAAAAGATGGACAAGAGAGTATCTCCCAATGTTACAAAAACGTCAAAGATGGTTAAAACCTGTGAAAAACTTTTCTGTTGGTGATATTGTTTTAATAGTAGACAGTAGTGCTCCAAGAGGTTCGTGGCCTTTAGGTCTTGTTGTTGAAACATATCCAAATAAAAACGGATTAGTGCGTAGTGTAAATGTTAAAACTAAATCGGCCATGTTAGTACGTCCGATTGACAAATTATGTTTGTTACTAGAACAAGATGGTGAAAATTAAGTAAATTGAAGTGAATAACTTTATGATAATTAGGTTGAAAACTATTGAACTGTAAGAGATCTTTGTAAATTGAACTTTCTTAGTGAACTAAGTGAAAAAAGGTGAAATAAATGTTACATATTTATATTATGTGTAAGAATGTTAGAATTGTATCTTTATTAATGTACATGTATTACAGTGTTTTGTGATGTAACTTTAGTATTTAAGTCTTATCACTCTTAAGTAAGAGTTAAATCACATAATTTAATTATTTAGTTAATCTTAAATAAATGTTTTTAGTATAATTTTGGACATTTTGTTTAAAGGTATCTCATTTGTTCATTCGATAGGGGCCGGTATGTAATGTCCAAATTATTGCATTCGGTATTTATTAGTTATTTGACAACGTGAATTGAAATGTGAATTACTCGTGTACAATTTCGGTAATGAGAGTCTAATTGACCTCGTCTTTATTTCTTATTAAGATGTCATTGTTGTATAATCGCGTCTATTGTCTTGGTGATAGTTGATAATTATGGGATGTGAACGAAGCATGGCGTGGAGGGCGAGAATGTCCCCACCGGCTTCGAAACCGTTTTTCACCGCATTGTTGTGGTAAATATGTGAACCGTGAATTGAACCTTTTGTGAATATGAACAGTGAATCCCCGTGAACATTTGTGAACAATTTATTATGTGGTGAACTCTTAATTTTCTGTAATTAAGTCATTCTTGTCGTGAAAACCGTGAACAATTGACTTTCTTTCTTTCGTAAGTAATTTGTGAACTTTATATGATTACGTGAATCCTGAGTTTTATATGTTTGTCATTTGTCTACTGTAAACTGTAATTTGTTGATAAATACATTAACATTTGTTCTATAATTATAAATCGGTGTTGTTTATGGTGTCACACAGTCAATGATTCGCGGAAGTTGCATATTGAAAGCCGAAACGGACACCCACTACAAGAGGCGCGTGAAGCATCGAACCGGAATCTTGCCCACGTCATCTATAACTCTTATACGAAAAGAACTTGACAAATTTAACAATTCCTGTGATTTTGTTCCCAAATATGATACGCCAAGTGTAGTTTGCATTGATAATTTCAATTTAGTTAGTGAATCTGTTGTGTCAGATATTATTAAATCGTCAGCCCCTAAGACCTGTCCTCTTGACCCCCTCCCTACATCTTTAGTAAAAGAAAACCTTAATTTATTCTTACCTGTGATTACTGATATCATAAACTCTTGTATTCAAGAAAGAAAAGTACCTGACTCTTTTAAAGTTGCTAATGTCATCCCAGTTATTAAAAAATCAACTTTAGATAGAAATGTTCTAAAAAATTACCGTCCTGTATCAAACCTGAGTTTTATCTCTAAAATTTTTGAAAAATGTAAATATTAAGGTCAAGATGATATATTAAGGTCAATTGACAATAGAAACTGTGTTCTTTTGGTACTTTTAGATTTGTCCGCAGCCTTTGACACCATAGATTCTACTGTCCAGCTGCTAAGACTTCAGACAGACTTTGGTGTCAAAGGCTCTGCACTCCAGCTACTTGAGAGCTATCTTACTGATAGGAAACATAGGGTTGTTATCGGCAATGGGTTGTTATCGGCAATGTGACGTCAGACTACCATAATAATTTATATGGCGTGCCACAAGGGTCTGTCCTTGGGCCCATTTTATTTACCCTTTATACTGCTCCAGTTGGTAAAATTGTTAAAAGACATGGTCTTGACTATCATATTTATGCTGATGATACTCAGCTGTATTTAAGTTTTAATCCTTTAAATGCAAATCAACATGCTGTGAGCAAATCTAAAATTGAGCAGTGTATCAATGAAATTAAGTTATGGATGTCTGTAAATTTCCTATGCTTAAATGGTGATAAAACTGAATTTATTTTGCTTGGATCTAGTCATAATCTCAATACCATAACTGAATCCACTTCGATTAATATTGATGGAAATGAAATTACTCCAATTAACTCTGTTCGCAATATTGGCGCTTATTTTGATAGTAAAATGACCATGTCTAATCACGTGAACAATATTTGTAAATCCTGCTACTTTCATATCCGTAATTTCTGCAAATTTCTTTCCTCTGATTCAACTAAAACTCTTGTTCATGCTTTTATTACCTCAAGACTTGATACTTTTAACTCACTTTTATCCGGCTTACCCAATAAATTAATATACAAATTGCAAAAAGTTCAAAACACTGCTGCACGACTCATTACCCTCACAAAAAGGCATAGCCATATTACTCCCATACTTAAACAACTTCACTGGCTACCCATTCCATATCGTATTCAATATAAGATTCTTTTAACTGCCTATAAATGTTTTCATGGCATAGCCCCATCTTATTTATGTCAGCTAATTGAAAAACAAACAAACTTTCGTAGTCTCCGTAGTTCAAATGACATTTATCGTCTCACAAACCAAGATCTGCTCGAATGGTTACATATCGTGAAAGATCGTTTTCATTTTTAGCCCCAAACCTGTGGAATGATTTGAAACCGTCTGGTCCTGATACTGATATTCGCTCCAGCCCCTCAGTACAATCTTTTAAATGTGCTCTTAAAACTTACTTATTCAAAAAAGCTTTTACTTAGATATATATTTTTTATTATATTGCATCTTTTTGTGGTCTTTTAGTTGATTTATTTTGTTTCACTGCCATATAATTTTACTCTTTGTGTAATGTTTTAAAACTGTCTGGTTTCTGATACTGATATTCGTTCCAGCCCCTCAGTACAATCATTTAAATGTGCTCTTAAAACTTACTTATTCAAAAAGCTTTTACATAGATATTTTTCTTATTTTATTATATTGCATCTTTATGTAGTCTTTTAGTTGTTTTTATTTTGTTTTACTGGTTTATGATTGTAAAGCGCTTCTGAACACTGTTAGTGAAACTAGCGCTATATAAATGTTTAATAATAATAATAATAATAATAACAGTAAACTCTGACTTTCCACCTCAAGCGCTTCCCGTTTTCATCTAATCATGTGAACTCTTGATTGACGAGAAGACCGTTGGTTGATATAATACTTTTGTCGGAATTAGTCTTCGCTGTTGTCATGCCACCAGATGCACCAACTTGGTTGTCGAGTTTTGCGAATCTAGATTCACATGCCAGATTGTGTAGTGGAGCAAGTTGCAGTTTTTCTAGATCAACCGTGACAACGCCGGATTAACCATGGTGCACAGGCCCCAGGGCCCCCCACATTAAGGGGCCCTCACAAAAATCTCAGTTGCGCGCCTCGAGCATGGTCGGACCGAGGATTCCAACAGCCTGTGATGCTCCGAGAGCCCTCCATCGGAAGTCCCTGGGCCCCTTTCAATCCATGATGTGTTACGATCGACATCCGAGAATTCGGTATAATCCGGTGATGGGTGAAACACATGGTCTTTTATTGTCGCGAGATCTTCTTTCGTATAACTCGAACAAATTACACGTTCCCATCATTTCGAGTAGCGCGAAAGCCCCCAGACATCCCCCCCCCCTTGCGGGGCTTCGTGCCTTCAGTGATCAGGGGCCCCCACATGTTCCAGGCCCCAGGGCCCCCACCATCCTTAATCCGACGTTGAACCGTGATACGTTCTTCCGGCTTGATCTGGAAAAAGTTCATTTCTGAGAGGTGACGCTTGAGTGAGTATATGATTTCCGCCAACACCGCTCCTATCAGTCAAACCGCTGCGATTGGCTAGTACATGAAGATGAGACACTTGGCAGTGACCATTTGGTGATAGAATTTAACATCCAAGCTGAAACCAACAGAAAAGTCTATAACGGAAGACCCAATTGGAAATTGATAGAAGCTGATTGGGCTAACTTCCGTGTAGGCTGCCTCGATTGGAAGGAAGAAGATATCATCGACACCGACATCGACGTGTACTCCGCCAATATCACGAATGCAATTATAGGTGCAGCAGACAACTCCATTCCAAAGACTTCTGGCAGGAAACCAAGGAATACAAAACCCTGGTGGTCTTCAGAATGTCAAGAGGCAGTTTATGAAAGAAAGAAGGCACTTTGTCGACGAAAACGCCACTTCAATGAAGTCAACCACCAAAATTACCTGAAGTTGAAATACGCCGCAAGAGACACCATCCAGAAGGCACAAAGTGGGCACTGGAGGACATTCTGTAATGCGCTGAACCAAAACACGCAAACAGGTGTCGTCTGGAAGAAACTGAACCTCATGCACGGAAAACGCAGATCGTTCAACATACCAAACCTTGAAGATGGAGACAAGTACGTTACCAACGGCAATGAAAAGGCAGATTTACTTGCTAAGACATTTGCAGATGCAAGTAAAGATGAAAACCAACCACCAGAATTCATGAAGAGGAAAGAAATCTTTTACTCACAGCACCCTTCATTAGTAATTGAATCTAATGTAGAGGCTGAACCAATCAATCTGCCCTTCTCAGAGGAAGAGTTAAATAAGGCTCTTTCCCTCAAGAAGGATAGTGCGGCTGGTGAGGACAAAGTAAAGTACCCAATGCTCAAACATCTGCCCAGAAATGCCAAAAAGATACTACTGAACTTCTTCAACACATCTTGGTTGACAGGGGAGGTACCTAAAGAATGGCGGAAAGCCAACGTCATCCCTCTTCCGAAACCAGGGAAAGAGAGAACAAAGGCAGAGTCCTATCGACCAGTAAGCTTGACTTCCACACTGTGCAAAACCTTGGAGACAATGGTTAACATCCGACTTCAGTTCTACCTGGAGAGTAACCGACTGATCGACGAAAATCAAAGCGGGTTCAGGAAGGGACGATCAACAATGGACCACTTGGTGCGACTACAGCAAGTCATGTATCAGGCACTCCTCTCGGGGCACCTGCTATGTGCCGTGTTTGTAGATTTAACCAAGGCTTTCGATTTAGTTTGGTTGGACGGGCTGCTTTTCAAGCTGGGACGTATCGGAATAACGGGCACAATGTTTCGGTGGATCAAAAGCTTTCTGAGCGATAGAAGGATACAGGTGAATGTTGGCAGATTCCTGAGTGCCGAGCAAACATTAGGAAATGGCACGCCTCAGGGGTCGGTCATCAGTCCCACTCTCTTCAATATTATGATCAACGACATACAGAAATCTTCATATCTCGACGCCAGAACTGAGCTAGCAAAATTTGCTGACGACAGCACAATATGGAGGAAAGGGACGAGGTTCTGTGAACTTCAAAAGAATATGCAAAAGGCCTTAGACAAATTCATGACATGGGCAAACGACTGGGGATTTAAGGTCTCAGAGAAGAAAACAGTTGGCATGCTTGTGTGCAGGGATAGAGGGATAAGCAGAATGACTCTGTGTATGAACGGGAAAACCATCGAGTTTAAAGACCAAACCAAGTTCCTTGGCGTAATCTTTGATCTAAGGCTGACCTGGAAACCGCACATCGACTGGACTGTAGATAGATGCTCCAAAGTCCTAAACTTAATGAGAAAAATAACGGGTAGCACCTGGGGAGCCAATAGAGTTACACTTATAATGGTGTATCGTGCTCTAATACGCTCTGTATTAGACTACGGATCTTTGGTCTTCATGAACTGCGCGCCAACACTCTTAAGTAAGCTTGACACCATCCAATACAAAGCTCTGTGTATTGCGACTGGCGTAGGGCTTGGGACCAGGAGAGAGGCATTACTACAGGAAGCCGGAGAGTTGCCCCTATCCCTAAGAAGAAAAGAACTAGCAACAAGGTATTGGGTTAAGATCTCGCAATTGGGCGAGGGATCCCCGGCCTTTGTCAGCCTAAAGAAGACAAGATATGTAAGAGATCCTAGAAAGAAAAGCTTCGGCCAGGGTATCAGGGAAACAGTCAAGGAACTACGACTGGAGGAGCTCGTGATAAACGAACACGACCCACCATCGATCGCTCCTTGGACACTCCCAATACCACCGGTCAATCTAGATCTGCTACAGAAAACCGACAAGAAAAACAACCCCACTGCAGCACGGGCTCTCTCTCTCTGGAACACCTGGAAGACAACTGGCCGTTGGATGACTGGGAACATGTTTATACGGATGGCTCACGCAATCCTGAAAGGGGCACCAGCTCGTTTGGAATATACCTGCCAAACGGGGAACAGGGAATAAGCAGGAAACTGCCCAATAACTGTTTGGTGTACACTGCAGAGATTGTGGCCATCTGTGATGCTATATCATGGATCTCTTATCAAAAGACTAGTAAGTTCGTCATCCCAAGCGACTCTCTGAGCAGTCTGATTTCAATCCAAAATGACAACTCGGACTCAAGACCAGAAGTTATTTTGGAAATCAGGCAGCTGTACCAGAGGGTCCTAGAGAAGGGAAGCAAATTAGAGCTCGTGTGGATTCCATCACATGTGAACATTAGAGGAAACGAGGAAGCAGATCGACTCGCAAATGAAGGTCTCGGGACACAGCACCACTCCGCACCATAGAATACAGCACCACGGAAATCTACAGTATGGTAAAAAGACAGGTCAATTCACTCTGGGAATTAAAGCTCGTTGAACTTGACACATACAGATTCCGGCTGGATGACAAGATCTACACGAAGACAGCTATCAATCACCCTAGAAGAGATATATGCAAACTTATATCGAAACTAAGGGTGAAAGAGCGGCTGCGAGACTACAAACACCAAGTCATCGTCTGTGAGTGCGGAGAAGAATGTACCACCAACCATGTCCTGGTAGGCTGCGAGGTATTCAAGGAAGAGAGAACGGAACTAGTGGAGATGATGGAGACTAACAACATACCGCTCAACACTAAGAACCTACTCTTTCCAAAAGGCCCGATCTGCAGCTGCAAATCTTCGAACTAATCCACGATTTAATGAACACCGTTGGATTAAGTAGAATAGTGAAGTAAGAGGGGGCTACGATAAGACGAGCTCGGCATCTAAACACTAAACTACATAGGCGATATACACCAAAGTAGCGGGCTAGTGGAGTAAGGGAGGGTCACGGTAAGACGGGCTCGGCATCTAAACACTAATCCACTACAAAGACACCAAACCTACAAAGTGGGATAAGTGGAGTAAGGGGAGGCCACGATAAGACGGGCCTGGCACCTAAACACTATACCCCAAAAGATGACTTCTACCAATCCAGAGACGAGACACATATATGTCTGCATAAATGCTGTCCCTACAGATCAACTACCAAACAATATGTGTTTTATTAAATAAAGGGAAGAACTTCTCACTAAACCTACTCCATGGCTCGAGGCCGCAAATGGAAAGATTGCAAAATCATATTCTAAAAACAGGAAGAAGCCTCGGCTCTCCTATGTCTTGTCTGCGATATCACTTCTGTGGAAGCGGACGTTAAAACATCAGGTAGTAGTAGTAGTTTAGGGAAGACCCAGATTAAATGAAGGACTGTCATGTTGCTGTACTTAAGTGATAGCTTTCATTGAACGGAAAGAATAGACACACTCCCGCATAAGTTCAAGAAACAGACGCTATTCCAGCAATGGTCAGAGAGGGATTTCTCGGGCCATTGCTTCAGGAATATGGTTATTGTCGGCGATATGACTTTACAATTCATACTGTCGATTCATGCACGCTTTTCACACGGAATTGTTCTTTGATGTTGATAGATGACACAAAGTGACGTCGGCAATACAGAAGATATTCAACAAATATGCAATTCATTCGAGAATTTTAGACACTATGCTAAGATTCTAAATCTGAACATAGTTTCGTTATTTACCGATATCCGGTCCAACCTCATTTTGATTATCCGATGTATTTTAATCTCTATTGATATCAGATGCTCTAATCTATATCGAAAACAAAATTATAAAACAAAAAATTTCGCACCTAATGATAACCTGTAAATTTTGTCGCTGTTATATTTTATAAATATATTTCTTACTGGGTTGTAAATAGGCAACAAAATTTCATCACTAACAGATAAATCACATACCTAATATAAGCATATAATAATATGATGATAAAAAGTCGTCCACAAGCTTTTGAGCGGCCCCTTCGTGAATAAATAAAGTACATCATGCAGACATATATTACTACACCGCTACCACATGATCCAGTCATTATTTTACAATTCATACTGTCGACTCATGCACACTTTTCACACGGAATTGTTCTTTGATGTTGATAGATGACACACAGTGACGTCGGCAATACAGAAGATATTAAACAAATATGCAATTCATTCGAGAATTTTAGACATGCTAAGATTCTAAATCGGAACATAGTTTCTAAAATTGGGAGATAGAAATTAAATATTTCACACAAAAACAAACGCCGTACGTTTTCTAGATGACACCTGGCAAACTAATTAAAAGACATGAAAAATAATATTTATTATCCAAATACATGGAAGTTCCTCTACAAACTATATACACATATATTGCACAAAAAACACTTATCAGTTTACAAATTACACACTTACATTTGAGATACCTCACACTCACATTCAATAAGTCTAAAACCTAATCCGCGTATTGTTTACAACCACCAAAATATAAAAACATATTTACATGTTATTGTCGGCAATATGACTTTACAATTCATACTGTCGATTAATGCACGCTTTTCGCACGGAATTGTTCTTTGATGTTGATAGATTACACACAGTGACGTCGGCAATACAGAAGATATTCAACAGATATGCAATTCATTCGAGAATTTTAGACACTATGCTAAGATTCTAAATCGGAACGTAGTTTCTAAAATTGGGAGATAGAAATTAAATATTTTACACAAAAACAAACGGCGTACGTTTTCTAGATGACACCTGTCAAACTAATTAAAAGACATGAAAAGTAAACGGCATTGCATTACTAATCACTCGTAAGTTTCTAGACGGCTCTCGGTAAAGTGGTAATTTGGTGTAAAAACTAAACGCCATTAGTAATTAAATACTCTGTTCATTTCTAGACAACGTCCGGGAAAATAAGGCCTTGTCTAAAAACTAAACCCCTTTTAAATCTAAAACATCCCGAGAAACTGGACGGTCGTAAAGTAGACGATCGATGTCAAAACTAGACGGTGTTTCTAAATCTACACGGTAGCACAAACTGGGCGGTTTTTGATGAATCTTGACGGTATTTAACACATTCTTGACGTGTATTATAGATTCTAGTTAATAAGGGTAGTTTCTTACCTTTTTTCATAAAAACTTGAAGATTCTCGGTCCCTAGTGTGTCTGATGTTAACGTCAGCAAATCTTTCTCCTTGCCGCCCATAGAAGCGAAGTCTGCCATCATTGAACTGTAATGCAAATCTGGACTCCTCAGTGAAGAGTTCTCGCCCCCCATTGTCGCCGTCTCGAGTCTCAGTAACGTGAGCACCGGTCACGACGTGCTGCCCTATGCCGTTGAAGAAGAGGTGGTCGAACCGCTTACAGTCTAGATCGAATGTTGTGGGCTCGCAGACGATTCGTTATGGTCTGATCCGATACCTGAACACCACTAGCATTTTGCAGTTCATCTCTCAGGCATCTCGCTGTAACAACGCGCTGATGTAAGGCCATTTGAATTACATGTAGGTCTTGACATTGCAATGTTGATCTTGGCCTACCAGACCGGGGGTTGCCTGGAAACGCTGCCATAGTCTTCCTATCACACTCTGGCTACAACCAATTCTCTGTGCCACATTCCTCTGTGTAAAACCCTGTTGAAGCCACGCAATGGCTCTTTCTCTGTCAAGTTCACTCAGCTAACTTCTGACTATGTTGAAATTTCAACTGAGAGCAGCACGGTCAGAGAAGGGTTTTTTATGCCAAAACTGTTCATGGAAAATGCATAGTGCACATGCAAGGACGTATTCAACTCCAAAAAGTCGTATCTGATTGCGTTTGGGCGATACAAACAGTTTTGTGGAGCCTTGTTTTGAGCTTCAGTTTATGGTTTCTTAGGAGACTGTCAAAATTGTTTTGTTTGAAAATGAGGTTTTGTCGTCAGGATATTATGAACCAATTTTGACACGATTTCCCCCAATAATTATGTGTGCATAGACAATTACCTGGTATAAAAAAGGTTTTGAGTAGTATATAATTATACGCCCACATTTTCATGTGGACGTATATTGTCGTCGCCCCTGTTCGTCCGTCCGTCCACAATTGTTTGTGAACAGTCTACAGGTCACAATTTTAATCAAATTTCAATGAAACTTAAAATATAGGTTTATCACCCTAAGATCTCGGTTCCTTTCGATATTGGCATGTATCGGGCTGTAACTTCATGGGTTATGGCCCCTGATTGTACGAAAAATCACGTTTTTATACGCCCACATTGAAATGTAATCGTATATTGTCGTCGCCCCTGTCCGTGAGTCCGTCCATCGGTCCGGCGTCCACAATTGCTTGTGGACGCTCTAGAAGCCTATTGATTTTCAGCGATATCCGATAATTAGTGCCAGAGTTATGGCCCTTGATCACTTTAAAAAATCTTGTGGACGCTCTAAAGGCCAAAGTTAATATCCGATTGACTTTAGATTTATACACAGTGTTTAAGGTCAGAAGACGAAGACGCCTATTGATTTTCAGCGATTTCCGATAATTAGTGCCAGAGTTATGGCCCTTGATAACATCAAAAAATCCTGTGGACACTCTATAGGCCAAAGTTAATACCTGATTGACTTTAAATACTCACACACTGTTTAAGGACATGAGACGAAGAAGCCTATTGATTTTGAGCGATTTCAAATAATTACTTCCAGAGTTGTCTCCCTTGATCACTTCAAAAAACCTTGTGATGCTATAGATTGACTTCAGATTGATACACAGAGTTTAAGGTGTTGAAACAAACAAGTAGTTTGATTTTCAATGAATTTTGATAACTGAACAGCTAAATCCATGATATTAAATGTTTCGTATACTAATTGTTAGCATGGGGCAAAACTTTATAAAAAGCAAACCAATTCTAATGATTTTCTAATAATTACATAATGAGTTGTTACTCTTAATCAGATTTTAGTGTATTACAAATGTTTTGATACAAAAAAAAGGACGATTATCACTGCTGTGGCCGTATGTTTCGTTGCCTGGCAACCTATCTTTAAGCTTGAGGTTATTTTCCAATTTAAAAAGATGTTCCAATATATCAACGTTATACCGTGATGTATGTTGAGTTCAAATTTCGTGAAAATGGCGGCTCCTCGTACCCAAATAGTGTATAGCATCTGGTATATCAAGGTTGTGGACCCGCTTCCAGAGTTGTCTCCCTTGATCACTTCAAAAAACCTTGTGATGCTATAGATTGACTTCAGATTGATACACAGAGTTTAAGGTGGTGGAACAAACAAGTAGTTTGATTTTCAATGAATTTTAATAACTGAACTGCTAAATCCATGATATTAAATGTTTCCTATACTAATTGTTAGCATGGGGCAAAACTTTTATAAAAAGCAAACAAATTCTAATGATTTTCAGATAATTACATAATGAGTTGTTACTCCTAATCAGATTTTAGTGTATTACAAATGTTTCATTACCAAAAAAAGTAAAAATATGCGACAACCCTTGTTGACTGCCCGGACGATTTAGCTGCTGTGGGCGTATGCTTCGTTGCCTGGCAACCTATCTTTTAGCTTGTGAACATTGTAGAGGTCACAATTTTGAACCGATTTGGATGAAACTTGAAATGCATGTTTATAACCCAAAGATCTTGGTTCTTTCGATATTTGCGCCAATCGGATCATAACTTCCTGAATTATGGCCGCTGATTGTACGAAAAATCACCCTTTTTAGCTTGTGGTCACAATTATTATCTGATATAAAAAAACGTTTGATTATATCACAGTTACACCGTAGTTATGGGTGAGTTTGAATTATGATTTTCTGATGATTACTTAAAATGCAACAACTCTTGTTGACTGCCTGGATGATGTGGCTGCTGTGTGGGCGTATGTTTCGTTGCCTGGCAACCTATTTTTTCATTCTTGACATGTATGGGGGCGATTTACTACCATTGTGCAACTACGACCCTAAACTTAAAAACTTATCTCCGTTTTATCAAGAATTATTTCAAAATTGGTACATTATATATACTAAACATGTTGATAACTTGATATACCCAAAAAATCAAATTTTCTGGAATAAAAGATGTATAGTACTTGATAATAATATGTAAACTAAAGTTAACCGAATCCACCCTCTGCACCTTCTTTCAATCCGATATTGAAACAGTAAATCACCTATTCATTTTCTGTTGTTATCCCCAACAAATATGGAGCGAAATGCTAGAAATTACCCATAAAAGTAACATTGATATAACATTAACAAATAAGAATATTCATTTTGGGTATCCAGAAAAATCAATATTCAATAATTTATATGAATGGGACTTTACAAACCACTTGATACTACTTAGATCTAAATTAGAAAACGTTAAGCTCTCATTATCGCTATATAATGTTTTTTAATGAGTAAAATTTCATCCGGAGTCTGTATGTTCCGAATTACGACATCAATCAGCCGTCCCGTCACATAATTTCCATTGAATCGTCACCGCATAATCCGCCAAACGTAAGTTTGTCCACGTTGAGCTGAAATGAGCGAACATTACGGTTTATGACCTTGACCCTCAGCGTCAATAGCAGGGTTAACTAAACACAGTGTTTAGCTGCATATGTGCTAGTCTCTGTCACCCAGAACCCCCTAGTCTTCAACGCACGGAGGGTCTGGGTCGGTTCTCAATTTTTGACGAAAATTACTGGATAATCTACCACATAAAAAACCAAACATTTGGTTACGCATGGGCAATGGAACCTTTTGGCTAAAGTATCCAATGAAAGTATCGGTAAGTGCTAGATCTTATGAAGCCGGGCCGATTTTGCTAGATTCTATAAAGCGTGGTTGAAATATATCCCACAATTCACTTGGCACTTCTATTATTAGAAACAAAATAGAGACGAGGAATAAGCATGCATCGTGATGAAGAATTAAGAAGATTGTGAGAAGCCATACGTCTGATTCATGACGAGAGAAAATTACCATTTCAATTGAAACCTTTACACAACAAAATTTTAAAGAGTGGCATCGTTGACAAGCGAGCTGTTTTGATAGATTCAGTACGTGGTAACTTAAAAGACTGGATAATCCAGACAATGACCTATTTTCTGTCAAATTTTGAGGACCCATCCAGACTAATATTCGTAGAATATTTGTGTGGATGATAGAGACTACTTATGTGCAATCTGTTTCACAGAGATATTCACTGCGGGATCAATGAGGGTCAAGGTCATAAAACGGTTACTGAGAACGTAACGTCCCTTCACTTCAGTTCAATGTTTGTTAACCCTACGGATCTCGCCGGACCGTGTGACGACAACCTGGACATAGAACGACAGATTATCAATGAACACATGATAGCAAACACAAGTGTGCGATCAACTGAAGACGCCGAAGAAGATAAATTAACGTCAGACTTGACCTATTCAAAATAACATTCTGGTGATTCTAATCAACATTATAATAATATTTCCGGTTTACGAAGTTAAAATATTTCCGGTTTTGACAAAACTGGGTATTCCGACACTCTGTGACTTCCGACATATTGTAACTATTCCGTACGTTGTCGGATTTGACAGAGTCCACTGTATTTTAATGGATATGATATGAACATAAACCTTATAAAACCTTAGATGTACCAGTTTCTTAATCTCAAAGAGGTGGCTAAATCTCCTTCCTCTTTCGAATTTCGTAGAAAGCAGTATAGCAACCGTTTTTTCTTTTGTTTTGGACGGTTCTGTAACCTCCGAAATATGTATACTCCCCACCTCAAACAAGGGAGATAACGTAACTAAGCGGGGAGAAAAGTTTTGAAGACTGAATTTATGAAGAATCATATAGCAGTAATTTAACGGTTTTTAAAGGATACCTCTTATTTTTTATACGCCCACATTTTCATGTGGACGTATTATGTCGTCGCCCCTGTCCGTCCGGACGTCCACAATTTGTTTGTGGACTCTCTACAGGTCACAATTCTTATCCGATTTTGACGAAACTTGAAATATAGGTTTATCCCCAAAAGATCTCGGCTGCTTTCGATATTGGCATGTATCGGATCAAAACTTCATGGATTATGGCCCCTGATTGTACGAAAAATCATGTTTTTAGCTTGTGGACCCTATAGAGGTCACAATTTTGAACCGATTTTGATGAAACTTGACATGCATGTTTGTAACCCAAAGATCTTGGTTCCTTTCGATATTTGCGGCTATCGGAATGTAATTTCCTGAATTATGGCCCCTGATTGTCCGAAAAATCACCCTTTTTAGCTTGTGGTCCCTCTGGAGGTCACAATTATTATTCGATTTAAAAAAACATTTGATTATCACCGTTACACCCTAAGGAAGGCTGAGTTCGAATTTCGGGAAAATCGGACGAAAATTGCCATACAAAATGGCCGCCGTTTGTACGCGAATACTGTTAAAAAATGGTATATCAAGGTTGTGGACCCTGTGGAGGTCACAATTTTGATTCGATTTTGATGAAACTTGAAATTCATGGTTATGACCCAAAGATCTTGCTTCCTTTCTATATTTGCGCATATCGGATCGTAACTTCCTGAATTATGGCCCCTGGTTATACGCAAAATCCCCCTTTCTTTAGCTTGTGGTCCCTCTGGAGGTCACAATTATTATCCAATTTAAAAAAACGTTTGATTATATCACTGTTACACTGTAAGGAAGGTTGAGTTTGAATTTCGGGAAAATCGGACCAAAATTGACAGACAAAATGGCCGCCGTTTGTACAAAAATGATATATCATGCTTGCGGACCCTGTATAAGTCACAATTTTAATTCGATTTTGATGAGGAAGGTTGAGTTCTAATTTCGTGAAAATCGTACTAAAATTGCCGGACGAAATGGTCGCCGTTTGTACACGAATAGTGTAAAAATATGGTATATCATGGTTGTGGACTCTCTACAGGTCACAATTCTTATCCGATTTTGATGAAAAGTCACATTTCTAGGTTGTGTACCGTCACACCATAATCATTGTCGGCTTCGAATTTCATTAATATCAGACTGAAACTGACCAACTAAATGGCTGCTCCCAATACAGTATGAAATACAGGACTTAAAGATGTAGGAAAAATCACTTTCTGTATTGCCTATCTTTACTTCTCAAGAAAAGGATACACGTATACTTTTTAAGAAGAATGTTTTTATATGGTAAAATTTTATTGTTTCAAATTGATGTAAATGTTTTGTATATAATAATTAATATTTATAAATATTAGAAATCATTTTCAATGCCACACATATAAATATAACCACCTTATTTAACGATTATAGTGAAAATTGTAAATATGATGATGCTAGTGAAAATGTATCTCGAATCGTTTGGACTGCACACATGGTAGAGGGTATTAAATTGCTGCCGCGAGAAAATAGAATGACCGTACATTATGAAACAAATTCTAAATAAGAACCACAATACTCTTCTAATGAAAATGTATCTCGAATCGTTTGGACTGTACACGATGGTAGAGTGTATTAAAATCGCTGCCGTGAGAAAACAGAACGACCATACATTATGAAACAAATTCTAAATTGGATCTTGAAGTAAAATGAATTATAAAACAAATTATTCTGCTGTCAATTGTTTTATTTAATTAGGGAGATTAAGGAATCCGTCAGGCATTAATGAATACACACGCCGGGTGTATATAGGTAATTAAGGAATAAACATTTTGAGTATGCATTCAGTCACTGTGACATCACCGCCGTCTGAGGGGATTATGAGTGTTCTCGATAATTGGCAAAGTCGTTTTTACAGGAGGTCTATTTTTACGACTTTGAGTGAAGATAACTGAATTAATTTTAGTCGGATTGATGTGAAGTTGCATGACATCAACGAGGCTTTTTACTCCGACAAATTAAATTCTCAAACATTTTTTTGAGGTAAAAGAAAAATAAATAAAGACGTTTGAAGTATTTGTAGTTAAAAAATATTTCCTATTTAGTGTAAATGGGTATTAAAATGAGTAAAATGCATCATTTTGCCCGAAGCAGTTAGGTGTTATGTAAACATTGCATGAGCCGTTGAGCCAATGACTACCGCCACATGCAAGTCAACGCACGTGTTGTGGACAGTCATCTGTTACATAGATAATTCGTAAGTAATTCTTTGTGAAACAGCGATTGACAGTCCTACACACTGTGCATTTTGGGCTTGTTAAACTAATCTACCATAGTTTGCATAATTATTAATACATTAATACAACTAATCGTAAACTTGAGCATCAGGAGAAAACCCATGCAGTTAGACTGACCTCCCCCCTCACTCTCCTCCCAACTATGGCCTACACCTTATCATTATCAGATTCAAGCATGGAATTGAACACATGACATGCAGAAATAACAGGCTGTATGGTGATCTACACCAATCAACCACCCCAATCTCTCAATGCAGTCAAAATTATCTGACAAATGTCATAATACCTTGACATGGTGATGGTGTTTGTTGTCATCTCTTTTGAGAAAGTCAGGGATGAGGGTATAATAATTCCACTTTTGTCAACAATAACACGTTCAAGTAAAGAAATTTGTATGTTTGATCTAGTTTATACTGTAAATAGTTTGCTGTCTTGTGTTTTTTATAATTGTTTAATTACCATCTTTCTTCCTCTCTGTTTCAGGTCAAAATAATTGACTGCTTCCTCTTGGAAGGTGTGAAAGTTTTATACCGAGTAGGGTTGGCCATACTCATAACATTTGCCAAACACAACAGTAAGTCTTTACTTTCTTTGATTTACAAGTTTAAAATTCTGATAATTTTTTAAATTTGTGAACTTCCTGTAAATCTATTTTAAAGTTATTTTTGTAAATGATTGGTAGAATAATAATAGTTTATTTACTGAATGCTGACTGATAAACATTAGGCATGTGAGCTGAAAAAAGCTACTCTTAATTTGCAAAAGTAAAGTACTAAAACAGCTCAACCAGTTTTGGCAAGTTGAGGGATGTGGTAAAGGAGAGTTGATTGAGTGACTTTTAAAAACAATTTTTAGTTAATTTAATACATAAAAGATGCATTATGTAAGTCGAAATATGGGCTGTGCTTGCTTTTATAGTTTAGAAATAGATAATGAATAAAGAATATTGGAGTTTTGACACAAAAAAACAAACAATCTTGATTGTCAAGTTGCTACTATGTGAGCGTATGTGGCATGGAGATGCTAGGGGCACCTTCTCAACCTCGTGGGTTTCCTCTGGGCACTCCGGTTTCCTCCCACTGCTAAAGACCCCTACACGCAAGCGAATTATTGAAATAAAATTAAACCATATGTTAGTCCCAAAATGACGTAGTTTGTCGAGGGGACGTTAAACCCCATTTCTCTCTCTCTCTCCCTCTCCCCATTGCTACTATTGATTTTCCATTGTAACATGAAATGAATGTTTATAACTCAAAGATCTTGGTTTCTTTCGATATTCACGCATATTGAACCATACCTTCCTGAATTATGGCTCCTGATTGTACCAAGAGGTCAGTATAGAGGTCACAATTTTTTTCCAATTTAAAAAACGTTTGAATATACTATTCAAAAAAAGTAGGGGCTATTTGATTTTGGGGGCATAATACTAAAATATGCAAATGACTACGAAAAAAGTCACTATAGAACCTAACAGAAGAAACATTTCCAGTTACATGTGACGCCCAAACGCACCAATAGCTACCGCATGGAATGCAGGTGATGCTTGGGATCATCATGGGGGTCCAACCCAAGATTTGCACGACTCTGACTTTGAATGTTACAGTCATTGTGGCATTGAATTCCAGGGTGGAAACATCAGTTTAATTGTTTTAATGACCAGAAAACAAATTTTGATATGCATCGGCTTACCCAAAACGAAAGGTTACGTGCCCTTGGCATGCTACAGATCGGCACAACACAGGCGGTTGTGGCGCGGACAATGAATGTTTCTCAGTCTGTCATAAGCAGGCTATGGTCCAGATACCGTGATACACAATCTGTACAGGACAGACCACGCTCAAGTCGACCAAGGGCGACAACTCAAGCCCAGGATCGATTTATCAGTACCTTGGCCTTGAGAAATCGTGTCATCACAGCAAATCAGATCAGCACTCGTCTTCAAACAGACACTGGTGTGAGAGTGAGCGGCCAGATGATTTGGAATCGACTGCATAGGGGTCACCTTCGCGCCCGACGTCCTCGCGTGATCCCTTATTTGAGAGAACATCACATTCAGGCAAGACGTCGTTGGTGAAGGGGTCGTCAACACTGGGATAATCGACGCTGGAGCAATGTGATGTTTTCAGATGAGTCAAGGTTCACTGTTGATTTTTTGGACAGACGTAGGAGGGTGTGGCGTCGTCGAAACGAGCGCTTCCAAGACGTTAACGTCATCAGACATGATCGATTTGGGGGTGGTTCTGTTATGTTATGGGGAGGCATCACTGTTGCTGGAAGAACGGCTTTAAATGTTGTTGCAGGGCGTGTTACGGGCCAGTACTACCGGGACAACATCTTGGCAGTCCATGTTGTGCCGTTCGCACGACGTCATGGCCGCCGTTTCATCTTCCAGGATGACAACGCAAGATGTCACAGGGCCAGGATCGTTACAGGTTACCTCCAACAACAGAACATCACCACATTACCTTGGCCAGCACTGAGTCCCGACCTCTCCCCCATCAGGCATGTCTGGGAAGTGCTTGGACAGAGGTTACGTCAACGTCAACAACGTCCTGCCAATGTCCAAGAACTTGCTGCTGCGTTGCAACAGGAATGGGACAATCTGGACCAAAATGACCTTAGACGTCTCATTAGGAGTATGCCACGCAGGGATCAATGCTTGTTTGGCAAAGAGAGGAGGATTTACCCGTTACTGACTTTGTTGTGATGCTGTGGTAATTTTGCTGTTTGACCCCGGGTATCATTTTACCCTTATAATGGTCAGTCTGTGCCTTACTTAGTCTAACGATCATTTGGAATAAATCGATGAATGTGAACTTCATTTCATTTTGTCATTTGTTTCTTGGTCAGTTTCATTAGGTGACTTTAAAGCTGAACTCCGGTTACAAAAATACCGAAATAATTAAATAAAAAAAAGTTAACGCCCCCAGCCGCCATACTTGTTTCCAATGTATGAAAGAAATATGGCGGACATGGAGGCTTATGACCTGGGCAGGTTAGTCGATCTCACTTCCAGTTGGTTGTTTATCAGCCACCTGTACACATCCGGTTTTACGCTTCACTAGTGATTGCTCTATTTTTCCCAACAGTATACCAAATTATTGAAGATTGCAAAATGTCTGATCAGGTAAGCCTGTAAATATTTATATGAACCGCGTCTACTACAATATAGTCTAAGCTTTACTATAAAACAAAAGATACAAAAAGATGACTTACCCCGACGTGAAATTTCCAAGCAAAACAAATCAGCAACACAAACTACTGTCTTCTTCATATTATTATTATTTTTTCCACATCTTCTTGTGAGCCACCATTGATATCTTTCGGCCCATCGACATCATAAGGCATTGCAGGGTCAGTGAGAAATTCATGGATATCAATTTCTTCCACCTTGGTAAAACAGAAAAAAAATGTAACATCAATAAATTTAGCACTGTCAAATACTCCCCAATGAGAGCCGCCCCCCAAAAATGTAGTTATGCCCCTTGATCGTCAACAAAAACAACAGCAACAGCAGACATGACATTGCGGCCTGTGAAAATCTAATCTAAACTATCTGTTTATTGCATAATATTATTTATATACTATCTGTTTATTGCACAGTGTTAGTTATAATTACATTGGACATTATGCTGCGATAACTTTTTGGTGATTTACATATATGTGTAAGATATTCACAAGAAGACATGGAAAAAATAATAATAATATGAAGAAGACAGTAGTTTGTGTTGCTGATTTGTTTTGCTTGGAAATTTCACGTCGGGGTAAGTCATCTTTTTGTATCTTTTGTTTTAAAGTAAAGCTTAGACTATATTGTAGTAGACGCGGTTCATATAAATATTTACAGGCTTACCTGATCAGACATTTTGCAATCTTCAATAATTTGGTATACTGTTGGGAAAAATAGAGCAATCACTAGTGAAGCGTAAAACCGGATGTGTACAGGTGGCTGATAAGCAACAAACTGGAAGTGAGATCGGCTAACCTTTCCAGGTCATAAGCCTCCATGTCCGCCATATTTATTTCACATATTGGAAACAAGTATGGCGGCTGGAGGCGTTAACTTTTTTTTATTTAATTATTTTGGCATTTTTGTAACCGGAGTTCAGCTTTAATAACACTTAAAAATCAAATATCCCCTACTTTTTTTGGATAGTATATATCACGGTTACACCTTATGGATCGTTTAGTTTGAATTTTTTTAAAAATCAGACCGAAACAGACAAACAAAATGGCCGCTCTCTTGACGCAAATAGGGACAAAATATTGTGTATCAGCGTTATGTACCCTCTGGGGGGTCACAATTTTCATCTGATTTTAATGAAACCTGAAATGCATGTTTATAGCCCAAATATCTCGGTTCCTTTTGATTTTCATACATATCGAATTGGAACTTCCTGAATTATGGCCCCTGATTGTCTGTCCACAATTGTTTGTGGACACGCTAAAGGTCACAATTTTTATACGCCCACATTGAAATGTGGTCGTATATTGTCGTCGCCCCCGTCCGTCTGTCCGTCTGTCCGTCTGGCTTCCACAATTGCTTGTGGACGCTCTAGAGGCTAAAGTTAATATCCGATTGACTTTAAATTTATACACAGTGTTTAAAGTCATGAGACGAAGAATCCTATTGATTTTCAGCAATTTCCGATAATTAGTGCCAGAGTTATGGCCCTTGATCACTTCAAAAAAATCTTGTGAACGCTCTAGAGGGCAAAGTTTATATCTGATTGACTTTAAATTCATACACAGTGTTTAAGGTCAGAAGACGAAGAAACCTATTGATTTTCAGCGATTTCCAATACTTAGTGCCAGAGTTATGGCCCTTGATCACATCAAAAATCCTGTGGACGCTCTAGAGGCCAGAGTTAATATCCGATTGACTTTAAATTTACACACACTGTTTAAGGTCATGAGACGAAGAAGCCTACTGATTTTCAGCGATTTCAAATAATTACTTCCAGAGTTATCTCCCTTGATCACTTCAAAAAACCTTGTGACGCTATAGATGCCAAACTTATCATCCGATTGACTTCAGATTGATACACAGGTGTTGAAACGAACAAGTAGTTTGATTTTCAATGAATTTTGATAACTGAAGAGCTAAATCCATGATGTTAAATGTTTCCTATACTAATTGTTAGCGTGGGGCAAAACTTTATAAAAAGCAAACAAATTCTAATGATTTTTAGTAAAAATATGTGACAACCCTTGTTGACTGCCCAGACGATTTAGCTGCTGTGGGCGTATGTTTCGTTGCCTGGCAACCTATCTTTTTATACGCCTACATGGAAATGTGGTCGTATATTGTCATAGCCCTTTCCGTCCTTCTGTCTGTCTGTCCGTTGTCCACAATTTCTTGTTAACGCTCTAGAGGTAATAGTTAATATCCGATTGACTGTAAATTTATACACAGTGTTTAAGGTCATGCGACGAAGAAGCCTATTGATTTTCAGCGATATCCGTTAATTACTGCCAGCATTATGACCCTTGATCTCTTTGAAAAATCTTCTGAATGCTCTAGAGCCTAAAGTTAAAGTTACATTATGGGAGACAAGATAAAGAGATGGCAGTTCTCACTATAATAGTTAAAAACTAAATAGTGTAAAGATAATTTGCTGAAAATTTCATTCAAATTGATCCGCTATTAGCCGAGAAAAAAAGAGTTTGAAATATTCACATAGCCTCGGTCATCATTACTCAAATCATTACTATAAACAGCATAGTCTCGATTATCCACTCGATTGATTTAATTATCAACGGCCATTAAGCGACATATAAGAATTTAATCCGCCAACATCGAAGGCTAGCCTTAACAAAAAAGTTTATTATGGTCTGGATATGTTAATTAATGTCTAATTGATTATTTAGATAACATCTCAGGCCTAATGCTATTTTAATATCTAATTGACTTTCAATTTGTACACAGTGTTTAAGGTCATGAGACGAAGAAGTCTATTGATTTTTAGCGATATCCGATTATTACTGCCAGAGTTATAGCCCTTGATCACTTTGAAAAATCTTGTGAATGCTCTTGATCACTTTGAAATCTTATGGGGCGAAGGCCATGAGACAAAACATCAAAACAATTCTGATAATTACTTAATGGGCTATTTATTACTTGTAATAAGATTTTCATGTGTTGTAAACTTTCTCCTTACTGACAAAAAAAAAATATGAGACAACCCTTTGTAGACTGCCCAGACGACTTACTTGTTATGAGCGTATGTTTTGTTGCCTGGCAGCCTATCTTTCCGATTTCAACGAAACTTGAAATATAGGTTTATCTTCTTAAGATCTTGGTTCCTTTTGATATTGGTGTGTATCGGACCGTAACTTCGTGGATTATGGCCCCTGATTGTACAAAAAATGACATTTTTAGCTTGTGGACCCTATAGAGGTCAGAATTTTTATCGAATTTGTGTGAAACTTTAAATGTAAGTTTTTAATCCAAAAATCTAGGTTCTTTCGATATTTGCGCATATCGGATCGTAGCTTCAAATTTATACACAGTGTTTACAGTCATTTTCGGCAATTTCCAATAATTACTGCCCGAGTTATGGCCCTTAATCACTTCAAAAAATCTTGTGGATGCTCTAGAGGCCAAAGTTAATATCCGATTGACTTCAAATTTATACACAGTGTTTACAGTCATGGGACGAAGACATCTATCAATAATTACTGCCAGAGTTATGGCCCTTAATCACTTAAAAAAATCCTGTGAACGCTCTAGAGGCCAAAGTTAATATCCAATTGACATTAAATTTACACATAGTGTTTTAGGTCATGAGACGAAGAAGTCTATTGATTTTCAGCAATTTCAAATAATTACTGCCAGAGTTATCTCCCTTGAAAACTACAAAATATCTTGTGATGCTATAGAGGCCAAACTTATAATCCGATTGACTTCAGATTGATACACAGAGTTTAAGTTGTTGAAACGAACAAGTAGTTTGATTTTCAATGAATTTTGATAACTGAACAGCTAAATCCATGATATTAAATGTTTCGTATACTAATTGTTAGCATGGGGCAAAACTTTATAAAAAGCAAACCAATTCTAATGATTTTCTAATAATTACATAATGAGTTGTTACTCTTAATCAGATTTTAGTGTATTACAAATGTTTTGATACAAAAAAAAAGGAAAAATATGCGACAACCCTTGTTGACTGCCCGGACGATTATCACTGCTGTGGCCGTATGTTTCGTTGCCTGGCAACCTATCTTTAAGCTTGAGGTTATTTTCCAATTTAAAAAGATGTTCCAATATATCAACGTTATACCGTGATGTATGTTGAGTTCAAATTTCGTGAAAATGGCGGCCCCTCGTACCCAAATAGTGTATAGCATCTGGTATATCAAGGTTGTGGACCCGCTAGATGTCACAATATTTATCAGATTTTGATGAAACTTAAAACATATCTTTATATCCCAAAGATCTCAGTTGCTTTGGATATTTGTGCATTTCAGAATGTAACTTTCTGGATTATTGCCCCTGATTGTACAAAAGATCCTGTTTGTTTTTAGCTTGTTCTCCTATCTATCTCTTGCAAAATGTGGGCGCATCCTGCCTGGCAGCTGCTGGTTTAGCTTAAGGTCCCTCTTGAGCTCACAATTATTATCCGATTTAAAAAAAACTTTTGAATATATCATCGTTACACTCTTAAGGATGGTTGTGTTCAAATTTCGAAAAATGATTTTTGCTTATTCTCTATCCATCTCTTGCAAAATGTTGGCGCATCAGGGTTGTGGACCCTTTGGAGGAATTAATTTTGATCTGATTTTGATGAAACTTAAAATGCATGTTCATAACCCAAATAGCCCCGCCCCCCTCATACGCATATATTATCTGGTAAATCAAGGTCACAATTTGATCCGATTTCGATTAAACTTGAAGTTCATGTTTATAACCCAAAGATATTGATTCCTTTCAATATTCACGCATATCGGATCTTAACTTCCTGAACTATGGCCCTAGATTGAACCAAAAATCATGTATTTAACTCGCATGGTCCCTGTAGAGGTCACAATTTTTATCTGATCTTGGTTCCTTTTGATAATTGCGGATACCCGAACTTAACTTCCTGGATTATGGCCCCTGGTTGTTCAAAAAATACCATTTTTAGCTTGCGGATTCTCTAGAGGTTACAATTTTTTTCCAATTTTGAAAACTGTTTAAATACATCACCATTCCACCATAATGAAGGTGAATTCAAATTTCTGGAAGATCGAAATGAAACTGCCCGACAAAATGGCTGCTGTTTGTAAGCAAATTTTGTAGAAGTGTGTAATACAAAGTTTTTGGACCCACTAAAGGTCACAATTTTTATCCGATTTTGATGAAACTTATAATGTCTTTATATTCCAAAGATCTCTGTCTCTTTTGATATTTGCAAATTTCAGGCCATAAATTTCTGGATTATTGCCCTATTAGCTTGTTCTCTATCCATCTCTTGCAAAATGTGGGCTATCCTGCCTGGCAGCGGCTGGTTTAAAATAATCAGAGATTTTAATTTGTTCCCCCAGGTCAGAGAAATAGTCGTGAAGTAGTAGGAAGTAATTTAGGAGTAACAATAAAGTTATTCTGTGACAAGATGCCAATTAATATAAACAAGCTACTTAAGGTAAGTTTTATAAGTCAAACAGGATAACATTTATTTCACCTTTTTATACGCCCACATTTTCATGTGGATAAAAACAAAGTCAAAGGTATCACAAAACCATCTTTTAAAGTATCTAACGTTTCGTAGGTAAAAACCTACTTCTTCAGAGATTGAAAGTTACAAAAATGATGCAGTTGAAATTCAAGGTTAGTCATGGTAACAAGTGATGTCATAATGTAAGTATGACGTCATAACATTGATGACATAATAATTATAAAGGGTGTAAAGTTAAAAAAATTAGAATTAATTTACAGGCATTTCATTTAAACCATAAGGCCATACAGTATTTAATCTGTGGATCCAAAGTGATTCAGCAATATTAAGTTTAGTTCTATCATTCTGAGGGATTTTATCGAGTACAGTGCAAACATAAGATCCGTGACCGAGTGTATTAAAATGTGGGGCAATGTGGGGGGATTTTCCAATTTTTTTTTAGTTTAATGTTACTTCTATGGCTGTTAAGTCTCGTGCTAAAAGGAGTAATCGTTTGGCCTACATATTGTTTTTTACAAAATTGACAAATTATACAGTATATTACATAAGAACTGTGGCAATTTAAACAATTAGCTTTAATATAAAATTTTTTTTGGTCTATACTAGTAATATGATTGGTGGTTTCCATAGTTGCACATGCTTTGCATTTCGGTCTGTTGCAAGGTTTGCATCCTCTATAAAAATTATTATTAATTACAGGCACTTCTGTTTTTTTCAATGTGTTTACTTCTATCAACTGACCAATGGTCCTGCATTTTTTCTGTGAAATTACAATTTTAGAATTATTCAGTAGTTTAGACATACGGGCACTAGTCTCTAAAATTGAAGTGTCTTGAGCTAAGGTACGTAAATTAGGTTGACGGGGGTCATAGGTAGTTACCCAAGGTATAACTTTCTTAACATTAAAATCTTTAATAGTGTATTGTAGTAATTCATTTCTGCTTTTTTGATGGACTTTGTTAAATTCTTTTTTGATGGTTTTAATTTTATATCCGCATTGTTTAAGGTAGTTTTCAAATTTAGTTAAATGGTAGCTGGTCCATTCAGATTTGCTGCAAATACGCTTAATGCGGATGGCTCCACTGTAAATTATTGAATTGAAGATATGATGAGGATGGCAGCTGGATGGTTTGAGGTATTGTCGTATTGATGACTGGCTGTTTCTTTGCAGAATAAATTAGTTTCCAGTTTGTTGTTATGATTGATGACTTTAACGTCTAAAAATGAGACTTCAGTATTACTGATATTCATAGTGAATTTGATTTTAGGGTGCTGTTGGTTGAGGGTTGTTAAAAAATTATGACATTCTTCGAGGGTAGACGAAGAAATAGCCCATATATCATCAATAAATCGAAAGTGTTCATCTGGTCTATTTGGTAAATGATTCCAATATTTTTTTAACCAATAAGTCATATAAATATTACTATACGTAACTGCAAACGGGGTCCCCATAGCAGTTCCACTAATTTGATGGGATTAAATTCAAATTCATTGTTTGTTAGTACAAAATTAGCTAGTTGAAGGATAGCGTCGATATCTGTAGGGTGTAAATTGCTGTCTTCTTCACAAGCTACTTTAAGGGCCTCTATTCCTTCTGGTATAGGAATATTAGGATATAGACTAATAACATCAAATGTGAGTAGGTAGGTATTATTACTTATATTTATATTTTGTGATTTTTGTAGAAAATTAGTGGTGTCTTTCACGACTTCAGTGCAGTAGGCTTCTGCAATTGGTTTCAATTTCCAGTCAAGCCAATATGATGCTTTAGCTGTAGGGGAGTTAGTATGACTGCAAATGGGTCTTCCTGGAGGGATTTAACCTTTATTCTTAGTCTTATGTATTTTGCCTAAGATGTAAAATTGTGGGGTTCGCTGTTTAGGCCAGTGAAGAATAGCTTTTTTTTCATTATCTGGTATTGCCAAATTAAGAATTATTTTTTCAAGGTTCTGATGAATCATATGGGAGTTATCACTGGGTACTTCTTGATACACGCTCAAGTCATTCAGGTGTTTAAAACATTCGTTAATATAATCATGTTTGTTCCATATAACTATGCCACCGCTTTTGTCACTATTGCCAATTACAATATCTGTATCTGCTTTAAGTTAGTGGATAGCTTGTTTTTCTTCTTCAGTGAGGTTGTTTCTTATTTTATGTTCTCTGTAATTTTTTAATAGTCTATACTGATTTTTACAATGTAACTCAAGTGCTTCATCTCTGTTGGAAGGGGGTGACCAATTGCTCTTTATATAAAGGGAAGGTGGTAAAATTTCTTTAGCTGGTTTGTCAAGAAAAAATTCTGAAAGTCTTAATCTGCGTTGAAAAGATATAAGGTTTTGAATTTCTTGGATTTGATCAAATTTAGGGGGTAGTGGACAAAATGAAAGACCTTTTTGAAGTAGACTGTATTCTGAGTGTGTGAGGGTCTTAGAGCTGAGGTTATGGATAATACAGCCAAATTTTCCATCAAGTAGTAGTTTCTTATTCGTTTTACCTAGTTTAATATCATGGCGTTTAAATCTTCTGGTCTTCTTTTTTCTTGTGGTAACTTTTTTAGTAGCAGATGAATCCCCCTTATTAGCAAGTAGATTACCTAGTTTGTTATGGTGAGTATGTTGAAGAGATAATCGGAGTCTATCACATGATGATTGAATTTTATTCATTTCCTCCATGAAACTATTTAGGGGAAAAACATTCTTTAATTCAGTGATTGCACTCTTATAGTTTTTTCTAGTTTCTTTTATCTTTCTACTGAGAAATGTAATAGTGATGTGGTTAAGTTTTTGGGAGGCTTGGTTGAGACTTGATGCCCATAGTTTTGATAATTCTGCGTCATTTTCAACAATAGGTTTTAAACTTATCTCTAGACATTTCGGGAATATTTTGTGGCTTCTACATTTGGTTAGAAATTTTTGATGTTCTTCAAATCTGACTAACCTTGATGCTTCATTCTTTGTGCTGTTCAGTTGTTTCATGATTATGTCTAAAAATGGTGATCTGTCTATTGACGATGCAATGGTGCCTCCAAAACAATTAGTGAATACGAATGATAACACGGTAACATGCATAGTGTGTAGAAATGTCGTCAGAGCTCTTACTATTGGGCTTCTGCGTTAGAAAATCCTCTGAGCAAGTAGTAAAGCTTAATTATGGTTACTATTAATGAAAACTAGTGAGAAATATACGTGTTGTCAGTTGTCGCTTAAACCCGTCAGTACTTGTACCGTACGTCAGTATTTCTGTTAATGGTCAGTAATAATCATACGGTGAGTATGTGAGTTAATTGGTTAGTATTCCTTACTTCTGTCAGTATGTAAAAAATACGTGAGTAATTAAATAAACGTGAGTTTATCTAAACATATCACTAGTGAGGCACGTGCGGCAGAAATTGAAGAAAGCGTGACTAATTAAGAAAACGTCACTATTTGAGCTACCGTTCACTATCCGAGTATAACCGCCAGTTACCTTTGATGTCCGTTAGTAATTGGACACGGCGCCAGTAGAGCGTGAAATCGTTAACTATATACATTTCTGGTGAGTATTGTTACTATAGGTAATTTAACTTCCCGTTAAATTGTCGCTACCTTCTGAATAAAATATTAATTAATTATTTATTATTATTCTCGAATCAGAAAATGTTTTGTTTTTTTTTTTGACAATATTGATGGTAGCGAACAGGGGTATTTTTCCATAACCACCGTAGTTTGCAGAATACAGGGCAATGTGTAGTTTGCAGAATACGGGGCAATGTGTAGTGTTATTTAATTTACAATTTATATTTATTCTCGTTCATGCGGATTAGCACTTGTTTTGGGACGTGCGGCGCTTTAATATCTGTATGGTTTAAATTGGAATCACAACTAATGGTTAAAAAAGATCATCAACACAAATCTGTTTCCACTAATTTTATTGAAACAGATAACATGATAGCAGATAACAGAAATAATGAATTTCAAACATACGCATACAAGCTGAAATTCTTAGCACTGAAGAATCGTGTGCATACCGGACTGGTATGAGGCATCGCATATCTTGGGTTGTCGCTTATCGTGAAATAGTTCCAAATCTTACTACTTCACGTTAGTTTTATCTAGATCACTGCTGGTATTGTCTGGATACTTAATCATTATGAATAGAAGTATTGGAAAAGGCGGGAAAATATACCGCATGGTTTACGTGTGAGTAGCATGAAAGATGAAAGGGAGGATATCCCTTTGATGTCACAAGATTGACATTCCAGCTTCTAGATGCCAGTGAAAATTTAGAAATAATTTAGTGATTTCTTTTGTTATGCTAGGCTACTTTAAGAATTTAGACATAATATGTATCAACAAATAATAATTTATGATATAGATCATACTTTATTTATTAATAATATTACAAACAAATAAGTTCCCATTAGATGGTTTATAGTTCTAGAAATGACGAAATAATGTCACGTGATTGTTCTTCGCTTTGATGTTTCATTAATTGCCGCATGAACCTTTCAGTTCAGACACCTATTATAGACATACAGGTGCCAATCATTTTAGGAATTACATCGTAATCAACACTAGTTACTATAATACTTATAGTAACTATCGACTATCAACACGTGACATATTATAATCTCGACTTTATTTAATGATACAGCAAACAATTAACGTCCGCTTGACAAGATAGATGGAGTGTATTTGTGATTGCGTAGGAAGCGTGACACAATTTTATTGCTTCAAAAACGCGGCGTTCGTGCTTGATAACCGAGGTAAAATAGTACCATGCTTTTCCTGACTGACAGTGACATTCATCTACAAGGATTATTATGCCATTCGAGACATTTCAATGTGTAATAGTTTTATATCCACCACTATCGGTAATTATATGTATCAGCCGATATTATAGGTTGCTGCCAATATCTGATATCGGTAAAACTGATAGGTGTCATATTGGACCATCACTACAAATATATTTAGGACCTAGAAATTGACCCAAATGGGTCGCAACGCATATAATAATGTAAACTGATTGTATATGAGCTGATTTACATTCAATTGTTTCCATTTTGACTCTAATGTCAAGTCAGTTGCGTTCAGTGAAATACGGCATGAATCTGAACCCAACCATGTCATATATTTTTTAATGTTTGTTTAATATTTCGCTCGGTGTTAGAATTTAGAACCAAAGAGAATAGTCCATACATTAGTAATATAGGTCCAATGCGACGAGAATGTACATTCACTTGATACACTCACTCCGTTCATTTGACACCTCCCTCTTTGTTAGGATAAGCTGCTGATTTGGCGACGAACAGTATCTGACCAGTTCAATTTATCTCGACAACCAGTGTCTGGAATGCTGCCTATTTTCGACAGTTTATTTCACAAAATATTTTGGTGAATATATTCATTCACATTGAGTCACTCACCCCGCCCGTTTGACACTTTCCTCTGGTCGGATAAACTAGTGATTTTGCGACATTTTCGAGAAAAAGCAAGTTAAAGATATCGTTAGATTTTAACACTAAATCACATAACAACCATGTCATATATTTGTTAATGTTTGTTTAATATTTCGCTCGGTGTTAGAATTTAGAACCAAAGAGAATAGTCCGTACATTAGTAATATAGGTCTTGTATGTTAAATCTTTTATGGGATTAAATTCTGTTAATCTCACCACTTAATTAGCACCTTTGTGTTATAGTGCTCAAGAGATTAAGAATGTTGATTGGCTAGGTTTACCACTCAATAGAGCGTGAAATCATTAACTATATATAAATTTCTGTTATGTGTATTGATAAACTGTATCATTCAAAGACAATTTGTTACCAGTGTGACTATTGTACAAAAACTCAAACGACAATTTCGGATATGTAAGTGACAAATTTTAAGAAATAAAAATGCTCTATTTGTTGGAAATCTTTAACAAAAGTTTTGCTATTGTGTTTTCAATTCCTTGAAATTTCCCATGTTTAGAATTGTCTCAGTTTTGAATATGTAATATAGTGTAGTTATAAATGTGTTTTTTTAGCGGATGATTTTCAATGTTCCTTTAGAAGTATTTCTATCAGCCTTTTGTTTTAATAAAGAATTAATCGCACAGGATACCTACATGAAAAATATCCCAAGATCGAACGTCGGACATGGTTTTACTATTTCACCGTTGCATGCAATGTATCAATTATATTTATCGTGGGCTAAATAAAACAATTTCTAAATTATTAATAGAATCTTCCGTGCTCATAATTTCGAATTACTTGAATGAAATTTATTATTTTTCTGTTACATACGATCATATTGTATTTTAACATTGTGTATCGTACCTTATTATATGCTATTATTATTTTCATCGTTATTTATATTGTTTCATTGCTATAAATATTGTTTAATAGTTATTATTTCTCAAAAGATAATCAGCGTGTATATATGTGTATGAAGTTCAATATTATCTATCATAATCTGTTTCAATAAAATTACCGAAAACAGATTTGTGTTGATGATCTTCTTAAACCATTAGTTCTGATTCCAAATTTACTAATCCATACCGCGCCACCTACCCCAAAATATGTGCCAACCCGCATGTAACGAGAATACATATAAATCGTAATACATATTGCGCCGTATTCTGCATGGGAACCCCGTTGTAAGAACGTGAACGGGTACAGATAATGTGACGAATCAAACCTCGCCACTGAGCATTTAAATTCATATGTATTTAGAGATCGATCTATCTAACTATCTTTGGAGGTTTTTTTTGCAAACTACGGCGGTAAGCGAAATTGCCGACAAATAGTCCCTTTACTCATTGTCACCAATTATAGTTTAAAAAATCTCCTCCGATTCGAGAATATTAATAAATAATTAAAATAATTAAAACTATTTATTAATATTTTTTGTCCCCCGCCTTTCGAAGAAAGTTGGGGGACTATTAAAATGGGTTCGTCCGTCTGTCTGTCTGTCCGTCTGTCTGTCCGTCTGTCTGTCCTTCTGTCTGTCCGTCTGTCTGTCCGTCACACTTTTTGGGACACAATAACTCTCTTCCTAATTGAGCTAGAATGTTCAAACTTGGTGTATGTGTTTATTAGGTCAATGCCTTGATGGAGTTCGAAGATGAGCATTTTCCGCTTAGGGTAAGCAGAGATAAGCAATTTGATTGGTTGATGCTTTGGGACACAATAACTTTAGTTCTAATTAAGTGAGATTGATGAAACTTGGTGTATAGTTTTATCATAGTAATACCTTGACTAAGTTCGATAATGAGCATTTTCTGCTCAGGGTAAGCAGAGCTATACGCAATTTGATTGGTCGAGAATTTGGAACACAATAACTCTCCTTCTAATTGAGTTAAAATGTTCAAACTTGGTGGATATGCTTATTAGGTCAATGCCTTGATGGAGTTCGAAGATGAGCATTTTCCGCTTAGGGTAAGCAGAGATAAGCAATTTGATTGGTTGATGCTTTGGGACACAATAACTTTAGTTCTAATTAAGTGAAAGTGATGAAACTTGGTGTATAGTTTCATTATAGTAATACCTTGACTAAGTTCGATAATGAGCATTTTCTGCTCAGGGTAAGCAGAGCTATACACAATTTGATTGGTCGAGAATTTGGAACACAATAACTCTCCTTCTAATTGAGTTAAAATGTTCAAACTTGGTGGATATGCTTATTAGGTCAATGCCTTGATGGAGTTCGAAGATGAGCATTTTCCGCTTAGGGTAAGCAGAGATAAGCAATTTGATTGGTTGATGCTTTGGGACACGATAACTTTAGTTCTAATTAAGTGAAAGTGATGAAACTTGGTGTATAGTTTCATTATAGTAATACCTTGACTAAGTTCGATAATGAGCATTTTCTGCTCAGGGTAAGCAGAGCGATACGCAATTTTATTGGTCGAGACTTTGGAACACAATAACTCTCCTTCTAATTGAGTTAAAATGTTCAAACTTGGTGTATATGCTAATTAGGTCAATGCCTTGATGGAGTTCGAAGATGAGCATTTTCCGCTTAGGGTAAGCAGAGATAAGCAATTTGATTGGTTGATGCTTTAGTTCTAATTAAGTGAGAGTGATGAAACTTGGTGTATAGTTTCATTACAGTAATACCTTGACTAAGTTCGATAATGAGCATTTTCTGCTCAGGGTAAGCAGAGCGATACGCAATTTGATTGGTCGAGACTTTGGAACACAATAACTCTCCTTCTAATTGAGTTAAAATGTTCAAACTTGGTGTATATGCTTATTAGGTCAATGCCTTGATGGAGTTCGAAGATGAGCATTTTCCGCTTAGGGTAAGCAGAGATAAGCAATTTGATTGGTTGATGCTTTGGGACACGATAACTTTAGTTCTAATTAAGTGAGATTGATGAAACTTGGTGTATAGTTTCATTATAGTAATACCTTGACTAAGTTCGATTATGAGCATTTTCTGCTCAGGGTAAGCAGAGCTATACGCAATTTGATTGGTCGAGAATTTGGAACACAATAACTCTCCTTCTAATTGAGTTAAAATGTTCAAAATTGGTGTGTATGCTTATTAGGTCAATGCCTTGATGGAGTTCGAAGATGAGCATTTTCTTCTTACGGTAGGCAGAGATAAGCAATTTTTGGACGACACTTCGTGTTCAGTTTGATTGGGTGATACGTTTGAAAAAAATAAATGTGCTATTAATTAATATGTGTCATCTATTTATTTTGGGATTTCGGCGGGGGACATCAGCCTCACTGTTGGCTTGTTATTACTAAGCTGAATATCTCCTCCGATTCGAGAATATTAATAAATAATTAAAATAATTAAAATTATTTATTAATATTCTCGAATCGGAGGAAATATTCAGGTTAGTAATAAAAATATTATGATCACTTACAGTAACAATACTCGCCAGTATTTTATATAGTTAATGATTTCACGCTCTACTGACGTCAGGTCCAATTACCGACGAACATCAAAGGTAACTGGCGGTTATACTCGGATAGTGAGCGGTAGCTCAAATAGTGACGTTTTCTTAATTAGTCACACTTTCTTCAATTTCTGCCGCACGTGCCTCACTAGTGATATGTTTGGATAAACTCACGTTTGTTTAATTACTCACGTTATTTTTACATACTGACAGAAGTAAGGAATACTAACCAATTAACTCACATACTCACCGTATGATTATTACTGACCATTAACAGAAATACTGACGTACGGTACAAGTACTGACGGGTTTAAGCGACAACTGACAACACGTATATTTCTCACTAGTTTTCATTAATAGTAACCATAATTAAGCTTTACTACTCGCTCAGAGGATTTTCTAACGCAGAAGCCCAATACTAAAAGCTCTGACGACATTTCTACACACTATGCACCTTGCAGTGATAGCTAGCCTGTTGTGTGAAATAATTGTATCATTTTTTTCAAATATCCGGGGTAGCTGAAAAAAAGAGATCGAAAATCCAAAAATTCGTATTTTTACGATTTGGAGCATTTTTAGAGATTTTAGTGTTTCATTACCGAAAAAAGTAAAAATATGTGACAATCCTTGTTGACTGCCTGGACGAATTAGCTTCTGTGGGCGTATTTTTCGTTGCCCGGCAACCTATCTTTATTTATGTATATGTATAGATAATATTGTGATTATTTGTTTCTAGTTTGTCTTGCAAAATCTTGCCATATGTTTGGCGCACAATGGCCCGGTTGGAGCTGATGTGCCATTAAACATACATTATGGGAGAGCAAAAACAGACTTTTGTCGGTCTTCCTTTGGGCCTCAGAAGTCATAGAAATTATAAATTAGATCTTTATTTAAACAACAAGCCTAAAATGAACTATGTAGACTCACGGATGGCTTGGATTGGACTCGGATTAAAACAGGATTTCGTTGGCTGATTTAATCACTATGGCGTCGTGGGCGGGGCTTCTCCATGACGTTGACGTCATCATACTTCCGGACTGTTTTCTATTCGTCTGCTTAGGGAGTCGCTTAGGCCTACCTGAAGTACAAAAGAGTACACGCAGGCAACGCAAGAAGTCGGCTATTTATTATAATTTATTTACAATACTGCCTCGTTGATTTGACCCATTCCTTTCAAACTTTAATATCCTATCGCAGACTTTCTCTTCTTATCTATATATTAAAATCTTAATTCTAATTTATAGTAAAAAATAAATGTATACGAATTGAATTGCAGTCCTATCTCAAACCGAATACGCTATCAGTACTAGTCATTGTAAACATTACTTGATAATCGAGACTATATAGGTGGAGTTAACGCCTGTCAATCAACAATCGGCCATAATGGGAAAAAGGTGTCGATGAATTTAACTCCCATTTCTAGTAAAAAATTATAGTGGTAACAACTTTGTTCAGGATAAAGTAATTTGACTGAAATTTTCAATACATTCTTGTTTCAGCATCTATTTTTGAACTGTTATAGCAAGAATGGCTAACTCCTTGTCAAAATCTCCCATAATGTATCTTTAAACAACATTTCATTCATTCATTCATTATTAGGAGACTGAATAGAAACAATTTCTATAGACAGTTTTTACAGAATACAAACAATTTCTATATAGTTTCTATTGAAAATAAACAATGTCTATTGACAGTTTCTACTGAAAATAGACAATTTTTATAGACAATTTGTTCTGAATTATAAACAAATTCTGTATAGTTTCTATTGAAAATAGACAATTTCCAAAAGTGTTTTATAGCTGAGGCGCTGGAGGCGCCAGCCTCCTCGCGAAAAAACCCCCAAAGAAGTTGAACAAATAAAACAGGAGAAAAATGCCCTAAAGGCAGACAAAAGGACCCCTCTGACCAAGGTAAAGGGCCCCCCTGAGTCCAAGTCAATCATTTTCTTTACACTGTCACTGTCGAATCCAGTACTGAATGAGAATGCATTGCATTGCACTGGTATTGAAATCATCAATCAAGACACACACACACCCATACACACACACACCCAGGACCCCCGCGAAAGAGGGTCCTCAAAATAGTATAGCCTCCGCCTTGATAACCTTAAAACGCCTCTGACAATTTCTATTGACAGTTTCGACTGAATAGAGACAAATTCTGTAGAAAATATCTACTGAATAAGTGAATATCGAAATTTCTATAGATAGTTTCTACGGAATATAGACAATTTCTCTGACAATTTCTATTGACAGTTTCGACTGAAAATAGACAATTTCTATACACAGTTTCTATTGAATAGAGAATATTTCTGTAGAAAGTTTCTACTGATTAAGTGAATGTAGAAATTTCTATAGATAGTTTCTACTGAATATAGACTGTTACTACTACTGAATATAGACAATTTCTCAAATGTATATGTAATGGGAAAAAATAGTCTAAATTTAATTGGATTTTGTATGGTATTATTCAAAGTTAATTACATTATTTTCTTGGGAATAATTATATTTCCTCTTTGATTAATACATGTATATGAAATTCTCAAATAACTTTTATCTTCACGACAGGTAGCATTTGGCATCCGAGGCCTAACGAGAAAAGAGATTAAAAAACTTCAGTTGAAAAATGAGATGTATGTAAACAGCAAATCACATATAGCCAATCACGAAATTTGTCGAGTTGGTTCAAACCACTCTGTGCATGGTGTTCCTTTATCAAGGTCATTCAGTGGACCAGTCATATTACAGCATGTTGGAACCAGTATTCTTAATGTTGAAATGGTAAGTAGATAGTCACAGTTTTTATTTTAGAAGTTTGTTATGTGCATACTTGTGATTTTAACTTCCTATATAAGCTTGATGTTTGTCTCATTATATTTGCTCATCCATTAGTAACATGAAATATGAATGAAAAGGGTACTTACATATCGTCATTTCTAGTGATGGTTCGATAATCGGTTTCAATATCGGTAATTGGCCGATAAGTGCCCTATCAGGAGAAATTGGTGCCAGCCGATAAATAGCCGTTTTGCCGATACTGGAGTTGCCGATATCTGTTCAAAATGACACGGTAAATACCTTTAAAATATTATCTGAGTTGAGAACAAATCATTATTTTGTTTGACACAGTGTGCAGCAAAATAGTCACGCGCACGGAAACTTGAGTCGCGCTTGTTGCTTTTTAGACGTATCAGTAATACAAGACTCATAGCAGCCATAAAAAGGAAATGATAAACAGTAAAAAATCCTTATTGGTCTCCTTTATTATACGTCCACATTCATAATGTGAACGTATTATGCCGTCGCCCCTGTCTGTGTGTGTGTGTGTGATGGTGTGTGTGAGGGTGTGTGTGTGTGTGTGTGTGTGTGTGTATGTGTGTGTGTGTGTCTGTGGTTTGCCTACAGGCCGTAATTCTTCATGGATTTTCTTCAAACTTGGTATACATATTCCTTATACCCCAAGGAAGATCCCTATTGTTTTTGGGGCATGCCCGACCCCCAAGGGCCGAGCCACGCCCATTTCTAGTATTTGTTTGTTTGTCGTCTACAGGCCACATTTCTTAACTTATAATTTTGAAACTTAGCATACACATTCTTTGTACCCTAAGGAACATCCCTATCGTTTGGGGTGTATGCCCCACCCCCAGGGGCAGAGCCACGCCCATTTTCTTTTCGTATGTCTTTGTGTCGCCTACAGGGCGCAATTCTTACTGGATTTTCTTCAAACTTGGTATACGTATTCCTTATACCCCAAGGAAGATCTCTATTGTTTTTGGTGCATGCCCGACCCCCAGGGACAGAGCCACGCCCATTTCTAGTATGTATTTGTTTGTCGTCTACAGGCCACATTTCTTAACTTACAATTTTGAAACTTAGCATACACATTCTTTGTACCCTAAGGAACATCCCTATCATTTGGGGTGCATGCCCAACCCCCTGGGGCAGAGCCACACCCATTTTCTTATCGTGTGTATTTGTGTCGCCTACAGGCCGCAATTCTTATTGGATTTTCTTTAAAACTTTGTATACTTACTCTTTATACCCTAAGGATGATCCCTATCATTTGGGGTGCATGCCCAACCCCCCAGGGGTAGAGCCACGCCCATTTTCTTTTTGTGTGTCTCTGTGTCGCCTAGAAGCCGCAATTCTAACTGTATTTTCTTAAAACTTTGTCTACTTACCCTAAGGATGATCCGTATTGTTTTTTGGTGGATGCCCGACCCCCAATGGCAGAGCCACGCCCATTCCTTGTATTTATTTGTTTGTCGTCTACAAGCCACATTTCTTAACGTATCATCTTGAAACTTTGAATGATTATGCTTTGTACCCTAAGGAACATTTCTATCATTTGGGGTGCATGCCCAACCCCCAGGGGCAGAGTCACGCCCATTTTCTTTTTGTGTGTCGTCTACAGGCCACAATTCTTAATCGGTCATCTTGAAACTTAAAATATTTATTCCTTATACCCTAAGGATGACCCCTTTTGTTTTGGGTGCATACCCGACCCCCATGGGACAGCAACACCCATTTGGTTTATGTATTCCTTATAGCCTGAGGGCGTCCACTATTGAATTTGATGAATGTCCCGACCCCCAGGGGCAGAGCCACGCCCACTTTTTTGCCTTTAGTGTTAGGAAGGCACAATTCTGAATGGATTATCTTGGTATAGTTATTCCTTATACTCTAAGGACGACAACTATTAATGTTGGTGCACGACCCTCAACGCTAAACAAACCAAACGCCTAGCCTTCTTGACAAAGTATCATATCAATCAAAGTAGGAATGTGGACGTATATTGTAGCGTTAGCGTTATGTTCTAAATTGCTACGCACACGACAACCTTTGCTACTTGGCATACCCATAATCTAAGATTATCGCCATATACAATTCCTAATAAATTTATTGAATTTTTTATTAAGCTTTCATATAAAAAGGAAATGATAAACAGTAAAAAATCCTTATTGGTCTCCTTTATCTAAATTGCTACGCACACGACAACCTTTGCTACTTGGCATACCCATAATCTAAGATTATCGCCATATACAATTCCTAATAAACTTATTGAATTTTTTATTAAGCTTTCATATGGAATTGTTTCTGTTAAGATTATTATTATTTTTTTTGTGTGTGTATTTTCTGCAAATCGGATTTCTCAGAATCTAACCATATGATCTTTCTGAAACTTTGACACACCCCTCCAAAAATGGGGTGCGAACGTTGTTTAAATATATTTTCAAAACGTTTTACGAATCCGAAATCACCGAATTTTACAAACGAAAAAACTAACAATGCATAGTCATAACTTCGTTATTTATTGACCTATTTTACTAATTCTTTTTTCTTTGAGTGCCTTGTAAATAAAACATTTTCATCTGAAGTTTTATATTTTAGAATTTCGAAAATTTGTCGCTGTGATTTCGAATCGAAAGTTTAGACCAACTTGACAACTTCGTTAATAGTTGCACAATTTTCATGAAATTTAGTATGTAAGTACATCTTGCCAATGTGACTGGAAAAATGGTTTTAGAAAATTTCTAACTTATCTTCCCTTGGAGAAATTAAGGGTTAAAGTCTTCAAAAAAATCGAAGAAATATAGGTCAAATCACATTGAATTTTTTTTTCTATAGTAGCTACGGGACTACTGGTTCGTACACACAAAATGGAGTTTGTAGCTCAATCCGGAAGTGCCGCCATCTTGAAATGTGAAAAATCCACAGGGCTTTTTTGATATTTTACTTACAGACATGGGAGTTTTATTTTCCTAATCCTTGAAGGAATGCCTAAAAAACGTTCATAATTTTGATTTAGGTCAACTGATGGCCGCCATTTTGAAGTGAATACGAAAAATAGTGAAAAATCAACATTTACGGGCTTCTAAACAAACACAATAGGGCATAGTATGTTCAATACATCTCCTATTGCTGAAATGAATACATTTCAGGATTGCCAGGATATGGGTCAAATTTTTGCCTCTGACGTTTTTCGTGCCGACAAAGTTGTTTACGAGTGAGAAATCACATTTACTTTTTTTTCTTTTTCGAATTATTTATATGACGTGACAGGAAGTAACTGTTAATATGAAAGCTTATTGTTCGAAAGCTTATAGTTTCTGTTAAGATTATTTTTTTTTTTTTTTTTTTTTTTGTTTATTTTCTGCAAATCGGATTTCTCAGAATCTAACCATGGGATCTTTCTGAAACTTTGACCTACCCCCCAAAAAATGGGGTGCGATTGTTGTTTAAATATATTTTCAAAACGTTTTACGAATCCGAAATCATTTTACTCATTCTTTTTTCTTTGAATACCTTGAAAAAAATCATTTTCATCTGCAGTTTCACACTTTCGAATTTCGAAAATTTGTCAGTGTGATTTCGAACCGGTAAGATTATTTTTTTTTTTTTTTTTTTTTTTTGTGTATTTTCTGCAAATCGGATTTCTCAGAATCTAACCATGGGATCTTTCTGAAACTTTGACCTACCCCCCAAAAAATGGGGTGCGATTGTTGTTTAAATATATTTTCAAAACGTTTTACGAATCCGAAATCATTTTACTCATTCTTTTTTCTTTGAATACCTTGAAAAAAATCATTTTCATCTGCAGTTTCACACTTTCGAATTTCGAAAATTTGTCAGTGTGATTTCGAACCGGTAGTTTAGACCAATTTGACAACTTCTTTAATAGTTGTATGATTTTCATGAAATTTAGTATGTAAGTAGATCTTACCAATGTGACTTTATAATTAGAATTAGAAATTTTCTAAATTATCTCCCCTTGGTGAAATTAAGGATCAAAGTTTTCAAAAAAATCGTCGAAATATAGGTCAGAATGACCTAATTTTTTTTTCGATACTCGACAAGGAATTACTGATTTGTACACAAAATATGGAGTTTGTCGATCGAACTGGAAGTGCCACCATCTTTAAATGAGTTATATTTTCTGAATCCTTTCTGAAACTTTGACATACCCCTCCAAAAATGGGGTGCGAACGTTGTTTAAATATATTTTCAAAACGTTTTACGAATCCGAAATCACCGAATTTTACAAACGAAAAAACTAACAATGCATATAACTTCGTTATTTATTGACCTATTTTACTAATTCTTTTTTCTTTGAGTGCCTTGTAAAAAAAACATTTTCATCTGAAGTTTTATATTTTAGAATTTCGAAAATTTGTGGCTGTGATTTCGAATCGAAAGTTTAGACCAACTTGACAACTTCGTTAATAGTTGCACAATTTTCATGAAATTTAGTATGTAAGTACATCTTGCCAATGTGACTGGAAAAATGGTTTTAGAAAATTTCTAACTTATCTTCCCTTGGAGAAATTAAGGGTCAAAGTCTTCAAAAAAATCGACGAAATATTGGTCAAATCACATTGAATTTTTATACGCCCACATTTTCATGTGGACGTATATTGTCGTCGCCCCTGTTCGTCCGTCCGTCCATCCGTCCGGACGTCCGTCCGTCCACAATTGTTTGTGAACAGTCTACAGGTCACAATTTTTATCCGATTTCAATGAAACTTAAAACATAGGTTTATCACCCTAAGATCTCGGTTCCTTTCGATATTGGCATGTATCGGACTGTAACTTCATGGGTTATGGCCCCTGATTGTACGAAAAATCACGTTTTTTAGCTTGTGAACAGTGTAGAGGTCACAATTTTGAACCGATTTGGATGAAACTTGAAAAGCATGTTTATAACCCAAAGATCTTGGTTCCTTTCGATATTTGCGCCAATCGGATCGTAACTTCCTGAATTATGGCCCCTGATTGTCCGAAAAATCGCCCTTTTTAGCTTGTGGTCCCTCTGGAGGTCAAAATTGTTATCCGATTTAAAAAACCGTTTGATTATGTCACCGTTCCATGGTTATGATGGCTGTGTACAAATTTCGTGGAAATCGGACCAAAATTGACGGACAAAATGGCCGCCGTTTGTACGCGAATAGTGTGAAAATATGTTATATCAAGGTTGTGGACCTTATTGAGGTCACAATTTTGAACCGATTTGGATGAAACGTGACATGTATGTTTATAACCGAAAGATCTTGGTTCCTTTCGATATTTGCGCTCATCGGATCGTAAATTCCTGAATTATGGCCCCTGATCGTCCGAAAAATTGCCCTTTTTAGCTTGTGATCCCTCTGGAGGTCAAAATTGTTATCCGATTTAAAAAAACGTTTGATTATATCACCGTTACATGGTTATGAAGGCAGAATTTGAATTTCGGGAAAATCAGACCAAAATTGCCATACAAAATGGCCGCCATTTGTACGCGAATAGTGTGAAAATATGTTATATAAAGGTTGTGGACCTTGTACTCTTGTAGAGGTCACAATTTTGAACCGATTTTGATGAAACTTGACATGTATGTTTTATACCCAAAGATCTTGGTTCCTTTCGATATTTGCGCCCATTGGATCATAACTTCCTGAATTATGTCCCCGGATTGTCCGAAAAATCGCTTTTGGTCCCTCTTGAGGTCAAAATTATTATCCGATTTAAAAAAACGTTTGATTATCTCACCGTTACATGGTAATGAAGAGAGAGTTTGAATTACGTGAAAATCGGAATAGAATTGACGGACAAAATGGCCGCCATTTGTACACGAATAGTGTGAAAATATGTTATATCAAGGTTGTGGACCCTATAGAGGTCACAATTTTGAATCAATTTTGATGAAACTTGACATGTATGTTTATAACCCAAAGATCTTGGTTCCTTTCGATATTTGCGCCCATCGGGTCATTACTTCCTGAATTATGTCCCCTGATTGTACGAAAAATCACCCTTTTTAGCTTGTTGTGCCTCTGGAGGTCACAATTATTATCTGATTTAAAAAAAAAACCGTTTGATTATAAAAACCAAACAAATTCTAATGATTTTCTGATAATTCCTTAATATGCGGCAACTCTTGTTGACTGCCCGGACGATTTGGCTACTGTGTGGGCGTATGTTTCGTTGCCTGGCAACTAGGGCTGCAACGATACGCCAGGCCACGATACGATGCGCATCTCGATTCATACCCCACGATACGATTAATATCGCGATGCAGGAAATAAATTTAAAAACGGCTGTTAAATTTTAAAAGTCTTTATTTTTTTTACGTTAAAGCTCCAATAGCATATTTTTAGGTTATATTTTTAAAATGTATTAAAATAAAGCCCTAAAATAGATTGTACCTATAAACAGTCCTACCTTGTTAAAGAATAATCCTATTAATCCTATAATTCACTATTGCCAGTTGAGAAATTGGCACAAATATCATTTCCAACTTCAAATTCAAACGTTTGAAGATGGCCGTCCATGGAGAGGAATGGGAAAACAAGGGAGGTAATTGAGTTACTATCTCCTCAATAAGCCTGTCTCAACCATTTTAACCCCCATGAAATTTTGCCCATGATCGTATAATATTGAGTTGACAACATTTTGAGCAAAAGAAATAGAAATAATTATGTTTTGACTTTATTAGAAAATATGCTATTGGAACTTTAAACATAATATTTTCAAAGGTTTGTATAGATTTAAATGTGTGTAATAAACCCTTTATCACATACTTGCATTATATATCAATAATTACTACTATGAATGATAATTATCAACTTTGGCCAAAGCCTAGCTTAACCGGAGCGGGGCCCTTAGCGTGACGAAAAGATAATTTCATATCCCTCTGAATAGCATGCCTCGGTAACACAAAGTTAAACGGTTTGCAATACAAAAATAATTACATAATATCTGATCAAATAGGAAATCTATTCAATTCCGAACGACATACAAAGTCTAGCAGCCTAGGCCGATAACCGAGTGGAACTACACAGAGAAGGTAGTTGAAGGTTGGTGGAAGGTTCGCGCCGCTAGATCGATTACTGTGAAACTGTCATCTGATATTTTTTCTTTTTGCCATGAACCGCGGGGCCCTGGGCCCCTCAGGCCCATGCCTTAGCTGGGCTTTGACTTTGGCACATTGAATTTGTTGACGAATGCATTATTATTATAAAAATTCAGCTGCAGAATCAATATGACTGGCTCGTATTGCTACAACAAGTTCAGCCAATGAAAAGCAGTCGCAGATGTGGCAATGGCGAAGAAAATAACAGTACAGAATTTTGAATGTCAAAATATTATTATACATTAGAAATATAGAAATGATAATGGTGCTGACCAATGTATGCACCAATCGCCAATCTGGTGCATTAATCTTGGCACAATTCGCATATTACTGACGTATTTATAATAATATGCTCTATGTTTTTCCGTATATTATTCAAGTGCGTAATTTGCAAGTTACTTTATTTCAAGCTCGACTTGCTTATCCAGACTGATATTATTTATTCTTGGCGAAATAACTAAAGTCCATGTGTCAAGAGTGTGATAACACGTACTCGCTTACAGTAAAAAAAGTAATTTTGCTTATGGAATTATTTACGCATTCCACGTTAGGATATGTAAACGACAGAACGCTGGTCTTTTTTTGTGGATTTTTTGGATAATGAATCGCGATACGGACATTGATTGTATCGTGCATCGTGGATTTTTACAAAATCGCGGTTCATCGATTCATCGTTGCAGCCCTACTGGCAACCTATTTTTCTTATACTTCAAAAAAATGTTTAAGAATTTAATTTGTCGGAGTAAAAAAGTTAATATGCCGAACTCATTAACTCTTGTCGATGTCATGCTTATCAGTGATTGTAGCGCCAAGCGAATATTCACTGCAGGATCAGTTTGGGAATTATATTGTAATCAACACTTGTAATATGATAATCACGACCATTAATGATACACCAAATAATTAAGTTCGTAATAGATGGTGTGTATTTCTGATTGTTTTGGAAGCGTAACTTCAAAAACACAGGGTTTGTGTTTGATTCCTGCAGTAAAATAGTACCATGCGTTTTCCGACTATTAAAGACCAATATCTACATAGATCTTCATGCCATTCGAGACATTTTAATGTGTAATAATTTTCTATCCACCACTATCGACAATTTATCTGTATCGGCCGATATATTTCGCTGTCAATATCTGATATCGGTAAAACCGATAGGTGCCATATCGGACCATCACTAGTCATTTCTTATTCTACTCATAAATTTAATTTTTAACCATCCAAAAGGGGGCATAATGAACTTTTATTTCCACATGCTTTTGAGTGTGCTTACTTTAAGAGACTCGCAAACATGGATAGAAATGAGTTAATCTTGTTTAGTTGACGACAGAATACTGTGGTTTCATCATGAAATCAGTAGCAAGTAATGAAAATATTACATGGCCATAACTGAAATCAGGATTGGTCAATTTCAATAATTTTTTGACAAATATATGCTTTTGATAATTCTTCTTTACCATGTGGATGGCCATAACTAAAATCAGGATTGGTCAATTTCAATAATATTTTGACTAATCTTTACCATGTGGATGGACTGAAAGTTTGATATTTGATTTTAAGTTTGAACGATTGTGCCTTCAAGTGTTTTGATAAATGGACATAGTTCTTCCCCAGTGTAAAATTATACAGGCTGTCACCTACATGTATATGTAATGTGTCAGTGCCTATGATTATTTTATTAAAAATATCATAATGAGCTGACTGACACAATAGTAAGAAATAATTAATATTTGAATCTGTATGTTAACATAGAAAATTTAAATCTAAAACCCTTTGGAGTTTTCAAAAATTATGTATAGTGAGATTTAATTGTTATTTAACATGCCCATGTTATTGTTTCATCAGAGAATTAATAAAACAAATATTTATGGCCTTTGAATATTTTAAAATAGTCCCAAAGTTCAAGATCAAGGTCACGGTCTTTAGGAATGTATGTCTTTCCAAATAAGGAAGGTCATATTTTGAATGAAGAGGACGTAAGTATATTTGATCATGTGAATTTGTTGTAACGGCATGACTTTGTTAGATTTTGTTTGTTATATAGGTGTAGTGGTGTTACTATTTTACTACTGTAGTGAATTTTTTGACATTTAGGTTTTTATCTTACACCTTTCAGTAGGAGACAATTAAAATTGGGTTCCACAATTTAGAACACAATAACTTATGAAATAAATACCTTGACTAAGTTCGATAATGATAGTGTTCCCCATGCAGCGAAATTTTCTCCACTGAAAGTTCAATTTGACACAGCGAATGTGCACGCTTCAGTGGTTTGTCTTGAAGTGATTTCTGGCTAGTCATATGGTGCAATAACACCACAGAGTAAAAATAACCAGAGTGGCATAAGAACTAGTTCGCGCATTGCATCTTGGGGTTTGTCTGTAATGTCAGTAAACATCACAGAGTAGGAATAACCAAATCTCTTTAATTTTGTAGTTTTATAGTATTTTCGGTAGCAAAACTACCCAGAATTGTCACATACAGTCATATGTTAGTTGTGTGTGTGTGTTTCGGGAATTTTTAAAACATGATTCATATTTTTAAAACATACATAAACGGAGTGTGGCGTGGTTCAACCCGGACTGATGTGAAAGACGGCAATAATTGTGACAGTTTACGAATTGATTCTAGACTGTAAATTATTGTCGATTTTTATACGCCCACATTGAAATGTGAAACTTCCAATCAATAGAAACAGGAAACACAAACCAAATACAGGCGATTTGATGGGATTGATTTTGACAAAGTCAAAATGATGCATATGATATTCAGATAAGTTGATATAAAATAATTAGTAGAATACAATATCAAAAAACCATCATCAAATGTGGTCATACATATATTGTTGTCGCCCCTGTCCGTCCCTCCAAAATCACTAAATTTTACGAACAAAAGTATTTTGATCTACATTGCTGTAACTTTGTGACTATTTGACCTATTTTACTTATTCTTTTTTCTTTGGGTACCTTGAAACATTTACTTCAAATCGAGTTTCGAAAATTTCGTCGCTGTGATTTTGAACCTGGAAGTTAGACCAACTTGACAACTTCTTTAATAGTAATAGTTGTATGATTTTCATGAAATTTAGTATGTAAGTAGATTTTACCAATGCAACTTCAAAGATATCATTAGAAATTTTCGAAATTATCTCCCCTTGAGGAAATTAAGGATCAAAGTTTTCAAAAAAATATAATTTTGACGATAAAATATTAAATCTGGCAAAATTTTTGGCGATATCTTTTTCCTGTATGGCGATTCTTTTTTGACCGTGGCGAAATATTTTTCTTACAGCACAAAGTTTTGATTTCCACGCCGTGCATACTCGTTACAGTCTATTGCGCTTGGTTGAGTCCGTTATCAATCAATTAGGTGCCAATAATAAGAGAATCTGTTGTCTCTTGATCAGTCTCAGATTAGTGTTGATTAGTATATACAGTAAAAATACTAATTAAGAGACAAAAGATTTAATTATTTGTCCTCAAATACGAATCGGTGGCTTTTTTTCAAGGATTCAAAAATTGAACAGTCTTCTTCAACCTCCGATAGGAGAAAGTCAAATTGTTTTAGCATGTCACGACCAGAATACTCCAAGTCTACAGGTGATACTAATGGGGGCAGTTCTCGTCCATCTAATAATATTACATCCTTGAATGTTGAAGTGATATCAACTTCTACAATAGCCAATATAGGTCTGCATGTAGGCTACCTCAAATGTTCACGACAGAGAAAAATTTCGAAAAAGAAAAATCTTGAAAGGGCATGATAGCAGATTGGAAAGAGCTACTATAATACATGTAGTTAAAAAAAAAAATAGATTACTTGAATAAAATATGCTGAAAATTTCAGCTAGATGTTGGAAAGGCTTTCAAAAATGGGCTTCAGCAAAGCAGAAAATAATTTTGTAAATTGTAATATCATCATACGTATATTGTATGTGCTTACATGTAAAAAAAAGAAAAATACTGAAAAAATCTGTTAGATATTTGGGGGGAAAAAATATATGGCCAATAGAAATTGGCGGAAAAAATATGAAACCCAGAGTGAGCACTGTTTGTGAATCGTTGAAGGAATGCCTAAAAAATGATTAGTCTCGGCAACCCAGAACCCCCTAGTCTTCAACGTACGGAGGGTCTGTGTTGGTTCTCAATTGTTGACGAATATTACTGGATAATCTATCACATAAAAAACCAAACTCCCGGTTACGCGTGGGCAATGGAACCTTTTGGCTAAAGTCTCGGTAAGTGCTAGATCTTATGAAGCCGGGCCGATTTTGCTAGATTCTATAAAGCGAGTCTGAAATATATCCCACAATTCACATCTATTATTAGAAACAAAATAGATACGAGGAATAAAGCATGAATCGCAATGAAGAATTAAGAAGATTGTGAGAAGCCATACGTCTGATTCATGACGAGAGAAAATTACCATTTCAATTAAATCCTTTACACAACAAAATTTTAAAGAGTGTCATCGTTGACAAGTGAGATGTTTTGATAGATTCAGTACGTGGTAACTTAAAAGACTGGATAATCCAGACAATGACCTACTTTCCATCAAATTTTGAGGACCGATCCAGACTAATATTCATAGAATATTTGTGTGGATGATAGAGACTAAAAAATGATCAGAGCTGAATTTTGATTTAGGCTGTGTTGAATTGGAACTATGTTTCTTGTCACCCGCGCGCTTAGGATCGGGGGGTCTATTTTGGGCCGCATAGCTTTTCAACACAAAATTTTGAAGTTTTATTTGAATGTTTCCGACATTTTTAACAATTATTTTAGAAATAAGATACCCCGTAATGTCTCGTTTATCAATATTATTTACTGGCTAAACAAAAATAAGTGACATTATGTTGCGGTCTGTTGCCGTGTTTAATACAGAGCGATATAACAGTCGATTTCTTTGGCGGATAGCTGCAATTTACACAAATTTTATACACCGATGGCCACTTTGCTCTATTAGATGTATTTCAACTAGTAAAACTTTTAATATAAATCTTAAAACATATTCCACGAGCGAAATTCTCGGCTTTCGCTCAGTGCAGCCAGGTCAATGGTTGAAGTGTCCAATCAGAAACAAGCAGGTCAGGTTATAAGGCATGTGCACTGAGCTGATGTCCTAGATATTCCTTCTCGTCGATTTATCGCTAATATTCTTGATAAATACGTCATTGTTTGTAGATATTTTTGAAGACTTTCAAATAAAATGGCTTTAAATTTTTTGTAGATGACTCAATAAGTTTGACTGACACCCATAATTCAATAAAGAATAATAATACCATTACTAAGTTCTGTTGTTTTGAATAACATTTATGTCATTGTGTGTCAAAGTTACATGTACATGTACATGTGTCAATGTTACACATGTAAATATACACACAACAAGAAATAAAATAAGCCGATATTGAAATATTGTATAATTTATAAGAAATACATGAAAAGTCATTTTATTAAAGTAAAATAAATTAATGGTGGACGTATTATGTCGTCGCCCCTGTCCGTTTGTGGACTCTCTACAGCTCACAATTCTTATCCAATTCTTATTCTTATCTCGGCTGCTTTCGATATTGGCATGTATCGGATCAAAACTTCATGGATTATGGACCCTGATTGTACGAAAAATCACGTTTTTAGCTTGTTGACCCTATAGAGGTCACAATTTTGAACCGATTTTGATGAAACTTGACATGCATGTTTGTAACCCAAAGATCTTGGTTCCTTTCGATATTTGCGGCTATCGGAATGTAATTTCCTGAATTATGGCCCCTGATTGTCCGAAAAATCACCCTTTTTAGCTTGTGGTCCCTCTGGAGGTCACAATTATTATTCGATTTAAAAAAACGTTTGATTATATCACCGTTACACCCTAAGAAAGGTTGAGTTCTATTTTTCGGGAAAATCGCCATACAAAATGGCCGCCGTTTGTACGCGAATACTGTTAAAAAATGGTATATCAAGGTTGTGGACCCTGTGGAGGTCACAATTTTGATTCGATTTTGATGAAACTTGACATGCATGTTTGTAACCCAAAGATCTTGGTTCCTTTAGATATTTGCGGCTATCGGAATGTAATTTCCTGAATTATGGCCCCTGATTGTCCGAAAAATCACCCTTTATAGCTTGTGGTCCCTCTGGAGGTCACAATTATTATTCGATTTAAAAAACCGTTTGATTATATCACCGTTACACCCTAAGGAAGGTTGAGTTCGATTTTTCGGGAAAATCGCCATACAAAATGGCCACCGTTTGTACGCGAATACTGTTAAAAAATGGTATATCAAGGTTGTGGACCCTGTGGAGGTCACAATTTTGATTCGATTTTGATGAAACTTGAAATTCATGGTTATAACCCAAAGATCTTGCTTCCTTTTGATATTTGCGCATATCGGATCGTAACTTCCTGAATTATGGCCCCTGATTATACACAAAATCGCCTTTTTTTTTAGCTTGGAGGTCACAATTATTATTCGATTTAAAAAAACGTTTGTTTATATCACCGTTACACCCTAAGGAAGGTTGAGTTCGATTTTTCGGGAAAATCGCCATACAAAATGGCCGCCGTTTGTACGCGAATACTGTTAAAAAATGGTACATCAAGGTTGTGGACCCTGTGGAGGTCACAATTTTGATTCGATTTTGATGAAACTTGAAATTCATGGTTATAACCCAAAGATCTTGCTTCCTTTTGATATTTGCGCATATCGGATCGTAACTTCCTGAATTATGGCCCCTGATTATACACAAAATCGCCTTTTTTTTTAGCTTGGAGGTCACAATTATTATTCGATTTAAAAAAACGTTTGTTTATATCACCGTTACACCCTAAGGAAGGTTGAGTTCGAATTTCGGGAAAATCGGACGAAAATTGCCATTCAAAATGGCCGCCGTTTGTACGCGAATACTGTTAAAAAATGGTATATCAAGGTTGTGGACCCTGTGGAGGTCACAATTTTGAATAGATTTTGATGAAATTTGAAATTCATGGTTATAACCCAAAGATCTTGCTTCCTTTCGATATTTGCGCATATCGGATCGTAACTTCCTGAATTATGGCCCCTGATTATACGCAAAATCGCCTTTTTTTTAGCTTGGAGGTTACAATTATTATCTGATTTAAAAAAACGTTTGATTATATTACCGTTACACAGTAAGGAATGTTGAGTTTGAATTTCGAGAAAATCAGACCAAAATTGCCATACAAAATGGCCGCCGTTTGTACGCGAATACTGTTAAAAAATGGTATATCAAGGTTGTGGACCCTGTAAAGGTCACAATTTTAATTCGATGTTGATGAAACTTGAAATTCATCGTTATAACCCAAAGATCTTGGTTCTTTTCGATATTTGCGCATATCGGATCGTAACTTCCTGAATTATGGCCCCTGGTTATACGCAAAATCCCCCTTTCTTTAGCTTGTGGTCCCTCTGGAGGTCACAATTATTATCCAATTTAAAAAAACGTTTGATTATATCACCGTTACACTGTAAGGAAGGTTGAGTTTGAATTTCGGGAAAATCGGGTCAAAATTGACAGACAAAATGGCCGCCGTTTGTACGCGAATACTGTTAAAAAAATGATATATCATGGTTGTGGAACCTGTATAGGTCACAATTTTAATTCGATTTTGATGAGGAAGGTTGAGTTCTAATTTCGTGAAAATCGTACCAAAATTGCCGGACGAAATGGTTGCCGTTTGTACGCGAAGAGTGTAAAAATATGGTATATCATGGTTGTGGACTCTCTACAGGTCACAATTCTTATCCGATTTTGATGAAAAGTCACATTTCTAGGTTGTGTACCGTCACACCATAATCATTGTCGGTTTCGAGTTTCATTAATATCAGACTGGAACTGACCAACTAAATGGCTGCTCCCAATACAGTATGAAATACAGGACTTAAAGATGTAGGAAAAATCATTTTCGGTATTGCTTGTTCTCTGTCCATCTCTCGAAAATGTGGGAGTATCCTGCCTGGCAGTGCCAGCCTATCTTTTTTCTACAGTTAACAATTTTAGTCAAAACTAGACCTGCATGCAGGAATGACGGGTTTCACTGGTGCCACGTTACCCTTGAACATGCCACTTCCGGTGCCAAGTGAAAACTCATTAGTTTCTAAGAATTTATTAAACCATTAAAACCATATATATGATATGTACAATGAGATCAACAATGTCCGACCTCCATGCCGGCGGCAGTCTGTCTCCACTCGATCACCCCATGCAGTCTCTATACACTTCCCCCTGCGCATGCGCGCTTATTGTCCACAGTAATTAGCAGAGTTAACAATCTCCCACTTATTTTATTTAGTTTTCTTTTATCATTGAATTAAATCTCTACAATAAATACTTATGAATTCAAATGCCGTATTTTTTTATTTTTATTTTTTTTATTTATTTCTCTTGTATTGATTTTTTTATACGCCCACATTTTCATGTGATCGCCCCTGTCCGTCCGTCCGTCCACAATCTGTTTGTGGACTCTCTACAGGTCACAATTCCTATCCGATTTTGACGAAACTTGAAATATAGGTTTATCCCCATAAGATCTTGGTTCCTTTTGATATTGGCATGTATCGGATTGGAACTTCATGGATTATGGCCCCTGATTGTACGAAATATCATGTTTTTAGCTTGTGGACACTATAGAGGTCACAATTTTGAACCGATTGTGATGAAACTTGACATGCACGTCTATAACCCTAAAATCTTGGTTCCTTTCGATATTTGCGCCCATCGGATCGTAACTTCCTGAATTATGGCCCCTGATTGTCCGAAAAATCGCCCTTTTTAGCTTGTGGTCCCTCTGGAGGTCAAAATTATTATCCGATTTAAAAAATCGCCCTTTTTAGCTTGTGGTCCCTCTGGAGGTCAAAATTATTATCCGATTTAAAAAACCGTTTGATTATATCACCGTTACATGGTAATGAAGGTTGAGTTCAAATTTCGTGAAAATCGGACCAAAATTGACAAACAAAATGGACACCGTTTGTACGCAAATAGTGTGAAAATATGTTATATCAAGGTTGTGGACCGATTTTGATGATACTTGACATGTATGTTTATAACCCAAAGATCTTGGTTCCTTTCGATATTTGCACCCATCGGATCATAACTTCCTGAATTATGGCCCCTGATTGTCCGAAAAATTGCCCTTTTTAGCTTGTGGTCCCTCTCGAGGTCAAAATTATTATCCGATTTAAAAAAACGTTTGATTATATCACCGTTACATTGTAATGAAAGCTGACTTCGAATTTCGTGAAAATCGAACCAAAATTGACGGACAAAATGGTTGCCGTTTGTACGCGAATAGTGTGAAAATATGTTATATCAAGGTTGTGGACCTTATAGAGGTCACAATTTTGAACCGATTTTAATGAAACTTGACATGCATGTTTATAACCCGAAGATCTTGGTTCCTTTCGATATTTGCGCTCATTGATTCGTAACTTCCTGAATTATGGCCCCTGATTGTACGAAAAATCACCCTTTTTAGCTTGTGGTCCCTCTGGAAGTCACAATTATTTTCCGATTTAAAAAAACGTTTGATTATTTCACCGTTTCACTTTAAGGAAGGTTTGAGTTCAAATTTTGGGAAAATCGGACCAAAATTGACAGACAAAATGGCCGCCGTTTGTACGCGAATACTGTTAAAAAAATGGTATATCATGGTTGTGGACCCTGTATAGGTCACAATTTTAATTTGATTTTGATGAAACTTGAAATGCATGGTTATAACCCAAAGATCTTGGTTCCTTTCGGTATTTGCGCATATCGGATCATAACTTCCTGAATTATTTGATTTTCGTGAAAATCGTACCAAAATTGTTGGACGAAATGGTCGCCGTTTGTACGCGAATAGTGTAAAGATATGATATATCATGGTTGTGGACCCTCTACAGGTCAAAATTCTTATCCGATTTTGCCGAAAAGTCACATTTCTAGGTTGTGTACCATCACACCATAATCATTGTCGGCTTCGAATTTCATGAATATCAGACTGGAACTGACCAACAAAATGGCTGCTCCCAATACAGTATGAAATACATGACTTAATGATGTAGGAAAAATCACTTTCGGTATTGCTTGTTCTCTATCCATCTCTCGAAAATGTGGGCGTATCCTGCCTGACAGTGCCAGCCTATCTTTTTTTTTTCTTTTTCCTTAATGTCCCAATCCATAAACACAGAACACGTATCACAAATACATACATTTCTATAAACACATAAATAAACAATTTGTTTTTGAGATTTTATATCATGAAGTGTTTAAAACTGTATAACACCATCCTCCAGAGTTTTCAACAATTTGTATGGAGAAGCACCTTTCTTTGTTCAACAATCAGCGAGCATTTTATCCGTTGACTATTCTATTAGCTATCATTTCCTTAATGCTGGTGATTTCAAGTCTCAGTCTCTTATCAGACACAAATTTTGTTGATTTAATTGCATCACACAACCATTTATTGTCTGTAATACACACTAAAGGTAGTTGTTTATTGTTGCAATCACCCAAAACTAACTCAGAATACAGTGTAGAAATGTAAATCCCTATGTCAATTCCATCTGCCATTGCTAATGTTTCTCCCGATAGAGTGCTTCTAACCACGCATCGAATTTTCGAAGAGTTCCAACATATTGGTGAAAATTCCCCCTCGCTTTTCACTTATAACACTAAATGATCACCCTGAGTTCCGCCGTTAGAAAGATTGGCCAAGGAGGCATCACTATAAATAATCAAGGACAGTGGTCCTTCTCCAAGATGTTTATAGGAAAGTTTTAATTTATCAGATTTCACACGTCTGATTAGTTTGTTAATTTCTAGCACATCCTTAACGTGGGCATCTTTTATTCTCCCTGCAAGAATACAGGTATCGAACATAATATCTGGTCGGCTTTGTCGAGCAATCCACATCAACTGACCTATTTTTGAACGAAGGATAGTCTTTTCATTCTCATCTACCAGTTCTTCTTTCTGAAATGTTCTATCCATCTTTATTTTAATAGGCATAAGATTCTCCGCATAATTATTTTGATCCAGATTAATCTCTCCTAGATTACATTTTAAATCAATTCCTATGTATCTAAAAGCAACAATGTCAAATTTTGATCTTATTTTTGTTATAATATTCATTTAAAAATGAAATCGTCAACATGACTAGCTAGTAAACCTGATAATTGTCCGCACTTATCGGACTAAAAGAAAACTGCTGGATCCACTTTTGAAACTTTTGCGCCAAGTTCAATCATCACACTTTTATTATAAGTGGGCGAGTCTTTTGGAATTGAATTATTAAATTCCTCAAACCCTCTAGCAACTAATCTTGCTTTGGGAACTATTCCACTAGGCGTGTCTTTGACAGTACATACCCATCTTGTTGATATACTTTTTTGGCCTACGTCTGGGATTTCTTCAAAAACTTCATTTTTCTTTCAATTTTGTATTTCTGATATTTTGGCTTCTATAAGGATAAATCTTCTATAAGCATTATATTTTCTTCACTGTCTAGGTCATCGTTTATCTTTAAATTTGACACTGTGCTCAAATCCATGGCTCATTTCTCAGATAATTCATCTCCCGATTTGATAAATTCTAAATTATACCAGTTTTTATTTCTACCACTAACTTTACTGGCGCGACTCAGTACTTTCGCTTTCATAATTTCATCTGAGTTGCAGTTTTTAAATTCAATCTTTTGTCCTGTTCTTATTCGTGATAAATCAAATGCATCTGCGTAAGATACTGCGTCTGTTTCTAAAGGTTGTTCCTCTGTGGATACTTCCATCTCTTCATCAGAGTCTAATAGAATGTTTACATTTTTATTTCCTTCTTTTACATTTATCGGTTCTTCTTTATTGCTTAGAGTTTTGTCAATTTCATGTACTTCTGGGTCATTTGTTCTTCTAAGTCGACTCTGATGAACTTTAACTAAAACACCTCCATGTCTAACAAAAATGACAGCTCCATCTTGACCTATAACAGTGCCCGGGCCTTTCCATTCTGTAGCATCTGGTCTTTTATAAAATATCTTTTCACCAGTCAAAAAGGGACCCTCGGTAGTACGGATTTGTTTACGAATTGCCCGTCTAATTTTCTCTGAACTCTCCGCCGCAATAAATGCTTTCCTTGCAGCGATCAATGATGAAATATGTTAGCTGTCGTACCTTCTAGTGCAGGTGGCTTATCAATGAGTGTTGATGGCAGGTTTGGGTTTCTTCCACAGACTAACTGATATGGACTGAAACCATTAGAGTTCACAAGGCTATTCTTAGCCATAATTGCCCATCTTAAACAGGTTTCCCAACTACACTTCTCTTCACCCTGTATCTTTAGTAGAATGTTTGTGAGTGTTTGATTGTGTCTCTCAAGTAAACCATTTGACATGGGCTGTACGCAGCAGTTGTTTTCGATTCTATGTTAAAATTTTCACACATGTCTCTAACCTCAGAATTATTAAATTCGCCTCCATTATCACTATTCAACAAAAACGGAAGCTTTCTTACTTTTAATAATAGTACCAGCACTGAAACGGGTGAATTCATCTATTATGTGTAAATACCAAATATTTTTGTCAAGTTCATGAAGATCTACCGCAACAGTTTCATTGAAATCACTTGCTAAAGGGAAATCAACAACTGGTTTTGGGCTAGGTTTCTTATACCGATGACAAATTTCACATTTTTCTACCACCGATTTTAATAGGTCAATCACATTCTGCTCCTTTATCTTGCCAGAGTTCTTAAGAAGTGAGATTAAACGTTCAACTGTCGCATGGCCAAATTGTACATGTAAAAACTTTTGTAAAGTTTTTTTCATATCCTCTTGAGACTGTGTTTCATCAATCATTAAAATCTCATTTTTATGTGCATGTACATGTATATTATTTTATTATCTAATATATTGACACAGTAGTGTCCACTAGAAGTAAATTCTAAGTCAATAGGCTGGCCAAACAATTCTGCTTTATCATTCACTAAATCTAGGATTGTTCCTGCTCTCTTTAAAAGAGTCTTTACTCAATAATAAAGGGATGTCAGTTTAAACCACTTCAGTTTCAATCTCACAATTTACATGTCCAATTTTAGCAGGAATTTTAACTTTCTCAAATGAATTGACTTGCAATCCATCACCAAACCTAAACCCCCTCCTGCTTGGTTCTCTATGTACCTTACATTTTTCCTCTTCACTCAACTTTTGAAGGAAGTTGTCTAACCACTTTCTACCACTGACTGTTCTGGTACATGCTGTGTCGATCACTGCACTACCATACACGGTAACATGCATAGTGTGTAGAAATGTCGTCAGAGCTTTTAGTATTGGGCTTCTGCGTTAGAAAATCCTCTGAGCAAGTAGTAAAGCTTAATTATGGTTACTATTAATGAAAACTAGTGAGAAATATACGTGTTGTCAGTTATTCTTAAACCCGTCAGTACTTGTACCGTACGTCAATATTTCTGTTAATGGTCAGTAATAATCATACGGTGAGTATGTGAGTTAATTGGTTAGTATTTCTTACTTTTGTCAGTATGTAAAAAATACGTGAGTAATTAAATAAACGTGAGTTTATCTAAACATATCACTATTGAGGCACGTGCGGGAGAAATTGACGAAAGCGTGACTAATTAAGAAAACGTCACTATTTGAGCTAACGCTCACTATCTGAGTATAACCGCCAGTTACCTTTGATGTGCGTTAGTAATTGGACACGGCGCCAGTAGAGCGTGAAATCGTTAACTATATACATTTCTGGTGAGTATTGTTACTATAGGTAATTTAACTTCCCGATAAATTGTCGCTACCTTCTGAAAAAAAAAATTAATTATTTATTATTATTCTCGAATCAGAAAATGTTTTATTTTTTTTAACAATAATGAATGGTAGTGAACACGGGTATTTTTCGGTTACCGCCGTAGTTTGCAGAATACTGTTTTAAAACATTAACGGGTGTATTTTTCTCCGATTTCCATAACCGCCGTAGTTCGCAGAATACGGGGCAATGTGTAGTTTGTAGAATACAGGGTTTGCAGAATACGGGACAATGTGTAGTTTGCAGAATACGGGGCAATGTGTAATTTGCAGAATAAAGGGCAATGTGTATAGTGTTATTTCATTTACAATTTATATTTATTCTCGTTCATGCAGATTAGCACTTGTTTTGGGACGTGGGGCGCTTTACTATCTGTATGGTTTAAATTGGAATCACAACTAATGGTTAAAAAAGATCACCAACACAAATCTATTTTCACTAATTTTATTGAAACAGATAACATGATAGCTGATAACACAAATAATGAATTTCAAACATTCGCACACAAGCTGAAATTCTTAGCACTGAAGAATCGTGTGCATACCGGGCTGGTATGAGGCATCGCACATCTTGGGTTGTCGCTTATCGTGAAATAGTTCCAAATCCTACTACTTCACGTTAGTTTTATCTAGATCACTGCTGGTATTGTCTGGATACTTAATCATTATGAATAGAAGTATTGGAAAAGGCGGGAAAAGATACCGCATGGTTTACGTGTGAGTAGCATGAAAGATGAAAGGGACGATATATCCCTTTGATGTCACAAGATTGACATTCCAGCTTCTAGATGCCTGTGAAAATTTAGAAATATTTTTGTGATTTCTTTTGTTATGCTAGGCTACTTTAAGAATTTAGACATAATATGTATCAACAAATAATAATTTATGATATAGATCATACTTTATTTATTAATAATATTACAAACAAATAAGTTCCCATTAGATGGTTTATAGTTCTGGAAATGACGAAAGAATGTCACGTGATTGCTCTTCGCTTTGATGTTTCATTCATTGCCGCGTGAACCTTTCAGTTCAGACACCTATTATAGACATACAGGTGCCAATCATTTTAGGAATTACATCGTAATCAACATTAGTTACTATCGTACTTAGAGTAACTATCGACTATCAACACATGACATATTATAATCTCGACTTTATTTAATGATACAGCAAAAAATTAACGTCCGCTTGACAAGATAGATGGAGTGTATTTGTGATTGCGTAGGAAGCGTGACACAATTTTATTTCTTCAAAAACGCGGCGTTTGTGCTTATCACCGAGGTAAAATAGTACCATACGTTTCCTGACTAACAGTGACATTCATCTACAAGGATTATTATGCCATTCGAGACATTTCAATGTGTAATAGTATTATATCCACCACTATCGATAATTATATATATCAGCCGATATTATATGTTGCTGTCAATATTTGATATCGGTAAAACTGATAGGTGTCATATCGGACCATCACTATTAATATATTTAGGACCTAGAAATTGACCCAAATGGGTCGCAACGCATATAATAATGTAAACTGGTTGTATATGAGCTAATTTACATTCAATTGTTTCCATTTTGACTCTAATGTCAAATCAGTTACGTTCAGTGAAATACGGCATGAATCTGAACCCAACCATGTCATATATTTGTTAATGTTTGTTTAATATTTAGCTCGGTGTAAGAATTTAGAACCAAAGAGAATAGTCCATACATTAGTAATATAGGTCCAACGCGACGAGAATATACATTCACTTGATACACTCACTCCGTTCATTTGACACCTCCCTCTTTGTTAGGATAAGCTGCTGATTTGGCGACGAACAGTATCGGACCAGCTCAATTTATCTCGACAGCCAGTGTCTGAATGCTGCCTGGATGCATTTCCGACAGTTTATTTCACAAAATATTTTGGTGAATATATTCATTCACATTGAGTCACTCACCCCGCCCGTTTGAGTTAAAGATATCGTTAGATTTTAACACTAAATCACGTAACAACAATGTCATATATTTGTTAATGTTTAATATTTCGCTCGGTGTTAGAATTTAGAACCTAAGAGAATAGTCCGTACAATAGTAATATAGGTTTTGTATATTAAATCTTTTATGGGATTAAATTCTGTTAATCTCACCAATTAATTAGCACCTTTGTGTTATAGTGCTCAAGAGATTAAGAATGTTGATTGGCTAGGTTTATCACCTCAATAGAGCGTGAAATCATTTTTATATAGTTAAAACTATATAAATTTCTGTTTAGTTTATTGATAAACTGTATCATTAAAAGACAATTTGTTACCGGTGTGACTATTGAACAAAAACTCAAACGACAATTTCGGATATGTAAGTGACAAATTTTAAGAAATAAAAATGCTCTATAAATTTTTTGGAAATCTTTAACAAAAGTTTTGCTATTGTGTTTTCAATTTCTTGAAATTTCCCGTGTTTAGAATTGTCTCAGTTTTGAATATGTAATATAGTGTAGTTATAAATGTGTTTTTTTAGGGGATAATTTTCAATGTTCCTTTAGAAGTATTTCTATCAGCCTTTTGTTTTAATAAAGAATTAATCGCACAGGATATCTACATGAAAAATATCCCAAGATCGAACGTCGGACATGGTTTTACTATTTCAACGTTGCATGCAATGTATCAATTATATTTATCGTGTGCTAAATAAAACAATTTCTAAATTATTAATAGAATCTTCTGTGCTCATAATTTCGAATTACTTGAATGAAATTTATTATTTTTCTGTTACGTACGATCAGTTGTATTTTAACATTGTGTATCGTACCTTATTATATGCTATTATTATTTTCATCGTTTTTTATATTGTTTCATTGCTATATATATTGTTTAATAGCTATTATTTCTCAAAAGTAAATAGATAATCACACGATTCTTCGGTGTTCAGAATTTCAGCGTTCATATGTGTATGAAGTTCAATATTATCTGCTATCATAATTTATTTCAATAAAATTACCGAAAACAGATTTGTGTTGATGATCGTCTTAAACCATTAGTTCTGATTCCAAATTTACTAATCCTTACCGCGCCACCTACCCCAAAATATGTACCAACCCGCATGTAACGAGAATACATATAAATCGTAATATATATTGCGCCGTATTCTGTATGGGAACCCCGTTGTAAGAACGTGAACGGGTACAGATAATGTGACGAATCAAACCTCGCCACTGAGCATTTAAATTCATATTTATATATGAAGTGGACTCTGTCTCATCCGAACTCTGATCACTTTATTTAGAGATCTAACTATCTTTGGCGTTTTTTTGCAAACTACGGCGGTAAGCGAAATTGCCGACAAATAGTCCCTTTACTCATTGCCACCAATTATGGTTTAAAAAATCTCCTCCGATTCGAGAATATTAATAAATAATTTTAATTATTTATTAATATTCTCGAATCGGAGGAGATATTCAGGTTAGTAATAAAAATATTATGATCACTTACAGTAACAATACTCGCCAGTATTTTATATAGTTAATGATTTCACGCTCTACTGACATCAGGTCCAATTACCGACGCACATCAAAGGTAACTGGCGGTTATACTCAGATAGTGAGCGTTAGCTCAAATAGTGACGTTTTCTTAATTAGTCACGCTTTCGTCAATTTCTCCCGCACGTGCCTCAATAGTGATATGTTTAGATAAACTCACGTTTATTTAATTACTCACGTATTTTTTACATACTGACAAAAGTAAGGAATACTAACCAATTAACTCACATACTCACCGTATGATTATTACTGACCATTAACAGAAATACTGACGTACCGTACAAGTACTGACGGGTTTCAGGAAAACTGACAACACGTATATTTCTCACCAGTTTTCATTAATAGTAACCATAATTAAGCTTTACTACTTGCTCAGAGGATTTTCTAACGCAGAAGCCCAATACTAAAAGCTCTGGCCACATTTCTACACACTATGCACCTTGTAGTGTATTAGACTCTCGATTGACAAGAGTTTCATCGCCCTCCCTTCATTATAAACAAAGTTAACGTGCCCTAAAGAATCAACAAATCAGCTTGCTTGTCTCTGCTTACCCTACACAGAAAATGCTCATCTTTGAACTCAATCATGACATTGACCTAGTTAACGTCTACACCAAGACAGAACATTCTAGCTCAATTAGCAGGAGAGTTATTGTGTTCCAAAGTCTCGGCCCTTCAAATTGCTATTACTTTTCATATTCACTTCAAAATGGCGACCATCAGTTGACCTAAATCAAAATTCTGCTCTGAACGTTTTTTAGGCTTTCCTTCAAGGATTCAGAAAATATAACTCCCATGTCTGTAAGTACAATATCGCAAAAGTTCTATTAATTTTTCACGTTTCAAGATGGTGGCACTTCCGGTTCGATTGAAAAACTCCATATTTCGTGTACGAATCAGTAATTACTTGTCTAGTATCGGAAAAAAAAATTAAGTCATTCTGACCTATATATCGACGATTTTTTAAAAAATTTTGATCCTTAATTTCAACAAAGGGAGATAATTTAGAAAATTTTTAAAGTCATTTTTCAAGTCACATCAGTAAGGTCTACTTACATACTAAATTTCATGAAAATCGTACAACTATTAAAGAAGTTGGTCTAAGCTTCCGGTTCGAAATCACAGCGACGAATTTTCGAAATTCGAAAATTTGAAACTGCAGATGAAAATGATTTTTTACAAGCTAGTCAAAGAAAAAAGAATTAGTAAAATAGGTCAATAAATAACAAAGTTACGACTATGCATTGTTAGTTTTTTCGTTCGTAAAATTTGGTGATTTCGAATGCTTAAACAATACTCACCACCCATTTTTGGGGGGGTAGGTCAAAGTTTCAGTAAGATACTATGGTTAGATTCTGAGAAAATCGATTTGCAGGAAACACACACACAAAAAAAAAAATAATAATCTTAACAGAAACAATAAGCTTTCATATGAAATCTTAATAATAAGAATAACTAGACCTGTGTAGCAGGAATGACGGTTTTCACTATTGCCACGATACCTTGCAACTTATGTCACTTTCGGTGCCACGTTACCCTTGAACTCATTTCACTTCCAGTACAAATCAAACCGATAAACAGAATTCCACATACCCGGTAAGCAGAATCAACCAAATCCAGCAATATCAATTCATTTGTTGTATTTAAGTGTACAGTACTTCCGGTGGTAATGAAAATGTTCAATTACTTTTATGAAATCAGAAATGGCATAAGGCATCACATGGTGAAAATTTTTGTGCAAATCGAATAATATATATGCCACTTTTATAGACCCAAAACCTTGAAAAATGACGTGTAGAAAATCGGCTATTTCTCGGCAACCGTACAAGTTAGAAACGATTTTGTGGCATCTGTATGATTGTGTGGGTCCATTCTATTTGTTGATTGGCATCAAATATCATAATTGTAAAAACATTACAAATCAGACTCATTTGAATAAAATATCTGTTTTGAAGGCTAAAAATACAGTTTTTTGCCAAAATGACATTATTTCCGGTGATACTAAAAACATGAAATTACTTTTATAACATCGTCTATGACAGTAGGCTTCAAAGGGTGAAAATTTTATGAAAATCGAATAATAATTGACACTTTTATGGGCCAAAAACTTTCAAAAGTGACTTTTAGAAAACCGCCTATATCTCGGCAACCGAACAAGTTAGAAATAATTTTATGATATCTATATGACTGTATGAGTTTTGTTAGTATGTGAATTTAAACCAAAAGTTAATATTATTATTACATATTAAATAATTCTTGGTTGAAAAAAATCGATTTTAAAAGTTAAAAATACAGTTTTTGACCAAATGGTGTCACTTCCGGTGTCAATTTTAAATTATAATCAACTTGATATGACACATACTTCCTTCTTGAATCAAATGATGTCATCACTTTTGTGAATATCCATTAATATTATTATTACATATTAAATAATTCTTGGTTGAAAAAATATCGATTTTAAAAGTTAAAAATGCAGTTTTAGACCAAATGGTGTCACTTCCGGTGTCAGTTTTAAATTATAATCAACTTGATATGACGCATACTTCCTTCTTGAATCAAACGATGTCACTTTTGTGAATATCCATTAATAATTGACTATTTCACAGGAAAAATTACGAAAACAGTGACTTATGCAAAACTGCCCTTTTCTCGGCAACTGCTTATATTAGAAAATAATTTTCACATACATTCTCTTTGTATGGATTATAGCTACAAGTTTATAAAAGTTATGTAAAAATATTTTAAAATCTGAAAAGCCTGAATGGGTTGTAAATAGGTCAATTTTACGCCTTTTTTCACCTCTTAATCCCATTTGCTAGAAAATGAAATAGAAATTTAAAAAACTGCTTCCGACATTTTTTGCGCCTTTAAAGGACACACTCTTTTAGTTATATCAGTTTTAAAATAAAATAATATTTTCTTTTGAAAAATGGTACCTAACTGTAAAAATTGTTGTTTTTGGTAGTTTTTGGTAAATTTACGCCACTTCCGTTGCGACAGATAACTTTATTGGTAACATAAAAAATGACAATTTAGACAACGGAGCATATGAACTTTGTTTTATACAAATTGAACAATAAATAATTAATCTAGGGCTGAAAAACTGAATTAGCCAATGGCGGTCAAGAAAAATTACTGAGACAAAGTCAGATGACTCTTTAATTCTGTGTACAACACGACTAAAAAATATTCATAAATAAAAAAGTTTTTTGTAAAATTTTTAATTTTCGAAATTTGGCGCCTAATATCTTCGAAGATTTGACGAAAATCGAAAGTAGCGTAGCTATGTGCCCTGTCTCCGGCTATGCCAAAATGTATCGAAAGTTAAAATCCAATGATTATTGTTAAAATTACTGCAATATTTTTAAAGATAGGCTGGCACTGCCAGGCAGGATACGCCCACATTTTCGAGAGATGGATAGAGAACAAGCAATACTGAAAGTGATTTTTCCTACATCATTAAGTCCTGTATTTCATACTGTATTGGGAGCAGCCATTTTGTTGGTCAGTTCCAGTCTGATATTCATGAAATTCGAAGCCGACAATGATTATGGTGTGACGGTACACCACCTAGAAATGTGACTTTTCGGCAAAATCGGATAAGAATTTTGACCTGTAGAGGGTCCACAACCATGATATATCATATCTTTACACTATTCGCGTACAAACGGCGACCATTTCGTCCGGCAATTTTGGTACGATTTTCACGAAATACGAATAATTCAGGAAGTTATGATCCGATATGCGCAAATACCAGAGGAACCAAGATCTTTGGGTTATAACCATGCATTTCAAGTTTCATCAAAATCAAATTAAAATTGTGACCTATACAGGGTCCACAACCATGATATACCATTTTTTAACAGTATTCGCGTACAAACGGCGGCCATTTTGTCTGTCAATTTTGGTCCGATTTTCCCGAAATTTGAACTTAAACCTTCCGAAAGGTGAAACGGTGATATAATCAAACGTTTTTTTAAATCGGAAAATAATTGTGACTTCCAGAGGGACCACAAGCTATAAAGGGTGATTTTTCGTAAAATCAGGGGCCATAATTCAGGAAGTTACAAATCAATGAGCGCAAATATCGAAAGGAACCAAGATCTTCGGGTTATAAAAATGCATGTCAAGTTTCATCAAAATCGGTTCAAAATTGTGACCTATATAGGGTCCACAACCTTGATATAACATATTTTCACACTATTCGCGTACAAATGGCGGCCATTTTGTCCGTCAATTTTGGTTCGATTTTCACGAAATTCGAAGTCATCCTTCATTACAATGTAACAGTGATATAATCATACGGTTTTTTAAATCGGAAATAATTTTGACCTCCAGAGGGACCACAAGCTAAAAAGGGCAATTTTTCGGACAATCAGGGGCCATAATTCAGGAAGTTACGATCCGATGGGTGCAAATATCGACAGGAACCAAGATCTTAGGGTTATAAACATACATGTCAAGTTTCATCAAAATCGGTTCAAAATTGTGACCTCTATAGGGTCCACAACCTTGATATAACATATTTTCACACTATTCGCGTACAAACGGCGGCCATTTTGTTTGTCAATTTTGGTCCGATTTTCACGAAATTTGAACTCGACCTTCACTACCATGTAACGGTGATATAATCAAACGTTTTTTTAAATCGGATAATAATTTTGACCTCCAGAGGGACCACAAGCTAAAAAGGGCTTCTTTGTCTAATAACCTTTAACACTGTGTATAAATTTCAAGTCAATCGGATATTAACTTTGGCCTCTAGAGCGTCCACAAGATTTTTTGAAGTGATCAAGGGCCATAACTCTGGCACTAATTATTGGAAATCGCTGGAAATCAATAGGCTTCTTCGGACGCCGGACCGACATGGGCGACGACAAGATACTGTTTCCTGTTTCCGTTGAACTGTTCCTTTGAAAAAGTTAAAATTTATTTGACGAAACTAGTCAGGATAGTGGACATGTATGATGGTTTTAAATGGCAGTTTTATATATTTTTAACTCTACACTTATTTATGTATCTAGACCGTCGTCTGTCAGTAGCTATCGTTTCAAAAAATTTCTATAAAATGGGTTTAGTTGTAAAGTCAGACATTAGTAAAATGTGAATTTTTAAGGATAAAAAGCCGCCTTCCCGCTTCTAGAATGTCCCAGTTTTTATAAACGAGTCGTCGCAAGTTTCTGTTCGCGCCATGAAGTTTATCAACCACTATTTACACCTGATGCATATCATTAAAACAAACAACCAATCAAAAACACTCTAGAGCCAATTTGACCTCAAGTTCACAGGTCAAAAGGTGAGTCTGAGTTAGCGTGTTTACTTTAAGACGATGAAGTGCCTCATCCACCTCGTAGACAAAGATTGTGGAAAGCTGATTAAATTTACAGATACCAGTTGGAATAAGGTTGTTTTAAGTTTTAAAGAATGGGCAAATCTTGATGGAAACGAGCTAAAAGTGTGCCAACAATATAAAGATGTATTTGATGGTAAGTTTATCAACTAAATCAAACTAAAATTGAAAGTAGAGTCGCCATTTTATTTTTCAGCGAAACACAAAATGATAGGCGGATTAAATTTTATAGACACCTGTACTCATCACAAATGATCGGAACTGTACAACGCAACGAGAGCTTACGTCCGTATATAATATTTCTTGTTTGTTGTCATTGCTGTGTGCAAGATGAAGTTACGATAAATAATAATAATGTTTGTTGACATTCAAATTGTATAGTCTCGTTGTTTTAAAATCGATAGCATTCACGCTAGCCTTTGGTTTTATTTTATTAACCCCAGATTGTCTAAGTGCCTTTTCACAAATCAAGTGCAAACAGGTGGCAGTGTCTTATTGTTTTTCATAAAAGAAAAGTAATTTTTATTATGGATATTTGTTGCCACCTAAATTCTTCTCTCAGGTTCTAATTTGCTTATTTTGTTTATGTGTGCAATAAAATTAGGAGTCAGTATGTTTGTATTTATAGGGAATAAAGATGATGCACTATGGGTTTATGGCTATCATTCCAAGTGTTATTCGAGATTCACAGACAGAACAAAGATTGAACGAGCTACTAAAAGAGTTGCATTAGGCTACAGTCTGGTGAGAAGCAAACGAGTGATGAGAGTCAATCCACCTCTAGACAAGGTTTGTGATCAGCCTCCACTAAATCATCAACCACCCAAGCTGTCCACCTGCGAGGACATGTCTTTACTCCTCTGGATATTATCTGCAAAAAAGTACCTTTGTTCTACAGGTGTCAGAATAAGACTGTCTCTGATAAGCTGGTTTTAGCAGAAATTAAAGATGGGGGTAAGTTTTTATTATTTGTTCAACCGTTGTGATTTAATATTGTTCCCCCCACCCTCCTTTCCCTTTCCTGGCTATGCCCAGTGTTACCTAGTGGAATAGGCCCATCGACCCTCCTCAGCGTGTCGTAAAAGGCGTTTATTGGGGAGAGTGGTTGGGTGGCCGATAGGTGTTATCTATCAGTCTGTCATCAATAGTCGAGGGTACGAGTCTCATTCTCTGCGATCTCAGTGAAAACGTGTGGGAGTAGCCTATCCAAACACGCAGGGTTATGCACATGTATTTACCAGGTCTGCCAAAAGTTGTCTAGTTCATTGTTAAAAGTAGGCTGCTCCATACAAAGCCTATTATACACATAAAACTGTTGCATAAAGAATTTTATGGGTTTTTTTTATTTATGCATATGTAAGCAGAAAACGAATATGCATTCTACTGCTAGTTGGTTTATGATATTTACAATTTTCCATATCTTTTTAGGGCGACTTAGAGAAGCAGCAATTAAGAAAGAAGATGAAACCATTCTCAGGCACATCAGAGATAAAGACTGTGTTGCTGTTGAAGTTAGGTACCATCTACGATGCTACAAGGATTATGTTCGATTCCTAACAAGAAAACCCACAGTTCAGTCTTCAGGGTAAATTTATTTCATACTTGTAGTAGTTGTTGTGTCCTTGTGGCTTGTTGTTATATCTATTTTATATCATACGCCTACATAGGCAACTAGTGGATGGGAAGGGGTTACAAAAAGGTCTGTCATCAATGGACTTGAGTTTGAATCCCATAATCAGCGACCTCAATGACAAGGTGTGGGAGTAGCCGATTTATTCTATACTCTATAGTATAAGTAGTGTTGGTATATTTGATGGCAAGTGAATTGGCACAAAATGACTAGATAGGGGTGTCCAAATGCACTAAAACATCCGTTCTAAGAATGTGTCAACATTTTTTACTAGCACTTTTACTAGTTTTGAAATGATTTAAATTACAATACACAGACATGATTTATATCTATTTTAACCTTTAAAAAAAATATATCACTAGATAAAGATGAATAAATATGTACATACTTTTCCATCTTTTGATTTTAGTATTTTGTTTAACTGTTTGTTTTACCTGTATTTTACATACTAACTACATGTATAATATTCAACTACTTTATGTCCAGATTTAATTGAATTATTATTTTAACAAAACAAAGGGTTTTCTGTATTTTAAACCAGTTTTGAAATGTTGTTTTTAATTATAATACACAGGCATGATTCATATCTTTAAAAGATAACCAAACAATATATCGAAAGATAAATAAATGTGTAAATACTTTTCCATTTGTTGATTTTAGTACTTTGTTCAACTGTTTTTATATTTTTTTATATTTTATATTTTAACTATTTAAGCATTAATTATTGCACAACTGTTACAGCAACATTTAAAAAAATTATTGATATAACAGTTATTAAAGATAGGTTGCCAGGCAACGAAACATACGCCCACAGCAGCTAAATCGTCCGGGCAGTCAACAAGGGTTGTCGCATATTTTTACTTATTTCGGTAACGAAACATTTGTAATACACTAAAAACTGATTAAGAGTAACAACTCATTATGTAATTATTAGAAAATCATTAGAATTTGATTGCTTTTTATAAAGTTTTACCCCACGCTAACAATTAGTATATACATGAAACATTTAATATCATGGATTTAGCTGTTCAGTTATCTAAATTCATTGAAAATCAAAATACTTGTTCGTTTCAACACCTTAAACTCTATGTATCAATCTGAAGTCAATCGGATGGTAACTTTGACCTCTATAGCGTCACAAGAATTTTTGAAGGGAGATAACTCTGGCAATAATTATTTGAAATCGCAGAAAATCAATAGGATTCTTTGTCTCATGAACTTAAACACTGTGTGTAAATCTAAAGTCAATCGGATATTAACTTTGGCCTCCAGAGCGTCCACAAGATTTTTTGAGGTGATCAAGGGCCATAACTCTGGCACTAATTAACGGAAATTGCTGAAAATCAATAGGCGTCTTTGTTTTATGACCTTAAACACTGTGTATAAATTTGAAGTCAATCGGATATTAACTTTGGCCTCTAGAGCGTCCACAAGATTTTTTGAAGTGATCAAGTGCCATAACTCTGGCACTAATTATCGGAAATCGCTGAAAATCAATAGGCTTCTTCGTCTTATGACCTTAAACACTGTGTATAAATTTAAAGTCAATCGGATATTAACTTTGACCTTTAGAGCGTCCACATGATTTTTTAAAGAGATCAAGGGCAATAACTCTGGCATTAATTATCGGAAATCGCCGAAAATCGATAGGCTTCTTCGTCTCATGACCTTAAACACTGTGTATAAATCTAAAGTCAATCGGATATTAACTTTGGCCTCTAGAGCGTCCACAAGATTTTTTGAGGTGATCAAGGGCCATAACTCTGGCACTAATTATCGGAAATCGCTGAAAATCAATAGGCGTCTTCGTCTTATGACCTTAAACACTGTGTATAAATTTAAAGTCAATCGGATATTAACTTTGGCCTCTAGAGCGTCCACAAGATTTTTTGAAGTGATCAAGGGCCGTAACTCTGGCACTAATTATCGGAAATCGCTGAAAATCAATAGGCTTCTTCGTCTTATGACCTTAAACACTGTGTATAAATTTAAAGTCAATCGGATATTAACTTTGACCTTTAGAGCGTCCACAAGATATTTTAAAGAGATCAAGGGCCATAACTCTGGCACTAATTATCGGAAATCGCCGAAAATCAATAGGCGTCATTGTCTTATGACCTTAAACGCTGTGTATGAATTTAAAGTCAATCGGATATTAACTTTGGCCTCTAGAGCGTCCACAAGATTTTTTGAAGTGATCAAGGGCCATAACTCTGGTAGTTATTATCGGAAATCGCTGAAAAACAATAGGATTCTTCGTCTCATGACCTTAAACACTGTGTATAAATTTAAAGTCAATCGAATATTAACTTTAGCCTGTAGAGCGTCCACAAGCAATTGTGGACGCCGGACCGACGGACGGACGGACGGACGGACGGACGGGGGCGACGACAATATACGACCACATTTCAATGTGGGCGTATAAAAATGAAAAAAATGTTTTCTGTATTTTAAAAAAATATTGAAATGTTGTTGTAAATTGCAATACAAAGGCCTAATTTATATCTATTTAAACCTTTAATACTAGTCATTACATAAAAGATTAATGTTTTAAATTTGTTTTCATTCTTTGTTTGGTGATAGGGTGGGTTGCCAAGGAGAAATTTAGTCTTTGTTCAATATTTATAGGTCATTTATGATACGAGTTATCTCCCCTTATACCTGGGACCCCTCTTTGAAATATCACGTTTATGTATTGTTTTTTGGTTGAAATCAAATATGTCTATGCAATTATCAAATTTATGTATGATTTCAGATAATAAATTAAATTCAATATCAATACAATGAAGCTGTATTTTCATAAATAGACAAAAACATGCTACGATGTGCAACATTACTGCTTTGTGGGTGCTTATAATTGGTCCTGTGCATATACAAATTGAGATATTTCCAAAAATTTTTTTTTCAAATGTTGCTGTGCACTTTGGCAGTTTACACAAAAAAAATATTCACCTGCAGTAATTTTATCATCCAAAATCACGACGTCAAAGTCATGTTAGACAAGCATGATAAAGTGACCGAGACCCTCGGTAAATGGGTAATATTTTAAAAACTGGCAATATCTGAAGGTGGGAATATGGATTTTCCATCACTAGAAACCTTGTATTATAAGAAAATGGCAACATTTTTTAGACCCGGGGGGGGGTGCAACAAAAATCGATTTTTAAGCACATTTTCCCTATACAGACGACAGTCTAATCCAGTTACCTGGTAATTGTGATCCCATCAGAAATTCGTTTGGGAGGATTGGTTTGTGGATGCCTACTGTAAATATTTATGGATTTTCACATTTCAATGTGGGCGTATAAAAAACGCACCCCCAAACTGCAAATAAAGCCCATGTAATACAATTTTCGAATAATTGTCCAATGAGAATTTCGGCATTCGCCTGCAGAAAAATATCGCTAAAATTGATTCTGGGTGCTGGAAACATGATGCATCAAGTAAATATTTTTGTTAGCGTGAATATATTTCCTTTTTCTATTGTATATAATGATAAGTAAATATTTTTGTTAACGTGAAAATATTCCTTATTCCTATAAAGTATGCAAATAAGATGGCTTGATTCGTGCATGCATGCTGTCAGCCAATAGTAACTGTAAATTTTCCCGCAGATGAACGCCTCTGACCAATGAAAAAATAGTTGTTTGATCACGTGAAAATATTCATTATTTTATTGTATATTAAGAAAAACTAGGTAGCACACTAATAATTCAGGAAGTTACGATCAGATATGTCCAAATATCGACAGGAACCAAGATCTTTCAGTTTGACCAAAATCGAATTAAAATTGTGACCTCTACAGGGTACACAACCTTGATATATCATATTTTTACACTATTCGTGTAAAAATGGCAGCCATTTTGTTCATCAATTTTGGTCCGATGTTCACAAAATTCAAACTGAAAATTCATTACAGTGTAATGGTGATATAATCAAATGTTTTTGAACTCCATAAAGGCAATTTTCCGTATAATCAGAGGCCATAATTCAGGAAATTACAATCCGATGTGCGCAAATATCGCAAGGAACCAAGATCTTTAGGTTATAAAAATGTATTTCAAGTTTCATCAAAAACGTATTAAAATTGTGACCCCTATAGGGTTCACAACCTTGATATACCATATTTTTACACCATTCGCGTACAAACGGCGGTCATTTTATTTGTCAATTTTGGTCCGATTTTCATGAAATTCAAACTCAACCTAGATTACCCTGTAACGGTGATATAATCAAACACTTTTTTAAATCAGGTAATGGCTAGATATGGGCTTTACGATCGACATTTATCAATCAGTTGAAACCATTAATCCTAGACAAGTGTTTAGTGTTACCCATGACACGTTCGGGATTATCAACAAGTTGATTGATTTATAGTATGCCGCTATATGGTTAATCAAGGATAAATACGGTTAGAATTTTATAAACAAAATTTTTTCGCCATTTCTAAAAAAGAATCGCCAGTACCCCAAAACTTTATCGCAAAAATGAAAATTTAATCGCCACTTACATAATTTAATCGCAAATTGCGACTTTGGCGACCGACAGTGTGAGCCCTGTTGACCATTCCCTTTAATGTCCATATGACTGGGGAGCCAGCAAAGGGCAATGTCCTTGCTGATTAACTCGAATGATAGTAGCAGACAATATATATCTGCTACTACTCAGAGTACTACTAGTGGGTGATCAAGCTGTTTGTTATTAATTGCTTGTAGTGAGGACAAAGAATCAGAAAAGATAATGTGTTTTAAAACGGATGAGGATTAAATGAACTCCACGGCAATGAAAATAATCTGGAGTTCAGCTGTAAAAGTAGAAGCAGCAGAGATGGTCTCGGATGGTGTCACAGTAGCCGAAGCTTCCCGATCACCATCTTTCGATCCTTCTGTGTAAATAGGAGCATAATCACCATACTTAGACCTTAACTCTCTAAAGAGAGATTGGAACACTGTTGAGCTAGTATCTCTCTTTTTGTGCTGAGAAAGATCAAAATCAATCTTTGGTGGAGATATAACCCACGGTCCAGTCCTAAAGACCGGGGTATTCGCAATACTGTCGAGGCTGATACCAGCCTCACACAAAAGTGGTTGTATGCGAATACCGAATGATGGAATAGTATTAGTCTTCACTAGATACTAATGCTCATGAAGAGGTCTAAATACGGTGTTAAATGAAATGTGATTTGGAAGTGATGCAATTTTCGTAGCATACTGCAGGGCCAGTTTATCACGTCTGTTGAGCAGTGAGGGCTCATGCGCCTCGATGTATAAACTTTCCACTGGAGATGTACGAAATGCTCCTAAACTGATTCTAAGTCCCTGATTGTGTATGGTGTCAAGCTCTTTGAGATATGACTCACGGGCAGACCCATACACAATACACCCATAATCGAGTTTAGATCGAATTAATGCTCGATATAATTGGAGCAAGACCTTACGGTCTGCTCCCCAGTCAGTATTTGATAAGACTCTCAATATGTTGTGGGCTTTCAGACATTTCTTTTTTAGGTTTTTAATATGGGGGATAAATGATCATTTTTTATCAAATATCAGCCCCAGAAATTTGGTTTCATCCACAACTGGAAGGCGGTTACCATCCAACAAAAGTTCTGGATCTGGATGTAAATCTCGTTTCTGACAGAAATGCATGCAGACAGTCTTGGAGTTCGAAAAACGAAATCCATTTTCGGTTGCACATTGTTGAAGTGAATTCAAACAAAGCTGCAACTTACGTTCGATTATCCGCATGTCTGTAGAACCATAGCACATCTGAAAGTCATCAACATAAAGAGCACCGTTTGTACCTGGTTTAAGGCACGCTGAGATAGTATTAATTTTTATTGCAAATAATGTTGAAGATAAAATACTTCCCTGGGGAACCCCCATTTCCTGAGGAAATGGGTCAGAGAATATTGATCCCAGTCGTACTTTAAATGACCTATCTTCCAGGAAACTATTAATGAAGATAGATAAGCGACCTCGTAGGCCGAGGTTAAGGAGGTCGCGCATGATACTGTGTTTCCATGTGGTATGATATGCTTTCTCCAGATCGAAAAATATTGCAACTAAATGTTGTTTCTGGATGAAAGCGTCCCTGACCGAAATCCACATTGGAGGTCTGTAATAAGGTTGTTGGACTCAAGGTACCAAATAAGCCTTCGATTGATCAATCTCTCCATGGTTTTGCAAATACAGCTAGTTAAAGTGATCGGACGATAGTTGGTAGGATTCGCATGATCTTTACCAGGTTTAGGAATGGGAATTATTGTGGCTTCATGCCACACAGGAGGAAACTTCCCATCGACCCAAATCTGGTTAAAAAGATGTAATAAAATTAAGAGTGTTGGAAAAGGTAAATGTTTTAGAATTTGGTAGTGTATTTCATCTGGAACAGTTGCAGTATCCCGAGCTCGCTTTAGCGAATCTCGAAGCTCTGCAATGGAAAAGGTATCATTATAGCATTCATCATTGCGGGACTTGAAATTAAGTCGCCTTTTCTCCTGTTGTTGTCTAACACCTCGAAAGGCATCGGAAGAGAAATTGGATGATGAATTATATGAAAATGTACTGGCCAGAGAATTTGTAATATGGTGGTATTATCAACATTTAGATAGTTAACTGATAATGCACTACTTTTACCTTTAATCCGACGAATCCTATCCCATACCGACTTAGATGTGGTACAGGAATTGATCCTGGAGACATAACCTTGCCATGAAGCTTTCTTTGCTTGGCGTATGGTTCTACGGGCCTTCGCCCGGACCATTTCGTAAGCCGCAATATTCTCCATGGAAGGATGGTTCTTTAATCGTCTCAGGATATGATCACGCTCTTTGAGAGTGGATTTGCAATCGTCGTTAAACCATGGTTTATTGAAACGTTTTGGTTCTGTCATGGTTTTTGGAATCGCCTGCTCAGCTACATCTTGAAGAATTGAAGTAAATAGGCTCATCTGCATCCTCTAACTCCTTTGTATCGAAAGAAAAGAGACACAAAGATTCAAAAAGAGCCCAATCTGCCTTATGCAACTTTCACCTCTGAGGTTTGTCGGAGAGGAACCATTTTGATCAATTAAGATAGGAAAGTGGTCACTACCACACAGATCATCATTTACCCTCCATGTAAAATCCTGAAACAGGACCGGAGAGCAAATGGTGAGATCAAGGCAAGAAAAAGAGGCTGTGGCAGGATGTAGATAAGTAGGCGAGTCATCATTTAATAAACACAAATTATTAAGGTTAACGAATTCCGATATTTGTTTACCTCTGTTGTTATCATCTGGACTACCCCTGAGGGAATGATGACCATTGAAATCTCCCGTTATAATAAACGGGAGAGGGAGTTGTGCAACAAGGTCATCAAGATCTCTGGGAATCAGATGCAAACTTGGTGGAAGGTATACAGAGCAGAGTGTTATGGGAATATGCAAAGTCACCCTAACTGCAACTGCCTGTAAAGGCGAGTGGAGGGTGACTTGACTTTGGGGAATATCTCCATTAAGAATAACAGAAACACCGCCCTGAGCTCTACCATCACCAACTGAGTGATGATGGTAACCAACAAAATGTCTAAAAGACAAAGTGTCAGAATTCCATAAAAAAGTTTCCTGTAAACAAATAGCTAAAGGATTGTATTTTTGAATTAAAAGTTGGACTTCATTAAAATTTGGTTTTAAACCATGACAATTCCATTGAATAATGGAATTTACCATTGTCAGGGATAGTTAATTTTTGACGGTTTACCGATGGGGTCCTTATGGACCTCTACGGTAACGCCGTCCATCAGATCATCCCCATATCGATTGTAGAGAGAGACAGGGTTTTGTGAACCCTTTTTTTTTCTCTCTCACGCATCTTTGCCAATTTTTTCTCTTTTTTCAAGAGAATTTTTTGTGTAGGTGGAATACCCTTTGGCTGAGATCCCGAACCAGTAGTACTGGATTCAAGAGTGCCAGCTTCAGGGACAGGCGATGGGGGTGACCTAGAGCTGGGCGATATCCCTAGAAACAGATATCGTAATATTTTCAAAAAATATCGCGATATAATCACTATACTGCGATATTTTATTAAAGGTCAATACTTTCAGTTTATCACTTTTTAAATGTAAATCAATATGCATAAAAAGTTGGAAATACCCCTCAATATTATTATTTCTAGTCAATATTATTTTTAGCATACAGTACCAAATTTACAAAAATTCGAGCTGGTTCAAACCCAGATCTATATAGCCATGAAAACTTGCTAAAGTTGTTGTTTATTACAATTTTAATATTCAAAATATAAATTATAATATTTTATTTAAATCAAAAACATTTCAAATGAAAGAGGCCCAAAAAATATTTTTAAAAAGTGTGTGTTCTGTGGGCCGTGCATATTTTTATAGCTACTTAAGCTACCGGTATGCTACGAGTGAATGCGATTCATTTAAACTTGCAAACTCGTTTTTTCTCATTCACGAGTATACCTTTTTGAAAATGCATTACACAATACGAGGATACTAAATTAAACTATAAAACATAAAGTATTATGTCAAAAAGTGTCCGTTGATTTAGTTAAATATTTTTTCCAGGAACACGACTGCCATGATACGTCCGACGCTGAATGATATCAGTCAACTGGGATTCTCAATGTAATTGGCATTATTTATATTTCTACTTTATCAAAATATAATCCAATCATAAAATCAATGATTACTTTCGAAAATCAAAGTATAAGACTTCACAATTCGTCAAAATTAGAAATTGAACAGAAACAGAGGTAATTCTAACGGGTGGAAACGTGAGCGACAAGTCACGTGACGTAAATGCGTAAACAAAGCTCCTTCCATGTCGGCATTTGCAAACTTTGTGGAATGAATACTCGGGAGTATATAGCAGTATTTTCCATCATTAAGCAATAAAATATCGTAAATAACATAAAAAAGAAAACCTTTTGTTCAATATTTATGTTAAATATCATCCAGAAAAATCAAAAACGTGATATATCGTGGTATGTTAGGTTTTTCAATATTTTACTGAAGACGGTATTTGTCACGGTTTTTATTTCTGTGACAGTTTTATATCGAAATACCGAAATATCGCCCAGCTCTAGGGTGACCCCTTGCCGTTCTGAGACGAAGTGTTAGGAATAATCCCAACAGCTTCAAAAGGAGGCAAGGAAGTTGAACCCTCGTCCGGCAAAGACTTTGTAATCTTGATCGAGCTCTGACTTGTTTGAGAGGAGCTCGATACCCCTATATTATGATCTGATATTATGCACAATTTTCCCTTATCTGGCCAGGTTAAATCTGTCTGAACAGAGATGCTTCTGGTAGATACTTTAACTGCGCCTGCAAAAGACTTCACTTGAGATTGAACGGGAAATAGCGCAGTTAGATCAACTCGTTTTTGAGCATCATAATATGATATTTTGCGCTCAGACATTACCTGTTGAATCCTTTTTGCCATATTGGACATTCGCGAGAATAAACAAAGTGCTTACCCTTGCAATTGAGACAACACAATTCCGCCTGGCTGGTAGCACTCTCGTGGCCATCATGATCACAACGAGCGCAAGTATGCTTACCTCTACAGACGGTCTTGTTATGTCCAAATTTCTGACATTTGTAACATCTAAGTGGGTTACTGATGTAAGAATCAACAGGTATGTCAAGATAACCTGTCTTGAGAGTCTTAGGAATGTCGGAGCAAATGAACGTGAGGATATAGGTGCTCGTAGGAATCACCTTGTCTCCTCGGCGTACACTGATTCTTTTAACATGCGAGACGCCTTGTGAAGAAAGGTATTCCACCATTTCTTCCTCACTGCTGCCTTCAAGATCCCGACAGCGAATTACACCTCTACTTCCTCTACTTGAATTGAGTGACCTGTGTGGAGACACCTTGATAGGGATGTCTGCTAAGGATGTTGATTTAAGCAGCATGGTAGCATGCTGTTCCTTAGCACATTCTATCAAGAGAGTTCCATTTTTGAGTTTTTTAATAGCCTTGGGCTCACTGGCCAAGCCAGCTATGCCCTTGGTTATTAAAAATGGTGAAACTTTCGTAAGGTCTGTAGAGGGACTCTCAATTAAGAGAAACCTCGGCCATGTCTTTAAATTTTTCTTTGGGTTATTAAATAAGTTAGAAACGTCCTCTGTATTCAGAAGTTTCTGTTTGTAATTGAGTGGGGTTTGGGGGATTGGGGAATCCATGAATAATGTTTTTTTTGATTCACCCCTCGTTGTCCCCCAGGTTACTTCCCTGCCTACCAGGGGGAGGACTAGCACGGAAATCCGGCGTGTGGCCTCAGGGCTCGACGAGGGGTATACTCAAGCCAGAGAGTAAAAATACTTGTCTAACCTGATTGACCCAAGCCGCTGCTGTGTAGAATGTACTCAGGACACAAAGGTAGGTAATTGCTGAGTATCAAAAACAACAAAGCAAAAAAAGAGAAACGTACATTCTACAGAGCTGAAACGACCAAAGCCGATTGATCAGAGTGGGCCACTCTGACCTCCCGTCTAGGTGAACCATGGGCCAAAGCAGTGATGGGATTTCAAAATTTTTCTTGTCGGACATTTTTTACCGAAAATAAAGGGACATAACTCTTATCGTTTTTTTTTTAAGAATGCAGTTTTTAGACCAAACAATAAAATCACGTGTCAACAAAATATTCAAATTCGTATGTAATAAAAACAATAGGTGCACTTCGTTATTTTTCATATCTAATTCCTGTACGGTATTCAAATTTATGCCAGTAATAATATTTCTAAAACATTATGTGATGTCGTAATACAATAGAATGTAAGCCGACTGCCGACTACTGTTGATCCGTACTGTTTCAAATTCCTCGAAAAGTACCGTATTTTCGGGTCATTTAATTCGATACATTCTTCAGCGGAAGTTCGGCATTCGTCTTATGATCCATTTCAGCTTATATACGGAGGATAAAAAATGTTATACCCATATTCGTTTGGCAGTAAACGTCGCTCGTTGTGGTAGGAAGAGTGAGTGACACCATCTGCTAAATAATCACACTCACACACACTGAAATCAAGCACGCTCTATCGTCTAAAACAATTAAGTTTTTACACTATTCCATTCGACATATTCGTCAACATTGTCTACTGTACTTATTTCTTTATTTAAAAACATAAACCTCATTGAAAATATGATCATAAATCCGACAACATGCCATCAAAATAGAATCTTTTCTTCGATATTAGATGTGTGAAATTAGTCACGTTTTCATTCGGAATCTGTCAAGGTTTCAAGGTTAGATGTAGAGTAACGTTATTTTGCTGAGTGCTATAACCACGTGCGATCAAAAACTACAACCGTGCGATCAGTGATATCGCAGATTAGGATATGTGAAATATATACTATTCAAAAAAAGTAGGGGATATTTGATTTTTAAGTGTTATTAAAGTCACCTAATGAAACTGACGAAGAAACAAATGACAAAATGAAATGAAGTTCACATTCATCGATTTATTCCAAATGATCGTTAGACTAAGTAAGGCACAGACTGACCATTATAAAGGTAAAATGATACCCGGGGTCAAACAGCAAAGTTACCACAGCATTGTTTGCCAAACAAGCATTGATCCCTGCGTGGCATACTCCTAATGAGACGTCTACGGTCATTTTGGTCCAGATAATCCCATTCCTGTTGCAACGCAGCAGCAAGTTCTTGGACATTGGCAGGAAATTGTTGACGTTGACGTAACCTCTGTCCAAGCATGTCCCAGACATGCTCGATGGGGGAGAGGTCGGGACTCAGTGCTGGCCAAGGTAATGTGGTGATGTACTGTTGTTGGAGGTAACCTGTAACGATCCTGGCCCTGTGACATCTTGCATTGTCATCCTGGAAGATGAAATGGTGGTCATGACATTGTGCGAACGGCACAACATGGACTGCCAAGATGTTGTCCCGGTAGTACTGGCTTGTAACACGCCTTGCAACAACATGTAAAGCCGTTCTTCCAGCAACAGTGATGCCTCCCCACACCATAACAGAACCACCCCCAAATCGATCATGTCTGATGACGTTAACGTCTTGGAAGCGCTCGTTTCGACGACGCCACACCCTCCTACGTCTGTCCAAAAAATCAACAGTGAACCTTGACTCATCTGAAAACATCACATTGCTCCAGCGTCGATTATCCCAGTGTTGACGACCCCTTCACCAACGACGTCTTGCCTGAATGTGATGTTCTCTCAAATAAGGGATCACGCGAGGAAGTCGGGCGCGAAGGTGACCCCTATGCAGTCGATTCCGAATCGTCTGGCCACTCACTCTTACACCAGTGTCTGTTTGAAGATGAGCGCTGATCTGATTTGCTGTGATGACACGATTTCTTAAGGCCAAGGTACGGATAAATCGATCCTGGGCTTGAGTTGTCGCCCTTGGTCGACCTGAGCACGGTCCGTCCTGTACAGATTGTGTATCACGGTATCTGGACCATAGCCTTCTTATGACAGACTGAGAAACATTCATCGTCCGCGTCACAACCGCCTGTGTTGTGCCGATCTGTAGCATGCCAAGGGCACGTAACCTTTCATTTTGGGTAAGCTGACGCATATCAAAATTTGTTTTCTGGTCACTAAAACAATTAAACTGATGTTTCCACCCTGGAATTCAATGCCACAATGACTGTAACATTCAAAGTCAGAGTCGTGCAAATCTTGGGTTGGACCCCCATGATGATCCCAAGCATCACCTGCATTCCATGCGGTAGCTATTGGTGCGTTTGGGCGTCACATGTAACTGGAAATGTTTCTTCTGTTAGGTTCTATAGTGACTTTTTTCGTAGTCATTTGCATATTTTAGTATTATGCCCTCAAAATCAAATATCCCCTACTTTTTTTGAATAGTATAAGACAAATAGTTTCTACCTGCTGTCGCCAGACATCAAGGATATTATAATAGTAATACATTCGACAATGGGTCAATCACATAGATTAAGTTTATAATCACTGTTGTTGTATGGATACATATCCCGCCAAAGGAGAAGCAATGACTTCTGTTCAGGATTGGATTAATGAATTGTCCGATAAAGGATTAAGGCAGATTAACTAGTTAATCAAGGTAGGTGTTAGGTGGTATAACACGATAAATATGTTGATCACTTAATTACCTAATCAATCCCGCCTATTATCAACGATAATCGGATTGAGTGGTAGTAATACACTCAGTAAACTATATTAATTCACCATATCTTGATGTCCGATTGGCCATATTTCCGGTCGGACAATTTTGTGCGTTTGGAAATTGGCGTCGGACAAGTCCGGAATATACAGGCAAAATCCCATCCCTGGGCCAAAGTAATAATGTGTTGCAATAAAAGGGCTCGCAAGCCAAGTCCCCACTCAATTACCAGGATTTCACTCTCCACCGACACGGGTCGCAACGCACGGCAAATATGTTGCCCCATTACAGGGATCCTTTAAGTCGCCTCTTACGACACGCAGGACCTATGAAGGGTATATTCTTATCACCCCTAAACCCCAGGGGGGCAGTCTCCTAATAAATTGTCTTTAATTTTTGCTATGGGTAATAACCATTATATTCTGACATACACTTATATCTTCTAGGCAGTGGAACCCTACATCCAGCTTTCAAAAATGCACCTGAGGTGTATATTACAAAAAGATAGGCTGGCACTGCCAGTCAGGATACGCCCACATTTTCAAGAGATGGACAGAGGACAAGCAATACCGAAAGTGATTTTTCCTACATCTTTAAGTCCTGTATTTCATACTGTATTGGGAGCAGCCATTTAGTTGGTCAGTTCCAGTCTGATATTAATGAAATTCGAAACCGACAATGATTATGGTGTGACGGTACACAACCTAGAAATGTGACTTTTCATCAAAATCGGATAAGAATTGTGACCTGTAGAGAGTCCACAACCATGATATACCATATTTTTACACTATTCGCGTACAAACGGCGACCATTTCGTCCGGCAATTTTGGTACGATTTTCACGAAATTAGAACTCAACCTTCCTCATCAAAATCGAATTAAAACTGTGACCTATACAGGGTCCACAACCATGATATATCATTTTTTTAACAGTATTTGCGTACAAACAGTGGCCATTTTGTCTGTCAATTTTGGTCCGATTTTCCCGAAATTCAAGCTCAACCTTCCTTACAGTGTAACGGTGATATAATCAAACGTTTTTTTAAATTGGATAATAATTGTGACCTCCAGAGGGACCACAAGCTAAAGAAAGGGGGATTTTGCGTATAACCAGGGGCCATAATTCAGGAAGTTACGATCCGATATGCGCAAATATAGAAAGGAAGCAAGATCTTTGGGTCATAACCATGAATTTCAAGTTTCATCAAAATCGAATCAAAATTGTGACCTCCACAGGGTCCACAACCTTGATATACCATTTTTTAACAGTATTCGCGTACAAACGGCGGCCATTTTGTATGGCAATTTTCGTCCGATTTTCCCGAAATTCGAACTCAGCCTTCCTTAGGGTGTAATGGTGATATAATCAAACGTTTTTTTAAATCGAATAATAATTGTGACCTCCAAGCTAAAAAAAAAGACGATTTTGCGTATATTCAGGGGCCATAATTCAGGAAGTTACGATCCGATATGCGCAAATATCGAAAGGAAGCAAGATCTTTGGGTTATAACCATGAATTTCAAGTTTCATCAAAATTGAATCAAAATTGTGACCTCCACAGGGTCCACAACCTTGATATACCATTTTTTAACAGTATTCGCGTACAAATGGCGGCCATTTTGTATGGCAATTTTCGTCCGATTTTCCCGAAATTCGAACTCAGCCTTCCTTAGGGTGTAACGGTGATATAATCAAACGTTTTTTTAAATCGAATAATAATTGTGACCTCCAAGCTAAAAAAAAAGGCGATTTTGCGTATAATCAGGGGCCATAATTCAGGAAGTTACGATCCGATATGCGCAAATATCGAAAGGAAGCAAGATCTTTGGGTTATAACCATGAATTTCAAGTTTCATCAAAACTGAATCAAAATTGTGACCTCCATTTTTTAACAGTATTCGCGTACAAACGGCGGCCATTTTGTATGGCAATTTTCGTCCGATTTTCCTGAAATTCTAGCGCAACCTTCCTTAGGGTGTAACGGTGATATAATCGAACGGTTTTTTAAATCGAATAATAATTGTGACCTCCAGAGGGACCACAAGCTAAAAAGGGTGATTTTTCGGACAATCAGGGGCCATAATTCAGGAAATTACATTTCGATAGCTGCAAATATCGAAAGGAACCAAGATCTTTGGGTTACAAACATGCATGTCAAGTTTCATCAAAATCGGTTCAAAATTGTGACCTCTATAGGGTCCACAAGCTAAAAACGTGATTTTTGGTACAATCAGGGGCCATAATCCATGAAGTTTTGATCCGATACATGCCAATATCGAAAGGAACCTAGATCTTTTGGGGATTAACCTATATTTCAAGTTTCGTCAAAATCGGATAAGAATTGTGACCTGTAGAGAGTCCACAAACAAATTGTGGACGGACAGACGTCCGGACGGACAGACGTCCGGACGGACAGGGGCGACGACATAATACGTCCACATGAAAATTTTTTTAACTTTACACCCTTTATAATTATTATGTCATCAATGTTATGACGTCATACTTACATTATGACATCACTTGTTACCATGACTAACCTTGAATTTCAACTGCATCATTTTTGTAACTTTCAATCTCTGAAGAAGTAGGTTTTTACCTACGAAACGTTAGATACTTTAAAAGATGGTTTTGTGATACCTTTGACTTTGTTTTTATCCACTCCTACTACTGGTGTCACTGTATCAAGTTTATTATGACTTTGATCCTGTCTATGTTTATGTTATTTAAATGGTTTTGGATTCCTCTCACTTTATATAGGGTTCAACCATAAGTATTTGATTTGCAGATTCTTTGACTTTAGCAAATAAAGTAACATGTTCTTCTAAATCATTTGTGTATTTTACTCGTTCAGTGTCTCTGTCTGGACAGTCTCGAGCCCAATGAAAAATAGATTGACAAATCACACACCTACTTCTTTTACCATTTCTGTCAACTGGATTTACATATGATGAATTTCCACTGGCATTATTATAACTTTTGTTAGAAAAACTATTTCTGTGATTTCTTCTGTCATAACGTTGAAACGTCTGCTTATTTCTAGTGTAGAGGGCTTCCTCTTTTGGTTTGAAGAGAATTCCATTGTCTTTCGTTGTTGTTTGACCTTGACCTCCAAATATTCTCGTCAATGCCGACTTCATGTTTTCGTATTTTAGATCCGTTGTTGCCATTAACACCAATCGTCTTTCATTCGGCGAAAATGCACACGAGTCTAATAATTTAAATGAAAGCACAGCGTCTGGTAAAACCATTTCGTGTCTCTTACATTTGTTATACCATAATCGTAAATAAAGTCTGATATCGACTCTCCATCTTTTCTTCGTAAACTTACAAAATTTGAGTACGTTGCGTACGCTTCGTCGACACTATTCTTTTTGAAAAGTTCATCTAATTTTTCAATTAATTTCTCCAATCCATTATCAGAATTCAACTCGTCTACATCGATCTCCAAGGCTTTTTCCTTGGCTTTTCCACTAAGTCCCAAAGTAATTGCACAGCCTTGTCTCTTCTTTTCCAAATCTGTAATCCGTCGCCATATTTTAATTTCGTTCTTCCACGTATCGTAAATTGTCTCTGGGCCCAATACTGGAGGATTTTTATACGCCCACATTTTCATGTGGACGTATTATGTCGTCGCCCCTGTCCGTCCGGACGTCCACAATTTGTTTGTGGACTCTCTACAGGTCACAATTCTTATCCGATTTTGACGAAACTTGAAATATAGGTTTATCCCCATAAGATCTCGGTTCCTTTCGATATTGGCATGTATCGGATCAAAACTTCATGGATTATGGCCCCTGATTGTACGAAAAATCACGTTTTTAGCTTGTGGACCCTATAGAGGTCACAATTTTGAACCGATTTTGATGAAACTTGACATGCATGTTTGTAACCCAAAGATCTTGGTTCCTTTCGATATTTGCGGCTATCGGAATGTAATTTCCTGAATTATGGCCCCTGATTGTCCGAAAAATCACCCTTTTTAGCTTGTGGTCCCTCTGGAGGTCACAATTATTATTCGATTTAAAAAAACGTTTGATTATATCACCGTTACACCCTAAGGAGGGTTGAGTTCGAATTTCAGGAAAATCGGACGAAAATTGCCATACAAAATGGCCGCCGTTTGTACGCGAATACTGTTAAAAAATGGTATATCAAGGTTGTGGACCCTGTGGAGGTCACAATTTTGATTCGATTTTGATGAAACTTAAAATTCATGGTAATAACCCAAAGATCTTGCTTCCTTTCGATATTTGCGCATATCGGATCGTAACTTCCTGAATTATGGCCCCTGATTATACGCAAAATTGCCTTTTTTTTAGCTTGGAGGTCACAATTATTATCCGATTTAAAAAAACGTTTGATTATATTAACGTTACACCGTAAGGAAGGTTGAGTTTGAATTTCGGGAAAATCAGACCAAAATTGCCACACAAAATGGCTGCCGTTTGTACGCGAATACTGTTAACAAATGGTATATCAAGGTTGTGGACGTTGTAAAGGTCACAATTTTAATTCGATTTTGATGAAACTTGAAATTCATGGTTATAACCCAAAGATCTTGGTTCTTTTCGATATTTGCGCATATCGGATCGTAACTTCCTGAATAATGGCCCCTGGTTATACGCAAAATCCCCCTTTCTTTAGCTTGTGGTCCCTCTGGAGGTCACAATTATTATCCAATTTAAAAAAACGTTTGATTATATCACCGTTACACTGTAAGGAAGGTTGAGTTTGAATTTCGGGAAAATCGGACCAAAATTGACAGACAAAATGGTCGCCGTTTGTACGCGAATACTGTTAAAAAAATGATATATCATGATTGTGGATCCTGTATAGGTCACAATTTTAATTCGATTTTGATGAGGATGGTTGAGTTCTAATTTCGTGAAAATCGTACCAAAATTTCCGGACGAAATGGTCGCCGTTTGTACGCGAATAGTGTAAAAATATGGTATATCATGGTTGTGGACTCTCTACAGGTCACAATTCTTATCCGATTTTGATGAAAAGTCACATTTCTAGGTTGTGTACCGTCACACCATAATCATTGTCGGTTTCGAATTTCATTACTATCAGACTGGAACTGACCAACTAAATGGCTGCTCCCAATACAGTATGAAATACAGGACTTAAAGATGTAGGAAAAATCACTTTCGGTATTGCTTGTTTTCTGTCCATCTCTAGAAAATGTGGGCGTATCCTGCCTGGCAGTGCCAGCCTATCTTTGTAATTCGTATTCTGTGCCAAATTGTTTCGCTCTGCTACCATGAAAACTCATTAGTTTCTAAGAATTTATTAAACCATTAAAACCATATATATGATATGTACAATGAGATCAACAATGTCCGACCTCCATGCCGGCGGCAGTCTGTCTCCACTCGATCACCCCATGCAGTCTCTATATACTTCCCCCTGCCCATGCGCATTTATTGTCCACAGTAATTAGCAGAGTTAACACCAAGTTACCCTTGAACATGTCACTTCCGGTACAAACGAAACCACTAAACAGGTTTCCAAATCAACAAATAAAATGGACGCAGAATCAACCAAATCCAGCAATATCTGTTCATTTTATACATCTGTTACTTGTAAATGATCCTGACAAAATTACATTACTTCCGGTGTTAATGAAAATGTTCAATTAGTTTTATGAAATCAGAAATGGCATAGATATCATATAGTGAAAATTTTATGTAAATCGAATAATAATTGCCACTTTTAAAGACCAAAAAACTTGAGAAGTGACTTGTAGAAAATTGGCTATTTCTCTGCAACCGTACAAGTTAGAAACCATTTTGTGGTATCTGTATGATCGTATGGGTTCATTCTATTTGTTGATTGGCATCAAATATCATAATTTGAAAAAGATTTCAAAACAGACTCATTTGAATAAAATATCTGTTTTGAAGGCTAAAAATACAGTTTTTGCCAAAATGACGTTACTTCCGGTGATAATGAAAATCTTAAAATACTTGTATGAAATCCTAAATCGCATTAGGTGTAACATGGTGTAAAGTTTATGAAAATCGAATAATGATTGACACTTTTATGGCCCCAAAACCTTCAAAAGTGACCTGTAGAAAACCGTCTATTTCTCGGCAACCGAACAAGTTAGAAACAATTTTATGATATCTATATGACCATATGAGTTGTGTTTATATGTGAATTTAAACCAAAAGTTAAAATTATTAATACATATTAAATAATTCTTAGTTGAATAAAACATTGATTTAAAAAGTTTAAAATGCAGTTTTTGACAAAATGACGTCAAATAGGTCAATTTTACGCCTTTTTATACGCCCACATTTTCATGTGGACGTATTATGTCGTCGCCCCTGTCCGTCCGTCCGGACGTCCGGACGTCCGTCCGTCCACAATTTGTTTGTGGACTCTCTACAGGTCACAATTCTTATCCGATTTTGACGAAACTTGAAATATAGGTTTATCCCCAAAAGATCTCGGTTCCTTTCGATATTGGCATGTATCGGATCAAAACTTCATGGATTATGGCCCCTGATTGTACGAAAAATCACGTTTTTAGCTTGTGGACCCTATAGAGGTCACAATTTTGAACCGATTTTGATGAAACTTGACATGCATGTTTGTAACTCAAAGATCTTGGTTCCTTTCGATATTTGCGGCTATCGGAATGTAATTTCCTGAATTATGGCCCCTGATTGTCCGAAAAATCACCCTTTTTATCTTGTGGTCCCTCTGGAGGTCACAATTATTATTCGATTTAAAAAACCGTTTGATTATATCACCGTTACACCCTAAGGAAGGTTGAGTTCGAATTTCCGGAAAATCGGACGAAAATTGCCATACAAAATGGCCGCCGTTAGTACGCGAATACTGTTAAAAAATGGTATATCAAGGTTGTGGACCCTGTGGAGGTCACAATTTTGATTCGATTTTGATGAAACTTGAAATTCATGGTTATAACCCAAAGATCTCGCTTCCTTTCGATATTTGCGCATATCGGATCGTAACTTCCTGAATTATGGCCCCTGATTATACGCAAAATCGCCTTTTTTTTTAGCTTGGAGGTCACAATTATTATTCGATTTAAAAAAACGTTTGATTATATCACCGTTACACCCTAAGGAAGGTTGAGTTCGAATTTCGGGAAAATCGGACGAAAATTGCCATACAAAATGGCCGCCGTTTGTACGCGAATACTGTTAAAAAATGGTATATCAAGGTTGTGGACCCTGTGGAGGTCACAATTTTGATTTGATTGTGATGAAACTTGAAATTCAAGGTTATAACCCAAAGATCTTGCTTCTTTTCGATATTTGCGCATATCGGATCGTAACTTCCTGAATTATGGCCCCTGATTATACGCAAAATCGCCTTTTTTTTTTAGCTTGGAGGTCACAATTATTATCCGATTTAAAAAAACGTTTGATTATATTACCGTTACACCGTAAGGAAGGTTGAGTTCGAATTTCGGGAAAATCAGACCAAAATTGCCATACAAAATGGCCACCGTTTGTACGTGAATACTGTTAAAAAATGGTATATCAAGGTTGTGGACCCTGTAAAGGTCACAATTTTAATTCGATTTTGATGAAACTTGAAATGCATGGTTATAACCCAAAGATCTTGGTTCCTTTCGGTATTTGCGCATATCGGATCGTAACTTACTGAATTATTCGAATTTCGTGAAAATGGTACCAAAATTGCCGGACGAAATGGTCGCCGTTTGTACGCGAATAGTGTAAAGATATGGTATATCATGGTTGTTGACTTTGTACAGGTCACAATTCTTATCCGATTTTGACGAAAAGTCACATTTCTAGGTTGTGTACCGTCACACCATAATCATTGTCGACTTCGAATTTCATGAATATCAGACTGGAACTGACCAACAAAATGGCTGCTCCCAATACAGTATGAAATACAGGACTTAATGATGTAGGAAAAATCACTTTCCGTATTGTTTGTTCTCTATCCATCTCTCGAAAATGTGGGCGTATCCTGCCTGGCAGTGCCAGCCTATCTTTTCACCTCTTAATCCAATTTGCTAGAAAATGAAATAGAAATTAAAAAAACTGCTTCCGACATTTTTTATCACCCTAAGATCTCGGTTCCTTTCGATATTGGCATGTATCGGACTGTAACTTCATGGGTTATGGCCCCTGATTGTACGAAAAATCACGTTTTTTAGCTTGTGAACAGTTTAGAGGTCACAATTTTGAACCGATTTGGACGAAACTTGAAATGCATGTTTATAACCCAAAGACCTTGGTTCCTTTCGATATTTGCGCCAATCGGATCGTAACTTCCTGAATTATGGCCCCTGATTGTCCGAAAAATCGCCCTTTTTAGCTTGTGGTCCCTCTGGAGGTCAAAATTGTTATCCGATTTAAAAAACCGTTTGATTATATCACCGTTCCATGGTTATGAAGGTTGAGTTCGAATTTCGTGAAAATCGGACCAAAATTGACGGACAAAATGGCCGCCATTTGTACGCGAATAGTGTGAAAATATGTTATATCAAGGTTGTGAACAGTGTAGAGGACACAATTTTGAACCGATTTGGATGAAACTTGAAACGCATGTTTATAACCCAAAGATCTTGGTTCCTTTCGATATTTGCGCCAATCGGATCGTAACTTCCTGAATTATGGCCCCTGATTGTCCGAAAAATTGCCCTTTTTAGCTTGTGGTCCCTCTGGAGGTCAAAATTGTTATCCGATTTAAAAAACCGTTTGATTATATCATTGTTCCATGGTTATGAAGGTCGAGTTCGAATTTCGTGAAAATCGGACCAAAATTGACGAACAAAATGGCCGCCATTTGTACGCGAATAGTGTGCAAATATGTTATATCAAGGTTGTGAACAGTGTAGAGGACACAATTTTGAACCGATTTGGATGAAACTTGAAATGCATGTTTATAACCCAAAGATCTTGATTCCTTTCGATATTTGCGCCAATTGGATCGTAACTTCCTGAATTATGGCCCCTGATTGTCCGAAAAAATGCCCTTTTTAGCTTGTGGTCCCTCTGGAGGTCAAAATTGTTATCCGATTTAAAAAACCGTTTGATTATATCACCGTTCCATGGTTATGAAGGTTGAGTATGAATTGTGTGAAAATCGGACCAAAATTGACGGACAAAATGGCCGCCGTTTGTACGCGAATATTGTGAAAATATGTTATATAAAGGTTGTGGACCTTATAGAGGTCACAATTTTGAACCGATTTTGATGAAACTTGACATGTATGTTTATAACCCAAAGATCTTGGTTCCTTTCGATATTTGCGACCATCGGATCGTAACTTCCTGAATGATGGCCCCTGATTGTCCAGAAAATCGCCCTTTTTAGCTTGTGGTCCCTCTGGAGGTCAAAATTATTATCCGATTTAAAAAAACGTTTGATTACATTACCATTCCATGGTTATGAAGGTTGAGTATGAATTTTGTGAAAATCGGACCAAAATTGACGGACAAAATGGCCGTCCGTTTGTACACGAATAGTGTGAAAATATGTTATATCAAGGTTGTGGAACCTATAGAGGTCACAATTTTGAATCGATTTTGATGAAACTTGACAGGTATGTTTATAACCCAAAGATCTTGGTTCCTTTCGATATTTGCGCCCATCGGGTCATTACTTCCTGAATTATGTCCCCTGATTGTACGAAAAATCACCCTTTTTAGCTTGCGGTGCCTCTGGAGGTCACAATTATTATATGATTTAAAAAAAAACGTTTGATTATAAAAACCAAACAAATTCTAATGATTTTCTGATAATTCCTTAATATGCGACAATTCTTGTTGACTGCCCGGACGATTTGGCTGCTGTGTGGGCGTATGTTTCGTTGCCTGGCAACCTATTTTTTGATATCAGTATGATTATATTGATCCAATCTAAATGGCCATTAGAATCAAACGTTATAACGTTAAACGAATAATAAATATAACTCACTTCAAAAAAATATTTGTTTTGAAGTCTAAGAATACGGTTTTTGCAAATATGACATTACTACTGGTGATAAAGGAAATGTTAAATCATAAATGGCATAAGGCATCACATGGTGAAAATTGTATGAAAATTGAATAATAATTGACACTTTTATAGACCAAAAAGCTTGAAAAGTGACTTGTAGAAAATCGTCTATTTCTCGGCAACCTTACAAGTTACAAACTTTTTTGTGGTATCTGTATGATCGTATGGGTTCATGCTATTCGTTGATGGGATTCAAATATCATAATTTAAAAAATATTTGTTTTTTAGGTTTAAAATACAGTTTTTGCCAAAATGACGTCATTTCCGGTAACAGTGAAACTGTAAAATTGGCTTAACCTAGTCCAAATTGGCATTAGGCATCGAATGAAAAAAAAATATTGAAAATGGGATAATAATTAACTTTTTTATAGGCAAAATAACGTGAAAAGTGATGCATGCAAAATTGCATATTTCTCGGCAGTTGCTCATATTACAAACTATTTTTTGCATACATTCTCCTCGTCTGGATTATTACTACGAGTTTATGAAAGTTCAAATAGTTCAAAATATGAAGACGTTGAATGGGTTGTAAATAACTGATTGTTACACTTTTTTTTACATTAATTCAAAATTGCCCAAAAATGAAATTGAAATTTAAAACTCTGAGCTAACGATTTGTGCCCCTTTACAGAGTGCATTCTTTTTGCTATATCAGATTTCGAAAAAAATAATATTTGCTTTCAAAAAGTGGTACTGAACTGTCAAAATTGTAGTTTTTGTTCATATTACGCCACTTCCGTTGCGTGCAGAAAAATTTCACGGTAACAAAAAAAATTACAATTGAGACCACGGAGCATATGCACTTTGTTTTATACAAATCGAACAATAAATAATTAATCTAGGTACGAAAAACTAAATTAGCCAATGGCGACTTAAGAAAATTACTGAGACAAAATTCTTTCTCACTTCTGCTCAAGTAGGGTGATACTTTAACTCTGTGTAAACTACCATCAAAAAATATTCATAAATAAAAAAGTTTTATGTAAAAATGTAAAAAATATTCAAAATATCGGAGATTTTTTCGACTACTTCCGGTTTTACGATCATTGTCGGAATAGCTTTAACAAGTTGATTAGATACTTAACTTCCTGTACCAGAAATGTCAGAAACATTCATTGAGTAATTTTCGAAAAAAAGATAAATAAGAGAGCATTTTCAATAATTTAATGATTTTTCAACTTTTTTCAAAGATTGAGGTCATTTTTGGACCACCTTTAATATTGCAACGCTTTTATTATTAAATGCACACGCTAGGCCACCGATAGGACTCTGAGTAAAAATTGTTTAAGAAAAATCGTAGGTGTCGTTTTCGAGAATGCTCCAAAACAGAAAATACTTAGTTTTCGGCGTCCAAAATTTATTTCCTAAGAATCAAATTTGTGTTATTTAGATGTTATACGATCGTCTATTAATGGAACTATCCAATGACACTTTAATTGTTTTGGTACGCTAATATGTGACGGAGAATTTCAGTTTTTAGCAGGAGCGCCAATTTTGTTTATCATTTTTATGCTTTTTTGCCGTTTTTTGAACTACTTCCGATAGACGAATCATTGTCGAGTAGTTTTAACATCCGGTTTTGGAGTTTGAAAGGGAACAGGACTCTATAATGATATACTACACTATCCGATCAGAAAAAAACCTTCTGAGAAATCTATGTTCAAAAGAGTCAAAAATGCAAAAATGTCAAAACATTAAAAATTAAATTTCAATAACTACAAACATATTATACATCGTTAGAACCGTAATTAGGTCAGCTATCTGAATTGATATCCTTTTTTTGAAAATCTCTTAAAATAAAAAAAAAGTAGAGCATTTTCCAAAATTTCACGATTTTCCGACTTTTTTTGATTTTCGGTCCCTTTTTGTCCTATTCCAATTATTTGAAGGTCTTAATGGATGGATCCATGCTAAAGACTACCGGAAGGACCATACAGTTTAAGAAAAATCGCTGAAGCAGTTTTCGAGATAAAGGCGTCCAAAAACGCTCCAAATTAGAAAATACTTGATTTTCAGCATGCCATATTTTACTTCCAGGTCATCGTATCTTTATGAAATGCGTACCATACGATACTTCAATTCCCGTGCAGCCCAATGATACCCTAATCTCTTTAATCCGTTGATATCGGACGAAATAATCACGTTTTTCCCCAAAGCGCCCATTTTTTTGCATTTTTTTCCAAACATCAGAAATTATTTCGACAACTTCCGGTTTACGGATCGTTGTTGAAATTGCTTTATCCAACTGTCTGACTATACGGCTTTATGTTCCAGAGGTATTAGAAATATCGATTTATTCTTTCCAAATAATATAAGGGTTTGAAAATGGGTAGAAAATTGGAAAAAAATAAAGGGAGATAACTCTGAATGAAACTTGTATTACTGTAATCGGATGGACTTCAGGAATCCAAAAATATAGGTCAAATTTGAAAATTTTGAAAAATAACAAAAATGGAATCGCATAGACTTTAGGAATCCAAAAATGTAGGTCAAATTTGCAAATTTTGAAAAATAACAAACATTGTCTCATAAACAACATGTTTTCAATTTTCAGACGATAAAAGTCATCGACGAATGTTCGAAATTGAAAAATGTGTCGGAAAAGATTCAGGGATTCCAAATATGTAATTTGTGTGAAAATGGATAAAGAATTGACGAAACTATGGCCGATTTTCAATTTCAGACCAACGTACAAAGTTTGACCACTTCAGGTATGCGCAGACGTTTCAAAAATAGTTTATCAAGTAGCCACCACATGGTTTCCCAATAGAAAGTTTGGTTTCAGATCGATATCTGTTTTCAATCATGGAGAAATAGGCTCTGGTAGTAAAGAATAATAATATAAAATAATAATAATTTTAGTAATTGAGTTAAAATGTTCAAACTTGGTGTATATGCTTATTAGGTCAATGCCTTGATGGAGTTCGAAGATGAGCATTTTCCGCTTAGGGTAAGCAATGATAAGCAATTTGATTGGTTGATGCTTTGGGACACGGTAACTTTAGTTCTAATTAAGTGAGAGTGGTGAAACTTTGTTTATAGTTTCATTACACTAATACCTTGACTAAGTTCGATAATGAGCATTTTTCCGCTTAGGGTAAGCAGAGATAAGCAATTTGATTGGTTGATGCTTTGGGACACGATAACTTTAGTTCTAATTAAGTGAGAGTGATGAAACTTGGTGTATAGTTTCATTACAGTAATACCTTGAATAATTTCGATAATGAGCATTTTCTGCTCAGGGTAAGCAGAGCGATACGCAATTTGATTGGTCAAGTCTTTGGAACACAATAACTCTCCTTCTAATTGAATTAAAATGTTCAAACTTGGTGTATATGCTTATTAGGTCAATGCCTTGATGGAGTTCGAAGATGAGCATTTTCCGCTTAGGGTAAGCAGAGATAAGCAATTTGATTGGTTGATGCTTTGGGACACGATAACTCGATACGTTTGAAAAAAATAAATGTGCGATTAATTAATATGTGTCGTTTATTTATTTTGGGATTTCGGCGGGGGACATCAGCCTCACTGTTGGCTTGTTTAATTTACTGTAGATTTGTTTTATATAATCTATACTTACTATTTAGTAGGCTAGTGTGCATTTTGGTGTGTATAAAACACTTTTGGATGACACTTCGTGTACAGTTTGATTGCTTGATATGTTTGAAAAAAATAAATGTGCGATTAATTAATATGTATCATCTATTTATTTTGGGATTTCGGCGGGGGACATCAGCCTCACTGTTGGCTTGTACTTTTACATATGATAGAAGGTATCACTGAAGCAAAACAATTAAAGTATAGTTTGGTAGCTCAATGGATCGGCTATGGTATAATAAACTTCCTGTATGATTCCTGAAAGCCTGTTCAGTGCTGCTTGCAGGTCTAGTTATTATTATTTTTATTTTTTTTTTTTTTCCGCAGGAGCCTATTTCTACATGATCGAAAACAGATATCGATCTGGAACAAACTTTTCTATCGGGGAAAACATGTGGTGGCTACTGCATAAACTATTTTTCAAACTTCTGCGCATACCGGAAGTGGCCAAACTTTGTCGGTTGTCCGGATATTGAAAATCGGCCATAGTTTCGTCAATTCTTTACCCATTTTTAAACAAATGACATTTTCAGAAACCCTGAATCTTTTGCGAGATAATGGCTATCTCACATTTTTCAATATTGAACATTCGTCTATGACTTCTATCATTTGAAAATTGAAAAGACGTTGTTTATGAGACAATGTTTATTATTTTTCAAAATTTGCAAATTTGACCTACATTTTTGGATTCCTAAAGTCTATGCGATTCCAGTAATATAAGTTTCATTCAGAGTTATCGCCCTTTATTTTTCGAATTTTCTGCCCATTTTGTAACCCTTATATTTTTTGGAAGGGATAAAACGATATTTCTGAAACCCCTGAAACATATAAGCCATATTGCCAGAAAATTGCGTAAAGCAATTTCAACAACGATTCGTAAACCGGAAGTAGTCGAAATAATGTCTGATATTTTGAAAAAAACTCAAAACATGGGGGCTTTGGGAACAACGTGATTTCTTCGTCCCATACCAATCGATCAAATGGATTAAGGTATCGTTGGTTTACATCGGAATTAGAGTATTGTATGATATCCAATTCATACAGATACGATGGTCCGGAAGTAAAATATGACACGCTCAAAATCAAGCATTTTCTGATTTGGAGCGTTTTTGGACGCCTTTATCTCGAAAACTTCTCCAGCGATATTTCTTAAACTTTATCTATCGATGGTCCTTCCGGTATTCTTTAGCATGATCCATCCATTAAGACCTTCAAATAATTGGAATAAAATTTGGAAAATGCTCTACTATTTTTTTATTTTAAGAGATTTGCAATAAAAGGATATATTGAGGGCTGAAAGCCAGAACTGCCTATCTCCAAAATTGACGTTTTGAGAAAATGAAGATTTAAAGTTTGACTAAATTTTAAAAATCAGGTAATTGTTGGATTTAGATGATTTTTGGAAATTACGTGTGTATTAATAATTGTAAACAAATGCTGAATGATCAATAGGCTTATTGCAGTAGTTTTCAATTTATTTCATAATAATGGATATAGACACTTCTGGTTGATATAAATTCGCCCAATATGGGAAGTCAACATTGGAGATATCTGCATAATGCTCATACCAAGTTATGAATAGACTGTACAGAAGTCAGAAATTCAGTATGCAAGCCCTGTGTTATACGTTGAGTTTTGCCTGGAGAGCATTGGCGGATTTAGGGGGTGCTATAGGTGCCCAGGCACCCGAAACTTGGACAACATGAATAAATGAATGAACTACTTTAAAACATTGAAAAATGCATTTAATTCAAACAAGTAATTCAAATACATTTTAACAAATTCAACATTAACGCACAGAATCCACGAAGACCTAATCGTCAGCATCATTTATTATCAGTATCATCACTGCTGAATACAATTGGTAATTGATCTTTAGAGTGATTAGAACATGGGAGGTCATCATACCATTTGTGAAGCTCTTCTGGTATTACAAACTGCTTACACAGTTTCTGGAGGTCACTCTTCTTTGCCTGACTAATTGGAAGCCTATTCTGATATACCTTTTTAAGCTCTACGGATGAAGCTGGCCGTCCTATACTATGGACATGTATTTCCTTAAATTCATCACCATAGTCATAACGATAAAAGATAATACAGGGGTCAGATTTCCTATACTGAAATCCTTTTACAAGAAGCCAATTTACAATTCCACCATCACTGTTTCTGCGCTTGTTCTTTAGAAGTATTTCTGCCAAACTCTGGAAATTAATAAAATCTAAGTGATGAAAATTTGTTACACGATAGGGTTGTATACGACGTGATCTTTGAAAGATAGAAATCCAATCAAGCATTGAAAAAACATTGGTATGTCGGTTTTGACCACCGCACGTGTCTGAAAATAAAGACACTTCTTTGACATATCCTGGTAACTGACATAACCATTTGTACAGACATGTCGCAATTTCATTGCTTCCTCGTCCACCTTCTACCTCTGGCCAACAATAACAGAATGCATCATTTGGTTTGGCAGTGTAAATACATAAGTTGTAGACACTTAATTTTCTACTATAATACAATAATGATGCAGGACTGCTTGGTATTTGCAGTACGCTTTGCAAGTCAAATGTAGCAGCAATAAAGGTAGGATCAGCAACTGATCTGCCTTTGTCTTGTGCTTTAGCGGCCTGTGCCTCGACTTTTCGTTTCAGATGTAAATCATGTTCTGCTTCAAATGCTCCTTTGTTCGATTTAATTAGGAGGTTATATTTGGTGCATTTGGAGCATTGGTCCTTCTTGGGATGATAAAATGACAAATTAAATTCATCACAGAATATATGTCTGTAAACTTTATCTCCTACAGGTTTCAAGGGAGGTTCGGCTGAATTACATTTCTCTGTATACAGACGGTACATTTTTGATATCGAAAGATTCGAATCAAGGTAGTAACACTTTGAATCCCTGCAAGTGTAATGCGATGCTATTCTCGGGAAACTATTAATATGATTTCTCACAAACTGTAAGCTATCAGGTTTAGTTTTATTTGATGGAGAACGTTTGCCACGATTATCTTCTACTTCAAATGTAGATGATTCTGTTGCATGTTTAATTGCAGTCTTTATTGGCCCAAAACTGATGTTTAGTGTTGATAAGAAAAATTTCTTACATACACGTTTCTGTTGTAATTTTTCTGTTGACATTTTCGGAAATAAGTACAAAATTGACTGATTTCTGGCTCTTTTGCGTTGGTTCTTTTGAACACGCACTCGCTGTACATTAAAGACCTCTATTCTTGACAGCAGATAATCCTTTTGTCTCTTATAGTCAGCTAAATCCCAATAAGCTTTACAAATTGCAGCTCGATCATCTTCATTGAAATCCATGTTGCATTTGTATCTGCAGTTACAATTACAGGGTATGGGAGTTTTTTCTGACACTAGTTTACCAGCTGAATTGACATGTTGTTTTCCAGATAACTTCAACTTCTTTCTGACATTTCGTTTCCAGTTAGCTTGATTTGCCTGTCTTTTTCTGCTACCCTGAGTGTTTTGTTTCCCTGTTACTTCATCGTGTGTGTTGTCTTGTTGTCCATCATTTTGTGTGTTGTGTTGTTGTCGACCATCTTGGGTGTTGTGTTGTTGTACATTATCTTGTGAGTTGTCTTGTTGTCCATTATCATGTGTGTTGTCTTGTTGTCCATTATCTTGGGTGTTGTCTTGTTGTCCATCATCTTGGGTGTTGTCTTGTTGTTCATCATCTTGTGTGTTTTGTTTCCCTGTTACTTCATCTTGTGTGTTGTCTTGTTGTCCATCATTTTGTGTGTTGTCTTGTTGTTCACCATCTTGTAAGTTGTCTTGTCCATTATCACGTCTGTTGTCTTGTTGTCCATTATCTTGGGCGTTGTCTTGTTGTCCACCATCGCGTGTGTTGTCTTGTTGTCCATTTTCTTGTGTTTTGTCTTGTTGTCCACCATCGCGTGTGTTGTCTTGTTGTCCATCATCTTGTGTGTTGTCTTGTTGTCCATCATCTTGTGTGTTGTCTTGGTCATCATGTACATCATCTCGTGCCTTGTTATGTCAGACATGATTTTAGCTGTTGAACAAAAAAGCTGAAAAAATCCGGCGGGGGGTGGGGGTGGGGGGCGTGTCCAGTGGCAACGCCAGTATGTTTGGGGGAGGGGGGTGTGCAAGGGTAATTTTAAAGTAAGGGGGGGGGGGCTGTCTCATCATACTGAATTTCTATATTCTTGTATTTATTTGTCTTCAAATTTACTAAAAAAAAATTTATTTCTTATTTTTCTTGTATTTAATTCATTTACAGAATACAATTACTAAACAAACAAACAAAAAAATAATAATAATAATGTTTGAACTACGCATCCGATCTTTTGATTATCCTGTATAATTTTCTAGACTAGAAAATATGTTGCTCTAATTAGTCTAAATCGAATAAACCTTTCCCTCCCTCCGACCGTAATTAATAATAATTCACGACTCTTCGGGAATTGACTTTACAAATAGAATGTCTCAAAAGCTCGCCTTCCAACTTCTGTTCCAACCATTTCCATCCATTTTAAAGTCCTTTGTCGAATAGTTTGGTGTCGACGTCTCGATATACGACCTTAGCCATAGCGCGAAAGAACTGACGATGATTACGTACCGTACCATCATCGGCACGATAGAGAAACTCTATGTCACTTGTAATGACAGGCTATCTCGTTCAATCTCGCGCGATTCTACGATACGGTATTGTTAATGTTTACATCGCTGACATCCGGTCGGTAGATTTCAAAGTTATGGATAGATATTAAGTTCACCAGTTAGAAATTTGTCAGGAAAAAATTAATGATTGTTTGATTTATGATATTAGGCTTTTGAAACAAGGTGTTTGAATTAATTAAAGCGGAACAATATCATAACAAAAGCGTTGTCAAAAGTCGGAACCGACCGCAAAAAATCAGAACCTGACGGGACAAAAAGCGGAAATCCGCTTTAAAGCGGGAAAAAATCATGTCTGTTATGTGCAGAAGATTTCTTTGTGGTAAATAACTGATCATCAGAAGAATCATCACCATCGGAATCAGACGTTTTAAATAATCTGGATCATTATCAGTATCATCAAACTCGCTTTCCATATCCTCTAATAGTTCCAACGCCTCCGTAGCATCTAGACATCGTCCTAAAACAAAAACAATAAAATATTTCAACTTCCTTATTATCAATTGCGAAATATCAATATTGTAACATTTAATATGAATTAAAAGTGATCATGCTTTTGTCCTTGGTCGTAGGCCTACTTCAGCAAGAAATGGATATATCCAGCGAGGGATAACTTAAATTTTAATGGAGTACTTTTGGAATATCTTTATGTATTATATTACATTATTTTTGTATATCAGGTTACACAAGATAAATTAAGTGCCACTTATCTCGTCTAGCAGCCATTTTAACAGATCACAAAAGAGAAAACATCAATTTTTTTATATCCTTTTCTGGTACATTAACAAGGCAGTTTAGGCAGTGATTCAAGGGAAACAACTCTCAACATATAAGAGTTTTATCAGCAAGAACTGTACAAGTGGGATATATGGGTCATTCCATAAATGAGGGGGCCAAAGTGGGACATGGGTACTAAAATTTTAAGTAATCTCAATCACAGATAAACTTATACCAATAATAGGAGTAATGTATGCCATTTGCGGGACAGTTAATGATTTCTCATTGTTGAGTTCCAAAAAAAAGTAATGAACGATTTTACATGACAGGTTACGTACAGATTTCTCGTGCAAAGGGACACCAAATTAGACTTTTAATGCTAAATTTCTGTGGATGTATAAGATATATTAATGTGTTTATGATGTATTATTATTCAAATGAGGCACCTTCATAAGAAATCTAAGCAGAAATAGTGAATATTTGTGCCAACACCTCTTGTCAGCCAATGTCGATTACATGGATATTCCCAACTTATCCATACAAACTTAAAAGTGTCTTTAGATGTTTAAAAAAAAAAGATTTTACAAAATTGTTGAAGTTTGTATGACCCTAACCCTCGACATGAACTACTGTACTTGAAAATCAGTATTGTATCATGAAAAATCACCAAGGAAAGGTTTAATGTGATCCGGAGTATTGCAGTTTCACGTGTAAAGGGACACCAAATGTTGACGACTTGAATACTAATAATTTAATCAAGCCATATTAAGTACTATTTCAACTTTAAAACTTGAACAATGAATGAACTTTCAAATATTAAAAAAAAATAAAACTTTCAACAATCAAAATGAGTAGCAGTCTTTGAGAATTGCTTGTGTCCCTTTCAATAGCTTACGTTGTGAACCCGTTTAGCCAAAAAAATAATTAAAAAAGACTTGAAAGAGCAAGGTAACATTTCAAAATTGTCAGCTTGTGACAGGGAAGCAAAGAAAATAATGGAGCATTAGTTACATACGTGTATACTAATACAATATCTCGTTAATGATAGGGACACGACATTTTTGGTTTCCCATTTTTATAATAATATTCCGACACCTCAACCATTCTGTCACGTGATCCCCGAATACCAAGGAAGCGATAATTTTCAGGTATCGAAGAATACTATTATTTTAGACTCGGCAATTATAACGTTCAGCATTTATGCACCGTATGCAAGAGGAAAATTCGCGTCACAACGTAATTTCGATCACAACGTAAATACTGGGACACTAAACTTTGATTCGAACTTATTCAGAAAATATCCATTCGCCGGGCCACCGACTGCTTTGGATGTGTGTATCATGTGACCGTAAACCAAACATCTCTCTCTGACGTAATTCACAGGTAATAGACGGCGTTAGCGGTGGCATAAACAAGCACTTCGTAAATTGAACGAGGGACGCAATTTTGAATATCGATAAAGCTAATAAAATTTTTACGGACAATTTTACACTATACATCTGATTACGTATTCGGAATTTGTTATTTATTACAACGCCAACGAGATGGAATAGAGATGAAACATTTTGGTTTTATTTTTCAAGTTAATATCGTGGCTAAACTGACAAAAATACAACGTAAATATTGGGGACACAAAAATTTACGTTGTGAGGCGTGAATAAAAATCCTCCGACTGAGATTATTTAACATTTATTTAGAAATGAAAAATTACCAAACGAAATTTTACATCTTCTGCTGCATGTCTTATGAAAATATTTGGAAATATTAGTATTTTGCTCAACATGGTCTAGTTGTTAAAATGTTAAGTAAAAAATGTCCCCAAAACGTACACAAAATTTCAGGGACACCATGAATTGCAACATAAAAATATTTAACCACAAACCGATTTTCTATGTTTTTATAGAACATAAGTATAAAATAATAAACATATTACATGATGAATTACTTTTTTAAATAATTGGTGATCAGAAAATAGGTATTTTTGCTGCTTTGAGCAATGATATGTATGAATTTTCAATTGGACCCCTCATTTATGGAATGACCCATATACATATCTTGCACTAATGTAGCAAAACTAAATGACAGCAAGAACTCTCTATCTGGAGATACATTTTTTTGCTAGGAAAAAAAATTAGTGGTTCTGTACTTAATAATATATGACTTCTTTGTTGCGTCATTATTTATAAAGATAGGACTTAGATCATTTTTGCTGAGAAACTACATGAAATTCCGAACTGTTTGGTGTATTTAACTCATTTTTGGCAATTTTGGAGATAGACACTTCTGGCTTTCAGCTCTCGATATATTCAGATAGCTGACCTAATTATGGTTCTAACGATGTATGATATGTATGTAGTTATTGAAATTTAATTTTCAGTATTTTGACATTTTTACATTTTTAACACTTTTGAACATAGGATTTCTTAGAAGTATTTTATTTGATCGTATAGTGTCGTATATCATTAGAGAGCCCTGTTCCCATGCAAACTCCAAAACTGGATGTGAAAACTACTTGACAATGATTCGTATACCGAAAGTAGTTCAAGAAACGAAGAAAAATGTAAAAAGAAAATTGGAGCTCTTGCCAAAAGTTCGAATTCTCCGTCACATATTAGCGGACCAAAAAAATTAAAGTGTCGTTGGATAGTTCCATTAATAGACTATCGTATAACATCTAAATAACACGAATTTGATTCTTAGGAAAAAAATTATGGTGTGCCGAAAACTAAGTATTTTCAGTTTTGGAGCATTCTGAGACGCCTTTTTCTCGAAAATGACGCCTACGATTTTTCTTAAACATTTTTTACTCAGAGTCCTATCGGTGGCCTAGCGTGTGCATCTAATAATAAAAGCGTTGCAATATTATAGGTGGTCCAAAAATGACCCCAATCTTTGAAAAAAGTTGAAAAATCATTAAATTATTGAAAATGCTCTTTTATTTATCTTTTTTTTGAAAATTACTCAATGAATTTTTCTGATATTTTTGGTACAGGAAGTTAAGTATCTAATCAACTTGTTAAAGCTATTCCGACAATGATCGAAAAACCGGAAGTAGTCGAAAAAATCTCCGATATTTGATTTTTTTTTACATTTTTACAGAAAACTTTTTTATTTATGAACATTTTTTGATGGTAGTTTACACAGAGTTAAAGAATCACCCTACTTGAGCAGAAGTGAGAAAGAATTTTGTCTCAGTAATTTTCTTTAGTCGCCATTGGCTAATTTAGTTTTTCGTACCTAGATTAATTATTTATTGTTCGATTTGTATAAAACAAAGTACATATGCTCCGTGGTCTCAATTGTAATTTTTTTGTTACCGTGAAATTTTTCTGCACGCAACAGAAGTGGCGTAATATTAACAAAAACTACAATTTTGACAGTTCAGTACCACTTTTTGAAAGCAAATATTATTTTTTTCGAAACCTGATATAGCAAAAAGGATGCGCGCTGTAAAGGGGCACAAATCGTTAGCTCAGATTTTTAAATTTCAAAAAAAAGTGTAACAATCAGTTATTTACAACCCATTCAACGTCTTCATATTTTGAACTATTTATTCGGTTTATTCCCATAACGCCGACTCACCGAGTTTTAGGGGAAAAATTTTGGTCGGTGTTAAGGGGTCGACTGGCCAAGAACAATAGACCCAAGCTGGGGGATAAAACTAATTAAGCCGCTAATTTTGGGAGCATTTATTTTTTAAAAAATTTATAACAACCTTTAACACATAACATTGCAAATAATTTTAACTTTTGGCACGCATAAAATGTCCAACATAGTCCAAAAATTTTAACAAATTCAATCCTCCTTCTTCATATCTATGTTTTGCATCTTCGATCTTTCTGTTGATATCTGTGTATTCTTTCCTTTTAGGTGGTTGTCGTTGGCCACTCGAATACTTCAACAACTGAAATTCGATCGACTTTTGCTCTTCTTTCAAAAATGCCATCACTTCAAAAATATTCGGATGAGCTTTTCCAATTAATTTTTTAGACGCCCGAGCCACCTCTCTAAAGAATTGTTGGTTCTTTACGTGGTTTGGTTGTGGTTCCATTGTACTTGAGTAACCATTGGGTAACCATATAGTTGGCCAGTTGTTGAAATTTCTCATTATCTGGTACCTCGGCCATTATTTGGATCATCAATCTGCAAATAAAAGAACGATACATATAAATTATTTATATTTACAATATATTCATATTAACTATTTACTAAATATAATGAATACTTACATCAGTCACGGGCAGTAATGGTATCCTGATACACCGTCTAATTTGCATGTTTCTTCTTCTCGTATGACGTATAGTGAAAATAACACCCTTTCCATTCTACCTCGGGAAAAACTGTCTCACTAGCATTCTTTGTGGCCAACTCAAAGTCCATCTAAAAAATAAGAAACACATTTAGGTCATACTACTATGTTATTGTTATGTAGATTACGATGTAGAATATGATATTAATCGGTGTATTGTGTACATTTATTTAAAATATTCTTACCTGAAAAATGGAAGGTTGAAGGTTGAATCCGTTTTCACTTACCACTTGCTTCAAGAGACCAAAAGCTCTCCGGTATGTCGACTCTCTCTTGTCAGGTAAAAAGAAAAATACCAATGGAACAGGGCAATCTTGGATCAGTGCGTGGATGACGTATAGTTGATAAAAAATTCGTGGGTATATATAAAATGTTCCATCGCCAAAAAGTACATTCGAGTCACACAAAGATTCAAGATTCTGTATTGTGGTAAATCCTAAAATTTTCTCTTCGTCACCATCATTGATGAATAAAAACTGTTATCCGGTATCTGTCTGTTGAAAAAGGTCGGGCACAACAATGGCACGTCGATGTTTAGGTAATTTGGGAAATTTCTTATTCTCCTGGCTCTATATAGGATGCTCTTCTTGGAGAAAAACGTTGGCATGTTGGCGATGGTGGTTCTATTGTCGTCTGTCCATTCACCATTCAGTTTACCGTTTATTTCTTGTTGGTAAAGTTGTGTAATCGGATTTGTCGTAGATTGGACATTTAAGCACTGCATCATTTCTGTGATCTATAAAAAATAAGATTTATTTTATAATAACAATGAATAAATAGTAGAATATAAAATTAGAAGCTTACGACAGAAATTTAAAAAAAATGAGAATTCAAATGTAATTTCAAAGATGCTTTTACAACACAGTAACTTACTTGTATATCGGAATAGGCTGGTGGGTGGTTGTGGTCGACGTCTATTCTGCTAACTATATCGTTAATGGTAGATGTTGTAGCCCTACATCCCTTGCTCTTTTCGCAGCACTGCCATATCAGTAAGTCGTTATTCTTTCTCTTATTCAGTCTATACTTAAAACCAGCAACGCATAGGTAACTGCCAACTCTTGTTGTAGGAAGAAACTTAGATTGTAACTGTGCTTTAGCCATCGTAGAAAGAAATGTATATGAAAAGTCTTGGGATTATTTACGTATTTATACTTATTTTGAAAAATAATCACAATGAACTGAATTTCAATCACTTGTCAGCTTCTTCTTGAACTTTCGTATATTATTTTTTTAATTAATGAGTGAGTTGAATTCAAGTGAACTATATTAATAATCTGAACAAAGTAAAGTAAACAATAGATTAAGAAAATTATAGTTAGTGAGTTGAATTTAAGTGAACTATATTAATAATGACTGGTCCCTACCTCATTAACGCCTTTAATCCGTTCTTAACCCATCAAAGAGTGCCGCGGTCGACTATCCAAACTCTGGTGAGTCGGCGTTATGGGAAGACACCATTTATTCGTAACTTTCATAAACTTGTAGTAATAATCCAGACGAGGAGAATGTATGCAAACAATAATTCTTAATATGAGCAATTGCCGAGAAATATGCAATTTTGCATGCACCACTTTTCACGTTATTTTGTCTATAAAAGAGTAATTTATTATCCGATTTTCAATAATTTTTTTTCATTCTATAAAAGTGTCAGTTATTATTCAATTTTCATACAATTTTCACCATGTGATGCCTTATGCCATTTATGATTGCAATGATCTGATTTAACATTTCCATTATCACCGGCAGAAATGTCATATTTGCAAAAAACGTATTTTTAGACTTCAAAACAAATATTTTTTTGAAGTGAGTTATATTTATTATTCGTTTAACGTTATAACGTTTGATTCTAATGGCCATTTAGATTGGATCAATATAATCATACTGATATCAAAAAATGGCTTCTAGCATATTCCCTTGTCAAGAAATAACCAATTTTCTAAGGATCACTTTTTAAGTTTTTTACCTTTTTAATTTCAGTTTATGGGTTCTAAGTTTATTATTTATTGCCTGATATGTATAAAACAATTCTCAATTGCAAATTCTCAACTTATATGATACCGATAATGATTTCTTTTGGCACCGGAAGTGAAGTAATTTTGCCAGATTTTACAATTTTGACCAGTGTATTTGCAAGCAAATATTACTTTTACAAATCTGATAGAGGTTGTCACTGAATTATAACAACTACAGTATCGTTTGGTAGCTCGATGGATCGGCTGTTGTATGACGCACTTCCTGTCTGATTCCTGAAAGCCGATTCAGCACTGCAGGTCTAGTTTTTTTTGGATTTACTTGCTAAGAAATTACTGATTCGTACACAAAATATGGAGTTTGTTGAAAGAACCGGAAGTGACACCATCTTTATACGTGAAAAATCAATAAGGCTTTTGCGATATTTTAATTACAGACATGAGAGTTACATTTTCTGAATCCTTGAGGAATGCTTAAAAAACGATCAGAGCATAATTTTTATATCGGTCAACTGATGGTCACCATTTTGAACTGAATATGAGAAAAAGTGAAAAATCGGCGAAAACAGACATGAAAAGAAAATGAAAACAATAGGCTGTAGTTTCCAAAATGAAAACGTTTTTGGATCAGGGTCAAATTATTGTTATGTCACAATTTCGAATTTCATATGAAAGCTTATTGTTTCTGTTAAGATTATTAAGCTTTCATATTACATATGAAAGCTTATTGTTTCTGTTAAGATTATTATTTCAATTAATGAAAGCTTATTGTTTCTGTTAAGATTATTTTTTTTTTTTTTGTGTGTTTATTTTCTGCAAATCGGATTTCTCAGAATCTAACCATGGGATCTTTCTGAAACTTTGACCTACCCCCCCAAAAATGGGATTCAAAACGTTTTACGAATCCGAAATCACCAAATTTTACGAACGAAAAAACTGACAATACATAGTCGTAACTTTGTTATTTTTTTTACCGATTTTACTAATTCTTTTTTCTTTGAATACCTTGAAAAAAATCATTTTCATCTGTTGTTTCACATTTTCGAATTTCGAAAATTCGTCGCTGTGATTTAGAACCGGAAGTTTAGACCAATTTGACAACTTCTTTAATAGTTGTACGATTTTCATGAAATTTATTATAAGTAGATCTTACCAATGTGACTTCAAAAATATAATTAGAAATTTTCTAAATTATCTCCCCTTGGTGAAATTAAGGATCAAAGTTTTAAAAAAAATCGTCGAAATATAGGTCAGAATGACCTAATTTTTTTTTTCGATACTAGACAAGGAATTACTGATTCGTACAGAAAATATGGAGTTTGTCGATCGAACCGGAAGTGCCACCATCTTTAAACGTGAAAAATCACCAAGGCTTTTTTGCTATTTTACTTAAAGACTTGGGAGTTATATTTTCTGAATCCTTGTAGGAAGGCCTAAAAAATGTCGGGAGTAGAATTTTGATTTAGGTCAACTGGGAGTCACCATTTTGAATTGAAAATGAAAAATAGAAGCAATTTGAAGGGCCGAGATTTTGGAGCACAATAACTCTCTTTTTATTAAGCTAAAATGTTCAAACTTGGTGTAGACGTTTACTAGGTCAATGTTATGATTGAGTTCAAAGATGAGCATTTTCTGCTTAGGGTAAGCAGAGATAAGCATGCTGATTTGTTGATTCTTTAGGGCACGATAACTTCGGTTATAATGAAGGGAGGGTGGTGAAACTTTTGTCAATAGAGAGTCTAATAGCTAGCCTGTTGTGTGAAATCATTGTATCATTTTTTTTTAAAAATCAGGGATAGCCAAAAAAAAGAGATTGAAATTCAAAAAGTCGTATTTTTACATTTGGAGCATGTTTAGAGGTCTTTCTCGTAAAGTCAACATAATATTATTTGGGAACTTCTTCTACAAAGAGTCTGATTGGTAGTCTTTTATATGAAACCATCGATCAACAGGAGTAGACGAACAAAAGGATCGAACATTGAAAATGGCACCCTTTCATTGTTAAGCGAAACATGCAGTGTGGATGACTACAATCTACACATTTAGTCATCGTATAGAGCTTATTCAACAATATCGAATTCCAACTGCTTAGGGATATTTTACGTGCACTCCAATGTGTACACGGGACCTTAGTTTTTCGTCCCATCCGTTCTGCCTCACTGACAAGGGGGAACCACGCCGGAAAATTGAGATGAACTTTCTCGGTGCAGAACTTTCAATTTAGGCCAAACGTTTATTGCATGCTTATTTTCAAAAGTTTTGTAATAATCGGTTGGTAATTAAAGTACCGTGCAAATCAAACTGTTAAAACAGAAAATTTCGCCCGGTTGAAATGTTTCTTGCTATAAGTCAGCAATTTCCCGATTTTAGGAAGGCTGCATGGTTAGCATGTGCGCGCTGTATCGTAACGTCTGTCATTGAGTCAGCCGGCGTCATTTCGATTTCCAGATTGCACATGACATGGAGTATGGTGTCCAACCTCGTGGGTTTTCTCTGTGTCCTTTGGTTTCCTCCCAGCAGCTAAAGACCAGTACGCGCAAGGGACGTTTTTGAATAAAATTAAAAATCATAGGTTAGTCCCGAAATGACCTAGTTTGTGTCGAATGGACGTTAAGCCGAATTTCTCTCTTTCTCTTTTATTTTTAAAGTTTTGTAATAATCGGCTGGTAATCAAAGATACTGTAAAAGTGATAAAACAGAAAATTTCGCCCGGTTGTAATGTTTCTCACTTTAAAGTCAGCAATTTGACGATTTTAAGGGGAAAACGTTTATTGCGAATGATTTAGCTGGTCAGGGGGAGCTTATTTTTAAAATTTTTGTAATATTCGGTTGATAACTAAAGGTACTGTGCAAATTAAACTAATAAAATAGAAGATTTCGCCCGGTTGAAATGTTTCTCGCTGTAGGTCAGCAATTTGCCGATTTTAGGGAGGTTGCGTGGCTGAATGGTTAGCACATGCGCTCTGTATCATAACATCTGTCATATAGTCAACTGGCGTTGTTTGCGATTTCTTGGTTGTACATGACAAGGCGTATGGACGCCTGTCCAACCTCGTAGGCGGTAACGCCGCTGCCCGGGTAAAATTTCCCTCATATTGCACACGTTATGGCGTATGCCCGTCTTCATTAGCCCATTTTAGGAGCAGAACAGTAGGACGTTAAACCCCATACAATTTCATTTCATTTTCTCTATGTTGCTTATTTATTATAGTGGATAAAGGTTTTTCTGGGTTTTTTTTATTAAAAACAATATTTTATTCAGGTTGTCTGAATGGGATTGGGGAACAGGCTTAGCCTATGTAAAACCCCTCTCCCTGTTTTTCTGGTTCTATTAATTATTTTATTTCTGCATAGAAATCTTGCTTTGACCAGTTTCTTGTACATGTATATTGCAGTCTATGACCCTTTGTTTAAAACATGCTTAAGAAGTTGTCACGATTTCCTACTTATAACCAAACATATTGGAGACCATAATTATATAACATATCTCTAATTTTGGAAGCCCGATTACAGCTATACAAGTTTCAGTTATTTCCCTTTAGTTTAAAGATTATTTTTTTGCCCGGGTGCAATGTTTCTCACTACATTTAAATTTGTAACTTTTTGAGTTTTTGACCGATTTTGATAATTATATCTTTATAATTTTCCAAATTTACATATTAACGTAAATATTCAAACAGTTGAGTTCAACCTGATTCAAAAAGTTTTAATTTTGTTCAAAGTTATCTCATTTAATTTTTCGATGTTTTCTTACCATTTTCATTTCATTTTTCTGAAAGTTTTGAAGTGGGAAGTCATCCCAATTACAGCAACACAAGTATCAGTTATTTCCCTTTAGTTTTCAGATTATGCAATGTTTCATACTATATTTAGACTTGTAACTTCGCGAGTTTTTGACCAATTTTGATAGCTTGTTATTCTTATCCTTTTATTTGAGATACTTGATATAATCGATGACACGTGACGATGAATATGAAAGCTTTCATATCTGCATGGGACAGTAGCAGATCTAGTTATTATTTTTTTTTTTGTGTGTTTTATACACAAATCGGATTTCTCAGAATCTAACCATAGGATCTTTCTGAAACTTTTACCTACCCCTCCTCCAAAAAAAAATGGGTGGTGGCTGTTGATTAAATATATTTTTAAAACATTTTACGTATCCAAAATGACCGAATTTTACGAATGAATGCATTTGACCTACAATGCTGAAACTTTGTGACTATTTGACCTATTTTACTACATCTTTTTATACGCCCACATATTGGCATGTATCGGACTGTAACTTCATGGATTATGCCCCCTGATTGTACGAAAAATCACGTTTTTAGCTTGTGAACACTGTAGAGGTCACAATATTGAACCGATTTTGATGAAACTTGACATGCATGTTTATAACCCAAAGATCTTGGTTCCTTTCTATATGTGCGCATATCGGATCATAACTTCCTGAATTATGGCCCCTGATTGTACGTAAAATCGCCTTTTTTAGCTTGTGGTCCACATATACGTTGAAGACTCAAAAAAAAGTTCCCAACCCGAATCCATTTTTATGGCAATTGGTATCCTTGGTGTATGCCAAAAACGGAAAAATTAAAAATTTTCATCGAGCCCTTTTCTAGGTACGGGCCCGAACCTCATATTGTGAGTGAATAACTGTGATCTTATTGGGTACTAAGATTTTCCGGGAAAGTAAGTTCCAGGAAAGTATTTTTTTTAATTTGTGGATATTCACTTGAAATACTTGAAATAAGTTTATTTTTGAAGTCATGCCCCGCGAAGCCTTTACACATCAAGAATGCCGACTGAAAGTTTGCCGGAATCTGCTGTTAAAGGTAGAAAGGGGAGAGAAGGCATTGGAAGATTTACCAGAACCTTACGATTTCTCTAAAATTTTGCTTACTGCGATTACACGTACAAGTCCAACCTGCAAATGTGTCCTGTGTGAAATCGCCAGGGAAAATACCGTCAGTGTTGGTCATAGACCTTCAAACCCTTTTCCACGTGGACGACCGAAAGGAGTGAAAGAACCGCAGCTACCTTCGCCAAGACCTGTCAGAGTATGCCAGCGCTGTTTTCAGCCTGTGGGTAGGGGAATAGCTCATCCAAGACCTTGTACCGCAAATGATGCACGCGAGAACCTGTCAGTGGTCGTGAAAAATGTTCCTCTCACCAGTGAAATCATTGCTTCCGATTTGATTAGAGACAAAGCTTCAACCAGCGATGGTTCAACAGTCAAAATCGGTACGAGAGGTACGGATCTGACGATCAGAAAGCCAGGACCCCAAGCAACGTGCAGCAAAGCCATGTTTCCTGACAGATGAACTAATCAAGATGCAGACGACTCTTGACATGTCCCTCAACCAAACCGAACGCCTAGCTTTTTTCATGAGAACATGGAAAGGTAGGAAAGTACTTGAACCCGGAGTCATGGAGAAGCTGCGAGAGCGGGATCGGGAACTGGACGAGTACTATTCGACTGCCACGCTCAATATGGACTCCGCTTTTAAAGACGAGACTGGAAAGGTAACCAGATCGGTCGTTTATTGCAATGATCTTGTAGGATTGGTAGGTCACGTCATGGAATCTCGTGGAGTCATAGGTGACCACATGATAAAGATTGGTATTGATTGCGGGGGAAGTTTCCTCAAATTCTGCCTGAACGTAGTATCTTGTGAAGGTGAAGGTGCAGGATCTTTACCGAGTAAAAGGGCTAAATACCAAGATGGTGCTTTCGCCAAGAATTTTGTTGATAGTGGTGTAAAGAAGCTTATCATTATTGCAATTGTAGAGCACGTGAAGGAAACCTACGACAATCTTACATCCGTACTGGAGCTTGTCGAACTGGACAAAGTGGACTTTGTGGCAGCATTCGATCTCAAACTGGCGAATGCTTTTCTAGGTTTGGGGACTCATTCGTCCACGTGCCCATGGTGCGAATTACCAAAATCAGAATTCGGTAATCATGATCGTATAATCAACCTCAGAACCTTAGGAGCAATTCGAAGAAACGCACTGGAATATCAGGCCGCTGCTGTTGCCCACAAGGGCAAGAGAGCCCTTTCATCCGCTGCTTTCAAAAGCTGTGATCATACGCCGTTGACCAAAAGCTTACCCGATGATGTGCTTGTCATGGACATACTGCCTATGATGGAATTACACGTTATGTTAGGAATCACCAACCGTCTCTACAACCAGGTTGACCAGTTCGAGAGTTCCCGATGGACTAGCATAGCAAAGGAATGGTCGGATCAATTAAGCCTTCGCAGACCTCACATGCATGGTGGGGAGTTCAACGGTCAGCAATGCGTTAAACAGTTAGAGAACACTTCCTGCTTAGAACAACTTATGATCGAGAACAATCTGGGAGAAGAAGGGCATAGAGTGATATTCGCACTTCAATCCTTCAATGATGTTCGAAAGAAATGCTTCGGAAAAGTACTGCATGCTGACTATAAGGAATCGATTTCAGCATTCGAACAGTCGTACATAAATATCGGGATAACGTCGAAATGTCGTGCGGTTTTCGACCATGTCGGACAGTTTCTGGAAACACAGAAGGAGTTGTATGATCAGAACCAGAGTCGATTACCAGCTACGGAGAGGCAATCCTTCAATAGCGGGCTCGAATTTTGGAGTGAGCAGGCATCGGAGTCTGTTCACTCCGATTTCAGTCAGTTGTGGGAAAGTGGGGGATATAAGCGCGACATGAGACATCCGGAATACGATAAAAAACTGTTAAAATGTGTTGTTACATATTGTTCAAGGCATACATAAACTGTGAACTGACAGGACTTGCTCTACAGATTGTTATATCTGAAATATTGGATTGATTCGATAAGTCACATTGAAAAAATGAATATTTACTGTTTTTGTAGAAAGGGCTCGATGAAAAATTTTATTTTTTGTATTTTGGTGGCATATAAATTGCCAAGTCTCCGATAAAAAAGAAATCGAGTGGGGAATTTTTTTTTAACCCTATCGGAACTTCAACACATATGTGGGTCCTTCTTGAGGCCAAAATTATTATCCGATTTAAAAAAACGTCTGATTATATAACCGTTACACCGTATAGTAGCTCGTGTGTGAATTTCGTGAAAATCGGACCAAAATTGACGGACAAAATGGCAGCCGTTTGTACGCGAAAAGTGTAAAAATATGGTATGTCAAGGTTGTGAACACTGTAGAGGTCACAATATTGAACCGATTTTGATGAAACTTGAAATGCATGTTTATAACTCAAAGATCTTGGTTCCTTTTGATATTTGCGCATATCGGATCATAACTTCCTGAATTATGGTTCCTGATTGTACGAAAAATCGCCCTTTTTAGCTTGTGGTACTTCTTGAGGCCAAAATTATTATCCGATTTGAAAGACCGTCTGATTATATCACCGTTACACCATAAAGAAAGTTGTGTTTGAATTTCGTGAAAATCGGACCAAAATTGACGGACAAAATGGCCGCCGTTTGTACGCAAAAAGTGTAAAAATATGGTATGTCAAGGTTGTGAACACTGTAGGGGTCACAATTTTGAACCGAATTTGATGAAACTTGAAACACATGTCTATAACTCAAAGATCTTGGTTCCTTTCGATATTTGCGCATATCGGATCGTAACATCCTGAATTATGGCCACTGATTGTACGAAAAATCACGCTTTTAGCTTGTGGATATTATAGAGGTCACAACTTTGAACCGATTTTGATGAAACTTGACATGTATGTTTATAACCCAAAAATCTTAGTTCTTTTGATATTTGCGCCCATTGGATCTTAACTTCCTGAATTATGGCCCCTGTTTGTCCGAAAAATCACCCTTTTTAGATTGTGGTCCTTCTGAAGGTCAAAATTATTATCCGATTTAAAAAAACGTTTGATGATATCACCGTTGCTTGGTAATGAAGGTTGAGTTAGAATTTCATGAAAATCAGACTAAAATTGACAGACAAAATGGTCGTCGTTTGTAAAGGTTATGGACCCTATAGAGGTCACAATTTTAATTTGATTTTGATAAAACTTAAAATACATGTTTATAACCTAAAGGTCTTGGTTACATATTTGCGCATATCAGATTGTAACTTCCTGAATTATGGCCCCTGATTGTCCGAAAAATCGCCTTTTATTGCTTGTGGTCCTCCTGGAGGTCGCAATTATTATCCAATTTAAAAAAAACCATTTGATTATATCACTGTTACACTGCTGCTTGTACGCGAATAGTGTAACAATATTGTATATCAAGTGGACCTGTAGAGGTCACAATTTTAATTTTATTTTGATGAAACTTGAAACAGAGTTTAAGGTCTTGAGACCAACAAATATATTGATTTTCAATGAATTTTTGATAATTGTACAGCTAAATCCATAATATTAAATGTTTCGTATACAAGACATTAGCATGGGCCAGAACTTTATAAAAAACCAAACAAATTCTAATGATTTTTGATAATTACTTAATATGCGACAACTCTTGTTGACTGCCCGGACGATTTAGCTGCTGTTGGGCGTTTGTTTCGTTGCCTGGCAACCTATTTTTTCTTTGAGTACCTTGAGACAATTACTTTAAATCTGCAGTTTCAGATTTTCGAATTTCGAAAATTCATCGCTGTGATTTCGAACCGGAAGTTTAGACCAATTTGACAACTTCTTTAATAGTTGTACGATTTTCATGAAATTTAGTATATAAGTAGATCTTACCGATGTGACTTCAAAAATTTAGAAATTATCTCCCCTTCACGAAATTAAGGATCAAATTTTTCAAAAGAATCAAAGAAATATAGGTCAAAATGACCTAATTTTTTTTTTTAGATACTAGACAAGTAATTACTGATTCGTACACAAAATATTGAGTTTGTGGATCGAACCGGAAGTGCCGCCATCTTGGAACGTGAAAAATCACAAAGGAGTAGAAGAACGAAGGGATCGAAAATTGAAAAGGGCACCCTTTCATTGTTAAGCGAAACATGCAGTGTGGGTGGTTACAATCTGCACATTTAGTCATCGTTTAGAGCTTATTCAACAGTATCGAATTCCAACTGCTAAGGTATCTTTTACGTGCACTCCAATGTGTACACGGCGGGTGGGAGGGACACGCCAAGAAAATCGAGATGAACTTTCTCGGCCAATGCAGGGATCGAACACCCGACCTCCTGGCTAGCAGGCCAACGCCTTAGCCACATAGTGTGGACATCCATCGTACATTTCATCCGTCAAATCAAAGCATTTCATTGCATTAGACCAATAATTAATTATTCTTAATTTAAAACTTTATTCTAATATTAGTCTGGCATTATTACATCCTAATTTTATTGGTCTTATTCAAAATTAAACTTTCATTTAACTATAAACAACCCTTAACGTGTCTATTTAAAACAATTAAATTCTCTAAAACAGTAGCTCGACCTTTTTACCTAAACTCATTAATTTACGATTTTGGTTGTGAGCAACTTGTTATTCTTCCTATATGACACATTGCACGTTTCTGATTTCAAAGTGGGGGGGGGGGCTGAATGGTTAGCACACGCGCCTGTCATTGAGTTAACTAGCATGTTTTCGAATGCCCGATTGTACGTGACAAGAAGTAAGGTCGCCTGTCCAACCTGCCATTTTTAGTTCTCTCTCGCCATTTTCATTATACGCCCACATTTTCATGTGGACGTATTATGTCGTCGCCCCTGTCCGTCCGGACGTCCGTCCGTCCGTCCGGACGTCCGTCCGTCCACAATTTGTTTGTGGACTCTCTACAGGTCACAATTCTTATCCGATTTTGACGAAACTTGAAATATAGGTTTATCCCCAAAAGATCTCGGTTCCTTTCGATATTGGCATGTATCGGATCAAAACGTCATGGATTATGGCCCCTGATTGTACGAAAAATCACGTTTTTAGCTTGTGGACCCTATAGAGGTCACAATTTTGAACCGATTTTGATGAAACTTGACATGCATGTTTGTAACCCAAAGATCTTGGTTCCTTTCGATATTTGCGGCTATCGGAATGTAATTTCCTGAATTATGGCCCCTGATTGTCCGAAAAATCACCCTTTTTAGCTTGTGGTCCCTCTGGAGGTCACAATTATTATTCGATTTAAAAAACCGTTTGATTATATCACCGTTACACCCTAAGGAACATTGTGTTCGAATTTCGGGAAAATCGGACGAAAATTGACATACAAAATGGCCGCGTTTGTACGCGCATACTGTTAAAAAATGGTATATAAAGGTTGTGGACCCTGTGGAGGTCACAATTTTGATTTGATTTTTATGAAACTTGAAATTCATGGTTATAACCTAAAGATCTTGCTTCCTTTCGATATTTGCGCAGATCGGATCGTAACTTTTTGAATTATGGCCCCTGATTATACGCAAAATCGCCTTTTTTTTTAGCTTGGAGGTCACAATTATTATTTGATTTAAAAAAACGTTTGATTATATCACCGTGACACCCTAAGGAAGGTTGAGTTCGAATTTCGGGAAAATCGGACGAAAAGTGCCATACAAAATGGCCGCCGTTTGTACGCGAATACTGTTAAAAAATGGTATATCAAGGTTGTGGACCCTGTGGAGGTCACAATTTTGATTCGATTTTGATGAAACTTAAAATTCATGGTTATAACCCAAAGATCTTGCTTCCTTTCGATATTTGCGCATATCGGATCGGAAATTCCTGAATTATGGCCCCTGATTATACGCAAAATCGCCTTTTTTTTAGCTTGGAGGTCACAATTATTATCCGATTTAAAAAAATGTTTGAATATATTACCGTTACACCGTAAGGAAGGTTGAGTTCGATTTTCGGGAAAATCAGACCAAAATTGCCATACAAAATGGCCACCGTTTGTACGCGAATACTGTTAAAAAATGGTATATCAAGGTTGTGGACCCTGTAAAGGTCACAATTTTAATTCGATTTTGATGAAACTTGAAATTCATGGTTATAACCCAAAGATCTTGGTTCTTTTCGATATTTGCGCATATCGGATCGTAACTTCCTGAATTATGGCCCCTGGTTATACGCAAAATCCCCCTTTCTTTAGCTTGTGGTCCCTCTGGAGGTCACAATTATTATCCAATTTAAAAAAACATTTGATTATATCACCGTTACACTGTAAGGAAGGTTGAGTTTGAATTTCGGGAAAATCGGACCAAAATTGACAGACAAAATGGACGCCGTTTGTACGCGAATACTGTTAAAAAAATGATATATCATGGTTGTGGACCCTGTATAGGTCACAATTTTAATTCGATTTTGATGAGGAAGGTTGAGTTCTAATTTCGTGAAAATCGTACCAAAATTGCCGGACGAAATGGTCGCCGTTTGTACACGAATAGTGTAAAAATATGGTATATCATGGTTGTGGACTCTCTACAGGTCACAATTCTTATCCGATTTTGATGAAAAGTCACATTTCTAGGTTGTGTACCGTCACACCATAATCATTGTCGGTTTCGAATTTCAATTATATCAGACTGGAACTGACCAACTAAATGGCTGCTCCCAATGCAGTATGAAATACAGGACTTAATTAAAGATGTAGGAAAAATCACTTTCGGTATTGCTTGTTCTCTGTCCATCTCTCGAAAATGTGGGCGTATCCTGCCTGGCAGTGCCAGCCTATCTTTTCATTTTCTAGTTATTGTTATTTTTTTTTTGTGTGTTTTATCCACAAAACGGATTTTTCAGAATCTAACCATAGGATCTGTCTGAAACTTTTACATATCCCCCCAAAAATGGGTGGTGGCTGTTGATTAAATATATTTTCAAAACGTTTTACGAATCCGAAATCACCGAATTTTACGAACGAAAAAACTGACAATGCATAGTCGTAACTTTGTTATTTTTTGAACGATTTTACTAATTCTTTTTTTTTTGAATACCTTGAAAAAAATCATTTTCATCTGCAGTTTCACATTTTTGAATTTCGAAAATTCGTCGCATTTCGAACCGGAAGTTTAGACCAATTTGACAACTTCTTTAACAGTTGTACGATTTTCATGAAATTTAGTATATAAGTAGATCTTACCGATGTGACTTCAAAAATATAATTAGAAATTTTCTAAATTATCTCCCCTTGATGAAATTAAGGATCAAATTTTTCAAAAAAATCAAAGAAATATAGGTCAGAATGACCTAATTTTTTTTTTCGATGCTAGACAAGTAATTACTGATTCGTACACGAAATATTGAGTTTGTGGATCGAACCGGAATTGCCGCCATCTTGAAACGTGAAAAATCACAGAGGCTTTTGCGATATTTTACATATAGAATGAACCCATACGATCATACAGATACCACAAAATGGTTTCTAACTTTTACGGTTGCAGAGAAATAACCTTGATATACCATTTTTTTTCCAGTATTCGCGTACAAATGGCGGCCATTTTGTCTGGCAATTATGGTCTGATTTTCTCGAAAATTCGAACTCAACGGTGATAGAGTCAAACGTTTTTTTTAAATCGGATAATAATTGTGACCTCCAGAGGGACCATAGGCGATTTTTCGGACAATCAGGGGCTATAATTCAGGAAGTTACGATCCGATATGCGCAAATATCGAAAGGAATCAAGATCTTTGGGTTATAACCATAAATTTCAAGTTTCATCAAAATCGAATTAAAATTGTGACCTCTACAGGGTCCACAACCTTGATATACCATTTTTTAATAGTATGCACGTACAAACGGCGGCCATTTTGTATGGCAATTTTCGTCCGATTTTCCCGAAATTCGAACTCAACCTTCCTTACCATTTAACGGTGATATAATCAAACGGTTTTTTAAATCGGATAAAAATTGTGACCTCCAGAGGGACCACAAGCTTAAAAAGGGTGATTTTTCGGACAATCAGGGGCCATAATTCAGGAAATTACATTCCGATAGGCGCAAATATCGAAAGGAACCAAGATCTTTGGGTTATAAACATACATGTCAAGTTTCATCAAAATCGGTTCAAAATTGTGACCTGTATAGGGTCCACAAGCTAAAAACATGATTTTTCGTACAATCAGGGGCCATAATCCATGAAGTTTTGATCCGATACATGCCAATATCGAAAGCAGCCGAGATCTTTTGGGGATAAACCTATATTTCAAGTTTCGTCAAAATCGGATAAGAATTGTGACCTGTAGAGAGTCCACAATCAAATTGTGGACGGACGTCGGCCGGACGGACAGGGTCAACGACAATATACGTCCACATAAAAATGTGGGCGTATAAAAATTTGCTACTCAGAATATCGGGAAGTCATCAAAACAATTATACTAATTTAATCTTTCAAACATTTTTATAAATTTTATATTATCTGCTTTATAAAAAACAATGATTGTTGGTGTACAAATATAAGCTGATGTTTTAAATTCTGTTACAGATTCATTTGATATGGAGTTGGTTACCACCAAGATTAGCTGTGTGTCAGCCATTTTTATTGTACACATCTGAAGAACACGGAACAAGTCTACGCACATTGTATAGTAAGATAGAAGATAAAACACAGACTATAATTATCATTAAAACAACTGGAGGAGAGGTTAGTATTTACAAATTAAAAGTAGCTGATTTAATATGGATTAATCTGGATTCAGTTTGAGTCTAACATAATATAAGATAGGCTGGCACTGCCAGGCAGGATACGCCCACATTTTTGAGAGATGGATAGAGAACAAGCAATACCGAAAGTGATTTGTCCTACATCATTAAGTCCTGTATTTCATACTGTATTGGGAGCAGCCATTTTGTTGGTCAGTTCCAGTCCGATATTCATGAAATTCGAAGCCGACAATGATTATGGTGTGACGGTACACAACCTAGAAATGTTACTTCTCGTCAAAATCGGATAAGAATTGTGACCTGTATAGAGTCCACAACCATGATATACCATATTTTTACACTATTCGTGTACATATGGCGACCATTTCGTCCGTCAAATTTGGTACGATTTTCATGAAAGTGATTTTTCCTACAATCAAAGGCCATAATTCATTAAGTTACAATTTGATATGCGCAAATATCGAAAAGAATAAAGATCTTTAGGTTATAAACAAGCATTTCAGGTTTCATCAAAATCGAATTAAAATTGTCACCTCTACAGGGTCCACAACTTTGATATACCATATTTTTACACTGTTCGCGTACAAACGGCGGCCATTTTTTCTGGCAATTATGGTCGGATTTTCTTGAAATTCGAACTCAACCTTCCGTAGGGTGTAACGGTGATAGAGTCAATCGTTTTTTTAAATCGGATAATAATTGTGATCTCCAGAGGGACCATAAGCGATTTTTCGGACAATCAGGGGCCATAATTCAGGAAGTTACGATCCGATATGCACAAATAACGAAAGGAACCAAGATCTTTGGGTTATAACCATGCATTTCAAGTTTCATCAGAATCGAATTAAAATTGTGACCTCTACAGGATCCACAACCATGATATACAATTTTTTAACAGTATTCGCATACAAACGACGGCCATTTTGTATGGCAATTTTGGTCCGATTTTCCCGAAATTCGAACTCAACCTTCCTTAGGGTGTAAGGGTAATATGATCAACCGTTTTGTTCAATCGGATAATAATTGTGACCTCCAGAGGGACCACAAGCTAAAAAGGGTGAGTTTTCGGACAATCAGGGGCCATAATTCAGGAAATTACATTCCCATAGCCGTAAATATCGAAAGGAACCAAGATCTTTGGGTTACAAACATGCATGTCAAGTTTCATCAAAATCGGTTCAAAATTGTGACCTCTATAGGGTCCACAAGCTAAAAACGTGATTTTTCGTACAATCAGGGGCCATAATCCATGAAGTTTTGATCCGATACATGCCAATATCGAAAGCAGCCGAGATCTTTTGGGGATAAACCTATATTTCAAGTTTTGTCAAAATCGGATAAGAATTGTGACCTGTAGAGAGTCCACAAACAAATTGTGGACGGACGGACAGGGGCGACGACAATATACGTCCACATAAAAATGTGGGCGTATAAAAATCAATAAATTATCAGTGGATCTGTTTTCATCAACCACAGCCTTGGCTTACCAGTTGTCTTGCAAATATTATTATATTGAATGCCAAACAATAAATTTATTATCAGTGGGTTTTGGTTCAATGAATACTTTGGCATTCCATGGTCTCAGATGCCGACCAAGATCACTATGAGACAATGGCTCAAAGTGAGTGTTATACTGTTGATAATGAAGTGGTTGATAATGATACTTCAAAGAAAAATTTATTGTCAAAATAACTTTTTATACGCCCACATTTTCATGTGGACGTATTATGTCGTCGCCCCTGTCCGTCCGGACGTCCGTCCGTCCGTCCGTCCGGACGTCCGTCCGTCCACAATTTGTTTGTGGACTCTCTACAGGTCACAATTCTTATCCGATTTTGACGAAACTTGAAATATAGGTTTATCCCCATAAGATCTCGGTTCCTTTCGATATTGGCATGTATCGGATCAAAACTTCATGGATTATGGCCCCTGATTGTACGAAAAATCACGTTTTTAGCTTGTGGACCCTATAGAGGTCACAATTTTGAACCGATTTTGATGAAACTTGACATGCATGTTTGTAACCCAAAGATCTTGGTTCCTTTCGATATTTGCGGCTATCGGAATGTAATTTCCTGAATTATGGCCCCTGATTGTCCGAAAAATCACCCTTTTTAGCTTGTGGTCCCTCTGGAGGTCACAATTATTATTCGATTTAAAAAACCGTTTGATTATATCACCGTTACACCCTAAGGAAGGTTGAGTTCGAATTTCGGGAAAATCGGACGAAAATTGCCATACAAAATGGCCGCCGTTTGTACGCGAATACTGTTAAAAAATGGTATATCAAGGTTGTGGACCCTGTGGAGGTCACAATTTTGATTTGATTTTGATGAAACTTGAAATTCATGGTTATAACCCAAAGATCTTGCTTCCTTTCGATATTTGCGCATATCGGATCGTAACTTCCTGAATTATGGCCCCTGATTATACGCAAAATCGCCTTTTTTTTAGCTTGGAGGTCACAATTATTATTCGATTTAAAAAAACGTTTGATTATATCACCGTTACACCGTAAGGAAGGTTGAGTTCGAATTTCGGGAAAATCGGACGAAAATTGCCATACAAAATGGCCGCCGTTTGTATGCGAATACTGTTAAAAAATGGTATATCAAGGTTGTGGACCCTGTGGAGGTCACAATTTTGATTCGATTTTAATGAAACTTGAAATTCATGGTTATAACCCAAAGATCTTGCTTCCTTTTGATATTTGCGCATATCGGATCGTAACTTCCTGAATTATGGCCCCTGATTATACGCAAAATTGCCTTTTTTTTAGCTTGGAGGTCACAATTATTATCCGATTTAAAAAAACGTTTGATTATATTACTGCTACACCGTAAGGAAGGTTGAGTTCGAATTTCGGGAAAATCAGACCAAAATTGCCACACAAAATGGCCGCCGTTTGTACGCGAATACTGTTAAAAAATGGTATATCAAGGTTGTGGACGCTGTAATGGTCACAATTTTAATTCGATTTTGATGAAACTTGAAATTCATGGTTATAACCCAAAGATCTTGGTTCTTTTCGATATTTGCGCATATCGGATCGTAACTTCCTGAATTATGGCCCCTGGTTATACGCAAAATCCCCCTTTCTTTAGCTTGTGGTCCCTCTGGAGGTCACAATTATTATCCAATTTAAAAAAACGTTTGATTATATCACCGTTGCACTGTAAGGAAGGTTGAGTTTGAATTTCGGGAAAATCGGACCAAAATTGACAGACAAAATGGCCGCCGTTTGTACGCGAATACTGTTAAAAAAATGATATATCATGATTGTGGAGCCTGTATAGGTCACAATTTTAATTCGATTTTGATGAGGATGGTTGAGTTCTAATTTCGTGAAAATCGTACCAAAATTGCCGGACGAAATGGTCGCCGTTTGTACGCGAATAGTGTAAAAATATGGTATATCATGGTTGTGGACTCTCTACAGGTCACAATTCTTATCCGATTTTGATGAAAAGTCACATTTCTAGGTTGTGTACCATCACACCATAATCATTGTCGGTTTCGAATTTCATTAATATCAGACTGGAACTGACCAACTAAATGGCTGCTCCCAATACAGTATGAAATACAGGACTTAAAGATGTAGGAAAAATCACTTTCGGTATTGCTTGTTCTCTGTCCATCTTTCGAAAATGTGGGCGTATCCTGCCTGGCAGTGCCAGCCTATCTTTTTAAAAAATAATAAATAACCAGTTTATAAAAAAACCTTTACATGTTACCTGTGCCAATGAAGAGTGGTTGAACAACCCTGTCACAGTATATTCAAACAACTTGAAATCTCATGATAGATACGATAAAATAGAATAAAACGAAGTACGAACAATCCAAACCATTAGTCAAAATTCGAAGTCCAATAAAAACGGTCGAGGCAAAATAGTGTAATCAGCAGATGGACTGGTCACCGTGTACAACATACACGACAAACAGTGGTAACAGGTGTCCGGAAGAGTAAGCTTACCCTGCCTGGCGCCACACCCGTCATCGCTGCATCCAAACTATGAGACGAAATCTCAATGAAATAGCATGATTGGCCAATGGACTATCGGTATACAAAATGCACGTGATGAACAGTGTTAACGATGTAATAGACAGACATAATTAGGAAGATAATATTTTACGAGTCAATAAAATATATCTTGAATAATAGCCGAGAGAGACATGTTATATTTACCAATCAAGTCAATATGACGTCCATAAAACTTTTTAAAGGTTTTAATGAGTTTAGTGCGCAAGTATCCCTGTAGTTGAAGCCTAGATGACAAATGCCTCGATCTATTTAAAAAATCAGAATAAAAGGAACAAGCTCTCGTGTAACGTATTAGCTGAGACACAAACACTCCATAAGCTGGTGATATTGGAATGTTACTACTAATAAATGGAAAGTTAACGATCGGAAAGTCAAAGTCATCACATTTATCGTACAATTTAACACTAAGTTTATGGCAATTGTCAAAATCGAGACGCAGATCCAAGTAGGAAGCGTGATTGTCACTGTCAGTAGTGTTTTTAATTTCGAGCTCATCAGGATATATGAATTCTATGTAATCACTAAATTTTGGATTGTTCAGTGATAGAACATCATTGATATATCGATAAGTGAAATTAAAATGTCTGATTAATCGTTTATTTGTTTTTACGAGTGCCTGTATGTAATCGGCTTCGTACGAATAGAGAAATAAATCAGCAAGCAAAGGTGCACAGTTGGTACCCATGGGGATACCTACCACTTGCTGATATATTTCCCCTCCAAATTCAACAAAGATATTATCAATTAAAAAATCCAACATCTGAATTATCTTGTTGGCGGAGAATTTATTTTTTGAATCACTATGGTTCTTGACAAAATATGTGGAATTGTAATTAACAACTAGATATTGATATCTAGTAGTTCCTGATTTTGATGAAAAGACACTGTGAATAATTTCTTTTAATCGAGCTTTTAATTTACTATGGGAAATTTTCGTGTACAATGTAGAAAAGTCAAAAGTTTGTATAGAGGAGACTGAAGCAAGGGATCTCAATTGTAAACCATCAAGTAATTCTTTGGAATTTTTTAATATCCACATCTGATTAATACCACTACGAGAGTATATTTTGTCACAGTATTTTTGGATACCTTCTTTAACTGCCGTTAATATAGATGTCAATACTTTAGAAATTGGTTTTGTGGAACAACGGGATGAACCTGCTATAAAACGTTGCTTGTAGGGATTTTTTATGTAGTTTAGGTATCCAATATAACAAGGACAGATCTGTATAGGTATCTTCACATGGAGTACCAAATGAAGTTAGTACAGATCTGTAATTGGATATAATTTCATCTTTACTAAGTGTAGTACGTTTATATGTAGCACTGTCAACTGATGTCCCAAAACCAAGTTCTTTGAACAGACAGTCATAATAGTATCGTTTACATATAAACACTATGTTATTGGACGCTTTGTCAGCCGGAACAATGATATACTTGTCATGTAGGGCGTTGAGATTTTCAACAATGCTAACATCATTGAAAATAGATTTAGGCCTTGTGTCAACTAACAAATGTTGCATGTAAGTTCTTCGTTTCAGTAAACTACTAATAGACTTAGTCCAATCTGAGAGGGTATTGAAATTTTGATCCCATGAAAATGGTTGCGGTTCCTGGTATTTGGGTCCTTTAGACAAAATTTCACGTAACTTGTTATTCTGGACTATATTCAAATCACCAGTAACCACATGTCCAGCTGGCTGGTAATGGAAGGACGACGTAGAGCAGGAACAGCGCGGAGGGTTATCATATAAGTCTTTTGCATTGATGTCAGATAATGCATTTCTGTAATTAAATATCTTGGATGCAATGGGTTTAGTATAAGTATAAGAAATCCTTGGAACAGTAACAGTTTTGAAGTAAGGAGGGATGTGTGCTGTGACATGCTTATGGTGTAATATTTGGCTTAACCCGATAGCATCAATGCCTTTATTAGCAAATTTCAGTTTTAGAAATGAACTGTTGGTGTTAGATGCATCGGGCTCAGTCACAACGTCCAAACGACGATGGGCAATGTCAAGAACAATGGACACAACCCTGTATTCAATGGATGCAGGATCAGTACAATTTGAATCCAAACATTCAGATTTAAGTAATTTCAAAATAGTAAGTGGAATAGAATATAATTTAGTACGAATATGGTGTGGCCCTAGTGGTTCTTGGATAATTTCCAAAAGGGCATCCAATGAAATAGTGTTAAGCTTAGGTGGTGTGTAGCGACGATGTCCATGACTGCGTTTTCGACAACGAAACTTTGGGAATAACGTCATGACATTAACATTGCTACATGCAGGGCTAGACAGATTTCCAATACTAGCTACATTATCATTGCACCCGTAAGGGGTGGCAGTACCTAATGTGCGTATCCAATATTCCTCTCGGCTTCTACGAAATGGAGTACTCAGAGTAGGGCTGTTAGTTTGGTGGTAAATCTTCTCTAATATAGACACTCTCATTGATAGTATAGAGTGGTCAGGTTGGTTAAAATGACAATAAAGAATCTGGTTACTACCCTTATTAATGTTGTGACGATGACCGTTAATGCGTATATGTAAAGGTCCTTTAGTTTCGCCAACATAAACGAGGCCGCAGATTGTTCACTCTATATACCGTAGATAACATTGGAGGTTTTACAATTTAATTTCTCAAACCCACGTGTAAAATATGTTTTATTAGTTAAGGAACTTGTAAAAAAATTATTAACATTCAAAATCGGACAGGTTTTACAATTATTAGACAGACATTTAGAAATAAAACAATTATATTCATGTGGTGAAAAATGCAAAATATCAGTTAGTTTAACAGAACACGTTTGGGTTGAGATTAATGAAGTATCCGAAGAATTCAAAACATTACAGGCACCTGAACGAAAAATATCTCCCATACATTACTAGTATCTTGGGATATATCACCGATAGCCCCCGTGCCCTTGGGGGTATCGTGGCAGTTTTTTACCCTGAAACAAAGATGATGTATGGGACTATGAAGCTGAATCATCAAGACTCCGCATCTTGGTTTATGTGAAGTATATAATCATCAATATTTGGGGTTTTTTTCCAGATATTTGGAGCATTTTGTTCAGCACCATGGGAAGAAAGAAAGTCCAGCAACAAGAATTTATCTTATTTTGGAACTGGAGAAACGTTCCTTTTCTCGTTACTTCCACATAAAAGGAAATATGATTGGGTTGGCATCATACAAGAAGGAATCCCCAAAACTGCAAATATGTTCCTAGCAGGAGATAACTCTGTTATGACTATTGGAGGAGGGTAAGTTGTATAGTTTGTTCACATTTGTTTTATATGTAAACAGCTAACTTAATCACTTACTACCACCTCAATATATCAGTACTTGAATAACAACAATATTTCAAAATTGCCTGATCAAAATATTTAGAGAAGAGATGACAGTATAGATTAAAAACCAAGTCGACTGTATATACCTTTTAGTTTTAGGACTTATTTAAATCTCCTAATTTGAAAAATGGCCTCCTATTTTTTAAATTAACTGTAAAGACTTGTGGTGCTTTTGAATGATTATTCTAATAAAATTATAAGCCTTCCGATGTAATTAATTTGTCTTTTACAGAAATGGTGAAGCTATTCAACTGGATGAAAATTTAGTACATTGTAGATCAGAAAGATGTGATACGTTTCAAAATGAACCTCTGTGTCCATGTAAGGACTTTACCTGTCAGGTAGTTGAGGTCTATGGTTTTGAGTAAAGAAAAGAAGTGCTCACTGACATTAGTTCTTGTTGCTGTAATGTGTAAACCATTTTGGATATTCAAGCTGATATCATTAAAGATAACGGGTACAGTCTCAGAAAATCAATGGCAGTTTGTTCTAAAGCTCCACTGGTCATCGGGTTGAACATCATATAGAGGTGCTTTTTGGACAGCCAGGAATTGATACTCAGTAGAAATTGTATAAACTTTGTCAGACCTTACAGAGAATTAAATTTTACAGAAAATCTTGTGGATGCTCTAGAGGCCAAAGTTAATATCTGATTGATTTCAAATTTATACACAGTGTTTACAGTCATGAGAGGAAGACGTCTATTGATTTTCAGCTATTTACAATAATTGCTGCCCGAGTTGTGGCCCTTGATCACTTTAAAAAATAGTCCGGGCAGTCAACAAGAGTTGTCGCATATTTTTACTTTTTTCGGTAATGAAACATTTATAATACACTAAAATTTGATTAAGAGTAACAACTCATTATGTAATTTATCAGAAAATCATTAGAATTTGTTTGCCCCACACTAACAATTAGTATAATACACTAAAATTTGATTAAGAGTAACAACTCATTATGTAATTTATCAGAAAATCATTAGAATTTGTTTGCCCCACACTAACAATTAGTATAGGAAACATTTAATATCATGGATTTAGCTGTTCAGTTATCAAAATTCATTGAAAATCAAAATATTTGTTCGTTTCAACATCTTAAACTATGTGTTTCAATCTGAAGTCAATCGCATATTAAGGTTGGCCTCTAGAGCATCCACAGGAGCATCCACAGGATTTTTTGAAGTGATCAAGGACTACAACTCTGGCATTAATTATCAGAAATCGCTGAAAATCAATGGGTTTCTTCATCTCATGACCTTAAAAACTGAGTATAAAGTTGAAGTCAATCGGATATTAACTTTGGCCTCTTGAGTATCCACAAGATGTTTGAAGTGATCAAGGGCCATAATTCTGGCACTAATTATCGAAAATTGCTGAAAATCAATAGGCTTCGTCGTCTCATGACCTTAAACACTGTGTATAAATTTAAGGTCAATCGGATATTAAATTTGGCCTCTAGAGCGTCCACAAGATTTTTTGAAATGATCAATAGACTTCTTCGACTTATGACCATAGACACTGTGTATAAATTTAAAGTCAATCGGATATTAACTTTGGCCTCTAGAGCGTCCACAAGATTTTTTGAAATTATTATTATTCATCTTCTATAGCGCTTCATTATATCCGGTGATATTTCTAAGCATACATGTGATACCTCCCGCAATTCGCGGGAGTCTCCCGATTTCACCCCTGATCTCCCGAGCTCCCGATCGGTAGACAAATACTCCCGCTTTTTCAATTCTTGTAATTTTATTTTTTGGTAGTCAAAATTGTAATCAAATAGCATCGAAATAAAACACACAGGTCTAAATTATTAGTATTTGTATTATACAGCACAACTCAATTCATTCATTCTTGGTATTTTATTTCTCCATCAGTCTTACCGGTAGGCCTACTTTCAGTTTGACAGATCACATATTTTTGACATCAGTTTAACATCACGTATTGTCCAGTTGCAAGCAGGTTAAATGATTTAAAAATACCCCTGTCCTAATTCTTTAAATGATTAGTTATGTCATAAATATTTGAACATGTCAGCTATATTTCCAAAGAATTTACTACACGTGTTCTTTTCACTGTAGTCATGCTGTGAGGTTGTACCACAGAAAACCAATGACCCGTATGTATGTCGTCAACTTTGACCCCCAACCGGCACATGGCATCACTTGACTGCTGATGTAAACGATTTTACTGTCCTGTCTTCTTTAATACTTTTTATACGCCCACATGGAAATGTGGTCGTATATTGCCGTCGCCCCCGTCCGTCCGTCTGTCGGTCCGTCCGTCCGTCCGTCGGTCCGTCCGTCCATCGTCCACAATTTTTTGTGAACGCTCTAGAGGCTAAAGCTAATATCCGATTGACTTGAAATTTATACACGGTGTTTAAGGTCGTGAGATGAAGAAGCCTATTGATTTTCAGCGATATCCGATAATTACTACCAGAGTTATGACCCTTGATCACTTTGAAAAATCTTGTGAACACTCTAGAGGCTATCGTTAATATCCGATTGACTTTAAATTTATACACAGTGTTTAAGGTCATGAGACGAAGAAGCCTATTGATTTTCGGTGATATCTGATAATTACTGCCAGAGTTATGACCCTTGATCACTTTGAAAAATCTTGTGAACGCTTTAGAGGCTAAAGTTAATATCCGATTGACTTTAAATTTATACACAGTGTTTAAGGTCGTGAGACGAAGAAGCCTATTGATTTTCGGTGATATCTGATAATTACTGCCAGAGTTATGACCCTTGATCACTTTGAAAAATCTTGTGAACGCTTTAGAGGCTAAAGTTAATATCTGATTGACTTTAAATTTATACACAGTGTTTAAGGTCGTGAGACAAAGAAGCCTATTGATTTTCAGCGATATCCGATAATTACTACCAGAGTTATGACCCTTGATCACTTTGAAAAATCTTGTGAACGCTCTAGAGGCTATAGTTAATATCCGATTGACTTTAAATATATACACAGTGTTTAAGGTCATGAGACGAAGAAGCCTATTGATTTTCAGCGATATCCGATAATTACTACCAGAGTTATGACCCTTGATCACTTTGAAAAATCTTGTGAACGCTTTAGAGGCTAAAGTTAATATCCGATTGACTTTAAATTTGTACACAGTGTTTAGGGTCATGAGACGAAGAATCCTATTTGATTTTCAGTGATATCTGATAATTTCTGGCACTTGATCACTTTGAAATATCTTGTGGACAAAGGCCTTGAGGAGACAAACCATCAAAACTATTCTAATCATTTCTGATAATTATTTAATGGGCTATTACTCATAATAAGATTATCATGTGTTGTAAATGTTCTCCTTACTGACAAAAGAAACAATATGCGACAACCCTTGTTGACTGCCCAGACGACTTAGCTGTTGTGGGCGTATGTTTCGTTGCCTGGCAACCTATCTTTTCATCACATTAAACTATAATTTATCATGTTTCCTTTTGATTGAGCTTTTGTTTGTAGAGTGCCGTGGTTAATAAATATTATTAATTTTGTCAACCGGTCGCTACCTATGATTGAGGCTATCTCACGTTACGTGCTTGGAAAAAAGATTACAAATGACAAGTCTAGTAGTACTAGTAGTAGTAGTAGTATTTATGAAAGATGTATGCGGTGTCTTCAATGACTGAAAACAGTGTGGTAGCTACCATTCCTGGTTTTTGAATATCAAATATGTTATAAAAACGAAAATCCATTTAGTTATTTTTGGAACCGATTGATAAAAGAAATATTAAAATATAGCGATTTAGAGAAGTGGAACAAATATTTCTAATGTTTAAATGAGAACACAGTGTGTTTTCATGTATTTTGTTAAATGTATGTAATTAAAACAATCAAATGATAGTAAAATATATGAATTAATTTGTCTTTTATTCATGGTGGATGGTTAATTTTAACGTGTGATAAAGTCTCCCTCTTTTGACCTTAATCTCCTGACATTTTTACAAAAATCTCCTGACATTTTACTTGTGGCCAATCACATGTATGTCTAAGTGCTTAACAAATGTCACATCACAGATCATAATAATATTTAAACAAGTGTGTTTTTAACTCTTATTTGAATTTAACAAAAGTTGAACTTTCTCTAATTGATCTTGGTAGCTTATTCCACATATGGGCACCATTTATAGGGAAAGATAATTTTCCTCTGAGTCTCTTGTAAGCAGGTACAGATAATAAAGTAGTATCTGTGGACGAACAAAGATTCAGTCTTTCCTGTTTGTAGAATGTGAATACTTGTTTCATGTAGGAGGGAGCAGTATCCGAAAACAAAGCTTTATAGACATTTGATAGCACTTTAAAATCGATTCGGGCTTTCACAGGCAGCCAGTGAAGATTTTTAAGAGTTTCTGATACATGATCTCTAGAAGATGACTTGGCAACTAGTCGAGCACAGTTGTTTTGTATAACTTGAAGGCAGTTGAGGGAGAAATCTAGAACGTCAGCCAGGAGTCCATTTCCATAGTCCAACTGAGATATGACCAGGGCTAATACAACTCTAGCACATGAGTCTTTAGTAAGATACCTGCTGATTCTGGATATTGTCTTTAATCTCATGATCAAGGGCCATAACTCTGGTAGTTATTATCGGAAATTGCTGAAATACAATAGGTTTCTTCGTCCGATCTTAAACACTGTGTATAAATTTAAAGTCAATTGCATATTAACTTTAGCCTCTAGAGCGTCCACAAGCAATTGTGGACGACGGACGGACGGGCGTGACAACAATATATGACCACATTTCAATGTGGGCGTATAAAAAAGCAAACCAATTGACTGAGCGGACGATTTAGCTGCTGTGGGCGTATGTTTCGTTGCCTGGCAACCTATCTTTAAATTCCACAGAACATATTTTAAATATTGTCAGAGGAAAAGTGACTATGTTTAAACTAATTTACCCCCATACAATTAATTTTAATAAAGTTTTGATTTTGAGGTAATTTTTCGTCCATAATTTATAATTATAGTTTAATAATATTAATTGAAGTGCTGTGTTATGTTATTTATATATTTCATTATTTACTGAGAAATAGTTGTATGGTGTGCCATAACTACACATTAAAGACTTCTTCCACTACAATCATTGAAGTTGCTATCACTGCAGCCTTAATACTGCTTTCTATGGAATTTAACAGGTGTCTTTTACTACTGTTGATAATTGTCATTTCTCATTGCAGAATAATGTAACTGGTCTATAGCAGTAGTCATAAATATCACATTATGTTCTGCTTGGAGCAGTATTAAATTTCAGTGATCACATGTATATCGTTTGACACCAATAATAATTGTTTGATCATATAAACATGTAGTGATGGTTGATAGGATGGGGTTGAAATGTTTTAGTGACATGTGTTGTTATAGACTTAATCTGTAATCATGTTCAAATTGCATACAAATAACATGTATATTTATATCGCGCAGAACAGTTCCATTCTAGTATGCATGCTCACAGCGCTACACAGGTTGGGTGCCATAATAGGCCGTAAATAGATGAGTTTTTAAGTTAGTTTTGAATGGTAATAACAAATCTGCTAGATAGGAAAGTCCATTTCCATGTAGACACTTATACGCAAGGCACGAGAGAGAGAGAGAGAAATGCGGGTTAAAGTCCACTCAACACAACTAGGTCATTTCGGGACTAACATATGGTTAATAATTCGCGTAGGGGTCTTTAGCAGTGGGAGGAAACCCACGAGGTTGAGAAGGCGCCCCATCTCCATGCCACATACGCTCACACCAGGGCTTGAAACAACAGCCGCAAGCCAGAGATGACTGGCCAGCTAGAGGTCGAAGCACGGCTCTCTAGACCACTAGGCCACCCCCCCCCCCCCCCAAGGCACAAGGGCTTATAATCTATTCTTGATTTAACTGGCAGCCAATGCAGTTCTTTGAGTGCTGGTGTAATGTGTGATTTCCTCTTTAATCGACTAATGATTCGAGCTGCAGTATTTTGAACAGGGGTTGGAGTTATGATATCATTTGTGGGGTATTCCAGATAACAAGCTATTACAATAGTTTAATCTTGATGAGTGATTGAACTAGAAAACGAGCTGCGTTCTTCAATATTAGATGACGAATATTTCTGATCAAGCGGAGGTGGAAAAAAACAGGTTTTACAAATATAATTAATCTGAACTTCCATGGAGAGTTCTGAATCTATGTAAACACCCAGATTTTTAACTTCGTTGCATGGTTTAATTTCTGTGTCAGCTATTTTCAATGTTGATGTATCAGATTTTGATAATGAGTGTTTTGATCCAATCATGATAGCTTCAGTTTTGTCATCATTTAGGAGATAAACACTTCCTGTTTCGCATTTAGAGGGGTGTTATTGTCCAATAGACATGTCCTGAGATCTTTAGGACCCGAGACGCATAGCGTCGAGGGTTCTAATGTAAAATCTCAGGACATGTAAAATCTCAGGACACTCGAAATAGCCACTCGATTGACACTGCTGGCTTATTTCGCGGAACATAACTGATTTGAAATTAGAGTAAAAATGGAAACCATTGAATGCAAAAAATAAGTTTATATACATTCATATTGGAGTATTTTACGCGTTGCGACCCACTTGTGTCAATTTCTATGTCTTAAATGTTAGCAATTTAGCTCCTTTAAAATGCATGTTTATAACCAAAAGATCTTGGTTCCTTTCAATATTTGCGTTCATCGGATCGTAACTTCCTGAATTATGGCCCCTGATTGTCCGAAAAATTGCCCTTGTGGTGATAATCGGACCAAAATTGACAAACAAAATGGCCGCCGTTTGTACGCGAATGGTGTGAAAATATTTTATATCAAGGTTGTGGACCCTATAGAGGTCACAATTTTGATGAAACTTGACATGCATTTTTATAACCTAAAGATCTTGGTTCCTTTCGATATTTGCGCCCATCGGATCGTAACTTCCTGAATTATGTCCCCTGATTGTCCGAAAAATTGCCCTTGTGGTGATAATCGGACCAAAATTGACAAACAAAATGGCCGCCGTTTGTACGCGAATGGTGTGAAAATATTTTATATCAAGGTTGTGGACCCTATAGAGGTCACAATTTTGATGAAACTTGACATGCATTTTTATAACCTAAAGATCTTGGTTCCTTTCGATATTTGCGCCCATCGGATCGTAACATAATGAATTATGTCCCTGATTGTCCGAAAAATCGCTTTTTATATATTGTCGTCGCCCCTGGCCGTCCTTCCACAATTTGTTTTTGGACTCTCTACAGGTCACAATTCTTATCCGATTTTGACGAAACTTGAAATATAGGTTTATCCCCATAAGATCTCGACTGCTTTCGATATTAACATGTATCGGATCGAAACTTCGTGAATTATGGCCCCTGATTGTTCGAAAAATAGGGTGGCACTGCCAGGCAGGATACGCCCACATTTTCGAGAGATGGATAGAGAACAAGCCATACCGAAAGTGATTTTTCCTACATCATTAAGTTAGAATTTGATATGTGCAAATATCGAAATGAATTAAGATCTTTGGGTTATAAAGGTTCATTTCAGTAGGCTTCAAATTCGACTTGGGATCATGTTGCTAAGTGGGTAAGATGCTGGCTTGGTTGCCTTGAGGTTGGGTGTTTGATCCCTGCATTGGGTGACAAAGTTCATCTAGATTTTCTGGCGTGGTTTCCCCTTGTTAGTGATGAAGGATGGATGGCCTGACAAGAACAGCTGTCAATTTTGGTCTGATTTTCCCGAAATTCGAACTCAACCTTCCTTATGGTGTAACAGTAATGTAATCAAACTTTTTTTTAAATCAGATAATAATTGTGACCTCCAGAGGGACCACAAGCTAAAAAAAAAAGGCGATTTTGCGTATAAACAGGGGCCATAATTCAGGAAGTTACTATCCGATATGCGCAAATATTGCAAGGAACCAAGATCTTTGGGTTATACCATGAATTTCAAGTTTCATCAAAATCGAATTAAAATTGTGACCTTTACAGGGTCCATAACCTTGATATACCATTTGTATACGCCCACATTGAAATGTGGTCGTATATTGTCGTCGCCCCCGTCCGTCCGTCCGGCGTCCACAATTGCTTGTGGACGCTCTAGAGGCTAAAGTTAATATTCGATTGACTTTAAATTTATACACAGTGTTTAAGGTCATGAGACCAAGAAGCCTATTGATTTTCAGCGATTTCCGGTAATTAGTGCCAGAGTTATGGCCCTTGATCACTTCAAAAAATCTTGTGGACGCTATAGAGGCCAAAGTTAATATCCGATTGGCTTTAAATTTATACACAGTGTTTAAGGTCATGAGACGAAGAAGCCTATTGATTTTCAGCGATTTCCGATAATTAGTGCCAGAGTTATGGCCCTTGATCACTTCAAAAAATCTTGTGGACGCTTTAAAGGCCAAACTTATCATCTGATTGACTTCAGATTGATACACAGAGTTTAAGGTGTTGAAACGAACAAGTATATTGATTTTCAATGAATTTTGATAACTGAACAGCTAAATCCATGATTTTAAATGTTTCATGTATATATACTAATTCAATTGTTAGCGTGGGGTAAAATTTTATAAAAAGCAATCAAATTCTAATGATTTTCTGATAATTACATACATGTAATGAGTTCTTACTCTTAATCAGTTTTTAGAGTATTACAAATGTTTCATTACCGAAAAAAGTAAAAATATGCGACAACCCTTGTTGACTGCCCGGACGATTTAGCTGCTGTGGGCGTATGTTTCGTTGCCTGGCAACCTATCTTTTAACAGTATTCGTGTACAAACGGCGGCCATTTTGTATGGCAATTTTCGTCTGATTTTCCCGAAATTCGAATTCAAACTTACTTAAGGGGTAATGGTGATATAATCAAACTGTTTTTTAAATCGGATAATAATTGTGACCTCCAGAGGGACCACAAGCTAAAAAGGGTGATTTTTGCGGACAATCAGGGGCCATAATTCAGGAAATTACATTCGGATAGGCACAAATATCGAAAGGAACCAAGATCATTGGGTTATAAACATGCATGTCAAGTTTCATCAAAATCGGTTCAAAATTGTGACCTCTATAGGGTCCACAAGCTAAAGACATAGTTTTTCGTACAATCAGGGGCCATAATCCATGAAGTTTTGATCCGATACATGCCAATATCGAAAGCAGCCGAGATCTTTTGGGGATAAACCTATATTTCAAGTTTCGTCAAAATCGGGTAAGAATTGTGACCTGTAGAGAGTCCACAAACAAATTGTGGACGTACAGACATCCAGACGGACAGGGGCGACGACAATATACGTCCACATAAAAATGTGAATACGAATGATAAAAGCTACAAAGATAGGTTGCCAGGCAACGAAACATACGCCCACAACAGCTAAGTCGTCCGGGCAGTCAACAAGGGTTGTCACATATTGTTTCTTTTATCAGTAAGGAGAACATTTACAACACATGATAATCTTATTACGAGTAATAGCCCATTAAATAATTATCAGAAATGGTTAGAATAGTTTTGATGGTTTGTCTCAAGGCCTTTGTCCCCAAGATATTTCAAAGTGATCAAGTGCCAGAAATTATCAGATATCACTGAAAATCAAATAGGCTTCTTCGTCTCATGACCCTAAACACTGTGTACAAATTTAAAGTCAATCGGATATTAACTTTAGTCTTTAGAGCATTCACAGGGTTTTTCAAATTGATCAAGGGTCATAACTCTGGCAGTAATTATCGGATATCGCTGAAAATAAATAGGCTCAATGACGTATATATATTATCTAGACCGCGCGCATGTCCAATCTCGACAGCAAACCAGTCATAACATCCGGTTCAGTCAGAAGGCGGGATACATGATAAGAGTAACGCCAACGGTAAGTAGCTTATAGATTCTAAAAGTTTTTAGCATGCTATTCATTTAGTACGCATTTGTTTACTTATTTAACATGATTACATCGGGCTGTAGTCAGATAGTTCATGCTGACGGTAAAATTTTCATCATGAAAGTAGGACAGTCGCCTTTCCAACAGTATGAGTATGATGACCGGGTAGGCCTAGATACTAGATAGGAGTTTGGTACTTTATTTATACAAGTTTTATAATTATCCATGCTTAAATTCGCACATCCCTAGGCTTATGCTAAGTCCGTGTGTGTCTTCATTGGGCTAGCTGTCGAAATGTTCAATAATATTAATATTTCATTGATAAAAGATAAGATGAATCATATCCATCATCATCCATGACGATGTACGGTAATAAATACTAAAGGCCTGCTGCTAGAACAGGCAATCGGTATTTCGCCTGTGGAAACGTTATGACTTTAGGTTAGAATAAATAAAAAATGATGCCAGTTCTGAATAGTTAAAATCAACTTGATTTTCTATTTTATTTCACATTACTAAGCCTATGTCCGTGAGAAATGTTCTAGCTACGGAACTTAAAAGCACTTGGGGAATAGGCCTATTTTAGTCAAAATAAAATACTTTATTTCAACGTAATAAGGCCTATTGAAATATGGCGAAAAATACATCTAAATTTAAAATAAAATTATCTAGTCTAAACATTTTGTATTCAGACAATTTTTAAACAAATGCTAGATAGCTCTAAGATAATGAAATAATAATTAATGTCACTTCTGACCTAGTTAAAATGAATCGACTTGCATGTATACCTATATAAATCTTTTTAAATTTCACAGTGCTAAGCTCAAATCCGTGAGTAATGGTGTAGCTATGGAAATGAAAAGCCCTTGGGAAATAGGCCTAGTTTGAAAAACATTTATTCCAACGTGTAAGGCCTATACGACATTTCAGGCTTCGCAACTGATATAAATATGGCGAAAAATACATTTAAAGTAATATCATCTTAACATTTTATTTGATAAATTTCATCATATAAGCTACATTTATCTAAGATAATGAAAATTACAATCAACTTTAAATTTTAATAAATGTTTTAATATTTGGTAATTAATAATATATTTTTAAAAATGTATTTTATTATGTTAAGATTCACAGGATTATTTTTATTCAAGACGAAAATGGTAAATTGATACTTAATTTACATGTTGTATTTTTCAGATCACTTCCACGATTGTAAATGACATACACAGATTATGAAGTGACAGGAGAAAATAAGAAAAACTTATCAAATTAATAAAGAGTGAATATTAGGAAAAGACACACCACGAACCAAAGTTACAGAAAGCAATGATATCATTTTACAGATAAACGTGGGAGAAATTTTTAAATTCTAATAATTTAAATATGTGCTGACAATTATGGCGGTATTTTAGATTCTAATTTCTTACTTCTATTCATGTAATTTCTAACTTCCATTCATGTAATTTCTAACTTTCATTCATGTAATTTCTAAAAAAAAGACAAAGTATAATCCAATTTCTTTAATTTGTTCAGTGTAAATCCTAATTCATTTTCATCTTATTTCTATTATTAAGACTAATACATGAATGAAAATAGAAATTACATGAATGGAAGTTAGAAATTAGACGATAGCATGTTAAAATTTTCAATCTAATATACCGCCAGAGACAATATTTTTCAAAATATCAGCTCTTTGGCTAGGAAAACCCCACAGTGCCTTCAATACCCTACTATCCACTCAATTATTAGTACCAACATTTTTGTGAATCCTTGGTAATGATGCGTGTGGGTTTTGTAATGAAGAGCCAGAGACAATTCTATTTTAAAATTTTAAACATTCATAACTTCGCTCAGAATAACATAGTTTAAAAGTGTGGTACTGCTCCTAAGTATCTGTGTGGACGTGTTCAGTCTTACAATCTACCGAAAATGTGATCGAAATCGAAAAATGCGACCATAGACAACTGATCATACCAAGTTAAAGGATGGCTAGAAGGTGGTCTCATTACTTGTGAACCTTCGTCAACACACCTCATTAACATCATTCAAGAAACTTTTAAAAACTCAACTGATTCAAACAGACTTTATGTAGACATGTTTTGTCAAACGCTACGAACACAATTTAAAACTATTATAGCAAGAACAGCTATCTCTGTATTACCAAGTCTTATGGATCTATCCTGTACCATTATATTACTGCACGATTGAATATTGCAAGATAGCTTGATAAAAAAAATAAGTTTATTATCACACATAAGCACATTCTACAGTAGATATCACTTGTGTGATAAATTTCATAATCTACTACAATATCATATGCATTTTTAATAAAATTTTGAATAGCCATTTTACTGTTTGTTTTCTTTCTGAAAAGATCATTTATTTGCAGTTATTTTATGACAATGTACTCATTACAAGTAATTTGTTTGGGCATCTGTACAAATAATTGTTCAATACCGTGGTTGCTGCTAAAGTTACATGTATTTTCGAGAACATTGGGTGTGACTTGCATTATTTCTAATGACACTCGATCCTTAGACAAAGTGGAAAATATAATAATACAAGTGCCTTAAGGTCGCTTCGCTCAAAAACAATTTAGGTTTTTTCTTTAAAACCAACATGGATTTTTTCATTCCATAGCCTGGGGCGCACAAACAAAATTTCAATGGTGGCGGTTGGCGGGAAGGGGGCGCTATCAAAAAATCGTTCCACTCAACATTAGAAAATTAATTCGGCCCACTATTACCTTATTTTTGGCACCCAGTGAAAATGGCATCGCCCGGCCCGAGATGGAGAACATTTTTTTTAAATTATCAATTATTACCCCCAGTTATAGGTCGAAAAGTAGTAAAGTATAGCACTGTGTAATTTTTGAATGACTCGGTTGAATATTGATTTGTAGTTGCGTATGTGGCATGGAGATAGGGGCGCCTTCTCAACCTTGTGTTTTTCCTCCGGGCACTCCGGTTTCCAACCATATGTTAGTCCCAAAATGACATAGTTTGTGTCGAGTGGACGTTAAACCCAATTTCTCTCTCTGATTTGTAGGCCTCATTTTGTTTTTATTATGTTTAAGAGACAAAACGGTCCATTTTCCCCGAAAGAATCCAGTCACTCGGCAAACCCAATAGCCCCCTGTTGTTCAGTCCTGTCCATAGCCCTTGTTGTGTCACATTTTAATATGCCATGAAGTGTATATTATTCATTTCCAAGCATTTCTAGTAGAATCACAGAGCAGCGTAAGGTTCTAGAAAATAATGCTGATCCGTGCTTATGTAAACACTGAGAACTGAGTTGTGGCATTTGGGCGCAGAAATCACACCAATCCCGATTCATAGGTCCTGTAGCAAATTGATAACCAGTAATCAGTTCAGAATAATAAAAAAAAGCTTAGGTCTAGACACTAGAGGGTCTGAGCATTTGGCTTTTAAAAGATAGGGTCGGTATAGATGCAATTGCTTACCTTACCTATTAAAAAAATGGGGTCGGTGGGAAAACGTCTTTATTTAGGTTTTTTCCGATAGGGGAATCGTAAACAGACTTTTTATATTTATTTTTAATTTTTCGGGTGCCGTTATACGCCAATGAATCCTAATATGAAAATAAGTAGTTCAGCCAGACCTCAATCAGCGCATTGCCCATTCGTGGTCATATACTTGAAATTATAAGATATGATCACTTCTAAAAAATATAAAATTTTATTTGTGAACTGTACGGCGATGCCGATGGTAATAACAGAAAAAATCTAAATTCCAAACAGTCTTTTTATTTACAAACGATATAACGATAAAAATAAGGTGCACAATGTGTATTGTTTACATTAGAAACGTCACGCTTTCGGCTCTTCTTGACTGAACCGGAAGTCAGCACTGATTTGTCATCACGTCATTAGTAAACAGATTGGCGTCATCGGTCTAGTTAATATATATACGTCATTGAATAGGCTATTTTGTATCGTGACCGTAAATAGTGTGTATAAATTTAAAGTCAATCGAATATTAACTTTAGATTTTTCAAAGTGATCAAGGGTCATAACTCTGGCAGTAATTATCGGATATTGCTGAAAATCAATAGGCTTCTTTGTATCATGACTTTAAACACTGTGTATAAATTTAAATTCAATCGGATATTAACTTTAGATTTTTCAAAGTGATCAAGGGTCATAACTCTGGCAGTAATTATCGGATATTGCTGAAAATCAATAGGCTTCTTTGCAGTGCTCACTCTGGGTTCCATTTTTTTTCCGCCAATTTTTCATTTTAATTTATCAGCCAGATATTTTTTCCGCCAAAATAAAATAACTATTAAAATTTTTTTTCGGGAATTTTTATTTACATAAATACATACAATATATATCTTAAAATTTACAAATTCTTCTCTGCTTTGCAGACTCCCATTTTTTGAAGACTGATTCACATGTTGAATAAAACATTGTTTTGTTAGCTGCATCATACCTTAACCAAGAATTTGAAAATTTCCATTCATCCCTGAAAGATCTACTTTTTCCAAATGCACTTATTATTTTACGTTTTTCTAATTTTTTCTCTGCGGTGGTCGTTTGGGGTATCAGTTCAATATCTAGGGCTGTAAATATCATCATGTCAGTATCATCTGTAGTCTTCGGGCATTTTGGTGGTGGAATATTAAAAAAAATCTGACATTCTTCTGTCAGACGTTGAAGAAGGCTGTTAAATTTTTCGCTTACGACCCATGGCATATGACTTGATAATACATGGCTTTCGACAGTCCCAAGTTTATATACGCATTTATAAACTGTAACAACATACCTGGCTTCATTTATTAACGATATCGTCAATTTCGGTATGAAATAGATCAAACAGCAGTCATAATCCAATAATCCCGAACAAATCGAGTGAGTATTGTTTACAGAGTCCGCCATTTTGAATATATCGAAACCATCAACAAAGCAACCGATTCGTATTTGAAAACACACAATTAAATCTTTTGTCTCTTAATTGGTTTATTACTACTCTGACTGTAAATACCTATCAACACTAATCCCAGATTGATCAAGAGACAAAAGATAGGGCTATTATTGATACCTAATTGATTGTTGATTGACTCAACGAAGCGCGACGGTACACTGTTTAGTATGTACGCGCGGAAATCAAAGCTTTGCGCAGATAATTTTTTTATTTCCAGGTAAAAAAAGAATCGCCATACAGGAAAACAATATCGCCAAAAATTTCGCCAAATTGAATATTCTTTAGCCAAAATTATATTTTAATCGCAATTGGCGAATTTGGCGATCGACAGCGTGAGCGCTGCTTCTTTGTATCATGACTTTAAACACCGTGTATAAATTTAAATTCAATCGGATATTAACTTTAGCCTCTAAAGCGTTTACAAGATTTTTCAAAGTGATCAAGGGTCATAACTCGGGCAGGAATTATCGAATATTGCTGAAAATCAACAGGCTTCTTCGTATCATGACCTTAAACACCGTGTATAAATTTCAAGTCAATCGGATATTAACTTCAGCCTCTAGAGCGTTCACAAGAAATTGTGGACGATGGACGGATGGACCGACCGACAGACGGACGGACGGGGGCGACGGCAATATACGACCACATTTCCATGTGGACATATAAAAATGATGCAGTTGAAATACAAGGTTAGTCATGGTAACAAGTGATGTCATAATGTAAATATGACGTCATAACATTGATGACATCATAGAAATATAAATAGACTAGAATGGCCACGGCTCGGGCGGCTGAGCCCCCGACCAAAACTGTCCTGATATTCACCGATACACCTCGGAAAGTGTGCTAATAACTATTACTTAAAACAGAATCGGAGAATATAAAAATATCATTTATTTGCCTAATGCTATATTATAACAGTGATAAATTAAACTAATTTGATTAACAATCAACAAAACTATAATTTAAATATAATATTAGAGGAAAACAGTATATTGGCTTCATACAGATGAATATATAGATTGACGGGCTGAGTAAGTTTACCTGTGATGTAAATGACATAATATTTCTGTCTGAAATTTGAGTTTGAAATATTCTGAAGGTTGTTGTAACTCACACCATAATAATGTGGTAATATGCCGGAGCATTCTGTTCCAGTGGCCAGTGTCATAATACCACTGTGCCCTCCGACCCCTATCCACATTTGAAATAATATGTAGCATGTAATGTGCTATTAAAATAACATCGTCATCAACCATGGTTACTATTTTCACATGGTTTCACCCAGGGCTCACACTGGCTTTCACTTTTTTCCGCCAAAATGGATCCTAATTTTTATGTAAAACAATGATGATATTTTTTTTCCGCCAACTTGAATATTTTATCTGCCAAAAATGTATGATAAACACATGTTGTAATAACATCATTTTTATTTCTTTAACAACCATATTTACAATTTACAAGATTCTCCTTTGATTTACATTAGCCCATTTTGTAAATGGTGTATTGAGATCAGGTTGGTTTTTAGTTAATGTGATTGACATCAAATTTGACAAGCCAAGGGTTGCCAAATTTCCAGTTTTCTTTGAATTTCCGTTTTGAGTGTACAATAGGCCTATTGTTGATTTCGGGAACGGTCACGGTATCAGCATCTGAATCGTTAATCGTAGCATCAAGTTCATTTCGTCTAGAGGAGCCGACGTCAGACTCTTCGTTAACTTTAGAACACTTCGGCGGTGGTAATGAAAATAAAAGGCAGACAGTTTTCTCACTCCAGAATCGTCGCTATTCAACTTGCTCTTTCGTTTTCGACCCATTGCGATATATAATTTGGAATAATAATGTCCAATTAGCCATGCTTTAATATTTATACATGATGTATGAAGCCACGTACAGTAAACGAAATTCAACTATCAAATCATGTAACTCTCCTTCAAAAGAGTTGCCGGCAATGATCAGCCATTTTGATTACTCCCCTTTGTTTTCATTACACAACATCAAATAGTCACAGCTAATCTATTTGTTAGGGTTAATTAATGATGAACAATGGCTAGATAATATAGGCTTTATGATCGACAATTATCAATCAGTTGAAACCATTAATCCTAGACAAGTGTTTAGTGTTACTCATGACACGTTCGGGATTATCAACAAGTTGATTGATTTATAGTATGTCGCTATATGGTTAATCAAGGATAAATACGGTTAGAATTTTATAAAATTTTTTTCGCCAATTATAAAAAAGAATCGCCAGTACCCCAAAACTTTATCGCAAAAATTTTCGCCAAAATGAAACTTTAATCGCCACTTTCATAATTTAATCGCAAATTGCGACTTTGGCGACCGACAGTGTGAGCCCTGGTTTCACCGAAGAATCAATAATTGTGAAATGGTCAAATAATTCATATTTCACCATCCACTGAATCATCCTCAGTTACCCAATGTGTACTCATTCCGTTCTACTCCACTATACCCTGGGTTAATCCATAGGGTTTCCACGATTTCAAATTATCTGACCTGGCAGATTGTGATATGTTATCGTTCAATCCCATAAATCATTACTTAGAAAGGTAATAGGCGTAGGGAAGTAACGCTCAACAAAGAATTCCCCAATTTTCGTTGGGTAGAATAACATGTGGCAATCTCTTGCCCAAAAGCAGGTGTGAGGTTCTTCATGAAAAACTTGAGATAACACAAGCTGGAAGTAAAGACAAGTAAACATGCAATGTGAGGCCCATACGCCGCCGCACAGTGTTTCGTTTCATTAGAGGTAATCTCACTGCTGTAATGAGTGGATATTGTTGTTTTAAAACGAGGGCCAATATTGGACCAAATATGTTTACATAACGTTACGTCACGGCTCACGATTTCATTATGCCCGATTAACTCTTGTATCCTTCCGCCTCAAAATTATGAATATTCATAAAAACCTTCAATTCTGCACCAAAAAGTCAACAAAAATCGCCTGGAAAAAGGAGACAAAGCCCTTGTTTCATGGGTGACGGCGCAGAAATATTCTGGCAACATACTGGTGAAAGAAAATCAAAATCAAGAATAACTGCAAAAATGATGGCCCTTTAAGTATACATGCTGCTTTATGTACAGTGGTGCATCTCCGGCCTTTTGAGCTAAAATTTTAAAAGCTTTCTTATTAATGGCAGTATTTGAGTTCTGTGAAGAAATGTGACAAGTTGAAAAAAATTATAACTGCTTTGTCATGAAAAATGTACAAATTTACATGTAGCATCTTCCAACCCCCCCCCCCCCCCCAATAATTTTCCACTTTTTGAGATAGCCAGACTGGCAAGTAATATATATATATTTTAGAAACCCTGGACAATACGCAAACAGGAAAATCAAAAATCAGTTGCATCGATAGTAATATTAAAGATCTATACAGAAACATGTATCCCCACCCCCTAAACCTGTCACTGACTGAATCAGTGAATCAATCTAATCTCTAACATTATCAAGTATACATGCTGCTTTATGTACAGTGGTGCATCTCCGGCCTTTTGAGCTAAAATTTTAAAAGCTTTCTTATTAATGGCAGTATTTGAGTTCTGTGAAGAAATGTGACAAGTTGAAAAAAATTATAACTGCTTTGTCATGAAAAATGTACAAATTTACATGTAGCATCTTCCAACCCCCCCCCCCCCCCCCCCCAATAATTTTCCACTTTTTGAGATAGCCAGACTGGCAAGTAATATATATATATTTTAGAAACCCTGGACAATACGCAAACAGGAAAATCAAAAATCAGTTGCATCGATAGTAATATTAAAGATCTATACAGAAACATGTATCCCCACCCCCTAAACCTGTCACTGACTGAATCAGTGAATCAATCTAATCTCTAACATTATCAAAGGAATCTGCCTAACAGCTATGTTTTACCATACCTGGCTAACATATGTACATATAAACTAAAACATGTAAAATATGGGTTAAAATACGCCTTGTTGAAAGAAAAAAAATGCCATATTTGGTCTATGCCCACCCCTCTTTTTTCAAAAAGGTCACAGAATACACAATTTTCACAACTTTGGAAATTTTTCAATATTTTCAAGCTCAGAGGCATAATACAAATCTTTTTGCAATTCTTGTGCTGAAGCAATAGGTCTGGACCTTCACATCAATTTCCTGAAAAAATGAAGTCAAACAAGCCAACAGTGAGGCTGATGTCCCCCGCCGAAATCCCAAAATAAATAGATGACACATATTAATTAATCGCACATTTATTTTTTTCAAACGTATCGACCAATCAAACTGAACACGAAGTGTCATCCAAAAATTGCTTATCTCTGCCTACCGTAAGAAGAAAATGCTCATCTTCGAACTCCATCAAGGCATTGACCTAATAAGCATACACACCAATTTTGAACATTTTAACTCAATTCGAATGAGAGTTATTGTGTTCCAAAGTCTCGGCAAATCAAATTGCTTATCGCTCTGCTTACCCTGAGCAGAAAATGCTCATTATCGATCATAGTCAAGGTATTACTGTAATGAAACTATACACCAAGTTTCATCACTCTCACTTAATTAGAACTAAAGTTATCGTGTCTCAAAGCATCAACCAATCAAATTGCTTATCTCTGCCTACCCTAAGCGGAAAATGCTCATCTTCGAACTCCATCAGGGCATTGACCTAATAAGCATATACACCAAGTTTGAACATTTTAACTCAATTAGACGGAGAGTTATTGTGTTCCAAAGTCTCGACCAATCAAATTGCGTATCGCTCTGCTTACCCTGAGCAGAAAATGCTCATTATCGAACTTAGTCAAGGTATTACTGTAATGAAACTATACACCAAGTTTCATCACTCTCACTTAATTAGAACTAAAGTTATCGTGTCCCAAAGCATCAACCAATCAAATTGCTTATCTCTGCTTACCCTAAGCGGAAAATGCTCATCTTCGAACTCCATCAAGGCATTGACCTAATAAGCATATACACCAAGTTTGAACATTTTAACTAAATTAGAAGGAGAGTTATTGTGTTCCAAATTCTCGACCAATCAAATTGCGTATAGCTCTGCTTACCCTGAGCAGAAAATGCTCATTATCGAACTTAGTCAAGGTATTACTATAATGAAACTTTCAATCTCACTTAATTAGAACTAATGTTATCGTGTCCAAAAGCATCAACCAATCAAATTGCTTATCTCTGCTTACCCTAAGCGGAAAATGCTCATCTTCGAACTCCATCAAGGCATTGACCTAATAAGCATATACACCAAGTTTGAACATTTTAACTAAATTAGAAGGAGAGTTATTGTGTTCCAAATTCTCGACCAATCAAATTGCGTATAGCTCAGCTTACCCTGAGCAGAAAATGCTCATTATCGAACTTAGTCAAGGTATTACTATAATGAAACTATACACCAAGTTTCATCAATCTCACTTAATTAGAACTAAAGTTATCGTGTCCCAAAGCATCAACCAATCAAATAGCTTATCTCTGCTTACCCTAAGCGGAAAATGCTCATCTTCGAACTCCATCAAGGCATTGACCTAATAAACACATACACCAAGTTTGAACATTCTAGCTCAATTAGGAAGAGAGTTATTGTGTCCCAAAAAGTGTGACGGACAGACAGACGGACAGACAGAAGGACAGACAGACAGACAGACAGACAGACAGACGGACGAACCCATTTTAATAGTCCCCCAACTTTCTTCGAAAGGCGGGGGACAAAAAGTAGTTATGGCAGAGTTGACAGCATAAAGGAGGCCAGAAAACGAGCAAAATGTACATTTTACTGTTCTATAAGTAACATAAATGCAACAAATGCCACAAATCCAAGTTTTGATAAGAAAATATTAAACATTATTGTAATTTAAATGACAACACAGGTGCAATTAAATCTCTAAAAACCATTAATAAAAAAAGGGTGGGGTGGGGCATTTAAAGCCTCTCTTAACAGAATGGCGGAGTGAAAAATGTCTAGAAATACAGGACTATTGCTTCTACCTGAGGGAAATGCAAGAATTTATTAATTCAAAGAAGAAAAAAATGCTTGTTCTGGATAAAATAGTGTCAAAATTGAGCCACCCCCTGTTTTGAACATTTTGTATAAAGTATAAACCCATCTGCTGTACATTATGAACTCAGTGTTGCCAATTTTCAATTTTCTGTAGGAAAGCTAGAGCTTTTTCTAAACCTGACAAACTTGTAAATCAGCAATAAAAATAAGTTCATTTTTAGACATTTTGACTCATTTGAGTAGTCATGAAAGGATTAATTTTTACATCAAAATTGGGGGAATCTGACAATTTTTTGTGAATATTCCTGATTTTTAGACAAAATCTGGTGAAAATACAAGATTGTTCTCTTTTTCTGAGGCTGAATAAGCCAAAATTAGGCAATCAAATATTTGTCTTAATGTTAAAAATCAAATAAAGATAGGTTGCCAGGCAACTAAACATACGCCCACAGCTGCTAAATCATCCGGGCAGTCAACAAGAGTTGTCGCATATTCTTAATTTTTTTCGGTAATGAAACATTTATAATACTCTGAAATCTGATTAAGATTAACAATTCATAAAGTAATTATCAGAAAATCATTAGAATTTGTTTGCTTTTTATAAAGTTCTGCCCCATGCGAACGCTTAGTATACTAAACATTTAAAATTATGGATTTAGCTGATAAGTTATCAAAATTCATTGAAAATCAATATACTTGTTCATCTCATGATCAAGACCTTAAACTCTGTGTATCAATCTTTATAAAGTTCTGCCCCATGCTAACGCTTAGTATACTAAACATTTAAAATTATGGATTTAGCTGATAAGTTATCAAAATTCATTGAAAATCAATATACTTAAACTCTGTGTATCAATCTGAAGTCAATTGGGTGATAAATTTGGCCTCTAGAGCGTTACAAAAGATTTTTCAAAGTGATCAAGGGAGACAACTCTGGCAGTAATTATCAGAATTCGCTGAAAGTCAATAGGATTCTTCGTCTCATGACCTTAAACACTGTGTATAAATTTAAATTCAATCGGATATTAACTTTGGCCTCTAGAGCGTCCACAAGATTTTTTTAAGTGATCAAGGGCCATAACTTTGGCAATAATTATCGGATTTCGCTGAAAAACAATAGGCGTCATTGTCGTATGACCTTAAACGCTGTGTATAAATTTAAAGTCAATCGGATATTAACTTTGGCCTGTAGAGCGTCCACAAGATTTTTTGAAGTGATCCAGGGCCATAACTATGGCAGTTATTATCGGAAATTGCTGAAAATCAATGGGCTTCTTCGTCTAATGACCTTAAACACTGTGTGTAAATTTAAGGTCAATCGGATATTAACTTTAGCCTCTAGAACGTTCACAAGATTTTTCAAAGTGATCAATGGCCATAACTCTGGTAGTAATTATCTAAAATCAATAGGATTTTTCGTCTCATGACCTTAAACACTGTGTAAAAATTTAAAGTCAATAGGATATTAACTTTTTGCCTCTAGAGCGTCCACAAGATTTTTTGAAGTGATCAAGGGTCATAACTCTGGCAGTAATTATCGGATTTTGCTGAAAAACAATAGGCTTCTTCGTCTCATGACCTTAAACACACTGTGTATAAATTTAAAAGTCAATCGGATATTAACTTTAGCCTCTACGGACGGACGGGGGCGACGACAATATACGACCATATTTCAATGTGGGCGTATAAAAACTGAAAATTGAGAAATTTCTGACCATTTAATCTTCATATTTTCGAAAATAAGGCATATTAGTCACAGCCTTGTCACACACAGACAGCAGTGGCGGCGCCAGCTGGCGGTGGTTGGAGGGGCAAAGCTGGGGCAAAGTCCAAGGTTAAGGGGGCAAAGTCCAAGGTTAAGGGGGCAAAGGCACAAGTTTCAACTAGGGGTGGGGTCTCCAAAAATTTTTGAAAAACAGGTTGCCGGAAATGCAGCCTGGCATTATTTCAGGCAATGATCGTTGAGGTAAAGTGTCAAACCAACAAACTTGCAAACCTCGACGAATCCCACTCATGAGCGCCAATGTAGGGTGTACTTATGGACCTCCTCCACAAAATTTTGAAAAATTGGCTGTCGGGAATGCCGTCTGGCAGTATTCGGTCAAGCACCGATCGTCGAAATAAATAAATCTGACCACATATCGTCCGTCGCCTGATCACTAGTATATACGATCAGACCAAAATGGTAAACGAACGAATGGACTTGCAAACGAAGTACCTTTGTGAGCGCCAAAGTAGCGAGTCCTTGTGGGGGTTTGAAATTTTGAAAAATAAACTGTTGGAAATGCTGCTTGACAGTATTTAGGCACCTATCGTAGAGATAAATAGAGCTGATCGGATGTCGTCTGTGGCCTGATCACTAGTCCTTCCTACCCCAGAGAGGAAAGTGTCAAATGAAACTCAACGAAGTCCCCAATAATTTGAAAAGTAGACTGCCTGAAATGCAGGCTGGCAGTATTTCAGGCACTGATCGTCGAGATAGATAGAACTTAACAGATACCGCCTGTCGCCAAATCACTAGTTTATCCGACTAGAGAACAAAGTGACAAACGGGCGGAGTGAGTGACTCAAAGTTAATGAATATTTTCGCCACTATCTTTTGTGAAATGAACGGACTTGCGAACCTCAACTAAGTCCCCAATAATTTGAAAAGTAGACCGCCCGAAAAGCAGACTGGCGGCAGTATTTCAGGCGATGATCTTGGAGATAAATAGAGATTAACAGATACCGTATGTTGCCAAATCACTAGTTTATCCGACCAGAGAAGAAAGTGTCGACCGGGCGGAGTAAGAGTGACTCAAAAAGAATGAATATTTTCGCCACTATATTTGTAAAATAGACTGCCGGGAATGCAACCAGGTATCATTTCAGACAATGGTCGTTGAGATAAAAAGAGCTGGCCAGATCACATTTTTTTTTTTTTTCCAAAAATTATTTAGGGGGGCAAACAGAGGGCAGGCCAGATTTTTGGGTGTGCAAATGCCCCCCCCCCCTTGGCGCCCCCACTGACAAACAGGCCACAGATCACTAAAGATTTCCCCATTGACTTTAATGTTAATTCTCGTCTCTTAGATCGGCTCTAACTTTTTCCCAAATTTTCGTTGGGTAGAACTTTCTACCACAGATAGAGCAACATGTGGCAATCTCTTGCCCAAAAGCAGGTGTGAGGTTCTTCATGAAAAACTTGAGATACACAAGCTGGAAGTAGAGACAAGTAAACATGCAATGTTAGGCCCTACTTTTCAGCCCAATCAACCTCTTAAAGGACAATATTGGTGCCAGTCATTATCACATATGTGATAGAACTGATTAAACACTTTCCAAATATAACATTAACACAGAGATCATCACTACCATAGAGGAGTAATAAAGGATTCATGAATTGGAAGTGACGAACGCCAAAGGAAAACACGAGTTATCTCTCTATGTGAATGACTGAAGTGACGAGTGATGACAGATAAACGGCCGAATTTCTGCTCACTAATAATTCCTTCGAAGACAAAAAGTTGTTATATGGGACCGCAAGAGGTTATCTGACGGTACAATAAAGTAATTAAGTGTCATAAGATAAGAAAACACAGGAAAAATAGAAATACTCCGTACAGTCCCTTGTTTTTATTCATGCTATAGGGGAGACCGGGGCACATTGAACCACTTTGTTCACATACATGTTTGTCCTCATTTCATATCAAATGTTTTTATTAGAAGATCTCTTTATTTCATGATCAAAATTTAAAAAAAAAAAATAGGTTGCCAGGCAACGAAACATACGCCCACACAGCAGCCAAATCGTCCGGGCAGTCAACAAGAGTTGTCGCACATTAAGGAATTATCAGAAAATCATTAGAATTTGTTTGGTTTTTATAATCAAACGTTTTTTTTTAAATCAGATAATAATTGTGACCTCCAGAGGCACCACAAGCTAAAAAGGGTGATTTTTCGTACAATCAGGGGACATAATTCAGGAAGTAATGACCTGGTGGGCGCAAATATCGAAAGGAACCAAGATCTTTGGGTTATAAACATACCTGTCAAGTTTCATCAAAATTGATTCAAAATTGTGACCTCTATAGGGTCCACAACCTTGATATAACATATTTTCACACTATTCGTGTACAAACGACGGCCATTTTGTCCGTCAATTCTAGTCCGATTTTCACGAAATTCAAACTTCTCTTCATTACCATGTAACGGTGATATAGTCAAACGTTTATTTAAATCGGATAATAATTTTGACCTCCAGAGGCACCACAAGCTAAAAAGGGTGATTTTTCGTACAATCAGGGGACATAATTCAGGAAGTAATGACCCGGTGGGCGCAAATATCGAAAGTAACCAAGATCTTTGGGTTATAAACATACATGTCAAGTTTCATCAAAATCGGTTCAAAACTGTGACCTCTATAGGGTTCACAACCTTTATATAACATATTTTCACAATATTCACGTACAAACGGCGGCCATTTTGTCCGTCAATTTTGGTCCGATTTTCACAAAAATCATACTCAACCTTCATAACCATGTAAAGGTGATATAATCAAACGTTTTTTTAAATCGGATAATAATTTTGACCTCCAGAGGGACCAAAAGCGAACAAAAGCGATTTTTCGGACAATCCAGGGACATAATTCAGGAAGTTATGATCCAATGGGCGCAAATATCGAAAGTAACCAAGATCTTTGGGTTATAAACATACATGTCAAGTTTCATCAAAATCGGTTCAAAACTGTGACCTCTATAGGGTTCACAACCTTTATATAACATATTTTCACACTATTCACGTACAAACGGCGGCCATTTTGTCCGTCAATTTTGGTCCGATTTTCACAAAAATCATACTCAACCTTTATAACCATGTAAAGGTGATATAATCAAACGTTTTTTTTAAATCGGATAACAATTTTGACCTCCAGAGGGACCACAAGCTAAAAAGGGCGATTTTTCGGAACAATCAGGGGCCATAATTCAGGAAGTTACGATCCGATTGGCGCAAATATCGCAAGGAACCAAGATCTTTGGGTTATAAACATGCATTTCAAGTTTCATCCAAATCGGTTCAAAATTGTGTCCTCTACACTGTTCACAACCTTGATATAACATATTTTCACACTATTCGCGTACAAATGGCGGCCATTTTGTCCGTCAATTTTGGTCCGATTTTCACGAAATTCGAACTCAACCTTCATAACCATCGTACGGTGATATAATCAAACGGTTTTTTAAATCGGATAACAATTTTGTCCTCCAGAGGGACCACAAGCTAAAAAGGTTGATTTTTCGGACAATCAGGGGCCATAATTCAGGAAGTTACGATCCGATTGGCGCAAATATCGAAAGGAACCAAGATCTTTGGGTTATAAACATGCATTTCAAGTTTCATCCAAATCGGTTCAAAATTGTGACCTCTACACTGTTCACAAGCTAAAAAACATGATTTTTCGTACAATCAGGGGCCATAACCCATGAAGTTACAGTCCGATACATGCCAATATCGAAAGGAACCGAGATCTTAGGGTGATAAACCTATGTTTTAAGTTTCATTGAAATCGGATAAAAATTGTGACCTGTAGACTGTTCACAAACAATTGTGGACGGACGGACGGACGAACAGGGGCGACGACAATATACGTCCACATAAAAATGTGGGCGTATAAAAATCAATATGCCCCCTTATATAGATCAAAGCCCGGTTTATCTGGATTATATAGATTAGACATATATGAACTTGAGTACAAGAATTTCCTAAGCTAAGAAGTTAACATGTATGGAAAATTTTTCTCTTTTAAGCGCTTTTTTGAAAAATTCACTGCCTAAGAAAATAATTGACAGCATGTGGCTTATTGATGGAGAAATGGGTCTAAGAAGTTATCTCACTTCTGTACAGTGTTGGGTTGTATAGTATTATTTGTAAAGGATATATCCATGGTGGTTCAATGTGCCCCGGTCTCCCCTACCTTATAAAACATGGTAATGCACAGACTTTTAATCTGTTTTTATTTCCTGTTCTCTTATCTAGTGGCAGTCAATTCTTTTTATGAATTGTAAGATATTCTCTCACAGTGTCACACAGCAACTGTAGGTCTTCGAGGGAATTATTAGTGAGCAGATATTCGCCCATGTATCTGTTATCACTAGTCACTTCAGTTAGTTATATAGAGGAATAACTCGTGTTTTCCTTTGGCGTTCGTCACTTCCGATTCATGAATCCTTTATTACTCCTCTATGGTAGCGATGATCTCTGTGTTAATATTATATTTGGGAAGTGTTTAATCAGTTATATCACATATGTGATAATGACTGGCACCAATATTGTCCTTTAACCCTTGTATCCTTCCGACTCAAAATTATGAATATTCACAAAAACCTGGCAGAAAATACATTTTCAATCCCTTTTTATACGCCCACATGGAAATGTGGTCGTATATTGCCGTCGCCCCCGTCCGTCCGTCTGTCGGTCCGTCCGTCCGTCCGTCCGTCGGTCCGTCGGTCCGTCCGTCCGTCCGTCCATCGTCCACAATTTCTTGTGAACGCTCTAGAGGCTAAAGTTAATCTCCGATTGACTTGAAATTTATACACGGTGTTAAAGGTCGTGAGACGAAGAAGCCTATTGATTTTCAGCGATATCCGATAATTACTACCAGAGTTATGACCCTTGATCACTTTGAAAAATCTTGTGAACGCTCTAGAGGCTATAGTTAATATCCGATTGACTTTAAATTTATACACAGTGTTTAAGGTCGTGAGATGAAGAAGCCTATTGATTTTCTGTGATATCTGATAATTACTGCCAGAGTTATGACCCTTGATCACATTGAAAAATCTTGTGAACACTTTAGAAGCTAAAGTTAATATCCGATTGACTTTAAATTTATACACGGTGTTTAAGGTCATGAGACGAAGAAGCCTATTGAATTTCAGCGATATCTGATAATTACTGCCAGAGTTATGACCCTTGATCACTTTGAAAAATCTTGTGAACGCTTTAGAGGCTATAGTTAATATCCGATTGACTTTAAATTTATACACAGTATGTAATGTCATGATAGGAAGAAGCCTGTTGATTTTCAGCAATATCCGATAATTCCTGCCCGAGTTATGACCCTTGATCACTTTGAAAAATCTTGTGAACGCTCTAGAGGCTAAAGTTAATATCCGATTGAATTTAAATTTATACACGGTGTTTAAAGTCATGATACAAAGAAGCCTATTGATTTTCAGCGATATCCGATAATTACTACCAGAGTTATGACCCTTGATCACTTTGAAAAATCTTGTGAACGCTCTAGAGGCTATAGTTAATATCCGATTGACTTTAAATTTATACACAGTGTTTAAGGTCATGAGACGAAGAAGCCTATTGATTTTCGGTGATATCCGATAATTACTACCAGAGTTATGACCCTTTATCACTTTGAAAAATCTTGTAAACGCTCTAGAGGCTAAAGTTAATATCCGATTGACTTTAAATTTGTACACAGTGTTTAGGGTCATGAGACGAAGAATCCTATTTGATTTTCAGTGATATCTGATAATTTCTGGCACTTGATCACTTTGAAATATCTTGTGGACAAAGGCCTTGAGACAAACCATCAAAACTATTCTAATCATTTCTGATAATTATTTAATGGGCTATTACTCGTAATAAGATTATCATGTGTTGTAAATAGTAAATGTTCTCCTGACTGATAAAAGAAACAATATGCGACAACCCTTGTTGACTGCCCGGACGACTTAGCTGTTGTGGGCGTATGTTTCGTTGCCTGGCAACCTATCTTTTTCAATTCTACACCAAAAAGTCAACAAAAATCGCCAGGCAAAAGGGGGAAAAGGGAGAGAAAGACTAAAAATAGGTTGCCAGGCAATGAAACATACGCCCACACAGCAGCTAAATCGTCCAGGCAGTCAACAAGAGTTGCATTTTAAGTAATCAACAGAAAAGCATTAGAATTTGTTTGGTTTTTATAAAGTTCTGTCCCATGCTAACGAAACATTTAATATTATTTTTAAAATTGGATAATAATTGAGACCTCTAGATGGTCCACAAGCTAAAGAAGTCGATTACAATAAGGGGCTATAATTCAGGAAAATAAAATCCGATATGAGCAAATATCTAAAAGAGCCAAGATCTTGGGGTTATTAACATGCATTTCAAGTTTCACCAACATCAGATTAAAATTGTGACCTCTACAGGGTCAACAACCTTGATATAACATATATATTTATAGTATTCGCATACTAGCGGCAGCCATTTTGTCTGTCAGTTTTGGTCCGATTTACACAAAATTCGAACTCAACATTCATTACATTGTAACGGGGATATAATCAAACGTTTTTTTTAATCGGGTAATAATTTTGACTTCCAAAGGGACCACAATCTAATAAAGGCGATTTTTCGTGCAATCATGGACCATAATTCAGGAAGTTATGATCCAATATGCCCAAATATCGAAAGGAACGAAGATCTTTAGGTTATAAACATGTATTTCAAGTTTCATCAACATTGATTTACCATAACCTTAATATACCATATTTTTATACGCCCACATTTTCGCCCATATTTTTATACGCCCACATTTTCATGTGGACGTATATTGTCATCGCCCCTGTTCGTACGTCCGTCCGGACGTCTGCAATTGTTTGTGAACAGTCTACAGGTCACAATCTTTATCCGATTTCAATGAAACTTAAAATATAGGTTTATCACCCTAAGATCTCGGTTCCTTTCGATATTGGCATGTATCGGACTGTAACTTAATGGGTTATGGTCCCTGATTGTACGAAAAATCATAATTTTTAGCTTGTGAACAGTGTAGAGGTCACAATTTTGAACCGATTTGGATGAAAATTGAAATGCATGTTTATAACCCAAAGATCTTGGTTCCTTTCGATATTTGCGCCAATCGGATCCTAACTTCCTGAATTATGGCCCCTGATTGTTCGAAAAATCGCCCTTTTTAGCTTGTGGTCCCTCTGGATGTCAAAATTGTTATCCGATTTAAAAAAACGTTTGATTATATCACAGTGAGTTACACCGTAGTTATGGGTGAGTTTGAATTATGATTTTCTTATGATTACTTAAAATGCAACAACTCTTGTTGACTGCCCGGATGATTTGGCTGCTGTGTGGGCGTATGTTTCGTTGCCTGGCAACCTATTTTTACACTTTTTGGGTACAAACGGCGACCATTTTGTCCATCAATTTTGCTGCGATTTTCACCCATCACTACAGTGTAATGGTGATATAATCAAACGTTTTTTTTTAAATCAGATAATAAATGTGACCTCCAGAGGGACCACAAGCTAAAAAGGGTGATTTTTTGTACAATCAGGGGCCATAATTCAGGAAGTTACAATCCGATATGCACAAATGTGCAATGGAACCAAGATCATTAGGTTAAAAACATGTATTTCAAGTTTTATCAAAATCGGTTCAAAATTGTGTCAATTCTGGTCCGATTTTCACGAAATTTGAACTCAACCTCCATAACCATGTAACGGTGATATAATCAAACGTTTTTTTAAATCGGATAACAATTTTGACCTCCAGGGGGACCACAAGCTAAAAAGATAGGCTGGCACTGCCAGGCAGGATACGCCCACATTTTCGAGAGATGGATAGAGAACAAGCAAAGTGCTTTTTCCTAAATCATTAAGTCCTGTATTGCATACTGTATTGGGAGCAGCCATTTTGTTGGTCAGTTCCAATCTGATATTCATGAAATTCGAAGCCGAAAATGATTATGGTGTGACGGTACACAACCTAGAAATGTGACTTTTCGTCAAAATCGGATAAGAATTGTGACCTGTAGAGAGTCCACAACCATCATATACCATATTTTTACACTATTCGCGTACAAACGGCGACCATTTCGTCCGTCAATTTTGGTACGATTTTCATGAAATTTGAACTCAACTGTCCTCATCAAAATCGAATTAAAATTGTGACCTATACAGGGTCCACAACCATGATATACCATTTTTTAACAGTATTCGCGTACAAACGGCGGCCATTTTGTCTGTCAATTTTGGTCAGATTTTTCCGAAATTCGAACTCAACCTTCCTTACGGTGTAACGGTAATATAAATCAGATAATAATTGTGACCTCCAGAGGAACCACAAGCTAAAAAAAGATAGGTTGCCAGGCAACGAAACATACGCCCACAGCAGCTAAATCGTCCGGGCAGTCAACAAGGGTTGTCGCATATTTTTACTTTTTTCGGTAATGAAGCATTTGTAATACTCTAAAGATAGGTTGCCAGGCAACGAAACATACGCCCACAGCAGCTAAATCGTCCGGGTAGTCAACAAGGGTTGTCGCATATTTTTACTTTTTTCGGTAATGAAACATTCGTAATATTCTAAAATCTGATTAGAATTTGTTTGCTTTTTATAAAGTTTTGCCCCAGGCTAACAATTGGTATACGAAACATTTAATATCATGGATTTAGCTGTTCAGTTATCAAAATTCATTGAAAATCAAAATACTTGTTCGTTTCAACACCTTAAACTTTGTGTATCAATCTGAAGTCAATCGGATGATAAGTTTGGCCTCTATAGTGTCACAAGATTTTTTGAAGTGATCAAGGGAGATAACTCTGGCAGTCATTATTTAAAGTCGCTGAAAATCAATAGGATTCTTCATCTCATGACCGTATACACTGTGTATAAATTTAAAGTCAATCGGATATTAACTTTGGCCTCTAGAGCGTCCACAGGATTTTTTGAAGTGATCAAGGGCCATAACTCTGGCAGTAATTATTGGAAATCGCTGAAAATAAATAGACGTCTTTGTCTCAGGACTGTAAACACTGTGTATAAATTTAAAGTCAATCGGATATTAACTTTGGCCTCTAGAGCATCCACAAGATTTTTTGAAGTGATCAAGGGCCATAACTCTGGTAGTAATTATCAGAAATAGCTGAAAATCAATATGCTTCTTCGTCTCATGACCTTAAACACTGTGTATAAATTTAAAGTCAATCGGATATTAACTTCGGCCACTAAAGCACCCACAAGATTTTTTGAAGTGATCAAGGGCCATAACTCTGGCACAAATTATCGGAAATCGCTGAAAATCAATAGGCTTCTTAGTCTCATCACCTTAAACACTGTGTATAAATCTAAAGTCAATCGGATATTAACTTTGGCCTCTAGAGCATCCACAAGATTTTTTGAAGTGATCAAGGGCCATAACTCTGGCACTAATTATCGGAAATTGCTGAAAATCAATAGGCTTCTTCGTCTTATGACCTTAAACACTGTGTATAAATTTAAAGTCAATTGGATATTAACTTTGGCTTTTAGAGCGTCCACAAGATTTTTTGAAGTGATCAAGGGCCATAACTCTGGCATTAATTTTCGGAAATCGCTGAAAATCGATAGGCTTCTTCGTCGTATGACCTTAAACACTGTGTATAAATTTAAAGCCAATCGGATATTAACTTTGGCCTCTAGAGCGTCCACAAGATTTTTTGAAGTGATCAAGGGCCATAACTCTGGTAGTTATTATCGGAAATCGCTGAAAAACAATAGGCTTCTTCGTCTCATGACCTTAAACACTGTGTATAAATTTAAACTCAATCGGATATTAACTTTAGCCTCTAGAGCGTCCACAAGCAATTGTGGACGCCGGACCGACGGACGGACGGACGGACGGACGGACCGACGGACGGACGGACGGACGGACGGACGGGGGCGACGACAATATACGACCACATTTCAATGTGGGCGTATAAAAACTGATTAAGAGTAACAACTCATTATGTAATTATCAGAAAATCATTAGAATTTGATTGCTTTTTATAAAGTTTTACCCCACGCTAACAATTGAATTAGTATATATACATGAAACATTTAAAATCATGGATTTAGCTGTTCAGTTATAAGTTGTCTGCGATATCACTTATGTGGAAGCAGACGTTAAACACTAAGTAGTAGTAGTAGTAGTGTTCAGTTATCAAAATTCATTGAAAATCGATATACTTGTTCGTTTCAACACCTTAAACTCTGTGTATCAATCTGAAGTCAATCAGATGATAAGTTTGGCCTTTAAAGCGTCCACAAGATTTTTTGAAGTGATCAAGGGCCATAACTCTGGCACTATTTATCGGAAATCGCTGAAAATCAATAGGCTTCTTCGTCTCATGACCTTAAACACTGTGTATAAATTTAAAGCCAATCGGATATTAACTTTGGCCTCTATAGCGTCCACAAGATTTTTTGAAGTGATCAAGGGCCATAACTCTGGCACTAATTATCGGAAATCGCTGAAAATCAATAGGCTTCTTCGTCTCATGACCTTAAACACTGTGTATAAATTTGAAGCCAATCGGATATTAACTTTGGCCTCTATAGCGTCCACAAGATTTTTTGAAGTTATCAAGGACCATAACTCTGGCACTAATTATCGGAAATTGCTGAAAATCAATAGGCTTCTTCGTCTCATGACCTTAAACACTGTGTATAAATTTAAAGCCAATCGGATATTAACTTTGGCCTCTATAGCGTCCACAAGATTTTTTGAAGTGATCAAGGGCCATAACTCTGGCACTAATTATCGGAAATCGATGAAAATCAATAGGCTTCTTCGTCTCATGACCTTTAACACTGTGTATAAATTTAAAGCCAATCGGATATTAACTTTGGCCTCTAGAGCGTCCACAAGATTTTTTGAAGTGATCAAGGGCCATAACTCTGGTAGTTATTATCGGAAATCGCTGAAAAACAATAGGCTTCTTCGTCTCATGACCTTAAACACTGTGTATAAATTTAAAGTCAATCGGATATTAACTTTAGCCTCTAGAGCGTCCACAAGCAATTGTGGACGCCGGACCGACGGACGGACCGACGGACGGACGGGGGCGACGACAATATACGACCACATTTCAATGTGGGCGTAAAAAAAGGCGATTTTGCGTATAATCAGGGGCCATTATTCAGGAAGTTACGATCCGATATGCGCAAGATCTTTGGGTTATAACCATGAATTTCAAGTTTCATCAAAATCGAATTAAAATTGTAACCTTTACAGGGTCCACAACCTTGATATACCATTTTTTAACAGTATTCGCGTACAAACGGTGGCCATTTTGTATGACAATTTTGGTCCGATTTTCCCGAAATTCGAACTCAACCTTCCTTACGGTGTAACGGTAATATAATCAAACGTTTTTTTAAATCGGATAATAATTGTGACCTCCAGAGGAACCACAAGCTAAAAAGATAGGCTGGCACTGCCAGGCAGGATACGCCCACATTTTCGAGAGATGGATAGAGAACAAGCAATACCGAAAGTGATTTTTCCTACATCTTTAAGTCCTGTATTTCATATTGTATTGGGAGCAGCCATTTAGTTGGTCAGTTCCAGTCTGATATTCATGAAATTCGAAACCGACAATGATTATGGTGTGACGGTACACAACCTAGAAATGTGACTTTTCATCAAAAGAATTGTGACCTGTAGAGAGTCCACAACCATGATATACCATATTTTTATACTATTCGCGTACAAACAACGACCATTTCGTCCGGCAATTTTTGTATGATTTTCACGAAATTAGAACTCAACCTTCCTAATCAAAATCGAATTAAAATTGTGACCTATACAGGATCCACAACCATGATATACCATTTTTTTAACAGTATTCGCGTACAAACGGCGGCCATTTTGTCTGTCAATTTTGGTCCGATTTTCCCGAAATTCAAACTCAACCTTCCTTACAGTGTAACGGTGATATAATCTAACGTTTTTTTAAATTGGATAATAATTGTGACCTCCAGAGGGACCACAAGCTAAAGAAAGGGGGATTTTGCGTATAACCAGGGGCCATAATTCAGGAAGTTACGATCCGATATGTGCAAATATCGAAAAGAACCAAGATCTTTGGGTTATAACCATGAATTTCAAGTTTGATCAAAATCGAATTAAAATTGTGACCTTTACAGGGTCCACAACCTTGATATACCATTTTTTAACAGTATTTGAGTACAAACGGCAGCCATTTTGTATGGCAATTTTGGTCTGATTTTCCCGAAATTCGAACTCAACCTTCCTTACGGTGTAACGGTAATATAATCAAACGTTTTTTTAAATCAGATAATAATTGTGACCTCCAAGCTAAAAAAAAGGCGATTTTGCGTATAATCAGGGGCCATAATTCAGGAAGTTACAATCCGATATGCGCAAATATCGAAAGGAAGCAAGATCTTTGGGTTATAACCATGAATTTCAAGTTTCATCAAAATCGAATCAAAATTGTGACCTCCACAGGGTCCACAACCTTGATATACCATTTTTTAACAGTATTCGCGTACAAACGGCGGCCATTTTGTATGGCAATTTTCGTCCGATTTTCCCGAAATTCGAACTCAACCTTCCTTAGGGTGTAACGGTGATATAATCAAACGGTTTTTTAAATCGAATAATAATTGTGACCTCCAAGCTAAAATAAAGGCGATTTTTCGTATAATCAGGGGCCATAATTCAGGAAGTTACGATCCGATATGCGCAAATATCGAAAGGAAGCAAGATCTTTGGGTTATAACCATGAATTTCAAGTTTCATCAAAATCGAATCAAAATTGTGACCTCCACAGGGTCCACAACCTTGATATACCATTTTTTAACTGTCTTCGCGTACAAACGGCGGCCATTTTGTATGGCAATTTTCGTCCGATTTTCCCGAAATTCGAACTCAACCTTCCTTAGGGTGTAACGGTGATATAATCAAACGGTTTTTTAAATCGAATAATAATTGTGACCTCCAGAGGGACCACAAGCTAAAAAGGTCGATTTTTCGGACAATCAGGGGCCATAATCCAGGAAATTACATTCCGATAGCCGCAAATATCGAAAGGAACCAAGATCTTTGGGTTACAAACATGCATGTCAAGTTTCATCAAAATCGGTTCAAAATTGTGACCTCTATAGGGTCCACAAGCTAAAAACGTGATTTTTCGTACAATCAGGGGCCATAATCCATGAAGTTTTGATCCGATACATGCCAATATCGAAAGCAGCCGAGATCTTTTGGGGATAAACCTATATTTCAAGTTTCGTCAAAATCGGATAAGAATTGTGACCTGTAGAGAGTCCACAAACAAATTGTGGACGGACGGACGGACGGACGGACAGGGGCGACGACATAATACGTCCACATGAAAATGTGGGCGTATAAAAAGGTGATTTTGCGTATAATCAGGGGCCATAATTCAGGAAGTTACGATCTGATATGCGCAAATATCGAAAGGAACCAAGATCTTTGGGTTATAACCATGAATTTCAAGTTTCATCAAAATCGAATTAAAATTGTAACCTCTACAGGGTCCACAACCTTGATATACCATTTTTTAACAGTATTCGCGTACAAACGGCGGCCATTTTGTATGGCAATTTTGGTCCGATTTTCCTGAAATTTGAATTCGACCTTCCTTAGGGTGTAACGGTGATATAATCAAACAGTTTTTTAAATTGGATAATAATTGTGATCTCCAGAGGGACCACAAGCTAAAAAGGGTGATTTTTCGGACAATCGGGGGCCATAATTCAGGAAATTACATTCCGATAGGCGCAAATATCGAAAGGAACCAAGATCTTTGGATTATAAACATGCATGTCAAGTTTCATCAAAATCGGTTCAAAATTGTGACCTCTATAGGGTCCACAAGCTAAAAACGTGATTTTTCGTACAATCAGGGGCCATAATCCATGAAGTTTTGATCCGATACATGCCAATATTGAAAGCAGCCGAGATCTTTTGGGGATAAATCTATATCTTAAGTTTTGTCAAAATCAGATAAGAATTGTGACCTGTAGAGAGTCCACAAACAAATTGTGGACGGACGGACGGATAGGGGCGACGACATAATACGTCCACATGAAAATGTGGGCGTATAAAAAGGGCGATTTTTCAGACTATCAGGGGCCATAATTCAGAAAGTTACAATCCGATTGGCACAAATATCGAAAGGAACCAAGATCTTTGGGTTATAAACGTGCATTTCAAGTTTCATCCAAATCGGTTCAAAATTGTGACCTCTACACTGTTCACAAGCTAAAAACGTGATTTTTCGTACAATCAGGGGCCATAACCCATGAAGTTACATGCCAATATCGAAAGGAACCGAGATCTTAGGGTGATAAACCTATATTCTAAGTTTCATTGAAATCGGATAAAAATTGTGACCTGTAGACTGTTCACAAACAATTGTGGATGGACGGACTGACGGACGAACAGAGGCGACGACAATATACGTCCACATGAAAATGTGGGCTTATAAAAATACTGTAGAAATAATTGGTGTACTGTGTCCACATGGTGACCTCAGTCCGTTCTTGCACACTTTGCAAATATGTCATTGGGGCAAATACCTACCGCGTAGTAGAAAAATCAGTGTCATTTAAGAATTTCATGTCAGAACTTTCCCTGCCATCTTTTTGTGTGCATGTCAATTCTTTTATATTAAATCTTTTACAAACTTTCTCATAATCGATCAAACAACCCGCCATATTGTTTGCAAACAATGTAGTTCTATGACGTAAAAAATGACGCTAAAGAGCCTACGTAGGACTGGTTTGTAAACTGTTTTTTGATTGGTTCATACACTCTAACTACAATCAGATATTTTAAAATCGTGGAAACCCTATGGATTAATCCAGGGTATAGTGGAGTAGAATGGAATGAGTACACTGGGTAACCAAGGATGACTGAAAATATGAGATTTTGTAAAGATTAAATATTATAAATCAAATTTGAAAAATATAAAGAAGGTTATTGTGGTTTATACCAATTCATAGAACGTAGTACTGCTCGTTCCCACTGACTAAAGTGTTCTTTATAATCTTTCCAAGTAGGTTCAGGTTCAAATACTTTTCTACTTCCCCTTAGTTCCAATAGTTCATTTTTATCTTTCCACACACCTGTAACGAAAAAACAGAAGAGAAAGGTATGAAATTATTTTGACAATGGCTGAAGAAATATGTCTTAGATCTACATTGCCTCTTCTCCTAGCTTCCCTATTTAAGATTCGAATCCACTATCCGATACTACAGATATGGTGACAAGTATGCTGATTTACGAACGCACATGGTTGAAGTCTAGAGTCAAATGTACTTGCTAATAATACTTGTAAGTCTCACCGCATTGATAATTTCCACGTGGTTTCAGACCTCGGTTACACCGACTTTCCTACATTCTTCTACCTTTACGCCGTTTATTAAGATGGCATCTGGCTGGAGTTTGAATGCCCCACCCCCATTCTTATCTACGCCCGGTAAACCTGCTATAATTTGAGACGATTGGATTTGTACGTTCGACAACTATATTGAAGCCATCGATGGTAACAGTTACTTAGATGGAAGAAAACATTCTCTACTATTACACTGCATTGGGCCTGAAGCTCAAAGGGTCTTTTACACTCTTAGAGAAGACGACGAAGTTCTCCTTGAACGAATTGAATTTCTTAAAGCTAAGAAAATGCTGTCTAAAAAGTACACTACAAAAATTCATGAAATTGCTGCAAGAGTTGCCTTCAGAAAAAGACAACAATAATTACCAGGTGAAAAAGTAGAGGATTACATTTTAGCCTTACGCCATCTCTCTTTAAATGGTTGTAATTTCCGGAATGAAGATTAAGCTATCCGTGATCAGTTTGTAGAAAAAACTTCAGTTCATGGTATCGTTGAGAAATTAATGGGTAAATCTGATTTAACTCTGGATAAAACAGTTGACTTTGACAGAAATATTGAACAGTCAAAATTAGATGCTAGAATGGTTGATAATACGAATTCTGCAAGACAATCCTATGAAGTAAATGCTGTCAACATTAAGCCACAGTCTCGTTCGCTATCCAGACCTAGGCCTTCACATCAACATACCCCTACACCTGTTACTAAGTCTACACCAGGAAGACATTTCTACAGATGTGGTTCTGCTCCTCATCTTGCTAACAGTACACAATGCCGTGCTATTAAAGAACATGCAGAAAATGTGGAAAACAAGGACAATACAGCCATGTTTGCATGGGTCAAAGTACAGTTAATCATATTGACGAAGATGTTTTTGTTTTGACTCTTACATCCAGTACCTTTAATAATTCAATAACATGCACTGAGAACTGCTAAGGAGTAACTTTGTGCACAGACCCCATAGTTTTATTCATAATCCTCATTATTTCTACGTGTGTTGGAAGATAATTAATTTTCGGACTATTACTCAGTATTAAAAAGGTGTGTTAATTAACGAGGGTGAAAAAATGTCTGAGAGGTGGGTTAATTAACGCTAGGTGCGTTTTCTGTAGAGGTGTGTTAATTAACCGACCGTTAAAAATGAATGTCAATGTTGTGTATTGTTTAATTGGCATGTTTTCTCGCTAGTTGCGATAACTGCACCAAAAGGAGTATAATGAAGGACCAACGTGCTTTATCTGACACGTATGTGTTAAATCAAAATTTGAGAAGTAAAACTGTTTTACCGTGCGATTAATCATTCGGCCATGTGTTTTACACAAGTCTTTGTAAAATAAAGAGGTCTTTATATAGGCGTGTGTGCTCGCTATGATCTACATTTCTCTTATGTCTATTGTAGACCTATTACGTACCATATATACTCTCCCAAAAAAGAAACGTATAGTTACATTTCGTCGTCAGTATATCCTCGCTCTACCATCGCCTTGTTGCAACAAGAAGCGCGACACGTCGCTGAACCAAACTGCTCTCCAGTGTTGCTGTGTCCATACCGTCAGTGCCTGGTCCATTAAAGTTGGATTTCAAGGTGTTGGCGTATTTCAAAACAGAAGCTCTAACGGGGACGTCTGCCTCGTTATTCGGTTTCACGTAGGCGTTTACCTACTTTCTGGTACGAGATTCTACGCCGTCCGGGAATTGCCGCTGCAGTAGAGATCGCTTTTTGAAAACCATTTGCGCCAATGACGTAACCGGAAGTGACGATCCAGGACAGGTGGGGTCACTCTTGTTTGACCTGAGCTAGGGCAGTAACGTGTTGAACTTTGTTGTCGGTACCCATCCCAAAGGCGAGAAATGGAACCAAGAGAAACATTCAGCAGCCTGGCTACATCTGTCTTGGATTCACCTGCTTGTAATCGTCCAATAGCGTTGTTGTGTTGGTCTTCGTTCAGATGTGGCATCATTTGGTTCGTTGAGTCTTTACATGTGCAACTGATTTGGAAACCGAGAACCCCGGGATTTTAAAGACCTTAGATCTAGGTTCCATGCGAAAAACTGGCGAAGTTGTTAAATTCATGTTTCTTGGTGCAATTAAGCGATAACAAATTTCGACAAAAAGGATGACCAGTCACAATTAGTGACCCTACCTTTAAAATCAATAATGAATTTGTTTTATCCTTACATTATGGCATTGAAAACAAGTAAGATTTACCGAAACAACGACCTCATTCAAATAAAAAATTGAAGAAAAATGGGTTGTGCGTTTCTTTTTTTGAAGAGTATATATAAAGTTGCATTTTATGAAATAAAAATATGGATTAATCTATCGTATATGGAAAGGCGAATGTAATGTCGTCATTTATAAATACCAAGCAGTCAGCGCCCAAATAAGAGTAAATCCACCAAAAACGGACCCCTATGCGTAAATTGTGCAGCTTACCGTCAATAGCAATATCCATCGAACAGAAAATTCCTTGTTGATAAATATTACGACACAACAACCAACCGAACAGTGATAATTCCCACGCAAATGGTATTTAAACTAAAATTATTTTAGCTTTTCACTAAATTTACATTGCACCAATCCAACGATGCTCATTCCAGAACTTGTAACTTTCAATAGCCGTTTTTATGCAATTACAGAAGAAACACATAGGCCCGAGTTGACACGTGATCATTTTTCAAGACTTCGTGGTAATATTGGATTTCCTGGTTATGTTTTCTTTGTGATCGTAACATATAAAACTACAGGCCAGTTCGTTTCTACAACTTTGTTATTAAGCTGGATTGGATTCGAAGAACCCTCGTTCTCAATAAATGATAGCTGCTAGGAATACCTGGTGAGCTCTTATCAGTCTCGCTCAACACCCTCTTTTATAATCCCCTTTTTTCTGACTTTCATTTCCAGGCCAAATGGAATACCCCCCCCCCCTTTTTCCCCAAGACCAGGAGGAGAACATTGCCTTATTTGGTCTACCAAAGCATATATCATAAACAGATGGAATTTGATGGATATTTTACCAAAATATCACCATTTTTTTACATATAAACATGTCATCCGCTTTTTAGTACGTCGGATTTGAATCTATCGAAAGAGTGAACCAATATAGTAAGTCACGCTACTTATAGATAAAGTTGCATGAAATAAAATAAAAATATTGACCTTAATCTATCGCACGAAATGCAAGAGAATTTAATATTTTGATTGTTGAATTTCCGTCTACTGTGGTTCATTTGAAATGTAAAATATACAACCAATAACGATACTAATTGAAACAAGCCAACAGTGAGGCTGATGTCCCCCGCCGAAATCCCAAAATAAATAGATGACACATATTAATTAATCGCACATTTATTTTTTTCAAACGTATCGACCAATCAAACTGAACACGAAGTGTCATCCAAAAATTGCTTATCTCTGCCTACCGTAAGAAGAAATGCTCATCTTCGAACTCCATCAAGGCACTGACCTAATAAGCATACACACCAATTTTGAACATTTTAACTCAATTCGAAGGAGAGTTATTGTGTTCCAAAGTCTCGGCAAATCAAATTGCTTATCGCTCTGCTTACCCTGAGCAGAAAATGCTCATTATCGATCATAGTCAAGGTATTACTGTAATGAAACTATACAACAAGTTTCATCACTCTCACTTAATTAGAACTAAAGTTATCGTGTCTCAAAGCACCAACCAATCAAATCGCTTATCTTTACCTACCCTAAGCGGAAAATGCTCATCTTCGAACTCCATCAAGGCATTGACCTAATAAGCATATACACCAAGTTTTAACATTTTAACTCAATTAGAAGGAGAGTTATTGTGTTCCAAAGTCTCGACCAATCAAATTGCGTATCGCTCTGCTTACCCTGAGCAGAAAATGCTCATTATCGAACTTAGTCAAGGTATTACTGTAATGAAACTATACACCAAGTTTCATCACTCTCACTTAATTAGAACTAAAGTTATCGTGTCCCAAAGCATCAACCAATCAAATTGCTTATCTCTGCTTACCCTAAGCGGAAAATGCTCATCTTCGAACTCCATCAAGGCATTGACCTAATAAGCATATACACCAAGTTTGAACATTTTAACTAAATTAGAAGGAGAGTTATTGTGTTCCAAAGTCTCGACCAATCAAATTGCGTATCGCTCTGCTTACCCTGAGCAGAAAATGCTCATTATCGAACTTAGTCAAGGTATTACTATAATGAAACTATACACCAAGTTTCATCACTCTCACTTAATTAAAACTAATGTTATCGTGTCCCAAAGCATCAACCAATCAAATTGCTTATCTCTGCTTACCCTAAGCGGAAAATGCTCATCTTCGAACTCCATCAAGGCATTGACCTAATAAGCATATACACCAAGTTTGAACATTTTAACTCAATTAGAAGGAGAGTTATTGTGTTCCAAATTCTCGACCAATCAAATTGCGTATAGCTCTGCTTACCCTGAGCAGAAAATGCTCATTATCGAACTTAGTCAAGGTATTACTATAATGAAACTATATACCAAGTTTCATCAATCTCACTTAATTAGAACTAAAGTTATCGTGTCCCAAAGCATCAACCAATCAAATTGCTTATCTCTGCTTACCCTAAGCGGAAAATGCTCATCTTCGAACTCCATCAAGGCATTGACCTAATAAACACATACACCAAGTTTGAACATTCTAGCTCAATTAGGAAGAGAGTTATTGTGTCCCAAAAAGTGTGACGGACAGACAGACGGACAGACAGACAGACAGACAGACAGACAGACCCATTTTAATAGTCCCCCAACTTTCTTCGAAAGGCGGGGGACAATTATATATTATCGGCATGACCATGGAATGGGTCGGAAACGTGAAACCAAGCTGATTGGGACCATGGCTGATTGGGACCATGGCTGACTGGGACAAAAGTTAAAGCTGATTGGGACCACATTCTTGGCTGATTGGGACCACATACCAGGCTGATTGGGACCACCACTAGGCTGATTCGGACCACACGATTAAAAAATACTAGAAACTTAGGTTTTGATATTGAATTAAGTTTAATAAAAATTATAGCGTGAATATAATTATGTGCTTTTTTTTATGTAGGCCTGCGTTATTTATGTTTATATTCCATTTTTTTATGTCACAGTTACACTATATTCTATTAACAGAGATTATCTTATTAATCTTATGTAAATTATTATACGTTTTATGCAATTTAAACAGACCATTTTTTATTTTATTTTATAAACTTCATAGCTTGCTTTGGAATCCATTATAGCCTATACATTGTGTGTAATTATATGTTAGAAATACTGTTTAAACCAATTTATGCTAATTGCAATTAAGTCATACAAATTTGACAACTAATACCGGTACTAGCCCCTAGCAATACAGTGGCATAACGGAAATCCGAAACCATTATACATGTACATATATTGTGTGTAATTATGTTATAGAAAATAGAAATAATGTTTAAACCATACAAATTTGAAAACTAATACCAGCAATACAGTAGCAAAGGAAATCGGTTATTTCAAATATGCTGTACATAAAGGCAGTCAAAATGTATATCCTACCTTGTACAGAAAATAAACATAATAGATTTATAGACTCAATTTTAACACAAGTAAACAGGTAGGGGATATCTAGGAAAGAATGAGACTGAAACACAGCATCTTTTCAAACATGATAAGTTGACAAGGTTATTATATACTAAAGTTTTGCGTGACGTATACAGTTAACACTTATTTTGATACCGACTGCACTGATTTTGCGACCGACTATTTTTATACTAAAGTTTTGCGTGACGTATACAGTGAGCTCTTATTTTGATACCGACTATATACTCCTATTTTGCGACCGACTGCACTGATTTTGCGACCAACTATTTTTGGGCCCACATTTACGCCCCTGAAAACAATCGAGGGTATACTTATAGTAGACATGGTTGGTTGCTCTTCGGATGAAGTACAGGGGTTATCAGTTGGCTCTTCTTCTGTGAGACACAAGTGTGTGTGTCGGTATTGGAAGTCTTTGACTTTACGAAAGATGGAGTTGATGCTTCAGTCTGTGGTTGACTGTGATTTCTTCACACTAGTATTGGTAGTGGTAGTACAAGCTGGTACGTGTATCTTGTGCTGGATGGCTTTATTCAAATTGTCTGCTCTCAAAGTGTTCACCACATCTAGGATTTCTGGTAAATGAGTGTTGAGGAAAATATTCTCATGGTTACCATTGACGAGAGCTGAGGATGTTGTGTGGAACATGTTTATCGTGTAACAGAAGCTGCTTTTTCTTCGTACTGAATATACTTTTAGAATTGTGGATTCAGTTACATGAAATAAAATGATATTTACTAAGTAAAATAAGTAAAATATTATACAAAGAACAATATTTGTCTGTCATTATTTCAGCCTCATTCATTACAAAATATCGCATCATTGCAGTAATTATACTGATATGAGGCTTTTTGATATTGGGTTACAATTTTATAATACTGGGTGGTATTTATTGTCATGCAAACATATTTAAAACTCTCTTATCATTGGTCTGATCATGGTCCCAATCAGCCAAGAATCTGGTCCCAATCAGCCAAGAATGTGAAGCATATTCTCTGTGATTTAGCTCATTTGTATTGAAGCCGTCAATCACTAATTACACTATTATTTGTGACTAATTACACTATTTATTGCCATAGTTGTCTTCTTATCAAAAATATGCAAACATATTTTAAATACTCGCGGCATTTAAGTAATGGTCCGAAAAAGCCTTGTCATGGTCCCAATCAGCCATAAATCTGGTCCCAGTCAGCCAAGAATCTGGTCCCAATCAGCCACAAATCTGGTCCCAGTCAGCCACAAATCTGGTCCCAATCAGCCAGGTCCCAATCAGCCATGGTCCCAATCAGTCAATTACCGGAAACGTGTGTACAACAAACGAGTTGGAATAGCGACGATTCTCGAGTGAGAAAACGGGGGTCATTTGCTTCATTACTTCCGCCAAAATGTGCTAAGGTGAACGCTGAGTGATTATTTTTTTTTATTATTAAAGTCAAAAACGAAAATCAAAGGTGACAACTTGAAATGACCAAGTGACAAGTAAAAAAATATTTCTAAAGATTTACAAACATTTCAACGCCTGACTTATTGGAATAAACTGTGACAATTGCCAAATTCCAACCAACTATCTGTTAACTAACTGTGCCTCGCCTGTCAACATCAAAGAGCAGAGCTAACTGTGTGTCGCCTGACAACATCAAAGGGCAATTCCGTGTGAGAGAGAAATGGGGTTTAACCTCCACTCAACACAAACTATGTCATTTCGGGACTAACATATGGTTTTTTAAATTCTATTTTAATACTTCGCTAGGGGTCTTTAGCAGTGAGAGGAAACCGGAGTGCCCGGAGGAAACCCACGAGGTTGAGAAGGCGCCCCTATCTCCATGCCACATACGCTCACACCAAGGCTCGAAACCACAGCCGCAAGCCAGAGGTGACCGGCCAGCTAGAGGTCGAAGCGCGGCACTCTAGACCACTAGGCCATCCCAACCCCCAATTCCGTGTGAAAAGCGTGCATGAATCGACAGTATTGTAAAACAAAGGCTGGATTCACAATCACAGAAACCTATGGTTTCTTAGCTGGCTCTAAGATTTCACAATGGAGATTAGAATATATCAGATAATTAAATTGGAACTAAGTATAAAACATGTTGTATACATCAAGAAATGAAATGCGTATAAGAACGCATATATGTAACTACATGTAGGCCTACACCAGGTATAAATCCATATAGAGACTTACACTTAACAAAGACTGATCTGCGTAAAACAGATGTTTGATGTTTATGATGTTTGATGTCTATGCAAAACATCTCCCCGATGTTCATAATAAATTTGATTTGAATTATTTTTCCGTGCCAGTTGGAAACATAAATGTCTAAGGTCTAAATGAACTGTGAAGTTTAAATCAAATATTAAATGTATTTTTGCATAAAATTACAATGCTGTTTGTTTCAAATCTGCATTGGACTATTCATGGTCTATTTATTGTGATTTATATTTGATATCTGTGAATGATATCCGAGTATCATAAAAAAGGCCTTTTAATAACGAGATATATGTTCATTCAGAAAGTATTCAGATATCCTAAATTATCTGCTAGCTATTATAAAAACTTACAACACACACAATATGATCAACGCTTCGCAAAGAACTACCAATTTATTAGAATTTTCAAAGAAAAAATTGCCAAATGTTATAGTTTATCATTAGTATCGTCTCAAATAAAGCAACCGAACAGTTTTCCAATAGTGCGAATAAGCTCGTGCACGCCTCTACATGTAAGCAGAAGTGTTGCTTTCATCAAGGAGACGTAATTGAGATTGTCGAATCTGCACGTATAATGCATGAACCAGAGTGACGTGAAGTCTGAAGTGCCAATGGATGGGTTGACATTTGAATTATATAATTTGAAGACACAAATTTGAAGACAGAAATAATAACCTGTCGGAAGACAAGATAAAGTATATTTACGAGAATAAGTATATTTACATATGGTAAAGTTTAGTTCTAGAATTAGGATAGTTGGATTGATGCAAAGTAAATTTAGTGAAAAGCTAAAATAATTTTAGTTTAAATACCATTTGCGTAGGAATTACCACTGTCCGGTTGGTTGTTGTGTCATAATATTTATCAACAAGGAGATTTCTTTTTGATGGATATTGCTATTGAAGGTAAGATGCACAATTAACACATTGTGGCCCGTTTTTGCTGGATTTACTCTTATTTGGGCACTGACTGCTTAGTATTTATAAATGACGACATTACATTCGCCTTTCCGTATACGATAATTAATCCATATTTTTATTTCATAAAATGAAATTTATATATATGGTACGTAATAGGCCTACAATAGACATAAGAGAAACGTAGATCATAGCGAGAGCACACGCCTATCTAAAGACCTCTTTATTTTACAAAGACCTGCGTAAAACACACGGCTGAATGATTAATCGCACCGTAAAACAGTTTTACTTCTCAAATTTTGATTTAACACGTTTGTGTCAGATAAAGCATGTTGGTCCTTGATTATGCTCCTTTTGGTGCAGTTATCGCAACTAGCGAGAAAACACACCAATTAAACAATACACAACATTTACATTCATTTTTTAGCGGTCGGTTAATTAACACACCTTTACAGAAAACGCACCTAGCGTTAATTAACCCACCTCTCAGACAGTTTTTCACCCTCGTTAATTAACACACCTTTTTACAGTTTTAAACCGGTAATACTGAGTAAAAGTCAGAAAATTAATTATCTTCCGACACACGTAGAAATAACGAGGATTATGAAGAAAACTATGGTGTCTGTGCACAAAGTTACTCATTATATAGCAGTTCTCAGTGATGTCATCTACTAATAAATGACATTCCTACATCATTGATGGCTGATACCAGTACTGCCCGTACCCTCATTGATAAAGTTATGTATTACAATACATTCTCACAGTTTCCATTACAGCCTCCTTTGGTGCATTTTAAGTCTTACTCTTCAGATAAAATTTCTACCCTTGGATGTTTTACAGCTGCTGTCAAGTACAAAGACCAACATGCTTCCTGTATTATCCATGTTGTTGAAAATGGTATTTCTCTACAGTTGCAAGGTTCTTCATTAGTAAATATAACCAAGGCTACACCTACTTACACTGAGAAAAGTTCAACTTCTACTCTTATCTTACCTGATACTTTAGTGTCTGATGCTACTTTGCCTACATCAATGCCTGCTGCTACATCTACGTCTTCTAATACAAGTACAAATACAATGTTGCCTGCTACTCCAAGTACACCGAACCTTATTCCCCCCACTGCTACACCTACTGCTTCTCCTGACTCGTCAATACCTACACACATCCTTAATAGATTTGGTCATATGTTTACACCAGATCTTGGCACAGTTAAAGGATATGAACTTAAAGTCAAAATGAAGGAAAATACCATTCCCGTACAGTCTCGTTTACGTCGACTACTTTTTGCCTTACATCCTGCAGTCAATAAAGAGCTTGATCGTCTTGAACATGATGTTATTATTGAACCTATTGATGCTAGTGAATGGATTTCGCCATTATCAGTTGCATGGAAGAAGTCTGGAAAAATTTGATTATGTATCAATATGCGTAAAATCAATGAACAAATGGATATTGAGAAATTCTCTTTACCAAAGATTGATGAATTACTTGCAGAAATTAATGGTGTTTGCTGGTTTGTATTCCCTGCTTTCCAAACTTGATTCAGTTGGACTAAAATTGAACAATAAGTGTGTTTTCGATGTGCAAGAAATAGAATTTCTGGGTCATACTATTGTCCACACTGGTGTTACTGTTACACCTCAATCAGAGAAGGCAAGATCTATACATGATGTGACCTTACCTCATGATTACAAAACCAAGCTGATTGGGACCATGGCTGATTGGGACCATAAGTCATGGCTGATTGGGACCACATTCCAGTCTTATTCGGACCACCACTAGGCTGATTCGGACCACACAATAAAAACCCCCAAAATACTAGAAACTAAGATATTGATATTGAATGTAGTTTAAGGGGATTTTATCTAGGCTATAGCCCGATTATAATATGTGCTTTTATGTACGTCAATTTATGTTTTATATTGCATTTCGTTATGTCACGATGACTGTATTAACACAGATTTATCTTATTAATCTAATGTAAATTATTTTACGTTTTATGCAATTTAAACATGACATTTTTATTTTATAAACTCCATAGCTTGTTTCGGAATCCATTATATATATTATGTGTAATTATATGTTGTAGAAATACTGTTTAAACCAATTTAGGTTAATTTCAAACAAATACTAGCAATAAGTGGCATAACGGAAATCAGAATCCATTATTTGTGTGTAATTATATGTTATTTATAGAAATACTATTTAAAATTTATACCAATTGATGTTAATTTCAATAAGTCATACAAACATGGAAACTCATACCAGCAATAATACAGTGAGTAGCATAGCAGAAATTGGTTATTTCGAATATTGATGCATACATAAAAGCAGTCAAAATGTTTATATTCCTACCTTGTTCAGAACATACAAAATTGATTTTTACTCAATTCTAACACAAGTAAACAGGAAGTTAGCATCATAGAAAATGTACTTTATTACTACATTTTACTTTTTACTGACAACCACAATAGGGAATTTGTGTGATTGTTTATTGGTTCTGGGCTTGTCATTAATTAACAATAAATGGTGTAATTAATTAGGTTCTTGTATATTGATTGCTACCCGAGTTTAATTAACTTTGTTTCATGTGTATTTGTGTATATTGCTAAGAAAATTTTACACATTTCTCAACCATAGTTTATTGCATCAACACCTTTTTAGATCAGGAAGGTCTCTCTCTCTGCCAGTTAGTAAGATTACATTTATTCGTAGATTTAACTAAGGCTTTCGATTTAGTTTGGCTGGACGGGCTGCTCTTCAAGTTAGGACGTATCGGTATAGCGGGCACAATGTTTCGGTAGATCAAAACTTTCTGAGCGATAGAAGGATACAGGTGAATGTTGGCAGATTCCTGAGTGCCGAGCAAACATTAGAAAATGGCACGCCTCAGGGGTCGGTCATCAGTCCCACTCTCTTCAACATCATGATCAACGACATACAGAAATCGTCCTACCTCGACGCCAAAACTGAGTTAGCTAAATTTGCTGATGACAGTACAATATGGAGGAAAGGGAGGAACTTCTGTGAACTACAAAAGAACATGCAAAAGGCCTTAGACAAATTCATGACATGGGCAAACGACTGGGGATTTAAGGTCTCAGAGAAGAAAACAGTTGGCATGCTTGTGTGCAGGGATAGAGGGATAAGCAGAATGACTCTGTGAATGAACGGGGAAACCATCGACCAAAGACCAAACCATGTTCCTTGGCGTAATCTTAGACCGAAGGCTGAACTGGAAACCGCACATCGACTTGACTGTATATAGTTGCTCCAAAATCCTAAACTTAATGAGAAAAATAACGGGTAGCACATGGGGTGCCAATAGAGTTACATTAATGATGGTGTATCGTGCTCTAATACGCTCTGTATTAGACTACGGCTCTTCATGAACTGCTTGCCACCACTTTTAAGTAAGCTTGACACCATCCAATACCAAGCTCTGTGTATTGCGACTGGTGTAGGGATTGGGACTAGGAGAGAGGCACTTCTACAGGAAGCTGGGGAGTTGCCCCTATCCCTAAGAAGAAAAGAACTAGCGACAAGGTATTGGGCTAAGATCTCGCAACTGGGCGAAAGATCCCCTACTTTTGTCAGTCTACAGAAGACAAGATATGTGAGAGATCCCAGAAAGAAAAGCTTCAGCCAGGGTATCAGGGAAACAATCAAGGAACTGCGGCTGGGGGAGCTCGTGATAAATGAACACGACCCCCTAGCGATCGCCCCTTGGACACCCCCTATACCGCCGGCCAATCTGGATCTATTACAGAAAACCGACAAGAAAAACAACCCCACTGCTGCACGTGCTTTCTCTTTAGAACACCTGATGACTGGGACCATGTGTACACGGATGGCTCACCCAACCCTGAAAGGGGCACCAGCTCGTTTGGAATATACCTGCCAAATGGGGAACAGGGAATAAGCAGGAAACTGCCCAATAACTGTGCGGTATACACTGCAGAGCTTGTGGCCATTCGTGACGCTATATCATGGATCTCCCATCAAAAGACTAGTAAGTTCGTCATCCCAAGCGACTCTCTGAGCAGTCCGATTTCAATCCAAAATGACAACTCGGACTCAAGACCAGAAGTCATTTTGGAAATCAGGGAGCGGTACCAGAGGGTACTAGAGAAGGGAAGCAAAATAGAGCTCGTATGGATTCCATCACATGTCAACATTAGAGGAACCGAGGAAGCAGATCGACTCGCCAGCGAAGGTCTCAAGGACACAGCACCACGGAAATCTACAGTATGGTTAAAAGACAGGTCAATTCAATCTGGGAATTAAAAACTCGTTGAACTTGACACATACAGATTCCGGCTGGATGACAAGATCTACACGAAGACAGCGATCAATCACCCTAGAAGAGATATATGCAGACTCATATCAAAACTAAGGGTGAAAGAGCGGCTGCGAGACTACAAATACCAAGTCATCATCTGTGAGTGCGGAGAAGAATGTACCACCAACCATGTCCTGGTAGACTGCGAGGTATACAAGGAGGAGAGAAGGGAACTAGTGAGAATGATGGAGACCAACAACATATCATTCACCACTAAGAATTTACTCTTCCCGAGACCAGATCTGAAACTGCAAATCTTCAAACAAATCCACGCACTAATGGACACGGTTGGACTAAGTAGAATAGTGAAGTAAGAGGGGGCCACGGTTAGACGGGCTCGGCATCTAAACACTAAACATAGGGGATTTATATATACCAAACTGGCAGGATAGTGGAGTAAGGGAGAGACATGATCAGACAGACTCGGCATCTAAACACTATTCCGTCAAAAAACAGACACCAAACCTACAGAGTGGGATAGTAGAGTAAGGGGAGGTCACGACAAGACGGGCCTGGCACCTAAACACAAATCCCACAAAGATGACATCTACCAAACGATATGTTTTATATTAAATCAAGGGAAGAACTTCCCACTAAACCCAATCCATGGCCTAAGGCCAAAATGGAAGATTTCAAAATCATGTTCTAAAAAACTGGAATCAGCTTCGGCTCTCCTACGTCTTGTCTGCAATATCACTTATGTGGAAGCAGACGTTAAACACCAAGAAGATAGATTGATAGCTCACATCATTGCTCCTTGAAACTTGGGTCAAGATGCCTTGAATGATATTTACTGATTAAAATATTATACAAAGAACAATCTGGTCCCAATCAGACAAGAATGTGAAGCATCTTCTCCATGATTTAGCTCATTGGTATTGAAAAAAATTATACTATTTATTGTCATTTTTTGTCTTATCAAATATATGCAACTATATGCAAACATATTTTAAATACTCTCGTCATTCAAATAATGGTCCGAATCAGCCTTATCGTGGTCCGAATCAGCAAAGAATCTGGTCCCAATCAGCCTGGTCCCATTCAGCCACGGTCCCAATCAGCCAATTACCATGATGACACATCACTACAGTCATTTCTTGGACTTGCTGGATATTTATCAAAATATTGTCCACAATACAGTACTACTGTTGAGCAGTTACGTGCCATACTTAGAATTAAGTCTAATACCAAGACATTTGAGTGGTCTACTGAAGCGTTAGAAAGTTTTTGCAAGATTAAGGACACCATTGGCCATCATATTGCATTATCAATATTTGATCCCGACCTACCTACAGTAGTCATGTGTGATGCTAGTGATTACGGGATTGGCGGAGTTCTTAGTTAAATCATCAGTGGAAAAGAAAAAATAGTTACCTGTGCCTCGGCGTACACTTACAGAATGCGAAAGAAAGTATTCAGTTGGAGAGAAAGAAGCACTTGCTTGCATAGGTCTTGTTTATGATGTAACACTTACCTTTGGGGGTCGTAATTTTACCCTTCGTACTGATCATAAAGCCCCTACTATACTGCGCAGGTCAACAGTCAATGCAGATTGCTAGATGGAATGCTAAACTACTTTATTTCCATTACAACATTGTTTACACTAGTGGATGCAGTAACAAAATTGCTGATATCACCATTACCCCAGATTACAGATGACGACGTTGATGATGAAGTCATTTTATCTGTTTTTGATGATGATTCAACACTTTCAGTAAAACTGTATGAATTAAAAGATTTACAAGGAACAGTCTGCTACTTCAAGAAGTGATTCGTTACACAAGTTTTACATGGCCTATAAAAGACACCAACCTTTCTACTCAGTTACAAAAGTTTTTCAAACTTAAAGATGAACTATGGGGTTTGTAAGAATATTTTGATGCGTGGTTCACATGTTGCTGCTCCTTCCGCCCTGACCCCTAAATTATGCCAAATTGCTCATGCTTGTCACCAAGGCATTATCCGTACTAAACAACGCCTTAGAGAACTTTACTGGTGAAGTGGAATGGACTCTCAAATTGAAATGTTAATTCTACTTGCATTGTTTGCCAAAATAGTGATAAAATTGCTAAAACTTCTGTTGCTCCCATGACACTTGTTGCTACACCTTGGGAAAAACTTGCCATTGACATCGTTAGCCCTGATGATCTTCAACCACATGCCTCACGTTTTTGCAATCAACATGATTGATTATTATACTAAATGGCCTGAAATAGCTTTTACTGGTGTCGTTACTAGTTCAGCTGTTATAACGTTTCATAAATCTGTCTTTAGTCATGCTGAGATCATTACAGACCATGATGTACAGTTTATGTCTCATGAATTTGAATCATTTCATTAAAAGTCATGTAATATTAAACATTCCCTCAGTGCTATTTATCACCCACAGTCTAATGGACGTTCAACACCTAAATCAAAGTCTTCAAACTGCCCGTCACCAATTTGCAGATCAACACCTCATGCTACAACTGATGTTTCTCCTAAAGAACTTTTACATGGATGTAAAATGAGAACTGGTTTAGATAATTTTGAATTGCATGATATGTCTAAAACTGTTTCTGCTGACCAAGTCTTAGAACACATTAATAAAAAACAAGGAAAATCTAAGTTTTATACTGATACTAAACGCTCTGGTATATTTCTAAACTTACAAGTTGGTGATTATGTGCGTGTGTGTATACCTACTCATGTTAGAAAAAGTGAATTTCAATTTACAGGCCCGAGAAAGATAGTGGCTAAGCGCAGTGATAGCACATATCATCTAGATGATGGAAAAGTCTGGAATCAAGAAAGACTTGCCAAAGCTCGTGTTAATTCAGTGCCTAGCTCTTCACATTCACTACCTTCTAAATCTACTAATGATGTTCCTGTCTCTTCGTATGAGTAAAAGAACATTCTACATGCCCAATCATCATCAGACAATCAGACCGTCTTTTGGCCAGAATTGTAACTATATATAGCAAACGACATATAATTTTAAAAGAAAATATAACCGTATCCACAAAAGTGGACAAAATATGTTACAGTGATTAGTTTTTTTTCTCCCTGTCAAAGTTGATCATACATACAGAACACTGAGATAGAAAGAGGTCATACTGTATGTTGTTTTGGTACTAATGTTCATTTAACCCATTAGTTGGTCAACAACCCAGCTCTTTTAGAAATATGTGAAAACCAAGGAGGTGAACCATAACACATCACAATTTAGCTACATAGCAAAATTTAAAGCCTAGCCCTAAGAATATTTTTACATTATAAGTTCTAGCTTACCAACAGCAAGGCCCGCTAAAAATGCTGCACCAAGACTAGTGATATCAGCCTCACATGATCTTTCTATAGTCTGGTTAATCAAGTCTGACATTAACTGAACTATAAAATCATTATTACATACACCACCATCCGCCCTGAAAACAAATATCCAAAAAAAGGTTGCCAGGCAACGAAACATACGCCCACACAGCAGCCAAATCGTCCGGGCAGTCAACAAGAATTGTCGCACATTAAGGAATTATCAGAAAATCATTAGAATTTGTTTGGTTTTTATAATCAAACGGTTTTTTTTAAATCATATAATAATTGTGACCTCCAGAGGCACCATAAGCTAAAAAGGGTGATTTTTCGTACAATCAGGGGACATAATTCAGGAAGTAATGACCCGATGGGCGAAAATATCGAAAGGAACCAAGATCTTTGGGTTTAAAACATACCTGTCAAGTTTCATCAAAATCGATTCAAAATTGTGACCTCTATCTATAGGGTCCACAACCTTGATATAACATATTTTCACACTATTCGTGTACAAACGGCGGCCATTTTGTCCGTCAATTCTAGTCCGGTTTTCACGTAATTCAAACTCTCTCTTCATTACCATGTAACGGTGATATAGTCAAACGTTTTTTTAAATCGGATAATAATTTTGACCTCCAGAGGGACCAAAAGCGAACAAAAGCGATTTTTCGGACAATCCGGGGACATAATTCAGGAAGTTATGATCCAATGGGCGCAAATATCGAAAGGAACCAAGATCTTTGGGTTATAAACATACATGTCAAGTTTCATCAAAATCGGTTCAAAATTGTGACCTCTATAAGGTCCACAACCTTTATATAACATATTTTCACAATATTCGCGTACAAACGGCGGCCATTTTGTCCGTCAATTTTGGTCCGATTTTCACAAAATTCATACTCAATCTTCATAACCATGGAACGGTGATATAATCAAACGTTTTTTTAAATCGGATAACAATTTTGACCTCCAGAGGGACCACAAGCTAAAAAGGGCAATTTTTCGGACAATCAGGACCATAATTCAGGAAGTTACGATCCGATTGGCGCAAATATTGGAAGGAATCAAGATCTTTGGGTTATAAACATGCATTTCAAGTTTCATCCAAATCGGTTCAAAATTGTGTCCTCTACACTGTTCACAACCTTGATATAACATATTTTCACAATATTCGCGTACAAACGTCGGCCATTTTGTCCGTCAATTTTGGTCTGATTTTCACGAAATTCGAACTCGACCTTCATAACCATGGAACAATGATATAATCAAACGTTTTTTTTAAATCGGATAACAATTTTGACCTCCAGAGGGACCACAAGCTAAAAAGGGCAATTTTTCGGACAATCAGGGGCCATAATTCAGGAAGTTACGATCCGATTGGCGCAAATATCAAAAGGAACCAAGATCTTTGGGTTATAAACATGCACTTCAAGTTTCATCCAAATCGGTTCAAAATTGTGTCCTCTACACTGTTCACAACCTTGATTTAACATATTTTCACACTATTCGCGTACAAATGGCGGCCATTTTGTCCGTCAATTTTGGTCCGATTTTCACGAAATTCGAACTCAACCTTCATTACCATGGAATGGTAATATAATCAAACGTTTTTTTAAATCGGATAACAATTTTGACCTCCAGAGGGACCACAAGCTAAATAGGACGATTTTTCGGACAATCAGGGGCCATAATTCAGGAAGTTACGATCCGATTGGCGCAAATATCGAAAGGAACCAAGATCTTTGGGTTATAAACATGCATTTCAAGTTTCATCCAAATCGGTTCAAAATTGTGACCTCTAAACTGTTCACAAGCTAAAAAACGTGATTTTTCGTACAATCAGGGGCCATAACCCATGAAGTTACAGTCCGATACATGCCAATATCGAAAGGAACCGAGATCTTAGGGTGATAAACCTATGTTTTAAGTTTCATTGAAATCGGATAAAAATTGTGACCTGTAGACTGTTCACAAACAATTGTGGACGGACGGACGGACGGACGAACAGGGGCGACGACAATATACGTCCACATGAAAATGTGGGCGTATAAAAAGGTATAAGCCAATCCCAATATATTATGAGCATAATATGCAAAAACCATAATCTTTATGGAGGTCAATCGTATTCAGAATTAGAGGTTATGTACTTATGTCTAATACTGCTTTTGCAATACAAAATACCTCTATTACTTATGTCATGATACCGCTAATTCAAAATACAAATGTTACTTTACATAAAACAATCGACACAATACCTAAAATGATACGTGCAATGTCTTTTCACTTTCGACATTGAACCTTGAACAAAGCATAATTGTCTTGGCATCTTCTACATTTCACTATCTACATTACATCTTTGTCTTAGTAAATTCTACATTGCATTAGCGAACGTGTTTTATCTCGACTGCATTATCTTTTCATGACATGTGGGCGGAGCCTAAAAGAGGTATGAAATCATCAACAATAACTTCTCCCAAGGAAAGACAACTCTGGTAACCTTGTTATGTGCCTTTTTTAGTCAAAAATGGACCTTAAGGATGTCAATTCAAAATATACTATTAGAACTTAGTCGAAGATTCAGAGATTGACCAGATTCTAACCTATTAGCTATTACTCTTCGACTAAGTTCTAATAGTATATGTCAATTCAAAATATAGCTATTAGCTTTTACTCTTCGACTAAGCTCTAATAGTATATGTCAATTCAAAATATACTATTAGAACAGAGATTGACCAGATTCTAAGCTATTAGCTATTACTCTTCGACTAAGTTATAATAGTATAATATATGTCAATTCAAAATATAGCTATTAGCTTTTACTCTTCGACTAAGCTCCAATAGTATATGTCAATTCAAAATATACTATTAGAACATAGTCGAAGAGTAATAGCTAATAGCTTAGAATCTGGTCAATCTCTGAATCTTCGACTAAGTTCTAATAGTATATTTTGAATTGACATCCTTAAGGTGCATTTTTGACTAAAAACGGCACATAACAAGGTTATCAGAGTTGTCTTTCATTTGGAGAAGTTATTGTTGATGATTTCATACCTCTTTTAGGCTTCGCCCACATGTCATAAAAAGATAATGCAGTCGAGATAAAACACGTTCGCTAATGCAATGTAGAAGTTACTAAGACGAAGATGTAATGTAGATAGTGAAATGTAGAAGATGCCAAGACAATTATGCTTTGTTCAATGTTCAATGTCGAAAGTGAAAAGACATTGCATGTATCATTTTAGGTATTGTGTCGATTGTTTTATGTAAAGTAACATTTGTATTTTGAATTAGCGGTATCATGACATAAGTAATAGAGGTATTTTGTGTTGCAAAAGCAGTATTCGACATAAGTACATAACATCTAATTCTGAATACGATTGACCTTCATAAATCTTAATCTACAGATAAGGTGATATAGTTAATTATGAATGTCTAATTTTAAGACCAAGGTAAGTGATATTGGATATTTTTGAACACAGGTATAGTAAATGGTTTTTTTTTTAACTGGTTTATTTGCCCTACATTTATGTCTAGACAAATTGACAGTGTTTTTAAGTGATACAAGAATCCTTTGCAAACCACAAAATTGTAAAAGTTGAATCTCTAATGGGAATCAGTCCAAAAATGGATCAATTCCATATAGTATTTACAGAGATAACATACATGAATCAAATTCAACAGATGTGTTACTTTTTCGATTTTATTTTCATCTGTCAACAATATGGGTCTACATTTCTTGAACTTCAAAGTTGAACCTTCAGCCATTTTGCAATCTGCAGTAATGGCCAGTCTTTTTTTATTGTTAGATAACATCAAGATATTATAACAAGCCCAACGTCAAATTAATGTTTTGAAAAATTGACGGGTCCGTTTTTAATTCTATGGAATCCAAGCTTATCTAGAGTTGATATTTTGATTTGGATTTCTTAATCAAATTCAAATAATTAGGCTGTAAAAAATTTTATATTTCACTACCGGTAACTAAGGCGTCTGAATAGCATACTTGTCAGTTATAACAAAATTCACACAACTAATATCTTTAAAACTAATTACTAGTGATTTAATCAAATGAAGAAAATAAAGTATAATTTACCTAATATGAGATAGAGGAAGTTTAGTTTCTGTAAGAATAGTTTCGTATAATATTTTAAATCTAAATGCTAGTGATTCTAATACAGCTCGAACAATATGTGCTCTTGTTGTACCAGGACTGATACCTATCATACTGGTAGTGGCCATATCATCATTTATCGGTGCCTGTAAGCCACTAAACGCTGGTACAAAATATACACCACCACTATCTATATATATATAAACACAACATCTTATCACTTAAACCATAACAATAAAGATAGGTTGCCACACAATGTTATATGCCAGCAGCTTTGTTGTCTGAACTGTTTATTAAATGACAATATTGGTGCCAGTCATTATTACATATGTGATAAAACTGGTTAAATACATTCCAAATAAAATTTTAACACAGAGATCATTGCTACAGGAGATGTGTAACAAACACTGGAATGAACAGGAAGTGACATCAAACATGACTAACACAGGTTATTCTTCTATGTAACTGACTGATATACTGTACAGATGATGTATATATATACTATGTGTAGTGCCTGTGACGTCACTAGCCAATCAACCAGATTAAGGTTGTAATTGAAAATTTGAAAACCGTTTTTTGGCAGTCGGATACTAAAACGTAAATATATGAATTAATCTTAATCAGATTAGTTTGAACTTGCCGTAAAATGGATTTTGTAACTATTGAGTACCCGTACGTAAAAATTTTCTGAATCATTTGATGTGGTCTTTAAGTTAATCGTCGAGCTATCAACAAAACAACTGTTCGCATAATGATAGTTGTGTCTTGTGTTTAATTGCTTTCTTTTCTTTTAGTTCTCTACGTATCTTTCCATCGTACATTGCACGCGCGTAAAGGGAACAGCCTACGGATACGGGTGGGTACAGGGTCAGGTCACAAGGTCACAAGGCCACAAGGGAACAACCTATGGATGCAGGGCCTTATACACTCTTTATAATAAAGGAAAAAAGTTGTTTCAAATCTGTAATTTTTTTTCCATAAAACTAATTCTTTTCCTGGAACAGGAATTTTGACATTTTTTAAAAAATTCCCACATAACATTTATATACATAATACTAAAATGTATTACGTGCAGGAGGACTGCACATATACAAACACAAGCTGGATGTGAACCTAAAAACATGGCGGTTTATGTTTATCAATCTTATTCCTATAGCGATAGCACTTTTTGGGGTTTTTTTTTGGGGGGGGGGGTTCAAAATCTTTATTTACATCAAATTTTTACAAGCACATATTAAGTACATTTGTATCTTAAATGATAAAATACATTGTTCTATATAAATGGTGAGTTGCAGGGTTCCTACTATACACAGATCTAAGTACATAAATCCATCAATGGGGAATCGTTATGGAGGCAGTCTGTTAATTCTTAAAAAGATATTTCCATTTATTTGTGATATCTCAATCTCCATTTTTAGCATGTTCTATTAAAAAGCTTTCATACTTATTGATATTGAGTATTTTGTTTTGTAGTTGAGCCCGATATATATAGAATTTAGTTAAAACAAGCCAACAGTGAGGCTGATGTTCCCCGCCAAAATCCCAAAATAAAAAGATGACACATATTAATTAATCGCACATTTATTTTTTTCAAACATATCGAGCAATTAAACTGTACACGAAGTGTCATCCAAAAGTGTTTTATAAAGAAAAATGCTAAAACCGACGAGAAAAATGAAAATGTACCCTAGTTAGTAGGGGAACCGGGGCTTCCACTTCAAAATTTTCCCAATCGGTCATTTTTCTCACGGAGAAAGTGGTGCTATTTTAAGCACATAATAAGAAGCCAAAAACTACATGCTATCGGAATGTCAATCGACTTTAATTGGGTCAAGGACAGTCACACAAAAAGTCTATCTCACATCGACATTTATATACCCACCCACCTATCCCCCTAATAAATAAAAGAACAAATTTAATCAACTATTATAATTTAGTTATTTATACATTCATAAAGTATAAAGTAACAAGATGCATTCATTTATCGAAAGTACAGTATTTTCTTAATTTGTTTACGACATCACCCGTATATATTTGTCAGTTTTTACAGGATTTCCATTTCTGTAAAGCATGTGCCGGTTGAAATTCTGCAAGGGGTGGCCCCAACATAGAAATTCTTCGGTAACACGATTTACCCAAACCACCCAAATCTGCCCAAATCCACCCAAATCCACCACTATTTCAACTCGCACCACAATAATTTATATTGATATTTGATAATATACCGTTCTTTATATTTTTAATTGAAAACCGCAGCATCCTAAATATTTACCAAAACCTGGCAGAAAAATATTAATTCAACCCGTCTTCGTCCATCCCAGAACAAAAAATCAACAAAAATGGGCATGCAAAAGGGGAGAATAGAGACACAGGGCGATTTGCTATCAATAGACAAACTACAAATTTAATGGTGGTCTGCCTCCATTTGGGTATATACACAAGTAATGTCCCTTCCATACGACGCCCGAACAAGCATGACTTGTTGGATTTTAACACAAGAAGACTGTGTTTTTAAAGTAATTATGGCATATTTAGCTAAATGAACGATAGTATATTAAAAGATAGGCTGGCACTGCCAGGCAGGATACGCCCACATTTTTGAGAGATGGACAGAGAACAAGCAATACCGAAAGTGATTTTTCCTACATCTTTAAGTCCTGTATTTCATACTGTATTGGGAGCAGCCATTTAGTTGGTCAGTTCCAGTCTGATAATGAAATTCGAAACCGACAATGATTATGGTGTGACGGTACACAACCTAGAAATGTGACTTTTCATCAAAATCGGATAAGAATTGTGACCTGTAGAAAGTCCACAACCATGATATACCATATTTTTACACTATTCGCGTACAAACGGCGACCATTTCGTCCGGCAATTTTGGTACGATTTTCACGAAATTAGAACTCAACCTTCCTCATCAAAATCGAATTAAAATTGTGACCTATACAGGGTCCACAACCATGATATATCATTTTTTTAACAGTATTCGCGTACAAACGGCGGCCATTTTGTCCGTCAATTTTGGTCCGATTTTCACGAAATTCGAGCTCAACCCCCAAAACTATGTAACGGTGATATAATCAAACGGTTTTTTGAATCGGATAACAATTTTGACCTCCACAGGGAACACAAGCTAAAAAGTGTGATTTTTCGGACAAACAGGGGCCATAATTCAGGAAGTTACGATCCGATATGCGCAAATATAGAAAGGAACCAAGATCTTTCGGTTATAAACATGCATTTCAAGTTTCATGAAAATCGGTTCAAAATTGTGACCTCTATAGGGTCCACAACCTTGATATAACATATTTTCACACTATTCGCGTACAAACAGCGGCCATTTTGTCTGCCAATTTTGGTCCGATTTTCACGAAATTCGAACTCAACCCCCATAACCATGGAATGGTGATATAATCAAACGATTTTTTGAATCGGATAACAATTTTGACCTCCACAAGGAACACAAGCTAAAAAGGGTGATTTTTCGGACAAACAGGGGCCATAATTCAGGAAGTTACGATCCGATATGCGCAAATATAGAAAGGAAGCAAGATCTTTCGGTTATAAACATGCATTTCAAGTTTCATGAAAATCGGTTCAAAATTGTGACCTCTATAGGGTCCACAACCTTGATATAACATATTTTCACACTATTCGCGTACAAACAGCGGCCATTTTGTCTGCCAATTTTGGTCCGATTTTCACGAAATTCGAACTCAACCCCCATAACTATGTAATGGTGATATAATCAAACGATTTTTTGAATCGGATAACAATTTTGACCTCCACAAGGAACACAAGCTAAAAAGGGTGATTTTTTGGACAATCAGGGGCCATAATTCAGGAAGTTACTATCCGATATGCACAAATATCGAGAGGAACCAAGATCTTTCGGTTATAAACATGCATTTCAAGTTTCATGAAAATCGGTTCAAAATTGTGACCTCTATAGGGTCCACAACCTTGATATAACATATTTTCACACTATTCGCGTACAAACGTCGGCCATTTTGTCTGTCAATTTTGGTCCGATTTTCACGAAATTCGAACTCAACCCCCATAACTATGTATCGGTGATATAATCAAACGGTTTTTTGAATCAGATTACAATTTTGACCTCCACAGGGAGCACAAGCTAAAAAGGGTGATTTTTCGGACAATCAGGGGCCATAATTCAGGAAGTTACGATCCGATATGCGCAAATATCGAAAGGAGCCAAGATCTTTCGGTTATAAACATGCATTTCAAGTTTCATCGAAATCAGATCAAAATTGTGACCTCTACACTGTTCACAAGCTAAAAACGTGATTTTTCGTACAATCAGGGGCCATAACCCATGAAGTTACAGTCAGACACATGCCAATATCGAAAGGAACCGAGATCTTAGGGTGATAAATCTATATTTTAAGTTTCATTGAAATCGGATAAAAATTGTGACCTGTAGACTGTTCACAAACAATTGTGGACGGACGGACAGACAGGGGCGACGACAATATACGTCCACATAAAAATGTGGGCGTATAAAAATAGTTTTCACTTATCATTATGCGATAATTTCTTATCGAATAGGTCTAGGAGTTAAATACAGTAATGGGTACCAGTATTCACTGGACAAGACAATGAGTATATGATTTTCATATTGAGAAAGAAATCTAATGAAAATTTTATTTTTTAAGAATTACGAAACGTCTAAATAAATTTATAAGTTTACAGCATCTGATACCATTTGATATCTATTTGAGTTTTGGTTTACAGTGCCGACGGTGTCACTTAATATCGCCCCTTTAGGTGTAGATGTTAAACCCATATCCATCAGGGATGGTTGTCTCATATGATGCGTGCTGATATCCCCTAGATAATAAGTGTTATTAGGGTATTCACGAGTAGCAGACAACACTTCTGGGTGAGCTTGAACTTCTCGCTGATCTGCGTGTAAATGTCATCTGGTGTTAACATTGTTTCTAAATGGTAGCAAATCATCTTCACGTGTAATGATGTTTTCGGCCCTCAAAACTACTAACAAATATCTTTCCGTCGTAGGTCCAACAGTTTTTGATAACCTTGTCTTTAAATAGATCACGTGTTGATTTGTATAATGCTGAGCGGGTTTTAGTTAGCGCCTCATTTATGTATACCTTAGTTTTGTTCCTAATATTGTACTCCTTGAGATTTTTTTATTTGAAAATACTGAAGTCCCATCACGATAGCTAATAATGCATACAATATCTCTGTGAAACTTGGCCTGTTTGTCTCCAACTCTGTGGGTACGGCCAATATGTGACTTGTCAAGCTTACTAGCACCATCTGGTAAAACATGATCGTTTATTAAAGACAGAGCAATGTCATCAGTGCTTTTGTCAACTAACTCGCTGATGCCACTTATCTTCAGACACGTACGTCGGGAATATTGCTCTAGATCATCAATTCTTGATTCCAGATTTTCAACTTGTTCATTAAATTCGGTTAATATTTCAGGTTTAATTATGTGGTTAACAAACACGTTTCGCTTTAGCAACTCAGCAAGAAGGACTTTATTGAGTTATCATCCTGGAGCATAGTGTCTAAAAATTCATTTATAATGGTTGATATGTCCTGGCGACTCCTCTTTGTCTTTTTAGCTTTGTGGTTTGCCATTTTAGATATATTTATGTAACAATAAAACACTTTACTAAACAGTGAAGACTGACTGTAATGCCCAGAAATGATTTACTATGAGTACTGTTCATGTGACACAGAAACAAATCTTCATCAATTTCCAATTTTAGTCGGAATACATTTTTCTTCTCTGCCAGTGGAGTGTGTCAACTTTAGGCTGCCATCTTAGCAAGCACTTTTTTGTTGCATAATCCACCTGACTGCACAGGGTGGGGCGGTAATTACACATAATTTTGACACAAATTTAGACGCAAGTCTAGAAGATGCTATTGTTTGAGATAAAAATTAATGTGGAATGTAGGCTACCCATTAGTGTCTATTAGTTGACACAGGTTTGATGGTGGCCTTGGTTTGAACCCTGGTGGTGGAGGGAGATTATAATTAGATGTCCATGCTGAACCATTTTGCATTCTACAAGAATTAGCACATATCGTCGCTGCGCTATCCAAATCTCGTATGTCGATTTATGCAACTTTCCAGGGGAAACAAAAAACATTATAAAAATGTTACTACTAAACCAAATTCTACAATTTTTTCACACAATGACTTATTAACTAAACATGAATTATTGCATATAGTGGGGTGGGGGTGGGACACCTATGACGTCATAAACCAGACATACGATAATTTGACACATTTTATTTTCTCCCAAATTGGACATACGAAGTTTGAATATGATGCATATGTCCCAAAAAACGATGTACGATAATTTGTCGATAACAAAACGGGCGTGACCGTATACCATTTACGTGGTTAAAAACCTTATTCTGGCTTGAGTATCTCGATGTCATTCATTTGATTAGTGAGACACATTTATTAAAAATAACTGAAGTGAAATGGAGTTTAACATCCAACTTTTCAGCACTATCCAGGTTAATGAAATGGGTCAAAATGAGTCAAAGTGGCTCAGTGAGAAAGGCTCTTACTCGCTAACCCGGGTGTACCTGTCTTATCCAGGTTAATGAAATGGGTCAAAATGAGTCAAAGTGGCTCAGTGAGAAAGACTCTTACTCGCTAACCCGGGTGTACCGGTCTTAGCACGCATTTTCCCCGTGTCCTCTCCCATTGTGAGGCCTGACTAGCAACACAATCTAGTCGTTCGGATAGGAAGAAAACCCGATGTCTCGTGTACAGTTGTAATTTGTATTTAAAGTAGGCTTTTGTGCCACTGCATAACCTTTGATTTCCATCTTTTACTGACATTATGATTTTCTATTATTTCATTACCGGGTATCTTCATTTATTTCATTATCTTCATTTATTTCATTTGCTTAATTGTCTTCAATTATTTCAATATCATCATTTATTTCAGTTATTTCGTTATCTTCAGTTATTTCAATATCTCCAGTCATTTCAGTTATTTCATTATCTTCAGTTATTTCATTATTTTCAGTGTGTGATCTAGCCATATACCCACATCCCAATCCGGATCTTTTGATAATGTCATCAGAGTCTGAAAGTGTGTCACTTAATTCATAGGCTATTTTCTATATTTTCGTTCCCACTAGTATCGAAAAGCTTATCTATTGTGGAGACATTTAAACCGATTTCATCATAACTTGAATCACTGTGCCCTGAATACAGTTCGAGTTGGAATGTTTGAAGCAACACCTCTATTTCTGGCTCTCATATTTTCTATTTCGGGTTGTTTTAAGAGTTCGAATTTTATTTTATTTGAGTGGATAGGGTTTAAATCATCTGAAAAGTCATCCCAAAGCTGCATTTCCATTAGTACGGATCCGGTCCGGTTGCGGATACAGGAAAAAACACTTTCATAGAATTTTAGTAAGAGGGATTCCTCGTGTGGGAAATTCCAATTTTCACCCTTTCTTGGACACGTGCCAAGTTGAAAAGAGAGCCCTTCCGCTTGAAAAACCACATATAAGGAATACACAACCTGCCGTGTGCCATAACTGATCCCGGACCGGAGCCGAACTGGATCCGTACTAAAGGAAATACAGCTTCAAGCCGGTCCGGCTCTGGTCCGGTTGCGGATACGAAAAAAACACTTTAATAGAATTTTAGTAAGAGTGTTTCCTGATGTGTGGGTGCGGATACGGTTCTCTATGCAGCGTACGGTACGTTTTTTCGAAACGGACCATGTCGCATTCGTTACGAAAACGCATGCGGAACCGTGACCGTAAAGACCCATAATGCACATAAGGAAACACAGTTTGGGTAGTCCGCACGGCAAAAAGCTAAAAATAGGTAGGGAAATTCCAGGCTGCATTTCCTTTAGTATGGATCCGGTCCGGCTCAGGTCCGGTTGCGGATACGGAAATAATCACTTTCATAGAATTTTAGTAAGAGTTTTTCGTTATTTGCCAGTTCGGATACGGTTCTCTATGCGGCGTCCAGTACGATTTTTCGAAACAGACTATGTTGCGATCAGTACAGAAAAGCATGCGGAACCGTGTCCGTAAATGCAAATAACGCACATAAGGAAAGGCAGTTTGGGTAGCCCGCACGGCAAATAGCTAAAAATAGGTAGGGAAATTTCAATTTTCGCCCTTTCTTAGACACGTGCCATGTTGAAAAGAGAGCCCTCCCGCTTGAATAATCGCATATAAGGACATACAAGCTGCCGTTTGCCATTTATGCTCCCGGGCCGGAGCCGTACTAAAGGAAATGCAGCATTATTCGATTTAGTAGCAATCAAACTGGTCGCTTTTGGTGCTTGTTTAATCCGGGCCATATTTACGAGTATCTGACCCCTTGATAAGGCTTTTGGCAGACTAGTAGACATATACTGATGTAGATTAAAAAGACAGAAACCGTTCTGAAATTTAAAAAAAAATATGTCAAAATGTCGAATCTCTGTACGTTATTCGCCGATGGGGTATACCATTCATCGGTGTCGTTAATGTCAAATTAACGTATGTCAGAATTTCCCACTAATATCTTACTTATTAGTGTGTTATCAGTAAAAGAAGCACGTATTCATTAAATAATGATAGTATGTACTGTAATATATTTTATATTTAGCCAATTTTATACAAATTTTAACTAAATAACCCCAAATCAATGAAAATAGGTTAATCAAAGTATTTGTCATTGTAATTCAATATATATGCAAAATATTGACTTACTGTTTAACGAAATTTAAGTTTTCTTTCTGGATTAGTTATAGTTTACCTCATACAGCATTTAAAAGTGACTTCAAACTACACAAAACATCCATGTCGTCTGATTTTGCCACGTGGTACCGAGATACGATATTTTGTCAGAAATACAATGTTTTGGAGAAAATAATTTTGGCGAATCAGATTCCGAGAATTTGTCACATGCTCGAAAATCCTATTTCTAATTGGCGTAGAGGTACGAACTTTTGATAGATGGTGCGCGGCAGGAATTTGATTCTGATCAAGCAAAAATGTAAATTTGGCAAAAAACCGAGATACGAGGTTTGGATAGCACAGCGACGATATGTTGTATTAGTATGGGTTAACATATACATTACCTGGCATGATGCTCGCCTTCAGTGCGGCTTTTAATATAGTGGCTAACTTTGCTGTTCCCATGGCCTTCAGGTGTGTTAGACCACTATAGAGTGATTGTTCAAATTCATGACTGACATTATTTAAGAATAGATCATATGATTTAATTACACTGCACATAGGTACACTTGATGGAGTAGACCCTACTTTGCTGGGTTCTGTAATGCCTTTATTTTCCTGTGGGTTTCCTCTTGGTAGGAGCTCTACAAACTTCACATCAGCCAGGGGGGAATATTTTATTTGTAGCTCTTATTAAATTGTAATACTCGGTTATACACAAGTCAATGCTCATCAGGGGGTTGGGATGGCCTAGTGGTCTAGAGTGCCGCGCTTCGACCTCTAGCTGGACGGTCACCTCTGGCGAGCACCTTCTCAACCTCATGGGTTTCCTTCGGGCACTACGGTTTCCTCCCACTGCTAAAGACCCCTACACGCAAGCTAATTATTGAAATAAACTTAAACCATATGTTAGTCCCGAAATGACCTAGTTTGTGTTGAGTTGGCGTTAAACCCCATTTCTCTCTCTCTCTCTCTCAATGTTCATGTTTGGTGATCAGGCCCAGATCCAGGATTTTGTCGAGTCGGGTGTGTGTGTGTGTGGGTGTGTGTGTGTGCGTTTGTATATGGTGTATATCGAGGACACACATCTGAATACACACCTTCTAATCGCTGACGTGTGGTTAACCGAGGACTTTTTGAACTGAAACCAGGACTGCCACGATGTTCAGAAGCCTGGATTTAATATCCCATTTGATTTTAAGGTCGATCTGAGGTATTCTACAGTTAGTATGTATCTGTTGTGTGTGTGATCTCAAAAGGCAAAAATATGATTGTGTGTATCAAGTCCGCAGTTAGTGTTTATTGTACAGCGAGTGTATCAAGTCCTCGGTTAACCGATTTCGGCCATATACATCATATATGGTCACGTGGGAGAAATACGTTTTAATTTCTGCTATAACTTAAATTTATAACCATTTTCAACCCGTGCGATATTCAAAAAATCTAGCCATATAGTCATTACATTATTTCTGTCTGAAATTTTCGAAATTTTTATCTGGCTAAACATAGAATAAGATTATTGCCGAAATAATAAGCGTAAATTTTTAAAAAAAACCAACAGCAATTGAAATATTAGTAAGTCGCGGAATTTGAAGTAGTGACACCTGTTGGGACGTATTAAGACAGTCACAATTGTCTTATATAATGTGTAGATGCCACTGGACAATTTTTGCCGTACGGATGTACTACAGAAAAAAAATTGTGAACCCTGGGAGGCGTCGGGAACAGGTTTACCGCTTACTCAACGGGAGAACTGACAGGAAAACAAGCCGAGAAGGCATCAACAGAGCTTTCCAGATCCAAAAGGAAACTCCGGGCATGTTTGCCTTGTTTCAGGAACAGGGTTAGGCGTCGGGGACAGGTTTGTCGGTGTCCCAGGGGAGCTCCTGGGGCATAGCTAGCCTTGTTGAGAACTGCGAAAAGTTTCAATGCTTGCATATTGTCAGACCGGGGGCATTCCCGGATCTTTCCAGATCCACAAGGAAACTCCGGGGCATCAGCGAAGCATGTGAGATGTCTTGCCTAAATGTCAGGGGACTTTTGAGGATATTTAAATCGGGTGCCTCTGGAATAGTATTTTGCAGAAGCTTCGGGGAAGTATCGGACAAAATATCGGCCAAATTTTCAATACAAACTTTGGTTCATTATGGTGACGAGCCACGGAGGAGAGAAGGGAAAGAGATGAGTGGGGAGGGAGGGTCGCGCAACACGTACCGACAAGAGAGAAGCCACAACCGAAGCCATGCATCTCCCACCCGCCAAGGACAAGCCTCCTAGCGTCTGAAGTAGAAGAAGAGCGACCTGGTGAAACCACTCGGCTAATCTCGACAGATTCCGTAAACTACATCTAGTCTCGGATGTATGACAGTAAGTGATATGTACCTACGCCCATACATTTGCGATGCGGCTACCGGTTTACTTTAACAGGAAAACTTGACGCTATTACACAAATTGGGAACCTATTCGGCTAGCGACCTATTCGACCTGTTCGTTGGAAACCTATTTAGAGTAAAGACAACAGTCTCTATTTATCAACCAATAAAATCCAACGTTATGTCTATCAAATGAAAGTAGAATATATTATTTTTTATCCATTGCTTCAGCTCAGAATAGAAGTGTAATTTCGTCATTATCTTACAGCTGGATCGGTCGAATAGGTCGCTAGCCAAATAGGTCGCCAACTTGTGTTTGGAATGGGCGCAGCCATGTTTCATCCGGGACCTTTAAAGTAGTTCCAATATGGTGGAATTCATCATACAGCCGAGTTTAGATTGTCCGAAATCTTACGAGGTTTGCCGAGTGCTGGTGAAACGGTAAAGTTTCGATAGTTAGTGTTCCGTCATCTCTCGCACAGAGGAGAAAGAGACCGAGGATACGGTAATGATGCTTCAGAAGGTTCACCTTCGGAAACATTCTATTGGAGGTAGCGACCGGCGGTGTGTACAAAAGGCAGGAACTTAATCGGCGCCAGCTGATGACGGGCGCCTACTCGGAATTCCTCGTTCACGAAGTTGCAAGCCCCGATTCCCAGCACAAAGACCATTGGCACGGTTAACCCGTTGTAGGCGAGACTGTCCCCGAAGGAACAATCCCAACCTCCCCTCACGGGCGGGTTCCTCGTCTGACCATAGGTACTTGCGCTTTCCTCGTCCCCCTCCGTTCCTCTCGAACCCTAGCTCTCCGGCAAAACCGAAAGCAAACTCGACGTCACCAAGTCGACTGGACCACCCTCCGGAAAAGAGCATCCCCACTTATTCCAACGACGAAATATTCGTGCTAGGGGTTTTAGCCTGCCTTTAGCACTCTTACTGTTTTCAATGTAGACAGAAAATGCGGCGGGTTCCATCCCGCGAAGGAGAAAAACGAGGCTGCTCGCACCAGGCTTGCCCTATAATAGCTCCTCGCACACTCTTTTTAAATTGCGCTCATTTATCCTGCGGCGACCATGAAATGGCCGCACCACGTTATTTTTTGTAAGTGGCGCGCCTGCTGCCCTCCTTGGAGATGGAAGCCGTTTCGCAGGCTTCCTCTCCGGATTCGAACCCTGATTCCGCGTTACCCGTCAACAGGTATGCAGGTCGCCGTCCATCGCCAATTGATGGGACAGACATTTCATGGCAAGGACGTCGGGGGCCCGGAAAGACCCTGCGTTTGGCACAGTTATTCAGATTTCAACACTTTTCGCTTCGCCCCGTCGCTACTTTTGACGGTAGCTTCGCAGGCTACGGCGATCTAGTATAGAGGATAAATGCCGTTCCCCTCATCGAGAAACGAAAATGTGCAGTTTCGGATCGCTTCCCGAAAGGAACAAGCCTGAACGTAAACTTCCATGGCTTCACTGACAGGATCAACCATATAGCCTTCACGAGTTCGAGGGAGAACGACGAGTAAACGCCCCCGGTCGCAGGCACCCGTCTCCCTTTGCCCTACTCCCATGGAAGGAAGGTGAGCAACAGAAGAGCGGGGGCGAGATGGGGGGGGGCGAAAGAGCGGGAGGACAGTAGCCAGGACTGAACATCGCCGACCTTGTTCGCTGAGGGAGACTACAAGACCGCAAAGTCGTCCGGCGATACGATCGCTCGAGCTACAGTGAGACGGGCTACAGGAGACCATCTCGAGCACGCCGCGGGTAGAAAAGCGGGGGTAGTAGTCGAGACTCGCTGATTTGACAATCGAACGAGCCTGAACGTTTCGGGTCTGCCGGGAGGAAGGGAGAAATCAATCTCCGCCGACCGCCCGAGCTGTGACCGGGCGCCGAGGGGTCGTCGTTCCTGTGTCCTTCTCGTCCCCCTGTCTCCTTACAACCTTGAATCGTACGAAGACGGGACGAGAGATCGGGCTAAACGAGCCCCGCCATTCGACCGCTTCGCTGGGTATATGTCAACTTGAATTTTCAAATGTCAACATGACTTTTCAAATGTCAACATGACTTTTCAAATGTCAACATGACTTTTCAAATTTCAACATGACTTTTCAAATGTCAACATGACTTTTCAAATGTCAACATGACTTTTCAAATGTCAACATGACTTTTCAAATGTCAACTTGACTTTTCAAGTAAAATTAGTTTTATCTAACTTTTTACCCTCAATCGAAGGGCGATCCTCGGACGTAAAGTGTTTCTTACAAATCAAGTTAGTGCCTTTGAAATTCATGGTCATATCTTGAAGATTCACATTAATGTTTTTAAAAGTAAGTAACAGCTTGTTGATAATTAAATGAGGATCCGTTTTGGGATTATCGTTTGTTGTAATATTACAACAAAGGAGCATTAGAGAGTTTGTACACACCGCATTGGTATACACTTCTAACGTCCTCGGATGTGAGTGTGTGTGTACTCGGTTGTTAGTTTTCACCATACACAAAGTCCCCATTTGTCGTTATTAAAACATAATGTGCGTCCTCGGTTGGTCACATTAATTAATAACTGTTATATCGCGGTATTATGCACCGAACATTAATTATAAAAGGTTAATTTGTCTTTTTATCCCATATGTGGTCAAAGGGGGGACAAAAATTTAGTTATTTAAAGGTTTAAGACCACAGTGAGTTTCAAGTCCAGAGGTCCTCGATTGGTTACATACACTCTGTGAGACCTCAGTCAGATTAGTTTAGAAAATTAAAAGTTTCAAATGGCTGAATCAATAAAAAAGTGTTTTTTCATTGGGCTGCTCCTGTGGTCAAAGGGGACCTGTTCTCGGATATAGAGTGTTGAACCAACTCAATTTATATTATTGGCATACCTGTAACGTCCTCGGATGTGAGTGTGTATGTACTCAGTTGCTGGTGTTCACAATACACAAAGTCCCCATTTGACGGTATTAAAACATAATGTGCGTCCTCGGTTGATCACATTAATAAATAAACGACTGTTCTACTACTATATTGTACCATGCATCAATTTTAAACAGTTATATTGATTTTTTCACATGTGTGGTCAAAGGGGAGACAAAAATGTACTTATTTACAGGTTAAAGACCACAATAAGTGTCAAGTCCACAGTATGGTAGTATAGAGCAAAATGACCTCGTTTGGCGGCGTTCCCAACACACGCCATGTGTGTCCTCGATTAGGTGTATCTAGCATAGGGACTCGTTCAGTCGTATTTCCCCAAATATTCGCAAACTCCTGTGTGTCCGCATTTCTTCCGTAAAAAGTCAAACGCATAAAATATATGAACTGAGGTATAATTTATACCTTTCCATAATCCTTTGATGTAATAGAGTTCAGAAATAATGATGTTTTTCAGCTACATGCAGTATTTATCAAGACCTCGATTAGGAGGATACAGTCAAAGTCCTCGATTTACACCATATACATGTATGTGTGTGTGTGTGTGTCACACATTGGAGCAAAGGGTACTATGTTGCAACCTTGGATTGCTTGGGCGGAGACAATGCGTAAATCATGTTTATATCATCTATTAAAGAGCAGATATGTGAACTACAACAGTAACAAAGCAAACGAAAATGAAAATCAACTATGTCACTATGTGATGATCCACATTTGCTTCTGTACTATTTCTTTTTTTCTATTCAATTACTGGTAATTATTTTGGTTGTCAGCATCTTGTCGTGAACTCTTTGTTTGAAATATGAATTTTCATTAATAAGTTTATGGTTGTCAGTATCTTTTTCATTTGTTTAAGCCATAAGTCTTCATTATTGATTTTCTGCAGAGACCCAGTTATTGATTAAGGTTCATGTTTTTCTGTAGTAGACCATCTAGTTACTGTTCTTCGAGATTAGATAGTTGGTTTTTGGGGATGATGTTTTCACTCCTAGCTTTATTTAGATCCATATTTCTTTGTTTAATGATGTCTCTTTCTTGACTCGCTTCCAAAAGATCATCATTGGCTTTTTCTAGAGACAGCAATTTGCGCTGCAGAGCAAGCATATTGCTTTTAAGCGTAGTGTTTTCACTTATGGCTTCTTTTTGGCCTCCATTTTGTTTCTCATAGAGCCTGATTATTTAGTTCAGTTTCTTGTCCATATCACTAGTTTCAAACCTGTCGAATTTTAGCTTCAGTTTATCATTTTCTTCTTCAAGTTTTAAAATATCATTCTTAAGATTATTGTTTTCACTGGTGGTTTGATTTAGTTTTGACCCAGAGCTCTGTGTCAATGCTTCGTTTTCTTTTGACAAAACTCTTGTATCCTCGGTGAGTCGTAGCACTAACTTGTTGAGACATGCATTCTCAAGAGAGACTTTTGTGGTTTCTTCTTCCTGTATTGCAAGCTGGGACAGTTGGTTTTCTACCATGATTTCCAGGTTTTTGATGGTAAGAGTGACATTGACATGTTTCTACTTCATTGTATGCGGAAGACTTGGGGGTTCCAGTATGGGATTTTTTCAGCTTAAGTTTAGATTTTAGCTTGCTTGCAATTGACTTTGAATTTGAGGCTGACAAGACTAATCTACGAGCTTGGGTGCCCAGTTTGGTAGGGTAAATTGGTGTAGTGTTGCCACTAGTAATTATATCATCATAATCATCATTTAACTCTTCACCTGACAAGTGAGAGGGTGTCTGTACAAAGCCACTGCATTGGTTTGGGAAATTCTTATTTTCTATTTCTTTCGAGTTTCCATTCATCACTAGCAGCGATTTAATACTTACTATAGTCGATCAGTAGTGAAAAAGTTGATGGGTGTTTACTTGAGCAGCTTGATGGTTTGCTACCTAGAGTTGTGTCAATGAATTCAATGTTGGGCATTGATAGGCTACTTTTGTCCGAGATTGGTGTATGTTGGGGTTTTTTTTCTTTCCTATAGAAATCTCAACAAATTCATTTAATTTGTCACCCCTATTTTTGTTTACCAGCTCCAACATATCAGGTAGGTGTTTATTACAGAAAACATCTATGTTTGATCCATTTATGAGATCTCCACATGTAGTATGATACAAATTGAGTGTGCAGCTGTAGCACGATTTTCTTTTATTGTCAAAGACTCTAATAGCAGATTGCAGAGCTTATTACCGTCTTGGCTTTGTCACATGTTTCTGTTACCTGAGCCTGTAAAACTTTGTTATTTTTTGGCCCTTATAATATAGTAAAAATCTGCGACGTGCCTAAATTCCATATAATGGCCAGCACTCCGGGGTAATCGTATGCCTCCAACTGTCTCATCTATTTCTCGCGATGTTGCCGCGAGCCGCTTTTTTTTAGATAATCCATGTTACGTAGCGAGTAGTGGTCATTTTTGTTTCTTGTGGTGTGTACCTTTCGATCGCTTGTCAAGTCGGCTTCATTCAATTTCTTTTCTTGAACAGCACTAGCGGGGTCGGAGATTTTGTTCTTCTTAGTAAACAAAGGTGAAGCGTAATATTTTAGAACACACTCACAATCAGCAGTCTATTTGGCAGGATTTGTTTTACATGCAGGGGATTTAATGTTGATAATGAGTTCAAAAAGTATCTTTTTAGTTCACAAATTCTCCACAAGATGGTATTATTACATTATTTTAAGAGCGCCACATTTTTGTGTCCTCACAGTTGGCGCATGCGCAGATATGAGATGATATCTGACAATTCACACAATAGAATTGGCTGTTAGTAGATAAAGATAACGAACAAATTAGAAAAAGGTCGTGCATTACCATGTTTTATTAAGAGCAGGGTGAATAAAAAGAGGGAAATGCACATGATTTTTTTTATTTTTCTCGTTTCGTCTCAGTGTGCAAATCCTTTTGATGCAGCAGCAGCAGTTGATGCTATTGAATCACTTCTGCTGTATGTGGCCCTTGCAAAGCTGAAAACGGTGACAAACCAAACGACACTCGTGAGGTCGATACCGAGGAGGATGACACTTAAAATTGAAGGCCCTGAAACATATTCTTTGGACAGGAGTATTTGGCATTAGGTCTTCATTAGCCCAGGTTAGGAGCAGGACAGTTGGACGTTAAATCCCATTTCAAATTCAATTCGGTGATAGTGGATAGCTGAAGGTCATCAATTCAATATAACAATTATGCAACAGCTCCGTGATATCCAAAGATATTGTGTTTTTGACCACCAAAAAACCTTGGGATAGACATCAAAATCATTGAATTTGAGACATCAGTTATCAGAGATCATATTTGACGTGATATAGGCCAACATCATTTTTTAGGATCTTAATGTGTTCTTTGCTCCCACAAACCCAGGGATAGACACAAAAATCATGAAATTTGGGTTGATTAAACGAAATGAAATGGGGTTTAACGTCCTACTGTTCTGCTCCTAATCCAGGCTAATGAAGACGGTCATTTTCGCCATCATTTTTTTTATGATCATAATGTGTTCTTTGCTTATTTGGGTTGATGAAATGGGGTTTAACTTCCTACTGTCCTGCTCCTAAACTGGGCTAATGAAGACGGCATACGCCATACAGTGTGCTATGAGGGAAATTTTGCCCGGGCAGCGGCGCTACGGCCTAGTCTCATATCGAATTCTAACTGCCAAGGAATATTTTACGTGCACGCCAATATGTACACAGGCCCTTGGTTTTTCATCCCATCCAAACGACTAGACAGCTGTTCTTGCCAGGCCCTCCGTCCTGAAATTTGGGTTGATAGTTACAGAGTTATGATTATTAAGATGTTTCGGTGGCCATCTTGAGAAAAAACTCCCAGCTTTCCGCCGGTCCTACTTTGGTAAATTTTTTGTATGTTTTAAAGTACACTTAACCCTTCAAGAATCAATTGAGAAACATTTTGTAGCAATATTTGGGGGGTTGAGGGGGAAATTCCATATATCGAAATGACTACAATGTCACAGCTATATAGTGTACCAGCAGGTTCAAACCTGAACTAAATCCAGAACATTGGGGTTGACAACTTTCAAATAAAAAATATGTTGCGAAGACGATGGACAGCCCTCGTGCGCACGAATCACTGCTGAAAATCGTACGTTGTAACTGCACACAGGACTGTAACTCCAAGCGAGGCCGTAAGCACGATTTGGCTTGCGCTGCAGATATATCTTGGTACAAACTCCGAAACAGTGATAAGTTGTCCCTTGTCTGTCCCGCATCACTGACAGGAAAGTTCGGAAAGTCCAGCTGAACTTTCTCGGCCAACGCATGGATCAAACACTGAAACTTGATAATGACGTCACAACGAGAACAACGTAATGCTGTCAAAATGACGTTACGACATTACATTAAGACTGTAGGAAAAAAATATCGGCATTTTTGAACTCGTGAGTATCGATTTCCTATAGGTCGGTAATACATTTATTTGCACTAAAGTCAACGGTTTCAGAGATTTAGGTGATTTTCTGGTCCACTGGCGGCCCTCTTGGATTTATGTTAAATATGCAAATTTCCCCAAGACCGATAATGGCCGCTTTTGTTATGTGAGTACTAGAGACCATACCTGAACAGTTCCCAAAGAAATGATTTCTGTTGCAATTTGTTCTAGGTGTATTCTTATTTTTACCCGCCTACATCTAGTGACAGCCAATTCTATTTTGAATTGTCAGATATCATCTTATCGTCTATTAAAACAACTTATCCGTGAAATGAAATTTGCCTGTGTGTCTGTTATCGCTCGTTAGTTCAGTCAGTTATATAGAAGGATAACTCGTGTTTGTCATGTTTGACGTCACTTTCCATTCCTTCTGGTGTTTGTTACACATCTCTCGTAGCCACGATCTCTGTGTTAAAATTATATTTGGAATGTATTTAACCAGTTCTATCAAATATGTAATAATGACTGACACCAATATTGTCCTTTAAAGTTGTTACCAATTTAATGTTTTCAAGTTTAGAAAATAATTTCTTGAAGTTTGAAAAAAAAATCTAACCTATAGTGCAATTAAATAATATTGGTGGTAAGGACAGTATCTATCTAAATAAATGATACATAACTATGAATTCTGATAGGTTCATCCCTATCACTTGCTAAACAATGCCAGTAAGGCCCAAACAAATTTGGTTGCCAGGCAACGACACATACACCCACACAGCAGCTAAATCGACCGGGCAGTCAAGAGTTGTCGCATATTAAGTAATTATCAGAAAATCATTAGAATTTGTTTGGTTTTTATAAAATTCTGCCCCATGCTAACGTTTAGTATAGGAAACATTTAATATTATTTCTAAAATTGGATAATAATTGAGACCTCTAGAGGGACCACAAGCTAAAAGATAGGCTGGCACTGCCAGGCAGGATACGCCCACATTTTCGAGAGATGGACAGAGAACAAGCAATACCGAAAGTGATTTTTCCTACATCTTTAAGTCCTGTATTTCATACTGTATTGGGAGCAGCCATTTAGTTGGTCAGTTCCAGTCTGATATTAATGAAATTCGAAACCGACAATGATTATGGTGGGACGGTACACAACCTAGAAATGTGACTTTTCATCAAAATCGGATAAGAATTGTGACCTGTAGAGAGTCCACAACCATGATATACCATATTTTTACACTATTCGCGTACAAACGGCGACCATTTCGTCCGGCAATTTTGGTACGATTTTCACGAAATTAGAACTCAACCTTCCTCCTCAAAATCGAATTAAAATTGTGACCTATACAGGGTCCACAACCATGATATATCATTTTTTTAACAGTATTCGCGTACAAACGGCGGCCATTTTGCCTGTCAATTTTGGTCCGATTTTCCCGAAATTCAAACTCAACCTTCCTTACAGTGTAACGGTGATATAATCAAACGTTTTTTTTAAATTGGATAATAATTGTGACCTCCAGAGGGACCACAAGCTAAAGAAAGGGAGATTTTGTGTATAACCAGGGGCCATAATTCAGGACGTTACAATCCGATATGCGCAAATATCGTAAAGAACCAAGATCTTTGGGTTATAACCATGAATTTTAAGTTTCATCAAAATCGAATTAAAATTGTGACCTTTACAGGGTCCACAACCTTGATATACCATTTTTTAACAGTATTCGCGTACAAACGGCAGCCATTTTGTATGGCAATTTTGGTCTGATTTTCCCGAAATTCGAACTCAACCTTCCTTACGGTGTAACGGTAATATAATCAAACGTTTTTTTAAATTGGATAATAATTGTGACCTCCAAGCTAAAAAAAGATAGGTTGCCAGGCAACGAAACATATGCCCACAGCAGCTAAATCGTCCGGGCAGTCAACAAGGGTTGTCACATATTTTTACTTTTTGGGGGGATGAAACATTTGTAATACACTAAAATCTGATTAAGAGTAACAACTCATTATATAATTATCTGAAAATCATTAGAATTTGTTAGCTTTTTATAAAGTTTTGCCCCACGCTAACAATTAGTATAGGAAATATTTAATATCATGGATTTAGCTGTTCAGTTATCAAAATTCATTGAAAATCAAAATACTTGTTCGTTTCAACACCTTAAACTCTGTGTATCAATCTGAAGTCAATCGGATGATAAGTTTGGCATCTATAGTGTCACAAGGTTTTTTGAAGTGATCAAGGGAGATAACTCTGGAAGTAATTATTTGAAATCGCTGAAAATCAATAGGCTTCTTCGTCTCATGACCTTAAACACCGTGTATAAATTTAAAGTCAATCTGATATTAACTTTGGCCTCTAGAGCATCCACAAGATTTTTTGATATGATCAAGGGACACAACTCTGGCACTAATTATCAGAAATCACTGAAAATCAAAAGGCTTCTTCGTCTCATGACCTTAAACACCGTGTATAAATTTGAAGTCAATCGGACATCATCTTTGTCCTCTAGAGCATCCACAAGATTTTTTGAAGTGATCAAGGGCCATAACTCTGCACTAATTATCGGAAATCCATGAAAATCAATAGGCTTCTTCGTCTTATGACCTTAAACACTGTGTATAAATTTAAAGTCAATCGGATATTAACTTTAGCCTCTTGATCATTCACAAGATTTTTCAAAGTGATCAAGGGTCATAACTCTGGCAGTAATTATCGGATATTGCTGAAAATCAATAGGCTTCTTCGTATCATGACCTTGAACACTGTGTATAAATTTAAAGTCAATCCAATATTAACTTTAGCCTCTAGAGCGTTCACAAGATTTTTCAAAGTGATCAAGGATCATAACTCTGTCAGTAATTATCGGAAATCGCTGAAAATCAATAGGCTTCTTCGTCTCATGACCTTAAACACTGTGTGTAAATTTAAGGTCAATCGGATATTAACTTTAGCCTCTAGAGCGTTCACAAGATTTTTCAAAGTGATCAAGGGTCATAACTCTGGCAGTAATTATCGGATATTGCTGAAAATCAATAGGCTTCTTCGTCTCATGATCTTTAACACTGTGTATAAATTTAAAGTCAATCGGATATTAACCCTGGCCTCTAGTGCGTTCACAAAAAATTGTGGACGATGGACGGACGGACGGACGGACCGACAGACGGACGGGGGCGACGGCAATATACGTCCACATTTCTATGTGGGCGTATAAAAAGGCGATTTTGCGTATAATCAGGAGCCATAATTCAGGAAGTTACGATCCGATATGCGCAAATATCGAAAGGAAGCAAGATCTTTGGGTTATAACCATGAATTTCAAGTTTCATCAAAATCGAATCAAAATTGTGACCTCCACAGGGTCCACAACCTTGATATACCATTTTTTAACAGTATTCGCATACAAACGGCGGCCATTTTGTATGGCAATTTTCGTCCGATTTTCCCGAAATTCGAACTCAACCTTCCTTAGGGTGTAACGGTGATATAATCAAACGTTTTTTTAAATCGAATAATAATTGTGACCTCCAAGATAAAAAAAAGGCGATTTTGCGTATAATCAGGGGCCATAATTCAGGAAGTTACGATCCGATATGCGCAAATATCGAAAGGAAGCAAGATCTTTGGGTTATAATCATGAATTTCAAGTTTCATCAAAATCGAATCAAAATTGTGACCTCCACAGGGTCCACAACCTTGATATACCATTTTTTAACAGTATTCGCGTACAAACAGCGGCCATTTTGTATGGCAATTTTCGTCCGATTTTCCCGAAATTCGAATTCAGCCTTCCTTAGGGTGTAACGGTGATATAATCAAACGGTTTTTTAAATCGAATAATAATTGTGACCTCCAGAGGGACCACAAGCTAAAAAGGGTGATTTTTTCGGACAATCAGGGGCCATAATTCAGGAAATTACATTCCAATAGCCGCAAATATCGAAAGGAACCAAGATCTTTGGGTTACAAACATGCATGTCAAGTTTCATCAAAATCGGTTCAAAATTGTGACCTCTATAGGGTCCACAACCTTGATATAACATATTTTAAGACTATTCGCGTACAAACGGTTGCCATTTTGTCTGTCAATTTTGGTCCGATTTTCACGAAATATGAACTCAATCTTCATTACCATGTAACGGTGATATAATCCAATGGTTTTTTAAAACAGATAATAATTTTGACTTCCAGTGGGACCACAATCGAAAAAGGGTGATTTTTCAGACAATCAGGGGCCACAATTCAGGAAGTTACGATCCGATGGGTGCAAATATCGAAAGGAACCAAGATCTTTGGGTTATAAACACACATGTCAAGTTTCATCAAAATCTGTTCAAAATTGTGACCTCTATAGGGTCCACAAGCTAAAATGAACGACCCATTACAAAACCTGCCGACTCAATTTTTTTTTTTAATTTCAAGAGAAATAAAAAAGTTTTTTGTTCACCAAGCGACCATTCAGAATACTCTATAAACCTACCGGATTCGTGAAAATATATCATATTTGTTGCTATAAATGAATATTAATGTCATCGTTCTTTGAATCGGCATTTACCAATCGGAATAAGCGGATACAGCGAACGTTTATTTAAGATCTGCCATACTTTTGACGCGTGATTGCTAACTGACGTGAAAAACAAGACTACAAGTTTTGTATAGATTTACCAATGCACATTCCGAAAAGCTATAAACCTCACAACTTTTGTTCTAATTAATTGCAATGTTAAAAGGGTAATAAATTTGTGAACAGTTGCACAATTTTGAAATTGATGGGATTCACATCTATGAGCAGCCTGAAAATAATGTCAAAATCATTGACCCGATGAGTGATTACAAAGTATTAAAATTTAGCTCTCAAACAGCAAATAAATATGGTTCAACGGATAATTTGAGAAGCAGGTGAACTTACTGTCAGTTAGGTATCAAAATACAAATTGAAATATTTCATACTATAGCTATAAAACCTACCAGGAACTGATTTAGCCAACTCTGCAGTTTTTCTAACATCATCAGATATACCTGTATAAATGTACATACATGTATAATACATATATATAGTAAACTTGATCAAAGGACATTCGGAAGATGATGAATTTGGTAAATTGAAATATCTTATAAAATATTATTCTTAAGATTATTGTTTTCACTGGTGGTTTTATTTAGTTTTGTCTCAGAGCTCTGTGTCAATGCTTCGTTTTCTTTGGACAAAAGTCTTGTATCCTTGTATATTTAACCAGGGGCAGATCCAGGATTTTCAGAAAGGGGGGAGGGGCGTGCTGCACCCACTTGGGAGTGCGAAGTCTGGCCTGTGTTTTTTGAGTGGAAAAAATGCCCACAAGGACTAATACTAGTACTGTAAATTACGATTTCCAACCTAAACTATTTTTGTTCTCCTTTCCCGCGAGAATATATGGAGCTAAAAATTGCTGGCCTGCCTCTGGATCCGTGCCTGTTAACAGTTAACAGATTTAAAACCTCCACTATTCAATTTACAGTATACAGTTACAGAAAACTAACCAACAGAATAAATCCAGTCTATAACACTTCCAGTATCAGCTGCCTGACCTTCAGCTACAAAGGTCATCTCATCTCCAATCTTCCAACCAATGAGAGGGTAAAGTCCTGTAATTAGGAGATAAACACTTATTGTTACATACGTATTTAGAGGGGGTTTATTGTTCATTTAACCATGCTTGAATCATTAAAACACAAGATGTTATAGCACAACTTAAACTCTTTGATCGACTTTTGGAGTGATGTAAAGATAGGTTGCCAGGCAACGAAACATACGCCCCCAGCAGCCAAATCGTCCGGGTAGTCAACAAGGGTTGTTGAATATTTTTACTTTTTTCGGTAATGCAATATTTGTAATACACTAAAAACTGATTAAGAGTAACAACTCATTATGTAATTATCAGAAAATCATTAGAATTTGATTGCTTTTTATAAAGTTTTACCCCACGCTAACAATTAGTATATACATGAAACATTTAATATCATGGATTTAGCTGTTCAGTTATCTAAATTCATTGAAAATCAAAATACTTGTTCGTTTCAACACCTTAAACTCTGCGTATCAATCTGAAATCAATCAGATGATAAGTTTGGCCTCTATAGCGTCACAAGATTTTTTGAAGTTATCAAGGGAGATAACTCTGGCAGTAATTATTTGAAATCTCTGAAAATGAATAGGCTTATTCGTCTCATGACCTTAAACACTGTGTGTAAATTTAAAGTCTATCGGATATCAACTTTGGCCTCTAGAGCTTCCACAGGATTTTTTGAAGTGATCAAGGGCCATAACTCTGGCACTAATTATCGGAAATCGCAGAAAATCTATAGGCCTATTCGTCTCATGACCTTAAACACTGTGTATGAATTTGAAGTCAATCTGATATTAACTTTGGCCTCTAGAGCACCCACAAGAGTTTTTGAAGTGATCAAGGGCCACAACTCTGGAACTAATTATCAAAAATCACTGAAAATAAAGAGACTTCCTCGTCTTATAACCTTAAACACTGTGAATGAATTTAAAGTCAATCGGATATTAACTTTGGCCTTTAGAGCGTCCACAAGATTTTTAAAAGTGATCAAGGGCTATAACTCTGGCACTAATTATCGGAAATCGCAGAAAATCAATAGGCGTCATTGTCTTATGACCTTAAACGCTGTGTATAAATTTAAAGTCAATCAGATATTAACTTTGGATTTCGGGACTAACATATGGTTTAATTTTATTTCAATAATTCGCTTGTGCGTAGGGGTCTTAGGCAGTGGGAGGAAACCGGAGTGCCCGGAGGAAACCCACAAGGTTGAGAAGGCACCCCTATCTCCATGCCACATACGCTCACACCAGTGCTCTAAACCACAGTCGCAAGCCAGAGGTGACCGGCCAGCTAGAGTTTGAAACGCGGCACTCTAGACCACTAGGCCATTCCAACCCCCCACTTCTATAGGGTCCACAACCTTGATATAACATATTTTCACACTATTAGCGTACAAACGGTGGCCATTTTGTACGTCAGTTTTGGTCCGATTTTTACAAAATTCAAAGTCTTAGTTCATTACCATGTAACGGTAATATAATGAAACGTTTTTTTTAAATCGGATAATAATTTTGACCTCCAGAGGAACCACAAGCTAAAAAGATAGGCTGGCACTGCCAGGCAGGATACGCCCACATTTTCGAGAGAACAAGCAATACCGAAAGTGATTTTTCCTACATCATTAAGTCCTGTATTTCATACTGTATTGGGAGCAGCCATTTTGTTGGTCAGTTCCAGTCTGATATTTATGAAATTCGAAGCCGACAATGATTATGGTGTGACGGTACACAACCTAGAAATGTGACTTTTCGTCAAAATCGGATAAGAATTGTGACCTGTAGAGAGTCCACAACCATGATATACCATATTTTTTACACTATTCGCGTACAAACAGCGACCATTTCGTCCGGCAATTTTGGTATGATTTTCACGAAATTAGAACTCAACCTTCCTCATCAAAATCGAATTAAAATTGTGACCTATACAGGTTCCCCAACCATGACATACCATTTTTTTTAACAGTATTCGTGTACAAACGGCGGCCATTTTGTCTGTCAATTTTGGTCCGATTTTCCCGAAATTCGAACTCAACCTCCCTTAGGGTGTAACGGTGATATAGTCAAACGTTTTTTTAAATCAGATAATAATTGTGACCTCCAGAGGGACCACAAGCTAAAAAAAAAAGGCGATTTTGCATATAACCAGGGGCCATAATTCAGGAAGTTACGATCCGATATGCGCAAATATCGAAAGGAACCAAGATCTTTGGGTTATAACCATGAATTTCAAGTTTCATCAAAATCGAATTAAAATTGTGACCTTTACAGGGTCCACAACCTTGATATACCATTTTTTTTAACAGTATTCGTGTACAAACGGCGGCCATTTTGTCTGTCAATTTTGGTCCGATTTTCCCAAAATTCGAACTCAACCCTCCTTAGGGTGTAACGGTGATATAGTCAAACGTTTTTTTAAATCAGATAATAATTGTGACCTCCAGAGGGACCACAAGCTAAAAAAAAAAAGGCGATTTTGCATATAACTAGGGGCCATAATTCAGGAAGTTACGATCCGATATGCGCAAATATCGAAAGGAACCAAGATCTTTGGGTTATAACCATGAATTTCAAGTTTCATCAAAATCGAATTAAAATTGTGACCTTTACAGGGTCCATAACCTTGATAGACCATTTTTTAACAGTATTCGCGTACAAACGGCAGCCATTTTGTATGGCAATTTTGGTCCGATTTTCCCGAAATTCAAACTCAACCTTCCTTACGGTGTAACGGTAATATAATCAAATGTTTTTTTAAATCGGATAATAATTGTGACCTCCAGAGGGACCACGAGCTAAAAAAAAAAGGCGATTTTGCGTATAATCAGGGGCCATAATTCAAGGAGTTACAATCCGATATGCGCAAATATCGAAAGGAACCAAGATCTGTGGGTTATAACCATGAATTTCAAGTTTCATCAAAATCGAATTAAAATTGTGACCTCTACAGGGTCCACAACCTTGATATACCATTTTTTAACAGTATTCGCGTACAAACAGCGGCCATTTTGTATGGCAATTTTGGTCCTATTTTCCCGAAATTCGAACTCAACCCTCCTTAGGGTGTAACGGTGATATAATCAAACGGCTTTTTAAACCGGATATTAATTATGACCTCCAGAGGAACCACAAGCTAAAAGATAGGCTGCCACTGCCACATTTTCGAGAGATGGATAGAGAACAAGCAATACCGAAAGTGATTTTTCCTACATCATTAAGTTAGAATTTTATATGTGCAAATATCGAAATGAATTAAGATCTTTGGGTTATAAAGGTGCATTTCAGTAGGCTTCAAATTCGACTGGGGATCATGTTGCTAAGTGGGTAAGAAATTTGAACTCAACCTTCAGTAGGGTGTAACAGTGATAGAGTCAAACGTTTTTTTAAATCGGATAATAATTGTGAACTCCAGAGGGACCATAGGCGATTTTTCGAACAATCAGGGGCCATAATTCAGGAAGCTACGAACCGATATGCGCAAATAACAAAAGGAACCAAGATCTTTGGGTTATAACCATGATATACCATTTTTTAATAGTATTTGAGTACAAACGGCGGCCATTTTGTCTGTCAATTTTGGTCCCATTTTTCCCGAAATTCGAACTCAAACCTTAAGGTGTAACGGTGATATTATCAAACGTTTTTTTAAATCGGAAAATAATTGTGACCTCCAGAGGGACCACAAGCTAAAAAAAAAAGGCGATTTTGCGTATAATCAGGGGCCATAATTCAAGAAGTTACAATCCGATATGCGCAAATATCGAAAGGAACCAAGATCTTTGGGTTATAACCATGAATTTCAAGTTTCATCAAAATCGAATTAAAATTGTGACCTCTACAGGGTCCACAACCATGATATACCATTTTTTAACAGTATTCGCGTACAAACGCCGGCCATTTTGTATTAGGTTATAACCATGAATTTCAAGTTTCATCAAAATCGAATTAAAATTGTGACCTTTACAGGGTCCACAACCTTGATATACCATTTTTTTTAACAGTATTCGTGTACAAACGGCGGCCATTTTGTCTGTCAATTTTGGTCCGATTTTCCCAAAATTCGAACTCAACCCTCCTTAGGGTGTAACGGTGATATAGTCAAACGTTTTTTTAAATCAGATAATAATTGTGACCTCCAGAGGGACCACAAGCTAAAAAAAAAAAGGCGATTTTGCATATAACTAGGGGCCATAATTCAGGAAGTTACGATCCGATATGCGCAAATATCGAAAGGAACCAAGATCTTTGGGTTATAACCATGAATTTCAAGTTTCATCAAAATCGAATTAAAATTGTGACCTTTACAGGGTCCATAACCTTGATAGACCATTTTTTAACAGTATTCGCGTACAAACGGCAGCCATTTTGTATGGCAATTTTGGTCCGATTTTCCCGAAATTCAAACTCAACCTTCCTTACGGTGTAACGGTAATATAATCAAATGTTTTTTTAAATCGGATAATAATTGTGACCTCCAGAGGGACCACGAGCTAAAAAAAAAAGGCGATTTTGCGTATAATCAGGGGCCATAATTCAAGGAGTTACAATCCGATATGCGCAAATATCGAAAGGAACCAAGATCTGTGGGTTATAACCATGAATTTCAAGTTTCATCAAAATCGAATTAAAATTGTGACCTCTACAGGGTCCACAACCTTGATATACCATTTTTTAACAGTATTCGCGTACAAACAGCGGCCATTTTGTATGGCAATTTTGGTCCTATTTTCCCGAAATTCGAACTCAACCCTCCTTAGGGTGTAACGGTGATATAATCAAACGGCTTTTTAAACCGGATATTAATTATGACCTCCAGAGGAACCACAAGCTAAAAGATAGGCTGCCACTGCCACATTTTCGAGAGATGGATAGAGAACAAGCAATACCGAAAGTGATTTTTCCTACATCATTAAGTTAGAATTTTATATGTGCAAATATCGAAATGAATTAAGATCTTTGGGTTATAAAGGTGCATTTCAGTAGGCTTCAAATTCGACTGGGGATCATGTTGCTAAGTGGGTAAGAAATTTGAACTCAACCTTCAGTAGGGTGTAACAGTGATAGAGTCAAACGTTTTTTTAAATCGGATAATAATTGTGAACTCCAGAGGGACCATAGGCGATTTTTCGAACAATCAGGGGCCATAATTCAGGAAGCTACGAACCGATATGCGCAAATAACAAAAGGAACCAAGATCTTTGGGTTATAACCATGATATACCATTTTTTAATAGTATTTGAGTACAAACGGCGGCCATTTTGTCTGTCAATTTTGGTCCCATTTTTCCCGAAATTCGAACTCAAACCTTAAGGTGTAACGGTGATATTATCAAACGTTTTTTTAAATCGGAAAATAATTGTGACCTCCAGAGGGACCACAAGCTAAAAAAAAAAGGCGATTTTGCGTATAATCAGGGGCCATAATTCAAGAAGTTACAATCCGATATGCGCAAATATCGAAAGGAACCAAGATCTTTGGGTTATAACCATGAATTTCAAGTTTCATCAAAATCGAATTAAAATTGTGACCTCTACAGGGTCCACAACCATGATATACCATTTTTTAACAGTATTCGCGTACAAACGCCGGCCATTTTGTATTAGGTTATAAACAAGCATTTCAGGTTTCATCAAAATCGAATTAAAATTGTGACCTCTACAGGGTCCACAACTTTGATATACCATATTTTTAAACTGTTCGCGTACAAACGGCGGCCATTTTTTCTGGCAATTATGGTCCAATTTTCTCGAAATTCGAACTCAACCTTCCATAGGGTGTAACGGTGATAGAGTCAAATGTTTTTTTAAATCGGATAATAATTGTGACCTCCAGACAGACCATAGGCGATTTTTCGGACAATCAGGGGCCATAATTCAGGAAGTTACGATCCGATATGCGCAAATAACAAAAGGAACCAAGATCTTTGGGTTATAAACATGCATTTCAAGTTTTATCCAAATCAGTTCAAAATTGTGACCTCTACCACTGGGAAACTGACATCGTTTAAGATGGGGTTTTTTGACTTTAAAAAATGCTATAGAGTTTGATTTCAAAACATCGTTTGATAATTGACAATAATCGTTTGAAAACTACAAAAATGGTTTAATTAGAACCATAGTTTAATTTAATGGTACAGCGTTTGATATCTCCGAGTGGGGGTTAAAAATGGACGAACCGTCGAATTATGTAATGCGTTTGATTACTAGACATCGCTTTAATTTCCGAGCTGCCGATTAATTTATCAAGTGTTTAAATATTAGACGAAAAATTTACTTGCTCGCGAGTCGTTTATCCGATCGGTTCATTTTGATTACGATTATTTACATATGAAATGAAGTATGAATAAAAAGGGTGGATATAAAAAAATGCACACGAAGATATGCTAAACTTACCGTGGTCGTAGTATTATTATCCATTAAAAATAATGATTCACGGTACCATTGACAAATACATCAAAAATCGGTACGTCCATTGTTATTATACCATCGGAAATCGGTAGAGCACATTCCCGGTGATGTATTTTTCTTTAAATCACAAATGAATGAAAATAGATTTCCACGTGTACACGTGACTAGAAGACCTGGCAATGATTCCACCATTGACAAATACATCAACAATCGGTAAATCACGTCCAATGTTATTATATCATTGGAAATCGGTAAAGCACATTCCAGGTAAAGTATTTTCTTTAAATCACTAATGAATGAACACAACTTTTCATCTGCACATGTGGTCGTGTGATAATCTCGCGAGACTTGTATACTGGCGCCAAACGTCGCTATTCGTCGATCTCCATAGACGAGCTATCGCTCAGGGTGGTGCGGGTCTGTTCATCCCACGATCTTTTCACCCTGGGCTGTTTCATCCCAATGTTGTTGTATATTACAGATTTAACGTCCAATACATTTAATATGATATTAAGTTGATTAAATTAAATTATTTACACTGCGTGGGTTGGAAGTTGGTAAAAACATACAATTGGTTAACACAAAAAAATAAAAAGTCCTTGTTTGTTAAAAAATCAATTTAAATCACACTTATAAGACCGCTCCCTTTGTCGTAATAATAATAATAATGAATGTAAATAAAAAAAAACACATTAAAAAGGACATTTATGACTCAACTGTATATTCAAAGACATGATTTTGTGTGGCACCCAGACAGGTGAGCACAGGTGATAATTAATAAAACAACAGCTTTCGACCAATCTCAGGATTAACCCATACTGTACTAACATACATGTATATTGAAAATATGCATTTCATATGGCACCCAGGATTTGAAAAACCTAAGCATTCGGCCAAACAGATAATCAATCTACACTTATAACGGACATTTATGACTCCACCGTATATTCACCTGGCCAAAAGGTGACTAGCTCAGCATATCGTGTATACACAGACCATTTCTGTAATTAATGTACATGGGGATATATATTAAGAGGTTTGCATGCCGCTATTTCTTGCAAACGTTATTCATATGTATAAACCATGATATTCCAATGTTCGATTTCTTTTTCATGTACATGCTGCAAATAAATGTCTTTAAAACGTTCTTTATAATAATATGTATAAACTAGTGATTGCATGCAGCAATTATTTTTTTTGAATCGTTCTTTATATGTGATTGTTTTCCAATTTTATATCTGTGAACCAGTCTCTTCCAGTATTTTAAGAGTTCATGTTATTTTTTAGTGTTTATTTTTTAGTGATTATGTTATTTTTTAGTGACATGGATTCCACTAAGTAAAAACACGTGTCCCAAATCATGCTTTATATTTATTGTATAAGTCTATGACACTGCCGTTCAGGCGTCGAATTCGGATTCTAATATATCGGTATAAAAATGAATATCAAACACGACGTCGCGCCTGTACATGACACTATTCTAATCACGTGCAGAGGACAGCTGATCGTTCCCCCTGGAATTCCTTTCTCGCATTCCGACTAATTTGCGATAAAAATTATATGTGAAAGAATGATATTACAGAAGAGCAATGAAGACATAGATCAGTAATTAATTTTAATTGTTAGGTTATCTGGCTTCTTACTTAAATGTGTGAATACAACTCAACCCTCGCCGCATGTTTTTATTACTAATCCAAAACAAATAATTACTTGTTATTAAATAAAAAAAAGTACACGTTTGTTTAACTATAAGTAAGTGCTTAACAGTTTATTTAACAATAAGTACAGCTTAGTTAATTAACTGCTATTCTAATAACCAACATTCAACCTATGAAGTGTAAATAATTTAATTTAATTAACCTGTCCATAATATCATATTAAATGTATTCGATGTTAAATCTATAATAAACAACAATAACAAGGACGGTGGTGGGGGGGTGAAACAGCCCGGAATGAATAGATTACTTGTCATTTCGATCCGCGTCATTTCGGACTCAAGAATAAAACCTCGACGTTTCAGACTCAGGTATGTGACATTTCTGACTTGGGTAGGTGACGCTTCTGACTCGGGGAATAAGTTTAAAGGAAAGGTTTAACACAACTGTCAAATCAATTTATAATAAGCCCCCCCCCCCCGCACAAATAACATGCAGGCTATATTATATAATTTACACCTCGCCATCAAGTACAGCACCTGGAGTTGTGCATAACGAACCTACGGCAAAATTTCAAATGTTGAATGTTTACGAAAAGAGCGTTTTATTTTTTTTATATCTGTACTATCTATATAAAAATGTTGTTGATGAATTTATTTGAAATAGGCCAATTCAAAACACGAAAGAAAATATTTATTAACACGAAACACGTGATTAGTAAAAAGGCTCCACCAAACGTTAAATCATTAGTGAATAGTTGCACTTGCGGTTCTTTGATAATCATCGTTTCCCGTAAAAAGTAATGCATTTGTTTAAAACGAATAATATGCTGATGAATTGATTTGAAAATGACCTACACAAAAATTAAAATAAATATTTACACGACATGCACTCTTTTTACAAGTATCTAGAAATTGTTAACGATAATCCGCGAGCTGCACGTTGACATGCATTATTCCTCGACAAGCTTGGCAATACCAATCGATAAATTTGTGCGTACAAAGCAATGTTTTTCTATGGAAAATATTAGAAATAGCAACGATCAAAGCGGAATAATTAAAGCTGATTAGCCGATAATCCCCATGTTATTGTTGTGGCTGTGCAAAGAAATCTTACGGTTGTTTGGTGGATGGGGAAAAACGTGAGATGTCAATCATCGATAATGGCGGCCGTGTGTTGATTGCAATTATTCCGTTTCACAAAAAAAACAAATAGCAGTGATTGGTCAATCAAGGTCGTTTACTATTTGATAAAAGAAAAACAGTGAAGTATTACTAAATATACACAAATTTTCAACAATATTTTATTACCTAGTTTATTACTCGCCGATGAAACAAAACAAAAGAGAACTAGCAATGTTAATCGCGATCTCAACAGTCGCCGATCAACTGAATAAGGCAACTATCAGCCTCCCATAAAACGAAAAGATAAATGGCTGTACTGTCACATAAATTTTCCACAGTCTTTTAATTATTAATCCGAAACGTCGCTAGCCGAATCCGAAATGAAACAGCCCGGGATGAACAGTCCGATAAAAAATTAGGTTGAGATGAAACAGCCCAGGGTGAAAAGATCGTGGGATGAACAGACCCGCACCACCCTGAGCGATAGCTCGTCTATGGAGATCGACGAATAGCGACGTTTGGCGCCAGTATACAAGTCTCGCGAGATTATCACACGACCACATGTGCAGATGAAAAGTTGTGTTCATTCATTAGTGATTTAAAGAAAATATTTTACCTGGAATGTGCTTTACCGATTTCCAATGATATAATAACATTGGACGTGATTTACCGATTGTTGATGTATTTGTCAATGGTGGAATCATTGCCAGGTCTTCTAGTCACGTATACACGTGGAAATCTATTTTCATTCATTTGTGATTTAAAGAAAAATACATCACCGGGGATGTGCTCTACCGATTTCCGATGGTATAATAACAATGGACGTACCGATTTTTGATGTATTTGTCAATGGTACCGTGAATCATTATTTTTAATGGATAATAATACTACGACCACGGTAAGTTTAGCATATCTTCGTGTGCATTTTTTTATATCCACCCTTTTTATTTGTACTTCATTTCATAATCATATGTAAATAATCGTAATCAAAATGAACCGATCGGATAAACGACTCGCGAGCAAATAAATTTTTCGTCTAATATTTAAACACTTGATAAATTAATCGGCAGCTCAGAAATTAAAGCGATGTCTAGTAATCAAACGCATTACATAATTCGACGGTTCGTCCATTTTTAACCCCCACTCGGAGATATCAAACGCTGTACCATTAAATTAAACTATGGTTCTAATTAAACCATTTTTGTAGTTTTCAAACGATTATTGTCAATTATCAAACGATGTTTTGAAATCAAACTCTATAGCATTTTTTAAAGTCAAAAAACCCCATCTTAAACGATGTCAATTTCACAGTGACTGTTCACAAGCTAAAAACGTGATTTTTCGTACAATCAGGGGCCATGACACATTAAGTTACACTCCGAAACATGCCAATATCGAAAGAAACCAAGATCTTAGGGTGATAAACCTATATTTTAAGTTTCATTGAAATCAGATAAAAATTGTGACCTGTAGACTGTTCACAAACAATTGTGGACGGACGTCCGGATGGACAAACGAACAGGGGCAACGACAATATACGTCCACATTTTCATGTGAATCTGAATGATAAAGTGAGAGGAATCCAAAACCATTTAAATAGCATAAACATAGACGGGATCAAAGTCATAATAAACTTGATATAGTGACACCAGTAGTAGGAGTGGTTAAAAACAAAGTCAAAGGTATCACAAAACAATCTTTTAAAGGGAGGGAGAAATGGGGTTTAACGACCACTCGACACAAACTAAGTCATTTTGGGACTAACATATGGTTTCATTTTATTGCTATAATTCGCTTGCGCGTCATCTTTTAAAGTATCTAACTTTTCGTAGCTTATATTCTCTGAAGAAGTAGGTTTTTACTTACGAAACATTAGATACTTTAAAAGATGGTTTTGTGATACCTTTGACTTTGTTTTTAACCACATAAAAATGTGGGCGTATAAAAACTATTTTTGGTATCTATATGATCGTATGGGTTCAATTTATTTGTTGATTGGAATCAAATATCAAAATTTCAAACAAAAAAAAAAACGACTCATTTAGAAGGCTATAAATACAATTTTTGCCCAAATTACGTAATTTCCGGCGACATTGAAAATGTTAAATTGGTTTAATTTGTTAGAATTGACATTACGCATCAAATGGTGTCACTTTTATGAAAATCAAATAATGATTGACTCTTTTACAGGCAAACTAGAGTAGAAATTGCCCATATCTCGACAATTGCTCATATTACAAACTAATTTTTACATACATTCTCTTCGTATTGATTATTGCTACAAGTTTATGAAAGTTGCGAAGAAATATTTTAAAATTTGAAAAGCCTGAATGGGTTCTGAATAGCTCATTTTTTCATCCTTTTTTCACCTTTAAATTGAAATGACCCGAAAATGAAATTGAAATTAAGAAAGCTGAGGCTCAGTCCCAGGGGGTCGGGCATGCACCCAATACAATAGGGGTCATCCTTAGGGCATAAAGAATAGGTATGTAAAGTTTCAAGATTATCAATTAAGAATTGTGGCCTGTAAGCCACATAGAGACAAACAAAAAGAAAATGGGCGTGCCTCTGTCCCTGGGGGTGGGGCATGCACCCCAAACAATAGGGATGTTACTTAGGGTACAAAGTATAAGTATGCAAAGTTTGTTTTCAAGACGATTGATTGAGAATTGTGGCCTGTAGTCAATACACAGACACACAAAAAGAAAATGGGCGTGGCACTGTCCCTGGGGGGTGGGCATGCACCTCAAACAATAGGGATGTACCTTAGGGCACAAAGAATAAGCTTGCAAAGTTTCAAGATGATACGTTAAGAAATGCAGCCTGGAAAAGACAAACAATCTAATACAAGAAATGGGCATGGCTCTGTCCCAGGGGGTCGGGCATGCATCCCAAAAAACAGGGATGTTACTTAGGGTACAAAGTATAAGTATGCAAAGTTTCAAAATAATACGTTAAGGAATGTGGCCTGTAGGTGACAAACAAACAAATACAAGAAATGGGCGTGGTTCTTCCCCTGAGGGTCGGGCATGCACCAAAAATAATAGGGATCATCCTTAGGGCATAAAGAATAAGTATACAAAGTTTGAAGAAAATCGAGCAAGAATGGGCGTGGTTCTTCCCCTGAGGGTCGGGCATGCACCAAAAATAATAGGGATCATCCTTAGGGCATAAAGAATAAGTATACAAAGTTTGAAGAAAATCGAGCAAGAATGGGCGTGGTTCTTCCCCTGAGGGTCGGGCATGCACCAAAAATAATAGGGATCATTCTTAGGGCATAAAGAATAAGTATACAAAGTTTGAAGAAAATCGAGCAAGAATGGGCGTGGTTCTTCCCCTGAGGGTCGGGCATGCACCAAAAATAATAGGGATCATCCTTAGGGCATAAAGAATAAGTATACAAAGTTTGAAGAAAATCGAGCAAGAATTGCGCCCTGTAGGCGACAAACAAACAAATACAAGAAATGGGCGTGGTTCTTTCCCTGAGGGTCGGGCATGCACCAAAAATAATAGGGATCATCCTTAGGGCATAAAGAATAAGTATACAAAGTTTGAAGAAAATCAAGCAAGAATGGGCGTGGTTCTTCCCCTGAGGGTCGGGCATGCACCAAAAATAATAGGGATCATCCTTAGGGCATAAAGAATAAGTCTACAAAGTTTGAAGAAAATCGAGCAAGAATTGCGCCCTGTAGGCGACCCACAGCCTCACATACATACACACACACAAACAGACAGGGGTGACGGCATAATACGTCCACATTATGAATGTATAATAAGAGAATATTTTCAATAATTTGACGATTTTTCTACAATTTTTCAAAGATTGGGGCTATTTTGGGGGGCTATTTTTGGACCACCTATATTATTTCAATGTTTTTATTTTTGGACTCACACTCCAGACCACTGATAGGACTTTAAATATATATAAGTTTAAGAAACCTATCAGATAATAATTTTGACCTCCAGAGGGACCACATTCTAAAAAGGGCGATTTTTCGAACAATCAGGGGCGTAGTTTTCGAGATACAGGATTGATTTTCAGCGTGCCACATTTTCCTGCCTTCTCATAGTATCCTTATGAAATGTGTATCATACTATAGTCCAACCCTCATGCCATCCAACGGTACCCTAATTTGTTTAATCCATTGATAATAAACGACATAATCACGTTTTTCCCCAAAGCACCCACTTTTTGCATTTTTTTCCAAATATCAGAAATTATTTCGACTACTTCCGGTTTACAAATCGTTGTTGATATTGCTTTATGCAACTGTCTGACCATATGGCTTTATGTTTCAGGGGCTTCAGAAACAATTTTATGATATCTATATGACCGTATGAGTTATGTTAGTATGTGAATTTAAACCAAAAGTTAATATTATTATTACATATTAAATAATTTTTGGTTGAAAAAATATTGCTTTTAAAAGCTAAAAATGCAGTTTTTGACCAAATAGCTCCACTTCCGGTGTCAATTTTAAACAAGCCACCAGTGAGGCCGATGTCGCCCGCCGAAATCCCAAAATAAATAGATGACACATATTAATTAATCGCACATTTATTTGTTTCAAACGTATCGAGCAATCAAACTGTACACGAAGTGTCATCCAAAAGTGTTTTATAAAGAAAGATAGGCTGGCACTGCCAGGCAGGATACGCCCACATTTTCGAGAGATGGATAGAGAACAAGCAATACCGAAAGTGATTTTTCCTACATCATTAAGTCCTGTATTTCATACTGTATTGGGAGCAGCCATTTAGTTGGTCAGTTCCAGTCTGATATTCATGAAATTCGAAGCCAACAATGATTATGGTGTGACAGTACACAACCTAGAAATGTGACTTTTCATCAAAATTGGATAAGAATTGTGACCTGTAGAGATTTCACAACCATGATATACCATATTTTTACACTATTCGCGTACAAACGGCGACCATTTCGTCCGGCAATTTTGGTACGATTTTCACGAAATTAGAACTCAACCTTCCTCATCAAAATCGAATTAAAATTGTGACGTATACAGGGTCCACAACCATGATATACCAAACTCAACCTTCCTTACGGTGTAACGGTGATATAATCAAACGTTTTTTTAAATCGGATAATAATTGTGACCTCCAGAGGGACCACAAGCTAAAGAAAGGGGGATTTTGCGTATAACCAGGGGCCATAATTCAGGAAGTTACGATCCGATATGCGCAAATATCGAAAGGAACCAAGATCTTTGGGTTATAACCATGAATTTCAAGTTTCATCAAAATCGAATTAAAATTGTGACCTCCACAGGGTCCACAACCTTGATATACCATTTTTAACAGTATTCGCGTACAAACTGCAGCCATTTTGTATGGCAATTTTGGTCCGATTTTCCCCGAAATTCGAATTCAACCTTCCTTAGGGTGTAACGGTGATATAATCAAACGTTTTTTTAAATCGGATAATAATTGTGACCTTCAGAGGGACCACAAGCTAAAAAGGCGATTTTGCATATAACTAGGGGCCATAATTCAGGAAATTACATTCCGATAGCCGCAGATATCGAAAGGAACCAAGATCTGTGGGTTACAAACATGCATGTCAAGTTTCATCAAAATCGGTTCAAAATTGTGACCTCATAGGGTCCACAAGCTTTAAACGTGATTTTTCGTACAATCAGGGGCCATAATCCATGAAGTTTTGATCCGATACATGCCAATATCGAAAGCAGCCGAGATCTTTTGGGGATAAACCTATATTTCAAGTTTCGTCAAATTCGAATAAAACAAATTGTGGACGTCCGGATGTCCGGACGGACAGGGGCGACGACATAATACATCCACATGAAAATGTGGATAAAAACAAAGTCAAAGGTATCACAAAACCATCTTTTAAAGTATCTAACGTTTCGTATTTCAACTGCATCATTTTTGTAGCTTATATTCTCTGAAGAAGTAGGATTTTACCTACGAAACGTTAGATACTTTAAAAGATGGTTTTGTGATACCTTTGACTTTGTTTTTATCCACTCCTACTACTGGTGTCACTGTATCAAGTTTATTATGACTTTGATCCTGTCTATGTTTATGTTATTTAAATGGTTTTGGATTCCTCTCACTTTATCATTCGTATTCACTAATTGTTTTGGAGGCACCATTGCATCGTCAACAGACAGATCACCATTTTTAGACATAATCATGAAACAACTAAACAGCACCAAGAATGAAGCATCAAGGTTAGTCAGATTTGAAGAACATCAAAAATTTCTAACCAAATGTAGAAGCCACAAAATATAACCAAAATGTCTAGAGATAAGTTTAAAACCTATTGTTGAAAATGACGCAGAATTATCAAAACTATGGGCATCACGTCTCAACCAAGCCTCCCAAAAACTTAACCACATCACCATTACATTTCTCAGTAGAAAGATAAAAGAAACTAGAAAAAACTATAATAGAGCAATCACTGAATTAAAGAATGTTTTTCCCCAAAATAGTTTCATGGAGGAAATGAATAAAATTCAATCATCATGTGATAGACTCCGATTATCTCTTCAACATACTCACCATAATAAACTAGGTAATCTACTTGCTAATAAGGGGGATTCATCTGCTACTAAAAAAGTTACCACAAGAAAAAAGAAGACCAGAAGATTTAAACGCCATGATATAAAACTAGGTAAAACCAATAAGAAACTACTACTTGATGGAAAATTTGGCTGTATTATCCATAACCTCAGCTCTAAGACCCTCACACACTCAGAATACAGTCTACTTCAAAAAGGTCTTTCATTTTGTCCACGAACCCCCTAAATTTGATCAAATCCAAGAAATTCAAAACCTTATATCTTTTCAACGCAGATTAAGACTTTCAGAATTGTTTCTTGACAAACCAGCAAAAGAAATTTTACCACCTTCCCTTTATATAAAGAGCAATTGATCACCCCTTTCCAACAGAGATGAAGCACTTGAGTTACATTGTAAAAATCAGTATAGACTATTAAAAAATTACAGAGAACATAAAATAAGAAACAACCTCACTGAAGAAGAAAAACAAGCTATCTACTCCCTTAAAGCAGATACAGATATTGTAATTGGCAATAGTGACAAAAGCGGTGGCATAATTATATGGAACAAACATGATTATATTAACGAATGTTTTAAACACCTGAATGACTTGAGCGTGTATCAAGAAGTACCCAGTGATAACTCCCATATGATTCATCAGAACCTTGAGAAAATAATTCTTAATTTGGCAATACCAGATAATGAGAAAAAAGCTATTCTTCACTGGCCTAAACAGTGAACCCCACAATTTTACATCTTCGGTAAAATACATAAGACTAAGAATAAAGGTGAAATCCCTCCAGGAAGACCCATTTGCAGTCACACTAACTCCCCTACAGCTAAAGCATCATATTGGCTTGACTGGAAATTGAAACCAATTGCAGAAACCTACTGCACCGAAGTCGTGAAAGACACCACTAATTTTCTACAAAAATTACAAAATATAAATATAAGTAATAATACCTACCTACTCACATTTGATGTTATTAGTCTATATCCTAATATTCCTATACCAGAAGGAATAGAGGCCCCTAAAGTAGCTTGTGAAGAAGACTGCAACTTACACCCTACAGAAATCTACGCTATCCTTCAACTAGCTAATTTTATACTAACAAACAATGAAATTGAATTTAATGGAAAATTTTACCATCAAATTAGTGGAACTGCTATGGGGACCCCGTTTGCAGTTACGTATAGTAATATTTATATGACTTATTGGTTAAAAAAATATTGGAATCATTTACCAAATAGACCAGATGAACACTTTCGATTTATTGATGATATATGGGCTATTTCTTCGCCTAACCTCGAAGAATGTCATAATTTTTTAACAACCCTCAACCAAGAGCACCCTAAAATCAAATTCACTATGAATATCAGTAATACTGAAGTCTCATTTTTAGACGTTAAAGTCATCAATCATAACAACAAACTGGAAACTAATTTATTCTGCAAAGAAACAGCCAGTCATCAATACCTTAAACCATCCAGCTGCCATCCTCATCATATCTTCAATTCAATAATTTACAGTGTAGCCATCCGCATTGAGCGTATTTGCAGCAAACCTGAATGGACCAGCTACCATTTAACTAAATTTGAAACCTACCTTAAACAATGCGGATATAAAAATAAAGTCATCAAAAAAGAATTTAACAAAGTCCATCAAAAAAGCAGAAATGAATTACTACAATATACTATTAAAGATTTTAATGTTAAGAAAGTTATACCTTGGGTAACTACCTATGACCCCCGTCAACCTAATTTACCTACCTTAGCTCAAGACACTTCAATTTTAGAGACTAGCGCCCGTATGTCTAAACTACTGGATAATTCTAAAATTGTAATTTTACAGAAAAAATGCAGGGCCATTGGTCAGTTGATAGAAGTAAACAGATTGAAAAAAACAGAAGTGCCTGTAATTAATAATAATTTTTATAGAGGATGCAAACCTTGTAATAGACCGAAATGCAAAGCATGTGCAACTATGGAAACCACCAATCATATTACTAGTATAGACCAAAAAATTTTTTATATTAAAGCTAACTGTTTAAATTGCCACAGTTCTTATGTAATATACTGTATAACTTGTCAATTTTGTAAAAAACAATATGTAGGCCAAACGATCACTCCTTTTAGCACGAGACTTAACAGCCATAGAAGTACTCTAAACTTGCTGAAATTTTGGACTCACTTGTGCCTCTTCAAACAAAAACATTTACCATTCGTCCCAATACGCAGTGGTTTAATGAGTCTATTTTAGAAGCCAAAAGGGATCGTAATAAGGCCGAACATCTATGGCGTAAAACAAATCTACATGTCCATAAACAGATTTATAAATCTTTAAAAAACAATGTGAATAAATTAATTGAAGACACTAAAATTAAATTTTACTCTGATAAAATAGAAAATGGCGAAAACAGACAAAAAGACCTCTATAAAGTTGTGAATTCCCTTTTGGATTATAATGCTGAGCGAACTATTCTCCCGGATAATGATAATGATGCTGAACTTGCGAATTTATTCTCTGATTTCTTTCAAATAAAAATACAGAAAATACGAACTGAACTTGATGATTTAAATAAAACTATTGACTTTAACGCTCATGATTTTGATAAGTTAGAAAACTCTGTTTATTTAGAAAAATTTAATTTGGTTAGTGAATCTTTTGTTTTAAAGTTAATTAAATCGTCTGCTCCTAAATCTTTTTCATTAGATCCTATTCCGACTCCTGTTCTTAAGGACTGTCTAGACGAAGTTATTCCAGTTTTCACTAATATTATTAATTCTTGTATATCATCCTCTACTGCTCCCAACATTTTCAAGCAAGCTTATGTTACCCCTTTAATTAAAGATAGGTTGCCAGGCAACGAAACATACGCCCACAGCAGCTAAATAGTCCGGGCAGTCAACATGGATTGTCGCATATTTTTACTTTTTTTGCTAATGAAACATTTGTAATACACTAAAAACTGATTAAGAGTAACAACTCATTATGTAATTATCAGAAAATCATTAGAATTTGATTGCTTTTTATAAAGTTTTACCCCACGCTAACAATTAGTATATACATGAAACATTTAATATCATGGATTTAGCTGTTCAGTTATCTAAATTCATTGAAAATCAAAATACTTGTTCGTTTCAACACCTTAAACTCTATGTATCAATCTGAAGTCAATCGGATGTTAACTTTGGCCTCTATAGCGTCACAAGAATTTTTGAAGTTATCAAGGGAGATAACTCTGGCAGTAGTTATTTGAAATCGCTGAAAATCAATAGGCTTCTTCGTCTCATGACCTTAAACACTGTGTATAAATCTAAAGTCAATCGGATATTAACTTTGGCCTCCAGAGCGTCCACAAGATTTTTTGAGGTGATCAAGGGCCATAACTCTGGCACTAATTATCGGAAATTGCTGAAAATCAATAGGCTTCTTTGTCTTATGACCTTAAACACTGTGTATAAATTTGAAGTCAATCGGATATTAACTTTGGCCTCTAGAGCGTCCACAAGATTTTTTGAAGTGATCAAGGGCCATAACTCTGGCACTAATTATCGGAAATCGCTGAAAATCAATAGGCTTCTTCGTCTTATGACCTTAAACACTGTGTATAAATTTAAAGTCAATCGGATATTAACTTTGACCTTTAGAGCGTCCACATGATTTTTTAAAGAGATCAAGGGCCATAACTCTGGCACTAATTATCGGAAATCGCCGAAAATCAATAGGCTTCTTCGTCTCATGACCTTAAACACTGTGTATAAATCTAAAGACAATCGGATATTAACTTTGGCCTCTAGAGCGTCCACAAGATTTTTTGAGGTGATCAAGGGCCATAACTCTGGCACTAATTATCGGAAATTGCTGAAAATCAATAGGCGTCTTCATCTTATGACCTTAAACACTGTGTATAAATTTAAAGTCAATCGGATATTAACTTTGGCCTCTAGAGCGTCCACAAGATTTTTTGAAGTGATCAAGGGCCATATATCTGGCACTAATTATGGGAAATTGCTGAAAATCAATAGGCTTCTTCGTCTTATGACCTCAAACACTATGTATAAATTTAAAGTCAATCGGATATTAACTTTGACCTTTAGAGCGTCCACAAGATTTTTTAAAGAGATCAAGGGTCATAACTCTGGCACTAATTATCGGAAATCGCCGAAAATCAATAGGCGTCATTGTCTTATGACCTTAAACGCTGTGTATAAATTTAAAGTCATTCGGATATTAACTTTGGCCTCTAGAGCGTCCACAAGATTTTTTGAAGTGATCAAGGGCCATAACTCTGGTAGTTATTATCGGAAATCGCTGAAAAACAATAGGCTTCTTCGTCTCATGACCTTAAACACTGTGTATAAATTTAAAGTCAATCAGATATTAACTTTAGCCTGTAGAGCGTCCACAAGCAATTGTGGACGCCGGACCGACGGACGGACGGACGGGGGCGACGACAATATACGACCACATTTCAATGTGGGCGTATAAAAAGTCTACACTGGATCCTAATATCCTAAGTCTACACTGGATCCTAACTTAAGTTTTATTAGAGAAATGTATTGCTTCTCAGATAAAGGCCCATCTAGATGATAACTGTTTGTATGAACCATTTCAAAGTGCTTATAAACAATTTCACAGCACCGAAACAGCCTTAACCCAGGTTTCAAATGATATTTTGATGGAAATTGATAATAGAAAATGTACATTTTTAATTTTATTGGATCTATCTGCTGCTTTTGACACAGTGGACCATTCCATTCTTCTACATAGACTACAGTTTAAATTCAGTATTTGTGGCTCTGCATTAAATCTTTTAGAAAGCTATCTTGTGGGTAGAAAACAGTGTATTTTAGTTAATTGTAAATCGTCTTCTGAATCTGTTTTGTCATCTGGGGTTCCCCAGGGTTCAGTTCTTGGACTGATTTTATTTACCCTCTATACGTCGCCATTAGGTGATATTGTTAGAAAATATGGTCTCAGCTTTCACTTGTATGCCAATGATACTCAATTATATATTTCATTTAAACCTAATTGTCCATCCTCTTTCAATTTATCAAAACTGCAACTTGAGAACTGTATTAGTGAAATTAGAAAATGGATGTCAAAGAACTTTCTAAAATTAAATGATGATAAAACTGAATATTTGTTATTAGGCTCGAGACATCACTTAAGGAAATTTGCAGATGGTAATCCCCCTGTTGTAATAGGTAATTGTGATATATTTGTGGACGCCGGACCGACGGACCGACGGACGGGGGCGACGACAATATACGACCACATTTCAATGTGGGCGTATAAAAAGTCTACACTGGATCCTAATATTTTTAAAAATTACAGACCTGTCTCTAACTTAAGTTTTATTAGAGAAATGTATTGCTTCTCAGATAAAGGCCCATCTAGATGATAACTGTTTGTATGAACCATTTCAAAGTGCTTATAAACAATTTCACAGCACCGAAACAGCCTTAACCCAGGTTTCAAATGATATTTTGATGGAAATTGATAATAGAAAATGTACATTTTTAATTTTATTGGATCTATCTGCTGCTTTTGACACAGTGGACCATTCCATTCTTCTACATAGACTACAGTTTAAATTCGGTATTTGTGGCTCTGCATTAAATCTTTTAGAAAGCTATCTTGTGGGTAGAAAACAGTGTATTTTAGTTAATTGTAAATTGTCTTCTGAATCTGTTTTGTCATCTGGGGTTCCCCAGGGTTCAGTTCTTGGACCGATTTTATTTACCCTCTATACGTCGCCATTAGGTGATATTGTTAGAAAATATGGTCTCAGCTTTCACTTGTATGCCAATGATACTCAATTATATATTTCATTTAAACCTAATTGTCCATCCTCTTTCAATTTATCAAAACTGCAACTTGAGAACTGTATTAGTGAAATTAGAAAATGGATGTCAAAGAACTTTCTAAAATTAAATGATGATAAAACTGAATATTTGTTATTAGGCTCGAGACATCACTTAAGGAAATTTGCAGATGGTAATCCCCCTGTTGTAATAGGTAATTGTGATATATTTTCATCTGATTCTGCTCGTAATATTGGCGCAATCTTTGATAGTTCTATGCTTATGGGAGCTCAAGTAAATAATATTTGTAAATTGTGCTATTTTAATATCAGAAATATAGGTAAAATACGTAAATTTGTAACTGAAGAGGCCACTAAGTCACTTGTTAATTCTCTTGTCACTTATCGATTAGATAACTTTAATTCACTTTTAGTTGGTTTACCGTTAAAGCTTATAGATAAATTACAAAAAGTACAGAATACTGCTGCTAGACTTGTTACTTTAACTAAAAAATGTGACCACATAACTCCTGTTTTATACAATTTACACTGGTTACCTGTTAAATATCGAATTGATTTTAAGATTTTGTTGCTTACTTTTAAATGCTTAAATAATCTAGCTCCTGTTTACCTCTCAGATCTTTTAGAACTTTATACACCCGGCCGAACATTACGTACGTCAGATAAACTACTTTTAAAGCCCAAAACTATTCAACTAGTCTCTTATGGTCAGCGCTCTTTTAGTTATCAAGCACCTGTTTTATGGAATAATCTACCATTTAGTTTAAGATGTTGTACATCTCTATATTCTTTTAAAAAACAACTTAAAACACATTTATTTAATCAGGCTTTTAACTGACTCTGTATGCAATCGTTAACATCTTGTTGTTTATTTATGATTACATTGTCACTTTGTAAAGTGCCCCTGAACATGTTATATGAAAGGGTGCACTATAAATATGCTGTAATAATAATAATAATAATTAACATTAAACTAAAAAAAATTGGAAAATCCCCCCACATTGCCCCACATTTTAATACACTTGGTCACGAATCTTATGTTTGCACTGTACTCGATAAAATCCCTCAGAATGATAGAACTAAACTTAATATTGCTGAATCACTTTGGATCCACAGATTAAATACTGTATGGCCTTATGGTTTAAATGAAATGCCTGTAAATTAATTCTAACATTTTTTAACTTTACACCCTTTATAATTATTATGTCATCAATGTTATGACGTCATATTTACATTATGACATCACTTGTTACCATGACTAACCTTGTATTTCAACTGCATCATTTTTGTAGCTTATATTCTCTGAAGAAGTAGGATTTTACCTACGAAAAGTTAGATACTTTAAAAGATGGTTTTGTGATACCTTTGACTTTGTTTTTATCTACTCCTACTACTGGTGTCAGTGTATCAAGTTTATTATGACTTTGATCCTGTCTATGTTTATGTTATTTAAATGGTTTTGGATTCCTCTCACATTATCATTCGTATTCACATGAAAATGTGGGCGTATAAAAATGCTAAAACTGATGAGAAAGATAGGCTGGCACTGCCAGGCAGGATACGCCCACATTTTCGAGAGATGGATAGAGAACAAGCAATACCGAAAGTGATTTTCCTACATCATTAAGTCCTGTATTTCATACTGTATTGGGAGCAGCCATTTAGTTGGTCAGTTCCAGTCTGATATTCATGAAATTCGAAGCCGACAATGATTATGGTGTGACAATACACAACCTAGAAATGTGACTTTTCATCAAAATCGGATAAGAATTGTGACCTGTAGAGAGTCCACAACCTTGATGTAACATATTTTTACACTATTCGCGTACAAACGGCGACCATTTCGTCCGGCAATTTTGGTACGATTTTCACGAAATTAGAACTCAACCTTCCTCATCAAAATCGAATTAAAATTGTGACCTATACAGGTTCCACAACCATGATATACCATTTTTTTAACAGTATTCGCATACAAACGGCGGCCATTTTGTCTGTCAATTTTGTTCCGATTTTCCTGAAATTCAAACTCAGCCTTCCTTACGGTGTAACGGTGATATAATCAAACGTTTTTTTAAATCGGATAATAATTGTGACCTCCAGAGGGACCACAAGCTAAAGAAAGGGGGATTTTGCATATAACCAGGGGCCATAATTCAGGAAGTTACGATCCGATATGCGCAAATATCGAAAAGAACCAAGATCTTTGGGTTATAACCATGAATTTCAAGTTTCATCAAAATCGAATTAAAATTGTGACCTTTACAGGGTCCACAACCTTGATATACCATTTTTTAACAGTATTCGCATACAAACGGCGGTCATTTTGTATGGCAATTTTCGTCCGATTTTCCCGAAATTCGAACTCAACCTTCCTTAGAGTGTAACGGTGATATAATCAAACGTTTTTTTAAATCGGATAATAATTGTGACCTCCAGAGGCACCACAAGCTAAAAATGGTGATTTTTCGGACAATCAGGGGCCATAATTCAGGAAATTACATTCCGATAGGCGCAAATATCGAAAGGAACCAAGATCTTTGGGTTATAAACATGCATGTCAAGTTTCATCAAAATCGGTTCAAAATTGTGACCTCTATAGGGTCCACAAGCTAAAAACGTGATTTTTCGTACAATCAGGGGCCATAATCCATGAAGTTTTCATCCGATACATGCCAATATCGAAAGCAGCCGAGATCTTTTGGGGATAAACCTATATTTCAAGTTTCGTCAAAATCGGATAAGAATTGTGACCTGTAGAGAGTCCACAAACAAATTGTGGACAGACGGACAGACGGACGGATAGGGGCGACGACAGTATATGTCCACATAAAAATGTGGGCGTATAAAAAAGGCGATTTTGCGTATAATCAGGGGCCATAATTCAGGAAGTTACAATCCGATATGCACAAATATCGAAAGGAACCAAGATGTTTAGGTTATAACCATGAATTTCAAGTTTCATCAAAATCGAATTAAAATTGTGACCTCTACAGGGTCCACAACCTTGATATACCATTTTTTAACAGTATTCGCGTACAAACGGCGGCCATTTTGTATGGCAATTTTCGTCCGATTTTCCCGAAATTCGAACTCAACCTTCCTTAGGGTGTAACGGTGATATAATCGAACGTTTTTTTTAAATCGGATAATAATTGTGACCTCCAGCTAAAAGATAGGTTGCCAGGCAACGAAACATACGCCCACAGCAGCTAAATCGTCCGGGTAGTCAACAAGGGTTGTCGCATATTTTTACTTTTTTCGGTAATGAAACATTCGTAATATTCTAAAATCTGATTAGAATTTGTTTGCTTTTTATAAAGTTTTGCCCCAGGCTAACAATTGGTATACGAAACATTTAATATCATGGATTTAGCTGTTCAGTTATCAAAATTCATTGAAAATCAAAATACTTGTTCGTTTCAACACCTTAAACTTTGTGTATCAATCTGAAGTCAATCGGATGATAAGTTTGGCCTCTATAGTGTCACAAGATTTTTTGAAGTGATCAAGGGAGATAACTCTGGCAGTCATTATTTAAAGTCGCTGAAAATCAATAGGATTCTTCATCTCATGACCGTATACACTGTGTATAAATTTAAAGTCAATCGGATATTAACTTTGGCCTCTAGAGCGTCCACAGGATTTTTTGAAGTGATCAAGGGCCATAACTCTGGCAGTAATTATTGGAAATCGCTGAAAATAAATAGACGTCTTTGTCTCAGGACTGTAAACACTGTGTATAAATTTAAAGTCAATCGGATATTAACTTTGGCCTCTAGAGCATCCACAAGATTTTTTGAAGTGATCAAGGGCCATAACTCTGGTAGTAATTATCAGAAATAGCTGAAAATCAATATGCTTCTTCGTCTCATGACCTTAAACACTGTGTATAAATTTAAAGTCAATCGGATATTAACTTCTGCCACTAAAGCACCCACAAGATTTTTTGAAGTGATCAAGGGCCATAACTCTGGCACAAATTATCGGAAATCGCTGAAAATCAATAGGCTTCTTAGTCTCATCACCTTAAACACTGTGTATAAATCTAAAGTCAATCGGATATTAACTTTGGCCTCTAGAGCATCCACAAGATTTTTTGAAGTGATCAAGGGCCATAACTCTGGCACTAATTATCGGAAATTGCTGAAAATCAATAGGCTTCTTCGTCTTCTGACCTTAAACACTGTGTATAAATTTAAAGTCAATCGGATATTAACTTTGGCTTTTAGAGCGTCCACAAGATTTTTTGAAGTGATCAAGGGCCATAACTCTGGCACTAATTATCGGAAATCGCTGAAAATCGATAGGCTTCTTCGTCGTATGACCTTAAACACTGTGTATAAATCTAAAGCCAATCGGATATTAACTTTGGCCTCTAGAGCGTCCACAAGATTTTTTGAAGTGATCAAGGGCCATAACTCTGGTAGTTATTATCGGAAATCGCTGAAAAACAATAGGCTTCTTCGTCTCATGACCTTAAACACTGTGTATAAATTTAAACTCAATCGGATATTAACTTTAGCCTCTAGAGCGTCCACAAGCAATTGTGGACGCCGGACCGACGGACGGACGGACGGACGGACGGACGGACCGACGGACCGACGGACGGACGGACGGACGGGGGCGACGACAATATACGACCACATTTCAATGTGGGCGTATAAAAAGGTGATTTTTTGGAAAATCAGGGGCCATAATTCAGGAAATTACATTCCGATAGGCGCAAATATCGAAAGGAATCAAGATCTTTGGGTTACAAACATGCATGTCAAGTTTCATCAAAATCGGTTCAAAATTGTGACCTCTATAGGGTCCACAAGCTAAAAACGTGATTTTTCGTACAATCAGGGGCCATAATCCATGAAGTTTTTATCCGATACATGCCAATATCAAAAGCAGCCGAGATCTTTTGGGGATAAACCTATATTTCAAGTTTCGTCAAAATCGGATAAGAATTGTGACCTGTAGAGAGTCCACAAACAAATTGTGGACGGACAGACGTACAGGGGCGACGACATAATATGTCCACATGAAAATGTGGGCGTATAGAAATGAAAATGTACCCTAGTTAGGGGGACCCTAAAGGCAGACAAAAGGGCCCCTCTGGCCAAGGGAAAGGGCCTTCGTGTCCGAGTCAATCGTTTCTATACACTGTTACTGTCGAATCCATTACTGAATAAGAATGCAGTCATTGTATTGGCATAAAAATCATCAATCAAGATGAACCTAAGTTATCTTGTCCCAAAGTATCAACCAATCAAATTGCTTATCTCTGCTTACCCTAAGCGGAAAATGCTCATCTTCGAACTCCATCAAGGCATTGACCTAATAAGCATATACACCAAGTTTGAACATTTTAACTCAATTAGAAGGAGAGTTATTGTGTTCCAAAGTCTCGACCAATCAAATTGTGTATCGCTCTGCTTACCCTGAGCAGAAAATGCTCATTATCAAACTTAGTCAAGGTATTACTGTAATGAAACTATACACCAAGTTTCATCACTCTCACTTAATTAGAACTAAAGTTATCGTGTCCCAAAGCATCAACCAATCAAATTGCTTATCTCTGCTTACCCTAAGCGGAAAATGATCATCTTCGAACTCCATCAAGGCATTGACCTAATAAGCATATACACCAAGTTTGAACATTTTAACTCAATTAGTAGAGTTATTGTGTTCCAAAGTCTCGACCAATCAAATTGCTTATCGCTCTGCTTACCCCGAGCAGAAAATGCTCACTATCGAACTTAGTCAACGTATTACTGTAATGAAACTATACACAAAGTATCATAACTCTCATTTAATTAGAACTAAAGTTATCGTGTCCCAAAGCATCAACCAATCAAATTGCTTATCTCTGCTTACCCTAAGTGGAATTTAATTCTGTGTAAAACACGACTAAAAAATATTCATAAATAAAAAAGTTTTTTGTAAAAATTTAAATTTTCGAAATTTGGCTTCTAATATCTTCGAAAATTTGTTGAAAACCAAAAATCAAAAGTAGTGTTGCTATGTCCCCTGTCTCCGGCTATGCCAAAATGTATCGAAAGTTAAAATCCCATGATTATTGTTAAAATTACTGCAATATTTTTAAAAGCGCTAACTTCGGTGATTTCGGATATTTTGCATTGTTGCAGAACGTTCAAAATAGCTTTATCCTCTAAGTCACACCCACTTTCCCAGTAAAACCATACGATACTTCTATTCCCGTGCAACCCAACGATACCCTAAGCTCTTTAATCCGTTGATATCAGACGAAATAATCACGTTTTTCCCCAAAGCACCCATTTTTTGCATTTTTTTCCAAACATCAGAAATTATTTCGACTACTTCCGGTTTACGGATCATTGTTGAAATTGCTTTATCCAACTGTCTGACTATATGGCTTTATGTTCCAGAGGTTTCAGAAATATCAATTTATCCTTTCCAAAAAATATAAGGGTTTGAAAATGGGTAGAAAATTCAAAAAAAAAAATCGAAAAATAAAGGGAGATAACTCTGAATGAAACTTTATAGTACTGGAATCGCATGGACTCCAAAAATGTAGGTCAAATTTTAAAATTTTGAAAAATAACAAAAAATGTCTCGTAAACAACATGTTTTCAATTTTCGAACGATAAAAGTCATTGACGAATGTTCGAAATTGAAAAATGTGAGATAGCCATTGTGTCAGAAAAGATTCGGGGATTCCAAAAATGTAATTTGTTTGAAAATGGGTAAAGAATTGATGAAACTATGGCCAATTTTCAATTTCAGAACAACGTACAAAGTTCGACCACTTCCGGTATGCGCAGACGTTTCAAAAATAGTAGCCACCACATGGTTTTCTCGGATAGAAAATTTGGTTTCAAATCGATATCTGTTTTCGATAATGGAGAAAAAGGCTTCGGTAGTAAAGAATAATAATAATAAATAACTAGTCCTGCATGCAGGAATGACGGGTTTCACTGGTGCCACGTTACCCTTGAACATATCACTTCCGGTGCCAAGTTAACCTTGAACATATGTCACTTCCGGTACCAACGAAACCACTAAACAGGTTTCCAAATAAACATTGCTCACATCAAATAAAATGGACACAGAATCAACCAAATCCAGCAATATCAGTTCATTTTATACATTTGTTACTTGTAAATGATCTTGACAAAATTACATTACTTCCGGTGTTAATGAAAATGTTCAATTAGTTTTATGAAATCAGAAATGGCATAGATATCATATAGTGAAAATTTTGTTGTAAATTGAATAATAATTGCCACTTTTAAAGACCAAAAAACTTGAAAAGTGACTTGTAGAAAATCGGCTATTTCTCTGCAACCGTACAAGTTAGGAACAATTTTGTGGTATCTGTATGATCGTATGGGTTCATTCTATTTGTTGATTGGCATCAAATATCATAATTTGAAAAATATTTCAAAACAGACTCATTTGAATAAAATATCTGTTTTGAAGGCTAAAAATACAGTTTTTGCTAAAATGACGTTACTTCCGGTGATAATGAAAATCTTAATTTACTTGTATGAAATCCTAAATGGCATTAGGTATAACATGGTGTAAAGTTTATGAAAATCGAATAATAATTGACACTTTTATGGCCCCCAAACCTTCAAAAGTGACCTGTAGAAAACCGTCTATTTCTCGGCAACCGAAAAAGTTAGAAACAATTTTATGATATCTATATGAACATATGAGTTGTGCTTATATGTGAATTTAAACCAAAAGTTAAAATTATTAATACATATTAAATAATTCTTGGTTGAATATAACATTGATTAAAAAAGTTTAAAATGCAGTTTTTGACAAAATGACGTCGCTTCCGATGTCAATTTTAAATTGTAATCAACTTGATATGACGCTACATGCTTTTTGACTCAAATGATGTCACTTTTATAAAAATCCAATATTAATTGACTATTTTACAGGCAAAATAACGAAAACAGTGACTTATACAGAACTGCCCATTTCTTGGCAACTGCTTATATTACAAACTAATTTTAACATACATTTTCTTTGTATGGATTATAGCTACAAGTTTATAAAAGTTACGAAGAAATATTTTAAAATCTGAAAAGCCTGAATAGGTTGTAAATAGGTCAATTTTACACCATTCTAGACTCTTAATTGAATTTGCTCGAAAATGAAATCGAAATTAAAAAAAACTGCTTCCGACATTTTTTGCGCCTTGAAAGGGCACACTCTTTGAGTCATATAATTTTTCAAAAAAATAATATCTGTTTTTGAAAAATGGTACCTAACTGTCAAAATTGTAGTTTTTAGTAAAATTATGCCACTTCCGGTGCCGACAGATAACACTTTCGGTAATAAAAAAAATGACAATTGAGACAACGAAGCATATGAACTTTGTTTTATACAAATCGAACAATAAAAAATTAATCTAGGACTGAAAAACTGAATTAACCAATGGCGGCCAAGGAAAATTACTGAGACAAAAAATTTTAACATTTTTACGCTAAATAAAAAAGTTTTTTGTAAAATTTTAAATTTTCGAAATTTGGCGCCTAATATCTTCGAAGATTTGCCGAAAATCAAAAATCGAAAGTAGCGTAGCTATGTGCCCTGTCTCCGGCTATGCCAAAATGTATCGAAAGTTAAAATACAATGATTATTGTTAAAATTACTGCAATATTTTCAAAAACGATAACATCGGTGATTCCGGACATTTCGCAGTGTCGCAGAACGTTCAAAATAGCTTTATCCTCTAATTCACACCCACTTTCCCAGTAAAACCGAAGAAATCGTAACGATGCGACACGTAGTTGCTGAGATCTATTCAAATTGGAATCTGAATAATAATAATAACTAGACTTGCTTGCAAGGCTGAAGGCTTTCACCTTGCCCAAGGCAGCACAAAATGCCCACCACCCACCCCTTAAAACACACACACACACACTTAAACAACTCAGATATTGACACTTTCTCTGCATGCGCATTACGATAGAAGGAAAGTGAACAATATAGTTGAACAATTTACAACATTATGAACTTGTATCGGTAGAATCCTACAGACGTCAGAAATCTAAATACGTAATCAAAAACTCAAAAATTCTAAAAAAATTTTTTACAATTTCAGTACATTTTCAAATTTTTAGGAAAAAAGGAGAACGGCGTGGTATTGCAATCCCCAATATCACCGGCTCTACAAAAATATGACTTTTTCGAAAATCGGTTGGGAATTGACATTATTAGGACCTATTTTCGTTTATGCACGTTAAAGATTTACTTCACTTCAGGTCTGTTCAGAACTTTCGCAATACTTCTAAGTACTTACTGCTTAAAACATAGGAAAAATCATTATTCAGAACTCTATCTGCTTTAGTTTCAGAGATCTGCAAGAGAATGAAAAAAAAAAAGTTTTTCGAATGGGACAAAAAAAAGATCGTGTCAGATCATAACCAAAACCAAGAATCATACCTTTCAACATCAACTTTTCAACATGGTCCAGAGGGGTGCCTTCCTTATAAATAGTTTCGGTAAATAGCGTCATTTTCGCTGGTATCATATGATGGCGTCATGTAGACAAAAAACCTGGGATAATAATTTCAGGAGTAACTAAAATGAATTATTTTCACTCTATAAGCAGCATTACCAGATATTGGTTACCAGTAAAACACCTTTAGTTCAAATATTGCCTCTTTCAAAATTAAGCTCGCAAAACGTTGCGATCATGACCAACTCGGACTTTTGTCAATGTCACACCAATGTGTACACGGGACTTTGGAATCACGTCCATATCAACTACTCAAATATGCAACTGGTTCAAAAATTGATTAAATATTCAATGAAATATCTACAATTTTCTGATTTCGTGCACGTTAAAGATTTGACGTCACTACATGTAACATATAAAAATTTAATATTTATTACAGATAGAGTCCATGCTCAAACTGGTTATCTCAACTAAGAACGACATGGTTATCTCAATTCGACCTTTATCCCATCCGCAATATCCCCGGCTGTACAAAAATATAATTTTTTCGAAAATCGGTTGGGAATTGACATAATTAGAACCGATTTTCATTCATGCACGTTAAAGATTTACATCACTCCCGGCTGTACAAAAATATAATTTTTTCGAAAATCGGTTGGGAATTGACATAATTAGAACCTTTTTTCATTCGTGCACGTTAAAGATTTACATCACTTACGGTCTGGTTCACAACTTTCGAAATAGTTCTAAGTACTAAATGTTTAAAACATAGGAAAAATCAATATTCAAAACTCTATCTGTTTCAGATTCAGAGATCTACACGAGAATAAAAAAAAAGAGTTTTCCGATTGGGACAAAAAAGTATCGTAAGTGTCAAATAATATCCAAAACCCAGAATCCTACATTCAACATTAATTTTTCTGCATTTATGTAGAAGAGTACCTTCCTTATAAATAGCTTCAACAGAGAGGTTTATTTTCACTGGTATCAAATGACGACGTCATGGAGACAAAAATCCTGCGATATTAATTTCAGGGGTAACTATTATTTACTAAAACGAATTATTTTCACTCTAGAAGTACCAGTAACAGATATTGGTTACTATTAAAACACCCTAGTTCAAATATTGCCACTTTTAAAAAAATCTCTCTATATATGCTTTATACGTATGCAAAACGTTCCAATTATGACCGATTCAGACTTTTTTCGATGTCACACCAATGTGTACACGGGACTTCGGAATCGCGTTTTCATGTCAGCTACCCAAATATGTAACTGGTTCAAAAATTGATTATATATTCAATGAAATATCGCCAATTTTCGGATTTCGTGCACGTTAAAGATTTGACGTCACCCACATATAAAATATCGATATTTATTAGAAACAGAGTCCATGCTCTAACTACATTAAACTTTTTATGACCGGTGCAATATTCGTACTTCTGCACGATACTACTGCAAGATACAACTGCAACCTCTTAAAAATTGGATTTGCTTATAAACAGCGCGAGCCGTCGATTTGTGTCAAGATGATTACGGCTATGAGGTAATTTTGGCCAAGGAGAAACAATATTAATTCAAAGACTAATTATTACACACATAAATCAAATATTCCTGCTACAGGGTCACTATACCCTTATTTTGAATAGAAGTAAAGACTCAAAGTTGAAATACTTTTTGCCCAAATATTGTCACTGTGAGAGAAAACGGGACTTTTGAATATGCTCTAAACCTTGCTAATACGAACAGATTGTATCAACTCTTACTGCATGTTTTGCTTAATAATGAAAGGTGACGTTTTCAATTTTCGATCCCTTTGTTCTCATACTCCTGATATTTCTAACTGTTGCGCAATGGTTTCATACCTAAGACTACCGATAAAACTCTCTGTAGAAGAAGTTCAAAAAAAAAATTACGTTGACTTTTCGAGAAAAAGACGTCTAAAAATGCTCCAAATGGTAAAAATACGACGTTTTGGATTTTCAATCTCGTTTTTCGACTACTCATGACATTTAGAGAAATTATACAATGGTTTCACACAATACACCACCTATAAGACTCTCGAATGAGAAAGTTTTAAAAAAATCGTAAGCAGCGTTTTCGAGAAATACGCGTCTAAAGTTGACCGAAATAGCAAAATACCTTACTTTTCAAACTCAGATAACTTTTTTATTTTTTGATATAGTACCATCTTGTAGGTAAGTCACGTGGCTATCAAACGATATAATGCATTAACTACTCGGTAAACAACCAATCGATACATCTTATTTGTCGCACAGGCACCCATTTTTCTGAATTTTGTCAAAGTTTGGATACCTTTCTTGACCACTTCCGGTGATTAGAGGATTTTCATTTATAGTTTAAGGAACAATTCAGACATCTCTGTTCATCTTACCAAAGTTTCAGGAAAATCGTTGGAGTGGTTTTAAAAAAATAAGCCTTACCGTTTTTGACCAAAATGCGAAAAAAAGTGAAAAATCAAAGTTAATATTTCAGAACACAACTTATATTGTTTGAATCGGATCGACGTCAGCTATCCAAAAGTGTAATTAGAATTTCTAAATTCCTAAAAATAAACATTTTAGCAATTTTTTGAAAATTTTCCAGTATTCACCAAAAAAATGAGAGCGACAAAGTTTCTATATTCAACGTTTTTCAACTGCTATCTAGTCCGAAATGTCTCCCGCTATTCAAAAATATAAATGTCTGAAAAATCGATTGAGAATTAACTGAATTATGGCCGATTTTCAATTTTTGTGCACGCTAAAGATTTCACGCATTTCCGCTATGCGCACAAATCTGGAAATAGTTTTAAAGAGTAACCACCACCCATTTTCCCGAGGGAAAATCAAACTTCAGACCTCTATCTCTTATAGTTTCTGAGATCTAGCTTCCCCCAATAAAAAAAAAATAGGTTGCCAGGCAACGAAACATACGCCCACACAGCAGCCAAATCGTCCGGGCAGTCAACAAGAATTGTCGCATATTAAGGAATTATCAGAAAATCATTAGAATTTGTTTGGTTTTTATAATCAAACGTTTTTTTTTAAATCATATAATAATTGTGACCTCCAGAGGCACCACAAGCTAAAAAGGGTGATTTTTCGTACAATCAGGGGACATAATTCAGGAAGTAATGACTCGATGGGCGCAAATATCGAAAGGAACAAAAACCTTTGGGTTTAAAACATACCTGTCAAGTTTCATCAAAATCGATTCAAAATTGTGACCTCTATAGGGTCCACAACCTTGATATAACATATTTTCACACTATTCGTGTACAAACGGCGGCCATTTTGTCCGTCAATTCTAGTCCGGTTTTCACGTAATTCAAACTCTCTCTTCATTACCATGTAACGGTGATATAGTCAAACATTTTTTTAAATAATTTTGACCTCCAGAGGGACCAAAAGCGAACAAAAGCGATTTTTCGGACAATCCGGGGACATAATTCAGGAAGTTATGATCTAATGGGCGCAAATATCGAAAGGAACCACGATCTTTGGGTTATAAACATACATGTCAAGTTTCATCAAAATCGGTTCAAAATTGTGACCTCTATAAGGATCACAACCTTTATATAACATATTTTCACAATATTCGCGTACAAACGGCGGCCATTTTGTCCGTCAATTTTGGTCCGATTTTCACAAAATTCATACTCAACCTTCATAACCATGGAACGGTGATATAATCAAACAGTTTTTTAAATCGGATAACAATTTTGACCTCCAGAGGGACCACAAGCTAAAAAGGGCAATTTTTCGGACAATCAGGGGCCATAATTCAGGAAGTTACGATCCAATTGGCGCAAATATCAAAAGGAATCAAGATCTTTGGGTTATAAACATGCATTTCAAGTTTCATCCAAATCGGTTCAAAATTGTGTCCTCTACACTGTTCACAACCTTGATATAACATATTTTCACACTATTCGCGTACAAATGGCGGCCATTTTGTCCGTCAATTTTGGTCCGATTTTCACGAAATTTGAACCCGACCTTCATAACCATGGAACAATGATATAATCAAACGTTTTTTTAAATCGGATAACAATTTTGACCTCCAGAGGGACCACAAGCTAAAAAGGGCAATTTTTCGGACAATCAGGGACCATAATTCAGGAAGTTGCGATCCGATTGGCGCAAATATCGAAAGGAACCAAGATCTTTGGGTTATAAACATGCATTTCAAGTTTCATCCAAATCGGTTCAAAATTGTGTCCTCTACACTGTTCACAACCTTGATTTAACATATTTTCACACTATTCGCGTACAAATGGCGGCCATTTTGTCCGTCAATTTTGGTCCGATTTTCACGAAATTTGAACCCGACCTTCATAACCATGGAACAATGATATAATCAAACGTTTTTTTAAATCGGATAACAATTTTGACCTCCAGAGGGACCACAAGCTAAAAAGGGCAATTTTTCGGACAATCAGGGACCATAATTCAGGAAGTTGCGATCCGATTGGCGCAAATATCGAAAGGAACCAAGATCTTTGGGTTATAAACATGCATTTCAAGTTTCATCCAAATCGGTTCAAAATTGTGTCCTCTACACTGTTCACAACCTTGATTTAACATATTTTCACACTATTCGCGTACAAATGGCGGCCATTTTGTCCGTCAATTTTGGTCCGATTTTCACGAAATTCGAACTCGCCCTTCATAACCATGGAACGGTGATATAATCAAACGTTTTTTTAAATCGGATAACAATTTTGACCTCCAGAGGGACCACAAGCTAAAAAGGGCGATTTTTCGGACAATCAGGGGCCATAATTCAGGAAGTTACGATCCGATTGGCGCAAATATCGAAAGGAACCAAGATCTTTGGGTTGTAAACATGCATTTCAAGTTTCATCCAAATCAGTTCAAAATTGTGACCTCTACACTGTTCACAAGCTAAAAAACGTGATTTTTCGTACAATCAGGGGCCATAACCCATGAAGTTACAGTCCGATACATGCCAATATCGAAAGGAACCGAGATCTTAGGGTGATAAACCTATGTTTTAAGTTTCATTGAAATCGGATAAAAATTGTGACCTGTAGACTGTTCACAAACAATTGTGGACGGACGGACGGACGAACAGGGGCGACGACAATATACGTCCACATGAAAATGTGGGCGTATAAAAATAATAATAAGAACTAGATCTGCTACTGCCCCATGCAGATATGAAAGCTTTCATATTCATCGTCACGTGTCATCGATTATATCAAGTATCTCAAATAAAAGGATAAGAATAACAAACTATCAAAATTGGTCAAAAACTCGCGAAGTTACAAGTCTAAATATAGTATGAAACATTGAGTAATCTGAAAACTAAAGGGAAATAACTGATACTTGTGTTGCTGTAATCGGGATGACTCCCGACTTCAAAACTTTCAGAAAAATGAAATGAAAATGGTAAGAAAACATCGAAAAATTAAATGAGATAACTTTGAACAAAACTAAAACTTTTTGAATCAGGTTGAACTCAACTGTTTGAATATGTACGTTAAATATGCAGATTTGGAAAATTATAAAGACATAATATCAAAATCGGTCAAAAACTCACAAAGTTACAAATTTAAATGTAGTGAGAAACCTTGCACCCGGGCAAAAAAATAATCTTTAAACTAAAGGGAAATAACTGAAACTTGTATAGCTGTAATCGGGCTTCCAAGATATGTTATATAATTATGGTTTCCAATATGTTCGGTTATAAGTAGGAAATCGTGACGACTTCTTAAAGTTGGGTTCCCAGATAAGTATTTATCGGGTGGTCATTGCCTATAAAAGTATGGCAGTTTTGGTATATATGGAAAGAAGAGATATCCAATCTTACTAGAAAAATACTGGATTCCCTGAAAAACACTCATGGAGCGTAAACAGGACAAAAATGTAAGGGGTTCCCTTAATAGTCAACCCGACGAATAAGGGTACCTGCACGCTTGGCGTTGAAGGCTGCACGCGAACTTGAGTGATTTGTGTACATTTTGAAAAACTTTATGAAGAGTTAGACATACAACAATTTCTGGGGTAAAAATCACGGAAAAAGACGCATGCAGTGGATAATCCGAGAATTTAATTAGGATTCTATATTTGTAGTAAATAGTCAGCGCTTACAGACAACATCGTCTTGTGTATGCAATGCATTCTCCCCTGTCGTCTGCCACCGTTGCCATTGGTTACGGCGAGGGGTAATCGTCTGACGCAAACATGGTCTCTTTCGATAGATTTTTATAGCAGGCTATTCTCGTCAATAAAAATGTTATGAGAACGATTTGAAGCAAAATTATGATAAGATAATTAGTTTGAATATGTTTTTAATTCTAATATATCATCAAATCACCCAGTTTGTATCCGGGAACCCAACTTTAAGCATATTTTAAACAAAGGGTCATAGACTGCAATATACAAGAATGGCACTCTGCAATAAAAAAAATGGCCAAAGCAAGATTTCTATGCAGAAATTAAATAATTGCTAGAACCAAAAAAATATTTATCCACTATAATAAATAAGCAACATAGAGAAAATGAAATGAAATTGAATGGGGTTTAACGTCCTACTGTTCTGCTCCTACAATGGGCTAATGAAGACGGGCATACGCCATCAAGTGTGCAATGAGGGAAATTTTACCCGGGCAGCGGCGTTACGGCCTACGAGGTTGGACAGGCGACCATACTCCTTGTCACGCACAACCAAGAAATCGAAACAACGCCAGTTGACTCAATGACAGACGTTATGATACAGAGCGCACGTGCTAACCATTCAGCCACGCAACCTCCCTAAAATCGGCAAATTGCTGACCTACAGCGAGAAACATTTCAACCGGGCCAAATTTTCTATTTTAACATTTTAATTTACACGGTACCTTTAGTTATCAACCGAGTATTACAAAACTTTTAAAAATAAGCTCCCCCTGACCACCTTAATCGTTCGCAATAAACGTTTGCCCCTTAAAATCGACAAATTGCTGACTTTAAAGTGAGAAACATTACAACCGGGCCAAATTTTCAGTTTTATCACTTTTACAGTACCTTTGATTACCAACCGATTATTACAAAACTTTAAAAATAAAAGAGAAAGAGAGAAATGCGGCCTAACGTCCATTCGACACAAACTAGGTCATTTCGGGACTAACATATGTTTTTTTTAACTTTATTTAAAAACTCCCCTTGCGCGTACTGGTCTTTAGCCGTTGGGAGGAAATCGAAGAACACGGAGAAAACCCACGAGGTTGGACATCATACACCATGTCACGTGCAACCTGGAGATCGAAACGACGCCCGTTGACTCAATGACAGACGTTACGATACAGCGCGCACATGCTAACCATTCAGCCTCCCTGAATTCGGAAAATTGCTGACTTATAGCAAGAAACATTTCAACCGGGTGAAATTTTCTGTTTTAACAGTTTAATGTGCACGGTACTTTAATTACCAACCGATTATTACAAAACTTTTGAAAATAAGCTCCAACTGACCAGCTTAATCGTATGCAATAAACGTTTTGCCTGAATTGAAAGTTCTGCACGGAGAAAGTTCATCTCGATTTCCCGGCGTGGTTTCCCCTTGTCAGTGAGGCAGAACGGAGGGCCTGACAAGCACAGCTGTATAGTCGTTCGGATGGGACGAAAAACCAAGGTCCTGTGTACACATTGGAGTGCACGTAAAATATCCCTAAGCAGTTGGAATTCGATACTGTTGAATAAGCTCTATACGATGACTAAATGCCTAGATTGTAGTCACCCACACTGCATGTTTCGCTTAACATTGAAAGGGTGCCGTATTCAATGTTCGATCCTTTTGTTCTTCTACTCCTGATATGTTGGACTGTTGATCGATGGTTTCATATAAAAGACTACCAATAAGACTCTTTGTAGAAGAAGTTCCCCAAAAATAGTATGTTGACTTTACGAGAAAGACCTGTAAACATGCTCCAAATTGTAAAAATACGACTTTTTGGATTTTCAATCTCTTTTTTTCGGCTATCCCTGATATTTAAAAAAAAATGATACAATGATTTCAAACAACAGGCTAGCTATTACACTCTCTATTGACAAAAGTTTCACCGCCCTCCCTTCATTATAACCGAAGTTATCGTGCCCTAAAGAATCAACAAATCAGCATGCTTATCTCTGCTTACCCTAAGCAGAAAATGCTCATCTATGAACTCAATCATGACATTGACCTAGTGAACGTCTACACCAAGTTTGAACATTCTAGCTTAATTAGAAGGAGAGTTATTGTATTCCAAAGTCCCGGTCCTTCAAATTGCTTCTATTTTTCATTTTCAATTCAAAATGGTGACCATCACGTGACCGAAATCAAAATTCGGATCCGACAGATATTTAGGCATTCCTTCAAAGATTCTGAAAATATAACTCCCGAGTCTGTAAGAAAAATAGCAAAAAAGCCTTTTTGATTTTTCACGTTTAAAGATGGTGGCACTTCCGGTTCGATCGACAAACTCCATATTTTGTGTACGAATTAGTAATTACTTCTCTAGTATTCAAAAAAAAAATTATGTTTTTTTTTAACTTTATTTAAAAACTCCCCTTGCGCGTACTGGTCTTTAGCCGTTGGGAGGAAATCGAAGAACACGGAGAAAACCCACGAGGTTGGACATCATACACCATGTCACGTGCAACCTGGAGATCGAAACGACGCCCGTTGACTCAATGACAGACGTTACGATACAGCGCGCACATGCTAACCATTCAGCCTCCCTGAATTCGGAAAATTGCTGACTTATAGCAAGAAACATTTCAACCGGGCGAAATTTTCTGTTTTAACAGTTTAATGTGCACGGTACTTTAATTACCAACCGATTATTACAAAACTTTTGAAAATAAGCTCCAACTGACCAGCTTAATCGTATTCAATAAACGTTTTGCCTGAATTGAAAAAAAATGATACAATGATTTCAAACAACAGGCTAGCTATTACACTCTCTATTGACAAAAGTTTCACCGCCCTCCCTTCATTATAACCGAAGTTATCGTGCCCTAAAGAATCAACAAATCAGCATGCTTATCTCTGCTTACCCTAAGCAGAAAATGCTCATCTTTGAACTCAATCATGACATTGACCTAGTGAACGTCTACACCAAGTTTGAACATTCTAGCTTAATTAGAAGGAGAGTTATTGTATTCCAAAGTCCCGGTCCTTCAAATTGCTTCTATTTTTCATTTTCAATTCAAAATGGTGACCATCACGTGACCGAAATCAAAATTCGGACCCGACAGATATTTAGGCATTCCTTCAAGGATTCTGAAAATATAACTCCCGAGTCTGTAAGAAAAATAGCAAAAAAGCCTTTTTGATTTTTCACGTTTAAAGATGGTGGCACTTCCGGTTCGATCGACAAACTCCATATTTTGTGTACGAATTAGTAATTACTTCTCTAGTATTCAAAAAAAAAATTAGGTCATTCTGACCTATATTTCGACGATTTTTTTGAAAACTTTGATCCTTAATTTCACAAAGGGGAGATAATTTAGAAAATTTCCAAGGACATCATTGAAGTTGCATTGGCAAGATCTACTAACATTCTAAATTTCACAAAAATCGCACAACTATTAAAGAAGTTGTCAAATTGGTAATAACTTCCGGTTCGAAATGACAGCGACGAATTTTCGAAATTCGAAAATCCGAAATTGCAGATTTGAAGTAAATGTTTCAAGATACTCAAAGAAAAAAGAATTAGTAAAATCGGTCAAAGAATAACAAAGTTACGACTATGCATTGTCAGTTTTTTCGTTCGTAAAATTCGGTGATTTCGGATTCGTAAAACGTTTTGAAAATATATTTAATCAAGGTTCGCACCCCATTTTTGGGGGGGTAGGTCAAAATTTCGGAAAGATCCTATGGATAGATTCTGAGAAATCCGATTTGCAGAAAACACACAAAAAAAAAAATAACAATAATAACTTTAACAGAAACAATAAGCTTTCATATGTAATACATATGAAAGCTTAATAATCTTAGTAATAACAATAGTCTTTCACCATTGAAAAATGGTGAAAGCCTAATAACTAGACCTGCAAGCAGCACTGAACCGGCTTTCAGGAATCATACAGGACGTTTATTATACCATAGCCGATCCATTGAGCTACCGAACTATACTTTAGTTGTTTTGCTACAGTGAAACCTTCTATCATATATAAAAGTAATATTTGCTGGCGAAAAGACGGGCCAAAATTGTAAATTATCGCAAAATTACCTCACTTCCGGTGCAGAAAGAAATTTTTATAGGGGAAAAATAAGTCGAAAATTCGTAACATACAAAATACAAACTTTGTTTTATACGTATCGGGCAATAAATAACTAACCTGTAACCCATCAACTGAAATTAAGAAGGTAAAAAAATTAAAAGTGACCCTGGGAAAATTGGCTATTATTCGACAAGGGAACATGCTAGAAGCCTTTTCTTGATATCGATATGATGGTATTGATTCAATCTTACTGCCCATTAGAGTCAGACGTTATAAAGTTAATTGAATAATAAATATAAATCCCTTCAAAAAAATGTTTTGTTTTGAAGGCTAAAAATACGTTTTTTGTAAAAATTACATTACTTCCGGTGATATTGAAAATGTTAACTTACTTCATTGAAGTCATAAATGGCATAAGGCATCAAATGGTAAAAATATTATAAAGATAGGTTGCCAGGCAACGAAACATACGCCCACAGCAGCTAAATCGTCCGGGCAGTCAACAAGGGTTGTCGCATATTTTTACTTTTTTCGGTAATGAAACATTTGTAATACACTAAAAACTGATTAAGAGTAACAACTCATTATGTAATTATCAGAAAATCATTAGAATTTGATTGCTTTTTATAAAGTTTTACCCCACGCTAACAATTAGTATATACATGAAACATTTAATATCATGGATTTAGCTGTTCAGTCATCTAAATTCATTGAAAATCAAAATACTTGTTCATTTCAAGACCTTAAACTCTATGTATCAATCTGAAGTCAATCGGATGATAACTTTGGCCTCTATAGCGTCACAAGAATTTTTGAAGTTATCAAGGGAGATAACTCTGGCAGTAATTATTTGAAATCGCTGAAAATCAATAGGCTTCTTCGTCTCATGACCTTAAACACTGTGTATAAATTTAAAGTCAATCGGATATTAACTTTGACCTTTAGAGCGTCCACAAGATTTTTTAAAGAGATCAAGGGTCGTAACTCTAGCACTAATTATCGGAAATCGCCAAAAATCAATAGGTGTCATTGTCTTATGACCTTAAACGCTGTGTATAAATTTAAAGTCGATCGGATATTAACTTTGGCCTCTAGAGCGTCCACAAGATTTTTTGAAGTGATCAAGGGCCATAACTCTGCCACTAATTATCGGAAATCGCTGAAAATCAATAGGCTTCTTCGTCTTATGACCTTAAACACTGTGTATAAATTTAAAGTCAATCGGATATTAACTTTGATCTTTAGAGCGTCCACATGATTTTTTAAAGCGATCAAGGGCCATAACTCTGGCACTAATTATCGGAAATCGCCGAAAATCTATAGGTTTCTTTGTCTCATGACCTTAAACACTGTGTATAAATCTAAAGTCAATCGGATATTAACTTTGGCCTCCAGAGCGTCCACAAGATTTTTTGAGGTGATCAAGGGCCATAACTCTGGCATTAATTATCGGAAATCACTGAAAATCCATAGACTTCTTCGTCTTATGACCTTAAACTCTGGTAGTTATTATCGGAAATCGCTGAAAAACAATAGGCTTCTTCGTCTCATGACCTTAAACACTGTGTATAAATTTAAAGTAAATCGGATATTAACTTTAGCCTGTAGAGCGTCCACAAGCAATTGTGGACGCCGGACCGACGGATCGACGGACGGACGGACGGACGGGGGCGACGACAATATACGACCACATTTCAATGTGGGCGTATAAAAATCGAATAATAATTGACACTTTTATAGACCAAAAACCTTGAAAAGTGACTTATAGAAGATCGCCTATTTCTCTGTAACCGTACAAGTTAGAAACCATTTTGTGGCATCTGTATGGTCGTATGGCTTGATTCTATTCGTTGATGGGAATCAAATATCATAATTCTAAAAATATTATAAGGCAGACTCATTTGAATAAAATATTTGTTTTTTAAGTTAAAAATACAGTTTTTGCCCAAATGACGTCATTTCCGGTCACAATGAAAATGTAAAATTGGCTTGACCTAGTCCAAAATGGCATTAAGATTCAAATGGAAAAAAAAATTGCAATTCGAATAATAATTCATTCTTTTATAGGCAAAATAACGTGAAAAGTGATGCATGCAAAATTGCATATTTCTCGGCAACTGTTCACCACTCATACTTTTCAACTTTTCTTCTTGTTTGGCCTCAAATTCTTTAAGAAAAGTGATTACATCGCCTACACCAACATCTGTTGGCGTCTCACGGTCTTGTTTTGATTTAGAAGTTTTACCAGACTTTTTAGAGGCCTTATTTGAAGAGTAACCTTTTTCACACAAGTTAATATTAGAAGTAGTAGCCACGCCACTACTTGTTTCTAGACTTATTTGTGAACTAGTTGAAGGGCCTCTATCAAGCACGTTACTCATACTCATGTTGTTGTTAGTTTCCGCCATATTGAATAATAATGGTAACCTTAACAACAAACAAAAGAAAACTGATTATTACCTCGTAACAATCTAACACAAACTACTATTACCTCGTAATAATAAATGATAACGGCAAATATATTAAACTAGAATACTCTAGAAATATATTCAACTCTAATAATTGAATAATATCTACTTACATGTAGAGGAAGACAAACACAAAACGTGTCGTGTCTCCGAACACAAGGCACGAACTGAAGAATCCATGCGTGCGCACATCTCATATGGTTCCTTTTAGTGTAGTGACGTAATAAAATTCGCCTTGATAATTCAGAGGAGGTTTATTGTCCCTTCGACCACACTTTTACACCAATCAGAATCGAGAAAATTTCTAATTTGTGCTACAATTGTATAATGTAGAAAGATAATATACTATGTCCACTTGATTTCATGATACGTTACAGAGAATTGTAGCACAAATTAGAAATTTCCTCGATTCTGATTGGTCGAAAAGTGTGGTCAAATAGACAATCAGTTCATAAATTAATCTAAACCGTTTTCAGGTATCCAAATATATTATATTTGTAACTAGGCAGTGACAGTATGGACAAATTTGTTTCTTTGGCTAAGGCCTAGCTTCACTCATTAATTGTTAATTATTGAGACAGATTTTTTTTTTTTAAAACAACACTTTGATCTATCTGGTTAGCATCTACCTAATAATAAGTCATTAGTCACATGAAAAAATACAATGAGGGAGTCGAAAATAGCAGCTGAAATATGACATTACTGCCAAGATTGACATTTTGTTGACAACACGTCAGAACAGCATACGATAGCAACCACTAGAATCTTAGGCTAAACATTACCGTCATAGTTTTATAGCATTTATTTGAGGATATAAGTACGAACTGCAATTGTTTGAACAAGAAATAGCTATAAAAGTCTGCAAATAAAAAAATTAACGGTTGAAAACTTACATAAAACTCCTGATTCAAAGTCATCTTTGTTGCTAAGAGTTACTCCCCTTTTAGTCTCGGATAACAGGCTGACATTCGTCTCTTTGAATACCACAATAAGACTAATTTCCTGTTCTTTTAAAAATCTTCAAACGTTTAAAATATTTTTTTGTCGATATGCAAATAACATTTTTTTTTAATAATTGATTTACCAACAACTTGAGACACAAGCTTTTAAAATTTGCATGATCTAAATTGAGAATAATTTGAAAAAAGAACGCAAGCACATGGGCAAATAACGGCTTTTTAAAATGGGTGTAAAAATGATTCATAAATAGTTCCAAAGAAAATCACTAAATACTTGAGCTACAATATCGATAAACGCGTTCCTGTTACGTATTTAGAGGGGGTTTATTGTCCATTTAACCATGCTTGAATTATCCATTTTATGACGATTGTACATGAAATAACATGGCCACTGGCTTTTTTGAATTGTATCACCTCAAAAATCAACAAGATTAAGATGAGCAATGCTTGGAGACCAGTTCCTGTCCAAATATCAGGGAGAAACAGAGTGATATTAGTGGTTATTTGGGTTTGAACAGAATAACATCCTGAAATTGTAAGGGTTGTACACACCTGCAACAGAAGCATGAGGTGTATTACCAGTATTTAAATCTACAAAGGTTCCTGTTCCCATCGTACATTTTACATCTCCTACTTCAAAACAACAATGTCCAAATAATGCACTTTGTTGATCTGCTACCTGAAATAAAAATAGACTTCATCTACAGAGGGTATCTTTATTTCACAATAATATGTTTGTCTGAATTTAAGAAAATTTTACCAGTTATGTGTTAGTACTATCCAGTTTTAACTGATTATAGTAACTAACACACAACCAGTGTATTATAAATTGTAAACAAGCCAACAGTGAGGCTGATATCCCCTCCACCCCCCCCCCCCGAAATCCCAAAATGAATGACACATATCATTTAATCACACATTTATTTTTTTCAAAAGTATGGAGCAATCAAACTATACACTAATTCTCATCACTCTCTATCAGATAGAATCAAGATTATCTTGTCCCAAAGCATCAACCAATGAAATTGATTAGCTCTGCTTAAATTCAGCTAGAAATGTTAATAACTTCTGTACTCAGTCAAGACATTCACCTAATGAACATTCTACCTCAATTAAAAGCAGAGTTGTTGAGTTCAAAAGTTTTGACAAATCAAATTAGAGCACATACAACTGGATGCACTTAGGTCCATATGTGGTGCGGTCCATATGTGGTGCTGTAAGGGGTACCAGCCATAGATTGTTATATAAAGAAACTGGTTTTATTACGCGAGAGGAGAGACGCAGAAGACATACACTAAAATTCATTTATAAAATTATAAACGGCCTTTCTCCTTCCTATCTTCACGATTTAATCTTGACAAAAAGCGCTCACTATAATCTCCGAAACACATGTCTACCTGAATATAAATGTAAAACAAATATTTTCTATAATTCTTTCATACCATCGTCAATTAGAGAATGGAACAAATTAAGTGCAGACACAAAAAATTTGTTATCTCTAAATATTTTTAATTCGAATCTTACGGCTCATGATTCAATACCACCAAAATCTTTTTCGTTTGGGTCCCGCACAAACCAAATCATTCATTCTAAACTGCATCTCTCTTGCAGCAATCTGAACGGGCACAAATTTTTACGTCACATTTCTGACAATCCATGCTGTAAATGTGGTCATCACTTTGAAGATACTGAACATTTTTTATTGAATTGCTCCTTATATTCAGATGCCCGAAAAAATACAATAAATAATTTAGCGACTATTTATCAAAACACTACCGTTTTATTGCACGGAACTGACGACGTGGAAAACTCTCTCAATATTTTTAAAATTGTCCACTCGTCTTTGAAATCACCAGACAACTATAACCACACATTGTACATATATTTTCACTATAATCATAAATGCACATACATGTACATTGATTATTAATGTCAAAAATGTAAATACATGTATCTATATCTGACAAGGAGAGGGGTTTAATATAGGCTATGCCTGCCCCAATTCCTATTCTGATACAAATCTGAATAAAAGTACTGTTTATAAAAAAAAAAAAAAAAATCAAATTGCTTATCGCTCCTTAGCCTAAGCAGAAAATTCTCACAATCTAACTTAGTCAAAGTAATGATATAATAAATCTATATTCTGTGTTTCATTGCTCTAATTTCATTATAACCAAAGTTACCATGTCCCAAAGGATAATAATAATAAGTAGACCTGCAAGCAGCACTGAACCGGCTTTCAGGAATCATACAGGAAGTTTATTATACTATAACCGATCCATTGAGCTACCAAACTATACTTTAGTTGTTTTGCTTCAGTGACACCCTCTCTCATTTGTAAAAGTAATATTTGCTGGTGAAAAGACCGGTCAAAATTGTAAATTATGGCAAAATTACGTCACTTTCGGTGCCCCCAAAAATGTATAAGTCAAAAATAAGCCGAAAATTTGCAACATCAAAAGTATACATATCGGGCAATAAATAATTAACCTATAACCTTTAATGTGAAATTAAGAAGGTTACAAACATAAAAAGTGACACTCGGAAAATTGGCTATTTCTCGACAAGGGAATATGCTAGAAGCCTTTTCTTGGCATCAATATGATTTTATTGATTCAATCTAACCGACTCTTAGAATAAACATTATAAAGTTAAATGTTCGTTTTGAAAACTATAAATACGTTTTTTGCAAAAACAGCATTACTTTCGGTGATATTGAAAATGTTAAATTAGTTGATAGGATTCATAAATGGCATAAGGTATCAAATGGTGCAAACTTTATGAAAACCGAATAATAATTGACACTTTTATAAACCAAAAACCTTGAAAAGTGACTTATAGAAGATCGCCTATTTCTCTGTAACCGTACAAGTTAGAAACCATTTTGTGGTATCTGTATGGTCGTATGGCTTCATTCTATTCGGTGATGGGGATCAAATATCATAATTTTTTGAATATTATAAGGCAGACTCATTTGAATAAAATATTTGTTTTTTAGGTTAAAAATACAGTTTTTGCACAAATGACGTCATTTCCGGTAAGGTGGCAGCGATAACCCGGGGATGGCAATATATCGCGATAATTAGGTCAGACGATAAAATTATCGGCTGAAATCTCAAATATCGCGATATAAGCGATAATTTTAAAAAATATCGCGATATTGAAATTTTAAGTCACAATTCACATAAAATCCGTTCAAAATACTCGAAAAATGGACAAGAAATCAAACTTCAACAAGTGCCGATATAATAATATACGAACGAGATCTTTTCTGCACAACGTCAACAGACGTCAGTAATAACGCAAGAAAGGGGTCGACTGTCACTAGGTCACCTCATGTTAGGCTGTGATTTAGCCACGAAAATCGTTTCATTTTGTCTCAGCAAATTCCAGGTAAAAATCTGACGCTTTGCTGCACAAGTAAACAAGTAAGTCGTCACTGTAGTACACATTTCTATTGCGATGTTTTGCACAATCAGACCAACAATCGAATTACGCCTCGGACTATATTTGTCAAGTGTAGCCATAATGTGGTGAAGAAATCATATTCTAAGCCAATCAGAAACCATAAAAGCAATCAACATCATTAGCTCAGGGGTAAATAGCCATAAATAGACCAGGGAATACCTTTTACGAGACGGAACACGTTGGCTTGTTTACATTTGTACGAGAGAATTTTTCTGCAAATATGCCTGAATTACGGGACAATAACATAAGATAAATGTTGTGCTGACACCGTGAACACGGCTAGCCACTGATTTGTGGCAAAAATATGGTCAAAAGCAAAATTGTATCAATGGATGTGATATTTCCTGGAAAAAGTATTTTTTCCATTTTATTTCAATACAGTTCGGTATAATAATTATATATAATGTTGAGAAAAAAACAAAAAAAATAATACTATCTGAGCCCACTGATAGAACAGAATATTAATAATGATTCACCTAACAACCCTGAACATGCACCAATTATACTTGTTTTTAAAAAAAACCCAATAAAGACATATTATAAGAAATGTCAAATAAGTATACATTTATTTAAAGAAAGAAATACAGTACTAAAAAATAAGAAATGAATGCAATTTTATATACTTCCTCATACAGTATTCAACAACAATACTCGATGGCATGAGATTTCTCCGATATTAAATAGATTAAAATGATTTGATTTAATCAAATATGGAGGACCAAGATTTAGCTTTGATCAAACAGTACAGTGGTTGAAATTGTTGAACATGTCTGTCAAACCTTCAAAGGCTAATATCTTTGCTTGCAATAGAGTAATTTGAATGAAATTTTCAAATTATTCATTTTACATTACCTACTTTTGAACTATTATAGCAAGAATGGCTAGTTCTTTATCTAAATCTTATATAATGTATCTTTAATGAAAAATGTATATAATAATAACATGTGTATTAATACTGGAAAATGGTTTCTAATCTGCTTTTCAGATTTTTATATCCACAGAATAGGACCCGTCGCCAGCTCATAAAATTGGAGGGGGGGGGTTTACAGAATTTTTTGGAGGGGCTGAGGATGTGGCCGGCTAAGAATACTCCTAAGAAATCATCAATTTTTTTTGGGGGGGGGGGCTAAGCCGCTCAGAATACATGTATTTACACACAGAGCAGGTCTTGTGTCCATATACACTGTACAAAATTAAAAGATATATAGCAGTAAAGAAAAGTACATATAAGAAAAAAACAAACAGTTAACTAAATAAAATGGTTCCAGTAAAATGAATAAGAAAAGAAATTGAGTTAAACACCGTCCTAAAAGAAATTATTATAGGTGAAAAATAAATCGAAAATTCGCAACATACAAAATACACACTTTGTTTTATACATATCGGGCAATAAATAATTAACCTATAACCAATAAACTGAAATTAAGAAGGTAAAAAACTTAAAAGTGACCCTTGGACAATTGGCTATTTTTCGACAAGGGAACATGCTAGAAGCCTTTTCTTGATATCAATATGATGGTATTGATTCAATCTTACTGCCCATTAGAGTCAGACGTTATAAAGTTAAACGAATAATAAACATAAATCACTTCAAAAAAATGTTTGTTTTGAAGGCCAAAAATACGTTTTTTGCAAAAATTACATTACTTCCGGTGATATTAAAAATGTTAATTTAGTTCATAGAAAATGGCATAAGACATCAAATGGTAAAAAGATAGGCTGGCACTGCCAGGCAGGATACGCCCACATTTTCGAGAGATGGACAGAACAAGCAATACCGAAAGTGATTTTTCCTACATCTTTAAGTCCTGTATTTCATACTGTATTGGGAGCAGCCATTTAGTTGGTCAGTTCCAGTCTGATATTAATGAAATTCGAAACCGACAATGATTATGGTGTGACGGTACACAACCTAGAAATGTGACCATTTAGTCCGGCAATTTTGGTACGATTTTCACGAAATTAGAACTCAACCTTCCTCATCAAAATCGAATTAAAATTGTGACCTATACAGGGTCCACAACCATGATATATCATTTTTTTAACAGTATTCGCGTACAAACGGCGGCCATTTTGGCTGTCAATTTTGGTCCGATTTTCCCTAAATTCAAACTCAACCTTCCTTACAGTGCAACGGTGATATAATCAATTGTGACCTCCAGAGGGACCACAAGCTAAAGAAAGGGGGATTTTGCGTATAACCAGGGGCCATAATTCAGTAAGTTACGATCCGATATGCACAAATATCGAAAAGAACCAAGAACTTTGGGTTATAACCATGAATTTCAAGTTTCATCAAAATCGAATTAAAATTGTGACCTTTACAGGGTCCACAACCTTGATATACCATTTTTTAACAGTATTCACGTACAAACGGTGGCCATTTTGTATGGCAATTTTGGTCTGATTTTCCCGTAATTCGAACTCAACCTTCCTTACGGTGTAACGGTAATATAATCAAACGTTTTTTTAAATCGGATAATAATTGTGACCTCCAAGCTAAAAAAAAGGCGATTTTGCGTATAATCAGGGGCCATAATTCAGGAAGTTACGATCCGATATGCGCAAATATCGAAAGGAAGCAAGATCTTTGGGTTATAACTATGAATTTCAAGTTTCATCAAAATCAAATCAAAATTGTGACCTCCACAGGGTCCACAACCTTGATATACCATTTTTTAACAGTATTCGCGTACAAACGGCGGCCATTTTGTATGGCAATTTTCGTCCTATATTCCCGAAATTCAAACTCAACCTTCCTTAGGGTATAACGGTGATATAATCAAACGTTTTTTTAAATCGAATAATAATTGTGACCTCCAAGCTAAAAAAAAGGCGATTTTGCGTATAATCAGGGTCCATAATTCAGGAAGTTACGATCCGATATGCGCAAATATCGAAAAGAAGCAAGATCTTTGGGTTATAACCATGAATTTCATGATTCATCAAAATCGAATCAAAATTGTGACCTCCACAGGGTCCACAACCTTGATATACCATTTTTTAACAGTATTCGCGTACAAACGGCGGCCATTTTGTATGGCAATTTTCGTCCTATTTTCCCGAAATTCGAACTCAACCTTCCTTAGGGTGTAACGGTGATATAATCAAACGGTTTTTTAAATCGAATAATAATTGTGACCTCCAGAGGGACCACAAGCTAAAAAGGGTGATTTTTCGGACAATCAGGGGCCATAATTCAGGAAATTACATTCCGATAGGCGCAAATATCGAAAGGAACCAAGATCTTTGGGTTACAAAAATGCATGTCAAGTTTCATCAAAATCGGTTCAAAATTGTGACCTCTATAGGGTCCACAAGCTAAAAACTTGATTTTTCGTACAATCAGGGGCCATAATCCATGAAGTTTTGATCCGATACATGCCAATATCGAAAGCAGTCGAGATCTTTTGGGGATAAACCTATATTTCAAGTTTTATATAAGAATTGTGACCTGTAGAGAGTCCACAAACAAATTGTGGACGGACGGACGTCCGGACGGACAGGGGCGACGACATAATACGTCCACATGAAAATGTGGGCGTATAAAAAATATAAAAATCGAATAATAATTGACACTTTTATAGACTAAAAACCTTGAAAAGTGACTTATCGAAGATCGCCTATTTCTCTGTAACCGTACAAGTTAGAAACCATTTTGTATGGTCGTATGGCTTCATTCTATTCGTTGATGGGAATCAAATATCATAATTTTAAAAATATTATAAGGCAGACTCATTTGAATAAAATATTTGTTTTTTAGGTTTAAAATACAGTTTTTGCCCAAATGACGTCATTTCCAGTCACAGTGAAATTGTAAAATTGGCTTGACCTAGTCCAAATTGACATTAAGCATCAAATGGAAAAAAAATAATTGCAAAACGAATAATAATTCAATCTTTTATAGGCAAAATATCGTGAAAAGTGATGCATGCAAAATTGCATATTTCTCGGCAACTGCTCATATTACAAACTAATTTTCACATACATTCTCTTCGTCTGGATTAATGCTACGAGTTTATGAAAATAACAAAAAAATATTTCAAAATATGAAGACGCTGAATGAATTGTAAATAACTGAATTTTACACTTTATTTTACATTTTATTCGAAATTGCCCGAAAATGAAATTGAAATTAAAAAATCTGAGCTAAGGATTTTGTGCACCTTTTCAGAGTGCATCCTTCTAGTTATATCAGTTTTGAAAAAAAATAATATTTGCTTTCAAAAAGTGGTACCGAACTGTCAAAATTGTAGTTTTTGTTAATATTACGTCACTTTCGTTGCCGACAGAAAAATTTCACTGTAACAAAAAAAATTACAATTGGGACCACGGAGCATATGAACTTTGTTTTATACAAATTGAACAATAAATAATTTTTCTGGGTACAAAAAACTATATTAGCCGATGGCGGCTAACGCAAATTACCGAGACAATTTTTTTTCTCATTTCTGCTCAAGTTGGATGATATTTTAACCCTGTGTAAAATATCATCAAAAAATATTCATAAATAAAAAAGGTTTTCGTAAAAAAATTATTAGGCTTTCAGACTTTCGTCGGGGAGCCTATTTCTCGGTGTCTGTAATAGATACAGATCTGGGACATAATTTCCTATCAGGAAACCATATGGTGGCTACCTGATCGACTGTATATGAAACTTCTGCGGCCTGCGCAGACCTGAAGTGGCCGAATTTCGTGCGGTGCCAAAAAATTAAAAAACGGCCCTAGATTCGTCAATTCTGTACCTATTTTCATACAAGTTACATTTTCGGAAACCTTGATTCTTTTCTCGGACGATAGCAGTTGAAAATTTTGGAATTTCGAAACTTCGCAGCTGACTTCTAGCGTTCGAAAACTGAAAATATGTTGTTTAAGACACATTTTTTGTTATTTTTCAAAATTTTCAAATTTGACCTACATTTTTGGATACCTGAAGGCAATCCGGTTCCAGTAATATAAGTTACATTCAGAGTTATCGCCCTTTATTTTTCGATTTTTTTCGAATTTTCTTCACATTTTGTGAGCTTAAGTTTCGTTTTATGGCCGGATCGACGTTTGTGAAATTCCTAGAACATAAAGCAATATGGTCAAACCATCGTTTAAAGCAAAATCAAGTATTTTCCGATTTGGAGCGTTTTTGGACGCCTGTATCTCAAAAACTTAACAGCAAATTGTTTTGTAACTTTCTCTATCGAGAGTCCATTCAATAGTCTTGTGAATTATGCCATCCAATAAAACTTTGAAATGTCTGGAATACAATAAAAAAGGGACTGAAAATCGAAAAAAGTGGAAAAATCGTCAAATTTTGGAAAATGCTCTATTATTTGTTTATTTTAACAGGTTTAAAAAACATAACGCTAACGCTATAATATACGTCCACATTCCTGCTTTGATTGATATGGTACTTTGTCAAGAAGGCTAGGCATTTGGTTTGTTTAGCATTGAGGGTCATGCCTCAACATCAATAGTTGCCGTTCTTAGAGTATAAAGAATAAGTATACCAAGGTAATCTATTCAGAATTGTGCCTTCCTAACGCTAAAGGTAAAAAGTGGGCGTGGCCCTGCCCCTGGGGGTCGGGACATTCATCAAAATCAATAGTGGACGCCCTCAGGCTATAAGGAATACATAAGCCAAGTACCAAGCTGCTTCATTCAGAATTGCGGCCTGTAAACGACAAACACAAAAATTGGGCGTGTCTTGCCTGTGGGAGTCGGGACATGCAGTTGACGTCCTTAGGCTATAAGGAATACATATCCCAAGTTTAAAGACGATCCATTAAGAATCGTGGCCTCTAGACAACACACACAGACACGAAGTAAAAATGGGCATGGCTCTGCCCCTGGGGGTTTGGAAATCACTAAAAACAATACGGGTCATCTTTAGGGTATAAGGAATAGGTATGTAAAGTTTTAAAAGGATCTGTTAAGAATTGCATCCTATAGGCGAACACAAGACACAAAAGCAATTGGCGTGGCTCTGTCCCAGGGGGTCCGGCATGAGGCAAAAATAATAGTGGTCAGCCTTAGGGTATAAGGAATAAGTATAAAAAAGTTTTCAAGACGATCGATTAAGAATTGTGGCCTGTAGGTGACACACAGACAGACAAAAAGAAAATGGGCGTGGCACTGTCCCTGGGGGTCGGGCATGCACCAAAAACAATAGGGATCTTCCTTAGGGTACCAAGAATTAGTATTCATAATTTCAAGATGATACATTAAGAAATGCAGCCTGTAGACGACAGACAAACAAATACAAGAAATGGGTGTTGCTGTCCCACGGGGGTCGGGCATGCACCCAAAACAAAAGGGATCATCCTTAGGGTATAAGGAATAAGTATTTTAAGTTTCAAGATGACCGATTCAGAATTGTGGCCTGTAGGCGACACACAAAAAGAAGATAGGCTGGCACTGCCAGGCAGGATACGCCCACATTTTCGAGAGATGGACAGAGAACAAGCAATACCGAAAGTGATTTTTCCTACATCTTTAAGTCCTGTATTTCATACTGTATTGGGAGCAGCCATTTAGTTGGTCAGTTCCAGTCTGATATTAATGAAATTCGAAACCGACAATGATTATGGTGTGACGGTACACAACCTAGAAATGTGACTTTTCATCAAAATCGGATAAGAATTGTGACCTGTAGAGAGTCCACAACCATGATATACCATATTTTTTACACTATTCGCGTACAAACGGCGACCATTTCGTCCGGCAATTTTGGTACGATACAGTATTCGCGTACAAACGGCGGCCATTTTGTCTGTCAATTTTTGTCCGATTTTCCCGAAATTCAAACTCAACCTTCCTTACAGTGTACAAACGGCGACCATTTCGTCCGGCAATTTTGGTACGATACAGTATTCGCGTACAAACGGCGGCCATTTTGTCTGTCAATTTTGGTCCGAATTTCCCGAAATTCAAACTCAACCTTCCTTACAGTGTAACGGTGATATAATCAAACGTTTTTTTAAATTGGATAATAATTGTGACCTCCAGAGGGACCACAAGCTAAAGAAAGGGGGATTTTGCGTATAACCAGGGGCCATAATTCAGGAAGTTACGATCCGATATGCGCAAATATCGAAAAGAACCAAGATCTTTGGGTTATAACCATGAATTTCAAGTTTCATCAAAATCGAATTAAAATTGTGACCTTTACAGGGTCCACAACCTTGATATACCATTTTTTAACGGTATTCGCGTACAAACGGCGGCCATTTTGTATGGCAATTTTCGTCCGATTTTCCCGAAATTCGAATTCAACCTTCCTTAGGGTGTAACTGTGATATAATCAAACGTTTTTTTAAATCGAATAATAATTGTGACCTCCAAGCTAAAAAAAAGGCGATTTTGCGTATAACCAGGGGCCATAATTCAGGAAGTTACGATCCGATATGCGCAAATATCGAAAGGAAGCAAGATCTTTGGGTTATAACTATGAATTTCAAGTTTCATCAAAATCGAATCAAAATTGTGACCTCCACAGGGTCCACAACCTTGATATACCATTTTTTAACAGTATTCGCGTACAAACGGCGGCCATTTTGTATGGCAATTTTCGTCCGATTTTCCCGAAATTCGAATTCAACCTTCCTTAGGGTGTAACGGTGATATAATCAAACGGTTTTTTAAATCGAATAATAATTGTAACCTCCAGAGGGACCACAAGCTAAAAAGGGTGATTTTTCGGACAATCAGGGGCCATAATTCAGGAAATTACATTCCGATAGCCGCAAATATCGAAAGGAACCAAGATCTTTGGGTTACAAACATGCATGTCGAGTTTCATCAAAATCGGTTCAAAATTGTGACCTCTATAGGGTCCACAAGCTAAAAACGTGATTTTTCGTACAATCAGGGGCCATAATCCATGAAGTTTTGATCCGATACATGCCAATATCGAAAGCAGCCGAGATCTTTTGGGGATAAACCTATATTTCAAGTTTCGTCAAAATCGGATAAGAATTGCGACCTGTAGAGTGTCCACAAACAAATTGTGGACGGACGGACAGGGGCGACGACATAATACGTCCACATGAAAATGTGGGCGTATAAAAATGGGTGTGGCTCTGCCCCTGGGGGTTGAGCATGCACCCCAAATGATAGGAATGTTCCTTAGGGTACAAAGAATAAGCATTCAAAGTTTCAAGATGATACGTTAAGAAATGTGGCTTGTAGACGACAAACAAATAAATACAAGAAATGGGCATGGCTCTGCCATTAGGGGTCGGGCATGCACCAAAAAACAATACGGATCATCCTTAGGGTGTAAAGAGTAAGTATACAAAGTTTTAAGAAAATCCAGTTAGAATTGCGGCCTGTAGGCGACACACAAAAAGAAAATGGGCGTGGCTCTGCCCCTGGGGGTTGGGCATGCACCCCAAACGATAGGGACCATCCTTAGAGTATAAAGAGTAAGTATACAAAGTTTGAAGAAAATCCAGTAATAATTGCGCCCTGTAGGCGACACAAAGACACACGAAAAGAAAATGGGCGTGGCTCTGCCCCTGGGGGTTGGGCATGCACCCCAAACGATAGGGATGTTCCTTAGGGTACAAAGAATGTGTGGCAAAGTTTCAAGATTATAAGTTAAGAAATGTGGCCTGTAGACGAAAAACAAACAAATACTAGAAATTGGCGTGGCTCTGCCCCTGGGGGTCGGGCATGCACCAAAAACAATAGGGATCTTCCTTGGGGTATAAGGAATAAGTATACCAAGTTTGAAGAAAATCCATGAAGAATTGCGCCCTGTAGGCGAACCACACACACACACACACACACCCACATACATACATACATACACACACACACACAGATAGGGGCGACGGCATAATACGTTCACATTATGAATGTGGACGTATAAAAATGGTTACACATTCAGAAAGCTGACCAAAATCCGATTCTAACGATGTATGATATGTATTGAAATACTGAAATCTAATTTTCGATATTTTTGGAACTTTTGAACATAGGATTTCTCAGGTGTATTTTATCTGATTAGATAATGTAATATATCCTTACAGAGCCCTGCGGCTATTTAATTGCCCAAACCAGTTATTAAAACTAATCACCATACCGGACGTATTCAAAAAATGGAAAAAAGCTTTAAAAAATTTGCGTTCTTGCGAAAAGCTGAATTGCTCGATCAGATATTACCGGACCAAAAGAAGTAAAGTGTCTATGGATAAGCCCCATTGATTGACTATTATATGGCATCTCAATGGTACGATTTCGATGGTTAGAAATTAAATAATGGTACGCCAAAAATCGAGTATTTTCCGTTTTTGGAACCTTTTTAGACGTGTTTTTCTCGAAAACGATGCCTACGATTTTTCTGAAACTTTTTTAACGCAGAGTCATATAGGTGGTCTGTGGCATGAATCCAAAAGGAAAAGGTTTGAAATAATATAAGTGGTCCAAAAATGGACTCAAATCTTTGAAAAAAGTTGAAAAATCGTTTAATTATTGAAAGTGTTCTTTTATTTATCTTTTTTACAAAAAATAGGTTGCCAGGCAACGAAACATACGCCCACACAGCAGCCAAATCGTCCGGGCAGTCAACAAGAATTGTCGCATATTAAGGAATTATCAGAAAATCATTAGAATTTGTTTGGTTTTCATAATCAAACGTTTTTTTTTAAATCATATAATAATTGTGACCTCCAGAGGCACCACAAGCTAAAAAGGGTGATTTTTCGTACAATCAGGGGACATAATTCAGGAAGTAATGACCTGATGGGCGCAAATATCGAAAGGAACCAAGATCTTTGGGTTTAAAACATACCTGTCAAGTTTCATCAAAATCGATTCAAAATTGTGACCTCTATAGGGTCCACAACCTTGATATAACATATTTTCACACTATTCGTGCACAAACGGCGGCCATTTTGTCCGTCAATTCTAGTCCGGTTTTCACGTAATTCAAACTCTCTCTTCATTACCATGTAACGGTGATATAGTCAAACGTTTTTTAAATCGGATAATAATTTTGACCTCCAGAGGAACCAAAAGCGAACAAAAGCGATTTTTCGGACAATCCGGGGACATAATTCAGGAAGTTATGATCCAATGGGCGCAAATATCGAAAGGAACCAAGATCTTTGGGTTATAAACATACATGTCAAGTTTCATCAAAATCGGTTCAAAATTGTGACCTCTTTAAGGTCCACAACCTTTATATAACATATTTTCACAATATTCGTGTACAAACGGCGGCCGTTTTGTCCGTCAATTTTGGTCCAATTTTCACAAAATTCATACTCAGTCTTCATAACCATGGAACGGTGATATAATCAAACGGTTTTTTAAATCGGATAACAATTTTGACCTACAGAGGGACCACAAGCTAAAAAGGGCAATTTTTCGGACAATCAGGGGCCATAATTCAGGAAGTTACGATCCGATTGGCGCAATTATCAAAAGGAATCAAGATCTTTGGGTTATAAACATGCATTTCAAGTTTCATCCAAATCGGTTCAAAATTGTGTCCTCTACACTGTTCACAACCTTGATTTAACATATTTTCACACTATTCGCGTACAAATGGCGGCCATTTTGTCCGTCAATTTTGGTCCGATTTTCACGAAATTCGAACTCGACCTTCATAACCATGGAACGGTGATATAATTAAACAGTTTTTTAAATCGGATAACAATTTTGACCTCCAGAGGGACCACAAGCTAAAAAGGGCAATTTTTCGGACAATCAGGGGCCATAATTCAGGAAGTTACGATCCGATTGGCGCAAATATCGAAAGGAACCAAGATCTTTGGGTTATAAACATGCATTTAAAGTTTCATCCAAATCGGTTCAAAATTGTGTCCTCTACACTGTTCACAACCTTGATTTAACATATTTTCACACTATTCGCGTACAAATGGCGGCCATTTTGTCCGTCAATTTTGGTCCGATTTTCACGAAATTCAAACTCGACCTTCATAACCATGGAACGGTGATGTAATCAAACGTTTTTTTAAATCGGATAACAATTTTGACCTCCAGAGGGACCACAAGCTAAAAAGGGCGATTTTTCGGACAATCAGGGGCCATAATTCAGGAAGTTACGATCCGATTGGCGCAAATATCGAAAGGAACCAAGATCTTTGGGTTATAAACATACATTTCAAGTTTCATCCAAATCGGTTCAAAATTGTGACCTCTAAACTGTTCACAAGCTAAAAAACGTGATTTTTCGTACAATCAGGGGCTATAACCCATGAAGTTACAGTCCGATACATGCCAATATCGAAAGGAACCGAGATCTTAGGGTGATAAACCTATGTTTTAAGTTTCATTGAAATCGGATAAAAATTGTGACCTGTAGACTGTTCACAAACAATTGTGGACGGACGGACGGACGTCCGGATGGACGGACGGACGGACGAACAGGGGCGACGACAATATACGTCCACATGAAAATGTGGGCGTATAAAAACTACTGAATAGATGTTTCTGACACTTCAGGGACAGAAAGTTAAGTATCTAAACAACTTGTTAAAGCTATCCAGACAACGATCCAAAAACCGGAAGTAGTCGAAAAAATATCCTATATTTTTGAAATAAAACCGTAAAAAGTAAACATAACGCTAACGCTACAATATACGTCCACATTCCTGCTTTGATTGATATGGTACTTTGTCAAGAACGCTAGGCGTTTGGTTTGTTTAGCGTTGAGGGTCGTGCACCAACATTAATAGTTGCCGTCCTTAGAGTATAAGGAATAACTATACCAAGATAATCCATTCAGAATTGTGCCTTCCTAACACTAAAGGCAAAAAGTGGGCGTGGCTCTGCCCCTGGGGGTCGGGACATTCATCAAAATCAATAGTGGACGCCCTCAGGCTATAAGGAATACATAAACCAAGTACCAAGCTGATTCATTCAGAATTGCGGCCTGTAAACGACAAACACAAAAATTGGTCGTGTCTTGCCTGTGTGAGTCGTGGCATGCAGTTGACGTCCTTAGGCTATATGGAATACATATCCCAAGTTTAAAGACGATCCATTAAGAATCGTGGCCTGTAGACAACACACATAGACACGAAGTAAAAATGGGCATGGCTCTGCCCCTGGGGGTTAGGAAATCACCAAAAACAATAGGGGTCATCTTTAGGGTATAAGGAATAGGTTTGTAAAGTTTTAAAAGGATCTGTTAAGAATTGCATCCTGTAGGCGAACACAAGACACAAAAGCATTGGGCGTGGCTCTGTCCCAGGGGGTCCGTCATGCACCAAAAATAATAGTGGTCAGCCTTAGGGTATAAGGAATAAGTATAAAAAAAGTTTTCAAGACGATCGATTAAGAATTGTGGGCTGTAGGTGACACACAGACAGACAAAAAAAAAATGGGCGTGACACTGTCCCTTGGGGTTGGGCATGCACCAAAAACAATAGGGATCTTCCTTAAGGTAAAAAGAATAAGTATTCAAAGTTTCAAGATGATACATTAAGAAATGCAGCCTGTAGACGACAGACAAACAAATACACGAAATGGGTGTTGCTGTCCCATGGGGGTCGGGCATGCACCCAAAACAAAAGGGGTCATCCTTAGGGTATAAGGAATAAGTATTTTAAGTTTCAAGATGACCGATTAAGAATTGTAGCCTGTAGGCGATACACAAAAAGAAAATGGGCGTGACTCTGCCCCTGGGGGTTGGGCATGCACCCCAAATGATAGAAATGTTCCTTAGGGTACAAAGAATAATCATTCAAAGTTTCAAGATGATACGTTAAGAAATGTGGCTTGTAGACGACAAACAAATAAATACAAGGCATGGGCGTGGCTCTGCCATTGGGGGTCGGGCATGCACCAAAAAACAATACGGATCATCCTTAGGGTAAGTATACAAAGTTTTAAGAAAATACAGTTAGAATTGCGGCTTCTAGGCGACACAGAGACACACAAAAAGAAAATGGGCGTGGCTCTGCCCCTGGGGGGTTGGGCATGCACCAAAAACAACAGAGATCTTCCTTAGGGTATAAGGAATACGTATACCAAGTCTGAAGAAAATCCAGTAAGAATTGCACCCTGTAGGCGACACAAAGACACACGATAAGAAAATGGGTGTGGCTCTGCCCCAGGGGGTTGGGCATGCACCCCAAATGACAGGGATGTTCCTTAGGGTACACAGAATGTGTATGCTAAGTTTCAAAATTATAAGTTAAGAAATGTGGCCTGTAGACGACAAACAAATACATACTAGAAATGGGCGTGGCTCTGTCCCTGGGGGTCGGGCATGCACCAAAAACAATAGAGATCTTCCTTAGGGTATAAGTTATACGTATACCAAGTTTGAAGAAAATCCAGTAAGAATTGCGCCCTGTAGGCGACACAAAGACACACGAAAAGAAAATGGGCATGGCTCTGCCCCTGGGGGTGGGGCATACACCCCAAACGATAGGGATGTTCCTTAGGGTATAAAGAATGTGTATGCAAAGTTTCAAGATTATAAGTTAAGAAATGTGGCCTGTAGACGACAAACAAACAAATACTTGAAATGGGCGTGGCTCGGCCCCTGGGGGTCGGGCATGCCCCAAAAACAATAGGGATCTTCCTTGGGGTATAAGGAATAAGTATACCAAGTTTGAAGAAAATCCACGAAGAATTGCGCCCTGTAGGCGAACCACAGACACACACACACACACACACACACATACATACATACACACACACACACACACACACCCACACACAGACAGGGGCGACGGCATAATACGTTCACATTATGAATGTGGACGTATAAAAATACACATACGGAATTGTTTTTATATATTTTGTATTAGTAAGGATTTTATTAAATAAAACTATAAAATAACTCGCTATATGTAAAACATTTCTACATTTATATATATCTTTAAGTTATACAACCGATTCATGATGTTTTGGTGATTTTAATTCAATTTAAACACACATTGCTTGTAAGTGTTGAAAAGTATAAAGCATATATAATTGCATTAAAACTTTATTTCTGCCATACTTTTATATTCATCTCAATCTATGCCTTTTTGCTGCACATATATTCAAATATATTTCCGTAACGTTAACATTCAACAATATTTTAATTCCCACAATCCCTACCACCTTTAATAAATACTTCATTTCACAAATTGTAGCCATAATTGTTACATATGAAGCATTAGTTTCTATAATGTCAAATTAAATGTTTATTTGCCATGGCAGAAAAATTAACCACAGAGTATATTTATGTATATATTTCATTCATACCATCAAAATAGAATTTGCCAGTGATTTTTATTCAATTTAAACATATACGCGCCACAGCCAACATCGCAAATTTTGCATTTATATTCCATGGTTTATATGCATTTGTATGTTTCATTCATTCATTCATGATATTATCAACCATATCATTTAAAAGAAACTTATATTCTATGATTTATATTCGTACATGAATATGTAACGAACTTAATACTCATTCAACTGTTTCAATAAATATTCCCCTACCCCTGTTCTCGATTGCATAATTAGCCAGTGGCTAGGTTGTATGATTTAACATATAAATAAATCTTGAAAAGTTTCTAAACATATGGAATTGTTTCTTATATATTTTGTATTAGAAAGGAATTTATTAAATAAAACTATAAAACAACTCGCTATATGTAAAACATTTCTACATTTATATATATCTATAAATCATACAACCGATTCATGATGTCTTGGTGATTTTAATTCAATTTAAACACACATTGTTTGTAAGTGATAGAAAAGTATAAAGCATATATAATTGCATTAAAACATTATTTCTGCCACATTTTGTTTTATATATATTAAACTCTGCCACATTTTGTTTTATATATCTTAAACTATGCTTTATTTGATACACATAAACTCAGATTAAAGATTGCTTATTGTTGTCTATATAACTTTTGTGTCAATATATTATAATATTAAAATTTGTGAAATGTAATCAATTGGATTTAAATCAATTCTTGTAAAAACGTTGCATATATTTCATAGAATTTAAAACTCTACTCTTATTATGTAATATGTTAACTTTAGACGTCTACACCAACTTCTACACCAGATCAAAGGATACCGCTAAACTTAACTTCTTGAGCATTACGTAATCATTGCTTGCCGTTGTAATATACATTTTAGTTAAATAAAAACTTGCAAATAACAATGAAAATTTGCAACTTTTAACAAAATTGCATGTTTAATGATTGTGTATTGTTAGTCTTAACTTAATGACTCCATATAAAGATAAATACAAATCATATTAAGTTCATATAAATTAGCCTTATACTATCTCACATTACTCGGAACATAACAACGATATTGATCAACTTATAAATTCTCATCACGTTTATCAGTATAACACGGTTTTAAATTTTCCAAACAATACTGATAAAAACTTTTAAAACAAAACAAACTTTTTTTTTCTTTTTTTTTTTTATTTTATTATTAATTTTTTCTATCATTTTTCTTAAAAAAAATTTTTTTTTTTATTATTATTTTTTTTATTATTATTTTTCTAATTTTTTATTTAATTAATTATTTATTCATTTACTCAAAATTAAAATCTTATTTATCTGTTTAATTGTACCATAACTAAAACAATGTAATTAGTCTTTGTCTGTATCATATATAATTCGACATTGTACATGAATTATACACCCAAACCTGAAGGAAGCAAATTAATATAAGCCAACTTGGCTTCTTTTTGTATCCTATTACTTATGTTTTTTTATACTGTATAATATTCTCGAAATAAATACTGTTTAAACAACAAACTAGACCTGCATGCAGGAATGACGGGTTTCACTGGTGCCACGTTTCCCTTGAACATCCCACTTCCGGTGCAAAGTTACCCTTGAACATATGTCACTTCCGGTACCAACGAAACCACTAAACAGGTTTCCAAATAAACATTGCTCACATCAAATAAAATGGACGCAGAATCAACCAAATCCAGCAATATCAATTCATTTTATACATTTGTTACTTGTAAATGATCTTGACAAAATTACAATACTTCCGGTGTTAATGAAAATGTTCAATTAGATTTATGAAATCCGAAATGGCATAGATATCATACAGTGAAAATTTTATGTAAATCGTATAATAATTGCCACTTTTAAAGACCAAAAACTTGAAAAGTGATGTGTAGAAAATCGGCTATTTCTCGGCAACCGTACAAGTTAGAAACCATTTTGTGGTATCTGTATGATCATATGGGTTCATTCTATTTGTTGATTGGCATTAAATATCATAATTTGAAAAAGATTTCAAAACAGACTCATTTGAATAAAATATCTGTTTTGAAGGCTAAAAATACAGTTTTTGCCAAAATGACGTTACTTCCGGTGATAATGAAAATTTTAAATTATTTGTATGAAATCCAAAATGGCATTAGGTATAACATGGTGCAAAGTTTATGAAAATCGAATAATAATTGATACTTTTATGGCTCCCAAACCTTCAAAAGTGACCTGTAGAAAACCATCTATTTCTTGGCAACCGAACAAGTTAGAAACAATTTTATGATATCTATATGACCGTATGAGTTGTGTTTATATGTGAATTTAAACCAAAAGTTAAAATTATTAATACATATTCAATAATTCTTGGTTGAATAAAACATTGATTTAAAAAGTTAAAAATGCAGTTTTTGACCAAATGACGTCACTTCCGATGTCAATTTTAAATTGTAATCAACTTGATATGACGCTACATGCTTTCTGAATAAAATGATGTCACTTTTATAAAAATCCAATAATAATTGACTATTTTACTGGCAAAATTACGAAAACAGTGACTTATGCAAAACTGCCCTTTTCTCGGCAACTGCTTATATTACAAACTAATTTTCACATACATTCTCTTCGTATGGATTATAGCTACAAGTTTATAAAAGTTATGTAAAAATATTTTAAAATCTGAAAAGCCTGAATGGGTTGTAAATAGGTAAATTTTACTCCTTTTTTCACCTCTTAATCCAATTTGCTAGAAAATGAAATAGAAATTTAAAAAACTGCTTCCGACATTTTTTGCGCCTTTAAAGGACACACTCTTTGAGTCATATAATTTTTCACAAAAAAAATATTAGTTTTCGAAAAATGGTACCTAACTGTCAAAATTGTAGTTTTTGGTAAAATTATGCCACTTCCGGTGCCGACAGATAACACTTTCGATAATAAAAAAAATGACAATTGAGACAACGAAGCATATGAACTTTGTTTTATACAAATCGAACAATAAAAAATTAATCTAGGACTGAAAAACTGAATTAGCCAATGGCGGCCAAGTAAAATTACTGAGACAAATTTTTTTAACATTTTTGTGCTAGGCAGATGACTCTTTAATTCTGTGCACAACACGACTAAAAAATATTTATAAATAAAAAAGTTTTTTGTAAAATTTTAAATTTTCGAAATTTAGCCCCTTATATCTTCGAAGATTTGCCAAAAATCAAAAATCGAAAGTAGCGTAGTTATGTGCCATGTCTCCGGCTATGCCAAAATGTATCGAAAGCTAAAATCCAATGATTATTGTTAAAATTACTGCAATATTTTTAAAAATGATAACTACAGTGATTTCGGACATTTCGCATTGTCGTAGAACGTTCAAAATAGCTTTATCCTCTAATTCACACCCACTTTCCCAGTAAAACCAAAGAAATCATTACGATGCGACAAGCAGTTGCTGAGATCTACTCAAAACAAAGCTTAACTAGACCTGCATGCAGGAATGACCGGTTTCACTGGTGCAACGTTACCCTTAAACATGTCACTTCCAGTGCCACGTTACCCTTGAACATATGTCACTTCCGGTACCAACGAAACCACTAAACAGATTTCCAAATTAACATTGCACACAAATAAAATGGACGCAGAATCAACCAAATCCAGCAATATCAATTCATTTTATACATTTGTTACTTGTAAATGATCTTGACAAAATTAAATTACTTCCGGTGTTAATGAAAATGTTCAATTAGTCTTATGAAATCAGAAATGGCATACGATATCATATAGTGAAAATTTTATGTAAATCGAATAATAATTGCCACTTTTAAAGACCAAAAAACTTGAAAAGTAACTTGTAGAAAATTGGCTATTTCTCTGCAACCGTACAAGTTAGAAACTATTTTGTGGTAACTGTATGATCGTATGGGTTCATTCTATTTGTTAATTGGCATTAAATATCATAAATTGAAAAAGATTTCAAAAAAGACTCATTTGAATAAAATATGGTTTGAAGGGAAAAATACAGTTTTTGCCAAAATAACGTTACTTCTGGTGATAATGAAAATTTTAAATTACTTGTATGAAATCCCAAATGGCATTAGGTATAACATGGTGTAACGTTTATGAAAATCGAAAAATAATTGACACTTTTATGGCCCCCAAACCTTCAAAAGTGGCCTGTAGAAAACCGTCTATTTCTCGGCAACCGAACAAGTTAGAAACAATTTTATGATATCTATATGACCATATGAGTTGTGTTTATATGTGAATTTAAACCAAAAGTTAAAATTATTAATACATATTAAGTAATTCTTGGTTAAATAAAACATTGATTTAAAAAGTTTAAAATGCAGTTTTTGACCAAATGACGTCACTTCCGATGTCAATTTTAAATTGTAATCAACTTGATATGACGCTACATGCTTTCTGAATAAAATGATGTCACTTTTATAAAAATCCAATAATAATTGACTATTTTACAGGCAAAATTACGAAAACAGTGACTTATGCAAAACTGCCCTTTTCTCGGCAACTGCTTATATTACAAACTAATTTTCACATACATTCTCTTCGTATGGATTATAGCTACGAGTTTATAAAAGTTATGTAAAAATATTTTAAAATCTGAATAATAATTGCCACTTTTAAAGACCAATAAACTTGAAAAGTGACTTGTAGAAAATCGGCTATTTCTCTGCAACCGTACAAGTTAGAAACCATTTTGTGGTATTTGTATGATCGTATGGGTTCATTCTATTTGTTGATTGGCATCAAATACCATAATTTGAAAAAGATTTCAAAACAGACTCATTTGAATAAAATATCTGTTTTGAAGACTAAAAATACAGTTTTTGTCAAAATGACGTTACTTCCGGTGATAATGGAAATCTTAAATTACTTGTATGAAATCCCAAATGGCATTAGGTATAAGCATTCGAAATCACTGAATTTTACGAACGAATGAATTTGACCTGCATTACTGTAACTCTGTGACTATTTAAACTTTTTTGCGAATTCTTTTTTCTGTGAGTACCTTGACAAAAATTATTTTCAACTGCAGGTTCAGATATTCAAATTTCGAAAATTCGTCGCTGTGATTTCGAACTTTGAAATGTCTGGAATTCGATAAAAGATAGGTTGCCAGGCAACGAAACATACGCCCACAGCAGCTAAATCGTCCGGGCAGTCAACAAGGGTTGTTGCATATTTTTACTTTTTTCGGTAATGAAACATTTGTAATACACTAAAAACTGATTAAGAGTAACAACTCATTATGTAATTATTAGAAAATCATTAGAATTTGATTGCTTTTTATAAAGTTTTACCCCACGCTAACAATTAGTATATACATGAAACATTTAATATCATGGATTTAGCTGTTCAGTTATCTAAATTCATTGAAAATCAAAATACTTGTTCGTTTCAACACCTTAAACTCTATGTATCAATCTGAAGTCAATCGGATGGTAACTTTGGCCTCTATAGCGTCACAAGAATTTTTGAAGTTATCAAGGGAGATAACTCTGGCAGTAATTATTTGAAATCGCAGAAAATCAATAGGATTCTTCGTCTCATGAACTTAAACACTGTGTGTAAATCTAAAGTCAATCGGATATTAACTTTGGCCTCCAGAGCGTCCACAAGATTTTTTGAGGTGATCAAGGGCCATAACTCTGGCACTAATTAATGGAAATCGCTGAAAATCAATAGGCGGCTTTGTTTTATGACCTTAAACACTGTGTATAAATTTGAAGTCAATCGGATATTAACTTTGGCCTCTAGAGCGTCCACAAGATTTTTTGAAGTGATCAAGGGCCATAACTCTGGCACTAATTATCGGAAATCGCTGAAAATCAATAGGCTTCTTTGTCTTATGACCTTAAACACTGTGTATAAATTTAAAGTCAATCGGATATTAACTTTGACCTTTAGAGCGTCCACATGATTTTTTAAAGAGATCAAGGGCAATAACTCTGGCATTAATTATCGGAAATCGCCGAAAATCGATAGGCTTCTTCGTCTCATGACCTTAAACACTGTGTATAAATCTAAAGTCAATCGGATATTAACTTTGGCCTCTAGAGCGTCCACAAGATTTTTTGAGGTGATCAAGGGCCATAACTCTGGCACTAATTATCGGAAATCGCTGAAAATCAATAGGCGTCTTCGTCTTATGACCTTAAACACTGTGTATAAATTTAAAGTCAATCGGATATTAACTTTGGCCTCTAGAGCGTCCACAAGATTTTTTGAAGTGATCAAGGGCCATAACTCTGGCACTAATTATCGGAAATCGCTGAAAATCAATAGGCTTCTTCGTCTTATGACCTTAAACACTGTGTATAAATTTAAAGTCAATCGGATATTAACTTTGACCTTTAGAGCGTCCACAAGATTTTTTAAAGAGATCAAGGGCCATAACTCTGGCACTAATTATCGGAAATCGCCGAAAATCAATAGGCGTCATTGTCTTATGACCTTAAACGCTGTGTATAAATTTAAAGTCAATCGGATATTAAGTTTGGCCTCTAGAGCGTCCACAAGATTTTTTGAAGTGATCAAGGGCCATAACTCTGGTAGTTATTATCGGAAATCGCTGAAAAACAATAGGCTTCTTCGTCTCATGACCTTAAACACTGTGTATAAATTTAAAGTCAATCGAATATTAACTTTAGCCTGTAGAGCGTCCACAAGCAATTGTGGACGCCGGACCGACGGACGGACGGACGGACCGACGGACCGACGGACGGACGGACGGGGGCGACGACAATATACGACCACATTTCAATGTGGGCGTATAAAAAGGGACTGAAAATTGAAAGATAGGCTGGCACTGCCAGGCAGGATACGCCCACATTTTCGAGAGATGGATAGAGAACAAGCAATACCGAAAGTGATTTTTCCTACATCATTAAGTTAGAATTTGATATGTTTAAATTTCGAAATGAATTAAGATCTTTGGGTTATAAAAGGTTCATTTCAGTAGGCTTCAAATTCGACTGGGGATCATGTTCCTAAGTGGGTAAGATGCTGGCTCGGTAGCCTTGAGGTTGGGTGTTTGATCCCTGCATTGGGTGACAAAGTTCATCTAGATTTTCAGGCGTTGGTTTCCCTTTGTTAGTGATGAAGGATGGATGGCCTGACAAGAATAGCTGTCAATTTTGGTCTGATTTTCACGAAATTCAACCTCAACTTTCATTATGATGTAACGGTGATAAAATCAAACGGTTTTTATACGCCCACATTTTCTTGTGGACGTTTTATGTCGTCGTCCCTGTCCGTCCGTAATTTGTTTGTGGGCTCTCTACAGGTCACAATTCTTATCCGATTTTGACGAAACTTGAAATATAGGTTTATCCCCAAAAGATCTCGGTTGCTTTCGATATTGGCATGTATCGGATCAAAACTACATGGATTATGGCCCCTGATTGTCCGAAAAATCACCCTTTTTAGCTTGTGGTCCCTCTGGAGGTCACAATTATTATTCGATTTAAAAAACCGTTTGATCATATCACCGTTACACCCTAAGGAAGGTTGAGTTCGAATTTCGGGAAAATCGGACGAAAATTGTCACACAAAATGGCCGCCGTTTGTACGCGAATACTGTTAAAAAATGGTATATCAAGGTTGTGGACCCTGTAAAGGTCACAATTTTAATTCGATTTTGATGAAACTTGAAATTCATGGTTATAACCCAAAGATCTTAATTCCTTTCGATATTTGCGCATATCCGATTGTAACTTCCTGAATTATGGCCCCTGATTATACGCAAAATCGCCTTTTTTAGCTTGGAGGTCACAATTATTATTCGATTTAAAAAACCGTTTCATTATATCACCGTTACACCCTAAGGAAGGTTGAGTTCGAATTACGGGAAAATCGGACGAAAATTACCATACAAAACGGCCGCCGTTTGTACGCGAATACTGTTAAAAAATGGTATATCAAGGTTGTGGACCCTGTGGAGCTCCCAATACAGTATGAAATACATGACTTAATGATGTAGGAAAAATTACTTTCGGTATTGCTTGTTCTCTGTCTATCTCTCGAAAATGTGGGCGTATCCTGCCTAGCAGTGCCAGCCTATCTTTTTAAATGGGATAATAATTCTGACCTCTAGAGGGACCACAAAAGGTCATTTTTCGGACAATCAGGAGCCATAATTCAGGAAGTTACGATCCAATGGGCACAAATATCGAAAAGAACCAAGATATTTGGGTTATAAACATGCATGTCAAGTTTCATCAAAATCGGTTCAAAATTGTGACCTCTATAGGGTCCACAACCTTGATATAACATATTTTCACACTAATCGCGTACAAACGGCGGCCATTTTGTCTGTCAATTTTGGTCCGATTTTCACGAAATTTTACCTCAATCTTAATTACCATGTAACGGTGATATAATCAAACGTTTTTTTAAATCGGATAATAATTTTGACCTCCAGTGGGACCACAAGCTAAAAAGGGTGATTTTTCGGACAATCAGGGGCCATAATTCAGGAAATTACATTCCGATAGCCGCAAATATCGAAAGCAGCCGAGATCTTTTGGGGATAAACCTATATTTCAAGTTTCGTCAAAATCGGATAAGAATTGTGACCTGTAGAGAGTTCACAAACAAATTGTGGACGGACGGATGTCCGGACGGACAGGGGCGACGACATAATACGTCCACATGAAAATATGGGCCTATAAAAAAGTGGAAAAATCGTCAAATTTTGGAAAATGCTCTATTATTTGTTTATTTTAACAGGTTTACAAAAAATGGTTACACATTCAGAAAGCTGACCAAAATTCGATTCTAAATCATCGAAAATAACTGATGAAAAAATTGAGCTTGGATGGAAACTATATAGAAAGATAGGCTGCGACTGCCAGGCAGGATACGCCCACATTTTCGAGAGATGGATAGAGAACAAGCAATACTGAAAGTGATTTTTCCTACATCATTAAGTCCTGTATTTCATACTGTATTGGGAGCAGCCATTTAGTTGGTCAGTTCCAGTCTGATATTCATGAAATTCGAAGCCGACAATGATTATGGTGTGACGGTACACAACCTAGAAATGTGAATTTTCATCAAAATCGGATAAGAATTGTGACCTGTGGAGAGTTCACAACCATGATATACCATATTTTTACCCTATTCGCGTACAAACGGCGACCATTTCGTCCGGCAATTTTGGTACGATTTTCACGAAATTAGAACTCAACCTTCCTCATGAAAATCGAATTAAAATTGTGACCTATACAGGGTCCACAACCATGATATACCATTTTTTTTAACAGTATTCGCGTACAAACGGCAGCCATTTTGTCTGTCAATTTTGGTCCGATTTTCCCGAAATTCAAACTCAACCTTCCTTACGGTGTAACGGCGATATAATCAAACGTTTTTTTAAATCGGATAATAATTGTGACCTCCAGAGGGACCACAAGCTAAAAAAGGGGAATTTTGCGTATAACCAGGGGCCATAATTCAGGAAGTTAAGATCCGATATGCGCATATATCGAAAAGAACCAAGATCTTTGGGTTATAACCATGAATTTCAAGTTTCATCAAAATCGAATTCAAATTGTGACCTTTACAGGGTCCACAACCTTGATATGCCATTTTTTAACAGTATTCGCGTACAAACGGCGGCCATATTGTATGGCAATTTTAGTCCGATTTTCCCGACATTCGAACTCAACCTTCCTTACGGTGTAACGGTAATATAATCAAACGTTTTTTTAAATCGGATAATAATTGTGACCTCCAGACGGACCATAAGCTAAAAAAGATAGGCTGGCACTGCCAGGCAGGATACGCCCACATTTTCGAGAGATGGACAGAGAACAAGCAATACCGAAAGTGATTTTTCCTACATCTTTAAGTCCTGTATTTCATACTGTATTGGGAGCAGCCATTTAGTTGGTCAGTTCCAGTCTGATATTAATGAAACTCGAAACCGACAATGATTATTGTGTGACGGTACACAACCTAGAAATGTGACTTTTCATCAAAATCGGATAAGAATTGTGACCTGTAGCGAGTCCACAACCATGATATACCATATTTTTACACTATTCGCGTACAAACGGCGACCATTTCGTCCGGCAATTTTGGTACGATTTTCACGAAATTAGAACTCAACCTTCCTCATCAAAATCGAATTAAAATTGTGACCTATACAGGGTCCACAACCATGATATATCATTTTTTTAACAGTATTCGCGTACAAACGGCGGCCATTTTGTCTGTCAATTTTGGTCCGATTTTCCCGAAATTCAAACTCAACCTTCCTTACAGTGTAACGGTGATATAATTAAACGTTTTTTTAAATTGGATAATAATTGTGACCTCCAGAGGGACCACAAGCTAAAGAAAGGGGGATTTTGCGTATAACCAGGAGCCATAATTCAGGAAGTTACGATCCGATATGCGCAAATATTGAAAAGAACCAAGATCTTTGGGTTATAACGATGAATTTCAAGTTTCATCAAAATCAAATTAAAATTGTGACCTTTACAGGGTCCACAACCTTGATATACCATTTTTTAACAGTATTCGGGTACAAACGGCGGCCATTTTGTATGGCAATTTTGGTCTGATTTTCCCGAAAATCGAACTCAACCTTCCTTACGGTGTAACGGTAATATAATCAAACGTTTTTTTAAATCGGATAATAATTGTGACCTTCAAGCTAAAAAGATAGGTTGCCAGGCAACGAAACATACGCCCACAGCAGCTAAATCGTCCGGGTAGTCAACAAGGGTTGTCGCACATTTTCACTTTTTTCGGTAATGAAACATTCGTAATATTCTAAAATCTGATTAGAATTTGTTTGCTTTTTATAAAGTTTTGCCCCAGGCTAACAATTGGTATACGAAACATTTAATATCATGGATTTAGCTGTTCAGTTATCAAAATTCATTGAAAATCAAAATACTTGTTCGTTTCAACACCTTAAACTTTGTGTATCAATCTGAAGTCAATCGGATGATAAGTTTGGCCTCTATAGTGTCACAAGATTTTTTGAAGTGATCAAGGGAGATAACTCTGGCAGTCATTATTTAAAGTCGCTGAAAATCAATAGGATTCTTCATCTCATGACCGTATACACTGTGTATAAATTTAAAGTCAATCGGATATTAACTTTGGCCTCTAGAGCGTCCACAGGATTTTTTGAAGTGATCAAGGGCCATAACTCTGGCAGTAATTATTGGAAATCGCTGAAAATAAATAGACGTCTTTGTCTCAGGACTGTAAACACTGTGTATAAATTTAAAGTCAATCGGATATTAACTTTGGCCTCTAGAGCATCCACAAGATTTTTTGAAGTGATCAAGGGCCATAACTCTGGTAGTAATTATCAGAAATAGCTGAAAATCAATATGCTTCTTCGTCTCATGACCTTAAACACTGTGTATAAATTTAAAGTCAATCGGATATTAACTTCGGCCACTAAAGCACCCACAAGATTTTTTGAAGTGATCAAGGGCCATAACTCTGGCACAAATTATCGGAAATCGCTGAAAATCAATAGGCTTCTTAGTCTCATCACCTTAAACACTGTGTATAAATCTAAAGTCAATCGGATATTAACTTTGGCCTCTAGAGCATCCACAAGATTTTTTGAAGTGATCAAGGGCCATAACTCTGGCACTAATTATCGGAAATTGCTGAAAATCAATAGGCTTCTTCGTCTTATGACCTTAAACACTGTGTATAAATTTAAAGTCAATCGGATATTAACTTTGGCTTTTAGAGCGTCCACAAGATTTTTTGAAGTGATCAAGGGCCATAACTCTGGCACTAATTATCGGAAATCGCTGAAAATCGATAGGCTTCTTCGTCGTATGACCTTAAACACTGTGTATAAATTTAAAGCCAATCGGATATTAACTTTGGCCTCTAGAGCGTCCACAAGATTTTTTGAAGTGATCAAGGGCCATAACTCTGGTAGTTATTATCGGAAATCGCTGAAAAACAATAGGCTTCTTCGTCTCATGACCTTAAACACTGTGTATAAATTTAAACTCAATCGGATATTAACTTTAGCCTCTAGAGCGTCCACAAGCAATTGTGGACGCCGGACGGACGGACGGACGGACGGACGGACGGGGGCGACGACAATATACGACCACATTTCAATGTGGGCGTATAAAAAAGGCGATTTTGCGTATAATCAGGGGCCATAATTCAGGAAGTTACGATCCGATATGCGCAAATATCGAAAGGAAGCAAGATCTTTGGGTTATAACCATGAATTTCAAATTTCATCAAAATCGAATCAAAATTGTGACCTCCACAGGGTCCACAACCTTGATATACCAATTTTTAACAGTATTCGCGTACAAACGGCGGCCATTTTGTATGGCAATTTCGTCCGATTTTCACGAAATTCGAACTCAACCTTCCTTAGGGTGTGACGGTAATATAATCTAACGTTTTTTTAAATCGAATAATAATTGTGACCTCCAAGCTAAAAAAAAGGCGATTTTGCGTATAATCAGGGGCCATAATTCAGGAAGTTACGATCCGATATGCGCAAATATCGAAAGGAAGCAAGATCTTTGGGTTATAACCATGAATTTCAAGTTTCATCAAAATCGAATCAAAATTGTGACCTCCACAGGGTCCACAACCTTGATATACCATTTTTTAACAGTATTCGCGTACAAACGGCGGCCATTTTGTATGGCAATTTTCGTCCGATTTTCCCGAAATTCGAACTCAACCTTCCTTAGGGTGTAACGGTGATATAATCAAACGGTTTTTTAAATCGAATAATAATTGTGACCTCCAGAGGGACCACAAGCTAAAAAGGGTGATTTTTCGGACAATCGGGGGCCATAATTCAGGAAATTACATTCCGATAGCCGCAAATATCGAAAGCAGCCGAGATCTTTTGGTGATAAACCTATATTTCAAGTTTCGTCAAAATCGGATAAGAATTGTGACCTGTAGAGAGTCCACAAACAAATTGTGGACGGACGGACGGACGTCCGGACGGACAGGGGCGACGACATAATACGTCCACATGAAAATGTGGGCGTATAAAAATAGGTTGCCAGGCAACGAAACATACGCCCACACAGCAGCCAAATCGTCCGGGCAGTCAACAAGAGTTGTCGCATATTAAGGAATTATCAGAAAATCATTAGAATTTGTTTGGTTTTTATAATCAAACGTTTTTTTTTAAATCAGTTAATAATTGTGACCTCCAGAGGCACCACAATCAGGGGACATAATTCAGGAAGTAATGACCCGATGGGCGCAAATATCGAAAGGAACCAAGATCTTTGGGTTATAAACATACCTGTCAAGTTTCATCAAAATCGATTCAAAATTGTGACCTCTATAGGGTCCACAACCTTGATATAACATATTTTCACACTATTCGTGTACAAACGGCGGCCATTTTGTCTGTCAATTCTAGTCCGATTTTCACGAAATTCAAACTCTCTCTTCATTACCATGTAACGGTGATATAGTCAAACGTTTTTATACGCCCACATTTTCATGTGGACGTATTATGTCGTCGCCCCTGTCCGTCAGAACGTCCGTCCGTCCGTCCGTCCACAATTTGTTTGTGGACTCTCTACAGGTCACAATTCTTATCCGATTTTGACGAAACTTGAAATATAGGTTTATCCCCAAAAGATCTCGGTTCCTTTCGATATTGGCATGTATCGGATCAAAACTTCATGGATTATGGCCCCTGATTGTACGAAAAATCACGTTTTTAGCTTGTGGACCCTATAGAGGTCACAATTTTGAACCGATTTTAATGAAACTTGACATGCATGTTTGTAACCCAAAGATCTTGGTTCCTTTCGATATTTGCGGCTATCGGAATGTAATTTCCTGAATTATGGCCCCTGATTGTCCGAAAAATCACCCTTTTTAGCTTGTGGTCCCTCTGGAGGTCACTATTATTATTCGATTTAAAAAAACGTTTGATTATATCACCGTTACACCCTAAGGAACGTTGTGTTCGAATTTCGGGAAAATCGGACGAAAATTGACATACAAAATGGCCGCCGTTTGTACGCGAATACTGTTAAAAAATGGTATATAAAGGTTGTGGACCCTGTGGAGGTCACAATTTTGATTTGATTTTGATGAAACTTAAAATTCATGGTTATAACCTAAAGATCTTGCTTCCTTTCGATATTTGCGCAGATCGGATCGTAACTTTTTGAATTATGGCCCCTGATTATACGCAAAATCGCCTTTTTTTTAGCTTGGAGGTCACAATTATTATTCGATTTAAAAAAACGTTTGATTATATCACCGTGACACCCTAAGGAAGGTTGAGTTCGAATTTCGGGAAAATCGGACGAAAATTGCCATACAAAATGGCCGCCGTTTGTACGCGAATACTGTTAAAAAATGGTATATCAAGGTTGTGGACCCTGTGGAGGTCACAATTTTGATTCGATTTTGATGAAACTTGAAATTCATTGTTATAACCCAAAGATCTTGCTTCCTTTCGATATTTGCGCATATCGCATCGTAACTTCCTGAATTATGGCCCCTGATTATACGCAAAATCCCCCTTTCTTTAGCGTGTGGTCCCTCTGGAGGTCACAATTATTATCCAATTTAAAAAAACGTTTGATTATATCACCGTTACACTGTAAGGAAGGTTGAGTGTGAATTTCGGGAAAATCGGACCAAAATTGACAGACAAAATGGCCGCTGTTTGTACACAAATACTGTTAAAAAAATGATATATCATGGTTGTGGACCCTGTATAGGTCACAATTTTAATTCGATTTTGATGAGGAAGGTTGAGTTCTAATTTCGTGAAAATCGTACCAAAATTGCCGGACGAAATGGCCGCCGTTTGTACGCGAATAGTGTAAAAATATGGTATATCATGGTTGTGGACTCTCTACAGGTCACAATTCTTATACGATTTTGATGAAAAGTCACATTTCTAGGTTGTGTACCGTCACACCATAATCATTGTCGGTTTCGAATTTCATTAATATCAGACTGGAACTGACCAACTAAATGGCTGCTCCCAATACAGTATGAAATACAGGACTTAAAGATGTAGGAAAAATCACTTTCGGTATTGCTTGTTCTCTGTCCATCTCTCGAAAATGTGGGCGTATTCTGCCTGGCAGTGCCAGCCTATCTTTTTAAATCGGATAATAATTTTGACCTCCAGAGGGACCAAAAGCGAACAAAAGCGATTTTTCGGACAATCCGGGGACATAATTCATGAAGTTATGATCCAATGGGTGCAAATATCGAAAGGAACCAAGATCTTTGGGTTATAAACATACATGTCAAGTTTCATCAAAATCGGTTCAAAATTGTGACCTCTATAAGGTCCACAACCTTTATATAACATATTTTCACAATATTCGCGTACAAACGGCGGCCATTTTGTCCGTCAATTTTGGTCCGTTTTTCACAAAATTCATACTCAACCTTCATAACCATGGAATGGTGATATAATCAAATGTTTTTTTAAATCGGATAACAATTTTGACATCCAGAGGGACCACAAGCTAAAAAGGGCGATTTTTTGGACAATCAGGGACCATCATTCAGGAAGTTACGATCCAATGGTCACAAATATCGAAAGGAACCAAGATCTTTGGGTTATAAACATACATGTCAAGTTTCATCAAAATTGTGACCTCTATAAGGTCCACAACCTTGATATAACATATTTTCACACTATTCGCGTACACACGACGGCCATTTTGTCCGTCAATTTTGGTCCGATTTTCACGAAATTCAAACTCAACCTTCATAACCATGGAACAGTGATATAATCAAACGTTTTTTTAAATCGGATAACAATTTTGACCTCCAGAGGGACCGCAAGCTAAAAAGGGCAATTTTTCGGACAATCAGGGGCCATAATTCAGGAAGTTACGATCCGATTGGCGCAAATATCGAAAGGAACCAAGATCTTTGGGTTATAAACATGCATTTCAAGTTTCATCCAAAACAGTTCAAAATTGTGTCCTCTACACTGTTCATAACCTTGATATAACATATTTTCACACTAATCGCGTACAAATGGCGGCCATTTTGTCCGTCAATTTTGGTCCGATTTTCACGAAATTTGAACTCAATCTTCATAACCATGGAACGGTGATATAATCAAAGGTTTTTTTAAATCGGATAATAATTGTGACCTCCAGAGGGACCACAAGCTAAAAAGGGTGATTTTTCGGACAATCAGGGGCCATAATTCAGGAAATTACATTCCGATAGCCGCAAATATCGAAAGGAACCAAGATCTTCGGGTTACAAACATGCATGTCAAGTTTCATCAAAATCGGTTCAAAATTGTGACCTCTATAGGGTCCACAAGCTAAAAACGTGATTTTTCGTACAATCAGGGGCCATAATCCATGAAGTTTTGATCCGATACATGCCAATATCAAAAGCAGACGAGATCTTTTGGGGATAAACCTATATTTCAAGTTTCGTCAAAATCGGATAAGAATTGTGACCTGTAGAGAGTCCACAAACAAATTGTGGACGGACGGACGGACAGGGGCGACGACATAATACGTCCACATGAAAATGTGAATACGAATGATAAAGTGAGAGGAATCCAAAACCATTTAAATAACATAAACATAGACAGGATCAAAGTCATAATAAACTTGATACAGTGACACCAGTAGTAGGAGTGGATAAAAATAAAGTCAAAGGTATCACAAAACCATCTTTTAAAGTATCTAACGTTTCGTAGGTAAAAACCTACTTCTTCAGAGATTATAAGTAGGTTTTTACCTACGAAACGTTAGATACTTTAAAAGATGGTTTTGTGATACCTTTGACTTTATTTTTATCCACATGAAAATGTGGGCGTATAAAAATAAAAGGAAACATCAACATTATATAGGTCTTGCACACATAGGCTTAGAACTTTGCAGCCAGTCCTCATATTAATTGAAATTGAATAGGTTTGATTTGATATAATTATTTGTTTTCTATTTTAAAACTATCTAAAAAAAAAAAATTGTAATCATTTATGTTATTGATTTAGATTAATACTGTTTATATTTTGTACATTTTAATACATTCATCGATTAATAATGGTTTGCATAGTCATCGTATAGTGCTTATTCAACAGCATCGAATTCCAACTGCTTAGGGATATTTTACGTGCACTCCAATGTGAACATGGGACCTTGGTTTTTCGTCCTATCCATATGTTAGTCCCGAAATGACCTAGTTTGTGTCGAATGGACGTTAAGCCGCATTTATTGCAAACGATTAAGCTGGTCAGGGGTAGCATATTTTCAAAAAGTTTTGTAATATTCGGTTGATAATTAAAGGGGGAGCTTAATTTTAAAAGTTTTGTAATATTCGGTTGATAACTAAAGGTACCGTGCAAATTAAACTGTTAAAATAGAAAATTTGGCCCGGTTGAAATGTTTCTCGCTGTAGGTCAGCAATTTGCCGATTTTAGGGAGGTTGCGTGGCTGAATGGTTAGCACCTGCGCTCTGTATCATAACGTCTGTCATTGAGTCAACTGGTGTTGTTTTGATTGAAATGACCAGTTGAAATGTTTCTTGCTTTAAGTCAGAAATTTCCCCATTTTAGGGAGCCTGAATGGCTGAATGGTTAGCCTGTGCGTGCTGTATCGCGACGTCTGTCATTGAGTCAACCGGCGTCGTTTCGATTTCCAGGTTGCATGTGACATGGAGTATGGTGTCCAACCTCGTGGGTTTTCTCCGTGTCCTTCGGTTTTTCAAAAAAATCGTCGAAATAAAGGTCAGAATGACCTAATTTTTATATTCGATACTAGACAAGTAAATACTAATTCATACACAAAACATGGAGTTTGTCGATCGAACCGGAAGTGACACCATCTTGAAACGTGAAAAAATAATAGAACTTTTGCGATATTGCACTTACAGACATGGGAGTTACATTTTCTGAATCCTTGAAGGAAAACCTAAAAAACTTTCAGAGCAGAATTTTGATTTAGGTCAGCTGATGGTCGCCATTTTGAAGTGAATATGAAACAATGAGAAAATTCGACATTTACGGACTTATAAACACAATAGGGCATAGTATGTTCAATGCGTCTCCTATGTCTAAAATTTATTACATTTCAGGATAGCCGGGATACGGGTTGAATTTTTGGTATTTGAATATTTCAAAAATTCTAATTTCACCTTTGATGTTTTTCGTGCCGACAAAGTTGTTTACGATTTTAATGATTTATTTTTTCTTGTTCGGATTATTTATGACCCATGACATGTGACAGGAAGTGACTGTGAATATGAAAGCTTTCATATCTGCATGGGACAGTAGTAGATCTAGTTCCTATTAAGCTTTCATATGTATTACATATGAAAGCTTATTGTTTCTGTTAAGATTATTCTTATATTTTTTTTGTGTGTTTTATCCACAAATCGGATTTCTCAGAATCTAACCATAGGATCTTTCTGAATCTTTTACCTATCCCCCCCAAAATCGGTGGTGGCTGTTGATTAGATATATTTTCAAAACGTTTTACGAATCCGAATTCACCGAATTTTACGAACGAAAAAACTGACAATGCATAGTCGTAACTTTGTTATTTTTTGACTGATTTTACTAATTCTTTTTTCTTTGAATACCTTGAAAGATAGGCTGGCACTGCCAGGCAGGATACGCCCACATTTTCTAGAGATGGATAGAGAACAAGCAATACGGAAAGTGATTTTTCCTACATCATTGTGTCCTGTATTTCATACTGTATTGGGAGCAGCCATTTTGTTGGTCAGTTCCAGTCTGATATTCATGAAATTCGAAGTCGACAATGATTATGGTGTGACGGTACACAACCTAGAAATGTGACTTTTCGTCAAAATCGGATAAGAATTGTGACCTGTACAGAGTCAACAACCATGATATACCATATCTTTACACTATTCGCGTACAAACGGCGACCATTTCGCTCGGCAATTTTGGTACCATTTTCACGAAATTCGAATAATTCAGGAAGTTACGATCCGATATGCGCAAATACCGAAAGGAACCAAGATCTTTGGGTTATAACCATGCATTTCAAGTTTCATCAAAATCGAATTAAAATTGTGACCTTTACAGGGTCAACAACCTTGATATACCATTTTTTAACAGTATTCACGTACAAACGGTGGACATTTTGTATGGCAATTTTGGTCTGATTTTCCCGAAATTCGAACTCAACCTTCCTTACGGTGTAACGGTAATATAATCAAACGTTTTTTTAAATCGGATAATAATTGTGACCTCCAAGCTAAAAAAAAAGGCGATTTTGCGTATAATCAGGGGCCATAATTCAGGAAGTTACGATCCGATATGCGCAAATATCGAAAGGAAGCAAGATCTTTGGGTTATAACATTGAATTTCAAGTTTCATCACAATCGAATCAAAATTGTGACCTCCACAGGGTCCACAACCTTGATATACCATTTTTTAACAGTATTCGCGTACAAACGGCGGCCATTTTGTATGGCAATTTTCGTCTGATTTTCCCGAAATTCGAACTCAACCTTCCTTAGGGTGTAACGGTGATATAATCAAACGTTTTTTTAAATCGAATAATAATTGTGACCTCCAAGCTAAAAAAAAGGCGATTTTGCGTATAATCAGGGGCCATAATTCAGGAAGTTACGATCCGATATGCGCAAATATCGAAAGGAAGCAAGATCTTTGGGTTATAACCATGAATTTCAAGTTTCATCAAAATCGAATCAAAATTGTGACCTCCACAGGGTCCACAACCTTGATATACCATTTTTTAACAGTATTCGCGTACTAACGGCGGCCATTTTGTATGGCAATTTTCGTCCGATTTTCCCGAAATTCGAACTCAACCTTCCTTAGGGTGTAACGGTGATATAATCAAACGTTTTTTTAAATCGAATAATAATTGTGATCTCCAGAGGGACCACAAGCTAAAAAGGGTGATTTTTCGGACAATCAGGGGCCATAATTCAGGAAATTACATTCCGATAGCCGCAAATATCGAAAGGAACCAAGATCTTTGGGTTACAAACATGCATGTCAAGTTTCATCAAAATCGGTTCAAAATTGTGACCTCTATAGGGTCCACAAGCTAAACACGTGATTTTTCGTACAATCAGGGGCCATAATCCATGAAGTTTTGATCCGATACATGCCAATATCGAAAGGAACCGAGATCTTTTGGGGATAAACCTATATTTCAAGTTTCGTCAAAATCGGATAAGAATTGTGACCTGTAGAGAGTCCACAAACAAATTGTGGACGGACGGAAGTCCGCACGGACGGACGTCCGGACGGACGTCCGGACGGACAGGGGCGACAACATAATACGTCCACATGAAAATGTGGGCGTATAAAAAGATAGGCTGGCACTGCCAGGCAGGATACGCCCACATTTTCAAGAGATGGATAGAGAACAAGCAATACCGAAAGTGATTTTTCCTACATCATCAAGTTAGAATTTGATATGTGCAAATTTCGAAATGAATTAAGATCTTTGGGTTATAAAAGGTTCATTTCAGTAGGCTTCAAATTCGACTGTAGATCATGTTCCTAAGTGGGTAAGATGCTGGCTCGGTAGCCTTGAGGTTGGGTGTTTGATCCCTGCATTGGGTGACAAAGTTCATCTAGATTTTCAGGCGTGGTTTCCCTTTGTTAGTGATGAAGGATGGATGGCCTGACAAGAACAGCTGTCAATTTTGGTCTGATTTTCACGAAAGTCGACCTCAACCTTCATTACGATGTAACGGTGATATAATCAAACGTTTTTTTTAAATGGGATAATAATTCTGACCCCAGAGGGTCCACAAGCTAAAAAAAAGGGTCATTTTTCGTACAATCAGGGACCATAATTCAGGAAGTTACAATCCGATATGCACAAATATCGAAAGAAACTAAAAATGTTAAGTTGTAAACATGTGTTTCAAGTTTCATCAAAATTGAATGAAGATTGTGACCTCTACAGGGTTCACAACCTTGATATACCATATTTTTACACTCTTCGCGTACAAGCAGCAGCCATTTTTTCAGTCAATTTAGGTCCGATTTTCACGAAATTCCACCTCAACCTTCATTATGATGTAACGGTGATAAAATCTAACAGTTTTTTAAATGGGATAATAATTCTGACCTCCAGAGGGACCACAAAAGGTCATTTTTCGGACAATCAGGGGCCATAATTCAGGAAGTTACGATCTGATGGGTGCAAATATGAAAAGGAACCAAGATCTTTGGGTTATAAACATATATGTCAAGTTTCATCAAAATCGGTTCAAAATTGTGACCTCTATAGGGTCCACAACCTTGATATAACATATTTTCACACTATTCGCGTACAAACGGCGGCCATTTTGTATGGCAATCGAATAATAATTGTGACCTCCAGAGGGACCACAAGCTAAAAAGGGTGACTTTTCGGACAATCAGGGGCCATAATTCAGGAAATTACGATCCGATTAGCGCAAATATCGAAAGGAACCAAGATCTTTGGGTTATAAACATGCATGTCAAGTTTCATCAAAATTGGTTCAAAATTGTGACCTCTATAGGGTCCACAAGCTAAAAGCGTGATTTTTCGTACAATCAGGGGCCATAATCCATGAAGTTTTGATCCGATACATGCCAATATCGAAAGGATCCGAGATCTTATGGGGATAAACCTATATTTCAAGTTTCGTCAAAATTGGATAAGAATTGTGACCTGTAGAGAGTCCACAAACAAATTGTGGACGAACGGACGGACAGAGGCGACGACATAATACGTCCACATGAAAATGTGGGCGTATAAAAAATCATTTTCATCTGCAGTTTTACATTTTCGAATTTCGAAAATTCGTCGCTGTGATTTCGAACCGGAAATTTAGACCAATTTGACAACTTCTTTAATAGTTGTACGATTTTCATAAAATTTAGTATATAAGTAGATCTTATCGATGTGACTTCAAAAATATAATTAGAAATTTTCTAAATCATCTCCCCTTGACGAAATTAAGGATCAAATTTTTCAAAAAAATCAAAGAAATATAGATCAGAATGACCTAATTTTTTTTTTAATACTAGACAAGTAATTACAGATTCGTACACAAAATATGGAGTTTGTCGATCGAACCGGAAGTGCCACCATCTTTAAACGTGAAAAATCAATAAGGCTTTTTTGCTATTTTACTTACAGACTTGGAGTTATATTTTCGGAATCCTTGAAGGAATGCCTTAAAATCTATCGTATCAGAATTTTGATTTCGGTCATGTGATGGTCACCATTTTGAATTGAAAATGAAAAATAGAAGCAATTTGAAGGGCCGGGACTTTGGAACACAATAACTCTCCTTCTAATTAAGCTAGAATGTTCAAACTTGGTGTAGACGTTCACTAGGTCAATGTCATGATTGGGTTCAAAGATGAGCATTTTCTGCCTAGGGTAAGCAGAGATAAGCATGCTGATGATTTGTTGATTCTTTAGGGCATGATCACTTCGGTTATAATGAAGGGAGTGTGGTGAAACTCTTGTCAATCGAGAGTCTAATAGCTAGTCTGTTGTGTGAAATCATTGTATCATATTTTTTAAATATCGGGGATAGCAGAAAAAAGAGATCGAAAATCCAAAATGTCGTATTTTTACTATTTGGAGCATTTTTAAAGGTCCTTTCCTCTTAAAGTCAACATAATAATTTTGGGGAACTTCTTCTACAAAGAGTCTTATCGGTAGTTTTTTATATAAAACCATCGACCAACAGTCCAAAATATCAGGAGTAGAAGAATAAAAGGATCGAAAATTGAAAACGGCACCCTTTCATTGTTAAGCAAAACATGCAGTGTGGGTGGCTACAATCTGAACATTTAGTCATCGTATAGAGCTTATTCAACAGTATCGAATTCCAACTGCTAAGGGATCTTTTACGTGCACTCCAATGTGTACACGGTGGGCGGGGGGGGGGGGGATAGACACGCCAGAAAATTGAGATGAACTTTCTCGGCCAATGCAAAGATCGAACACCCGACCTCCTAGCTAGCAGGCCAACGCCTTAGCCACATAGTGTGGACATCCACCATACATTTCATCCATCAAATCAAAGCATTTCATTGCATTAGACCAATAATTAATTATTCTTAATTTAAAACTTTATTTTAATATTAGTCTGGCATTATTACATCCTAATTTTATTGGTCTTATTTAAAATTAAACTTTCATTTAAGTATGAACAACCCTTAACATGTCTTTTTAAAACAATTAAATACTCTAAAACAGTAGCTCGACCTTTTGACCTAAACTCATTAATTTACGATTTTGGTTGTGAGCGACTTGTTATTCTTCCTATATGACAAATTGCACGTTTCTGATTTCAAGGGGGGGGGGGGGCTGAATGGTTAGCACGCGCGCCTGTCATTGAGTTAACTGGCGTGTTTACGAATGCCCGGTTGTACGTGACAAGGAGTAAGGTCGCCTGTCCAACCTGCCATTTTTAGTTCTTTCTCGCCATTTTCATTTCATTTTCTCATCCGTCTCATTACAGTAATACAAGTTTCAGTTATTTCCCTTTAGTTTTCAGATTATTGTTATGCCTGGGTGCAATGTTTCATACTATATTTAGACTTGTAACTTCGCGAGTTTTTGACCAATTTTGATAATTTTTTCTTCTTATCCTTTTATTTAGGATACTTGATACAATCGGTGACACGTGACGATGAATATGAAAGCTTTCATATCTGCATGGGACAGTAGCAGATCTAGTTATTTATTATTATTATTTTATTTTTCGGGGGAGCCTATTTCTCAGTGTCTGTAACAGATACAGATCTGGGACATAATTTTCTATCAGGAAACCATATGGTGGCTACCTGATCGACTGTATTTGAAACTTCTGCGCAGACTGGAAGTGGGCGAATTTCGTGTGGTGCCAAAAAATTAAAAGATAGGTTGCCAGGCAACGAAACATACGCCCACAACAGCTAAGTCGTCCGGGCAGTCAACAAGGGTTGATGCATATTGTTTCTTTTATCAGTAAGGAGAACATTTACAACACATGATAATCTTATTACGAGTAATAGCCCATTAAATAATTATCAGAAATGATTAGAATAGTTTTGATGGTTTGTCTCAAGGCCTTTGTCAAAGTGATCAACTGCCAGAAATTATCAGAAATTATCACTGAAAATCAAATACGATTCTTCGTATCATGACCGTAAATAGTGTGTATAAATTTAAAGTCAATCGAATATTAACTTTAGATTTTTCAAAGTGATCAAGGGTCATAACTCTGGCAGTAATTATCGGATATGCTGAAAATCAATAGGCTTCTTTGTATCATGACTTTAAACACTGTGTATAAATTTAAATTCAATCGGATATTAACTTTAGCCTCTAGAACATTCACAAGATTTTTCAAAGTGATCAAGGGTCATAACTCGGGCAGGAAATATCGGATATTGCTGAAAATCAACAGGCTTCTTCTTATCATGACCTTACACACTGTGTATAAATTTAAAGTCAATCGGATATTAACTTTTGCCTCTAGAGCGTTCACAAGATTTTTCAAATTGATCAAGGGTCATAACTCTGGTAGTAATTATCGGATATCACTGAAAATCAATAGGCTTCTTCGTCTCATGACCTTAAACACTGTGTATAAATTTAAAGTCAATCGGATATTAACTTTAGCCTCTAAAGCGTTCACAAGATTTTTCAAAGTGATCAAGGGTCATAACTCTGGCAGTAATTATCAGATATCACCGAAAATCAAAAAGCTTCTTCGTCTCATGACCTTAAACACTGTGTATAAATTTAAAGTCAATCGGATATTAACTATAGCCTCTAGAGTGTTCACAAGATTTTTCAAAGTGATCAAGGGTCATAACTCTGGTAGTAATTATCGGATATCACCGAAAATCAATAGGCTTCTTCGTCTCATGACCTTAAACACTGTGTATAAATTTAAAGTCAATCGGATATTAACTTTAGCCTCTAAAGCGTTCACAAGATTTTTCAAAGTGATCAAGGGTCATAACTCTGGCAGTAATTATCAGATATCACCGAAAATCAATAGGCTTCTTCGTCTCCTGACCTTAAACACTGCGTATAAATTTAAAGTCAATCGGATATTAACTATAGCCTCTTGAGCGTTCACAAGATTTTTCCAAGTGATCAAGGGTCATAGTAATTATCGGATATCGCTGAAAATCAATAGGCTTCTTCGTCTCACGACCTTAAACACCGTGTATAAATTTCAAGTTAATCGGATATTAACTTTAGCCTCTAGAGCGTTCACAATAATTTGTGGACGACGGACGGACGGACGGACGGACGGACCGACAGACGGACAGACAGACGGGGGCGACGGCAATATACGACCACATTTCCATGTGGGCGTATAAAAAACGGCCGTAGATTTGTCAATTCTGTACCTATTTTCATACAAATTACATTTTTGGAAACCTTGAGTCTTTTCTCGGCTGATAGCAGTTGAAAATTTTGCAATTTCGAAACTTCGCCGCTGACTTCTACGTTTGAAAAATTAAAATATGTTGGTTAAGACACATTTTTTGTTATTTTTCAAAATTTTCAAATTTGACCTACATTTTTGGATACCTGAAGGCAATCCGGTTCCAGTAATATAAGTGTCATTCAGAGTTATCGCCCTTTATTTTTTTATTTTTTTTGAATTTTCTTCACATTTTGTGAGCTTAAGTTTCGTTTTACGGCCAGATCGACGTTTCTGAAATTCCTGAACATGAAGCAATATGGTCAAACCACCGTTTAAAGCAATTTCAACAACAATCCGTAAACCGGAAGTAGTCAAAACAATATGCGATATTTTGAAAAAAAACGTGAAAAATTGGTGTTTTGGGTAAAAACACTATTTCTCCGTCCCATATCAACAGATTAAACAAATTAAAGTATCATTTGGTCGGGCGGTGATTGGACCACTGAATGATACCCAATTCGTACGGATAGGATGAGCAGGAAGCAAAATATGGCATGCTGAAAATCAAGTATTTTCTGATTTTAGAGCGTTAGATCTCGAAAACTGCGCCACAGTTTTTTTATGAAACTTTCTGTATCGAGACCTTACGGTAGCCTTGTGTACAAAACATTCCATTACGACTTTGAAATATCTGGAATAGGTGAAATAACGTACTGAAAATCAAAAAAAGTCGAAAAATCGTGAAATTTTGGAAAATGCTCTACTATTTTTTCATTTTAAGAGATTTTCAAAAAAAGGTTGTATATTCAGATAGCTGACCTAATTACAATTCTAACGATATATAATATACATGTAGTTATTGAATTTTAATTTTCGATATTTTAAATCTTTTGCATTTTTGGCACTTTTGAACACAGGATTTCTCAGGGGCATTTTATCTGATCAGATAATGTAATATATCATTACAGAGCCCTGTGGCTATTTTAGTGCCCAAACCAGCTATTAAAACTATTTCGACAATAATAACCATACCGGAAGTATTCAAAAAATGAAAAAAAAAGGTTAAAAACATTGTCGCACTTGTGAAAAACTTGATTTCTCCCTTAGGTAATAGCGAACCAAAAGAACTAAGGTGTCGCTGGATAGCCCTATTAATGGACCATCATATGGTATCTAAATAATACGATTTCGATGGTAAGGAAATAAATTATTGTATGCCAAAAATCTAGTATTTTCCGATTTTTTAACATTCTGAGACGCCCTTTTCTCGAAAACGACGCTGCAGATTTTTCTTAAACATTTCTTACTCAAAGTCCTATCGGTTGTCTATATAGTGAATCCAAAATGAAAAGCATTGAAATAATATAAGTGGTCCAAAAATGGCCTCAAACTTTGAAAAAAATTGAAAAATCGTTAAATGTTTGGAAACGCTTTTTAATTTATCTTTTTTCCAAAACTACTCAATGGATGTTTCTGACACTTCTGGTACGTAAAGTTAAGTATCCAAAGAACTTCGTAAAGCTATCACAACAACGATCGTAAAACCGGAAGTAGTCGAAAAAATGTCCGATATTTTGAAAAAAAATAATTTTTTTACGAAAACCTTTTTTATTTATGAATATTTTTTGATGATATTTTACACAGGAATTATTGATTTAAAATTAAACCATGCTAGTCCCGAAATGACATAGTTTGTGTCTAGTCCACGTTAAACCCCATTTCTCTCATCCCAGTAGTGCCGGTGAATTTGAGATATATTTTGTCTCCCTTTAAGTTTTTTACCTTTTTAATTTCAGTTTATGGGTTCTAAGTTTATTATTTATTGCCTGATGTGTATAAAACAATTCTCAATTGCGTATTCTCAACTTATTTCTTACAGATAACGATTTCTTTTTGCACCGGAAGTGAAGTAATTTTTCCAGATTTTACAATTTTGACCGGTGTATTTGCAAGCAAATATGACTTACAAATCTGATAGAGGGTGTCACTGAATCATAACAACTACAGTACCGTTTGGTAGCTCGATGGATTGGCTATTGTATGACGCACTTCCTGTCTGATTCCTGAAAGCCGATTCAGCACTGCAGGTCTGCAGGTCTAATTATTATTATTTTTCCATCGGATCATATCTCATAAACTACTAGATGGATAGATTCAGTGTCTTCGGATTTACTGGGAAAGTGGGGTTAACTTAAATTTTAAAGCTATTTCTGACGTTCTGCGACAATGCGAAATGTCCGAGATCACTGAAGTTGTCGTTTTTCGAAATTTGGCCTTAATATTTATCAATTATTGTCGGACTGTCATATTTGGTTTATGCGTTAGCCAATAGCTACTGTAAATTTCCCCGCATCTATACGGCTTTAACCAATGAAAAATATCATTGAGTTGTACACGCGTTGAGTAATACATCAGCCATTTTCATAAAGAATAAAACGATGACCAAGCGGAATCAGTGAATATTTTCAAAATCTTTTTTTTCTATTAATTGCAACCACATAAATCAAACACTCGCGGTTCATTTCTCGACAACATCTAAAAACTAAAACCCTTTCAAATCTATATGGTAGTGTCAAAACTAAACGGCGTTTCTAAATCTACATGGTAGCACAAACTGGGTGGTTTTTGGTGAATCTTGACAGCATTTAACACATTCTAGACGTCAATCTATTTACTGGATACGTACATTAGATTCTAGACGGTAAGCGTAGTTTCTTTCCTTTTTTTCGTAAAATCTGGACGATACCCAGTCCCTAGAGTCAGTAGCAGTATCTAATTTGTCATCTAACATTACAACTTTTTCTTCAAAATTTTGTATAATGTAACTAGCTTCATACATGTAAGTTCATTATCTTCCTCATTTATTGACTGCTTAGTATTAGTAAACAATTTTGATCACTCTTTGCGCTACCCTGTCTCAAGCCTGTTTAATTGAGAAGTTGTGGGTGTTTCGTGCAAATCTTGGCTTGGTGTTAGAGATGAGTGGTCTATTACATAACTAATTATTGTTGCATGGTTCGGACTATTTTTTATCAATATCACTGGTAGTAAGATTTGACTGTAGGGTGCTCTTTATGGTTTTGTTTAGGTTTTGTGCTCTTTTACTATTAAAAAGTTTAAGAATCTCTGGAAGGTGGTTAGCATGGAAAACACTTTCATGACCATTAATGAGGGCACCAAGAGTTGTGTGATATAAATTAATAGTGTAGCGCCAACTTGACACTCGTTGATTCTTCCAGACGCTGACAGAGGTTGATACAACATTGTTAGACTTGTCTTTTGTATCAGTAAGTGACATTTCAAGTTTGCAGAGTTTCTTCACCGATTTCAAGAATGTTTCTAGAACACGTTTAAATTCATGGAAGTGGCCAGAATTAAACTCCATTTTCAGACCACCGCCCTGTTTGTTTTATTTGAATATCATCACGATAAGTTGCATGGAGGTGTTTTGTCATACATTTTTCAACGTTTAGTTTGTAGTCCATGTTACGCAAGCTATAGGGGACATCTTTTTCATTATTTATATTTTCAATATGGCATTTATTCTTCAAGTCATCATCAAAAGAGTTCATGGTTACCACTTTGTTAGAATTTGATAACAAGCTCGTAGGTGTGATTAATGGGAAGATACGCCTATTTGCCATCTTGGATTCCAGTATTTAGTCAGTTATGAAAATCTTCTATTTCTTTATGTAACCTAAACTTACAGTATTGAAAGTTTTTTTATCCTAGATCGCTGGACCTACAGCTTAATAAGCATTACAAAATTTAACAGCAAATTTCGATAACTATAGGTATTGTTTACAAAAGTTTAGAGCATCATCTTTTTGACTTTTAACACTTCGCACATGCTTATTGTAAGCAGAAAATGTTCAACATCGAACTCCATCATGGCATTCACCTAATGAACGCATACACCAAGTCTGAACATTCTAGCTCAGTTAGAAGGAGAGTTAATGTATTCCAAAGTTTCGGCCAATCAAATTGCTTATCCATCTGCTTACCCTGAGCAGAAAATGTTCATTATTGAACTTAGTCAAGGTATTGATGTAATGAAACTATGCACCAACATCCAGCACCCTCACTTAATTAGAATTAAAGTTATCGTGTCCCAAAGCATCAACCAATCAAATTGCTTATCTCTGCTTACCCTAAGCAGAAAATGCTCATCTTCCAACACCATCAAGACATTGACCTAATAAACACATATTATTATTATTATTAGAGCATATTTATAGTGCACCCTTTCATATAACATGTTCAGGGGCACTTTACAAAGTGTTAATGTAATCATAAATAAACAACAAGATTATGGACGTGTTGACGATTGCATACAGAGTCAGTTAATAGCCTGATTAAATAAATATGTTTTAAGTTGTTTTTTAAAAGAATAAAGAGATGTACAACATCTAAAACTAAATGGTAGATTATTCCATAAAACAGGTGCTTGATAACTAAAAGAGCGCTGACCAAAAGAGACTAGTTCAATAGTTTTGGGCTTTAAAAGTAGTTTATCTGATGTACGTAATGTTCGGCCGGGTGTATAAAGTTCTAAAAGATCTGAGAGGTTAAACAGGAGCTAGATTATTTAAGCATTTAAAAGTAACAAAATCTTAAAATCAATTTGATATTTAACAGGTAACCTATGTAAATTATATGTACAAGAGTTATGTGGTCACACTTTTTTAGTTAAAGTAACAAGTCTAGCAGCAGCATTCTGTAATTTTTGTAATTTATCTATAAGCTTTAACGGTAAACCAACTAAAAGTGAATTAAAGTTATCTAATCAAGAAGTGACATATACCAAGTTTGAACACTTTAACTCAATTAGAAGGAAAGTTATTGTGTTCCAAAGTTTCACCCAATCAAATTGCTTATCGCTCTGCTTACCCTGAGCACAAAATGCTCATTATCGAACTTAGTCAAGGTATTGAAACTATACACCAAGTTTGATCAATCTCACTTAATCAGTAATCATCAACCAATCAAATTACATATCTCTGCTCACCCTAAGCAGAAAATTCTCATCATCTAACTCCATCAAGGTATCAACCTAATAAACACCTACACCAAGTTTGAACATTCTAGCTCAATTAGGAGGAGAGTTATTGTGTCCCAAAGAGTGTGATGGACAGACAGACAGACAGACGGACGGACAGACAGACGGACGAACCCATTTTGATAGTCCCCCACATTCTTCGAAAGACATGGGACAAAAAAATCATCTTACTATGGCTGTGATTGGAATCTTGGCACCAAAAAATTCTTCATTAGTATAACCAAAATGGCCACTGAAATAAATTGATAAAAAACAAAAAAATTATAAAGATAGGTTGCCAGGCAATGAAACATAAGCCCACAGCAGCTAAATCGTCCGGGCAGTCAACAAGAGTTGTCGCATATTCTTACTTTTTTCGGTAATGAAACATTTATAATACTCTGAAATCTGATTAAGATTAACAATTCATAAAGTAATTATCAGAAAATCATTAGAATTTGTTTGGTTTGTTTAAGTTCTGCCCCATGCTAACACTTAGTATACAAAACATTTATCAAAATTCATTGAAAATTAATATACTTCAGGGTTCAATTTACGCGGTATCGCATTGCTAAAAGCGACCCAAATTGTAGTAAAAGCGATAGAATTATTTTATTCATTAGCCAAAAATTGCTTTCAAACTTGTGAAGTGCGATTCACAAATTTTGGATTCATTTGGAGTATAATTAGGCCTACGAAAAAATCAATTTATAAATGCAGGACTAATGTGTTTAATATTCCATGTTGTGGTCGTGATTAATTTGAACCAGTTTTTATTTCAATATATCCGATAACTGGAAGACAATGCAGACTCCTTTTTTAATCACACATGTTTATAAAATATGTTACTAAAAATAGAATAAAACAACGCAGTATAGTATGATTGATTAACTTAACTGGAAACTAAAAGTAAACATCTCGCGAGACGCATTAAACGATGGCATATTCGACTCGGGTTAATATTTTGAAGGCGGGGAGGGGGATGTTTTTTTAAATAAAGAAATAAACAAGCAAAGTCACGTCTACAAATATTTCGATTGGAATGGTGTAACTTAAAGTACATGTAGTTTTGTTTTAGACGATTAGTGCGTCCGGCATCGTGGAGAGACGGTAACTGATTTTTTTTTTTTTTTTTTGAGATGTCAGTTTCATCCGCACATAAGCCGAAGCGGGGTATACAACGAAGGCTGGAAATCGGCGGAAAAAGTATCCACTTACACCCCGAAAAATCAGAATTGCAAATTTTTGTGATTAGGCTACGTTTTACTGCTCCTCAAATCTGAGCAAATGCTATTCAAATTTTGAATTGATTAGCCAAAATGTGAATCCGTCACAAAAATTTGCTACTCATTGGTTTCAGACTAAATTGAACCCCGATATACTTACTTGTTCATCTCAAGACCTTAAACTCTGTATCAATCTGAAGTCAATTGGCCTCTAGAGCGTTACAAAAGATTTTTCAAAGTGATCAAGGAAGATAACTCTGGCAGTAATTATCAGAATTCGCTGAAAATCAATAGGGAATCTTCGTCCCATGACCTTAATCACTGTGTATAAATTTAAAGTCAATCTGATATTAACTTTGCCTTTAGAACATTCACAAGATTTTTCAAAGTGATCACAGGCCATTACTCTGGCAGTAATTATCGGAAATTGCTGAAAATCAATAGGCTTCTTCGTCTCATGACCTTAAACACTGTGTGTAAATTTAAGGTGAATCGGATATTAACTTTAGCCTCTTGAACGTTCACAAGATTTTTCAAAGTGATCAAGGGCCATAACTTTGGCAATAATTATCGGATTTCGCTGAAAAACAATAGGCTTCTTCGTCTCATGACCTTAAACACTGTGTATAAATTTAAAGTCAATTGGATATTAACTATGGCCTTTAGAGCGTCCACAAGATTTTTTGAAGTGATCAAGGGCCATAACTTTGGCAATAATTATCGGATTTCGCTGAAAAACAATAGGCTTCTTCGTCTCATGACCTTAAACACTGTGTATAAATTTAAAGTCAATTGGATATTAACTTTGGCCACTAGAGTGTCCACAAGATTTTTTGAAGTGATCAAGGGCCATAACTCTAGTAGTTATTATCGGTTATTAACTTTAGCCTCTAGAGAGTCCACAAGCAATTGTGGATGCCGGCCGGCCGGACCGACGGATGGGGGCGACGACAATATACGACCACATTTCAATGTGGGCGTATAAAAAAGGTCTATCATTTCTGTTCGACCACAACAAAATGGTGTTAGGCTTAGGGTATTATATAGGAAGCTGCCCGTATTGATGAAATTTCAATTCAACATAACTTTATAAGTACTGAACAGAATTAAACCATTTTGGGATTGACATTCCTTTTAGAGATTCATCTTTCACAATATTGTAGTTGTCAAAGGATTTCTATTGCTTAAAATGACTGCATCAAGACATTAAAAACAAGATTAGCATTTTGATGGCCTCTACAAATATCAATGGCACCTACTACCCACTCCAGTTGGTGAGGGAGGTCAAACGAGGGATCACGTAGGTAAGTCGATATGCTAGATGTAATATAAGTAATTACCTGGTATCTTTAACTTCAGGAAATATAGACATTGGTATATTTACAAGATTACAAACAATACTACTCCATTCAATCTGTTTATAATTTAAAAAAAATACAATTCAACAAAAACCACATACTGTAAAACACTAAATTATTGCGAAATGAAATTATTGTGAGTTGGGGTGGTGAAACATAATTGCGAAATTTAATTATTGCGAATTTCTATAGTGGGGAAAAAATTATTGCGAATTTAAATATTTTTTTTTAGTAAATTTGTCTATAAAATGTGGTAGATTTTGAGGTGACAGTCGGCTCTTCAAAACATCGGTTGGTTGGTGATCATTAGTAACAGTAAATAAACAACTATTGAGGATTATGGCTCCATTTTTAAATAATTATTGTTAAATTTAATCCCTTGATTATTAACTCCAAGCTGACGAAAGACCATAAAACACAGATTTTTAAATAATTATCGTTAAAATTTGATCCGTTGATTATTAACTCCAAGCTGACGAACGACTATAAAGATAGGTTGCCAGGCAATGAAACATACGCCCACAGCAGCTAAATCGTCTGGGCAGTCAATAAGGGTTGTCGCATATTTATACTATTTTTGGTAATGAAATATTTGTAATACACTAAAATCTGATTAAGAGTAACAACTCATTATGTAATTATCTGAAAATCATTAGAATTTGTTTGCTTTTCATAAAGTTTTGCCCCACGCTAACAATTAGTATAGGAAACATTTAACATCATGGATTTAGCTGTTCAGTTATCAAAATTCATTGAAAATCAAAATATTTGTTCGTTTCAACACCTTAAACTCTGTGTATCAATCTGAAGTCAATCACATATTAAGTTTGGCCTCTAGAGCATCCACAAGATTTTTTGAAGCGATCAATGACTACAACTCTGGCACTAATTATGAGAAATCGCTGAAAATCAATAGGCTTCTTCGTCTCATGACCTTAAACTTAAACACTGTGTATTGAAGTCAATCGGATATTAACTTTGGCCTCTTGAGCATCCACAAGATTTTTTGAAGTGATCAAGGGACATAACTCTGGCACTAATTATCGGAAATCGCTGAAAATCAAAAGGCTTCTTCGTCTCATGACCTTAAACTCTGTGTATAAATTTGAAGTCAATCGGATATTAACTTTGGCCTCTAGAGCACCCACAAGATTTTATCAGAAATTATCAGAAATTATCACTGAAAATCAAATACGATTCTTCGTATCATGACCGTAAATAGTGTGTATAAATTTAAAGTCAATCGAATATTAACTTTAGATTTTTCAAAGTGATCAAGGGCCATAACTCTGGCACTAATTATCGGAAATCGCTGAAAATCAATAGGCTTCTTCGTCTCATGACCTTAAACACTGTGTATAAATTTAAAGTCAATTGGATATTAACTTTAGCCTCTAGAGCATTCACAAGCAATTGTGGACGCCGGAAAGACGGCCGGACCGACAACAATATACGACCACATTTCAATGTGGGCGTATAAAAAGGTACGAATCAATCCGAGGTACGAAACGAGGTACGAAAGAATTAAGTACGAAACGGCCAGGTTACAAAACAGCCTGCACACCTTATTATAATCGGTGATATTCCAGTTTAAATAAAAAAATTTACAGCCACACGACACACAAACACTGACGGCATACTACTTCAATAATGTCTATTTAGAGTTTATGACTGTAATTATATAATATTGTCTCATGTTCAGTTTATTATATTAGGGATCACTACAGTTAGGTTGTATGAGCGAGTTAGGTTGGTGTGTGTGCGTTTGGTTTTCTATATCATAAGCCCATGGTAGATAGACACCTTCATCTCTATTTAATGCTGGTTTGTAGCGTTTTATGTTGATGGCTTCCAAAATCTTTCTCTTCTTAGTATGGTTTTGGTGGATCGCTAATTTCTTCGTCTTTTCTCATAGTATCTTGTGTTTTGGATTTTGTCTGATGTGGTCAGCTACAGCGGAGGTCTGGTTAGATGGCTTTGGTTGGTGTTGACTAAGCCTTACATCTAATGGTTGTCTACTTTCTTCAATGTAGCTGCTGTCACATGAGCAGAAGACTTGATAAATGCATCCTGTTCGTCACGTGACGTTGGTTTCGTTGATTTACATTTACCATTGGCTTGGAGGATGTCTTTTATGGTATTAGTTCCCGAGAAGGTTACCTGGATACCAGCTTGTTGCAACAATCTTCTTATTTGGTACGATGTTTTGCCATTAAAGGGGATAGTAACTCTGATAGGTGGTTTATCTTGTGTTTTGAATTTGGTGTTATCTGATAGTGCTTTTTCTATTACTTCTTCTACTAATTTAGGTGGGTATTCATTAAAGGTGGTAAAAACTTCTTTGAGGTGGGTCATCTCTGCATCCAGTTTCTCAGGTGTTGAAATTCTTTTTGCGCGTTTTACTAATGATGATAAAGTTTCTCTTTTGACACTGATAGGTTGGTTGGATTTGAAGTGTACATACTGGTGTGTGTGCGTTGGTTTTCTATATACACTGATTTTTATGGTGACATTTTCTCTCTCTACTTTTACATCAAGGAATGGAAAGGTATCATTAATTTCAGTTTCTGACGTGAATTTGATGCGGTCGTTCTGTAGATTAAGATGTTGTAGCAGGGTAGTGTGTTCTTCTATGCTGTTTAAAATAACAAACGTGTCATCTACTTTGCGAAAATAGGCTATGGGTCTAACAGGTGATATTGCCAGGGCTTTCTCTACAAACGCGGTCATAAAATTTTCTGTTAGTAGAGGCGATAACAGGCTGCCCATAGGTAAACCGTGAATTTGTTGATAAAAATCATCCCCCCAGGTGAAATAGGTTGTTTGGATACATGTTCTGGTGAGGTCTATTATGTCGCTGTTAGTGAGTGAGCTGTCAAGTGGTTCAGGCAGGTTGTCTAATCTTATCTTAAGTTCTTCTATTGCTAAATCATGACAAATGTTTATAACCCAAAGAACTTGGTTCCTTTCGATATTTGCGCCCATCGGATCGTAACTTCCTGAATTATGGCCCCTGATTGTCCGAAAAATCGCCATTTTTAGCTTGTGGTCCCTCTGGAGCACAGGCACTTGAAGGGATTAAAATAAATTAAAATAAAACTTCTTACCACTGCTTAAGCCTTAATACAAGAATACAAGGTAAGTCAGACGCTATCTTTGTTTTGACTGATTTACCATGTATCGTCTGATATCATCTCACAATACTCACTAGTTCTAACACTTCATGTCATTTTTATTGCTAACGAGACTTTATTTGATTATTATTCACCATGCGATGCAATTAAATTGGTCATTTAACACTGTTATTGATAACAAATCAAACTTGAACCGCTATCATTTATCGACGATCAACTTCCCGAGACCGGAACTAACCCGAAAAAAGGTCAAAAGAAGTCTGTATCACCCAGTCCCTTTATAAACCTATCATTACTTGATATGTGCATAGGAACTGGGTGATCAAGTCTCGCTCAACAGCAGCCTCGTTTTGTAGGCTTTATCACGTGATAGAACTTACGAAGCGAGGCCGCTTGGTTCCTTTCGATATTTGCGCCCATCGGATCATAACTTCCTGAATAATGTCCCCGGATTGTCCAAAATATTGCTTTTGTTAGCTTTTGGTCCCTCTGGAGGTCAAAATTATTATCCGATTTAAAAAAACGTTTGATTATATCACCGTTACATGGTAATGAAGAGAAAGTTTGAATTTCGTGAAAATCGGACTAGAATTGACGGACAAAATGGCCGCCGTTTGTACAAGAATAGTGTGAAAATATGTTATATCAAGGTTGTGGACCCTATAGAGGTCACAATTTTGAACCAATTTTTATGAAACTTGACATGTATGTTTATAACCTAATGATCTTGGTTCTATTGCATATTTGCCCATATCGGATCGTAACTTCCTGAATTATGGCCTCTGATTGTACGAAAAATCACCCTTTTTAGCTTGTGGTCCCTCTGGTGGTCACAATTATTAAACGTATCTGATTTAAAAAAAGTTTGATTATATCACAGTTACACTATAGCTAGTTATGGGTGAGTTTGAATTATGATTTTCTGATGATTACTTAAAATGCAACAACTCTTGTTGACTGCCCGGACAATTTGGCTGCTGTGTGGGCGTATGTTTTGTTGCCTACTACTTTACTATTCAAAAAAAGTAGGGGATATTTGATTTTTAAGGGTTATTAAAGTCACCTAATGAAACTGACGAAGAAACAAATGACAAATTGAAATGAAGTTCACAATCATCGATTTATTCCAAATGATCTTTAGACTATAACCCCGTTTACATTACAAATTTTAAGCGTGCCAGGTACCGTTCCTGGTACGGCACGGTTAATTTTTTTGTAGTGTAAACGGGTAAAACACAAGCGTGCCGTACCGAGTACTGTGCCAATCTGGCCCACAGAAGTGATGTGGTCTCGGTACCGTACTAAGAACGGCTCACTTCAAATTTTTGTAGTGTAAACGCTAACCAGTCTGAGTACGGATTACTGCGCATGCGCCAAATGAACCTTGACCTTTTTTCCCTGCAAACCTTGACAGCTCTGTCATCAGTTCTGTCAAAATGGCTGCTCAAACTAAATCTGTCATCATAATTGTTTTCATCTGGGTAATTTGTACAGGGGCTGAAATTAACTTTTCTGTGAAGAGGTTCCTCATTTGTCACGCTTGGCACGGTTCTGAGACCGGTTATTTTAGAGTAATGTAAACGGGTCCATTTCTTGAAATTTATCGCGGCCTGGTACCGTACCTAGTACGGCAGACTTATCGCGGCCAAATGTAAACGGGGACAAACAGCAAAGTTACCACAGCATCACAACAAAGTCAGTAACGGGTAAATCCTCCTCTGTTTGCCAAACAAGCATTGATCCGACGTGGCATACTCCTAATGAGACGTCTAAGGTCATTTTGGTCCAGATTGTCCCATTCCTGTTGCAACGCAGCAGCAAGTTCTTGGACATTGGCAGGACGTTGTTGACGTTGACGTAACCTCTGTCCAAGCATGTCCCAGACATGCTCGATGGGGGAGAGGTCGGGACTCAGTGCTAGCCAAGGTAATGTGGTGATGTTCTGTTGTTGGAGGTAACCTGTAACGATCCTGGCCCTGTGACATCTTGCTTTATCATCCTGGAAGATGAAACGGCGGCCATGACGTCGTGCGAACGGCACAACATGGACTGCTGAGATGTTGTCCCGGTAGTACTGGCCTGTAACACGCCCTGCAACAACATGTAAAGCCGTTCTTCAAGCAACAGTGATGCCTCCCCACACCATAACAGAACCACCCCCAAATCGATCATGTCTGATGACGTTAACGTCTTGGAAGCGCTCGTTTCAACGACGCCACACCCTACTACGTCTGTCCAAAAAATCAACAGTGAACCTTGACTCATCTGAAAACATCACATTGCTCCAGCGTCGATTATCCCAGTGTTGACGATCCCTACACCAACGACGTCTTGCCTGAATCTGATGATCTCTCAAACAAGGGATCACGTGAGGACGTCGGGCGCGAAGGTGACCCCTATGCAGTCGATTCCGAATCGTCTGGCCACTCACTCTCACACCAGTGTCTGTTTGAAGCGCTGATCTGATTTGCTGTGATGACACGATTTCTCAAGGCCAAGGTACGGATAAATCGATCCTGGGCTTGAGTTGTCGACCTGAGCGTGGTCTGTCCTGTACAGATTGTGTATCACGGTATCTGGACCACAGCCTGCTTATGACAGACATTCATCGTCCGCGCCACAACCGCCTGTGTTGTGCCGATCTGTAGCATGCCAAGGGCACGTAACCTTTCATTTTGGGTAAGCCAACGCCTATCAAAATTTGTTTTCTGGTCACTAAAACAATTAAACTGATGTTTCCACCCTGGAATTCAATGCCACAATGACTAACATTCAAAGTCAGAGTCGTGCAAATCTTGGGTTGAACCCCCATGATGATCCCAAGCATCACCTGCATTCCATGCGGTAGCTATTGGTACGTTTGGGCGTCACATGTAACTGGAAATGTTTCTTCTGTTAGGTTCTATAGTGACTTTTTTCGTAGTCATTTGCATATTTTAGTATTATGCCCCAAAATCAAATATCCCCTACTTTTTTTGAATAGTATACTACTACCTGATGTTTTAACGTCCGCTTCCACAGAAGTGATATCGCAGACAAGACATAGGAGAGCCGAGGCTTCTTCCTGTTTTTAGAATATGGTTTTGCAATCTTTCCATTTGCGGCCTCAAGCCATGGAGTAGGTTTAGTGAGAAGTTATTCCCTTTATTTAATAAAACACATATATGTGTCTCGTCTCTGGATTGGTAGAAGTCATCTTTTGGGTTTTAGTGTTTAGGTGCCAGACCCGTCTTATCGTGGCCTCCCCCTTACTCCACTTTGTAGGTTTGGTGTCTTTGTAGTGGATTAGTGTTTAGATGCCGAGCCCGTCTTACCGTGACCCTCCCTTACCCCACTAGCCCGCTACTTGGTGTATATCCCCTATGTAGTTTAGTGTTTAGATGCCGAGCTCGTCTTATCGTAGCCCCCTCTTACTTCACTATTCTACTTAATCCAACGGTGTTCATTAAATCGTGAATTAGTTCGAAGATTTGCAGCTTCAGATCGGGTCTTGGAAAGAGTAGGTTCTTAGTGTTGAGCGGTATGTTGTTGGTCTCCATCATTTCCACTAGTTCCGTTCTCTCTTCCCTGAATACCTCGCAGTCTACCAGGACATGGTTGGTGGTACATTCTTCTCCGCACTCACAGACAATGACTTGGTGTTTGTAGTCTCGCAGCCGCTCTTTCACCCTTAGTTTCGATATAAGTTTGCATATATCTCTTCTAGGGTGATTGATAGCTGTCTTCGTGTAGATCTTGTCATCCAGTCGGAATCTGTATGTGTCAAGTTCAACGAGCTTTAATTCCCAGAGTGAATTGACATGTCTTTTTACCATACTGTAGATTTCTGTGGTGCTGTATTCTATGGTGCGGAGTGGTGCTGTGTCCCCGAAACCTTCATTTGCGAGTCGATCTGCTTCCTCGTTTCCTCTAATGTTCACATGTGATGGAATCCACATGAGCTCTTATTTGCTTCCCTTCTCTAGTACCCTCTGGTACAGCTGCCTGATTTCCAAAATGACTTCTGGTCTTGAGTCCGAGTTGTCATTTTGGATTGAAATCAGACTGCTCAGAGTCGCTTGGGATGACGAACTTACTAGTCTTTTGATAAGAGATCCATGATATAGCATCACGGATGACCACAATCTCTGCAGTGTACACCGAACAGTTATTGGGCAGTTTCCTGCTTAATCCCTTTCAGGATTGCGTGAGCCATCCGTATAAACATGTTCCCAGTCATCCGACGGCCAGTTGTCTTCCAGGTGTTCCAGAGAGAGAGCCTGTGCTGCTGTGGGGTTGTTTTTCTTGTCGGTTTTCTGTAGCAGATCTAGATTGACCGGTGGTATTGGGAGTGTCCAAGGAGCGATCGATGGTGGGTCGTGTTCGTTTATCACGAGCTCCTCCAGTCGTAGTTCCTTGACTGTTTCCCTGATACCCTGGCCAAAGCTTTTCTTTCTAGGATTTCTTTCATATCTTGTCTTCTTTAGGCTGACAAAGGCCGGGGATCTCTCGCCCAATTGCGAGATCTTAGCCCAATACCTTGTTGCTAGTTCTTTTCTTCTTAGAGATAGGGGCAACTCTCCGGTTTCCTGTAGTAATGCCCCTCTCCTGGTCCCAAGCCCTACGCCAGTCGCAATACACAGAGCTTTGTATTGGATGGTGTCAAGCTTACTTAAGAGTGTTGGCGCGCAGTTCATGAAGACCAAAGATCCGTAGTCTAATACAGAGCGTATTAGAGCACGATACACCATTATAAGTGTAACTCTATTGGCTCCCCAGGTGCTACCCGTTATTTTTCTCATTAAGTTGAGGACTTTGGAGCATCTATCTACAGTCCAGTCGATGTGCGGTTTCCAGGTCAGCCTTCGATCAAAGATTACGCCAAGGAACTTGGTTTGGTCTTTAAACTCGATGGTTTTCCCGTTCATACACAGAGACATTCTGCTTATCCCTCTATCCCTGCACACAAGCATGCCGACTGTTTTCTTCTCTGAGACCTTAAATCCCCAGTCGTTTGCCCATGTCATGAATTTGTCTAAGAACTTTTGTATATTCTTTTGAAATTCGCAGAACCTCGTTCCTTTCCTCCATATTGTGCTGTCGTCAGCAAATTTTGCTAGCTCAGTTCTGGCGTCAAGATATGAAGATTTCTTTATGTCATTGATCATAATATTGAAGAGAGTGGGACTGATGACTGATCCCTGAGGCGTGCCATTTTCTAATGTTTGCTCGGCACTCAGGGATCTGCCAACATTCACCTGTATCCTTCTATCGCTCAGAAAGCTTTTGATCCACCGAAACATTGTGCCCGTTATTCCGATACGTCCCAGCTTGAAAAGCAGCCCGTCCAACCAAACTAAATCGAAAGCCTTGGTTAAATCTACAAACACGGCACATAGCAGGTTCCCCAAGAGGAGTGCCTGAGACATGACTTGCTGTAGTTGCACCAAGTGGTCCATTGTTGATCGTCCCTTCCTGAACCCGCTTGGATTTTCGTCGATCAGTCGGTTACTCTCCAGGTAGAACTGAAGTCGGATGTTAATCATTGTCTCCAAGGTTTTGCACAGTGTGGATGTCAAGCTTACTGGTCGATAGGACTCTGCCTTTGTTCTCTCTTTCCCTGGTTTCGGAAGAGGGATGACGTTGGCTTTCCGCCATTCTTTGGGTACCTCCCCTGTCAACCAAGATGTGTTGAAGAAGTTCAGTAGTATCTTTTTGGCATTTCTGGGCAGATGTTTGAGCATTGGGTACTTTACTTTGTCCTCACCAGCCGCACTATCCTTTTCGAGGGAAAGAGCCTTATTTAACTCTTCCTCGGAGAAGGGCAGATTGATTGGTTCAGCCTCTACATTAGATTCAATTACTAATGAAGGGTGCTGTGAGTAAAAGATTTCTTTCCTCTTCATGAATTCTGGTGGTTGGTTTTCATCTTTACTTGCATCTGCAAATGTCTTAGCAAGTAAATCTGCCTTTTCATTACTTGTCTCCATCTTCAAGGTTTGGTATGTTGAACGATCTGCGTTTTCCGTGCATGGCGTTCAGTTTCTTGCAGACGACACCTTACAGAATGTCCTCCAATGCCCACTTTGTGCCCTCTGGATGGTGTCTCTTGCGGCGTATTTCAACTTCAAGTAATTTTGGTGGTTGACTTCATTGTAGTGGCGTTTTCGTAGACGAAGTGCCTTCTTTCTTTCGTAAACTGCCTCTTGACATTCTGAAGACCACCAGGGTTTTGTATTCCTTGGTTTTCTGCCAGAAGTCTTTGGAATGGAGTTGTCTGCTGCACCTATAATTGCATTCGTGATATTGGCGGAGTACACGTCGATGTCGGTGTCGATGATATCTTCTTCCTTCCAATCGAGGCAGCCTACACGGAAGTTAGCCCAATCAGCTTCTATCATTTTCCAATTGGGTCTATCACCAAATGGTCACTGCCAAGTGTCTCATCTTCATGTACTAGCCAATCGCAGCGGTTTGCCATACCAAGCGTGCAGAATGTGAGATCTAGGTGTGAAGGTGGGGCATTTCCTCCGACAAATGTAGGGCTCTCATCATTCAGTACGCATAGGTCGTTCCCTTCTATTATTGAGCATAGGCTAGTCCCCCTGCAGTCATTCCTCGGTGACCCCCACAGAGCGTGCTTTGCGTTGAAATCTCCACAAAGCACCGATTCGCCCCGTGGAAGCTGATCGAGAAGTGACTGGAAGTCATCTGGTTCTATTGTGACCTCTGGGGGTGCATAGACATTCACTATTGTCAACTTTGTTTTATTACTCAATGTGATGGCTATGCCCATTGCTTCTAGGGGGTTGGTTACATTCAGTGGAACAGAAATGTAATTTATGAAAGCTCATGAACCCACTCTCCGATTTAAATTTCGGGACGAAGTGGCCTTCATCAGCTTTCGTTTTCGGTTCCCCCTCTTTCATCTTGGGTTTTGTCTTTTTCTTGGGTGTGGTTGGTTGTTCTGGGCGGGGTGCCGCGATTGGTTCCTTCGGCTGTACATGCGGTGTCGAAGGAATGGGCTCCGGGATTGGTTTGGCGACCGGAGCCTTATTTCTGACCTCTTTGGACTTCCCCTCCTTCTGTTTCAGGATTAATGAGGCTTCATTAAAACTTACTTTTTCTTTCACCTGTATTTTTAAGGTTGCCTTGGTGTTTTGAATCTTTGGGCATTCGGGTGAGTTCGCTGCGTGACCGCCTTTGCAGTTCTAACATTTATTTGGTATGCCCGCCCTGCAATCGGTCGCCGCATGACTCCCCCCACACTAGGCGCACACAGTCTTTCCCTTGCAGTACTTGACTGTGTGTCCCAGTTTCTGGCAGTTGGCACACTGCCTCACCCTCTGAACATACGGATGGGTACGTCTATTCAGGTACACGATTTTTAGGGCCTCGGGCGCTGTTCCTTTCTTGAAGGACAGGGCGACGCTTCCCTGGTCCTTCCCCTCAGCCACTTTAAACCGGTACACCTCGGTTGTCTGGTACCCCCTCTCTGTCAAGTCTCCCAGAATTTCATCCCCGGTATATTCGGCTGGTATACCATGGACAACCACCTTGTCTATTGACAAGGTGATCGGTTCGGACACCATCACGGACATACCAAGAAGTGCCTTCTGTCCCAACGCCATATCCATGTCAGACCTGCTTTTTAGGGCTAGTCTGAGATGGCCTGGCACTGCAATCTTGATATCGGGTATGCTGGTGATACCCCACTTACTTTTTATCTCCTTCCCCACAGCCGTAAGTTTGGCCCCTTGGAAGGACTTGCCTTCAAGTGGCTTCACTAGAACGACGTGAGTCTGTTCCTCTCTCCTTTTTGTCACAGGAAAGAACTTTGGTGCAGGGCTGCTTTTAAAAGCGTCAGCCATGGAAATGGTTGAGATAACCTCTGACGCCATTGTTCTTATGCTGCCGAAATAATCAAAAAACAAAAGGAGGGACCGAACAGTGTTGATTGGAGTTTAAAGCTGTTGTTATTTAAGCTCGTAAGCTGATTTAACTGTTGTTAACCCTTTCCACAGAGAGCCGCTAGTCAATCAATGTTATTTAAAACTAATTAACTATGAGCTCTTATTGCTTGTGTGAGTTTACTTAACAGTTGTCAGGCTTGTTAACTGTAAAAATAGTTTAGCTTGTTCTTGTTTTTATTAAGAAGCTTGTTATGAGTACAATCAGTTGATTGGTTTGTTCACTGAGCTTTTCGACTAGTGGGTGATGGATGGAAAGACAAAAAGAATAAATAAAAAGAAAAAAGTAACTTAATAGCGTAGATTATAAATGAGAGATGGGTAAAAATAGAATAATAAAAAAGCCTATATACGTTGAATAAGTAAAAAGAGATATTATCCTAATAATAAAGCACGGGAGGGAGAAGGGAAATTTGACAAAAGAAAAATAAATTTAAGAAAAAAAGGTAAATAGTAATTTAAACTGGAATATCACCGATTATAATAAGTGTTATCCTATTTATTTATTTATTTAATTTTTCTCTGGTTATGATTTAGTGGTTTCCCCTTATCTATTATTATTATTGTTTTATCAATGTAATTTAATGTATATGTTGTTACAATTTTTTCCTTTGACCAGTAACTTTACTAAAATCAGTGGCTTCCTTAATTTTTAATTAGCTATTATTAGTTATTATAGATTTTATGTATACGGTTTCGTTAGGTCTTGTTGACTTAATATATTTATGGTTTCACTATTGCTTATGATTATTAGCTGTTACTTGTGTTTGTATATAAACTCTCTGTAATTATTTTCATTATTTGTCTGCGATATCACCTCGGTGGAAGCGGACGTTAAATAAAGCTATTTCACACACATTTTCATTATCATTCGCTTGAAAACGTTGAGAGAATCCTCAACGAAACGTCGCTTTAATTAAAATAGTAATTGTGTTCCATAATATGTTTTTGTGTTTATTACATGTAATATTATTATAATGCTATCCAATTGATAGACTGTTGTCTTTTAATATCTTTTTTATATTGTAACGGTTTGTCTATCCTATCCTATATAGTAGCTTATATATTATAATTAAAGTTGGCAGTGCAATACGATTTTATAATTCATCACAAAATGGAATTATGAAATCAAGATAGGCTGGCACTGCCAGGCAGGATACGCCCACATTTTCGAGAGATGGACAGAGAACAAGCAATACCGAAAGTGATTTTTCCTACATCTTTAAGTCATGTATTTCATACTGTATTGGGAGCAGCCATTTAGTTGGTCAGTTCCAGTCTGATATTAATGAAATTCGAAACCGACAATGATTATCGTGTGACGGTACACAACCTAGAAATGTGACTTTTCATCAAAATCGGATAAGAATTGTGACCTGTAGAGAGTTCACAACCATGATATACCATATTTTTACACTATTCGCGTACAAACGGCGACCATTTCGTCCGACAATTTTGGTACGATTTTCACGAAATTAGAACTCAACCTTCCTCATAAAAATCGAATTAAAATTGTGACCTATACAGGGTCCACAACCATGATATATCATTTTTTTAACAGTATTCGCGTACAAACGGCGGCCATTTTGTCTGTCAATTTTGGTTCGATTTTCCCGAAATTCAAATTCAACCTTCCTTACAGTGTAACGGTGATATAATCAAACGTTTTTTTAAATTGGATAATAATTGTGACCTCCAGAGGGACCACAAGCTAAAGAAAGGGGGATTTTGCGTATAACCAGGGGCCATAATTCAGGAAGTTACGATCCGATATGCGCAAATATCGAAAAAACCCAAGATCTTTGGGTTATAACCATGAATTTCAAGTTTCATCAAAATCGAATTAAAATTGTGACCTTTACAGGGTCCACAACCTTGATATACCATTTTTTAACAGTATTCGCGTACAAACGGCGGCCATTTTGTATGGCAATTTTGGTCTGATTTTCCCGAAATTCGAACTCAACCTTCCTTACGGTGTAACAGTAATATAATCAAACGGTTTTTTTTAAATCGGATAATAATTGTGACCTCCAAGCTAAAAAAAAGGCGATTTTGCGTATAATCAGGAGCCATAATTCAGGAAGTTACGATCCGATATGCGCAAATATCGAAAGGAAGCAAGATATTTGGGTTATAACCATGAATTTCAAGTTTCATCAAAATCAAATCAAAATTGTGACCTCCACAGGGTCCACAACCTTGATATACCATTTTTTAACAGTATTCGCGTACAAACGGCGGCCATTTTCGTCCAATTTTCCCAAAATTCAAACTCAACCTTCCTTAGGGTGTAACGGTGATATAATCAAACGGTTTTTTAAATCGAATAATAATTGTGACCTCCAAGCTAAAAAAAAGGCGCTTTTGCGTATAATCAGGGGCCATAATTCAGGAAGTTACGATCCGATATGCGCAAATATCTAAAGGAAGCAAGATCTTTGGGTTATAACCAAGAATTTCAAGTTTCATCAAAATCGAATCAAAATTGTGACCTCTATAGGGTCCACAACCTTGATATACCATTTTTTAACAGTATTCGCGTACAAACGGCGGCCATTTTATATGGCAATTTTCGTCCGATTTTCCCGAAATTCAAACTCAACCTTCCTTAGGGTGTAACGGTGATATAATCAAACGGTTTTTTAAATCGAATAATAATTGTGACCTCCAGAGGGACCACAAGCTAAAAAGGGTGATTTTTCGGACAATCAGGGGCCATAATTCAGGAAATTACATTCCGATAGCCGCAAATATCGAAAGGAACCAAAATCTTTGGGTTACAAACATGCATGTCAAGTTTCATCAAAATCGGTTCAAAATTGTGACCTCTATAGGGTCCACAAGCTAAAAACGTGATTTTTCGTACAATCAGGGGCCATAATCCATGAAGTTTTGATCCGATACATGCCAATATCGAAAGCAGCCGAGATCTTTTGGAGATAAACCTATATTTCAAGTTTCGTCAAAATCGGATAAGAATTGTGACCTGTAGAGAGTCCACAAACAAATTGTGGACGGACGGACGGACGGACGGACGGACAGGGGCGACGACATAATACGTCCACATGAAAATGTGGGCGTATAAAAATTTATTCCAAACAAACTTATTATTGATATGAGTGTTAGCTGATGTGACTGCAATTATACAAAAGATAGGTTGCCAGGCAACGAAACATACGCCCACAGCAGCTAAATCGTCCGGGCAGTCAACAAGGGTTGACGCATATTTTTACTTTTTTCGGTAATGAAACATTTGTAATACAGTACACTAAAAACTGATCAAGAGTAACAACTCATTACGTAATTATCAGAAAATCATTAGAATTTGATTGCTTTTTATAAAGTTTTACCCCACGCTAACAATTAGTATATACATGAAACATTTAATATCATGGATTTAGCTGTTCAGTTATCAAAATTCATTGAAAATCAAAATACTTGTTCGTTTCAACACCTTAAACTCTGTGTATCAATCTAAAGTCAATCGGATGATAAGTTTGGCCTCTATAGCGTCACAAGATTTTTCGAAGTGATCAAGGGCCATAACTCTGGCAGTTATTATTGAAAATCACTGAAAATCGATAGACGTCTTCGTCTCATGACTGTAAACACTATGTATAAATTTGAAGTCAATCGGATATTAACTTTGGCCTCTCGAGCTTCCACAGAATTTTTTCGAAGTGATCAAGGGCCATGGCAGTAATTATTGAAAATCACTGAAAATAGAGAGACGTCTTCGTCTCATGACTGTAAACACTGTGCATAAATTTAAAGTCAATCGGATATTAACTTTGGCCTCTACAGCGTCCACAGGATTTTTTGAAGTGATCAAGGGCCATAACTCTGGCACTAATTATCGGAAATTGCTGAAAATCAATAGGATTCTTCGTCACATGACCTTAAACACTGTGTATAAATTTAAAATAAATCGGATATTAACTTTGGCCTCTAGAGCGTACACAAGATTATTTGAAGTGATCAAGGGCCATTACTCTGGCACTTATTATCAGAAATCGCTGAAAATCAATAAGCTTCTTCGTCTCATGACCTTAAACACTGTTTATAAATTTGAAGTCAATCGGATATTAACTTTGGCCTCAAGAAATTCTTTTTAAGTGATCAAGGGCCACAACTCTGGCACTTATTATCGGAAATCGCTGAAAATCAATAGGCTTCTTCGTCTGTGTATAAATTTTGGAAGTGATCAAGGGCCATAACTCTGGCAGTAATTATTGAAAATCACTGAAAATCGATAGACGTCTTCGTCTCATGACTGTAAACTTTAGCCTCTGAGCTTCCACAAGATTTTTTGAAGTGATCAAGGGCCATAACCAGGGTTCTTAATCCATTTTGAAATGAACCGGCCAAGAGTAAGCCTAACGGATAGTCGTATTTTCAACAACAGACATGTTGGTTTATGCATACTTTATTCATGTTAATAATTGCATAACGTATTCCGAATAATAATAGCTTAAACTTCGAATAAACAAAACCTTTGTTGTAATTGCATACCTGTATTCATACATCGATAATAATATCGAAATTTATAGTCAAATTTCAGCAACTTGCATAATGCATATTCCTACTTTCGCTTTCATCCAACCAAACGGAAGTTAATAATTTAGTAAAAAGAAAAACTACCAGTAAATATAAATATGTTTTTTTTTTACAATCGTATTATTGTGATCACTTGTCAATATATAAAAATAAAAAAAATGTAAGCACATATCAATAATAACAAATTAGCACAAATTAGTTTCTGTGTATAGTCGGAACTCGGGAATATGCCGACGTGCGAAAAGTCACGTGGCCAATTGTCATGATAGGCTATTACTTGACATAATAATTATATACGGGTCAGTAGGTTATTACCAGATTTACTCAACGCTAAGAGATCAGTAGGTTATTACGTGACTTAAAAAGAAGACTAAATTAATAACTTACGAGACAAAACATTTTCTGTGAAATGTTGTCAAACGAAAGCCATTTGACAGTAGTTAACCATTCGCCCGGACTTTGGTTGACCCATATTGTACGTGGGAGTTTCTCTGACTTTTGGAACTTCCAATGACGACGTGCATGCTTGAAGTTCAAGGTCAATACAGCCATCACTATCGTCGGCTAAAACTCGTTTACGTTTTCTATTATCATTCTGTGAGGTGTTCAAGTACTTCAACATTGTGTTAGATAGAAATGAATGAACCGACATTGGATTATATACATTCTTTTATTTGATTGACTCAACTAATTAAGTTGTTTATTTAGGAAATGAGCCGATACGGATTAAGCTGAAGGTATTCATATTGTATTGACTGACTCTTTGATGGGTTTCTTAATCGACGAGTAATAATTAACTCTTTGTTATTGGCCAAAAGTTGATTGATTAATGATACCATAGTGGCCGGTTCATTGTTTTACAAACCGGCTAGATTAAAGATCAATCGGCTAAAGCCGACAAAAAACAGCCGATTAAGATCCCTGGCCATAACTCTGGTAGTTATTATCAGCAATCGCTGAAAATCAATAGGCTTCTTCGTCTCATGACCTTAAACACTGTGTATAAATTTAAAGTCAATCGGATATTAACTTTGGCCTCTAGAGCGTCCACAACATTTTTTGAAGTGATCAAGGGCCGTAACTCTGGTAGTTAAAACAATAGGCTTCTTCGTCTCATGACCTTAAACACTGTGTATAAATTTAAAGTCAATCGGATATTAACTTTAGGCTCTAGAGAGTCCACAGGGACCAACGAACTGATGGACGGACGGGGGCGACGACAATATACAACCACATTTCAATGTGAATCCGAATGATAAAGTGAGAGGAATCAAAAACCATATAAATAACATAAACATAGACAGGATCAAAGTCATAATAAACTTGATACAGTGACACCAGTAGTAGGAGTGGTTAAAAACAAAGTCAAAGGTATCACAAAACCATCTTTTAAAGTATCTAACGTTTCGTAAGTAAAATCCTACTTCTTCAGAGAATATAAGCCCACATTTTCATGTGGTTAAAAACAATGTCAAAGGTATCACAAAACCATCTTTTAAAGTATCTAACGTTTCGTAAGTAAAAACCTACTTCTTCAGAGAATATAAGCTTATATTCTCTGAAGAAGTAGGTTTTTACTTAAGCTTATATTCTCTGAAGAAGTAGGTTTTTACTTACGAAACGTTAGATACTTTAAAAGATGGTTTTGTGATACCTTTGACTTTGTTTTTAGCCACATTTCAATGTGGGCGTATAAAAAGCCAAACAGTTATTTCTAAACCTCAAATGGGCATTATTTGTCATGTAATATCTGAGGTTTTTTTTTGCTATCTCTGGATACCGTTACGAAAACACTCATTTATGGAATTCATTACCCGATTATTTGAAATATTGTAAATCATATTATTCATTTCGAACTAAATAGAGACCTAGTATAGTATTCTTTGAAGTAGTACTTTTATACATTGAAAGTGGTCAGAAGAAATATATTATGGTCATTTTCATTAATTAATTTGTTGTATTTACACGTTCCTTAAGCATATAATTAGATGATAATCATATGATTTGTGTGTGACAACTTTATTATGTGATTGTAATTATTATATTCAGTTTGTGATTTTCTTAATATTCTTTTGTAAATATTTCTCTTCTATTTTCAAATTTTATTGTTAACTTCTGTTATAAAGGGCAAAATGTAAGACCGGCCTCCTGACCTAATTTTCAAGCCTTTGAAAATAAAGTTAATATCATCATTATTATAAGAAGCAGCAAACCCGCTAAGCTATCCAAATATATGAAGTTTAAATTCATAAAATGGTCCCTTGGTATGAATCCAAATAGATAAATGTCCTATTATTACATTTATTCTAATCTTCCTGTTGTGAGTAATATGTCCCACAACTATGCAAATACCCATATGCAAATTACCTGAAATGGATCATAGAGACCAGTAGAACTAGCGCATGAATAATCCGTAGAATGAACAGTTCCACCTGTTAGTTTCCATAGTAACCATGTATCTATACAACCAAACATAACTTTACCTTCTGATGCCCTTTCATGTAACTAAAGAAAGGAAATTATTCATTTATAAACAATAATCTTAGCACTTTATATCTGCCATTTTGTCCAGTACAGATTTGTGTTTTTTCTGTGTTTTATTAATATTTATAATGCATGACTAGAAAAAAGTTCTAACATCTGGTACAACTTCAACAGTTTGATATTATTGTCAGGTACAACAAAAAATGTCAGTTTCTGGCCTGTCCAATTCTACTGTAAAAGGAATTGAAAGGGAGTTTAACAAGCACTCAATACAAACTAAGTCATTTTGGGACTAACATATGGCTCAATTTAATTTCAATAATTTCATTGCACAAAGGGGTCTTTCGCACTGGCTCATGTTAGTCTAAACGGCCATACTGCCCTAGTCTACTCTATAGTACAGTTGCCAAACCCCATTTTAAGTCTTAACCTGGAAATATAGTCCATCTAATGTTTTTTTGTGGATTATATATCTTCTCTATGTGTAGATTAAGAATCCAGATGATGCCACCCTGGCACCCTTGGGGAAATCAAAATATTCAAAATGGCATTTTCTGGTTATTTAGTGGGGTAAAATGTGTGACACATTGTCTTGGACCTAGGGTTGAAGATGACTTTTATAAGAATCCGACCCATCGAATCCAGTATTCCTCCTAAAGGTGATGGTTAATTCCGCTAGAGGGCCAAATTCAATAATGGAGGCTTGTTTTGGAAAGGAACTTTATAAAGTTCCCTAAAAAGGTGTAGAATATATTAAAATATAGGTTTTAAGTGTATTATATATCTTCAATATCTGTAGTTTCAGAATCTGAATGATACCACCCTGGTATCCTTGAGGAAATCAAGAAGGCTGTCACGAGGTATTTTTTGGTTTTACTTTAATTTAGTGGAGTAAAATTCAGGACAAATTCTCTCGGACCTCGGTATGAAGGTGATTTTTATAAGAATTTGATCCGCTGAATCCAATGAATTTCGGTATTACTTCTAAAAAAGTAGGATAATTCCACAAGGGGGTCAAATTCAAAATGGAGGCTCATTTTGGAGTCAAAAAGCTGTGCAATATATTAAAGGAGCTAAATTGCTAACATTTGGGACCTAGAAATTGACACAAGTGGGTTGCAATGCATATAATACTGTAATATTTTATATGAATGTATATAATAAACTGATTTACATTCAATAGTTTCCGTTTTTACTCTAATTTCAAATAAGCCAGCATTTTCAATCGAATGCATATGTCCACCGTTTGGTTATTCCAGTCTACATATGCCGTTTGATTTGGCGCAATGTTCTTCGAGTCTCTTGCTAGAGCTGAGGCTGAAACACATTATGGTACACAATTCGTGTACCAATGGTAAAATGTTTATTTTGTCTTAAATATTGGATATCAGAAGCCCATCTTTTCCCACTAAGTTCACAGCATCAATGTTGATTTAAATTGACAAATAATGAACGTTTTCAATGTGGAAGATTTTGAATGATATTGAGTTAAAGAGTTAGCTTAGGTTTTCAGTGTCATTTACTTCATGTACAAACATAAAAACATGTATCTACCAAAAACAATTCCAGGTTGAGCTCATATTCAAATAGTGGCCATATTTGACAAGACATAACGCTATTAGTAATGTATTAAACTATAGGTTTTCGGGTTCGCTGAATTCATGTCTGAATGGTATTATGTGCCATTACGGACTGAAATGCCAATATGGTTCCGAAATTCAACACAACAAACCAACAGTGATGCTGATGTCCCCTACCGAAATGCCAAAGTAAGTAAATGACACATATCAATTAATCGCACATTTATTTTTTTTCTAAAGTATGGAGCAATCAAACTATACACTAAGTTTCTTCACTCTCTATTAGATATAATCAAGATTATCTTGTCCCAAAGCATCAACCAATAAATTGATTAGCTCTGCTTAGCTTCAGCTCGAATGTTAATCATTTAACTCAGTCACGACCATGGGTTCCATGTCGGCCGTTTATGCCGGTCGGGACCTAGGGCTATTGAAAATGACCTTAACTAGATGTGACCCAACGGTCATTTTGCACGCCGGAAAAATAGCCTTATTTCAAAAACCCAATTTTCAAACATGGCTACCATCGACATCCACTATGTAACTATAACACTGTACGGCCAGTGCAGAATAATGCGTATGTAAAGATAGAAGCCACATTATCTCATGATTGGTGTTATAGAGTTGTATACATGTTGATAATTGATGATGATTGTCGTGTAGTAGAACAATAAAAGTTAATTGATATTCGGGAATCCTATCAAAGTCGTGAAACAGTCCATTCTTAGTCAATCACGTATTGTCCACGTGTCATAAGAATTTTTTAGAACAAAGCCGTTTACTGCTATTACAGTTACGCACTATGTAAACGAGATTGTTACGATCTTCGAAAAAAGGAAAATTAATATGAAGTACTGCTCTTCGAATCCAACCAACTGTCATATTCAATATAACAGCATAGAAATTACGTAAATCCTTAACAACGTACATGTCGGGAGAAAATTGAATTATAATTTTTTATAGTGATATTACGGCCTTGTGGGAGTTGTAGAAATAATATCTAGAGATTAGTTAACTTGCTTACCAACAAATTAAGAATATTACGTATTCCAGTGCTATTGTGTAGCAATATTGAGAATTCCACGTGTTAGAAAAATTGTCGTGCAAAAATATATTGTAAATCTTATACACGACGATATTCTAGACCGCGCTAGTGTCGCTTGAAGTTAGCAAACATGAATGCCAAGTTAGCTATCCGACAGTTATTCATTACTAAGATTTTCGTCAATATTCTGCTGCCCGTAACGCCGTAAGAGATGTTCTAAAACCAATGTGAAATATATGCCGTGGATAATTATATATTTATCTTCACATTGAAGTTATTGTATTACAACTCATAATTATCCAGGTCAGTGTGTTTTCTATTGCGCACGTGGTAATTACATGTCAGCCACTGACATGTTTTTTCTTCAGCTATTTCGATTATTTAAGTAGCCAAAAGAGAATATTTAATTTATAAATAATTATCACAAGCCTTACAATAAATATTTCATTTTTAAGTCTAATATATAATTTTTTGTGTACCTCATGCTGACAAAGTGGTAGACACATGAATCCACAATACCCGACCGTGAATAAAAAACATGAAATATGGATTTATTTTGCAAAATTTGTGTGCGTTATCAAAAATGTCCGGTAGTGAAAATTTTGAAGTGGAAGCCCTGGTCACAACATTCACCTGATGAACATTACATCAAGTTTAAACATTCTACCGCAATTAAAAGCAGAGTTGTTATGTTCCACAGTCTTGACCAATCAAATTGCTTATCTCTCCTTAGGCAGAGTTGTTATGTTCCACAGTCTTGACCAATCAAATTGCTTATCTCTCCTTAGGCAGAGTAGAAAATCCTCACTATCGAACTTAGTCAAGGTAATGATATAATGAATCTATATTCTGAGTTTCATTGCTGTCACTTCATTATAACCAAAGTTATTGTGCCCCACAGCATCAACCAATCAGATTGCTTATCTCTGTTTACTGTATGCATAACATGTTCATCATCGAACTCCATCAAGGCATTCACCCAATGTGCCCCATCACCAAGTTTGAACATTCTAGCTCAATTAGAAAGAGAGTTATTGTGTTCTAAAGTGTCGGCCAATCAAACTGCTTATCACTCTGCAATACATCAAGTTTCATCACCCTCACTTACTTAGAACTAAAGTTATCATGTCTCAAAGCATCAACCAATCAAATTGCTTATCTCTGCTTACCCCAAGAAGAAAATGCTGAAAATATAAATTTCCCCAAGGGTGCCAGGGTGGCATCATCCAGATTCTGAATCTAAACATACTGAAGATAAATAATCCATCAAAAAACATTTGATGCACTATATGTTTGTCAACCTGCTGCCGGACTGTTACTGATCATTCTATAAGTATAAGGATTATCATTTATTAATTAAAATTTATAATATATACATGTACCCTCAAATTTTACCTAACTTAAGAATTCATAACTACCTTTGGAATGTTTTGAAAGAACCACAACAGCCGCATTGTGACCTTAAAATACAAATATAATTGATCTGTAGAAAGGAATTTTATTGCTTTTCCATATACGCTTCTTCAAATTCCATCAACCCAGGATTCTTTTAGGTACATGTCAATATGCTCAAGGTGTACCTCAGTTTTTCATCCTATGTCAACAACACAGTAAAATTATACTTGTCAGCCCAGCAGACTTCATATATTATGACATGTGAAAACTGGGATTAAAAAATAGGTTGCCAGACAACGAAACATATGCCCACACAGCAGCTAAATCGTCTGGGCAGTCAACAAGAGTTGTTGCATTTTAAAGCCCCAATAACACTCTTGTTGTAACTGAAAAATATGTCCCAATCTTCATTCTGGTCAACAAATCGTATTATTTTAGAATATTCCAATTAAATGATGATATAAATTTCATCTTAACACACCTAATTTAAAAAATTGGAAAAATTCAACCAATTGATTTGAAAAGTCTAACGTAAACCTTTTCAAATGTGACTTGGATTTTAAAATATTTTCGAACCCTCTGGACAAGTAAAATAGGTTGTAATGGATAATTTACACAACAGGTAGGACATTTAAACATCTAGTACTTAGAATAAGGGTATTATTTATTTTCTGGAGCTACCAAGCCAGCAAGAATGTTATTGTCCCTTTAAGTAATCATCAGAAAATCATTAGAATTTGTTTGTTTTTTTATAAAGTTCTGCCCCATGCTAACGTTTAGTATACGAAACATTTAATATTATTTTTAAAATCGGATAATAATTGAGACCTCTAGATGGACCACAAGCTAAAGAAGTCGATTTTTGTACAATCAGGGGCTATAATTCAGGAAGTTACAATCCGATATGAGCAAATATCAAAAAGGGACAAGATCTTTGGTTTATAACCATGCATTTCAAGTTTCATCAACATCAGATTAAAATTGTGACCTCTACAGGGTCCACAACCTTGATATAACATATTTTTATAGTATTCGCGTACAAGCGGCGACTATTTTGTCTGTCAGTTTTGGTCCGATTTTCGAACTCAACATTCATTACATTGTAACGGTGATATAATTAAACGGTTTTTTTTTAATCGCGTAATAATTTTTGACTTCCAGAGGGACCACAATCTAATAAAGGCGATTTTTCATACAATCATGGGCCATAATTCAGGAAGTTATGATCCGATATGCGCAAATATCGAAAGGAACCAAGATCGTTAGGTTATAAACATGTATTTCAAGTTTCATCAAAATTAATTTAAAATTGTAACCTCTTTATGGGTACAAGCGGCAGCCATTTTGTCTGTCAATTTTGCTCCGATTTTCACGAAATTCGAACTCACCCATCAATACAGTGTGACTGTGATATAATCAAACGTTTTTTTAAATCAGATAATAATTGTGACCTCCAGAGGGACCACAAGCTAAAAAGGGTGATTTTTCGTACAATCAGGGGCCATAATTCAGGAAGTTAAGATCCGATATGTGCAAATATGCAATGGAACCAAGATCTTTAGGTTATAAACATGTATTTCAAATTTCATCAAAATCGGTTCAAAATTGTGACCTCTATATAGGGTGCCCCACCATAAATAAATATCTCCAAATAGCTCAACAATTACACCACAATATTTATATATACACCAAGCCTTAAATCAGTTTCACACATTTATAGTCACTAAATAAACAGTCATGTTGTATTTAATAAGCTTGGACCATTTCACCATCATAAATAATACACTGAAAAATGGTTCATAACATCCAGACACTTTCGAGTGAAAAATAGGTCACATGCCCTTGTTTTGAAAATAGTCTCACTTCACCAGGGCTCGAAACGAAAGGCGCGCGAAAGCACTCGCGCACCTACCACGCACCTAAAGTGAAACCCAGGTACATATTTTCAAACGCACAAGAAATTTAACAACAACGCTCCTCGTATCAAAGGCTAACTAAATATCCCCCGACCTTTAAAATGAATTAACGCGAACGCTTTTAATAAAATTCTCGTAAAAATAATCTATCTTTATTTAACGGTCTCAAGCAAGACTCGAACTGCAGTCGGCCTCAGAATTTTAGAACTTGGCCTTAGATTCGAGGTCGATTTTTAACTATCCACGGCCATGTATGGTCACCGATTTGTGTTGGGTATCAATCGTTATTTTTATTATCGATAATCGGCATTGAAATGTCGATTGATAGTATCGAAACAATCTTATTTTCACGGTCGTAACCAAGAATGGGTTACGTATTTAAATCTTAAAATTCAAAACCATACGATGTTGCGATAGATGTTTTTGTTTGTCTAATTAATAATAAAACGCCTCATATTACGTATAAATTGTACCTACTTAATTTTTAAAAAATGTAGCCTTGGTTCTGAATGACGAAATACCATTGATAGGCCGATGTATGTTGAGGAACCAAAATAAAACAAGTCAACAGTGAGGCTGATGTCCCCTGCCGAAATCCCAAAATAAATAGACGACACATATTAATTAATCGCACATTTATTTTTTTCAAACGTATGGAGTTATCGTGTCTCAAAGCATCAACCAATCAAATTGCTTATCTCAGCTTACCCAAAGCGGAAAATGCTCATCTTCGAACTCCATCAAGGCATTGACCTAATAAGCATATACACCAAGTTTGAACATTTTAACTCAATTAGAAGGAGAGTTATTGTGTTCCAAAGTCTCCACCACTCAAATTGCGTATCGCTCTGCTTACCCTGAGCAGAAAATGCTCATTATTGAACTTAGTCAAGGTATTACTGTAATGAATAAGCATATACACCAAGTTTGAACATTTTAACTCAATTACATTAGAAGGAGAGTTATTGTGTTCCAAAGTCTCGACCAATCAAATTGCGTATCGCTCTGCTTACCCGGAGCAGAAAATGCTCATTATCGAACTTTGTCAAAGTAATTAGAACTAAAGCTATCGTGTCCCAAAGCATCAAATTGCTTATCTCTGCTTACCCTAAGCAGAAAATGCTCATCTTCGAACTCCATCAAGGCATTGACCTAATAAGCATATACACCAAGTTTGAACATTTTAACTCAATTAGAAGGAGAGTTATTGTGTTCCAAAGTCTCGACCAATCAAATTGCGTATCGCTCTGCTTACCCTGAGCAGAAACTGCTCATTATCGAACTTATTCAAGGTATTACTGTAATGAAACTATACACCAAGTTTCATCACTCTCACTTTGTCAAAGTAATTAGAACTAAAGCTATCATGTCCCAAAGCATCAACCAATCAAATTGCTTATCTCTGCTTACCCTAAGCGGAAAATGCTCATCTTCGAACTCCATCAAGGCATTGACCTAATAAGCATATACGCCAAGTTTGAACATTTTAACTCAATTAGAAGGAGAGTTATTGTGTTCCAAAGTCTCGACCAATCAAATTGCGTATCGCTCTGCTTACCCTGAGCAGAAACTGCTCATTATCGAACTTATTCAAGGTATTACTGTAATGAAACTATACACCAAGTTTCATCACTCTCCCTTAATTAGAACTAAAGTTATCGTGTCCCAAAGCATCAACCAATCAAATTGCTTATCTCTGCTTACCCTAAGCGGAAAATGCTCATCTTCGAACTCCATCAAGGCATTGACCTAATAAGCATATACACCAAGTTTGAACATTTTTACTCAATTAGAAGGAGAGTTATTGTGTTCCAAAGTCTCGACCAATCAAATTGTGTATCGCTCTGCTTACCCTAAGCAGAAAATGCTCATTATCGAACTTATTCAAGGTATTACTGTAATTAAACTATACACAAAGTTTCACCACTCTCACTTAATTAGAACTAAAGTTATCGTGTCCCAAAGCATCAACCAATCAAATTGCTTATCTCTGCTTACCCTAAGCGAAAAATGCTCATCTTAGAACTCCATCAAGGCATTGACCTAATAAGCATATACACCAAGATTGAACATTTTAACTCAATTAGAAGGAGAGTTATTGTGTTCCAAAGTCTCGACCAATCAAATTGCGTATCACTCTGCTTACTCCGAGCAGAAAATGCTCATTATCGAACTTAGTCGAGGTATTAATGTAATGAAACTATACACCAAGTTTCATCACTCTCACTTAATGTCCCAAAGCATCAACCAATCAAATTGCTTATCTCTGCTTACCCTAAGCGGAAAAAGCTCATCTTCGAACTCCATCAAGGCATTGACCTAATAAACCCATACACCAAGTTTGAAGAATCTAGCTCAATTAGGAAGAGAGTTATTGTGTCCCAAAAAGTGTGACGGACAGACAGACAGACGGACGAACCCATTTTAATAGTCCCCCAACTTTCTTCGAAAGGCGGGGGACAATGAGCACGAGTCGATTCAAAACATTACGTATACGTGAGAGCGACCAATACCAACATGGCGGACAATTCGTTGTCAATTCGCGTGCAAAAATTAAAGAAAATTTAAAAGCCTAAATAACTTGTTATCACGAATTCGTAAATTGTTTATTATTATTAAAATAATGTAGCCTTAATTCCGAATAAGAAATACAAACGCTTTTGTCATCTATCAGTCATTTATAATGAGCGGATGAATTCTGAAAGTTTAGGGGAAAAACTCTGGGTTATTCTACACATCCGGGTATATCCAATTTAGCCAATTCCAAGATGTGGCGATTATTGCTTCTAATGAAAGTATTGTTTAAATGAGGGATAATTTATTTCAACATTTTTTGGGGGAAAAAAAGCTACATTGAGATTGAGGCTTTGAAGTAAATATAAAGTGACCGATGTATAGGCTATTGTATTATTATACGAAGAATTAAGTCCCAGAAAACATTGAGTCGACTCCTCTACACACGCACGAAAAAATGCATTATTTGTTTGTAATAAATATATTGAACGGGTTGTGATAGTCAGGCCTATAACAACCGTTTGACTGAGATAAAAGATGTAAAATAAACGATTTATTATATATTTGGGCACTTAATATGTGCAAAATCTGCTTTTGAAAAACACTCTCCTAGAATATCCGAGGTGCAGGTTTTTAGGAGAGCGATTTTCTGAATTTGTAATTTTAGGTGCAGCTTTTAGAGCTCTCCGTGATTTTATTCCTTTCAACCCCTGCTTCACCAGTATGCCGATCATTTTCCGTCTGATTGACAGGCTGGGATAATCCAGACTACTTTTTTACGAAACATGGAAGAAAGCTGGAACAAGAAATCAAATTTAGAAATGACGCACAGTGAGCGACTCAACAATTGTTTTACGAACCTTGTAAAAGTAAAATGAAACTACTGCTGGTATCATGTTGCTGCCCAACCCGAGTTATTCAGAGATATTATTTGTACTAAACCAAAATATGTCGCTCCTTACGGTCTTGTTAAGGATAAAACAATTTAAAAAATAAAACGAGCGTAATTTCTAAAGATGCCGTTATAACCAAAACACTAAATATTACTGCTGTTCAGAATCGTCAACAATAGATTTTTTACGACTGTAATAGTTGATTGTATGTTGAGAATTTCCCTATGCTGTTGCTAGTGTGCGAGACTGTCATAAAATTAGTTGTAGTTAAACAACTCAATCGTGCACATTCCACGTGGCTAGTACAACTTTTCAGTAAGCGTGTGGGGCACCCTACTCTATAGGGTCCACAACCTTGATATAACATATTTTCACACTATTCGCTTACAAACGGCGGCCATTTTGTCCGTCAATTCTGGTCTGATTTTCACGAAATTCAAAATTTTGCTTCATTACCATGTAATGGTGATATAATCAAACGTTTTTTTAAATCGGATAATAATTTTGACATCCAGAGGGACCACAAGCTAACAAAAGCGATTTTTCGGACAATCAGGGGACATAATTCAGTTAGTTACGATCCGATGGGCGCAAATATCGAAAGGAACCAAGATCTTTGGGTTATTACCATAAATTTCAAGTTTCATCAAAATCGAATTAAAAATGTGACTTCTACAGGGTCCACAACCTTGATATACCATTTTTTAACAATATTCGTGTATGGCAATTTTCGTCCGATTTTCCCGAAATTCAAACTCAATCTTTGGGTTTTAAACATACATGTCAAGTTTCACGAAATTCAAACTCAACCTTCATTACCATGTAACGGTGATATAATCAAAGTTTTATAAATCAGATAATAATTTTTACCTCCAGAGGTACCACAAGCTAAAAAGGGCGATTTTTTGTTCAATCAGGGGCCATAATTCAAAAAGTTACGATCCGATAAGTGCAAATATCGAAAGGAACCAAGATATTTGGGTTATAAACATACATTTCAAGTTTCATCCAAATTGGTTCAAAGTTGTGACCTCTACACTGTTCACAAACAAAAAACGTGATTTTTCGTACAGTCAGGGGCCATAAGTTAAAAATGACCTTATTTGTATTTGCTTGTAGTTTTTCTTTTTACTAAATTAATTCTAACTTCCGTTTGTTTGGATGAAAGCAAAAGTAGATTATGCATTATGCAAGTTTCCAAAATTTGACTATAAATTTCGATAATGTATGGATATATGAATACTAGTATTGAATAACAACACAGGCTTTGTTTATTAGAAGTTATTATTATAATATCATACGGGATACCGTAACGTTATGCAATTATTGACGTGAATAAAGTATGCATAAACCAACATGTCTGTTGTTCAAAAAGAGGACTATCCATTAGGGGTGCCCGTGGCCGGTTCATTTCAAAATGGATTAAGAACCCTGCCCATAACCCATTAAGTTACAGTCTGATACATGCCAATATCGATAGGAACCGTGATCTTTGGGTGATTAACCTATATTTTATAGAAATCGGATAAAAATTGTGACCTGTAGACTGTTCACAAACAATTGTGGACGGACGGACGAACAGGGGCGACGACAATATACGTCCACATGAAAATGTGGTTAAAAACAAAGTCAAAGGTATCACATACGGTGACAAAACCATCTTTTAAAGTATCTAACGTTTCGTAAGTAAAAACCTACTTCTACAGAGAATATAAGCTACAAAATTACAATTCGGATTCACATGAAAATGTGGGCGTATAAAAAGATCTATAGCATGAATTTGGGATTGTCATAAACAACAATGTGTGCAGCATTACCACTGAACTTACCTGTTAAATGTTAAAGATACATCTGCCTATTACAGGTTGTTTTTTTTTAATTCTGGCTTCAGATGTTATATAAATTATTATTTAGACATCTATTCACATGAAAAGCTCATGCTCAAATCTCTAGACCATAGGATGGATTTGACATTAATTCATTAATTAGATTATACCATTTGTACCATTTAAACAAAAGCTATTGTGTGATGATTCGAAATTTCTGTGACTAATAATATTACGTTTTCATGTATATTTGGTTTCAAATTTTATTACAGGTTTCTTTTGGTGTCTAAAATTATCTCTTTGGCTTTCTGTGTCTCACCTTGCCTACGACTTCGTCCGTTATTTAGTTTTGATATCTAATTTTAATGTAATCATTGTCCATTGTATTAGTTTTATCGGTAATCCTTGTATTCATTTTTATCACTTGCTGTGATGTCCTGTATTGTATCTTGTTAATCTAGTCTACCTCTGTCTCTTTTTGCTCATTGTGCATGCGCGGCACGCTATATTTAAGAACGGACAACTAGTCCTTCAGAGATTGAGAAGAAGGATTTCTAGGTGAGTTGTGTGTTACTTCTTGTGTCTGGATACCTTGGCCATAATCTGTGCTTTTGCTCATACGTTGGACGATACTTGTAACCCCGAAGTGTCTCAGTGTTAACCAGTGTGTTTTATTAGAATACAGCGGGTGGCCACAAACGTGCCTCGTGGGTCAAGCCATTTTCTTGGCCTTTCGTAAAACGGCTGTGGGTTGTTTGCATTGGTGTCTCACCTTGCCTACGACTTCGTCCGTTATTTAGTTTTGATATCTAATTTTAATGTAATCATTGTCCATTGTATTAGTTTTATCGGTAATCCTTGTATTCATTTTTATCACTCGCTGTGATGTCCTGTATTGTATCTTGTTAATCTAGTCTACCTCTGTCTCTTTTTGCTCATTGTGCATGCGCGGCACGCTATATTTAAGAACGGACAACTAGTCCTTCAGAGATTGAGAAGAAGGATTTCTAGGCGAGTTGTGTGTTACTTCTTGTGTCTGGATACCTTGGCCATAATCTGTGCTTTTGCTCATACGTTGGACGATACTTGTAACCCCGAAGTGTCTCAGTGTTAACCAGTGTGTTTTATTAGAATACAGCGGGTGGCCACAAACGTGCCTCGTGGGTCAAGCCATTTTCTTGGCCTTTCGTAAAACGGCTGTGGGTTGTTTGCATTGGTGGATTACAGGCTGTCCCTTCCCGTTAATGCATAACTATCCCCCACGCGTATGTTAACTCTGAGCAAGTCTTTTATAGGTTCAGATTGGTGTCTACATTAGGCCTCTATTGGATAATAGTGAAGTATCTTATTTAAAACGGCAATTTCATATTTTTTAGTTATATTTTTAAAATATATTAAAATAAAGCCATAAAATAGATGGTATCTAAACAGGCCTACCTTGTTAAAGAATAATCCTATTAATCCTATAATTCACTGTTGTCAGTTGAGAAATTGGTAAAAATATAATTTTCAACTTCAAATTCAAACGTTTGAAGATCGCCATTGCATGGAGGCAAATGGGAAAACAAGGGAGGTAATTGTGTTATTATTTTCTGTGTCAGCGATTTAACACCCCCCCCCCTGAAATATTGCCCATGATCGTATAATAATAATGAGTTGACAACCTTTTGAGCAAAAGATATAGAAATAAATAGGTTTTGACTCTCTTAGAAAATATGAAATTATCACTTTAACTTATTTCATATTCCATCCCAGTGTATTTACCAGTGGATTATTCCTGTTGTGTAAATTATCCATTACAACCTATTTTACTTGTCCAGAGGGTTCGAAAATATTTTAAAATCCAGGTCACATTTGAAAAGGTTTACGTTACCCTTTTCAAATCAATTGGTTGAATTTTTCCAATTTTTCAAAATAGGTGTGTTAAGATGAAATTTATATCATTATTTAATTTGAATATTCTAAAATAATACGATTTGTTGACCAGAATGAAGATTGGGACATATTTTTCAGTTACAACAAGAGTGTTATTGGGACTTTAAAAGGATTACCGGGATACTGATTGCTACTTTGTTGATATTATTACTGTTATTACTTTATAATTACTTGATGCTTTTATAGTTTTATATATAAAGTATCACCTGGATAATCTTGTGTTTTTGTTTTACTGAAACTAGAAAGAGAGAATTCAGGGATCTTTAACGTCAAGACAATGACATAAATTCAGGGTCTCGGGTCTAGCAGTATATGAGTTAGTCACTTTTGAGCCGACATTTGCCCCAGTTTTCTCCGAAGAGTAGCTGTGGTTCGAGGGTTGACCGAAAAACCACACCCCTTGGATTTCCGTCCAGTGATGAACACACTTGTTCTTTCCATTGCATTAAGAGTAGGCGTAGGAGTGGCCGAATTGGACGTCACATATTCTTGTCAAATCAAACTTCAGACACTGTTAACTTTGTTTCGAATAAAATAATTTGACTGAAATTTTCAATATATTTCTTTTTCATTATCTATTTTATGAACTATTCTAGTGAGAATGACCAGCTCTTTATCTAAATCTTACATAATGCATCTTTAATGAAGATAGGTTGCCAGGCAACGAAACATACGCCCACAGCAGCTAAATCGTCCGGGCAGTCAACAAGGGTTGTCGCATATTTTTACTTTTTTCGCTAATGAAACATTTGTAATACACTAAAAACTGATTAAGAGTAACAACTCATTATGTAATTATCAGAAAATCATTAGAATTTGATTGCTTTTTATAAAGTTAACCCACGCTAACAATTAGTATATACATGAAACATTTAATATCATGGATTTAGCTGTTCAGTTATCTAAATTCCTTTAAAATCAAAATACTTGTTCTTTTCAACACCTTAAACTCTATGTATCAATCTGAAGTCAATCGGATGGTAACTTTGAACTCTATAGCGTCACAAGAATTTTTGAAGTTATCAAGGGAGATAACTCTGGCAGTAATTATTTGAAATCGCTGAAAATCAATAGGCTTCTTCGTCTCATGACCTTAAACACTGTGTATAAATCTAAAGTCAATCGGATATTAACTTTGGCCTCCAGAGCGTTCACAAGATTTTTTGAGGTGATCAAGGTCCATAACTCTGGCACTAATTATCGGAAATTGCTGAAAATCAATAGGCGTCTTTGTCTTATGACCTTAAACACTGTGTATAAATCTAAAGTCAATCGGATATTAACTTTGGCCTCTAGAGCGTCCACAAGATTTTTTGAAGTGATCAAGGGCCATAACTCTGGCACTAATTATCGGAAATCGTTGAAAATCAATAGGCGTCTTCGTCTTATGACCTTAAACACTGTGTATAAATCTAAAGTCAATCGGATATTAACTTTGGCCTCTAGAGCGTCCACAAAATTTTTTGAAGTGATCAAGGGCCATAACTCTGGCACTAATTATCGGAAATCGCTGAAAATCAATAGGCTTCTTCGTCTTATGACCTTAAACACTGTGTATAAATTTAAAGTCAATCGGATATTAACTTTGACCTTTAGAGTGTCCACAAGATTTTTTAAAGAGATCAAGGGCCATAACTCTGGCACTAATTATCGGAAATCGCCGAAAATCAATAGGCGTCATTGTCTTATGACCTTAAACGCTGTGTATAAATTTAAAGTCAATCGGATATTAACTTTGGCCTCTAGAGCGTCCACAAGATTTTTTGAAGTGATCAAGGGCCATAACTCTGGTAGTTATTATCGGAAATCGCTGAAAAACAATAGGCTTATTCGTCTCATGACCTTAAACACTGTGTATAAATTTAAAGTCAATCGGATATTAACTTTAGCCTGTAGAGCGTCCACAAGCAATTGTGGACGCCGGACCGACGGACGGACGGACGGACGGGGGCGACGACAATATACGACCACATTTCAATGTGGGCGTATAAAAATGATGGATCAGGTTCATCACTTTAAATTCCATTAACTAACCTGTTTTGTTAAGAACTGTAAAACACTTGCTGCCAGATATCTCTTTTTTCTTGTTAAAAAGTGCAGTAATTTGGACCCTGTATTAATGCACTGAAAATTCCAATAATCAGATAAACTACCAGTTTGAAGCATAAAAATTTCATTAATGAGATAAAACTACCAGTTTGAAACATAAAAATAGGTTGCCAGGCAACGAAACATACGCCCACACAGCAGCCAAATCGTCCGGGCAGTCAACAAGAGTTGTTGCATATTAAAAAATTATCAGAAAATCATTAGAATTTGTTTGGTTTTTATAATCAAACGTATTTTTTTTAAAATCAGATAATAATTTTGACCTCCAGAGGCACAACAAGCTAAAAAGGGTGATTTTTCGTACAATCAGGGGACATAATTCAGGAAGTAATGACTCAATGGGCGCAAATATCGAAAAGAACCAAGATCTTTGGGTTATAAACATACATGTCAAGTTTCATCAAAATCGGTTCAAAATTGTGACCTCTATAAGGTCCACATCCTTTATATAACATATTTTCACACTATTCGCGTACAAACGGCGGCCATTTTGTCCGTCAATTTTGGTCCACTTTTCACAAAAATTCATATTCAACCTTCATAACCATGAAATGGTGATATAATCAACGTTTTTTTAAATCGGATAACAATTTTGACCTCCAGAGGGACCACAAGCTAAAAAGGGCGATTTTTTTTGACAATCAGGGGCCATAATTCAGGAAGTTACGATCTGATGGGTGCAAATATCGAAAGGAACCAAGATCTTTGGGGTATAAACATGTAATGTCAAGTTTCATCAAAATTGGTTCAAAATTGTGACCTCTATAAGGTCCACAACCTTGATATAACATATTTTCACACTATTCGCGTACAAACGGCGGCCATTTTGTCCGTCAATTTTGGTCCGATTTTCACGAAATTCGAATTCAACCTTCATAACCATGGAACGGTGATACAATCAAATGTTTTTTTCGGATAACAATTTTGACCTCCAGAGGAACCACAAGCTAAAAAGGGCGATTTTTTGGACAATCAGGGGCCATAATTCAGGAAGTTACAATCCGATGGGCGCGAATATCGAAAGGAACCAAGATCTTTGGGTTATAAACATACATGTCAAGTTTCATCAAAATTGGTTCAAAATTGTGACCTCTATAGGGTCCACAACCTTGATATAACATATTTTCACACTATTCGCGTACAAATGGCGGCCATTTTGTCCGCCAATTTTGGTCCGATTTTCACGAAATTCGAACTCAACCTTCATAACCATGGAAATGTGATATAATCAAACGTTGTTTTAAATCGGATAACAATTTTGACCTCCAGAGGGACCACAAGCTAAAAAGGGCGATTTTTCGGACAATCAGGGGCCATAATTCTGGAAGTTACGATCCGATTGGCGCAAATATCGAAAGGAACCAAGATCTTTGGGTTATAAACATGCTTTTCAAGTTTCATCCAAATCGGTTCAAAATTGTGACCTCTACACTGTTCACAACCTTGATATAACATATTTTCACACTATTCGCGTACAAATGGCGGCCATTTTGTCCGTCAATTTTGGTCCGATTTTCACGAAATTCGAACTCAACCTTCATAACTATGGAACGGTGATATAATCAAACGGTTTTTTAAATCGGATAACAATTTTGACCTCCAGAGGGACCACAAGCTAAAAAGGGCGATTTTTCGGACAATCAGGGGCCATAATTCAGGAAGTTACGATCCAATTGGCGCAAATATCGAAAGGAACCAAGATCTTTGGTTTATAAACATGCCTTTCAAGTTTCATCCAAATCGGTTCAAAATTGTGACCTCTACACTGTTCACAAGCTAAAAAACGTGATTTTTCGTACAATCAGGGGCCATAACCCATGAAGTTACGGTCCGATACATGCCAATATCGAAAGGAACCGAGATTTTAGGGTGATAAACCTATATTTTAAGTTTCATTGAAATCGGATAAAAATTGTGACCTGTAGACTGTTCACAAACAATTGTGGACGGACGGACGGACGGACGGACGGACGGACGAACAGGGGCGACGACAATGAAAATGTGGGCGTATAAAAATTCCAATAATCAGATAAAACTACCAGTTTGTAGCATAAAAATTACACTCAAATAAAATTACAAGTTTGAAACCTAACAATTACAATAATCACAAAAAATTACCAGTTCGAAACATTAAAATTCAAAATTAGCCCCATTCTAAAATCATTGTTAAAAATCATAAAACCACTCATTTAATTAAGTACTTGATCATTTATCTTTGCATAAATCATTGAGCAATTGATAAACTATGCTCATCATAGAACTTATTCAGGGTATTGATGTAATGAAACTATATGCACTCAATCAGAATCAAAGTTATTATGTTGCTTATCTCTACTTAGCCTAACTAAAAAAAGTTATCACCTATTAAAATAGCATCTATCCTCAGTCTCAATTTCTACCTCAAAAAGGAAATTATTGTGTTTGAAAGGGTGTGAAAGGGATGGACAAACAAAGGTGGGGATACATCTTTATGAAAACATGCTTATGAACTTAAAATATGGAATCTACTTCACTTTTTTACCTTCATTGTGTAGGAGTTATTCCATAGTTTGACATGATCGGAAGCCCTGAGATCTTGCCATGTGACTAGATTGTGATATGGTTTACCAGTCTCACTGGAAATGGATAAATAAATTCAGAAGGTAGTATTTTGAATATTTTTAAAATTCAATAATTTGCAGCATTCTTTAGAATTAGGAGAAAACCAATGAAGTAGGGGAGAAAACCCATGAAGTAAGGCAGACAACCCTTCTCCTTGTCACATACAAGATCAAACAAACAGCATTTTTTGATAATTATTTTATACACTATATGGTATAACATTAATCTGCCCAGGTGTGCTTTACAACACTAGAGCACTATTTTTTTTACATAATAAAAAGGGACAACAAAGGACATGAAAATAAAAATAAAAACATGTTGATAAAATTGTTCTTCAGATGAAATAAAACAAGCCAACAGAGAGGCTGAAATTCCGAAATAAATAGAAAATAGGTTGCCAGGCAACGAAGCAGCAAAATCGTCCCGGCTGTCAACAAAAGTTGTCGCATATTCTTACTTTTTTCGTTAATGAAACATTTATAAAACTTTGAAATCTGATTAAGATTAACATCTCATAAAGTAATTATCAGAAAATCATTAGAATTTGTTTGCTTTTTATACAGTTCTGCCCCATGCTAACGCTTAGTATACGCAACATTCAAAATCATGGATGTAGCTGTTCAGTTATCAAAATTCATTGAAAATCAATATACTTGTTCGTCTCAAGACTTTAAACTCTGTGTATCAGTCTGAAGTCAATTGGATGATAAGTTTGGCCTCTAGAGGGTTACACAAGATTTTTCAAAGTAATCAAGGAAGATAACTCTGGCAGTAATTATTGGAATTCATCGAAAATCAATAGGCTTTTTCATCTCACGACCTTAAACACTGTGTATAACTTTAATGTCAATCAGATATTAACTTTGGCCTCTAGAGCGTCCACAAGATTTTCTGACGTGATTAAGGGCCATAACTCTGGCAGCAATTATTGGAAATCGCTGAAAATCAATAGGCTTCTTTGTTTCATGACATTAAACATCGTGTATAAATTTGAACATGCATTAAGCAAGAGCAAAATCTGCCTATTGTAGGTCTTTCTTTAAGCCTGAAATATTATAAAAATAGGCTACCAGGCAATGAAACATACACCCACCAGCAGCTAAATCGTCCAGGCAGTCAACAAGAGTTGTCGCATATTAAGTAATTATCAGAAAATCATTAGAATTTGTTTAGTTCTTATAAAGTTCTGCCCCATGCTAACGTTTAGTATATGAAACATTTAATATTATGGATTTAGCTGTTCAATTATAAAAATTCATTAAAATCAAACTCAACCATCATTAATGTGTAGCAGGGATATAGTCAAACGTCTTTTTAATTCGGAATAAAATTGTGATCTCCATAGGGTCCACGAGACAAAAAAGATAGGCTGGCACTGCCAGGCAGGATACGCCCACATTTTCGAGAGATGGATAGAGATGGATAGAGTGATTTTTCCTACATCATTAAGTCCTGTCACTACAAGTATGGTATCGTCTAAAATGGTAGTTTTACCGATAGATTCTATTCATACCGTGTAATTTCAAAACATCGTTCAATAAATGATAAAACTCGTTGAAAATAACAAAAATGGTTTAATTAGTACCATGGTTTAGATTAATAGCAACGGGTTTAGTTTCTCCGAGATGCGTTTAAAAATGGACGATCGATGCACTTATTTATGGCGATCATTTATTGGCCGAGCGGTTGAGTTTCCCCCCGAGATGGGTTTAAAAATAGGTTGCCAGGCAACGAAACATACGCCCACACAGCAGCCAAATCGTCCGGGCAGTCAACAAGAGTTGTCACATATTAAGGAATTATCAAAAAATCATTAGAATTTGTTTGGTTTTTATAATCAAACGTTTTTTTTTTAAATCAGATAATAATTGTGACCTCCAGAGGCACAACAAGCTAAAAAGGGTGATTTTTCGTACAAACAGGGGACATAATTCAGGAAGTAATGACCCGATGGGCGCAAATATCGAAACGAACCAAGATCTGTTATAAACATACATGTCAAGTTTCATCAAAATCGATTCAAAATTGTGACCTCTATAAGGTCCACAACCTTGATATAACATATTTTCACACTATTCGCGTACAAACGGCGGCCATTTTGTCCGTCAATTTTGGTCCGATTTTCACGAAATTCATACTCAACCTTCATAACCATGTAACGGTGATATAATCAGACGGTTTTTTAAATCGGATAACAATTTTGACCTCCAGAGGGACCACAAGCTAAAAAGGGCGATTTTTCGGACAATCAGGGGCCATAATTCAGGAAGTTAAGATCCAATTGGCGCAAATATCGAAAGGAACCAAGATCTTTGCTTTATAAACATGCATTTCAAGTTTCATCCAAATCGGTTCAAAATTGTGACCTCTACACTGTTCACAAGCTAAAAAACGTGATTTTTCGTACAATCAGGGGCCATAACCCATGAAGTTACGGTCCGATACATGCCAATATCGAAAGGAACCGAGATCTTAGGGTGATAAACCTATATTTTAAGTTTCATTGAAATCGGATAAAAATTGTGACCTGTAAACTGTTCACAAACAATTGTGGACGGACGGACAGACGAACAGGGGCGACGACAATATACGTCCACATGAAAATGTGGGCGTATAAAAATGGATTTCCTGTTCACTTATCTATGATGTCCAGTTATTAGACGAGGTGTCGAATTTCCCTGAGATACGTCGAATTTTCCGAGATACGTATATAAATCAACATGCGAATAATTTATCTATGGTGTTTTATTACAAGATAAAACTTGTAATTTCCCCGCGTGCCGTTTATCCGATCAATTCATTTTGATTACGATTATAAACGAAGTACGAATAAAAATTTGAGTGTAAAAAAATGCGCACACATAGATTTTCACCTTACTGTACTATATATTATCCATTAGCCTATAAAAATAGTATTCCACCATTGACAAATACGTCAAAAATCGGTAAATCACGATATTCACCTTACCGTGGCCGTACTATATATTATCCATTATCCTATTAAAAATAGTATTCCACCATTGACAAATACGTCAAAAATTGGTAAATCTCGTCCCGGGTAATTATACAATCAGAACTCGGTAAATCACATAGGTAATGCATCTTCATTAAATCACAAATGAATTAACGTGTACATGTGGTCAGAAGTCAACCCCACAAGGGCGGTGCGATAGACCCGCGAGATAGTTAGACATGCACTGGCGCCAAAAGAAGTCACCCAGGAAATACGCTTCAATGATTGGTGCCTTGATGTTACGTAATCGCGGGATTTGGGTCAATAAAATGTTGACTTTAGTACAACGGTTTTTGTTACACCTAAATCAAACCATATTGCATTATATCACAGGTGCATTTATCACAAATAATGCAGGTAGAAGTTATAAAACAAAAGCATTCCAGCAATCAAACAATTAATCCATACTGTAATAACGGCGTGCATATTCAAAAACATGGTTTCATATGGCACCCCATATTCCTGAAGCAATGGTGCGAGAAATCCCTCTCTTAGTTCTAATCAAACGAAACACTGCGCAGGAATATGATGGCACCCAGACATGTGATCACAGGTGGGAATTAATAAAACAATAGTATTCGTCCAATCAAATATTAATCTATATTGTAATATAACTGACATTTATGACTTCTCTTTATATTTAAAATAACACCAATGACAGAAATTAAATAAATTTAAAACATCAAAGTATAAACGGCATATTTGAACACTGATACAAGGAGATCAACAAAGCTACTCGTATATTGTGTAATTGATTTTACGTGGCGTTACATATAATATAATGCGAAACCACTTACTCTTTTTATAATAAGCAGTGCAAAGATGGTAAGCTAAGATTTCTATCCCGCAGAGAAAATTCGCAAGTGTCATTTCAGATACGAAATTCTATGTGGATTCTTAAAATGAGACTGACAAGACTTGGGCGTATTAACCAAGTTGCACTTATTGTTAAATAAACTGTTAAACGCTTACTTATTGTTAAATAGACAATAATGTATGGAATAAATAAGTTTTACACTTTGATTTTTGTTGATTACCGATCACGAACGAGATTAGTTCACGGCTGTATATTAGTATTTTTGAATTGGCGTTTTAATTTAAATTTTTACGTCAGTTCACCGATGTTTTAGTAATAATAAAGTATATCGCATTGTGTAATTAGTTCCCCGAAATTGAATTGGCTACAATGATGTAATAACAAAAAGCGAATTGTATACATTGATAATTACATGAATATGAATCATTTAAAATATAACACAATCTGTTAAAATATTAAGAATAATAGAAAGAGCGTCACGTGGAATTTCACTAAATTTACATGAATTACAATCCAGAGTCATTGTTTTTTAGTGTAGTAACTTTTTGTCAGGTATCACAGCTGTTTAACCATTTAATGATTTGTGTCTATATGAACTTTAAGCTAATTTGAGAAAACCATTTGTTTTTAAAGAATTGTTTCATACAACCCACTCAGTTAATCATGTTTTTATTGCCAATCCATAACAATTAATTGAACTTTTATTACAGGCGAAGCAAAAAGTTTGCCGTTGCCCAATATTATATACAGATATAAATATTATGCATTGTAATATAGATATACCTACAGATAACAATAACAGTATATAATATATAATCCCCCCCCCCTCACCCTTGTAAACTGAAATATAGATAGATATATACATAACCCAACCCCAAACCATTTGCCATTAGGTATGGGTTTTCTCTTATTTTTTTATTGAGTGGTACAAATATTTTCCAAGATTTAGCAGTTTTATATTATTATCACTGTGATTCGTGAGATTTTTTGTTAAATTTTGGAAGTGATCGAAAAGACTCAAAATATTTTCTACGGATGAATATATAAGCAGAAAGTGATATTCATCTTCAACATTTGCATAATCTTTTATTTCTATCGATTTTATTATATCGCCCGGTTTCAGTGTTTAGTTGGAGAAGACCAAAACGAAAATGACCTTAGAGTTTTATATTTAAGTGTTTGAATTTTTATTTAAAAATGAATAACGTATGTAAATACAACCCAACTTTCACATAGCTAATTAAATGAAGCAATGGCAAACAATGCGATTATAACATGAGATTTTTTTTTTATATATTTTGGTTTTGGAATTTTCATGCAATTGGGAATTACATTCACGCATGGTGTATTTATAATTACATGACATTTCAGTCATTTCTTAAATATATCCACGTCATCCCTTTTACAAAATATTTTTGTACTTGAAGCTTTTTGTCTTACAAATTCAAAATACAAACTGCTTACCGTATTCATACAAAAAACGATACGTATTCCAATTAATCCCCGTTCAGTTTCCAGTAATTATCACAGCCACAAATACTAATTGTCATTTGCGACCGACTATTTTTATACTAAAGTTTTGCGCGGCAGTACGAGAAGCAAGAGGAGGCCACAATCGTTACTAAACACTTTATTCTGAATGTTCTCCAAGTCTGTGAATTCATTTTGGGGAGTACTGTGACATCACGAACGTTATCAATGTCAAAGACTTTCGGCGAGACGTATTCTTGCTTTCTGTTGATGTCAAGGTCATCTGTGCACAACATAACACTAAAATAGTTGCCTTAAATCAAATATTAAAAATCTAGTCCCAAAAATCTTGAGTGTCAAGTTTTTAATATGGCTGAGTATATATGAATATATTACATACTTTTACACTATTTGAGTTAGGGCTGTACGATATTGCAAAAAGGGACGATATCGATATTGCCATTTTTTTAAACGATATAGTTAAATATCGTGATATTTAATAATAATGTCACTTTGCTATTAAATAAATTAAATATAAATGCATTAAAGCTGACTACAGTGTGGGTAAGAATTGTGGGTAAGAATTGCTTTAAACTTTGCTTTTTTTAAAATATAGATTTATTAAAATGAACAAAGCACATTCTTTTTGGATAAAAACTTTTCACCAAACACGACTTGTGCATTTTCGTTTGAGTACTAATTTCTCTTTTTCAACTAGGGACTAGGCCCCCCACTTCCTGTGTGGGTCTACTAGTATTGCTAGTACTAGCTAATAAGTTTTCCATAATTAAATTAAATACAACCGCTGATGTTTAAAAAGTGTCTGTTTGTGAACCTGTGTAAGAAAATTCTCAAATATCACATGCAGCGAAAGTAAGTAGATGTGGTCTTCAAGTCATATATAATAAGTTCAAACAGTAACAAATACTAAATGATCCGTACTATCTTCCATTCAAGCATTCGATTGGCCCAACCGTGACAGTAATCTATTCATATATCATTTTATTCATGCTTTCAGAAATTAATTTTTGTATTGTTTTCTAAAAATATTCGTTTTTTAAAACAACCTACTTATAGCCTGGTAACGCATACACGATGCAGTTTTATTATAGTTTATTGCCGTCGGCTAATTTCCACTGCTGTATGGTGCATTTATTAACTATTTTTTTATGATATTTTTTTCGATATTTGAAGTTTTTGGCGATATTTGATAAACCACTATATCAATGATATTTGGCCACATGATATCGTTGTTGGGTCTGAAAATACCATATCGCGATAAATGACTCTATGGAGAATATCATACCGCCCTAATTTGAGTACTGGAATGGACATTTTGTTGGACAGGACAGTTTCGGTTTGATTTTTGGGAATTCAAATTCAACTATGATGGTGAAACATTGATATATTTTTGTTCAATATCAATATGCGTCAATATCAAAAGGAATAAATCAGAATAAAATTGTGACCTCCATAGGATCTACAAGCTAAAAAAACTTGATTTTTTGTACAATCAGGGGCCATAATTCAGAAAGTTACCGTCCAATGTGTGCAAATATCTTTGGGTTATAAACTTACATTTCAAATTTCAACAAAATCAAATAAAGATAGGTTGCCAGGCGACAAAACATACACCCACAGCAGCTAAATCCTCTGGGGCCCGGCTTACGGGCTGTCAACATGAGTTGTCGCATATTCTTACTTTTTTCAGTAATTAAATGAAACATTTATAATACTCTGAAATTTGATTAAGATTAACAATTCATAAAGTAATTATCAGAAAATCATTGGAATTTGTTTGGTTTTTATAAAGTTCTGCCCCATGCTAACGCTTAGTATACAAAACATTTAAAATCATGAATTTAGCTATTCAGTTATCAAAATTCATTGAAAATTAATATACTTGTTCATCTCAAGACCTTAAACTCTGTGTATCAATCTTAAGTCAATTGGATGATAAGTTTGGCCTCGAGAGCATTACAAAAGATTTTTCAAAGTGATCAAGGGAGATAACTCTGGCAGTAATTATAAGAATTCGCTGAAAATCAATAGGATTCCTTGTCTCATGACCTTAAACACTGTGTATAAATTTGAAGTCTACCAGATAAGATATTCTGAGGTGATCAAGGGCCATAACTCTGGCAGTAATTATGAGAAATCACTGAAAATCTGTAGGCTTGTTTCATGACCTTAAACACTGTGAATAAATTTAAAGTCAATCGGATATTAACTTTGGCCTCTAGAGCGTTCACAAAAAAATCAATAGGCTTCTTCGTCTCATGACCTTAAACACTGTGTATAAATTTAAAGTCAATCGGATATTAACTTTGGCCTCTTGAGTATCCATAAGATTTTTTGAAGTGATCAGGGGCCATAACTCTGGCAGTAATTATCAGAAATTGCTGAAAATCAATAGGCGTCTTCGTCTGATGACCTTAAACACTGTGTATAAATTTGAAGTCAATTGGATATTAACTTTGGCCTCTAGAGCGTCCACAAGATTTTTTTGAAGTGATCAAGGGCTATAACTTTGGCACTAATTATCGGATTTCGCTGAAAAACAATAGGATTCTTCGTCTCATGACTGTGTATAAATTTTAAGTCAATCGGATATTAATTTTAGCCTCTAGAGCGTCCACAAAGGGCGGACGGCGGCGACGACAATATACGACCACATTTCAATGTGGGCGTATAAAAATTGTGACCTCTAGAGGGTCCACAACCTTCGTATTACACACTTCTACACAATTTTTTTTTTTTCGAACAATCAGGGGCCTAATCTAGGAAGTTAAGTTTGGGTATTCGCAATTATCAAAAGGAACCAAGATATGCCCAAAAGCATCAACCAATCAAATTGCTTATCGTTCTGCTTACCCTGAGCAGAAAATATTCATTACCAAACTTAAGTCAAGGTATTGGTGTAATGAAACTATACACCAAGTTTGATCACTTAATCGTAAGTTATTGAGTCCCAAAGCATCAACCAATCAATTTGCTTATCTCTGCTTACCCTTAGTAGAAAATGCTCATTTTTGGACTCCCATCAAGTCATCCACCTAATAAACGCATACACCAAGTTTGAACATTCTAGCTCAGAAGAGAGTTATTGTGTTTCCTTAAAAGTGTGATGGACAAACAGACAGACAGATGGACGGAACCCATTCTAATAGTCCCCTGCTTTCTTCGAAAGGCAAGGACAAATATTCTATCTATTTAAATGATCACTAATTCAAGAATTGCAACTTATTCCAGAACAGCGGTGTTTGCACATGATGATAAATTATGTGCTGTATGGAGGTATCAGTAAAGATATTCGAGGACCTATGTCAGATAGGGTGGGGCCAAATATTTGAAGACATTTAAAAATATTTTCGTGTATTCTACTTAAGTGCATGTGACATGTAACCACAGCTGCCAGGCAGGATACGCCCACATTTTCAAGGGATGGATAGCAAACAAAGCTAAAAACAAACACGATTTTTTGTACAATCTGGGGCAATAATCCAGAAAGTTATGGCCTGAAATGTGCAAATACCAAAAGACAAAGATATGTTTTACGTTTCATCAAAATCTGATAAAAATTGTGACCTCTAAAGGGTCCACAACCTTCGTATTACACACTTCTACACCATTTACATTTTGTTGGACAGTTTCATTGCGATTTTCCTGTACTTTGAATTCAACCTTCATGGTGATGTATTTAAACAGTTTTTAAAATCGAATCATAATTGTGACCCCAGAGGGACCACAAACTAAAAAGAGGCGATTTTTCGTAGCATCAGGGGCCATAATTCGTGAAGTTACGATCTGATATGTGCAAATATCGAAAGGAACCAAGATTTTTGCAGTTATAAACATGCATTTCAAAATTTTCAAGTTTCATCAAAATTGATTTAAAATTGTGACCTCTACAGGGTCCGCAACCTTGATATACCATATTTTTACACTATTCGCGTAAAAGCGGCGGCCATTTTGTCAGCAATTTTGTTTCGATTTTCATGAAAATCGAATTTAATCTTCATTACAGTGATATAATCAAACGTTTTTTTAAATTGGATAATGATTGTGACCTCCAGAGGGACCACAAGCTAAAAAAATAGGTTGCCGGGCAAAGAAACATACGCCCACACAGCAGCCAAATCGTCCGGGCAGTCAACAAGAGTTGTTGCATATTAAGGAATTATCAGAAAATCATTAGAATTTGTTTGGTTTTTATAATCAAACGTTTTTTTTTTAAATCAGATAATAATTGTGACCTCCAAAGGCACCACAAGCTAAAAAGGGTGATTTTTCGTACAATCAGGGGACATAATTCAGGAAGTAATGACCTGATGGGCGCAAATATCGAAAGGAACCAAGATCTTTGGGTTTAAAACATACCTGTCAAGTTTCATCAAAATCGATTCAAAATTGTGACCTCTATAGGGTCCACAACCTTGATATAACATATTTTCACACTATTCGTGTACAAATGGCGGCCATTTGGTCCGTCAATTCTAGTCCGATTTTCACGTAATTCAAACTCTCTCTTGGGTTATAACTATGAATTTCAAGTTTCATCAAAATCGAATCAAAATTGTGACCTCCACAGGGTCCACAACCTTGATATACCATTTTTTAACAGTATTCGCGTACAAACGACGGCCATTTTGTATGGCAATTTTCGTCCGATTTTCCCGAAATTCGAATTCAACCTTCCTTAGGGTGTAACGGTGATATAATCAAACGGTTTTTTAAATCGAATAATAATTGTAACCTCCAGAGGGACCACAAGCTAAAAAGGGTGATTTTTCGTACAATCAGGGGACATAATTCAGGAGTAATGACCTGATGGGCGCAAATATCGAAAGGAACCAAGATCTTTGGGTTATAAACATACATGTCAAGTTTCATCAAAATCGATTCAAAATTGTGACCTCTATAATAGGGTCCACAACCTTGATATAACATATTTTCACACTATTCGTGTACAAATGGCGGCCATTTGGTCCGTCAATTCTAGTCCGATTTTCACGTAATTCAAACTCTCTCTTCATTACTATGTAACGATGATATAATTAAACGTTTTTTTAAATCGGATAATAATTTCGACCTCCAGAGGGACCAAAAGCGAACAAAAGCGATTTTTCGGACAATCCGGGGACATAATTCAGGAAGTTATGATCCAATGGGCGCAAATATCGAAAGGAACCAAGATCTTTGGGTTATAAACATACATGTCAAGTTTCATCAAAATCGGTTCAAAATTGTGACCTCTATAAGGTCCACAACCTTTATATAAGATATTTTCACACTATTTGCGTACAAACGGCGGCCATTTTGTCCGTCAATTTTCATAAAATTTATGCTCAACCTTCATAACCATGAAATGGTGATATAATCAAACGTTTTTTTAAATCGGATAACAATTTTGACCTCCAGAGGGACCACAAGCTAAAAAGGGCAATTTTTTTGGACAATCAGGGGCCATAATTCAGGAAGTTACGATCCGATGGGCGCAAATATCGAAAGGAACCAAGATCTTTGGGTTATAAACATACATGTCAAGTTTCAAAATTGGTTCAAAATTGTGACCTGTATAAGGTCCACAACCTTGATATAACATATTTTCACACTATTCGCGTACAAACGGCGGCCATTTTGTCCGTCAATTTTGGTCCGATTTTCACGAAATTCGAACTCAACCTTCATAACCATGGGACGGTGATATAATCAAACGTTTTTTTTAAATCGGATAACAATCTTGACCTCCAGAGCTAAAGATAGGCTGGCACTGCCAGGCAGGATACGCCCACATTTTCGAGAGATGGACAGAGAACAAGCAATACCGAAAGTGATTTTTCCTACATCTTTAAGTCCTGTATTTCATACTGTATTGGGAGCAGCCATTTAGTTGGTCAGTTCCAGTCTGATATTAATGAAACTCGAAACCGACAATGATTATGGTGTGACGGTACACAACCTAGAATTGTGACTTTTCATCAAAATCGGATAAGAATTGTGACCTGTAGCGAGTCCACAACCATGATATACCATATTTTTACACTATTCGCGTACAAACGGCGACCATTTCGTCCGGCAATTTTGGTACGATTTTCACGAAATTAGAACTCAACCTTCCTCATCAAAATCGAGTTAAAATTGTGACCTATACAGGGTCCACAACCATGATATATCATCTTTTTAACAGTATTCGCATACAAACGGCGGCCATTTTGTCTGTCAATTTTGGTCCGATTTTCCCGAAATTCAAACTCAACCTTCCTTACAGTGTAACGGTGATAAATCAAACGTTTTTTTAAATTGGATAATAATTGTGACCTCCAGAGGGACCACAAGCTAAAGAAAGGGGGATTTTGCGTATAACCAGGGGCCATAATTCAGGAAGTTACGATCCGATATGCGCAAATATTAAAAAGAACCAAGATCTTTGGGTTATAACGATGAATTTCAAGTTTCATCAAAATCGAATTAAAATTGTGACCTTTACAGGGTCCACAACCTTGATATACCATTTTTTAACAGTATTCGCGTACAAACGGCGGCCATTTTGTATGGCAATTTTGGTCTGATTTTCCCGAAATTCGAACTCAACCTTCCTGACTGTGTAACGGTAATATAATCAAACGTTTTTTTAAATCGGATAATAATTGTGACCTCCAAGCTAAAAAAAAGGCGATTTTGCGTATAATCAGGGGCCATAATTCAGGAAGTTAGGATCCGATATGCGCAAATATCGAAAGGAAGCAAGATCTTTGGGTTATAACCATGAATTTCAAGTTTCATCAAAATCAAATCAAAATTGTGACCTCCACAGGGTCCACAACCTTGATATACCATTTTTTAACAGTATTCGTGTACAAACGGCGGCCATTTTGTATGGCAATTTTCGTCCGATTTTCCCGAAATTCGATCTCAACCTTCCTTAGGGTGTAACGGTGATATAATCAAACGGTTTTTTAAATCGAATAATAATTGTGACCTCCAGAGGGACCACAAGCTAAAGAGGGTGATTTTTCGGACAATCAGGGGCCATAATTCAGGAAATTACATTCCGATAGCCGCAAATATTGAAAGGAACCAAGATCTTTGGGTTACAAACATGCATGTCAAGTTTCATCAAAATCAGTTCAAAATTGTGACCTCTGTAGGGTCCACAAGCTAAAAACGTGATTTTTCGTACAATCAGGGGCCATAATCCATGAAGTTTTGATCCGATACATGCCAATATCGAAAGCAGCCGAGATCTTTTGGGAATAAACCTATATTTCAAGTTTCGTCAAAATCGGATAAGAATTGTGACCTGTAGAGAGTCCACAAACAAATTGTGGACGGACGTCCGGACGGACAGGGGCGACGTTTCATCAAAATCGAATTAAAATTGTGACCTTTACAGGGTCCACAACCTTGATATACCATTTTTTAACAGTATTCGCGTACAAACGGCGGCCATTTTGTATGGCAATTTTGGTCTGATTTTCCCGAAATTCGAACTCAACCTTCCTGACTGTGTAACGGTAATATAATCGAACGTTTTTTTAAATCGGATAATAATTGTGACCTCCAAGCTAAAAAAAAGGCGATATGCGCAAATATCGAAAGGAAGCAAGATCTTTGGGTTATAACCATGAATTTCAAATTTCATCAAAATCGAATCAAAATTGTGATCTCCACAGGGTCCACAACCTTGATATACCATTTTTTAACAGTATTCGCGTACAAACGGCGGCCATTTTGTATGGCAATTTTCGTCCGATTTTCCCGAAATTCGAACTCAACCTGCCTTAGGGTGTGACGGTAATATAATCAAACGGTTTTTTAAATCGAATAATAATTGTGACCTCCAAGCTAAAAAAAAAGGCGATTTTGCATATAATCAGGGGCCATAATTCAGGAAGTTACGATCCGATATGCGCAAATATCGAAAGGAAGCAAGATCTTTGGGTTATAACCATGAATTTCAAGTTTCATCAAAATCAAATCTTTGGGTTATAACCATGAATTTCAAATTTCATCAAAATCGAATCAAAATTGTGATCTCCACAGTGTCCACAACCTTGATATACCATTTTTTAACAGTATTCGCGTACAAACGGCGGCCATTTTGTATGGCAATTTTCGTCCGATTTTCCCGAAATTCGAACTCAACCTGCCTTAGGGTGTGACGGTAATATAATCAAACGGTTTTTTAAATCGAATAATAATTGTGACCTCCAAGCTAAAAAAAAAGGCGATTTTGCGTATAATCAGGGGCCATAATTCAGGAAGTTACGATCCGATATGCGCAAATATCGAAAGGAAGCAAGATCTTTGGGTTATAACCATGAATTTCAAGTTTCATCAAAATCAAATCAAAATTGTGACCTCCACAGGGTCCACAACCTTGATATACCATTTTTTAACAGTATTCGCGTACAAACGGCGGCCATTTTGTATGGCAATTTTCGTCCGATTTTCCCGAAATTCGAACTCAACCTTCCTTAGGGTGTAACGGTGATATAATCAAACGGTTTTTTAAATCGAATAATAATTGTGACCTCCAGAGGGACCACAAGCTAAAGAGGGTGATTTTTCGGACAATCAGGGGCCATAATTCAGGAAATTACATTCCGATAGCCGCAAATATTGAAAGGAACCAAGATCTTTGGGTTACAAACATGCATGTCAAGTTTCATAAAAATCGGTTCAAAATTGTGACCTCTATAGGGTCCACAAGCTAAAAACGTGATTTTTCGTACAATCAGGGGCCATAATCCATGAAGTTTTGATCCGATACATGCCAATATCGAAAGCAGCCGAGATCTTTTGGGAATAAACCTATATTTCAAGTTTCGTCAAAATCGGATAAGAATTGTGACCTGTAGAGAGTCCACAAACAAATTGTGGACGGACGGACGGACGGACAGGGGCGACGACATAATACGTCCACATGAAAATGTGGGCGTATAAAAAGGGCGATTTTTCGGAACAATCAGGGGCCATAATTCAGGAAGTTACGATCCGATTGGCACAAATATCGAAAGGAACCAAGATCTTTGGGTTATAAACATGCATTTCAAGTTTCATCCAAATCGGTTCAAAATTGTGACCTCTACACTGTTCACAACCTTGATAAAACATATTTTCACACTATTCGCGTACAAATGGCGGCCATTTTGTCCGTCAATTTTGGTCCGATTTTCACGAAATTCGAACTCAACCTTCATAACCATGGGACGGTGATATAATCAAACGTTTTTTTAAATCGGATAATAATTTTGACCTCCAGATAGACCACAAGCTAAAAAGGGCGATTTTTCGGACAATCAGGGGCCATAATTCAGGAAGTTACGATCCGATTGGCGCAAATATCGAAAGGAACCAAGATCTTTGGGTTATAAACATGCATTTCAAGTTTCATCCAAATCGGTTCAAAATTGTGACCTCTACACTGTTCACAACCTTGATAAAACATATTTTCACACTATTCGCGTACAAATGGCGGCCATTTTGTCCGTCAATTTTGGTCCGATTTTCACGAAATTCGAACTCAACCTTCATAACCATGGAACGGTGATATTTTCGTACAATCAGGGGCCATAACCCATGAAGTTACCGTCCGATACATGCCAATATCGAAAGGAACCGAGATCTTAGGGTGATAAACCTATATTTTAAGTTTCATTGAAATCGGATAAAAATTGTGACCTGTAGACTGTTCACAAACAATTGTGGACGGACGGACGACGGACGGACGGACGGACGGACGGACGGACGAACAGGGGCGACAAATTATACGTCCATTTGAAAATGTGGGCGTATAAAAATAGGTTGCCAGGCAACGAAACATACGCCCACACAGCAGCTAAATCATCCGCGCTGTCAACAAGAGTTGATACGAATGATAAAGTGAGAGGAATCCAAAACCATTTAAATAACATAAACATAGACAGGATCAAAGTCATAATAAACTTGATACAGTGACACCAGTAGTAAGAGTGGATAAAAACAAAGTCAAAGGTATCACAAAACCATCTTTTAAAGTATCTAACGTTTCGTAGGTAAAATCCTACTTCTTCAGAGAATATAAGCTACAAAAATGATGCAGTTGAAATACAAGGTTAGTCATGGTAACAAGTGATGTCATAATGTAAATATGACGTCATAACATTGATGACATAATAATTATAAAGGGTGTAAAGTTAAAAAAATAGGTTGCCAGGCAACGAAACATACGCCCACACAGCAGCCAAATCGTCCAGGCAGTCAACAAGAATTGTCGCATATTAAGGAATTATCAGAAAATCATTAGAATTTGTTTGGTTTTTATAATCAAACATTTTTTTTTAAATCATATAATAATTGTGACCTCCAGCTAAAAAGGGTGATTTTTCGTACAATCAGGGGACATAATTCAGGAAGTAATGACCCGATGGGCGCAAATATCGAAAGGAACCAAGATCTTTGGGTTTAAAACATACCTGTCAAGTTTCATCAAAATCGATTCAAAATTGTGACCTCTATAAGGTCCACACATATTTTCACACTATTCGCGTACAAATGGCGGCCATTTTGTCCGTCAATTTTGGTTTGATTTTCACGAAATTCGAACTCAACCTTCATAACCATGGAACGGTGATATAATCAAACGGCTTTTTAAATCGGATAACAATTTTGACCTCCAGAGGGACCACAAGCTAAAAAGGGCGATTTTTCGGACAATCAGGGGCCATAATTCAGGAAGTTACGATCCGATTGGCGCAAATATCGATAGGATTCAAAATCTTTGGGTTATAAACATGCACTTCAAGTTTCATCCAAATTGGTTCAAAATTGTGACCTCTAAACTGTTCACAAGCTAAAAAACGTGATTTTTCGTACAATCAGGGGCCATAACCCATGAAGTTACAGTCCGATACATGCCAATATCGAAAGGAACCGAGATCTTAGGGTGATAAACCTATGTTTTAAGTTTCATTGAAATCGGATAAAGATAGGCTGGCACTGCCAGGCAGGATACGCCCACATTTTTGAGAGATGGATAGAGAACAAGCAATACCGAAAGTGATTTTTCCTACATCATTAAGTCCTGTATTTCATACTGTATTGGGAGCAGCCATTTTGTTGGTCAGTTCCAGTCTGATATTCATGAAATTCAAAGCCGACAATGATTATGGTGTGACGGTACACAACCTAGAAATGTTACTTTTCGTCAAAATCGGATAAGAATTGTGACCTGTAGAGAGTCCACAACCATGATATACCATATTTTTACAATATTCGCATACAAACGGTGACAATTTCGTCCGGCAATTTTGGTACGATTTTCACGAAATTTGAACTCAACCTTCCTTACGGTGCAACAGTAATAGAGTTTTTTTTAAATCAGATAACAACTGTTCGAGAGATAGACAGAGAACAAGCAATACCGAAAGTGATTTTTCCTACAATCAAAGGCCATAATTCATTAAGTTACAATTTGATATGCGCAAATATCGAAAAGAATAAAGATCTTTAGGTTATAAACAAGCATTTCAGGTTTCATCAAAATCGAATTAAAATTGTCACCTCTACAGGGTCCACAACTTTGACATACCATATTTTTACACTGTTCGCGTACAAACGGCGGACATTTTTTCTGGCAATTATGGTCCAATTTTCTCGAAATTTGAACTCAACCTTTCGTAGGGTGTAACGGTGATAGAGTCAAACGTTTTTTCAAATCGGATAATAATTGTGATCTCCAGAGGGACCATAGGCGATTTTTCGGACAATCAGGGGCCATAATTCAGGAAGTTACGTTCCGATATGCGCAAATATCGAAAGGAACCAAGATCTTTGGGTTATAACCATGAATTTCAAGTTTCATCAAAATCAAATAAAAAATGTGACTTCTACAGGGTCCACAACCTTGATATACCATTTTTTAACAGTATTCGAGTACAAACGGCGGCCATTTTGTATGGCAATTTTCGTCCGATTTTCCCGAAATTCGAACTCAACCTTTCTTAGGGTGTAACGGTGATATAATCAAACGGTTTTTTAAATCGGATAATAATTGTGACCTCCAGAGGGACCACAAGCTAAAAAGGGTGATTTTTCGGACAATCAGGGGCCATAATTCAGGAAATTACATTCCGATAGGCGCAAATATCGAAAGGAACCAAGAGCTTTGGGTTATAAACCTGCATGTCAAGTTTCATCAAAATCGGATCAAAATTGTGACCTCTATAGGGTCCACAAGCTAAAAACGTGATTTTTCGTACAATCAGGGGCAATAATCCATGAAGTTTTCATCCGATACATGCCAATATCGAAAGCAGCCGAGATCTTTTGGGGATAAACCTATATTTCAAGTTTCGTCAAAATCGGATAAGAATTGTGACCTGTAGAGAGTCCACAAACAAATTGTGGACGGACGGACGGACGTCCGGACGGACGGATGCCCGGACGGACGGACAGGGGCGACGACAATATACGTCCACATAAAAATGTGGGCGTATAAAAATTGTGACCTGTAGACTGTTCACAAACAATTGTGGACGGACGGACGTCCGGACAGACGAACCGGGGCGACGACAATATACGTCCACATGAAAATGTGGGCGTATAAAAATGTTAGAATTAATTTACAGACATTTCATTTAAACCATAAGGCCATACAGTATTTAATCTGTGGATCCAAAGTGATTCAGCAATATTAAGTTTAGTTCTATCATTCTGAGGGATTTTATCGAGTACAGTGCAAACATAAGATTCGTGACCGAGTGTATTAAAATGTGGGGCAATGTGGGGGGATTTTCCAATTTTTTTTAGTTTAATGTTACTTCTATGGCTGTTAACTCATTGACCCCTAAAGCTAATTATGTTAATTACTGCTTAATCTCCTAAGCCAATTAACCAGACTATAGCTTCTATCCCTAGTGTTAATTAAAAGATTATCCACTAATCTCACCTATTGCAGATATCCCAAAATAAAACAAAAATAGGTTGCCAGGCAACGAAACATACGCCCACACAGCAGCCAAATCGTCCGGGCAGTCAACAAGAGTTGTCGCATATTAAGGAATTATCAGAAAATCATTAGAATTTGTTTGGTTTTTATAATCAAACGTTTTTTTTTAAATCAGATAATAATTGTGACCTCAAGAGGCACCACAAGCTAAAAAGGGTGATTTTTCGTACAATCAGGGGACATAATTCAGGAAGTAATGACCCGATGGGCGCAAATATCGAAAGGAACCAAGATCTTTGGGTTATAAACATACCTGTCAAGTTTCATCAAAATCGATTCAAAATTGTGACCTCTGTAGGGTCCACAACCTTGATATAACATATTTTCACACTATTAGTGTACAAACGGCGGCCATTTTGTCCGTCAATTCTAGTCCGATTTTCACGAAATTCAAACTCTCTCTTCATTACCATGTAACGGTGATATAGTCAAACGTTTTTTTAAATCGGATAATAATTTTGACCTCCAGAGGGACCAAAAGCGACCAAAAGCGATTTTTCGGACAATCCGGGGACATAATTCAGGAAGTTATGATCCAATGGGAGCAAATATCGAAAGTAAACAAGATCTTTGGGTTATAAACATACATGTCAAGTTTCATCAAAATCGGTTCAAAACTGTGACCTGTATAAGGTCCACAACCTTTATATAACATATTTTCACAATATTCGCGTACAAACGGCGGCCATTTTGTCCGTCAATTTTGGTCCGATTTTCACAAAATTCATACTCAACCTTCATAACCATGGAATGGTGATATAATCAAACGTTTTTTTAAATCGGATAACAATTTTGACCTCCAGAGGGACCACAAGCTAAAAAGGGCGATTTTTTGGACAATCAGGGGCCATCATTCAGGAAGTTACGATCCGATGGTCGCAAATATCGAAAGGAACCAAGATCTTTGGGTTATAAACATACATGTCAAGTTTCATCAAAATTGGTTCAAAATTGTGACCTCTATAAGGTCCACAACCTTGATATAACATATTTTCACACTATTCGCGTACAAACGACGGCCATTTTGTCCGTCAATTTTGGTCCGATTTTCACGAAATTTGAACTCAACCTTCATAACCATGGAACGGTGATATAATCAAACGTTTTTTTAAATCGGATAACAATTTTGACCTCCAGAGGAACCACAAGCTAAAAAGGGCAATTTTTCGGACAATCAGGGGCCATAATTCAGGAAGTTACGATCCGATTGGCGCAAATATCGAAAGGAACCAAGATCTTTGGGTTATAACCATGCATTTCAAGTTTCATCCAAATCGGTTCAAAATTGTGTCCTCTACACTGTTCACAACCTTGATATAACATATTTTCACACTATTCGCGTACAAATGGCGGCCATTTTGTCCGTCAATTTTGGTCCGATTTCGCACTCAACCTTCATAACCATCGAACAGTGATATAATCAAACAGTTTTTTAAATCGGATAACAATTTTGTCCTCCAGAGGGACCACAAGCTAAAAAGGGCGATTTTTCGGACAATCAGGGGCCATAATTCAGGAAGTTACGATCCGATTGGCGCAAATATCGAAAGGAACCAAGATCTTTGGGTTATAAACATGCATTTCAAGTTTCATCCAAATCGGTTCAAAATTGTGTCCTCTACACTGTTCACAACCTTGATATAACATATTTTCACACTATTCGCGTACAAATGGCGGCCATTTTGTCCGTCAATTTTGGTCCGATTTTCACGAAATTCGAACTCAACCTTCATAACCATCGAACGGTGATATAATCAAACGTTTTTTTAAATCGGATAACAATTTTGTCCTCCAGAGGGACCACAAGCTAAAAAGGGCGATTTTTCGGACAATCAGGGGCCATAATTCAGGAAGTTACGATCCGATTGGCGCAAATATCGAAAGGAACCAAGATCTTTGGGTTATAAACATGCATTTCAAGTTTCATCCAAATCGGTTCAAAATTGTGACCTCTACACTGTTCACAAGCTAAAAAATAGGTTGCCAGGCAACGAAACATACGCCCACACAGCAGCCAAATCGTCCGGGCAGTCAACAAGAATTGTCGCATATTAAGGAATTATCAGAAAATCATTAGAATTTGTTTGGTTTTTATAATCAAACGTTTTTTTTTAAATCATATAATAATTGTGACCTCCAGAGGCACCACAAGCTAAAAAGGGTGATTTTTCGTACAATCAGGGGACATAATTCAGGAAGTAATGACCCGATGGGTGCAAATATCGAAAGGAACCAAGATCTTTGGGTTTAAAACATACCTGTCAAGTTTCATCAAAATCGATTCAAAATTGTGACCTCTTTAGGGTCCACAACCTTGATATAACATATTTTCACACTATTCGTGTACAAACGGCGGCCATTTTGTCCGTCAATTCTAGTCCGGTTTTCACGTAATTCAATCTCTCTCTTCATTACCATGTAACGGTTTTTTAAATCGGATAATAATTTTGACCTCCAGAGGGACCAAAAGCGAACAAAAGCGATTTTTCGGACAATCCGGGGACATAATTCAGGAAGTTATGATCTAATGGGCGCAAATATCGAAAGGAACCACAATCTTTGGGTTATAAACATACATGTCAAGTTTCATCAAAATCGGTTCAAAATTGTGACCTCTATAAGGATCACAACCTTTATATAACATATTTTCACAATATTCGCGTACAAACGGCGGCCATTTTGTCCGTCAATTTTGGTCCGATTTTCACAAAATTCATACTCAGCCTTCATAACCATGGAACGGTGATATAATCAAACGTTTTTTTAAATCTGATAACAATTTTGACCTCCAGAGGGACCACAACCTAAAAAGGGCAATTTTTCGGACAATCAGGGGCCATAATTCAGGAAGTTATGATCCAATTGGCGCAAATAGCGAAAGGAATCAAGATCTTTGGGTTATAAACATGCATTTCAAGTTTCATCCAAATTGGTTCAAAATTGTGTCCTCTACACTGTTCGCAACCTTGATATAACATATTTTCACACTATTCGCGTACAAAGGGCAATTTTTCGGACAATCAGGGGCCATAATTCAGGAAGTTGCGATTCGATTGGCGCAAATATCGAAAGGAACCAAGATCTTTGGGTTATAAACATGCATTTCAAGTTTCATCCAAATCGGTTCAAAATTGTGTCCTCTACACTGTTCACAACCTTGATTTAACATATTTTCACATTATTCGCGTACAAATGGCGGCCATTTTGTCCGTCAATTTTGGTCCGATTTTCACGAAATTCGAACTCAACCTTCATAACCATGGAACGGTGATATAATCAAACGGTTTTTTAAATCGAATAACAATTTTGACCTCCAGAGGGACCACAAGCTAAAAAGGGCGATTTTTCGGACAATCAGGGGCCATAATTCAGGAAGTTACCATCCGATTGGCGCAAATATCGAAAGGAACCAAGATCTTTGGGTTATAAACATGCATTTCAAGTTTCATCCAAATCGGTTCAAAATTGTGTCCTCTACACTGTTCACAACCTTGATTTAACATATTTTCACACTATTCGCGTACAAATGGCGGCCATTTTGTCCGTCAATTTTGGTCCGATTTTCACGAAATTCGAACTCAACCTTCATAACCATGGAACGGTGATATAATCAAACGGTTTTTTAAATCGGATAACAATTTTGACCTCCAGAGGGACCACAAGCTAAAAAGGGCGATTTTTCGGACAATCAGGGGCCATAATTCAGGAAGTTACCATCCGATTGGCGCAAATATCGAAAGGAACCAAGATCTTTGGGTTATAAACATGCATTTCAAGTTTCATCCAAATCCGTTCAAAATTGTGACCTCTAAACTGTTCACAAGCTAAAAAACGTGATTTTTCGTACTATCAGGGGCCATAACCCATGAAGTTACAGTCCGATACATGCCAATATCGAAAGGAACCGAGATCTTAGGGTGATAAACCTATGTTTTAAGTTTCATTGAAATCGGATAAAAATTGTGACCTGTAGACTGTTCACAAACAATTGTGGACGGACGTCCGGACGGACGTCCGGACGGACGGACGAACAGGGGCGACGACAATATACGTCCACATGAAAATGTGGGCGTATAAAAACGTGATTTTTCGTACAATCAGGGGCCATAACCCATGAAGTTACAGTCCGATACATGCCAATATCGAAAGGAACCGAGATCTTAGGGTGATAAACCTATGTTTTAAGTTTCATTGAAATCGGATAAAAATTGTGACCTGTAGACTGTTCACAAACAATTGTGGACGGACGGACGGACGAACAGGGGCGACGACAATATACGTCCACATAAAAATGTGGGCGTATAAAAACTATTACTCTAATCAAAAAATGTTTATACTACCAAATGTAGAATTAAAGATAGGCTGGCACTGCCAGGCAGGATACGCCCACATTTTTGGGAGATGGATAGAGGACAAGCAATACATCATTAAGTCCTGTATTTCATACTGTATTGGGAGCAGCCATTTTGTTGGTCAGTTCCAGTCTGATATTCATGAAATTCGAAGCCGACAATGATTATGGTGTGACGGTACACAACCTAGAAATGTTACTTTTCGTCCAAATCGGATAAGAATTGTGACCTGTAGAGAGTCCACAACCATGATATACCATATTTTTACACTATTCGCGTACAAATGGTGACCATTTCGTCCAGCAATTTTGGTACGATTTTCACAAAATTCGAATTAAACCTTCCTTACGGTGCAACAGTAATATAATCATCAGAGTTTTTTTTTAAATCAGATAATAATTGTTCGAGAGATAGACAGAGAACAAGCAATACCGAAAGTAATTTTTCCTACAATCAAAGGCCATAATTCATTAAGTTACAATTTGATATGTGCAAATATCGAAAAGAATAAAGATCTTTAGGTTATAAACAAGCATTTCAGGTTTCATCAAAATCGAATTAAAATTGTCACCTCTACAGGGTCCACAACTTTCACATAGCATATTTTTACACTGTTCGCGTACAAACGGCGGCCATTTTTTCTGGCAATTATGGTCCAATTTTCTCGAAATTCGAACTCAACCTTCCGTAGGGTGTAACGGTGATAGAGTCAAACGTTTTCAAATCGGATAATAATTGTGACCTCCAGAGGGACCATAGGCGATTTTTCGGACAATCAGGGGCCATAATTCAGGAAGTTACGATCCGATATGCGCAAATAACGGAAAGAACCAAAATCTTTGGGTTATAACCATGCATTTCAAGTTTTATTAAAATCGAACTAAAATTGTGACCTCTACAGGGTCCACAACCATGATATACAATTTTTTAACAGTATTCGCGTACAAACGGCGGCCATTTTGTATGGCAATTTTTGTGCGATTTTCCCGAAATTCGAACTCAACCTTCCTTACGGTGTAACGGTAATATAATCAACCGTTTTATTAAATCGGATAATAATTGTGACCACCAGAGGGACCACGAGCTAAAATAAGGCGATTTTGCGTATAATCAGGGGCCATAATTCAGGAAGTTACGTTCCGATATGCGCAAATATCGAAAGGAACCAAGATCTTTGGGTTATAACCATGAATTTCAAGTTTCATCAAAATCGAATAAAAAATGTGACCTCTACAGGGTCCACAACCTCGATATACCATTTTTTAACAGTATTCGTGTACAAACGGCGGCCATTTTGTATGTCAATTTTCGTCCTATTTTCCCGAAATTCGAACTCAACCTTCCTTAGGGTGTAACGGTGATATAATCAATCGGTTTTTTTAAATCGGATAATAATTGTGACCTCCAGAGGGACCACAAGCTAAAAAGGGTGATTTTTCGGACAATCAGGGGCCATAATTCAGGAAATTACATTCCGATAGGCACAAATATCGAAAGGAACCAAGATCTTTGGGTTATAAACATGCATGTCAAGTTTCATCAAAATCGGTTCAAAATTGTGACCTCTATAGGGTCCACAAACTAAAAACGTGATTTTTCGTACAATCAGGGGCCATAATCCATGAAGTTTTCATCCAATACATGCCAATATCGAAAGCAGCCGAGATCTTTTGGGGATAAACCTATATTTCAAGTTTCGTCAAAATCGGATAAGAATTGTGACCTGTAGAGAGTCCACAAACAAATTGTGGACGGACGGACGGACGGACAGGGGCGACGACAATATACGTCCACATAAAAATGTGGGCGTATAAAAATAGGTTGCCAGGCAACGAAACATACGCCCACACAGCAGCCAAATCGTCCGGGCAGTCAACAAGAGTTGTCGCATATTAAGAAATTATCAGAAAATCATTAGAATTTGTTTGGTTTTTATAATCAAACGTTTTTTTTTTTAAAATCAGATAATAATTGTGACCTCCAGAGGCACAACAAGCTAAAAAGGGTGATTTTTCGTATAATCAGGGGACATAATTCAGGAAGTAATGACCCGATGGGCGCAAATTAGAGCTGGGCGATATACCTAGAAACAGATATCACGATATTTTCAAAAAATATCGCGATATAATCACTATATCGCGATATTTTATAAAAGGTCAATAAGTTCAGTTTATCACTTTTTAAATGTATATAAACATGCATAAAAAGTTGGAAATACCCCTCAATATTATATTTTTATAAAAAGCCAATATTTTCATTTTATAACTTTTTAAATGTAAATATACATGCATAAAAAGTTGGAAATACCCCTGAATATCACTGTTTCTAATCAATATTATTTTTAGCATACAATACCAATTTCAAATTAACAAAACATTAATTCGAGCTGGTTCAAACACAGATCTAGATAGCCATGAAAACTTGCTAAAGTTGTTGTTTATTGCAATTTTGATATTCAAAATATCAATTATATTTTATTAAAATTAAAAATATTTCGAATGAAGGAGGCCCAAACAACATAAAACAAAGTTTGTGTTCTTTCGGCCGTGCATATTTTTATAGTTGTTACGGGTACGATTGGACTTTGTTTACCCGTACAAACTCTTTCTTTCCCATTCAAGAGTATACCTTCTTGAAAATGCATAATTAAACAATACAAGGATACTAACTTAAACTATAAAAACATAAGTACTATGCCAAAAAGTGACCATTGATTTCGTCAAATATTTTTTCCCGGATCACGACCTCCATTGGCATGACACTGAATGATAATCAGTCTACTGGAACTCTCAATGTAATTGGCATTATTTATATTTCTGCTTTATTAAAATTTAATTCAATCTTAAAATCAGTGATCTCTTTCGAAAATCAAAGTATCGGTCTACACAATTCGTCAAGGTGTATAGAAATTGATCAGAAACGGGGATAATTCTAACGGGTGGAAAGGTGAGCGAGAAGTCACGTGACGTAAACAAGCTCCGTATAGGCATTTGCAAACTTTGTGGAATGAATACTCGGTAGTATATAGCAGTATTTTTTCATGATTAAGCAATAAAATATAGCAAATAACATAAAAAAGAAAACATTTTTTTCAATATTTATGTTAAATATTATCCAGGAATATTATCGGTTTTTCGATATTTTTCTGAAGACGGTATTTTTCACGGTTTTTATTTCTGTGACGGTTTTATATCGAAATACCGAAATATCGCCCAGCTCTAGCGCAAATATCGAAAGGAACCAAGATCTTTGGGTTATAAACATATATGTCAAGTTTCATCAAAATCGGTTCAAAATTGTGACCTCTATAAGGTCCACATCCTTTATATAACATATTTTCACATTATTCGCGTACAAACGGCGGCCATTTTGTCCGTCAATTTTGGTCCGATTTTCACAAAATTCATATTCAACCTTCATAACCATGAAATGGTGATATAATCAAACGTTTTTTTAAATCGGATAACAATTTTGACCTCCAGAGGGACCACAAGCTAAAAAGGGCGATTTTTTTGGACAATCAGGGGCCATAATTCAGGAAGTTACGATCTGATGGGCGCAAATATCGAAAGGAACCAAGATCTTTGGGGTATAAACATACATGTCAAGTTTCATCAAAATTGGTTCAAAATTGTGACCTCTATAAGGTCCACAACCTTGATATAACATATTTTCACACTATTCGCGTACAAATGGCGGCCATTTTGTCCGCCAGTTTTGGTCTGATTTTCACGAAATTCGAACTCAACCTTCATAACCATGGAACTGTGATATAATCAAACGTTGTTTTAAATCGGATAACAATTTTGACCTCCAGAGAGACCACAAGCTAAAAAGGGTGATTTTTCGGACAATCAGGGGCCATAATTCAGGAAGTTACGATCCGATTGGCGCAAATATCGAAAGGAACCAAGATCTTTGGGTTATAAACATGCTTTTCAAGTTTCATCCAAATCGGTTCAAAATTGTGACCTCTACACTGTTCACAACCTTGATATAACATATTTTCACACTATTCGCGTACAAATGGCGGCCATTTTGTCCGTCAATTTTGGTCCGATTTTCACGAAATTCGAACTCGACCTTCATAACCATGGAACGGTGATATAATCAAACGGTTTTTTAAATCGGATAACAATTTTGACCTCCAGAGGGACCACAAGCTAAAAAGGGCGATTTTTCGGGACAATCAGGGGCCATAATTCAGGAAGTTACTATCCAATTGGCGCAAATATCGAAAGGAACCAAGATCTTTGGTTTATAAACATGCATTTCAAGTTTCATCCAAATCGGTTCAAAATTGTGACCTCTACACTGTTCACAAGCTAAAAAACGTGATTTTTTGTACAATCAGGGGCCATAACCCATGAAGTTACGGTCCGATACATGCCAATATCGAAAGGAACCGAGATCTTAGGGTAATAAACCTATATTTTAAGTTTCATTGAAATCGGATAAAAATTGTGACCTGTAGACCGTTCCCAAACAATTGTGGACGGACGGACGGATGGACGTCCGGACAGACAAACAGGGGCGACGACAATATACGTCCACATGAAAATGTGGGCGTATAAAAACAGGCTTTACAAGCATGTTTTTTTTAAACAAAAATACCAAATAACAACAAAGTTTTTCCTCATCATAAAAAGAACTATGTAAAATAACATTACGTTTTATGAATTATGAAATTACATTTTACTGTTCCATGCATCACACAGTAACAGGCGCGGATCCAGAGGGGGGGTCCAGGGGGTCCGGACCCCCCCCCTGCTCAGACTTGAAAATTTTTTATGCGATTCTATTGCCGATTTAGACCTGTAATTTTGGAAATTACCTTCCGGAAATACGTCAGAATGAACCAAATTGAATCTAATTTACCAATTTTTTCTGGGGGAGGGCCCCCAAACACCCCGTTAATCGGTTGACCACAATTAGTTAAGCAATTATCAAACCTAGACCCCCCCCCCCTGCAAAAAATCCTGGATCCGAGCCTGAGTAAGCACAATTGATTAGTCCATAACCAGTTTTTAGGATTGGCACTGTAAATATAATGTTCGCAATCACGAATTTCTTCAACCGTTATGTTCCTCCAATTTTTTTTTTCGAACCTCATTGAATTTCTCAACGTGATATCTATTGGTTTCGTCGATCAACCAATGCGAGCTAGTTTGATCAAAAAAATAAACTAGAAAAAATTAAATTTGTTTTTCTCACGTTCTAATATGTATTATGGGCCTAGCCATCTCCTAAAAATGATGGGCATCTAACGGAATTCAGTGGATCATTCCAAATAAAATCCTTGTTGAAAGTTGAATCTCGAAGATTGCCCGCCATTTTGGTTCGCTTCGTCACTAGCTATTTCGGAGCCTTCGTTTTCCTCACTCGAATTGTCAGCCAATTCGCTGTCCAGGATATTATTATTGCTAATTTCTACATCTAATATATCTTCCAGTAAAAATCCTTCGCAGTCTGAGTCGGAATCACTCTCCATACCGACAAAATTAATAACAATCTAGGCGTACAAAACTGACATTCACTCAACAAAATGGCGATCCCTGAAAATATTTTTCCTTTAGAGTTCGCGACCTTATGACCCCTAAAACCTGTGTTGTGACGTATAGTTTACGACTTCAATCAAGTTCAATCATTAGTTAAAACTATATATTAATTGGCTAATTACGTCTGGAAAGCGAATCGAAGGTTTTTAAAACTTTATTGATCAATAAAACGTACATGAAAGAAGTCGACAGCAGTTGTTGCTGGGAAAGTTTTTTGGCGAGTTTACGACCTTGTAACACCTAACACCTTGTTGTGACCTAGAAATTTTATGATACCAATCATTAGTTGAAGCTATTGTTTTAAGGAATTACAACTTTTGGAATGTCAAGCGGCTTTTTTTATAACTTTATTGGTCAATTAAATAGTACCGGTACATCAAAGCGGTCGACCGTCCAAAATGGCGACCGATATGAACAGAATTTTCTCGTGAGCTCGCGAGCTTATAACACCCAAACCGTTGTTGTGACGTATACATTTTATGATTCCGATAAAAAGTTCAAACTATCAGTTGACCAGGTAACTACTTTTGGGAAGCCAAACGGCAATTTTTTAATAACTTTATTGATCAATAAAACAGTACACCAAAGATGTCGTCACCAAGCGTTGTGCGGGAGTCTGACAGACACTAGGTCAACGTCTGGAAGGGTAAGTCGGTGAGGCTTACAGGTTACTAGTGACTAATTATGTCGCCTCCACTAGTAACCTGTACCGAATGAGTTAAACATTATGTATAAATTTAAAGCCAATCTGATATTAACTGTGGCCTCTAGAGCGTCCACGAGATTTTTTGAAGTGATCAAGGGCCATAACTCTGGTAGTTATTATCGGAAATCGCTGAAAAACTATAGGCTTCTTCGTCTCATGACCTTAAACACTGTGTATAAATCTAAAGTCAATCGGATATTAACTTTCGCCTCTAGAGCCTTTAGAGCGTCCACAAGACGGACGGACGGGGGCGACGACAATATACGACCACATTTCAATGTGGGCGTATAAAAATAAAACTTTTCCAATATGCAATGAACTGTAAAGCAGATTATTAAGAAATGTGACATAGGTCGACCTAATGTTATGTTGTCGTTTACTCCCATCCCCATTACAGAAGTTTCGCTTCTCAATGAAGTGACATTACTATGGGACTTCGGATTCATTTAAACCATCTGCATAACCACAATACAAGCAACATTAGTCCAGGAGATATCAGTAATAGCCCAAAACAAATTGCAAAAGAAATAAATTTTGCTCTGTTCAACTCTGTACGGATGTATCTAAAATGTGTAAAAAATCGCCGTCGCTAGAACCAGCCGTTTTTGATATACAGATAAAACAAATATGTCACTATAGTAACGTTAAACTAAGGCATTGGCGGGCTTCCGTAGTTTATTAATTCGTCAATTCTTTGCCGGAAATAGGAGACGAAACTAGCTAATATCAACAAAACGTCTAGGCAAAGCAGAAATCGACCTAATTACTTCCAATAATATCATAATAGTTGAAATAATACTTATCTAGTGCAAAAAGTAAGTTTTAAAATTCGTAAATATATTAAATTTCGGTAATTATTTCAATTCAGACTGAAAGTAACATGACGTTACACGATTAAGCAATGTACTTCAATTAGGCCTTGGCAACATTTCGCTAAATTTGATGCAGGCATATCAATTAATGAGATTCCTTTCAAACTTAGCATCATAAATTTAAAATAATTTATATTCAATAAATATGCGTTAAATTTATGACAAATTTCATCAGCAGATTAAGATAAACGCTAGTAAACAGTCTTTTCAATGGCGTGATGTTGCCTTGCTGTGAAAAAAATCTATGGAAGCCCAGTGACGGCATAAATACTTTTTTATTTATCAAGCGAATTCTCCACTTAAATATCGTTTAGACAACGACCAACCAGTAGTAATTCTTGGACAGAAGGGTTGTGAAAGTATAAACTCGATTAGTGAAAAGCTGAATCTCTCTACTAACGTAACCCCTCAACAAGCTGTACATAGAGAATGTAGGCGTAACTTTTGTAGACAAAAGGAGTTCTGACGTTGCCAGCATATTGGCAATTTATCTGAAGAGTATAGAAGGCTTCGGTCAGAAGAAGACGGGTTCGATTTTGAAAAACATTGTCTTTTTTGTCAACAGAATGCCAAACTTAGTGGGAATAAAAGAGGTTTTGAAGTCTTTCATGTTCGAACGTTTGATTTTCAAAATACTGTAAAAGAAATTTGTTTAAAACGAAATGATGCATGGGGGAATCAAGTTCTCGCTCGACTAGAGTATGCTTTGGATTTGCGTGCAGCTGATGCTATATTCCATCAGAATTGTAATGTAAATTTTAGAACTGGGAAGTATATACCTGTTTCCAAGCAGAAAGACGAGTCACCTTCATGGAGGCCAGAAAATCAGACTCAATTAACAGCTTTTCTTAAAGTAGCCAAGTTTCTACAAGAGAATGACAATGAACAAATAACTATCGGCGATCTTGTAAAACAGATGGATGATTTGTGTCCTGGTGATGCTTACAGTTCTACATATATGAAGAAAAAACTATTGGAGTATTTTAAAGATCAAATAATCGTTACTGAATTAAATGGCATCCCCAATGTGGTAACCTTCAAAGCAACTGCTTCCATCATACTGAATGAATTTTACAATCATCCTAAAAACAAGATGAAAACGAGACAAAAATGTTTATAATTAAAGCCGCGGCTAAACTTATTCAAAGTGACCTCAAAGATCTTCCAGTCTGTAAAGACAAATATCCATCTCCACATGATTTGTCGTCTGTGCAAGGTCAACTAGATTACCTACCCCAGTCACTCAAGACTTTTCTCTCCTAAATGTGTCCATCAAAGACAAATTCTGTCAAAATTGCCGCTTTAGGACAGTCAATTATGCAAGCTGTAAGACCCAAAGTATCTTTATCCCCCATCCTATTAGGTCTTGCAGTTCAACTGCATAACCAATTTTCGTCACGATTCCTCATCGATACACTTAATAAGTTTGGATTTTGCTCTAATTACAAAGAAGTAATGCGGTTTGAATGTAGCGTAGCTGTTGGAAACGGTGCTCACATTTCAAAGTTGAATGAAACCCAATCTGTACAATTCGTCGCCGACAATGTGGATCATAATATCAGAACATTAGATGGTCACAACACATTCCACGGAATGGGGATTATCGCAACAGTAACTCCTGGTTTGTCAGGAGAATCTAATCTGGAACGCCTAACAGTTTCTCCAGACCTTCTTTTAGCTTCGGGTAGAATTAACATAAAATTCTACAAATCACCAAAAGAACAACCATCGTTAAAGTTCAAGTGTTTAATTCACAAGCCAGTGGTTGACAAAACAGATAACTTAGAACTGATGTTAAAAGTAATTCGACCTATCAAGTCTATGTGTCCCGTTTGGTCTGGTTTTATGCAAACTGTTCAATCTGGTTCCTTTCCCGGACAATCGTCAATAAATTTGTTACCAATGATTGACTTGAATCCCGGTGATTTATCATGTATCTATTCAACTTTGCATTATGTTTGTGAGCAGGCTGAAAGACACCAAATAACTCCAATTGTGACATTCGATCAGCCCCTTAACTGGAAACCTTCCATTATTATTGAGAGGGAGAAGGAAGACAGTCCGTTAAAGAACACTGTACTACGACTCGGTGGATTTCATTTACAGATGAGTTTTCTTGGCAGTGTTGGGCATCTAATGCAGTCTTCCGGCTTGCAAGATGCAATGGAAACAGTTTATGCTACAAATGCTGTACAGCACATGTTCAGTGGCAAGGCAATCTCTCGAGCTGTACGGGGACATCTTCTAGTTGATTCAGCACTAAATATGCTGATTGTTTCAGATGTATATGGTTTATCCGTTAGCCCGCAAGACAGCGAACTGGGAGATACATAAGACCACGTAGATAAAGACATTGATGTTATTGCTTCTTTGTACGATCAAATGTTGAGCATGGCTATTGTTGCGGAGGACATAAGCAATCACCCTGTCTTTGACAAAGTAAGATCGAAGCTTAAAAGACACAAATGAGAACTTCTGCAATATCCTACTGCAGGTATGTGGATCCAATATATGGAAACCGTTGACATATTACGAAGGTTTATTAAAGCAGAAAGAACAGGTGATTGGGAGTTACACCTCAAAACTGTTGCCGATATGCTTCCTTACCTAGCAGCTACAGGTCACAATTTATAGTCGGCCTATCTATATCTACAACAAATGTATGAACTTCCTAGTAACCACCCAAAAGTATATGCGGAGTTCATGGATGGACATCATGTAGTGCGAAGAAGTGACCGGTTCTGGGCAGGTGTGTCTACAGACCTTACTATTGAGCAGACTTTAATGCGAAGCTTAAAGTCCACAGGTGGAATGACGAGGGGCAAAGGAATGACAGAGACTTAACGCATTCAATGGTTGCATGCTATGCCCATGTGTGCTGCAGTTAATTCGAGTATGCAAACCCTCAGAGATTTCATTTTCGTCCAGTGAACAACACAAGGAAATGTTTAGTTCAAACCAAAAAAGAGACAGAGAAGATTTAATTACAGTTTTCGACTTTTTGAAAGCGAGAAATCCATTTGAAAAAATTGATATGTTGCGTAATATCGCGACCAGAGTAACTGCTAAAGATAATGTAAATGTTCACTTGGCTAAAACTGTCGGAGAAGACATTATAGAGAATATTAAGGACCAGTCACTAATGGATTTATCTTTTCGGAAGAAAAAGCAAGTTATTACCATGGATCAACATTCTCTTCTCAAAATAGAAGATAGGTTGCCAGGCAACGAAACATACGCCCACAGCAGCTAAATCATTCGGGCAGTCAACAAAGGTTGTCGCATATTTTTACTTTTTTTGGTAATGAAACATTTGTAATACACTAAAAACTGATTAAGAGTAACAACTCATTATGTAATTATCAGAAAATCATTAGAATTTGTTTGCTTGTTATAAAGTTTTACCCCACGCTAACAATTAGTATATACATGAAACATTTAATATCATGGATTTAGCTGTTCAGTTATCTAAATTCATTGAAAATCAAAATACTTAAACTCTGTGTATCAATCTGAAGTCAATCGGATGATAAATTTGACCTCTATAGCGTCACAAGATTTTTTGAAGTTATCAAGGGAGATAACTCTGGCAGTAATTATTTGAAATCGCTGAAAATCAATAGCATTCTTCGTCTTATGACCTTAAACACTGTGTGTAAATTTAAAGTCGATCGGATATTAACTTTGGCCTCTGGAGCTTCCACAAGATTTTTTGAAGTGATCAAGGGCCATAACTCTGGCACTAATTATCGGAAATTGCTGAAAATCAATAGGCGTCTTCGTCTTATGACCTTAAACACTATGTATAAATTTAAAGTCAATCGGATATTAACTTTGGCCTCTAGAGCGACCACAAGATTTTTTGAAGTGATCAAGGGCCATAACTCTGGCACTAATTATCAGAAATCGCTCAAAATCAATAGGCTTTTTCATCTTATGACCTTAAACACTGTGTATAAATTAAAAGTCAATCGGATATTAACTTTGACCTTTAGAGCGTCCACAAGATTTTTTAAAGAGATCAAGGGCCATAACTCTGGCACTAATTATTGGAAATCGCTGAAAATCAGGTGTCTTTGTCTTATGACCTTAAACGCTGTGTATAAATTTAAAGTCAATCGAATATTAACTTTGGCCTCTAGAGCATCCACAAGATTTTTTGAAGTGATCAAGGGCCATAACTCTGGTAGTTATTATCGGAAAAACAATAGGCTTCTTCATCTAATGACCTTAAACACTGTGTATAAATTTAAAGTCAATTGGATATTAACTTTAGCCTGTAGAACATCCACAAGCACACAACTTATTTTTCAACGCTTGTTGGTTGCTGCTACAGGCGTTACTGAAGATATGCACCAATTTTTTTCATATGAACTCCGTTCTGTACCTTCTGCTTTGTTTGATAGCCCATTAGTCTACACATAGAAATATATACTGACGGGAATGTCCACGCGAGGAGTTTAGCGTTATGACGTTGTATTATGTTGTGCAGCGCCTGCGCGAAACATGTTTTGCACAAGTGACTTCCGGCATAACACTGTCCCGTATGAAGTAATGGCAGACACGAGTGATTTTCCAGAATTTGACGGCTTGATGATGCCGTGAATGAGGTAAAATTATGAATATAAAGATTACCCATTTGCTCTCAAAACCTAAATACCCGATTTAGATTACATCGAGGCTTCTCAGATATCATAATAATATTTTTTTAATGACAATATTATGTAATTTTGTGCCGTTCGTAAATATTCTGTGTCGCCATCATTATATTATTCAATAGACCTAACTTTTGGGTTTTATGTAGTTTATTTATCGTCATAGGAATTCTTCTCAGATTTTGTTGAGTTTGTGCTACATGTCATTGTAATTAATAATATTATATGGTGAGACTTACAATATTTGATGTTTTATCGAAGTGAAGATTGGCGAAAAACGTCCCGTCCCAGCACACGTTTTGATTCGAGAAATACTAGGCCATTTGGGAGACAAAGTGGCACAGTGAGTAAGATGTTGTCTCGCTGATCTGGAGGTCGCGGGTTCCATCCCAGTGTCGGCAAAGAAAATTCAGCAGGATTCCAGTGTTCCTCGAAACAAATTTCCTGATCTCCCATTTTGTGTGTGGCGCAGGAGGGAGGGCCTGGCCAGGAACAATGATCAGTTGTTCTGATTGTATCAAAAACCGAGGGCCTGTATGCATGCACATAAAATTAAGTGTATGCAATGGTGAGTTGCTGTCCAGGAAAATATTTAGAATTTTAGTTCATTTCAAATTTCTACATTCCAGGTTACATTGTAAATATTGTGGAAGCAACAAGCAAACAGATCTCAAGATTAAGTTTAGATTGGCACCAAGTGCAGGTCTCATAGACTACCAAGAACATTTGTCGGTACAAAATAATTCGTAATGGAGATCATAAATTTGAAATATGAAAAATTGTGGATTTGAACGCTTATATGTGAATTTACATTTGATACAAGAGATCCACAAAATCCAAAGACATTATTATTTTTATAATGGCAATAGTGAACTAATCTATAATAAAAAATACTTTGTAAAATGATCTGTGTGTAATGGCTTAATGAAGTTAATGCTACAAAATTCAAATCAAACTTGATAAATTTTGTAGCTTACATGTACATATGAGAGCTGTGTATATTATCAGTTAAATAGAAATTGACTCTACACAAATATCAGGTTTAATTTATTGAGTGAAGAGAATTCAGGGAACCATGTTGGCTAAGTGGGTAAGACGCTGGCTCGCTAGCCTGGAGGTCGGGTGTTCTATCTCTGCATTGGTCGAGAAAGTTCATCCAGATTTTCCGAAGTGGTTTCTCCTTGTCAGTGAATCAGGACGGAGGGCCTGGCATGTACAGCTGTCTAGTCGTTCGGATGGGACGGAAAACCAAGGTCCTGTGTACACATTGGCGTGCACGTAAAAGATCCCTTGGCAGTTGGAATTTGATATAAGAGTAAGCCGTAGGGTCGCTGCCCGGGCAAAATTTCCCTCATAGTACACTGTATGGCATATGCCCATCTTCATTAGCCCATTTTAGGAGCAGAACAGGAAAACTTTAAACCCCATTTCATTTCCTTTCTGGAAAGAGAATTCATAATAAAGATAATAGTAGCTACATGCATACTAGTGCAGGTACGATATATTGTAGTATCAATGTATCATAATTCATTTTCTCATGACACGCATATTGAATCGCTAGAGGTTGAATCAATGGATTGCAATTCTTTTTCTATATCATTTTGACACTTTAATCAAGAATTTATCACTCTTAATTATCCACTTCACACATTATTAGTAGGTTCGTATTTGGATCAATATCATGATACAAAACAGTTTTATTTCTTCAACATCATCGTGACTAAAAATATTAATTATTCATTTGTCCCATTTATTAAATATTGACCTGGCCCCGAGTTCACAAAGCATTCTCAGATTTAAGAATTCACTCAACTTTTGAAGATTGTTTATGAGAAATATCTTTAACCCAGAAACATTAAAACAACAAAAGTTTTATAAAGGAATATATTTTTTTAGTTAAAATCATCCGAACAATTTTGAGAAAATTCTTAACTTAAAGCGAGAATTTCATATTTTTAAAAGTTTATTAAAATAAAGCCTTAAAATAGATGGTATCTATAAACAGTAGTCCTACCCTGTTAAAGAATAATCTTATAATCCACTATTGCCAGTTGAGAAATTGGCAAAAATATCATTTTCAACTTCAAATTCAAACGTTTGAAGATAGCTGTTATATCGGGAAAATAGAAAAACATGGGAGGTAATTATTGTGTGATTATTTCCCGTGTGAATGAAGTTTACGTATGGGAAATAATGCCTATGATCGTATAATAGTAAGTTGACAACCCATTAAGCAAAAAACATAGAAATAATTATGTTTTGACTTTCTTAAAAAATATGAAATTCTACACGTAGCTTTAAGTCTGAGAATGCTTAAGTCTGAGATATGAATCCCAATAAATCGCTATATGTATCGTATCCTTACCGCAGTGGTAATATACCCAGCACTAATGTATACCTAGAACATTCGCCCAAATATTCAGTTACAGAAATAATTCACAAAAATCCATTGACTTCATTCAATATATTTATTGGAAATTTACAACTAAAGTGGTTGATGTACAGTTCTTCACAAGATGTGTTTTAAAGTCATTTAGGCAATCACATAACAAGCCTGCTTTTCGTTCAATGCAAACAACTGTTGTGAAATTAGGATTTAGCAATGAATAAATCACTAGTTATTTAAGCCTAATATTTTATTGTCAGTTTTCCATGTTAGAAATTATTGGTTTAAAACTCCCTGTGGACATCAAAATAAAGCTCTTCAAAGTAAATACAATGGCGACTGTATTGGTGGTCTGAAAATAAAAAAAAAATATACATGTACATTATATTAGTATGTTTGATCAAAATAGGCCTATAGTGTTTATTTAGGAATTTCTGTGTCTAAAAACATTTTTTACATGAGTTATACATAAATTACAGATGGAAATCAAACTTCATGCCAAGAAAGTACATGTATCACATCACAGTTCAAGTAGTTGGAATTGGCAAAAGACTTTAAAAAGTTTTTTTTAAGGCTTCCTTCAACCAGAATTATTCACTTGATGTCCCTTTTAATTCTACCCAAACACGGTCTCAATTTACATATTAGGCTAATTCATTCTTTCAGTGACATCAATCTAATATTTTATGTCTTCATGATTAGGATTACCATGTTAATCTTCTCACAAAGAAATCACATTCAAAAACAAAATTCCACTAAATTAATAAATCCTGCTTAGGGAATGACTGGGTAACTCTGGCCCTCAGACCAACTGGCGGTGAAGAATAGATGACACAACAAGAAAACAAAACTAGCTCGATTAATCCTTACCCTCATTCTCGGTTCTTTATGTGGTATATCGTTCCGTTAAACTCCACTAACCTCTGAGTCAACTCATATGATCAAATTGTAAATGGTTTTATGATTGGTCCGTAGAATCAAGCTACAACAAAGAACACATGATATGAATTAGTGAAAACCCTGTGAATGGACCAAGAAGGTTAATGGAGTAGAATGGAAGGATACCCAGAATGCTTCCTGCATACCTTACATAAATCATTTCTCACCTCCGATTAAGGCCAAGAAATTTTTCAGGGAGAATGCGAAGATTAATTTTGTTTATTTAGAATAAATATGTATTAATATACCGGTATATATGTTCATTTTTTCCAAACAGGTCACTTGAATCGAGGTCTGATTATTTTTTTTACATTTTTGTTATGTTTGCATATAGGTTTACCCACATGATGCATTAATGAATACCTGACTATATATTTGTATATGCCTACTGTTCTGCTTGTCTAATGAAGATGGGACGTTGTTATTAATTCATGACTAAATAACATTTTTTAAAAATACATACATACAGTAATGTATCTCGTTACACTGCCTATAGTATCAGAAATTAGCCACTGACACTAGAAATAGAGTAGACAGAATACTATATTACACTACTAGAGGTGTAGGCCTAGTGTCCAGTCTTATCTTATAGTATACTAAATTTAAAATGTGATCTCAGATTCTGTTTCGTTTTTCTTTCCACGAATTATTTAAATTAGAATACCGGTAGTTTAGAAAATAAAAATAAAAATAAATTTATAAAAAATACTCTGATTTTAACGTACCCCGATTAGCCTAGACCTAATGCCTAATCCCGAGGCGATTGCATTTTTGTTTACGTTTAGGCCCATGGCCATAATAATTGTCGTAGTTAAAGACTCAACTTACCGGTACTTTACTAAACAAATACTGAAATAGTGAGTCTGCTGGGTCCTCCTTACTTGATTTTAACTTTAATATTGTTCAACCGTTGTGACATCTACTCTGGGTCTTTTCTCAGGAGTCGATGAAATGAGAGACCACAGTTTCTCGTTTGTTAAGCGAAGCATCCACCGAAAACACATTTGCTTTCCGGCATCTCGACAGTAACCGGAAGTAGCGAATGCAAAACGGCATCATACGCAGCCGTCCCACAACATAAAGCGATGACGTCATACGGTGGACATTCCCGTCAGTATATATTTCTATGGTCTACAATAGCGGATGCTATCTGGTCTTTGGGTGATTGTTCAGTGGATGAGAGAACTGATGCTGATGTGAAGTATGTTGTAGATGGTGGTTCACTTTTAAGGACCAGTCACTAATGGATTTATCTTTTCGGAAGAAAAAGCAAGTTATTACCATGGATCAACATTCTCTTCTCAAAATAGAAGATAGGTTGCCAGGCAACGAAACATACGCCCACAGCAGCTAAATCATACGGGCAGTCAACAAGAGTTGTCGCATATTTTTACTTTTTTCGGTAATGAAACATTTATAATACACTAAAATCTGATTAAGAGTAACAACTCATTACGTAATTATCAGAAAATCATTAGAATTTGTTTGCTTTTTATAAAGTTTTGCCCCACACTAACAATTAGTATAGGAAACATTTAATATGATGGATTTAGCTGTTCAGTTATCAAAATTCATTGAAAATCAAAATATTTGTTCATTTCAACACCCTAAACTCTGTGTATCAATCTGAAGTCAATCGCATATTAAGTTTGGCCTCTAGAGCATCCACAAGATTTTTTGAAGTGATCAAGGACTACAACTCTGGCACTATTTATCAGAAATGAAAATCAATAGGTTTCTTTGTCTCATGACCTTAAAAACTGTGTATAAATTTGTAGTCAATTGGATATTAACTTTGGCCTCTAGAGCACCCACAAGAGTTTTTGAAGTGATCAAGGGCCATAACTCTGGCACTAATTATCGGAAATCGCTGAAAAACAATAGGCTTCTTCGTCTCATGACCTTAAACACTGTGTATAGATTTAAAGTCAATAGGATATTTACTTTAGCCTCTAGAGCGTCCACAAGCAATTTTGGACACCGGACCGACGGGCCGATGGACAGACGGACGGACGGGGGCGACGACAATATACGACCACATTTCAATGTGGGCGTATCTAAAAATAAAGATTTTACCTGTCCCAGGTGAGAAAAGTAGCTCGTTGTGTAGCAATACCTAAACATGTGACTTTATTAGCTTCAATACCAGCAGCTGAAACAATAAAATATCTATTAAATTTGGCTATTTGACTAAACTATAGTAATAGACATTACTGGAGACTGGGCTGAAGTCTAATAGTTCTTTTGATTCAGTTAGTATTATTGCATTGACAGATCGTGTTTAGAATAGAATGTTTTCATGTAGTTTGCTCTCATTGTTTGTCTAGTCTGGGTGAGTACTCTGGATGTAAAGCTAATGCCATGACTATATGCAAATCATTTAGAAATTATGTGGAATAGTTAGAGTTAAACAATGCATGTGCTACCTCTAATACTTTCGTTGATACAATCTTTAACTTGATCAACCAGTAGTTCAGGATCCATTTCACTCCAACCAACATTTGGATGAATTACTTTTATCTATTTTAAAAAAAGTAAGACATTTAATTAAGATTACATGAAATGTCACATGCTACATCAATTGCTCTGATTGTATTGCTTTTTTAAAATTACATGGCATTCTTTAAAGCAGCTAAACCTCTTTGATTTAGGTCAAAATAAAGATATATCATTTGTACGAAATATAACCCAAATGATTTATAAAGATAGGTTGCTAGGCAGCAGCTAAATCGTCCGGGCAGTCAGTAATTATCAGAAAATCATTAGAATTTGTTTGATTTGTTCTGCCCCATGCTAACTCTTAGTATACGAAACATTTAAAATCATGGAATTAGCTGTTCAGTTATCAAAATTCAATGAAAATCAATATACTTGTTCATCTCAATTGGATGATAAGTTTGGTCTCTAGAGCGTTACAAAAGATTTTTCAAAGTGATCAAAGGAGATAACTCTGGCAGTAATTATCGGAAATTGTTGAAATTCAATAGGATTTTTTGTATCAGGACCTTAAACACTGTGTATAAATTTGAATTAACTTTATAAAGATCAGAAAAAATTGAACACAGCAGAAAGTCTGGATTCATAGACTTAATTCAGTTTGGCCTAATGGTTTAAATGAGTTAAATCCAGGGGGTTTCAAAATCGTTAATAATCATGCATAATTCTTCCTTAATTTTACTTAAGTTTTAGTTAAGTTAACCTTTCATGTTATGTATCTAAGTCTATGAGGTCATCATGCCCACGATGTCATAACTTCCTATGATGTCATAACTGACTTCCAGTCATTTTGTAGTAAATAGTTTTCTTTACCTTGAGGAAGTTAGTATTTTTACTGACGAAACGTTGGATAAAGCAATGGTTTTTTTATATTGTATTCTATTAATTATTTTATATCCCATTTCAATGTGGGCGTATAAAAATTAAAAAACATGCATTTGATTCTGTATGATGACGGTCTGGACCTTTATTTTGGCAAAGTGGGACTAACATACATATAATTAAACTACATGTATATGATTTTGTATAGACAATGGACGTCTGATTACCTTTTTACTGCTTGAACCTTTAATATTACATAGCTTGTCATAGATATGACTTCGTAAAGTTGTTGTTCCCACATCTAGAGACAGAACATATGCTGGACTCGAGCCCTTTTTCACACCTTCATTAATATCATCTGACATAATAATCTCAATTCCTGGAACTTTAAAAACTATATTCAACCAAATTTTAAGCATCAGTAATAACAACCCCTCTTACAGTCTTTTGTCTATTGTATGTTTAACAGAATCTGAATTCTTGTGTTTCCGTTTTCTTTTTATTCTATACTTAAATGTTCACTCCCAAAATTTTGAATCATGTTTAGGCATACCTTGTACTTGATAACTACAAGAGGTAATAATGAATGGTACCACATGAAAGGAGGATAAACACTCTTTCATTTCATACCATGTATAGGGTGGCTCAAAATGGCAGCTGAATATGAAATATAACAAAACAATATACTGGGGTGGGGTGGGTAGTGATTTTTTGGGGACAGATTTCATACTAACCTGAGGGATTTCAGGAATAACCAATGGTACCACATGAAAGAGGGATAAACACTCTTTCATTCCATGCCATGTATTGGGTAGCTCAAATAAATAAAATGGCAGCGGACGTTAGAAAATGAAATGAAATATAACAGAAAAATAGACTGGGTGGGGGTTAGTGATTTTCCAGGACGGATTTCATACTAAGCCGAGGGATTTCAGGAATAACCAATAGTACCACATGAAAGAGCGATAAACACTCTTTCATTCCATGCTATGTATTGGGTAGCTCAAATAAATAAAATGCCAGCAGACGTTAGAAAATGAAATGAAATATCACAAAAAAATATACTGGAGGGTGAGGTAATGATGAATAATCATTTCATACCCATAAATAAAATAGCAGCTGCAGTGATTTTCGAGACGGATTTCATACTAAGCCGAGGGATTTTAGGAATAATCAATGGTACCATGTGAAAGAGGAATAAACTTCATTCCATGCCATGTATTTGGTGGCCCAAATAAATAAAATGGCGGCGGACGTTAAAAAATGAAATAAGATATAAAAAAGATAGGTTGCCAGGCAACGAAACATACGCCCACAGCAGCTATATCGTCCGGGCAGTCAACAAGGGTTGTCGCATATTTTTACTTTTTTCGATAATGGAACATTTGTAATATACTAAATCTGATTTAGTGTAACAACTTATTTAATGTAATTATCAGAAAATCATTAGAATTTGTTTGCTTTTTATAAAGTTTTGCCCCACGCTAACAATTAGTATAGGAAACATTTAATATCATGGATTTAGCTGTTCAGTTATCAAAATTCATTGAAAATCAAAATACTTGTTCATTTCAACACCTTAAACTCTGTGTATCAATCTGAAGTCAATCGGATGATAAGTTTGGCCTCTATAGCGTCACAAGATTCTTTTTAAGTGATCGAGGGAGATAACTCTGGCAGTAATTATTTGAAGTCGCTGAAAATCAGTAGGCTTCTTCGTCTCATGACCGTAAACACTGTGTATAAATTTGAAGTCAATCAGATATTAACTTTGGCCTCTAGAGCTTCCACAAGATTCTTTGAAGTGATCAAGGGCCATAACTCTGGTAGTAATAATCAAAATTAACTGAAAAACAATAGGCTTTTTCGTCTCATGACCTTAAACACTGTGTATAAATTTAAAGTCAATCTGATATTAACTTTAGCCTCTAGAGCATTCACAAGATTTTGTGAAGTGATCAAAGGCCATAACTCTGGCAGTAATTATCAGAAATCGTTGAAAATCAAAAAGGCTTCTTCGTCTCATGACCTTTTAAAAATACTGTGTATAAATTTGAAGTCAATCGGATATTAACTTTGGCCTCTAGACACTGTAACCCAGGTACCGTTCAACTACGGGTAAATAGCGTTATTTTCTAATCTATGTAGAATTAACAGAACACAGTTTTTATGGGTTACAATCACTAGTTTTATTCTAAAAGCACGACGTTTCGACAAGTATCCTCTTATCGTTATCAAGCACAATGACATTTAGTAAACTTGAGATCAATATATACAAAATTCATAGTGAAACCATAAACATGGATTAAAATAACAGTACCAAAAGGGGGATCTAAGAAGTAAAGGATATTTAACAACAACAACAACAACAAAGTAATTAACTGATTAAATAAACTCTGGGGTTGAGTAGGGGGTTGTTGACTAGTATGAGGCCCTTCAAAGGGTACCTTGAACAGACCGGTTAAAGCTGATGAGGCACAGAAAGTGAGGCCATATAATTAACTTATTAGATAAACTCTAGTGTTGAGTAGGGGGTTATTGACTATTTTGAGGCCCTTCAAAGGATGCCGTGAATAAACCTGTAGGCTGATGAGGCCATTATGGTGAGGCCATATACATGAAATAGGTAGATATGGTTTTATAACAACAGATATGACAATACACAGATAATTGAAAGGTTAGGGAGAATCTATAATAGCGAAGATTTAACAATGAAAGGGGGGGGGGAATGCAACCAAGGGTGCTAAATTGACATAGTTAAATTTTATTATGCATATTAATAACATCATCATATGCCCTGGGGATGTAAAGCCCTAAGTCCCTATTAAGTTGAGGTGAGTGTCTTCTGATGTTAATAGCTTCAAGGATCTTTCTGGTTTTCTTGTTCTGTTGATTGGCGGTGAGTATTTGGACATCATTCCATTTAACTTGATGTTGTGGGTGGTTCTGTAGATGTTCTGCTATGGCTGAATTATTAGTGACTGCTTTGGATCTATGTTCTGTTATTCTTTTATCAATTGGACGTTTCGTTTCTCCAATATAAGAGGCATCACAGGAGCAAACCACTTGATATACAACTCCTTTGGGTTGAATCGGGACAATTGGTAGCAGCTTACCATTGGCTTTGAGTATTTGTTTGAGGGTGGTGTGGACGGAGAATATGGTATCGATGTTGGCTTTCTTTAGTAGATTGCTCACTTTGTATGTCAGATTGCCATAAAAGGGCAAGGTTATTCTGATAGGGGATTTTTCGTGTTTTTGATGGTGTGTCCTGTTGGTTTTTATCGTTTCATTGATCTGCTTATTCACTAGTAAGGGGGGATAATTATTCAGGTTACAAAACACTTGGCGTAAATGGTCCAGTTCTTCCTGCAGGAATTCGGGTTCACAAATGGTAATTGCTCTGCGTGCAAGGGTGGATATAAGAGCTCTTTTGATATAATGGGGATGACTGGAGTTATAATTAATATATTGATCTGTGTGGGTTGGTTTGCGGTATATTTTAGTTTTCAGTTGATTATTCACTTTTTTAACTTGAACATCTAAGAACGGTAGTGTCTCATCTTTTTCTGTTTCAATAGTAAATTTAATTTTGGGGTGCTGTTTGTTCAGGTGTTCTAATAGGGACATTGGATCATCATTTTCATCAAGGACTACAAATGTATCATCAACTTTGCGAAGCCAAAGGATTGGAGTAATTGGAGAGTTTGTAAGCGCACACTTTTCAAATTCTGTCATGTAAATTTCAGAGATTAAGGGTGATAGGGGACTTCCCATAGGCAAACCATCAACTTGCTTGTATATATCGTCACCCCATGTGAAGAATGTAGAGTCTATACACATACTAACCAATTCCAGGATGCTGTCGGTTGATAATTTAGTTTCTAGTGGTGCTTCTAATTCATTTATTCGGGTACGGAGGACTTCAATGGCTTCTTGACGGGGAACGTTGGTAAACAGGTCAACAACATCGTACGAAACAATTCTACCAGGTCGGTTTAGGTCTCTGATTGTGTTACAAAAACCACCAGAGTCTTTGATAAAGTAAGCTGCTACCAATTGTCCCAATTCAACCCAAAGGAGTTGTATATCAAGTGGTTTGCTCCTGTGATGCCTCTTATATTGGAGAAACGAAACGTCCAATTGATAAAAGAATAACAGAACATAGATCCAAAGCAGTCACTAATAATTCAGCCATAGCAGAACATCTACAGAACCACCCACAACATCAAGTTAAATGGAATGATGTCCAAATACTCACCGCCAATCAACAGAACAAGAAAACCAGAAAGATCCTTGAAGCTATTAACATCAGAAGACACTCACCTCAACTTAATAGGGACTTAGGGCTTTACATCCCCAGGGCATATGATGATGTTATTAATATGCATAATAAAATTTAACTATGTCAATTTAGCACCCTTGGTTGCATTCCCCCCCCCCTTTCATTGTTAAATCTTCGCTATTCTAGATTCTCCCTAACCTTTCAATTATCTGTGTATTGTCATATCTGTTGTTATAAAACCATATCTACCTATTTCATGTATATGGCCTCACCATAATGGCCTCATCAGCCTACAGGTTTATTCACGGCATCCTTTGAAGGGCCTCAAAATAGTCAATAACCCCCTACTCAACACTAGAGTTTATCTAATAAGTTAATTATATGGCCTCACTTTCTGTGCCTCATCAGCTTTAACCGGTCTGTTCAAGGTACCCTTTGAAGGGCCTCATACTAGTCAACAACCCCCTACTCAACCCCAGAGTTTATTTAATCAGTTAATTACTTTGTTGTTGTTGTTGTTGTTAAATATCCTTTACTTCTTAGATCCCCCTTTTGGTACTGTTATTTTAATCCATGTTTATGGTTTCACTATGAATTTTGTATATATTGATCTCAAGTTTACTAAATGTCATTGTGCTTGATAACGATAAGAGGATACTTGTCGAAACGTCATGCTTTTAGAATAAAACTAGTGATTGTAACCCATAAAAACTGTGTTCTGTTAATGTGTTTACCGATCGCTAAATGCCACTTAAAGACTATGTAGAATTATTCATAAATATTGTTGAATTTATGCTAATAGTGTCCAATATGTACTTCTATGGAAGTTAAATCTCACTGTGTAATTTTGATTACCAAGCGTTAATTAACTAGCGTTTAGTTTGTCAACAGGTGTGGAATAATAAGCGTCATGCTTAATTATTACGACTGTTGAATAAATCCTCGGATCGTTCATCTTTCCGAGCCGTGAATAATTTTTAGTCATGGTGTCCAATTACGCAAGGTGTTCAATTTAGTTGTCAAAAATCCAATTTCATGTGCGATGTTCAGATATTACGATGTGTTTAGTTGTGGGTGATCTTCAGTTTTTCGGCTTGATGTTTAAATACTGTAATAAGTGTTAGTTTTAGTACTGACCTGTACTTTGGCCTCTAGAGCGTCCACAAGATTTTTTGAAGTGATCAAGGCCTACAACAATCTGATTAAAACACAGATCCAATTTCGTTTTGTTTTTTATATACTATTCACAAAAAGTAGGGGATATTTGATTTTTAAGTGTTATTAAAGTCACCTAATGAAACTGACGAAGAAACAAATGACAAAATGAAATGAAGATCACATTCATCGATTTATTCCAAATGATCGTTAGACTAAGTAAGGCACAGACTGACCATTATAAGGGTAAAATGATACCCAGGGTCAAACAGCAAAGTTACCACAGCATCACAACAAAGTCAGTAACGGGTAAATCCTCCTCTGTTTGCCAAACAAGCATTGATCCGACGTGGCATACTCCTAATGAGACGTCTAAGGTCATTTTGGTCCAGATTGTCCCATTCCTGTTGCAACGCAGCAGCAAGTTCTTGGACATTGGCAGGACGTTGTTGACGTTACCTCTGTCCAAGCATGTCCCAGACATGCTCGATGGGGGAGAGGTCGGGACTCAGTGCTGGCCAAGGTAATGTGGTGATGTTCTGTTGTTGGAGGTAACCTGTAACGATCCTGGCCCTGTGACATCTTGCGTTGTCATCCTGGAAGATGAAACGGCGGCCATGACGTCGTGCGAACGGCACAACATGGACTGCCAAGATGTTGTCCCGGTAGTACTGGCCTGTAACATTGCAACAACATGTAAAGCCGTTCTCCCAGCAACAGTGATGCCTCCCCACATCATAACAGAACCACCCCCAAATCGATCATGTCTGATGACGTTAACGTCTTGGAAGCGACGACGCCATACCCTCCTACATCTGTCCAAAAAATCAACAGTGAACCTTGACTCATCTGAAAACATCGCATTGCTCCAGCGTCGATTATCCCAGTGTTGACAATCCCTACACCAACGATGTCTTGCCTGAATGTGATGATCTCTGAAACAAGGGATCACGCGAGGACGTCGAGCGCGAAGGTGACCCCTATGCAGTTGATTCCGAATCGTCGGCCACTCACTCTCACACCAGTGTCTGTTTGAAGACGAGCGCTGATCTGATTTGCTGTGATGACACGATTTCTCAAGGCCAAGGTACGGATAAATCGATCCTGGGCTTGAGTTGTCGCCCTTGGTTGACCTGAGCGTGTACTGTCCTGTACAGATTGTGTATCACGGTATCTGGACCATAGCCTGCTTATGACAGACTGAGAAACATTCATCGTCCGCGCCACAACCGCCTGCGTTGTGCCGATCTGTAGCATGCCAAGGGCACGTAACCTTTTATTTTGGGTAAGCCGACGCATTTCAATATTTGTTTTCTGGTCACTAAAACAAAAACTGATGTTTCTACCCTGGAATTCAATGCCACAATGACTGTAACATTCAAAGTCAGAGTCGTGCAAATCTTGGGTTGGACCCCCCATGATGATCCCAAGCATCACCTGCATTCCATGCGGTAGCTATTGGTGCGTTTTGGCGTCACATGTAACTGGAAATGTTTCTTCTGTTAGGGTCTATAGTGACTTTTTTCGTAGTCATTTGCATATTTTAGTATTATGCCCCCAAAATCAAATATCCCCTACTTTTTTTGAATAGTACATGTATAGATCAAAATTTCGTTTTTACTTGTCTTTACTACTCTTGGATCTGGAGGACTTGTTATTTAACCCGTGTTCTGCCTGAAATGAGGGGTCAGCCAATCAAATGGTCTGTCGAAATCGACCGTTTGACCTTTTCATGCGTGGAGCTGTGGGTAGATATTACCAGCGGATAGAGATCAAAAAACAAAAGTAGATTTTAAAAAGCATGGCAGTCGCTAATTGGTTAATCGAATGACTGACGTTATCGAGTCAAATGTACCGTGCTTGATACCTGACGTCATAGAACGCGAGCTCCCACTATAACTGGTTAGATCTACATGAGTGTAGGCCATCGAAAGTATAAAAAAAAAACCGAAAAATATAGATCTATATCTTAATTAGATTGGGGCCACAACACTGGAACTAATTATCAGAAATCACTGAAAATCAATAGACTTCTTCGTCTCATGACCTTAAACACTGTGTATAAATTTAAAGTCAATCGGATATTAACTTTGGCCTCTAGAGCGTCCACAAGATTTTTTGAAGAGATCAAGGGCCATAACTCTGGTAGTAATTATCGGAAATCGCTGAAAAACAATAGGCTTATTCGTCTTATAACCTTAAACACTGTGTATAAATTTAAAGTCAATCGGATATTAACTTTAGCCTCTAGAGCGTCCACAAGCAATTGTGGACCCCGCCCGGTCGGCCGGACAACAACAATATACGACCACATTTCACTGTGGGCGTATAAAAATAGACTGGGCGGTGGGGGTGGGGGGTGGTAGTGATTTTCGGGGACATATTTCATGCTAAGCCAAAGGATTTCAGGAATAATCGATGGTACCACATGAAAGTGGGATAAACACTCTTTCATTTCATGCCATGTATTTGGTGGCTCAAATAAAGCCAAAAAAAAAAGAGTTCTGTTTCCTGTAACGGATGGAAAATAGGGTAGGGTCGATAGGTAGGGTTTTTTTTTTTTCTTTTTTTAAATATTAGTATTAGATCTCCTCCACAGGGGGTTCAGGTCAAAGTTTCAAATGACAGAAACAATTTTTTTTTAAATATTTTTTGAAAACATACATAAAAAGCTACCCATTTTTTTTATTTCATCGAAATATTCCAATTAGATCCAAAATCATGGAATTTTAAAATCCGAGATTGACGTCAAAAATGTAATCAAAACTGTCCGTATGTCGTATAATATGCCGAGATCAAGCTGGCCCTCAGTTGCTCCAGCCTTCACTTGGAGATAACACCCTTCACTAACTGCGAATCAAACCAGCCCTCAGTCCCAAATTCGCTGGATGATCAAGACTTCAGTAAAATCACGTGATTGATATGGGCTAATCCCAGCCTTCGATAAATAAAATGAATTGAAAGTAGTCTATTTTTAGTAATCCATTTCTTGGTTAAAAATGAAAATGCTTTTATCTTTTCTAAAGTTTGTAATCATGAATGTGCCAGAAAATAACAAGTATATTTAGAGAGCCATAGAAACTTACTTTCCGGTGATGTATGGAGCAATAACTGGAATTTCGTATTAAGACACGTATTTTGACATAAAACACTCGCCCCACCCCACCACTCTCTTTAATTCAGCTAGTAAAGGCAACCAAACATGTATCAATTTTAATTTGAAAAGTATATATGTTTTCAGCCGAAAATAAAACAAATTCATTTCAATAGAGGATTAACTTTACTTTTAGGTATAGAAACACGAAATTTTGCCTGAACCCCCCCCCCCTTTCAATTTACCATTAATCTTTTTTTTTTTTTAAATTAAGTAAATATAAATGTGCCAAAATTTTTTTTATATATTTGAAAAGAGAAATATATGTGCTTTTCAGTGATATGAAACATGATATCTGGAATTTCATATTAAAACCCGTATTTTTACTTTGAATATCCCCACCATTTAAAAGAATTTTGTTTCACTCGACTTTGATCATCTATCAAAATAAGTAAATATGAATGTGCCAGAAAATTATTTATATATTTTAAGGGGGCAATACACAAACTTTCCAATGGCTGGAATTTCGTACTAAGAACTGTATTTTAACATTGAAAACACCCCCCCGCTTCATAATCATAGTAATATAGTTAAGTACCACCCAACTTTGGTCGGTTATTAAGGTAAGTAAATATGAATGTGCCAGAAAATTATTTATATATTTGAAAAGAGCAATAAACAAGCTTTTCAATGATATGTGACATAATGGCTGGAATTTCGTACTAAGAACCGTATTTTGGCATTTAATCCCCCCCCCTTCATAATAATAGTAATAAAGTTAAGTACCACCCAACTTTGATCGCTTATTAAGGTAAGTAAATATGAATGTGCCAGAAAATTATTTATATATTCAAAGAGAGCAATAAACAAGCTTTTCAATGATATGTAACATAATGGCTGGAATTTCGTACTAAGAACCGTATTCTGGCATTTACTACACCCCTCCCCCTTCATAATCATAGTAATAAAGTTAAGTACCACCCATCTTTGATCGATTATTAAGGTAAGTAAATATGAATGTGCCAGAAAATTATTCATATATTGAAACAGAGCAATAAACAAGCTTTTCAATGATATGTAACATAATGGCTGGAATTTCGTACTAAGAACCGTATTTTGGCATTGAATACCCCCCCCCCCCTCCTTCATAATACAGTTTTTTACCACCCAACTTTGATCGCTTATTAAGGTAAGTAAATATGAATGTGCCAGAAAATTATTTATATTTTTAAAGAGGACAATAAACAAGCCATTATAGTAATAAACTTAAGTATCACCCAACTTTGATCGCTTATTAATGTAAGTAAATATGAATGTGCCAGAAAATTATTTATATATTTGAAGACACCATTAAACAAGCTTTTCAGTGATATATAACATAATGGCTGGAATTTCGTACTAAGAACCGTATTTTGGCATTGAATACCCCCCCCCTCCTTCATAATATAATTTTTTACCACCCAAATTTGATCGCTTATTGAGGTAAGTAAATATGAATGTGCCAGAAAATTAGTTATATATTTGAAGAGAGCATTAAACAAGCTTTTCAGTGATATATAACATAATGGCTGGAATTTCGTACTAAGAACCGTATTTTGGCATTGAATACCCCACCCCCTCCTTCATAATAGAGTTTTTTTAACCCCCCCCCCCCAACTTTGATTAAGGTAAGTAAATATGAATGTGCCAGAAAATTATTTATATATTTGAAGAGATCATTAAACAAGCTTTTCAGTGATATATAACATAATGGCTGGAATTTCGTACTAAGAACAGTATTTTAGCATTGAATACCCCCCCCCTCTTCATAATAAAACTCTATTATGAAGGGGGGGGGGGATTCAATGCCAAAATACGGTTCTTAGTACAAAATTCCAGCCATTATGTTATATATCACTGAAAAGCTTGTTTAATGCTCTCTTCAAATATATAAATAATTTTCTGGCACATTCATATTTACTTACCTTAATAAGCGATCAAAGTTGGGTGGTAAAAAACTCTATTATGAAGGGGGGGGGGGTATTCAATGCCAAAATACGGTTCTTAGTACGAAATTCCAGCCATTATGTTATATATCACTGAAAAGCTTGTTTAATGATCTCTTCAAATATATAAATAATTTTCTGGCACATTCATATGTACTTACCCTAATCAGCGATCAAAGTTGGGTTGTGAAAAACTGTATTATGAAGGGGGGGGGGTATTCAATGCCAAAATACGGTTCTTAGTACGAAATTCCAGCCATTACATGTATGTTATATATCACTGAAAAGCTTGTTCAATGGTGTCTTCAAATATATAAATAATTTTCTGGCACATTCATATTTACTTACCTTAATAAGCGATCAAAGTTGGGTGGTAAAAAATTATATTATGAAGGGGGGGGGTAATCAATGCCAAAATACGGTTCTTAGTACGAAATTCCAGCCATTATGTTATATATCACTGAAAAGCTTGTTTAATGCTCTCTTCAAATATATAAATAATTTTCTGGCACATTCATATTTACTTACCTTAATAAGCGATCAAAGTTGGGTGGTAAAAAACTCTATTTTGATTGTTGAATTTCCGTCTACTGTGGTTCATTTGAAATGTAAAATATACAACCAATAACGATACTAATTGAAATTATATATTATCGGCATGACCATGGAATGGGTCGGAAACGGGAAACCAAGCTGATTGGGACCATGGCTGATTGGGACCATGGCTGATTGGGACAAAAGTCAAAGCTGATTGGGACCATATTCTTGGCTGATTGGGACCACATTTTAGGCTGATTGGGACCACCACTAGGCTGATTCGGACCACACGATTAAAAAATACTAGAAACTTAGGTTTTGATATTGAATTAAGTTTAACATAAATTAAAGGAGTTTTATATCTATAGCGTGACTATAATTATGTGCTTTTTTTATGTAGGCCTGCGTTATTTATGTTTATATTCCATTTTTTTATGTCACAGTTACACTATATTATATTAACAGAGATTATCTTATTAATCTTATGTAAATTATTATACGTTTTATGCAATTTAAACAGACCATTTTTTATTTTATTTTATAAACTTCATAGCTTGCTTTGGAATCCATTATAGCCTATACATTGTGTGTAATTATATGTTAGAAATACTGTTTAAACCAATTTATGCTAATTGCAATTAAGTCATACAAATTTGACAACTAATACCGGTACTAGCCCCTAGCAATACAGTAGCAACGGAAATCGGTTATTTCAAATATGATGTACATAAAGGCAGTCAAAATGTATATCCTACCTTGTACAGAATATAAACATAATAGATTTATAGACTCAATTTTAACACAAGTAAACAGGTAGGTGATATCTAGGAAAGTGCACTATATTACTACATGAAAATTACTCAGATCTTACTGACAGCCACAACAGGGAATTTGTGTGATTGGATCTGATTGTTTATTGGATTATTAGGCTTGTCATTAATTAACAATAAAAGGTGTGATTAGGGTCTTGTATATTGCTACCTGAGTTTTATACTAACAACAAAACAACAAAAACCAGAAAAACAGAAGGAAAAATAATGGAATTGTGGAGACAATATTGTGAAATTGAGATTATCACAAGTCGTTTACTAAACAAAGCCGTGCATTTATATGGTCCGACTAAATCATAATAGCTTGTAAATAATTTTGTTTTGTAATATAAAACGTTAGGAAATATATGTGTTTATTTTTTACAGGTCTGTATTTTTATATGAAATATTTTGAAATGTGTATTTTTATATGAAATATTTTATGAAATATTTTGAAATGTGTATTTTTATATGAAATATTTTGAAATGTGTATTTTTATATGAAATAATTTTAAATATTTGTATCTTTTAATAAAATATTGGTTTGTAAAGGAATTGAATCACTATATGAAATGAAATGATATTTACTAAGTAAAATATTTTGAAATGTGTATTTTTATATGAAATATTTTGAAATGTGTATTTTTATATGAAATATTTTTAAATATTTGTATCTTTTAATAAAATATTGGTTTGTAAAGGAATTGAATCACTATATGAAATGAAATGATATTTACTAAGTAAAATATTATACAAAGAATAATATTTGTCTGTCATTATTTCCGCTTCATTCATTACAAAATATCGCATTCATTGCATTAATTATACTGATATGAGGCTTTTTGATATTGGGTTACAATTTTATAATACTTGATGGTATTTATTGTCATGCAAACATATTTAAAACACTCTTATCATTGGTCTGATCATGGTCCCAATCAACCAAGAATCTGGTCCCAATCAGCCAAGAATGTGAAGCATATTCTCTGTGATTTAGCTCATTTGTATTGAAGCCGTCAATCACTAATTACACTATTATTTGTGACTAATTACACTATTTATTGCCATAGTTGTCTTATTATCAAAAATAGGTTGCCAGGCAACGAAACATACGCCCACACAGCAGCCAAATCGTCCGGGCAGTCAACAAGAGTTGTCGCATATTAAGGAATTATCAGAAAATCATTAGAATTTGTTTGGTTTTTATAATCAAACGTTGTTTTTTTTAAATCAGATAATAATTGTGACCTCCAGAGGCACAACAAGCTAAAAAGGGTGATTTTTCGTACAATCAGGGGACATAATTCAGGAAGTAATGACCCGATGGGCGCAAATATCGAAAGGGACCAAGATCTTTGGGTTATAAACATACATGTCAAGTTTCATCAAAATCGATTCAAAATTGTGACCTTTATAGGGTCCACAACCTTGATATAACATATTTTCACACTATTCGTGTACAAACGGCGGCCATTTTGTCCGTCAATTCTAGTCTGATTTTCACGTAATTCAAACTCTCTCTTCATTACCATGTAACGGTGATATAGTCAAACGTTTTTTTAAATCGGATAATAATTTTGACCTCCAGAGGAACCAAAAGCGAAAAAAGCGATTTTTCGGACAATCCGGGGACATAATTCAGGAAGTTATGATCCAATGGCCGCAAATATCGAAAGGAACCAAGATCTGATTTTCACAAAATTCATACTCAACCTTCATAACCATGAAATGGTGATATAATCAAACGTTTTTTTAAATCGAATAACAATTTTGACCTCCAGAGGAACAAGCTAAAAAGAGGATTTTTTTGGACAATCAGGGGCCATAATTCAGGAAGTTACGATCCGATGGGCGCAAATATCAAAAGGAACCAAGATCTTTCGGTTATAAACATACATGTCAAGTTTCATCAAAATTGGTTCAAAATTTTGACCTCTATAAGGTCCACAACCTTGATATAACATATTTTCACACTATTCGCGTACAAACGGTAGCCATTTTGTCCGTCAATTTTGGTCCGATTTTCACGAAATTCGAATTCAACCTTCATAACCATGGAACGGTGATATAATCAAACGTTTTTTTAAATCGGATAACAATTTTGACCTCCAGAGGAACAAGCTAAAAAGAGGATTTTTTTGGACAATCAGGGGCCATAATTCAGGAAGTTACGATCCGATGGGCGCAAATATCGAAAGGAACCAAGATCTTTCAGTTATAAACATACATGTCAAGTTTCATCAAAATTGGTTCAAAATTTTGACCTCTATAAGGTCCACAACCTTGATATAACATATTTTCACTATTCGCGTACAAACGGCGGCCATTTTGTCCGTCAATTTTGGTCCGATTTTCACGAAATTCGAATTCAACCTTCATAACCATGGAACGGTGATATAATCAAATGTTTTTTTAAATCGGATAACAATTTTGATCTCCAGAGAACCACAAGCTAAAAAGGGCAATTTTTCGGACAATCAGGGGCCATAATTCAGGAAGTTACGATCCGATGGGCGCAAATATCGAAATGAACCAAGATCTTTTGGTTATAAACATACATGTCAAGTTTCATCCAAATCGGTTCAAAATTGTGACCTCTATAAGGTCCACAACCTTGATATAACATATTTTCACAATATTCGCGTACAAATGGCGGCCATTTTGTCCGTCAATTTTGGTCCGATTTTCACGAAATTCGAATTCAACCTTCATAACCATGGAACGGTGATATAATCAAACGTTTTTTTAAATCGGATAACAATTTTGACCTCCAGAGGAACAAGCTAAAAAGAGGATTTTTCGGACAATCAGGGGCCATAATTCAGGAAGTTACGATCCGATGGGCGCAATTATCGAAAGGAACCAAGATCTTTCAGTTATAAACATACATGTCAAGTTTCATCCAAATCGGTTCAAAATTGTGACCTCTATAAGGTCCACAACCTTGATATAACATATTTTCACAATATTCGCGTACAAATGGCGGCCATTTTGTCCGTCAATTTTGGTCCGATTTTCACGAAATTCGAACTCAACCTTCATAACCATGAAACGGTGATATTATCAATCATTTTTTTAAATCGGATAACAATTTTGACCTCCAGAGGGACCACAAGCTAAAAAGGGCGATTTTTCGGACAATCAGGGGCCATAATTCAGGAAGTTACGATCCGATTGGCGCAAATATCGAAAGGAACCAAGATCTTTGGGTTATAAACATGCATTTCAAGTTTCATCCAAATCGGTTCAAAATTGTGACCTCTACACTGTTCACAACCTTGATATTACGTATTTTCACACTATTCACGTACAAATTCGAACTCAACCTTCATAACCATGACACGGTGACATAATCAAACGGTTTTTGAAATCGGATAACAATTTTGACCTCCAGAGGGACCACAAGCTAAAAAGGGCGTTTTTTCGGACAATCAGGGGCCATAATTCAGGAAATTACGATCCAATTGGCGCAAATATCGAAAGGAACCAAGATCTTTGGTTTATAAACATGCATTTCAAGTTTCATCCAAATCGGTTCAAAATTGTGACCTCTACACTGTTCACAAGCTAAAAAACATGAATTTTCGTACAATCAGGGGCCATAACCCATGAAGTTAGGGTCCGATACATGCCAATATCGAAAGGAACCGAGATCTTAGGGTGATAAACCTATAATTTAAGTTTCATTGAAATCGGATAAAAATTGTGACCTGTAGACTGTTCACAAACAATTGTGGACGGACGGACGAACAGGGGCGACGACAATATACGTCCACATGAAAATGTGGGCGTATAAAAATATGCAAACATATTTTAAATACTCGCGGCATTTAAGTAATGGTCCGAATAAGCCTTGTCATGGTCCCAATCAGCCATAAATCTGGTCCCAGTCAGCCAAGAATCTGGTCCCAATCAGCCACAAATCTGGTCCCAGTCAGCCACAAATCTGGTCCCAATCAGCCAGGTCCCAATCAGCCATGGTCCCAATCAGCCAATTACCCGTTGGACCCGCTTATTCCGATCGGTAAATGCCGATTCAAAGAACGATGACATTAATATTCATTTATAGCAACAAATAATATATATATTTTCACGAATCCGGTGGGTTCAAAGTATTCTGAACGGTCGCTTGGTGAAGAATTTTTTTTTTTTATTTCTCTTGACACTAAAAAAAAATTTGAGTCGGCAGGTTTTGTAATGGGTCGGTCGGGTTACCGGAAACATAACATTTTTTTTTGGCCTAAATAAAATGGCAGCGGATGTTAGAAAATGAAATGAAATATAATACGAAATGTCTTAAAACCAGCCTTTTTTCTATAAAAATAATATGTAGGTGAAATTTACCTTTTGTTATCAAGTACAGTACATGTGTTATTCACTGTATAGGCCTCTCAAGGAACGGGAATCGATTATCAGGTCACCCAATGAAAAAATTGACCCGAAATCTTAAAAGGGTTACGTGTCCGGATAAGCAGTGTTGACGTTCACGTCCAAATGACTCAATATTTTGAGCTGAAATTTTGAGACAAGGTAAATACACCATGCTTCTATATTTTGGTCCATAAATTTCATAAATACTCGGACTTTAATTTTTGAGACTCTGTTCTTAACGGGACTGTCCCTTTAAAATGATCATAACTATCAACCCAAATTTGACGATCTTGGTATCTTTTCCTAGCTTTTGGGGGGGGGGGAAGCACATTTAAATCATTAAAATTGATGTTGGCATACTGTCTCTGTCTACCTATTGAGTGTTGTTTGAATTGTCACAATTTCCAGTTTGACAAAGGCCACACACAGCAGTGTTGTTGAGTTCATAGTGTCTGCAGCTGCATCGAGAGAACCTGCATCCCCCAAAAAAGTTTCAATGGATAATTTTCAAGAGTTGGCTAGGCACAGCATTGTTTTGGGTCATAATTGAAATTAACTGATCATTTCCCTGCTTCCATCCCTATTCAGTTAGGAACATTTCATTTGCCACCCCCATCCATAACATAATTTGAAAGTACACAAAGTTGGCTATGAAATCTTGCTGCAGGTGATGTTGGGGAAAACCGTTAAGGAATGACAGATGCTTCAGCAGTTGACACTTTCTTGGTGAAAATGGTATGGCACAGTGATGATAGTGTATCATTCGATTTGCCGTTAAATAGATCAACCATCAGGTCTTTGCCAAGATCTGATATGTCCTCTTGAGATTTGTTTTGAAGGGTGCATACACTAGCACAGGACTTCATGACAGGATTAGATTTTACTAATTTCCGGTAGGCGAACTTTTTTCCGATGTCTAAAATCCTTGAAATTGAATCACAGCCCGAGTAGACATGTATAAAGAGCAACTCGTTGCACACATCGTCTCCAAAAGTTCCTTCAACATTAGTTACTTTAAGTAACGTAAATGTTTCGGCTCTGCCCTCCACTACGTTACTACTCACCCTTAACTACCGGTAGCATGAAAAGAATCCTAGCGTATTCAATACCAGGCTAATTCATTACCGGTAAAATCGGCGTATTCAAGACCAGTATATTATAGGGTTGGTTGATTGGTATATAAAGGTGCTAAGTAGTACTCTGTCTATGGGTGTTAATTAATCAATTAAGACAAGACAATAGAAGGATTAACAAGGTATTTATTATATATTTTAAATAGTCATAATACAAACAAGAGTTGAAATATTTAATATTCGAAGACAATATTTACATATAAAACATCGTATTCAGTTGATGAGATTAATAATAGCCATAGTTTTGTATTCAACTTTGAACTGAGTATTGTGTTTAACTTGACGTTACTATTAATATTATATATTTTAAATAGTCATAATACAAACAACAGTTGAAATATTTAATATTCGAAGACAATATTTATGTTTCCATTAGCTGATTGTTTCTGAAAAACACAATATATATATTCAAAGTAAATACACTAAATTATGTTTATTACATTCAATTGTTAAACACACAAAACAATATAATATATTCAATTGCGTAAAGTAAATACACTAAATATAAAATAATTACATACCCTAAAGATGTAGGAGTATTTAAAATTTAGTGAATGGGTTAAATATTTTATGAATATAAGTTGGAGTAAGTATAGCTAGCAAAACTCGTGTAATTATTTCAATACTTATGATTTATTTCGATACTTATGATTTATTTCAATACTTATGATTTATTTCAAAACTAATGAAAGCAAGCAAAATCTGTGAAATTATAAATACATACCTGTACATTTTCTATGCTGCCATAGATTACACTCTTCACACTGAAGACCTTCTTGTCTTGGACGCACGGTCGAACGGCAAGCGATACAAGGATCCATTAGAATTAGGCTATACTTAACTTGATATAGATACCGATATCAAATGGTGAAAGTTTCATATTTTATTCGAAATATATACAAATTCCAAGCTTGCATCGGAATTGGTTTGATGTTTAAAATACAAAATAACAAAGCTGGGATATACAATCTCAAGCTTAAGATTAAATAATTTAAACAACAACTCAATAATAAAAAAAAACAATTTTAATACATCAAACACCAATCTTTAATTAATAATTATCGTATAGGCTTAATAATAATAATAATAACTAGACCTGCAAGCAGCACTGAACCGGCTTTCAGGAATCATACAGAAAGTTTCTTATACCATAGCCGATCCATTGAGCTACCAAACTATACTTTAGTTGTTTTGCTTCAGTGACACCCTCTATCATATGTAAAAGTAATATTTGCTGGCGAAAAGACTGGTCAAAATTGTAAATTATGGCAAAATTACGTCACTTCCGGTACCGAAAGAAATTTTTATAGGTGAAAAATAAGTCGAAAATTCGCAACACACAAAATACAAACTTTGTTTTATACATATTGGGCAATAAATAATTAACTTATAACCCATAAACTGAAATTAAGAAGGTAAAAAACTTAAAAGTGACCCTGGGAAAATTGGCTATTATTCGACAAGGGAACATGCTAGAAGGCTTTTTTTGATATCAATATGATGGTATTGATTCAATCTTACTGCCCATTAGAGTCAGACGTTATCAAGTTAAACGAATAATAAATATAAATCCCTTCAAAAAAATGTTTGTTTTGAAGGCTAAAAATACGTTTTTTGCAAAAATTACATTACTTCCGGTGATATTGAAAATGTTAACTTAGTTCATACAAGCCATAAATGGCATAAGGCATCAAATGGTAAACAAATTATAAAAATCGAATAATAATTGACACTTTTATAGACCAAAAACCTTGAAAAGTGACTTATAGAAGATCGCCTATTTCTCTGTAACCATACAAGTTAGAAACCATTTTGTGGTATCTGTATGGTCGTATGGCTTCATTCTATTCGTTGATGGGAATCAAATATCATAATTTTAAAAATATGATAAGGCAGACTCATTTGAATAAAATATTTGTTTTTTGGGTTAAAAATACAGTTTTTGCCCAAATGACGTCATTTCCGGTCACAGTGAAAATGTAAAATTGGCTTGACCTAGTCCAAATTGGCATTAGGCATCAAATGGAAAAAAAAATATTGCAAATCGAATGATAATTCACTCTTTTATAGGCAAAATAACGTGAAAAGTGATGCATGCAAAATTGCATATTTCTCAGCAACTGCTCATATTACAAACTAATTTTCGCATACATTCTCTTCGTCTGGATTATTGCTACGAGTTTATGAAAATTACAAATAAATATTTCAAAATATGAAGACGCTGAATGAATTGTAAATAACTGAATTTTACACTTTATTTTACATTTTATTCGAAATTGCCCGAAAATGAAATTGAAATTAAAAAATCTGAATTAAGGATTTTGTGCATCTTTGCAGGGTGCATCCTTTTAGTTATATCAGTTTTGAAAAAAAAAATATTTGCTTTCAAAAAGTGGTACCGAACGGTCAAAATTGTAGTTTTTGTTAATATTACGTCACTTTCGTTGCCGACAGAAAAATTTTACCGTAACAAAAAAAATTACAATTGGGACCACGGAGCATATGAACTTTGTTTTATACAAATCGAACAATAAATAATTTTTCTGGGTACGAAAAACTAAATCAGCCCATGGCGGCTAACGCAAATTACCCTGACAATTTTTTTTCTCATTTCTGCTCAAGTACGATGATATTTTAATCCTGTGTAAAATACCATCAAAAAATATTCATAAATAAAAAAGGTATTCGTAAAAAAATTATTTTTTTTCAAAATATCGGACATTTGTTCGACTACTTCCGGTTTTACGATCATTGTCGCGATACCTTTACGAAGTTCTTTCGATACTTAACTTTCTGTACCAGAAGTGTCAGAAACATCCATTGAGTAGTTTTGGAAAAAAAGATAAATTAAAGAGCGTTTACAAAAATTTAATGATTTTTCAATTTTTTTCAAAGTTTGATGCCATTTTTGGACCACCTATATTATTTCAATGCTTTTCATTTTGGATTCACTATATAGACAACCGATAGGACTTTGAGTAAGAAAAGTTTAAGAAAAATCTGCGGCGTCGTTTTCGAGAAAAGGGCGTCTCAGAATGTTAAAAAATCGGAAAATACTAGATTTTTGGCATACAATAATTTATTTCCCTACCATCGAAATCGTATTATTTAGATACCATACGATGGTCCATTAATAGGGCTTTCCAACGACCCTTTAGTTCTTTTGGTCCGCTATTACCTAAGGGAGAAATCAAGTTTTTCGCAAGTGCGACAATGTTTTTAACCTTTTTTTTTTCATTTTTTGAATACTTCCGGTATGGTTATTATTTTCGGAATGGTTTAATAGCCGGTTTGGGCACTAAAATAGCCACAGGGCTCTGTAATGATATATTGCATTATCTGATCAGATAAAATGCCCCTGAGAAATCCTATGTTGAAAAGTGCCAAAAATTCAAAAAATTTAAAATATCGAAAATTAAATTTCAATAACTACATACATATTATACATCGTTAGAATCGTAATTAGGTCAGCTATCTGAATATACAATCTTTTTTTGAAAATCTCTTAAAATAAAAAAATAGTAGAGCATTTTCCAAAATTTCACGATTTTTCGACTTTTTTCGATTTTCAGTCCGTTATTTCACCTACTCCAGACATTTCAAAGTCTTATTGGGTGGCATAATTCACACGACTATCGAATGGACTCTCGATAGAGAAAGTTAAAAAAAAAGTTGCAGTTAAGTTTTCGAGATACAGGCGTCCAAAAACGCTCCAAATCAGAAAATACTTGATTTTCAGCGTGCCATATTTTGCTTCCTGCTCATCGTATCCGTATGAATTGGGTATCATACGATAGTACAATCCTAGTGCAGTCCAATGGTACCCTAATTTCTTTAATCCGTTGATATCGGGCGGAGAAATCGCGTTTTTCCCCCAAATATCCATTTTTTGCATTTTTTTCAAAATATTGAACATTATATCGACCACTTCCGGTTTAAAGATCCGTGTCGAAATTGCTTTATCAGTTGGTATTGGACTATAACTTCATGTTCCAGAAGTTTCAGAAACGTCAATTCTACCATAAAACGAAACCCGAGCTCGCAAAATGGGAAGAAAATTCGAAAAAAATCGAAAAATAAAGGGCGATAACTCTGAATGAAACTTATATTACTGGAATCGGATGGACTTCAGGTATCCAAAAATGTAGGTCAAATTTGAAAATTTTGAAAAATGACAAAAATTGTCTCGTAAACAACATGTTTTCAATTTTCGAACGATAAAAGTCATAGACGAATGTTCGAAATTGAAAAATGTGAGATAGCCATTGTCTCAGAAAAGATTCAGGGATTCCAAAAATGTAATTTGTTTGAAAATGGATAAAGAATTGACGAAACTATGGCCGATTTTCATTTTTTAGACAACGTGCAAAGTTCGGTCACTTCCGGTATGCGCAGAAATTTCAAAAATATTTTATCAAGTAGCCACCACGTGGTTTCCCAATAGAAAATCTAATTCCAGATCGATATCTGTTTTCGATCATGGAGATCTAGGCCCCCGCGGTAAATAATAATAATAATAATAATAATAATAATTTTAGTAATCTCAATAGGCTTTCAGACGAAAGTCTGAAAGCCTAATAATATCTTTATTTGGGTAAGAAATTAGGCCAGGCCTTTTTACAATTCTGCCCATGAAACATAACAAAACAATATAAGAACAACAAGAACAACAAAAATTATGAATCAAAATTATGTACATAAGGTTTACTATTAATTATGTACATAAGGTTTACTATGGTTAGGAATGTATCATTAAAAGAATTTTCGCTTTAAAGTTTGATAATACAGGTGTGTTTTTAATTGAGGTAGATAGATTATTCCAGAGATAAGGTCCAAAGTATTTTAAACTTTTTTTATATATTGATTTATTAGGTTGGGGAATATTAAATCGAAGATTAATATTGGTATAAGGTGTATTTTTAAAAACGAGAATATTAGTTAAGTAGTTTGGGCATTTTTTATGAACTAATTTGAATAGAAAGATGTATTTATTGAAGGTGAACCGATTTTGAATAGTTAAAATATTCAGTGATTTAGCTAGGGTTTCATAAGTAGATAAGGTTGAATTTTTCGGAAGTGGTTTATCATTAATTAATTTAAAAGCCAATTTTTGCACACGCTGTAAGTAATTTAAAGATGTTTTACTACAAGTATCCCAGATGGTGGAGCAATAATCTAGATGTGACTGAAAATGGCCAAAATAGAATAATTTTAACAAGTTTGACGGAAGAAGTGATTTTATCTTTTTCAGTTGATACAATTTTTTATTTAGTGTTTTACAAATGTATTCAGTATGTTTATTCCAAGAAAATTTTTTATCAATGATTACACCTAAAAGTTTAAATTCAGAAACATTTTCAATTTGATTATTATTGATTTGAATGTCAAGTTTATTTACTGGATTTTTAAGTTGATAGTTTGAGGCTATTAACATTGATTTAGTTTTAGATTCATTGATAATCATAGCATTATTTTGGCACCATTGTATTATTTTGTTGGTTTCCAATTGGAGTTTATTATTAAGAGATGTTATATCCGGAGAAGAGGTATAAACGGTGGTGTCATCTGCAAATAGATCGGAATTTACAGACAGAGAAAACGGTAAATCATTGATAAATAGATTAAAAAGTAAGGGTCCAAGGATTGATCCTTGGGGTACACCAGAAATTATATTTTGAAATGAAGATTTATTTTGTCCAATTGATATACACTGTTTTCGATTATTAAGGTATGATTTCAATAATGAGAGTAAGTTTTCAGAAAAATTATATAGCTGAAGTTTTTGTAGGAGAAGATTATGATTAACCATGTCAAAAGCTTTTCTGAAATCAAAAAATATTAATCCTGTTAGCATATTATTATTCAGAGCGTCATAAACATTGTCAGTGATATTAACAAGGGCTGTATGACAGGAGCTATTTGAGCGAAAGCCAGATTGATTTAAATATAGAAGATTATTTTTATTTAAATAATTAGTAATATTCAAATTTATATGTTTTTCAAGAGGTTTAGAGAGAGTTTGCAAAATAGATATTGGCCTATAATTACCGGTTAGGCTTTTATCACCTGATTTGAAGAGTGGTAGTACGTTTGCCTGTTTTAAAATGTCAGGAAATATGTTCTTTTCAATACAAAGGTTAAATATATATGTTAGAGAGCTATTTAAAATGGAGCATCCAGTTTTGAGAAAAAATGAGCTAACACCATCAATTCCTACAGATTTTGATGTATCTAAATTTGAAAGATATTTGTATACATCACAAGTAGAAATAAAAGGTATTTTACATTTAGGAGTACAAGATGATATTTGATTGTTTACAAAATTAGAAATACTATTGGAATCATTTTTGCTTAACGAAATTGGGACATTGTTCAGTAAGTTGTTTGCAACATTGATAAAATAATCATTGAGAGTGTCAGGGTTCATTTGAGTAGGTTGTGGTGAAGTTTTATGAAATGTATTATTTGCTAGTTTTATTGCATCCCAAATCTGTTTACTGTTTTTCCGGTCAGATATCAAGGATTCTAAATATTTTCGTTTACTTGCTCTAATAGCTGTTTTAACTTCATTTCTTAATTGTTTATAATTAGTAACATCACCTTTTTTCTTTAAATAATCTCGTTTATGAATAAGTTGAAATATTTCATGAGTTAGCCAAACTGGTTTATCAACGTTTCTTACTCTCTTAGTTTTTAAGGGGGCATGTTTATTTATTATTGGAGTAATAATTGAATACCAGACAGATAAAGCTAAATTTGGATCAGAATAATTATAAATATAGTCAAAGGGAGCTTCATGCAAATCATATAAAAACTGATCTTTATTAAAGTTTTTAAATGACCTATATGTAATTGTTACATGTTTATTTTTAGGAAAAGAAGCACCCTTTTTCTGCCAGGTAAAACATACTGGGTAATGATCAGAGGCAGCATAACAAGGAATTTTGATTTCTTTGACATGATCAGGGTCTGAAGCAATGAGATGGTCTATTAATGTTTTCGTTTTATCAGTAACTCTTGTAGGTGCTTTAATAAGTTGACTGAGACCAAAAGTTTGTAACAAATCGGTCCAATGTTTATTTTGATTTTTGTAAAGATCTATGTTTAAATCTCCAATCATAAGAATTTCATTTTGATTATTCCATGCAGATTCCATCATTTCCGAAAAAGAATCAATCCATAGTTTAGTTGAGGCTGGATTTCGGTATATACAGCATATGAGAATTGGTTTTGACTTTTTTAAATTTAGTTCTATCCAGATCGATTCAATATTTGGATGTGCCAGATCTGAGCGGTGTTTAAGCGAAATTATCTTCTATCCACACTGATGAGTACTAATTAGCACATTTATTCACCGATCAACCAACCCTATAATATAGGCCTACTGGTCTTGAATACGCCGATTTTACCGGTAATGAATTAGCCTGGTATTGAATACGCCTGATACCCATGAAAATAAGGCTTTTCCCTCATCTCTGTTCTAAGACTATTTTGGAATCCTTACCGTCTATTTTTCGGGATGTGGTCATAACGGCCCTAAACCATAACGGCCAAAAACAGGTTTGGTCATAACGGCCCTAATTTTTCACCGTGATTCTGCTTTAGTCACCAAAAGGAATCATTTCTTGTCACATCCGACACAAATTTACGGTAAAATTCCATTCCGAAATTTGGAATATTGGTTGAGCAGTAGATTGAAAATGGCGGCTGCATTCAAATGAAAGTTGTTAATCTATTTGTATCGCATAATTCTACATGAAAATAGTGTTGGGTTTTTATAAATTTGTGTCGGATGTGACAAGAAATGATTCCTTTTGGCGACTAAAGCAGAATCACGGTGAAAGATAGGCTGGCACTGCCAGGCAGGATACGCCCACATTTTCGAGAGATGGACAGAGAACAAGCAATACCGAAAGTGATTTTTCCTACATCTTTAAGTCCTGTATTTCATACTGTATTGGGAGCAGCCATTTAGTTGGTCAGTTCCAGTCTGATATTAATGAAATTCGAAACCGACAATGATTATGGTGTGACGGTACACAACCTAGAAATGTGACTTTTCATCAAAATCGGATAAGAATTGTGACCTGTAGAGAGTCCACAACCATGATATACCATATTTTTACACTATTCGCGTACAAAGGGCGACCATTTCGTCCGGCAATTTTCACGAAATTAGAACTCAACCTTCCTCATCAAAATCGAATTAAAATTGTGACCTATACAGGGTCCACAACCATGATATATCATTTTTTTAACAGTATTCGCGTACAAACGGCGGCCATTTTGTCTGTCAATTTTGGTCCGATTTTCCCGAAATTCAAACTCAACCTTCCTTACAGTGTAACGATGATATAATCAAACGTTTTTCTAAATTGGATAATAATTGTGACCTCCAGAGGGACCACAAGCTAAAGAAAGGGTGATTTTGCGTATAACCAGGGGCCATAATTCAGGAAGTTATGCTCCGATATTCGCAAATATCGAAAAGAACCAAGATCTTTGGGTTATAACCATGAATTTCAAGTTTCATCAAAATCAAATTAAAATTGTGACCTTTACAGGGTCCACAACCTTGATATACCATTTTTTAACAGTATTCACGTACAAACGGTGGCCATTTTGTATGGCAATTTTGGTCTGATTTTCCCGAAATTCTAACTCAACCTTCCTTACGGTGTAACGGTAATATAATCAAACGTTTTTTTAAATCGGATAATAATTGTGACCTCCAAGCTAAAAAAAAAGGCGATTTTGCATATAATCAGGGGCCATAATTCAGGAAGTTACGATCCGATATGCGCAAATATCGAAAGGAAGCAAGATCTTTGGGTTATAACCATGAATTTCAAGTTTCATCAAAATCGAATCAAAATTGTGACCTCCACAGGTTCCACAACCTTGATATACCATTTTTTCGCGTACAAACGGCGGCCATTTTGTATGGCAATTTTGGTCCGATTTTCATGAAATTCGAACTCAACCTTCCTTAGGGTGTAACGGTGATATAATCAAACGGTTTTTTAAATCGAATAATAATTGTGACCTCCAAGCTAAAAAAAAAGGCGATTTTACGTATAATCAGGGGCCATAATTCAGGAAGTTACGATCCGATATGCGCAAATATCGAAAGGAAGCAAGATCTTTGGGTTATAACCATGAATTTCAAGTTTCATCAAAATTGAATCAAAATTGTGACCTCCACAGGGTCCACAACCTTGATATACCATTTTTTAACAGTATTCGCGTACAAACGGCGGCCATTTTGTATGGCAATTTTCGTCCGATTTTCCCGAAATTCGAACTCAACCTTCCTTAGGGTGTAACGGTGATATAATCAAACGGTTTTTTAAATCGAATAATAATTGTGACCTCCAGAGGGACCACAAGCTAAAAAGGGTGATTTTTCGGACAATCAGGGGCCATAATTCAGGAAATTACATTCCGATAGCCGCAAATATCGAAAGGAACCAAGATCTTTAGGTTACAAACATGCATGTCAAGTTTCATCAAAATCGGTTCAAAATTGTGACCTCTATAGGGTCCACAAGCTAAAAACGTGATTTTTCGTACAATCAGGGGCCATAATCCATGAAGTTTTGATCCGATACATGCCAATATCAAAAGGAACCGAGATCTTTTGGGGATAAACCTATATTTCAAGTTTCGTCAAAATCGGATAAGAATTGTGACCTGTAGAGAGTCCACAAACAAATTGTGGACGGACGGACGTCCGGACGGACAGGGGCGACGACATAATACGTCCACATGAAAATGTGGGCGTATAAAAATAGATGGTAAGGATTCCAAAATAGTCCTAGAACGGAGATGAGGGAAAAGCCTTATTTTCATACTAGTTGTCTTTAAGGGTGAGTAGTAACGTAGTGGAGGGCAGAGCCGAAACATTTACGTTACTTAGAGTAAAACTACTTCAACATGTTATATATATATATATATATATATATACACTTTGTGTTCTTTTGACTGCTTGTTTGAACGGAAGTAGATGATCTCGTCTGTTCTTGACTTGAGTAATGAAGGAGCAAGATCAGCAAATCTGTGACAATTCAAACAACATCATCCAAGAGTTCGATACTGAGGAGGAGGATGACACTCAAAACTGAACGCTCCAAAACTTATATAGTTAGGCCTATTCTATGATAGTGGACGGTTGAAGGTCAAGAATTCAATTTCATAATGATTCAACAGCTCAGTGATATCCAAAGTTTTCCCTTGTCCCCTAAAACCTGGGGATAGACATCAAGATCATCAAATTTGAGTCATTAGGTATGGACTTTCGGTCATTTGGTGTTGGCGGCCATTTTTAATGATATTAATAATGTGTAATTCCGATGTCCTACTTCGGTGTATGTCCGCTAAACTACAAACAACAACAATACCTTAACAACTCTGTAAATCCCACTTCCATTCGTTGAGCTGATCTGAGCGGACGTTACGATTTATGACCTTGACCCTCATCGTCGATAGCAGTGTTTAATAAACACAATGTATAGCCGTTTAAGTGAGCGGATGAAATGAATAACAAACGCTCCGTAGTATATTTTAACCTTTTAAGACACACAATAATTGTATCAGTCTTTATCCCCCATTTTTGTGGCACCAAAGATAATTAGGGTTTCACACTGCGAAGCTTGTGTGAAACACTATTGTTTTTGTTAAAATTATTAGGCTTTCAGACTTTCGTCTGAAAGCCTATTGAGATTACTAAAATTATTATTATTAAGCTTTCATATTACATATGAAAGCTTATTGTTTCTGTTAAGATTATTAAGCTTTCATATTACATATGAAAGCTTATTGTTTCTGTTAAGATTATTAAGCTTTCATATTACATATGAAAGCTTATTGTTTTTGTTAAGATTATTAAGCTTTCATATTACATATGAAAGCTTATTGTTTTTGTTAAGATTATTAAGCTTTCATATTACATATGAAAGCTTATTGTTTTTGTTAAGATTATTATTATTATTAAGCTTTCATATTACATATGAAAGCTTATTGTTTCTGTTAAGATTATTAAGCTTTCATATTACATATGAAAGCTTATTGTTTCTGTTAAGATTATTATTAAGCTTTCATATTACATATGAAAGCTTATTGTTTCTGTTAAGATTATTATTATTTTTTTTTTGTGTATTTTCTGCAAATCGGATTTCTCAGAATCTAACCATGGGATCTTTCTAAAACTTTGACCTACCCCCCCAAAAATGGGGTGCGAACGTTGTTTAAATATATTTTCAAAACGTTTTACGAATCCGAAATCACCGAATTTTACGAACGAAAAAACTGACAATGCATAGTCGTAACTTTGTTATTTTTTGACCGATTTTACTAATTCTTTTTTCTTTGAATACCTTGAAAAAAATCATTTTCATCTGCAGTTTCACATTTTCGAATTTCGAAAATTCGTCGCTGTGATTTCGAGCCGGAAGTTTAGACCAATTTGACAACTTCTTTAATAGTTGTACGATTTTCATGAAATTTAGTATATAAGTAGATCTTACCAATGTGACTTCAAAAATATAATTAGAAATTTTCTAAATTATCTCCCCTTGGTGAAATTAAGGATCAAAGTTTTCAAAAAAGTCGTCGAAATATAGGTCAGAATGACCTAATTTTTTTTTTCGATACTAGACAAGTAATTACTGATTCGTACACAAAATATGGAGTTTGTCGATCGAACCGGAAGTGCCACCATCTTTAAACGTGAAAAATCAAAAAGGCTTTTTTGCTATTTTATTTACAGACTCGGGAGTTATATTTTGAGAATCCTTGAAGGAATGCCTAAAAATCTATCGGATCCGAATTTTGATTTCGGTCACGTGATGGTTACCATTTTGAATTGAAAATGAAAAAAAGAAGCAATTTGAAGGGCCGGGACTTTGGAATACAATAACTCTCCTTCTAATTAAGCTAGAATGTTCAAACTTGGTGTAGACGTTCACTGGGTCAATGTTATGATTGAGTTCAAAGATGAGCATTTTCTGCTTAGGGTAAGCAGAGATAAGCATGCTGATTTGTTGATTTTTTAGGGCACGATAACTTCGGTTATAATGAAGGGAGGGCGGTGAAACTTTTGTCAATAGAGAGTCTAATAGCTAGCCTGTTGTTTGAAATCATTGTATCATTTTTTTTAAATATCAGGGATAGCCGAAAAAAAGAGATTGAAAATCCAAAAAGTCGTATTTTTACAATTTGGAGCATGTTTAGAGGTCTTTCTCGTAAAGTCAACATAATATTTTTGGGGAACTTCTTCTACAAAGAGTCTTATTGGTAGTCTTTTATATGAAACCATCGATCAACAGTCCAACATATCAGGAGTAGAAGAACAAAAGGATCGAACATTGAAAACGGCACCATTTCATTGTTAAGCGAAACATGCAGTGTGGGTGACTACAATCTACACATTTAGTCATCGTATAGAGCTTATTCAACAGTATCGAATTCCAACTGCTTAGGGATATTTTACGTGCAATCCAATGTGTACACGGACCCTGGTTTTTCGTACCATCCGAACGACTAGACAGCTGTGCTTGTCAGGCCCTCCGTTCTGCCTCACTGACAAGGGGGAACCACGCCGGGAAATCGAGATGAACTTTCTCCGTGCAGAACTTTCAATTCAGGCCAAACGTTTATTGCATACGATTAAGCTGGTCAATCGGAGCTTATTTTCAAAAGTTTTATAGTAATCGGTTGGTAATTAAAGTACCGTGCACATTAAACTGTTAAAACAGAAAATTTCGCCCGGTTGAAATGTTTCTTGCTATAAGTCAGCAATTTTCCGAATTCAGGGAGGCTCAATGGCTGAATGGTTAGCATGTGCGCGCTGTATCGTAAGGTCTGTCATTGAGTCAACGGGCGTTGTTTCGATCTCCAGGCTGACGTGACATGGAGTATGATGTCCAACCTCGTGGGTTTTCTCCGTGTCCTTCGGTTTCCTCCCAATGGCTAAAGACCAGTAAGCGCAAGGGGAGTTTTTAAATAAAATTAAAAAACATATGTTAGTCCCGAAATGACCTAGTTTCGGTCGAATGGACATTAGGCCGCATTTCTCTCTTTCTCTTTTATTTTTAAAGTTTTGTAATAATCGGTTGGTAATCAAAGGTACTGTAAAAGTGATAAAACAGAAAATTTCGCCCGGTTGTAATGTTTCTCACTTTAAAGTCAGCAATTTGCCGATTTAATGGGGCAAACGTTTATTGCGAACGATTAAGATAGTCAGAGGGAGCTTATTTTTAAAAGTTTTGTAATATTCGGTTGATAACTAAAGGTACCGTGCAAATTAAACTGTTAAAATAGAAAATTTGGCCCGGTTGAAATGTTTCTCGCTGTAGGTCAGCCATTTGCCGATTTTAGGGAGGTTGCGTGGCTGAATGGTTAGCACGTGCGCTCTGTATCATAACGTCTGTCATTGAGTCAACTGGCGTTGTGTCGATTTCTTGGTTGTGCGTGACAAGGAGTATGGTCGCCCGTCCAACCTCGTAGGCCGTAACGCCGCTGCCCGGGTAAAATTTCCCCCATTGCACACTTTATGGCGTATGCCCGTCTTCATTAGCCCATTTTAGGAGCAGAACAGTAGGACGTTAAACCCCATTCAATTTCATTTTATTTTCTCTATGTTGTTTATTTATTATAGTGGATAAATATTTTTCTGGTTCTAGCAATTATTTAATTTCTGCATAGAAATCTTGCTTTGGCCAGTTTTTTTTTATTGCAGAGTGCCATTCTTGTATATTGCAGTCTATGATCCTTTGTTTAAAACATGCTTAAGAAGTCGTCACGATTTCCTACTTATAACCAAACATATTGGAAATATTAGTCTGGCATTATTAAATCCTAATTTTATTGGTCTTATTTAAAATTAAACTTTCATTTAACTATGAACAACCCTTAACGTGTCTCTTTAAAACTATTAAATACTCTAAAACAGTAGCTCAACCTTTTGACCTAAACTCATTAATTTACCATTTTGTTGTGAGCGACTTCTTATTCTTCCTATATGACATATTGCACGTGTCGGATTTCAAAGGGGGGGTTGGATGGCTGAATGGCTAGCACGCGCGCCTGTCATTGAGTTAACTAGCGTGTTTTCGAATGCCCGGTTGTACGTGACAAGGAGTAAGGTCGCCTGTCCAACCTGACATTTTTATTTTTTTTTCCCGCCATTTTCATTTCATTTTCTCATCCGTCTCATTACAGTAATACAAGTTTCAGTTATTTCCCTTTACTTTTCAGATTATTGTTTTGCCTGGGTGCAATGTTTCATACTATATTTAGACTTGTAACTTCGCGAGTTTTTGACCAATTTTGATAAATTTTTCTTCTTATCCTTTTATTTAGGATACTTGATACAATCAATGACACGTGACGATGAATATGAAAGCTTTCATATCTGCATGGGACAGTAGCAGATCTAGTTATTAAGCTTTCATATTACATATGAAAGCTTATTGTTTCTGTTAAGATTATTATTATTTTTTTTTTGTGTATTTTCTGCAAATCGGATTTCTCAGAATCTAACCATGGGATCTTTCTGAAACTTTGACCTACCCCCCCAAAAATGGGGTGCGAACGTTGTTTAAATATATTTTCAAAACGTTTTACGAATCCGAAATCACCGAATTTTACGAACGAAAAAACTGACAATGCATAGTCGTAACTTTGCTATTTTTTGACCGATTTTACTAATTCTTTTTTCTTTGAATACCTTGAAAAAAATCAATTTCATCTGCAGTTTCACATTTTCGAATTTCGAAAATTCGTCGTTGTGATTTCGAGCCGGAAGTTTAGACCAATTTGACAACTTATTTAATAGTTGTACGATTTTCATGAAATTTAGTATATAAGTAGATCTTACCAATGTGACTTCAAAAATATAATTAGAAATTTTCTAAATTATCTCCCCTTGGTGAAATTAAGGATCAAAGTTATCAAAAAAATCGTCGAAATATAGGTCAGAATGACCTAATTTTTTTTTTCGATACCAGACAAGTAATTACTGATTCGTACACAAAATATGGAGTTTGTCGATCGAACCGGAAGTGCCACCATCTTTAAACGTGAAATATCTAAAAGGCTTTTTTGCTATTTTATTTACAGACTCGGGAGTTATATTTTCAGAATCCTTGAAGGAATGCCTAAAAATCTATCGGATCCGAATTTTGATTTCGGTCACGTGATGGTTACCATTTTGAATTGAAAATGAAAAATAGAAGCAATTTGAAGGGCCGGGACTTTGGAATACAATAACTCTCCTTCTAATTAAGCTAGAATGTTCAAACTTGGTGTAGACGTCCACTAGGTCAATGTTATGATTGAGTTCAAAGATGAGCATTTTCTGCTTAGGGTAAGCAGAGATAAGCATGCTGATTTGTTGATTCTTTTGGGCACGATAACTTCGGTTATAATGAAGGGAGGGCGGTGAAACTTTTGTCAATAGAGAGTCTAATAGCTAGCCTGTTGTTTGAAATCATTGTATCATTTTTTTTAAATATCAGTGATAGCCGAAAAAAAGATATTGAAAATCCAAAAAGTCGTATTTTTACAATTTGGAGCATGTTTAGAGGTCTTTCTCGTAAAGTCAACATAATATTTTGGGGGAACTTCTTCTACAAAGAGTCTTATTGGTAGTCTTTTATATGAAACCATCGATCAACAGTCCAACATATCAGGAGTAGAAGAACAAAAGGATCGAACATTGAAAACGGCACCCTTTCATTGTTAAGCGAAACATGTAGTGTGGGTGACTACAATCTACACATTTAGTCATCGTATAGAGCTTATTCAACAGTATCGAATTCCAACTGCTTAGGGATATTTTACGTGCAATCCAATGTGTACACGGACCTTGGTTTTTCGTACCATCCGAACGACTAGACAGCTGTGCTTGTCAGGCCCTCCGTTCTGCCTCACTGACAAACGGGGGAACCACGCCGGGAAATCGAGATGAACTTTCTCCGTGCAGAACTTTCAATTCAGGCCAAACGTTTATTGCATACGATTAAGCTGGTCAGTCGGAGCTTATTTTCAAAAGTTTTATAGTAATCGGTTGGTAATTAAAGTACCGTGCACATTAAACTGTTAAAACAGAAAATTTCGCCCGGTTGAAATGTTTCTTGCTATAAGTCAGCAATTTTCCGAATTCAGGGAGGCTCAATGGCTGAATGGTTAGCATGTGCGCGCTGTATCGTAAGGTCTGTCATTGAGTCAACGGGCGTTGTTTCGATCTCCAGGCTGACGTGACATGGTGTATGATGTCCAACCTCGTGGGTTTTCTCCGTGTCCTTCGGTTTCCTCCCAACGGCTAAAGACCAGTAAGCGCAAGGGGAGTTTTTAAAAAAAATTAAAAAACATATGTTAGTCCCGAAATGACCTAGTTTCGGTCGAATGGACATTAGGCCGCATTTCTCTCTTTCTCTTTTATTTTTAAAGTTTTGTAATAATCGGTTGGTAATCAAAGGTACTGTAAAAGTGATAAAACAGAAAATTTCGCCCGGTTGTAATGTTTCTCACTTTAAAGTCAGCAATTTGCCGATTTAAAGGGGCAAACGTTTATTGCGAACGATTAAGATAGTCAGAGGGAGCTTATTTTTAAAAGTTTTGTAATATTCGGTTGATAACTAAAGGTACCGTGCAAATTAAACTGTTAAAATAGAAAATTTGGCCCGGTTGAAATGTTTCTCGCTGTAGGTCAACCGTTTGCCGATTTTAGGGAGGTTGCGTGGCTGAATGGTTAGCACGTGCGCTCTATATCATAACGTCTGTCATTGAGTCAACTGGCGTTGTTTCGATTTCTTGGTTGTACGTGACAAGGAGTATGGTCGCCTGTCCAACCTCGTAGGCCGTAACGCCGCTGCCCGGGTAAAATTTCCCTCATTGCACACTTTATGGCGTATGCCCGTCTTCATTAGCCCATTTTAGGAGCAGAACAGTAGGACGTTAAACCCCATTCAATTTCATTTTATTTTCTCTATGTTGCTTATTTATTATAGTGGATAAATATTTTTCTGGTTCTAGCAATTATTTAATTTCTGCATAGAAATCTTGCTTTGGCCAGTTTTTTTTATTGCAGAGTGCCATTCTTGTATATTGCAGTCTATGATCCTTTGTTTAAAACATGCTTAAGAAGTCGTCACGATTTCCTACTTATAACCAAACATATTGGAAATATTAGTCTGGCATTATTAAATCCTAATTTTATTGGTCTTATTTAAAATTAAAGTTTCATTTAACTATGAACAACCCTTAACGTGTCTCTTTAAAACTATTAAATACTCTAAAACAGTAGCTCAACCTTTTGACCTAAACTCATTAATTTACCATTTTGTTGTGAGCGACTTCTTATTCTTCCTATATGACATATTGCACATGTCTGATTTCAAAGGGGGGTTGGGTGGCTGAATGGTTAGCACGCGCGCCTGTCATTGAGTTAACTAGCGTGTTTTCGAATGCCCGGTTGGACGTGACAAGGAGTAAGGTCGCCTGTCCAACCTGCCATTTTTATTTTTTTTCCCGCCATTTTCATTTCATTTTCTCATCCGTCCCATTACAGTAATACAAGTTTCAGTTATTTCCCTTTAGTTTTCAGATTATTGTTATGCCTGGGTGCAATGTTTCATACTACATTTAGAATTGTAACTTCGCGAGTTTTTGACCAATTTTGATACAATCAATGACACGTGACGATGAATATGAAAGCTTTCATATCTGCATGGGACAGTAGCAGATCTAGTTATTTTTTTTTTTTGTGTATTTTCTGCAAATCGGATTTCTCAGAATCTAACCATGGGATCTTTCTAAAACTTTGACCTACCCCCCCCCAAAAATGGGGTGCGAACGTTGTTTAAATATATTTTCAAAACGTTTTACGAATCCGAAATCACCGAATTTTACGAACGAAAAAATTGACAATGCATAGTCGTAACTTTGTTATTTTTTGACCGATTTTACTAATTCTTTTTTCTTTGAATACCTTGAAAAAAATCATTTTCATCTGCAGTTTCACATTTTCGAATTTCGAAAATTCGTCGCTGTGATTTCGAACCGGAAGTTTAGACAAATTTGACAACTTCTTTAATAGTTGTACGATTTTCATGAAATTTAGTATACAAGTAGATCTTACCGATGTGACTTCAAAAATATAATTAGAAATTTTCTAAATTATCTCCCCTTGGTGAAATTAAGGATCAAAGTTTTCAAAAAAATCGTCGAAATATAGGTCAGAATGACCTAATTTTTTTTTTCGATACTAGACAAGGAATTGCTGATTCGTACACAAAATATGGAGTTTGTCGATCGAACCGGAAGTGCCACCATCTTTAAACGTGAAAAATCAAAAAGGCTTTTTTGCTATTTTACTTACAGACTCGGGAGTTATATTTTCGGAATCCTTGAAGGAATGCCTAAAAATCTATCGGATCAGAATTTTGATTTCGGTCATGTGATGGTCACAATTTTGAATTGAAAATGAAAAATAGAAGCAATTTGAAAGGCCCGGACTTCGGAACACAATAACTCTCCTTCTAATTAAGCTAGAATGTTCAAACTTGGTGTAGACGTTCACTAGGTCAATGTTATGATTGAGTTCAAAGTTGAGCATTTTCTGCTTAGGGTGAGCAGAGATAAGCATGCTGATTTGTTGATTCTTTAGGGCACGATAACTTCGGTTATAATGAAGGGAGGGCGGTGAAACTTTTGTCAATAGAGAGTCTAATGGGTAGCCTGTTGTGTGAAATGATTGTATCATTTTTTTTAAATATCAGGGATAGCCGAAAAAAAGAGATTGAAAATCCAAAAAGTCGTATTTTTACAATTTGGAGCATGTTTAGAGGTCTTTCTCGTAAAGTCAACATACTATTTTTTGGGAACTTCTTCTACAAAGAGTCTTATTGGTAGTCTTTTATATGAAACCATCGATCAACAGTCCAACATATCAGGAGTAGAAGAACAAAAGGATCGAACATTGAAAACGGCATCCTTTCATTGTTGAGCGAAACATGAAGTGTGGGTGACTACAATCTACGCATTTAGTCATCGTATAGAGCTTATTCAACAGTATCGAATTCCAACTGCTTAGGGATATTTTACATGCACTCCAATGTGTACACGGGACCTTGGTTTTTCGTCCCATCCGAAGGACTAGACAGCTGTGCTTGTCAGGCCCTCCGTTCTGCCTTACTGACAAGGGAACCACGCCGGGAAATCGAGATGAACTTTCTCTGTGCAGAACTTTCAATTCAGACAAAACGTTTATTACATACGATTAAGCTGGTCAGTTGGAGCTTATTTTCAAAAGTTTTGTAATAATCGGTTGGTAATTAAAGTACCGTGCACATTAAACTGTTAAAACAGAAAATTTCGCCCGGTTGAAATGTTTCTTGCTATAAGTCAGCAATTTTCCGAATTCAGAGAGGGTGGATGGCTGAATGGTTAGCATGTGCTCGCTGTATCGTAACCTTTGTCATTGAGTCAACGGGCGTCGTTTGGATCTCCAGGTTGCACGTGACATGGTGTATGATGTCCAACCTCGTGGGTTTTCTCCGTGTTCTTCGGTTTCCTCCCAACGGCTAAAGACCAGTACGTGCAAGGGGAGTTTTTAAATAAAATTAAAAAACATATGTTAGTCCCGAAATGACCTAGTTTGTGTCGAATGGACGTTAGGCCGCATTTCTCTCTTTCTCTTTTTAAAGTTTTGTAATAATCGGTTGGTAATCAAAGGTACTGTTAAAGTGATAAAACAGAAAGTTTGGCCCGGTTGTAATGTTTCTCACTTTAAATTCAGCAATTTGTCGATTTTAAGGGGCAAACGTTTATTGCGAACGATTAAGCTGGTCAGGGGGAGCTTATTTTTAAAAGTTTTGTAATATTCGGTTGATAACTAAAGGTACCGTGCAAATTAAACTGTTAAAATAGAAAATTTGGCCCGGTTGAAATGTTTCTCGCTGTAGGTCAGCAATTTGCCGATTTTAGGGAGGTAAGCTGAATGGTTAGCACATGCGCTCTGTATCATAACGTCTGTCAGGTTGCGTGGCTGAATGGTTAGCACGTGCGCTCTGTCATTGAGTCAACTGGCGTTGTTTCGATTTCTTGGTTGTACGTGACAAGGAGTATGGTCGCCTTACCAACCTCGTAGGCCGTAACGCCGCTGCCCGGGTAAAATTTCCCTCATTGCACACTTTATGGCGTATGCCCGTCTTCATTAGCCCATTGTAGGAGCAGAACAGTAGGACGTTAAACCCCATTCAATTTCATTTCATTTTCTCTATGTTGCTTATTTATTATAGTGGATAAATATTTTTCTGGTTCTAGCAATTATTATACGCCCACATTTTCATGTGGACGTATTATGTCGTCGCCCCTGTCCGTCCGGACGTCCGTCCGTCCACAATTTGATTGTGGACTCTCTACAGGTCACAATTCTTATCCGATTTTGGCGAAACTTGAAATATAGGTTTATCCCCAAAAGATCTCGGTTCCTTTCGATATTGGCATGTATCGGATCAAAACTTCATGGATTATGGCCCCTGATTGTACGAAAAATCACGTTTTTAGCTTGTGGACCCTATAGAGGTCACAATTTTGAACCGATTTTGACGAAACTTGACATGCATGTTTGTAACCCAAAGATCTTGGTTCCTTTCGATATTTGCGGCTATCGGAATGTAATTTCCTGAATTATGGCCCCTGATTGTCCGAAAAATCACCCTTTTTAGCTTGTGGTCCCTCTGGAGGTCACAATTATTATTCGATTTAAAAAACCGTTTGATTATATCACCGTTACACCCTAAGGAAGGTTGAGTTCGAATTTCGGGAAAATCGGACGAAAATTGCCATACAAAATGGCCGCCGTTAGTACGCGAATACTGTTAAAAAATGGTATATCAAGGTTATGGACCCTGTGGAGGTCACAATTTTGATTCGATTTTGATGAAACTTGAAATTCCTGGTTATAACCCAAAGATCTTGCTTCCTTTCGATATTTGCGCATATCGGATCGTAACTTCCTGAATTATGGCCCCTGATTATACGCAAAATCGCCCTTTTTTTAGCTTGGAGGTCACAATTATTATTCGATTTAAAAAAACGTTTGATTATATCACCGTTACACCCTAAGGTAGGTTGAGTTCGAATTTCGGGAAAATCGGACGAAAATTGCCATACAAAATGGCCGCCGTTTGTACGCGAATACTGTTAAAAAATGGTATATCAAGGTTGTGGACCCTGTGGAGGTCACAATTTTGATTCGATTGTGTTGAAACTTGAAATTCAAGGTTATAACCCAAAGATCTTGCTTCTTTTCGATATTTGCGCATATCGGATCGTAACTTCCTGAATTATGGCCCCTGATTATACGCAAAATCGCCTTTTTTTTTAGCTTGGAGGTCACAATTATTATCCGATTTAAAAAAACGTTTGATTATATTACCGTTACACCGTAAGGAAGGTTGAGTTCGAATTTCGGGAAAATCAGACCAAAATTGCCATACAAAATGGCCACCGTTTGTACGTGAATACTGTTAAAAAATGGTATATCAAGGTTGTGGACCCTGTAAAGGTCACAATTTTAATTCGATTTTGATGAAACTTGAAATGCATGGTTATAACCCAAAGATCTTGGTTCCTTTCGGTATTTGCGCATATCGGATCGTAACTTCCTGAATTATTCGAATTTCGTGAAAATGGTACCAAAATTGCCGGAAGAAATGGTCGCCGTTTGTACGCGAATACTGTAAAGATATGGTATATCATGGTTGTTGACTCTGTACAGGTCACAATTCTTATCCGATTTTGACGAAAAGTCACATTTCTAGGTTGTGTACCGTCACACCATAATCATTGTCGACTTCGAATTTCATGAATATCAGACTGGAACTGACCAACAAAATGGCTGCTCCCAATACAGTATGAAATACAGGACTTAATGATGTAGGAAAAATCACTTTCCGTATTGTTTGTTCTCTATCCATCTCTCGAAAATGTGGGCGTATCCTGCCTGGCAGTGCCAGCCTATCTTTTAATTTCTGCATAGAAATCTCTGGCCAGTTTTTTTTTTATTGCAGAGTGCCATTCTTGTATATTGCAGTCTATGACCCTTTGTTTAAAACATGCTTAAGAAGTCGTCACGATTTCCTACTTATAACCAAACATATTGGAAACCATAATTATATAACATATCTTGGAAGCCCGATTACAGCTATACAAGTTTCAGTTATTTCCCTTTAGTTTAAAGATTATTTTTTTGCCCCGGTGCAATGTTTCTCACTACATTTAAATTTGTAACTTTGTGAGTTTTTGACCGATTTTGATATTATGTCTTTATAATTTTCCAAATCTACATATTTAACGTACATATTCAAACAGTTGAGTTCAACCTGATTCAAAAAGTATTAGTTTTGTTCAAAGTTATCTCATTTAATTTTTCGATGTTTTCTTACCATTTTCATTTCAATTTTCTGAAAGTTTTGAAATCGGAAGTCATCCCGATTACAGCAACACAAGTATCAGTTATTTCCCTTTAGTTTTCAGATTACTCAATGTTTCATACTATATTTAGACTTGTAACTTCGCGAGTTTTTGACCAATTTTGATAGTTTGTTATTCTTATCCTTTTATTTGAGATACTTGATATAATCGATGACACGTGACGATGAATATGAAAGCTTTCATATCTGCATGCGACAGTAGCAGATCTAGTTAAGCTTTCATATTACATATGAAAGCTTACTGTTTCTGTTAAGATTATTATTATTTTTTTTTTGTGTATTTTCTGCAAATCGGATTTCTCAGAATCTAACCATGGGATCTTTCTAAAACTTTGACCTACCCCCCCAAAAATGGGGTGCGAACGTTGTTTAAATATATTTTCAAAACGTTTTACGAATCCGAAATCACCGAATTTTACGAACGAAAAAACTGACAATGCATAGTCGTAACTTTGTTATTTTTTGACCGATTTTACTAATTCTTTTTTCTTTGAATACCTTGAAAAAAATCATTTTCATCTGCAGTTTCACATTTTCGAATTTCGAAAATTCGTCGCTGTGATTTCGAACCGGAAGTTTAGACCAATTTGACAACTTCTTTAATAATTGTACGATTTTCATGAAATTTAGTATACTAGTAGATCTTACCGATGTGACTTCAAAAATATAATTAGAAATTTTCTAAATTATCTCCCCTTGGTGAAATTAAGGATCAAAGTTTTCAAAAAAATCGTCGAAATATAGGTCAGAATGACCTAATTTTTTTTTTCGATACTAGACAAGGAATTACTGATTCGTACACAAAATATAGAGTTTGTCGATCGAACCGGAAGTGCCACCATCTTTAAACGTGAAAAATCAAAAAGGCTTTTTTGCTATTTTACTTACAGACCCGGGAGTTATATTTTCGGAATCCTTGAAGGAATGCCTAAAAATCTATCGGATCAGAATTTTGATTTCGGTCATGTGATGGTCACAATTTTGAATTGAAAATGAAAAATAGAAGCAATTTGAAAGGCCCGGACTTCGGAACACAATAACTCTACTTCTAATTAAGCTAGAATGTTCAAACTCGGTGTAGACGTTCACTAGGTCAATGTTATGATTGAGTTCAAAGATGAGCATTTTCTGCCTAGGGTAAGCAGAGATAAGCATGCTGATTTGTTGATTCTTTAGGGCACGATAACTTCGGTTATAATGAAGGGAGGGCGGTGAAACTTTTGTCAATAGAGAGTCTAATAGGTAGCCTGTTGTGTGAAATGATTGTATCATTTTTTTTTAAATATCAGGGATAGCCGAAAAAAAGAGATTGAAAATCCAAAAAGTCGTATTTTTACAATTTGGAGAATGTTTAGAGGTCTTTCTCGTAAAGTCAACATACTATTTTTTGGGAACTTCTTCTACAAAGAGTCTTATTGGTAGTCTTTTATATGAAACCATCGATCAACAGTCCAACATATCAGGAGTAGAAGAACAAAAGGATCGAACATTGAAAACGGCACCCTTTCATTGTTGAGCGAAACATGAAGTGTGGGTGACTACAATCTACGCATTTAGTCATCGTATAGAGCTTATTCAACAGTATCGAATTCCAACTGCTTAGGGATATTTTACGTGCACTCCAATGTGTACACGGGACCTTGGTTTTTCGTCCCATCCGAACGACTAGACAGCTGTCATTGTCAGGCCCTCCGTTCTGCCTCACTGACAAGGGGGAACCACGCCGGGAAATCGAGATGAACTTTCTCTGTGCAGAACTTTCAATTCAGGCAAAACGTTTATTGCATATGATTAAGCTGGTCAGTTGGAGCTTATTTTCAAAAGTTTTGTAATAATCGGTTGGTAATTAAAGTACCGTGCACATTAAACTGTTAAAACAGAAAATTTCGCCCGGTTGAAATGTTTCTTGCTATAAGTCAGCAATTTTCCGAATTCAGGGAGGCTGGATGGCTGAATGATTAGCATGTGCTCGCTGTATCGTAACCTTTGTCATTGAGTCAACGGGCGTCGTTTCAATCTCAAGGTTGCACGTGACATGGTGTATGGTGTCTAACCTCGTGGGTTTTCTCCGTGTCCTTCGGTTTCCTCCCAACAGCTAAAGACCAGTCCGTGCAAGGGGAGTTTTTAAATAAAATTAAAAAACATATGTTAGTCCCGAATGACCTAGTTTGTGTCGAATGGACGTTAGGCCGCATTTCTCTCTTTCTCTTTTATTTTTAAAGTTTTGTAATAATCGGTTGGTAATCAATGGTACTGTAAAAGTGATAAAACAGAAAATTTGGCCCGGTTGTAATGTTTCTTTAAATTCAGCAATTTGTCGATTTTAAGGGGCAAACGTTTATTGCGAACGATTAAGCTGGTCAGGGGGAGCTTATTTTTAAAAGTTTTGTAATATTCGAAAATGCGTCGCTGTGATTTCGAACCGGAAGTTGAGACCAACTTGACAACTTCTTTAATAGTTGTACGATTTTCATGACATTTAGCAGTAAGTAGATCTTACCGATGCGACTTCAAAAATATGATTAGAAATTTTCTAAATTATCTCCCCTTGACCAAATTAAGGATCAAAATTTTCAAAAATATCAACGAAATATACGTCAGAATGACCTAAGTTATTTTTGTTCAATACTAGATAAGTAATTACTGATTTGTACACAAAATATGAAGTTTGTCTATCGTACCGGATGTGCCACCATCTTGAAACGTGAAAAGTCCATAAGGCTTTTTTGCTATTTTACTTACAGACTTGGGAGTTATATTTTCTGAATCCTTGAAGGAAGGCCTAAAAAACGTTTAGAGTAGAATTTTGATTTAGGTCAACTGGTAGTCACCATTTTGAAGTGAATATGAAACATAGTGAAAAATCGACATTTACGAACTTGTAAACAAACACAATAGGGCATAGTATGTTCAATGCGTCTCCTATGTTTGAAGAAATTAATACATTTCAGGATAGCCGGGATACGGGTCAAATTTTTGGTATTTGAATATTTCAAAATTCGATTTTTGCCTTTGATGTTTTTCGTGCCGACAAAGTTCTTTACGAGTGAAAAATCACATTAACTTCACTAGATTGTGACCGATTTTAATGGGGTTTTTTTTGTTCGGATTATTTTTATGACCCATGACATGTGACAGAAAGTGACTGAATATGAAAGCTTTCATATCTGCATGGGACAGTAGCAGATCTAGTTATTATTTTTTTTTTTGTGTATTTTCTGCAAATCGGATTTCTCAGAATCTAACCATGGGATCTTTCTGAAACTTTGACCTACCCCCCCAAAAATGGGGTGCGAACGTTGTTTAAATATATTTTCAAAACGTTTTACGAATCCGAAATCACCGAATTTTACGAACGAAAAAACTGACAATGCATAGTCGTAACTTTGTTATTTTTTGACCGATTTTACTAATTCTTTTTTCTTTGAATACCTTGAAAAAAATCATTTTCGTCTGCAGTTTCACATTTTCGAATTTTGAAAATTCGTCGCTGTGATTTCGAACCGGAAGTTTAGACCAATTTGACAACTTCTTTAATAGTTGTACGATTTTCATGAAATTTAGTATATGAATAGATCTTACCGATGTGACTTCAAAAATATAATTAGAAATTTTCTAAATTATCTCCCCTTGACGAAATTAAGGATCAAATTTTTCAAAAAAATCAAAGAAATATAGGTCAGAATGACCTAATTTTTTTCTTGGATACTAGAGAAGTAAGTACTGATTCGTACACAAAATATGGAGTTTGTCGATCGAACCGGAAGTGCCACCATCTTTAAAAGTGAAAAATCAAAAAGGCTTTTTTGCTATTTTACTTACAGACTCGGGAATTATATTTTCGGAATCCTCGAAGGAATGCCTAAATATCTGTCGGATCAGAATTTCGATTTCGGTCACTTGATGGTCACCATTTTGAATTGAAAATGAAAAATAGAAGCAATTTAAAGGGTCGGGACTTTGGAACACAATTACTCTCCTTCTAATTAAGCTAGAATGTTCAAACTTGGTGTAGACGTTCACTAGGTCAATGTTATGATTGAGTACAAAGATGAGCATTTTCTGCTTAGGGTAAGCAGAGATAAGCATGCTGATTTGTTGATTCTTTAGGGCACGATAACTTCGGTTATAACAAAGGGAGGGCGGTGAAACTTTTGTCAATAGAGAGTCTAATAGCTAGCCTGTTGTGTGAAATCATTGTATCATTTTTTTTAAATATCAGGCATAGCCGAAAAAAAGAGATTGAAAATCCAAAAAGTCGTATTTTTACAATTTGGAGCATGTTTAGAGAGGTCTTTCTCGTAAAGTCAACATAATATTTTTTGGGAACTTCTTCTACAAAGAGTCTTATTGGTAGTCTTTTATATGAAACCATCGATCAACAGTTCAACATATCAGGAGTAGAAGAACAAAAGGATCGAACATTGAAAACGGCATCCTTTCATTGTTAAGCGAAACATGCAGTGTGGGTGACTACAATCTACACATTTAGTCATCGTATAGAGCTTATTCAACAGTATCGAATTCCATCTGCTTAGGGATATTTTACGTGCACTCCAATGTGCACACGGGACCTTTGTTTTTCGTCCCATCCGAACGACTAGACAGCTGTGCTTGTCAGGCCCTCCGTTCTGCCTCACTGACAAGGGGAACCACGCCGGGAAATCGAGATGAAAATTTCGCCCGGTTGAAATGTTTCTTGCGATAAGTCAGCAATTTTCCGAATTCAAGGGAGGCTGAATGACTGAATGGTTAATATGTGCGCGCTGTATCGTAACGTCTGTCATTGAGTCAACGGGCGTCGTTTCGATCTCCAGGTTGCACGTGACATGGTGTATGATGTCCAACCTCGTGGGTTTTCTCCGTGTTCTTCGGTTTCCTCCCAACGGCTAAAGACCAGTACGCGCAGGGGGAGTTTTTAAATATAATTAAAAAACATATGTTAGTCCGGAAATGACCTAGTTTGTGTCGAATGGACATTAGGCCGCATTTCTCTCTTTCTCTTTTATTTTTAAAGTTTTGTTATAATCGGTTGGTAATCAAAGGTACTGTAAAAGTGATAAAACAAAAAATTTCGCCCGGTTGTAATGTTTCTCACTTTAAAGTCAGCAATTTGCCGATTTTAAGGGGCAAACGTTTATTGCGAGCGATTAAGCTGGTCAGGGGGAGCTTATTTTTAAAAGTTTTGTAATATTCGGTTGATAACTAAAGGTACCGTGCAAATTAAACTGTTAAAATAGAAAATTTGGCCCGGTTGAAATGTTTCTCGCTGTAGGTCAGCAATTTGCCGATTTTAGGGAGGTTGCGTGGCTGAATGGTTAGCACGTGCGCTCTGTCATTGAGTCAACTGGCGTTGTTTCGATTTCTTGGTTGTACGTGACAAGGAGTATGGTCGCCTTACCAACCTCGTAGGCCGTAACGCCGCTGCCCGGGCAAAATTTCCCTCATTGCACACTTTATGGCGTATGCCCGTCTTCATTAGCCCATTGTAGGAGCAGAACAGTTGGACGTTAAACCCCATTCAATTTCATTTCATTTTCTCTATGTTGCTTATTTATTATAGTGGATAAATATTTTTCTGGTTCTAGCAATTATTTGATTTCTGCATAGAAATCTCTGGCCAGTTTTTTTATTGCAGAGTGCCATTCTTGTATATTGCAGTCTATGACCCTTTGTTTAAAACATGCTTAAGAAGTCGTCACGATTTCCTACTTATAACCAAACATATTGGAAACCATAATTATATAACATATCTTGGAAGCCCGATTACAGCTATACAAGTTTCAGTTATTTCCCTTTAGTTTAAAGATTATTTTTTTGCCCGGGTGCAATGTTTCTCACTACATTTAAATTTGTAACTTTGTGAGTTTTTGACCGATTTTGATATTATGTCTTTATAATTTTCCAAATCTACATATTTAACGTACATATTCAAACAGCTGAGTTCAACCTGATTCAAAAAGTTTTAATTTTGTTCAAAGTTACCTCATTCATCCCGATTACAGCAACACAAGTATCAGTTATTTCCCTTTAGTTTTCAGATTACTCAATGTTTCATACTATATTTAGACTTGTAACTTCGCGAGTTTTTGACCAATTTTGATAGTTTGTTAATCTTATCCTTTTATTTGAGATACTTGATATAATCGATGACACGTGACGATGAATATGAAAGCTTTCATATCTGCATGGGACAGTAGCAGATCTAGTTATTATTTTTTTTTTTGTGTATTTTCTGCAAATCGGATTTCTCAGAATCTAACCATGGGATCTTTCTGAAACTTTGAACTACCCCCCCAAAAATGGGGTGCGAACGTTGTTTAAATATATTTTCAAAACGTTTTACGAATCCGAAATCACCGAATTTTACGAACGAAAAAACTGACAATGCATAGTCGTAACTTTGTTATTTTTTGACCGATTTTACTAATTCTTTTTTCTTTGAATACCTTGAAAAAAATCATTTTCGTCTGCAGTTTCACATTTTCGAATTTTGAAAATTCGTCGCTGTGATTTCGAACCGGAAGTTTAGACCAATTTGACAACTTCTTTAATAGTTGTACGATTTTCATGAAATTTAGTATATGAATAGATCTTACCGATGTGACTTCAAAAATATAATTAGAAATTTTCTAAATTATCTCCCCTTGACGAAATTAAGGATCAAATTTTTCAAAAAAATCAAAGAAATATAGGTCAGAATGACCTAATTTTTTTCTTGGATACTAGAGAAGTAAGTACTGATTCGTACACAAAATATGGAGTTTGTCGATCGAACCGGAAGTGCCACCATCTTTAAAAGTGAAAAATCAAAAAGGCTTTTTTGCTATTTTACTTACAGACTCGGGAATTATATTTTCGGAATCCTCGAAGGAATGCCTAAATATCTGTCGGATCAGAATTTCGATTTCGGTCACTTGATGGTCACCATTTTGAATTGAAAATGAAAAATAGAAGCAATTTAAAGGGTCGGGACTTTGGAACACAATTACTCTCCTTCTAATTAAGCTAGAATGTTCAAACTTGGTGTAGACGTTCACTAGGTCAATGTTATGATTGAGTACAAAGATGAGCATTTTCTGCTTAGGGTAAGCAGAGATAAGCATGCTGATTTGTTGATTCTTTAGGGCACGATAACTTCGGTTATAACAAAGGGAGGGCGGTGAAACTTTTGTCAATAGAGAGTCTAATAGCTAGCCTGTTGTGTGAAATCATTGTATCATTTTTTTTAAATATCAGGCATAGCCGAAAAAAAGAGATTGAAAATCCAAAAAGTCGTATTTTTACAATTTGGAGCATGTTTAGAGAGGTCTTTCTCGTAAAGTCAACATAATATTTTTGGGGAACTTCTTCTACAAAGAGTCTTATTGGTAGTCTTTTATATGAAACCATCGATCAACAGTTCAACATATCAGGAGTAGAAGAACAAAAGGATCGAACATTGAAAACGGCATCCTTTCATTGTTAAGCGAAACATGCAGTGTGGGTGACTACAATCTACACATTTAGTCATCGTATAGAGCTTATTCAACAGTATCGAATTCCATCTGCTTAGGGATATTTTACGTGCACTCCAATGTGCACACGGGACCTTTGTTTTTCGTCCCATCCGAACGACTAGACAGCTGTGCTTGTCAGGCCCTCCGTTCTGCCTCACTGACAAGGGGAACCACGCCGGGAAATCGAGATGAAAATTTCGCCCGGTTGAAATGTTTCTTGCGATAAGTCAGCAATTTTCCGAATTCAAGGGAGGCTGAATGACTGAATGGTTAATATGTGCGCGCTGTATCGTAACGTCTGTCATTGAGTCAACGGGCGTCGTTTCGATCTCCAGGTTGCACGTGACATGGTGTATGATGTCCAACCTCGTGGGTTTTCTCCGTGTTCTTCGGTTTCCTCCCAACGGCTAAAGACCAGTACGCGCAGGGGGAGTTTTTAAATATAATTTAAAAACATATGTTAGTCCGGAAATGACCTAGTTTGTGTCGAATGGACATTAGGCCGCATTTCTCTCTTTCTCTTTTATTTTTAAAGTTTTGTTATAATCGGTTGGTAATCAAAGGTACTGTAAAAGTGATAAAACAGAAAATTTCGCCCGGTTGTAATGTTTCTCACTTTAAAGTCAGCAATTTGCCGATTTTAAGGGGCAAACGTTTATTGCGAGCGATTAAGCTGGTCAGGGGGAGCTTATTTTTAAAAGTTTTGTAATATTCGGTTGATAACTAAAGGTACCGTGCAAATTAAACTGTTAAAATAGAAAATTTGGCCCGGTTGAAATGTTTCTCGCTGTAGGTCAGCAATTTGCCGATTTTAGGGAGGTTGCGTGGCTGAATGGTTAGCACGTGCGCTCTGTCATTGAGTCAACTGGCGTTGTTTCGATTTCTTGGTTGTACGTGACAAGGAGTATGGTCGCCTTACCAACCTCGTAGGCCGTAACGCCGCTGCCCGGGCAAAATTTCCCTCATTGCACACTTTATGGCGTATGCCCGTCTTCATTAGCCCATTGTAGGAGCAGAACAGTTGGACGTTAAACCCCATTCAATTTCATTTCATTTTCTCTATGTTGCTTATTTATTATAGTGGATAAATATTTTTCTGGTTCTAGCAATTATTTGATTTCTGCATAGAAATCTCTGGCCAGTTTTTTTATTGCAGAGTGCCATTCTTGTATATTGCAGTCTATGACCCTTTGTTTAAAACATGCTTAAGAAGTCGTCACGATTTCCTACTTATAACCAAACATATTGGAAACCATAATTATATAACATATCTTGGAAGCCCGATTACAGCTATACAAGTTTCAGTTATTTCCCTTTAGTTTAAAGATTATTTTTTTGCCCGGGTGCAATGTTTCTCACTACATTTAAATTTGTAACTTTGTGAGTTTTTGACCGATTTTGATATTATGTCTTTATAATTTTCCAAATCTACATATTTAACGTACATATTCAAACAGCTGAGTTCAACCTGATTCAAAAAGTTTTAATTTTGTTCAAAGTTACCTCATTCATCCCGATTACAGCAACACAAGTATCAGTTATTTCCCTTTAGTTTTCAGATTACTCAATGTTTCATACTATATTTAGACTTGTAACTTCGCGAGTTTTTGACCAATTTTGATAGTTTGTTAATCTTATCCTTTTATTTGAGATACTTGATATAATCGATGACACGTGACGATGAATATGAAAGCTTTCATATCTGCATGGGACAGTAGCAGATCTAGTTATTATTTTTTTTTTTGTGTATTTTCTGCAAATCGGATTTCTCAGAATCTAACCATGGGATCTTTCTGAAACTTTGACCTACCCCCCCAAAAATGGGGTGCGAACGTTGTTTAAATATATTTTCAAAACGTTTTACGAATCCGAAATCACCGAATTTTACGAACGAAAAAACTGACAATGCATAGTCGTAACTTTGTTATTTTTTGACCGATTTTACTAATTCTTTTTTCTTTGAATACCTTGAAAAAAATCATTTTCGTCTGCAGTTTCACATTTTCGAATTTTGAAAATTCGTCGCTGTGATTTCGAACCGGAAGTTTAGACCAATTTGACAACTTCTTTAATAGTTGTACGATTTTCATGAAATTTAGTATATGAATAGATCTTACCGATGTGACTTCAAAAATATAATTAGAAATTTTCTAAATTATCTCCCCTTGACGAAATTAAGGATCAAATTTTTCAAAAAAATCAAAGAAATATAGGTCAGAATGACCTAATTTTTTTCTTGGATACTAGAGAAGTAAGTACTGATTCGTACACAAAATATGGAGTTTGTCGATCGAACCGGAAGTGCCACCATCTTTAAAAGTGAAAAATCAAAAAGGCTTTTTTGCTATTTTACTTACAGACTCGGGAATTATATTTTCGGAATCCTCGAAGGAATGCCTAAATATCTGTCGGATCAGAATTTCGATTTCGGTCACTTGATGGTCACCATTTTGAATTGAAAATGAAAAATAGAAGCAATTTAAAGGGTCGGGACTTTGGAACACAATTACTCTCCTTCTAATTAAGCTAGAATGTTCAAACTTGGTGTAGACGTTCACTAGGTCAATGTTATGATTGAGTACAAAGATGAGCATTTTCTGCTTAGGGTAAGCAGAGATAAGCATGCTGATTTGTTGATTCTTTAGGGCACGATAACTTCGGTTATAACAAAGGGAGGGCGGTGAAACTTTTGTCAATAGAGAGTCTAATAGCTAGCCTGTTGTGTGAAATCATTGTATCATTTTTTTTAAATATCAGGCATAGCCGAAAAAAAGAGATTGAAAATCCAAAAAGTCGTATTTTTACAATTTGGAGCATGTTTAGAGAGGTCTTTCTCGTAAAGTCAACATAATATTTTTTGGGAACTTCTTCTACAAAGAGTCTTATTGGTAGTCTTTTATATGAAACCATCGATCAACAGTTCAACATATCAGGAGTAGAAGAACAAAAGGATCGAACATTGAAAACGGCATCCTTTCATTGTTAAGCGAAACATGCAGTGTGGGTGACTACAATCTACACATTTAGTCATCGTATAGAGCTTATTCAACAGTATCGAATTCCATCTGCTTAGGGATATTTTACGTGCACTCCAATGTGCACACGGGACCTTTGTTTTTCGTCCCATCCGAACGACTAGACAGCTGTGCTTGTCAGGCCCTCCGTTCTGCCTCACTGACAAGGGGAACCACGCCGGGAAATCGAGATGAAAATTTCGCCCGGTTGAAATGTTTCTTGCGATAAGTCAGCAATTTTCCGAATTCAAGGGAGGCTGAATGACTGAATGGTTAATATGTGCGCGCTGTATCGTAACGTCTGTCATTGAGTCAACGGGCGTCGTTTCGATCTCCAGGTTGCACGTGACATGGTGTATGATGTCCAACCTCGTGGGTTTTCTCCGTGTTCTTCGGTTTCCTCCCAACGGCTAAAGACCAGTACGCGCAGGGGGAGTTATTAAATATAATTAAAAAACATATGTTAGTCCGGAAATGACCTAGTTTGTGTCGAATGGACATTAGGCCGCATTTCTCTCTTTCTCTTTTATTTTTAAAGTTTTGTTATAATCGGTTGGTAATCAAAGGTACTGTAAAAGTGATAAAACAGAAAATTTCGCCCGGTTGTAATGTTTCTCACTTTAAAGTCATCAATTTGCCGATTTTAAGGGGCAAACGTTTATTGCGAGCGATTAAGCTGGTCAGGGGGAGCTTATTTTTAAAAGTTTTGTAATATTCGGTTGATAACTAAAGGTACCGTGCAAATTAAACTGTTAAAATAGAAAATTTGGCCCGGTTGAAATGTTTCTCGCTGTAGGTCAGCAATTTGCCGATTTTAGGGAGGTTGCGTGGCTGAATGGTTAGCACGTGCGCTCTGTCATTGAGTCAACTGGCGTTGTTTCGATTTCTTGGTTGTACGTGACAAGGAGTATGGTCGCCTTACCAACCTCGTAGGCCGTAACGCCGCTGCCCGGGCAAAATTTCCCTCATTGCACACTTTATGGCGTATGCCCGTCTTCATTAGCCCATTGTAGGAGCAGAACAGTTGGACGTTAAACCCCATTCAATTTCATTTCATTTTCTCTATGTTGCTTATTTATTATAGTGGATAAATATTTTTCTGGTTCTAGCAATTATTTGATTTCTGCATAGAAATCTCTGGCCAGTTTTTTTATTGCAGAGTGCCATTCTTGTATATTGCAGTCTATGACCCTTTGTTTAAAACATGCTTAAGAAGTCGTCACGATTTCCTACTTATAACCAAACATATTGGAAACCATAATTATATAACATATCTTGGAAGCCCGATTACAGCTATACAAGTTTCAGTTATTTCCCTTTAGTTTAAAGATTATTTTTTTGCCCGGGTGCAATGTTTCTCACTACATTTAAATTTGTAACTTTGTGAGTTTTTGACCGATTTTGATATTATGTCTTTATAATTTTCCAAATCTACATATTTAACGTACATATTCAAACAGCTGAGTTCAACCTGATTCAAAAAGTTTTAATTTTGTTCAAAGTTACCTCATTCATCCCGATTACAGCAACACAAGTATCAGTTATTTCCCTTTAGTTTTCAGATTACTCAGTGTTTCATACTATATTTAGACTTGTAACTTCGCGAGTTTTTGACCAATTTTGATGGTTTGTTAATCTTTTCCTTTTATTTGAGATACTTGATATAATCGATGACACGTGACGATGAATATGAAAGCTTTCATATCTGCATGGGACAGTAGCAGATCTAGTTATTATTATATTTTTGTGTCATTTCTGCAAATCGGATTTCTCAGAATCTAACCATGGGATCTTTCTGAAACTTTGACCTACCCCCCCAAAACTGGGTGGCAGTTTTTGATTAAATATATTTTCAAAACGTTTTACGAATTCGAAATCACAGAATTTTACGAACGAGTGAATTTGACCTGCATTACTGTAACTCTGTGACTATTTGAGCTATTTTACTAATTCTTTTTTCTTTGAGTACCTTGACAAAAATCATTTTCAACTGCAGTTTCAGATTTTCGAATTTCGAAAATTCGTCGCTGTGATTTCGAACCGGAAGTTGAGACCAACTTGACAACTTCTTTAATAGTTCTACGATTTTCATGAAATTTAGTATGTAAGTAGATCTTACCCATGTGACTTTAAAAATATAAATAGAAATTTTCTAAATTATCTCCCCTTGGTGAAATTAAGGATCAAAGTTTTCAAAAAAATCGAAGAAATATAGGTCAGAATGACCTGATGTTTTTTTTTTGGATACTAGATAAGTAAATACTGATTCGTACACAAAATATTAAGTTTGTGGATTGAACCGGAAGTGCCGCCATCTTGAAACGTGAAAAATCACAAAGGCTTTTTTGCTATTTTACTTACAGACACGGGAGTTATATTTTCTGAATCCTTCAAGGATGGCCTAAAAAACGTTCGGAGTAGAATTTTGATTTAGGTCAATTGATGGTCGCCATTTTGAAGTGAAAGTGAAAAATAGAAGCAATTTGAAGGGCCGAGAATTTGGAACACAATAACTATCCTTCTAATTGAGCTAGAATGTTCAAACTTGGTGTAGACGTTCACTAGGTCACTGTCTTGATTGAGTTCAAAGATGAGCATTTTCTGCCTAGGGTAAGCAGAGATAAGCAAGCTGATTTGTTGATTCTTTAGGGCACGATAACTTTGGTTATAATGAAGGGAGGGCGATGAAACTCTTGTCAATCGAGAGTCTAATATCTAACCTGTTGTGTGAAATCATTGTATCATTTTTTCTTAAATGTCCGGGGTAGCCGAAAAAAAGAGATTGAAAATCCAAAGAGTCGTATTTTTACAATTTAGAGCATGTTTAAAGGTCTTTCCCGTAAAGTCAACATGTGTTTCCTGCAAATCGGATTTCTCAGAATCTAACCATAGGATGTTTCTGAAACTTTGACCTACACACTCAAAAATGGGTGGTGAGTATTGATTAAATACATTTTCAAAACGTTTAAAGCATTCGAAATCACCGAATTTTACGAACGAGTGAATTTGACCTGCATTACTGTAACTCTGTGACTATTTGACCTATTTTACTAATTCTTTTTTTTGGGGGTACCCTGACAAAAATCATTTTCAACTGCAGTTTCAGATTTTCGAATTTCGAAAATTCGTCGCTGTGATTTTGAACCGGAAGTTGAGACCAACTTGACAACTTCTTTAATAGTTGTACGATTTTCATGAAATTTAGTATGTAAGTAGATCATACCGATGTAACTTTAAAGATGTCCTTAGAAATTTTCTAAATTATCTCCCCTTGGTGAAATTAGGGATCAAAGTTTTCAAAAAAATCGAAGAAATATAGGTCAGAATGACCTGATTTTTTTTTTGATACTAGATAGGTAAATACTGATTCGTACACAAAATATTGAGTTTGTGGATCGAACCGGAAGTGCCGCCATCTTGAAACGTGAAAAATCACAAAGGCTTTTGCGATATTTTACTTACAGACATGGGAGTTACATTTTCGGAATCCTTGAAGGAATGCCTAAAAATCTATCTGATCAGAATTTTGATTTCGGTCACGTGATGGTCACCATTTCGAACTGAATATGAGAAAAGGTGAAAAATCGACATTAACAAGCACGTGAATGAAAGCAATAGGCCGTAGTTTGGAGAATATGTCTCCTATTTCCAAAATGAATACATTTCTGGATAGCCGGGATCAGGGTCGAAATATTGTTATTTGAAAATGTCACATTTTCGAATTTTGTCTACGATGTTTTTCATGCCGATAAAGTTGTTTACGATTGAAAAATCATAAAAACTTCGCTATATTTTGACCGATTTTAATGATTTTTTTTTTGTTGATGAGATTATTTACATGACCCATGACATGTGACAGGTAGTGACTGTTAATATGAAAGCTTTAATATCTGCTTTGCAGATCTAGTTATTATTATTATTTTTTTTTTTTGTGTATTTTCTGCAAATCGGATTTCTCAGAATCTAACCATGGGATCTTTCTGAAACTTTGACCTACCCCCCCAAAACTGGGTGGCAGTTTTTGATTAAATATATTTTCAAAACGTTTTACGAATTCGAAATCACAGAATTTTACGAACGAGTTAATTTGACCTGCATTACTGTAACTCTGTGACTATTTGACCTATTTTACTAATTCTTTTTTCTTTGAGTACCTTGACAAAAATCATTTTCAACTGCAGTTTCAGATTTTCGAATTTCGAAAATTCGTCGCTGTGATTTCGAACCGGAAGTTGAGACCAACTTGACAACTTCTTTAATAGTTGTACGATTTTCATGAAATTTAGTATGTAAGTAGATCTTACCCACGTGACTTCAAAAATATAAATAGAAATTTTCTAAATTATCTCCCCTTGGTGAAATTAAGGATCAAAGTTTTCAAAAAAATCGAAGAAATATAGGTCAGAATGACCTGATGTTTTTTTTGGATACTTTATAAGTAAATACTGATTCGTACACAAAATATTGAGTTTGTGGATTGATCCGGAAGTGCCGCCATCTTGAAACGTGAAAAATCACAAAGGCTTTTTTGTTATTTTACTTACAGACACGGGAGTTATATTTTCTGAATCCTTCAAGGATGGCCTAAAAAACGTTCGGAGTAGAATTTTGATTTAGGTCAATTGATGGTCGCCATTTTGAAGTGAAAGTGAAAAATAGAAGTAATTTGAAGGGCCGAGAATTTGGAACACAATAACTATCCTTCTAATTGAGCTAGACTGTTCAAACTTGGTGTAGACGTTCACTAGGTCACTGTCTTGATTGAGTTCAAAGATGAGCATTTTCTGCCTAGGGTAAGCAGAGATAAGCAAGCTGATTTGTTGATTCTTTAGGGCACGATAACTTTGGTTATAATGAAGGGAGGGCGATGAAACTCTTGTCAATCGAGAGTCTAATATCTAACCTGTTGTGTGAAATCATTGTATCATTTTTTCTTAAATGTCCGAGGTAGCCGAAAAAAAGAGATTGAAAATCCAAAGAGTCGTATTTTTACAATTTAGAGCATTCGAAATCACCGAATTTTACGAACGAGTGAATTTGACCTGCATTACTGTAACTCTGTGACTATTTGACCTATTTTACTAATTCTTTTTTCTTTGGGTACCCTGACAAAAATCATTTTCAACTGCAGTTTCAGATTTTCGAATTTCGAAAATTCGTCGCTGTGATTTTGAACCGGAAGTTGAGACCAACTTGACAACTTCTTTAATAGTTGTACGATTTTCATGATATTTAGTATGTAAGTAGATCATACCGATGTAACTTTAAAGATGTCCTTAGAAATTTTCTAAATTATCTCCCCTTGGTGAAATTAGGGATCAAAGTTTTCAAAAAAATCGAAGAAATATATCTCAGAATGACCTGATTTTTTTTTGGGATACTAGATAGGTAAATACTGATTCGTACACAAAATATTGAGTTTGTGGATCGAACCGGAAGTGCCGCCATCTTGAAACGTGAAAAATCACAAAGGCACTTGATGGTCACCATTTCGAACTGAATATGAGAAAAGGTGAAAAATCGACATTAACGAGCACGTGAATGAAAGCAATAGGCCGTAATTTGGAGAATATGTCTCCTATTTCCAAAATGAATACATTTCTGGATAGCCGGGATCAGGGTCGAAATATTGTTATTTGAAAATGTCACATTTTCGAATTTTGTCTTTGATGTTTTTCGTGCCGATAAAGTTGTTTACGATTGAAAAATCATAAAAACTTCGTTATATTTTGACCGATTTTAATGATTTTTTTTTGTTGATGAGATTATTTACATGTCCCATGACATGTGACAGGTAGTGACTGTTAATATGAAAGCTTTAATATCTGCTTTGCAGATCTAGTTATTATTATTTTTTTTGTGTGTGTATTTTCTGCAAATCAGATTTCTCAGAATCTAACCATAGGATCTTTCCGAACCTTTGACCTCCCCCCGTCCCCCAAAAATGGGGTGCGAACCTTGATTAAATATATTTTTTGTGTATTTTCTGCAAATCGGATTTCTCAGAATCTAACCATGGGATCTTTCTAAAACCTTGACCTACCCCCCCAAAAATGGGGTGCGAACGTTGTTTAAATATATTTTCAAAACGTTTTACGAATCCGAAATCACCGAATTTTACGAACGAAAAAACTGACAATGCATAGTCGTAACTTTGTTATTTTTTGACCGATTTTACTAATTCTTTTTTCTTTGAATACCTTGAAAAAAATCATTTTCATCTGCAGTTTCACATTTTCGAATTTCGAAAATTCGTCTCTGTGATTTCGAACCGGAAGTTTAGACCAATTTGACAACTTCTTTAATAGTTGTACGATTTTCATGAAATTTAGTATACAAGTAGATCTTACCGATGTGACTTCAAAAATATAATTAGAAATTTTCTAAATTATCTCCCCTTGGTGAAATTAAGGATCAACGTTTTCAAAAAAATCGTCGAAATATAGGTCAGAATGACCTAATTTTTTTTTCGATACTAGACAAGGAATTGCTGATTCGTACACAAAATATGGAGTTTGTCGATCGAACCGGAAGTGCCACCATCTTTAAACGTGAAAAATCAAAAAGGCTTTTTTGCTATTTTACTTACAGACTCGGGAGTTATATTTTCGGAATCCTTGAAGGAATGCCTAAAAATCTATCGGATCAGAATTTTGATTTCGGTCATGTGATGGTCACAATTTTGAATTGAAAATGAAAAATAGAAGCAATTTGAAAGGCCCGGACTTCGGAACACAATAACTCTCCTTCTAATTGAGCTAGAATGTTCAAACTTGGTGTAGACGTTCACTAGGTCACTGTCTTGATTGAGTTCAAAGATGAGCATTTTCTGCTTAGGGTAAGCAGAGATAAGCATGCTGATTTGTTGATTCTTTAGGGCACGATAACTTCGGTTATAATGAAGGGAGGGCGGTGAAACTTTTGTCAATAGAGAGTCTAATAGGTAGCCTGTTGTGTGAAATGATTGTATCATTTTTTTTAAATATCAGGGATAGCCGAAAAAAAGAGATTGAAAATCCAAAAAGTCGTATTTTTACAATTTGGAGCATGTTTAGAGGTTTTTCTCGTTAAGTCAACATACTATTTTTTTGGAACTTCTTCTACAAAGAGTCTTATTGGAAGTCTTTTATATGAATCCATCGATCAACAGTCCAACATATCAGGAGTAGAAGAACAAAAGGATCGAACATTGAAAACGGCACCCTTTCATTGTTGAGCGAAACATGAAGTGTGGGTGACTACAATCTACGCATTTAGTCATCGTATAGAGCTTATTCAACAGTATCGAATTCCAACTGCTTAGGGATATTTTACGTGCACTCCAATGTGTACACGGGACCTTGGTTTTTCGTACCATCCGAAGGACTAGCTAGACAGCTGTGCTTGTCTGGCCCTCCGTTCTGCCTTACTGACAAGGGAACCACGCCGGGAAATCGAGATGAACTTTCTCTGTGCAGAACTTTCAATTCAGGCAAAACATTTATTGCATACGATTAAGCTGGTCAGTTGGAGCTTATTTTCAAAAGTTTTGTAATAATCGGTTGGTAATTAAAGTACCGTGCACATTAAACTGTTAAAACAGAAAATTTCGCCCGGTTGAAATGTTTCTTGCTATAAGTCAGCAATTTTCCGAATTCAGGGAGGCTGGATGGCTGAATGGTTAGCATGTGCTCGCTGTATTGTCATTGAGTCAACGGGCGTCGTTTCGATCTCCAGGTTGCACGTGACATGGTGTATGATGTCCAACCTCGTGGGTTTTCTCCGTGTTCTTCGGTTTCCTCCCAACGGCTAAAGACCAGTACGTGCAAGGGGAGTTAAAAAACATGTTAGTCCCGAAATGACCTAGTTTGTGTCGAATGGACGTTAGGCCGCATTTCTCTCTTTCTCTTTTTAAAGTTTTGTAATAATCGGTTGGTAATCAAAGATACTGTAAAAGTGATGAAACAGAAAATTTCGCCCGGTTGTAATGTTTCTCACTTTAAAGTCAGCAATTTGCCGATTTTAAGGGGAAAACGTTTATTGCGAACGCTTAAGCTGGTCAGGGGGAGCTTATTTTTAAAAGTTTTGTAATATTCGGTTGATAACTAAAGGTACCGTGCAAATTAAACTGTTACAATAGAAAATTTGGCCTGGTTGAAATGTTTCTCGCTGTAGGTCAGCAATTTGCCGATTTCAGGGAGGTTGCGTGGCTGAATGGTTAGCACGTGCGCTCTGTATCATAACGTCTGTCATTGAGTCAACTGGCGTTGTTTCGATTTCTTGGTTGTACGTGACAAGGAGTATGGCCGTAACCGCCGCTGCCCGGGTAAAATTTCCCTCATTGCACACTTTATGGCATATGCCCGTCTTCATTAGCCCATTTTAGGAGCAGAACAGTCGGACGTTAAACCCCATTCAATTTCATTTCATTTTCTCTATGTTGCTTATTTATTATAGTGGATAAATATTTTTCTGGTTCTAGCAATTATTTAATTTCTGCATAGAAATCTTGCTTTGGCCAGTTTTTTTATTGCAGAGTGCCATTCGTGTTTAAACAAACATGATCCTTTGTTTAAAACATGCTTAAGAAGTCGTCACGATTTCCTACTTATAACCAAACATATTGGAAATATAAGTCTGGCATTATTAAATCCTAATTTTATTGGTCTTATTTAAAATTAAACTTCCATTTAACTATGAACAACCCTTAACGTGTCTCTTTAAAACTATTAAGTACTCTAAAACAGTAGCTCAACCTTTTGACCTAAACTCATTAATTTACCATTTTGTTGTGAGCGACTTCTTATTCTTCCTATATGACATATTGCACGTGTCTGATTTCAAAGGGGGGTTGGGTGGCTGAATGGTTAGCACGCGCGCCTGTCATTGAGTTAACTAGCGTGTTTTCGAATGCCCGGTTGTACGTGACAAGGAGTAAGGTCGCCTGTCCAACCTGCCATTTTTATTTTTTTTTTCCCGCCATTTTCATTTCATCCGTCTCATTACAGTAATACAAGTTTCAGTTATTTCCCTTTAGTTTTCAGATTATTGTTATGCCTGGGTGCAATGTTTCATACTATATTTAGACTTGACACTTCGCGAGTTTTTGACCAATTTTAATAATTTTTTCTTCTTATCCTTTTATTTAGGATACTTGATACAATCAATGACACGTGACGATGAATATGAAAGCTTTCATATCTGCATGGGACAGTAGTAGATCTAGTTATTATTTTTTTTTTTTTTGTGTATTTTCTGCAAATCGGATTTCACAGAATCTAACCATGGGATCTTTCTGAAACTTTGACCTAACACCCAAAAATGGGGTGCGAACGTTGTTTAAATATATTTTCAAAACGTTTTACGAATCCGAAATCACCGAATTTTACGAACGAAAAAACTGACAATGCATAGTCGTAACTTTGTTATTTTTTGACCGATTTTACTAATTCTTTTTTCTTTGAATACCTTGAAAAAAATCATTTTCATCTGCGGTTTCACATTTTCGAATTTCGAAAATTCGTCGCTGTGATTTCGAACCGGAAGTTTAGACCAATTTGACAACTTCTTTAATAGTTGTACGATTTTTATGAAATTTAGTATCTAAGTAGATCTTACCGATGTGACTTCAAAAATATAATTAGAAATTTTCTAAATTATCTCCCCTTGACGAAATTAAGGATCAAAATTTTCAAAAAAATCATCGAAATATAGGTCAGAATGACCTGATTTTTTTTTTTGATACTAGATAAGTAATTACTGATTTGTACACAAAATATGGAGTTTGTCGATCGAACCGGAAGTGCCGCCATATTTAAAAGTGAAAAATCAATAAGGCTTTTTTGCTATTTTACTTACAGACTCGGGAGTTATATTTTCGGAATCCTTGTAGGAAGGCCTAAAAAATGTAGCGAATAGAATTTTGATTTCGGTCACGTGATGGTCACCATTTTGAATTGAAAATGAAATATAGAAGCAATTTGAAGGGTCGGAATTTTGGAACACAATTACTCTCCTTCTAATTAAGCTAGAATGTTCAAACTTGGTGTAGACGTTTACTAGGTCAATGTTATTATTGAATTTAAAGATGAGCATTTTCTGCTTAGGGTAAGCAGAGATAAGCATGCTACTTTGTTGATTCTTTAGGGCACGATAACTTCGGTTACAATGAAGGGAGGGCGGTGAAACTTTTGTCAATAGAGAGTCTAATAGCTAGCCTGTTGAGTGAAATCATTGTATTATTTTTTCTAAATATCAGGGATAGCCGAAAAAAAGAGATTGAAAATCCAAAAAGTCGTATTTTTACAATTTGGAGCATGTTTACAGGTCTTTCTCGTAAAGTCAACATAATATTTTTTGGGAACTTCTTCTACAAAGAGTCTTATTGGTAGTCTTTTATATGAAACCATCGATCAACAGTCCAACATATCAGGAGTAGAAGAACAAAAGGATCGAACATTGAAAACGGCACCCTTTCATTGTTAAGCGAAACATGCAGTGTGGGTGACTACAATCTACACATTTAGTCATCGTATAGAGCTTATTCAACAGTATCGAATTCCAACTGCTTAGGGATATTTTACGTGCACTCCAATGTGTACACAGGACCTTGGTTTTTCGTCCCATCCGAATGACTAGACAGCTGTGCTTGTCAGGTCCTCCGTTCTGCCTCACTGACAAGGGGAACCACGCTGGGAAATCGAGATGAACTTTCTCCGTGCAGAACTTTCAATTCAGGCGAAAACGTTTATTGCATACGATTAAGCTGGTCAGTTGGAGCTTATTTTCAAAAGTTTTGTAATAATCGGTTGGTAATTAAAGTACCGTGCACATTAAACTGTTAAAACAGAAAATTTCGCCCGTTGAAATGTTTCTTGCTATAAGTCAGCAATTTTCTGAATTCAGGGAGGCTGAATGGCTGAATGGTTAGCATGTGCGCACTGTATCGTAACGTCTGTCATTGAGTCAACGGGCGTCGTTTCGATCTCCAGGTTGCACTTGACATGAAGTATGATGTCCAACCTCATGGGTTTTCTCCGTGTCCTTCGGTTTCCTCCCAACGGCTAAAGACCTGTAAGCGCAAGGGGAGTTTTTAAATAAAATTAAAAAACATGTTAGTCCCGAAATGACCTAGTTTGTGTCGAATGGACATTAGGCCGCATTTCTCTCTTTCTCTTTTATTTTTAAAGTTTTGTAATAATCGGTTGGTAATCAAAGGTACTGTAAAAGTGATAAAACAGAAAATTTCGCCCGGTTGTAATGTTTCTCACTTTAAAGTCAGCAATTTGCCGATTTTAAGGGGCAAACGTTTTTTGCGAACGCTTAAGCTGGTCAGGGAGAGCTTATTTTTAAAAGTTTTGTAATATTCGGTTGATAACTAAAGGTACCGTGCAAATTAAACTGTTACAATAGAAAATTTGGCCTGGTTGAAATGTTTCTCGCTGTAGGTCAGCAATTTGCCGATTTTAGGGAGGTTGCGTGGCTGAATGGTTAGCACGTGCGCTCTGTATCATAACGTCTGTCATTGAGTCAACTGGCGTTGTTTCGATTTCTTGGTTGTACGTGACAAGGAGTATGGTCGCCTGTCCAACCTCGTAGGCCGTAACCGCCGCTGCCCGGGTAAAATTTCCCTCATTGCACACTTTATGGCATATGCCCGTCTTCATTAGCCCATTTTAGGAGCAGAACAGTCGGACGTTAAACTCCATTCAATTTCATTTCATTTTCTCTATGTTGCTTATTTATTATAGTGGATAAATATTTTTCTGGTTCTAGCAATTATTTAATTTCTGCATAGAAATCTTGCTTTGGCCAGTTTTTTTATTGCAGAGTGCCATTCTTGTTTAAACAAACATGATCCTTTGTTTAAAACATGCTTAAGAAGTCGTCACGATTTCCTACTTATAACCAAACATATTGGAAATATTAGTCTGGCATTATTAAATCCTAATTTTATTGGTCTTATTTAAAATTAAACTTTCATTTAACTATGAACAACCCTTAACGTGTCTCTTTAAAACTATTAAGTACTCTAAAACAGTAGCTCAACCTTTTGACCTAATTTACCATTTTGTTGTGAGCGACTTCTTATTCTTCCTATATGACATATTGCACGTGTCTGATTTCAAAGGGGGGTTGGGTGGCTGAATGGTTAGCACGCGCGCCTGTCATTGAGTTAACTAGCGTGTTTTCGAATGCCCGGTTGTACGTGACAAGGAGGAAGGTCGCCTGTCCAACCTGCCATTTTTAATTTTTTTTCCCCGCCATTTTCATTTCATTTTCTCATCCGTCTCATTACAGTAATACAAGTTATTTCCCTTTGGTTTTCAGATTATTGTTATGCCTGGGTGCAATGTTTCATACTATATTTAGACTTGTAACTTTGCGAGTTTTTGACCAATTTTAATAATTTTTTCTTCTTATCCTTTTATTTAGGATACTTGATACAATCAATGACACGTGACGATGAATATGAAAGCTTTCATATCTGCATGGGACAGTAGCAGATCTAGTTATTAGGCTTTCAGACTTTCGTCTGAAAGCCTATTGAGATTACTAAAATTATTATTAAGCTTTCATATTACATATGAAAGCTTAATGTTTCTGTTAAAGTTATTATTATTATTTTTTTTTTGTGTGTGTTTTCTGCAAATCGGATTTCTCAGAATCTATCCATAGGATGTTTCTGAAATTTTGACCTACCCCCCCAAACCTTGATTAAATATATTTTCGAAACGTTTTACGAATCCGAAATCACCGAATTTTACGAACGAAAAAAATGACAATGCATAGTCGTAACTTTGTTATTTTTTGACCGATTTTACTAATTCTTTTTTCTTTGAATACCTTTAAAAAAAAATTATTTTCATCTGCAGTTTCACATTTTCAAATTTCGAAAATTCGTCGCTGTGATTTCGAACCGGAAGTTTAGACCAATTTGACAACTTCTTTAATAGTTGTACGATTTTCATGAAATTTAGTATCTAAGTAGATCTTACCGATGTGACTTCAAAAATATAATTAGAAATTTTCTAAATTATCTCCCCTTGACGAAATTAAGGATCAAAATTTTCAAAAAAATCATCGAAATATAGGTCAGAATGACCTGATTTTTTTTTTTGATACTAGATAAGTAATTACTGATTTGTACACAAAATATGGAGTTTGTCGATCGAACCGGAAGTGCCGCCATATTTAAAAGTGAAAAATCAATAAGGCTTTTTTGCTATTTTACTTACAGACTCGGGAGTTATATTTTCTGAATCCTTGTAGGAAGGCCTAAAAAATGTAGCGAATAGAATTTTGATTTCGGTCACGTGATGGTCACCATTTTGAATTGAAAATGAAATATAGAAGCAATTTGAAGGATCGGGACTTTGGAACACAATTACTCTCCTTCTAATTAAGCTAGAATGTTCAAACTTGGTGTAGACGTTTACTAGGTCAATGTTATGATTGAATTTAAAGATGAGCATTTTCTGCTTAGGGTAAGCAGAGATAAGCATGCTACTTTGTTGATTCTTTAGGGCACGATAACTTCGGTTACAATGAAGGGAGGGCGGTGAAACTTTTGTCAATAGAGAGTCTAATAGCTAGCCTGTTGTGTGAAATCATTGTATTATTTTTTCTAAATATCAGGGATAGCCGAAAAAAAGAGATTGAAAATCCAAAAAGTCGTATTTTTACAATTTGGAGCATGTTTACAGGTCTTTCTCGTAAAGTCAACATAATATTTTTTGGGAACTTCTTCTACAAAGAGTCTTATTGGTAGTCTTTTATATGAAACCATCGATCAACAGTCCAACATATCAGGAGTAGAAGAACAAAAGGATCGAACATTGAAAACGGCACCCTTTCATTGTTAAGCGAAACATGCAGTGTGGGTGACTACAATCTACACATTTAGTCATCGTATAGAGCTTATTCAACAGTATCGAATTCCAACTGCTTAGGGATATTTTACGTGCACTCCAATGTGTACACAGGACCTTGGTTTTTCGTCCCATCCGAATGACTAGACAGCTGTGCTTGTCAGGTCCTCCGTTCTGCCTCACTGACAAGGGGAACCACGCCGGGAAATCGAGATGAACTTTCTCCGTGCAGAACTTTCAATTCAGGCGAAAACGTTTATTGCATACGATTAAGCTGGTCAGTTGGAGCTTATTTTCAAAAGTTTTGTAATAATCGGTTGGTAATTAAAGTACCGTGCACATTAAACTGTTAAAACAGAAAATTTCGCCCGTTGAAATGTTTCTTGCTATAAGTCAGCAATTTTCTGAATTCAGGGAGGCTGAATGGCTGAATGGTTAGCATGTGTGCACTGTATCGTAACGTCTGTCATTGAGTCAACGGGCGTCGTTTCGATCTCCAGGATGCACGTGACATGAAGTATGATGTCCAACCTCATGGGTTTTCTCCGTGTCCTTCGGTTTCCTCCCAACGGCTAAAGACCTGTAAGCGCAAGGGGAGTTTTTAAATAAAATTAAAAAACATGTTAGTCCCGAAATGACCTAGTTTGTGTCGAATGGACATTAGGCCGCATTTCTCTCTTTCTCTTTTATTTTTAAAGTTTTGTAATAATCGGTTGGTAATCAAAGGTACTGTAAAAGTGATAAAACAGAAAATTTCGCCCGGTTGTAATGTTTCTCACTTTAAAGTCTGCAATTTGCCGATTTTAAGGGGCAAACGTTTTTTGCGAACGCTTAAGCTGGTCAGGGAGAGCTTATTTTTAAAAGTTTTGTAATATTCGGTTGATAACTAAAGGTACCGTGCAAATTAAACTGTTACAATAGAAAATTTGGCCCGGTTGAAATGTTTCTCGCTGTAGGTCAGCAATTTGCCGATTTTAGGGAGGTTGCGTGGCTGAATGGTTAGCACGTGCGCTCTGTATCATAACGTCTGTCATTGAGTCAACTGGCGTTGTTTCGATTTCTTGGTTGTACGTGACAAGGAGTATGGTCGCCTGTCCAACCTCGTAGGCCGTAACCGCCGCTGCCCGGGTAAAATTTCCCTCATTGCACACTTTATGGCATACGCCCGTCTTCATTAGCCCATTTTAGGAGCAGAACAGTCGGACGTTAAACCCCATTCAATTTCATTTCATTTTCTCTATGTTGCTTATTTATTATAGTGGATAAATATTTTTCTGGTTCTAGCAATTATTTAATTTCTGCATAGAAATCTTGCTTTGGCCAGTTTTTTTTTATTGCAGAGTGCCATTCTTGTTTAAACAAACATGATCCTTTGTTTAAAACATGCTTAAGAAGTCGTCACGATTTCCTACTTATAACCAAACATATTGGAAATATTAGTCTGGCATTATTAAATCCTAATTTTATTGGTCTTATTTAAAATTAAACTTTCATTTAACTATGAACAACCCTTAACGTGTCTCTTTAAAACTATTAAGTACTCTAAAACAGTAGCTCAACCTTTTGACCTAATTTACCATTTTGTTGTGAGCGACTTCTTATTCTTCCTATATGACATATTGCACGTGTCTGATTTCAAAGGGGGGTTGGGTGGCTGAATGGTTAGCACGCGCGCCTGTCATTGAGTTAACTAGCGTGTTTTCGAATGCCCGGTTGTACGTGACAAGGAGGAAGGTCGCCTGTCCAACCTGCCATTTTTAATTTTTTTTCCCCGCCATTTTCATTTCATTTTCTCATCCGTCTCATTACAGTAATACAAGTTATTTCCCTTTAGTTTTCAGATTATTGTTATGCCTGGGTGCAATGTTTCATACTATATTTAGACTTGTAACTTCGCGAGTTTTTGACCAATTTTAATAATTTTTTCTTCTTATCCTTTTATTTAGGATACTTGATACAATCAATGACACGTGACGATGAATATGAAAGCTTTCATATCTGCATGGGACAGTAGCAGATCTAGTTATTAGGCTTTCAGACTTTCGTCTGAAAGCCTATTGAGATTACTAAAGTTATTATTAAGCTTTCATATTACATATGAAAGCTTATTGTTTCTGTTAAAGTTATTATTATTATTTTTTTTTTTTTGTGTGTTTTCTGCAAATCGGATTTCTCAGAATCTATCCATAGGATCTTTCTGAAATTTTGACCTACCCCCCCAAACCTTGATTAAATATATTTTCGAAACGTTTTACGAATCCGAAATCACCGAATTTTACGAACGAAAAAAATGACAATGCATAGTCGTAACTTTGTTATTTTTTGACCGATTTTACTAATTCTTTTTTCTTTGAATACCTTTAAAAAAATCATTTTCATCTGCAGTTTCACATTTTCAAATTTCGAAAATTCGTCGCTGTGATTTCGAACCGGAAGTTTAGACCAATTTGACAACTTCTTTAATAGTTGTACGATTTTCATGAAATTTAGTATCTAAGTAGATCTTACCGATGTGACTTCAAAAATATAATTAGAAATTTTCTAAATTATCTCCCCTTGACGAAATTAAGGATCAAAATTTTCAAAAAAATCATCGAAATATAGGTCAGAATGACCTGACTTTTTTTTGGATACTAGATAAGTAATTACTGATTTGTACACAAAATATGGAGTTTGTCGATCGAACCGGAAGTGCCGCCATATTTAAAAGTGAAAAATCAATAAGACTTTTTTGCTATTTTACTTACCCTTGACGAAATTAAGGATCAAAATTTTCAAAAAAATCATCGAAATATAGGTCAGAATGACCTGACTTCTTTTTTTGATACTAGATAAGTAATTACTGATTTGTACACAAAATATGGAGTTTGTCGATCGAACCGGAAGTGCCGCCATATTTAAAAGTGAAAAATCAATAAGACTTTTTTGCTATTTTACTTACAGACTCGGGAGTTATATTTTCTGAATCCTTGTAGGAAGGCCTAAAAAATGTCGCGAATAGAATTTTGATTTCGGTCACGTGATGGTCACCATTTTGAATTGAAAATGAAAGATAGGCTGGCACTGCCAGGCAGGATACGCCCACATTTTCGAGAGATGGACAGAGAACAAGCAATACCGAAAGTGATTTTTCCTACATCTTTAAGTCCTGTATTTCATACTGTATTGGGAGCAGCCATTTAGTTGGTCAGTTCCAGTCTGATATTAATGAAATTCGAAACCGACAATGATTATGGTGTGACGGTACACAACCTAGAAATATGACTTTTCATCAAAATCGGATAAGAATTGTGACCTGTAGAGAGTCCACAACCATGATATACCATATTTTTACACTATTCGCGTACAAACGGCGACCATTTCGTCCGGCAATTTTGGTACGATTTTCACGAAATTAGAACTCAACCATCCTCATCAAAATCGAATTAAAATTGTGACCTATACAGGATCCACAATCATGATATATCATTTTTTTAACAGTATTCGCGTACAAACGGCGGCCATTTTGTCTGTCAATTTTGGTCCGATTTTCCCGAAATTCAAACTCAACCATCCTCATCAAAATCGAATTAAAATTGTGACCTATACAGGATCCACAATCATGATATATCATTTTTTTAACAGTATTCGCGTACAAACGGCGGCCATTTTGTCTGTCAATTTGGGTCCGATTTTCCCGAAATTCAAACTCAACCTTCCTTACAGTGTAACGGTGATATAATCAAACGTTTTTTTTAAATTGGATAATAATTGTGACCTCCAGAGGGACCACAAGCTAAAGAAAGGGGGATTTTGCGTATAACCAGGGGCCATAATTCAGGAAGTTACGATCCGATATGCGCAAATATCGAAAAGAACCAAGATCTTTGGGTTATAACCATGAATTTCAAGTTTCATCAAAATCAAATTAAAATTGTGACCTTTACAGCGTCCACAACCTTGATATACCATTTTTTAACAGTATTCGCGTACAAACGGCGGCCATTTTGTCTGTCAATTTTGGTCCGATTTTCCTGAAATTCAAACTCAACCTTTCTTACAGTGCAACGGTGATATAATCAAACGTTTTTTTAAATTGGATAATAATTGTGACCTCCAAGCTAAAAAAAGGCAATTTTGCGTATAATCAGGGGCCATAATTCAGGAAGTTACGATCCGATATGCGCAAATATCGAAAGGAAGCAAGATCTTTGGGTTATAACCATGAATTTCAAGTTTCATCAAAATCGAATCAAAATTGTGACCTCCACAGGGTCCACAACCTTGATATACCATTTTTTAACAGTATTCGCGTACAAACGGCGGCCATTTTGTATGGCAATTTTCGTCCGATTTTCCCGAAATTCGAACTCAACCTTCCTTAAGGTGTAACGGTGATATAATCAAACGGTTTTTTAAATCGAATAATAATTGTGACCTCCAAGCTAAAAAAAAGGCGATTTTGCGTATAATCAGGGGCCATAATTCAGGAAGTTACGATCCGATATGCGCAAATATCGAAAGGAAGCAAGATCTTTGGGTTATAACCATGAATTTGAAGTTTCATCAAAATCGAATCAAAATTGTGACCTCCACAGGGTCCACAACCTTGATATACCATTTTTTAACAGTATTCGCGTACAAACGGCAGCCATTTCGTATGGCAATTTTCGTCCGATTTTCCCGAAATTTGAACTCAACCTTCCTTAGGGTGTAACGGTAATATAATCAAACGGTTTTTTAAATCGAATAATAATTGTGACCTCCAGAGGGACCACAAGCTAAAAAGGGTGATTTTTCGGACAATCAGGGGCCATAATTCAGGAAATTACATTCCGATAGCCGCAAATATCGAAAGGAACCAAGATCTTTGGGTTACAAACATGCATGTCAAGTTTCATCAAAATCGGTTCAAAATTGTGACCTCTATAGGGTCCACAAGCTAAAAACGTGATTTTTCGTACAATCAGGGGTCATAATCCATGAAGTTTTGATCCGATACATGCCAATATCGAAAGGAACCGAGATCTTATGGCGATAAACCTATATTTCAAGTTTTGTCAAAATCGGATAAGAATTGTGACCTGTAGAGAGTCCACAAACAAATTGTGGACGGACGTCCGGACGGACAGGGGCGACGACATAATACGTCCACATGAAAATGTGGGCGTATAAAAATAGAAGCAATTTGAAGGGTCGGGACTTTGGAACACAATTACTCTCCTTCTAATTAAGCTAGAATGTTCAAACTTGGTGTAGACGTTCACTAGGTCAATGTTATGATTGAGTTTAAAGATGAGCATTTTCTGCTTAGGGTAAGCAGAGATAAGCATGCTAATTTGTTGATTCTTTAGGGCACGATAACTTCGGTTATAATGAAGGGAGGGCGGTGAAACTTTTGTCAATAGAGAGTCTAATAGCTAGCCTGTTGTGTGAAATCATTGTATTATTTTTTCTAAATATCAGGGATAGCCGAAAAAAAGAGATTGAAAATCCAAAAAGTCGTATTTTTAAAATTTGGAGCATGTTTAGAGGTCTTTCTCGTAAAGTCAACATAATATTTTTTGGGAAATTCTTCTACAAAGAGTCTTATTGGTAGTCTTTTATATGAAACCATCGATCAACAGTACAACATATCAGGAGTAGAAGAACAAAAGGATCGAACATTGAAAACGGCACACTTTCATTGTTAAGCGAAACATGCACTGTGGGTGACTACAATCTACACATTTAGTCATCGTATAGAGGTTATTCAACAGTATCGAATTCCAACTGCTTAGGGATATTTTACGTGCACTCCAATGTGTACACGGGACCTTGGTTTTTCGTCCCATCCGAATGACTAGACAGCTGTGCTTGTCAGGCCCTCCGTTCTGCCTCACTGACAAGGGGAACCACGCCGGGAAATCGAGATGAACTTTCTCCGTGCAGAACTTTCAATTCAGGCGAAAACGTTTATTGCATACGATTAAGCTGGTCAGTTGGAGCTTATTTTCAAAAGTTTTGTAATAATCGGTTGGTAATTAAAGTACCGTGCACATTAAACTGTTAAAACAGAAAATTTCGCCCGGTTGAAATGTTTCTTGCTATAAGTCAGCAATTTTCTGAATTCAGGGAGGCTGAATGGCTGAATGGTTAGCATGTGCGCACTGTATCGTAACGTCTGTCATTGAGTCAACGGGCGTCGTTTCGATCTCCAGGTTGCACGTGACATGGTGTATGATGTCCAACCTCGTGGGTTTTCTCCGTGTTCTTCGATTTCCTGATAACGGCTAAAGACCAGTACGCGCAAGGGGGGGTTTTAAATAAAATTTAAAAACATATGTTAGTCCCGAAATGACCTCGTTTGTGTCGAATGGAAGTTAGGCCGCATTTCTCTTTTTCTCTTTTATTTTTAAATTTTTGTAATAATCGGTTGGTAATCAAAGGTACTGTAAAAGTGATAAAACAGAAAATTTCGCCCGGTTGTAATGTTTCTCACTTTAAAGTCAGCAATTTGCCGATTTTAAGGGGCAAACGTTTATTGCGAACGCTTAAGCTGGTCAGGGGGAGCTTATTTTTAAAAGTTTTGTAATATTCGGTTGATAACTAAAGGTACCGTGCAAATTAAACTGTTACAATAGAAAATTTGGCCCGGTTGAAATGTTTCTCACTGTAGGTCAGCAATTTGCCGATTTTAGGGAGGTTGCGTGGCTGAATGGTTAGCACGTGCGCTCTGTATCATAACGTCTGTCATTGAGTCAACTGGCGTTGTTTCGATTTCTTGGTTGTACGTGACAAGGAGTATGGTCGCCTGTCCAACCTCGTAGGCCGTAACCGCCGCTGCCCGGGTAAAATTTCCCTCATTGCACACTTTATGGCATATGCCCGTCTTCATTAGCCCATTTTAGGAGCAGAACAGTCGGACGTTAAACCCCATTCAATTTCATTTCATTTTCTCTATGTTGCTTATTTATTATAGTGGATAAATATTTTTCTGGTTCTAGCAATTATTTAATTTCTGCATAGAAATCTTGCTTTGGCCAGTTTTTTTTTATTGCAGAGTGCCATTCTTGTTTAAACAAACATGATCCTTTGTTTAAAACATGCTTAAGAAGTCGTCACGATTTCCTACTTATAACCAAACATATTGGAAATATTAGTCTGGCATTATTAAATCCTAATTTTATTGGTCTTATTTAAAATTAAACTTCCATTTAACTATGAACAACCCTTAACGTGTCTCTTTAAAACTATTAAGTACTCTAAAACAGTAGCTCAACCTTTTGACCTAAACTCATTAATTTACCATTTTGTTGTGAGCGACTTCTTATTCTTCCTATATGACATATTGCACGTGTCTGATTTCAAAGGGGGGTGGTGGCTGAATGGTTAGCACGCGCGCCTGTCATTGAGTTAACTAGCGTGTTTTCGAATGCCCGGTTGTACGTGACAAGGAGTAAGGTCGCCTGTCCAACCTGCCATTTTTAATTTTTTTTCCCGCCATTTTCATACCATTTTCTCATCCGTCTCATTACAGTAATACAAGTTTCAGTTATTTCCCTTTATTTTTCAGATTATTGTTATGCCTGGGTGCAATGTTTCATACTATATTTAGACTTGTAACTTCGCAAGTTTTTGACCAATTTTAATAATTTTTTCTTCTTATCCTTTTATCTAGGATACTTGGTACAATCAATGACACGTGACGATGAATATGAAAGCTTTCATATCTGCATGGGACAGTAGCAGATCTAGTTAGGCTTTCAGACTTTCGTCTGAAAGACTATTGTTTTTACTAAAATTATTATTAGGCTTTCAGACTTTCGTCTGAAAGCCTATTGTGATTACTAAAATTATTATTATTAAGCTTTCATATTTCATATGAAAGCTTATTGTTTCTGTTAAGATTATTATTATTTTTTTTTTGTGTTTTTCCTGCAAATCGGATTTCACAGAATCTATCCATAGGATGTTTCTGAAACTTTGACCTACCCCCCCAAAAATGGGTGGTGGCTGTTGATTAAATATATTTTCAAAACGTTTTGCGAATTCGAAATCACCGAATTTTACGAACGAAAAAACTGACAATGCATAGTCGTAACTTTGATATTTTTTGACCGATTTTACTAATTCTTTTTTCTTTGAATACCTTGAAAAAAATCATTTTCGTCTGCAGTTTCACATTTTCGAATTTCGAAAATTCGTCGCTGTGATTTCGAACCGGAAGTTTAGACCAATTTGACAACTTCTTTAATAGTTGTACGATTTTCATGAAATTTAGTATATAAGTAGATCTTACCAATGTGACTTCAAAAATATAATGAGAAATTTTCTAAATTATCCCCCCTTGGTGAAATTAAGGATAAAAGTTTTTAAAAAAATCGTCGAAATATAGGTCAGAATGACCTGAAATTTTTTTTCGATACTCGACAAGTAATTACTGATTCCTACACAAAATATAGAGTTTGTCGATCGAACCGGAAATGCCACCATCTTGAAACATGAAAAATCCCTAAGGCTTTTTTGCTATCTTACTTACAGACACGGGAGTTATATTTTCTGAATCCTTGAAGGATGGCCCAAAAATCGTAGGGAGCAGAATTTTGATTTAGGTCAACTGATGGTTGCCATTTTGAAGTGAATATGAAAAGTAGTAACAATTTGAAGGGCCGAGATTTTGAAACACAATAACTCTCCTTCTAATTGAGCTAGAATGTTCAATCTTGGTGTAGACGTTCACTAGGTCAATGTCATGATTGAGTGCAAAGATGAGCTTTTTCTGCCTAGGGTAAGCAGAGATAAGCATGCTGATTTGTTGATTCTTTAGGGCACAATAACTTCGGTTATAATGAAGGGAGGGTGATGAAACTCTTGTCAATCGAGAGTCTAATAGGTAGCCTGTTGTGTGAAATCATTGTGTCATTTTTTTTAAATATCAGGGGTAGCAGAAAAAAGAGATCGAAAATCCAAAAAGTCGTATTTTTACGATTTGGAGCATTTTAAAAGGTCCCTTTCTCTAAAGTCAACATAATATTTTTTTGGAACTTCTTCTACAAAGAGTCTTATCGGTAGTCTTTTATATGAAACCATCGATCAACAGTCCAAAATATCAGGAGTAGTAGAATAAAAGGATCGAAAATTGAAAACCGCACCCTTTCATTGTTAAGCAAAACATGCAGTGTCGGTGGCTACAATCTGCACATTTAGTCATCATATAGAGCTTATTCAACAATATCGGATTCCAACTGCGAAGGGATTTTTTACGTGCACTCCAATGTGTACACGGCGGATGGAGGAACGCGCCAGAATATCGAGATGAACTTTCTCGGCCAATGCAGGGATCGAACACCCGACCTCCTGTCTAGCAGGCCAACGCCTTAGCCACATAGTGTGGACACCCATCGTACATTTCATCCGTCAAATCAAAGCATTTCATTGCATTAGACCTATAATTAATTATTCTTAATTTAAAACTTTATTTAATATTAGTCTGGCATTATTAAATCCTAATTTTATTGGTCTTATTTAAAATTAAACTTTCATTTAACTATGAACAACCCTTAACGTGTCTCTTTAAAACAATTAAATACTCTAAAACAAAAAACAAAAAAAAAATCAATAAGCGGGTCAATTCAGGTAAGTATAACTACGGGTTCTGTCCACCTGTTCTCGTCTATGGCCATACCACGTTGAAAACACCAGTTCTCGTCCGATCACTAAAGTTAAGCAACGTCGGGCCCGGTTAGTACTTGGATGGGTGACCGCCTGGGAACACCGGATTCTGTAGACGCCTTTTTGCCCTGATTCTTCGTGATAAAATCAATTTTCCGCCAATCAGACCACAGCGCGCACTCTGTTGCACCACTCCAGCTCTCCGCTCGGCCCGTCTCCCCAGGGAAAAAGAGACAAAAAGAATTTGAGTAAGCACAAGTATGGGTCCTGTCCACACCACGTTAAAAAAAAAACAGTTCTCGTCCGATCACTGAAGTTAAGCAACGTCGGGCCCGGTCAGTACTTGGATGGGTGACCGCCTGGGAACACCGGGTGCTGTAGACGCCTTTTTAAAACCGACCCCCCCCCAAAAAAAAAAAAATATCAATAAGCGGATCAATTCAGGTAAGTATAACTACGGGTTCTGTCCACCTTCTCTCGTCTATGGCCACACCACGTTGAAAACACCAGTTCTCGTCCGATCACAGAAGTGATCTCTTTTGCAGCTCTCCGCTCGGCCCGTCTCCCCAGGGAAAAAGACACAAAAAGAATTTGAGTAAGCACAAGTATGGGTTCTGTCCACCTTCTCTCGTCTACGGCCACACCACGTTGAAAACACCAGTTCTCGTCCGATCACTGAAGTTAAGCAACGTCGGGCCCGGTCAGTACTTGGATGGGTGACCGTCTGGGAACACCGGGTGCTGTAGACGCCTTTTTAAAACCGACAAAAACCCCCCAAAAAATCAATAAGCGGATCAATTCAGTTAAGTATAACTACGAGTTCTGTCCATCTTCTCTCGTCTACGGCCACACCACGTTGAAAACACCAGTTCTCGTCCGATCACTGAAGTTAAGCAACGTCGGGCCCGGTCTGTACTTGGATGGTTGACCGCCTGGGTACACCGGGTGCTGTAGAAGCCTTTTTAAAACCGACCCCCCCCCAAAAGAAAAAAAATCAATAAGCGGGTCAATTCAGGTAAGTATAACTACGGGTTTTGTCCACCTTCTCTCGTCTACGGCCACACCACGTTGAAAACACCAGTTCTCGTCCGATCACTGAAGTTAAGCAACGTTGGGCCCAGTTAGTACTTGGATGGGTGACCGCCTGGGAACACCGGGTGCTGTAGACGCCTTTTTAAAACCGACAAAAACCGCCCCAAAAATCAATAAGCGGGTCAATTCAGGTAAGTATAACTACGGGTTCTGTCCACCCTCTCTCGTCTAGGGCCATACCACGTTGGAAACACCAGTTCTTGTCCGATCACTGAAGTTAAGCAACGTCGGGCCCGGTCAGTACTTGGATGGGTGACCGCCTGGGAACACCGGGTGCTGTAGACGCCTTTTTAAAACCGACAAAAAATCAAAAGAAATCAATGAGCGAGTCAATTCAGGTAAGTATAACTACGGGTTCTGTTCACCTTCTCTCGTCTACGGCCACACCACGTTGAAAACACCAGTTCTCGTCCGATCACTGAAGTTAAACAACGTCGGGCCCGGTCAGTACTTGGATGGGTGACCGCCTGGGAACACCGGGTGCTGTAGACGCCTTTTTAAAACCGACAAAAAATCAAAAAAAATCAATGAGCGAGTCAATTCAGGTAAGTATAACTACGGGTTCTGTTCACCTTCTCTCGTCTACGGCCACACCACGTTGAAAACACCAGTTCTCGTCCGATCACTGAAGTTAAACAACGTCGGGCCCGGTCAGTACTTGGATGGGTGAACGCCTGGGAACACTGGGTGCTGTAGACGCCTTTTTGCCCTAAACTCATTAATTTACCATTTTGTTGTGAGCGGCTTGTTATTCTTCCTATATGACATATTGCACGTGTCTGATTTCAAAGGGGGGTTGGGCGGCTGAATGGTTAGCACGCGCGCCTGTCATTGAGTTAACTAGCGTGTTTTCGAATGCCCGGTTGTGTATGGCCACGAGTAAGGTCGCCTGTCCAACCTGCCATTTTTAATTTTTTTCCGGCAATTTTCATTTCATTTTCTCATCCGTCTCATTACAGTAATACAAGTTTCGGTTATTTCCCTTTAGTTTTCAGATTATGGTTATGCCTGGGTGCAATGTTTCATACTATATTTAGACTTGTAATTTTGCGAGTTTTTGACCAATTTTGATAATTTTTTCTTCATACCCTTTTATTTAGGATACTTGATACAATCAATGACACGTGACGATGAATATGAAAGCTTTCATATCTGCATGGGACAGTAGCAGATCTAGTTTATTATTATTATTTTATTTTTCGGGGGAGCCTATTTCTCTGTGTCTGTAACAGATACAGATCTGGGACCTAATTTTCTATCAGGAAACCATATAGTGGCTATCCCTTCCACTGTATTTGAAACTTCTGCGCAGACCGGAAGTGGTCGAATTTCGTGCTGTGTCAAAAAATTAAAAAACGGCCGTAGATTCGTCAATTCTGTACCTATTTTCATACAAATGACATTTTCGGAAACCTTGAGTCTTTTCTCGGACGATAGCAGTTGAAAATTTCGATATTTCGAAACTTCATCGCTGACTTCTTGCGATCGAAAAATGAAAAATTTTATTTGAGGGACAATTTTTGTTATTTTTCAAAATTTTCAAATTTGACCTACATTTTTGGATACCTGAAGGCAATCTGGTTCCAGTAATATAAGTTTCATTCCGAGTTATCGCCCTTTATTTTTCGATTTTTTTCGAATTTTCTTCACATTTTGTGAGCTTAAGTTTCGTTTTACGGCCGGATCAACGTTTCTCAAATTCCTGATACATGAAGCAATATTGTCAAACCACCGTTTAAAGCAATTTCAACAACAATCCGTAAACCGGAAGTAGTCGAAATAATATGCGATATTTTGAAAAAAACGTGAAAAATTGGTGTCTTGGGTAAAAACACAATTTCTCCGTCCGATATCAACGGATTAAACAAATTAAGGTATCATTTGGTCTAGCGGTGATTGGACCACTAATGATACCCAATTCATACGGATACTATGATCAGGCAGCAAAATATGGCACGCTGAAAATCAAGTATTTTCTGATTTGGAGCGTTTTTGGACGCCTGTATCTCGAAAACTGCTCCAGCGATTTTTCTTAAACTTTATCTATCGATGGTCCTTCCGCTAGTCTTTAGCATGGATCCATCCATTAAGACTTTTATATAATTGGAATAAGACAAAAAAGGGACTGAAAATCGAAAAAAGTCGAAAAATCGTGAAATTTGTGAAAATGCTCTACTATTTTTTTATTTTTAGAGATTTTCAAAAAAAAGATATATATTTAAAAAGCTGACCTAATTACGATTCTAATGATGTATAATATGTATGCAGTTATTGAAATTTAATTTTCAATATTTTGACATTTTGACATTTTTAACACTTTTGAACATAGGATTTCTCAGAAGTATTTTATTTGATCGTATAGTGTCGTATATCATTAGAGAGCCCTGTTCCCATGCAAACTCCAAAACTGGATGCGAAAACTACTCGACAATGATTCGTATACCGGAAGTAGTTCAAAAAACGACGAAAAATGTAAAAAAGATGAAAAAAAATTGGAGCTCTTGCCAAAAGTTCGAATTCTCCGTCACATATTAGCGGACCAAAACAATTAAAGTGTCGTTGGATAGTTCCATTAATAGACGATCGTATAACATCTAAATAACACGAATTTGATTCTTAGGAAATAAATTATGGTACGCCGAAAACTAAGTATTTTCCGTTTTGGAGCATTCTGAGACGCCTTTTTCTCGAAAACGACGCCTACGATTTTTCTTAAACATTTTTTACTCAGAGTCCTATCGGTGGCCTAGCGTGTGCATTTAATAATAAAAGCGTTGCAATATTATAGGTGGTCCAAAAATGACCTCAATCTTTGAAAAAAAGTTGAAAAATCATTAAATTATTGAAAATGCTCTTTTATTTATCTTTTTTTCGAAAACTACTCAATGAATGTTTCTGACATTTCTGGTACAGGAAGTTAAGTATCTAATCAACTTGTTAAAGCTATTCCGACAATGATCGAAAAACCGGAAGTAGTCGAAAAAATCTCCGATATTTTGAATTTTTTTAACATTTTTACAGAAAACTTTTTTATTTATGAATATTTTTTGATGATAGTTCACACAGAGTTAAAGTATCACCCCACTTGAGCAGAAGTGAGAAAGAATTTTGTCTCAGTAATTTTCTTTAGTCGCCATTGGCTAATTTAGTTTTTCGTACCTAGATTAATTATTTATTGTTCTATTTGTATAAAAGGAAGTGCATATGCTCCGTGGTCTCAATTGTAATTTTTTTTGTTACCGTGAATTTTTTCTGCACGCAACGGAAGTGGCGTAATATTAACAAAAACTACAATTTTGAGAGTTAAGTACCACTTTTTGACAGCAAATATTATTTTTTTTCGAAAACTGATATAACAAAAAGTATGCGCCATGTAAAGGCGCATAAAATGTTTGGCTCAGATTCTTAAATTTCAATTTCATTTTCGGGCAATTTCGAATAAAATGTAAAAAAAAGGGTAAAATTCAGTTATTACAACCCATTCAACGTCTTCATATTTTGAACTATTTATTCATAACTTTCATAAACTCGTAGCCATAATCCAGACGAAGAGAATGTATGCGAAAAATAGTTTGTAATATGAGCAGTTACCGAGAAATATGCAATTTTGCATGCATCACTTTTCACGTTATTTTGCCTATAAAAGAGTAAATTATTATCCGATTTTCAATATTTTTTTTTCATTTTTTCATTCGATGCCTAATGCCAATTTGGACTAGGTTAAGCCAATTTTACGGTTTCACTGTTACCGGAAATGACGTCATTTTGGCAAAAACTGTATGTTTAACCTAAAAAACAAATATTTTATTCAAATGAGTCTTTTTTTATAATATCTTTAAAATTATGATATTTGAATCCAATCAACGAACAGCATGAACCCATACGATCATACAGATACCACAAAAAATTTTCTAACTTGTACGGTTGACGAGAAATTGACGATTTTCTACAAGTCACTTTTTAAGATTTTTGGTCTATAAAAGTGTCAATTATTATTCAATTTTCATACAATTTTCACCATGTGATGCCTTATGTCATTTATGATTGGAATGATCTGATTTAACATTTCCATTATCACCGGAAGTAATGTCATATTTGCAAAAACCGTATTTTTAGACTTCAAAACAATTTTTTTTTTAAGTGGGTTATATTTATTATTTGTTTAACGTTATAACGTTTGATTCTAATGGCAATTTAGATTGGATCAATATAATCATACTGATATCGAAAAATTGCTTTTAGCATATTCCCTTGTCGAGAAATAACCAATTTTCTAAGGATCACTTTTTAAGATTTTTACCATTTTAATTTCAGTTTAAGGGTTCTAAGTTTATTATTTATTGCCTGATATGTATAAAACAATTCTCAATTGCGAATTCTGAACCTATTTGTTACCGATAATGATTTCTTTTGGCACCGGAAGTGAAGTAATTTTGACAGATTTTACAATTTTGACTGGTGTATTTGCAAGCAAATATTACTTTTACAAATCTGATAGAGGGTGTCACTGAATCATAACAACTACAGTATCGATTGGTAGCTCGATGGATCGGCTATTGTGTGACGAACTTCCTGTCTGATTCCCGAAAGCCGATTCAGCACTGCAGGTCTGCAGGTCTAGTTATTATTATTATTATTTTTTACCGCGGGAGCCTATTTTTCCATGATCGAAAACAGATATCGATCTGGAACAAACTTTTCTATCGGGAAAACATGTGGTGGCTAGTGCATAAACTATTTTTCAAACTTCTGCGCATACCGGAAGTGGCCGAACTTTGTACGTTGTCATGATATTGAAAATCGGCCATAATTTCGTCAATTCTCTACCCATTTTTAATCAAATGACATTTTCGGAAACCTTGAATCTTTTGCAAGATAATGGCTATCTCACATTTTTCAATTTCGAACATTCGTCTATGACTTCTATCGTTCGAAAATTGAAAAGACGTTGTTTATGACACAATTTTTGTTATTTTTCAAAATTTGCAAATTTGACCTACATTTTTGGATTCCTGAAGTCTATGCGATTCCAGTAATATAAGTTTCATTCAGAGTTATCGCACTTTATTTTTCGAATTTTTTCGAATTTTCTGCCCATTTTGTAACCCTTATATTTTTTGGAAAGGATAAAACGATATTTCTGAAACCCCTGAAACATAAAGCCATATTGCCAGACAGTTGCATAAAGCAATTTCAACAACGATTCGTAAACCGGAAGTAGTCGAAATAATGTCTGATTTTTTGAAAAAAACTCAAAAAATGGGGTGCTTTGGGAAAAACGTGATTTCTTCGTCCCATATAAACCGATCAAATGGATTAAGGTATCGTTGGTTGACATCGGAATTGGAGTATCGTATGATACCCAATTCATACATATAAGATGATCCAGAAGTAAAATATGACACGCTGAAAATCAAGCATTTTTTGATTTGGGACGTTTTTGGACGCCTTTATCTCGAAAACTGCTCCAACGATTTTTCTTAAACTTTATCTATCGATGGTCCTTCAGATAGTCTTTAGCATGGATCCATCCATTAAGACCTATATATAATTGGAATAAGACAAAAAAGGGACTGAAAATTGAAAAAAGTCAAAAAATCGTGAAATTTTGGAAAATGCTCCACTATTTTTTTATTTGAAGAGATTTTCAAAAAAAAGATATATATTTTAAAAGCTGACCTAATGACGATTCTAATGATGTATAATATGTATGCAGTTATTGAAATTTAATTTTCAATATTTTGACATTTTTAACACTTTTGAACATAGGATTTCTCAGAAGTATTTTATTTGATCGTATAGTGTAGTATATCATTAGAGAGCCCTGTTCCCATGCAAACTCCAAAACTGGATGTGAAAACTACTCGACAATGATTCGTATACCGGAAGTAGTTCAAAAAACGACGAAAAATGTAAAAAAGACAAAAAAGAATTGGAGCTCTTGCCAAAAGTTCGAATTCTCCGTCACATATTAGCGGACCAAAACAATTAAAGTGTCGTTGGATAGTTCCATTAATAGACGATCGTATAACATCTAAATAACACGAATTTGATTCTTAGGAAATAAATTATGGTACGCTGAAAACTACGTATTTTCCGTTTTGGAGCATTCTGAGACGCCTTTTTCTCGAAAACGTCGCCTACGATTTTTCTTAAACATTTTTTACTCAGAGTCCTATCGGTGGCCTACCGTGTGCATCTAATAATAAAAGCGTTGCAATATATTAGGTGGTTCAAAAATGACATCAATCTTTGAAAAAAGTTGAAAAATCATTAAATTATTGAAAATGCTCTTTTATTTATCTTTTTTTCAAAAAATACTTAATGAATGTTTCTGATATTTCTGCTACAGGAAGTTAAGTATCTAATCAACTTGTTAAAGCAATTCCGACAATGATCGAAAAACCGGAAGTAGTCGAAAAAATCACCGATATTTTGAATTTTTTTTACATTTTTACAGAAAACTTTTTTATTTATGAATATTTTTTGATGGTAGTTTACACAGAGTTAAAGTATCACCCTACTTGAGCATAAGTGAGAAAGAATTTTGTCTCAGTAATTTTCTTTAGTCGCCATTGGCTAATTTAGTTTTTCGTACCTAGATTAATTATTTATTGTTCGATTTGTATAAAACAAAGTGCATATGCTTCGTGATGTCAATTGTAATATTTTTTGTTACGGTGACATTTTTCTGCACGCAACGGAAGTGGCGTGATATTAACAAAAACTACAATTTTGAGCCTTAAGTACCACTTTTTGACAGCAAATATTATTTTTTTTCGAAAACTGATATAGCAAAGAGTATGCGCCCTGTAAAGGCGCATAAAATGTTTGGCTCAGATTCTTAAATTTCAATTTCATTTTCGGGCAATTTCGAATAAAATGTGAAGAAAAAGCTAAAATTCAGTTATTACAACCCATTCAACGTCTTTATATTTTGAACTATTTATTCGTAACTTTCATAAACTCGTAGCCATAATCCAGACGAAGAGAATGTATGCCAAAAATATTTTGTAATATGAGCAGTTGCCGAGAAATATGCAATTTTGCATGCATCACTTTTCAGGTTATTTTGCCTATAAAACAGTAAATTATTATCCGATTTTCAATATTTTTCTTTTATTTGATGCCTAATGCCAATTTGGACTAGGTTAAGCCAATTTTACAGTTTCACTGTTACCGGAAATGACGTCATTTTGGAAAAAAACTGTATTTTTAACCTAAAAAACAAATATTTTATTCAAATGAGTCTCTTTTATAACATTTTTAAAATTATGATATTTGAATCCCATTAACGAATAGCATGAACCCATACGATCATACAAATACCACAAAAAAGTTTCTAACTTGTACGGTTGCCGAGAAATAGACGATTTTCTACAAGTCACTTTTCAAGCTTTTTGGTCTATAAAAGTGTCAATTATTATTCAATTTTCATACAATTTTCACCATGTGATGCCTTATGCCATTTATGATTGCAATGATCTGATTTAACATTTCCATTATCACCGGAAGTAATGTCATATTTGCAAAAACCGTATTTTTAGACTTCAAAACAAATATTTTTTTGAAGTGAGTTATATTTATTATTTGTTTAACGTTATAACGTTTGATTCTAATGGCCATTTAGATTGGATCAATATAATCATACTGATATCAAAAAATTGCTTCTAGCATATTCCCTTGTCGAGGAATAACCAATTTTCTAAGGATCACTTTTTAACTTTTTAACCTTTTTAATTTCAGTTTATGGGTTCTAAGTTTATTATGTTATTGCCTGATATGTATAAAACAATTCTCAATTGCGAATTCTCAACCTATTTGTTATCGATAATGACTTCTTTTGGCACCGGAAGTGAAGTAATTTTGCCAGATTTTACAATTTTGACCGGTGTATTTATTTGCAAGCAAATATTACTTTTACAAATCTGATAGAGGGTGTCACTGAATCATAACAACTACAGTATCGTTTGGTAGCTCGATGGATCGGCTATTGTATGACGCATTTCCTGTCTGATTCCTGAAAGCCGATTCAGCACTGCAGGTCTGCAGGTCTAGTTATTATTATTATTATTTACCGCGAGGGCCTAGATCTCTATGATCGAAACAGATATCGATCTGGAATTAGATTTTCTATTGGGAAACCATGTGGTGGCTACTTGATAAAATATTTTCGAAATTTCTGCGCATACCGGAAGTGACCGAACTTTGTACGTTGTCTAAAAATTGAAAATTGGCCATAGTTTCGCCAATTCTTTATCCATTTTCAAACAAATTACATTTTTGGAATCCCTGAATCTTTTCTGAGACAATGGTTATCTCACATTTTTCAATTTCGAACATTCGTCTATGACTTTTATCGTTTGAAAATTGAAAAGATGTTGTTTACGAGACAATTTTTGTTATTTTTAAAAATTTTCAAATTTGACCTACATTTTTGGATACCTGAAGTCCATCCGATTCCAGTAATATAAGTTTCATTCAGAGTTATCGCCCTTTATTTTTCGAATTTTTTCGAATTTTCTTCCCATTTTGTGAGCTCGGGTTTCGGTTTATGGCAGAATTGACGTTTCTGAAACTTCTGGAACATGAAGTTATAGTCCAATACCAACTTATAAAGCAATTTCGACAAGAATCCTTAAACCGGAAGTGGTCGAAATAATGGGCAATATTTTGAAAAAAATGCAAAAAATGGATATTTTGGGGAAAAACGCGATTTCTCCGCCCAATATCAATGGATTAAAGAAATTAGGGTACCATTGGACTGCACTAGGATTGTACTATCGTATGATACCCAATTCATACGGATTCTATGATCAGGCAGCAAAATATGGCACGCTGAAAATCAAGTATTTTCTGATTTGGAGCGTTTTTGGACGCCTGTATCTCGAAAACTTAACCTACAATTTTTTTTAAATTTTTTCTATCGAGAGTCCTTTTGGAAGTCTTTTGCATGAAGCCATCCAATAAGCCTTTGAAATGTCTGGAATAGGATAAAAAGGGATTGAAAATCGAAAAAAGTCGAAAAATCGTAAAATTTTGGAAAATGCTCTACTATTTTTTTATTTTAAGAGATTTGTAAAAAAAAGGTTGTATATTCAAATAGCTGACCTAATTACGATTCTAACGGTGTATAATATGTATGTAATTATTGAAATTTAATTTTCGATATTTTAAATTTTTTGCATTTTTGGCACTTTTGAACGTAGGATTTCTCAGGGGCATTTTATCTGATCAGATAATGTAATATATCATTACAGAGCCCTGTGGCTATTTTAGTGCCCAAACTGGCTATTAAAACTATTCCGAAAATAATAACCATACCGGAAGTATTCAAAAAATAAAAAAAAAAGTTAAAAATATTGTCGCACTTGCGAAAAACATGATTTCTCCCTTAGGTAATAGCGGACCAAAAGAACTAAAGTGTCGCTATATAGAACTATTAATGGACCATCATATGGTATCTCAATAATATGATTTCCATGGTAAGGAAATAAATTATTGCATGCCAAAAATCTAGTATTTTCCGATTTTTTAACATTCTGAGACGCCCTTTTCTCGAAAACGACGCCTACGATTTTTCTTAAACTTTTCTTACTCAAAGTCCTATCGGTTGTCTATATAGTGAATCCAAAATGAAAACCATTGAAAAATCGAATAATAATTGACACTTTTATGACCCCAAAACCTTCAAAAGTGACCTGTAGAAAACCGTCTATTTCTCGGCAACCAAACAAGTTAGAAACAATTTTATGATATCTATATGACCATATGAGTTGTGTTTATATGTGAATTAAAACCAAAAGTTAAAATTATTAATACATATTAAGTAATTCTTGGTTGAATAAAACATTGATTTAAAAAGTTTAAAATGCAGTTTTTGACCAAATGACGTCACTTCCGGTGTCAATTTTAAATTGTAATCAACTTGATATGATGCTACATGCTTTTTGAATCATATGATGTCACTTTTATAAAAATCCAATAATAATTGACTATTTTACACGCAAAATAACGAAAACAGTGACTTATGCAGAACTGACAATTTCTTGGCAACTGCTTATATTACAAACTAATTTTAACATACATTTTCTTCGTATGGATTATAGCTACATGTTTATAAAAGTTACGAAGAAATATTTTAAAATCTGAAAAGCCTGAATGGGTTGTAAATAGGTCAAATTTACACCATATTTAGCCTATTAATCGAATTTGCTCGAAAATGAAATCGAAATTAAAAAAACTGCTTCCGACATTTTTTGCGCATTTATAGGACACACTCTTTGAGTCATATAATTTTTCAAAAAAATAATATTTGTTTTCGAAAAATGGTACCTAACTGTCAAAATTGTAGTTTTTGGTAAAATTATGCCATTTCCGGTGCCGACAGATAACATTTTCGGTAACAAAAAAAATGACAATTGAGACAACAAAGCATATGAACTTTGTTTTATACAAATCGAACAATAAAAAATTAATCTAGGACTGAAAAACTGAATTAGCCAATGGCGGCCAAGGAAAATTACTGAGACAAATATTTTTAACATTTTTGCGCTAGTCAGATGACTCTTTAATTCTGTGCACAACACGACTAAAAAATATTCATAAATAAAAAAGTTTGTTGTAAAATTTTAAATTTTCGAAATTTGGCGCCTAATATCTTCGAAGATTTGCCAAAAATCAAAAATCGAAAGTAGCGTAGCTATGTGCCATGTCTCCGGCTATGCCAAAATGTACCGAAAGTTAAAATCCAATGATTATTGTTAAAATTACTGCAATATTTTTAAAAACGATAACTTCGGTGATTTCGGACATTTCGCATTGTTGCAGAACGTTCAAAATAGCTTTATCCTCTAAGTCACACCCACTTTCCCAGTAAAACCGAAGAAATCGTAACGATGCGACAAGCAGTTGCTGAGATCTACTCAAAACAAAAGAAGAATAATAATAATAAGAATAACTAGACCTGCATGCAGGAATGACGGGTTTCACTGGTGCCACGTCACTTTCGGTGCCACGTTACCCTTAAACATATGTCACTTCCGATACCAATGAAACCATCAAACAGGTTTCCACATAAGCATTGTAAACATCAAATAAAATGGACGAAGAATCAACCAAATCCAGCAATATCAATTCATTTTATATATATGTTACTTGTAAGTGATCCTGGCAAAATTTCATTACTTCCGGTGATAATGAAAATGTTCAATTAGTTTTATGAAATCAGAAATGGCATAAGGCAGCATAATGGCGAAAATTGTATGTAAATCGAATGAGAATTGCCTCTTTTATAGACCAAAAACCTTGAAAAGTGACTTGTAGAAAATCGTCTATTTCTCGGCAACCGTACACGATAAAAACTATCTTTTGGTATCTATATGATCGTATGGGTTCAATCCATTTGTTGATTGGAATCAAATATCATAATTTGAAATATGTTACAAATCAGACTCATTTGAAAAAAATGTCTGTTTTGAAGGCTAAAAGTACAGTTTTTGCCAAAATGACATTACTTCCGGTGATACTGAAAATGTTAAATTAGTTCTATGAAATCATAAATGACACAAGATATCATATGGTGAAAATTTTATGAAAATCGAATAATAACTGACACTTTTATAGACCAAAAACCTTGAAAAGTGACTTAAGGAAAATCGCCCATTTCTCTGCAACCGTACAAGTTAGAAACCATTTTGTGGTATCTGTATGATCGTATGGGTTCAATCTATTTGATCAATAGAATCAAATATCACAATTTGAAAAAAATAACAAATACGACTCATTTGAATAAAATATTGTTTTTTGGAGGCTAAAATTTAAGTTTTGAGCAAATGACGTCATTTCCGGTGGCAGCGCAAGGGGTAAAATGGTTTGACATAGTCCACTATGGCATTAGGCATCCAATGGCGAAAGAAAATTGAAAATCGAATAATAATTGATTCTTTTACAGCCAAAATTACGTGAAAAGTGACTCATGCAAAATTGCCTATTTCTCGGCAACTGCTTATATTACAAACTAATTTTCACATACATTCTCTTCGTATGGATTATAGCTACAAGTTTATAAAAGTTACGTAAAAATATTTTAAAATCTGAAAAGCCTGAATGAGTTGTAAATAGGTCAATTTTACCCCTTTTTTCACCTCTTAATCCAATTTGCTAGAAAATGAAAAAGAAATTAAAAAAACTGCTTCCGACATTTTTTGCGCCTTTAAAGGACACACTCTTTGAGTCATATAATTTTTCAAAAAAATAATATTTGTTTTCAAAAAATGTACCTAACTGTCAAAATTGTAGTTTTTGGTAAAATTATGCCACTTCCGGTGCCGACAGATAACACTTTTGGTAATAAAAAAAATGACAATTGAGACAACGAAGCATATGAACTTTGTTTTATACAAATCGAACAATAAAAAATTAATCTAGGACTGAAAAACTGAATTAGCCAATAGCGGCCAAGGAAAATTACTGAGACAAAATTTTTTAACATTTTTGCGCAAGTCAGATGACTCTTTAATTCTGTGCACAACACGACTAAAAAATATTCATAAATAAAACAGTTTTTTGTAAAATTTTAAATTTCCGAAATTTGGCGCCTAATATCTTCGAAGATTTGCCGAAAATCAAAAATCGAAAGTAGCGCAGCTATGTGCCCTGTCTCCAGCTATGCCAAAATGTATCGAAAGTTAAAATCCCATGATTATTGTTAAAATTACCGCAATATTTGTAAAAACGATAACTTCGGTGATTTCGGACATTTCGCATTGTCGCAGAACGTTCAAAATAGCTTTATCCTCTAAGTCACACCCACTTTCCCAGTAAAACCGAAGAAATCGTAACGATGCGACACGTAGTTGCTGAGATCTACTCAAAACAAAAGAAGAAGAATAATAATAATAATAACTAGACCTGCATGCAGGAATGACGGGTTTCACTGGTGCCACGTCACTTTCGGTGCCACGTTACCCTTAAACATATGTCACTTCCGATACCAATGAAACCATCAAACAGGTTTCCACATAAGCATTGTAAACATCAAATAAAATGGACGAAGAATCAACCAAATCCAGCAATATCAATTCATTTTATATATATGTTACTTGTAAGTGATCCTGGCAAAATTTCATTACTTCCGGTGATAATGAAAATGTTCAATTAGTTTTATGAAATCAGAAATGGCATAAGGCATCATAATGGCGAAAATTGTATGTAAATCGAATGAGAATTGCCACTTTTATAGACCAAAAACCTTGAAAAGTGACTTGTAGAAAATCGTCTATTTCTCGGCAACCGTACACGATAAAAACTATCTTTTGGTATCTATATGATCGTATGGGTTCAATCCATTGGTTGATTGGAATCAAATATCATAATTTGAAATATATTACAAATCAGACTCATTTGAAAAAAATGTCTGTTTTGAAGGCTAAAAATACAGTTTTTGCCAAAATGACATTACTTCCGGTGATACTGAAAATGTTAAATTAGTTCTATGAAATCATAAATGACACAAGATATCATATGGTGAAAATTTTATGAAAATCGAATAATAACTGACACTTTTATAGACCAAAAACCTTGAAAAGTGACTTAAGGAAAATCGCCCATTTCTCTGCAACCGTACAAGTTAGAAACCATTTTGCGGTATCTGTATGATCGTATGGGTTCAATCTATTTGATCAATAGAATCAAATATCACAATTTAGAAAAAAATAACAAATACGACTCATTTGAATAAAATATTGTTTTTTGAAGGCTAAAATTTAAGTTTTGAGCAAATGACGTCATTTCCGGTGGCAGCGCAAGGGGTAAAATGGTTTGACATAGTCCACTATGGCATTAGGCATCCAATGGCGAAAGAAAATTGAAAATCGAATAATAATTGATTCTTTTACAGCCAAAATTACGTGAAAAGTGACTCATGCAAAATTGCCTATTTCTCGGCAACTGCTTAAATTACAAACTAATTTTCACATACATTCTCTTCGTATGGATTATAGCTACAAGTTTATAAAAGTTACGTAAAAATATTTTAAAATCAGAAAAGCCTGAATGAGTTGTAAATAGGTCAATTTTACGCCTTTTTTCACCTCTTAATCCAATTTGCTAGAAAATGAAAAAGAAATTAAAAAAACTGCTTCCGACATTTTTTGCGCCTTTAAAGGACACACTCTTTGAGTCATATAATTTTTCAAAAAAATAATATTTGTTTTCAAAAAATGTACCTAACTGTCAAAATTGTAGTTTTTGGTAAAATTATGCCACTTCCGGTGCCGACAGATAACACTTTTGGTAATAAAAAAAATGACAATTGAGACAACGAAGCATATGAACTTTGTTTTATACAAATCGAACAATAAAAAATTAATCTAGGACTGAAAAACTGAATTAGCCAATGGAGGCCAAGGAAAATTACTGAGACAAAATTTTTTAACATTTTTGCACAAGTCAGATGACTCTTTAATTCTGTGCACAACACGACTAAAAAATATTCATAAATAAAAAAGTTTTTTGTAAAATTTTAAATTTCCGAAATTTGGCGCCTAATATCTTCGAAGATTTGCCGAAAATCAAAAATCGAAAGTAGCGCAGCTATGTGCCCTGTCTCCAGCTATGCCAAAATGTATCGAAAGTTAAAATCCCATGATTATTGTTAAAATTACCGCAATATTTGTAAAAACGATAACTTCGGTGATTTCGGACATTTCGCATTGTCGTAGAACGTTCAAAATAGCTTTATCCTCTAAGTCACACCCACTTTCCCAGTAAAACCGAAGAAATCGTAACGATGCGACACGTAGTTGCTGAGATCTACTCAAAACAAAAGAAGAATAATAATAATAATAATAACTAGACCTGCAAGCAGCACTGAACCGGCTTTCAGGAATCATACAGGAAGTTTATTATACCATAGCCGATCCATTGAGCTACCAAACTATACTTTAGGTTGTTTTGCTTTAGTGACACCCTCTATCATATGTAAAAGTAATATTTGCTGGCGAAAAGATCAGTCAAAATTGTAAATTATGGCAAAATTAAGTCACTTCCGGTGCCGAAAGAAATTTTTATAGGTGAAAAATAAGTCGAAAATTCGCAACATACAAAATCCAAACGTTGTTTTATACATTTCGGGCAATAAATAATTAACCTATAACCCATAAACTGAAATTAAGAAGGTAAAAAACTTAAAGGTGACCCTGGGAAAATTGGTTATTATTCGACAAGGGAACATGCTAGAAGCCTTTTCTTGATATCAATATGATGGTATTGATTCACTCTTACTGCCCATTAGAGTCAGACGTTATAAAGTTAAACAAATAATGAATATAAATCACTTCTAAAAAATGTTTGTTTTGAAGGCTAAAAATACGTTTTTTGCAAAAATTACATTACTTCCGGTGATATTGAAAATGTTAACTTGGTTCATAGAAGTCATAAATTGCATAAGGTATCAAATGGTAAAAAAGTTATAAAAATCGAATAATAATTGACACTTTTATATACCAAAAACCTTGAAAAGTGACTTATAGAAGATCGCCCATTTCTCTGTAAACATACAAGTTAGAAACCATTTTGTGGTATCTGTATGGTCTTATGGCTTCATTCTATTCGTTGATGGGAATCAAATATCATAATTTTAAAAATATTATAAGGGAGACTGATTTGAATAAAATTTTAGTTTTTTAGGTTAAAAATGCAGTTTTTGCCCAAATGACGTCATTTCCGGTCACAGTGAAAATGTAAAATTGGCTTGACCTAGTCCAAATTGGCATTAGGCATCAACTGGGAAAAAAATATTGCAAATCGAATAATAATTCACTCTTGCATAGGCAAAATAACGTGAAAAGTGATGCATGCAAAATTGCATATTTCTCGGCAACTGCTCATATTACAAACTAATTTTCGCATACATTCTTTTCGTCTGGATTAGTGCTACGAGTTTATGGAAATTACAAATAAATATTTCAAAATATGAAGACGCTGAATGAATTGTAAATAACTGAATTTTACACTTTATTTTACATTTTATTCGAAATTGCCCGAAAATGGAATTGAAATTTAAAAATATGAGCTAAGGATTTTGTGCACCTTTGCAGGGTGCATCCATTTAGTTATATCAGTTTTGAAAAAAAATAATATTTGCTTTCAAAAAGTGGTACCGAGCTGTCAAAATTGTAGTTTTTGTTAATATTACGTCACTTCCGTTGCCGACAGAAAAATTTCACCGTAACAAAAAATATTACAATTGGGACCACGGAGCATATGAACTTTGTTTTATACAAATCGAACAATAAATAATTTTTCTGGGTACGGAAAACTAAATTAGCCGATGGCGGCTAACACAAATTACCGAGACAATTTTTTTTTCTCATTTCTGCTCAAGTAGGATGATATTTTAACCCTGTGTAAAATATCATCAAAAAATATTCATAAATAAAAAAGATTTTCGTAAAAAAATTATTTTTTTTCAAAATATCGGACATTTTTTCGACTACTTCCGGTTTTACGATCGTTGTTGTGATAGCTTTACGAAGTTCTAAGGATACTTAACTTTCTGTACCAGAATTGTCAGAAACATCCATTGAGCAGTTTTGAAAAAAAAGATAAATTAAAGAGCGTTTACAAAAATTTAACGATTTTTCAATTTTTTCAAAGTTTGATGCCATTTTTGGACCACCTATATTATTTCAATGCTTTTCATTTTTGATTCACTATATAGACAACCGATAGGACTTTGAGTAAGAAAAGTTTAAGAAAAATCTGCGGCGTCGTTTTCGAGAAAAGGACGTCTCAGAATGTTAAAAAATCGGAAAATACTAGATTTTTGGTACACAATAATTTATTTCCTTACCATCGATATCGTATTATTTAGATACCATATGATGGTCCATTAATAGGGCTATCCAACGACACTTTAGTTCTTTTGGTCCGCTATTACCTAAGGGAGAAATCAAGTTTTTTGCAAGTGCGACAATGTTTTTAACCTTTTTTTACATTTTTTGAATACTTCCGGTATGGTTATTATTGTCGATATAGTTTTGATAACCGGTTTAGGCACTAAAATAGCCACAGGGCTCTGTAATGATATATTACATTATCTGATCAGATAAAATGCCCCTGAGAAATCCTAGGTTCAAAAGTGCCAAAAATGCAAAAAATTTAAAATATCGAAAATTAAATTTCAATAACTACATACATGTTATACATCGTTAGAATCGTAATTAGGCCAGCTATCTGAATATACAATTTTTTTTTGAAAATCTCTTAAAATAAAAAAATAGCAGAGCATTTTCCAAAATTTCACGATTTTTCGACTTTTTTCGATTTTCAGTCCGTTATTTCACCTTTTCCAGATATTTCAAAGTCGTAATGGAATGTTTAGTACACAAGATTACTGCAAGGTCTCTCGATAGAGAAAGTTTCATAAAAAACTGTGGAGCAGTTTTCGAGATACAGGCATCTAAAAACGCTCCAAATCAGAAAATACTTGATTTTCAGCGAGCCATATTTTGCTTCCTGCTGATCGTATCCGTACGAATTGGGTATCATTCAGTGGTCCAATTACCGCCCGACCAAATGATACCTTAATTTGTTTAATCCGTTGATATCGGACGGAAAAATCGTGTTTTTACCCAAAACACCAATTTTTCACGTTTTTTTCAAAATATCGCATAGTATTTCGACTACTTCCGGTTTACGGATTGTTGTTGAAATTGCTTTAAACGGTGGTTTGACCATATTACTTCATGTTCCAGGAATTTCAGAAACGTCGATCCGGCCGTAAAACGAAACTTAAGCTCACAAAATGTGAAGAAAATTCGAAAAAAATCGAAAAATAAAGGGCGATGACTCTGAATAAAACTTATATTACTGGAACCGGATTGCCTTCAGGTATCCAAAAATGTAGGTCAAATTTGAAAATTTTGAAAAATAACAAAAAATGTGTCTTAAACAACATATTTTCATTTTTCGAATGCTAGAAGTCAGCAGCGAAGTTTCTAAATTGCAAAATTTTCAACTGCTATCGTCCGAGAAAAGACTCAGGGTTTCCAAAAATGTAATTTGTATGAAAATAGGTACAGAATTGACGAATCTACGGCCGTTTTTTAATTTTTTGGCACCGCACAAAATTCGGCCACTTCCGGTCTGCGCAGAAGTTTCAAATACAGTGGAAGGGATGGCCACTATATGGTTTCCTGATAGAAAATTACGTCCCAGATCTGTATCTGTTACAGACACTGAGAAATAGGCTCCCCCGAAAAATAAAATAATAATAATAAATAATAATTTTAGTAATCACAATAGGCTTTCAGACGAAAGTCTGAAAGCCTAATAATAAGAATAATAATTTTAACAAAAACAATAGTGTTTCACACAAGCTTCGCAGTGTGAAACCCTAATAATAATAATAAGAATAATAATTTTAACAAAAACAATAGTGTTTCACACAAGCTTCGCAGTGTGAAACCCTAATAATTTTAACAAAAACAATAGTGTTTCACACCAGCTTCGCAGTGTGAAACCCTAATAATTTTAACAAAAACAATAGTGTTTCACACAAGCTACGCAGTGTGAAACCCTAATAATAAGAACTAGACCTGCAAGCAGCACTGAACCGGCTTTCAGGAATCATACAGGAAGTTTATTATACCATAGCCGATCCATTGAGCTACCAAACTTTAATTGTTTTACTTCAGTGACACCGTCTATCATATGTAAAAGTAATATTTGCTGGCGAAAAGACCGGTCAAAATTGTAAATTATGGCAAAATTAGGTCACTTCCGGTGTTGAAAGAAATTTTTATAGGTGAAAAGTAAGTCGAAAATTCGCAACATACAAAATACAAACTTTGTTTTATACATACCGGGCAATAAATAATTAACCTATAACCAATAAACTGAAATTAAGAAGGTAAAATACTTAAAAGTGACCCTGGGACAATTGGCTATTTTTCGACAAAGGAACATGTTAGAAGCCTTTTCTTGATATCAATATGATGATATTGATTCAATCTTACTGCCCATTAGAGTCAGACATTATAAAGTTAAACGAATAATAAACATAAATCACTTCAAAAAAATGTTTGTTTTGAAGGCCAAAAATACGTTTTTTGAAAAAAATTACATTACTTCCGGTGACATTGAAAGTGTTAATTTAGTTCATAGAAGTCATAAATGGCATAAGGCATCAAATGGTAAAAAAGATATAAAAATCGAATAATAATTGACACTTTTATAGACCAAAAACCTTGAAAAGTGACTTATCGAAGATCGCCTATTTCTCTGTAACCGTACAACTTAGAAACCATTTTGTGGTATCTGTATGGTCGTATGGCTTCATTCTATTCGTTGATGGGAATCAAATATCATAATTTTAAAATTATTATAAGGCAGACTCATTTGAATAAAATATTTGTTTTTTAGGTTTAAAATACAGTTTTTGCCCAAATGACGTCATTTCCGGTCACAGTGAAATTGTAAAATTGGCTTGACCTAGTCCAAATTGACATTTAGCATCAAATGGAAAAAAATATTGCAAATCGAATAATAATTCACTCTTTTATAGGCAAAATAACGTGAAAAGTGATGCATGCAAAATTGCATATTCCTCGGCAACTGCTCATATTACAAACTAATTTTTGCATACAATCTCTTATTCTGGATTATTGCTACGAGTTTATTAAAATTACAAATAAATATTTCAAAATATGAAGACGCTGAATGAATTGTAAACAACTGAATTTTACACTTTATTTTACATTTTATTCGAAATTGCCCGAAAATGAAATTGAAATTAAAAAATCTGAGCTAAGGATATTGTGCACCTTTGCAGGGTGCATAATTTTAGTTATATCAGTTTTGAAAAAAAATAATATTTGCTTTCAAAAAGTAGTACCGAACTGTCAAAATTATAGTTTTTGTTAATATTACGCCACTTCCGTTGCCGACAGAAAAATTTCACCATAACAAAAAAAATTATAATTGGGACCACGGAGCATATGAACTTTGTTTTATACAAATCGAACAATAAATAATTTTTCTGGGTACGAAAATCTAAATTAGCCGTTGGCGGCTAACGCAAATAACCGAGACAATTTTCTTTCCCATTTCTGCTCAAGTAGGATGATATTTTAACCCTGTGTAAAATACCATCAAAAAAATATTCATAAATAAAAAAGGTTTTCGTAAAAAAAATATTTTTTTTCAAAATATCGGACATTTTTTCGACTACTTCCGGTTTTACGATCGTTGTTGTGATAGCTTTACGAAGTTCTTTGGATACTTAACTTTCTGTACCAGAAGTGTCAGAAACATCCATTGAGTAGTTTTGGAAAAAAAGATAAATTAAAGAGCGTTTACAAAAAAATAACGATTTTTCAATTTTTTTCAAAGTTTGATGTCATTTTTGGACCACCTATATTATTTCAATGCTTTTCATTTTGGATTCACTATATAGACAACCGATAGGACTATGAGTAAGAAAAGTTTCAGAAAAATCGTAGGCGTCGTTTTCGAGAAAAGGGCGTCTCAGAATGTTAAAAAATCGGAAAATACTAGATTTTTGGCATACGATAATTTATTTCCTTACCATCGAAATCGTATTATTTAGACACCATATGAAGGTCCATTAATAGGGCTATCTAACGACACTTTAGTTCTTTTGGTCCGCTATTACCTAAGTGAGCAATCAAGTTTTTCGCAAGTGCGACAATATTTTTAAACTTTTTTTTCATTTTTTGAATACTTCCGGTATGGTTATTATTGTCGGAATAGTTTTAATAGCCGGTTTGGGCGCTAAAATAGCCACAGCGCTCTGTAATGATATATTACATTATCTGATCAGATAAAATGCCCCTGAGAAATCCTATGTTCAAAAGTGCCAAAAATGCAAAAAATTTAAAATATCGAAAATTAAATTTCAATAATTACATACATAATTATACATCGTTAGAATCGTAATTAGGTCAGCTATCTGAATATACAACCTTTTTTTAAAAATCTCTTTAAATAAAAAAAATAGTAGAGCATTTTTCAAAATTTCACGATTTTTCGACTTTTTTCGATTTTCAGTCCCTTTTTTATTCTATTCCAGACATTTAAAAGTCTTATTGGTTGGCTTCATGCAAAGTACCTCCAAAAGGACTCTCGATAGAAAAAATTAAAAAAAAATTGTAGGTTAAGTTTTCGAGATACAGTCGTCCAAAAATGCTAAAAATCAGAAAATTCTTGATTTTCAGCGTGCCATATTTTGATTCCTGATCATAGTATCCGTATGAATTGGGTATCATACGATAGTACAATCCTAGTGCAGTCCAATGGTACCATAATTTCTTTAATCCATTGATATCGGGCGGAGAAATCGCATTTTTCCCCAAAATATCCGTTTTTTGCATTTTTTTCAAAATATTGCACATTATTTCGACCACTTCCGGTTGAAGGATTCTTGTCGAAATTGCTTTATAAGTTGGTATTGGACTATAACTTCATGTTCCAGAAGTTTCAGAAACGTCAATTCTGCCATAAAACGAAACCCGAGCTCACAAAATGGGAAGAAAATTCGAAAAAAATCGAAAAATAAAAGGCGATAACTCTGAATGAAACTTATATTACTGGAATCGGATGGACTTCAGGTATCCAAAAATGTAGGTCAAATTTGAAAATTTTGAAAAATAACAAAAATTGTCTCGTAAACAACATGTTTTCAATTTTCGAACGATAAAAGTAATAGACGAATGTTCGAAATTGAAAAATGTAAGATAGCCATTGTCTCAGAAAAGATTCAGGGATTCCGAAAATGTAATTTGTTTAAAAATGGATAAAGAATTGACGAAACTATGGCCGATTTTCAATTTTCAGACAACGTACAAAGTTCGGTCACTTCCGGTATGCGCAGAAACTTCAAAAATATTTTATCAAGTAGCCACCACATGGTTTCCCGATAGAAAATCTAATTCCAGATCGATATCTGTTTCCATCATGGAGATCTAGGCTCCCGCGGTAAATAATAATAATAACTAGATCTGCTACTGTCCCATGCAGATATGAAAGCTTTCATATTCACTGTCACTTCCTGTCACATGTCATGGGTCATATAAATAATCCAAAGAAGAAAAAATAAATCATTAAATCGGTCACAATCTATCGAAATTAATGTGATTTTTCATTCGTAAACAACTTTGTCGACACGAAAAACACCAAAAGCGAAATTCGAATTTTTGAAATATTCAAATAACAAAACCACCCGTATCCCGTCTATCCTGAAATTGAAATGTATTAAATTTTAGACATAGGAGACGCATTGAACATACTATGACCTATTGTGTTTCTGCTCTGACCGATTTTTAGGTTTTCCTTCAAGGGTTCAGAAAAAATAACTCCCGAGTCTGTAAGTAAAATAGCAAAAAAGCCTTATTGATTTTTCACTTTTAAATATGGCGGCACTTCCGGTTCGATCGACAAACTCCATATTTTGTGTACAAATCAGTAATTACTTATCTAGTATCCAAAAAAAAAATCAGGTCATTCTGACCTATATTTCGATGATTTTTTTGAAAATTTTGATCCTTAATTTCGTCAAGGGGAGATAATTTAGAAAATTTCTAATTATATTTTTGAAGTCACATCGGTAAGATCTACTTAGATACTAAATTTCATGAAAATCGTACAACTATTAGAGAAGTTGTCAAATTGGTCTAAACTTCCGGTTCGAAATCACAGCGACGAATTTTCGAAATTCGAAAATGTGAAACTGCAGATGAAAATGATATTTTTAAAGGTATTCAAAGAAAAAAGAATTAGTAAAATCGGTCAAAAAATAACAAAGTTACGACTATGCATTGTCATTTTTTTCGTTCGTAAAATTCGGTGATTTCGGATTCGTAAAACGTTTCGAAAATATATTTAATCAAGGTTCGCACCCCATTTTTTTGGGGGGGGGGTAGGTAAAAATTTCAGAAAGATCCTATGGATAGATTCTGAGAAATCCGATTTGCAGAAAACACACACAAAAAAAAATAATAATAACTAGATCTGCTACTGTCCCATGCAGATATGAAAGCTTTCATATTCACAGTCACTTCCTGTCACATGTCATGGGTCGTATGAATAATCCGAACAAGGAAAAAAAATCATTAAAATCGGTCACAATCTAGTGAAGTTAATGTGATTTTTCACTCGTAAAGAATTTTGTCAGCACGAAAAACATCAAAGGCAAAAATCGAATTTTTGAAATATTCAAATACCGTATCCCGACTATCCTGAAATGTATTAATTTCAGACATAGGAGACGCATTGAACATACTATGCTCTATTGTGTTTGTTTACAAGTCCGTAAATGTCGACTTTTCACTATGTTTCATATTCACTTCAAAATGGTGACTACCAGTTGACCTAAATCAAAATTCTACTTCGAACTTCATCAAGACATTGACTTAGTGAATGCCTATACCAAGTTTGAACATTGTACCCCAATTAGAAAAAGAGTTATTGTGTTCCAGAGTCATCGAGGTATTGGCCTAATAAACACCCACACCAAGTCTAGCTGAATTAGAAAGAGAGTTAATGTGTCCCAAACTAGATCATTTCGGGACCAACATATAGTTCGATTTTATTTCAATATTTCGCTTGCGCGTAGAGGTCTTTAGCAGTGGAAGGAAACCGGAGGAAATGAAGAAAACCCACCAAGATGGACAGGCGACCTTACCCCTTGTCAGGTACGACCGGAGATTCGAAAACACGCTAGCTGACTCAATGACAGGCTTTATGATACAGCGCGCGTGCTAACCATTCAGCCACCAAACTCCCCTTTGAAATCGGACACGTGCAATATGTCATATAAGAAGAATAACAAGTCGCTCACATACAAAATGGTAAATTAATGAGCTTAGGTCAAAAGGTTGAGCTACTGTTTTAGAGTATTTAATTGTTTTAAAGAGACACGTTAAGGGATGTTCATAGTTAAATGAAAGTTTAACTTTAAATAAGACGAACGTCTACCAATAAAATGAGGATTTAATAATATTAAAATAAAGTTTCAAATTAAGAATAATTAATTATTGGTCTAATGCAATGAAATGCTTTGATTTGACAGATGAAATGTACGATGGGTGTCCACACTATGTGGCGAAGGCGTTGACCTGCTAGCCAGGAGGTCGGGTGTTCGATCCCTGCATTGGCCGAGAAAGTTCATCTCGATTTTTTGGCGTGTCCTCCCACCGGTGTGTACACATTGGAGTGCACGTAAAAGATTCCTTAGCAGTTGGAATTCGATAATGTTGAATAAGCTCTATACGATGACTAAATGTGCAAATTGTAGCCACTCACACTGCATGTTTTGCTTAACAATGAAAGGGTGCCGTTTTCAATTTTCGATCCTTTTATTCTTCTACTCCTGATATTTTGGACTGTTGATCGATGGTTTCATATAAAAGACTACCGATAAGACTCTTTGTACAAGAAGTTCCACAAAAATATTATGTTGACTTTAAGAGAAAAGGACCTTTAAAAATGCTCTAAATCGTAAAAATACGACTTTTTAGATTTTCAATCTCTTTTTTCTGCTATCCCTGATATTTAAACAAAATGATACAATGATTTCACACAACAGGCTAGCTATTAGACTCTCGATTGACAAGAGTTTCACCACCCTCCCTTCATTATAACCGAAGTTATTGTGCCCTAAAGAATCAACAAATCAGCATGCGTATCTCTGCTTACCCCAGGCAGAAAATGCTCATCTTTACACTCAATCATGACATTGACCTAGTGGACGTCTACCCCAAGTTTAAACATTCTAGCTTAATTAGAAGGAGAGTTATTGTGTTCCAAAAACTCGGCCCTTCAAATTGCTTCCATTTTTCATTTTCAATTCAAAATGGTGACTCCCAGTTGACCTAAATGAAAATTCTACTCCCGACGGTTTTTAGGCCTTCCTCCAAGGATTCAGAAAATATAATTCCCGTGTCTGTAAGTAAAATAGCAAAATGGCGTTTGAGGTTTTTACATTTCAAGATGGTGGCACTTCCGGGTTGAGCTACAAACTCCATTTTTTGTGTACGAATCAGTGGTCTCGCAGCTAGTAACCAAAAAAAAAAATCAAGATGATTTGACCTATATTTCGTCGATTTTTTTGAAAATTTCGATCCTCAATTTCTCCAAGGGGAGATAATTTAGAAAATTTCTAAAGTCATTTTTCAAGTCGCATCATTAAGGTTTACTTACATATTAAATTTCATGAAAATCGTACATGTACTAAAGAAGTTGTCGAGTTGGTCTAAACTTCCGGTTCGAAATCACAGCGACGAATTTTCGAAATTCGAAAATCCGAAATTGCAGATTTGAAGTAAATGTCTCAAGGTACTCAGAGAAAAAAGAATTAATTAAATAGGTCAAATAGTCACAAAGTTACAGCATTGTAGGTCAAATGCATTCGTTCGTAAAATTCGGTGATTTCGGATTCGTAAAACGTTTTGAAAATATATTTAATCAAGGTTCGCACCCCATTTATAGGGGGTAGGTCAAAGTTTCAGAAAGATCCTATGGTTAGATTCTGAGAAATCCGATTTGCAGAAAATACACAAAAAAAAATAATAATAACTAGATCTGCTACTGTCCCATGCAGATATGAAAGCTTTCATATTCATCGTCACGTGTCATTGATTGTATCAAGTATCCTAAATAAAAGGATAAGAAGAAAAAATTATCAAAATTGGTCAAAAACTCGCAAAATTACAAGTCTAAATATAGTATGAAACATTGCAACCAGGCATAACAATAATCTGAAAACTAAAGGGAAATAACCGAAACTTGTATTACTGTAATGGGACGGATGAGAAAATAAAATAAAAATTGCCGGAAAAAAAATAAAAATGGCAGGTTGGACAGGCGACCTTACTCCTTGTCACGTACAACCGGCCATTCGAAAACACGCTAGTTAACTCAATGACAGGCGCGCGTGCTAACCATTCAGCCGCCCAACCCCCCTTTGAAATCAGACACGTGCAATATGTCATATAGGAAGAATAACAAGCCGCTCACAACAAAATGGTAAATTAATGAGTTTAGGGCAAAAAGGCGTCTACAGCACCTGGTGTTCCCAGGCGGTCACCCATCCAAGTACTAACCGGGCCCGACGTTGCTTAACTTCAGTGATCTGACGAGAACTGGTGTTTTCAACGTGGTATGGCCGTAGACGAGAGAAGGTGGACAGGACCCATACTTGTGCTTACTCAAATTCTTTTTGTGTCTTTTTCCCTGGGCAGACGGGCCGAGCGGTGAGCTGGAGTGGTGCAAAAGAGTGCGCGCTGTGGTCTGATTAGCGGAAAATTGATTTTTTTCACGAAGAATCAGGGCAAAAAGGCGTCTACAGCACCCGGTGTTCCCAGGCGGTCACCCATCCAAGTACTAACCGGGCCCGACGTTGCTTAACTTCAGTGATCGGACGAGAACTGGTGTTTTCAACGTTGTATGGTCGTCGACGAGAGAAGGTGGACAGAACCCGTAGTTATACTTACCTGAATTGACCCGCTTATTGATTTTTTGTTTGTTTTTTGTTTTAGAGTATTTAATTGTTTTAAAGAGACACGTTAAGGGTTGTTCATAGTTAAATGAAAGTTTAATTTTAAATAAGACCAATAAAATTGGGATTTAATAATGCCAGACTAATATTAAAATAAAGTTTTAAATTAAGAATAATTAATTATTGGTCTAATGCAATGAAATGATTTGATTTGACGGATGAAATGTACGATGGGTGTCCACATTATGTGGCTAAGGCGTTGGCCTGCTAGCCAGGAGGTCGGGTGTTCGATCCCTGCATTGGCCGAGAAAGTTCATGCCCCCCCACCCGCCGTGTACACATTGGAGTGCACGTAAAAGATCCCTTAGCAGTTGGAATTCGATATTGTTGAATAAGCTCTATACGATGACTAAATGTGCAGATTGAAGCCACCCACACTGCATGTTTTGCTTAACAATGAAAGGGTGCCGTTTTCAATTTTCGATCCTTTTATTCTTCTACTCCTGATATTTTGGACTGTTGATCGATGGTTTCATATAAAAAAAACTACCGATAAGACTCTTTGTAGAAGAAGTTCCCAAAAAATATTATGTTGACTTTACGAGAAAGACCTCTAAACATGCTCCAACTTGTAAAAATACGACTTTTTCGATTTTCAATCTCTTTTTTTCGGCTATCCCTGATATTTAAAAAAAAATGATACAATGATTTCACACAACAGGCTAGCTATTAGACTCTCGATTGACAAGAGTTTCACCACCCTCCCTTCATTATAACCGAAGTTATTGTGCCCTAAAGAATCAATTCATCAGCATGCTTATCTCTGCTTACCCTAGGCAGAAAATGCTCATCTTTGCACTCAATCATGACATTGACCTAGTGAACGTCTACACCAAGATTGAACATTCTAGCTCAATTAGAAGGAGAGTTATTTTGTTTCAAAGTCTCGGCCCTTCAAATTGCTACTACTTTTCATATTCACTTCAAAATGGCAACCATCAGTTGACCTTAAACCAAATTCTACTCCCTGCGATTTATGGGCCATCCTTCAAGGATTCAGAAAATATAACTCCCGTGTCTGTAAGTAAAATAGCAAAAAAGCCTTAGGGATTTTTCATGTTTCAAGATGGTGGCACTTCCGGTTCGATCGACAAACTCCATATTTTGTGTAGGAATCAGTAATTATTTGTCGAGTACCGAAATATTTTTTTAGGTCATTCTGACCTATATTTCGACGATTTTTTTTAAAACTTTGATCCTTAATTTCACCAAGGGGAGATAATTTAGAAAAATTTCTAATTATATTTTCGAAGTCATATTGGTAAGATCTACTTATATACTAAATTTCATGAAAATCGTACAACTATTAAAGAAGTTGTCAATTTGGTCTAAACTTCCGGTTCGAAATCACAGCGACGAATTTTCGAAATTCGAAAATGTGAAATTGCAGATGAAAATGATATTTTTCAAGGTATTCAAAGAAAAAAGAATTAGTAAAATCGGTCAAAAAATAGCAAAGTTACGACTATGCATTGTCAGTTTTTTCGTTTGTAAAATTCGGTGATTTCGAATTCGCAAAACGTTTTGAAAATATATTTAATCAACAGCCACCACCCATTTTTGGGGGGGTAGGTCAAAGTTTCAGAAACATCCTATGGTTAGATTCTGTGAAATCCGATTTGCAGGAAAAACACAAAAAAAAAATAATAATAATCTTAACAGAAACAATAAGCTTTCATATGAAATATGAAAGCTTAATAACTAGATCTGCTACTGTCCCATGCAGATATGAAAGCTTTCACATTCACAGTCACTTCCTGTCACATGTCATGGGTCGTATGAATAATCCGAACAAGGAAAAAAAATCATTAAAATCGGTTACAATCTAGTGAAGTTAATGTGATTTTTCACTCGTAAAGAATTTTGTCAGCACGAAAAACATCAAAGGCAAAAATCGAATTTTTGAAATATTCAAATACCGTATCCCGACTATCCTGAAATGTAATAATTTCAGACATAGGAGACGCATTGAACATACTATGCTCTATTGTGTTTGTTTACAAGTCCGTAAATGTCGACTTTTCACTATGTTTCATATTCACTTCAAAATGGTGACTACCAGTTGACCTAAATCAAAATTCTACTTCGAACTTCATCAAGACATTGACTTAGTGAATGCCTATACCAAGTTTGAACATTGTACCCCAATTAGAAAAAGAGTTATTGTGTTCCAGAGTCATCAAGGTATTGGCCTAATAAACACCCACGCCAAGTCTAGCTGAATTAGAAAGAGAGTTATTGTGTCCCAAACTAGATCATTTCGGGACTAACATATAGTTCGATTTTATTTCAATATTTCGCTTGTTCGTAGAGGTCTTTAGCTGTGGAAGGAAACCGGAGGAAATGAAGAAAACCCACCAAGATGGACAGGCGACCTTACTCCTTGTCAGGTACGACCGGAGATTCGAAAACACGCTAGCTGACTCAATGACAGGCTTTATGATACAGCGCGCGCGTGCTAACTATTCAGCCACCAAACTCCCCTTTGAAATCGGACACGTGCAATATGTCATATAAGAAGAATAACAAGTCGCTCACATACAAAATGGTAAATTAATGAGCTTAGGTCAAAAGGTTGAGCTACTGTTTTAGAGTATTTAATTGTTTTAAAGAGACACGTTAAGGGATGTTCATAGTTAAATGAAAGTTTAACTTTAAATAAGACGAACGTCTACCAATAAAATGAGGATTTAATAATACTAAAATAAAGTTTCAAATTAAGAATAATTAATTATTGGTCTAATGCAATGAAATACTTTGATTTGACAGATGAAATGTACGATGGGTGTACACACTATGTGGCGAAGGCGTTGACCTGCTAGCCAGGAGGTCGGGTGTTCGATCCCTGCATTGGCCGAGAAAGTTCATCTCGATTTTTTGGCGTGTCCTCCCACAGGCGTGTACACATTGGAGTGCACGTAAAAGATTCCTTAGCAGTTGGAATTCGATAATGTTGAATAAGCTCTATACGATGACTAAATGTGCAAATTGTAGCCACCCACACTGCATGTTTTGCTTAACAATGAAAGGGTGCCGTTTTCAATTTTCGATCCTTTTATTCTTCTACTCCTGATATTTTGGACTGTTGATCGATGGTTTCATATAAAAGACTACCGATAAGACTCTTTGTACAAGAAGTTCCCCAAAAATATTATGTTGACTTTAAGAGAAAAGGACCTTTAAAAATGCTCTAAATCGTAAAAATACGACTTTTTGGATTTTCGATCTCTTTTTTCTGCTATCCCTGATATTTAAAAAAAATGATACAATGATTTCACACAACAGGCTAGCTATGAGACTCTAGATTGACAAGAGTTTCACCACCCTCCCTTCATTATAACCGAAGTTATTGTGCCCTAAAGAATCAACAAATCAGCATGCGTATCTCTGCTTACCCCAGGCAGAAAATGCTCATCTTTACACTCAATCATGACATTGACCTGCTAGTGAACGTCTACCCCAAGTTTAAACATTCTAGCTTAATTAGAAGGAGAGTTATTGTGTTCCAAAAACTCGGCCCTTTAAATTGCTTCCATTTTTCATTTTCAATTCAAAATGGTGACTTCCAGTTGACCTAAATGAAAATTCTACTCCCGACGTTTTTTAGGCCGTCCTCCAAGGATTCAGAAAATATAATTCCCGTGTCTGTAAGTAAAATAGCAAAATGGCGTTTGAGGTTTTTACATTTCAAGATGGTGGCACTTCCGGGTTGAGCTACAAACTCCATTTTTTGTGTACGAATCAGTGGTCTCGCAGCTAGTAACCAAAAAAAAAATCAAGATGATTTGACCTATATTTCGTCGATTTTTTTGAAAATTTCGATCCTCAATTTCTCCAAGGGGAGATAATTTAGAAAATTTCTAAAGTCATTTTTCAAGTCGCATCATTAAGGTTTACTTACATATTAAATTTCATGAAAATCGTACAACTACTAAAGAAGTTGTCGAGTTGGTCTAAACTTCCGGTTCGAAATCATAGCGACGAATTTTCGAAATTCGAAAATCCGAAATTGCAGATTTGAAGTAAATGTCTCAAGGTACTCATAGAAAAAAGAATTAATTAAATAGGTCAAATAGTCACAAAGTTACAGCATGGGGTTTAACGTCCTACTATTCTGCTCCTACAATGGGCTAATGAAGACGGGCATACCCCATAGGGAAATTTTACCCGGGCAGCGGCGTTACGGCCTACGAGGTTGGTAAGGCGACCATACTCCTTGTCACGTACAACAAAGAAATCGAAACAAGGCCAGTTGACTCAATGACAGACGTTATGATACAGAGCGCACGTGCTAACCATTCAGCCACGCAACCTCCCTAAAATCGGCAAATTGCTGACCTACAGCGAGAAACATTTCAACCGGGCCAAATTTTCTATTTAGTAAGATCGGTCAAAAAACAATAAAGTTACGACTATGCATTATCCATTTTGTCGTTCGTAAATTTCGGTGATTTCGGATTCGTAAAACGTTTTGAAAATATATTTAATCAACAGCTACCACCCATTTTTGGGGGGATAGGTAAAAGTTTCATAAGGTACTGTGGTTAGATTCTGAGAAATCCGATTTGTGGATAAAACACAAAAAAAAATAACAATAACTAGATCTGCTACTGTCCCATGCAGATATGAAAGCTTTCATATTCATCGTCACGTGTCATCGATTATATCAAGTATCTCAAATAAAAGGATAAGAATAATAAACTATCAAAATTGGTCAAAAACTCGCGAAGTTACAAGTCTAAATATAGTATGAAACATTGAGTAATCTGAAAACTAAAGGGAAATAACTGATACTTGTGTTGCTGTAATCGGGATGAGATAACTTTGAACAAAACTAAAACTTTTTGAATCAGGTTGAACTCAACTGTTTGAATATGTACGTTAAATATGCAGATTTGGAAAATTATAAAGACATAATATCAAAATCGGTCAAAAACTCACAAAGTTACAAATTTAAATTTAGTGAGAAACACTGCACCCGGGCAAAAAAATAATCTTTAAACTAAAGGGAAATAACTGAAACTTGTATAACTGTAATCGGGCTTCCAAGATATGTTATATAATTATGGTTTCCAATATGTTCGGTTATAAGTAGGAAATCGTGACGACTTCTTAAAGTTGGGTTCCCAGATAAGTATTTATCGGGTGGTCATTGCCTATAAAAGTATGGCAATTTTGGTATATATGGAAAGAAGAGATATCCAATCTTACTAGAAAAATACTGGATTCCCTGAAAAACACTCATGGAGCGTAAACAGGACAAAAATGTAAGGGGTTCCCTTAATAGTCAACCCGACGAATAAGGGTACCTGCACGCTTGGCGTTGAAGGCTGCACGCGAACTTGAGTGATTTGTGTACATTTTGAAAAACTTTATGAAGAGTTAGACATACAACAATTTCTGGGGTAAAAATCACGGAAAAAGATGCATGCAGTGGATAATCCGAGAATTTAATTAGGATTCTATATTTGTAGTAAATAGTCAGCGCTTACAGACAACATCGTCTTGTGTATGCAATGCATTCTCCCCTGTCGTCTGCCACCGTTGCCATTGGTTACGGCGAGGGGTAATCGCCTGACGCAAACATGATCTCTTTCGATAGATTTTTATAGCAGGCTATTCTCGTCAATAAAAATGTTATGAGAACGATTTGAAGCAAAATTATGATAAGATAATTAGTTTGAATATGTTTTTAATTCTAATATATCATCAAATCACCCAGTTTGTATCCGGGAACCCAACTTTAAGCATATTTTAAACAAAGGGTCATAGACTGCAATATACAAGAATGGCGCTCTGCAATAAAAAAAATGGCCAAAGCAAGATTTCTATGCAGAAATTAAATAATTGCTAGAACCAAAAAAATATTTATCCACTATAATAAATAAGCAACATAGAGAAAATGAAATGAAATTGAATGGGGTTTAACGTCCTACTGTTCTGCTCCTACAATGGGCTAATGAAGACGGGCATACGCCATAAAGTGTGCAATGGGGGAAATTTTACCCGGGCAGCGGCGTTACGGCCTACGAGGTTGGACAGGCGACCATACTCCTTGTCACGCACAACCAAGAAATCGAAACAACGCCAGTTGACTCAATGACAGACGTTATGATACAGAGCGCACGTGCTAACCATTCAGCCACGCAACCTCCCTAAAATCGGCAAATTGCTGACCTACAGCGAGAAACATTTCAACCGGGCCAAATTTTCTATTTTAACAGTTTAATTTTCACGGAACCTTTAGTTATCAACCGAATATTACAAAACTTTTAAAAATAAGCTCCCCCTGACCACCTTAATCGTTCGCAATAAACGTTTGCCCCTTAAAATCGACAAATTGCTGACTTTAAAGTGAGAAACATTACAACCGGGCGAAATTTTCTGTTTTATCACTTTAACAGTACCTTTGATTACCAACCGATTATTACAAAACTTTAAAAAGAGAAAGAGAGAAATGCGGCCTAACGTCCATTCGACACAAACTAGGTCATTTCGGGACTAACATATGTTTTTTTAATTTTATTTAAAAACTCCCCTTGCACGTACTGGTCTTTAGCCGTTGGGAGGAAACCGAAGAACACGGAGAAAACCCACGAGGTTGGACATCATACACCATGTCACGTGCAACCTGGAGATCGAAACGACGCCCGTTGACTCAATGACAAACGTTTCGATACAGCGAGCACATGCTAACCATTCAGCCATCCAGTCTCCCTGATTATTACAAAACTTTAAAAATAAAAGAGAAAGAGAGAAATGCGGCCTAACGTCCATTCGACACAAAATAGGTCATTTCGGGACTAACATATGTTTTTTTTAACTTTATTTAAAAACTCCCCTTGCGCGTACTGGTCTTTAGCCGTTGGGAGGAAATCGAAGAACACGGAGAAAACCCACGAGGTTGGACATCATACACCATGTCACGTGCAACCTGGAGATCGAAACGACGCCCGTTGACTCAATGACAGACGTTACGATACAGCGCGCACATGCTAACCATTCAGCCTCCCTGAATTCGGAAAATTGCTGACTTATAGCAAGAAACATTTCAACCGGGCGAAATTTTCTGTTTTAACAGTTTAATGTGCACGGTACTTTAATTACCAACCGATTATTACAAAACTTTTGAAAATAAGCTCCAACTGACCAGCTTAATCGTATGCAATAAACGTTTTGCCTGAATTGAAAGTTCTGCACGGAGAAAGTTCATCTCGATTTCCCGGCGTGGTTCCCCTTGTCAGTGAGGCAGAACGGAGGGCCTGACAAGCACAGCTGTATAGTCGTTCGGATGGGACGAAAAACCAAGGTCCCGTGTACACATTGGAGTGCACGTAAAATATCCCTAAGCAGTTGGAATTCGATACTGTTGAATAAGCTCTATACGATGACTAAATGCGTAGATTGTAGTCACCCACACTGCATGTTTCGCTTAACAATGAAAGGGTGCCGTATTCAATGTTCGATCCTTTTGTTCTTCTACTCCTGATATGTTGGACTGTTGATCGATGGTTTCATATAAAAGACTACCAATAAGACTCTTTGTAGAAGAAGTTCCCCAAAAATAGTATGTTGACTTTACGAGAAAGACCTCTAAACATGCTCCAAATTGTAAAAATACGACTTTTTGGATTTTCAATCTCTTTTTTTCGGCTATCCCTGATATTTAAAAAAAATGATACAATGATTTCAAACAACAGGCTAGCTATTACACTCTCTATTGACAAAAGTTTCACCGCCCTCCCTTCATTATAACGGAAGTTATCGTGCCCTAAAGTATCAACAAATCAGCATGCTTATCTCTGCTTACCCTAAGCAGAAAATGCTCATCTTTGCACTCAATCATGACATTGACCTAGTGAACGTCTACACCAAGTTTGAACATTCTAGCTTAATTAGAAGGAGAGTTATTGTATTCCAAAGTCCCGGTCCTTCAAATTGCTTCTATTTTTCATTTTCAATTCAAAATGGTGACCATCACGTGACCGAAATCAAAATTCGGATCCGACAGATATTTAGGCATTCCTTCAAGGATTCTGAAAATATAACTCCCGAGTCTGTAAGAAAAATAGCAAAAAAGCTTTTTTGATTTTTCACGTTTAAAGATGGTGGCACTTCCGGTTCGATCGACAAACTCTATATTTTGTGTACGAATTAGTAATTACATCTCTAGTATTCAAAAAAAAAATTAGGTCATTCTGACCTATATTTCGACGATTTTTTTTAAAACTTTGATCCTTAATTTCACAAAGGGGAGATAATTTAGAAAATTTCCAAGAACATCATTGAAGTTGCATTGGCAAGATCTACTAACATTCTAAATTTCACGAAAATCGCACAACTATTAAAGAAGTTGTCAAATTGGTAATAACTTCCGGTTCGAAATGACAGCGACGAATTTTCGAAATTCGAAAATCCGAAATTGCAGATTTGAAGTAAATGTTTCAAGATACTCAAAGAAAAAAGAATTAGTAAAATCGGTCAAAGAATAACAAAGTTACGACTATGCATTGTCAGTTTTTTCGTTCGTAAAATTCGGTGATTTCGGATTCGTAAAACGTTTTGAAAATATATTTAATCAAGGTTCGCACCCCATTTTGGGGGGGGGGGGGGTAGGTCAAAATTTCGGAACGATTCTATGGATAGATTCTGAGAAATCCGATTTGCAGAAAACACACAAAAAAAAAAATAATAATAACTAGATCTGCTACTGTCCCATGCAGATATGAAAGCTTTCATATTCATCGTCACGTGTCATCGATTATATCAAGTATCTCAAATAAAAGGATAAGAATAACAAACTATCAAAATTGGTCAAAAACTCGCGAAGTTACAAGTCTAAATATAGTATGAAACATTGAGTAATCTGAAAACTAAAGGGAAATAACTGATACTTGTGTTGCTGTAATCGGGATGACTTCCGATTTCAAAACTTTCAGAAAAATGAAATGAAAATGGTAAGAAAACATCGAAAAATTAAATGAGATAACTTTGAACAAAACTAAAACTTTTTGAATCAGGTTGAACTCAACTGTTTGAATATGTACGTTAAATATGTAGATTTGGAAAATTATAAAGACATAATATCAAAATCGGTCAAAAACTCACAAAGTTACAAATTTAAATGTAGTGAGAAACATTGCACCCGGGCAAAAAAATAATCTTTAAACTAAAGGGAAATAACTGAAACTTGTATAGCTGTAATCGGGCTTCCAAGATATGTTATATAATTATGGGTTCCAATATGTTTGGTTATAAGTAGGAAATCGTGACGACTTCTTAAGCATGTTTTAAACAAAGGGTCATAGACTGCAATATACAAGAATGGCACTCTGCAATAAAAAAAACTGGCCAGAGATTTCTATGCAGAAATTAAATAATTGCTAGAACCAGAAAAATATTTATCCACTATAATAAATAAGCAACATAGAGAAAATGAAATGAAATTGAATGGGGTTTAATGTCCTACTGTTCTGCTCCTACAATGGGCTAATGAAGACGGGCATACGCCATAAAGTGTGCTATGAGGGAAATTTTACCCGGGCAGCGGTGTTACGGCCTACGAGGTTGGTAAGGCGACCATACTCCTTGTCACGTACAACCAAGAAATCGAAACAAGGCCAGTTGACTCAATGACAGACGTTATGATACAGAGCGCACGTGCTAACCATTCAGCCACGCAACCTCCCTAAAATCGGCAAATTGCTGACCTACAGCGAGAAACATTTCAACCGGGCCAAATTTTCTATTTTAACAGTTTAATTTGCACGGTATCTTTAGTTATCAACCGAATATTACAAAACTTTTAAAAATAAGCTCCCCCTGACCAGCTTAATCGTTCGCAATAAACGTTTGCCCCTTAAAATCGACAAATTGCTGAATTTAAAGTGAGAAACATTACAACCGGGCCAAATTTTCTGTTTTATCACTTTAACAGTACCTTTGATTACCAACCGATTATTACAAAACTTTAAAAAGAGAAAGAGAGAAATGCGGCCTAACGTCCATTCGACACAAACTAGGTCATTTCGGGACTAACATATGTTTTTTAATTTTATTTAAAAACTCCCCTTGCACGTACTGGTCTTTATCCGTTGGGAGGAAACCGAAAAACACGGAGAAAACCCACGAGGTTGGACATCATACACCATGTCACGTGCAACTTGGAGATCGAAACGATGCCCGTTGACTCAATGACAAAGGTTACGATACAGCGAGCACATGCTAACCATTCAGCCATCCAGCCTCTCTGATTTCGGAAAATTGCTGACTTATAGCAAGAAACATTTCAACCGGGCGAAATTTTCTGTTTTAACAGTTTAATGTGCACGGTACTTTAATTACCAACCGATTATTACAAAACTTTTGAAAATAAGCTCCAACTGACCAGCTTAATCGTATGCAATAAACGTTTTGCCTGAATTGAAAGTTCTGCACAGAGAAAGTTCATCTCGATTTCCCGGCGTGGTTCCCTTGTCAGTAAGGCAGAACGGAGGGCCTGACAAGCACAGCTGTCTAGTCCTTCGGATGGGACGAAAAACCAAGGTCCCGTGTACACATTGGAGTGCACGTAAAATATCCCTAAGCAGTTGGAATTCGATACTGTTGAATAAGCTCTATACGATGACTAAATGCGTAGATTGTAGTCACCCACACTTCATGTTTCGCTCAACAATGAAAGGATGCCGTTTTCAATGTTCGATCCTTTTGTTCTTCTACTCCTGATATGTTGGACTGTTGATCGATGGTTTCATATAAAAGACTACCAATAAGACTCTTTGTAGAAGAAGTTCCCAAAAAATAGTATGTTGACTTTACGAGAAAGGCCTCTAAACATGCTCCAAATTGTAAAAATACGACTTTTTGGATTTTCAATCTCTTTTTTTCGGCTATCCCTGATATTTAAAAAAAATGATACAATCATTTCACACCACAGGCTACCCATTAGACTCTCTATTGACAAAAGTTTCACCGCCCTCCCTTTATTATAACCGAAGTTATCGTGCCCTAAAGAATCAACAAATCAGCATGCTTATCTCTGCTTACCCTAAGCAGAAAATGCTCATCTTTGAACTCAATCATAACATTGACCTAGTGAACGTCTACACCAAGTTTGAACATTCTAGCTTAATTAGAAGGAGAGTTATTGTGTTCCGAAGTCCGGGCCTTTCAAATTGCTTCTATTTTTCATTTTCAATTCAAAATTGTGACCATCACATGACCGAAATCAAAATTCTGATCCGATAGATTTTTAGGCATTCCTTCAAGGATTCCGAAAATATAACTCCCGAGTCTGTAAGTAAAATAGCAAAAAAGCCTTTTTGATTTTTCACGTTTAAAGATGGTGGCACTTCCGGTTCGATAGACAAACTCCATATTTTGTGTACGAATCAGTAATTCCTTGTCTAGTATCGAAAAAAAAAATTAGGTCATTCTGACCTATATTTCGACGATTTTTTTGAAAACTTTGATCCTTAATTTCACCAAGGGGAGATAATTTAGAAAATTTCTAATTATATTTTTGAAGTCACATCGGTAAGATCTACTTGTATACTAAATTTCATGAAAATCGTACAACTATTAAAGAAGTTGTCAAATTGGTCTAAACTTCCGGTTCGAAATCACAGCGACGAATTTTCGAAATTCGAAAATGTGAAACTGCAGATGAAAATGATTTTTTTCAAGGTATTCAAAGAAAAAAGAATTAGTAAAATCGGTCAAAAAATAACAAAGTTACGACTATGCATTGTCAGTTTTTTCGTTCGTAAAATTCGGTGATTTCGGATTCGTAAAACGTTTTGAAAATATATTTAAACAACGTTCGCACCCCACTTTTGGGGGGGGTAGGTCAAAGTTTTAGAAAGATCCCATGGTTAGATTCTGAGAAATCCGATTTGCAGAAAATACACAAAAAAAAAAATAACTAGATCTGCTAAGCAGATATTAAAGCTTTCATATTCACGGTCAGTTTCTGTCGCATCTCAAGAGTTATATAAAGAATCTTTAAAAGGAAAAAGAATTAATGAAATCCGCCAAAAACTCACCGAGTTATAACGAGAAACAATTCAACCGGTTCAAATTCTACCTTAATTAGAAACAGAGGTGTTATGTTCCAATGTGATCTGTCAAATTGCTTATTGCTCCTAAATCTACGCAGAAATTCTCAACATCAAACTTAGTCAAGGTAATGACATAATGAATCTATATTTGGAATTTTGTCACTCTCACTTCATTATAACCAAAGTTATCGTGCCCCAAAGAATCAACCAATCAGATTGCTTATCTCTGCTTACTGTAAGCAGACAATGCTCATCTTCGCACTCCTTTATGGCACTGACCTAATGAACGCCTTCACCAAGATTGAACATTCTGCCCCAATTAGAAGGAGAGTTATTTTGTTTCAAATTCTCGACCAATCAAATTGCTCATCGCTCTGCTTATCCAGGGCAGACAATGCTCATTGTCGAACGTATTCAAGATATTGATGTAATGAAACTATACACCAAGTTTCATCACTCTGACTGAAGTGAAAGTGTCCAAAATCATCAACCAATCTAATTGCTTATCTCTGCTTACCCTAAGCATAATATGCTCATCTACGAACTCTGCGTTTTTAATGTATGGGGATCATGGTGGCTCAGTGATAAGAGACACTGATTAACTAACCAGTAGGTCTTGGGCTCTCTCCCGGGGTTTGACCAGAAAGTCAATTGTACAGGCTTGACTGCCCTTGTTAGCTGTACAGGACAGTAGGTCTGCCCGGTCTGACAGGGAATAGTGTCTAATTGTCAGGATGGGACGAAAAGCAATGTTCAGTGTGCACATTGGCGTGCACGTAAAAGATTCCTTGATAGAGTATATCGTGATACAGATGTCCGGGCAAAATCTACCTGTTTGTCTTCAATGGTCCAGTCGGTGTATAAAGTAGGACTTTTGCCCTACTCCGTATAAGATTTCAAATCTTTGAAGTTTTAAGATAAGCATACCCGGTCCCTGAAATCCTAAATGGGACTTGCTTTTTCGCCCTCTGTTCTGTACAGACTGGCCTAATACAGTAAAACATTGTAACAATCTACAGAGAGTAAATTTAACTTGTTGACTAAATAATCTTCAATACTTCTAATTAGCGGTATGTAGTGACAAGGATCGTGACCCAGATGGGATATACTTGAACTTTCTAGACAAGAAACCTGATATCTAATTTGGTATAGCACTAATAAGTTTCATTACATACTAAATTTTTATATGATTGCTTATCGCACTTGGCATGCATACCCATAGGTCCATCTTTAAATTTAAAACTGGTAGAAATTACCGAGGGTTGAACATGGTATTGCATCGTCACTGTTGTATTATTGCTTATCGCCCTTGACATTGTATTAAAGGCAGTTTTATATTCATAGGGCCAGAACGGTAAATTATAAAAAGTGTAAATTATTACCCAGAGTTGAACATTACTTGTGATTTTGCCTGGTAACGCCAAAACTCGATCATGTACTAAATAATGGCGGCACAGTAAAATTTCTTGATTGTCAAGTTTTTGGTTATAAATAAACCCTCGCGATTTTTTTTTAGTATGGAATCAAATCTACGGCTGTTTTTTTTTTCTTTTTCAGGCTTTCGTCGCTTTCGCTGTCTGTTTGACAGTAGCTGCTTCCCAATACATCGATGCTAAAATCTGACACGGTTTTGGACATGGTGTTGGTGTCTTTGCAAACGGAATTGGTAAAGGATATGGAAGAGGACATGCCGGTGTTGGACATGGTCTTGTTGGTGTAGGAGCTATTGGCAACGGACTCAACCATGGTATTGGACATGGTATCCAAGGAAACCGACTCAGACACGGAATAGTAGCTGTTGGCAAAGTCGGTGTTATTGGTAACGGAATTGGTCATGGTATTGTTGGTAACGGTATCGGTAACGGTATTGGACACGGTATTGTTAGAAACGGAATTGGTCATGGTATCGTTGGTAACGGTATCGGACATGGTATCATTGGAAACGGAATCGGACACGGACTTATTGGACATGGAGAGATTGGTAACGGCATTGGGCATGGCATCGTTGGTAACGGTATCGGACACGGTATTGTTGGAAACGGAATTGGTCATGGTATCGTTGGTAACGGTATCGGACATGGTATCATTGGAAACGGAATCGGACACGGACTTATTGGACATGGAAAGATTGGTAACGGCATTGGGCATGACATCGTTGGTAACGGTATCGGACACGGTATTGTTGGACACGGAATTGGTCATGGTATCGTTGGTAACGATACAACAACGGACTATACAAGTACAACCAATACAATAATAAAGGATACAATAGTTACAACGGCCCCTACAATTACAACAACGGTTACAACAATGGCCACAATAACAACGAATATGGGAAGGGATATAACAACTACAATAACAACGGATACGGTAACGGATACAACAACTACAACCGTTATCCTTCTTACAATAACTATCAAGGTTGCGGTTACAACAAATATTAAGACAATACGGCTATTTGATAGCATAATATTACCATAGCTTTAATACTTATAAATACTAGTATATAGTTTCTATTGTTCATGCATAATGTATATACGTAAATCAGGGAGTTAAGATATATATAAATAAAATAATATACATATAAACTCTTGTTATTTATCCGTTTATAGCTTACTACTAGTCCGGTCTATAGCTTGATAACCTCAATGTGCATATACGTCACATCCTGTCTTCATTACGTTTGGTCAAAGGTCACGAGATGTAAATAGAGATATCGCTAATCCTAATCCTAACCCAAGACCTAACCTTAGCGCTTACCCTAACCCTAACCTACAATCTCGCCTGTCCAATCTCATGGGTTTATCCCGGGACCTGCGGTTTCCTCCCACTGTTAATATGCGCAAGCAGATTATTGAAATAAAATTAAACCATATGTTAGTCCCAAAATGACCTAGTTTGCGTCGAGTGGGACGTTAAACCCCATTTCTCTCTCTCTCTCTCTCTCTCCGTGTCATGGTTATTCAGTACATATAACTGTAATTTCGACAATTACTTCACGCAAACCTTAAAGTAATGTACGATTATTCCACCCTCGCATATTGTTTAGGGATTTTCCCACAAACAGGTCTCATCTTACCGCTCCTATGGAAGACGGCGAATAGAATGTAGCATACCTGGAATGCCGAATGATTCTTGAAGAAACGAGTGAGTTACCATTACTGGAAAAAACGGTATTATGTCAATAGTACTGTTAGTTCAAAAGCGTTTTATAGCTGAGGCGCTGGAGGCGCCAGCCTCCCCGCGAAAAAAATCAAAGCAGTTGAAAAAATAAAACGGGAGAAAAATGCTAAAACCGATGCGAAAAATGAAAATGTGCCCTAGTTAGGGAGGGCTCTAAAGACAGACAAAAGGGTCCGACGAATGACAAAAGGGTCCCTAATGCCAAGGGAAAGGGCCTCCGAGTCCAACTCAATCGTTTTCTATACACTGTTACTGTCGAATCCACTACTGAATGAGAATGCAGCCATTGCATTGGGGTGACAATCATCAATCAAGAACCTCCCCTCGCGACAGAGGGCCCTCAAAATAGTACAGCCTCCGCCATGATAAACCTTAAAACGCCCCTATGCTAGTTCTGTAACTGAAAGTCAAAATGGTGAAAGATGTTATTTGGTCAACATTTATCTACATTTACACAGACATTTTCAGATGAGGCGTGTAATAAAGTGGCTTAAATATATGAAAATCTTGAAAGAACTGATCGCAACCTATACCCTGCATTTGTTAGGTGTGTGGTTGCGAATGGGATATAGCGTCTTGTGACACCACCCCCACCCCATCACACACAAATATACCACCCCGATTCTTCAATCCAAACTGATTAGAACCTGAATCACAATCGATCTAGTAGCAATCATATACAGTCGATATCAAAAATTGATTTCCAATCTCAAAGACGGCTTATCTCCCCTGAAACTGTTGAGTAATACGCGATTCCCAATTCACACAACTTTCATAGATTTAAGGAAATGGAATGAACTGAACAGAAATGGTTTTAACGACCTATCTTTTTGCGCCGACTGAATTAACTAAAGTTTGATCGGACAGCGTCGTTACGGTCTTTTCTTTCGAATTCCAACTGTTAAGTAGTCTTTTACGGGCATGTAGACATTGTTCCTAGCCGGGCCATTTAGGTTTCAAATTTCACAGTGTATTGATAGCCTTCTGGTTTCTGCTATGATTCGTTCATTGTTTCGCTGTTTTTTCTACTATGAACTCGTCTACTATTAATTCGTTCATTGTTCCACTCTTATTTCGGCTATGATTTCGTTGAACGTTTCATTGTTATTTCTGCTACGAATTTGTTAATTATTTCATCGTTATTTCTGCTACGAATTCGTTAATTGTTGAAGTGTTATTACTGCTATAAATTCGTTGATCGTTTCATTGCTATTTATGGGAATCACGGTGGCTAAGTGGGCAAGGCGCTGGCTCGTTAGAATGGAGGTCGGGTGTTCGATCCTTGCATTGGCCGAGAAAGCTCATCTCGATTTTCCGGCGTGGTTTCCTCTTGTCAGTGATGCAGAAGGAGGGCCTGATAAGGACAGCTGCCTAGTCGTTCGGATGGGACGAAAAACCGAGGTCCCGTGTACACATTGGAGTGCACGTAAAAGATCCCTTGCCCGGGCAAAAATTCCCTCATAGCACACTGTGTGGCGTATGGCCGTCTTCCATTAGCCCAGGTCAGGTGCAGAAGAGTAGGACGTAAAACCCCATTTCATTTCTGCTATGAATTCGTTAAGTTTTGCACTGTTATTTCTGCTATGAGTTCGTTGATCGTTTCACTGTTATTTCTGCTGTGAACTCGATCAAGTTTGAACATTCTAGCTGACCTACAGCGAGAAACATTTCAACCGGGCCAAATTTTCTATTTTAACAGTTTAATTTGCACGGTACCTTTAGTTATCAACCGAATATTACAAAACTTTTAAAAATAAGCTCCCCCTGAACAGCTTAATCGTTCGCAATAAACGGGGTTGGACATCATATTCCATGTCACGTGCAACCTGGCGATCGAAACGACGCCCGTTGACTCAATGACAGACGTTACGATACAGCGCGCACATGCTAACCATTCAGCCATTCAGCCTCCCTGAATTCGGAAAATTGCTGACTTATAGCAAGAAACATTTGAACCGGGCGAAATTTTCTGTTTTAACAGTTTAATGTGCATGGTACTTTAATTACCAACCGATTATTACAAAACTTTTGAAAATAAGCTCCAACTGACCAGCGTAATCGTATGCAATAAAAGTTTGGCTTGAATTGAAAGTTCTGCACGGAGAAAGTTCATCTCGATTTCCCGGCGTGGTTCTCCCTTGTCAGTGAGGCAGAACGGCTGTCTAGTTCGGATGGGACGAAAACCACGGTCCCGTGTACACATTGGAGTGCACGTAAAATATCCCTAAGCAGTTGGAATTCGATACTGTTGACTAAGCTCTATACGATGACTAAATGTGTAGATTGTAGTCACCCACACTGCATGTTTCGCTTAACAATGAAAGGGTGCCGTTTTCAATGTTCGATCCTTTTGTTCTACTCCTGATATGTTGGACTGTTGATCGATGGTTTCATATAAAAGACTACCAATAAGACTCTTTGTAGAAGAAGTTCCCAACAAATATTATGTTGACTTTACGAGAAAGACCTCTAAACATACTCCAAGTTGTAAAAATACGACTTTTTGGATTTTCAATCTCCTTTTTTCGGCTATCCCTGATATTTAAAAAAAATGATACAATGATTTCACGCAACAGGCTAGCTATTAGACTCTCTATTGACAAAAGTTTCACCGCCCTCTCTTCATTATAACCGAAGTTATCGTGCCCTAAAGAATCAACAAATCAATATGCTTATCTCTGCTTACCCTAAGCAGAAAATGCTCATCTTTGAACTTCATCATAACATTGACCTAGTGAACGTCTACACCAAGTTAGAACATTCTAGCTTAATTAGAAGGAGAGTTATTGTGCTCAAAAGTCTCGGCCCTTCAAATTGCTTCTATTTTTGATTTTCAATTCAAAATGGTGACTCCCGGTTGACCTAAATCAAAATTCTGTTCGCGACATTTTTTAGGCCTTCCTACAAGGATTCAGAAAATATAACCCCCGAGTCTGTAAGTAAAATAGCAAAAAAGCCTTATTGATTTTTCACGTTTCAAGATGGTGGCACTTCCGGTTCGATCGACAAACTCCATATTTTTTGTACGAATCAGTAATTCCTTGTCTAGTATCGAAAAAAAAATTAGGTCATTCTGACCTATATTTCGACGATTTTTTTGAAAACTTTGATCCTTAATTTCACCAAGGGGAGATAATTTAGAACATTTATAATTATATTTTTGAAGTCACATCGGTAACATCTACTTATACACTAAATTGAATGAAAATCGTACAACTATTAAAGAAGTTGACAAATTGGTCTAAACTTCCGGTTCGAAATCACAGCGACGAATTTTCGAAATTCGAAAATGCGAAACTGCTGATGAAAATGATTTTTTTCAAGGTATTCAAAGAAAAAAGAATTAGTAAAATCGGTCAAAAAATAACAAAGTTACGACTATGCATTGTCAGTTTTTTCGTTCGTAAAATTCGGTGATTTCGGATTCGTAAAACGTTTTGAAAATATATTTAATCAACAGCCACCACCCATTTTTTGGGGGATAGGTAAAAGTTTCAGAACGATCCTATCGTTAGATTCTGAGAAATCCGATTTGTGGACAAAACACAAAAAAAAAAATAACAATAATAATCTTAACAGAAACAATAAGCTTTCATATGTAATATGAAAGCTTAATAATAATCTTAACAGAAACAATAAGTATGTAATATGTAATATGAAAGCTTAATAACTTTAACAGAAACAATAAGCTTTCATATGTAATACATATGAAAGCTTAACTAGATCTGCTACTGTCCCATGCAGATATGAAAGCTTTCATATTCATCGTCACGTGTCATCGATTATATCAAGTATCTCAAATAAAAGGATAAGAATAACAAACTATCAAAATTGGTCAAAAACTCGCGAAGTGACAAGTCTAAATATAGTATGAAACATTGAGTAATCTGAAAACTAAAGGGAAATAACTGATACTTGTGTTGCTGTAATCGGGATGACTTCCGATTTCAAAACTTTCAGAAAAATGAAATGAAAATGGTAAGAAAACATCGAAAAATTAAATGAGATAACTTTGAACAAAACTAAAACTTTTTGAATCAGGTTGAACTCAATTGTTTGAATATGTACGTTAAATATGTAGATTTGGAAAATTATAAAGACATAATATCAAAATCGGTCAAAAACTCACAAAGTTACAAATTTAAATGTAGTGAGAAACATTGCACCCGGGCAAAAAAATAATCTTTAAACTAAAGGGGAAATAACTGAAACTTGTATAGCTGTAATCGGGCTTCCAAGATATGTTATATAATTATGGTTTCCAATATGTTTGGTTATAAGAAGGAAATCGTGACGACTTCTTAAGCATGTTTTAAACAAAGGGTCATAGACTGCAATATACAAGAATGGCACTCTGCAATAAAAAAAACTGGCCAGAGATTTCTATGCAGAAATTAAATAATTGCTAGAACCAGAAAAATATTTATCCACTATAATAAATAAGCAACATAGAGAAAATGAAATGAAATTGAATGGGGTTTAACGTCCTACTGTTCTGCTCCTACAATGGGCTAATGAAGACGGGCATACGCCATAAAGTGTGCAATGAGGGAAAGTTTACCCGGGCAGCGGCGTTACGGCCTACAACCAAGAAATCGAAACAAGGCCAGTTGACTCAATGACAGACTTTATGATACAGAGCGCACGTGCTAACCATTCAGCCACGCAACTTCCCTAAAATCGGCAAATTGCTGACCTTCAGCGAGAAACATTTCAACCGGGCCAAATTTTCTATTTTAACAGTTTAATTTGCACGGTACCTTTAGTTATCAACCGAATATTACAAAACTTTTAAAAATAAGCTCCCCCTGACCAGCTTAATCGTTCGCAATAAACGTTTGCCCCTTAAAATCGACAAATTGCTGACTTTAAAGTGAGAAACATTACAACCGGGCCAAATTTTCTGTTTTATAACTTTAACAGTACCTTTGATTACAACCGATTATTACAAAACTTTAAAAAGAGAAAGAGAGAAATGCGGCCTAACGTCCATTCGACACAAACTAGGTCATTTCGGGACTAACATATGTTTTTTAAATTTTATTTAAAAACTCCCCTTGCACCTACTGGTCTTTAGCCGTTGGGAGGAAACCGAAGAACACGGAGAAAACCCACGAGGTTGGACATCATACACCATGTCACGTGCAACCTGGAGATCGAAACGACGCCCGTTGACTCAATGACAAACGTTTCGATACAGCGAGCACATGCTAACCATTCAGCCATCCAGTCTCCCTGAATTCGGAAAATTGCTGACTTATAGCAAGAAACATTTCAACCGGGCGAAATTTTCTGTTTTAACAGTTTAATGTGCACGGTACTTTAATTACCAACCGATTATTACAAAACTTTTGAAAATAAGCTCCAACTGACCAGCTTAATCGTATGCAATAAACGTTTTGCCTGAATTGAAAGTTCTGTACGGAAAAAGTTCATCTCGATTTCCCGGCGTGGTTCCCCTTGTCAGTGAGGCAGAACGGAGGGCCTGACAAGCACAGCTTTCTAGTCCTTCGGATGGGACGAAAAACCAAGGTCCCGTGTACACATTGGAGTGCACGTAAAATATCCCTAAGCAGTTGGAATTCGATACTGTTGAATAAATGTGTAGATTGTAGTCACCCACACTGCATGTTTCGCTTAACAATGAAAGGGTGCCGTTTTCAATGTTCGATCCTTTTGTTCTTCTACTCCTGATATGTTGGACTGTTGATCGAAGGTTTCATATAAAAGACTACCAATAAGACTCTTTGTAGAAGAAGTTCCCAAAAAATAGTATGTTGACTTTACGAGAAAGACCTCTAAACATGCTCCAAATTGTAAAAATACGACTTTTTGGATTTTCAATCTCTTTTTTTCGGCTATCCCTGATATTTAAAAAAAATGATACAATGATTTCACACAACAGGCTAGCTATTAGACTCTCTATTGACAAAAGTTTCACCGCCCTCCCTTCATTATAACCGAAGTTAGCGTGCCCTAAAGAATCAACAAATCAGCATGCTTATCTCTGCTTACCCTAAGCAGAAAATGCTCATCTTTGAACTCAATCATAACATTGACCTAGTGAACGTCTACAACAAGTTTGAACATTCTAGCTTAATTAGAATGAGAGTTATTGTGCTCTAAAGTCTCGGCCCTTCAAATTGCTTCTATTTTTCATTTTCAATTCAAAATGGTGACTCCCGGTTGACCTAAATCAGAATTGTATTCGCGACATTTTTTAGGCCTTCCTACAAGGATTCAGAAAATATAACTCCCGAGTCTGTAAATAAAATAGCAAAAAAGCCTTATTGATTTTTCACGTTTAAAGATGGTGGCACTTCCGGTTCGATCGACAAACTCCATATTTTGTGTACGAATCAGTAATTCCTTGTCTAGTATCGAAAAAAAAAACTAGGTCATTCTGACCTATATTTCGACGATTTTTTTGAAAACTTTGATCCTTAATTTCACCAAGAGGAGATAAGTTAGAAAATTTCTAAAGTCATTTTTCAAGTCGCATCATTAAGGTCTACTTACATATTAAATTTCATGAAAATCGAACAACTACTAAAGAAGTTGTCGAGTTGGTGTAAACTTCCGGTTCGAAATCACAGCGACGAATTTTCGAAAATCGAAAATCCGAAATTGCAGATTTGAAGTAAATGTCTTAGGATACTCAAAGAAAAAAGAATTAGTAAAATAGATCAAATAGTCACAAAGTTACAGCATTGTAGGTCAAATGCATTCGTTCGTAAAATTCGGTGATTTCGGATTCGTAAAACGTTTTGAAAATACATTTAATCAAGGTTCGCACCCCATTTTTTGGGGGGTAGGTCAAAATTTCAGAAAGATCCTATGGATAGATTCTGAGAAATCCGATTTGCAGAAAACACACAAAAAAAAAAATAATAACTAGATCTGCTACTGTCCCATGCAGATATGAAAGCTTTCATATTCATGGTCACGTGTCATTGATTGTATCAAGTATCCTAAATAAAAGGATAAGAAGAAAAAATTATCAAAATTGGTCAAAAACTCGCGAAGTTACAAATCTAAATATAGTATGAAACATTGCACCCAGTCATAACAATAATCTGAAATCAGCCGTGGGAGGAAACCGAAGGACACGGAGAAAACCCACGAGGTTGGACACCATACTCCATGTCACGTGCAACCTGGAAATCGAAACGATGCCGGTTGACTCAATGACAGACGTTACGATATAGCGCGCACATGCTAACCATACAGCCATTCAGGCTCCCTAAAATCGATAAATTGCTGACTTATAGCAAGAAACATTTCAACCGGGCATTTCAATCGAAACAACGCCAGTTGACTCAATGACAGACGTTACGATACAGTGCGCAGGTGCTAACCATTTAGCCACGCAACCTCCCTAAATTTGGCAAATTGCTGACCTACAAGGAGAAACATTTCAACCGGGCGGAATTTTCTATTTTAACAGTTTAATTTGCACGGTACCTTTAATTATCAACCGAATATTACAAAACTTTTAAAAATAAGCCCCCCCCCCCCTGACCAGCTTAATTGTTCGCAATAAACGTTTGCCCCCTAAAATGAGCAAATTGGTGACTTTAATGTGAGAAACATTACTACCGGGCGAAATTTTCTGTTTTATCACTTTTACAGTACAGTACAACCGATTATTACAAAACTTTAAAAATAAAAGAGAAAGAGATAAATGCGGCTTAACCTCCATTCGACACAAACTAACATATAGATGGGACGAAAAACCAAGGTCCGGTGTACACATTGGAGTGCACGTAAAATATCCCTAAGCAGTTGGAATTCGATACTGTTGAATAAGCTCTATACGATGACTATGCAAACCATTATTAATCGATGAAGGTGTTAAAATGTACACAATATAAACAGTATTAATCTAAATCAATAACATAAATGATTAAAAATATTTTTTTTAGATAGTTTTAAAATAGAAAACAAATAATTATATCAAATCAAACCTATTCAATTTCAATTAATATGAGGACTGGCTGCAAAGTTCTAAGCCTATGTGTGCAAGACCTATATATTGTTGATGTTTCCTTTTATTTTTCTATATAGTTTCCATCAAAGCTCAATTTTTTCATCAGTTATTTACGGTGATTTTGGATTCGCAAAACGTTTTGAAAATATATTGATTCCAAGGCCACCACCCATTTTTGAAAGGAGGCTAACCAGAAAAGTAAAATAGATCACAAAATCACGAAGTAACACAGCTGTCAAGGTCAATTTTTTCATCAGTTGTTTTCGGTGATTTTGGATTCGCAAAACGTTTTGAAAATATATTGATTCCAAGGCCACCACCCATTTTTGAAAGGAGGCTAACCAGAAATGTATTGATTTCCCAGATTTGAGACAAAATCGCGAAACTGCGATCCATTTGATTATTTTCAAGCTGTTAATCGGAGTTATTCACGCGAAAACAACTTTGTCGGCACGGAAAACATCAAAGGCGAAATTTGAAATTTTGAAATTTGCAAATACCAAAAATTCGACAATGAGCTAGGCTATCCCCAAATGTATTAATTTCAAAGATAAGAAACGAATTCAACAAACTACGGTCTGTTCTGATAATTTACATGCCCGTTAATGTCCATTTTTCACTATTTCTGATATTCAATTCAATATGGTGACTATCCATTGACTTAAATCAAAATTCTACTGCCAACATTTTATAGCCATCCCTTCAAGGATTCAGAAAATATAACCCCCGTGTCTGTATGTAAAATAGCAAAATGGCGTTTGAGGTTTTTACATTTCAAGATGGTGGCACTTCCGGATTGAGCTACAAACTCCATTTTTTGTGTACTAATCAGTGGTCTCGTAGCTAGTACCTAAAAAAAAAATTCAAGATGATTTGACCTATATTTCGTCGATTTTTTTGAAAATTTCGATCCTCAATTTCTCCAAGGGGAGATAATTTAGAAAATTTCCAAAGTATTTTTTCAAGTCGCATCATTAAGGTTTACTTACATATTAAATTTCATGAAAATCGTAAAACTACTAAAGAAGTTGTCGAGTTGGTCTAAACTTCCGGTTCGAAATCACAGCGACGAATTTTCGAAATTCGAAAATCCGAAATTGCAGATTTGAAGTAAATGTCTCAAAGTACTCATAGAAAAAAGAATTAATTAAATAGGTCAAATAGTCACAAAGTTACAGCATTGTAGGTCAAAAGCATTCGTTCGTAAAATTCGGTGATTTTGGATTCGAAAAACGTTTTGAAAATATATTTAATCAAGGTTCGCACCCCATTTTTGGGGGGGTAGGTCAAAGTTTTAGAAAGATCCTATGGTTAGATTCTAAAAAATATCCCTAAGCAGTTGGAATTCGATACTGTTGAATAAGCTGTATACGATGACTAAATGTGTAGATTGTAGTCACCCACACTGCATGTGTCGCTTAACAATGAAAGGATGCCGTTTTCAATGTTCGATCCTTTTGTTCTTCTACTCCTGATATGTTGGATTGTTGATCGATGGTTTTATATGAAAGACTACCAATAAGACTCTTTGTAGAAGAAGTTCCCAAAAAATATTAAGTTGACTTTACGAGAAAGACCTCTAAACATGCTCCAAATTGTAAAAATACGACTTTTTGGATTTTCAATCTCTTTTTTTCGCCTATCCCTGATATTTAAAATAAATGATACAATGATTTCACACAACAGGCTAGCTATTGGACTCTCTATTGACAAAAGTTTCACAGCCCTCCCTTCATTATAACCGAAGTTATCGTGCCCTAAAGAATCAACAAATCAGCATGCCCATCTCTGCTTACCCTTGGCAGAAAATGCTCATCTTTGGACTCAATCATGACATTGTCCTAGTGAACGTCTACACCAAGTTTGAACATTCTAGCTCAATTAGAAGGAGAGTTATTGTGTTTCAAAGTCTCGGCCCTTCAAATTGCTACTACTTTTCATTTTCAATTCAAAATGGTGACCATCACGTGACCGAAATCAAAATTCTGCTCCCTATGATTTTTGGGCCATCCTTCAAGGATTCAGAAAATATAACTCCCGTGTCTGTAAGTAAAATAGCAAAAAAGCCTTAGGGATTTTTCATGTTTCAAGATGGTGGCACTTCCGGTTCGATCGACAAACTCCATATTTTGTGTAGGAATCAGTAATTACTTGTCGAGTATCGAAAATTTTTTTTAGGTCATTCTGACCTATATTTCGACGATTTTTTTGAAAACTTTGATCCTTAATTTCACCAAGGGGAGATAATTTAGAAAATTTCTAATTATATTTTTGAAGTCACATCGGTAAGATCTACTTGTATACTAAATTTCATGAAAATCGTACAACTATTAAAGAAGTTGTCAAATTGGTCTAAACTTCCGGTTCGAAATCACAGCGACGAATTTTCGAAATACGAAAATGTGAAACTGCAGATGAAAACGATTTTTTTCAAGGTATTCAAAGAAAAAAGAATTAGTAAAATCGGTCAAAAAATAACAAAGATACGACTATGCATTGTCAGTTTTTTCGTTCGTAAAATTCGGTGATTTCGGATTCGTAAAACGTTTTGAAAATACATTTAATCAAGGTTCGCACCCCATTTTTGGGGGGGTAGGTCAAAATTTCAGAAAGATCCTATGGATAGATTCTGAGAAATCCGATTTGCAGAAAACACACAAAAAAAAAAATAATAATAACTAGACCTGCAAGCAGCACTGAACCGGCTTTCAGGAATCATACAGGAAGTTTATTATACCATAGCCGATCCATTGAGCTACCGAACTATACTTTAGTTGTTTTGCTACAGTGAAACCTTCTATCATATATAAAAGTAATATTTGCTGGCGAAAAGACGGGCCAAAATTGTAAATTATCGCAAAATTACGTCACTTCCGGTGCCGAAAGAAATTTTTATAGGGAAAAATAAGTCGAAAATTCGTAACATACAAAATACAAACTTTGTTTTATACGTATCGGGCAATAAATAACTAACCTGTAACCCATCAACTGAAATTAAGAAGGTAAAAAAATTAAAAGTGACCCTGGGAAAATTGGCTATTATTCGACAAGGGAACATGCTAGAAGCCTTTTCTTGATATCGATATGATGGTATTGATTCAATCTTACTGCCCATTAGAGTCAGACGTTATAAAGTTAATTGAATAATAAATATAAATCCCTTCAAAAAATGTTTTGTTTTGAAGGCTAAAAATACGTTTTTTGCAAAAATTACATTACTTCCGGTGATATTGAAAATGTTAACTTAGTTCATTGAAGTCATAAATGGCATAAGGCATCAAATGGTAAAAATATTATAAAAATCGAATAATAATTGACACTTTTATAGACCAAAAACCTTGAAAAGTGACTTATAGAAGATCGCCTATTTCTCTGTAACCGTACAAGTTAGAAACCATTTTGAGGCATCTGTATGGTCGTATGGCTTGATTCTATTCGTTGATGGGAATCAAATATCATAATTCTAAAAATATTATAAGGCAAACTCATTTGAATAAAATATTTGTTTTTTAGGTTAAAAATACAGTTTTTGCCCAAATGACGTCATTTCCGGTCACAATGAAAATGTAAAATTGGCTTGACCTAGTCCAAAATGGCATTAAGCATAAAATGGGAAAAAAAAATTGCAAATCGAATAATAATTCATTCTTTTATAGGCAAAATAACGTGAAAAGTGATGCATGCAAAATTGGATATTTCTCGGCAACTGTTCACATTACAAACTAATTTTCGCATGCATTCTCTTCGTCTGGATTATTGCTACGAGTTTATGGAAATTACAAATAAATATTTCAAAATATGAAGAGCTGAATGAATTGCAAACAACTGAATTTTACACTTTATTTTACATTTTATTCGAAATTGCCCGAAAATGAAATTGAAATTAAAAAGTCTGAGCTAAGGATATTGTGCACCTTTGCAGGGTGCATCCTTTTAGTTATATCAGTTTTGAAAAAAATTAATATTTGCTTTCAAAAAGTGGTACCGAACTGTCAAAATTGTAGTTTTTATTAATATTACGTCACTTCCGTGGCCGACAGAAAAATTTCACCGTAACAAAAAAAATTACAATTGGGACCACGGAGCTTATGAACATTGTTTTATATAAATCGAACAATAAATAATTTTTCTGGGTACGAAAAACTAAATTAGCCGATGGCGGCTAATGCAAATTACCGAGACAATTTTTTTTCTCATTTCTGCTCAAGTAGGATGATATTTTAACCCAGTGTAAAATATCGTCAAAAAATATTCATAAATAAAAAAGGTTTTCGTAAAAAAAATAATTTTTTTCAAAATACCGCCCTTTTTTTCCGACTACTTCCGGTTTTACGATTGTTGTCGTGATAGCTTTACGAAGTTCTTTGGATACTTAACTTTCTGTACCAGAAGTGTCGGAAAGATCTATTGAGTGGTTTTGGAAAAAAAGATAAAATAAAGAGCGTTTGCAAAAATTTAACGATTTTTGAATTTTTTTCAAAGTTTGATGCTATTTTTGGACCACCTATATTATTTCAATGCTTTTCATTTTGGATTCACTAGATAGACAATCGATAGGACTTTGAGTAAGAAAAGTTTGAGAAAAATCGTAGGTGTCGTTTTCGAGAAAAGGGCGTCTCAGAGTGTTAAAAAATCGGAAAATACTGGATTTTTGGCATACAATAATTTATTTCCTTGCCATCGAAATCGTATTATTTACATACCATATGATGGTCCATTAATAGGATGTCCAACGACACTTTAGTTCTTTTGGTCCGCTATTACCTAAGGGAGAAATCAAGTTATTCCCAAGTGCGACAATGTTTTTAACCTTTTTTTTTATTTTTTGAATACTTCCGGTATGGTTATTATTGTCGGAATAGTTTAAATAGCCGGTTTGGGTACTAAAATAGTCATAGGGCTCTGTAATGATATATTACATTTACTGATCAGATAAAATGCCACTGAGAAATCCTATGTCCAAAAGTGAGAAAAATGCAAAAAATTTAAAATATCGAAAATTAACTTTCAATAACTACATACATATTATACATCGTTAGAATCGTAATTAGGCCAGCTATCTGAAAATACAACCTTTTTTTGAAAATCTCTTAAAATAAAAAAATAGTAGAGCATTTTCCAAAATTTCACGATTTTTCGACTTTTTTCGATTTTCAGTCCGTCATTTCACCTATTCCAGATATTTCAAAGTCGTAATGGAATGTTTCGTACTTAAGACCACCACAAGGTCTCTCGATAGAGAAAGTTTAATAAAAATCGCTGGAGTAGTTTTCGAGATACAGGCGTCCAAAAATGCTAAAAATCAGAAAATACTTGATTTTCAGCGTGCCATATTTTGCTGCCTGTTCATAGTATCCGTATGAATTTGGTATCATACGATAGTACAATCCTAGTGCAGTCCAATGGTACCCTAATTTCTTTAATCCATTTATATCGGGCGGAGAAATCGCGTTTTTCCCAAAAATATCCATTTTTTGCATTTTTTTCAAAATATTGCACATTATTTCGACCACTTCCGGTTTAAGGATTCTTGTCGAAATTGCTTTATTCGTTGGTATTAGACTATAACTTCATGTTCCAGAAGTTTCAGAAACGTCAATTCTGCCATAAAACGAAACCCGAGCTCACAAAATGGGAAGAAAATTCGAAAAAAATCGAAAAATAAAGGGCGATAACTCTGAATGAAACTTATATTACTGGAATCGCATGGACGTCAGGTATCCAAAAATATAGGTCAAATTTGAAAATTTTGAAAAATAACAAAAATTGTCTCGTAAACAACATGTTTTCAATTTTCGAACGCTAAAAGTCATAGACGAATGTTCGAAATCGAAAAATGTGAGACAGCCATTGTCTAAGAAAAGATTCAGGGATTCCAAAAAGGTAATTTGTTTGAAAATGGATAAACAATTGACGAAACTATGGCCTATTTTCAATTTTTAGACAAAATACAAAGTTCGGTCACTTCCGGTATGCGCAGAAATTTCAAAAATATTTTATCAAGTAGCCACCACATGGTTTCCCGACAGAAAATCTAATTCCAGATCGATATCTGTTTTAGATCATGGTGATCTAGGCTCCCGCGGTAAATAATAATAATAATAACTAGACCTGCAAGCAGCACTGAACCGGCTTTCAGGAATCATACAAGAAGTTTATTATACCCTAGCCGATCCATTGAGCTACCGAACTATACTTTAGATGTTTTGCTACAGTGAAACCTTCTATCATATATAAAAGTAATATGTGCTGGCGAAAAGACGGGCCAAAATTGTAAATTATCGCAAAATTACGTCACTTCCGGTGCCGAAAGAAATTTTTATAGGGGAAAAATAAGTCGAAAATTCGTAACATACAAAATACAAACTTTGTTTTATACGTATTGGGCAATAAATAACTAACCTGTAACCCATCAACTGAAATTAAGAAGGTAAAAAAATTAAAAGTGACCCTGGGAAAATTGGCTATTATTCGACAAGGGAACATGCTAGAAGCCTTTTCTTGATATCGATATGATGGTATTGATTCAATCTTACTGCCCATTAGAGTCAGACGTTATAAAGTTAATTGAATAATAAATATAAATCCCTTCAAAAAATGTTTTGTTTTGAAGGCTAAAAATACGTTTTTTGCAAAAATTACATTACTTCCGGTGATATTGAAAATGTTAACTTAGTTCATTGAAGTCATAAATGGCATAAGGCATCAAATGGTAAAAATATTATAAAAATCGAATAATAATTGACACTTTTATAGACCAAAAACCTTGAAAAGTGACTTATAGAAGATCGCCTATTTCTCTGTAACCGTACAAGTTAGAAACCATTTTGTGGCATCTGTATGGTCGTATGGCTTGATTCTATTCGTTGATGGGAATAAAATATCATAATTCTAAAAATATTATAAGGCAGACTCATTTGAATAAAATATTTGTTTTTTAGGTTAAAAATACAGTTTTTGCCCAAATGACGTCATTTCCGGTCACAATGAAAATGTAAAATTGGCTTGACCTAGTCCAAAATGGCATTAAGCATCAAATGGGGAAAAAAATTGCAAATCGAATAATAATTCATTCTTTTATAGGCAAAATAACGTGAAAAGTGATGCATGCAAAATTGCATATTTCTCGGCAACTGTTCACATTACAAACTAATTTTCGCATGCATTCTCTTCGTCTGGATTATTGCTACGAGTTTATGAAAATTACAAATAAATATTTCAAAATATGAAGAGCTGAATGAATTGCAAACAACTGAATTTTACACTTTATTTTACATTTTATTTGAAATTGCCCGAAAATGAAATTGAAATTAAAAAGTCTGAGCTAAGGATATTGTGCACCTTTGCAGGGTGCATCATTTTAGTTATATCAGTTTTGAAAAAAATTAATATATGCTTTCAAAAAGTGGTAACGAACTGTCAAAATTGTAGTTTTTATTAATATTACGTCATTTCCGTTGCCGACAGAAAAATCTCACCGTAACAAAAAAAATTACAATTGGGACCACGGAGCTTATGAACTTTGTTTTATATAAATTGAACAATAAATAATTTTTCTGGGTACGAAAAACTAAATTAGCCGATGGCGGCTAATGCAAATTACCGAGACAATTTTTTTTCTCATTTCTGCTCAAGTAGGATGATATTTTAACCCAGTGTAAAATATCGTCAAAAAATATTCATAAATAAAAAAGGTTTTCGTAAAAAAAATATTTTTTTTAAAATATCGGACATTTTTTCGACTACTTCCGGTTTTACGATTGTTGTCGTGATAGCTTTACGAAGTTCTTTGGATACTTAACTTTCTGTACCAGAAGTGTCAGAAACATCCATTGAGCAGTTTTGTAAGAAAAGATAAAATAAAGAGCGTTTACAAAAATTTAACGATTTTTGATTTTTTTTCAAAGTTTGATGTCATTTTTGGACCACCTACATTATTTCAATGCTTTTCATTTTGGATTCACTATATAGACAACCGATAGGACTATGAGTAAGAAAAGTTTCAGAAAAATCGTAGGCGTCATTTTCGAGAAAAGGGCGTCTCAGAATGTTAAAAAATCGGAAAATACTAGATTTTTGGCATACAATAATTTATTTCCTTACCATCGAAATCGTATTATTTAGATATCATATGATGGTCCATTAATAGGGCTATCCAACGACACTTTAGTTCTTTTGGTCCGCTATTACCTAAGTGAGCAATCAAGTTTTTCGCAAGTGCGACAATATTTTTAACCTTTTTTTTCATTTTTTGAATACTCCCGGTATGGTTATTATTGTCGGAATAGTTTTAATAGTCGGTTTGGGCGCTAAAATAGCCACAGGGCTCTGTAATGATATATTACATTATCTGATCAGATAAAATGCCCCTGAGAAATCCTATGTTCAAAAGTGCCAAAAATGCAAAAAATTTAAAATATCGAAAATTAAATTTCAATAATTACATACATATTATACATCGTTAGAATCGTAATTAGGTCAGCTATCTGAATATACAACCTTTTTTTAAAAATCTCTTAAAATAAAAAAATAGTAGAGCATTTTTCAAAATTTCACGATTTTTCGACTTTTTTCGATTTTCAGTCCCTTTTTTATTCTATTCCAGACATTTCAAAGTCTTATTGGTTGGCTTCATGCAAAATACCTCCAAAAGGACTCTCGATAGAAAAAATTAAAAAAAAATTGTAGGTTAAGTTTTCGAGATACAGGCGTCCAAAAATGCTAAAAATCAGAAAATTCGTGATTTTCAGCGTGCCATATTTTGCTTCCTGATCATAGTATCGGTATGAATTGGGTATCATACGATAGTACAATCCTAGTGCAGTCCAATGGTACCCTAATTTCTTTAATCCATTGATATCGGGCGGAGAAATCGCGTTTTTCCCCAAAATATCCATTTTTTGCATTTTTTTCAAAATATTGCCCATTATTTCGACCACTTCCGGTTTAAGGATTCTGGTTGAAATTGCTTTATAAGTTGGTATTGGACTATAACTTCATGTTCCAGAAGTTTCAGAAACGTCAATTCTGCCATAAACCGAAACCGGAGCTCACAAAATGGGAAGAAAATTCGAAAAAAATCGAAAAATAAAGGGCGATAACTCTGAATGAAACTTATATTACTGGAATCGGATGGACGTCAGGTATCCAAAAATGTAGGTCAAATTTGAAAATTTTGAAAAATAACAAAAATTGTCTCGTAAACAACATGTTTGCAATTTTCAAACGATAAAAGTCATAGACGAATGTTCGAAATTGAAAAATGTCTCAGAAAAGATTGTCTCAGAAAAGATTCAGGGATTCCAAAAATGTAATTTGTTCGAAAATGGATAAAGAATTGACGAAACTATGGCCGATTTTCAATTTTTAGATAACGTACAAATTTCGGTCACTTCCGGTATGCGCAGAAATTTCAAAAATATTTTATCAAGTAGCCACCACATGGTTTCCCAATAGAAAATCTGATTCCAGATCGATATCTGTTTTCGATCATGGAGATCTAGGCCCTCGCGGTAAATAATAATAATAAATAATAATAATAATAATTTTAGTAATCTCAATAGGCTTTCAGACGAAAGTCTGAAAGCCTAATAATAACTTTAACAGAAACAATAAGCTTTCATATGTAATACATATGAAAGCTTAATAACTAGATCTGCTACTGTCCCATGCAGATATGAAAGCTTTCATATTCACTGTCAAAATCTATCGAAATTAATGTAATTTTTCACTCGTAAACAACTTTGTCGGCACGAAAAACATCAAAAACGAAATTCGAATTTTTGAAATATTCAAATACCAAAAATTCCACCCGTATCCCGTCTATCCTGAAATTGAAATGTATTAAATTTTAGACATAGGAGACGCATTGAACATACTATGCCCTATTGTGTTTCTGCTCTGAACGTTTTTTAGGTTTTCCTTCGAGGGTTCAGAAAACGTAACTCTCATGTCTGTAAGTGCAATATCGCAAAAGTTCTATTGTTTTTTCACGTTTTAAGATGGTGTCACTTCCGGTTCAATCGACAAACTCCATGTTTTGTGTACGAATCAGTAATTACTTGTCTAGTATCCAAAAAAAAATTAGGTCATTCTGACCTTTATTTCGACGATTTTTTTGAAAAATTTGATTCTTAATTTCACCAACGGGGGATGATTTAGGAAATTTTAAAAGTCATTTTTCAAGTCGCATCAGTAATGTCTAGTTACATACTAAATTTCATGAAAATCGTACAACTATTAAAGAAGTTGTCAAGTTGGTCTCAACTTCCGGTTCGAAATCACAGCGACGAATTTTCGAATATTACAAAATTTTAAAAATAAGCTCCCCCTGACCAGCTTAATCGTTCGCAATAAACGTCGGAAAATTGCTGACTTTAGCCGTGGGAGGTAACCGAAGGACACGGGGAAAACCCACGCGCAACCTGGAAATCGAAACGACGCCGGTTGACTCAATGACAGACGTTACGATACAGCGCGCACATGCTAACCATTCAGCCATTCAGCCTCCCTAAAATCGGAAAATTGCTGACTTATAGCAAAAAACATTTCAACCGGGCATTTCAATCGAAACAACGCCAGTTGACTCAATGACAGACGTTACGATACAGAGCATAGGTGCTAACCATTCAGCCACGTAACCTCCCTAAATTTGGCAAATTGCTGACCTACAGCGACAAACATTTCAACCGGGCGAAATTATCAACCGAATATTACACAACTTTTAAAAGTAAGCTTCCCCTGACCAGCATAATCGTTCACAATAAACGTTTCCCCCTAAAATAGGCAAATTGCTGACTTTAAATTGAGAAACTTGACAACAGGGCGAAATTTCCTGTTTTATGACTTTTACAGTACCTCTGATTACCAACCGATTATAACAAAACTTTAAAAATAAAAGAGAAAAAGAGACATGTGGGTTAACGTCCACTCCACACAAACTAGGACATTTCGGGGCTCACATATATTTTTTAATTTTATTTTAAAACTTCCCTTACGCGTACTGGTATTCGGGAAATTGCTGACGATACAGCGCGCACATGCTAACCATTCAGCCATTCAGCCTCCCTAAAATCGGAAAATTGCTGACTTATAGCAAGAAACATTTCAACCGGGCATTTCAATCGAAAAAACGCCAGTTGACTCAATGACAGACGTTACGATACAGAGCGCAGGTGCTAACCATTCAGCCACGTAACCTCCCTAAATTTGGCAAATTGCGGACCTACAGCGAGAAACATTTCAACCGGGCGAAATTTTCTATTTTAACAGTTTAATTTGCACCGAATATTACAAAACTTTTAAAAATAAGCTCCCCCTGACTAGCTTAATCGTTCGCAATAAACGTTTGCCCCTTAAAATCGGCAAATTGCTGACTTTAAAGTGAGAAACATTACAACCGGGCGAAATTTTCTGTTTTATCACTTTTACAGTATCAGTACCATGCATTACCAACCGATTATTACAAAACTTTAAAAATAAAACAGAAGGAGAGAAATGCGGCTTAACGTCCATTCGACACAAACTAAGTCATTTCGGGACTAATATATGTTTTTTAATTTTATTTATAAACTTCCCTTACGCGTACTGGTATTCAGGAGTGGGAGGAAACCGAAGGACACGGAGAAAACCCACGAGGTTGGACACCATACTCCATGTCACGTCCATTCGACAAAAACGAGGTCATTTCGAGACTAACATATGTCTTTTAATTTTATTGAAAAACTTCCCTTGCGCGTACGGGTCTTTAGTCGTGGGAGGTAACCGAAGGACACGGGGAAAACCCACGCACAACATGGAAATCGAAACGACGCCGGTTAACTCAATGACAGACGTTACGACAAAGCGCGCGTATGCTAACCATTCAGTCATTCAGCCCCCCTAAAATCGGGAAATTGCTGACTTATAGCAAACAACATTTCAACCGGGCGAAATTTTATGTTTTTGCAGTTTAATTTGCACGGTACTTTAATTACCAACCGATTATCACAAAACTTTTGAAAATAAGCTCCAACTGACCAGCTTAATCGTATGCAATAAACGTTTGGCGTGAACTGAAAGTTCTGCACCGAGAAAGTTCATCTCGATTTTCCGGCGTGGTTCCCTCTTGTCAGTGAGGCAGAACGGAGGGCCTGACAAGGACAGCTGTCTAGTCGTTCGGATGGGACGAAAAACCAAGGTCCCGTGTACACATTGAAGTGCACGTAAAATATCCCTAAGCAGTTGGAATTCGATACTGTTGAATAAGCTGTATACGATGACTAAATGTGCAAATTGTAGTCACCCACGCTGCATGTTTCGCTTAAGAAAGGGTGCAGTTTTCAATTTTCGATCCTTTTATTCTTCTACTCCTGATATTTTGGACTGTTCATCGATGGTTTCATATAAAAGACTATCGATAAGACTCTTTGTAGAAGAAGTTCCCCAAAAATATTATGTTGATTGAAGAGAAAAGGACCTTTAAAAATGCTCAAAATCGTAAAAATACGACTTTTTTGATTTTCGATCTCTTTTTTTCTGCTATCCCTGACATTTAAAAACAATGATACAATGATTTCACACAACGGGCTAGCTATTAGACTCTCGATTGGCAGGAGTTTCACCACCCTCTCTTCATTATAACCGAAGTTATCGTGTCCTAAAGAATCAACAAATCAGCATATTTATCTCTGCTTACCCTTAGCAGAAAATGCTCATCTTTAAACTCAATCATGACATTGACCTAGTGAACGTCTACACCAAGTTTTAACATTCTAGCTTAATTAGAAGGAGAGTAATTGTGTTCCAAAGTCCCGATCCTTCAAATTGCTTCTATTTTTCATTTTCAATTCAAAATGGTGACCATCACGTGACCGAAATCAAAATTCTATTCGCGACATTTTTTAGGCCTTCCTACAAGGATTCAGAAAATATAACTCCCGAGTCTGTAAGTAAAATAGCAAAAAAGCCTTATTGATTTTTCACTTTTAAATATGGCGGCACTTCCGGTTCGATCGACAAACTCCATATTTTGTGTACAAATCAGTAATTACTTATCTAGTATCCAAATAAAAAATCAGGTCATTCTGACCTATATTTCGATGATTTTTTTGAAAATTTTGATCCTTAATTTCGTCAAGGGGAGATAATTTAGAAAATTTCTAATTATATTTTTGAAGTCACATCGGAAAGATCTACTTAGATACTAAATTTCATGAAAATCGTACAACTATTAAAGAAGTTGTCAAATTGGTCTAAACTTCCGGTTCGAAATCACAGCGACGAATTTTCGAAATTCGAAAATGTGAAACTGTAGATGAAAATGATTTTTTCAAAGGTATTCAAAGAAAAAAGAATTAGTAAAATCGGTCAAAAAATAACAAAGTTACGACTATGCATTGTCATTTTTTTCGTTCGTAAAATTCGGTGATTTCGGATTCGTAAAACGTTTCGAAAATATATTTAATCAAGGTTCGCACCCCATTTTTGGGGGGGTAGGTCAAAATTTCAGAAAGATCCTATGGATAGATTCTGAGAAATCCGATTTGCAGAAAACACACAAAAAAAAAAAATAACTAGTCACAAAGTTACAGCATTGTAGGTCAAATGCATTCGTTCGTAAAATTCGGTGATTTCGGATTCGTAAAACGTTTTGAAAATATATTTAATCAAGGTTCGCACCCCATTTATGGGGGGGTAGGTCAAAGTTTCAGAAAGATCCCATGGTTAGATTCTGAGAAATCCGATTTGCAGAAATGACACAAAAAAAAAAAATAATAATAACTAGATCTGCTACTGTCCCATGCAGATATGAAAGCTTTCATATTCATCGTCACGTGTCATTGATTGTATCAAGTAACCTAAATAAAAGGATACGAAGAAAAAATTATTAAAATTGGTCAAAAACTCGCGAAGTTACAAGTCTAAATATAGTATGAAACATTGCACCCAGGCATAACAATAATCTGAAAACTAAAGGGAAATAACTGAAACTTGTATTACTGTAATGAGACGGATGAGAAAATGAAATGAAAATGGCGGGAAAAAAAAATTAAAAATGGCAGGTTGGACAGGCGACCTTACTCCTTGTCACGTACAACCGGGCATTCGAAAACACGCTAGTTTACTCAATGACAGGCGCGCGCGCTTACCATTCAGCCACTCAACCCCCCTTTGAAATCAGACACGTGCAATATGTCATATAGGAAGAATAAGAAGTCGCTCACAACAAAATGGTAAATTAATGAGTTTAGGTCAAAAGGTTGAGCTACTGTTTTAGAGTACTTAATAGTTTTAAAGAGACACGTTAAGGGTTGTTCATAGTTAAATGAAAGTTTAATTTTAAATAAGACCAATAAAATTAGGATTTAATAATGCCAGACTAATATTTCCAATATGTTTGGTTATAAGTAGGAAATCGTGACGACTTCTTAAGCATGTTTTAAACAAAGGATCATGTTTGTTTAAACAAGAATGGCACTCTGCAATAAAAAAAACTGGCCAAAGCAAGATTTCTATGCAGAAATTAAATAATTGCTAGAACCAGAAAAATATTTATCCACTATAATAAATAAGCAACATAGAGAAAATGAAATGAAATTGAATGGGGTTTAACGTCCGACTGTTCTGCTCCTAAAATGGGCTAATGAAGACGGGCATATGCCATAATGTGTGCAATGAGGGAAATTTTACCCGGGCAGCGGCGGTTACGAGGTTGGACAGGCAACCATACTCCTTGTCACGTACAACCAAAAAATCGAAACAACGGCAGTTGACTCAATGACAGACGTTATGATACAGAGCGCACGTGCTAACCATTCAGCCACGCAACCTCCCTAAAATCGGCAAATTGCTGACCTACAGCGAGAAACATTTCAACCGGGCCAAATTTTCTATTGTAACAGTTTAATTTGCACGGTACCTTTAGTTATCAACCGAATATTACAAAACTTTTAAAAATAAGCTCCCCCCTGACCAGCTTAAGCGTTCGCAATAAACGTTTGCCACTTAAAATCGGGAAATTGCTGACTTTAAAGTGAGAAACATTACAACCGGGCGAAATTTTCTGTTTTATGACTTTTACAGTACCTTTGATTACCAACCGATTATTTTCTGTTTTATCACTTTTACAGTACCTTTGATTACCAACCGATTATTACAAAACTTTAAAAATAAAAGAGAAAGAGAGAAATGCGGCCTAATGTCCATTCGACACAAACTAGGTCATTTCGGGACTAACATATGTTTTTTAATTTTATTTAAAAACTCCCCCTGCGCTTACAGGTCTTTAGCCGTTGGGAGGAAACCGAAGAACACGGAGAAAACCCACAAGGTTGGACATCATACTTCATGTCACGTGCAACCTGGAGATCGAAACGACGCCCGTTGACTCAATGACAGACGTTACGATACAGTGCGCACATGCTAACCATTCAGCCATTCAGCCTCCCTGAATTCAGAAAATTGCTGACTTATAGCAAGAAACATTTCAACCGGGCGAAATTTTCTGTTTTAACAGTTTAATGTGCACGGTACTTTAATTACCAACCGATTATTACAAAACTTTTGAAAATAAGCTCCAACTGACCAGCTTAATCGTATGCAATAAACGTTTTCGCCTGAATTGAAAGTTCTGCACGGAGAAAGTTCATCTCGATTTCCCGGCGTGGTTCCCCTTGTCAGTGAGGCAGAACGGAGGGCCTGACAAGCACAGCTGTCTAGTCATTCGGATGGGACGAAAAACCAAGGTCCCGTGTACACATTGGAGTGCACGTAAAATATCCCTAAGCAGTTGGAATTCGATACTGTTGAATAAGCTCTATACGATGACTAAATGTGTAGATTGTAGTCACCCACACTGCATGTTTCGCTTAACAATGAAAGGGTGCCGTTTTCAATGTTCGATCCTTTTGTTCTTCTACTCCTGATATGTTGGACTGTTGATCGATGGTTTCATATAAAAGACTACCAATAAGACTCTTTGTACAAGAAGTTCCCAAAAAATATTATGTTGACTTTACGAGAAAGACCTCTAAACATGCTCCAAATTGTAAAAATACGACTTTTTGGGTTTTCAATCTCTTTTTTTCGGCTATCCCTGATATTTAGAAAAAATAATACAATGATTTCACACAACAGGCTAGCTATTAGACTCTCTATTGACAAAAGTTTCACCGCCCTCCCTTCATTATAACCGAAGTTATCGTGCCCTAAAGAATCAACAAATTAGCTTGTTTATCTCTGCTTACCCTAAGCAGAAAATGCTCATCTTTGAACTCAATCATAACATTGACCTAGTGAACGTCTACACCAAGTTTGAACATTCTAGCTTAATTAGAAGGAGAGTAATTGTGTTCCAAAGTCCCGACCCTTCAAATTGCTTCTATTTTTCATTTTCAATTCAAAATGGTGACCATCACGTGACCGAAATCAAAATTCTATTCGCGACATTTTTTAGGCCTTCCTACAAGGATTCAGAAAATATAACTCCCGAGTCTGTAAGTAAAATAGCAAAAAAGCCTTATTGATTTTTCACTTTTAAATATGGCGGCACTTCCGGTTCGATCGACAAACTCCATATTTTGTGTACAAATCAGTAATTACTTATCTAGTATCCAAAAAAAAAATCAGGTCATTCTGACCTATATTTCGATGATTTTTTTGAAAATTTTGATCCTTAATTTCGTCAAGGGGAGATAATTTAGAAAATTTCTAATTATATTTTTGAAGTCACATCGGTAGGATCTACTTAGATACTAAATTTCATGAAAATCGTACAACTATTAAAGAAGTTGTCAAATTGGTCTAATCTTCCGGTTCGAAATCACAGCGACGAATTTTCGAAATTCGAAAATGTGAAACTGCAGATGAAAATGGTTTTTTTAAAGGTATTCAAAGAAAAAAGAATTAGTAAAATCGGTCAAAAAATAACAAAGTTACGATTATGCATTGTCATTTTTTTCGTTCGTAAAATTCGGTGATTTCGGATTCGTAAAACGTTTCGAAAATATATTTAATCAAGGTTCGCACCCCATTTTTGGGGGGGTAGGTCAAAATTTCAGAAAGATCCTATGGATAGATTCTGAGAAATCCGATTTGCAGAAAACACACAAAAAAAAAAATAATAATAATAATAACTTTAACAGAAACAATAAGCTTTCATATGTAATATGAAAGCTTAATAATAATAACTTTAACAGAAACAATAAGCTTTCATATGTAATATGAAAGCTTAACTAGATCTGCTACTGTCCCATGCAGATATGAAAGCTTTCATATTCATCGTCACGTGTCATCGATTATATCAAGTATCTCAAATAAAAGGATAAGAATAACAAACTATCAAAATTGGTCAAAAACTCGCGAAGTTACAAGTCTAAATATAGTATGAAACATTGAGTAATCTGAAAACTAAAGGGAAATAACTGATACTTGTGTTGCTGTAATCGGGATGACTTCCGATTTCAAAACTTTCAGAAAAATGAAATGAAAATGGTAAGAAAACATCGAAAAATTAAATGAGATAACTTTGAACAAAACTAAAACTTTTTGAATCAGGTTGAACTCAACTGTTTGAATATGTACGTTAAATATGTAGATTTGGAAAATTATAAAGACATAATATCAAAATCGGTCAAAAACTCACAAAGTTACAAATTTAAATGTAGTGAGAAACATTGCACCCGGGCAAAAAAATAATCTTTAAACTAAAGGGAAATAACTGAAACTTGTATAGCTGTAATCGGGCTTCCAAGATATGTTATATAATTATGGGTTCCAATATGTTTGGTTATAAGTAGGAAATCGTGACGACTTCTTAAGCATGTTTTAAACAAAGGGTCATAGACTGCAATATACAAGAATGGCACTCTGCAATAAAAAAAACTGGCCAGAGATTTCTATGCAGAAATTAAATAATTGCTAGAACCAGAAAAATATTTATCCACTATAATAAATAAGCAACATAGAGAAAATGAAATGAAATTGAATGGGGTTTAATGTCCTACTGTTCTGCTCCTACAATGGGCTAATGAAGACGGGCATACGCCATAAAGTGTGCTATGAGGGAAATTTTACCCGGGCAGCGGTGTTACGGCCTACGAGGTTGGTAAGGCGACCATACTCCTTGTCACGTACAACCAAGAAATCGAAACAAGGCCAGTTGACTCAATGACAGACGTTATGATACAGAGCGCACGTGCTAACCATTCAGCCACGCAACCTCCCTAAAATCGGCAAATTGCTGACCTACAGCGAGAAACATTTCAACCGGGCCAAATTTTCTATTTTAACATTTTAATTTGCACGGTATCTTTAGTTATCAACCGAATATTACAAAAGTTTTAAAAATAAGCTCCCCCTGACCAGCTTAATCGTTCGCAATAAACGTTTGCCCCTTAAAATCGACAAATTGCTGAATTTAAAGTGAGAAACATTACAACCGGGCCAAATTTTCTGTTTTATCACTTTAACAGTACCTTTGATTACCAACCGATTATTACAAAACTTTAAAAAGAGAAAGAGAGAAATGCGGCCTAACGTCCATTCGACACAAACTAGGTCATTTCGGGACTAACATATGTTTTTTAATTTTATTTAAAAACTCCCCTTGCACGTACTGGTCTTTATCCGTTGGGAGGAAACCGAAAAACACGGAGAAAACCCACGAGGTTGGACATCATACACCATGTCACGTGCAACCTGGAGATCGAAACGATGCCCGTTGACTCAATGACAAAGGTTACGATACAGCGAGAACATGCTAACCATTCAGCCATCCAGCCTCTCTGAATTCGGAAAATTGCTGACTTATAGCAAGAAACATTTCAACCGGGCGAAATTTTCTGTTTTAACAGTTTAATGTGCACGGTACTTTAATTACCAACCGATTATTACAAAACTTTTGAAAATAAGCTCCAACTGACCAGCTTAATCGTATGCAATAAACGTTTTGCCTGAATTGAAAGTTCTGCACAGAGAAAGTTCATCTCGATTTCCCGGCGTGGTTCCCTTGTCAGTAAGGCAGAACGGAGGGCCTGACAAGCACAGCTGTCTAGTCCTTCGGATGGGACGAAAAACCAAGGTCCCGTGTACACATTGGAGTGCACGTAAAATATCCCTAAGCAGTTGGAATTCGATACTGTTGAATAAGCTCTATACGATGACTAAATGCGTAGATTGTAGTCACCCACACTTCATGTTTCGCTCAACAATGAAAGGATGCCGTTTTCAATGTTCGATCCTTTTGTTCTTCTACTCCTGATATGTTGGACTGTTGATCGATGGTTTCATATAAAAGACTACCAATAAGACTCTTTGTAGAAGAAGTTCCCAAAAAATAGTATGTTGACTTTACGAGAAAGACCTCTAAACATGCTCCAAATTGTAAAAATACGACTTTTTGGATTTTCAATCTCTTTTTTTCGGCTATCCCTGATATTTAAAAAAAATGATACAATCATTTCACACCACAGGCTACCCATTAGACTCTCTATTGACAAAAGTTTCACCGCCCTCCCTTCATTATAACCGAAGTTATCGTGCCCTAAAGAATCAACAAATCAGCATGCTTATCTCTGCTTACCCTAAGCAGAAAATGCTCATCTTTGAACTCAATCATAACATTGACCTAGTGAACGTCTACACCAAGTTTGAACATTCTAGCTTAATTAGAAGGAGAGTTATTGTGTTCCGAAGTCCGGGCCTTTCAAATTGCTTCTATTTTTCATTTTCAATTCAAAATTGTGACCATCACAATTCTGATCCGATAGATTTTTAGGCATTCCTTCAAGGATTCCGAAAATATAACTCCCGAGTCTGTAAGTAAAATAGCAAAAAAGCCTTTTTGATTTTTCACGTTTAAAGATGGTGGCACTTCCGGTTCGATCGACAAACTCCATATTTTGTGTACGAATCAGTAATTCCTTGTCTAGTATCGAAAAAAAAATTTAGGTCATTCTGACCTATATTTCGACGATTTTTTTGAAAACTTTGATCCTTAATTTCACCAAGGGGAGATAATTTAGAAAATTTATAATTATATTTTTGAAGTCACATCGGTAAGATCTACTTGTATACTAAATTTCATGAAAATCGTACAACTATTAAAGAAGTTGTCAAATTGGTCTAAACTTCCGGTTCGAAATCACAGCGACGAATTTTCGAAATTCGAAAATGTGAAACTGCAGATGAAAATGATTTTTTTCAAGGTATTCAAAGAAAAAAGAATTAGTAAAATCGGTCAAAAAATAACAAAGTTACGACTATGCATTGTCAGTTTTTTCGTTCGTAAAATTCGGTGATTTCGGATTCGTAAAACGTTTTGAAAATATATTTAAACAACGTTCGCACCCCACTTTTGGGGGGGTAGGTCAAAGTTTTAGAAAGATCCCATGGTTAGATTCTGAGAAATCCGATTTGCAGAAAATACACAAAAAAAAAATAATAATAATCTTAACAGAAACAATAAGCTTTCATATGTAATATGAAAGCTTAATAATAACTTTAACAGAAACAATAAGCTTTCATATGTAATACATATGAAAGCTTAACTAGATCTGCTACTGTCCCATGCAGATATGAAAGCTTTCATATTCATCGTCACGTGTCATCGATTATATCAAGTATCTCAAATAAAAGGATAAGAATAACAAACTATCAAAATTGGTCAAAAACTCGCGAAGTTACAAGTCTAAATATAGTATGAAACATTGAGTAATCTGAAAACTAAAGGGAAATAACTGATACTTGTGTTGCTGTAATCGGGATGACTTCCGATTTCAAAAATTTCAGAAAAATGAAATGAAAATGGTATGAAAACATCGAAAAATTAAATGAGATAACTTTGAACAAAACTAAAACTTTTTGAATCAGGTTGAACTCATCTGTTTGAATATGTACGTTAAATATGTAGATTTGGAAAATTATAAAGACATAATATCAAAATCGGTCAAAAACTCACAAAGTTACAAATTTAAATGTAGTGAGAAACATTGCACCCGGGCAAAAAAATAATCTTTAAGCTAAAGGGAAATAACTGAAACTTGTATAGCTGTAATCGGGCTTCCAAGATATGTTATATAATTATGGTTTCCAATATGTTTGGTTATAAGTAGGAAATCGTGACGACTTCTTAAGCATGTTTTAAACAAAGGGTCATAGACTGCAATATACAAGAATGGCACTCTGCAATAAAAAAAACTGGCCAGAGATTTCTATGCAGAAATTAAATAATTGCTAGAACCAGAAAAATATTTATGCACTATAATAAATAAGCAACATAGAGAAAATGAAATGAAATTGAATGGGGTTTAACGTCCTACTGTTCTGCTCCTACAATGGGCTAATGAAGACGGGCATACGCCATAAAGTGTGCAATGAGGGAAATTTTACCCAGGCAGCGGCGTTACGGCCTACGAGGTTGGTAAGGCGACCATACTCCTTGTCACGTACAACCAAGAAATCGAAACAAGGCCAGTCGACTCAATGACAGACGTTATGATACAGAGCGCACGTGCTAACCATTCAGCCACGCAACCTCCCTAAAATCGGCAAATTGCTGACCTACAGCGAGAAACATTTCAACCGGGCCAAATTTTCTATTTTAACAGTTTAATTTGCACAGTACCTTTAGTTATCAACCGAATATTACAAAACTTTTAAAAATAAGCTCCCCCTGACCAACTTAATCGTTCGCAATAAACGTTTGCCCCTTAAAATCGACAAATTGCTGACTTTAAAGTGAGAAACATTACAACCGGGCCAAATTTTCTGTTTTATCACTTTAACAGTACCTTTGATTACCAACCGATTATTACAAAACTTTAAAAAGAGAAAGAGAGAAATGCGGCCTAACGTCCATTCGACACAAACTAGGTCATTTCGGGACTAACATATGTTTTTTAATTTTATTTAAAAATTCCCCTTGCACGTACTGGTCTTTAGCCGTTGGGAGGAAACCGAAGAACACGGAGAAAACCCACGAGGTTGGACATCATACACCATGTCACGTGCAACCTTGAGATCGAAACGACGCCCGTTGACTCAATGACAAACGTTACGATACAGCGACTTATAGCAATAAACATTTCAACCGGGCGAAATTTTCTGTTTTAACAGTTTAATGTGCACGGTACTTTAATTACCAACCGATTATTACAAAACTTTTGAAAATAAGCTCCAACTGACCAGCTTAATCGTATGCAATAAACGTTTTGCCTGAATTGAAAGTTCTGCACGGAAAACGTTCATCTCGATTTCCCGGCGTGGTTCCCCTTGTCAGTGAGGCAGAACGGAGGGCCTGACAAGCACAGCTGTCTAGTCCTTCGGATGGGACGAAAAACCGTGTACACATTGGAGTGCACGTAAAATATCCCTAAGCAGTTGGAATTCGATACTGTTGAATAAGCTCTATACGATGACTAAATGTGTAGATTGTAGTCACCCACACTGCATGTTTCGCTTAACAATGAAAGGGTGCCGTTTTCAATGTTCGATCCTTTTGTTCTTCTACTCCTGATATGTTGGACTGTTGATCGATGATTTCATATAAAAGACTACCAATAAGACTCTTTGTAGAAGAAGTTCCCAAAAAATAGTATGTTGACTTTACGAGAAAGACCTCTAAACATGCTCCAAATTGTAAAAATACGACTTTTTTGGATTTTCATTCTCTTTTTTTCGGCTATCCCTGATATTTAAAAAAAATGATACAATGATTTCACACAACAGGCCAGCTATTACACTCTCTATTGACAAAAGTTTCACCGCCCTCCCTTCATTATAACCGAAGTTATCGTGCCCTAAAGAATCAACAAATCAGGATGCTTATCTCTGCTTACCCTAAGCAGAAAATGCTCATCTTTGAACTCAATCATAACATTGACCTAGTGAACGTTTACAACAAGTTTGAACATTCTAGCTTAATTGGAATGAGAGTTATTGTGCTCCAAAGTCTCGGCCCTTCAAATTGCTTCTATTTTTCATTTTCAATTCAAAATGGTGACTCCCGGTTGACCTAAATCAGAATTCTATTCGCGACATTTTTTAAGCCTTCCTACAAGGATTCAGAAAATATAACTCCCGAGTCTGTAAGTAAAATAGCAAAAAAGCCTTATTGATTTTTCACGTTTAAAGATGGTGGCACTTCCGGTTCGATCGACAAACTCCATATTTTGTGTACGAATCAGTAATTCCTTGTCTAGTATCGAGAAAAAAAAAACTAGGTCATTCTGACCTATATTTCGACGATTTTTTTGAAAACTTTGATCCTTAATTTCACCAAGGGGAGATAAGTTAGAAAATTTCTAAAGTCATTTTTCAAGTCGCATCATTAAGGTCTACTTACATATTAAATTTCATGAAAATCGTACAACTACTAAAGAAGTTGTCGAGTTGGTGTAAACTTCCGGTTCGAAATCACAGCGACGAATTTTCGAAATTCGAAAATCCGAAATTGCAGATTTAAAGTAAATGTCTTAGGATACTCAAAGAAAAAAGAATTGGTAAAATAGATCAAATAGTCACAAAGTTACAGCATTGTAGGTCAAATGCATTCGTTCGTAAAATTCGGTGATTTCGGATTCGTAAAACGTTTTGAAAATACATTTAATCAAGGTTCGCACCCCATTTTTGGGGGGGTAGGTCAAAGTTTCAGAAATATCCTATGGATAGATTCTGAGAAATCCGATTTGCAGAAAACACACACAAAAAAAAATAATAATAACTAGATCTGCTACTGTCCCATGCAGATATGAAAGCTTTCATATTCACTGTCAAAATCTATCGAAATTAATGTAATTTTTCACTCGTAAACAACTTTGTCGGCACGAAAAACATCAAAAACGAAATTCGAATTTTTGAAATATTCAAATACCAAAAATTCCACCCGTATCCCGTCTATCCTGAAATTGAAATGTATTAAATTTTAGACATAGGAGACGCATTGAACATACTATGCCCTATTGTGTTTCTGCTCTGAACGTTTTTTAGGTTTTCCTTCGAGGGTTCAGAAAACGTAACTCTCATGTCTGTAAGTGCAATATCGCAAAAGTTCTATTGTTTTTTCACGTTTTAAGATGGTGTCACTTCCGGTTCAATCGACAAACTCCATGTTTTGTGTACGAATCAGTAATTACTTGTCTAGTATCAAAAAAAAAATTAGGTCATTCTGACCTTTATTTCGACGATTTTTTTGAAAAATTTGATTCTTAATTTCACCAACGGGGGATGATTTAGGAAATTTTAAAAGTCATTTTTCAAGTCGCATCAGTAATGTCTAGTTACATACTAAATTTCATGAAAATCGTACAACTATTAAAGAAGTTGTCAAGTTGGTCTCAACTTCCGGTTCGAAATCACAGCGACGAATTTTCGAATATTACAAAATTTTAAAAATAAGCTCCCCCTGACCAGCTTAATCGTTCGCAATAAACGTCGGAAAATTGCTGACTTTAGCCGTGGGAGGTAACCGAAGGACACGGGGAAAACCCACGCGCAACCTGGAAATCGAAACGACGCCGGTTGACTCAATGACAGACGTTACGATACAGCGCGCACATGCTAACCATTCAGCCATTCAGCCTCCCTAAAATCGGAAAATTGCTGACTTATAGCAAGAAACATTTCAACCGGGCATTTCAATCGAAACAACGCCAGTTGACTCAATGACAGACGTTACGATACAGAGCATAGGTGCTAACCATTCAGCCACGTAACCTCCCTAAATTTGGCAAATTGCTGACCTACAGCGACAAACATTTCAACCGGGCGAAATTATCAACCGAATATTACACAACTTTTAAAAGTAAGCTTCCCCTGACCAGCATAATCGTTCACAATAAACGTTTCCCCCTAAAATAGGCAAATTGCTGACTTTAAATTGAGAAACTTGACAACAGGGCGAAATTTCCTGTTTTATGACTTTTACAGTACCTCTGATTACCAACCGATTATAACAAAACTTTAAAAATAAAAGAGAAAAAGAGACATGTGGGTTAACGTCCACTCCACACAAACTAGGATATTTCGGGGCTCACATATATTTTTTAATTTTATTTTAAAACTTCCCTTACGCGTACTGGTATTCGGGAAATTGCTGACGATACAGCGCGCACATGCTAACCATTCAGCCATTCAGCCTCCCTAAAATCGGAAAATTGCTGACTTATAGCAAGAAACATTTCAACCGGGCATTTCAATCGAAAAAACGCCAGTTGACTCAATGACAGACGTTACGATACAGAGCGCAGGTGCTAACCATTCAGCCACGTAACCTCCCTAAATTTGGCAAATTGCGGACCTACAGCGAGAAACATTTCAACCGGGCGAAATTTTCTATTTTAACAGTTTAATTTGCACCGAATATTACAAAACTTTTAAAAATAAGCTCCCCCTGACTAGCTTAATCGTTCGCAATAAACGTTTGCCCCTTAAAATCGGCAAATTGCTGACTTTAAAGTGAGAAACATTACAACCGGGCGAAATTTTCTGTTTTATCACTTTTACAGTATCAGTACCATGCATTACCAACCGATTATTACAAAACTTTAAAAATAAAACAGAAGGAGAGAAATGCGGCTTAACGTCCATTCGACACAAACTAAGTCATTTCGGGACAAATATATGTTTTTTAATTTTATTTATAAACTTCCCTTACGCGTACTGGTATTCAGGAGTGGGAGGAAACCGAAGGACACGGAGAAAACCCACGAGGTTGGACACCATACTCCATGTCACGTCCATTCGACAAAAACGAGGTCATTTCGAGACTAACATATGTCTTTTAATTTTATTGAAAAACTTCCCTTGCGCGTACGGGTCTTTAGTCGTGGGAGGTAACCGAAGGACACGGGGAAAACCCACGCACAACATGGAAATCGAAACGACGCCGGTTAACTCAATGACAGACGTTACGACAAAGCGCGCGTATGCTAACCATTCAGTCATTCAGCCCCCCTAAAATCGGGAAATTGCTGACTTATAGCAAACAACATTTCAACCGGGCGAAATTTTATGTTTTAGCAGTTTAATTTGCACGGTACTTTAATTACCAACCGATTATCACAAAACTTTTGAAAATAAGCTCCAACTGACCAGCTTAATCGTATGCAATAAACGTTTGGCGTGAACTGAAAGTTCTGCACCGAGAAAGTTCATCTCGATTTTCCGGCGTGGTTCCCTCTTGTCAGTGAGGCAGAACGGAGGGCCTGACAAGGACAGCTGTCTAGTCGTTCGGATGGGACGAAAAACCAAGGTCCCGTGTACACATTGAAGTGCACGTAAAATATCCCTAAGCAGTTGGAATTCGATACTGTTGAATAAGCTGTATACGATGACTAAATGTGCAAATTGTAGTCACCCACGCTGCATGTTTCGCTTAAGAAAGGGTGCAGTTTTCAATTTTCGATCCTTTTATTCTTCTACTCCTGATATTTTGGACTGTTCATCGATGGTTTCATATAAAAGACTATCGATAAGACTCTTTGTAGAAGAAGTTCCCCAAAAATATTATGTTGATTGAAGAGAAAAGGACCTTTAAAAATGCTCAAAATCGTAAAAATACGACTTTTTTGATTTTCGATCTCTTTTTTTCTGCTATCCCTGACATTTAAAAACAATTATACAATGATTTCACACAACAGGCTAGCTATTAGACTCTCGATTGGCAGGAGTTTCACCACCCTCTCTTCATTATAACCGAAGTTATCGTGTCCTAAAGAATCAACAAATCAGCATATTTATCTCTGCTTACCCTTAGCAGAAAATGCTCATCTTTAAACTCAATCATGACATTGACCTAGTGAACGTCTACACCAAGTTTGAACATTCTAGCTTAATTAGAAGGAGAGTAATTGTGTTCCAAAGTCCCGATCCTTCAAATTGCTTCTATTTTTCATTTTCAATTCAAAATGGTGACCATCACGTGACCGAAATCAAAATTCTATTCGCGACATTTTTTAGGCCTTCCTACAAGGATTCAGAAAATATAACTCCCGAGTCTGTAAGTAAAATAGCAAAAAAGCCTTATTGATTTTTCACTTTTAAATATGGCGGCACTTCCGGTTCAATCGACAAACTCCATATTTTGTGTACAAATCAGTAATTACTTATCTAGTATCCAAAAAAAAAAATCAGGTCATTCTGACCTATATTTCGATGATTTTTTTGAAAATTTTGATCCTTAATTTCGTCAAGGGGAGATAATTTAGAAAATTTCTAATTATATTTTTGAAGTCACATCGGAAAGATCTACTTAGATACTAAATTTCATGAAAATCGTACAACTATTAAAGAAGTTGTCAAATTGGTCTAAACTTCCGGTTCGAAATCACAGCGACGAATTTTCGAAATTCGAAAATGTGAAACTGTAGATGAAAATGATTTTTTCAAAGGTATTCAAAGAAAAAAGAATTAGTAAAATCGGTCAAAAAATAACAAAGTTACGACTATGCATTGTCATTTTTTTCGTTCGTAAAATTCGGTGATTTCGGATTCGTAAAACGTTTCAAAAATATATTTAATCAAGGTTCGCACCCCATTTTTGGGGGGGTAGGTCAAAATTTCAGAAAGATCCTATGGATAGATTCTGAGAAATCCGATTTGCAGAAAACACACAAAAAAAAAAAATAATAATAATAACTTTAACAGAAACAATAAGCTTTCATATGTAATATGAAAGCTTAACTAGATCTGCTACTGTCCCATGCAGATATGAAAGCTTTCATATTCATCGTCACGTGTCATAGATTATATCAAGTATCTCAAATAAAAGGATAAGAATAACAAACTATCAAAATTGGTCAAAAACTCGCGAAGTTACAAGTCTAAATATAGTATGAAACATTGCATAATCTGAAAACTAAAGGGAAATAACTGATACTTGTGTTGCTGTAATCGGGATGACTTCCCACTTCAAAACTTTCAGAAAAATGAAATGAAAATGGTAAGAAAACATCGAAAAATTAAATGAGAAAACTTTGAACAAAACTAAAAACTTTTGAATCAGGTTGATTCCAATTGTTTGAATATTTACGTTAAATATGTAAATTTGGAAAATTATAAAGACATAATTATCAAAATCGGTCAAAACTCACAAAGTTACAAATTTAAATGTAGTGAGAAACATTGCACAATCGGCAAAAAAATAATCTTTCAACTAAAGGGAAATAACCCAAACTTGTATAGCTGTAATCGGGCTTCCAAAATTAGAGATATGTTATATAATTATGGTTTCCAATATGTTTGGTTATAAGTAGGAAATCGTGACAACTTCTTAAGCATGTTTTAAACAAAGGGTCATAGACTGCAATATACAAGAATGGCACTTTACAATAAAAAAAAAACTGTTCAAAGCAAGATTTCTATGCAGAAATGAAATAATTAATAGAACCAGAAAAACATTTATCCACTATAATAAATAAGCAACATAGAGAAAATGAAATCAAATTGAATGGTTGTTTAACGTCCTACTGTTTTGCTCCTAAAATGGGCTAATGAAGACGGGCATACGCCATAAAGTGTGCAATGAGGGAAATTTTACCCGGGCAGCGGCGTTACGACCTACGAGGTTGGACAGGCGACCATACTCCTTGTCACGTACAACCAAGAAATCGAAACAACGCCAGTTGACTCTATGACAGACATTATGATACAGAGCGCACGTGCTAACCATTCAGTCACGCAACCTCCCTAAAATCTACAAATTGCTGACCTACAGATAGAAACATTTCAACCGGGCGAAATCTTCTATTTTACTAGTTTAATTTGCACGGTACCTTTAGTTATCAACCGAATATTACAAAACTTTTAAAAATAAGCTCCCCCTGACCAGCTAAATCGTTCGCAATAAACGTTTTCCCCTTAAAATCGGCAAATTGCTGACTTTAAAGTGAGAAACATTACAACCGGGTGAATATTTCTGTTTTATCACTTTTACAGTATCTTTGATTACCAACCGATTATTACAAAACTTTAAAAATAAAAAAAAAGAGAGAAATGCGGCTTAACGTCCATTCGACACAAACTAGGTCATTTCGGGACTAACATATGTTTTTTAATTTTATTTAAAAACTCCCCTTGCGCGTACTGGTCTTTAGCTGTTGGGAGGAAACCGAATGGCACGGAGAAAACCCACAAGGTTGGACACCATACTCCATGTCACGTGCAATCTCGAAATCGAAACGACGCCCGTTGACTCAATGACAGACGTTACGATACAGCGTGCACATGTTAACCATTCAGCCATTCAGCCTCCCTTAAAAATAAGCTCCCCCTGACCAGCTTAATTGTTCGCAATAAACATTTGCCCTCTAAAATCGGCAAATTGCTGACTTTAAAGTGAGAAACATTATAACCGGGCGAAATTTTATGTTTTAACAGTTTAATTCGCACGGTATTTTAATTACCAACCGATTATTACAAAACTTTTGAAAATAAGCTCCAACTGACCAGCTTAATTGTATGCAATAAACGTTTGGCCTGAATTGAAAGTTCTGCAACGAGGAAGATCATCTCGATTTTCCGGCGTGGTCCCCCCTTGTCAGTGAGGCAGAACGGAGGGCCTGACAAGGACAGCTGTCTAGTCGTTCGGGTGGGACGAAAAACCAAGGTCGCGTGTACACATTGGAGTGCACGTAGAATATCCCTAAGCAGTTTGAATTCGATACTGTTGAATAAGCTCTATACAATGACTAAATGTGCAGATTGTAGTCACACACACTGCATGTTTCGCTTAACAATGAAAGGGTGCCGTTTTCAATGTTCGATCCTTTTATTCTTCTACTCCAGATATTTTGGACTGTTGATCGAAGTTTTCATATAAAAGACTACCGATAAGACTCTTTGTAGAAGAAGTTCCCAAAAAGTATTATGTTGACTTTAAGAGAAAAGAATCTTTAAAGATGATCCAAATCGTAAACATACGACTTTTTGTTTACAGTACCTTTGATTACCAACGATTATTACAAAACTTTAAAAATAAAAGAGAAAGAGAGAAATGCGGCTCAACGTCCATTCGACACAAACTAGGTCATTTCGGGACCAACATATGTTTTTTAATTGTATTTATAAACTTCCCTTGCGCGTACGGGTCTTTAGCCGTGGGAGGAAACCGAAGGACACGGAGAAAACCCACGAGGTTGGACACCATACTCCATGTCACGTGCAACTTGGAAATCGAAACGACGCCGGTTGACTCAATGACAGACGTTACGATACAGCGCGCGTATGCTAACCATTCAGCCTCCCTAAAATCTGGAAATTGCTGACTTATAGCAAGAAACATTTTAACCGGGCGAAATTTTCTGTTTTAACAGTTTAATTCGCACGGTATTTTAATTACCAAACGATTATTACAAAACTTTTGAAAATAAGCTCCAACTGACCAGCTTAAAGGGCCAATCCCGATAACTTTTTGGGGAATAAAACTGATTAATTTTGTGTTAAAATCCCTTATATCCCATTACCTAAGGCCGACCAACTAACCCGATATTTGTGATATGGTTGTAAATAACTTAAACCTGACAGTCTTCATCTGGAAATGGAGACCGTTGTATGATATGTAGGTGAAATTTACCTTTTGTTATCAAGTATAGTACATGGGTCATTCACTGTATAGACCTCGCAAGAAACGGGAATCGATTATTAGGTCACCCAATCGAAAAATTGACCCAAAATCTTAAAAGGGTTACGTGTCCGGATAAGCAGGTTTGACGTTAACGTCAAAACGACTCAATATTTTGAGCTGAAACTTTGAGCCAAGGTAAATACACCATGCCTCTACATTTTGGTCCATAAATTTCATAAAGGCTCGGACTTTAATTTTTGAGACTCTGTTCTTATCGGGATTGTCCCTTTAATCGTATGCAATAAACGTTTGGCCTGAATTGAAAGTTCTGCAACGAGGAAGATCATCTCGATTTTCCGGCGTGGTCCCCCCTTGTCAGTGAGGCAGAACGGAAGGCCTGACAAGGACAGCTGTCTAGTCGTTCGGGTGGGACGAAAAACCAAGGTCGCGTGTACACATTGGAGTGCACGTAAAATATCCCTAAGCAGTTGGAATTCGATACTGTTGAATAAGCTCTATACAATGACTAAATGTGCAGATTGTAGTCAAACACACTGCATGTTTCGCTTAACAATGAAAGGGTGCCGTTTTCAATGTTCGATCCTTTTATTCTTCTACTCCAGATATTTTGGACTGTTGATCGAAGTTTTCATATAAAAGACTACCGATAAGACTCTTTGTAGAAGAAGTTCCCAAAAAGTATTATGTTGACTTTAAGAGAAAAGAACCTTTAAAGATGCTCCAAATCGTAAACATACGACTTTTTGTTTACAGTACCTTTGATTACCAACCGATTATTACAAAACTTTAAAAATAAAAGAGAAAGAGAGAAATGCGGCTCAACGTCCATTCGACACAAACTAGGTCATTTCGGGACCAACATATGTTTTTTAATTGTATTTATAAACTTCCCTTGCGCGTACGGGTCTTTAGCCGTGGGAGGAAACCGAAGGACACGGAGAAAACCCACGAGGTTGGACACCATACTCCATGTCACGTGCAACTTGGAATTCGAAACGACGCCGGTTGACTCAATGACAGACGTTACGATACAGCGCGCGTATGCTAACCATTCAGCCTCCCTAAAATCTGGAAATTGCTGACTTATAGCAAGAAACATTTTAACCGGGCGAAATTTTCTGTTTTAACAGTTTAATTCGCACGGTATTTTAATTACCAACCGATTATTACAAAACTTTTGAAAATAAGCTCCAACTGACCAGCTTAATCGTATGCAATAAACGTTTGGCCTGAATTGAAAGTTCTGCAACGAGGAAGATCATCTCGATTTTCCGGCGTGGTCCCCCCTTGTCAGTGAGGCAGAACAGAGGGTCTGACAAGGACAGCTGTCTAGTCGTTCGGGTGGGACGAAAAACCAAGGTCGCGTGTACACATTGGAGTGCACGTAAAATATCCCTAAGCAGTTGGAATTCGATACTGTTGAATAAGCTCTATACAATGACTAAATGTGCAGATTGTAGTCACACACACTATATGTTTCGCTTAACAATGAAAGGTGCCGTTTTCAATGTTCGATCCTTTTATTCTTCTACTCCAGATATTTTGGACTGTTGATCGAAGTTTTCATATAAAAGACTACCGATAAGACTCTTTGTAGAAGAAGTTCCCAAAAAGTATTATGTTGACTTTAAGAGAAAAGAACCTTTAAAGATGCTCCAAATCGTAAACATACGACTTTTTGGATTTTCGATCTCTTTTTTCAGCTATCCCTGATATTTAAAAAAAGATACAACGATTTCACACAACAGGCCAGCTATTACACTCTCGATTAACAAGAGTTTCACCGCCCTCCCTTCATTATAACCGAAGTTATCTTGCCCTAAAGAATCAACAAATCAGCATGCTTATTTCTGCTTACCCTAGGCAGAAAATGCTCATCTTTGAACTCAATCATGACATTGACATAGTGAACGTCTACACCAAGATTGAACATTCTAGCTCAATTAGAAGGAGAGTTATTGTGTTTCAAAGTTTCGGCCCTTCAAATTGCTACTACTTTTCATATTCACTTCAAAATGGCAACCATCAATTGACCTAAATCAAAATTCTTCTCTGAACAATTTTTAGACCATCTTTCAAGGATTCAGAAGACATAACTCCCGTGTCTGTAAGTAAAATAGCAAAAAAGCCTTAGGGATTTTTCACGTTTCAAGATGGTGGCACTTCCGGTTCGATCAACAAACTTTATATTTTGTGTACAAATCAGTAATTACTTGTCTAGTACCCCCAAAAAAAATCAGGTCATTCTGACCTATATTTCGATGATTTTTTTGAAAATTTTGATCTTTAATTTCGTCAAGGGGAGATAATTTAGAAAATTTCTAATTATATTTTTGAAGTCACATCGGTAAGGTCTACATATATACTAAATTTCATGACAATCGTACAACTATTAAAAAGAAGTTGTCAAATTGGTCTAAACTTCCGGTTCGAAATCACAGCGACGAATTTTCGAAATTCGAAAATGTGAAACTGCAGATGAAAATGATTTTTTTCAAGGTATTCAAAGAAAAAAGATTTAGTAAAATCGGTCAAAAAATAACAAAGTTACGACTATGCTTTGTCCATTTCGTCGTTCGTAAATTTCGGTGATTTCGGATTCGTAAAACGTTTTGAAAATATATTTAATCAAGGTTCGCACCCCATTTTTGGGGGGGTAGGTAAAAATTTCAGAAAGATCCTACGGATAGATTCTGAGAAATCCGATTTGCAGAAAACACACACAAAAAAAAATAATAATAATAATCTTAACAGAAACAATAAGCTTTCATATGTAATATGAAAGCTTAACTAGATCTGCTACTGTCCCATGCAGATATGAAAGCTTTCATATTCATCGTCACGTGTCATCGATTATATCAAGTATCTCAAATAAAAGGATAAGAATAACAAACTATCAAAATTGGTCAAAAACTCGCGAAGTTACAAGTCTAAATATAGTATGAAACATTGAGTAATCTGAAAACTAAAGGGAAATAACTGATACTTGTGTTGCTGTAATCGGGATGACTTCCGATTTCAAAACTTTCAGGAAAATGAAATGAAAATGGTAAGAAAACATCGAAAAATTAAATGAGATAACTTTGAACAAAACTAAAACTTTTTGAATCAGGTTGAACTCAACTGTTTGAATATGTACGTTAAATATGTAGATTTGGAAAATTATAAAGACATAACATCAAAATCGGTCAAAAACTCACAAAGTTACAAATTTAAATGTAGTGAGAAACATTGCACCCGGGCAAAAAAAATAATCTTTAAACTAAAGAGAAATAACTGAAACTTGTATAGCTGTAATCGGGCTTCCAAGATATGTTATATAATTATGGTTTCCAATATGTTTGGTTATAAGTAGGAAATCGTGACGACTTCTTAAGCATGTTTTAAACAAAGGGTCATATACTGCAATATCCAAGAATGGCACTCTGCAATAAAAAAAATGGCCAGAGATTTCTATGCAGAAATTAAATAATTGCTAGAACCAGAAATATATTTATCCACTATAATAAATAAGCAACATAGAGAAAATGAAATGAAATTGAATGGGGTTTAACGTCCTACTGTTCTGCTCCTACAATGGGCTAATGAAGACGGGCATACGCCATAAAGTGTGCAATGAGGGAAATTTTACCCGGGCAGCGGCGTTACGGCCTACGAGGTTGGTAAGGCGACCATACTCCTTGTCACGTACAACCAAGAAATCGAAACAAGGCCAGTTGACTCAATGACAGACGTTATGATACAGAGCGCACGTGCTAACCATTCAGCTACGCAACCTCCCTAAAATCGGCAAATTGCTGACCTACAGCGAGAAACATTTCAACCGGGCCAAATTTTCTATTTTAACAGTTTAATTTGCACGGCACCTTTAGTTATCAACCGAATATTACAAAACTTTTAAAAATAAGCTCCCCCTGACCAGCTTAATCGTTCGCAATAAACGTTTGCCCCTTAAAATCGACAAATTGCTGACTTTAAAGTGAGAAACATTACAACCGGGCCAAATTTTCTGTTTTATCACTTTAACAGTACCTTTGATTACCAACCGATTATTACAAAACTTTAAAAAGAGAAAGAGAGAAATGCGGCCTAACGTCCATTCGACACAAACTAGGTCATTTCGGGACTAACATATGTTTTTTAATTTTATTTAAAAACTCCCCTTGCACGTACTGGTCTTTAGCCGTTGGGAGGAAACCGAAGAACACGGAGAAAACCCACGAGGTTGGACATCATACACCATGTCACGTGCAACCTGGAGATCGAAACGACGCCCGTTGACTCAATGACAAACGTTACGATACAGCGAGCACATGCTAACCATTCAGCCATCCAGCCTCCCTGAATTCGGAAAATTGCTGACATATAGCAAGAAACATTTCAACCGGGCGAAATTTTCTGTTTTAACAGTTTAATGTGCACGGTACTTTAATTACCAACCGATTATTACAAAACTTTTGAAAATAAGCTCCAACTGACCAGCTTAATCGTATGCAATAAACGTTTTGCCTGAATTGAAAGTTCTGCACGGAAAAAGTTCATCTCGATTTCCCGGCGTGGTTCCCCTTGTCAGTGAGGCAGAACGGAGGGCCTGACAAGCACATCTGTCTAGTCCTTCGGATGGGACGAAAAACCAAGGTCCCGTGTACACATTGGAGTGCACGTAAAATATCCCTAAGCAGTTGGAATTCGATACTGTTGAATAAACTCTATACGATGGCTAAATGCGTAGATTGTATAGTCACCCACACTGCATGTTTCGCTTAACAATGAAAGGGTGCCGTTTTCAATGTTCGATCCTTTTGTTCTTCTACTCCTGATATGTTGGACTGTTGATCGATGGTTTCATATAAAAGACTACCAATAAGACTCTTTGTAGAAGAAGTTCCCCAAAAATAGTATGTCGACTTTACGAGAAAGACCTCTAAACATGCTCCAAATTGTAAAAATACGACTTTTTGGATTTTCAATCTCTTTTTTTCGGCTATCCCTGATATTTAAAAAAATGATACAATGATTTCACACAACAGGCTAGCTATTAGACTCTCTATTGACAAAAGTTTCACCGCCCTCCCTTCATTATAACCGAAGTTATTGTGCCCTAAAGAATCAACAAATCAGCATGCTTATCTCTGCTTACCCTAAGCAGAAAATGCTCATCTTTGAACTCTATCATAACATTGACCTAGTGAACGTCTACAACAAGTTTGAACATTCTAGCTTAATTAGAATGAGAGTTATTGTGCTCCAAAGTCTCGGCCCTTCAAATTGCTTCTATTTTTCATTTTCAATTCAAAATGGTGACTCCCGGTTGACCTAAATCAGAATTCTATTCGCGACATTTTTTAGGCCTTCCTACAAGGATTCAGAAAATATAACTCCCGAGTCTGTAAGTAAAATAGCAAAAAAGCCTTATTGATTTTTCACGTTTCAAGATGGTGGCACTTCCGGTTCGATTGACAAACTCCATATTTTGTGTACGAATCAGTAATTCCTTGTCTAGTATCGAAAAAAAAAAATTAGGTCATTCTGACCTATATTTCGACGATTTTTTTGAAAACTTTGATCCTTAATTTCACCAAGGGGAGATAATTTAGAACATTTCTAATTATATTTTTGAAGTCACATCGGTAGGATCTACTTATATACTAAATTGAATGAAAATCGCAAAACTATTAAAGAAGTTGTCAAATTGGTCTAAACTTCCGGTTCGAAATCACAGCGACGAATTTTCGAAATTCGAAAATGTGAAACTGCTGATGAAAATGATTTTTTTCAAGGTATTCAAAGAAAAAAGATTTAGTAAGATCGGTCAAAAAACAATAAAGTTACGACTATGCATTGTCCATTTTGTCGTTCGTAAATTTCGGTGATTTCGGATTCGTAAAACGTTTTGAAAATATATTTAATCAACAGCTACCACCCATTTTTGGGGGGATAGGTAAAAGTTTCATAAAGATACTGTGGTTAGATTCTGAGAAATCCGATTTGTGGATAAAACACAAAAAAAAAAATAACAATAATAATCTTAACAGAAACAATAAGCTTTCATATGTAATATGAAAGCTTAATAACTTTAACAGAAACAATAAGCTTTCATGTGTAATACATATGAAAGCTTAACTAGATCTGCTACTGTCCCATGCAGATATGAAAGCTTTCATATTCATCGTCACGTGTCATTGATTGTATCAAATATCCTAAATAAAAGGATAAGAAGAAAAAATTATTAAAATTGGTCAAAAACTCGCGAAGTTACAAGTCTAAATATAGTATGAAACATTGCACCCAGGCATAACAATAATCTGAAAACTAAAGGGAAATAACTGAAACTTGTATTACTGTAATTAGACGGATGAGAAAATGGTATGAAAATGGCGGGAAAAAAAATTAAAAATGGCAGGTTGGACAGGCGACCTTACTCCTTGTCACGTACAACCGGGCATTCGAAAACACTCAATGACAGGCGCGCGTGCTAACCATTCAGCCACCCAACCCCCCTTTGAAATCAGACACGTGCAATATGTCATATAGGAAGAATAAGAAGTCGCTCACAACAAAATGGTAAATTAATGAGTTTAGGTCAAAAGGTTGAGCTACTGTTTTAGAGTACTTAATAGTTTTAAAGAGACACGTTAAGGGTTGTTCATAGTTAAATGAAAGTTTAATTTTAAATAAGACCAATAAAATTAGGATTTAATAATGCCAGACTAATATGTTTGGTTATAAGTAGGAAATCGTGACGACTTCTTAAGCATGTTTTAAACAAAGTATCATGTTTGTTTAAACAAGAATGGCACTCTGCAATAAAAAAACTGGCCAAAGCAAGATTTCTATGCAGAAATTAAATAATTGCTAGAACCAGAAAAATATTTATCCACTATAATAAATAAGCAACATAGAGAAAATGAAATGAAATTGAATGGGGTTTAACGTCCGACTGTTCTGTTCCTAAAATGGGCTAATGAAGACGGGCATATGCCTTAAAGTGTGCAATGAGGGAAATTTTACCCGGGCAGCGGCGGTTACGGCCTACGAGGTTGGACAGGCGACCATACTCCTTGTCACGTACAACCAAGAAATCGAAACAACGCCAATTGACTCAATGACAGACGTAATGATACGGAGCGCACGTGCTAACCATTCAGCCACGCAACCTCCCTAAAATCGGCAAATTGCTGACCTACAGCGAGAAACATTTCAACCGGGCCAAATTTTCTATTGTAACAGTTTAATTTCAACGGTACCTTTAGTTATCAACCGAATATTACAAAACTTTTAAAAATAAGCTCCCCCTGACCAGCTTAAGCGTTCGCAATAAACGTTTGCCCCTTAAAATCGGCAAATTGCTGACTTTAAAGTGAGAAACATTACAACCGGGGGAAATTTTCTGTTTACAGTACCTTTGATTACCAACCGATTATTACAAAACTTTAAAAATAAAAGAGAAAAGCGGCCTAACGTCCATTCGACACAAACTAGGTCATTTCGGGACTAACATATGTTTTTAAATTTTATTTACCCCCCCCCCCCCCCGCCCCTTGCGCGTACTGGTCTTTAGCCGTTGTGAGGAAACCGAAGAACATGGAGAAAACCCACGAGGTTGAACATCATACACCATGTCACGTGCAACCTGGAGATCGAAACGACGCCCGTTGACTCAATGACAGACGTTACGATACAGTGCGCACATGCTAACCATTCAGCCATTCTGAATTCAGAAAATTGCTGACTTTTAGCGAGAAACATTTCAACCGGGCGAAATTTTCTGTTTTAACAGTTTAATGTGCACGGTACTTTAATTACCAACCGATTATTACAAAACTTTTGAAAATAAGCTCCAACTGACCAGCTTAATCGTATGCAATAAACGTTTTCGCCTGAATTGAAAGTTCTGCACGGAGAAAGTTCATCTCGATTTCCCGGCGTGGTTCCCCTTGTCAGTGAGGCAGAACGGAGGGCCTGACAAGCACAGCTGTCTAGTCATTCGGATGGGACGAAAAACCAAGGCCCCGTGTACACATTGGAGTGCACGTAAAATATCCCTAAGCAGTTGGAATTCGATATTGTTGAATAAGCTCTATACGATGACTAAATGTGTAGATTGTAGTCACCCACACTGCATGTTTCGCTTAACAATGAAAGGGTGCCGTTTTCAATGTTCGATCCTTTTGTTCTTCTTCTCCTGATATGTTGGACTGTTGATCGATGGTTTCATATAAAAGACTACCAATAAGACTCTTTGTAGAAGAAGTTCCCAAAAAATATTATGTTGACTTTACGAGAAAGACCTCTAAACATGCTCCAAATTGTAAAAATACGACTTTTTGGATTTTCAATCTCTTTTTTTCGGCTATCCCTGATATTTAGAAAAAATAATACAATGATTTCACACAAAAGGCTAGCTATTAGACTCTCTATTGACAAAAGTTTCACCGCCCTCCCTTCATTATAACCAAAGTTATCGTGCCCTAAATAATCAACAAATTAGCATGCTTATCTCTGCTTATCCTAAGCAGAAAATGCTCATCTTTAAACTCAATCATAACATTGACCTAGTGAACGTCTACACCAAGTTTGAACATTCTAGCTTAATTAGAATGAGAGTAATTGTGTTCCAAAGTCCCGACCCTTCAAATTGCTTCTATTTTTCATTTTCAATTCAAAATGGTGACCATCACGTGACCGAAATCAAAATTCTATTCGCGACATTTTTTAGGCCTTCCTACAAGGATTCAGAAAATATAACTCCCGAGTCTGTAAGTAAAATAGCAAAAAAGCCTTATTGATTTTTCACTTTTAAATATGGCGGCACTTCCGGTTCGATCGACAAACTCCATATTTTGTGTACAAATCAGTAATTACTCATCTAGTATCCAAAAATCATTCTGACCTATATTTCGATGATTTTTTTGAAAATTTTGATCCTTAATTTCGTCAAGGGGAGATAATTTAGAAAATTTCTAATTATATTTTTGAAGTCACATCGGTAAGATCTACGTAGATACTAAATTTCATGAAAATCGTACAACTATTAAAGAAGTTGTCAAATTGGTCTAAACTTCCGGTTCGAAATCACAGAGACGAATTTTCGAAATTCGAAAATGTGAAACTGCAGATGAAAATGATTTTTTTAAAGGTATTCAAAGAAAAAAGAATTAGTAAAATCGGTCAAAAAATAACAAAGTTACGACTATGCATTGTCATTTTTTTCGTTTGTAAAATTCGGTGATTTCGGATTCGTAAAACGTTTCGAAAATATATTTAATCAAGGTTCGCACCCCATTTTTGGGGGGGTAGGTCAAAATTTCAGAAAGATCCTATGGATAGATTCTGAGAAATCCGATTTGCAGAAAACACACACAAAAAAAAAAATAATAATAACTAGATCTGCTACTGTCCCATGCAGATATGAAAGCTTTCATATTCATCGTCACGTGTCATCGATTATATCAAGTATCTCAAATGAAAGGATAAGAATAACAAACTATCAAAATTGGTCAAAAACTCGCGAAGTTACAAGTCTAAATATAGTATGAAACATTGCATAATCTGAAAACTAAAGGGAAATAACTGATACTTGTGTTGCTGTAATCGGGATGACTTCCCACTTCAAAACTTTCAGAAAAATGAAATGAAAATGGTAAGAAAAGATAGAAAAATTAAATGAGATAACTTTGAACAAAAGTAAAAAAAAATTTGAATCAGGTTAATCCCAATTGTTTGAATATTTACGTTAAATATGTAAATTTGGAAAATTATAAAGACATAATTATCAAAATCGGTCAAAACTCACACAGTTACAAATTTAAATGTAGTGAGAAACATTGCACCCGGGCAAAAAAATAATCTTTAAACTAAAGGGAAATAACCTAAACTTGTATAGCTGTAATCGGGCTTCCAAAATTAGAGATATGTTATATAATTATGGTTTCCAATATGTTTGGTTATAAGTAGGAAATCGTGACAACTTCTTAAGCATGTTTTAAACAAAGGGTCATAGACTGCAATATACAAGAACGGCACTTTGCAATAAAAAAAAAAAACTGGTCAAAGCAAGATTTCTATGCAGAAATGAAATAATTAATAGAACCAGAAAAACATTTATCCACTATAATAAATAAGCACCATAGAGAAAATGAAATCAAATTGAATGGGGTTTAACGTCCTACTCCTAAAATGGGCTAATGAAGACGGGCATACGCCATAAAGTGTGCAATTTGGGAAATTTTACCCGGGCAGCGGCGTTACGGCCTACGAGGTTGGACAGGCGACCATACTACTTGTCACGTACAACCAAGAAATCGAAACAACGCCAGTTGACTCAATGACAGACGTTATGATACACAGCGCACGTGCTAACCATTCAGTCACGCAACCTCCCTAAAATCGGCAAATTGCTGACCTACAGATAGAAACATTTCAACCGGGCGAAATCTTCTATTTTATTAGTTTAATTTGCACGGTACCTTTAGTTATCAACCGAATATTACAAAACTTTTAAAAATAAGCTCCCCCTGACCAGCTAAATCGTTCGCAATAAACGTTTTCCCCTTAAAATCGGCAAATTACTGACTTTAAAGTGAGAAACATTACAACCGGGCGAAATTTTCTTTTTCATCACTTTTACTGTATCTTTGATTACCAACCGATTATTACAAAACTTTAAAAATAAAAAAAAGAAAGAGAGAAATGCGGCTAAACGTCCATTCGACACAAACTAGGTCATTTCGGGACTAACATATGTTTTTTAATTTTATTTAAAAACTCCCCTTGCGCGTACTGGTGTTTAGCTGTTGAGAGGAAACCGAAGGACACGGAGAAAACCCACGAGGTTGGACACCATACTCTATGTCACGTGCAACTTGGAAATCGAAACGACGCCGGTTGACTCAATGACAGACGTTACGATACAGCGCGCGTATGCTAACCATTCAGTCTCCCTAAAATCTGGAAATTGCTGACTTATAGCAAGAAACATTTTAACCGGGCGAAATTTTCTGTTTTAACAGTTTAATTCGCACGGTATTTTAATTACCAACCGATTATTACAAAACTTTTGAAAATAAACACCAACTGACCAGCTTAATCGTATGCATGTCCATGTCACGTACAATCTCGAAATCGAAACGACGCCCGTTGACTCAATGACAGAAGTTACGATACAGCGCGCACATGCTAACCATTCAGCCATTCAGCCTCCCTTAAAAATAAGCTCCCCCTGACCAGCTTAATTGTTCGCAATAAACATTTGCCCTCTAAAATCGGCAAATTGCTGACTTTAAAGTGAGAAACATTATAACCGGGCGAAATTTTATGTTTTATCACTTTTACAGTACCTTTGATTACCAACCGATTATTACAAAACTTTAAAAATAAAAGAGAAAGAGAGAAATGCGGCTCAACGTCCATTCGACACAAACTAGGTCATTTCGGGACTAACATATATTTTTAAATTTCATTTATAAACTTCCCTTGCGCGTACGGGTCTTTAGCCGTGGGAGGAAACCGAAGGACATGGAGAAAACCCACGAGGTTGGACACCATACTCCATGTCACGTGCAACTTGGAAATCGAAACGACGCCGGTTGACTCAATGACAGACGTTACGATACAGCGCGCGTATGCTAACCATTCAGCCTCCCTAAAATCTGGAAATTGCTGACTTATAGCAAGAAACATTTTAACCGGGCGAAATTTTCTGTTTTAACAGTTTAATTCGCACGGTATTTTAATTACCAACCGATTATTACAAAACTTTTGAAAATAAGCCCCAACTGACCAGCTTAATCGTATGCAATAAACGTTTGGCCTGAATTGAAAGTTCTGCAACGAGAAAGTTCATCTCGATTTTCCGGCGTGGTTCCCCTTGTCAGTGAGCAGAACGGAGGGCCTGACAAGGACAGCTGTCTAGTCGTTCGGATGGGACGAAAAACCAAGGTCGCGTGTACACATTGGAGTGCACGTAAAATATCCCTAAGCAGTTGGAATTCGATACTGTTGAATAAGCTCTATACGATGACTAAATGTGTAGATTGTAGTCACCCACACTGCATGTTTCGCTTAACAATGAAAGGGTGCCGTTTTCAATGTTTGATCCTTTTGTTCTTCTACTCCTGATATGTTGGACTGTTGATCGATGGTTTCATATAAAAGACTACCAATAAGACTCTTTGTAGAAGAAGTTCCCAAAAAATAGTATGTTGACTTTACGAGAAAGACCTCTAAACATGCTCCAAATTGTAAAAATACGACTTTTTGGATTTTCAATCTCTTTTTTTCGGCTATCCCTGATATTTAAAAAAAATGATACAATGATTTCACACAACAGGCTAGCTATTAGACTCTCTATTGACAAAAGTTTCACCGCCCTCCCTTCATTATAACCGAAGTTATCGTGCCCTAAAGAATCAACAAATCAGCATGCTTATCTCTGCTTACCCTAAGCAGAAAATGCTCATCTTTGAACTCAATCATAACATTGACCTAGTGAACGTCTACAACAAGTTCGAACATTCTAGCTTAATTAGAACGAGAGTTATTGTGCTCCAAAGTCTCGGCCCTTCAAATTGCTTCTATTTTTCATTTTCAATTCAAAATGGTGACTCCCGGTTGACCTAAATCAGAATTCTATTCTCGACATTTTTTAGGCCTTCCTACAAGGATTCAGAAAATATAACTCCCGAGTCTGTAAGTAAAATAGCAAAAAAGCCTTATTGATTTTCCACGTTTAAAGATGGTGGCACTTCCGGTTCGATCGACAAACTCCATATTTTGTGTACGAATCAGTAATTCCTTGTCTAGTATCGAAAAAAAAAAACTAGGTCATTCTGACCTATATTTCGACGATTTTTTTGAAAATTTAGATCCTTAATTTCACCAAGGGGAGATAAGTTAGAAAATTTCTAAAGTTATTTTTCAAGTCGCATCATTAAGGTCTACTTACATATTAAATTTCATGAAAATCGTACAACTACTAAAGAAGTTGTCGAGTTTGTGTAAACTTCCGGTTCGAAATCACAGCGACGAATTTTCGAAATTCGAAAATCCGAAATTGCAGATTTGAAGTAAATGTCTTAGGATACTCAAAGAAAAAAGAATTAGTAAAATAGATCAAATAGTCACAAAGTTACAGCATTGTAGGTCAAATGCATTCGTTCGTAAAATTCGGTGATTTCGGATTCGTAAAACGTTTTGAAAATACATTTAATCAAGGTTCGCACACCATTTTTGGGGGGGTAGGTCAAAATTTCAGAAAGATCCTATGGATAGATTCTGAGAAATCCGATTTGCAGAAAACACACACACAAAAAAAATAATAATAACTAGATCTGCTACTGTCCCATGCAGATATGAAAGCTTTCATATTCATCGTCACGTGTCATCGATTATATCAAGTATCCCAAATAAAAGGATAAGAATAACAATTATTCAAAAACTCGCGAAGTTACAAGTCTAAATATAGTATGAAACATTGAGTAATCTGAAAACTAAAGGGAAATAACTGATACTCGTGTTGCTGTAATCGGGATGACTTCCGATTTCAAAACTTTCAGAAAAATGAAATGAAAATGGTATGAAAACATCGAAAAATTAAATGAGATAACTTTGAACAAAACTAAAACTTTTTGAATCAGGTTGAACTCAACTGTTTGAATATGTACGTTAAATATGTAGATTTGGAAAATTATAAAGACAAAATATCAAAATCGGTCAAAAACTCACAAAGTTACAAATTTAAATGTAGTGAGAAACATTGCACCCGGGCAAAAAAATAATCTTTAAGCTAAAGGGAAATAACTGAAACTTGTATAGCTGTAATCGGGCTTCCAAGATATGTTATATAATTATGGTTTCCAATATGTTTGGTTATAAGTAGGAAACAAAGGGTCATAGACTGCAATATACAAGAATGGCACTCTGCAATAAAAAAAACTGGCCAGAGATTTCTATGCAGAAATTAAATAATTGCTAGAACCAGAAAAATATTTATGCACTATAATAAATAAGCAACACAGAGAAAATGAAATGAAATTGAATGGGGTTTAACGTCCTACTGTTCTGCTCCTACAATGGGCTAATGAAGACGGGCATACGCCATAAAGTGTGCAATGAGGGAAATTTTACCCGGGCAGCGGCGTTACGGCCTACGAGGTTGGTAAGGCGACCATACTCCTTGTCACGTACAACCAAGAAATCGAAACAAGGCCAGTTGACTCAATGACAGACGTTATGATACAGAGCGCACGTGCTAACCATTCAGCCACGCAACCTCCCTAAAATCGGCAAATTGCTGACCTACAGCGAGAAACATTTCAACCGGGCCAAATTTTCTATTTTAACAGTTTAATTTGCACAGTACCTTTAGTTATCAACCGAATATTACAAAACTTTTTAAAATAAGCTCCCCCTGACCAACTTAATCGTTCGCAATAAACGTTTGCCCCTTAAAATCGACAAATTGCTGACTTTAAAGTGAGAAACATTACAACCGGGCCAAATTTTCTGTTTTATCACTTTAACAGTACCTTTGATTACCAACCGATTATTACAAAACTTTAAAAAGAGAAAGAGGGAAATGCGGCCTAACGTCCATTCGACACAAACTAGGTCATTTCGGGACTAACATATGTTTTTTAATTTTATTTAAAAATTCCCCTTGCACGTACTGGTCTTTAGCCGTTGGGAGGAAACCGAAGAACACGGAGAAAACCCACGAGGTTGGACATCATACACCATGTCACGTGCAACCTTGAGATCGAAACGACGCCCGTTGACTCAATGACAAACGTTACGATACAGCGACTTATAGCAAGAAACATTTCAACCGGGCGAAATTTTCTGTTTTAACAGTTTAATGTGCACGGTACTTTAATTACCAACCGATTATTACAAAACTTTTGAAAATAAGCTCCAACTGACCAGCTTAATCGTATGCAATAAACGTTTTGCCTGAATTGAAAGTTCTGCACGGAAAAAGTTCATCTCGATTTCCCGGCGTGGTTCCCCTTGTCAGTGAGGCAGAACGGAGGGCCTGACAAGCACAGCTGTCTAGTCCTTCGGATGGGACGAAAAACCGTGTACACATTGGAGTGCACGTAAAATATCCCTAAGCAGTTGGAATTCGATACTGTTGAATAAACTCTATACGATGACTAAATGCGTAGATTGTAGTCACCCACACTGCATGTTTCGCTTAACAATGAAAGGGTGCCGTTTTCAATGTTCGATCCTTTTGTTCTTCTACTCCTGATATGTTGGACTGTTGATCGATGGTTTCATATAAAAGACTACCAATAAGACTCTTTGTAGAAGAAGTTCCCAAAAAATAGTATGTTGACTTTACGAGAAAGACCTATAAACATGCTCCAAATTGTAAAAATACGACTTTTTTGGATTTTCAATCTCTTTTTTTCGGCTATCCCTGATATTTAAAAAAAATGATACAATGATTTCACACAACAGGCCAGCTATTACACTCTCTATTGACAAAAGTTTCACCGCCCTCCCTTCATTATAACCGAAGTTATCGTGCCCTAAAGAATCAACAAATCAACATGCTTATCTCTGCTTACCCTAAGCAAAAAATGCTCATCTTTCAACTCCATCATAACATTGACCTAGTGAACGTCTACACCAAGTTTGATCATTCTAGCTTAATAAGAATGAGAGTTATTGTGCTCCAAAGTCTCGGCCCTTCAAATTGCTTCTATTGTTCATTTCCAATTCAAAATGGTGACTCCCGGTTGACCTAAATCAGAATTCTATTCGCGACATTTTTTAAGCCTTCCTACAAGGATTCAGAAAATATAACTCCCGAGTCTGTAAGTAAAATAGCAAAAAAGCCTTATTGATTTTTCACGTTTAAAGATGGTGGCACTTCCGGTTCGATCGACAAACTCCATATTTTGTGTACGAATCAGTAATTCCTTGTCTAGTATCGAAAAAAAAAACTAGGTCATTCTGACCTATATTTCGACGATTTTTTTTGAAAACTTTGATCCTTAATTTCACCAAGGGGAGATAAGTTAGAAAATTTCTAAATTCATTTTTCAAGTCGCATCATTAAGGTCTACTTACATATTAAATTTCATGAAAATCGTACAACTACTAAAGAAGTTGTCGAGTTGGTGTAAACTTCCGGTTCGAAATCACAGCGACGAATTTTCGAAATTCGAAAATCCGAAATTGCAGATTTAAAGTAAATGTCTTAGGATACTCAAAGAAAAAAGAATTGGTAAAATAGATCAAATAGTCACAAAGTTACAGCATTGTAGGTCAAATGCATTCGTTCGTAAAATTCGGTGATTTCGGATTCGTAAAACGTTTTGAAAATACATTTAATCAAGGTTCGCACCCCATTTTTTGGGGGGGTAGGTCAAAGTTTCAGAAAGATCCTATGGATAGATTCTGAGAAATCCGATTTGCAGAAAACACACAAAAAAAAAAAAATAATAATAATAACTTTAACAGAAACAATAAGCTTTCATATGTAATACATATGAAAGCTTAATAATAACTTTAACAGAAACAATAATCTTAACAGAAACAATAAGCTTTCATATGTAATATGAAAGCTTAATAATAATAACTTTAACAGAAACAATAAGCTTTCATATGTAATATGAAAGCTTAATAACTTTAACAGAAACAATAAGCTTTCATATGTAATACATATGAAAGCTTAATAATCTTAACAAAAACAATAAGCTTTCATATGTAATATGAAAGCTTAATAATAATCTTAACAAAAACAATAAGCTTTCATATGTAATATGAAAGCTTAATAATAACTTTAACAGAAACAATAAGCTTTCATATGTAATAATAAGAATAACTAGACCTGCATGCAGGAATGACGGGTTTCACTTTTGCCATGTTACCTTTGAACTTGAACTTGTGTCACTTTTGGTGCTACGTTACCCTTGAACATATGTCCTTTCCGGTACCAATGAAACCAATATACAGGTTTCCACATAAGCATTGCACACATCAAATAAAATGGAAACAGAATCAAACAAATCCAGCAATTTTATTTTATACATTTGTTACATGTAATTGATCCTGACAAAATAACAGTACTTCCGGTGATAATGTAAATGTTCCCTTAGTCTTATAAAATCAGAAATGGCATAAGGCATCATATGGTGAAAATTTTATGTAAATCGAATAATAATTTCCACTTTTATAGACCAAAAACCTTGAAAAGTGACGTGTAGAAAATCGTCTATTTCTCGGCAACCGTACAAGTTAGAAACCATTTTTTGGTATTTATATGACCGTATGGGTTTAATCTATTTGTTGATTCGAATCAAATATCATAATTGTATAAACATTACAAATCAGACTCATTTGAATAAAATATCGGTTTTGAAGGCTTAAAATACAGTTTTTGCCAAAATGACGCTACTTCCGGTGATAATGAAAACGTTAAATTAGTTTTATAACATCGTCTATGACATTAGGCTTCAAAGGGTGAAAATTTTATGAAAATCAAATAATAATTGACACTTTTATGGGCCAAAAACCTTCAAAAGTGACTTTCAGAAAATCGCCTATATCTCGACAACCGAACAAGTTAGAAACAATTTTATGATATCTATTTGACCGTATGAGTTTTGTTAATATGTGAATTTAAACCAAAAGTTAATTTTATTATTACATGTGACATAATTCTTGGTTGAAAAAAGATAGTAATCAACATGATATGACGCACACTTGCTTTTTGAATCAAATGATGTCACTTTTGTGAATATCCATTTATAATTGACTATTTTACAGGCAACATTACGAAAACAGTGACTTATGCAAAACTGCCCATTTCTCGGCAACTGCTTATATTAGAAACTAATTTTAACATACATTCTCTTCGTATGGATTATAGTGACAGGTTTATAAAAGTTAAGTAAAAAAATTTTAAAATCTGAAAAGCCTGAATGGGTTGTAAATAGGTCAATTTTACGTCTTTTTTCACCCCTTAATCCAATTTGCTAGATAACACTTTTGGTAATAAAAAAAATAACAATTGGGACAACGAAGCATATGAACTTTGTTTTATACAAATCGAACAATAAAAAATTAATCTAGGACTGAAAAACTGAATTAGCTAATGGCGGCCAAGGAAAATTACTGAGACAATTTTTTTTAACATTTTTGCGCTAGTCAGATGACTCTTTAATTCTGTGCACAACACAACTAAATAATATTTATAAATAAAAACGTTAAATCGAATAATAATTGCCACTTTTAAAGACCAAAAAACTTGAAAAGTGACTTGTAGAAAATCGGCTATTTCTCGGCAACCGTACAAGTTAGAAACCATTTTGTGGTATCTGTATGATCGTATGGGTTCATTCTATTTGTTGATTGGCATCAAATACCATAATTTGAAAAAGATTTCAAAACAGACTCATTTGAATAAAATATCTGTTTTGGAGGCTAAAAATACAGTTTTTGCCAAAATGACGTTACTTCCGGTGATAATGAAAATCTTAAATTACTTGTATGAAATCCCAAATGGCATTAGGTATAACATGGTGTGACGTTTATGAAAATCGAATAATAATTGACCCTTTTATGGCCCCGAAACCTTCAAAAGTGACCTGTAGAAAACCGTCTATTTCTCGGCAACCGAACAAGTTAGAAACCATTCTATGATATCTATATGACCATATGAGTTTTGTTTATATGTGAATTTAAACCAAAAGTTAAAATTATTAATACATATTAAGTTATTCTTGGTTGAATAAAACATTGATTTAAAAAAGTGTAAAATGCATTTTTTGACCAAATGATGTCACTTCCGGTGTCAATTTTAAATTGTAATCAACTTGATATGACGCTACGTGCTTTTTGAATCAAATGATGTCACTTTTATAAAAATCCAATAATAATTGACTATTTTACAGGCAAAATAACGAAAACAGTGACTTATGCAGAACTGCCCATTTCTTGGCAACTGCTTATATTACAAACGAATTTTAACATACATTTTCTTCGTATGGATTATAGCTACAAGTTTATAAAAGTTACGAAGAAATATTTTAAAATCTGAAAAGCCTGAATAGGTTGTAAATAGGCCAATTTTACACCATTTTTAGCCTCTTAATCGAATTTGCTCGAAAATGAAATCGAAATTAAAAAAACTGCTTCCTACATTTTTTGCGCCTTGAAAGGGCACACTCTTTGAGTCATATAATTTTTCAAAAAAATAATATTTGTTTATGAAGATCGTAAATAACTGTCAAAATTGTAGTTTTTGGTAAAATTATGCCACTTCCGGTGCCGACAGATAACACTTTTGGTAATAAAAAAAACGACAATTGATACAACGAAGCATATGAACTTTGTTTTATACAAATCGAACAATAAAAAATTAATCTAGGACTGAAAAACTGAATTAGCCAATGGCGGCCAAGGTAAATTACTGAGACAAAATTTTTTAACATTTTTGCACTAGTCAGATGACCCTTTAATTCTGTGCACAATACGACTATTCATAAATAAAAAAGTTTTTTGTAAAATTTTAAATTTTCGAAATTTGGCGCCTAATATCTTCGAAGATTTGCCGAAAATCAAAAATCGAAAGTAGCGTAGCTATGTGCCCTGTCTCAGGCTATGCCAAAATGTATCGAAAGTTAAAATCCAATGATTATTGTTAAAATTACTGCAATATTTTTAAAAACGATAACTTCGGTGATTTCGGACATTTCGCATTGTCGCAGAACGTTCAAAATAGCTTTATCCTCTAAGTCACACCCACTTTCCCAGTAAAACCGAAGAAATCGTAACGATGCGACACGTAGTTGCTGAGATCTATTCAAATTGGAATCTGAATAATAATAATAATAATAATAAGAATAATAATTTTAACAAAAACAATAGTGTTTCACACAAGCTACGCAGTGTGAAACCCTAATAATAATTTTAACAACAACAATAGTGTTTCACACAAGCTTCGCAGTGTGAAACCCTAAAAAAAAAAATTTTAGTAATCACAATAGGCTTTCAGATGAAAGCCTATAAGCCTAATAATAATTATAGTAATCTCAATAGGCTTTCAGACGAAAGTCTGAAGGCCTAATAAGAATAATAATTTTAACAAAAACAATAGTGTTTCAGACAAGCTTCGCAGTGTGAAATCCTAATAATTTTAACAAAAACAATAGTGTAATAATTTTAACAAAAACAATAGTGTTTCACACAAGCTTAATTTTAACAAAAACAATAATGTTTCACGCAAGCTACACAGTGTGAAACCCTAATAATAATTTTAACAAAAACAATAGTGTTTCACACAAGCTTCGCAGTGTGAAACCCTAATGAAAAAAACAAACTTTGTGGGGGTCATGATTTTAGGGGACGGATTTCTGATGTCGAGGTATTTCAGGAATAATCTATGGTGTCATATGAAAGAGGATTAAACGCCTAAATGATTCCATACCAATTATTAGGTGGTTGAGGACTTTTGGTAAATCACAACTGACAGAAAAAATCGTGCGGGGTGGATGGGTATGATTTTGCGGAATGGATTTAAGACTATTTTGAGGACTTATAACAATATTCTAGGTTGCTATATATAAGATGGATAAATACCCTTTCACCCCATGTCGTGTATTGTGTGACTCAGGACGAAAGAAACATTCGGGTTTGGTAAATGAAAATCGTCCTGAAAAGGAGATCAGACCAATGATAAGAGTGTTTTAAATATTGTAATAGTGTGGTTTTCTGGTGGTTTTTAATCTGAATATAAGAGAGATCCAATATTGTCGTTTCAAAGTAATTTATTAAGTGAAGATCATAATTATTCAAATTCAAACATTAATAACAATATAACGTAAATACAATGTAAAGGGTGGTGTAGCTTATAATAATATGTATACATGGGGTGGTGTAGCATATAATAACAATAATAATATATATAATTTCAATGTAATATAATAGAGCTAACCCGCTTGTGAAGAGGTACAAATTACTGATGTCGAATTAATTAAATGTAACTATTAAATCTTTATTAAATGTAACTATTAAAAATCTTTATTAAATATAACTATTAAATCTTTATTCTATATTTAGCAACAAGTATTAATCGATAATAAAATATACCGTATTTTTTAGTTACTAATTATTTCAAAAAATCTAAATAACACTATTCTTTAATAAACAAGTAATCTATCGAATATATAGTACTTTTCCTTTCTATTAAAAATATATATTGTAAAATATTCGCTAGAAGTTAAACAAGTAATAAATCATGTAAATCCTTACTTTTCCGTTTAATTTAGCGCGAACCATTTCTAATTATTTTAGACACTAATTATCTATTATTGAAACATATTTAAACAAACAAGTATTTCGTCGACAAACGTACTTTTCCGTTTTATTAAATATATATATTGTAAAATATTCTCAAGTAATTAAACAAGTAATGAATCATATCAATTCTTACTTTTCCGTTTATTAATTAATATTTTACGTAGATGTAGAAATATCTCTTAATGCAATACTCGATTCAACTAATCGTATTTATCCGATATAAAAGGATATAATTCTAAGTCGAAGTTTAGAATAAAATAAATATAAAGTTTAAACATTTAAAATATACATAGAGGCTTACCTGAATATAAGAGAGATCCAATATTGTCGTTTCAAAGTAATTTATTAAGTGAAGATAATGGTGAAAGTTTAGCTAGATATATTTATATCTTCCAAAAATCCCGGCAAATATTAGAGATGCCACGTGTTGGATTAATCTCATTTTTGATTGGTGGAAGACCATTTACGGAAGACGCCCATTACTCGATACGAAATCTGATTGGCCGGATCTAGACTCGCTTGACTTAATATGTCAGGTAACGACTACCCGAGTAATAGCGTCAGTTTAATCCTAGCTATTGTTTTAAAAGTTTAAGCTGTCACCATTAATCTTACTTAATTACTTTAAAATAAACAACCAATAAAGGGCCCTCTATTCAAGTTCTTCTATATCAGTATACAATTATATAATATGCTTAAGATCTATTGACACCAAATCAGCGTCAAGGTTGATTTATGCATTTTACTGCATTCTTATCTCGCCGTCTTTAATAAACATATAAACATTTAAAATAAACTATATAATCTATAAAATATACATTCTTTAAATTGCATAAAAATAAAATATCTAAAATAAAATATACGTGCATATTTTGTCAATATGCACTGTTACAATACCCCTCGTCCGTGAAAAATTTTGTCCTCAAAATTCAAATCTTTAAAATATGGCTAAATGCGTAAAATCGCATTAACCTTAATTAAAACCAAAAAAAAAAACATATACATACATAATATACACAAAAAAAATATAGGTACATAATATACCAAATAAAAATATACATACATAATATATTAAAACTATAAAAAAGATATATATCGGAATACAAAATAGGAAAAGGTTTGAGCTAATTACAACATCAGAAAATGAATGGGAGTTTCGTATTTAGGCATAATTTTGTGGCAATATAACCGATGTATACCCATGCTCAAGCAACAGATAGGTCGTAAATGAATGAGATAAGATTTGTTTACGTTTATAAGCCTGGTACAAGGAAAGTCGAATTTTATGTCTAGGTCTAATTGTATCACCTGTAATTTTATTGGTGACTTTAAAATTTGGCATGTCCACAGTAAGGGTAGGGAACATTGAAAAATTAAGGAAAAAGTTATTAATGTTATCAGGATGTATAATATCCCAATAATTCCCACATAATGGTAAATTCAAAACAGTTAACTGTACACAAGAATATCCGGACGTTACTTCTAATATTATTTTTGCCTTACAAAGTTGTCTTTTCCAAAATTTAAAAAGTATAACAAAAAATGTGAAAATAAGAATTGTGACGGCTATTGTGTTAATATAACGCGTCTAGCTCTACGAGACATGATATACAAAAGGGATTGGTTTGTAGGAAAAATCAACCAGCAATTAATGCGTCGTATTACATTAGTGGCGCAGACGGGGTGCGAAAAAAAAGCAATTAAAATTTAAAAAAAAATATATTATCTATAATTTTGATAAAACACATAAAATATAAAATGAGAGAAATAAAAGATATGTAACAAGCTGATATATATTTTGAAACATTGGTTGATCAGACCAACAATTCTAGCACTAATAAACATAGACGAATCTATAATTGTCTAGCTTGCTACATTAACAGCTATAGGAGGGGGTAGCCACGGATGTTATTATACGTGCATTGGTTGAAGCTAATTTCCCGATAAACGTACTCTGAGCTGAGCATGTTATAGCCTTTCCTGCATTTGTTTTGGGTTCATGAAATTCATAATGTCGAGATAAATGTTCAGAAAATGCTGCAACGTGTTACCGTTTTCAGACCAGATTATAACATTTTTCTGTAGATTATTGCATATTTTTTTTTTGCAATACGTTCGCACTGTAAAATATAAATTCATCTGATAAAATCTTACGGCCTGTTTCTGAATCTGATAAAAGTCTCCCCACCTTCGAAGAAATTATTTTAAAGAAAAAATTATCTGAAACTCCATCACCATAAAAACACAAAATATTTACAGTTGATTCCAATCAATTGAAGGTATCACAATTTAAAACACACATTTCTATGCACACAATTACTGCACTCAGAAATAACACTTTTTTTTACGCTACACATGTTTTAGTTCCAGAACTGGTGTTCCATACTGAAATTTGTCTTTGGTCGACGTGGTCTTCTTCGCCATTTGGCATTTTTTTTCGATTCTTTCATTTGGGCGACATCTATTTCCTGTGCTTCCGGAAGTCGCCATGTTCTGTCATGCGCACAGTTAACTGGATAATTTCGACATCAGTCAGGATCTTAAAACATCTCCCCAATTGTAATAGTGTTGTTTTCGGTGGATTATAATCTGAATATAAGAGAGATCCAATATTGTCGTTTCAAAGTAATTTATTAAGTGAAGATCATAATTATTCAAATTCAAACATTAATAACAATATAACGTAAATACAATGTAAAGGGTGGTGTAGCTTATAATAATATGTATACATGGGGTGGTGTAGCATATAATAACAATAATAATATATATAATTTCAATGTAATACAATAGAGCTAACCCGCTTGTGAAGAGGTACAAATTACTGATGTCGAATTAATTAAATGTAACTATTAAATCTTTATTAAATGTAACTATTAAAAATCTTTATTAAATATAACTATTAAATCTTTATTCTATATTTAGCAACAAGTATTAATCGATAATAAAATATACCGTATTTTTTAGTTACTAATTATTTCAAAAAATCTAAATAACACTATTCTTTAATAAACAAGTAATCTATCGAATATATAGTACTTTTCCTTTCTATTAAAAATATATATTGTAAAATATTCGCTAGAAGTTAAACAAGTAATAAATCATGTAAATCCTTACTTTTCCGTTTAATTTAGCGCGAACCATTTCTAATTATTTTAGACACTAATTATCTATTATTGAAACATATTTAAACAAACAAGTATTTCGTCAACAAACGTACTTTTCCGTTTTATTAAATATATATATTGTAAAATATTCTCAAGTAATTAAACAAGTAATGAATCATATCAATTCTTACTTTTCCGTTTATTAATTAATATTTTACGTAGATGTAGAAATATCTCTTAATGCAATACTCGATTCAACTAATCGTATTTATCCGATATAAAAGGATATAATTCTAAGTCGAAGTTTAGAATAAAATAAATATAAAGTTTAAACATTTAAAATATACATAGAGGCTTACCTGAATATAAGAGAGATCCAATATTGTCGTTTCAAAGTAATTTATTAAGTGAAGATAATGGTGAAAGTTTAGCTAGATATATTTATATCTTCCAAAAATCCCGGCAAATATTAGAGATGCCACGTGTTGGATTAATCTCATTTTTGATTGGTGGAAGACCATTTACGGAAGACGCCCATTACTCGATACGAAATCTGATTGGCCGGATCTAGACTCGCTTGACTTAATATGTCAGGTAACGACTACCCGAGTAATAGCGTCAGTTTAATCCTAGCTATTGTTTTAAAAGTTTAAGCTGTCACCATTAATCTTACTTAATTACTTTAAAATAAACAACCAATAAAGGGCCCTCTATTCAAGTTCTTCTATATCAGTATACAATTATATAATATGCTTAAGATCTATTGACACCAAATCAGCGTCAAGGTTGATTTATGCATTTTACTGCATTCTTATCTCGCCGTCTTTAATAAACATATAAACATTTAAAATAAACTATATAATCTATAAAATATACATTCTTTAAATTGCATAAAAATAAAATATCTAAAATAAAATATACGTGCATATTTTGTCAATATGCACTGTTACAATATGTTTGCATGACAATAAATACCACCCAGTATTATAAAATTGTAACCCAATATCAAAAAGCCTCATATCAGTATAATTACTGCAATGATGCGATATTTTGTAATGAATGAGGCTGAAATAATGACAAATATTGTTCTTTGTATAATATTTTACTTATTTTACGTAGTAAATATCATTTTATTTCATGTAACTGAATCCACAATTCTAAAAGTATATTCAGTACGAAGAAAAAGCAGCTTCAGTTACACGATTAACATGTTCCACACAACATCCTCAGCTCTCGTCAATGGTAACCATGAGAATATTTTCCTCAACACTCATTTACCAGAAATCCTAGATTTGGTGAACACTTTGAGAGCAGACAATTTGAATAAAGCCATCCAGCACAAGATACACGCACCAGCTTGTACTACCACTACTAATACTAGTGTGAAGGAATCACAGAGTCAACCACAGACTGAAGCATCAACTCCAATACCGACACACACTTGTGTCTCACAGAAGAAGAGCCAACTGATAACCCCTGTACTTCATCCGAAGGGCAACCAACCATGTCTACTATAAGTATACCCTCGATTGTTTTCAGGGGCGTAAATGTGGGCCCAAAAATAGTCGGTCGCAAAATCAGTGCAGTCGGTCGCAAAATAGGAGTATATAGTCGGTATCAAAATAAGAGCTCACTGTATACGTCACGCAAAACTTTAGTATAAAAATAGTCGGTCGCAAAATCAGTGCAGTCGGTATCAAAATAAGTGTTAACTGTATACGTCACGCAAAACTTTAGTATATAATAACCTTGTCAACTTATCATGTTTGAATAATTACACACAATGTATAGGCTATAATGGATTCCAAAGCAAGCTATGAAGTTTATAAAATAAAATAAAAAATGGTCTGTTTAAATTGCATAAAACGTATAATAATTTACATAAGATTAATAAGATAATCTCTGTTAATATAATATAGTGTAACTGTGACATAAAAAAATGGAATATAAACATAAATAACGCATGCCTACATAAAAGATAGGTTGCCAGGCAACGAAACATACGCCCACAACAGCTAAGTCGTCCGGGCAGTCAACAAGGGTTGTCGCATATTGTTTCTTTTATCAGTCAGGAGAACATTTACTATTTACAACACATGATAATCTTATTACGAGTAATAGCCCATTAAATAATTATCAGAAATGATTAGAATAGTTTTGATGGTTTGTCTCAAGGCCTTTGTCCACAAGATATTTCAAAGTGATCAAGTGCCAGAAATTATCAGATATCACTGAAAATCAAATAGGATTCTTTGTCTCATGACCCTAAACACTGTGTACAAATTTAAAGTCAATCGGATATTAACTTTAGCCTCTAGAGCGTTTACAAGATTTTTCAAAGTGATAAAGGGTCATAACTCTGGTAGTAATTATCGGATATCACCAAAAATCAATAGGCTTCTTCGTCTCATGACCTTAAACACTGTGTATAAATTTAAAGTCAATCGGATATTAACTATAGCCTCTAGAGCGTTCACAAGATTTTTCAAAGTGATCAAGGGTCATAACTCTGGTAGTAATTATCGGATATCGCTGAAAATCAATAGGCTTCTTTGTATCATGACTTTTAACACCGTGTATAAATTTAAATTCAATCGGATATTAACTTTAGCCTCTAGAGCGTTCACAAGATTTTTCAAAGTGATCAAGGGTCATAACTCGGGCAGGAATTATCGGATATTGCTGAAAATCAACAGGCTTCTTCCTATCATGACCTTACATACTGTGTATAAATTTAAAGTCAATCGGATATTAACTATAGCCTCTAAAGCGTTCACAAGATTTTTCAAAGTGATCAAGGGTCATAACTCTGGCAGTAATTATCAGATATCGCTGAAATTCAATAGGCTTCTTCGTCTCACGACCTTAAACACCGTGTATAAATTTAAAGTCAATCGGATATTAACTTTAGCTTCTAAAGTGTTCACAAGATTTTTCAAAGTGATCAAGGGTCATAACTCTGGCAGTAATTATCAGATATCACCGAAAATCAATAGGCTTCTTCATCTCACGACCTTAAACACTGTGTATAAATTTAAAGTCAATCGGATATTAACTATAGCCTCTAGAGCGTTCACAAGATTTTTCAAAGTGATCAAGGGTCATAACTCTGGTAGTAATTATCGGATATCGCTGAAAATCAATAGGCTTCTTCGTCTCACGACCTTTAACACCGTGTATAAATTTCAAGTCAATCGGAGATTAACTTTAGCCTCTAGAGCGTTCACAAGAAATTGTGGACGATGGACGGACGGACGGACGGACCGACGGACGGACGGACCGACAGACGGACGGACGGGGGCGACGGCAATATACGACCACATTTCCATGTGGGCGTATAAAAAGCACATAATTATAGTCACGATATAGATATAAAACTCCTTTAATTTATGTTAAACTTAATTCAATATAAAAACCTAAGTTTCTAGTATTTTTTAATCGTGTGGTCCGAATCAGCCTAGTGGTGGTCCCAATCAGCCTGGAATGTGGTCCCAATCAGCCAAGAACGTGGTCCCAATCAGCTTTGACTTTTGTCCCAATCAGCCATGGTCCCAATCAGCTTGGTTTCATCAGTATATTCCGATGTTTTGCGGTTTATACTGGTAGTAACTTCAGTCTTCAACCGGTTTTACGGAATATTCCGGTGATATTCGGGAATTACCTTTGGTGCCACAGAAATGGGGGATAAAGCCATCAACATGTTTAACGGGATATTATAGTGATTTTCATGAATTTATACTGGTAATTACATCAACATGTTTAACGGGATATATAGTGATTTTCAGGAATTATGTATGGTGCGACAGAAATCGGGGACAAAGACTAATACAATTATTGTGTGTATTCAATGGTTTAAATAGTAGGGGCCATAGAGCTTTATATACACCTCCATGGTAGGGGCCTACTGGGCATTTGTAATTCACTTCGTACAAATGTATTCAAATAAACCGTTTAGTTAAAGCCCCAATAACACTCTTGTTGTCGACGATGAGGTTCAAGGCCATGAACTGGTTGCTGAGAACTATCGGTCGCTCACTTCAGCTCAACGGATAATTGCATCTGATTACTGATCAAGCATGGAGGCGACAAACTTGTTTCACCTGTCCTAACTCATGAAGAATTGATTAATTAATCACCTGTCAAATAAAACAATTTCCACAGGGCTGTGTTTGTCAAAAGAAGAAGTTTGGCAGAGCTAATTTTACAACGTGTTTCACAAAGTCAGCGTCTGCATGTGTTGAAGCAGGTGAGACTACGTAATTATTAATATCTAATATTATTAGTAATACAAATAAATGGAGAATAATCTTACTGTCTGAACCGCCGTAAATTTTAAACGGATTTTTTCGATTATGAAGAAACTACTTAAAGGGACAATAACACTCTTGCTGGCTTGGCAGTTCAAGAAAATAAATACCGTAATTTAGCTTTATTCAAAGTACCGGTACTAGATCAAGTAGGTGCTTAAAATGGCTAAGTCTCTAACTCAATATCCAGGCCCGGAACCAGGATTTTGTCGAGGGGGGGGGGGGGCACACATTGGAGCAAAGGGTAATATGTTGCAACCTTGGATTGCTTGGGCGGAGACAATGCGTAAATTATGTTTATATCATCTATTAATAAAGAGCAGATAATGAGATATGTGAACTACAACAGTACGGTAACAAAGCAAACGAAAATGAAAATCAACTGTGTCACTGAGGCTGACGGGGGGGGGGGGGGGGTCAGGTGAAACAAGTTTTGGATACGCGCCTGATATCTTCCAAAGTCTTCGGCATTCAAAACACGAATTATATGTCAATTTAAATCAACACTGATGTTGTCATTTTACCGGGAAAATATGGGCTTTTGATCCAATATTTAAGGCAAAATAAACATTAAATTTTATTTACGATTGGTACACGCCATAATGCATTTCAGCCCCAATTCTACCAAGAGACTCGGAGAACAAGGCTAGACAATTGCACCAAATCAAACGGTGTATGTAGATTGGAATAACTAGACACTCGAAATAGCCACTCGATTGAAACGTCTGGCGTATATTTCACCGAACATAACTGATTTGAGTACAAACAAAAACGATTGAATGTAAATCAGTTTGTATACATTCATATTACATTATTATATGATTTGCAACCCATTTGTGGCAATTTCTAGGTGTCCCAAGATTGTGATAAGTTTACAAGAGAGATATTTAGTTGTTAAATGGACTTTATTTAAAGTACATGTAGCTAAGTCTCTAACTCAATAACATCCAAAATCTTACATGTTGAAAACACAAATTATTTGTCAGTTTTGATGTTGTGATCGTAAGGGAGGCTGTGAGTGAATGGGACGTAATTGGTACAACTGTTGAGAAGAAATTTGGTTAAGCTGATTTAATTCTTTCAGGTGTTCATGCAATTTCTTTTCCAGCTTGGCTGTTGGGTCCTTCCTCAGTTTTCTGTACGTCTTTGTGTCAGATAGCACCCTGGTGACCGTGTCTTTATATTCTGTGGTATCCATTAAGACAGTTGCCTTCCCTTTATCTGCCTGGACAATGGTAATTGACTTATCCTGACGTAATTCATCTAGAGCTTCTTTCTGCGATCTGATGACGTTGTGTCTTTTAGGCTTGGTTCCTGATAGTAGGCTGATGATCTGGTGGCGGAGAGAGTCAATTTTCCCACTTGGTGCCAGTTGCCACATCCCTTTCTCCACTCCTGTTATGAAATCATCTTGGTTTTTCGGTCTGGAAGTTGGTACGAATTTCAGGCCTTTGGAGAGGAGATCGATTTGTTCATCTGTCAGACATCGACTGCTCAGGTTTACTACGGTTTTAGTGAGAAATTCATTCTTCTGGTTCTGTTCCTTGTGATTGGAGTTTTGAGTTTTCTTCTTCTTCTTAAGGACTTCATACTTTTTGGTTTGTCTAGTTTTAATACTTTCTTCAATCTTTAAGTTGGTCTTTGTTTGGATGGTTCGATATTCTTCAAAATCTGACGGGGATAAAATACCTTTAAGTTTAGTATGCTGCTTTTCAATATCAATAAAAATCCTGTGTTTTTGGTTTCTGTAATGTTGTATCCTTTCACGAAAAAGACTGATGGAGGCTTTGCGTAGAATTTCTGTTGCTGATTTGGATATCACTGGGGTTTTCAGAATGAGTTCTTTGGGTATTAATCCTTCATTCCTGCATCGCATAAGAAAAGTCACATTATTGCTTACTTGTAAGTATCTACTCTCAATCTTACTAATTACACAAATACATTTAACTGCCTCGTCTCCATATTGACGTCTGATGAAATCCTTATACGGCATTTAGTAACTGAACATATGATAAATAACACAAATTTATATGGAAAACAATCACTGAGTTTATTTCACACTACGTTTCAATAAGTTCCTCTTGTCGTTCTCAAGTGAGTAATGACCGTGTAATGGCAAGAAATCAAATTTATACAATAAGATAACAAAAACAGTAACTAATACAGTAACTAATATGAAACCATCAAAGGGCTAATAAAAAGAAACAATCATAACATTACAGAATGGACATCACAGATATAGATTAGGGATTTACTAATTAAGATATGAATCCATCTAAGGGCCAATTGAAAGGAATACTAAAAACATTACAAATGGGCAATACAAATATTAATTAAGGGTTAATTAAGACATCATAGCTCCTTGGAAGGTATAATCCCTCGTCTCTATTAAGTTCAGGTTTAAATCTCTTGATTTGGATGGCTTCTTGTAGTTTTTATACGCCCACATTTTCATGTGGACGTATTATGTCGTCGCCCCTGTCCGTCCGGACGTCCGTCCGTCCGTCCACAATTTGTTTGTGGACTCTCTACAGGTCACAATTCTTATCCGATTTTGACGAAACTTGAAATATAGGTTTATCCCCAAAAGATCTCGACTGCTTTCGATATTGGCATGTATCGGATCAAAACTTCATGGATTATGGCCCCTGATTGTACGAAAAATCACGTTTTTAGCTTGTGGACCCTATAGAGGTCACAATTTTGAACCGGTTTTGATGAAACTTGACATGCATATTTGTAACCCAAAGATCTTGGTTCCTTTCGATATTTGCAGCTATCGGAATGTAATTTCCTGAATTATGGCCCCTGATTGTCCGAAAAATCACCCTTTTTAGCTTGTGGTCCCTCTGGAGGTCACAATTATTATTCGATTTAAAAAACCGTTTGATTATATCACCGTTACACCCTAAGGAAGGTTGAGTTCAAATTTCGGGAAAATCGGACGAAAATTGCCATACAAAATGGCCGCCGTTTGTACGCGAATACTGTTAAAAAATGGTATATCAAGGTTGTGGACCCTGTGGAGGTCACAATTTTGATTCGATTTTAATGAAACTTGAAATTCATGGTTATAACCCAAAGATCTTGCTTCCTTTCGATATTTGCGCATATCGGATCGTAACTTCCTGAATTATGGCCCCTGATTATCCGCAAAATCGCCTTTTTTTTAGCTTGGAGGTCACAATTATTATTCGATTTAAAAAAACGTTTGATTATATCACCATTGCACCCTAAGGAAGGTTGAGATCGAATTTCGGGAAAATCGGACGAAAATTGCCATACAAAATGGCTGCCGTTTGTACGCGAATACTGTTAAAAAATGGTATATCAAGGTTGTGGACCCTGTGGAGGTCACAATTTTGATTCGATTTTGATGAAACTTGAAATTCATGGTTATAACCCAAAGATCTTGCTTCCTTTCGATATTTGCACATATCGGATCATAACTTCCTGAATTATGGCCCCTGATTATACGCAAAATCGCCTTTTTTTTTTAGCTTGGAGGTCACAATTATTATCCGATTTAAAAAGACGTTTGATTATATTACCGTTACACCGTAAGGAAGGTTGAGTTCGAATTTCGGGAAAATCAGACCAAAATTGCCATACAAAATGGCCGCCGTTTGTACGCGAATACTGTTAAAAAATGGTATATCAAGGTTGTGGACCCTGTAAAGGTCACAATTTTAATTCAATTTTGATGAAACTTGAAATTCATGGTTATAACCCAAAGATCTTGGTTCTTTTCGATATTTGCGCATATCGGATCGTAACTTCCTGAATTATGGCCCCTGGTTATACGCAAAATCCCCCTTTCTTTAGCTTGTGGTCCCTCTGGAGGTCACAATTATTATCCAATTTAAAAAAACTTTTGATTATATCACCCTTACACTGTAAGGAAGGTTGAGTTCGAATTTCAGGAAAATCAGACCAAAATTGACAGACAAAATGGCCGCCGTTTGTACGCGAATACTGTTAAAAAAATGATATATCATGGTTGTGGACCCTGTATAGGTCACAATTTTAATTCGATTTTGATGAGGAAGGTTGAGTTCTAATTTCGTGAAAATCGTACCAAAATTGCCGGACGAAATGGTCGCCGTTTGTACGCGAATAGTGTAAAAATATGGTATATCATGGTTGTGAACTCTCTACAGGTCACAATTCTTATCCGATTTTGATGAAAAGTCACATTTCTAGGTTGTGTACCGTCACACCATAATCATTGTCGGTTTCGAATTTCATTAATATCAGACTGGAACTGACCAACTAAATGGCTGCTCCCAATACAGTATGAAATACAGGACTTAAAGATGTAGGAAAAATCACTTTCGGCATTGCTTGTTCCCTGTCCATCTCTCGAAAATGTGGGCGTATCCTGCCTGGCAGTGCCAGCCTATCTTCTGGATTTCTTATTATGGAGATTTTGGTTTAATACTTTGACTGTCAGGTGTTCATAAACAGCGGATTTGTTGTCTGTGCCTCTGGACTGATGTTGCTTCAACCTCTTAACTAACGGGCATTTCGTTATTTGATATACACAGCCCCTGGGTTGTTTACCTTTTGTGGATTCGATCTTTCCATTGGCACCAAGGATGTCTTTTATGGTTTTACCAGTTTTGAAGTAGACTTTAATGCCAGCTTGTTTGAGGATCCTTCTTATCTTGTAAGACACATTCCCTTGAAATGGTACTGAAATGGCTATCGGGGGATCTTCTTTAGGGGGTCGGGTTTTATTTCTGTTGTTAATGGTTGATGTGATGGTTTTCTCAACGAGCTCTCTGGGGTACTGATTTAGGTTAATAAACACATTTTTGATATGGCTTAACTCCTCGTCTAAGTGGTCATCACTGCCAAGAGGAACTTGTTGAAACGTAGTGTGAAATAAACTCAGTGATTGTTTTCCATATAAATTTGTGTTATTTATCATGAAATTTAGTATGTAAGTAGACCTTAATGATGCGTCTTGAAAAATGACTTTTAAAATTTTCTAAATTATCTCCCCTTGGTGAAATTAAGAATCAAATTTTTAAAAAAAATCATTGAAATAAAGGTCAGAATGACCTAAAAAAAAATTAGTTACTAGACAAGTAATTACTGATTCGTACACAAAACATGGAGTTTGTCGATCGAACCGGAAGTGCCACCATCTTGAAACGTGAAAAAACAATAGAACTTTTGCGATATTGCACTTACAGACATGGGACTTACATTTTCTGAATCCTTTTCTGAATAGGGCATAGTATGTTCAATGCGTCTCCTATGTCTAAAATTTAATACATTTCAGGATAGCCGGGATACAGGTCGAAATTTTGGTATTTGAATATTTCAATAATTTGAATTTCGCCTTTCATGTTTTTCGTGCCGACAAAGTTGTTTATGAGTGAAAAATCACATTAATTTCGCTAGATTGTGACAGATTTTAATGATTTTTTTTCTTGTTCGGATTATTTATATGACCCATGACATGTGACAGGAAGTGACTGTGGATATGAACGCTTTCATATCTGCATGGGACAGTAGCAGATCTAGTTTGAAATTAGAGTAAAAACGGAAACCATTGAATGTAAATCAGTTTATAAATATTCACATTATAGTATTATATGCGTTGCGACCCACTTCAAGTAAAGTTTATAATAACCAAAGTTAAACATGCATTATGCAAGAGCTAAATCTGCCAATTACAAGTCTTTCTTTAGGCCTGAAATGTTATCTAAATTATCAAATAGACATTAATTAACTTATCCAGACCATAATAAACTCTTGATGTCTTTCGGTGTTGGCTGGATTAGATTAGTATATGCTGCTTTATGGCCAATACTAAATGATAGAGTAAGGCTGGGATTCCATGTGTACGCAGTGCGTGCGGAATGCGTGTTACGTGATGCGTAACGCGTATTGTCAGTTTCCATGTGTGCATGAGTGGCGTATTATATGTGGATGAGAACCGAATATTGCCATCCCAAAACTACATCGGATATGCCTATTGCAGTGGCAGTGCGCATGTCCATGTCCATTCCAGGATAATGCCATTATCCAAATTTACCTTTCTTGGTGTATTGCACAAGAGAGATGGCTTTGTCAAAATACGAGCTTGAGAGTCTTCAGAGAGAAGTTGAGCTTGACGAAGATGTTGTGTTAATTGTTGGACTTGTATATTGTTATTTAAAGAAAAAGAAGCAGAAGAGAAGGCACAGGTGGTGGGTCCACGATATACTTAGAGGGCAACAGCAATTTGGAAGTTACCACCACCTCATGAAAGAATTAGAGCTCGACTCCGAGCAATTTAAACGATATTTTCGTTTGACTAAGGAACAGTTTGAGCATGTATTGATGTTGACTGTTCCAAGCCTGGAGAAAATAAGCCTGACCAGAAAAGCAGGTGATCCAAAGGAACGGCTGGCAGTTTGTTTGAGGTAAATAAAAGACATTTGTACAGGAACTGATTAACTTTTGTAACCATTCTTTATTGTGAGAAGTATAAAATAAACACTCATTCTGAGAAAACGTAGCATATGCATAAAACATTAGCATATTAATAAAAATATCACCCACTTCATTGGCACTTTTGGGGTAGCATGAGGACATTAAAAAAAGCAACTCGAACAAAATTAATTGAGTTCTTGAATAGCCATGCCCAAAATGTCAGAGGTGTCACCTCCCGCCATCTGACTGGAGTAATCTCGGCATACTGACGGGGGAGGATTCATGTAGTGGTGTGAGTTCTGAGCATACTGTTGAGGCAGAGGCATGTTTGGCTGCGGGGGAAGATGTATATTTTCTGCATCTTGGTATACTGAAGGGGGAGGATTCATGTAGCGCCTTGAGTTCTGAGCATACTGTTGAGGCAGAGGCATGATTGGTGGCAGGGGAAGATGTGTATTTTCTGCATTAAAGAATAATTGAGCAATCTGGAGTTGCACTGCTCCCTTGATATCTTTGGGTAGCCTGCTTAGTCTATAATACTAGGACTGTAGGAAAGTTTCATCTTCATCCTTTGTTTGGGGAAGATTTTCCCGCCTCTGTTTAGTACTGGTACAAAGATCGATCAGAGCTTTCTCAATGCCATCTTCGTTGTTTCTCCTTTTTCTGTCTCCTTGTTTGTTGGTACTTGGAGTAGGTGATGGCGTTCTAACATAAGGGGACGGAGACGACCTTGTAGATGAAGATGTAGATGGAAACTCGCGTGAAATGGGTGATGGCGTGGAGGATGCACGCTTTGATTTCTTCTCCAGTAGTACGCTGATGCTGCAAAAAATAAATGAATGATTGAAATTTATAACATTAAAACATATTTGCTTTTCTTTCAGATATTTGGCAACAGGAGAAACGTTTAGATCACTTGCATTTAGTTTTTGTCTTGGTGCAACGACCGTCGCAAATATTGTTGCAGAGGTTTGTAAAGTAATTTGGGACAAAATGAAGGACTTGTACATGGCACCGCCCAAAACGAGCAACAATTGGAGGATAAATGCAGAAAACTTCGAAAACATGTGGAATTTCCCTAATCTGATAGGGGCAATTGACGGCAAGCATGTGGTTATGAACGCGCCAGATAATACTGGATCTCTGTATTACAACTACAAGAACACTTTCTCCATGGTGTTATTAGCTCTAGTTGATGCCAATCTCCAGTTTATCTACATAGACATAGGGTCTTATGGACGAAACAGTGATGGGGGTATTTTTGCTCATTCAAGTCTTGGAAAAGCATTAGCTGCAGGAAAGTTAAATTTGCCTCCAGATACTCCACTTCCAGGTGCACAGCATCTTGGATCAGTGCCCTACGTAATTGTAGGTGACGAAGCCTTTCCCCTGCAAAAAAACCTCCTCAGACCCTTTCCAGGAAAGAACTGCACAGCAGACCAGAGGCATATAACTATAGATTAAGCAGAGCTCGTCGCATTGTAGAAAATGCTTTTGGGATTCTCGCTGCTCGTTGGACAGTGTATCACACCAAAATTGCAACGAATCCTGCAAAAGCCAAATCTGTTGTCAAGGCAACATGCGTCTTACATAACATGTTACAGCAACAGAGCACCCCAGCACAGATTCAGGTACAGCAACAAGCATATGAAGAAAGTGCAGCATGTCAAGGTCTCCAAAACCTCACACGAATTGGGCATAGACCTGGAGTAGATGCAGGTCAAATACGAGCAGTCTTCACAGAATATTTAATTTGTCCCCCGCCTTTCGAAGAAAGTTGGGGGACTATTAAAATGGGTTCGTCTGTCTGTCTGTCTGTCTGTCCGTCTGTCCGTCACACTTTTTGGGACACAATGACTCTCTTCCTAATTGAGCTAGAATGTTCAAACTTGGTGTATGTGTTTATTAGGTCAATGCCTTGATGGTGTTCAAAGATGAGCATTTTCCGCTTAGGGTAAGCAGAGATAAGCAATTTGATTGGTTGATGCTTTGGGACACGATAACTTTAGTTCTAATTAAGTGAGAGTGATGAAACTTAGTGTATAGTTTCATTACAGTAATACCTTGACTAAGTTCGAAGATGAGCATTTTCCGCTTAGGGTAAGCAGAGATAAGCAATTTGATTGGTTGATACTTTGGGACAAGATAACTTAGGTTCATCTTGATTGATGATTTTTATGCCAATACAATGACTGCATTCTCATTTAGTAATCGATTCGACAGTAACAGTGTATAGAAACGATTGACTTGGACACGAGGGCCCTTTCCCTTGGCCAGAGGGGCCCTTTTGTCTGCCTTTAGGGTCCCCCTAACTAGGGTACATTTTCATTTTTCTCGTCGGTTTTAGCATTTTTCTTTATAAAACACTTTTGGATGACACTTCGTGTACAGTTTGATTGCTCGATACATTGAAAAAAATAAATGTGCGATTAATTAATATGTGTCTTCTATTTATTTTGGGATTTCGGCGGGGGACATCAGCCTCACTGTTGGCTTGTTTTCTACAGGCAAGGAGAGTATATTCGAAGAGGACAGTTTACAGGATAATTTGGTACAAACCTTGAAGACCTCGAGCTCTTTTCCTCATCTGGAATTCCAGAGTCGCTGATTTCGCTTTCTTCAATGTCGCTGGCACCATGATGGGAATCACCAGCCTCGTCATCAGCCTCGTATCTTCGTTTTCTTGTTGAGATTCAACATTCAGGTTGCTTTCGGTACTGGTGAAAAGAATGATATATGACGTTAAATGTTTTCACTCATTCCAAAGTAATAAAATACATATAAAGAGCAGGACGAACATTATCTTGTCTGATTTAAAATTGTACAGTAGAACTTGTATTAAGCAAGCACCCAAGGGAAATTTAAAAATGCTTGCTTAATGGGGGTGCTCTTTGACTAGAGGTATCCAATATTGCCCCAACCCCTACCACAAAAATATAAAGATGTAGATTGCATAAATTTCCAGACCAAATCGTTAATGTCTTCATTGCCTGTCGACCTTTTCGTACGCTTCTTGTGAGGTGATGAATTATTTTCAAAATCGTCTACAATTTTTACCTTTCTTTTCAAAATGCCGTGAATTTGAGTATTTCCCATCCCAACTATTTTAGCGATTACTCGACCACTTTTACCTCCATTTGATAACTGTATCACTTTGACACGTTCTTCAAGTGTCAAAACTTTTCGAGTGTAAGCACTTTACGAGGCGTAGTTATATTAAATTAGACATATTGATAAACAATAAAATATTGATTAATGGTTAAAGTTATCAGCTTGGGATGTGAGTAAACTTGTTAATTAGAGAGACAGTTAGTTCAAGCCAAGCGAGTAAATCGTGTCAAGGTTATTGACAGTTAAGTCTCGTTCGCTCAAGCGAGAACGTGATCCTCCGAGGTTCTCTGTGATGTGCTCGCTTAATGGATGAAATAGCATGACCGGAGGCTAATATAAATGCCTGCTGCACGCGTTGAACAGGTGCGTGTTTAGTAGAGGTTAAATTACTTAAAAATCGCTTGGGGGAGATTTTTTGGTGCTCGATGAAGCAAGTGTTCGCTGATTAGGAGTGCACGCTAGAGCAAGTGCTACTGTACCTATGTTCCTCTGTGAACTCATCCAGGAACTGCATGATATCTATGAACTTACATCTTTTCCCTTTAGTAGCACCAGATCCACTTTTCTTTACTTTCATTTTTTATACGCCCACATTGAAATGTGGTCGTATATTGTCGTCGCCCCCGTCCGTCCGTCCGTCCGGCGTCCACAATTGCTTGTGGACGCTCTACAGGCTAAAGTTAATATCCGATTGACTTTAAATTTATACACAGTGTTTAAGGTCATGAGACGAAGAAGCCTATTGATTTTCAGCGATTTCCGATAATTAGTGCCAGAGTTATGGCCCTTGATCACTTCAAAAAATCTTGTGGACGCTCTAGAGGCCAAAGTTAATATCCGATTGACTTTAAATTTATACACAGTGTTTAAGGTCATGAGAGGAAGAAGCCTATTGATTTTCAGCGATTTCCGATAATAACTACCAGAGTTATGGCCCTTGATCACTTCAAAATATCTTGTGGACGCTCTAGAGGCCAAAGTTAATATCCGATTGACTTTAAATTTATACACAGTGACAGTGTTTAAGGTCATGAGACGAAGAAACCTATTGTTTTTCAGCGATTTTCAATAATAACTACCAGAGTTATGGCCCTTGATCACTTCAAAATATCTTGTGGACGCTGTAGAGGCCAAAGTTAATATCCGATTGACTTTAAATTTATAAACAGTGTTTAAGGTCATGAGACGAAGAAGCCTATTGATTTTCAGCGATTTCCGATAATTAGTGCCAGAGTTATGGCCCTTGAACACTTGAAAATATTTTGTGGACGCTCTAGAGGCCAAAGTTAATATCCAATTGACTTTAAATTTATACACAGTGTTTAAGGTCATGAGACAAAGAATCCTATTGATTTTCAGCGATTCCCGATAATTAGTGCCAGAGTTATGTCCCTTGATCACTTCAAAAAATCCTGCGGACGCTCTAGAGGCCAAAGTTAATATCCGATTTACTTTAAATTTATACACAGTGTTTAAGGTCATGAGACAAAGAATCCTATTGATTTTCAGCGATTCCCGATAATTAGTGCCAGAGTTATGTCCCTTGATCACTTCAAAAAATCCTGTGGACGCTCTAGAGGCCAAAGTTAATATCCGATTGACTTTAAATTTATACACAGTGGATGCTCTAGAGGTCAAAGTTAATATCCGATTGACTTCAAATTTATACAGTGTTAACAGTCATGAGACTAAGTCGTCTATCGATTTTCAGTGATTTTCAATAATTGCTGCAAGAGTTATGGTCCTTGATCACTTCGAAAAAATCCTGTGGAAGCTCTAGAGGCCAAAGTTAATATCCGATCGACTTTAAATTAACACACAGTGTTAAGGGTCATGAGACGAAGAAGCCTATTGATTTTCAGAGATTTAAAATAATTATTGCCAGAGTTATCTCCCTTGATAACTTCAAAAAATCTTGTTACGCTATAGAGGCTAAACTTATCATCCGATTGACTTTAGATTGATACACAGAGTTTAAGGTGTTGAAACGAACAAGTATTTTGATTTTCAATGAATTTTAATAACTGAACAGCTAAATCCATGATATTAAATGTTTCATGTATATACTAATTGTTAGTGTGGGGTAACACTTTATAAAAAGCAATCAAATTCTAATGATTTTCTGATAATTACATAATGAGCCGTTACTCTTAATCAGTTTTTATACGCCCACATTGAAATGTGGTCGTATATTGTCGTCCGTCCGTCCGTCCGTCCGTCCGTCGGTCCGTCGGTCCGGCGTCCACAATTGCTTGTGGACGCTCTACAGGCTAAAGTTAATATTCGATTGACTTTAAATTTATACACAGTGTTTTAGGTCATGAGACGAAGAAGCCTATTGTTTTTCAGCGATTTCTGATAATAACTACCAGAGTTATGGCCCTTGATCACTTCAAAAAATCTTGTGGACGCTCTAGAGGCCAAAGTTAATATCCGATTGACTTTAAATTTATACACAGTGTTTAAGGTCATGAGACGAAGAAGCCTATTGATTTTCAGCGATTTCCGATAATTAGTGCCAGAGTTATGGCCCTTGATCTCTTTAAAAAATCTTGTGGACGCTCTAAAGGTCAAAGTTAATATCCGATTGACTTTAAATTTATACACAGTATTTAAGGTCATAAGACGAAGAAGCCTATTGATTTTCAGTGATTTCCGATAATTAGTGCCAGAGTTATGGCCCTTGATCACTTCAAAAAATCTTGTGGACGCTCTAGAGGCAAAAGTTAATATCCGATTGACTTTAAATTTATACACAGTGTTTAAGGTCATATGACGAAGACGCCTATTGATTTTCAGCGATTTCCGATAATTAGTGCCAGAGTTATGGCCCTTGATCACCTCAAAAAATCTTGTGGACGCTCTAGAGGCCAAAGTTAATATCCGATTGACTTTAGATTTATACACAGTGTTTAAGGTCATGAGACGAAGAAGCCTATCGATTTTCGGCTATTTCCGATAATTAATGCCAGAGTTATTGCCCTTGATCTCTTAAAAAAATCATGTGGACGCTCTAAAGGTCAAAGTTAATATCCGATTGACTTTAAATTTATACACAGTGTTTAAGGTCATAAGACGAAGAAGCCTATTGATTTTCAGCGATTTCTGATAATTAGTGCCAGAGTTATAGCCCTTGATCACTTCAAAAAATCTTGTGGACGCTCTAGAGGCCGAAGTTAATATCCGATTGACTTCAAATTTATACACAGTGTTTAAGGTCATAAAACAAAGACGCCTATTGATTTTCAGCGATTTCCGTTAATTAGTGCCAGAGTTATGGCCCTTGATCACCTCAAAAAATCTTGTGGACGCTCTGGAGGCCAAAGTTAATATCCGATTGACTTTAGATTTACACACAGTGTTTAAGTTCATGAGACAAAGAATCCTATTGATTTTCTGCAATTTCAAATAATTACTGCCAGAGTTATCTCCCTTGATAACTTCAAAAATTCTTGTGACGCTATAGAGGCCAAAGTTACCATACGATTGACTTCAGATTGATACATAGAGTTTAAGGTGTTGAAACGAACAAGTATTTTGATTTTCAATGAATTTAAATAACTGAACAGCTAAATCCATGATATTAAATGTTTCATGTATATACTAATTGTTAGCGTGGGGTAAAACTTTATAAAAAGCAATCAAATTCTAATGATTTTCTAATAATTACATAATGAGTTGTTACTCTTAATCAGTTTTTAGTGTATTACAAATGTTTCATTACCGAAAAAAGTAAAAATATGCGACAACCCTTGTTGACTGCCCGGACGATTTAGCTGCTGTGGGCGTATGTTTCGTTGCCTGGCAACCTATCTTTAGTGTATTACAAATGTTTCATTAGTAAAAATATGCGACAACCCTTGTTGACTGCCCGGACGATTTAGCTGCTGTGGGCGTATGTTTCGTTGCCTGGCAACCTATCTTCTCTTCTTCAGTACATACGTATCCCGCAGTGTCCTCCATCTCATTTTCCAGAAATCAGCTGTTAAAATAATTGCAGAAACGAAATATTTATTATGTACATGATTGCGTGCATCGGAAGATGTGTCAACTATACAATGTTTAATTTAATGTCAGTATGTGAAAGCAATCAACAAATAAAATGTTTTGATGCACGTACCTGTCTTTTCCTTTGCTTCTCCATGTTCTTGCAGCGTGGCAGCAATGCTCTCCCACTCCCAGATGTTGTTGGTTTTTATGGCATCTTTATAATCTTTCCTTGACGCATCATAAATTGATGGGTTTTGCCTGCCAAGTTCAATAAGCTGTTCATGCACTGCATCTGGAATGTAGTTGCGAGGCATTTTTTTCTCCCGATTGGAAAACCCCTGTGGAATCCCCGTTTCTGGTCTCCGTATACACGCGTATTGCGTATTCGGACACTCTTGTGAGCGTCCTGAGAAACACGTACTACGCGCTGCGCATCACGCTTTACACATTACGTGTACATGGAATCAACTCCTACCATTTTAGTGCAAAGTGTTAAATACGCATTACGTACTACGCATTCCGCATTACGTACACATGGAATCCCGGCTTAAGGCATGGACCAGGCCCGCTGGCGACGGGCCTGGCATGGACTTTTGTCAATTACCATTACATTAATAATACATACTAAATCAGTCATTGTTTGGAAAAAAAAAAATCACCTGACGAAAAAGAAAATGTAAGATTTAAAGGAATAATCCCAGTTGCATTTTAGGGGTTAAAACTGCTTAATTTTGTATGAAAGGCCCTTAATAACTTCTAACTTAGCCCCTAGCAACTTCCGCAAGCGTTGTGATACGTTTTCAAAAAAATTCCACTCGTCGGTATTTCTCTGTGTTTGAAGACCGGCGTCTTGGTTGCATCCTAAAAAAGTGACTGGATAATACGCGACTATATGCTGAGTATGCGCAGTGGCATTTCCGCGTTACTTTCAATTTGTTTTATTCTAATCAGGTGAATGCGGTTTGGCCGTTCATGGCTCCATGTTGATTACGTTTGGTTGTTTTGGGGACTGTATTCGACATTTATGTGCTAAATATGGACATTATAGACATAATCACAACATAATAAAACATTTGAATATGCCGTGAAAGTATAAAAGATCCTGTTTCATGTCTCTCGGAAGGTTTCACTTCGACTTTTCTTTTTGACGATGTCCTGTTTGCTCTACACAAGTAACAATTTGACACCTGCTTTTTTGATCAATCTTTAGGATGGGTTTTGTTTTTATATTTTCGTGTGATCAAATAGATACTAAATAGCTTGACTTTCGACCAACAAATGATGTATTGTATACTAAAATACAGAATGGATTCTTTGTAATTTCTATGATGGAATGGCTTTTATATACTCATAGCGATAGTAGGTAGTCTCGTTATTCATAAAAGGAATGGCTGATAATTATTGTCAATTGAAAAACCGCATTCAAAATGGTTGAGAAGTGTGTAAAGTGTAGTAAGACGGTGAAGAAAAAAACAATAGGCAGTGTCATGTTAAATGGGATCAGTGGACACACAGGGCTCCTGGCGTACAATGTCTTGTATATTTTGTTGAAAGACTTGGTGATACAGCAATCCACCCACCACTATCAAGTTCTGATAATATTAAAAGTTTGACGGATTTGCCAACACCAGAAAAAGCTATGACTGACTCATCTACAGCCAGACCCTTTCTCCCCATCAAAGCGTAGGAAAACTGTGCACAGACGTGTTGTGAGGCATCCAGAAATGTCACACAGACCACAGAAGAAAGGATGGCAAGATTGAGATCACAAGGAATTGATGGATTAAAGGTATAAAATATCATTAAATTCTTTATTACAGCCCTTATGCTGTATTATTCTTACTGTAGATGACAGGGCTGTGTAACGCCTGCTACAAACCCAAAATAATTTTGTTTATAGTGCCAAACGATTACAAACAGCTAGAAAAGTGACAAGTTATATCATTAACATTTTATAGCATGCAAATATGTATAAAAACAACAAAATCATTTCAATCTCTTGGTTGTCATGAGAGCTTATTTATTATATAATCACAAATAAAATTAAATATTTCATTACATCAAGATTACATTTAATATTTACAGATGTTAATACCATAGCTGGATGATAATAAAAAGAATGGAGTCGCTGGCTTGATGTTTGTGACAGTTTGACTATTCCACCACCAACAAAATATCTATGTTATAGACTTTGTCTCCAGATTGCTTATCTCTAAGACGGGTAAGTACATGTGATGTATACAATAGAAAACTTTATGCAGTGTTAACTTTTATAGTTGGAATATCGGTAATTTAATTCTTTCTTTATCATAACTTTGGATTTGATGACAGCCAAATAATTATCACATCAACAATTGGTTTACTCAGAGACTTGTAATACATGTATTTACATTCAGGACAAACTCTGTTTTAAAAATACAAAGAAATATTTGACCATAAAAAACTAATAGTTATATAAAATTATAATACTGTATTTTACATATTTTAACATTTTACTTTCAGGAAATTGATCAGTATTGTTTAGATGAGGAGGCTTAAATCGCATTACAAACAAGAGATGACAAGCCCGATGACCATGATCAGAAAAGGTTTCGCCATGGAAGAGATATTCAGACAAGTAATATCAAGCAGTATAGTCTGCAGAGTAAAGAGGAGGTATCCTCACCATAATGGCAAATATACAGATTCCAAGGCTGACAAATGGGAATAACCATGAAGGAGCACTGTTCAAAAGGCCTACACAAATTATCAAACAAAACATTCTATTCTATTAGTTAAAGATACATTACAGGAGTATTAGATAAAGATTTGGCATTTCTCACTATAATAGTTAAAAACTAGATGACGTAAATGGAATATGCTGAGAATTTCAGTCAAATTGCTTCATTCTAAGCCGAGAAAACAGTAGTTTACAAATGACTGCAGCTTTGATTGTCAATGTTGCCGCTGTAGCGATAATTAACAAAGTCTTCATTATCCATTGTTGCGTTTAATCATCAATAGATGTTGAACTGCAGCTCACATTCAAATCCGATGAAAATCAAACAAGATGACATCAAGAGTTGATTATGATAAATGTCTAATTAATACTTTATATATCATTTCAGGCCTATAGAAAGACCTGTAATAGGCACACACAGTTACTTCTTGCATAATGCATGTTTAAGAAATATTAATGCTATTAAACACATTCCTGGTTTATATTGCATAATGCATATTTAATAAATCTTGATGCTATTAAACATATTCCTGTTTTATATTGTGTATTTAATTTTGGTCAGAATATATATTCTGCAGTATTCGTTAAGTTTTGTGGCCTGTCTCTTCACAATATCTTCTAGAATGGGGTGGACTTGCTGGAGCAAGGGATCTTTGTATTCTAGTTGGATCGGCTGGGTTTGGGTATAACTGTCCCAGGGTGTTTTATGAAGTTTGATATATATTGGTATGTTTTCTGTGGCATTAAAATTAAAGGTACCACTGACATGTTGCCGAACTTTTTAGTATTTTTTTTATATCTGAAAAATAAATGAATTTAAAAGATTAAAGGCAATGGGCATATTTCATGCAGTGTAATTATATGTGGGAAATTGTCAGAAGAGTGAAATTTTAATTGTCAGGAGATCTATATCATGCTGCTAATGGTATAGGCCTTCATACCCCCCCCCCTTTCCTGTATCGCTGACCCTAGAAACACCGGTATTGATGATGTAGAAAAACTTTCTTGGACCCCAGGATTCCTGAGCCAGCTCCAAAGTCATACTTTGATTGTTTTATTTTAATAATTCGCTTGCGCATAGGTTTTTAACGCAACCACACAACTGGACTCCATGACAGACCGTCTAATCCAATGTAAGGGTAGGCTATAGTGCCGCTGTCCAGGCAACATTTCCATCATAGTACACTTCATGGCGTATGCCGGTCTTCATCAGTAAGACGTTAAATCCCCATTTTATTTCCGATCCATCGCAAATTTGTTTACCATTCGGTTACTCAGTCGAAGTTGAAAATAAAGTGAAAATCATAACAAATCATCATAACTACTAGGCCTAGTTTGAGAGAGAGAAAGAAATGGGGTTTAACGTCCACTCGACACAAACGATGTCATTTTGGGACTAACACAAGGTTTAATTTTATTTCAATAATTCGCTTGCACGTAGGGGTCTTTAGCAGTGGGACGAAACCAGAGTGCCCGGAGAAAATCCACGAGGTTGAGAAGGCGCCCCTATCTCCATGCCACATATATGCTCACACCCGGGCTAGAAACCACAGCTGCAAGCCAGAGGTGACCGGCCAGCTAGAGGATGAAGCGCGGCACTCTAGACCACTAGGCCATCCCATCCCCCTGCCTAGTTTGAACTACGATATTGCAGGTCTGTATTGGTTGTAATTACCTGTAACTTACTGGCATGGAACGACTTGATATTTCCCGTGTGCCTGTAAAATAAAGAAATCATTTCATTTGATGTTTATTTTTTCCTATGTTTACATCATGTACTTGTAGGCCTATAGTTCAGTACATTAACGCATTAAAATAAACGAGAAGGTAACCTCCACACATCAGAATAATAAATTGAAAATAATCTTGCCCTGGCACTTTTATTTCTTTCTCTATCAACCAGAGACAAAGATAAAATTAACTGAATGAAATTGAAACTATATGTAATCTACTAAAAAATAGAAAATAAATAAATAGTTAAAAATGAAAACTGTGAGTACATATGTCTCTAATAAAAATTGATGATTCCAAAAGATAACTAGACCTGCATGCAGGAATGACGGGTTTCACTGGTGCCACGTCACTTTCGGTGCCTCGTTACCTTTAAACATATGTCACTTCCGATACCAATGAAACCATCAAACAGGTTTCCACATAAGCATTGTAAACATCAAATAAAATGGACGAAGAATCAACCAAATCCAGCAATATCAATTCATTTTATATATATGTTACTTGTAAGTGATCCTGGCAAAATTTCATTACTTCCGGTGATAATGAAAATGTTCAATTAGTTTTATGAAATCAGAAATGGCATAAGGCATCATAATGGCGAAAATTGTATGTAAATCGAATGAGAATTGCCACTTTTATAGACCAAAAACCTTGAAAAGTGACTTGTAGAAAATCGTCTATTTCTCGGCAACCGTACACGATAAAAACTATCTTTTGGTATCTATATGATCGTATGGGTTCAATCCATTTGTTGATTGGAATCAAATATCATAATTTGAAATATATTACAAATCAAACTCATTTGAAAAAAATGTCTGTTTTGAAGGCTAAAAATACAGTTTTTGCCAAAATGACATTACTTCCGGTGATACTGAAAATGTTAAATTAGTTCTATGAAATCATAAATGACACAAGATATCATATGGTGAAAATTTTATGAAAATCGAATAATAACTGACACTTTTATAGACCAAAAACCTTGAAAAGTGACTTAAGGAAAATCGCCCATTTCTCTGCAACCGTACAAGTTAGAAACCATTTTGTGGTATCTGTATGATCGTATGGGTTAAATCTATTTGATCAATAGAATCAAATATCACAATTTGAAAAAAATAACAAATACGACTCATTTGAATAAAATATTGTTTTTTGAAGGCTAAAATTTAAGTTTGTGAGCAAATGACGTCATTTCCGGTGGCAGCGCAAGGGGTAAAATGGTTTGACATAGTCCACTATGGCATTAGGCATCCAATGGCGAAAGAAAATTGAAAATCGAATAATAATTGATTCTTTTACAGCCAAAATTACGTGAAAAGTGACTCATGCAAAATTGCCTATTTCTCGGCAACTGCTTATATTACAAACTAATTTTCACATACATTCTCTTCGTATGGATTATAGCTACAAGTTTATAAAAGTTACGTAAAAATATTTTAAAATCTGAAAAGCCTGAATGAGTTGTAAATAGGTCAATTTTACGCCTTTTTTCACCTCTTAATCCCATTTGCTAGAAAATGAAAAAGAAATTAAAAAAACTGTTTCCTACATTTTTTGCGCCTTTAAAGGACACACTCTTTGAGTCATATAATTTTTCAAAAAAATAATATTTGTTTTCAAAAAATGTACCTAACTGTCAAAATTGTAGTTTTTGGTGAAATTATGCCACTTCCGGTGCCGACAGATAACACTTTTGGTAATAAAAAAAATGACAATTGAGACAACGAAGCATATGAACTTTGTTTTATACAAATCGAACAATAAAAAATGAATCTAGGACTGAAAAACTGAATTAGCCAATGGAGGCCAAGGAAAATTACTGAGACAAAATTTTTTAACATTTTTGCGCAAGTCAGATGACTCTTTAATTCTGTGCACAACACGACTAAAAAATATTCATAAATAAAAAAGTTTTTTGTAAAATTTTAAATTTCCGAAATTTGGCGCCTAATATCTTCGAAGATTTGCCGAAAATCAAAAATCGAAAGTAGCGCAGCTATGTGCCCTGTCTCCAGCTATGCCAAAATGTATCGAAAGTTAAAATCCCATGATTATTGTTAAAATTACAGCAATATTTGTAAAAACGATAACTTCGGTGATTTCGGACATTTCGCATTGTCGCAGAACGTTCAAAATAGCTTTATCCTCTAAGTCACACCCACTTTTCCAGTAAAACCGAAGAAATCGTAACGATGCGACACGTAGTTGCTGAGATCTACTCAAAACAAAAGAAGAACTAGACCTGCATGCAGGAATGACGGGTTTCACTGGTGCCACGTCACTTTCGGTGCCACGTTACCCTTAAACATATGTCACTTCCGATACCAATGAAACCATCAAACAGGTTTCCACATAAGCATTGTAAACATCAAATAAAATGGACGAAGAATCAACCAAATCCAGCAATATCAATTCATTTTATATATATGTTACTTGTAAGTGATCCTGGCAAAATTTCATTACTTCCGGTGATAATGAAAATGTTCAATTAGTTTTATGAAATCAGAAATGGCATAAGGCAGCATAATGGCGAAAATTGTATGTAAATCGAATGAGAATTGCCACTTTTATAGACCAAAAACCTTGAAAAGTGACTTGTAGAAAATCGTCTATTTCTCGGCAACCGTACACGATAAAAACTATCTTTTGGTATCTATATGATCGTATGGGTTCAATCCATTTGTTGATTGGAATCAAATATCATAATTTGAAATATATTACAAATCAGACTCATTTGAAAAAAATGTCTGTTTTGAAGGCTAAAAATACAGTTTTTGCCAAAATGACATTACTTCCGGTGATACTGAAAATGTTAAATTAGTTCTATGAAATCATAAATGACACAAGATATCATATGGTGAAAATTTTATGAAAATCGAATAATAACTGACACTTTTATAGACCAAAAACCTTGAAAAGTGACTTAAGGAAAATCGCCCATTTCTCTGCAACCGTACAAGTTAGAAACCATTTTGTGGTATCTGTATGATCGTATGGGTTCAATCTATTTGATCAATAGAATCAAATATCACAATTTGAAAAAAATAACAAATACGACTCATTTGAATAAAATATTGTTTTTTGAAGGCTAAAATTTAAGTTTTGAGCAAATGACGTCATTTCCGGTGGCAGCGCAAGGGGTAAAATGGTTTGACATAGTCCACTATGGCATTAGGCATCCAATGGCGAAAGAAAATTGAAAATCGAATAATAATTGATTCTTTTACAGCCAAAATTACGTGAAAAGTGACTCATGCAAATTTGCCTATTTCTCGGCAACTGCTTAAATTACAAACTAATTTTCACATACATTCTCTTCGTATGTATTATAGCTACAAGTTTATAAAAGTTACGTAAAAATATTTTAAAATCTGAAAAGCCTGAATGAGTTGTAAATAGGTCAATTTTACTTCCGGTGATACTGAAAATGTTAAATTAGTTCTATGAAATCATAAATGACACAAGATATCATATGGTGAAAATTTTATGAAAATCGAATAATAACTGACACTTTTATAGACCAAAAACCTTGAAAAGTGACTTAAGGAAAATCGCCCATTTCTCTGCAACCGTACAAGTTAGAAACCATTTTGTGGTATCTGTATGATCGTATGGGTTCAATCTATTTGATCAATAGAATCAAATATCACAATTTGAAAAAAATAACAAATACGACTCATTTGAATAAAATATTGTTTTTTGAAGGCTAAAATTTAAGTTTTGAGCAAATGACGTCATTTCCGGTGGCAGCGCAAGGGGTAAAATGGTTTGACATAGTCCACTATGGCATTAGGCATCCAATGGCGAAAGAAAATTGAAAATCGAATAATAATTGATTCTTTTACAGCCAAAATTACGTGAAAAGTGACTCATGCAAATTTGCCTATTTCTCGGCAACTGCTTAAATTACAAACTAATTTTCACATACATTCTCTTCGTATGTATTATAGCTACAAGTTTATAAAAGTTACGTAAAAATATTTTAAAATCTGAAAAGCCTGAATGAGTTGTAAATAGGTCAATTTTACGCCTTTTTTCACCTCTTAATCCAATTTGCTAGAAAATGAAAAAGAAATTAAAAAAACTGCTTCCGACATTTTTTGCGCCTTTAAAGGACACACTCTTTGAGTCATATAATTTTTCAAAAAAATAATATTTGTTTTCAAAAAATGTACCTAACTGTCAAAATTGTAGTTTTTGGTAAAATTATGCCACTTCCGGTGCCGACAGATAACACTTTTGGTAATAAAAAAAATGACAATTGAGACAACGAAGCATATGAACTTTGTTTTATACAAATCGAACAATAAAAAATTAATCTAGGACTGAAAAACTGAATTAGCCAATGGAGGCCAAGGAAAATTACTGAGACAAAATTTTTTAACATTTTTGCGCAAGTCAGATGACTCTTTAATTCTGTGCACAACACGACTAAAAAATATTCATAAATAAAAAAGTTTTTTGTAAAATTTTAAATTTCCGAAATTTGGCGCCTAATATCTTCGAAGATTTGCCGAAAATCAAAAATCGAAAGTAGCGCAGCTATGTGCCCTGTCTCCAGCTATGCCAAAATGTATCGAAAGTTAAAATCCCATGATTATTGTTAAAATTACCGCAATATTTGTAAAAACGATAACTTCGGTGATTTCGGACATTTCGCATTGTCGCAGAACGTTCAAAATAGCTTTATCCTCTAAGTCACACCCACTTTCCCAGTAAAACCGAAGAAATCGTAACGATGCGACACGTAGTTGCTGAGATCTACTCAAAACAAAAGAAGAATAATAATAATAATAATAACTAGACCTGCATGCAGGAATGACGGGTTTCACTTGTGCCATGTTACCTTTGAACTTGAACTTGTGTCACTTTCGGTGCCACGTTACTCTTGAACATATGTACCAATCAAACCAATATACAGGGGCCTATTTCACGAAATTTTAACTAAGATAAGATCCCAATTTTAGTAATTTGATTGGATGGTATTAGATTGATTTTAGTGCTTAGCCAATCAAAATTGAAGTGTCTACTAAAATTGGATTGTATCTTAAGTTAAAATTTCGTGAAACAGGGCCCAGGTTTCCACATAAGCATTGCACACATCAAATAAAATGGAAACAGAATCAAACAAATCCAGCAATATCAATTGATTTTATACATTTGTTACATGTAATTGATCCTGACAAAATTACAGTACTTCCGATGATAACGTAAATGTTCCATTAGTTTTATGAAATCAGAAATGGCATAAGGCATCACATGGTGAAAATTTTATGTAAATCGAATAATAATTGCCACTTTTATAGACCAAAAACCTTGAAAAGTGACGTGTAGAAAATCGTCTATTTCTCGGCAACCGTACAAGTTAGAAACCATTTTTTGTTATTTATATGACCGTATGGGTTTAATCTATTTGTTGATTGGAATCAAATATCATAATGGTATAAACATTACAAATCAGACTCATTTGAATAAAATATCTGTTTTGAAGGCTTAAAATACAGTTTTTGCCAAAATGACGTTACTTCCGGTGATGATGAAAACGTTAAATTAGATTTATAACATCGTCCATGACATTAGGCCTCAAAGGGTGAAAATTTTATGAAAATCGAATAATAATTGACACTTTTACGGGCCAAAAACCTTCAAAAGTGACATTTAGAAAACCGCCTATATCTCGGCAACCGAACAAGTTAGAAACAATTTTATGATATCTAAATGACCGTATGAGTTTTGTTAATATGTGAATTGAAACCAAAAGTTAATTTTAATATTACATATTAAATAATTCTTGGTTGAAAAAAATATCGATTTTAAAAGTTAAAAATGCAGTTTTTGACCAAATGGCGTCACTTCCGGTGTCAATTTTAAATTATAATCAATTGAATATGACGCATACTTGCTTTTTGAATCAAATGATGTCACTATTGTGAATATCCATTAATAATTGACTATTTTACAGGCATAATTCAGAAAACAGTGACTTATGCAAAACTGCCCATTTCTCGGCAACTGCTTATATTACAAACTAATTTTCACATACATTCTCTTCGTATGGATTATAGCTACAAGTTTATAAAAGTTACGTAGAAATATTTTAAAATCTGAAAAGCCTGAATGGGTTGTAAATAGGTCAATTTTACGCCCTTTTTCACCTCTTAATCCAATTTGCTAGAAAATGAAATCGAAATTAAAAAAACTGCTTCCGACATTTTTAGCGCCTTTAAAGGACACACTCTTTGAGTCATATAATTTTTCAAAAAAATAATATTTGTTTTCGAAAAATGGTACCTAACTGTCAAAATTGTAGTTTTGGGTAAAATTATGCCACTTCCGGTGCCGACAGATAACACTTTCGGTAATAAAAAAAATGACAACTGAGACAACGAAGCATATGAACTTTGTTTTATACAAATCGAACAATAAAAAATTAATCTAGGACTGAAAAACTGAATTAGCCAATGGCGGCCAAGGAAAATTACTGAGACAAAATTTATTAACATTTTTGCGCTAGTCAGATGACTCTTTAATTCTGTGCTCAACACGACTAAAAAATATTCATAAATAAAAAAGTTTTTTGTAAAATTTTAAATTTTCGAAATTTGGCGCCTAATATCTTCGAAGATTTGCCGAAAATCAAAAATCGAAAGTAGCGTAGCTATGTGCCCTGTCTCCGGCTATGCCAAAATGTATCGAAAGTTAAAATCCAATGATTATTGTTAAAATTACTGCAATATTTTTAAAAACGATAACTTCGGTGATTTCGGGCATTTCGCATTGTCACAGAAAGTTCAAAATAGCTTTATCCTCTAAGTCACACCCACTTTCGCAGTAAAACCGAAGAAATCGTAACGATGCGACACGTAGTTGCTGAGATCTATTCAAATTGGAATCTGAATAATAATAATAAGAATAATAATTTTAACAAAAACAATAGTGTTTCACACAAGCTACGCAGTGTGAAACCCTAATAACTAGACCTGCATGCAGGAATGACGGGTTTCACTGGTGCCAAGTTACTCTTAAACATGTCACTTTCGGTGCCTAGTTACACTTGAACATATGTCACTCCCGGTACCAACGAAACCACTAAACAGGTTTCCAAATTAACATTGCACACAAATAAAATTGACGTAGAATCAATCCAGCAATATCAAGTCATGTTATACATTTGTTACTTGTAAATGATCTTGACAAAATTAAATTACTTCCGGTGTTAATGAAAATGTTCAATTAGTCTTATGAAATCAGAAATGGCATACGATATCATATAGTGACAATTTTATGTAAATCGAATAATAATTGCCACTTTTAAAGACCAAAAAACTTGAAAAGTGACTTGTAGAAAATCTGCTATTTCTCTGCAACCGTACAAGTTAGAAACCATTTTTTGGTATCTGTATGATCGTATGGGTTCATTCTATTTGTTGATTGGCATCAAATACCATAATTTGAAAAAGATTTCAAAACAGACTCATTTGAATAAAATATCTGTTTTGAAGGCTAAAAATTCAGTTTTTGCCAAAATGACGTTACTTCCGGTGATAATGAAAGTCTTAAATTACTTGTATGAAATCACAAATGGCATTAGGTATAACATGGTGTAACGTTTATGAAAATCGAATAATAATTGACACTTTTATGGCCCCGAAACCTTCAAAAGTGACCTGTAGAAAACCGTCTATTTCTCGGCAACCGAACAAGTTAGAAACAATTTTATGATATCTATATGACCATATGAGTTGTATTTATATGTGAATTTAAACCAAAAGTTAAAATTATTAATACATATTAAGTTATTCATGGTTGAATAAAACATTGATTTAAAAAGTTTAAAATGCAGTTTTTGACCAAATGACGTCACTTCCGGTGTCAATTTTAAATTGTAATCAACTTGATATGACGCTACATGCTTTTTGAATCAAATGATGTCACTTTTATAAAAATCCAATAATAATTGACTATTTTACAGGCAAAATAACGAAAACAGTGACTTGTACAGAACTGCCCATTTCTTGGGAATTGCTTATATTACAAACTAATTTTAACATACATTTTCTTCGTATGGATTATAGCTACAAGTTTATAAAAGTTACGAAGAAATATTTTAAAATCTGAAAAGCCTGAATAGGTTGTAAATAGGTCAATTTTACACCATTTTTAGCCATTTAATCGAATTTGCTCGAAAATGAAATCGAAATTAAAAAAACTGCTTCCGACATTTTTTGCGCCTTGAAAGGGCACACTCTTTGAGTCAAATAATTTTTCCAAAAAATAATATTTGTTTTCGAAAAATGGTACCTAACTGTCAAAATTGTAGTTTTTGGTAAAATTATGCCACTTCCGGTGCCGACAGATAACACTTCCGGTAATAAAAAAAATGACAACTGAGACAACGAAGCATATGAACTTTGTTTTATACAAATCGAACAATAAAAAATTAATCTAGGACTGAAAAACTGAATTAGCCAATGGCGGCCAAGGAAAATTACTGAGACAAATTTTTTTAACATTTTTGCACTAGTCAGATGACTCTTTAATTCTGTGCACAATACGACTAAAAAATATTCATAAATAAAAAAGTTTTTTGTAAAATTTTAAATTTTCGAAATTTGGCGCCTAATATCTTCGAAGATTTGCCGAAAATCAAAAATCGAAAGTAGCGTAGCTATGTGCCCTGTCTCCGGCTATGCCAAAATGTATCGAAAGTTAAAATTCAATGATTATTGTTAAAATTACTGCAATATTTTAAAAAAACGATAATTTGGTGATTTCGGACATTTCGCATTGTCGCAGAACATTCAAAATAGCTTTATCCTCTAAGTCACACCCACTTTCCCAGTAAAACCGAAGAAATCATAACGATGCGACACGTAGTTGCTGAGATCTATTCAAATTGGAATCTGAATAATAATAATAAGAATAATAATTTTAACAAAAACAATAGTGTTTCACACAAGCTACGCAGTGTGAAACCCTAATAACTAGACTTGCTTGCAAGGCTGAAGGCTTTCACCTTACCGAAGGCAGCAAAAATTGCCTACAACTCACCCCTTAAAACACACACACACACACGCTTAAACAACTCAGACATGACACTTTCTGTGCATGCGCATTACGATAGAAGGAAAGTGAAAAATATAGTTGAACAATTATGAACATGGATTGGTAGAATCCTACAGACGCCAGAAATCGAAATACTCAATCAAAAACTCAAAAATTCTAAAAAAAATTACAAGTTCAGTACATTTTCAAATTGTTAGGAAAAAAAGAGAACTGCGTGGTATTGCAATTCGACCTATATCGCATCCGCAATATCCCCGGCTCTACAAAAATATAACTTTTTCGAATTCTATCAATTTTAGTTTCAGAAATCTAAACGACTACAGAAAAAAAAACAGTTTTCCGAATGAGACAAAAAAAATTTACCTTAAGTATCAGGTAATAATATCGCACCTTTCAACATTAATTTTTCAACATTGTAATTGAGGGGTACTTTATTTATAAATGGCTTCAACAGAGAGCTTCATTTTCACTGGTATCAAATGATGACGTCATGCAGACATAAAACCTGGGATATTAATTTCAGGAGTAACTGTTAATTACTAAAATGAATTATTTTCATTCTAGAAGCACCAATGCAAGATATTGGTTACCATTCAAACACCCTTTGTTCAAATATTGCCAGTTTTAAAAAAAGCTCTCTATATATGCTTTATACGTATGCAAAACGTTCCATTTATAACCAATTCGGGCTTTTGTCGATGTCACACCAATGTGTTACACGGAACTTTGGAATCGCGTTCAGGCCAGCTACTCAAATATGTAACTGGTTCAAAACTAAATTGAATATTCAATGAAATATCGACAATATTTTGATTTCGTGCACGTTAATGATTTGACGTCACTAACATATAAAAATTTATCGTTAATTAGAGATAGGGCCCAAACTCAAACTACATCATGCTTTCTATCACAGGTGCAATATTCGTACTTCTGCACGATACTACTGCAAGATACAACTGCAACCTATAGATAATTAGATTTCCTTATAAACAGCGCGAGCCGTCGATTTGTGTCGAGATGATTACGGTTATGAGGTAATTTTAACAAAGAAGAAACAATATTAATTCAAAGACTAATTATTACACACAGAAATCAATTATTTCTGTTACAGGGTCACTAAACCCATATTTTGAATATAAGTAAACACTCAAAGTTGAAATACTTTTAGCTCAAATATCGTCACTGTGATAGAAATGGGGAATTTGAAAATGCTCTAAACGTTGGTAAAACCTACAGATTGTATCAACTCTTACTGAAGGTTTCGCTTAACAATGAAAGATGATGTTTTCAATTTTCGATCCCTTTGTTCTCATACTCCTGATATTTCTAACTGTTGCGCAATGGTTTCATACCTATGACTACCGATAAAACTCTGATTTCGTGCACGTTAATGATTTGACGTCACTAACATATAAAAAATTATCTTTAATTAGAGATAGGGCCCAAGCTCAAACTACATCATGCTTTCTATCACAGGTGCAATATTCGTACTTCTGCACGATACTACTGCAAGATACAACTGCAACCTATGGATAATTGGATTTCCTTATAAACAGCGGGAGCCGTCGATTTGTGTCGAGATGATTACGGTTGAGAGATAATTTTGACAAAGAAGAAACAATATTAATTCAAAGACTAATTATTACACACAGGAATCAATTATTTCTGTTACAGGGTCACTAAACCCATATTTTGAATATAAGTAAACACTCAAAGTTGAAATACTTTTAGCTCAAATGTCGTCACTGTGAGAGAAATGGGGAATTTTGAATAGGCTCTAAACGTTGGTAAAACGTACAGATTGTATCAACTCTTACTGCATGTTTCGCTTAACAATGAAAGGTGACGTTTTCAGTTTTCGATTCCTTTGTTCTCATACTCCTGATATTTCTAAATGTTGCGCAATAGTTTCATACCTAAGACTACCGATCAAACTCTCTGTAGAAGAAGTTCCCAAAAAAAATTACGTTGACTTTTCGAGAAAAAGACGTCTAAAAATGCTCCAAATGGTAAAAATACGACGTTTTGGATTTTCAATCTCGTTTTTCGACTACTCATGACATTTAGAGAAATTGTACAATGGTTTCACACAATACACCACCCATTAGACTCTCGACTGAGAAAGTTTTAAAAAAATCGTAGGCGGCGTTTCCGAGAAACATGCGTTTAAAATTGCTCGAAATCGTAAAAAACCTTACTTTTCAAAGTCCTATAACTTTTTCAATTTATGATAGAAACTTGTCGCTGTGGTACCATCTTGTAGATATTTTACGTGGCTATCAAATGACGTTGTACTTTAACTACTCAGTAAACAGCCAATTAAAACATCGCATTTTCCGCACAAACACCCATTTTTTAGAATTTTGTCAAAGTTTGGATACTTTTCTTGACTACTTCCGGTGATTAGAGGATTTTCATTCATAGACTAAGGACTGGAGACGACTCTTGACTTCATATGCCTGAAGTTTCAGAAAAATCGTAGGTGCCGTTTTAAAAAAATAAGAACTCTACGATTTGACCAAAATGCGTAAAAAAGTGAAAAATCAAAGTTAAAATTTCAGAACAAAACCTATATTGTTGGAATCGGATTAATGTCAGCTATCCAAAAATATAAGTCATATTTAAAAATTCCTAAAAATAACAATTTTAGAAAATTTTGAAAATTTTCCATTTTTCACCAAAAAAATGAGAGCGACAAAGTTTCTAAACTCGATGTTTTTGAACTGCCATCTACTCAGAAATGTTTTCAGCTATCCAAAAATGTAAATATCGGAAAAGTCCGATGAGAATTAGAAGAATTATGGCCGATTTTCAATTTGAGTGCACGTTAAAGATTTGACGCGTTTCCGCTATGCGCACAAATTTGGTTTTACATTTAAGCACTAACCACCACCCAGTTTCCCGACAGAAAATCAAATTTCAGACCTCTATCTCTTATAGTTGCTGAGAAATAGGCAAAGTGGAAAAAAAAAAAATAATAAATAATAATAATCTTAGTAATAACAATAGCCTTTCACCATTGAAAAATGGTGAAAGCCTAATAAGAATAATAATTTTAACAAAAACAAAAACAATAGTGTTTCACACAAGCTTCGCAGTGTGAAACCCTAATAATAATAATAACTAGACCTGCATAGCAGTGCTGAATCGGCTTTCAGGGTCCTTTAGATCATTGCCATGCTTTTAAATTTACCTTTATACCCTAAGCGACCGATAGGACTCGGGGTAACAGAAGTTTAAGAAGTGAAATAGAAGTAGTTTTCGAGATAAACGAGTTTGAAAAGGCTTCAAAAAAAGAGGAAAATACTATATTTTCGGCATCTCATAATCTATTGCCTAACCATCGAATTTGTATCATTCTGATATCATATAAAAGTCCAAAAAGGAAAATACTAGATCTTCAGCGTCCCGTAATATTTGTCATTGAACACGCCATCTTGAGTCGGATCGCGCAAAATCTAATTTTGGAGTAAAATTTTATTTTGAAGTCTAAAAATACGGTTTTTGCAAATATGACATTACTTCCGGTGATAATGGAAATGTTAAATCAGATCATTGCAATCATAAATGGCATAAGGCATCACATGGTGAAAATTGTATGAAAATTGAATAATAATTGACACTTTTATAGACCAAAAAGCTTGAAAAGTGACTTATAGAAAATCGTCTATTTCTCGGCAACCGTACAAGTTAGAAACTTGTTTGTGGTATCTGTATGATGGTATGGGTTCATGCTATTCGGTGATGGGATTCAAATATCATAATCTTAAAAATATTATAAACAAGATTCATTTGAATAAAATATTTGTTTTCTACGTTAAAAATACAGTTTTTGCCAAAATGACGTCATTTTCGGTCACAGTGAAACTGTAACTTTGGCTTAACCTAGTCCAAATTGGCATTAGGCATCGAATAAAAAAAATTTATTGAAAATCTGATAATAATTTACTATTTTACAGGCAAAAAAACGTGAAAAGTGATGCGTGCAAAATTGCATATTTCTCGGCAACTGCTCATGTTACAAACTATTTTTCGCATACATTCTCTTCGTCTGGATTATGGCTACGAGTTTATGAAAGTTACGAATAAATAGTTCAAAATATAAAGACGTTCAATGGGTTGTAATAACTGAATTTTACCCTTTTTTTTACATTTTATTCGAAATTGCCCGAAAATGAAATTGAAATTTAAGAATCTCAGCCAAACATTTTATGCGCCTTTACAGGGCGCATACTTTTTGTTATATCAGTTTTCGAAAAAAAAAATATTTGCTGTCAAAAAGTGGTACTTAACTCTCAAAATTGTAGTTTTTGTTAATTTTACGCCACTTCCGTTGCGTGCAGAAAATTGTCACCGTAACAAAAAATATTACAATTGACATTACGAATCATATGCACTTTATTTTATACAAATCGAACAATAAATAATTAATCTAGGTACGAAAAACTAAATTAGCCAATGGCGACTAAAGAAAATTACTGAGACAAAATTCTTTCTCACTTATGCTCAAGTAGGGTGATACTTTAACACTGTGTAAACTACCATCAAAAAATATTCATAAATAAAAAAGTTTTCTGTAAAAATGTAAAAAAAAATCAATATATCGGATATTTTTTTGACTACTTCCGGTTTTTCGATCATAGTCGGAATTGCTTTAACAAGTTGATTAGATACTTAACTTCCTGTAGCAGAAATATCAGAAACATTCATTAAGTAATTTTTGAAAAAAAGATAAATAAAAGAGCATTTTCAATAATTTAATGATTTTTCAACTTTTTTCAAAGATTGAGGTCATTTTTGGACCGCCTATAATATTGCAACGCTTTTATTATTAAATGCACACGCTAGGCCACCGATAGGACTCTGAGTAAATAAAGTTTAAGAAAAATCGTAGGCGTCGTTTTCGAGAAAAAGGCGCCTCAGAATGCTCCAAAACGGAAAATACTTAGTTTTCGGCGTACCATAATTTATTTCGTAAGAATCAAATTCGTGTTATTTAGATGTTATACGATCGTCTATTAATGGAACTATCCAAAGACACTTTCATTGTTTTGGTCCGCTAATATGTGACGGAGAATTCGAACTTTTGGCAAGAGCTCCAATTTTTTTTCATCTTTTTTACATTTTTCTTTGTTTTTTGAACTACTTCCGGTATACGAATCATTGTCGAGTAGTTTTCACATCCAGTTTTGGAGTTTGCATGGGAACAGGGCTCTCTAATGATATACGACACTATACGATCAAATAAAATACTTCTGAGAAATCCCATGTTCAAAAGTGTTAAAAATGTCAAAATGTCAAAATATTGAAAATTAAATTTCAATAACTGCATACATATTATACATCATTAGAATCGTAATTAGGTCAGCTTTTTAAATATATATCTTTTTTTTGAAAATCTCTTAAAATAAAAAAAATAGTAGAGCATTTTCCCAAATTTCACGATTTTTCGACTTTTTTCGATTTTGAGTCCCTTTTTTGTCTTATTCCAATTATATAATAGTCTTAATGGATGGATCCATGCTAAAGACTACCGGAAGGACCATCGATAGATAAAGTTTAAGAAAAATCGCTGGAGCAGTTTTCGAAATACAGGCGTCCAAAAACGCTCCAAATCAGAAAATACTTGATTTTCAGCGTGCCATATTTTGATTCCAGCTCATCGTATCCGTACGAATTGGGTATCATTCAGTGGTCCAATCACCGCTAGACCAAATGATACCTTAATTTGTTTAATCCGTTGATATCGGACGGAGAAATCGTGTTTTTACCCAAGACACCAATTTTTCACGATTTTTTCAAAATATCGCATATTATTTCGACTACTTCCGTTTTACGGATTGTTGTTGAAATTGCTTTAAACGGTGGTTTGACAATATTGCTTCATGTATCAGGAATTTGAGAAACGTTGATCCGGCCGTAAAACGAAACTTAAGCTCACAAAATGTGAAGAAAATTCGAAAAAAATCGAAAAATAAAGGGCGATAACTCGGAATGAAACTTATATTACTGGAACCAGATTGCCTTCAGGTATCCAAAAATGTAGGTCAAATTTGAAAATTTTGAAAAATAACAAAAATTGTCTCTCAAATAAGATTTTTCATTTTTCGATCGCAAGAAGTCAGCGATGAAGTTTCGAAATATCGAAATTTTCAACTGCTATCGTCCGAGAAAAGACTCAAGGTTTCCGAAAATGTCATTTGTATGAAAATAGGTACAGAATTGACGAATCTACGGCCGTTTTTTAATTTTTTGACAGAGCACGAAATTCGACCACTTCCGGTCTGCGCAGAAGTTTCAAAAATAGTTTATCAAGTAGCCAACACATGGTTTCCCTATAAAGAATTAGGTCCCAGATCGGTATCTGTTACAGGCGCTGAGAAATAGGCTCCCCCGAAAAATAAAATAATAATAATAAATAATAATAATTTTAGTAAAAACAATAGTCTTTCAGACGAAAGTCTGAAAGCCTAATAATAACTAGACCTGCATGCAGGAATGACGGGTTTCACTGGTGCCACGTCACTTTCGGTGCCACGTTACCCTTAAACATATGTCACTTCCGATACCAATGAAACCATCAAACAGGTTTCCACATTAGCATTGTAAACATCAAATAAAATGGACGAAGAATCAACCAAATCCAGCAATATCAATTCATTTTATATATATGTTACTTGTAAGTGATCCTGGCAAAATTTCATTACTTCCGGTGATAATGAAAATGTTCAATTAGTTTTATGAAATCAGAAATGGCATAAGGCAGCATAATGGCGAAAATTGTATGTAAATCGAATGAGAATTGCCACTTTTATAGACCAAAAACCTTGAAAAGTGACTTGTAGAAAATCGTCTATTTCTCGGCAACCGTACACGATAAAAACTATCTTTTGGTATCTATATGATCGTATAGGTTCAATCCATTTGTTGATTGGAATCAAATATCATAATTTGAAATATATTACAAATCAGACTCATTTGAAAAAAATGTCTGTTTTGAAGGCTAAAAATACAGTTTTTGCCAAAATGACATTACTTCCGGTGATACTGAAAATGTTAAATTAGTTCTATGAAATCATAAATGACACAAGATATCATATGGTGAAAATTTTATGAAAATCGAATAATAACTGACACTTTTATAGACCAAAAACCTTGAAAAGTGACTTGTAGAAAATCGACTATTTCTCTGCAACCGTACAAGTTAGAAACCATTTTGTGGTATCTGTATGATCGTATGGGTTCAATCTATTTGATCAATAGAATCAAATATCACAATTTGAAAAAAATAACAGATACGACTCATTTGAATAAAATATTGTTTTTTGAAGGCTAAAATTTAAGTTTTGAGCAAATGACGTCATTTCCGGTGGCAGCGCAAGGGGTAAAATGGTTTGACATAGTCCACTATGGCATTAGGCATCCAATGGCGAAAGAAAATTGAAAATCGAATAATAATTGATTCTTTTACAGCCAAAATTACGTGAAAAGTGACTCATGCAAAATTGCCTATTTCTCGGCAACTGCTTATATTACAAACTAATTTTCACATACATTCTCTTCGTATGGATTATAGCTACAAGTTTATAAAAGTTACGTAAAAATATTTTAAAATCTGAAAAGCCTGAATGAGTTGTAAATAGGTCAATTTTACGCCTTTTTTCACCTCTTAATCCAATTTGCTAGAAAATGAAAAAGAAATTAAAAAAACTGCTTCCGACATTTTTTGCGCCTTTAAAGGACACACTCTTTGAGTCATATAATTTTTCAAAAAAATAATATTTGTTTTCAAAAAATGTACCTAACTGTCAAAATTGTAGTTTTTGGTAAAATTATGCTACTTCCGGTGCCGACAGATAACACTTTTGGTAATAAAAAAAATGACAATTGAGACAACGAAGCATATGAACTTTGTTTTATACAAATCGAACAATAAAAAATTAATCTAGGACTGAAAAACTGAATTAGCCAATGGAGGCCAAGGAAAATTACTGAGACAAAATTTTTTAACATTTTTGCGCAAGTCAGATGACTCTTTAATTCTGTGCACAACACGACTAAAAAATATTCATAAATAAAAAAGTTTTTTGTAAAATTTTAAATTTCCGAAATTTGGCGCCTAATATCTTCGAAGATTTGCCGAAAATCAAAAATCGAAAGCAGCGCAGCTATGTGCCCTGTCTCCAGCTATGCCAAAATGTATCGAAAGTTAAAATCCCATGATTATTGTTAAAATTACCGCAATATTTGTAAAAACGATAACTTCGGTGATTTCGGACATTTCGCATTGTCGCAGAACGTTCAAAATAGCTTTATCCTCTAAGTCACACCCACTTTCCCAGTAAAACCGAAGAAATCGTAACGATGCGACACGTAGTTGCTGAGATCTACTCAAAACAAAAGGAGAATAATAATAATAATAACTAGACCTGCATGCAGGAATGACGGGTTTCACTGGTGCCACGTCACTTTCGGTGCCACGTTACCCTTAAACATATGTCACTTCCGATACCAATGAAACCATCAAACAGGTTTCCACATAAGCATTGTAAACATCAAATAAAATGGATGAAGAATCAACCAAATCCAGCAATATCAATTCATTTTATATATATGTTACTTGTAAGTGATCCTGGCAAAATTTCATTACTTCCGGTGATAATGAAAATGTTCAATTAGTTTTATGAAATCAGAAATGGCATAAGGCAGCATAATGGCGAAAATTGTATGTAAATCGAATGAGAATTGCCACTTTTATAGACCAAAAACCTTGAAAAGTGACTTGTAGAAAATCGTCTATTTCTCGGCAACCGTACACGATAAAAACTATCTTTTGGTATCTATATGATCGTATGGGTTCAATCCATTTGTTGATTGGAATCAAATATCATAATTTGAAATATATTACAAATCAGACTCATTTGAAAAAAATGTCTGTTTTGAAGGCTAAAAATACAGTTTTTGCCAAAATGACATTACTTCCGGTGATACTGAAAATGTTAAATTAGTTCTATGAAATCATAAATGACACAAGATATCATATGGTGAAAATTTTATGAAAATCGAATAATAACTGACACTTTTATAGACCAAAAACCTTGAAAAGTGACTTAAGGAAAATCGCCCATTTCTCTGCAATCGTACAAGTTAGAAACCATTTTGTGGTATCTGTATGATCGTATGGGTTCAATCTATTTGATCAATAGAATCAAATATCACAATTTGAAAAAAATAACAGATACGACTCATTTGAATAAAATATTGTTTTTTGAAGGCTAAAATTTAAGTTTTGAGCAAATGACGTCATTTCCGGTGGCAGCGCAAGGGGTAAAATGGTTTGACATAGTCCACTATGGCATTAGGCATCCAATGGCGAAAGAAAATTGAAAATCGAATAATAATTGATTCTTTTACAGCCAAAATTACGTGAAAAGTGACTCATGCAAAATTGCCTATTTCTCGGCAACTGCTTATATTACAAACTAATTTTCACATACATTCTCTTCGTATGGATTATAGCTACAAGTTTATAAAAGTTACGTAAAAATATTTTAAAATCTGAAAAGCCTGAATGAGTTGTAAATAGGTCAATTTTACGCCTTTTTTCACCTCTTAATCCAATTTGCTAGAAAATGAAAAAGAAATTAAAAAAACTGCTTCCGACATTTTTTGCGCCTTTAAAGGACACACTCTTTGAGTCATATAATTTTTCAAAAAAATAATATTTGTTTTCAAAAAATGTACCTAACTGTCAAAATTGTAGTTTTTGGTAAAATTATGCCACTTCCGGTGCCGACAGATAACACTTTTGGTAATAAAAAAAATGACAATTGAGACAACGAAGCATATGAACTTTGTTTTATACAAATCGAACAATAAAAAATTAATCTAGGACTGAAAAACTGAATTAGCCAATGGAGGCCAAGGAAAATTACTGAGACAAAATTTTTTAACATTTTTGCGCAAGTCAGATGACTCTTTAATTCTGTGCACAACACGACTAAAAAATATTCATAAATAAAAAAGTTTTTTGTAAAATTTTAAATTTCCGAAATTTGGCGCCTAATATCTTCGAAGATTTGCCGAAAATCAAAAATCGAAAGTAGCGCAGCTATGTGCCCTGTCTCCAGCTATGCCAAAATGTATCGAAAGTTAAAATCCCATGATTATTGTTAAAATTACCGCAATATTTGTAAAAACGATAACTTCGGTGATTTCGGACATTTCGCATTGTCGCAGAACGTTCAAAATAGCTTTATCCTCTAAGTCACACCCACTTTCCCAGTAAAACCGAAGAAATCGTAACGATGCGACACGTAGTTGCTGAGATCTACTCAAAACAAAAGAAGAATAATAATAATAATAATAAGAATAATAATTTTAACAAAAACAATAGTGTTTCACACAAGCTTCGCAGTGTGAAACCCTAACTAGACTTGCTTGCAAGGCTGAAGGCTTTCACCTTACCGAAGGCAGCAAAAATTGCCTACAACTCACCCCTTAAAACACACACACACACACGCTTAAACAACTCAGACATGACACTTTCTGTGCATGCGCATTACGATAGAAGGAAAGTGAAAAATATAGTTGAACAATTATGAACATGGATTGGTAGAATCCTACAGACGCCAGAAATCGAAATACTCAATCAAAAACTCAAAAATTCTAAAAAAAATTACAAGTTCAGTACATTTTCAAATTGTTAGGAAAAAAAGAGAACTGCGTGGTATTGCAATTCGACCTATATCGCATCCGCAATATCCCCGGCTCTACAAAAATATAACTTTTTCGAATTCTATCAATTTTAGTTTCAGAAATCTAAACGACTACAGAAAAAAAAACAGTTTTCCGAATGAGACAAAAAAAATTTACCTTAAGTATCAGGTAATAATATCGCACCTTTCAACATTAATTTTTCAACATTGTAATTGAGGGGTACTTTATTTATAAATGGCTTCAACAGAGAGCTTCATTTTCACTGGTATCAAATGATGACGTCATGCAGACATAAAACCTGGGATATTAATTTCAGGAGTAACTGTTAATTACTAAAATGAATTATTTTCATTCTAGAAGCACCAATGCAAGATATTGGTTACCATTCAAACACCCTTTGTTCAAATATTGCCAGTTTTAAAAAAAGCTCTCTATATATGCTTTATACGTATGCAAAACGTTCCATTTATAACCAATTCGGGCTTTTGTCGATGTCACACCAATGTGTTACACGGAACTTTGGAATCGCGTTCAGGCCAGCTACTCAAATATGTAACTGGTTCAAAACTAAATTGAATATTCAATGAAATATCGACAATATTTTGATTTCGTGCACGTTAATGATTTGACGTCACTAACATATAAAAATTTATCGTTAATTAGAGATAGGGCCCAAACTCAAACTACATCATGCTTTCTATCACAGGTGCAATATTCGTACTTCTGCACGATACTACTGCAAGATACAACTGCAACCTATAGATAATTAGATTTCCTTATAAACAGCGCGAGCCGTCGATTTGTGTCGAGATGATTACGGTTATGAGGTAATTTTAACAAAGAAGAAACAATATTAATTCAAAGACTAATTATTACACACAGAAATCAATTATTTCTGTTACAGGGTCACTAAACCCATATTTTGAATATAAGTAAACACTCAAAGTTGAAATACTTTTAGCTCAAATATCGTCACTGTGATAGAAATGGGGAATTTGAAAATGCTCTAAACGTTGGTAAAACGTACAGATTGTATCAACTCTTACTGAAGGTTTCGCTTAACAATGAAAGATGATGTTTTCAATTTTCGATCCCTTTGTTCTCATACTCCTGATATTTCTAACTGTTGCGCAATGGTTTCATACCTATGACTACCGATAAAACTCTGATTTCGTGCACGTTAATGATTTGACGTCACTAACATATAAAAAATTATCTTTAATTAGAGATAGGGCCCAAGCTCAAACTACATCATGCTTTCTATCACAGGTGCAATATTCGTACTTCTGCACGATACTACTGCAAGATACAACTGCAACCTATGGATAATTGGATTTCCTTATAAACAGCGGGAGCCGTCGATTTGTGTCGAGATGATTACGGTTGAGAGATAATTTTGACAAAGAAGAAACAATATTAATTCAAAGACTAATTATTACACACAGGAATCAATTATTTCTGTTACAGGGTCACTAAACCCATATTTTGAATATAGGTAAACACTCAAAGTTGAAATACTTTTAGCTCAAATGTCGTCACTGTGAGAGAAATGGGGAATTTTGAATAGGCTCTAAACGTTGGTAAAACGTACAGATTGTATCAACTCTTACTGCATGTTTCGCTTAACAATGAAAGGTGACGTTTTCAGTTTTCGATTCCTTTGTTCTCATACTCCTGATATTTCTAAATGTTGCGCAATAGTTTCATACCTAAGACTACCGATCAAACTCTCTGTAGAAGAAGTTCCAAAAAAAAATTACGTTGACTTTTCGAGAAAAAGACGTCTAAAAATGCTCCAAATGGTAAAAATACGACGTTTTGGATTTTCAATCTCGTTTTTCGACTACTCATGACATTTAGAGAAATTGTACAATGGTTTCACACAATACACCACCCATTAGACTCTCGACTGAGAAAGTTTTAAAAAAATCGTAGGCGGCGTTTCCGAGAAACATGCGTTTAAAATTGCTCGAAATCGTAAAAAACCTTACTTTTCAAAGTCCTATAACTTTTTCAATTTATGATAGAAACTTGTCGCTGTGGTACCATCTTGTAGATATTTTACGTGGCTATCAAATGACGTTGTACTTTAACTACTCAGTAAACAGCCAATTAAAACATCGCATTTTCCGCACAAACACCCATTTTTTAGAATTTTGTCAAAGTTTGGATACTTTTCTTGACTACTTCCGGTGATTAGAGGATTTTCATTCATAGACTAAGGACTGGAGACGACTCTTGACTTCATATGCCTGAAGTTTCAGAAAAATCGTAGGTGCCGTTTTAAAAAAATAAGAACTCTACGATTTGACCAAAATGCGTAAAAAAGTGAAAAATCAAAGTTAAAATTTCAGAACAAAACCTATATTGTTGGAATCGGATTAATGTCAGCTATCCAAAAATATAAGTCATATTTAAAAATTCCTAAAAATAACAATTTTAGAAAATTTTGAAAATTTTCCATTTTTCACCAAAAAAATGAGAACGACAAAGTTTCTAAACTCGATGTTTTTGAACTGCCATCTACTCAGAAATGTTTTCAGCTATCCAAAAATGTAAATATCGGAAAAGTCCGATGAGAATTAGAAGAATTATGGCCGATTTTCAATTTGAGTGCACGTTAAAGATTTGACGCGTTTCCGCTATGCGCACAAATTTGGTTTTACATTTAAGCACTAACCACCACCCAGTTTCCCGACAGAAAATCAAATTTCAGACCTCTATCTCTTATAGTTGCTGAGAAATAGGCAAAGTGGAAAAAAAAAAAATAATAAATAATAATAATCTTAGTAATAACAATAGCCTTTCACCATTGAAAAATGGTGAAAGCCTAATAAGAATAATAATTTTAACAAAAACAATAGTGTTTCACACAAGCTTCGCAGTGTGAAACCCTAACTAGACCTGCATGCAGGAATGACGGGTTTCACTGGTGCCACGTTACCCTTAAACATGTCACTTCCGGTGCCAAGTTACCCTTGAACATATGTCACTTCCGGTACCAACGAAACCATTAAACAGGTTTCCAAATTAACATTGCACACAAATAAAATGGATGCAGAATCAACCAAATCCAGCAATATCAATTCATTTTATACATTTGTTACTTGTAAATGATCTTGACAAAATTACATTTCTTCCGGTGTTAATGAAAATGTTCAATTAGTTTTATGAAATCAGAAATGGCATACGATATCATATAGTGAAAATTTTATGTAAATCGAATAATAATTGCCACTTTTAAAGACCAAAAAACTTGAAATGTGACTTGTAGAAAATCGACTATTTCTCTGCAACCGTACAAGTTAGAAACCATTTTGTGGTATCTGTATGATCGTATGGGTTCATTTTATTTGTTGATTGGCATCAAATTCCATAATTTGAAAAACATTTCAAAACAGACTCATTTGAATAAAATATCTGTTTTGAAGGCTAAAAATACAGTTTTTGCCAAAATGATGTTACTTTCGGTGATAATGAAAATCTTAAATTACTTGTATGAAATCCTAAATGGCATTAGGTATAACATGGTGTAACGTTTATGAAAATCGAATAATAATTGACACTTTTATGGCCCAAAAACCTTCAAAAGTGGCCTGTAGAAAACCGTCTATTTCTCGGCAACCGAACAAGTTAGAAACAATTTTATGATATGTATATGACCATATGAGTTGTGTTTATATGTGAATTTAAACCAAAAGTTAAAATTATTAATACATATTAAGTAATTCTTGGTTGAATAAAACATTGATTTAAAAAGTTTAAAATGCAGTTTTTGACAAAATGACGTCACTTCCGGTGTCAATTTTAAATTGTTATCAACTTGATATGACGCTACATGCTTTTTGAATCAAATGATGTCACTTTTATAAAAATCCAATCATAATTGACTATTTTACAAGCAAAATAACGAAAACAGTGACTTGTACAGAACTGTCCATTTCTTGGTAACTGCTTATATTACAAACTAATTTTAACATACATTTTCTTCGTATGGATTATAGCTACAAGTTTATAAAAGTTACGAAGAAATATTTTAAAATCTGAAAAGCCTGAATAGGTTGTAAATGGGTCAATTTTACACCATTTTTAGCCATTTAATCGAATTTGCTCGAAAATGAAATCGAAATTAAAAAAACTGCTTCCGCCATTTTTTGCGCCTTGAAAGGGCACACTCTTTGAGTCAAATAATTTTTCCAAAAAATAATATTTGTTTTCGAAAACTGGTACCTAACTGTCAAAATTGTAGTTTTTGGTAAAATTATGCCACTTTCGGTGCCGACAGATAACACTTCCGGTAATAAAAAAAATGACAATTGAGACAACGAAGCATATGAACTTTGTTTTATACAAATCGAACAATAAAAAATTAATCTAGGACTGAAAAACTGAATTAGCCAATAGCGGCCAAGGAAAATTACTGAGACAAAATTTTTTAACATTTTTGCACTAGGCAGATGACTCTTTAATTCTGTGCACAATACGACTAAAAAATATTCATAAATAAAAAAGTTTTTTGTAAAATTTTAAATTTTCGAAATTTGGCGCCTAATATCTTCGAAGATTTGCCGAAAATCAAAAATCGAAAGTAGCGTAGCTATGTGCCCTGTCTCAGGCTATGCCAAAATGTATCGAAAGTTAAAATCCAATGATTATTGTTAAAATTACTGCAATATTTTCAAAAACAATAACTTCGGTGATTTCGGACATTTCGCATTGTCGCAGAACGTTCAAAATAGCTTTATCCTCTAAGTCACACCCACTTTCCCAGTAAAACCGAAGAAATCGTAACGATGCGACAAGCAGTTGCTGAGATCTACTCAAAACAAAAGAAGAATAATAATAATAATAAGAACTAGATCTGCAAAGCAGATATTAAAGCTTTCATATTAACAGTCACTTCCTGTCACATGTCATGGGTCATGTAAATAATCTCATCAACAAAAAAAAAAATCATTAAAATCGGTCAAAATATTTTTCAATCGTAAACAACTTTATCGGCACGAAAAACTTCAAAGATAAAATTCGAAAATGTGACATTTTCAAATAACAATATTTCGACCCTGATCCCGGCTATCCAGAAATGTATTCATTTTGGAAATAGGAGACATATTCTCCAAACTACGGCCTATTGCTTTCATTCACGTGCTCGTTAATGTCGATTTTTCACCTTTTCTCATATTCAGTTCGAAATGGTGACCATCACGTGACCGAAATCAAAATTCTGATCCGATAGATTTTTAGGCATTCCTTCAAGGATTCCGAAAATGTAACTCCCAGGTCTGTAAGTAAAATATCGCAAAAGCCTTTGTGATTTTTCACGTTTCAAGATGGCGGCACTTCCGGTTCGATCCACAAACTCAATATTTTGTGTACGAATTAGTATTTACTTATCTAGTATCCAAAAAAAAAATCAGGTCATTCTGACATATATTTCTTCGATTTTTTTTGAAAACTTTGATCCCTAATTTCACCAAGGGGAGATAATTTAGAAAATTTCTAAGGACATCTTTAAAGTTGCATCGGTAAGATCTACTTATATACTAAATTTCATGAAAATCGTACAACTATTAAAGAAGTTGTCAAGTTGGTCTCAACTTCCGGTTCGAAATCACAGCGACGAATTTTCGAAATTCGAAAATCTGAAACTGCAGTTGAAAATAATTTTTGTCAGGGTACTCAAAGAAAAAAGAATTAGTAAAATAGGTCTAATAGTCACAGAGTTACAGTAATGCAGGTCAAATTCACTCCTTCGTAAAATTCGGTGATTTCGAATGCTCTAAACGTTTTGAAAATATATTTAATCAATACTCACCACCCATTTTGGGGTGGGTAGGTCAAAGTTTCAGAAACATCCTATGGTTAGATTCTGAGAAATCCGATTTGCAGGAAACACATGTTGACTTTACGAGAAAGACTTTTAAACATGCTCCAAATTGTAAAAAATACGACTCTTTGGATTTTCAATCTCTTTTTTTCGGCTACCCCGGACATTTAAGAAAAAATGATACAATGATTTCACACAACAGGTTAGCTATTAGACTCTCGATTGACAAGAGTTTCATCGCCCTCCCTTCATTATAACCAAAGTTATCGTGCCCTAAAGAATCAACAAATCAGCTTGCTTATCTCTGCTTAGTCTAGGCAGAAAATGCTCATCTTTGAACTCAATCAAGACAGTGACCTAGTGAACGTCTACACCAAGTTTGAACATTCTAGCTCAATTAGAAGGAGAGTTATTGTGTTCCAAATTCTCAGCCCTTCAAATTGCTTCTATTTTTCACTTTCACTTCAAAATGGCGACCATCAATTGACCTAAATCAAAATTCTACTCCGAACGTTTTTTAGGCCATCCTTGAAGGATTCAGAAAATATAACTCCCGTGTCTGTAAGTAAAATAGCAAAAAAGCCTTTGTGATTTTTCACGTTTCAAGATGGCGGCACTTCCGGTTCAATCCACAAAATCAATATTTTGGGTACGAATCAGTATTTACTTATCTAGTATCCAAAAAAAACATCAGGTCATTCTGACCTATATTTCATCGATTTTTTTGAAAACTTTGATCCTTAATTTCACCAAGGGGAGATAATTTAGAAAATTTCTATTCATATTTTCGAAGTCACGTGGGTAAGATCTACTTACATACTAAATTTCATGAAAATCGTACAACTATTAAAGAAGTTGTCAAGTTGATCTCAACTTCCGGTTCGAAATCACAGCGACGAATTTTCGAAATTCGAAAATCTGAAACTGCAGTTGAAAATGATTTATGTCAAGGTACTCAAAGAAAAAAGAATTAGTAAAATAGGTCAAATAGTCACAGAGTTACAGTAATGCAGGTCAAATTCACTCGTTCGTAAAATACTGTGATTTCGAATTCGTAAAACGTTTTGAAAATATATTTAATCAAAAACTGCCACCCAGTTTTGGGGGGGTAGGTCAAAGTTTCAGAAAGATCCCATGGTTAGATTCTGAGAAATCCGATTTGCAGAAATGACACAAAAAAAAAAATAATAACTAGATCTGCTACTGTCCCATGCAGATATGAAAGCTTTCATATTCATCGTCACGTGTCATCGATTATATCAAGTATCTCAAATAAAAGGATAAAAATAACAAACTATTAAAATTGGTCTAAAACTCGCGAAGTTACACGTCTAAATATAGTATGAAACATTGAGTAAAGGGAAATAACTGATACTTGTGTTGCTGTAATCGGGATGACTTCCCACTTCAAAACTTTCAGAAAAATGAAATGAAAATGGTAAGAAAACATCGAAAAATTAAATGAGATAACTAAAACAGGTTGAACTCAACTGTTTGAATATGTACGTTAAATATGTAGATTTGGAAAATCCTACAATCGGCTAATGAAGACGGGCATATGCCATAAAGTGTGCAATGAGGGAAATTTTACCCGGGCAGCGGCGTTACGGCCTACGAGATTGGACAGGCGACCATACTCCTTGTCACGTACAACCAAGAAATCGAAACAACGCCAGTTGACTCAATGACAGACGTTATGATACAGAACGCACGTGCTAACCATTCAGTCACGCAACCTCCCTAAAATCGGCAAATTGCTGACCTACAGCGAGAAACATTTCAACCGGGCCCAATTTTCTATTTTAACAGTTTAATTTGCACGGTACCTTTAGTTATCAACCGAATATTACAAAACTTTTAAAAATAAGCCCCCCCCCCCCCTGACCAGCTTAATCGTTCGCAATAAACGTTTGCCCCTTAAAATCGGCAAATTGCTGACTTTAAAGTGAGAAACATTAAAACCGGGCGAAATTTTCTGTTTTATCACTTTTACAGTACCTTTGATTACCAACCGATTATAACAAAACTATAAATATAAAGAGAAAGAGAGAAATGCGGCCTAACGTCCATTCGACACAAACTAGGTCATTTCCGGACTAACATATGTTTTTTAATTTTATTTAAAAACTCCCCTTGCGCGTACCGGTCTTTAGCCGTTGGGAGGAAACCGAAGAACACGGAGAAAACCCACGAGGTTGGACATCATACACCATGTCACGTGCAACCTGGAGATCGAAACGACGCCCGTTGACTCAATGACAGACGTTACGATACAGCGCGCACATTCAGTCATTCAGCCTCCCTGAATTCGGAAAATTGCTGACTTATAGCAAGAAACATTTCAACCGGGCGAAATTTTCTGTTTTAACAGTTTAATGTGCACGGTACTTTAATTACCAACCGATTACTATAAAACTTTTGAAAATAAGCTCCGACTGACCACCTTAATCGTATGCAATAAACGTTTGGCCTGAATTGAAAGTTCTGCACGGAGAAAGTTCATCTCGATTTCCTGTCGTGGTTCCCCCTTGTCAGTGAGGCAGAACGGAGGGCCTGACAAGCACAGCTGTCTAGTCGTTCGGATGGTACGAAAAACCAGGGTCCGTGTACACATTGGATTGCACGTAAAATATCCCTAAGCAGTTGGAATTCGATACTGTTGAATAAGCTCTATACGATGACTAAATGTGTAGATTGTAGTCACCCACACTGCATGTTTCGCTTAACAATGAAAGGGTGCCGTTTTCAATGTTCGATCCTTTTGTTCTTCTACTCCTGATATGTTGGACTGTTGATCGATGGTTTCATATAAAAGACTACCAATAAGACTCTTTGTAGAAGAAGTTCCCCAAAAATATTATGTTGACTTTACGAGAAAGACATCTAAACATGCTCGATATTGTAAAAATACGACTTTTTGGATTTTCAATCTCTTTTTTTCGGCTATCCCTGATATTTAAAAAAAAATGATACAATGATTTCAAACAACAGGCTAGCTATTAGACTCTCTATTGACAAAAGTTTCACCGCCCTCCCTTCATTATAACCGAAGTTATCGTGCCCTAAATAATCAACAAATCAGCATGCTTATCACTGCTTACCCTAAGCAGAAAATGCTCATCTTTGAAGTCAATCATAACATTGACCTAGTGAACGTCTACACCAAGTTTGAACATTCTAGCTTAATTAGAAGGAGAGTTATTGTATTCCAAAGTCCCGGCCCTTCAAATTGCTTCTATTTTTCATTTTCAATTCAAAATGGTAACCATCACGTGACCGAAATCAAAATTCGGATCCGATAGATTTTTAGGCATTCCTTCAAGGTTTCTGAAAATATAACTCCCGAGTCTGTAAATAAAATAGCAAAAAAGCCTTTTTGATTTTTCACGTTTAAAGATGGTGGCACTTCCGGTTCGATCGACAAACTCCATATTTTGTGTACGAATCAGTAATTACTTGTCTAGTATCGAAAAAAAAAATTAGGTCATTCTGACCTATATTTCGACGATTTTTTTGAAAACTTTGATCCTTAATTTCACCAAGGGGAGATAATTTAGAAAATTTATAATTATATTTTTGAAGTCACATTGGTAAGATCTACTTATATACTAAATTTCATGAAAATCGTACAACTATTAAGGAAGTTCTCAAATTGGTCTAAACTTCCGGCTCGAAATCACAGCGACGAATTTTCGAAATTCGAAAATGTGAAACTGCAGATGAAAATGATTTTTTTCAAGGTATTCAAAGAAAAAAGAATTAGTAAAATCGGTCAAAAAATAACAAAGTTACGACTATGCATTGTCAGTTTTTTCGTTCGTAAAATTCGGTGATTTCGGATTCGTAAAACGTTTTGAAAATATATTTAAACAACGTTCGCACCCCATTTTTGGGGGGGTAGGTCAAAGTTTCAGAAAGATCCCATGGTTAGATTCTGAGAAATCCGATTTGCAGAAAATACACAAAAAAAAAAATAATAATAATCTTAACAGAAACAATAAGCTTTCATATGTAATATGAAAGCTTAATAATAATAATCTTAACAAAAACAATAAGCTTTCATATGTAATATGAAAGCTTAATAATAATTTTAACAAAAACAATAGTGTTTCACACAAGCTTCACAGTGTGAAACCCTAATAAGAATAATAATTTTAACAAAAACAATAGTGTTTCACACAAGCTTCGCAGTGTGAAACCCTAATAAAAAAATCTTTTTCGTAGTTTATACCAGTCAGTACTACTAATTTACACTCACCTAAAAAAAAAACCACCTAAGTCCAAGTAACATTTTCATTTTCAGATTTTGGCAACGTCTTCTTGAACTTGAAGTAGGCTTTGTTACTTGTTAACTTGAAATCATTCCAATTTCTATCTCGCTACTTCTCCGCATAGATACACACATTCGTCTTTTTATGTGCCCTGTAACCAAGCATTTACTATTTCTTTCTTCTTTTCTTCGCAGTATCTGTAACTGTTCGTTCTCTCTGACGCTTTCCAGGGTTATCCATGATGAATTGAACAAGACAAAACTCACTACTTTCAGTTTTATCCGAATGACTCATTAAACTACAGCGATTGGCTGAGTAAAAATAAATATCCAATCAGATTTCGCCAACACGCTGAGAAAATCAAAGCTCTCTATTCAATTAAGGTTACAATTAGTCTCTTATCATCCAAACAAATATTCTACGAATATTAGTCTGGATGGGTCCTCAAAATTTGACAGAAAGTCGGTCATTGTCTGGATTATCCAGTCTTTTAAGTTACCACGTAGTGAATCTATCAAAACATCTCGCTTGTCAACAATGACACTCTCTAAAATTTTGTTTTAAAGGTTTTAATTGAAATGGTAATTTTCTCTCGTCATGAATCAAACGTATGGCTTCTCACAATCTCCTTAATCGCGATGCATGCTGTTGTATCGTCTCTATTTTGTTTCTAATAATAGATGTGCCAAGTGAATTGTGGGATATATTTTATCCTCGCTTTATAGAATCTATCAAAATCGACCCGGCTTCATAATATCTATCACTTGCCGAGACTTTAGCCATAAGGTTCCATTGCCCATGCGTAACCGGGAGTTTGGTTTTTTATGTGGTAGATTATCCAGTAATTTTCGTCAATAATTGAGAACCGACCCAGACCCTCCGTGCGTTGAAGACTAGGGGGTTCTGGGTGACCGAGACTAGGTTACAATCGGTATAGAAAACCCGCGATTATCAAGTGCAATCTGTTTCACAGAGAATTACTTAGGAATTAACTCTGTAACAGATGAGTGTCCATAGCACGTGCGTTGACTGCAGTCATTGGCTCAACGGCTCGTGCAATGTTTACTTAACACCTAACTGCTTCGGGCAAAATGACGCATTTTACTCATTTTAATACCCATTTACACTTAATAGGAAATATTTTTTAACTTCAATTACTTCAAACGTCTTTATTTATTTTTCTGTTACCTTAAAAAAATGTTTGAGAATTTAATTTGTCGGAGTAAAAAAGTTAATATACCGTACTAATTAAGCCTCGCCGATGTCATGCTTATCAGTGATTGTAGCGGCCAAGCGAATATTCACTGCGGGATCAGTTTGTATCAAGTGGCCAACGAAATGGTTGACCCGAAGCGTGATAAAAATACTAGTATCCAGATAAGGGGTTTTGACGTTCACGCCCAAACGACTCAATATTTTGAACTGAACTTTTCAGACAAGGTAAATACACAATTCCTCTGTATTTTGGCGTTTAAATTTCACACGTACTCCAACTTGTTATTCTCAGATTCTATGAAATTCGGGATTGGGGCTTTAAATTATATAGTTGTGATTTTAGATTTTAAAAATGTTTGGAAATAAGCCAGTTGGATTTGTCCTGAATTTTTATACGCCCACATTTTTATGTGGATGTATATTGTCGTCGCCCCTGTCCGTCCGTCCGTCCGTCCGTCCGTCCGTCCACATTTTTTTGTGAACAGTCTACAGGTCACAATTTTTATCCGATTTCAATTAAACTTAAAATATAGGTTTATCACCATAAGATCTCGGTTCCTTTCGATATTGGCATATATCGGACTGTAACTTCATGGGTTATGGCCCCTGATTGTACGAAAAATCACGTTTTTTAGCTTGTGAACAGCGTAGAGGTCACAATTTTGAACCGATTTGGATGAAACTTGACATGTGTGTTTATAACCCAAAGATATTGGTTCCTTTCGATATTTGCGCCAATCGGATCGTAACTTCCTGAATTATGGCCCCTGATTGTCCGAAAAATTGCCCTTTTTAGCTCGTGGTCCCTCTGGAGGTCAAAATTGTTATCCGATTTAAAAAACCGTTTGATTATATCACCGTTCCATGGTTATGAAGGTCGAGTTCGAATTTCGTGAAAATCGGACCAAAATTGACGGACAAAATGGCCGCCATTTGTACGCGAATAGTGTGAAAATATGTTAAATCAAGGTTGTGAACAGTGTAGAGGACACAATTTTGAACCGATTTGGATGAAACTTAAAATGCAAGTTTATAACCCAAAGATCTTGGTTCCTTTCGATATTTGCGCCAATCGGATCGTAACTTCCTGAATTATGGCCCCTTATTGTCCGAAAAATTGCCCTTTTTAGCTTGTGGTCCCTATGGAGGTCAAAATTGTTATCCGATTTAAAAAACCGTTTGATTATATCATTGTTCCATGGTTATGAAGGTCGAGTTTGAATTTCGTGAAAATCGGACCAAAATTGACGGACAAAATGGCCGCCATTTGTACGCGAATAGTGTGAAAATATGTTATATCAAGGTTGTGAACAGTGTAGAGGACACAATTTTGAACCGATTTGGATGAAACTTGAAATGCATGTTTATAACCCAAAGATCTTGATTCCTTTCGATATTTGCGCCAATCGGATCGTAACTTGCTGAATTATGGCCCCTGATTGTCCGAAAAATCGCCCTTTTTAGCTTGTGGTGCCTCTGGAGGTCAAAATTGTTATCCGATTTAAAAAACCGTTTGATTATATCACCGTTCCATGGTTATGAAGGTCGAGTTCGAATTTCGTGAAAATCGGACCAAAATTGACGGACAAAATGGCCGCCATTTGTACGCGAATAGTGTGAAAATATGTTAAATCAAGGTTGTGAACAGTGTAGAGGTCACAATTTTGAACCGATTTGGATGAAACTTGAAATGCATGTTTATAACCCAAAGATCTTGGTTCCTTTCGATATTTGCGCCAATCGGATCGTAACTTCCTGAATTATGGCCCCTGATTGTCCGAAAAATTGCCCTTTTTAGCTTGTGGTCCCTATGGAGGTCAAAATTGTTATCCGATTTAAAAAACCGTTTGATTATATCATTGTTCTATGGTTATGAAGGTCGAGTTTGAATTTCGTGAAAATCGGACCAAAATTGATGGACAAAATGGCCGCCATTTGTACGCGAATAGTGTGAAAATATGTTATATCAAGGTTGTGAACAGTGTAGAGGACACAATTTTGAACCGATTTGGATGAAACTTGAAATGCATGTTTATAACCCAAAGATCTTGATTCCTGTCGATATTTGCGCCAATCGGATCGTAACTTCCTGAATTATGGCCCCTGATTGTCCGAAAAATTGCCCTTTTTAGCTCGTGGTCCCTCTGGAGGTCAAAATTGTTATCCGATTTAAAAAACCGTTTGATTATATCACCGTTCCATGGTTATGAAGGTCGAGTTCGAATTTCGTGAAAATCGGACCAAAATTGACGGACAAAATGGCCGCCATTTGTACGCGAATAGTGTGAAAATATGTTAAATCAAGGTTGTGAACAGTGTAGAGGACACAATTTTGAACCGATTTGGATGAAACTTAAAATGCAAGTTTATAACCCAAAGATCTTGGTTCCTTTCGATATTTGCGCCAATCGGATCGTAACTTCCTGAATTATGGCCCCTTATTGTCCGAAAAATTGCCCTTTTTAGCTTGTGGTCCCTATGGAGGTCAAAATTGTTATCCGATTTAAAAAAACGTTTGATTATATCATTGTTCCATGGTTATGAAGGTCGAGTTTGAATTTCGTGAAAATCGGACCAAAATTGACGGACAAAATGGCCGCCATTTGTACGCGAATAGTGTGAAAATATGTTATATCAAGGTTGTGAACAGTGTAGAGGACACAATTTTGAACCGATTTGGATGAAACTTGAAATGCATGTTTATAACCCAAAGATCTTGATTCCTTTCGATATTTGCGCCAATCGGATCGTAACTTGCTGAATTATGGCCCCTGATTGTCCGAAAAATCGCCCTTTTTAGCTTGTGGTGCCTCTGGAGGTCAAAATTGTTATCCGATTTAAAAAACCGTTTGATTATATCACCGTTCCATGGTTATGAAGGTCGAGTTCGAATTTCGTGAAAATCGGACCAAAATTGACGGACAAAATGGCCGCCATTTGTACGCGAATAGTGTGAAAATATGTTAAATCAAGGTTGTGAACAGTGTAGAGGTCACAATTTTGAACCGATTTGGATGAAACTTGAAATGCATGTTTATAACCCAAAGATCTTGGTTCCTTTCGATATTTGCGCCAATCGGATCGTAACTTCCTGAATTATGGCCCCTGATTGTCCGAAAAATTGCCCTTTTTAGCTTGTGGTCCCTATGGAGGTCAAAATTGTTATCCGATTTAAAAAACCGTTTGATTATATCATTGTTCCATGGTTATGAAGGTCGAGTTTGAATTTCGTGAAAATCGGACCAAAATTGATGGACAAAATGGCCGCCATTTGTACGCGAATAGTGTGAAAATATGTTATATCAAGGTTGTGAACAGTGTAGAGGACACAATTTTGAACCGATTTGGATGAAACTTGAAATGCATGTTTATAACCCAAAGATCTTGATTCCTGTCGATATTTGCGCCAATCGGATCGTAACTTCCTGAATTATGGCCCCTGATTGTCCGAAAAATTGCCCTTTTTAGCTTGTGGTCCCTCTGGAGGTCAAAATTGTTATCCGATTTAAAAAAAACGTTTGATTATATCACCGTTCCATGGTTATGAAGGTTGAGTATGAATTTTGTGAAAATCGGACCAAAATTGACGGACAAAATGGCCGCCGTTTGTACACGAATATTGTGAAAATATGTTATATAAAGGTTGTGGACCTTATAGAGGTCACAATTTTGAACCGATTTTGATGAAACTTGACATGTATGTTTATAACCCAAAGATCTTGGTTCCTTTCGATATTTGCGCCCATTGGATCATAACTTCCTGAATTATGTCCCCGGATTGTCCGAAAAATCGCTTTTGTTCGCTTTTGGTCCCTCTGGAGGTCAAAATTATTATCCGATTTAAAAAAACGTTTGACTATATCACCGTTACATGGTAAAGAAGAGAGAGTTTGAATTACATGAAAACCGGACTAGAATTGACGGACAAAATGGCCGCCGTTTGTACACGAATAGTGTGAAAATATGTTATATCAAGGTTGTGGACCCTATAGAGGTCACAATTTTGAGTCGATTTTGATGAAACTTGACAGGTATGTTTTAAACCCAAAGATCTTGGTTCCTTTCGATATTTGCGCCCATCGGGTCATTACTTCCTGAATTATGTCCCCTGATTGTACGAAAAATCACCCTTTTTAGCTTGTGGTGCCTCTGGAGGTCACAATTATTATATGATTTAAAAAAAAACGTTTGATTATAAAAACCAAACAAATTCTAATGATTTTTTGATAATTCCTTAATATGCGACAATTCTTGTTGACTGCCCGGACGATTTGGCTGCTGTGTGGGCGTATGTTTCGTTGCCTGGCAACCTATTTTTTATACGTTGAAAATGTAAAAATTTATTTGACGAAACTAGTCAGGATAGTGGACATGTATGATGGTTTTTATACGCCCACATTTTTATGTGAACGTATATTGTCGTCGCCCCTGTCCATCCGTCCGTCCATCCGTCCGTCCGTCCACAATTTGTTTGTGGACCCTCTACAGGTCACAATTCTTATCCGATTTTGACGAAACTTGTAATATAGGTTTATCCCCAAAAGATCTCGGCTGCTTTCGATATTGGCATGTATCGGATGAAAACTTCATGGATTATGGCCCCTGATTGTACGAAAAATCACGTTTTTAGCTTGTGGACCCTATAGAGGTCACAATTTTGAAACGATTTTGATGAAACTTGACATGCATGTTTATAACCCAAAGATCTTGGTTCCTTTCGATATTTGCGCCTATTGGAATGTAATTTCCTGAATTATGGCCCCTGATTGTCCGAAAAATCACCCTTTTTAGCTTGTGGTCCCTCTGGAGGTCACAATTATTATCCGATTTAAAAAAACGTTTGATTATATCACCGTTACACCCTAAGGAAGGTTGAGTTCGAATTTCGGGAAAATCGGACGAAAATTGCCATACAAAATGGCCGCCGTTTGTACGCGAATACTGTTAAAAAATGGTATATCAAGGTTGTGGACCCTGTAGAGGTCACATTTTTTATTCAATTTTTATGAAACTTGAAATTCATGGTTATAACCCAAAGATCTTGGTTCCTTTCGATATTTGCGCATATCGGAATGTAACTTCCTGAATTATGGCCCCTGATTATACGCAAAATCGCCTTATTTTAGCTTGTGGTCCCTCTGGTGGTCACAATTATTATCCGATTTAATAAAACGGTTGATTATATTACCGTTACACCGTAAGGAAGGTTGAGTTCGAATTTCGGGAAAATCGCACAAAAATTGCCATACAAAATGGCCGTTGTTTGTACGCAATTACTGTTAAAAAATTGTATATCATGGTTGTGGACCCTGTAGAGGTCACAATTTTAGTTCGATTTTGATAAAACTTGAAATGCATGGTTATAACCCAAAGATCTTGGTTCTTTTCGTTATTTGCGCATATCGGATCGTAACTTCCTGAATTATGGTCCCTGATTGTCCGAAAAATCGCCTATGGTCCCTCTGGAGGTCACAATTATTATCCGATTTGAAAATGTTTGACTCTATCACCGTTACACCCTACGGAAGGTTGAGTTCGAATTTCGAGAAAATTGGACCATAATTGCCAGAAAAAATGGCCGTCGTTTGTACGCGAACAGTGTAAAAATATGCTATGTCAAAGTTGTGGACCCTGTAGAGGTGACAATTTTAATTTGATTTTGATGAAACCTGAAATGCTTGTTTATAACCTAAAGATCTTTATTCTTTTTGATATTTGCGCATATCAAATTGTAACTTTATGAATTATGGCCTTTGATTGTAGGAAAAATTACTTTCGGTATTGCTTGTTCTCTGTCTATCTCTCGAACAATTATTATCTGATTTAAAAAAAAAACTCTGATTATATTACTGTTGCACCGTAAGGAAGGTTTAATTCGAATTTCGTGAAAATCGTACCAAAATTGCTGGACGAAATGGTCACCATTTGTACGCGAATAGTGTAAAAATATGGTATATCATGGTTGTGGACTCTCTACAGGTCACAATTCTTATCCGATTTGGACGAAAAGTAACATTTCTAGGTTGTGTACCGTCACCCCATGATCATTGTCGGCTTCGAATTTCATGAATATCAGACTGGAACTGACCAACAAAATGGCTGCTCCCAATACAGTATGAAATACAGGACTTAATGATGTAGGAAAAATCACTTTCGGTATTGCTTGTCCTCTATCCATCTCTCAAAAATGTGGGCGTATCCTGCCTGGCAGTGCCAGCCTATCTTATATAATTTTAACTCTACACTTATGCTGTTTATGTATCCAGTTACCTTGTATTTGTGATCTCATCAGAAATTCGTTGGAAGATTGGTTTGAGGATACAACAGTAAATATTTGTGGATTTTCAACTTGTGATTGTGTATAGGCACCTTTGTTAAAATAGCATTATGCAAGAGCAAAATCTGCTTATTACAGGTCTTTCTTTAGGCTTGAAATGTTATCTAAATAATCAATTAGACATTAATTAACTTATCCAGACTATAATAAATTCTTGATGTCAAGGCTAGCCTTCGATGTTGGCGGATTAAATTCCTATATGCCGCTTAACGGCAATTGATAATTAAATCAATCAAGTGCATAATCGAGACTATGCTGTTTATATTAATGATTTTAGTAATGATGACAGAGTCTATGTAGGGCTGTACGATATTACAAAAAGGGACGATATCGATATTGCCATTTTTTTCAACGATATAGTTAAATATCGCGATATTTAATAATAATGTCACTTTGCTATTAAATAAATTAAATATAAATGCATTAAAGCTGACTACAGTGTGGGTAAGAATTGCTTTAAACTTTGCTTTTTTAAAAAATATAGATCTATTAAAATGAACAAAACATACTTTTTGGATAAAAATTTTTCGTTTGGGTACTAATTTCTCTTTTTCAACTAGGGCCTAGGCCCTCCACTTCCTGTGTGGATCTACTAGTACTGCTAGTACTAGCTAAGTTTTCCATAATTAAATTGAATACAACCGCTGATGTTTAAAAAGCGTCTGCTTGTGATCCTGTGTAAGAAAATTCTAAAATATCACATGCAGCGAAAGTTAGTACCGGTAGATGCAGTCTTAAAGTCGTATATAATAAGTTCAAACAGTAACAAATACTAAATGATCTGTACTATCTTCCATTCATGCTTTCAGACATTAATTTTCGTAGTGTTTTTTAAAAATGTTCATTTTTTAAAACAACCTATTTATAGCCTGGTAATAAGCCGCGGTAGTGGGAAATTTCAGGCGTTTAGTAGGCTTAAGCTTTACATGTAATAACAACTGACAATTAAAAACAAAGTAAAAGTAACGCATACACGATGCAGTGAAAAACGGCTGCGGAGAGTGCGCTAGTGTTTTCAACATTTAACGATTCTCAAAACATTAGTTTTATTATAGTTTATTGCCGTCGGCTAATTTCCACTGCTGTATGGTGCATTTATTATCTATTTTTACGATATTTGAAGTTTTTGGCGATATTCGATAAACCACTATATCGACGATATTTGGCCACATGATATCGTAGTTGGGTCTGAAAATACCATATTGCGATAAATGACTATATCGAAGTTTTTGGCTAATAGTGGATCCATTTTCAGCAAATTACCTTTACACTATCTAGTTTTTATACGCCCACATTTTCATGTGGACGTATATTGTCGTCGCCCCTGTTCGTCCGTCCGTCCGTCCACAATTGTTTGTGAACAGTCTACAGGTCACAATTTTTATCCGATTTCAATGAAACTTAAAATATAGGTTTATCACCCTAAGATCTCGGTTCCTTTCGATATTGGCATGTATCGGACCGTAACTTCATGGGTTATGGCCCCTGATTGTACGAAAAATCACGTTTTTATACTCCCACATTGAAATGTGGTCGTATATTGTCGTCGCCCCCGTCCGTCCGTCCGTCCGTCCGTCCGCCCGTCCGTCCGGCGTCCACAATTGCTTGTGGACGCTCTACAGGCTAAAGTTAATATTCGATTGACTTTAAATTTATACACAGTGTTTAAGGTCATGAGACGAAGAAGCCTATTGTTTTTCAGCGATTTCCGATAATAACTACCAGAGTTATGGCCCTTGATCACTTCAAAAAATCTTGTGGACGCTCTAGAGGCCAAAGTTAATATCCGATTGACTTTAAATTTATACACAGCGTTTAAGGTCATAAGACAATGACGCCTATTGATTTTCGGCGATTTCCGATAATTAGTGCCAGAGTTATGGCCCTTGATCTCTTTAAAAAATCTTGTGGACGCTCTAAAGGTCAAAGTTAATATCCGATTGACTTTAAATTTATACACAGTGTTTAAGGTCATAAGACGAAGAAGCCTATTGATTTTCAGCGATTTCCGATAATTAGTGCCAGAGTAATGGCCCTTGATCACTTCAAAAAATCTTGTGGACGCTCTAGAGGCCAAAGTTAATATCCGATTGACTTTAAATTTATACACAGTGTTTAAGGTCATAAGACGAAGACGCCTATTGATTTTCAGCGATATCCGATAATTAGTGCCAGAGTTATGGCCCTTGATCACCTCAAAAAATCTTGTGGACGCTCTAGAGGCCAAAGTTAATATCCGATTGACTTTAGATTTATACACAGTGTTTAAGGTCATGAGACGAAGAAGCCTATCGATTTTCGGCGATTTCCGATAATTAATGCTAGAGTTATTGCCCTTGATCTCTTTAAAAAATCATGTGGACGCTCTAAAGGTCAAAGTTAATATCCGATTGACTTTAAATTTATACACAGTGTTTAAGGTCATAAGACGAAGAAGCCTATTGATTTTCAGCGATTTCCGATAATTAGTGCCAGAGTTATGGCCCTTGATCACTTCAAAAAATCTTGTGGACGCTCTAGAGGCCAAAGTTAATATCCGATTGACTTCAAATTTACACACAGTGTTTAAGTTCATGAGACGAAGAATCCTATTGATTTTCTGCGATTTCAAATAATTACTGCCAGAGTTATCTCCCTTGATAACTTCAAAAATTCTTGTGACGCTATAGAGGCCAAAGTTACCATCCGATTGACTTCAGATTGATACATAGAGTTTAAGGTGTTGAAACTAACAAGTATTTTGATTTTCAGTGAATTTAGATAACTGAACAGCTAAATCCATGATATATAATGTTTCATGTATATACTAATTGTTAGCGTGGGGTAAAACTTTATAAAAAGCAATCAAATTATAATGATTTTCTAATAATTACATAATGAGTTGTTACTCTTAATCAGTTTTTAGTGTATTACAAATGTTTCATTACCGAAAAGAGTTATGGCCCTTGATCACTTCAAAAAATCTTGTGGACGCTCTAGAGGCCAAAGTTAATATCCGATTGACTTCAAATTTACACACAGTGTTTAAGTTCATGAGACGAAGAATCCTATTGATTTTCTGCGATTTCAAATAATTACTGCCAGAGTTATCTCCCTTGATAACTTCAAAAATTCTTGTGACGCTATAGAGGCCAAAGTTACCATCCGATTGACTTCAGATTGATACATAGAGTTTAAGGTGTTGAAACTAACAAGTATTTTGATTTTCAGTGAATTTAGATAACTGAACAGCTAAATCCATGATATATAATGTTTCATGTATATACTAATTGTTAGCGTGGGGTAAAACTTTATAAAAAGCAATCAAATTATAATGATTTTCTAATAATTACATAATGAGTTGTTACTCTTAATCAGTTTTTAGTGTATTACAAATGTTTCATTACCGAAAAAAGTAAAAATATGCAACAACCCTTGTTGACTGCCCGGACGATTTAGCTGCTGTGGGCGTATGTTTCGTTGCCTGGCAACCTATCTTTTAGCTTGTGAACAGTGTAGAGGTCACAATTTTGAACCGATTTGGATGAAACTTGAAATGCATGTTTATAAACCAAAGATCTTGGTTCCTTTCGATATTTGCGCCAATTGGATCGTAACTTCCTGAATTATGGCCCCTGATTGTCTGAAAAATCGCCCTTTTTAGCTTGTGGTCCCTCTGGAGGTCAAAATTGTTATCCGATTTGAAAAAACGTTTGATTATATCACCGTTCCATGGTTATGAATGTTGAGTTCGAATTTCGTCAAAATCGGACCAAAATTGACGGCCAAAATGGCCGCCATTTGTACGCGAATAGTGTGAAAATATGTTATATCAAGGTTGTGAACAGTGTAGAGGTCACAATTTTGAACCGATTTGGATGAAACTTGAAATGCATGTTTATAAACCAAAGATCTTGGTTCCTTTCGATATTTGCGCCAATTGGATCGTAACTTCCTGAATTATGGCCCCTGATTGTCCGAAAAATCGCCCTTTTTAGCTTGTGGTCCCTCTGGAGGTCAAAATTGTTATCCGATTTGAAAAAACGTTTGATTATATCACCGTTCCATGGTTATGAATGTTGAGTTCGAATTTCGTCAAAATCGGACCAAAATTGACGGACAAAATGGCCGCCATTTGTACGCGAATAGTGTGAAAATATGTTATATCAAGGTTGTGAACAGTGTAGAGGTCACAATTTTGAACCGATTTGGATGAAACTTGAAATGCATGTTTAAAACCCAAAGATCTTGGTTCCTTTCGATATTTGCGCCAATCGGATCGTAACTTCCTGAATTATGGCCCCTGATTGTCCGAAAAATCGCCCTTTTTAGCTTGTGGTCCCTCTGGAGGTCAAAATTGTTATCCGATTTAAAAAAAACGTTTGATTATATCACCGTTCCATGGTTATGAAGGTTGAGTTCAAATTTTGTGAAAATTGGACCAAAATTGACGGACAAAATGGCCGCCATTTGTACGCGAATAGTGTGAAAATATGTTATATCAAGGTTGTGGACCTTATAGAGGTCACAATTTTGAACCGATTTGGATGAAACTTGACATGTATGTTTATAACCGAAAGATCTTGGTTCCTTTCGATATTTGCGCCCATCGGATCGTAACTTCCTGAATTATGGCCCCTGATTGTCCGAAAAATCACCCTTTTTAGCTTGTGGTCCCTCTGGAGGTCAAAATTATTATCCGATTTAAAAAAACGTTTGACTATATCACCGTTACATGGTAATGAAGAGAGAGTTTGAATTACGTGAAAATCGGACTAGAATTGACGGACAAAATGGCCGCCGTTTGTACACGAATAGTGTGAAAATATGTTATATCAAGGTTGTGGACCCTATAGAGGTCACAATTTTGAATCGATTTTGATGAAACTTGACATGTATGTTTATAACCCAAAGATCTTGGTTCCTTTCGATATTTGCGCCCATCGGATCGTAACTTCCTGAATTATGGCCCCTGATTGTCCGAAAAATTGCCCTTTTTAGCTTGTGGTCCCTCTGGAGGTCAAAATAATTATCCGATTTAAAAAAACGGTTGACTATATCACCGTTACATGGTAATGAAGAGAGAGTTTGAATTACGTGAAAATCGGACTAGAATTGACGGACAAAATGGCTGCCGTTTGTACACGAATAGTGTGAAAATATGTTATATCAAGGTTGTGGACCCTATAGAGGTCACAATTTTGAATCGATTTTGATGAAACTTGATATGTATGTTTATAACCCAAAGATCTTGGTTCCTTTCGATATTTGCGCCCAATGTACGAAAAATCACCCTTTTTAGCTTGTTGTGCCTCTGGAGGTCACAATTATTATCTGATTTAAAAAAAAAACGTTTGATTATAAAAACCAAACAAATTCTAATGATTTTCTGATAATTCCTTAATATGCGACAACTCTTGTTGACTGCCCGGACGATTTGGCTGCTGTGTGGGCGTATGTTTCGTTGCCTGGCAACCTATTTTTAACTATTATAGTGAAAACCACCATCTCTTTATCTTATCCCCCATAATGTATCATCATATTTTCATGTGACAGATTATGGACGTCATATTGACTTGATTGGTAAATATAACATGTCTCTCTCGGCTATTATTCAAGATATATTTTATTGACTCATAAAATATTATCTTCCTAATTATGTCTGTCTATTACATCGTTAACACTGTTCATCACGTGCATTTTGTATACCGATAGTCCATTGGCCAATCATGCTATTTCATTGAGATTTCGTCTAATAGTTTGGATGCAGCGATGGCGGGTGTGGCGCCAGGCAGGGTAAGCTTACTCTTCCGGACACCTGTTACCACTGTTTGTCGTGTATTTTGTACACGGTGACCAGTCCATCTGCTGATTACACTATTTTGCCTCGACCGTTTTTATTGGACTTCGAATTTTGACTAATGGTTTGGATTGTTCGTACTTGGTTTTATTTTATTTCTAGAAAATGAAGACCTTACATGTTACCAACAACATATACTCCGCGCAGCGTTTCGTTTGATTAGAGGTAATCCCACTACACACTGCTATTATGAGTGGATATTGTTGTTTTAAATTTTGATTGGTCAGTAGTCCGTCTACCAGTACCAACCAATCACTAGCTGCCCCACTAAAGCTTTACATTTAATAAAACGAGTGCCAATATTGGACCAAATATGTTTACATAACATAACGTTATTATGCCTTATTAACCCGTGCATAGCAGAATACTGCAGTAAAACTAATTGCGTGACAAATGAGGCTATCAAGTCGAATGAAATGTAAACAATACTGCTTGGAAACGAACATACTTTCACCGTTTTTAATACGTTAAGTCACTGTCCAAAGTAAGACCCAGATAAAACGAAGGACTGTCATGTTGCTGTACTTAAGTGATAGCTTTCATTGAACGGAAAGAATAGACACACTCCCGCATAAGTTCAAGAAACAGACGCTATTCCAGCAATAGCCAGAGAGGGATTTCTCGGGCCATTGCTTCAGGAATATGCCAACGACAGGGCAGCCATTACAACTTAGTGTTGTCATCAACATTTAACATCATCATTATTCAAATCTGTTTCCTGTTTCTGTTGAACTGTTCCTTTGAAAATGATAAAATTTATTTGACGAAACTAGTCAGGATAGTGGACATGTATGATGGTTTTAAATGGCAGTTTTATATATTTTTAACTTCACGTTTTCATGTGGACGTATATTGTCGTCGCCCCTGTTCATCTGTCAGTCCACATTTGTTTGCGAACAGTCTACAGGTCACAATTTGAAATGTAGGTTTATCACCCTAAGTTCTCAGTACCTTTCGATATTGGCATGTATCGGAGTGTAACTTCATGGGTTATGGCCCCTAATTGTACGAAAAATCATGTTTTTAGCTTGTGAACAGTGTAGAGGTCACAATTTTGAACCGATTTGGATGAAACTTGAAAAGCATATATTTATAACCCATTGATCTTGGTTCCTTTCGGTATCTGCACATATTGGATCATAACTTTCTGAATTTTGGCACCTTATTGTACGAAAAATCGCCTTTTTTTGTCCCCCGCCTTTCGAAGAAAGCAGGGGACTATTAAAATGGGTTCGTCCGTCTGTCTGTCCGTCTGTCTGTCTGTCCGTCCGTCTGTCTGTCCGTCTGTCTGTCCGTCACACTTTTTGGGACACAAACTCTCTTCCTAATTGAACTAGAATGTTCAAACTTGGTGTATATGCTTATTAGGTCAATGCCTTGATGGAGTTCGAAGATGAGCATTTTCCGCTTAGGGTAAGCAGAGATAAGCAATTTGATTGGTTGAAGCTTTGGGACACGATAACTTTAGTTCTAATTAAGTGAGAGTGATGAAACTTTGTGTATAGTTTCATTACAGTAATACCTTGACTAAGTTCGATAATGAGCATTTTCTGCTCAGGGTAAGCAGAGCGATACGCAATTTGATTGGTCGAGACTTTGGAACACAATAACTCTCCTTCTAATTGAGTTAAAATGTTCAAACTTGGTGTATATGCTTATTAGGTCAATGCCTTGATGGAGTTCGAAGATGAGCATTTTCCGCTTAGGGTAAGTAGAGATAAGCAATTTGATTGGTTGATGCTTTGGGACACGATAACTTTAGTTCTAATTAAGTGAGAGTGATGAAACTTGGTGTATAGTTTCGTTACAGTAATACCTTGACTAAGTTCGATATTGAGCATTTTCTGCTCAGAGTAAGCAGAGCGATACGCAATTTGATTGGTCGAGACTTTGGAACACAATAACTCTCCTTCTAATTGAGTTAAAATGTTCAAACTTGGTGTATATGCTTATTAGGTCAATGCCTTGATCGAGTTCGAAGATGAGCATTTTCCGCTTAGGGTAGGCAGAGATAAGCAATTTGATTGCTTGATGCTTGGGACACGATAACTTTAGTTCTAATTAAGTGAGAGTGATGAAACTTGGTGTATAGTTTCATTACAGTAATACCTTGACTAAGATCGATAATGAGCATTTTATGCTCAGGGTAAGCAGAGCGATAAGCAATTTGATTTGCCAAGACTTTGGAACACAATAACTCTCCTATGAATTGAGTTAAAATGTTCAAAATTGGTGTGTATGCTTATTAGGTCAATGCCTTGATGGAGTTCGAAGATGAGCATTTTCTTCTTACGGTAGGCAGAGATAAGCAATTTTTGGATGACACTTCGTGTTCAGTTTGATTGCTCGATACGTTTGAAAAAAATAAATGTGCGATTAATTAATATGTGTCATCTATTTATTTTGGGATTTCGGCAGGGGACATCAGCCTCACTGTTGGCTTGTTTTAGCTTGTGGTCTCTCTAGAGGTCTCAATTATTATTCGATTTTAAAAAACGTTTGGGGGGATTCCACGTCAAGTGTACACAAGGTTCTGACATGACCATCACAGATTTTGATGATTTTTGCTGTGCAAGTTAACCATGACGAAAAAACATGATGTGCAAAATTTTAGCGCTGGGAGCCCCATGGGGCCCCATCAGGGGCATTCCGAAATTTGGGCCTTTTCGACTGACCTTCAAACTTTGAAAATCCATAACTTCGTCCCTAGTAATACTACTTACATGAAATTGGTATCAAATTGTTCAGAAAACATGGATCTTTCTAAAGATCAGGAGCACAAACTCGACTGAACAAAACCCAGGCAGATGTTGTTGACCTTGACCTTGGAACCCACGCCCCCGTAAAGGGGCAGCTTCTTCGATTTGGCCAATTTTTTGTGTGAACATTGCCCCACCTATGATTAACGAACACACAAAAAATCAAAATGGGATCTCCATGGGAACAGATTTTAGGAGCCGGTCAAGTCAGGTGCTATACAGTTATTCAAGTGCACACGACCTTATCACCACGACATGACGTCGTAAGAACAATTCAGCGAACCTGATTTCGCTGTGGAAAGAGATGCCAATGATGAGCAACACGCGGTGTCCAACTAACATAGTACCTATAGTAGTGTCATCGGCCACAGTGTTGTTTATTATAGTGCTTTAAGCTCGTAACGTTGCATTCTCATTATTCGCAAATTCGTGTGGGGAAAAATGTGGTTCTATTTTCGAGGTGCGGTAAAAATTTGAGGTCTGTACACTATTAATGGATCGTCCAGTGACAAGATAGGTTGCCAGGCAACGAAAAATACGCCCAGCTAAGTCGTCCTGGCGTCAACAAGGGTTGTCGCATATTTTTACTTTTGTCAGTAATAGCCCATTAAGTAAAGGTTAGAATTCGTCCACAAGATATTTCAAAGTGATCAAGGACCATAACTCTGGCAGTAATTATGACCTTAAACAATGTGTATAAATTTAAAGTCAATTGCATAAAAACATTAGCCTCTAGAGCATCCACAAAATATTTCAAAGGGATCAAAGGCCATAATTCTTGCAGTAATTATCGGATATCACTGAAAATCAATAGTCTTCTTCGTCTAAACACTGTGTATAAATTCAAAATCAATCGGATATTAACATTAGCATCTAGAGCATCCACAAGATTTTCTAGGCCCATTACTCTGGCAGTAATTATCGAATATCGTTGAAAATCAACAGGTTTCTTCGTCTGATGACCTTAAACACTGTGTATACATTCAAAGTCAATCGGATATTATCTTTAACCGCTAGAGCACCCAGAAGTGTTTTCAAGGTGATTAAGGCCCATAACTCTGGCAGTAATTATCGAATATTGCTGAAAATCAATAGGTTTCTTCGTCTATTGACCTTAAACACCGTGTATAAATTTAAAGACAATCAGATATTAACTTTGGCCTCTAAAACATCCACAAGATTTTTCAAAGTGATCGAGGGCCATAACTGTGACAATAATTATTGGATATCGCTGAAAATCTATAGGATTCTTTGTCTCATGAATTTAAAGTCAATCGAATATTAACTTTAGCCTCTTAGAATGTCCACAGGAAAGTGTGGACGACGGACGGATAGACAAACGGACTGACGGACAGGGGCAACGGCAATAGATGTCCACATTTCCATGTGGGCGTATAAAAAACAGAGCGTACAAGTTATCATAGTGAAATTAGTGATCAGAAGTCAGCTTGCACAAAACAACCTACAGTGAATTCTAATAAAATCAACGTCTGTTTTTGCGACCAAGATGGACTTCATGTCCATCAAATCTGTTCCCATGGAGATCCCACTTTGATTTTTTGTGTGTTTGTAATTTATAGGTGGGGCAATGTTCACCCGAAAAATTGGCCAAATCGAATCTGCCCCTTTTCATGGGCGTGGTTTCCAAGGTCAAGGTCAACAACATCTGCCTGGATTTTGTTCTGTCGAGTTTGTGCTCCTGGTCATTAGAAAGATCCATGTTTTCTGAACAATTTGATACCAATTTCATGTAAGTAGGATGACTAGGTGCGAAGTTATGGATTTTCAAAGTTTGAAGGTCAACCGAAAAGGCCAAAATTTTGGGATGCCCCTGAAGGGGCCCCACGGGGCCCCCAGCGCTAAAATTTTGCACATCATGTTTTTTCGTCATGGTTAACTTGCAGACCAATAATCATCAAAATCTGTGATGGTCATGTCAGAATCACCCAAATTTTGTGTACACTTGACATGGAATGCCCCTTTGATTATATCACCGTTACATTGTAATGAAGTTTGAGGTCAAATTTGGCAAAAATCGGACCAAAACTGCCGGACAAAATGGCTGCCGCTAATACGCGAATAGTGTAAAAATATGCCCCCTGATTGTACGAAAAATCATGTTTTTACCCTATGTAAGTCACAATTTTAGATGGTCGAGTTTGAATTTCTTGAATTTCAGACAAAATGGCGGCCCCTTGAATGCCAATATTGAACTGTTTTTGATAAAACTTTAAATTTATCTTTATATCCAGGAGTCTCGATAACTTTTCGAACTTGATTATCATTGGGCAGAACTTTATAAAACCAAACAAATTCTAATGATTTTCTAATAATTACTTAATATGCGACAGCTCATATCGTTGACTGCCCGGAGGATTTAGCTGCTGGAGGGTGTATGTTTCGTTGCCTGGCAACTTTTTTTCACTACACTTTAAATATTTACGAATATCAAAATTGTATCATGTCCTTTGGTAAAAATAACCAGAGGCTGCCAGGCAGAATACGCCTACATTTTCGAGAGATGGATAGAGAACAAGCTAAAAGGAAAGTGATTTTTCCTACGATCAAGGGCCATAATTGATGAAGTTACAATTTGATGTGCGCAAATATCAAAAGCTGGGTTTTAACATGCATTTCAAGTTTCATCGACCTTGATATACCATATTTATACGCCCACATTTTCATGTGAAAATCCACAAATATTTACAGTAGGCATCCTCAAACCAATCTTCCAACGAATTTCTGATGGGATCACAATTACTAGGTAACTGGATACATAAACAGCATAATTGTAGTGGTTGAAATATATAAAACTGCCATTTAAAACCATCATACATGTCCACTATCCTGACTAGTTTCGTCAAATAAATTTTAACTTTTTCAAAGGAACAGTTCAACAGAAACAGGAAACAAATTTGAAAAATGATGTCATATGTTGATGACATCACTAAGTTGTAATGGTTGCCCTGTCGTTGGTAACATGTAAGTTCTTCATTTTCTAGAAAGGTGATCTATCACATGAAAATGTGATGATACTATTAACAAAGGTGCCTATACACAAGTTGAAAATCCACAAATATTTACAGTAGGCATCCTCAAACCAATCTTCCAACGAATTTCTGATGGGATCACAATTACTAGGTAACTGGATACATAAACAGCATAATTGTAGTGGTTGAAATATATAAAACTGCCATTTAAAACCATCATACATGTCCACTATCCTGACTAGTTTCGTCAAATAAATTTTAACTTTTTCAAAGGAACAGTTCAACAGAAACAGGAAACAAATTTGAAAAATGATGTCATATGTTGATGACATCACTAAGTTGTAATGGTTGCCCTGTCGTTGGTAACATGTAAGTTCTTCATTTTCTAGAAAGGTGATCTATCACATGAAAATGTGATGATACTATTAACAAAGGTGCCTATACACAAGTTGAAAATCCACAAATATTTACAGTAGGCATCCTCAAACCAATCTTCCAACGAATTTCTGATGGGATCACAATTACTAGGTAACTGGATACATAAACAGCATAATTGTAGTGGTTGAAATATATAAAACTGCCATTTAAAACCATCATACATGTCCACTATCCTGACTAGTTTCGTCAAATAAATTTTAACTTTTTCAAAGGAACAGTTCAACAGAAACAGGAAACAAATTTGAAAAATGATGTCATATGTTGATGACATCACTAAGTTGTAATGGTTGCCCTGTCGTTGGTAACATGTAAGTTCTTCATTTTCTAGAAAGGTGATCTATCACATGAAAATGTGATGATACTATTAACAAAGGTGCCTATACACAAGTTGAAAATCCACAAATATTTACAGTAGACATCCTCAAACCAATCTTCCAACGAATTTCTGATGGGATCACAATAACTAGGTAACTGGATACATAAACAGCATAATTGTAGTGGTTGAAATATATAAAACTGCCATTTAAAACCATCATACTTAAAGATGTAGGAAAAATCACTTTCGGTATTGCTTGTTCTCTGTCCAGCCTATCTTTCAAATTCTGTTGAACTGTTCCTTTGAAAAAGTTAAAATTTATTTGACGAAACTAGTCAGGATAGTGGACATGTATGATGGTTTTAAATGGCAGTTTTATATATTTCAACCACATTTTCATGTGGACGTATATTGTCGTCGCCCCTGTTCGTCCGTCCGTCCGGACATCCGTCCGGACGTCCACAATTGTTTGTGAACAGTCTACAGGTCACAATTTGTATCCGATTTCAATGAAACTTAAAATATAGGTTTATCACCCTAAGATCTCGGTTCCTTTCGATATTGGCATGTATCGGACGGTAACTTCATAGCCCCTGATTGTACGAAAAATCACGTTTTTTAGCTTGTGAACAGTGTAGAGGTCACAATTTTTGAACCGATTTGGATGAAACTTGAAATGCATGTTTATAAACCAAAGATCTTGGTTCCTTTCGATATTTGCGCCAATTGGATCGTAACTTCCCGAATTATGGCCCCTGATTGTCCGAAAAATCACCCTTTTTAGCTTGTGGTCCCTCTGGAGGTCAAAATTGTTATCCGATTTAAAAAACCGTTTGATTATATCACCGTTCCATGGTTATGAAGGTTGAGTTGAAATTTCGTGAAAATCGGACCAAAATTGACGGACAAAATGGCCGCCATTTGTACGCGAATTTTGTGAAAATATGTTTTATCAAGGTTGTGAACAGTGTAGAGGTCACAATTTTGAATCGATTTGGATGAAACTTGAAATGCATGTTTATAACCCAAAGATCTTGGTTCCTTCCGATATTTGCGCCAATCGGATCGTAACTTCCTGAATTATGGCCCCTGATTGTCCGAAAAATCGCCCTTTTTAGCTTGTGGTCTCTCTGGAGGTCAAAATTGTTATCCGATTTAAAAAAACGTTTGATTATATCACCGTTCCATGGTTATGATGGTTGAATTCGAATTTCGTGAAAATCGGACCAAAATTGACGGACAAAATGGCCGCCATTTGTAAGCGAATAGTGTGAAAATATGTTATATCAAGGTTGTGGACCTTATAGAGGTCACAATTTTGAACCGATTTGGATGAAACGTGACATGTATGTTTATAACCCAAAGATCTTGGTTCCTTTCGATATTTGCGCCCATCGGATCGTAACTTCCTGAATTATGGCCCCTGATCGTCCGAAAAATTGCCCTTTTTAGCTTGTGGTCCCTCTGGAGGTCAAAATTGTTATCCGATTTAAAAAAACGTTTGATTATATCACCGTTACATGGTTATGAAGGCTGAATTCGAATTTCGTGAAAATTGGACCAAAATTGACGGACAAAATGGCTGCCGTTTGTACGCGAATAGTGTGAAAATATGTTATATCAAGGTTGTGGACCTTATACAGGTCACAATTTTGAACCAATTTTGATGAAACTTGACATGTATGTTTATAACCACAAGATCTTGGTTCCTTTCGATATTTGCGCCCATTAGATCGTAACTTCCTGAATTATGGCCCCTGATTGTCCAAAAAAATCGCCCTTTTTAGCTTGTGGTCCCTCTGGAGGTCAAAATTGTTATCCGATTTAAAAAAACGTTTGATTATATCACCATTTCATGGTTATGAAGGTTGAGCATAAATTTTGTGAAAATCGGACCAAAATTGACGGACAAAATGGCCGCCGTTTGTACGCGAATAGTGTGAAAATATCTTATATAAAGGTTGTGGACCTTATAGAGGTCACAATTTTGAACCGATTTTGATGAAACTTGACATGTATGTTTATAACCCAAAGATCTTGGTTCCTTTCGATATTTGCGCCCATTGGATCATAACTTCCTGAATTATGTCCCCGGATTGTCCGAAAAATCGCTTTTGTTCGCTTTTGTTCCCTCTGGAGGTCAAAATTATTATCCGATTTAAAAAAACGTTAGATTATATTACCGTTACACCCTAAGGGAGGTTGAGTTCGAATTTCGAGAAAATCGGACCAAAATTGCCATACAAAATGGCCGCCGTTTGTACGCGAATAGTGTGAAAATATGTTGTATCAAGGTTGTGGACCCTATAGAGGTCACAATTTTGAATCGATTTTGATGAAACTTGACATGTATGTTTATAACCCAAAGATCTTGGTTCCTTTCGATATTTGCGCCCATCGGGTCATTACTCCTGAATTATGTCCCCTGATTGTACGAAAAATCACCCTTTTTAGCTTGTTGTGCCTGTGGAGGTCACAATTATTATCTGATTTAAAGAAAAAACGTTTGATTATAAAAACCAAACAAATTCTAATGATTTTCTGATAATTCCTTAAATTAATATGCAACAACTCTTGTTGACTGCCCGGACGATTTGGCTGCTGTGTGGGCGTATGTTTCGTTGCCTGGCAACCTATTTTTTTTACACTATTCGACTTCAAGCGGTGGCCATTTTGTTTGGCATTTTTTTTAAATCGTATAATAACTGTGACCTCCAGAGGGACCACAAGCTAAAAAGGCGATTTTTGGTACAATCAGGAGCCACAATTCAGGAAGTTACAATTCAATGTGTGCAAATATCGAAAGGAATCCGGATCTTTGATTTATGAACATATGAACATACATATTAAGTTTCATCAAAATCAGATTAAAATTGTGATTTAGCATATTTTTACAAGCGGCGGCCATTTTGTTTGACAGTTTTGCTCCGATTTTCACGAAATTGGAACTCAATCTTCCTTACAGTGTAATGGTGATATAATCGAACGTTTTTTTTAAAATATAATTGTGACCTCCAGAGGGACTGCAAGTTAAAAAAGGCAATTTTCCGTACAATCAGGGGCCATAATTAAGGAAATTAATATCAGATATGTGCAAATATCGAAAGGACCAAGACCTTTAGATTATAAACATACATTTCAAGTTTCATCAAAATTGAATTAAAATTGTTACCTCTACAGGGTTCACAACCTTGATATACCATACTTTTACACTATTCACGTACAGGCGACGACCATTTTGTCCCAACCCAACCTTTAATATGGTGTAGCGGTGATATAATCAAACGTTTTTTTCAATCGGATAATAATTGTGAACTCCAGAGGGACCACAAGTTAAAAAAGGCGATTTTTCGGACAATCAGGGGCCATAATTCATGAAGTTACCATCCGGAGGCAGACCACCATTAATTTCTTCATTGACTCCAGCGATAAATCAGTGGTGTTCTGCATGCTGTAGCACATTCCCTAAATTTCATTGAGAACATCCCTTTGCAGCACAGCAAGTATGACATCATAGGATCATCAGAGTACTAAATTTGTATGGGGTTGACCACCAAAATTTCATTCACTGAAATTCATAGCAGACTGGGGTCAGAATACCATGTCCGTGTTAGTGCAAAAACAAAACAAAGCCTCTTTACTCATTGTATTCTTCCGCCTTAAAAGTCTCAATCTGACACCAAAGCAAGCAGAAAATAGAAATTTAATCTAAATGGCGAATTTTTTTGAAAAATATCTCAAAAAAATTATCTTTTTCCTGTGTTGTCAAAAAACACCAGATTTCATGTTGTTCAAGGAAGAAATCACGGTATATGCACAATTTCAAATATGGCTATTATTTTCAGAAATGTCTTTCAGTGGGCAACATTAGCACAGGCCACTTAGATTTAGATAATGCTAGTATGTAACACTGCAACAGGTTTAAATTATGCCCACGTCTTGAGTTTCCCTGGCTAAGAGAGAGGTAGAAATGCAAACACAAGAGTCTTTTCACCATTTTTTCAAAACATGAAGCGGGAGAGAAAAGGCCAGGCTGGATGTTTTCTAAGTGGTCACAAGGTTCTCTTTAAAAGGCAGTGCTTACAAGCACCATCTGGGACACAGACTGACTACAATGTTCCATCTACATGTAAATGTCACATGGAAACAGCTGGTTTCAATATACAGTACATCCATTATTTGGCCAAGATAGCCCTGGCAGTCATCGAATACTGAGACCAAGACCTGAAAAAAAGGGGAGACAATTATCATTTTGAGGCTTTACCAATCAAAGGCAATAGGATGTTGGAAATGTTGGAAATGTGGAATTCAGTCATAAAAGGGCATGTCAAGCAGAAACCAAAAACATTCTCGTTGCCAAATTTTGTGTTGGCCACTGAGGGAGAAATGGGGTGCAGTATGGAAATGCAGATTCATCTCCCCTGTCCACAAATTATACTCAGAAGTTCATACCGGAAAAAGGGGGGCCAAGTCTGCGTCTGTTAATCTTACCCTACAGTCTGGTCTCATGGATACACCAATAAGTAACAACAGGGCAAGACTACATATGATGGATTAAGATATTTCTGCTGCATCCAGGAATTCTATGCAGAAACTCACCAATTACGTCAACACCAAAACAGGTGGTTAAACACATTAAGTATGAGGGAAAAGATGACTGAAGTCAAATTACTGAAGTAGAACAACTTGCAGATACGACGCATCTGGCTGCTTCCCAGTTTAGGCAATGCAGCAGTGCTTTCGAAGTTGTTAAGTTCATGTTTCTTGGTGCAATCAAGCGATAAAAAATTTCGACAAAAAGGATGACCAATCAAAATTAGTGACCCTACCTTTAAAATCAATAATGGATTTCTTTTATCCTTACATAATGGCATTAAAAACAAGTAGGATTTACCGAAACAAAGACCTCGTTCAAATAAAAAAATGATGAAAAATGGGTTTTGCGTTTCTTTTTTTGAAGAGTATACTTCAAGCTACCATTTTGTGCTATGATGGAGACTGCTCAAAATGTAAGAGTTCACTCTGTGGTTTGTAATGGTAATTTGAGGAGTAACTAACAAATTCACCGGCCTGCAAATGGAAGATAATGATAAATTCATAGTGAATGAAATATTAAAGATAAGACTGAGTGAAGAAGCAATAATAAAAACACGCTTCAACACAAATACCCAAAAATGTGAAGCTCTCAATCGGTCTCTCAGTGTTTCTCTCCCAAAAAATGTGAATTCTGGAAGAAATGCCATGGGCCGATCATCCTCCACCATTCTCCACAACAACATTGGGATTAATGGCTGCACAGAAGGAAAAGCTAACTATCTGGGAGCTAAGCTATCTTGCAAAACTAGACACTCTCTTACCCGAATGGAGAATGAACGCATGTACTATTCGCAATACAAAAACAGACCAGATGTGAAGAATCGAAACCTATTTACTCGAGGAAGAAAACTGTATTTACTTGCAATGTACAAGCAGAGCCATTCCGTAGAATCGGCTATAAGAAAGGCCAGCTAGATTTTCAAAATAGGGACATCACCGACAATTCTTTGGAAGATCACAGTTACTCCCAATAAAAATTTTTTAGACAACGGTCTGATCTAATTCCTAAGCTGAAGTAAATGACATGTCATGACCCCCCCCCCCCCCCAATACCATTTCCTTATTTCAAACAGTACACAAAACCACAATGAAACACAAATGAAGCTGATCCTCTTTAAATACCTTTTTTAAAAAAAACATGGTCGGAAACAAGGGAGGCCTCCACACGCCTTCGACTGGAAATAGGAATATTTTCTGTATATTTCTACCCAACATCCCTTCACTTTAAAAATCTCCAATATAAAGAAAAAAAGTCTAACCTTGGAGCTCTAGCCTTAAAATAATTGTAAATGTAGCAGGCAGTCGCTGTATTCATAATGGCCAGGGTAGAAACCACATGCTTTACAGTGTTGCCTGTTATTATTAATATAATGGGGTTCAAGACTGATGTGCGATGGTTCGATGCACAAACAGTTATGACACAAATGGGAGCAGTCTATTTTTGATGACAATTCAAAATTCATAATCACAAACATCATGACAGTCAGTCTGTGAACCTTAGTTTTAGTTAGACCAATGGTTGGTAATCCGGTTTTTGATGCTCATTTTTATACCATACTGCCCGTTTGTGGTTCTAGCCCCTTGCCATATATGACACGCATTATTTGCTGCAATGATGGAATGGTTTTGAAGTTTTTCAAAATAAAATTGGTATAGTTCAGCCATTTTCAAAAATAACAGACCTTATATATGAGGTAATAATAATGTTAAAATCATTTTTATACGCCCACATTTTCATGTGGACGTATTATGTCGTCGCCCCTGTCCGTCCGGACGTCTGTCCGTCCGTCCACAATTTGTTTGTGGACTCTCTACAGGTCACAATTCTTATCCGATTTTGACGAAACTTGAAATATAGGTTTATCCCCATAAGATCTCGGTTCCTTTCGATATTGGCATGTATCGGATCGGAACTTCATGGATTATGGCCCCTGATTGTACGAAATATCATGTTTTTAGCTTGTGGACACCTATAAAGGTCACAATTTTGAACCGATTGTGATGAAACTTGACATGCATGTTTATAACCCCAAAATCTTGGTTCCTTTCGATATTTGCGCCCATCGGATCGTAATTTCGTGAAAATCGGACCAAAATTGACAAACAAAATGTTAAAATATGTTATATCAAGGTTGTGGACCCTATCGAGGTCACAATTTTGAACCGATTTTGATGAAACTTGACATGTATGTTTATAACCCAAAGATCTTGGTTCCTTTCGATATTTGCACCCATCGGATCGTAACTTCCTGAATTATGGCCCCTGATTGTCCGAAAAATTGCCCTTTTTAGCTTGTGGTCCCTCTGGAGCATGGGTTCCATTTCGGCCGTATATGCTGGTCGGGACCTACGGCTTTGGAAAATGACCGAATCTGGATCAGACCCGTAGGTCATTTTGCACGCCGGAAAAATAGCATATTTTGTGCTAAATCATAAAATCCGGGAGACGACGAAACTCCGTGTGTGGCGTGATGTAAACTATCGGGTATAATAAAATTAACAGTGTTCAGTAGCCCACAAATGAAAACCACTGCCAATCAATTATCCTTGTGTATATTGCTCTAATCACAATTAACAAAGGGGCTACATCAAACAGATTAAAAGCTCAACATTTAATCAATTTACTTAGTTTTGTTTTGTTTTATAATTAGTAATACTGTGAGCGTGATCATTCTTGAGTTGTTGTTACAGCATATTTACCGACTTTCATCATTCGTGCGGCACATCACTGTTTGAACATCAAACAAATTAAAAACTTTTCTTTGATGTCTTCACTTGATCACAAGAGTTAATCATGTCAATCTTGCAAATTATTATCCAATTTAAAAAACCGTTTGATTATATCACCGTTACATGGTAATGAAGGCTGAGGTTGAATTTCGTGATAATCGAACCAAAATTGACAGACAAAATGGCCGCCGTTTGTACGCGAATATTGTGAAAATATGTTATATCAAGGTTGTGGACCCTATAGAGGTCACAATTTTGAACCGATTTTGTTGAAACTTAACATGTTTATAACCCGAAGATCTTGGTTCCTTTCGATATTTGCGCTCATTGATTCGTAACTTCCTGAATTATGGTCCCTGATTGTACGAAAAATCACCCTTTTTAGCTTGTGGTCCCACTGGAGGTCAAAATTATTATCCGATTTAAAAAAACGTTTGATTATATCACCGTTACAACGTAATGAAGGTTGAGGTCGAAGTTCGTGAAATCGGACCAAAATTGACTGAAAAAATGGCTGCCGCTTGTACGCGAAGAGTGTAAAAATATGGTATATCAAGTTTGTGAACCCTGTAGAGGTCACAATCTTCATTAAATTTTGATGAAACTTGAAACACATGTTTACAACTTAACAATCTTAGTTCCTTTCGATATTTGTGCATATCGGATTGTAACTTCCTGAATTTTGGCCCCTGATTGTACGAAAAATGACCTTATTTTTAGCTTGTGGGCCCTTTGGGGTCAGAATTATTATCCCATTTAAAAAACCATTTGATTATATCACCGTTACATCGTAATGAAGGTAGAGGTCAATTTTCGTGAAAATCGGACCAAAATTGACAGCTGTTCTTGTCAGGCCATCCATCCTTCATCACGAACAAGGGGAAACCACGCCTGAAAATCTAGATGAACTTTGTCACCCAATGCAGGGATCAAACACCCAACCTCAAGGCTACCGAGCCAGCATCTTACCCACTTAGCAACATGATCCCCAGTCGAATTTGAAGCCTACTGAAATGAACGTTTATAACCCAAAGATCTTAATTCATTTCGATATTTGCACATATCAAATTCTAACTTAATGATGTAGGAAAAATCACTTTCGGTATTGCTTGTTCTCTATCCATCTCTCGAAAATGTGGGTGCATCCTGCCTGGCAGTGCCAGCCTATCTTAATACAATGTTGCACACCTGGTCAATGTAGTATGTAAACAACATGTAAAATTCTAGGCTCCGAATCCAAAAAGAAAAAAAAAAGAATAGAATAAATGATGGCAAAAAAGTAATTCATAATAATGTTCACTGTACCTGTTCTGAAAGTTTAAGGCCAAAATATTCACAAATCTTCACACAGCAGACAAATCAAAATTTCTGCCATGGCTTGATTCCTATTTAGAGTGTTCACAAACATTTGTGGGCAGACAGGGATGGTCTTGGAGGTCACAATTATTATTCGATTTAAAAAAACGTTTGATTATATCACCGTTACACCCTAAGGAAGGTTGAGTTTGAATTTCGGGAAAATCGGACGAAAATTGCCATACAAAATGGCCGCCGTTTGTACGCGAATACTGTTAAAAAATGGTATATCAAGGTTGTGGACCCTGTGGAGGTCACAATTTTGATTCGATTTTGATGAAACTTGAAATTCATGGTTATAACCCAAAGATCTTGCTTCCTTTCGATATTTGCGCATATCGGATCGTAACTTCCTGAATTATGGCCCCTGATTATACTCAAAATCGCTTTTTTTTTTAGCTTGGAGGTCACAATTATTATCCGATTTAAAAAAACGTTTGATTATATTACCGTTACACCGTAAGGAAGGTTGAGTTCGAATTTCGGGAAAATCAGACCAAAATTGCCATACAAAATGGCCGCCGTTTGTACGCGAATACTGTTAAAAAATGGTATATCAAGGTTGTGGACCCTGTAAATGTCACAATTTTAATTCGATTTTGATGAAACTTGAAATTCATGGTTATAACCCAAAGATCTTGGTTCTTTTCGATATTTGCGCATATCGGATCGTAACTTCCTGAATTATGGCCCCTGGTTATACGCAAAATCCCCCTTTCTTTAGCTTGTGCTCCCTCTGGAGGTCACAATTATTATCCAATTTAAAAAAACCTTTGATTATATCACCGTTATACTGTAAGGAAGGTTGAGTTTGAATTTCGGGAAAATCGGACCAAAATTGACAGACAAAATGGCCGCCGTTTGTACGCGAATACTGTTAAAAAAATGATATATCATGGTTGTGGACCCTGTATAGGTCACAATTTTAATTCGATTTTGATGAGGAAGGTTGAGTTCTAATTTCGTGAAAATCGTACCAAAATTGCCGGACGAAATGGTCGCCGTTTGTACGCGAATAGTGTAAAAATATGGTATATCATGGTTGTGGACTCTCTACAGGTCACAATTCTTATCCGATTTTGATGAAAAGTCACATTTCTAGGTTGTGTACCGTCACACCATAATCATTGTCGGTTTCGAATTTCATTAATATCAGACTGGAACTGACCAACTAAATGGCTGCTCCCAATACAGTATGAAATACAGGACTTAAAGATGTAGGAAAAATCTCTTTCGGTATTGCTTGTTCTCTGTCCATCTCTCGAAAATGTGGGCGTATCCTGCCTGGCAGTGCCAGCCTATCTTTAAAACCTTAAATCACTGTCCAAAGTTTTAGGGAAGACTCAGATTGAACGAAGGACTGTCATGTTGCTGTACTTAAGTGATAGCTTTCATTGAACGGGGAGAATAGACACACTCCTGCAAAAGTTCAAGAAACAAACGCTATTCCAGCAATGGCTAGAGAGAGATTTCTCGGGCCATTGCTTCAGGAATATGATATTCTCTGAAGAAGTAGGTTTTTACTTACGAAACGTTAGATACTTTTAAAGATGGTTTTGTGATACCTTTAACTTTGTTTTTAACCACTCCTACTACTGGTGTCACTAAATCAAGTTTATTATGACTTTGATCCCATCTATGTTTATGTTATTTAAATGGTTTTGGATTCCTCTCACTTTATCATTCGGATTCACATGAAAATGAGGGCGTATAAAAAGTACATAATCTTGGGTCCATGATAAAATAATAAAAGTATAAGCAGTATTTACATTGTCTTTGCAATGGTGCTTTACAATATTCAAATTTAAATACTGTTCAGCTAGGGTTTTCACATACAAGTATAGGCCTATATTTGCATCCGATTTCTAGTAATATAAGCCTATAATGAGTTACAGTTTTTGGTTGGTCTTTATATTAATAAACACCTGTCACTGCATAGGTCTATATCCAAAAGATTACCTATATTATAGGCCTATATCACGTTTCGTAAGTAAAAACCTACTTCTTCAGAGAATATAAGCTTATATAAGCTGGATAAAAACAAAGTCAAAGGTATCACAAAACCATCTTTTAAAGTATCTAAGTAAAGTCAGTAAAAACCTACTTCTTCAGAGAATATAAGCTTAAAAGATGGTTTTGTGATACCTTTGACTTTGTTTTTATTATACGCCCACATTGAAATGTGGTCGTATATTGTCGTCGCCCCCGTCCGTCCGTCCGTCCGTCCGGCGGTCCGGCGTCCACAATTGCTTGTGGACGCTCTAGAGGCTAAAATTAATATCCGATTGACTTAAAATTTATACACAATGTTTAAGGTCATGAGACGAAGAAGCCTATTGTTTTTCAGCGATTTCCGATAATAACTACCAGAGTTATGGCCCTTGATCACTTCAAAAAATCTTGTGAACGCTCTAGAGGCCAAAGTTAATATCCGATTGGCTTTAAATTTATACACAGTGTTTGAGGTCATGAGACGAAGAAGCCTATTGATTTTCAGCGATTTCCGATAATTAGTGCCAGAGTTATGGCCCTTTCATCGATTTCCGATAATTAGTGCCAGAGTTATGGCCCCTGATCACTTCAAAAAAATCTTGTGGACGATATAGAGGCCAAAGTTAATATCCGATTGGCTTTAAATTTATACACAGTGTTTAAGGTCATGAGACGAAGAAGCCTATTGATTTTCAGCGATTTCCGATAATTAGTGCCAGAGTTATGGCCCTTGATCACTCAAAAATCTTGTGGACGCTTTAAAGGCCAAACTTATCATCTGATTGACTTCAGATTGATACACAGAGTTTAAGGTGTTGAAACGAACAAGTATATTGATTTTCAATGAATTTTGATAACTGAACAGCTAAGTCCATGATTTTAAATGTTTCATGTATATATACTAATTCAATTGTTAGCGTGGGGTAAAACGTTATAAAAAGCAATCAAATTCTAATGATTTTCTGATAGTTACATAATGAGTTGTTACTCTTAATCAGTTTTTAGAGTATTACAAATGTTTAATTACCGAAAAAAGTAAAAATATGCGACAACCCTTGTTGACTGCCCGGACGATTTAGCTGCTGTGGGCGTATGTTTCGTTGCCTGACAACCTATCTTCCACATTTTCATGGAATCATTCTTTAATCGATAATGGATAAAAATACTACGACCAAGGTAAGATCAGCAATTATTTGGTGCGCATTATTTTTTTATATTCATAATTTTTATTCGTATTTCACATTTAAATAATCGTAATCAAAATGAGCTGATCGGTTAAACGTCTCGCGGGAAATTAAAAGGTTCGTCTAATATTTAATTTATAAATGCATCTCGGGAAATTAAAGTACTCGGCTAATAATTCATCTCGGCTGGAAAACTGACATCGTTTAAGATGGGGTTTTTTGACTTTAAAAAATGCTATAGAGTTTGATTTCAAAACATCGTTTGATAATTGACAATAATCGTTTGAAAATTACAAAAAATGGTTTAATTAGAACCATAGTTTAATTTAATGGTACAGTGTTTGATATCGTCGAGTGGGGGTTAAAAATGGACGAACCGTCGAATTATGTAATGCGTTTGATTACTAGACATCGCTTTAATTTCCGAGCTGCCGATTAATTTATCAAATGTTTAAATATTAGACGAAAAATTTATTTGCTCGCGAGTCGTTTATCCGATCGGTTCATTTTGATTACGATTATTTACATATGAAATGAAGTACGAATAAAAAGGGTGGATATAAAAAATGCACACGAAGATATGCTAAACTTACCGTGGTCGTAGTATTATTATCCATTAAAAATAATGATTCACGGTACCATTGACAAATACATCAAAAATCGGTACGTCCATTGTTATTATACCATCGGAAATCGGTAGAGCACATCCCCGGTAATGTATTTTTCTTTAAATCACAAATGAATGAACATAGCTTTCCACGTGTACACGTGACTAGAAGACCTGGCAATGATTCCACCATTGACAAATACATCAACAATCGGTAAATCACGTCCAATGTTAATATATCATTGGAAATCGGTAAAGCACATTCCAGGTAAAGTATTTTCTTTAAATCACAAATGAATGAACACAACTTTTCATCTGCACATGTGGTCGTGTGATAATCTCGCGAGACTTGTATACTGGCGCCAAACGTCGCTATTCGTCGATCTCCATAGACGAGCTGTCGCTCAGGGTGGTGCGGGTCTGTTCATCCCACGATCTTTTCACCCTGGGCTGTTTCATCCCAATGTTGTTGTATATTACAGATTTAACGTCCAATACATTTAATATGATATTAAGTTGATTAAATTAAATTATTTACACTGCGTGGGTTGGAAGTTGGTAAAAACATACAATTGGTTAACAAAAAAAAATAAAAAGTCCTTGTATGTTAAAAAATCAATTTAAATCACACTTATAAGACCGCTCCCTTTGTCATAATAAAAACATGTTTCACCTCAACGCAGACAAGTAACTACAAGTGGGAATTGATAAAACAATAGCATTTAACCAATCAAATAATGAATGTAAATAAATAAAAAAAACACATTAAAAAGGACATTTATGACTCAACTGTATATTCAAAGGCATGATTTTGTATGGCACCCAGACAGGTGAGCCCAGGTGATAATTAATAAAACAACAGCTTTCGACCAATCTCAGGATTAATCCATACCGTACTAACCACATACATGTATATTGAAAATATGCGTTTCATATGGCACCCAGGATTTGAAAAACCTAAGCATTCGGCCAAACAGATAATCAATCTACACTTATAACGGATATTTATGACTCCACCGTATATTCAGCTGGCCAAAAGGTGACTAGCTCAGCATACCGTGTATACACAGACTATTTCTGTAATTAATGTACATGGGATATATATTAAGAGGTTTGCATGCCGCTAGTTCTTGCAAACGTTATTCATATGTATAAACCATGATCTTCCAATGTTCGATTTCTTTTTAATGTGCATGCTGCAAATAAATGTCTTTAAAACGTTCTTTATAATAATATGTATAAACTAGTGATTGCATGCAGCAATTATTTTTTTTTGAATCGTTCTTTATATGTGATTGTTTTCCAATTTTATATCTGTGAACCAGTCTCTTCCAGTATTTTAATAAGAGTTCATGTTATTTTTTAGTGTTTATTTTTTAGTGTTTATGTTATTTTTTAGTGACATGGATTCCACTTAGTAAAAACACGTGTCCCAAATCATGCTTTAAATTTAATGTATAAGTCTATGACACTGCTGTTCAGGAAAGGCGTAGAATTCGGATTCTAATATATCGGTATAAAATTGAATATCAAACACGACGTTGCGCCTGTACATGACACTATTCTAATCACATGCAGAGGACTAATTTGCGATAAAAATTATATGTGAAAGAATGATATTACAGAAGAGCAATGAAGACATAGATCAGTAATTAATTTTAATTGTTAGGTTATCTGGCTTCTTACTTAAATGTGTGAATACAACTCAACCCTGTCCATAATATCATATTAAATGTATTCGATGTTAAATCTATAATAAACAACAATAACAAGGGCGGTGGGGGGGTGTGTGAAACAGCCCGGGATGAATAGATTACTTGTCATTTCGATCCCGCGTCATTTCGGACTCAAGAATAAAACCTCGACGTTTCAGACTCAGGTAAGTGACATTTCTGACTTGGGTAGGTGACGCTTCTGACTCGGGGAATAAGTTTAAAGGAAAGGTTTAACACAACTGTCAAATCAATTTATAATAAACCCAATTTGTTTGTGGACTCTCTACAGGTCACAATTCTTATCCGATTTTGACGAAACTTGAAATATAGGTTTATCCCCAAAAGATCTCGGCTGCTTTCAATATTGGCATGTATCGGATCAAAACTTCATGGATTATGGCCCCTGATTGTACGAAAAATCACGTTTTTAGCTTGTGGACCCTATAGAGGTCACAATTTTGAACCGATTTTGATTAAACTTGACATGCATGTTTGTAACCCAAAGATCTTGGTTCCTTTCGATATTTGCGGCTATCGGAATGTAATTTCCTGAATTATGGCCCCTGATTGTCCGAAAAATCACCCTTTTTAGCTTGTGGGTCCCTCTGGAGGTCACAATTATTATCCGATTTAAAAAACCGTTTAATTATATCTCCGTTACACCCTAAGGAAGGTTGATTAGAATTTCGGGAAAATCGGACCAAAATTGCCATTCAAAATGGCCGCCGTTTGTACGCGAATACTGTTAAAAAATGGTATATCAAGGTTGTGGACCCTGTGGAGGTCACAATTTTAATTCAATTTTGATGAAACTTGAAATTCATGGTTATAACCCAAAGTTCTTGGTTCCTTTCGATATTTGCTTATATCGGATCGTAACTTCCTGAATTATGGCCCCTGATTATACGCAAAATTGCCTTTTTTTTTTAGCTTGTGGTCCCTCTGGAGGTCACAATTATTATCCGATTTAAAAAAAACGTTTGATTATATTACCATTACACCGTAAGGCAGATTGAGTTCGAATTTCGGGAAAATCGGATCAAAATTGCCATACAAAATGGCCGCCGTTTGTACGAGAATACTGTTAAAAAATGGTATATCAAGGTTGTGGACTTGAAATTCATGGTTGTAACCCAAAGATCTTGGTTCTTTCCGATATTTGCGCATATCGGATCGTAACTTCCTGAATTATGGCTCCTGGTTATACTCAAAATCCCCCTTTGTTTAGCTTGTGGTTCCTCTGGAGGTCACAATTATTATCCGATTTAAAAAAACGTTTGATTATATCACCGTTACACCGCAAGAAAGGTTGAGTTTGAATTTCGGGAAAATCAGACCAAAATTGACAGACAAAATGGCCGCCGTTTGTACGAGAATACTGTTAAAAAAAGGTATATCAAGGTTGTGGACCCTGTAAAGGTCACAATTTTAATTCGATTTTGATGAAACTTGAAATTCATGGTTGTAACCCAAAGATCTTGGTTCTTTCCGATATTTGCGCATATCGGATCGTAACTTCCTGAATTATGGCTCCTGGTTATACTCAAAATCCCCTTTGTTTAGCTTGTGGTTCCTCTGGAGGTCACAATTATTATCCGATTTAAAAAAACGTTTGATTATATCACCGTTACACCGCAAGAAAGGTTGAGTTTGAATTTCGGGAAATTCAGACCAAAATTGACAGACAAAATGGCCGCTGTTTGTACGCGAATGTTAAAAAAAATGGTATATCATGGTTGTGGACCCTGTATAGGTCTCAATTTTGATTCGATTTTGATGAGGAAGGTTGAGTTCTAATTTCGTGAAAATCGTACCAAAATTGCCAGACAACATGGTCGCCGTTTGTACGCGAATAGTGTAAAAATATGGTATATCATGGTTGTGAACTCTCTACAGGTCAAAATTGTTATCCGATTTAAAAAACCGTTTGATTATATCACCGTTCCATGGTTATGAAGGTTGAGTTCGAATTTCGTGAAAATCTGACCAAAATTGACGGACAAAATGGCCGTTGTTTGTATACGAATAGTGTGAAAATATGTTATATCAAGGTTGTGGACCTTATAGAGGTCACAATTTTGAACCAATTTTGATGAAACTTGACATGTATGTTTATAACGCAAAGATCTTGGTTCCTTTCGATATTTGCGACCATCGGATCGTAACTTCCTGAATGATGGCCCCTGATTGTCCAAAAAATCGCCCTTTTTAGCTTGTGGTCCCTCTGGAGGTAAAAATTGTTATCCGATTTTAAAAAACGTTTGATTATATCACCATTCCATGGTTTTGAAGGTTGAGTATTAATTTTGTGAAAATCGGACCAAAATTGATGGAAAAAATGGCCGCCGTTTATAAGCGAATATTGTGAAAATATGTTATATAAAGGTTGTGGACCTTAAAGAGGTCACAGTTTTGAACCGATTTTGATGAAACTTGACATGTATGTTTATAAACCAAAAATCTTGGTTCCTTTCGATATTTGCGCCCATTGGATCATAACTTCCTGAATTATGCCCCCGGATTGTCGGAAAAATCGCTTTTGTTCGCTTTTGGTCCCTCTGGAGGTCAAAATTATTATCCGATTTAAAAAAACATTTGACTATATCACCGTTACATGGTAATGAAGAGAGAGTTTGAATTTCGTGAAAATCGGACTAGAATTGACGGACAAAATGGCCGCCGTTTGTACACGAATAGTGTGAAAATATGTTATATCAAGGTTGTGGACCCTATAGAGGTCACAATTTTGAATCGATTTTGATGAAACTTGACAGGTATGTTTATAACCTAAAGATCTTGGTTCCTTTCGATATTTGCGCCCATCAGGTCATTACTTCCTGAATTATGTCCCCTGATTGTACGAAAAATCACCCTTTTTAGCTTGTGGTGCCTCTGGAGGTCACAATTATTATCTGATTTAAAAAAAAAACGTTTGATTATAAAAACCAAACAAATTCTTATGATTTTCTGATAATTCCTTAATATGCAACTACTCTTGTTGACTGCCGGGACGATTTGGCTGCTGTGTGGGCGTATGTTTCGTTGCCTGGCAACCTATTTTTTTTAGCTTGGAGGTCACAATTATTATTCGATTTAAAAAAAACGTTTGATTATATCACCGTTACACCCTAAGAAAGGTTGAGTTCGAATTACTTTACACCCTAAGAAAGGTTGAGTTCAAATTTCGGGAAAATCGGACGAAAATTGCCAGACAAAATGGCTGCCGTTTGTTAAAAAATGGTATATCAAGGTTGTGGACCCTGTGGAGGTCACAATATTAATTCGATTTTGATGAAACTTGAAATTCATGGTTTTAACCCAAAGATCTTGCTTCCTTTCGATATTTGCGCATATCGGATCGTAACTTCTTGAATTATGGCCCCTGATTATACGCAAAATCGCCTTTTTTTTTAGCTTGGAGGTCACAATTATTATCCGATTTAAAAAAACGTTTGATTATATTACCGTTACACCGTAAGGAAGGTTGAGTTTGAATTTCGGGAAAATCATACCAAAATTGCCATACAAAATGGCCACCGTTTGTACGCGAATACTGTTGAAAAATGGTATATCAAGGTTGTGGACCCTGTAAAGGTCACAATTTTAATTCGATTTTGATGAAACTTGAAATTCATGGTTATAACCCAAAGATCTTGGTTCTTTTCGATATTTGCGCATATCGGATCGTAACTTCCTGAATTATGGCCCCTGGTTATACGCAAAATCCCCCTTTCTTTAGCTTGTGGTCCCTCTGGAGGTCACAATTATTATCCAATTTAAAAAAAGCATTTGATTATATCACCGTTACACTGTAAGGAAGGTTGAGTTTGAATTTCGGGAAAATCGGACCAAAATTGACAGACAAAATGGCCGTCGTTTGTACGCGAATACTGTTAAAAAAATGATATATCATGGTTGTGGACCCTGTATAGGTCACAATTTTAATTCGATTTTGATGAGGAAGGTTGAGTTCTAATTTCGTGAAAATCGTACCAAAATGGCGGACGAAATGGTCGCCGTTTGTACGCGAATAGTGTAAAAATATGGTATATCATGGTTGTGGACTATCTACAGGTCACAAATCTTATCCGATTTTGATGAAAAGTCACATTTCTCGGTAGTGTACTGTCACACAATAATCATTGTCGGTTTCGAATTTCATTAATATCAGACTGGAACTGACCAACTAAATGGCTGCTCCCAATACAGTATGAAATACAGGACTTAAAGATGTAGGAAAAATCACTTTCGGTATTGCTTGTTCTCTGTCCATCTCTCGAAAATGTGGGCGTATCCTGCCTGGCAGTGCCAGCCTATCTTTGATGTATTTGTCAATGGTACCGTGAATCATTATGTTTAATGGATAATAATACTACGACCATGGTAAGTTTAGCATATCTTTGTGTTTTTTTTTTATATCCACCCTTTTTATTCGTACTTCATTTCATATGTAAATAATCGTAATCAAAATGAACCGATCGGATAAACGACTCGCGAGCAAATAAATTTTTCGTCTAATATTTAAACACTTGATAAATTAATCGGCAGCTCGGAAATTAAAGCGATGTCACTATAAACCGCAGATTGCCTCGTTTGGCATTTCTGTCCAAACGAGGTAAAACAAATGCCTCGTTGTCTGAAGTTCCAAAACGAGGTTTTTTAAATTGCCCTGTTTTTGGAACGAGGTATTTTGTTCAGAACGAGGCTTGGTAAAAATGCCTCGTTTACTAAACGTGGTTATTAGCAGTATTTCCTATCAGCGAATTTGTAAAAATTAAAATTTATGTTATTTAATACGAAAATAAAACCAGTCCAAACTATGATATTATATTCAGAGAAATCGACAAGACAAGAATACACGCCATAGATGTAGGTGTAAAGCAACATCAGCTACCTTGATTGATTTATTGGCCCAATCAGTTATAGGTGTTAAGAAACAACTGTGGTGTTGTGACAATTTATTGGGGCCAATAAATTAATCAAGGTAGCTATGTGTCTGCAATAGTTTTACACCTACACCTAACTGATATCGCAGACAACAAATTAGTGTTTATCTGGTCTAAATACAACAAATAATCCATTCTTATCAATCAAAAAAGCATATAATTTCTTTCCTTCTTTCCAATACGCCAGTTTATTATTTATATTTATTGTAAAAAAATAACTTGACTATAGCATTGACTGTTTCTGTTGAAACCCCATAACATTGCACAAAATATTATTGGAGCAAAATTACATAAACGCACAGTGACGAATTTGTTGGCTTATACCAATTGTCAATTAAATGGGAAATGAAGTACAGTTGTTTCTTAACACCTATAAGTTATTTCATTTCTTATTTCCAATACGCCAGTTTATTATTTATATTTATTGTATAAAAATAACTTGACTATAGCATTGACTGTTTCTGTTGAAACCCCATAACATTGCACAAAATATTATTGGAGCAAAATTACATAAACGCACAGCGATGAATTTGTTGGCTTATACCAATTGTCAATTAAATGGGAAATAAAGTACAGTTGTTTCTTAACACCTATAGTCAAGTTATTTCATTTCTTATTTCCAATACGCCAGTTTATTATTTATATTTATTGTATAAAAATAACTTGACTATAGCATTGACTGTTTCTGTTGAAACCCCATAACATTGCACAAAATATTATTGGAGCAAAATTACATAAACGCGAAGAGATGAATTTGTTGGCTTATACCAAATGTCAATTAAATGGGAAATAAAGCACAGTTGTTTCTTAACACCTATAGTCAAGTTATTTTAAATAATAAACTGGCGTATTGGAAATAAGAAATGAAATTATATGCTTTTTTGATTAATAAGAATGGATTATTTGTAGTATTTAGACCAGATAAACACTAATTTGTTGTCTGCGATATCAGTTGGGTGTAAAACTATTGCAGACACATAGCTACCCTGATTAATTTATTGGCCCCAATAAATTGTCACAACACCACAGTTGTTTCTTAACATCTATAACTGATTGGGCAAATAAATCAATCAAGGTAGCTGATGTTGCTTTACACCTACATCTATGGCGTGTATTCTTGTCTTGTCTATTACTCTGATTATAATATCCTAGTTTGGACAGGTTTTATTTTCGTATTAAATAACATAAATTTTAATTTTTACAAATTCGCTGATAGGAAATACTGCTAATAACTATCTTGAAAAAAACACGTTTAGTAAACGAGGCATTTTTACCAAGCCTCGTTCTGAACAAAATACCTCGTTCCAAAAACAGGGTAATTTAAAAAAACCTCGTTTTGGAACTCCAGACAACGAGGCTTTTGTTTTATCTCGTTTGGACAGAAATGCCGAACGAGGCAATCTGCGGTTTATAGTGTGTCTAGTAATCAAAAGCATTACATAATTCAACGGTTCGTCCATTTTTAACCCCCACTCGGAGATATCAAACGATGTACCATTAAATTAAAAAATGGTTTCTAATTAAACCATTTTTATACGCCCACATTTTCGTGTGGACGTATTATGTCGTCGTCCCTGTCTGTCCGGACGTCCGTCCGTCCACAATTTGTTTGTGGACTCTCTACAGGTCACAATTCTTATCCGATTTTGACGAAACTTGAAATATGGGTTTATCCCCATAAGATCTCGGTTCCTTTCGATATTGGCATGTATCGGATCAAAACTTCATGGATTATGGCCCCTGATTGTACGAAAAATCATGTTTTTAGCTTGTGGACCCTATAGAGGTCACAATTTTGAACCGATTTTGATGAAACTTGACATGCATGTTTATAACCCAAAGATCTTGGTTCCTTTCGACATTTGCGCCCATCGGATCGTAATTTCCTGAATTTTGGCCCCTGATTGTCCGAAAAATCATCCTTTTTAGCTTGTGGTCCCTCTGGAGGTCACAATTATTATTCGATTTAAAAAACTGTTTGATTATATCACCATTACACCCTAAGGGCGGTTGAGTTCGAATTTCGAGAAAATCGGACCAAAATTGCCATACAAAATGGCCGCCGTTTGTACGCGAATAGTGTGAAAATATGTTATATCAAGGTTGTGGACCCTATAGAGGTCACAATTTTGAACCGATTTTGATGAAACTTGACATGTATGTTTATAACCCAAAGATCTTGGTTCCTTTCCATATTTGCACCCATCAGATCGTAACTTCCTGAATTATGGCCCCTGATTGTCCGAAAAATGACCTTTTGTGGTCCCTCTGTAGGTCAGAATTATTATCCCATTTAAAAAAACGTTTGATTTTATCACCGTTACATCATAATGAAGGCTGAGGTGGAATTTCGTGAAAATCGGACCTAAATTGACTGAAAAAATGGCTGCCGCTTGTACACGAAGAGTGTAAAAATATGGTATATCAAGGTTGTGAACCCTGTAGAGGTCACAATCTTCATTCAATTTTGATGAAACTTGAAATACGTGTTTACAATGACCAAACAATCTTAGTTTCTTTCGATATTTGTGCATATCGGATTGTAACTTCCTGAATTATGGCCCCTGATTGTACGAAAAATGACCTTTTTTTTAGCTTGTGGTCCCTCTGGGTTCAGAATTATTATCCCATTTAAAAAACCGTTTGATTATATCACCGTTACATCGTAATGAAGGTTGAGGTCGAATTTCGTGAAAATCAGACCAAAATTGACAGCTGTTCTTGTCAGGCCATCCATCCTTCACCACTAACAAAGGGAAACCACGCCTGAAAATCTAGATGAACTTTGTCACCCAATGCAGGGATCAAACACCCAACCTCAAGGCTACCGAGCCAGCATCTTACCCACTTAGCAACATGATCCCCAGTCGAATTTGAAGCCTACTGAAATGAACCTTTTATAACCCAAAGATCTTAATTCATTTCGAAATTTGCACATATCAAATTCTAACTTAATGATGTAGGAAAAATCATTTTCGGTATTGCTTGTTCTCTATCCATCTCTCGAAAATGTGGGCGTATCCTGCCTGGCAGTGCCAGCCTATCTTTGTAATTTTCAAACGATTATTGTCAATTATCAAACGATGTTTTGAAATCAAACTCTATAGCATTTTTTAAAGTCAAAAAACCCCATCTTAAACGATGCCAGTTTTCCAGTGTAATTAGACGCATGACATAATTAAAAGGTCCGTCCATTTCTAAACCCCTCTCGGTGAAATTAAACGCTGTATGATTAACTTAAGCCATAGTACTAATTAAACCATTTTTGTAATTTTCAAACGATTATAATCAATTATCAAACGATGTTTTGAAATTGAACTCTATAGCATTTTTTAAAGTCTAAAACCCTATATTAAATGATGCCAGTTTTCCAGTGCTTGGTTGTACTAACTAAAAAAAACATGCTCCAAGCTACGCACGCCCCTGAAAAGAAATAACTTTATCGCATTCGGAAAACATCGTTTATTTCCTTACTGCAAAGTAACAGAATATACACTCTACGAGACGATTTGATTTGACATATGTACGCATGTGCAAACGCTTAGTTGTTTTAACAGTAGACCCACGCCTTCAAATGTTATTTTTCGCCGACTTTAAGGTTTCTGAAACATGTTTTAAAGATACACTGACGCGCTCACATGGTTTCTTTCAACTGTAGATTTTGATGGAGTGTAATTAGATTTTAGTCCCGCGACAGCCAAACATGCGATTATAATCACTGCTACGTAACCATTGGAAACGTTTAGATTTTTAAGTTCCATGACCAAATTATGGCATTCGGCTGTGTATCTTTGATTTTTGACATCATACAAAATTCCTTCGTTCATCTAAAAAGGTTTGGACTTGCAACTATTCTTTTTACCTGCCAATTGTTTTTTATTTTTAGTCTCGCAGCCGCTCTTTCACTCTTAGTTTTGAGTCTGCATATATCTCTTCTAGGGTGATTGATCGCTGTCTTCGTGTAGATCTTGTCATCCAGCCGGAATCTGTATGTGTCGAGTTCAACGAGTTTTAATTCCCAGATTGAATTGACCTGTCTTTTAACCATACTCTATATTTCCGTGGTGCTGTAGTCTATGGTGCGGAGTGGTGCTGTGTCCTTGAGACCTTCGTTGGCAAGTCAATCTTCCCCCTCGTGTCCTCTAATGTTGACATGTGATGGAATCCACACGGGCTCTATTTTGCTTCCCTCCTCTAGGACCCTCTGGTACAGCTGCCTGATTTCCAAAATGACTAAGACCCTCTGGTACAGCTGCCTGATTTCCAAAATGACTTCTGGTCTTGAGTCCGAGTTGTCATTTTGGATTGAAATCAGACTGCTCAGAGAGTCGCTTGGGATGACAAACTTACTAGTCTTTTGATGGGAGATCCATGATATAGCGTCACCAATGGCCACAAGCTCTGCAGTGTATACCAAACAGTTATTGGGCAGTTTCCTGCTTATTCCCTGTTCCCCGTTTGGCAGGTATATTCCAAACGAGCTGGTGCCCCTTTCAGGGTTGCGTGAGCCATCCGTGTACACATGGTCCCAGTCATCAGATGGCCAGTTGTCTTCCAGGTGTTCTAAAGAGAAAGCACGTGCAGCAGTGGGGTTGTTTTTCTTGTCGGTTTACTGTAATACTAATAGATCTAGATTGACCGGCGGTATAGGGAGCGTCCAAGGGGCGATTGCTGGGGGGTCGTGTTCATTTATCACGAGCACCTCCAGTCTGATGTAAGCACATTTTCCATCATATTTATATATTCTGATAAATGTAATCTTACCAACTGGCGGATACGGAAGCCTTCCTGATCTAGAAAGGTGTTGAATGCAGTACGGTTGAGAAATGTGTAAACTTTTCTTAGCAATAGGCCTATACACAAATACACATGAAACGAAGTTAATTAAACTCAGGTAGCAATATGCAAGAACCTAATTAATCACACCATTTATTGTTAATTACTGACAAGCCCAGTAAACCAATAAACAATTACACAAATACCCTATTGTGGCTGTCAGTAAAAAGTAAAATGTAGTAATAAAGTACTTGTGTTAGAATTGAGTATAAATCTATTATGTGTATTTTCTGAACAAGGTAGGAATATAAACATTTTGACTGCTTTTATATACATCATATTCGAAATAACCGATTTCTGTTATGCTACTTACTGTATTGCTGGTATGAGTTTTCACGTTTGTATGACTTTGTATAAATTTTAAATAATATTTCTATAAATAACATATAATTACACACAAAGAATGGATTCGGATTTCCGTTGTGCCACTTTATTGCTAGTATTTGTTTGACTTATTGAAATTAACATAAATTGGTTTAATCAGTATTTCTACAACATATAATTACACACAATATATATAATGGATTCTGAAACAAGCTATGAAGTTTATGAAATAAAAATGGCATGTTTAAATTGCATAAAACATATAATAATTTACATTAGATTAATGCGATAAATTTGTGTTAATACAGTCACTGTGACATAACAAATTGCAATATAAAGCATAAATTGACGTACCGGTACATAAAAGCACATATTATAGTCCGGCTATAGCCTAGATAAAATCCCTTTAAACTACATTCAATATCAAAATCTCAGTTTCTAGTATTTTGGGTTTTCTTATTGTGTGGTCCGAATCAGCCTAGTGGTGTTCCGAATCAGCCTAGTGGTGGTCCAAATAAGCCTGGGCCCCGTTCCTCAAAACGATTGTAAGCCTACAATAGTTGTAAGTCACTACAATCCAATTGTAACTTTTATTTACAATCACTACATTGTTCCTCAAAGCAATTGTAAGTTACAATAGTTGTAAGTTACAATCAATTCTGTAAGTTACTATGACCGTCTGTAACCTATACTTACAATCGATTGTAGTGGAATGCAAAATGGCGTTATTTGCTGCAATAAGGGAAAGATTGGTCCTGATAGGATATTCAGGGACAGGACCCATGTTTTAGATGTCTTCTCTGATGTTGATTATTCTCCTGCTATAGGATGACAAGGTTGTCAATTTTTAAGCTGATTAACATGCTGGAACCACGTCTGTCTTCCGACACAAAGCGTTCTCACAAAGCGTTGAAAACAAAGTCTTGATAACGCTAAGATTTCTTGCGAAAGGGGGATTTTTTCGGAGTTAGGGGACATCCACGACACGGCGAAGTCGTCTGCCGGAAAGGGGAGGTAACTCTCACATACCGAATGTAGTGTCAAATCGATTTTTCTCACTTGCGCACAGAAGATCACGATTGTAAGTTTACAATCGCACGATTTACAATTGCTAGACTTACAATTCCCTTACAATAGCTTTGAGGAACGCAACTAAACTGTTACTTACGATAGTTGTAAAGTTGATTGTAGCTGTTACAACTATTGTAGGATACTATCGTTTTGAGGAACGACACCGAATGTGATCCCAATCAGCCATGACTTATGGTCCCAATCAGCCATGGTCCCAATCAGCTTGGTTTCACATTCAACACTCATCATGGTATCTGTCATCGTTTACACTACTCGACAATGACCTCCAAACTTAAAATTAGAATGGTGTAGATTTATTATCACTCTTCATAATAAAAGAGGTTGATTTCAAAACATGATTATATTAGTTTATCGTAAAATCATAGAAATATATACTGTAAAATATTTGCCGTAATTGATAACCTCGTTTCCAAATATGGCTGTTCAATGTTTGAAAAACGTGTGTTACGTTTGAGAAAATGGCCATTCTATCCAGGCCCGTAGCCAGCTTGTTGGCTTCGGAAGGGCAGTGAAGTTTTTAGGAGGGGCACACTTGTTACAGTCTACAGTAGGTATTTTAGAGTTATGGTGGCAAATTTTCTTTCTGGGGGGAGGGGCAAAACATTTTTTCAGGGGGTGTTTGAAATCGTATTTCTGCGAAAAATCTTTTAACAGGAAACTTGAAAATTGTGGTCCGTTATCTGAATACAACTCATCGGATATACCATGACGAGCAAACTGTGATTTACAATGGAGTATTACTTCACTTCTTGTTATATGACGTAAAAGATCAATTTCCACAAACCCAGAATAAGAATCAACTAATAATTGATACCGGTATGTTTTATTATTTAGTTCAAATAAATCAGTTCCAACATGAGACCACGGTCTGTTTTGAAGAATTCGTCTATGCATAGGCTGTTTAATATTATGACGACGAAATTTACAACACACATTACACGCTGAACTATATGTTCTACGTTGGCACTCATATTTGGCAAAAAAATTACATCTCGAGCTAATTGTGATGTCCTTGGTGAGATTTATGAATCAAATTTAAAATTTCTGGTCTCAATGATTTAGGAATTATGACCTTTTCACCTTTAAACAGAACACCATCATAATACGACAATTCATCGCGAATGTTCCAGAAGGGTTTAACGCCAACATTTACACTACTAATATGGTCAGGCCAACCATTTAATATATATGGTTGTGTCATCATTAATATACATCTTAAGTTTTTATACGCCCACATTGAAATGTGGTCGTATATTGTCGTCGCCCCCGTCCGTCCGTCCGTCCGTCCCTCCGTCGGTCCGTCCGTCCGTCCGTCCGTCCGTCGGTCCGGCGTCCACAATTGCTTGTGGACGCTCTACAGGCTAAAGTTAATATTCGATTGACTTTAAATTTATACACAGTGTTTAAAGTCATGAGACGAAGAAGCCTATTGTTTTTCAGCGATTTCCGATAATAACTACCAGAGTTATGGCCCTTGATCACTTCAAAAAATCTTGTGGACGCTCTAGAGGCCAAAGTTAATATCCGATTGACTTTAAATTTATACACAGCGTTTAAGGTCATAAGACAATGACGCCTATTGATTTTCGGCAATTTCCGATAATTAGTGCCAGAGTTATGGCCCTTGATCTCTTTAAAAAATCTTGTGGACGCTCTAAAGGTCAAAGTTAATATCCGATTGACTTTAAATTTATACACAGTGTTTAAGGTCATAAGACGAAGACGCCTATTGATTTTCAGCGATTTCCGATAATTAGTGCCAGAGTTATGGCCCTTGATCACCTCAAAAAATCTTGTGGACGCTCTAGAGGCCAAAGTTAATATCCGGTTGACTTTAGATATATACACAGTGTTTAAGATCATGAGACGAAGAAGCCTATCGATTTTCGGCGATTTCCGATAATTAATGCCAGAGTTATTGCCCTTGATCTCTTTAAAAAATCATGTGGACGCTCTAAAGGTCAAAGTTAATATCCGATTGACTTTAAATTTATACACAGTGTTTAAGGTCATAAGACGAAGAAGCCTATTGATTTTCAGCGATTTCCGATAATTAGTGCCAGAGTTATGGCCCTTGATCACTTCAAAAAATCTTGTAGACGCTCTAGAGGCCAAAGTTAATATCCGATTGACTTCAAATTTATACACAGTGTTTAAGGTCATAAAACAAAGACGCCTATTGATTTTCAGCGATTTCCATTAATTAGTGCCAGAGTTATGGCCCTTGATCACCTCAAAAAATCTTGTGGACGCTCTGGAGGCCAAAGTTAATATCCGATTGACTTTAGATTTACACACAGTGTTTAAGGTCATGAGACGAAGAAGCCTATTGATTTTCAGAGATTTCAAATGATTAGTGCCAGAGTTATCTACCTTGATAACTTCAAAAAATCTTGTGACGCTATAGAGGCCAAACTTATCAACCGATTGACTTCAGATTGATACACAGAGTTTAAGGTGTTGAAACGAACAAATATTTTGATTTCAATGAATTTTGATAACTGAACAGCTAAATCCATGATATTAAATGTTTCATGTATATACTAATTGTTAGCGTGGGGTAAAACTTTATAAAAAGCAATCAAATTCTAATGATTTTCTAATAATTACATAATGAGTTGTTACTCTTAATCAGTTTTTAGTGTATTACAAATGTTTCATTACCGAAAAAAGTAAAAATATGCAACAACCCTTGTTGACTGCCCGGACGATTTAGCTGCTGTGGGCGTATGTTTCGTTGCCTGGCAACCTATCTTTCTAATTTCGGTACTGCCATAGGTATACTTTGTAGAATGTTTACTTCAAATTCATTTTCATAAACATCATCATGCGTGTCACACGGCCGTGAACTACAGGCCCTGAACAGTGTATCTGCCACACACAATTGTTTACCCAGTCGATATTTTACATCTAAACTATATTTCTGGACCATCAAAATCATTTTTATACGCCCACATTGAAATGTGGTGGTATATTGTCGCCGCCCCTGTCAGTCCGTCAGTCTGTCGGTCCGTTGGTCCGGCGCCCACAATTGCTTGTGGATGCTCTAGAGGCTAAAGTTAATATCCGATTGACTTTAAATTTATACGCAGTGTTTAAGGTCATGAGACGAAGAAGCCTATTGTTTTTCAGCGATTTCCGATAATAACTACCAGAGTTATGGTCCTAGATCACTTCAAAAAATCTTTGGGACGCTCTAGAGGCCAAAGTTAATATCAGATTGACTTTAAATTTATACACAGTGTTTAATAAGGTCATGAGACGAAGAAGCCTATTGATTTTCAGCGATTTCCGATAAATAGTGCCAGAGTTATGGCCCTTGATCACTTAAAAAAAATCTTGTGGACGCTCTAAAGGCCAAAGTTAATATCCGATTGACTTTAAATTTATACACAGTGTTTAAGGTCATAAGACGAAAAAGTCTATTGATTTTCAATGATTTCTGATAATTAGTTCCAGAGTTGTGGCCTTTGATCACTTCAAAAAATCTTGTGGACGCTCTAGAGGCCAAAGCTAATATCCGATTGACTTTAAATTTATACACAGTGTTTAAGGTCATGAGACGAAGAAGCCTATTGATTTTCAGAGATTTCAAATGATTAGTGCCAGAGTTATCTACCTTGATAACTTCAAAAAATCTTGTGACGCTATAGAGGCCAAACTTATCATCCGATTGACTTCAGATTGATACACAGAGTTTAAGGTGTTGAAACGAACAAATATTTTGATTTCAATGAATTTTGATAACTGAACAGCTAAATCCATGATATTAAATGTTTCATGTATATACTAATTGTTAGCGTGGGGTAAAACTTTATAAAAAGCAATCAAATTACAACAGTAATTGTGCTAATTCTAAGAGTGAAACCCCCAAAATACTTTATATTCATGATGTTTATTGTCCCCCGCCTTTGGAAGAAAGTGGGGGACTATTAAAATGGGCCTGTCTGTCCGCTCATCCATATGAAGATAAACATTTTCTGCTTAGGATAAGCAGAGGTAAGCCATTTAATTGGTTGAAGCTTTGGGACACGATAACTTTAGTTCTAATTAAATGAGAGTGATGAAACTTTTTTTTTTTTTATAAGCTACATTTTTCTTCAGATTTCAATCTGAATAGGGATTGGCGAACAGGCATAGCCTATATTAAACCCTTCTCCCTAGTGATGAAACTTGGTGTATAGTTTCATTATATTAATACCTTGACTAAGTTCGATAATGAGCATTTTCTGCTCAAGGTAAGCAGAGTGATAAGAAATTTGATGGGGCAAGACTTTTGAACATAATAACTCTCCTTCTAATTAAGCTGGGGGATCACATCACTAAGTGGGTAAGACGTTGGCTCGCTAACCTTGAGGTCAGGTGGTCGATCCCTGCATTAGCCGAGAAAGTACATCCAGATTTTTCGGCATGGTTCCCCCTTGTCATTGATGCAGGATGGAGGGCCTGACAAGGACAGCTGTCTAGTCGTTCGGATGAAAAACGAGGTCCTGTGTACAAATTGGCGTGAACGTAAAACATCCCTTAGCAGTTGGAATTTGATATAAGATTCATTATATCATTACCTTGACTAAGTTTGATAGTGAGGATTTTCTGCTTATGCTAAGAAGAGACAAGCTATTTGATTGGTCAAGACATTGGAACATAACAACTCTGCTTTTAATTGAGGTAGAATGTTTAAACTTGATGTAGATTGTAGATGTTCATTAGGTGAATGTCTTGACTGAGTTCAATGCTTAACATTTCGAGCTAAAGCTAAGCAGAGCTAAGCAATTTCATTGGTTGAAGCTTTGGGACAAGATAACCTTGATTCTATCTAATAGAGAGTGATGAAACTTAGTGTATAGTTTGATTGCTCAATATTTTTGGAAGAAATAAATGTGCCATTAATTATTATGTCATCTATTTATTTGGGGATTTTGGTGGAGAACATCAGCCTCACTGTTGGCTTGTATTTATGACCCTTACGTCCATGGCTAGGTTGGTTGGATGACATCATCCCTTTTTAAGAGCTTTACTGCACAGCATTTATTCATTTTAATTGTTGCCCCTCCCAACCCAATATTTCATTACACAAAGTACATTATAGTCTTTACATGTGCATGTGACAATGTGCTTCGTAACAAAACTTTGTAGATGGCCTATTATATTTAGCATTTGTTCAGTGCTTCAGATCCAACCAGATATAGACTGTACAGTACAGAAAATAAAATAATTTATTGTATAGTGGATGATAAATTAAAGAATGGAGGGAGACAGAAGTTCAAGAAATGGATGTGGAGAGCCTGAAGATTGGTCTAGACATCCTGTTAGTATAGGCTTTTTACTTTGTCAACAATATTTGATAATTTCCCTTGCTTTTTTCAGTCTGTGCTAATTGACCTGTATATCAAACTGTTTTATTTTATAGGAATATCTGAGATATCACCATGCATTGAAGCAGAAGTTAAACTGTTTCTAGTATGCTATAGTTATGTAGACATAACTATCAATGATTATTTTGCAAGGGAAACAATTTACATTGTAGCTGATGTCATTGGATTTTTCAATATATAGTTATAAATAAAAGTTAATAGAAGCATACCCGGGTTCACTTGGGACGAAATTTGCCTGTGGCCCAGGCCTATGTTACTCCTCGGTCCGAGCTACCCCTATACAGTCCTAGTGTAGCCACTAACCCTGGACAGACAGTTGACAGTCACAATATTACATGTAGTACAGATTATGAATGGATTCTAGACTACTCAAAAGAAGTTAAGTGTCAAACCTTTTTTCCCACCAGGTAATTGTCTATGCACATATATAAAATTATTGGTGGAAATTGTGTCAAAATTGGTTCACGATATCCTGATGACAAAACCTGTGTAGCCTACATGGCATATGTCATTTTCAAACAAAACGATTTTGACAGTCACCTTAGAAACCATAAATTGAAGCTCAAAATAAGGCTCCACAAAACTGTTTGCATCACCCAAACGCAGTAGGGTACGACTTTTTAGAGTTATGTCCTTGCACATGCACTGTGCATTTTCCATGAATAGTTTTGGCATAAAAAAAACCTTCCATGACCATGCTGCTCTCAGTTGAAATTTCAACATGGTCAGACTTCAGCGGAGTGAACTTGACAGAGGACGAGCCATTGCGTGGCTTCAACAGGGTTTTACACAGAGGAATGTGGCATAGAGAATCGGTTGTAGCCAGAGTGTGATTGGGAGATTATTGCAGCGTTTCCAGGCAACCAATTCAATTCAGAATCGCCCATGGTCTGGTAGGCCAAGATCAACATCGCAACTTCAAGACCGGCATGTTATTCAAATGGCCTTACGTCAGCGTGTTATTACAGCGAGATGTCTGAGAGATGAACTACGAAATGCAAGTGGTGTTCAGGTATCAGACCAGACCATAAGAAATCGTCTGCAACGCCACAACATTCGATCTCGACGTCATAGGGCAGCACGTCATGACTGGTGCACACGTCATAGAGGTTGGAGACGGCGACAATGGGGGCGGGTACTCTTCACTGAAGAGTCCCGATTTACAGTTCAATGATGGCAGACTTTGCGTGTATAGGCGGCAAGGAGAAAGATTTGCTGATGTTAACGTCAGACTCTTCACTGAAGAGTCCCGATTTGCATTACAGTTCAATGATGGCAGACTTTGCGTCTATAGACGGCAAGGAGAAAGAATTGCTGATGTTAATGTCAGACTCTTCACTGAAGAGTCCCGATTTGCATTACAGTTCAATGATGGCAGACCTTACGTCTATAGGCGGCGAGGAGAAAGATTTGCTGATGTTAACGTCAGACAACGCCATCGAGGTGGTACGATGATGGTGTGGGCTGAAATTTCAACGTCTGATCAACAGCATGCCTCGTCATTGTGTCGACTGCTTACGTGCCTGTGGTGGTTTCACTCGTTATTAACAAAGTTATTGAATTTGAGACAGTTTTGTTGGTCCTCATTGTGCTCAAAATGGCGAATTTTCATCAGAACCTCAGAATAGTTAGTATAAAAAGTGCATATGTTTTACATAACAGAACTCATTCCTACCAAAAGTGTGCTTAAAAGTTTTGATTTACATGTTCCCTGTGTCTACTAAAATGTCAAACAAAAATAATTGGTTGACCCTTCACTTCTTTCGCGTAGTATATAGTTCATATGAATTTTCTTTTTATCAGTATTGAAAATATGTATAAATCTTAAAATAACTGGGGGGGGGGGGGAGTGGCCGAATGATTAACATGCATGCACTGTATCATCTGGCCTACCATTAAGTCAACTGGCGTTGTTTCAAATCCTCGGTTGTACGTGGCAAGGATTAGGGTCGCCTGTCCAACCTTGTGGGTTTGCTCCGGCTACTCTGGTTTCCTCCCACTGCTAAAGAGCCCTACACGCAAGTGAATTAGTGAAATGAAATTAAATCATATGTTAGTCCTGAAATGACCTAGTTTGTGTTGAGTGGACGTTAAACCCCATTTCTCTTTCTCTCTCTTTTAAAATAACTAATGAACTTATTTATGTGGTAGTTTTTATTGTAAAATCTCTTTTATTTAGATTATTAAATTTTATGTTATCAGTACAGAGTTCATTATCTCTTTTAAAACTTGCATAGCAGGATTTTGAAATAAAGAGATTAAAGTACATGTAACAACATGTATGTGTTAAAGAAGCTAGTCAACCAATACAGAAAGCTTATTATTGATTTTAATTGTCAAATATATCGGGTTGCTGTCATAGTAGACAATAATAGATTGATGTGTGTATACAATATAAGTAGATATACATGTATGTTGATTAACACTTACATGTATATATACAGCTGATTTGATAGTTAAACAGCTCTAGATACGGGGCACCTTCTCATTTCGTCCCACAAGAGTATAATGAAACAAAACATGTCTGCAATATACATGTAACCCTTAAAGTAAGCAGGCGATAAACCCTAGCATTAACAACGAACAGTAGTACTAGTAGTATTATTTTCAACAACTTAGTCTGTGATATCACCCATGATGGAAGCATATGTTAAACCCCAGTGGTAGTAGTGCTTCATAAAGAATTTCATATATCATATTCAAAATAATCCTACTTAAGACAAAAACTGTTTATGGAAAATGTAACAACTACTAACATCAAAGCACACATTATTCAGGCCATAACTGTAAGCCTCTGGTGAAGTTTTGAAATCATTATAAGCTATAGTTGTAAGGAATCTTATCTACTGATACATCTAAACAAAGCAATCACAGATCTATCTCAGATTTTGCATGTAATCTAATTTTGATGCTTCCAGTTATAATCAAGTAATGGCCACTTTAATAGTAAGTATTAGTGATGGTTCGATAATCGTATTCAATATCGGTAATTGGCCGATAAGTGCCCTATCTGGAGAAGTCGTGTCAGCTGATAAATAGCCATTTTGCCGATACTGGAGTTGCCAATATCTGTTCAAAACGACTCGGTAAATACCTTTAAGATATTATCTGAGTTGTGAACAAATCATTATTTTGTTTGACACAGGATGCAGCAAAATAGTCACGTGCACAGAAGCTTGGGTCGTGTTTGTTGTTTTTATACGCCCACATTTTCATGTGGACGTATTATGTCGTCGCCCCTGTCCGTCCGGACGTCCACAATTTGTTTGTGGACTCTCTACAGGTCACAATTCTTATCCGATTTTGACGAAACTTGAAATATAGGTTTATCCCCATAAGATCTCGGTTCCTTTCGATATTGGCATGTATCAGATCGGAACTTCATGGATTATGGTCCCTGATTGTACGAAATATCATGTTTTTAGCTAGTGGACCCTATAGAGGTCACAATTTTGAACCGATTGTGATGAAACTTGACATGCATGTTTATAACCCCAAAATCTTGGTTCCTTTCGATATTTGCGCCCATCGGATCGTAACTTCCTGAATTATGGCCCCTGATTGTCCGAAAAATCATCCTTTTTAGCTTGTGGTCCCTCTGGAGGTCAAAATTATTATCCGATTTAAAAAACTGTTTGATTATATCACCGTTACATGGTAATGAAGGTCGAGTTCAAATTTCGTGAAAATCGGACCAAAATTGACAGACAAAATGGCCGCCGTTTGTACGCGATTAGTGTGAAAATATGTTATATCAAGGTTGTGGACCCTATAGAGGTCACAATTTTGAACCGATTTTGATGAAACTTGACATGCATGTTTATAACCCGAAGATCTTGGTTCCTTTCGATATTTGCGCTCATTGATTCATAACTTCCTGAATTATGGCCCCTGATTGTACGAAAAATCACCCTTTTTAGCTTGTGGTCCCACTGGAGGTCAAAATTATTATCCGACTTAAAAAAACGTTTGATTATATCACCGTTTCATGGTAATGAAGATTGTGGTAAAATTTCGTGAAAATCGGACCAAAAGTGACGGACAAAATGGCGGCCGTTTGTACGCGATTAGTGTGAAAATATCAAGGTTGTGGACCCTATAGAGGTCACAATTTTGAACAGATCTTGATGAAACTTGACATGCATGTTTATAACCCAAAGATCTTGGTTCTTTTTTTATACGCCCACATTGAAATGTGGTCGTATATTGTCGTCGCCCCCGTCCGTCCGTCCGTCCGTCCGTCCGTCCGTCCGTCCGTCCGTCGGTCCGGCGTCCACAATTGCTTGTGGACGCTCTACAGGCTAAAGTTAATATCCGATTTACTTTAAATTTATACACATTGTTTAAGGTCATGAGACGAAGAAGCCTATTGTTTTTCAGCGATTTCCGATAATAACTACCAGAGTTATGGCCCTTGATCACTTCAAAAAATCTTGTGGACGCTCTAGAGGCCAAAGTTAATATCCGATCGACTTTAAATTTATACACAGCGTTTAAGGTCATAAGACAATGACGCCTATTGATTTTCGGCGATTTCCGATAATTAGTGCCAGAGTTATGGCCCTTGATCACTTCAAAAAATCTTGTGGACGCTCTAAAGGTCAAAGTTAATATCCGATTGACTTTAAATTTATACACAGTGTTTAAGGTCGTAAGACAAAGGAGCCTATTGATTTTCAGCGATTTCCGATAATTGGTGCCAGAGTTATGGCCCTTGATCACTTCAAAAAATCTTGTGGACGCTCTAGAGGCCAAAGTTAATATCCGATTGACTTCAAATTTATACACAGTGTTTAAGGTCATAAGACAAAGACGCCTATTGATTTTCAGCGATTTCTGATAATTAGTGCCAGAGTTATGGCCCTTGATCACCTCAAAAAATCTTGTGGACGCTCTAGAGGCCAAAGTTAATATCCGATTGACTTTAGATTTATACACAGTGTTTAAGGTCATGAGACGAAGAAACCTATTGATTTTTGGCGATTTCCGATAATTAGTGCCAGAGTTATGGCCCTTGATCTCTTTAAAAAATCATGTGGACGCTCTAAAGGTCAAAGTTAATATCCGATTGACTTTGAATTTATACACAGTGTTTAAGGTCATAAGACAAAGACGCCTATTGATTTTCAGCGATTTCCGATAATTAATGCCAGAGTTATGGCCCTTGATCACCTAAAAAAATCTTGTGGACGCTCTGGAGGCCAAAGTTAATATCCGATTGACTTTAGATTTATACACAGTGTTTAAGGTCATGAGACGAAGAAGCCTATTGATTTTCAGCGATTTCAAATAATTACTGCCAGAGTTATCTCCCTTGATATCTTCAAAAATTCTTGTGACGCTATAGAGGCCAAAGTTACCATCCGATTGACTTCAGATTGATACATAGAGTTTAAGGTGTTGAAACGAACAAGTATTTTGATTTTCAATGAATTTAGATAACTGAACAGCTAAATCCATGATATTAAATGTTTCATGTATATACTAATTGTTAGCGTGGGGTAAAACTTTATAAAAAGCAATCAAATTCTAATGATTTTCTGATAATTACATAATGAGTTGTTACTCTTAATCAGTTTTTAGTGTATTACAAATGTTTCATTACCGAAAAAAGTAAAAATATGCGACAACCCTTGTTGACTGCCCGGACGATTTAGCTGCTGTGGGCGTATGTTTCGTTGCCTGGCAACCTATCTTTATATTTGCGCCCATTGGATCGTAACTTCCTGAATTATGGCCCCTGATTGTCCGAAAAATGACCTTTTTATACGCCCACATTGAAATGTGGTCGTATATTGTCGTCGCCCCCGTCCGTCCGTCCGTCCGTCGGTCCGTCCGTCGGTCCATCCGTCGGTCCGGCGTCCACAATTGCTTGTGGACGCTCTACAGGCTATAGTTAATATCCAATTGACTTTAAATTTATACACAGTGTTTAAGGTCATGAGACGAAGAATCCTATTGTTTTTCAGCGAAATCCGATAATTATTGCCAGAGTAATAGCCCTTGATCACTTCAAAAAATCTTGTGGACGCTCTAGAGGCCAAAGTTAATATCCAATTGACTTTAAATTTATACACAGTGTTTAAGGTCATGAGACGAAGAAGCCTTTTGATTTTCAGCGATTTCCGATAATTAGTGCCAGAGTTATGGCCCTTGAACACTTGAAAATATCTTGTGGACGCTCTAGAGGCCAAAGTTAATATCCAATTGACTTTAAATTTATACACAGTGTTTAAGGTCATGAGACGAAGAAGTCTATTGATTTTCAGCGATTTCCGATAATTAGTGCCAGAGTTATAGCCCTTGATCACTTCAAAAAATCTTGTGGACGCTCTAGAGGCCAAAGTTAATATCTGATTTACTTTAAATTTATACACAGTGTTTAAGGTCATGAGACAAAGAATCCTATTGATTTTCAGTGATTCCCGATACTTAGTGCCAGAGTTATGTCCCTTGATCATTTCAAAAAATCCTGCGGACGCTCTAGAGGCCAAAGTTAATATCCGATTGACTTTAAATTTATACATAGTGTTTACAGTCATGAGACTAAGTCGTCTATCGATTTTCAGTGATTTTCAATAATTGCTGCAAGAGTTATGGCCCTTGATCACTTCGAAAAAATCCTGTGGAAGCTCTAGAGGCCAAAGTTAATATCCGATCGACTTTAAATTAACACACAGTGTTTAGGGTCATGAGACGAAGAAGCCTATTGATTTTCAGAGATTTAAAATAATTATTGCCAGAGTTATCTCCCTTGATAACTTCAAAAAATCTTGTTACGCTATAGAGGCTAAACTTTTCATCCGATTGACTTTAGATTGATACACAGAGTTTAAGGTGTTGAAACGAACAAGTATTTTGATTTTCAATGAATTTTAATAACTGAACAGCTAAATCCATGATATTAAATGTTTCATGTATATACTAATTGTTAGTGTGGGGTAACACTTTATAAAAAGCAATCAAATTCTAATGATTTTCTGATAATTACATAATGAGCCGTTACTCTTAATCAGTTTTTAGTGTATTACAAATGTTTCATTAGCAAAAAAAGTAAAAATATGCGACAACCCTTGTTGACTGTCCGGACGATTTAGCTGCTGTGGGCGTATGTTTTGTTGCCTGGCAACCTATCTTTTAGCTTGTGGTCCCTCTAGAGGTCAGAATTATTATCCCATTTAAAAAAACGTTTGATTATATCACCGTTACATCGTAATGAAGGTTGAGGTCGAATTTCATGAAAATCGGACCAAAATTGACTGAAAAAATGGCTGCTGCTTGTACGCGAAGAGTGTAAAAATATGGTATATCAAGGTTGTGAACCCTGTAGAGGTCACAATCTTCATTCAGTTTTTATGAAACTTGAAACACATGTTTACAACTTAACAATCTTAGTTCCTTTCGATATTTGTGCATATCGGATTGTAACTTCCTGAATTATGGCCCCTGATTGTACGAAAAATGATCTTTTTTTTAGCTTGTGGTCCCTCTGGGGTCAGAATTATTATCCCATTTAAAAAAACGTTTGATTATATCACCGTTACATCGTAATGAAGGTTGAGGTCGAATTTCGTGAAAATCAGACCAAAATTAACAGCTGTTTTTGTCAGGCCATCCATCCTTCATCACGAACAAGGGGAAACCACGCTAGAAAATCTAGATGAACTTTGTCACCCAATGCAGGGATCAAACACCCAACCTCAAGGCTACCGAGCCAGCATCTTACCCACTTAGCAACATGATCCCCAGTCGAATTTGAAGCCTACTGAAATGAACCTTTATAACCCAAAGATCTTAATTCATTTCGATATTTGCACATATCAAATTCTAACTTAATGATGTAGAAAAAATCACTTTCGGTATTGCTTGTTCTCTATCCATCTCTCGAAAATGTGGGCGTGTCCTGCCTGGCAGTGCCAGCCTATCTTTTTACACGAAGTTGTAATATAAGACTCATAGCAGCCGTAAAAAGGAAATGATAAACAGTGCAAAATCCTTATTAGTCTCCTAAATTGCTATGCACACGACAACCTTTGCTATTTAGGCGTACCGATAATCTAAGACTCTCGCCATACACAATTCCAAATAGCTATTGAATTTTGTATTTAAATTGCTTCTGATAAGTAACAACAAATTTATTAATTATGAAATAAACAATGTCTGTCACGGTTCGTGATAACAAAACTAAAGATGTCAACAATGGCTCATCATTACATACTGTACTGGTATGAAGCGTCAGTTAATTATCGACAAATAGTTCTTCTATAAAGAGTCTTATCAGTAGTCTTTTGTATGAAACCATCGATCAACAGTCCAACATATCAGGAGTAGAAGAACAAAAGGATCGAACATTGAAAACGGCACCCTTTCATTGTTGAGCGAAACATGCAGTGTGGGTGACTACATTCTGCACATTTAGTCATCTTATAGAGCTTATTCAACAGTATCGAATTCCAACTGCTTAGGGATATTTTACATGCACTTCAATGTGTACATGGGACCTTTGTTTTTCTTGTATATTGCAGTCTATGACACTTTGTTTAAAACATGCTTAAGAAGTTGTCACGATTTCCTACTTATAACCAAACATATTGGAAACCATAATTATATAACATATTCCTAATTTTGGAAGCCCGATTATAGCTGTACAAGTTTCTGTTATTTCCCTTTAGTTTAAAGATTATTTTTTTGGCCGGGTGCAATGTTTCTCACTACATTTAAATTTGTAACTTTGTGAGTTTTTGACCGATTTTGATAATTATGTCTTTATAATTTTCCAAATTTACATATTTAACGTAAATATTCAAACAGTTGAGTTCAACCTGAAGTCCATCCGATTCCAGTTGGATAAAGCAATTTCAACAACAATTCGTAAACCGGAAGTAGTCGAAATAATTTCTGATATTTGGAAAAAAATGCAAAAAATGGGTGCTTTGGGGAAAAACGTGATTATTTCGTCCGATTAGGGTATTGTTGGGTTGCACGGGAATTGGAGTATTGTATGATACCCATTTCATTAACATATGATGACCAGGAAGTAAAATATGGCACGCTGAAAATCAAGTATTTTCCAATTTGGGGCGTTTTTGAACGCCTTTATCTCGAAAACTGCTTCAGCGATTTTTATACGCCCACATTTTCATGTGGACGTATATTGTCGTCGCCCCTCGTCCGTCCATCCGTCCACAATTGTTTGTGAACAGTCTACAGGTCACAATTTTTATCCGATTTCAATGAAACTTAAAATGTAGGTTTATCACCCTAAGATCTCGGTTCCTTTCGATATTGGCATGTATCGGACCGTAACTTCATGGGTTATGGCCCCTGATTGTACGAAAAATCACATTTTTATACGCCCACATTTTCATGTGGACGTATTATGTCGTCGCCCCTGTCCGTCCGTCCATCCGGACGTCCGTCCGTCCACAATTTGTTTGTGGACTCTCCACAGGTCACAATTCTTATCCGTTTTTGACGAAACTTGAAATATAGGTTTATCCCCAAAAGATCTCGGCTGCTTTCGATATTGGCATGTATCGGATCAAAACTTCATGGATTATGGCCCCTGATTGTACGAAAAATCACGTTTTTATACGCCCACATTTTTATGTGGACGTATATTGTCGTCACCCCTGTCATATATGTTTATCCCCAAATATAGGTTTATCCCCAAAAGATCTCGGCTGCTTTCGATATTGGCATGTATCGGATGAAAACTTCATGGATTATGGCCCCTGATTGTACGAAAAATCACGTTTTAAGCTTGTGGACCCTATAGAGGCCACAATTTTGAACCGATTTTGATGAAACTTGACATGCATGTTTATAACCCAAAGATCTTGGTTCCTTTCGATATTTGCGACTATCGGAATGTAATTTCCTGAATTATGGCCCCTGATTGTCCGAAAAATCACCCTTTTTAGCTTGTGGTTCCTCTGGAGGTCACAATTATTATCCGATTTAAAAAATCGTTTGATTATATCACCGTTACACCCTAAGGCAGGTTGAGTTCGAATTTCGGGAAAATCGGACGAAAATTACCATACAAAATGGCCGCCGTTTGTACGCGAATACTGTTAAAAAATGGTATATCAAGGTTGTGGACCCTGTAGAAGTCACATTTTTTATTCGATTTTGATGAAACTTGAAATTCATAATTATAACCCAAAGATCTTGGTTCCTTTCGATATTTGCGCATATCGGAACATAACTTCCTGAATTATGGCCTCTGATTATACGCAAAATCGCCTTATTTTAGCTTGTGGTCCCTCTGGTGGTCACAATTATTATCCGATTTACTAAAACGGTTGATTATATTACCGTTACACTGTAAGGAAGGTTGAGTTCGAATTTCGGGGAAATCGGACCAAAATTGCCATACAAAATGGCCGCCGTTTGTACGCGAATACTGTTAAAAAATTGTATATCATGGTTGTGGACCCTGTAGAGGTCACAATTTTAATTGGATTTTGATGAAACTTGAAATGCATGGTTATAACCCAAAGATCTTGGTTCCTTTCGTTATTTGCACATATCGGATCGTAACTTCCTGAATTATGGCCCCTGATTGTCCGGAAAATCGCCTATGGTCCCTCTGAAGGTCACAATTATTATCTGATTTGAAAAAACGTTTGACTCTATCACCGTTACACCCTACGGAAGGTTGAGTTTGAATTTCGAGAAAATTGGACTCTAATTGCCAGAAAAAATGGCCGCTGTTTGTACATGAACAGTGTAAAAATATGGTATGTCAAAGTTGTGGACCCTGTAGAGGTGACAATTTTAATTTTTTCAATTTTGATGAAACCTGAAATGCTTGTTTATAACCTAAAGATCTTTATTCTTTTCGATATTTGCGCATATCAAATTGTAACTTAATGAATTATGGCCTTTGATTGTAGGAAAAATCACTTTCGGTATTGCTTGTTCTCTGTCTATCTCTCGAACAATTATTATCTGATTTAAAAAAAAACTCTGATTATATTCACTAGGGAAAAGGAATCTTCAAGTTTTTACGAAAAAAGGTAAGAAACTCCCCTTTTCATCTAGAATCTAATACACATCAAGAATGTGTTAAATACCGTCAAGATTCATCAAAAACCGTCCAGTTTGTGCTACCGTGTAGATTTAGAAACACCGTCTAGTTTTGTCATCGATCGTCTACTTTACGACCGTCCAGTTTCTCGGGATGTTTTAGATTTGAAAGGGGTTTAGTTTTTAGCAAGGCCTTATTTTCCCGTATGTTGTCTAGAAATGAACAGAGTGTTTAATTACTAACGGCGTTTAGTTTTTACGCCAAATTACCACTTTACCGAGAGCCGTCTAGAAACTTACGGGCGATTAGAAATGCAATGCCGTTTTCTTTTCACGTCTTTTAATTAGTTTGCCCGGTGTCATCTAGAAAACGTACGGCGTTTGTTTTTGTGTGAAATATTTAATTTCTATCTCCCAATTTTAGAAACTGTGTTCCGATTTAGAATCTTAGCATAGTGTCTAAAATTCTCGAATGAATTGCATATTTGTTGAATATCTTCTGTATTGCCGACGTCCGTTGGGAAACGTCCATTTGCAATGAATTATTTTCCCGGCGTAAATAAAACTCAACGATTTATTTGTTAGAAATTAACGAAACAAATGGACGTATATCTTGTTTCTTATAATCTTGTTTTCTGGCTTATTTACCCGCTCCAGTCATCAATAACAAATGTATTTGTGAATTTACAAATTAATGCGTGCAGTACTCATTGCGACCACAATGACGTAATTTTCGACATTTATCAAGGCGCATTCGGGGGACTGTTTTCGTCAACATTTATTTTTGTATCCCGTGGAAATGTTGAAGAAATGCAGGAGAGGAATTGTTAACAGGCACAGTTTTCCCCCATTGACACGGACATGGACCGCAAATCGTATCTAAATATATTTCTTACCTGGGTCGTAATATATCATCACTAATAGATAAATCACATACCTAATATAAGCATATAATAATATGATGATAAAAAGTCGGCCACAAGCTTTTGAGCGGCCTTGTAAATAAATAAAGTAAATCATGCAGACATATATTACTACACCGCTACCGCACGATCCAGTCATTGTTTTACAATTCATACTGTCGATTCATGCACGCTTTTCACACGGAATTGTTCTTTGATGTTGATGGATGACACAAAGTGACGTCGGCAATACAGAAGATATTTATAAAATATAACGGCGACGAAACTTACAGGTTATCATTAGTTGCGAGATTTTTTGTTTTATAATTTTGTTTTCGATATAGATTACAGCATCTGATATCAATCGAGATTAAAATACATCGGATATCAAAATAAGGTTGGACCGGATATCGGTAAATAACGAAACTATGTTCCGATTTAGAATCTTAGCATCGTGTCTAAAATTCTCGAATGAATTGCATATTTGTTGAATATCATCTGTATTGCCGACGTCACTGTGTGTCATCTATCAACATCAAAGAACAATTCCGTGTGAAAAGCGTGCATGAATCGACAGTATGAATTGTAAAGTCATATCGCCGACAATAACATGTAATTATATTTTGAACTGTGCCTGTTAACAATTCCCCTCCTTCTGCATTTCTTCAACATTTCCACGGGATACAAAAATAAATGTTGATGAAAACAGTCCCCCGAATGCGCCTTGATAAATGTCGAAAATTACGTTATTCGTGGTCGAAATGAGTACTGCACACATTAATTTGTAAATTCACAAATACATTTGTTATTGATGGCGGGAGCGGGTAAATAACTCAGAAAACAAGATTATAAGAAACAAGATATACGTCCATTTGTTTCCATTTGTTTCGTTAATTTCTAATAAATAAATTGTTGAGTTTTATTTACGCCGGGAAAATTGTCAATTCATTGCAAATGGACGTTTCCCAACGGACGTCGGCAATACAGAAGATATTCAACAGATATGCAATTCATTCGAGAATTTTAGACACTATGCTAAGATTCTAAATCGGATCATAGTTTCTAAAATTGGGAGATAGAAATTAAATATTTCACACAAAAACAAACGCCGTACGTTTTCTAGATGACACCCGGCAAACTAATTAAAAGACATGAAAAGAAAACGGCATTGCATTTCTAATCACCCGTAAGTTTCTAGACGGCTCTCGGTAAAGTGGTAATTTGGCGTAAAAACTAAACGCCGTTAGTAATTAAACACTCTGTTCATTTCTAGACAACGTACGGGAAAATAAGGCCTTGTCTAAAAACTAAACCCCTTTCAAATCTAAAACATCCCGAGAAACTGGACGGTCGTAAAGTAGACGATCGATGACAAAACTAGACGGTGTTTCTAAATCTACACGGTAGCACAAACTGGACGTTTTTTGATGAATCTTGACGGTATTTAACACATTCTTGACGTGTATTAGATTCTAGATGATAAGGGTAGTTTCTTACCTTTTTTCGTAAAAACTAGAAGATTCCCGGTCCCTAGTGATTACTGTTGCACCGTAAGGAAGGTTGAGTTCGAAGTTCGTGAAAATCGTACCAAAATTGCCGGACGAAATGGTCACCGTTTGTACGCGAATAGTGTAAAAATATGGTATATCATGGTTGTGGACTCTCTACAGGTCACAATTCTTATCTGATTTTGACGAAAAGTAACATTTCTAGGTTGTGTACCGTCACACCATAATCATTGTCGGCTTCGAATTTCATGAATATCAGACTGGAACTGACCAACAAAATGGCTGCTCCCAATACAGTATGAAATACAGGACTTAATGATGTAGGAAAAATCACTTTCGGTATTGCTTGTTCTCTATCCATCTCTCAAAAATGTGGGCGTATCCTGCCTGGCAGTGCCAGCCTATCTTTTGGCTTGTGGACCCTATAGAGGTCACAATTTTGAACCGATTTTGATGAAACTTGACATGCATGTTTGTAACCCAAAGATCTTGGTTCCTTTCGATATTTGCGGCTATCGGAATGTAATTTCCTGAATTATGGCCCCTGATTGTCCGAAAAATCGCCCTTTTTAGCTTGTGGTCTCTCTGGAGGTCACAATTATTATACGATTTAAAAAACGGTTTGATTATATGACCGTTACACCCTAAGGAAGGTTGAGTCCGAATTTCGGGAAAATCGGACGAAAATTGCCATACAAAATGGCCGCCGTTTGTACGCGAATACTGTTAAAAAATGGTATATCAAGGTTGTTGACCCTGTGGAGGTCACAATTTTGATTCGATTTTGATGAAACTTGAAATTCATGGGTATAACCCAAAGATCTTGCTTCCTTTCGATATTTGCGCATATCAGATCGTAACTTCCTGAATTATGGCCCCTGATTATACGCAAAATCGCCTTTTTTTTAGCTTGGAGGTCACAATTATTATTCGATTTAAAAAACCGTTTTATTATATCACCGTTACACCCTAAGGAAGGTCGCGTTCGAATTTCGGGAAAACCGGACGAAAATTGCCATACAAAATGGCCGCCATTTGTATGTGAATACTGTTAAAAAAAAATGGTATATCAAGGTTGTGGACCCTGTGGAGGTCACAATTTTGATTCGATTTTGATGAAACTTGTAATTCATGGTTATAACCCAAAGATCTTGCTACCTTTCGATATTTGCGCATATCGGATTGTAACTTTCTGAATTATGGCCCCTGATTATACGCAAAATCGCCTTTTTATACGCCCACATTTTCATGTGGACGTATTATGTCGTCGCCCCTGTCCGTCCGGACGTCCGTCCGGACGTCCGTCCGTCCGTCCGTCCACAATTTGTTTGTGGACCCTCTACAGGTCACAATTCCTATCCGATTTTGACGAAACTTGAAATATAGGTTTATCCCCATAAGATCTCGGTTCCTTTCGATATTGGCATGTATCGGATCGGAACTTCATGGATTATGGCCCCTGATTGTGCGAAATATCATGTTTTTAGCTTGTGGACCCTATAGAGGTCACAATTTTGAACCGATTGTGATGAAACTTGACATGCATGTCTATAACCCCAAAATCTTGGTTCCTTTCGATATTTGCGCCCATCGGATCGTAACTTCCTGAATTATGGCCCCTGATTGTCCGAAAAATCGCCCTTTTTAGCTTGTGGTCCCTCTGGAGGTCAAAATTATTATCCGATTTAAAAAACCGTTTGATTATATCACCGTTACATGGTAATGAAGGTTGAGTTTAAATTTCGTGAAAATCGGACGAAAATTGACGGACAAAATGGCCGACGTTTGTACGCGAATAGTGTGAAAATATGTTATATCAAGGTTGTGGACCCTATAGAGGTCACAATTTTGAACCGATTTTGATGAAACTTGACATGTATGTTTATAACCCAAAGATCTTGGTTCCTTTCGATATTTGCACCCATCGGATCGTAACTTCCTGAATTATGGCCCCTGATTGTACGAAAAATCACCCTTTTTAGCTTGTGGTCCCTCTGGAAGTCACAATTATTTTCCGATTTAAAAAAACCTTTGATTATATCACCGTTTCACCTTAAGGAAGGTTTGAGATCAAATTTCGGGAAAATCGGACCAAAATTGACAGACAAAATGGCCGCCGTTTGTACGCGAATACTGTTAAAAAATGGTATATCATGGTTGTGGACCCTGTATAGGTCACAATTTTAATTTGATTTTGATGAAACTTGAAATGCATGGTTATTACCCAAAGATCTTGGTTCCTTTCGGTATTTGCGCATATCGGATCGTAACTTCCTGAATTATTCGAATTTCGTGAAAATCGTACCAAAATTGACGGACAAAATGGTTGCCGTTTGTAATCGAATAGAGTAAAGTTATGGTATATCATGGTTGTGGACTCTCTACAGGTCACAATTCTTATCCGATTTTGCCGAAAAGTCACATTTCTAGGTTGTGTATCGTCACACCATAATCATTGTCGGCTTTGAATTTCATGAATATCAGACTGGAACTGACCAACAAAATGGCTGCTCCCAATACAGTATGAAATACAGGACTTAATGATGTAGGAAAAATCACTTTAGGTATTGCTTGTTCTCTATCCATCTCTCGAAAATGTGGGCGTATCCTGCCTGGCAGTGCCAGCCTATCTTTTTTAGCTTGGAGGTCACAATTATTATCCGATTTAAAAAAATGTTTGATTATATTACCGTTACACCGTAAGGAAGGTTGAGTTCGAATTTCGGGAAAATCAGACCAAAATTGCCATACAAAATGGCCACCGTTTGTACGCGAATACTGTTAAAAAATGGTATATCAAGGTTGTGGACCCTGTAAAGGTCACAATTTTAATTCGATTTTGATGAAACTTGAAATTCATGGTTATAACCCAAAGATCTTGGTTCTTTTCGATATTTGCGCATATCGGATCGTAACTTCCTGAATTATGGCCTCTCATTATACGCGAAATCCCCCTTTCTTTAGCTTGTGGTCCCTCTGGAGGTCACAATTATTATCCAATTTAAAAAACCTTTGATTATATCACCGTTACACTGTAAGGAAGGTTGAGTTTGAATTTCAGGAAAATCGGACCAAAATTGACAGACAAAATGGATGCGGTTTGTACGCGAATACTGTTAAAAAGATAGGCTGGCACTGCCAGGCAGGATACGCCCACATTTTCGAGAGATGGATAGAGAACAAGCAATACCGAAAGTGATTTTTCCTATGTGCAAATATCGAAATGAATTAAGATCTTTGGGTTATAAAGGTTCATTTCAGTAGGCTTCAAATTCGACTGGGGATCATGTTGCTAAGTGGGTAAATGGGATAATAATTCTGACCCCAGAGGGGCCAAAAGCTAAAAAAAAGGTCATTTTTCGTACAATCAGGGGCCATAATTCAGGAAGTTACAATCCGATATGCACAAATATCGAAAGGAACCAAGATCTTCGGGTTATAAACATGCATGTCAAGTTTCATCAAAATCGGTTCAAAATTGTGACCCGGACGGACAGACGGACGGACAGACAGACGGACGGACAGGGGCGACGACATAATAAAAATGATATATCATGGTTGTGGACCCTGTATAGGTCACAATTTTAATTCGATTTTGATGAGGAAGGTTGAGTTCTAATTTCGTGAAAATCATACCAAAATTGCCGGACGAAATGGTCGCGAATAGTGTACGCGAATAGTGTAAAAATATGGTATATCATGGTTGTGGACTCTATACAGGTCACAATTCTTATCCGATTTTGATGAAAAGTCACATTTCTAGGTTGTGTACCGTCACACCATAATCATTGTCGGTTTCGAGTTTCATTAATATCAGACTGGAACTTACCAACTAAATGGCTGCTCCCAATACAGTATGAAATACAGGACTTAAAGATGTAGGAAAAATCACTTTCGGTATTGCTTGTTCTCTGTCCATCTCTCGAAAATGTGGGCGTATCCTGCCTGGCAGTGCCAGCCTATCTTTTAGCTTGTGAACAGTGTAGAGGTCACAATTTTGAACCGATTTGGATGAAACTTGAAATGCATATTTATAACACAAAGATCTTGGTTCCTTTCTATATTTGCGCCAATCGGATCGTAACTTCCTGAATTATGGCCCCTGGTTGTCCGAAAAATCACCCTTTTTAGCGTGTGGTCCCTCTGGAGGTCAAAATTGTTATCCGATTTAAAAAAACGTTTGATTATATCATCCTTCTATGGTTATGAAGGTTGAATTCGAATTTCGTGAAAATCGGACCAAAATTGACGGACAAAATGGCCGCCGTTTGTACGCGAATAGTGTGAAAATATGTTATATCAAGGTTGTGGACCTTATAGAGGTCACAATTTTGAACCGATTTTGATGAAACTTGACATGTATGTTTATAACCAAATGATCTTGGTTCCTTTCGATATTTGCGCCCATCGGATCGTAACTTCCTGAATTATGACCCCTGATTGTCCGAAAAATCGCTTTTGTTAGCTTTTGGTGCCTCTGGAGGTCAAAATTATTATCCGATTTAAAAAAACGTTTCACTATATCACCGTTACATGGTATTGAAGAGAGACTGCGAATTTCGTGAAAATCGGACTAGAATTGACGGACAAAATGGCCGCCGTTTGTACACGAATAGTGTGAAAATATGTTATATCAAGGTTGTGGACCCTATAGAGGTCACAATTTTGAATCGATTTTGATGAAACTTGACATGTATGTTTATAACCCAAATATCTTGGTTCCTTTTGATATTTGCGCCCATCGGATCATTACTTCCTGAATTATGTCCCCTGATTGTACGAAAAATCACCCTTTTTAGCTTGTGGTCTCTCTGGAGGTCACAATTATTATCTGATTTAAAAAAATGTTTGATTATATCACAGTTACACCGTAGTTATGGGTGATTTTGAATTATGATTTTCTGATGATTACTTAAAATGCAACAACTCTTGTTGACTGCCCGGACGATTTGGCTGCTGTGTGGGTATATGTTTCGTTGCCTGGCAACCTATTTTTCTTAAACTTAATCTATTTTACATTTTCAGTATGACCGGAAATGACGTCATTTGGGCAAAAACTGTATTTTTAACCTAAAAAACTTGTATTTTATTCAAATGAGTCTTATTCAAAATGTTTTTAAAACTATGATATTTGATTCCAATCAAAGAATAGCATGAAACAATACGATCATATAGATACCATTAATGGTTTGTAACTTGTACGGTTACAGAGAAATAGACGATTTTCTACAAGTCACTTTTCAAGGTTTTCGGTCTATAATAGTGTCAATTATTATTCGATATTCATAGAATTTTCACCATTTGATGCCTTATGCCACTTATGATTGCATTTAATTAATTTAAGATTTTTATTATCACGGATGTAATGTCTTTTTTGCAAAAACCATATTTTTAGACTTCAAAACAAATATTTTTATACGCCCACATTTTCAATCTCCATTTTAGCATGTTCTAATAAGAAGCTTTCATACTTATTAATGTTGAGTATTTCGTTTCGTTGTTTAGCCCATAGAATCTAGTTAAAATAATTACATGATTAATGAAGATCCATTCAGTATTATTTATATAATTTATTTTGTTAGTTAGACCAAGCTGTATTATATGTGTTTTTATATTTATCTTTATATTACCGCGATCTAAAATAGTATGAAAATGATTCCATATTTTTTGTGAAAATGGGCAAAGAACAAAGAGATGTTCTACATTTTCTATATTAGATTCACAGAAGGTGCAGAGTGTGTTATCAGCTTTTCTAATTTTGAATAATTTGTCATTTGTAAATATAATCCTATGGAGATATTTGTATTCGAAACTCCTCAGTTTTGTACTAAGACATACAGTGTTTATTATTTTGAATATATTTTCTACGTCTAAATCGCTTAACTCTGTATCTAGAATGTTTTCCCATTCTTTAATGGCTTTTGGTCTGCTGAACTTTGCTTTTATCCGGCTATCATAAATATCTTTTGAGTCTACGTTGTGAAAATCGGTATTATATATGTGTATTTACCGCATTTTCAAATTCGCCCGCTTCCTGCACATATTGCAGGATACATTTTTCTATTCCTTTTAAGATAAATTGGTGTTTTTCTACATATTGATTATCGATCTTATTTATTTTATGAAAATATTCACTGACGTATCGAATCTTATTGTTAAAAAGAAACTTTAAAAATATAATTTTATTATTAATCTTTATATTATTCCAAATAATTTGATTTTCAGCGTGCGTAATGTCCTTTATATGCGTTGTGTAAATTGTATACCAGTTAGCATACAGGTTTTTATAAAAAGGAATGTTTAAATTTAACTTATCTGGAAAGTTGCATGCAGGTAATAAATTTCCTCCATATTCAGCCATAATGAAATCATATGGTATGAGCCATGTTTGTATTGGTGACTGGTATATTTTTTTAATCCAAAAAATGCTCTTACATATTAGGAATTCTTTTAAGTCAATCATTTTTAATCCGCAGTTTTTATTGTTTTGTATAAAAATATCTTGTTTTATTCTGTCAGGACCGTTCCATATAAATTTGTAAAATATTGAATTAAGTTTTTGAATAATAGAATCCGGCACTGGATTAACAGTTGCCGGGTAAAGAATTTTTGAAATACAAAATGTTTTAATTATTTGTATTTTTCCAATTAAAGATAATTTATGTTTATCCCATACTTTTAACATCGTTCTATTTCATTTAGTTTATTTGTAAAGTTTAGTTCACTGGTAATTTGAGTGTCTTTTGAAAAATGTATCCCGAGGATTTTTATAGATTTTTCGCATAAAACTATACCGTTTGATTTTAATTTTTGCATTAAATTCATATCACAGCTATTCAAATCTATTGCCTATGTTTTATTAACGTTAATTATAAGTCCCGAAACTAAACCGAAAAGTCTCAATATCTCAAGCAAATGTCGTGCAGAGCTAAAATCTTTTAATAATGCCGTTATATTGTCAGCAAAGGCTACAACTTTTATGGATTTTCGACCAAATTTTATTCCATTTATATTTACATCGTCTCTAATAGTGTATAACAAAAGTTCTATGATCAAATTAAAAAGATTGGATGACATTGGATCGCCTTGTCGAACACCTCGTTTTACATGAAAATAAGGGGTTGTAAATCCATTGTTTATTACACAACAGGTGATATTCTTGTAAAGGGTTTTTATCCATCTAATAAAGTTACGTCCAAAACCGTACGACGATAAAGCTTGTATTAAAAAGTTATGGTTTATGCTATCGAAGGCTTTTTGAAAATCTTTAGCCAAAAGAAATCCTATTATTCTTTTTTGTTTTGCAAGATCAAAGCAGTCGGAGATAATACAGGTATTTTCATGAATGTGGCGACCTGGTATAAACGCGGATTGATTGGGGTGTATTAACTGGTTTAAAAATGGTTTAATCTATTAGACAAAACTTTGCTCATCAACTTCACATCGACATTAACAAGCGTAATGGGTCACCAGTTAGTTAAGCATGTTCTGTCTTTATTACCTTTAGGAATGAGTTTAATAACTGACTGACGTTGTGTTACGGATAAAGATTCTTCTTCAAAGCTACAGTTATACGAGTCTAATAATAATACATAAATATCAGGCCAAAAATGTCGATAAAATTCAATTGTGATACCATCATTTCCTGGAGATTTATTTATTGTCCCCCGCCTTTCGAAGAAAGTTGGGGGACTATTAAAATGGGTTCGTCCGTCTGTCTGTCTGTCCGTCTGTCTGTCCGTCACACTTTTTGGGACACAATAACTCTCTTCCTAATTGAGCTAGAATGTTCAAACTTGGTGTATGTGTTTATTAGGTCAATGCCTTGATGGAGTTCGAAGATGAGCATTTTCCGCTTAGGGTAAGCAGAGATAAGCAATTTGATTGGTTGATGCTTTGGGACACGATAACTTTAGTTCTAATTAAGTGAGAGTATGAAACTTGGTGTATAGTTTCATTATAGTAATACCTTGACTAAGTTCGATAATGAGCATTTTCTGCTCAGGGTAAGCAGAGCTATACGCAATTTGATTGGTCGAGAATTTGGAACACAATAACTCTCCTTCTAATTGAGTTAATATGTTCAAACTTGGTGTATATGCTTATTAGGTCAATGCCTTGATGGAGTTCGAAGATGAGCATTTTCCGCTTAGGGTAAGCAGAGATAAGCAATTTGATTGGTTGATGCTTTGGGACACGATAACTTTAGTTCTAATTAAGTGAGAGTGATGAAACTTGGTGTATAGTTTCATTATAGTAATACCTTGACTAAGTTCCATAATGAGCATTTTCTGCTCAGGGTAAGCAGAGCGATACGCAATTTGATTGGTCGAGACTTTGGAACACAATAACTCTCCTTCTAATTGAGTTAAAATGTTCAAACTTGGTGTATATGCTTATTAGGTCAATGCCGTGATGGAGTTCGAAGATGAGCATTTTCCGCTTAGGGTAAGCAGAGATAAGCAATTTGATTGGTTGATGCTTTGGGACACAATAACTTTAGTTCTAATTAAGTGAGATTGATGAAACTTGGTGTATAGTTTCATCACAGTAATACCTTGACAGTAATACCTTGCTCAGGGTAAGCAGAGCGATAAGCAATTTGATTTGCCGAGACTTTGGAACACAATAACTCTCCTTCGAATTGAGTTAAAATGTTCAAAATTGGTGTGTATGCTTATTAGGTCAATGCCTTGATGGAGTTCGAAGATGAGCATTTTCTTCTTAGGGTAGGCAGAGATAAGCAATTTTTGGATGACACTTCGTGTTCAGTTTGATTGGTCGATACGTTTGAAAAAAATAAATGTGCGATTAATTAATATGTGTCATCTATTTATTTTGGGATTTCGGCGGGGGACATCAGCCTCACTGTTGGCTTGTTTTAAATGAGTTTAAGGCCTTCTGAAGTTAGAAGTAGTCAATTTTGAATTCAAATAAATCTTTCTGATATTCATTTAGCCTTTCTAGTGGTCTAAAATTTTTTATAAAATTGTTTTCCTTTTTAAAAGACACATCTCTCGGCGCATATAAGTTTTTATAAAATAGAAATATTTCACCCGATATTTCAATGGGGTCAAATATAGTAGAATCGTATGATTTTTTAAGCTTTTTTATTGTCGTAGTACATTTTCTTTCTTTTTCTAAGTTTAAAAATAGTTTTGTGTTTTTTTCACCATTTTCATACCAGTCTTGTTTGGATCTAATAATTGCTCCTTGTGTCTCATCAATGTAAATGTTGTCTAATGATTGTTTAACCTCAGTATACTCATCATAAAGTTTTTCGGTAATTTTGTTGTCACAAGGTTCCTGTTTACTGATAAGGGATTCAAGCTCGATCATTTTCTCAGTTAGACTATTTTTTACAGCTTTTTTAAGTTTTAGTTTCCTTTTGGAATATCCTATAGAAAATTCCTTTATCTTAAATTTAATGAAGTCCCATAAACCGTTTTATTTTGTTTATCAAAATATTTGCTTCTCCATATCCGTATATATGATTTTATCAATTTAGTATATGTTTTGTCTTTCGTTAACGAAGAGTTGAATATCCACAGATATGGTCCGTGAGGATAATTAGTTATTGTCCCCCGCCTTTAAAATGGGTTCGTCCGTCTGTCTGTCTGTCCGTCACACTTTTTGGGACACAATAACTCTCTTCCTAATTGAGCTAGAATGTTCAAACTTGGTGTATGTGTTTATTAGGTCAATGCCTTGATGGAGTTCGAAGATGAGCATTTTCCGCTTAGGGTAAGCAGAGATAAGCAATTTGATTGGTTGATGCTTTGGGACACGATAACTTTAGTTCTTATTAAGTGAGATTGATGAAACTTGGTGTATAGTTTCATTACAGTAATACCTTGACTAAGTTCGATAATGAGCATTTTCTGCTCAGGGTAAGCAGAGCAATACGCAATTTGATTGGTCGAGACTTTGGAACACAATAACTCTCCTTCTAATTAAGTTAAAATGTTCAAACTGGGTGTATATGCTTATTAGGTCAATGCCTTGATGGAGTTCGAAGATGAGCATTTTCCACTTAGGGTAAGTAGAGATAAGCAATTTGATTGGTTGATGCTTTCGGACACGATAACTTTATTCTAATTAAGTGAGAGTGATGAAACTTGGTGTATACTTTCATTACAGTAATACCTTGACTAAGTTCGATAATGAGCATTTTCTGCTCAGGTTAAGCAGAGCGATACGCAATTTGATTGGTCGAGACTTTGGAACACAATAACTCTCCTTCTAATTGAGTTAAAATGTTCAAACTTGGTGTATATCGTCGCTGTGCTATCCAAACCTCGTATCTCGGTTTTTTGCCAAATTTACATTTTTGCTTGATCAGAATCAAATTCCTGCCGCGCACCATCTATCAAAAGTTCGTACCTCTACGCCAATTAGAAATAGGATTTTCGGGCATGTGACAATTTCTCGGAATCTGATTCGCCAAACTTAATTTCTCCAAAACATCGTATTTCTGACAAAATATCGTATCTCGGTACCACGTGGCAAAATCAGACGACATGGATGTTTTGTGTAGTTTGAAGTCACTTTTAAATGCTGTATGAGGTAAACCATAACTAATCCAGAAAGAAAACTTAAATTTCTTTAAACAGTAAGTCAATATTTTGCATATATATCGAATTACAATTACAAATACTTTGATTAACCTATTTACATTGATTTGGGGTTATTTAGTTACAATTTGTATAAAATTGGCTAAATATAAAATCTATTACAGTACATACTATCATTATTTAATGAATACGTGCTTCTTTTACTGATAACACACTAGTAAGTAAGATATTAGTGGGAAATTCTGATATACGATAATTTGACATAACGACACCGATGAATGGTATACCCCATCGGCGAATAACGTACAGAGATACGACATTTTGACATATTTTTTTTTTAAATTTCAGAACGGTTTCTGTCTTTTTAATCTACATCAGTATATGTCTACTAATCTGCCAAAAGCCTTATCAAGGGGTCAGATACTCGTAAATATGGCCCCGGGCTAAACAAGCACCAAAAGCGACGAGTTTGATTGCTACTAATTCGAATAATGCTGCATTTCCTTTAGTACGGCTCCGGTCCGGGAGCATAAATGGCAAACGGCAGCTTGTGTGTCCTTATATGCGATTATTCAAGCGGGATGGCTCTCTTTTCAACATGGCACGTGTCTAAGAAAGGGCGAAAATTGAAATTTCCCTACCTATTTGCCGTGCGGGCTACCGAAACTGCCTTTCCTTATGTGCGTTATTTGCGTTTACGGACACGGTTCCGCATGCTTTTCTGTACCGATCGCAACATAGTCTGTTTCGAAAAATCGTACTGGACGCCGCATAGAGAACCGTATCTGAACCGGCAAATAACGAAACACTCTTACTAAAATTCTATGAAAGTGATTATTTCCCTACCTATTTTTAGCTTTTTGCCGTGCGGACTACCCAAACTGTGTTTCCTTATGTGCGTTATGGGTCTTTACGGTCACGGTTCCGCATGCGTTTTCGAAAAAACGTACCGTGCGCCGCATAGAGAACCGTATCCGCACCAGCACATAAGGAAACAATCTTACTAAAACCGGAATTCCTTTAGTACGGATCCAGTTCGGCTCCGGTCCGGGAGCAGTTATGGCACACGGCAGGTTGTGTATTCCTTATATGCGGTTTTTCAAGCGGAAGGGCTCGCTTTTCAACTTGTCCAAGAAAGGGTGAAAATTGGAATTTCCCTACCTATTTTTAGCTTTTTGCCGTGCAAGCTACCCAAACTGTGTTTCCCTATGTGTGTTATGTGTGTTTACGGACATGGTTCCGCATGCGTTTCCGTACCGAAAAACCGCACCGGACGCCGCACAGAGAACCGTATCCGCACCCGCACACAAGGAAGCACTCTTACTAAAATTCTATGAAAGTGTTTTTTTTTCCGTATCCGCAACCGGACCGGATCCGTACTAATGGAAATGCAGCTTGGGGATTACTTTTCAGATGATTTAAACCTTTATTCTACCCCTATCCACTCAAATAAAATAAACATCCCGAAATAGAAAATATGAGAGCCAGAAATAGAGGTGTTGCTTCAAACATTCCAACTCGAACTATATTCAGGGCACAGTGATTCCAGTTATGATGAAATCGGTTTAAATGTCTCCACAATAGATAAGCTTTTCGATACTAACGAAAATATAGAAAATAGCCTAGAAGATAAAATTTATGAATTAAGTGACACACTTTCAGACTCTGATGACATTATCAAAAGATCCGGATTGGGATGTAGGTATATGGCTAGATCACACACTGAAGATAATGAAATAACTGAAGATAATGAAATAACTGAAATGACTGGAGATATCGAAATAACTGAGATAACGAAATAACTGAAATAAATGATGAAGACAATAAAGCAAATGAAGATAATGAAATAAATGAAGATAATGAAATAATAGAAAATCATAATGTCAGTAAAAGGCGGAAATCAAAGGTTATGCAGTGGCACAAAAGCCTACTTTAAATTCAAATTACAACTGTACACGAGACCTCGGGTTTTCTTCCTATCCGAACGACTAGATTGTGTTGCTAGTGAGGCCTCACAATGGGAGAGGATACGGGAAAATCCGTGCTAAGACCGGTACACCCGGGTTAGCGAGTAAGAGCCTTTCTCACTGAGCCACTTTGACTCATTTTGACCCGTTTCATTAATCTGGATAGTGCTGAAAAGTTGGATGTTAAACTCCATTTCACTTCATTTATTTTTAATAAACGTGTCTCACTAATCAAATGAATGACATCGAGATACTCAAGCCAGAAGAAGGCTTTTAACCACGTAAATGGTATACGGCCACGCCCGTTTTGTTATCGACAAATTATCGTACATCGTTTTCTGGGACATATGCATCATATTCAAACTTCGTATGTCCAATTTTGGAGAAAATAAAATGCGTCAAATTATCGTATGTCTGGTTTATGACGTCATAGGTGTCCCACCCCCACCCCACTATATGCAATAATTGATGTTTAGTTAATAAGTCATTGTGTGAAAAAATTATAGAATTTGGTTTAGTAGTAACATTTTTATAATGTTTTTTGTTTCCCCTGAAAAGTTGCATAAATCGACATACGAGATTTGGATAGCGCAGCGACGATATGCTTATTAGGTCAATGCCTTGATGCAGTTCGAAGATGAGCATTTTCCGCTGATGGTAAGCAGAGAAAAGCAATTTGATTGGTTGATGCTTTGGGACACGATAACTTTAGTTCTAATTAAGTGAGAGTGATGAAACTTGGTGTATAGTTTCATTACAGTAATACCTTGACTAAATTCGATAATAATAATAATAATAATAATAATTTATTTATAGAGCGCCTATAATCCAATACATTGATTGCTCTATGGCGCTATTACATTATGTTAAAGATACAAAATATAAAACATCTCAAGAATAAGGTTTAAAAAGAAATAAAAGAAACACATATTTATATTAGAATAAAAATATGGTATGTAATAATAATAATAAAAAAAAAATAACCTCTGAAAGCGTTTAAGCATTTATCAATTAAAATGGGTTTTAAAAAGGTGGGTCTTGAGCTTTTTCTTAAAAACAGACAAGGAAGGGGAATCTTTAACTTCAGAAGGTAACTTATTCCATAGTTTAAAAGCAGCAAAACTAAAAGATCTTTCACCAAATGAGGATTTTGCATGATAGGGCATTAGCAAGTTTTTGTTTTGGGATCTAAGTGTTCTTGTAGGAATATATATGAGCATTTTCTGCTCAGGGTGAGCAGAGCGATAAGCAATTTGATTTGCCGAGACTTTGGAACACAATAACTCTCCTTCGAATTGAGTTAAAATGTTCATAATTGGTGTGTATGCTTATTAGGTCAATGCCTTGATGGAGTTCGAAGATGAGCATTTTCTTCTTAGGGTAGGCAGAGATAAGCAATTTGATTGGTTGATACTTTGGGACAAGATAGCTTGGGTTCATCTTGATTGATGATTTTTATGCCAATACAATGACTGCATTCTCATTCAGTAATGGATTCGACAGTAACAGTGTATAGAAACGATTGACTTGGACACGAGGGTCCTTTCCCTTGGCCATAGGGGCCCTTTTGTCAAGCGTGGGGGCCCTTTTGTCTGTCTTTTGGGTTCCCCTAACTAGGGTACATTTTCATTTTACTCGTCGGTTTTAGCATTTTTCTTTATAAAACACTTTTGGATGACACTTCGTGTACAGTTTGATTGCTCGATACATTTGAAAAAAATAAATGTGCGATTAATTTAATATGTGTCATCTATTTATTTTGGGTATGTTGGCGGGGGACATCAGCCTCACTGTTGGCTTGTTTTGATATGTAGATGAATTGATGAGTGATCAGTGATCAGTAAAGGAAGTTGGTTTTATTGTACATGATTTTATACAATATTGAAGTTTTTCCGATATCAGCCAAAAATCAATTCGACTTTGTATCAATGGCTTCTTTTGTTTTATTTTGATTTAAATTTCAGAATATATCTAAAAGGTTAAAATAATTCATTATATTGAATATGGCATTTTGGCCTTTTCTTTTCAGTTTTTTATTCCTCTTACATTGATGGATAGAAGTTTGATTGACGTCATTTAATACTGTTTAAAAGTAGATAAAATTTTTTAAAGCTACGAAGGAGATAATAGATCTGTGTGTAGGAAAGCCCATTTTGAGTATATATTTGTATGTAATAATAATAATAATACATTATTTCTATGTGATGAAACTTGACAATTGACATGCATGTTTATAACCCCAAAATCTTGGTTCCTTTCGATATTTGCGCCCATCGGATCGTAACTTCCTGAATTATGGCCCCTGATTGTCCGAAAAATAGCACTTTTTAGCTCGTGGTCCCTCTGGAGGTCAAAATTATTATCCGATTTAAAAAAACGTTTGATTATATCACCGTTACTTGGTAATGAAGGTTGAGTTCAAATTTCTTGAAAATCGAACCAAAATTGACGGACAAAATGGCCGCTGTTTGTACGCGAATAGTGTGAAAATATGTTATATCAAGGTTGTGGACCCTATAGAGGTCACAATTTTGAACCGATTCTGATGAAACTTGACATGCATGTTTATAACCCGAAGATCTTGGTTCCTTTCGATATTTGAGCTCATTGATTCGTAACTTCCAGAATTATGGCCCCTGATTGTACGAAAAATGACCTTTTTTTTAGCTTGTGGTCCCTCTGGAGTCAGAATCATTATCCCATTTAAAAAACCGTTTGATTATATCACCGTTACATCGTAAGGAAGGTTGAGGTCGAATTTCGTGAAAATCGGACCAAAATTGACAGCTGTTCTTGTCAGGCCATCCATCCTTCATCACGAACAAGGGGAAACCACGCTAGAAAATCTAGATGAACTTTGTCACCCAATGCAGGGATCAAACACCCAACCTCAAGGCTACCGAGCCAGCATCTTACCCACTTAGCATCATGATCCCCAGTCGAATTTTAAGCCTACTGAAATGAACCTTTATAACCCAAAGATCTTAATTCATTTCGATATTTGCACATATCAAATTCTAACTTAATGATGTTGGAAAAATCACTTTCGGTATTGCTTGTTCTCTATCCATCTCTCGAAAATGTGGGCGTATCCTGCCTGGCAGTGCCAGCCTATCTTTTTTAAGTGTATTATATTTTTTATTTGTTTAACATTATAATGTTTGATTATAATGGTCATTTAGATTGGATCAATACAATCATATTGATGTGAAAAAATTGCTTCTAGCATATTCCCTTGTCGAGAAATAACCAATTTTCTCAGGATCAATTTTTTTAGTTTTTTTACATTTTTATACGCCCACATTTTCATGTGGACGTATTATGTCGTCGCCCCTGTCCGTCCGGACGTCCGTCCACAATTTGTTTGTGGACTCTCTACAGGTCACAATTCTTATCCGATTTTGACGAAACTTGAAATATAGGTTTATCCCTAAAAGATCTCGGCTGCTTTCGATATTGGCATGTATCGGATCAAAACTTCATGGATTATGGCCCCTGATTGTACGAAAAATCACGTTTTTAGCTTGTGGACCCTATAGAGGTCACAATTTTGAACCGATTTTGATGAAACTTGTAATTTCCTGAATTATGGCCCCTGATTGTCCGAAAAATCACCCTTTTTAGCTTGTGGTCCCTCTGGAGGTCACAATTATTATTCGATTTAAAAAACCGTTTGATTATATCACCGTTACACCCTAAGGAAGGTTGAGTTCGAATTTCGGGAAAATTGGACGAAAATTGCCATACAAAATGGCCGCCGTTTGTACGCGAATACTGTTAAAAAATGGTATATCAAGGTTGTGGACCCTGTGGAGGTCACAATTTTGATTCGATTTTGATGAAACTTGAAATTCATGGTTATAACCCAAAGATCTTGCTTCCTTTCGATATTTGCGCATATCGGATCGTAACTTCCTGAATTATGGCCCCTGATTATACGCAAAATCGCCTTTTTTTTTAGCTTGAAGGTCACAATTATTATTCGATTTAGAAAACCATTTGTTTATATCACCGTTACACCCTAAGGAAGGTTGAGTTCGAATTTCGGGAAAATCGGACGAAAATTGCCATACAAAATGGCCGCCGTTTGTACGCGAATACTGTTAAAAAATGGTATATCAAGGTTGTGGACCCTGTGGAGGTCACAATTTTGATTCGATTTTGATGAAATTTGAAATTCATGGTTATAACCCAAAGATCTTGCTTCCTTTCGATATTTGCGCATATCGGATCGTAACTTCCTGAATTATGGCCCCTGGTTATACGCAAAATCCCCCTTTCTTTAGCTTGTGGTCCCTCTGGAGGTCACAATTATTATCCAATTTAAAAAAACGTTTGATTATATCACCGTTACACTGTAAGGAAGGTTGAGTTTGAATTTCGGGAAAATCGGACCAAAATTGACAGACAAAATGGCCGCCGTTTGTACGCGAATACTGTTAAAAAAATGATATATCATGGTTGTGGACCCTGTATAGGTCACAATTTTAATTTTATTTTGATGAGGAAGGTTGAGTTCTAATTTCGTGAAAATCGTACCAAAATTGCCGGACGAAATGGTCGCCGTTTGTACGCGAATAGTGTAAAAATATGGTATATCATGGTTGTGGACTCTCTACAGGTCACAATTCTTATCCGATTTTGAAGAAAAGTCACATTTCTAGGTTGTGTACTGTCACACCATAATCATTGTCGGTTTCGAGTTTCATTAATATCAGACTGGAACTGACCAACTAAATGGCTGCTCCCAATACAGTATGAAATACAGGACTTAAAGATGTAGGAAAAATCATTTTCGGTATTGCTTGTTCTCTGTCCATCTCTCGAAAATGTGGGCGTATCCTGCCTGGCAGTGCCAGCCTATCTTTAATTTCAGTTTATGGGATCTAGGTTTAGTATTTATTGCCTGATACGTATAAAACAAAGTTTGTATGTTTCATGTTGCAAATTCTCAACTTATTTGCTGCCGATAACGATTTTTTTTGGCACTGGAAGTGACATAATTTTGCCAAATTTTACAATTTTGACCGATCTTTTCGCAAGCAAATATTACTTTTACAAATCTGATAGAGGGTGTCACTGAATCAAAAAAAAAATACAGTATCGTTTGGTAGCTGGATAGATCGGCTATTGCATGACGTATTACCTGCCGGAGCCTATTTCTCCATGATCGAAAACAGATATTGATCTGAAACCAAATTTTATATCGGGAAACCGTCTTATGACATCTGAATGATTTGAATTCAATTGTTAGGAAATAAATTATGACACCCCGAAAATGAAGTACTTTCCGTATTGGATCATTCTGAGACGCCTTTTTATACGCCCACATTGAAATGTGGTCGTATATTGTCGTCGCCCCGTCCGTCCGTCGTTCCGGCGTCCACAATTGCTTGTGGACGCTCTAGAGGCTAAAGTTAATATCCGATTGACTTTAAATTTATACACAGTGTTTAAGGTCATGAGACGAAGAAGCCTATTATTTTACAGTGATTTCCGATAATAACTACCAGAGTTATGGCCCTTGATCACTTCAAAAAATCTTGTGGACGCTCCAGAGACCAAAGTTAATATCCGATTGACTTTAAATTTATACACAGTGTTTAAGGTTATGAGACGAAGAAGCCTATTGATTTTCAGCAATTTCCGATAATTAGTGCCAGAGTTATGGCCCTTGATCACTTAAACAAATCTTGTGGACGTTCTAGAGGCCAAAGTTAATATCCGATTGACTTTAAATTTATACACAGTGTTTAAGGTCATAAGACAAAGAAGCCTATTGATTTTTCAGCGATTTTCGATAATTAGTGCCAGGGTTATGGCCCTTGATCACGTCAAAAAATCCTGTGGATGCTGTAGAGGCCAAAGTTAATATCCGTTTGACTTTAAATTTATACACAGTATCTAAGGTCATGAGAAGAAGAAGCCTTTTGATTTTCAGCGATTTCCGATAATTACTGCCAGAGTTATGGCCCTTGATCACTTCAAAAAAATCTTGTGGATGCTCTATAGGCCAAAGTTAATATCCAATTGACTTCGAATTTATACATAGTTTTTACAGTCTTGAGATTTTCAGTGATTTTCAATAATTACTGCCAGAGTTAATCAAATTCTAATGATTTTCTGATAATTACATAATGAGTGTATTTTTTAGTGTATTACAAATGTTTCATTACCGAAAAAAGTAAAAATATGCGACAACCCTTGTTGACTGCCCGGACGATTTAGCTGCTGTGGGCGTATGTTTCGTTGCCTGGCGAATTATCTTTAGCATTTTTGGACGCCTGTATCTCGAAAACTACGCCAGCAATTTTTATGAAACTTTCTCTATCGAGAGACCTTGTAGTAGTCTTGTGTACAAAACATTTCTTTACGACTTTGAAATATCTGGAATACGTGAAATAACGGACGAAAAATTGTAAAATTTTGGAAAATGCTCTACTATTTTTTTTATTTTAAGAAATTTTCAAAAAAAAGATATATTCAGATAGCTGACCTAATTACGATTGTAACGATGTATAATATGTATGCAGTTATTGAAATTTAATTTTCGACATTTTAAATTTTTTGCATTTTTGGCACTTTTGAACATAGGATTTCTCAGGGGCATTTTATCTGATCAGATAATGTAATATATCATTACAGAACCCTGTGGCTATTATAGTGCCCTAACCGGCTATTAAAACTATTCCGACAATAATAACCATACAGGAAGTATTCAAAAAATGAAAAAAAAAAGGTTAAAAACATTGTCGCACTTGCGAAAAACTTGATTTCTCCCTTAGGTAATAACGGACCAATAGAACTAAAGTGTCGTTGGATAGCCCTATTAATGGACCATCATATGGTATCTAAATAATATGATTTCGATGGTAAGGAAATAAATTATTGTATGCCAAAAATCTAGTATTTTCCGATTTTTGAACATTCTGAGACACCCTTTTCTCGAAAACAACGCCTACCATTTTTCTTAAACTTTTCTTTCTCAAAGTCGTATCGGTTGTCTATATAGTGAATCCAAAATGAAAAGCATTGAAATAATATAGGTGGTCTAAAAATGGCCTCAACCTTTGAAAAATCGTTAAATTTTTGTAAACGCTCTTTAATTAAGCTTTCATATTACATATCAGCTTGGTTTCTACTAACCACTGAACTATAAATGCATGTGGCGTATTTTAAAATTGATAAACCCTGTGATTGTGAATCCAGCCTTACAATTTATACTGTCGATTCATGCACGCTTTTCACACAGTATTGTTCTTTGATGTTGAGAGGCGACACACAGTTAGCTCTGCTCTTTGATGTTGACAGGCGAGGCACAGTTAGCTCGTGCAGGCTCTAATGGATTAGCTGATATAGTTGGTTGGAATTTGGCAATGCCAATTGTTACAGTTTATTCCTATAAGTCAGGGGTTGCAATATTTGTAAACTTTCAGAAATATTTTTTACTTGTCACTTGGTCATTTCAAATTGTGACCATTGATTTTCAAAAAGTAAATAAATAAACTCAGCGTTTTCTCACTCGAGAATCTTCTTTATTCCGAATTCAACAATCAAAATGTTGTTCTTATACAACAATGTGTATTATCAAATTCTACATACTTATAGTAAGTGCAGGGGGACTGCACCACACACAATTCTACACAAAAACAAATATACAGACAAGACATCATACTAAGAGACCACAAACAAAAACAAATCAAAAAGAGTGAATGGATCCGGGGGCTAGCCGTAAGCGTCCACTGCGCTGTACAGTCCCGGGCCTGTGGTGACACAGACTTCACTCATATTCGAAAACAAGTTGGGAGTATATAAAACCCAAGGAAATAATTATATAATGTCAGTATGAGTCATGATCTGTCATATGTTGCAAGAATTACGAATGCAAGCATATTGTTGTATAAATTCCAATATACAAGTAACCACACCGTTAAATGTATCAAAGAAGTAGGCCTAGTTCCACTAAATCAATAAAGAAGAGGATTGAAGTATATTGAATGCATTAGGACACACATTACAACCGTCAGAAAAACAAAACTGAATACATGGAAGCATAGGAAGGTAGACCGTCTAGGGAGACAGTCGTCTGCTAACTGAATGGCGTGACTTGAATCTGTCGTTATAGCTGTTCTGACGCCGTCGCTTAGAAGGTGCAATTTCCCGATAAAAAAGGGCGATAATCCAGATGAAATAAAGTTAAAACTAAAAAACTATAAGTTTTTGAGACCATGTAATTGTACAAACCATAGCATAAATATCATATATTACACGTAAGAAACGCAAAACAGGAATGCTGAAGAAATCGTAGATTATCAGTGTATTCACAAAGGCATAATAATAAGAGCGATAATCCAAACAGGACTAGACATTTATAGAAGATAAAATTATATTGAATCATTATCCAATATGTAGTCAGTAATATATTTATAAGAAATGTCAAACCTATTATGTTGAAGAAATGGAAGTTTAGAAATTTCTCTAAAAATGTGTAATTGTGATCCGCCTTTGGCTGTGCACTTAAAATTAAGAGTTTTAATTCGTGAAAGAAACAGTTCCTTCTTGTTGCATATTTTCAAAAATCGTAATGCCTGTGAATAGAAAACATTATATAGTGTAGTATCTGGTATGTTACTGTAAGCTGACGGGTATTTTACTACTTCAAATCCAAATTTGTCTGTTTTATCGAATATACCGACATTAAATTTATCGTAAATTATATTGATGTCCAGGTCAAGAACATATGCATTTATAGTGCCCGAATATTCTTTATTTAATATAAGTGCATTAGGATATATTTCATCTTTATATTTATTGAAATCACCGTTATCATTGATTGGTGTTATGTCAACTTCTTTTTTTATACGCCCACATTTTCATGTGGACGTATATTGTCGTCGCCCCTGTTCGTCCGTCCGTCCACAATTGTTTGTGAACAGTCTACAGGTCACAATTTTTATCCGATTTCAATGAAACTTAAAACATAGGTTTATCACCCTAAGATCTAGGTTCCTTTCGATATTGGCATGTATCGGACTGTAACTTCATGGGTTATGGCCCCTGATTGTACGAAAAATCACGTTTTTTAGCTTGTGAACAGTTTAGAGGTCACAATTTTGAACCGATTTGGATGAAACTTGAAATGCATGTTTATAACCCAAAGATCTTGGTACCTTTCGATATTTGCGCCAATCGGATCTTAACTTCCTGAGTTATGGCCCCTGATTGTCCGAAAAATCGTCCTTTTTAGCTTGTGGTCCCTCTGGAGGTCAAAATTGTTATCCGATTTAAAAAAACGTTTGATTATATCACCGTTCCATGGTTATGAAGGTTGAGTTCGAATTTCGTGAAAATCGGACCAAAATTGACGGACAAAATGGCCGCCATTTGTACGCGAATAGTGTGAAAATATGTTAAATCAAGGTTGTGAACAGTGTAGAGGACACAATTTTGAACCGATTTGGATGAAACTTGAAATGCATGTTTATAACCCAAAGATCTTGGTTCCTTTCGATATTTGCACCAATCGGATCGTAACTTCCTGAATTATGGCCCCTGATTGTCCGAAAAATTGCCCTTTTTAGCTTGTTGTCCCTCTGGAGGTCAAAATTGTTATCCGATTTAAAAAAACGTTTGATTATATCATTGTTCCATGGTTATTAAGGTCGAGTTCGAATTTCGTGAAAATCAGACCAAAATTGACAGACAAAATGGCCGCCATTTGTACGCGAATAGTGCGAAAATATGTTATATCAAGGTTGTGAACAGTGTAGAGGACACAATTTTGAACCGATTTGGATGAAACTTGAAATGCATGTTTATAACCCAAAGATCTTGATTCCTTCTGATATTTGCGCCAATCGGATCGTAACTTTCTGAATTATGGCCCCTGATTGTCCGAAAAATTGCCCTTTTTAGCTTGTGGTCCCTCTGGAGGTCAAAATTGTTATCCGATTTAAAAAAAACGTTTGATTATATCACCGTTCCATGGTTATGAAGATTGAGTATGAATTTTGTGAAAATCGGACCAAAATTGACGGACAATATGGCCGCCGTTTGTACGCGAATATTGTGAAAATATGTTATATAAAGGTTGTGGACCTTATAGAGGTCACAATTTTGAACCGATTTTGATGAAACTTGACATGTATGTTTATAACCCAAAGATCTTGGTTCCTTTCGATATTTGCGCCCATTGGATCATAACTTCCTGAATTATGTCCCCGGATTGTCCGAAAAATCGCTTTTGTTCGCTTTTGGTCCCTCTGGAGGTCAAAATTATTATCTGATTTAAAAAAACGTTTGACTATATCACCGTTACATGGTAATGAAGAGAGAGTTTGAATTACGTGAAAACCGGAGTAGAATTGACAGACAAAATGGCCGCCGTTTGTACACGAATAGTGTGAAAATATGTTATATCAAGGTTGTGGACCCTATAGATAGAGGTCACAATTTTGAATCCATTTTGATGAAACTTGACAGGTATGTTTTAAACCCAAAGATCTTGGTTCCTTTCGATATTTGCGCCCATCGGGTCATTACTTCCTGAATTATGTCCCCTGATTGTACGAAAAATCACCCTTTTTAGCTTGTGGTGCCTCTGGAGGTCACAATTATTATATGATTTAAAAAAAAAACGTTTGATTATAAAAACCAAACAAATTCTAATGATTTTCAGATAATTCCTTAATATGCGACAATTCTTGTTGACTGCCCGGACGATTTGGCTGCTGTGTGGGCGTATGTTTCGTTGCCTGGCAACGTATTTTTATTACATTATTTAGGTTTTTTGTAACCGGAGTTCAGCTTTAAATAGGTTTTTTTTTTATGTTTAATAATATGAATTCTATGTTGATTCTGTTTTGCATCACCAAGAACAAATGACAAAGTGGAAACTTTATTATTTTCTTTTCTTCTTTTTTAGGGAGATGGGGCACCAGTTCCCAGTGTGGTAGACAGTGAAAGAGAGGCTATAGAAACCAGAAAACCTTTCACTGTTAAAGCTGAATTTGATGTCATGCAGATATGTCTTACTGTTGTAGCCTTAATTACACGAACATGGCAACTAGGTGTTCCAAGAGCTGTTGTGTAAGTTTCATAAAAATCGTAAGATAGTAATGTTACTAGGCAGATGTAGGCAAACATTGACAAAACATCCCAGCATGGTCTGAAAAGAATCTTCATTATTTTTTTCAAGCTTCGGGCTAAAAGGGAAAGTGTGTCTAGATGGAAGAAAACGTAGGTTGAGTTTACAGATTGGTAGTGCACTTAAAAAGTTGTTGGGCTGTTTGAAATTTAAGAAGAGTAAGCAGAAATTCTCCTTGTAAAATTCGCGCCCTCGAATTACACATGTAACCATAGTAATGAAAGTTAACATGTGCTAGTTACAACATGATCATTGTATGGGCAAAACATTTCTTTCCTTACACAGCGCCAAAACCAAATCCAAATATCAATGTGAATGAAGATGTTTAGTGAAACAAAACAAAATGGCTATTTATAGTCCCAAAATGCCAAAAACATTCTAAAATATTTTGTATTGAAAAAATTTTGATCCAACATGTTGTGCCCATTTATGGATTACATGTAATATATTTCTATGCTGTCTTATTATATTTTAAACAAGTATAGTAATAACAATTCTGCTATCTTTTTTATACTCAAAAATGCATTATGTAAGAGCTAAATCTGCCTAATGTAGGTATGTCTTTCGGCTTCAATTAACCTTATATGAATTATTAAATAGACTTTTATTCACATGACAAGCCCATAAAATCAAGTCGCTAGGCCACCGGATGGCCCTGATTTTGAATGATTGAAACATGATTGCCATTTAATGAGTTAATTTAAAGATAGGCTGGCACTGCCAGGCAGGATACGCCCACATTTTCGAGAAATGGATAGAGAACAAGCAATACCGAAAGTGATTTTTCCTACATCATTAAGTTAGAATTTGATATGTGCAAATATCGAAATGAATTAAGATCTTTGGGTTATAAAGGTTCATTTCAGTAGGCTTCAAATTCGACTGGGGATCATGTTGCTTAGTGGGTAAGATGCTGGCTCGGTAGCCTTGAGGTTGGGTGTTTGGTCCCTGCATTGGGTCACCACCTTGTGGAAGAGATGAAGCTCTGGAGCTCCACTGTGCCAATCAGTATCAAACAATAAAAAACTACACAGAAAATAAAGTACGAGATAATTTAACTCGCGAAGAGAGGAAAGCCTTATCAAGTTTGAAGCATGACCCTAATATTATCATTGGTAAAGCTGATAAAGGAGGTGGTATTGTCATCTGGAATAAAGAAGACTATTTTAATGAATGTATGAAACATCTAGAGGATAACTCTGTGTATGAGAAAGTCAGTGGAGACAATTCAAGCAAGATTCATGAACAATTGACAAAATTGGTGACTGGCCTTAAAATTCCAGAAAATGAAAGGAAAGCTATCTTAGACAGACCTGTAGACAAACCAGCGCATTTCTACATTTTAGGAAAAGTTCATAAAGTTTCTAATCCTACAGATGTACCACCAGGAAGACCAATATGTAGTCAAGTTACAGCACCTACTCATAAACTTCTTCTTGGCTTGACTGGAAACTACAACCGGTGGCACAGCTTTACTGCCCTGAATTACTTAAAGACACTACTCAATTTCTTCAAAGGATAGAAGCTATAAACAGAAAATCTATTCCTAGTAATAGTAATCTTATGACTCTTGTTGTTATCAGTTTATATCCAAATATTATTATTTCTGAAGGTTTAGAAGCACTAAAACTAGTAAAAACATGCATTACAAGAAACTAAAATTGTGACCAATGAAGATTCTGAATCAATTCTACAAATTGCAGATTTTGTTCTTCACAACAATGAATTTGAATTTTCTGGTATGTTTTATAGACAGATATCGGGGACTGCCATGGGTACTCCGTTTGCTGTAACATATGCTAATATTTATATGTCATACTGGATGAAAACCTACTATGAACCATTACCTAATAAACCAGATATTTCATGCAGATTCATAGATGATATTTGGGCATTATCTTCTCTCCCTCGAGAAGAATGCAATAATTTTGTTTCAAAATTGAACCAACAACATCCTAAGATCAAATTTACTGCAGATATAAATAGCAACTCAGTTAATTTCCTAGATGTAAAAGTTGTCAAAGAAAATGAAAAGTTAGAGACTAATCTATATTCCAAGAAAACAGATTGCCATCATTATCTTCCTCCATCAAGTTGTCACCCCAGACACACCTTTAACGCTATACCTTACAGTGGTGCTTTAGGTATAAAACGTATTTGTAGTAAAGATAGCTGGACCAAATCAAACCTAAAAAATTTTGGATCCTATCTTAAACAATCCGGATATCCTAAGAAAATTATTCTAAAGGCATTTAACCTAGCAGATCAGAAGACCAGGACTGAATTATTGACCTACCAATCCAAGACCGATACCAATGTGAACATTATTCCTTGGACAATTTTAACTACCTTTGACCCTCGACAACCTCATCTTCACCAAATGATTAAAGACAGAAGTATTTTAGACACAAGTTCACGCATGACAAAAATCATGAATAGCAGCAAAATAATAATAGCAGAGAGAAAGAATCATACTATTGGCAATATCTTGAAAGAAAATAAGTTGAGAACTTCTGACACTAGTAAGAACCATATTAAGGACAAAATTTCATACGGCTGTCAACCTTGTTTACGAAAATTATGCAAATCATGCGAGACTATGTGCAATATTCAAGAAGTAACCAGTAAAGACATGAAATCATTCAAGATTAGAGACTCTGTCAACTGTGCCAGTTCTTATGTTGTATATTGTTTAACATGTAAAACCTGTAATATGCAATATGTAGGTCAAACCATTACTCCTTTCAGCACTCGACTTAATAAGCATAGAAGCAATATAAAGCTTAAAAAACCTGGCCATTCCCCCCATGTAGCCTCCCATTTTAATATACCTGGTCATGATTTCGTGTGTACCATAGAAATTAAACACAGCAGAAAGTCTGTGGATTCATAGACTTAATTCAGTTTGGCCTAATGGTTTAAATGAGTTAAATCCAGGGGGGTTTCAAAATCATTCTTAACCATGCATAATTCTTCTTTAATTTTACCTAAGTGTTACTTACGCTAACCTTTCTTGTTATGTATCTAAGTCTATGATGTCATCATTCCCACGATGTCATAACTTCCTATGATGTCATAACTGACTTCCAGTCATTTTGTATTTAGTTTTCTTTACCTTGAGGAAGTTAGTTTTTTTACTGACGAAACGTTGGATAAAGCGATGGTTTTTTGATATTGTATTCTACTAATTATTTTATATCAACTTATCTGAATATCATATGCAATGCATCATTTTGCAATGCATGCATCAAATCGTCTGTATTTGGTTTATGTTTCCTGTTTCTATTGATTGGAAGTTTCACATGAAAATGTGGGCGTATAAAAATGGATGATCAAGACTTGGTTTATAATCATAACAATGAAAGCAATTGTTTGTGAACAGTCTACAGGTCACAATTTTTATCCGATTTCAACGAAACTTGAAATATAGGTTTATCACCCCAAGATCTCCGTTCCTTTCGATATTGGCATGTATCGTACTGTAACTTCATGGATTATGCTCCCTGATTGTCCGAAAAATCACGTTTTTAGCTTGTGAACACTGTAGAGGTCACAATATTGAACCGATTTTGATGAAACTTGAAATGCATGTTTATAACTCAAAGATCTTGGTTCCTTTCGATATTTGCCATATCGGATCATAACTTCCTGAATTATGGCCCCTGATTGTACGAAAAATCGCCTTTTTATACGTCCACATTGAAAATTATGTCGTCGCCCCTATCCGTCCGGACGTCCGTCCGTCCACAAATTGTTTGTGGACTCTCTACAGGTCACAATTCTTATCCAATTTTGACGAAACTTGAAATATAGGTTTATCCCCATAAGATCTCGGTTCCTTTCGATATTGCCATGTATCGGATCGGAACTTCATGGATTATGGCCCCTGATTGTATGAAACATCATGTTTTTAGCTTGTGGACCCTATAGAGGTCACAATTTTGGACCGATTGTGATGAAACTTGACATGCATGTTTATAACCCCAAAATCTTGGTTCCTTTCGATATATGTACCCATCGAATCATAACTTCCTGAATTATGGCCCCTGATTGTATGAAACATCATGTTTTTAGCTTGTGGACCCTATAGAGGTCACAATTTTGAACCGATTTTGATAAAACTTGACATGCATGTTTATAACCCAAAGATCTTGGTTCCTTTTGATATTTCAGCTCATTGATTTGTAACTTCCTGAATTATGGCCCCTGATTTTACGAAAAATCACCCTTTTTAGCTTGTCGTCCCACTGGAGGTCAAAATTATTATCCCATTTAAAAAAACGTTTGATTATATCACCGTTACATGGTAATGAAGGTTGAGTTCGAATTTCGTGAAAATCGAACCAAAATTGACGGACAAAATGGCCGCCGTTTGTACGCGAATAGTGTGAAAATATGTTATATCAAGGTTGTGGACCCTATAGAGGTCACAATTTTGAACCGATTTTGATAAAACTTGACATGCATGTTTATAACACAAAGATCTTGGTTCCTTTTGATATTTGCACTCATTGATTCGTAACTTCCTGAATTATGGACCCTGATTGTACGAAAAATCACCCTTTTTATACGCCCACATTTTTATGTGAACGTATATTGTCGTCGCCCCCGTCCGTCCACAATTGTTTGTGAACAGTCTACAGGTCACAATTTTTATCCGATTTCAATGAAACTTGAAATGTAGGTTTATCACCCCAAGATCTCGGTTCCTTTCGATATTGGCATGTATCGGACTGTAACTTCATGGATTATGCCCCCAGATTGTACGAAAAATCACGTTTTTAGCTTGTGAACACTGTAGAGGTCACAATATTGAACTGATTTTGATGAAACTTGAAATTCATGGTAATAACCCAAAGATCTTGGTTCCTTTCGATATTTGCGCATATCGGAACGTAACTTCCTGAATTATGTCCCCTGATTATACGCAAAATTGCCATATTTTAGCTTGTGGTCCCTCTGGTGGTCACAATTATTATCCGATTTAATAAAATGGTTGCTAGTATTACCGTTACACTGTAAGGAAGGTTGAGTTCGAATTTCGGGAAAATCGGAACAAAATTGACAGACAAAATGGCCGCCGTTTGTACGCGAATACTGTTAAAAAATTGTATATCGTTGTTGTGGACCCTGTAGAGGTTACAATTTTAATTCGATTTTGATGAAACATGAAATGCATGGTTATAACCCAAAGATCTTGGTTCCTTTCGTTATTTGCACATATCCGATCGTAACTTCCTGAATTATGGCCCCTGATTGTCAAAAAAAATCGCCTATGGTCCCTCTGCAGGTCACAATTATTATCCGATTTAAAAAAAACGTTTGACTCTATCACCGTTACACCCTATGGAAGGTTGAGTTCGAATTTCGAGAAAACCGGACCATAATTGCCAGAAAAAATGGCCGCCGTTTGTACGCGAACAGTGTAAAAGTATGGTATATCAAAGTTGTGGACCATGTAGAGGTCACAATTGTAATTCGATTTTGATGAAACCTGAAATGCTTGTTTATAACCAAAAGATCTTTATTCTTTTCGTTATTTGCGCATATCAAATTGTAACTTAATGAATTATGGCCTTTGATTGTAGGAAAAATCACTTTCGGTATTGCTTGTTCGTTGTCTGTCTATCTCTCTAACAATTATTATCTGATTTAAAAAAAAACTCTGATTATATTACTGTTGTACCGTAATGAAGGTTTAGTTCGAATTTCGTGAAAATCGTACCAAAATTGCCAGACGAAATGGTCGCCGTTTGTACGCGAATAGTTGTGGACTCTCTACAGGTCAAAATTCTTATCCGATTTTGACGAAAAGTAACATTTCTAGGTTGTGTACCGTCACACCATAATCATTGTCGTCTTTGAATTTCATGAATATCAGACTGGAACTGACCAACTAAATGGCTGCTCCCAATACAGTATGAAATACAGGACTTAATGATGTAGGAAAAATCACTTTCGGTGTTGCTTGTTCTCTATCCATCTCTCAAAAATGTGGGCGTATCCTGCCTGGCAGTGCCAGCCTATCTTTAGCTTGTGGACCCTATAGAGGTCACAATTTTGAACCGATTTTGATGAAACTTGACATGCATGTTTGTAACCCAAAAATCTTGGTTCCTTTCGATATTTGCGGCTATCGGAATGTAATTTCCTGAATTATGGCCCCTGATTGTCCGAAAAATCACCTTTTTATACGCCCACATTTTTATGTGGACGTATATTGTCGTCGCCCCTGTCCGTCCGTCCGTCCACAATTGTTTGTGAACAGTCTACAGGTGACAATTTTTATCCGATTTCAATGAAACTTGAAATATAGGTTTATCACCCCTAGATCTCGGTTCCTTTCGATATTGGCATGTATCGGACTGTAACTTCATGGGTTATGCCCCCTGATTGTACGAAAAATCACGTTTTTAGCTTGTGAACACTGTAGAGGTCACAATATTGAACCGATTTTACTGAAACTTGACATGCATGTTTATAACCCAGAGATCTTGGTTCCTTTCGATATTTGCGCATATCGGATCATAACTTCCTGAATTATGGCCCCTGATTGTACGAAAAATCGCCTTTTTATACGCCCACATTTTTATGTGGACGTATATTGTCCGTCCGTCCGTCCGTCCACAATTTGTTTTTGGACTCTCTACAGGTCACAATTCTTATCCGATTTTGACGAAACTTGAAATATAGGTTTATCCCCAAAAGATCTCGGCTGCTTTCGATATTGGCATGTATCGGATGAAAACTTCATGGATTATGGCCCCTGATTGTACGAAAAATCACGTTTTTATACGCCCACATTTTCATGTGAAACTTCCAATCAATAGAAACAGGAAACACAAACCAAATACAGACGATTTGATGGGATCGATTTTGAGAAAGTCAAAATGATGCATATGATATTCAGATAAGTTGATATAAAATAAGTAGTAGAATACAATATCAAAAAACCATCGTTTTATCCAACGTTTCGTCAGTAAAAATACTAACTTCCTCAAGGTAAAGAAACTAAATACAAAATGACTGGAAGTCAGTTATGACATCATAGGAAGTTATGACATCGTGGGAATCTTATGACTCTTGATGTTATCAGTTTATATCCAAATATTATTATTTCTGAAGGTTTAGAAGCACTAAAACATGCATTACAAGAAACTAAAATTGTGACCAATGAAGATTCTGAATCAATTCTACAAATTGCAGATTTTGTTCTTCACAACAATGAATTTGAATTTTCTGGTATGTTTTATAGACAGATATCGGGGACTGCCATGGGTACTCCGTTTGCTGTAACATATGCTAATATTTATATGTCATACTGGATGAAAACCTACTATGAACCATTACCTAATAAACCAGATATTTCATGCAGATTCATAGATGATATTTGGGCTTTATCTTCTCTCCCTCAAGAAGAATGCAATAATTTTGTTTCAAAATTGAACCAACAACATCCTAAGATCAAATTTACTGCAGATATAAACAGCAACTCGGTTAATTTCCTAGATGTAAAAGTTGTCAAAGAAAAGGAAAAGTTAGAGACTAATCTATATTCCAAGAAAACAGATTGCCATCATTATCTTCCTCCATCAAGTTGTCACCCCAAACACACCTTTAACGCTATACCTTACAGTGGTGCTTTACGTATAAAACGTATTTGTAGTAAAGTTAGCTGGACCAAATCAAACCTAAAAAGTTTTGGATCCTATCTTAAACAATCCGGATATCCTAAGAAAATTATTCTAAAGGCATTTAACCGAGCAGATCAGAAGACCAGGACTGAACTATTGACCTACCAATCCAAGACCGATACTAATGTGAACATTATTCCTTGGACAACTACCTTTGACCCTCGACAACCTCATCTTCACCAAATGATTAAAGACAGAAGTATTTTAGACACAAGTTCACGTATGACAAAAATTATGAATAGCAGCAAAATAATAATAGCAGAGAGAAAGAATCATACTATTGGCAATATCTTGAAAGAAAATAAGTTGAGAACTTCTGACACTAGTAAGAACCATATTAAGGACAAAATTTCATACGGCTGTCAACCTTGTTTACGAAAATTATGCAAATCATGCGAGACTATGTGCAATATTCAAGAAGTAACCAGTAAAGACATGAAATCATTCAAGATTAGAGACTCTGTCAACTGTGCCAGTTCTTATGTTGTATATTGTTTAACATGCAAAACCTGTAATATGCAATATGTAGGTCAAACCATTACTTCTTTCAGCACTCGACTTAATAAGCATAGAAGCAATATAAAGCTTAAAAAACCTGGCCATTCCCCCCATGTAGCCTCCCATTTTAATATACCTGGTCATGATTTCGTGTGTGCCATAGTACAAAAAATTCCTGATAATGATCAGAAAAAATTGAACACAGCAGAAAGTCTGTGGATTCATAGACTTAATTCAGTTTGGCCTAATGGTTTAAATGAGTTAAATCAAGGGGGTTTCAAAATCATTAATAGTTTTAGTTAAGCTAACCTTTCTTGTTATGTATCTAAGTCTATGACGTCATCATTCCCACGATGTCATAACTTCCTATGATGTCATAACTGACTTCCAGTCATTTTGTATTTAGTTTCTTTACCTTGAGGAAGTTAGTATTTTTACTGACGAAACGTTGGATAAAACGATGGTTTTTTGATATTGTATTCTACTACTTATTTTATATCACATTTTCATGTGGACGTATTATGTCGTCGCCCCTGTCTGTCCGGACGTCCGTCTGTCCACAATTTGTTTGTGGACTCTCTACAGGTCACAATTCTTATCCGATTTTGACAAAACTTGAAATATAGGTTTATCCCCAAAAGATCTCGGCTGCATTCGATATTGGCATGTATCGGATCAAAACTTCATGGATTATGGCCCCTGATTGTACGAAAAATCACGTTTTTAGCTTGTGGACCCTATAGAGGTCACAATTTTGAACCGATTTTGATGAAACTTGACATGAATGTTTGTAACCCAAAGATCTTGGCTCCTTTCGATATTTGCGGCTATCGGAATGTAATTTCCTGAATTATGGCCCCTGATTGTCCGAAAAATCACCCTTTTTAGCTTGTGGTCCCTCTGGAGGTCACAATTATTATTCGATTTAAAAAACCGTTTGATTATATCACCGTTACACCCTAAGGAAGGTTGAGTTCGAATTTCGGGAAAATCGGACTAAAATTGCCATACAAAATGGCTGCCGTTTGTATGGGAATGCTGTTAAAAAATGGTATATCAAGGTTGTGGACCCTGTGGAGGTCACAATTTTGATTCGATTTTGATGAAACTTTAAATTCATGGTTATAACCCAAAGATCTTGCTTCCTTTCGATATTTGCGCATATCGGATCGTAACTTCCTGAATTATGGCCCCTGATTATACACAAAATCGCCTTTTTTTTAGCTTGGAGGTCACAATGATTATCTGATTTAAAAAAACGTTTGATTATATTACCGTTACACCGTAAGGAAGGTTGAGTTCGAATTTCGGGAAAATCAGACCAAAATTGCCATACAAAATGGCCGCCGTTTGTACGCGTATACTGTTAAAAAATGGTATATCAAGGTTGTGGACCCTGTAAAGGTCACAATTTTAATTTGATTTTGATGAAACTTGAAATTCATGGTTATAACCCAAAGGTCTTGGTTCTTTTCGATATTTGCGCATATCGGATAGTAACTTCCTGAATTATGGCCCCTGGTTATTCGCAAAATCCCCCTTTCTTTAGCTTGTGGTCCCTCTGGAGGTCACAATTATTATCCAATTTAAGAAAACGTTTGATTATATCACCGTTACACCGTAAGGAAGGTTGAGTTTGAATTTCGGGAAAATTGGACCAAAATTGACAGACAAAATGGCCGCCGTTTGTACGCGAATACTGTTAAAAAAAATGGTATATCATGGTTGTGGACCCTGTATAGGTCACAATTTTAATTCGATTTTGATGAGGAAGGTTGAGTTCTAATTTCGTGAAAATCGTACCAAAATTGCCGGACGAAATGGTAGCCGTTTGTACGTGAATAGTGTAAAAATATGGTATATCATGGTTGTGGACTCTCTAAAGGTCACAATTCTTATCCGATTTTGATGAAAAGTCACATTTCTAGGCTGTGTACTGTCACACCATAATCATTGTCGGCTTCGAATCTCATGAATATCAGACTGGAACTGACCAACTAAATGGCTGCTCCCAATACAGTATGAAATACAGGACTTAATGATGTAGGAAAAATCACTTTCGGTATTGCTTGTACTCTATCCATCTCTCGAAAATGTGAGCGTGTCCTGCCTGGCAGTGCCAGCCTATCTTTATATATTGTAGTTGCCCCTGTTCATGCGTCCGTCCGGACGTCCACAATTGTTTGTGAACAGTCTACAGGTCACAATTTTTATCCGATTTTAATGAAACTTAAAATATAGGTTTATCACCCTAAGATCTCGGTTCCTTACGATATTGGCATAGCCCCTGATTGTACGAAAAATCACCCTTTTTAGCTTGTGGTCCCACTGGAGGTCAAAATTATTATCCGACTATAAAAAAACGTTTGATCATATCACCGTTACATGGTAATGAAGAGAGAGTTTGAATTTCGTGAAAATCTGACTAGAATTGACAGACAAAATGGCCGCCGTTTGTACGCGATTAGTGTGAAAATATGTTATATCAAGGTTGTGGACCCTATAGAGGTCACAATTTTGAACCGATTTTGATGAAACTTGACATGCATGTTTATAACCCAAAGATCTTGGTTCTTTTTTTATATTTGCGCCCATTGGATCGTAATTTCCTGAATTATGGCCCCTGATTGTCCGAAAAATGACCTTTTTATACGCCCACATGGAAATGTGGTCGTATATTGCCGTCGCCCCCGTCCGTCCGTCTGTCGGTCCGTCCGTCCGTCCGTCCGTCCGTCCGTCCGTCCATCGTCCACAATTTCTTGTGAACGCTCTAGAGGCTAAAGTTAATATCCGATTGACTTTAAATTTATACACAGTGTTTAAGGTCATGAGACGAAGAAGCCTATTGATTTTCGGTGATATCCGATAATTACTACCAGAGTTATGACCCTTGATCACTTTGAAAAATCTTGTGAACGCTCTAGAGGCTAAAGTTAATATCCGATTGACTTTAAATTTATACACAGTGTTTAAGGGCATGAGACGAAGAAGCCTATTGATTTTCAGCGATATCCGATGATTAGTACCAGAGTTATGACCCTTGATCACTTTGAAAAATCTTGTGAACGCTCTAGAGGCTATAGTTAATATCCGATTGACTTTAAATTTATACACAGTGTTTAAGGTCATGAGACGAAGAATCCTATTGATTTTCGGTGATATCTGATAATTACTGCCAGAGTTATGACCCTTGATCGCTTTGATAAATCTTGTGAACGCTTTAGAGGCTAAAGTTAATATCCGATTGACTTTAAATTTATACACAGTGTTTAAGGTCATGAGACGAAGAATCCTATTGATTTTCGGTGATATCCGATAATTACTACCAGAGTTATGACCCTTGATCACTTTGAAAAATCTTGTGATCTCTCTAGAGGCTAAAGTTAATATTTAATTGACTTTAAATTTATACACAGTGTGTAAGGTCATGATACGAAGAAGCCTGTTGATTTTCAGCAATATCCAATAATTCCTGCCCGAGTTATGACCCTTGATCACTTTGAAAAATCTTGTGAACGCTCTAGAGGCTAAAGTTAATATCCGATTGAATTTAAATTTATACACGGTGTTTAAAGTCATGATGCAAATAAGCCTATTGATTTTCAGCGATATCCGATAATTACTACCAGAGTTATGACCCTTGATCACTTTGAAAAATCTTGTGAACGCTCTAGAGGCTAAAGTTAATATCCGATTGAATTTAAATTTATACACGGTGTTTAAAGTCATGATACAAAGAAGCCTATTGATTTTCAGCAATATCAGATAATTACTGCCAGAGTTATGACCCTTGATCACTTTGAAAAATCTAAAGTTAATATCCAATTGACTTTAAATTTATACACACTATTTACGGTCATGATAAAAATAGCCTATTTATTTTCAGCGATATCCGATAATTACTACCAGAGTTATGACCCTTGATCACTTTGAAAAACCCTATGAATGCTCTAAAGGCTAAAGTTAATATCAGATTGACTTTAAATTTGTACACTTTGGTTAGGGTCATGAGACGAAGAATCCTATTTGATTTTCTGTGATATCTGATAATTTCTGGCACTTGATCACTTTGAAATATCTTGTGGACAAAGGCCTTCAGACAAACCATCAAAACTATTCTAATCAATTCTGATAATTACTTAATGTTCTCCTTACTGATAAAAGAAACAATATGCGACAACCCTTGTTGACTGCCCGGACGACGTAGCTGTTGTGGGCGTATGTTTCGTTGCCTGGCAACCTATCTTTTAGCTTGTGGTCCCTCTGGAGGTCAGAATTATTATCCCATTTAAAAAACCGTTTGGTTATATCACCGTTACATCGTAATGAATGTTGAGGTCGAATTTCGTGAAAATCGGACCAAAATTGACTGAAAAAATGGCTGCCGCTTGTACGCGAAGAGTGTAAAAATATGGTATATCAAGGTTGTGAACCCTGTAGAGCTCACAATCTTCATTCAATTTTGATGAAACTTGAAACACATTGTTTACAACTTAACAATCTTAGTTTCTTTCGATATTTGTGCATATCGGATTGTAACTTCCTGAATTATGGCCCCTGATTGTACGAAAAATGACCTTTTTTATACGCCCACATTTTTATGTGGACATATATTGTCGTCGCCCCTGTCCGTCCGTCCACAATTGTTTGTGAACAGTCTACAGGTCACAATTTTTATCCGATTTAAATGAAACTTAAAATGTAGATATATAGGTTTATCACTCCAAGATCTCGGTTCCTTTCGATATTGGCATGTATCGGACTGTAACTTCATGGATTATGCCCCCTGATTGTACGAAAAATCACGTTTTTAGCTTGTGAACTCTGTAGAGGTCACAATATTGAACCGATTTTGATGAAACTTGACATGCATGTTTATAACCCAAAGATCTTGGTTCCTTTCGATATTTGCGCACATCGGATCATAACTTCCTGAATTATGGCCCCTGATTATACGAAAAATCGCCCATTTTAGCTTATGGTACTTCTTGAGGCCAAAATTATTACCCGATTTGAAAAACCGTCTGATTATATCACCGTTACACCGTAAAGAAGGTTGTTGAAATTCATGTTTATAAGTCAAAGATCTTGGTTCCTTTCGATATTTGCGCATATCGGATCATAACTTCCTGATTTATGGCCCCTGATTGTATGAAAAATCGCCTTTTTTAGCTTGTGGTACTTCTTGAGGCCAAAATTATTATCCGATTTGAAAAACCGTCTGATTATATCACCGTTACACCATAAAGAAGGTTGTATTTGAAAATCGGACCAAAATTGACGGACAAAATGGCCGCCGTTTGTACGCGAAAAGTGTAAAAATATGGTATGCCAAGGTTGTGAACACTGTAGGGGTCACAATTTTGAACCGAATTTGATGAAACTTGAAATGCATGTCTATAACTCAAAGATCTTGGTTCCTTTCGATATTTGTGCATATCGGATCGTAACATCCTGAATTATGGCCCCTGATTGTACGAAAAATCACGCTTTTAGCTTGTGGATATTATAGAGGTCACAACTTTGAACCGATTTTGATGAAACTTGACATGTATGTTTATAACCCAAAGATCTTAGTTCTTTTGATATTTGCGCCCATCGGATCTTAACTTCCTGAATTATGGCCCCTGTTTGTCCGAAAAATCACCCTATTTAGATTGTGGTCCTTCTAAAGGTCAAAATTATTATCCGATTTAAAAAAAAAGGTTTGATGATATCAACGTTGCTTGGTAATGAAGGTTGAGTTTGAATTTCATGAAAATCAGACTAAAATTGACAGACAAAATGTCCGTCGTTTGTAAAGATATGTTTATGAATGTTATGGACTCTATAGAGGTCACAATTTTAATTCGATTTTGATAAAACTTAAAATACATGTTTTTAACCTAAAGGTCTTGGTTACATATTTGCGCATATCGGATTGTAATTTCCTGAATTATGGCCCCTGATTGTCCGAAAAATCGCCTTTTATTGCTTGTGGTCCCCCTGGAGGTCGCAATTATTATCCAATTTAAAAAAAAACATTTGATTATATCACTGTTACTTTACACTGCTGCTTGTACGCGAATAGTGTAACAATATTGTATATCAAGTGGACCTGTAGAGGTCACAATTTTAATTTTATTTTGATGAAACTTGAAACAGAGTTTAAGGTCTTGAGACCAACAAATATATTGATTTTCAATGAATTTTTGATAATTGTACAGCTAAATCCATAATATTAAATTTTTCGTATACTAGACATTAGCATGGGCCAGAACTTTATAAAAAACCAAACAAATTCTAATGATTTTTGATAATTACTTAATATGCGACAACTCTTGTTGACTGCCCGGACGATTTAGCTGCTGGTGGGCGTATATTTCGTTGCCTGGCAACCTATTTTTTTAGCATGTGGTCCCTCTGGGGTGAGAATTATTATCCCATTTAAAAAAACGTTACATCAGAATGAAGGTTGAGGTCAAATTTCGTGAAAATCGGACCAAAATTGACAGCTGTTCTTGTCAGGCCATCCATCCTCCATCACTAACAAGGGGAAACCACGCCATAAAATCTAGATGAACTTTGTCACCCAATGCAGGGATCAAACACCCAACCTCAAGGCTACCAAGCCAGCATATTACACACTTAGCAACATGATCCCCAGTGGAATTTGAAGCCTACTGAAATGGACCTTTATAACCCAAAGATCTTAATTCATTTGCACATATCAAATTCTAACTTAATGATGTAGGAAAAATCACTTTCGGTATTGCTTGTTCTCTATCCATCTCTCGAAAATGTGGGCGTATCCTTCCTGGCAGTGCCAGCCTATCTTTTAGCTTGTGGTCCCTCTGGAGGTCAGAATTATTATTCCATTTAAAAAAAACGTTTGATTATATCGCCGTTACATCGTAATGAAGGTTGAGGTCGAATTTCATGAAAATCGGACCAAAATTGACTGAAAAAATGGCAGCCGCTTGTACGCGAAGAGTGTAAAAATATGGTATATCAAGGATGTGATCCCTGTAGAGGTCACAATCTTCCTTCAATTTTGATGAAACTTGAAACACATGTTTACAACTTAACAATCTTAGTTCCTTTCGATATTTGTGCATATCGGATTGTAACTTCCTGAATTATGGCCCCTGATTGTATGAAAAATGACCTTTTTTTTTAGCTTGTGGTCCCTCTGGGTTCAGAATTATTATCCCATTTAAAAAACCGTTTGATTATATCACCGTTACATCATAATGAAGGTTGAGGTCGAATTTCGTGAAAATCGGACCAAAATTGACAGCTGTTCTTGTCATCCATCCTTCATCACTAACAAGGGGAAACCACGCCAGAAAATCTAGATGAACTTTGTCACCCAATGCAGGGATCAAACACCCAACCTCAAGGCTACCGAGCCAGCATCTTACCCACTTAGCAACATGATCCCCAGTGGAATTTGAAGCCTACTGAAATGGACCTTTATAACCCAAAGATCTTAATTCATTTCGATATTTGCACATATCAAATTCTAACTTAATGATATAGGAAAAAATCACTTTCACTTTCGGTATTGCTTGTTCTCTATCCATCTCTCGAAAATGTGGGCGTATCCTGCCTGGCAGTGCCAGCCTATCTTTTTAGCTTGTGGTCCCTCTGGAGGTCACAATTATTTTCCGATTTAAAAAAACGTTTGATTATATCACTGTTACACTTTAAGGAAGGCTTGAGTTTGAATTTCGGGAAAATCGGACCAAAATTGACAGACAAAATGGCCGCCGTTTGTACACGAATAATGGTATATCATGGTTGTGAACCAGGGATCTTAATCGGCTGTTTTTTGTCGGCTTTAGCAGATTGATCTTTAATCTAGCCGAATCGTAAAACAATGAATCGGCCACTATGGTATCATATATCAATCAACTTTCGGCCGATTTACAAAGAGTTAATTATCATGCTGATTGATAAAACAATGAACAACAAGCCACTACGCCTACGGTGTCATATATCAATCTATTTTCGGCCGATTGCAAAGAGGTAATTATTACTCGTGGATTAATTAACCCATCTTAAGAGTCAATCAATGCAATGAATACCTTCAGTGTCAATCCTTCTCGGCTCATTTCGTTAATTCATGCCAAGTACGGTAAAAGAATAGCCGAAAATAATGGCGGCGTTGACCTTGAACTTCAAGCATGCACGGAGGCATTGTATTTGGAAGTTCCAAAAGATTGAGATCCTCCCACGTCCAATATAGGTCACCCAAAGTTGAAGACTAGTAGATATTTTAGATCCGAATAGTTAGCTTCTTTCAAACGTCTTTCGTTTGATAAAAATTCACAGAAAATGTTTTGTCTCATATAGGTTATTAAAATCTACTTTTTGCAAGAACCGGTAACACTAAAAATAAACTATTCTGAATCACAATTGGCCACGTGACCTTTCGCCCGTACGGCATATTTCCGAGCCCCGACTATTCACGGAAAATAATTTGTGCTACATTGTTTTATTATTACAAATATACTTTTATATATTGACAAGTGTTTACGTATAAAATAATTAAAAAACGAAAGTATTTGTATTTGCTTGTAGTTTTTCTTTTTACTAAATAATTCTAACTTCCGTTTGTTTGGATGAAAGCAAAAGTAGATTATGCATTATGCAAGTTGCCAAAATTTGACTATAAATTTCGATAATGTATGGATATATGAATACTAGTATGGAATAATAACACAGGCTTTGTTTATTAGAAGTTATTATTATAATATTACACGGAATACCGTAACGTTATGCAATTACTGACTTGATTGAATAAAGTATGCATAAACCAACATGTCTGTTGTTCAAAAGACGACTATCCGTTCGGGGTGCCCGTGGCCGGTTCATTTCAAAATGGATTAAGAACCCTGTTGTGAACCCTGTAGAGGTCACAATTTTAATTCGATTTTGATGAAACTTGAAAAGCATGGTTATAACCCAAAGATCTTGGTCCACTTGCGTTATCTGCGCATATCGGATCGTAACTTCCTGAATTATGACTACTGATTGTCCGAAAAAACGCCTATGGTCCCTCTAGAGGTCACAATTATTATCTGATTTAAAAAAACGTTTGACTCTATCACCGTTACACCCTACGGAAAGATGAGTTCGAATTTCTTACCCACTTAGCAACATGATCCCCAGTCGAATTTGAAGCCTACTGAAATGCACCTTTATAACCCAAAGATCTTAATTCATTTCGATATTTGCACATATCAAATTCTAACCAGTGTATCTTTTAGCTTGTGATCCCTCTTGCCGATCCTTATTGTCCGATTAAAAAAAACGTCTGATGATGTCACCGTTACACCCTTAAAAAGGTTGTGTATGAATTTCGTGAAAATCCTACCAAAATTTACAGACAAAATGGCTACCGCTTGTACGCGAAAAGTGTAAAAATATGGTATGTCAAGTTTGTGAACACTGTAGAGGTCACAATTTTGAACCGAATTCGATGAAACTTGACATGTATGTTTATAACCCGAAGATCTTGGCTCCTTTCGATATTTGCGCACATCGGATCATAACATCCTGAATAATGCCCCGTGATTGTACAAAAAATCAGGTTTTTAGCTTGTGAACACTATAGAGGTCACAATATTGAACTGATTTTGATGAAACTTGAAATGCATGTTTATAACTCAAAAATCTTGGCTCCTGTCGATATTTGCGCCCATCGGATCATAACTTCCTGAATTATAGCACCTGTTTGTCCGAAAAGTCATCCGTTATAGATTGGGTCCTTTCTGAAGGTCAAATTATTATCCGATTTAAAAAAACGTTTGATTGTATCACCGGTGCTTGGTAATGAAGGTTGAAAATCGGATCAAATTTGACCAACAAAATGGCCGTCGTTTGTACGCGAATAGTGTAAAAATATGTTATATCAAAGTTGTGGACCGTCTAGAGGTCACAATTTTAATTCGATTTTGATAAAATTTAAAATACATGTTTATAACCTAAAGATCTTGATTCCTTTCCATATTTGCACATATCTGATTGTAACTTCCTGAATTATTGGCCCTGATTGTCCGAAAAATCACCTATTATGGCTTGTGGTCCTCTTGGAGGTCACAATTACTATCTGATTTAAAAACCCATTTGGTTATATCACCGTTACACCGTAAGGAAGGTTGAGTTCTCATTTCGTGAAAATCGTACCAAAATGGCTGGACGAAATGGTTGCCGTTTGTACGCGAATAGTGTAAAAATATGGTATATCATGGTTGTGGACTCTCTACAGGTCACAATTCTTATCCAATTTTGATGAAAAGTCACATTTCTAGGTTGTGTACCGTCACACCATAATCATTGTCGGCTTCGAATTTCATGAATATCAGACTGGAACTGACCAACTAAATGGCTGCTCCCAATACAGTATGAAATACAGAACTTAATGATGTAGGAAAAATCACTTTCGGTGTTGCTTGTTTTCTATCCATCTCTCGAAAATGTGGGCGTATCCTGCCTGGCAGTGCCAGCCTATCTTTAGCTTGTAGACCCTATAGAGGTCACAATTTTAAACCGATTTTGATGAAACTTGACATGCATGTTTATAACCCAAAGATCTTGCTTCCTTTCGATATTTGCGCCTATCGGAATGTAATTTCCTGAATTATGGCCCCTGATTGTCCGAAAAATCACCTTTTTATACGCCCACATTTTCATGTGGACGTATTATGTCGTCGCCCCTGTCCGTCTGTCCACAATTTGTTTGTGGACTCTATACAGGTCACAATTCTTATCTGATTTTGACGAAACTTGAAATATAGGTTTATCCCCAAAATATCTCGGCTGCTTTCGATATTGGCATGTTTATAATCCATAGATCTTGGTTCCTTTCGATATTTGGCCCTATCGGAATGTAATTTCCTGAATTATGGCCCTATGATTGTCCGAAATAATCACCCTTTTTAGCTTGTGGTCCCTCTGGAGGTCACAATTATTATCCGATTTAAAAAACCTTTTGATTATATCACCGTTACACCATAAGGACTGTTGAGTTTGAATTTCAGGAAAATCGGACCAAAATTGCCATACAAAATGGCCGCCGTTTGTATGGTATATCAAGGCATTCTCCACGCAAGTCTTGCTCTATCAAGCATTCAACTCTGCCGTCGGCTCGCGTACTACATAGGTTTGACCCGGAGGTCATCGATCACATGATTTACTACATTATCAAAAATGGCGTCTGTCAGAGAAATGTATTTGGCGTTATAAACACTTTATGATTTTATGAATTTTTGTAAATTTTAGGCGTTATATACACTTTATGGTTTTTCGATCATATTTTTAACATATATCGAGAACTCTTTGATTTTAATTAGCAACAGACATTTCTAAATTAATTGTTGGGCCTACCGATCGCGTTATGCAGATACTGTTAAAAAATGGTATATCATTGTCACAATTTTAATTCAATTATGATGAGGAAGGTTGAGTTCGAATTTCGTGAAAATCTTACCAAAATTGCCAGATGAAATTGTCGCCGTTTGTACGCGAATATCATGATCCGATTTAAAAAACCTTTTGATTATATCACCGTTACACCCTAAGGAAGGTTGAGTTCGAATTTCGGAAAAATCGAACCAAAATTGATAGACAAAATGGCCGCCGTTTGTACGCGAATACTGTTAAAAAAATGGTATATCATGGTTGTGGACCATGTAGAGGTCACAATTTTAATCTGATTTTGATGATACTTGACATGTTTGTTTATAACCCAAAGATCTTGGTTCCTGTCGATATTTGTGCATATTGGAACGTAACTTCATGGCCCCTGATTGTACAGAAAATCGTCTTTATTAGCTTGTGGCTGCCACTTTTACACGAATAGTGTAAAAATATGGTATATCAAGGTTGTGGACCCTGTAGAGTTCACAATTTTAATTCGATTTTCGTCTAACTTGAAATGCATAATATTAAATGTTTCGTATCCAGTGGAGGTAACAGCTAATTCCATAATATTAAATGATTCGTATACATAACGTTAGCATTGGGCAGAACTTTATAAAAAACAAACAAATTTTAATGATTTCCTGATAATTACTTAATATGCAACTCTTGTTGACTGCCCGGATGATTTAGCTGCTGTGTGGGCGCATGTTTCGTTGCCTGGCAATTTATTTTCCATTTTCTTTTTTAAACTCTCCCTAATTCTTTTTCCATTATCTTTTTTTAAACTTTTATCACAAGAAATGTCAGTTCTTTATCAAAATCTTACAAAATGCATCTTTATTTACATTGAAATAGTATATATTTTTAACTTCAAATAAGTTAAGAAAGTTAGATATGTGAATGATCAGACTTGTTGTACAATAAAGATATATGTATCTGCAATGATCACTGAACATGGATTGCATTCTTTCCTTAGGTTTGATGAATTGCACTTTGCCAAATTTGTGTCTTTGTACCTGAGAAAAGTTTTCTTCTTTGATGTTCATCCACCTTTTGGTAAAATGATTCTGGCTGCATCAGGTATAGTTGTAATATCTTTCACCATGCAATTTATCTTTTACCATGCAATTTTTACACTCATAATTGCTCTTTATTAAGGAAAATGTGCCATTTACTTTAAAGACCACATAAAATAATAATTTTTAATTGCATATATTGATAGCTAAGGGTTACTACATTCATTATACGTCAAGTTCACTCCCATCTGATTAAAATTAATTGAGATATTAACGTTTAAACATCAGACAGCCAAAAACGGTTTTCAAATTTTCAATTACAACCTTTATCCGGTTGATTGGCTGGTGACGTCACAGGCACTACACATAATCTATACACATTATCTATACAATATATCACTATCTGTACGATATATCACTGTATACACACCGCCAGTTAACACGTGTGTATTTATCGGTCCAATTAACATTTGACTGGCGTAATCATTAACTCGTAATTTTACACGTAAGCTACATATCACTATACTATAAAAGTTAAAGCATTTTCAAAAGCCGACCTTTCTCTTGTAATAGATTATATATTTGTGACTAGAATAGATTATAATTCACTAGTTGATCAACATCTCCAGCCCATAAATCAGTACGTAATATTTTAACACGGTTATCGGTAGTCATATCGACAAATAAACCGACAGAATGAAACGACACAAGACGGTGCAGATAAAAACATGTGTCTTCTAAAGGTGCGGCAAAAGGGGAGGGGGCGAATAGAAGAGCCTCCTAAGCTGGTATCTCAGGTACACGGTAACGTCGCATTCTGATTGTGAATTAAATAATAAAGTAAATTGTTTTTTCTTCTTTATATTATATAAAATTGTATGTTATTAATATTACATTGGTAGTTTAGTAATTTGTTAAAAAAGGCATAGCCAACTTTCCTGCCATATGCGACATGCTTTCAGCATGTCTGTTTTTGGCGTACGTGACCATTTTCAGCTTTTTCGCGCCAAAATCAACCATTTTACACATTTCTTAGTAAGCCATGCCTTATATGGTAGACGAAGATTTTCATGTGACATTGAGATCGTGTAACACTATTTTAGTGATAACGGAGCTTTTTGTTATAAATACAGAGTAATTATTCGACAAATACAAGTGAATTTGAGCCATGTTACTTTCGCTATTACAAACTATCGAAGCTATCGATAGTTTGCTTGACTATCACAATTTTTATCAATAGTTTCTTTTTACTATCGATATACACTATCAACAGTCAAACTATCGCGATGCATCGATTGTTCGATGTATCGTTACACCCCTAATGATTATTATTTAAAACCATTTCGTTTCTTAAAAGCCGACAATTGATTATTTCTATCAGCTTAAAAGATGTCCGTAGCGCCGGCTATAACAATTTTACACCAATCTTGTTTCAATCAGAATCCAATTATTGTTGGCTTACGGTCGGCTTATTCTGATAAAAAAAAAACACATGGGGAATATAGCTACAACAACTGTCTTTATAAAACAAATTCTTCCGTAGTCAATTGTTATTTAATTAGGGGGATTAAGGAATCAGTCAGGCGTTAACGAATACACACGCTTGGTGTATATAGGTAATTAAGGAATAAACATCCCGAATATGCATTCGGTCACTGTGATGTCACTGGCGTCTGAGGGGATTAAGAGTGTTTTCAATAATTGGCCAAGTCGTTTTTACGGGAGGTCTATATTTGCGACTTTGAGTGACAATATCTGAATTAATTTTCATCAGATCGACGTTAAACTGCCATAAAATGCATATAGTAACCAATGTTTATAAGCTCAATGAATTTAGTTTCCTCATTTTAGTTTCCTCATTTTATGTGCTCTTTAACAGTTTTAGTTCAAAATGTTTTTGCAGTTTGGTAATGATCATTCCAACAGTTGATTGGTATTACTTTCTCCTCTAATTTTTATACGCCCACATTTTTATGTGGACGTATATTGTCGTCGCCCCTGTCCGTCCGTCCGTCCGTCCGTCCGTCCACATTTTTTTGTGAACAGTCTACAGGTCACAATTTTTATCCGATTTCAATTAAACTTAAAATATAGGTTTATCACCATAAGATCTCGGTTCCTTTCGATAATGGCATGTATCGGACTGTAACTTCATGGGTTATGGCCCCTGATTGTACGAAAAATCACGTTTTTTAGCTTGTGAACAGCGTAGAGGTCACAATTTTGAACCGATTTGGATGAAACTTGACATGTATGTTTATAACCCAAAGATCTTGGTTCCTTTCGATATTTGCACCCATTGGATCATAACTTCCTGAATTATGTCCCCGGATTGTCCAAAAAATCGCTTTTGTTAGCTTTTGGTCCCTCTGGAGGTCAAAATTATTATCCGATTTAAAAAAACGTTTGACTATATCACCGTTACATGGTAATGAAGAGAGAGGCTGAATTACGTGAAAATCGGACTAGAATTGACGGACAAAATGGCCGTCGTTTGTACAAGAATAGTGTGAAAACATGTTATATCAAGGTTGTGGAGCCTATAGAGGTCACAATTTTGAACCGATTTTGATGAAACTTGACATGTATGTTTATAACCCAAAGATCTTGGTTCCTTTCGATATTTGTGCCCATCGGGTCATTACTTCCTGAATTATGTCCCCTGATTGTACGAAAAATCACCCTTTTTAGCTTGTGGTCCCTCTGGAGGTCACAATTATTATCTGATTTAAAAAAAAACGTTTGATTATAAAAACCAAACAAATTCTAATGATTTTCTGATAATTCCTTAATATGCGACAACTCTTGTTGACTGCCCGGACGATTTGGCTGCTGTGTGGGCGTATGTTTCGTTGCCTGGCAACCTATTTTTTATTCACTGACCTGATAAATGCAACTATTCAATATTGTTTTTAAACAAGAAGTACATATAATATTATAACTGCAACAATGCAACAATCTGCAAATTCTAGAACTTGCTAGAAAATGGCAAAATATCCAAAGTACATGTATAATAAGAAGTTGTCACCTCGGACACTTCTGTGTTACATGTATAAACAGGATGTCCCAGGCAGTAATTGTTAGCTGGGTATTTCTTTGGTTTGTTTAGATGGTTGCATGGAACTAAAATAAAAGGTTCTGGAATTTCTCCTTGAAACCTATGCACTCCTCCCTTCTTAAAATAGATTGCCGGCGATCGATAAATTCATCATGTCATATGTGACAAAATATTCATAGTAAACGAATATAATTTATATCATTCGAAAGCCACGAAAATTCCCTTTAAATGAGACTAAGAACGGGTGACTATTCAACAAAAAAATCGTGTTAGATTGTAGCAAAGATGGGTAACTCTGTAAGCTTAAACAAATGACGTTGTGTCCTATTAGTTCGTGTACTTATCGCCGTAAAAAGGTGGTTTATTATGTCTAAAAGAGAACTTATTAAATGGAAAATTAAGAATAGAAGTGTTGTTAAGTTTTACAATGATTAGACACGTCTGATTTTGAATATGTGAGCAATGCCGATGAATTTCAATGGGCTAAGAGGTGACCTAGATTTGCCCAACAAAGAATGTCAACGAGAGAATTGATCCTGCTTAGATGAGTGAGTTTTGTTTACTAATTTACTTTTTACATCCGAACAAATGAACAAATGTAAGCTTGATGATGATAATTATTTAATTGTAGATTGTGTGCCCATTTCTACCATGCCATATCCATTTAGCATCAAATTATTGGTAACTTAGCTCAAATATGTGGGCCTAAAATGTAATGGCATTTTGACAGCTGGTCGGCCACGCCATACATGGACTTGATGAAAAAGGAGTTGTTTTCTGTTTCAATTAGACTCTTTTGACATGAAATGCAGAAGCCCAAGTTTAGTATTCAAATTTCAAAAAGTCTTGGCCACTAATTATTGTCAGTTTCGTTTGTTTTCTTTCGTTCCATCGAGGGGTTGGACTGTTGTTGGGACTAGTCTTAGGCTAATGATAGTCTTGGACCTAATGGTACTAATACAAGCATGGATTGTACTGAGAAATAGAAGGGGTTAAAATTAAAATTTGCTTCCTAAAAATCTATCTCAAAGTGTTAATAACGATGTATCTGGATAAAAACATAAAATTCGGATTATAACTCCTCATTATGGCTTAAAATCTCTAGATAAGGTGTGTTAATTAACAAAGGTGAAAAATGGACTGAAAGGCGAGTTAATTTTCGCTGGGGTTGAACAACTCTCTGACGGTGCGTTTTCTGTACTGAGTGTGTTAATTAACCGACGGGTTAAAAACGAATGACACGGTGTGTATTGTTTAATTGGTGTGTTTTCTCGAAAGTTGTTATAACTGCGGCAAAAGGGTATAATCAAGGACCAAGAGAAATTATCTTACGCGTGAGTGTTAAATCAAAACTTGGGATGGAAAATTGTTTTTACCGTGCGATATCTCATTCGCCGGTGTGTTTTACGCAAATAGGTCTTTGCATAAGGACAGGTCTTTGTATGTGGAGTTGTACGGGGCTGTTCCTATGTTTTTTTTTTTGTATTTGTTGATGAACATAAAGACACAGTACAGGTTTAATAGTCACGCCACTTATAAAGTTGCATAATAAAATATAAATTTAGGCGAAAACAATGTCGTCATTTATACGTATCCAGCAGTCAGACCCTAATTTGATTATATCCAGGTATATATCGATAAGCTTAATTTTCCTTATGTCTATATATTTTCTTTTGTTCTGACAATTTATTGTTGTGCGTGTTGAAATGAGTACCACGTAAACAGTAACTCATTGTTAGTTTATTGTTTTGTGTGTTGAAATGAGTACCGCGCAACCCGTAACTCATAGCCATTTTATTGTTTTGCGTGTTGAAATTAGTACAACGTACGTAACACGTACGTGTTTCATTGCAACTTATTATAAAAAAAACTCTATACAAAAAACAATAGAAATGTTAGCTGTTCAATAATAATTATTCGCGGCTGCAGTTATTTATTTTTCTTGTCTTTTTGTGGATTTCATTTGTTAACATTAGCGATATCCCGATAAACCTCCATTTGATTATCCGATACATGTATTAGTCCGAAAATGTGTGTGTGAAATAGCTTTATTTAACGTCTGCTTCCACCGAGGTGATATCGCAGACAATGTCCTAAAATATTTTGCTGACTTTTTAATTTCGGCACAAAAGAGTGTGGGTGGTTGCATGCTGTCAATCAGGGTTCAATAATGTGAATTGAAACGTGGCATCATAAGAAACTGATTGACAGAATATAGACACCCCTTTATCAACACATTGTTGCCTTATGTAAACTTTAATTGTAGATTGCCAGTAGTTATAATTACAGTAGGCCTACAAACAAATTTTGACACATTATTGAACAATCAAAACTGTTACGCTATCGCCAATGATTACATAAACCCCTTTCCCATGCATTCGTAATTTTATGTCCAGATAAAATTCATGTCTCACTTAGCAGTGTTATATTTTGCTAAATATGAAAATGCTTTAAGATTTAGTTTTAGTTACAACTCTATTTATGGAGTATCTTACCATTATCGAGATAAAATCCATAAAATAGAATTTCCATGTATATGATTATCGCAACACACCTTCCAATATAAGTTTAGATCACAGGAAATTTAAAAATCACAAATGAATTATCAATAATGTTGCGTTTATCTCCTCACAAAATTTACATTGCTATAAGAGTTGTTAATGCAGAACACAAAGTAATTTGTATGTGATTGGCGTCAAAAGAACTAAGTTGTCAATCAACCTTTGAACTCTCAGTATTCCTGTGATCGAAACGAATACAGAATGTAAAAATAGACAACTGCACGATTCTTTCAAGACAATGTTCTTTGATGCGTAGACATGTCGTCTCCCATGTTGAACCAATGCTGTTATAAACAACATTGTGGATTTGATTATGTATTATTAATATCTGCTGCATCGTAGACATTTACCTGTGTTAAAAAAACAAATACAGGTCACGTGTCATTAAGCTATTTGTATTTTGATTTGCATAATAGGTGGGTCCCTTGTGCAATGTTCGTTTTTTGATATGTGCGACCTGGGTATAATCTTTGTTGCAGGATCAACCGACGAAATTAATTGGCTGGAAACCTTATAATACCACCATTTTCTTAACATATGGCTTCCCCGACTATGAACTTTTGATGTCAGGCTGGGGGCGGAGAATTTGCCGTAATGAAATGAGATTTTTGAATCTCTCACATATTATTTCACGGCATCTATTATCAACTCGACAGAAAACTGGAATATCAAAATAGTTATCAACACAGTTTACGGTGTTTTTTTAACTATCATTTATAAATCAATTAAATGTTTATGCTTTACATATTGCTCATGTGTGTTTATATATTTTTTTACTCATTCAAATTATTGATTAATTGAATAAAATATTTGTGTCATTTAATTACCCTTAAAAGTGCGAATTTACGCGTTTTTATACGCCCACATTTTCATGTGGACGTATTATGTCGTCGCCCCTGTCCGTCCGGACGTCCGTCCGTCCACAATTTGTTTGTGGACTCTCTACAGGTCACAATTCTTATCCGATTTTGACGAAACTTGAAATATAGGTTTATCCCCAAAAGATCTCGGCTGCTTTCGATATTGGCATGTATCGGATCAAAACTTCATGGATTATGGCCCCTGATTGTACGAAAAATCACGTTTTTAGCTTGTGGACCCTATAGAGGTCACAATTTTGAACCGATTTTGATGAAACTTGACATGCATGTTTGTAACCCAAAGATCTTGGTTCCTTTCGATATTTGCGGCTATCGGAATGTAATTTCCTGAATTATGGCCCCTGATTGTCCGAAAAATCACCCTTTTTAGCTTGTGGTCCCTCTGGAGGTCACAATTATTATTCGATTTAAAAAACCGTTTGATTATATCACCGTTACACCCTAAGGAAGGTTGAGTTCGAATTTCGGGAAAATCGGACGAAAATTGCCATACAAAATGGCCGCCGTTTGTACGCGAATACTGTTAAAAAATGGTGTATCCATGTTGTGGACCCTGTGGAGGTCACAATTTTGATTCGATTTTGATGAAACTTGAAATTCATGTTTATAACCAAAAGATCTTGCTTCCTTTCGATATTTGCGCATATCGGATCGTAACTTCCTGAATTATGGCCCCTGATTATACGCAAAATCGCCTTTTTTTTAGCTTGGAGGTCACAATTATTATTCGATTTTAAAAAACATTTGATTATATCACCGTTACACCCTAAGGAAGGTTGAGTTCGAATTTCGGGAAAATCGGACGAAAATTGCCATACAAAATGGCCGCCGTTTGTATGCGAATACTGTTAAAAAATGGTATATCAAGGTTGTGGACCCTGTGGAGGTCACAATTTTAATTCGATTTTGATGAAACTTGAAATTCATGGTTATAACCCAAAGATCTTGGTTCCTTTCGATATTTGCGCATATCGGATCGTAACTTCCTGAATTATGGCCCCTGATTATACGCAAAATCGCCTTTTTTTTTTAGCTTGGAGGTCACAATTATTATCCGATTTAAAAAAACGTTTGATTATATTACCGTTACACCCTAAGGAAGGTTAACTTCGAATTTCGGGAAAATCAGACCAAAATTGCCATACAAAATGGCCGCCGTTTGTACGCGAATACTGTTAAAAAATGGTATATCAAGGTTGTGGACCCTGTAAAGGTCACAATTTTAATTTGATTTTGATAAAACTTGAAATTCATGGTTATAACCCAAAGATCTTGGTTCTTTTCGATATTTGCGCATATCGGATTGTAACGTCCTGAATTATGGCCCCTGGTTATACGCAAATTCCCCCTTTCTTTAGCTTGTGGTACCTCTGGAAGTCACAATTATTATCCCATTTAAAAAAACGTTTGATTATATCACCGTTACACTGTAAGGAAGGTTGAGTTTGAATTTCTGGAAAATCGGACCAAAATTGACAGACAAAATGGCTGCCGTTTGTACGCGAATACTGTTAAAAAAATGATATATCATGGTTGTGGACCCTGTATAGGTCACAATTTTAATTCGATTTTGATGAGGAAGGTTGAGTTCTAATTTCGTGAAAATCGTACCAAAATTGATGGACGAAATGGTCGCCGTTTGTACGCGAATAGTGTACAAATATGGTATATCATGGTTGTGGACTCTCTACAGGTCACAATTCTTATCCGATTTTGACGAAAAGTCACATTTCTAGGTTGTGTACCGTCACACCATAATCATTGTCGGTTTCGAATTTCATTAATATCAGACTGGAACTGACCAACTAAATGGCTGCTACCAATACAGTATGAAATACAGGACTTAAAGATGTAGGAAAAATCACTTTCGGTATTGCTTGTTCTCTGTCCATCTCTCGAAAATGTGGGCGTATCCTGCCTGGCAGTGCCAGCCTATCTTTTGAAATCTACTGCCAAATCATGGTTTCTACTGCATTTTTGACACCGTCCTACTGCATTTTAGCTCGGGGGTGGGGTGCGGGTCTGGCGCCATTGAATTAACTCGAGATTTGCGGAGTAGGCCATTTGCTACAATAATAAACAATCTATGCCACATTTAGTCAATACTTCCAAGCACTTTTCTTATTTCTTTTCCTTTACAGGCCTGCGTACCTATTTATAAGTATATATTGATCTCAGTTTTATTCTTTTTGCACAGGGGTTTAAGTAATCATTGGCGATAGCGTATCAGTTTTGATTGTTCAATAATGTGTCAAAATTTGTTTGTAGGCCTACTGTAATTATAACTACTGGCAATCTACAATTAAAGTTTACAAGGCAACAATGTGTTGATAAAGGGGCGTCTATATTCTGTCAATCAGTTTCTTATGATGCCACGTTTCAATTCACATTATTGAACCCTGATTGACAGTATGCAACCACCCACACTCTTTTGTGCCGAAATTAAAAAGTCAGCAAAATATTTTTCGGACTAATACATGTATCGGATAATCAAATGGAGGTTTATCGGGATATCGGTAAATAGCGATATTGCATGCGACCAATTTTAAGACACATGCATTTATAGTTCAGTGGTACCACAATAATGTTAACAAATGAAATCCACAAAAAGACAAGAAAAATAAATAAATGCAGCCCACGAATAATTATTATTGAACAGCTAACATTTCTATTGTTTTTTGTATAGAGTTTTTTTTATAATAAGTTGCAATGAAACATGTACGTGTTACGTACGTTGTATTAATTTCAACACGCAAAACAATAAAATGGCTATGAGTTACGGGTTGCGCGGTACTCATTTCAACATGCAAAACAATAAACTGACAATGAGTTACTGTTTACGTGGTACTCATTTCAACACGCACAACAATAAATTGTCAGAACAAAAGAAAATATATAGACATAAGGAAAATTAAGCTTATCGCTATATACCTGGATATAATCAAATTGGGGTCTGACTGCTGGATACGTATAAATGACGACATTGTTTTCGCCTTTTTACGACAGATTAAGGTCTAAATTTATATTTTATTTTGCAACTTTATAAGTGGCGTGACTATTAAACCTGTACTGTGTCTTAATGTTCATCAACAAATACCAAAAAAACCCCGTAGAAACAGCCCCGTACAACTCCACATGCAAAGACCTATTTGCGTAAAACACTCTGGCGAATGAGAAATCGCACGGTAAAAACAATTTTCCATCCCAAGTTTTGATTTAACACTCACGCGTCAGATAATGTCTCTTGGTCCTTGATTATACCCTTTTGGCGCAGTTATAACAACTTTCGAGAAAACACACCAATTAAACAATACACACCGTGTCATTCGTTTTTAACCCGTCGATTAATTAACACACTCAGTACAGAAAACGCACCGTCAGAGAGTTGTTCAACCCCAGCGATAATTAACTCGCCTTTCAGTCCATTTTTCACCTTTGTTCATTAACACACCTTATCTAGAGATTTTAAGCCATAATGAGGAGTTATAATCCGAATTTTATGTTTTTATCCAGATACATCGTTATTGACACTTTGAGATAGATTTTTATGAAGCAAATTTTAATTTTAACCCCTTCCTATTTCTCAGTGTGTGGGATGTGTGAGTTTTGTTTGTTTTGTATAATGTATATGTTTTTACATTCAAAACAAGTATAAACCTAAACTGTCTGAATGTTCTACAGCTTTAGATTGTATGCCTAGATTTACAGGTATAAAATGTTGAGTTATGACCTTCCTCTTTCCAATAACATGTATTCTACCTACAATTACTCAATGTAGAAGACTTCTGTTATTTTTATACGCCCACATTTTCATGTGGACGTATATTGCCGTCGCCCCTGTTCGTCCGTCCGGACGTCCGCACCTCCGTCCGTTCGTCCGTCCACAATTGTTTGTGAACAGTCTACAGGTCACAATTTTTATCCGATTTCGATGAAACTTAAAATATAGGTTTATCACCCTAAGATCTCGGTTCCTTTCGATATTAGCATGTATCGGACTGTAACTTCATGGGTTATGGCCCCTGATTGTACGAAAAATCACGTTTTTATACGCCCACATTTTCATGTGGACGTATATTGTCGTCGCCCATGTTCGGTCAAAATTGTTATCCGATTTAAAAAACCGTTTGATTATATCACCGTTCCATGGTTATGAAGGTTGAATTCGAATTTCGTCAAAATCGGACCAAAATTGACGGACAAAATGGCCGCCATTTGTACGCGAATAGTGTGAAAATATGTTATATCAAGGTTGTGAACAGTGTAGAGGTCACTATTTTGAACCGATTTGGATGAAACTTGACATGTATGTTTATAACCCAAAGATCTTGGTTCCTTTCGATATTTGCGCCCATCGGATCGTAACTTCCTGAATTATGGCCCCTGATTGTCCGAAAAATTGCCCTTTTTAGCTTGTGGTCCCTCTGGAGTTCAAAATTGTTATCAGATTTAAAAAAACGTTTGATTATATCACCGTTCCATGGTTATGAAGGTTGAGTTCGAATTTCGTGAAAATCGGATCAAAATTGACGGACAAAATGGCCGCCGTTTGTACGCGAATAATGTGAAAATATGTTATATCAAGGTTGTGGACTTTATAGAGGTCACAATTTTGAACCGATTTGGATGAAACTTGAAATGCATGTTTAAAACCCAAAGATCTTAGTTCCTTTCGATATTTGCGCCAATCGGATAGTAACTTCCTGAATTATGGCCCCTGATTGTCCAAAAAATCGCCCTTTTTAGCTTGTGGTCCCTCTGGAGGTCAAAATTGTTATCGGATTTAAAAAAACGTTTGTTTATATCACCGCTCCATGGTTATGAAGGTTGAGTTCGAATTTCGTGAAAATCAGACCAAAACTGACGGACAAAATGGCCGCCGTTTGTACGCGAATAGTGTGAAAATATGTTATATCAAGGTTGTGGACCTTACAGAGGTCACAATTTTGAACCAATTTTGATGAAACTTGACATGTATGTTTATAACCCAAAGATCTTGGTTCCTTTCGATATTTGCGCCCATCGGATCGTAACTTCCTGAATTATGGCCCCTGATTGTCCAAAAAATCGCCCTTTTTAGCTTGTGGTCCCTCTGGAGGTCAAAAATATTATCCGATTTAAAAAAACGTTTGACTATATCACCGTTACATGGTAATGAAGAGAGAGTTTGAATTACGTGAAAATCGGACTAGAATTGACGGACAAAATGGCCGCCGTTTGTACACGAATAGTGTGAAAATATGTTATATCAAGGTTGTGGACCCTATAGAGGTCACAATTTTGAATCAGTTTTGATGAAACTTGACATGTATGTTTATAACCCAAAGATCTTGGTTCCTTTCGATATTTGCGCCCATCGGGTCATTACTTCCTGAATTATGTCCCCTGATTTTTCGAAAAATCACTCTTTTTAGCTTGTGGTCCCTCTAGAGGTCACAATTATTACCTTAGGCCACCCATTTCTGATTATTCGGTTCACGGATCCGCCGACGACAGTTCAAAACTGCCGCTGGGAAAATAAAAAATGCGTGTGTTTTTTTATTTTTATTTAAACCGCCGAAGCGTATAACGAAATGTGATTCTGAAAAAAATTGCTTACAATTACATCGAAGCTTCTTTTTGTTTTAAAATACCGCCATACCGGAGTTTTAGCAGATTATAATCACGGCAGTCACTTTCTGGTAATATTTTACGACAGTATACGAGCACGGCAGGTCGAGAGCATGGCTCAGGCGGGAATTTACCAATTTGCGACTTACGGGCATGTTTTTATTCATTCGTCCATGATAGACACACGTACGGCACAGTGGTCATGTGACAACCATAATTGAAATTGCTTTAAAATAAAATTCCGTACGAGTACGACTATACCAGATAGTCCTACCTTTCAATAATAATAACGACAATATGTTTAAAACTAAGCCTCTGTCAGCACGTGTATATAAAAAATTATAATGGTAGAACTAGATGATACTTAAAATTAAACGTAGCATCGCCGGCTTATTGACCTAGAAATTCCAATCAATGTCACGTGTCATCGGCGGATTTGGCAATGGCGGAAAAAATATATTATTATTAATGACTGTTTCTCGGCGTATTTTGGTGTTCTATCAGAGGATTATATTCAACTAAGATTGAAATTTCACAAACAACTGGTCAGCAGAACCATTAAATGTATGATCTAATTATTAACTTAATATCTACCGGTATCTGGAATTCATACAGAGCGTCAAAGAAGCGCGATTCCCGAGCGAAATGCACAAATAGGCAAGCAGCGGCCCTCCGATAAATCGGGCCAACGGACCGACGTTTGTGTCGTACACTGGTCCCAAATATCGTTTATATTGGGTCCCAAATGTCGTTTTATATTGAGTCCCAAATGATGCCAATGAAGTCCCAAATGACGCCAATGAAGTCCCAAACGTCGTCAACTGGGTCCCAAAATGTCGTTTGTGTTGAGTCCCAAATGACGTGAGTCCCAAATGACGTGATACCGCTTGACAATGGTCAAATCAAGAATAATGAGATGAAAGACGTTCATAGATCAATTAGGTTATCTGGCTATAATAAAACTTAACCGTTCATAAATTTACAAAGTCTTCCTGGCATAATTAGACAATAGAACCATACAGAAGTAAAAAGATCAATTGTGTAATTTGACTTTAAACTCATTGATATCTGCCTTATTCTCTAATAAACCGATTATAGAGAAAAAAAGATATACAGGATTTTAAAATCCCCTTAAATAGTATCAAAGTTAAAGTGTAAAAAAACATATATTAAGATTAATAGTATAATGAAAAGAACAAGTCTGTATTAAACTAAGTATATATATATGATCTGGTAAAATTAATCATTAGTCGAAAAATTATTTTTTTTATTATAGCCCGACATCAAAATTTTGCTCTGTAAAAAATAAAAAAAATAAGACACTGACATCTTTTTTTTTTTTTTTATTTCGACCGACATCATCAATTCTATGTCCTAAAAATCCGTGAACCTAATAATCAAAAATGGGTGGCCTTATTTAAAAAAACGTTTGATTATAAAAACCAAACAAATTCAAATGATTTTCTGATAATTCCTTAATATGTGACAACTCTTGTTGACTGCCCGGACGATTTGGCTGCTGTGTGGGCGTATGTTTTGTTGCCTGGCAACCTATTTTTTTATTGTACTGAATGCTTTACAATTATTTATTTATATCTGAAGGCCCTTATCTGAAGATGGAAATAGTGTTAGACCCAATGATATTGTTGAGGAAGTTTACTCTGAGACATGGAAGTGGAATTTCATGAGTTGGCAGATGGCACAATGGAACAATGGAACTTGGTCTGTTTGAAGGGTGAAAACTAGATAACACTGCAGATTTTTGGTCATTTATTGTTAATAATATAATTATTAGTTGTTGCTTGATTTTCCTAGGCCTGTGTACATGTACTTGATTGTATATATGTATACCTTCTGAATTTTTCTTATCAGCCCTGTGCCTACTTTCATATTTCGGTGTAAAAAAGTGCTATTGTCTTTGGGATGGTGTTTTCCTTATGGCAAATGCTGTAGCATTTTCATAATATCAGCTGTGGGTAGTCAGGTCAAAAGTCAAGCCATTGAGTCAAAGGTCAATAGTGAAGTCAAAGGTCAATAATAGGTCAAAGGTCATTTGCATAATCACTTAGTTATATCATTATTTTTTATTTCTAATCATATATTTGTAATATTTAATTTTGTTATCTTTGATCCATTCATTAAATCTTAATTACTACGATGTGAATACTTAAACCTTCATTGCTGTATTTTTTCGCAATGTTTATTATCTTTTATGTCTCATAACTTTTTTGATTTTAATACTACAATTATGAATAATACACTGATTTGTGGCAAAATAGTTGTTTTCTTTGAATCTACTTAAAAAAAAACTACCAGTTTATAGTCCTTGTGACCTGCTTCAGGTCAAATGGAAAAGTTAAACCTATTGGGGGGGGGGGTGTCAAAGGTCAAGTAAAAAGGTCAAGGTCAAAGTTCATGCACGTGGAATCAACGAAAAGACCCCTATAGAAAGCCTTGCCAATGCCCTAATCAGAAACAGAAACTTGTGGTTCTTCTAAGAATTATTTTATTACCATTTTCCCAGTAACAATACCAGTGGTAAAACAGCAATTTACGGGGTGGGTTTATAGGGTTAAAATACAACATATATTATGCTTGTTATATTTCATATCTACATGTACTTGTAAAGTTATGAATATGATAAAATGCTAACATATATTATTGGAGAATGTAATGTTGATGGGTTTACCATAGTATATTTGATAATATTGTGTTAAAGGTAGCTTTGCTGGATATGAAGGAAATGTTAGCTTGGATAGAATTGGTCAAGGTATGTTAAACAAAGTACTTTTTATAGGCCCACATTGAAATGTGGTCGTATATTGTCGTCGCGCCCGGGCGGCCGGCTGGCGTCCACAAGCAATTGTGGACGCCAAAGTTAATATCCGAAAGTTAATAATATCCGATTGACTTTAAATTTATACACAGTGTTTAACATTGACGTCATATAAAGATAGACCGCTCATGCCTTATTATTATTGGCCAGGGCCGCCATGACACGCAGTGCGAGATTTCCCTTCAGGGCAGAAACCGCGAAAATCAATGTAAACAAACGGCAAACTGATGGTGAAAGTCAATCAATTTTTGGAGGAAGTTATGGTCCTATCGACAAACCCAACACATTAATTTATTTAATTGAAACCGTAACTTTATTTTTGTACAGTTTTGGGGGGAATTATAAAGCGTTAAACATTTTTTTCATAGGGAAATACAGACCGATACAGTGACGATAGCGCTTGTAAAAAGTATTTTTAGAATAGAATAAATCAATAATTTAATATTGTAAAATAAAATTCATTGCTTTAAAAACTTGTGACCTAGAAGGCTGTGTCCTGCAATTTACAAAAATGTTTAGTTTGAAATTTTAGAGTTAATAGTTTTTGTTTAAATCAAATTTTAAAACTGCCACGCCCATATTGGCATCTTGAAAATTTGGCACCAATATTTATTCTATTTTTTTTGTAACAGTAGTAATTGAGAGAACTATTGGAACTTCGACAACAATTTTCATAAGTATATGAAATAATTATAAACATGAAGATCATATTTTTTTACTTCATTATTTATATTTTTAAAAGGTATGGATTTCTTGAAGAAAAAACTTGGAAGTTTTAGGGTCCAATTATGGAATTTAACTTTTTTTGTCCAAATCATAATTTAGATGACTGCTGGAAATTGTGTCACAACTTTCTTAAGTGTATGAAATAATTAAAAACGCAAAGATCGTATTTTTTATATATTTTAAAAATTACACAAACTAGCAGGTATTGTGGTGGTGGGGGGATATTGAAATTGCCACACTCATTTTTATACGCCCACATTTTCATGTGGACGTATTATGTCGTCGCCCCTGTCCGTCCGGACGTCCGTCCGTCCACAATTTGTTTGTGGACTCTCTACAGGTCTCAATTCTTATCCGATTTTGACGAAACTTGAGATATAGGTTTATCCCCAAAAGTTCTCGGCTGCTTTCGATATTGGCATGTATCGGATCAAAACTTCATGGATTATGGCCCCTGATTGTACGAAAAATCACGTTTTTAGCTTGTGGACCCTATAGAGGTCACAATTTTGAACCGATTTTGATGAAACTTGACATGCATGTTTGTAACTCAAAGATCTTGGTTCTTTTCGATATTTGCGGCTTACGGAATGTAATTTCCTGAATTATGGCCCCTGATTGTCCGAAAAATCACCCTTTTTAGCTTGTGGTCCCTCTGGAGGTCACAATTATTATTCGATTTAAAAAACCGTTTGATTATATCACCGTTACACCCTAAGGAAGGTTGATTTCGAATTTTGGGAAAATCGGACGAAAATTGCCATACAAAATGGCCGCCGTTTGTACGCGAATACTGTTAAAAAATGGTATATCAAGGTTGTGGACCCTGTGGAGGTCACAATTTTGATTCGATTTTGATGAAACTTGAAATTCATGGTTATAACCCAAAGATCTTGCTTCCTTTCGATATTTGCGCATATCGGATCGTAACTTCCTGAATTATGGCCCCTGATTATACGCAAAATCGCCTTTTTATACGCCCACATTTTCATGTGGACGTATTATGTCGTCGCCCCTGTCCGTCCGGACGTCCGTCCGTCCGTCCACAATTTGTTTGTGGACTCTCTACAGGTCACAATTCTTATCTGATTTTGACGAAACTTGAAATATAGGTTTATCCCCAAAAGATCTCGGCTGCTTTCGATATTGGCATGTATCGGATCAAAACTTCATGGATTATGGCCCCTGATTGTACGAAAAATCACGTTTTTAGCTTGTGGACCCTATAGAGGTCACAATTTTGAACCGATTTTGATGAAACTTGACATGCATGTTTGTAACCAAAAGATCTTGGTTCCTTTCGATATTTGCGGCTATCGGAATGTAATTTCCTGGATTATGGCCCCTGATTGTCCGAAAAATCACCCTTTTTAGCTTGTGGTCCCTGTCGAGGTCACAATTATTATTCGATTTAAAAAACCGTTTGATTATATCACCGTTACACCCTAAGGAAGGTTGAGTTCGAATTTCGGGAAAATCGGACGAAAATTGCCATACAAAATGGCCGCCGTTTGTACGCGAAGACAGGTAAAAAATGGTATATCAAGGTTGTGGACCCTGTGGAGGTCACAATTTTGATTCGATTTTGATGAAACTTGAAATTCATGGTTATAACCCAAAGATCTTGCTTCCTTTCGATATTTGCGCATATCGGATGGTAACTTCCTGAATTATGGCCCCTGATTATACGAAAAATCGCCTTTATTTTAGCTTGGAGGTCACAATTATTATTCGATTTAAAAAACCGTTTGATTATATCACCGTTACACCCTAAGGAAGGTTGAGTTCGAATTTCGGGAAAATCGGACGAAAATTGCCATACAAAATGGCCGCCGTTTGTACGCGAATACTGTTAAAAAATGGTATATCAAGGTTGTGGACCCTGTGGAGGTCACAATTTTGATTCGATTTTGATGAAACTTGAAATTCATGGTTATAACCCAAAGATCTTGCTTCCTTTCGATATTTGCGCATATCGGATTGTAACTTCCTGAATTATGGCCCCTGATTATATGCAAAATCGCCTTTCTTTTAGCTTGGAGGTCACAATTATTATCTGATTTAAAAAAACGTTTGAATATATTACTGTTACACCGTAAGGAAGGTTGAGTTCGAATTTCGGGAAAATCAAACCAAAATTGCCATACAAAATGGCCGCCGTTTGTACTCAAATACTGTTAAAAAATGGTATATCAAGGTTGTGGACCCTGTAAAGGTCACAATTTTAATTCGATTTTGATCAAACTTGAAATTCATGGTTATAACCCAAAGATCTTGGTTCTTTTCGATATTTGCACATATCGGATCGTAACTTCCTGAATTATGGCCCCTGGTTATACGCAAAATCCCCCTTTCTTTAGCTTGTGGTCCCTCTGGAGGTCACAATTATTATCCAATTTAAAAAAACGTTAGATTATATCACCGTTACACTGTAAGGAAGGTTGAGTTTGAATTTCGGGAAAATCGGACCAAAATGGCCGCCGTTTGTACGCGAATACTGTTAAAAAAATGGTATATCATGGTTGTGGACCCTGTATAGGTCACAATTTTAATTCGATTTTGATTAGGAAGGTTGAGTTCTAATTTCGTGAAAATCATACAAAAATTGCCGGACGAAATGGTCGTTGTTTGTACGCGAATAGTATAAAAATATTGTATATCATGGTTGTGGACTCTCTACAGGTCACAATTCTTTTGATGAAAAGTCACATTTCTAGGTTGTGTACCGTCACACCATAATCATTGTCGGTTTCGAATTTCATGAATATCAGACTGGAACTGACCAACTAAATGGCTGCTCCCAATACAATATGAAATACAGGACTTAAAGATGTAGGAAAAATCACTTTCGGTATTGCTTGTTCTCTATCCATCTCTCGAAAATGTGGGCGTATCCTGCCTGGCAGTGCCAGCCTATCTTTTTAGCTTGGAGGTCACAATTATTATTCGATTTAAAAAACCGTTTGATTATATTACCGTCACACCCTAAAGAAGGTAGAGTTCAAATTTCGGGAAAATCGGACGAAAATTGCCATACAAAATGGCCGCCGTTTGTACGCGAATACTGTTAAAAAATGGTATATCAAGGTTGTGGACCCTGTGGAGGTCACAATTTTGATTCGATTTTGATGAAATTTGAAATTCATGGTTATAACCCAAAGATCTTGCTTCCTTTCGATATTTGCGCATATCGGATCGTAACTTCCTGAATTATGGCCCCTGATTATACGCAAAATCGCCTTTTTTTTAGCTTGGAGGTCACAATTATTATCCGATTTAAAAAAACGTTTGATTATATTACCGTTACACCATAAGGAAGGTTGAGTTCGAATTTCGGGAAAATCAGACCAAAATTGTCATACAAAATGGCTGCCGTTTGTACGCGAATACTGTTATAAAATGGTATATCAAGGTTGTGGACCCTGTAAAGGTCACAATTTTAATTCGATTTTGATGAAACTTGAAATTCATGGTTATAACCCAAAGATCTTGGTTCTTTTCAATATTTGTGCATATCGGATCGTAACTTCCTGAATTATGGCCCCTGGTTATACGCAAATCCCCCTTTCTTTAGCTTGTGGTCCCTCTGGAGGTCACAATTATTATCCAATTTAAAAAAAACGTTTGATTATATCACCGTTGCACTGTAAGGAAGGTTGAGTTTGAATTTCAGGAAAATCGGACCAAAATTGACAGACAAAATGGCCGCTGTTTGTACGCGAATACTGTTAAAAAAATGATATATCATGGTTGTGGACCCTGTATAGGTCACAATTTTAATTCGATTTTGATGAGGAAGGTTGAGTTCTAATTTCGTGAAAATCGTACCAAAATTGCCGGACGAAATGGTCGCCGTTTGTACGCGAATAGTGTAAAAATATGGTATATCATGGTTGTGGACTCGCTACAGGTCACAATTCTTATCCGATTTTGATGAAAAGTCACATTTCTAGGTTGTGTACCGTCACACCATAATCATTGTCGGTTTCGAGTTTCATTAATATCAGACTGGAACTGACCAACTAAATGGCTGCTCCCAATACAGTATGAAATACAGGACGTAAAGATGTAGGAAAAATCACTTTCGGTATTGCTTGTTCTCTGTCCATCTCTCGAAAATGTGGGTGTATCCTGCCTGGCAGTGCCAGCCTATCTTTTTATGTTGGAAATTTTTGTTACCAATATTTTATTCTATTCTATAACTACCTTCTTAAGCATATAAAATAATTAAACCATGTAGGTCATTTTATTTACTTCATTATTAAAAATGTTATACTTAAACCTGATAGTTCATTTAAAAATTTCTCATTCGCCCCTTGACTCAGTTATACTCAGACAAGAAATTTGGTATGATTTATCAAAATAGATAAAAAGTAATAATGAAAATATATTTTAATATGAACAAACCAACAGTTAGGCTGATGTCCCTAATAAAAAGAGTAATTAGTAGATGGCACACTTGACATTTTTTAATTGCTTATTTTTGCCATGTATCAAAGTTCAAATTGCTCATCATCGAACTTAGTCAAGGTAATAATGAAAAGAGAGAGAGAAATGGGGTTTAACATCCACTTGACACAAACTAGGTCATTTTGGGACTAACATATGGTTTCATTTTATTTCAATAATTCGCTTGCGTGTAAGGGTCTTTAGCAGTGGGAGGAAACCGGAGTGTCCGAAGGAAACCCACGAGGTTGAGAAGGCGCCCCTATCTACATGTCACATACGCTCACACCAGGGCTAGAAACCAAAAGGCGCAAGCCAAAGGTGACAGGCCATCTAGGGGTCGAAGCGCGGCACTCTAGACCACTAGGCCATCCCAAACCTGGGCTAATGAACACGTCATACACCATTTGCCCAGGCAGCAGCACTATGGCCTACTCTTACACCAAATTCCAGGACTTCTGTTTTTCATCCCATCTGAACGACTAGACAGCTGTCCTTGTCAGGCCATCCGTCCTGCACCATTGACAAGGGGAAACCACGCCGGGAAATCTGGACGAACTATCTCTGCCATTGTAGGGATCGAACACCTGACACACTTAGCCACGTGATCCCCCCTTAGTCTAGGTATTGGTGTGATAAAATTTTTTTTAATAATTCGCAGTGGGAGAAAACCCACAAGGTTTGATAGCCGACCCTTCTCCTTGTTATGTACAACCAATGAATCAAAAACCACCCCAGTTCACTCAATGACAGACCTTATGATACAAGGCACTTACACACATATGGCCCCTGTATGATACTGGCAATACAAGTTATATTGCTTGTCTCATAAATTACCACACACTTATGATTTTTTTGCCTCATTGACTTTTATCTTTTCAAAATAAGAGTATTCTTAACATTGTAATCACATGATTTCTGAATGTACAGGTAAGCCTCTGTGGACGATTCTAACTTATGAGGGACTGACAAGGACAGCTGTCTAGTCATTTGGATGGGACAAAAAACTGAGGTCCTGTGACCAGGGCACATGTTGGCATGCAAGTAAAAGATCCCTTGCATGGAATTTGATATAAGAGTAGGCTGTAGTGCCGCACACGCCAACCATTCCACCATCCCCCCCCCCCAATTCAACATCATGTTTCATCTCCCTGTCCCAAAGCATAGACCAATCAAATTGCATACCTCTGCTTAGACCAAGCAGAAATTGCTCATAATCGAACAGTCAAGGCACATTTGACCAGTTACCCCAAATTGGGTCCTAGAACTCATCAACTTGAAAAAAATTTCCAGGTGGCTATTTTCAGGTATATATGAATGAATATACAGACCTAGGTAAAGTATTCATATCTTGCAATGTATTCATATCCTTTAAGTTAAGGCCTCCCAAATTGGGCCTTGCATTTTCTACAACTGGAACTGACTGGACATATGTTTTATTCTCCATCTGAACGAGTAGACCACACTGTCCTTGTTAGAACGTTATAGAACAATATTCATCACAAAAATATCAACAAATAAGAAGAATCATATTCATAAAAATAATTTTTTATTCATTCTTGAACACTTTTTTTTATGTTTGAAATTGTCTGTTATATGAGTTGCTGGTTTGCTCTCGGTGTTGGCCGAGAAAGTTCAACTGGATTTTCCAGCATGGTTCCCCTTGTCAGTGGTGCAGTAGGCCTACAGAGGGCTCGACTTGGACAATTTTCGAGTCATTTAGATGGGACGAAAAACCAAGGCCCAATGTACACATTGCTCAGCCCGGGCAGAACAGCAGGATGTTAAACTCCATTTCGTTTCTGTTGTGAGTCGAAATGTTTGAATCTTTTAGTTAAATAACAGTAAAATATCATTCTTTTGAAAAACTTGTTATGTTATTCATGGCTGGATGTAGCAGGAAACATTTCATCTTATGAGACCTACAAATACAAAGAAAGAAGTACAGGGTTTAAAGATGTATAATCACTTACATAAAGAATATCAAGCAGTCCGAGAGGAGGTCATATTTCCAGGGCCTGTGTGTCAACCCTTTAAGCCTGTCTAGTTTTATTGTACCTAAATTTACATTTTGAAGAAAGCTAATTTAACTTTATCCTAAACCCTCTTTCTGATCAAATATATACAAATCGCTTTTATTGAAGTTTTAATGCATATCTTTATAAATAGCACTTTGAATTGACAAAATGCCAAGACCCTTTTTTTTTTTTTTTATAAAAGTAGAAATTTTTATTGGGAATTGCTTTATAATCTTAATCAAATTCGAATGTCAAACACTAGCATCTGCAGTCTACATATTACTATTAGTATTTATTTGTGTGCTCTCCAGGAAAGAATATGCTTCACTGTCTAGCCTCGTTCTTCAAGTCCCTTGTTTAAAATGGGCCTGAAATGCATTATGGTACACGATTCGTGTACCAATGGTAAATTTTTTATTTTGTGTTATATATTGCATATCAGAAGCCCACCTTTTCCCCGGTAAGATCACAACATCGTTGATTTGAACTGACAAATAATTTGTGTTTTCAATGTTGAAGACTTTGGATGATATTTAGTTAGAGACTTAGCTACTTTAATGAAGTTAATGAAAATGATGTAAAGTTTCTTTTTCATTTCATTAATTTGGGTCTATTAATATTACTACATTGGACTCTGTCACATCCGACATCCTACGGGATCGTTACAATATGTCGGATCACAAAGAGGATCGGAATACCGAGTTTTCTCCAAAACCGGAAATACTGTCTTCGAAAACCGGAAGTACATTGTATTTTTATAATGTAGCTTCGAATCACCATAATGTTATTCCCTTTAAAAATGATAAACCTTTATGTACTTTCAGAATTTTATTACATTACATTAAATAACAAACAATAACAATGTATGCGTACAATATATGTATTCATAATATCAATATATGCGTACGATATATAATTCATTTCATAACATCATTCAACGCATGTAATCGTATAAAGTAGCTTGCTTGAGGTTGTCGGAAGCATTTCTTAAGGCGGAATCTTGTACACAGTCTTCTAACAAATGAATTTTTGCAATCATGGTTTCTTCTTTAACCTGGGCGAACTGTTTTATGTCGTCGAGCATGCGTAGGCATTTGGCATAGGTCAAGTCAGTCGTCAATGTGTCTTCTTCATCGTCCCCTTCTTCACTCGATTGTCCACTTGTTTTTGCTGTTCATTGATGATATGTCGTTCTATGTCCAATTCGTTGTCACATTCTGTCGGTATCTCACTGTCAAAATTTACAAAATCGTCTTCAGTCACGTTGGATTCAGGCACTAATGTCTCGATTAATCTCGCGAGTGGCACATTGTCGTCTTCGTCGTCAGCAGTTAAGTCCACACTAAAACCACATCTAATAAAACATTTACTTATTGTCGAATCGGATGTCTCACGCCATGCCTTGGCAGTCCAATTGATGGCGTTTAGAACAGTCACACCCTTCACTAACTCCCCGGCTTTATCACATTCATCAATTCGCGTAATCAAATGCGTCATCATGTGGTGTCTATAGCGTGCTTTGAACGCTCTAATAATACCCTGATCCAATGGTTGTAATATTGATGTAGTATTTGGTGGCAAAAATTTTATATTTACATTGCTATACGTGTCGCAGATATGGGATGGTGCATTGTCCATAAACAAAAGAATGTTACGTCGTTGACGCCTCATCTGACGATTGAGTTTTTCAAGCCAATCAGAGTAAATGGCACCTGTCATCCGACCAATTGACTGGCAGGTTGATCTTGTCCACGCCCCTAAAGCATCGCGGGTTCTCTGCTTTACCGATCACAAGAGGCTTTAGTTTTTCACCAGTGGCGCTACAACAAAATAGGATTGTTAATCTTTCTTTCGAAATTTTTCCGCCCTTAGCGCCCATTTTTTTTATCACATAAGGATCGGTCGGGTAATGCTCTAAAAAACAAACCTGTTTCATCACAATTAAAAATGTTTTCAGGAGAATAGCCTTCAGCAATAGTCGGGATGCGCGCGTGGAATTCTTCAAAGCTATCGATGTCAACACCTGCACTTTCGCCACTAACTTTAAATCCTTTGATGTTAAAACGTTCTTTCCACGATGTAAGCCAGCCTTCCGATGCTTTAAAATCACCAAAATTCATTTAATTCGCAAAAAGTAACGCTTTTCTCTTAATTATTGGGCCTGATATTGGAATGTTTTTACTTCTGGCGCGTACAAACTACTCATGTGTCATTGTGTTGACGTCTTCAAATTTTGAGTTGGTGTAAAGTCGTTTCTTACTGCAGTTTAAATTATCGGCAAACTTCTGTTTAAATTCATCTTTCCGCTTTAATATGTCTGACACTGTAGCTCGGCCAATTGAATACTTAACGGCTAATTCCCTTTGTGTAGGTCGTGGAACTTTCTCAAAATCTGCTATAAGTTGCCGCTTTACATCTAATGTCAAATCTGTTCGGGCACACTTTGCAGGACGTTCAGACATTTTGAATACTGTACAATATTGTATAATGATTCTTCAGTCGCGGCAATTTTTATACGCCCACATTGAAATGTGGTCGTATATTGTCGTCGCCCCCGTCCGTCCGTCCGTCCGTCCGTTTGCTTGTGGACGCTCTACAGGCTAAAGTTAATATTCGATTGACTTTAAATTTATACACAGTGTTTATGGTCATGAGACGAAGAATCCTATTGATTTTCAGCGATTTCCGATAATTAGTGCCAGAGTTATGGCCCTTGATCACTTCAAAATATCTTGTGGACGCTCTAGAGGCCAAAGTTAATATCTGATTGACTTTAAATTTATACACAGTGTTTAAGGTCATGAGACGAAGAAGCCTATTGTTTTTCAGCGATTTTCGATAATAACTACCAGAGTTATGGCCCTTGATCACTTCAAAATATCTTGTGGACGCTCTAGAGGCCAAAGTTAATATCCGATTGACTTTAAATTTATACACAGTGTTTAAGGTCATGAGACGAAGAAGCCTATTGTTTTTCAGCGATTTTCGATAATAACTACCAGAGTTATGGCCCTTGATCACTTCAAAATATCTTGTGGACGCTCTAGAGGCCAAAGTTAATATCCGATTGACTTTAAATTTATACACAGTGTTTAAGGTCATGAGACGAAGAAGCCTATTGATTTTCAGCGATTTCCGATAATTAGTGCCAGAGTTATGGCCCTTGAACACTTGAAAATATCTTGTGGACGCTCTAGAGGCCAAAGTTAATATCCAATTGACTTTAAATTTATACACAGTGTTTAGGGTCATGAGACGAAGAAGCCTATTGATTTTAAGAGATTTAAAATAATTATTGCCAGAGTTATCTCCCTTGATAACTTCAAAAAATCTTGTTACGCTATAGAGGCTAAACTTATCATCCGATTGACTTTAGATTGATACACAGAGTTTAAGGTGTTGAAATGAACAAGTATTTTGATTTTCAATGAATTTTAATAACTGAACGGCTAAATCCATGATATTAAATGTTTCATGTATATACTAATTGTTAGTGTGGGGTAACACTTTATAAAAAGCAATCAAATTCTAATGATTTTCTGATAATTACATAATGAGCCGTTACTCTTAATCAGTTTTTAGTGCATTACAAATGTTTCATTAGCAAAAAAAGTAAAAATATGCGACAACCCTTGTTGACTGCCCGGACGATTTAGCTGCTGTGGGCGTATGTTTCGTTGCCTGGCAACCTATCTTTATATAATGTCGCAGTATTTGACATGAGTAACTAAAATCAAATACCAAGCGCACGCTTACAAGATATTAAATAATCAACGAAGAATTTATAACATTATCAAAGTAATCAACACAGACCGGCGCTTGCGAGTTTTAATCTCACCGATAATTGATTGGTGATTGCTTGTTAATCTTTTCTGGCTTCACACCGATCGAGTTTTAATCTCACCGATAATTGGATGCTTCACACCCACCGTTTGAAAGTCGGATTATACCGTGTCGATTCAATGAAAAATCATGTGACGGGACGGCTGATTGATGTCGGAATCCGGAACGTACAGAGTCCGGATCTACCAGAGATTTTTTGGCTGAAGTAATAAGGAAATAAATCGGGACATTAAAATCATGTCGGATGTCAAAGAGATTCGGATTTATCAGAGATCGGATGTGACAGAGTCCACTGTATATCATTATCACCGTACAGGCCTAGATCTCTTTTGTAAATATATATATTTTAGGTTCAACCCCTTTTAGATAAAGTCATCTTAATTTTCCTATTTTAATACAAAATAGTTATAATCGATAGGTTTTTTTTCTTGCAAAACAAAAATTAAATTTGTAAAATAATTCAAATGGTATTGGTACACGACTGGTTGGGTAAATAAAGAAACCATGATTGATAAATAATAATGCTGCTAAACACGAATATATGTTGTAGGCCTTAGCGAGGAATACATGACCACTCGGACCAAAGACCACTCAGAGACCACTCGGACCAAAACGGAGACCACTAGGACCAAACAAAAAGACCACTCGGACCAAACAAAAAGACTACTTGGACTCGGACCACACAAAAGGACCACTCGGACCAAACAAAAAGACTACTCGGACCACAATAAAAAAAAGTACTCGGACCAAACAAAAAGACTACTCGGACCAAGTGTTTTAATAGATAAATAATTGTTAATATGACTACTCGGGTCGCTAATGAATAAAGTACTCGGACCAAACAAAAAGACTACTCGGACCAAGTGTTTTAATAGATAAATAATTGTTAATATGACTACACGGATTGCTAATAAATTGTTGTTTTAATAAATTGTTATACGCCCACATTTTCATGTGGACGTATATTGTCGTCGCCCCTGTTCGTCCGTCCGTCCGTCTGGACGTCTGTCCGGACGCAATTGTTTGTGAACAGTCTACAGGTCACAATTTTTATCCGATTTCAATGAAACTTAAAACATAGGTTTATCACCCTAAGATCTCGGTTCCTTTCGATATTGGCATGTATCGGACTGTAACTTCATGGGTTATGGCCCCTGATTGTACGAAAAATCACGTTTTTTAGCTTGTGAACAGTTTAGAGGTCACAATTTTGAACTGATTTGGATGAAACTTGAAATGCATGTTTATAACCCAAAGATCTTGGTTCCTTTCGCTATTTGCGCCAATCGGATCGTAACTTCCTGAGTTATGGCCCCTGATTGTCCGAAAAATCGCCCTTTTTAGCTTGTGGTCCCTCTGGAGGTCAAAATTGTTATCCGATTTAAAAAACCGTTTGATTATATCATTGTTCCATGGTTATGAAGGTTGAGTTCGAATTTCGTGAAAATCGGACCAAAATTGACGGACAAAATGGCCGCCATTTGTACGCGAATAGTGTGAAAATATGTTAAATCAAGGTTGTGAACAGTGTAGAGGACACAATTTTGAACCGATTTGGATGAAACTTGAAATGCATGTTTATAACCCAAAGATCTTGGTTCCTTTCGATATTTGCGCCAATCGGATCGTAACTTCCTGAATTATGGCCCCTGATTGTCCGAAAAATTGCCCTTTTTAGCTTGTGGTCCCTCTGGAGGTCAAAATTGTTATCCGATTTAAAAAAAACGTTTGATTATATCACCGTTCCATGGTTATGAAGGTCGAGTTCGAATTTCGTGAAAATCAGACCAAAATTGACGGACAAAATGGACGACATTTGTACGCGAATAGCGTGAAAATATGTTAAATCAAGGTTGTGAACAGTGTAGAGGACACAATTTTGAACCGATTTGGATGAAACTTGAAATGCATGTTTATAACCCAAAGATTTTGATTCCTTTCGATATTTGCGCCAATCGGATCGTAACTTCCTGAATTATGGCCCCTGATTGTCCGAAAAATTGCCCTTTTTAGCTTGTGGTCCCTCTGGAGGTCAAAATTGTTATCCGATTTAAAAAACGTTTGATTATATCACCGTTCCATGGTTATGAAGGTCGAGTTCGAATTTCGTGAAAATCGGACCAAAATTGACGGACAAAATGGACGACATTTGTACGCGAATAGTGTGAAAATATGTTAAATCAAGGTTGTGAACAGTGTAGAGGACACAATTTTGAACCGATTTGGATGAAACTTGAAATGCATGTTTATAACCCAAAGATCTTGATTCCTTTCGATATTTGCGCCAATCGTATCGTAACTTCCTGAATTATGGCCCCTGATTGTCCGAAAAATTGCCCTTTTTAGCTTGTGGTCCCTATGGAGGTCAAAATTGTTATCCGATTTAAAAAACGTTTGATTATATCATTGTTCCATGGTTATGAAGGTCGAGTTCGAATTTCGTGAAAATCGGACCAAAATTGACGGACAAAATGGCCGCCATTTGTACGCGAATAGTGTGAAAATATGTTATATCAAGGTTGTGAACAGTGTAGAGGACACAATTTTGAACCGATTTGGATGAAACTTGAAATGCATGTTTATAACCCAAAGATCTTGATTCCTTTCGATATTTGCGCCAATCGGATCGTAACTTCCTGAATTATGGCCCCTGATTGTCCGAAAAATTGCCCTTTTTAGCTTGTGGTCCCTCTGGAGGTTAAAATTGTTATCCGATTTAAAAAACGTTTGATTATATCACCGTTCCATGGTTATGAAGGTTGAGTATGAATTTTGTGAAAATTGGACCAAAATTGACGGACAAAATGGCCGCCGTTTGTACACGAATAGTGTGAAAATATGTTATATCAAGGTTGTGGACCCTATAGCGGTCACAATTTTGAATCGATTTTTATGAAACTTGACAGGTATGTTTTAAACCCAAAGATCTTGGTTCCTTTCGATATTTGCGCCCATCGGGTCATTACTTCCTGAATTATGTCCCCTGATTGTACGAAAAATCACCCTTTTTAGCTTGTGGTGCCTCTGGAGGTCACAATTATTATATGATTTAAAAAAAAACGTTTGATTATAAAAACCAAACAAATTCTAATGATTTTCTGATTATGCGACAATTCTTGTTGACTGCCCGGACGATTTGGCTGCTGTGTGGGCGTATGTTTCGTTGCCTGGCAACCTATTTTTTTGTTTTAATATGACTTCTCGGATCGCAAATAAATTGTGTTTGTTTAAATATGAATATAAACTGTTGTTTTAATAAATTGTGTTTGTTTTAATATGAATATTATAAGTGGTATATACTTACCCGTGGTATTTGATCATAATGAAGCACATCAAAGAAGATAAATTAACAAAACAACGATAACTGAGTAGTGATTAATGCATGTATATAAACATGTAAAATGTATATTTCATTATCATTTGTCAAAATGTCTGATCAAGTCAGGTCCATGTTGGATTATGTAAGGGATACATGGATAGAGAATAGAGTGTGGCCCATTTCATCATGGTGTGTATTCGGCCTCAGCATCAGGACGAATAACAATGTAGAAGGTTGGCACAACCGGATTAACCAGAAGGCAAAAAAAAATTGTTTGCGCTTTGGAAGTCATACACCGAAGAAAGAATAAGTACAAGCCAGTTATTAAAAAAATGTGGATCAGTTTATGGCCAGTGATCAGAGACATCAAAAAATAAAATAGAAAAACAAAAAAAAATTAATAAATGTATTGCATCAAAAACTACAAAAAAAATATTTAATAAATTGTTGATGTAATAAATATGAATATGCTACTTCTGGGGCATATTAAAAATATTTAATAAATTGTTGATGTAATAAATATGAATATGCTACTTACCTGTACCATATGTTACGGGCATATTAAAAATAAAAAAATATATTTTATAAATTGTTGATGTAATAAATATGAATATTTGCTAGATTTTGTATAGATTCATTTATAGATTATTTGCTTTTTAGAGTAGGTCCGAGTGGTCTTCCAACGTAAATTGAACGGCCCGAGAGGCAACAAATATTGTTTTTTGGGGTTGGTTCGAGTGGTCTTCCAACGTAAATTGAATGGTTCGAGAGGCAACAAATATTGTTTTTTTGGGTTGGTCCGAGTGGTCTTTGGGTTGGTCCGAGTGGTCTCCGTTTTTGTCCAAGTGGTCTTTTTTTTGGTCCGAGTAGACTTGGTCCGAGTGGTCTTTGGTCCGAGTGGTCCGAATACCTTAGCGAGCTTATTTTAAAATTAATTGTTCTTTATTTCGTAAATTTATCTTGTTTTGAATTGGTAATAAAATAAATTTTATAACGCCAAGATACGGTCCATGGCATCATAGATAATACTGTGTCCGAAATAAATGCCATCATAGATAATACCGTATTATCTATGATGGCATTTATTTCGGACACAGTTTGTCAGTTTTGCAGTGGTAGTTTTGATTTTCTATTATTCCAAAACTCAAAACACTGTCGTACAGATGGCAGCCATATTGGTTTCTTCCCCCAACGGAAGTCACAGCGTCTCTACCACGCGAGTCTGGCGAATAGGCGGTGTATCTATATATGACGTCAATGGTGTTTAAGGTCATGAGACGAAGAAGCCTATTGTTTTTCAGCGATTTCTGATAATAACTACCAGAGTTATGGCCCTTGTTCATTTAAAAAAATCTTGTGGATGCTCTCACTGAGAACTGCTAAGAAGTTACTTTGTGCACAGACCCCATAGTTTTCTTCTTAATCCTCGTTTTTTCTACGTGTGTCGGAAGATAATTAATTTTCGGACTATTACTCGATATTACCGGTTTAAAACTGTAAAAAGGTGTGTTAATTAACGAGGGTAAAAAACTGTCTGAGAGGTGGGTTAATTAACGCTAGGTGCGTTTTCTGTAGAAGTGTGTTAATTAACCGACCAGTAAAAAATGAATGTCACTGTTGTGTATTGTTTAATTGGCATGTTTTCTCGCTAGTTGCGATAACTGCACCAAAGGAGTATAATCAAGGACCAACATGCTTTATCTGACACGTACGTGTTAAATCAAAATTTGAGAAGTAAAACTGATTTACCCTGCGATTAATCATTCGGCCGTGTGTTTTACGCAGGTCTTTGTAATATGCGTGAGTGCTCGCTATGATCTACATTTCTCTTATGTCTATTGTAGGCCTATTACGTACCATATATATATAAAGTTGCATTTTATGAAATAAAAATATGGATTAATCTATCGTATACGGAAAGGCGAATGTAATGTCGTCATTTATAAATACCAAGCAGTCAGCGTCCAAATAAGAGTTAATCCAGCAAAAACGGGCCAGAATGCGTAAATTGTGCATCTTACCTTCAATAGCAATATCCATCAAACAGAAATCTCCTTGTTGATAAATATTACGACACAACAACCAACCGGACAGTGGTAATTCCCACGCAAATAGTATTTAAACTAAAATTATTTTAGCTTTTCACTAAATTTACATCGCATCAATCCAACTATTCTAATTCTAGAACTAAACTTATACCTTTACCGTATGTAAATATACTTATTCTCATAAATATACTTAATCTCGTCTTCCGAAAAGTTATTATTTGTGTCTTCAAATTTGTACCATATAACCGTATTCATGATCAAAAAGATAATATAATTCAAATGTCAACCCATCCATTGGCACCTCAGACTTCGCGTCACTCCGGTTCATGCATTGTCTGTGCAGATTCGACAATCTCAATTACGTCTCCTTGATCAAAGCAACACTTCTTTTTACATGTAGAGGCCTGCACGAGCTTATTCACACGTATTGGAAAACTGTTCGGTTGCTTTATTTGAGAAGATACTAATGATAAACTATAACATTTGGCAATTTTTTCTTTGAAAATTCTAATAAATTGGTAGTTCTTTGGGAAGCGTTGATCATATAGCGTACCCTGTTTGTGTGTGTTGTAAGTTTTTATAATAGATAGCAGATAATTTAGGATATCTTAATACTTTCTGAATGAACATATATCTCGTTATTAGTTTTTAAAAACGCCTTTTTTATGATAGTCGGATATCATTCACAGATTTCAAATATAAATCACAATAAATAGACCATGAATAGTCCAATGCACATTTGAAACAAACAGCATTGTAATTTTATGCAAAAATACATTTACCTGTTTTCTAATTCGATTTAATATTTGATTTAAACTTCACAGTTCCATTAGACCTTAGACAATTATGTTTCCAACTGGCACAGAAAAATAATTCAAATCAAATTTATTATCAACATCGGGGAGATAGATGTTTTACAAATAAAGGGAACAAATTAATAATAATACTGTAAATCGAAATTTTGTAACTGTTATTACATATATTAAAGTTTAAGAACGGATATTGATACACTACACGTGTATATATAATTATAGTGTGCTCTTCATAACTTGTTTAGGTACGCTTTACACAGTGACAATTTAATCATATAAAAAAATATTAAAAGCCAATATAATTAATTTGTTTTAAATATCCTTTTATTTAGAGAATAAAGATATTTGCAACATCTTAACCTAAGTAAATGGTAGATCATTCCATAAAACTGATACGCCTGTATCAAGAGAGTTAGTTACTGGTTGCAGTAAATTTTACAATACACGCTTCAATGTATTCTATTTACATGCCATAAAAGTTTTAAACATAAATTACCTTATTTTTCATTTTGCACGATTTTTTAAGTTATCGAAAACATTTAATTAACTAGACCTGCATTCAGCTATGACGGGTTTCACTGGTGCCATGTTACCTTTGAACTTGTGTCACTTTTGGTGCCACGTTACCCTTGAACATATTCCACTTCCGGTACCAAAGAAACCAATAAACAGGTTTCCACATAAGCATTGCACACATCAAATAAAATGGACGCAGAATCAACCAAATCCAGCAATATCAATTCATTTTATATATACATGTATGTTACTTGTAAGTGATCCTGGCAAAATTACAATACTTCCGGTGATAATGAAAATGTTGAATTAGTTTTATGAAATCGGAAATGGCATAACATATCATATGGTGAGAATTTTATGTAAATCGAATAATAATTGCCACTTTTATAAACTAAAAACCTTGAAAAGTGACTTGTAGAAAATCGTCTACTTCTCGGCAACCGTACAAGTTAGAAACTATTTTTGGGTATCTATATGATCGTATGGGTTCAGTCTATTTGTTGATTGGAAGCAAATATCATAATTTCAAAAACATTACAAATCAGAATCATATGAATAAAATATATGTTTTGAAGGCTAAAAATTTAGTTTTTGCCAAAAAAACATTACTTCCTGTGATACCAAAAACGTTAAATTAGTTTTATGACATTAGGCATCAAAGAGTGAAAATTTTATGAAAATTGAAAAGTAATTGACACTTTTATGGGCTAAAAACCTTCAAAAGTGACTTTTAGAAAACCGCCTATATTTCGGGAACCAAACAAGTTGGAAACAATTTTATTATTACATATTAATTAATTATTGGTTGAAAAAAAATATTGATTTTAAAAGTTAAAATGCAGTTTTTGACCAAATGGCGTCACTTCCGGTGTCAATTTTAAATTGTAATCAACTTGATATGACGCTACATGCTTTTTGAATCAAATGATGTCACTTTTATAAAAATCCAATAATAATTGACTATTTTAAAGGCAAAATTACGAAAACAGTGACTTATGCAAAACTGCCCTTTTCTTGGCAACTGCTTATATTACAAACTAATTTTCACATACATTCTCTTCGTATGGATTATAGCTACAAGTTTATAAAAGTTATGTAAAAATATTTTAAAATCTGAAAAGCCTGAATTGGTTGTAAATAGGTCAATTTTACGCCTTTTTTCACCTCTTAATCCAATTTGCTAGAAAATGAAATAGAAATTAAAAAAACTGCTTCCGACATTTTTTGCGCCTTGAAAGGACACACTCTTTGAGTCATATAATTTTTCAAAAAAATAATATTTGTTTTCGAAAAATGGTACCTAACTGTCAAAATTGTAGTTTTTGGTAAAATTATGCCACTTCCGGTGCCGACAGATAACACTTTCGGTAATAAAAAAAAATGACAATTGAGACAACGAAGCATATATGAACTTTGTTTTATACAAATCGAACAATAAAAAATTAATCTAGGACTGAAAAACTGAATTAGCCAATGGCGGCCACGGAAAATTACTGAGACAAATTTTTTTAACATTTTTGCGCTAGTCAGATGACTCTTTAATTCTGTGCACAACACGACTAAAAAATATTTATAAATAAAAAAGTTTTTTGTAAAATTTTCGAAATTTGACGCCTAATATCTTCGAAGATTTGCCAAAAATCAAAAATCGAAAGTAGCGTAGCTATGTGCCATATCTCCAGCTATGCCAAAATGTATCGAAAGTTAAAATCCAATGATTATTGTTAAAATTACTGCAATATTTTTAAAAACGATAACTTCGGTGATTTCGGACATTTCGCATTGTCGCAGAACGTTCAAAAGAGCTTTATCCTCTAAGTCACACCAACTTTCCCAGTAAAACCGAAGCAATCGTAACGATGCGACAAGCAGTTGCTGAGATCTACTCAAAACAAAAGAATAATAATAATAATAATAATAACTAGACCTGCAAGCAGCACTGAACCAGCTTTCAGGAATAATACAGGAAGTTTATTATACTATAACCGATCCAATGAGCTACCAAACTATACTTTAGTTGTTTTGCTTTAGTGACACCCTCTCTCATTTGTAAAAGTAATATTTGCTGGCGAAAAGACCGGTCAAAATTGTAAATTATGGCAAAATTACGTCACTTCTGGTGCCCCCAAAAATGTATAGGTCAAAAATAAGCCGAAAATTTGCAACATCAAAAGTATACATATCGGGCAATAAATAATTAACCTATAACCTTTAATGTGAAATTAAGAAGGTAAAAAACATAAAAAGTGACCCTGGGAAAATTGGCTATTTCTCGACAAGGGAATAGGCTAGAAGCCTTTTCTTGGCATCAATATGATTTTATTGATCCAATCTAACCGATCCTTAGAATAAACATTATAAAGTTAAATGAATAATAAATATAAATCACTTCAAAAAAATGTTCGTTTTGAAAACTATAAATATGTTTTCTGCAAAAATAACATTACTTCCGGTGATATTGAAAATGTTAAATTAGTTGATAGGATTCGTAAATGGCATAAGGTTTCAAATGGTGCAAATTTTATGAAAATCGAATAATAATTGATACTTTTATAAACCAAAAACCTTGAAAAGTGACTTATAGAAGATCGCCTATTTCTCTGTAAACGTACAAGTTAGAAACCATTTTGTGGTATCTGTATGGTCGTATGGCTTCATTCTATTCTTTGATGGGGATCAAATATCATAATTTTATAAATATTATAAGGCAGACTCATTTGAATAAAATGTTTGTTTTTATACGCCCACATTTTCATGTGGACGTATATTGTCGTCGCCCCTGTTCGTCCGTCCGGCCGTCCGGCCACAATTCTTTGTGAACAGTCTACAGGTCACAATTTTTATCCGATTTCAATGAAACTTAAAATATAGGTTTATCACCCTAAGATCTCGGTTCCTTTCGATATTGGCATGTATCGGACCGTAACTTCATGGGTTATGGCCCCTGATTGTACGAAAAATCACGTTTTTTAGCTTGTGAACAGTGTAGAGGACACAATTTTGAACCGATTTGGATAAAACTTGAAATGCATGTTTATAAACCAAAGATCTTGGTTCCTTTCGATATTTGCGCCAATTGGATCGTAACTTCCTGAATTATGGCCCCTGATTGTCCGAAAAATCGCCCTTTTTAGCTTGTGGTCCCTCTGGAGGTCAAAATTGTTATCCGATTTAAAAAAACGTTTGATTATATCACCGTTCCATGGTTATGAAGGTTGATTTCGAATTTCGTCAAAATCGGACCAAAATTGACGGACAAAATGGCCGCCATTTGTACGCGAATAGTGTGAAAATATGTTATGTCAAGGTTGTGAACAGTGTAGAGGTCACAATTTTGAACCGATTTGGATGAAACTTGAAATGCATGTTTAAAACCCAAAGATCTTGGTTCCTTTCGATATTTGCGCCAATTGGATCGTAACTTTCTGAATTATGGCCCCTGATTGTCCGAAAAATTGCCCTTTTTAGCTTGTGGTCCCTCTGGAGGTCAAAATTATTATCCGATTTAAAAAAACGTTTGACTATATCACCGTTACATGGTAATGAAGAGAGAGTTTGAATTACGTGAAAATCGGACTAGAATTGACGGACAAAATGGCCGCCGTTTGTACACGAATAGTGTGAAAATATGTTATATCAAGGTTATGGACCCTATAGAGGTCACAATTTTAAATCGATTTTGATGAAACTTGACATGTATGTTTATAACCCAAAGATCTTGGTTCCTTTCGATATTTGCGCCCATCGGATCGTAACTTCCTGAATTATGGCCCCTGATTGTCCGAAAAATCACCCTTTTTAGCTTGTGGTCCCTCTTGAGGTCAAAATTATTATCCGATTTAAAAAAACATTTGACTATATCACCGTTACATGGTAATGAAGAGAGAGTTTGAATTACGTGAAAATCGGACTAGAATTGACGGACGAAATGGCCGCCGTTTGTACACGAATAGTGTGAAAATATGTTATATCAAGGTTGTGGACCCTATAGAGGTCACAATTTTGAATCGATTTTGATGAAACTTGACATGTATGTTTATAACCCAAAGATCTTGGTTCCTTTCGATATTTGCGCCCATCGGGTCATTACTTCCTGAATTATGTCCCCTGATTGTACGAAAAATCACCCTTTTTAGCTTGTTGTGCCTCTGGAGGTCACAATTATTATCTGATTTAAAAAAAAACACGTTTGATTATAAAAACCAAACAAATTCTAATGATTTTCTGATAATTCCTTAATATGCGACAACTCTTGTTGACTCCCCGGACGATTTGGCTGCTGTGTGGGCGTATGTTTCGTTGCCTGGCAACCTATTTTTTAGGTTAAAAATACAGTTTTTGCCCAAATGACGTCATTTCCGGTCACATTGAAAATGAAAAATTGGCTTGACCTAGTCCAAATTGGCATTAGGATCAAATGGAAAAAAAATATTGCAAATCGAATAATAATTCACTCTTTTATAGGCAAAATAACGGGAAAAGTGACGCATGCAAAATTGCATATTTCTCGGCAACTGCTCATATTAGAAACTAATTTTCGCATACATTCTCTTCGTCTGGATTATTGTTACGAGTTTATGAAAATTACAAATAAATATTTCAAAATATGAAGACGCTGAATGAATTGTAAATAACTGAATTTTACACTTTATTTTACATTTTATTCGAAATCGCCCGAAAATGAAATTGAAATTAAAAAATCTGAGCTAAAGATTTTATACACCTTTGCAGGGTGCATCCTTTCAGTTATATCAGTTTTGAAAAAAAAATATTTTCTTTCAAAAAGTGGTACCGAACTGTCAAAATTTTAGTTTTTGTTAATGTTACGTCACTTCCGTTGCCGACAGAAAAATTTCACCGTAACAAAAAAAATTACTATTGGGACCACGGAGCATATGAACTTTGTTTTATACAAATCGAACAATAAATAGTTTTTATGGTTACGAAAATCTAAATTAGCCGATGGCGGCTAACGCAAATTACCGAGACAATTTTTTTTTATCATTTCTGCTCAAGTAGGATGATATTTTAACCGTGTGTAAAATACCATCAAAAAATATTCATAAATAAAAAAGGTTTTCGTAAAAAAAAAAAAAAATTTCAAAATATCGGACATTTTTTCGACTATTTCCATTTTTACGATCATTGTCATGACAGCTTTACAAAATTCTTTGGATATTTAACTTTCTGTACCAGAAGTATCAGAAACATCCATTGAGTAGTTTTGGAAAAAAAGATAAATTAAAGAGCGTTTCCAAAAATTTAACGATTTTTCAATTTTTTTCAAAGTTTGAGGCCATTTTTGGACCACTTATATTATTTCAATGCTTTTCATTTTGGATTCACTATATAGACAACCGATAGGACTTTGAGTATGAAAAGTTTAAGAAAAATCTGTGGCGTTGTTTTCGAGAAAAGGGCGTCTCAGAATGTTAAAAAATCGGAAAATACTAGATTTTTGGCATACGATAATTTATTTCCTTACTATCGAAATCGTATTATTTAGACACCATATGATGGTCCATTAATAGGGCTATCCAGCGACACTTTAGTTCTTTTGGTCCGCTATTACCTAAGTGAGAAATCAAGTTTTTCGCAAGTGCGACAATGTTTTTAACATTTTTTTTCATTTTTTGAATACTTCCGGTATGGTTATTATTGTCGGAATAGTTTTAATAGCCGGTTTGGGCACTAAAATAGCCACAGGGCTCTGTAATGTCCCTGAGAAATCCTATGTTCAAAAGTGCCAAAAATGCAAAAAAATTAAAATATCGAAAATTATATTTCAATAACTACATACATATAATACATCATTAGAATCGTAATTAGGTCAGCTATCTGAATATTCAACCTTCTTTTGAAAATCTCTTAAAATAAAAAAATAGTAGAGCATTTTCCAAAATTTCACGATTTTTCAACTTTTTTCGATTTTCAGTCCGTTATTTCACCTATTCCAGATATTTCAAAGTCTTATTGGATGGCTTCATGCAAAATACCTCCGAAAGAACTCTCGATAGAACAAATTGCGTTAAGTTTTCGAGATACAGGCGTCCAAAAATGCTAAAAATCAGAAAATACTTGATTTTCAGCGTGCCATATTTTGCTGCCTGATCATAGTATCCGTATGAATTGGGTATCATACGATAGTACAATCCTAGTGCAGTCCAATGGTACCCTAATTTCTTTAATCCATTGATATCGGGCGGAGAAATCGCGTTTTTCCTCAAAATATCCATTTTTTGCATTTTTTTCAAAATATTGCACATTATTTCGACTACTTCCGGTCTACGGATCATTGTTGAAATTGCTTTATTCCTTGCAATGGTCATTTGGCTTCATGCCTCAGAAGTTTCAGATTCGCAATTCGGCCATATAATGAAACACGAGCTCACAAAATAGGTAGAAAATTCGAAAAAAATCGAAAAATAAAGGGTGATAACTCCGAATAAAACTTATATTGCTGGAATCAGATGGACTTAAGGTATCCAAAAATGTAAGTCAAATTTGAAAATTTTTAAAAATGAAAAAAATTGTCTCTTAAACAATATTTTTCAATTATCGAACGCTAAAGTCAGCGACAAAGTTTCGAAATAACAAAATCTTAGATTGTGATTGGCTCGGAAAAGATTCAGGGTTTCCGAAAATGTCATTTGTTTGAAAATGGGTAAAGAATTGACGAAACTATGGCCAATTTTCTATTTTTTGACAACGTACAAAGATCTGCCACTTCCGAAATTACTTTATCAAGTAGCCACCACATGGTTTCTTGAAAGAAAAGTTGATTTCAGATCGATATCTGCTTTCGATCATGGAGAATTTGGCTCCCGCGGTAAATAATAATAATAATTTTAGTAATCTCAATAGGCTTTCAGACGAAAGTCTGAAAGCCTAACTAGATCTGCAAAGCAGATATTAAAGCTTTCATATTCACAGTCACTTCCTGTCACATGTCATAGGTCATGTAAATAATCTCACCAAGAAAAAAAAATCATTAAAATCGGTCAAAATATAGCGAAGTTTTTATGATTTTTCACTCGTAAACAACTTTATTGGCACGAAAAACATCAAAGACAAAATTCGAAAATGTGACATTTTCAAATAATATATTTTCGACCCTGATCCCAAGTAATTTTTCAAGTAGCATCAGTAATGTCTGCTTTTCATGAAAATCGTACAACTATTAAAGAAGTTGTCAAGTTGGTCTCAACTTCCGGTTCGAAATCACAGCGACGAATTTTCGAATATTACAAAACTTTTAAAAATAAGCCCCCCCTGACCAGCTTAATCGTTCGCAATAAACATTTGACCCTTAAAATCGGCAAATTGCTGACTTTAAAGTGAGAAACATTACAACCGGGCGAAATTTTCTGTTTTATCAATTTTTCAGTAACATTGATTACCAACCGATTATTACAACCTTTAAAAATAAAAGAGAAAGAGAGAAATGCGGCTTAACGTCCATTCGACACAAACCAGGTCATTTCGGGACTAACATATGTTTTGTAAACTTCCCTTGCGCGTACGGGTCTTTAGCCGTGGGAGGAAACTGAAGGACACGGAGAAAACCCACGAGGTTGGACACTATACTCCATGTCACATGCAACCTGGAAATCGAAACGACGCCGGTTGACTCAATGACAGACGTTAAGATAAAGCACGCGTATTCTAACCATTCAACCATTCAGCCTTGCTAAAATTCGGGAAATTGCTGACTTATAGCAAGAAACATTTCAATCAGGCGAAATTTTCTGTTTTAACGGTTTAATTTGCACGGCACTTTAATTACCAACCGGTTATTACAAAACTTTTGAAAATAAGCTCCAACTGACCAGCTTAATCGTGTGCAATAAACGTTTGGCCTGAATTGAAAGTTCTGCACCAAGAAAGTTCATCTCGATTTTCCGGAGTGGTTCCCCCTTGTCAGTGATGCAGAACGGAGTGCCTGACAAGGACAGTTGTCTAGTCATTCGGATGGGACGAAAAACCAAGGTCCCGTGTACACATTGGAGTGCACGTAAAAGATCCCTTAGCAGTTGGAATTCGATACTGTTGAATAAGCTCTATACGATGACTAAATGTGCAGATTGTAGCCACCCACACTGCATGTTTTGCTTAACAATGAAAGGGTGCCGTTTTCAATTTTCAATCCTTTTATTCTTCTACTCCTGATATTTTGGACTGTTGGTCGAAGTTTTCATATAAAAGACTACCAATAAGACTCTTTGTAGAAAAAGTTCCCCCAAAATATTATGTTGACTTTTAGAGAAAAGGACCTTTAAAAATGCTCCAAATCGTAAAAATACGACTTTTTGGATTTTCGATCTCTTTTTTCTGCTATCCCTGATATTTAAAAAAAATGATACAATGATTTCACACAACAGGCTAGCTATTAGACTCTTGATTGACAAGATTTCACCGCCCTCCCTTCATTATAACCGAAGTTATCGTGCCCTAAAGAATCAACAAATCAGCATGCTTATCTCTGCTTACCCTAAGCAGAAAATGCACATCTTTGAACTCAATCATGACATTGACCTAGTGAACGTCTACACCAAGTTTGAACATTCTAGCTTAATTAGAAGGAGAGTTATTATGTTCCAAAGTCCCGGCCCTTCAAATTGCTTCTATTTTTATACGCCCACATTTTTATGTGGACGTATATTGTCGTCGCCCCTGTCCGTCCGTCCACAATTGTTTGTGAACAGTCTACAGGTCACAATTTTTATCTGATTTCAATGAAACTTGAAATATAGGTTTATCACCCCAAGATCTTGGTTCCTTTCGATATTGGCATGTATCGGACTGTAACTTCATGGATTATGCCCCCTGATTGTACGAAAAATTACGTTTTTAGCTTGTGAACACTGTAGAGGTCACAATATTGAACCGATTTTGATGAAACTTGACATGCATGTTTATAACCTAAAGATCTTGGTTCCTTTCGATATTTGCGCATATCGGATCATAACTTCCTGAATTATGGCCCCTTATTGTACGAAAAATCGCCTTTTTATACACCCACATGGAAATGTGGTCGTATATTGCCGTCGCCCCCGTCCGTCCGTCTGTCGGTCCGTCGGTCCGTCCGTCCATCGTCCACAATTTCTTGTGAACGCTCTAGAGGCTAAAGTTAATATCCGATTGACTTGAAATTTATACACGGTGTTTAAGGTCGTGAGACGAAGAAGCCTATTGATTTTCAGCGATATCCGATAATTACTACCAGAGTTATGACCCTTGATCACTTTGAAAAATCTTGTGAACGCTCTAGAGGCTATAGTTAATATCCGATTGACTTTAAATTTATACACAGTGTTTAAGGTCATGAGACGAAGAATCCTATTGATTTTCGGTGATATCTGATAATTACTGCCAGAGTTATGACCCTTGATCACTTTGAAAAATCTTGTGAACGCTTTAGAGGCTAAAGTTAATATCCAATTGACTTTAAATTTATGCACGATGTTTAAGGTCGTGAGACGAAGAAGCCTATTGATTTTCAGCGATATCCGATAATTACTACCAGAGTTAAGACCCTTGATCACTTTGAAAAATCTTGTGAACGCTCTAGAGGCTATAGTTAATATCCGATTGACTTTAAATTCATACACAGTGTTTAAGGTCATGAGACGAAGAAACCTATTGATTTTCGGTGATATCTGATAATTACTGCCAGAGTTATGACCCTTGATCACTTTGAAAAATCTTGTGATCGCTCTAGAGGCTAAAGTTAATATCCAATTGAATTTAAATTTATACACGGTGTTTAAAGTCATGATGCAAAGAAGCCTCAGCTCAGAATAGACGTGTAATTTCGTCATTATCTTACAGCTGGATCGGTCGAATAGGTCGCTAGCCAAATAGGTTGCCAACTTGTGTTTGGAATGGGCGCAGCCATGTTTCATCCGGGACCTTTAAAGTAGTTCCAATATGGCGGAATTCATCATACAGCCGAGTTTAGATTCCCGAAATCTTACGAGGTTTGCCGAGTGGAGACGAAGAAGCCTATTGATTTCCGGTGATATCTGATAATTACTGCCAGAGTTACGACCCTTGATCACTTTGAAAAATCTTGTGAACACTTTAGAGGCTAAAGTTAATATCCGATTGACTTTAAATTTATACACAGTGTTAAAGGGCATGGGACTAAGAATCCTATTGATTTTCGGTGATATCCGATAATTACTACCAGAGTTATGACCCTTGATCACTTTGAAAAATCTTGTGATCGCTCTATAGAGGCTAAAGTTAATATCCAATTGATATCCGATAATTACTGCCAGAGTTATGACCCTTGATCACTTTGAAAAATCTAAAGTTAATATCCGATTGACTTTAAATTTATACACACTATTTACGGTCATGATACAAAATAGCCTATTTATTTTCAGCGATATCCGATAATTACTGCCAGAGTTATGACCCTTGATCACTTTGAAAAACCCTGTGAATTCTCTAAAGGCTAAAGTTAATATCCGATTGACTTTAAATTTGTACACAGTGGTTAGGGTCATGAGACGAAGAATCCTGTTTGATTTTCAGTGATATCTGATAATTTCTGGCACTTGATCACTTTGAAATATCTTGTGGACAAAGGCCTTGAGACAAACCATCAAAACTATTCTAATCAATTCTGATAATTATTTAATGGGCTATTACTCGTAATAAGATTATCATGTGTTGTAAATGTTCTCCTTACTGATAAAAGAAACAATATGCGACAACCCTTGTTGACTGCCCGGACGACTTAGCTGTTGTGGGCGTATGTTTCGTTGCCTGGCAACCTATCTTTTAGCTTGTGGTACTTCTTGAGGCCAAAATTATTATCCGATTTGAAAAACCGTCTGATTATATCACCGTTACACCTTAAAGAAGGTTGTGTTCGAATTTCGTGAAAATCAGACCAAAATTGACGGACAAAATGGCCGCCGTTTGTACGCGAAAAGTGTAAAAATATGGTATGTCAGGGTTATGAACATTTTGAACCGAATTTGATGAAACTTGAAATACATGTCTATAACTCAAAGATCTTGGTTCCTTTCGATATTTGCGCATATCGGATCGTAACATCCTGAATTATGGTCCTGATTGTACGAAAAATCACGCTTTTAGCTTGTGGATATTATAGAGGTCACAACTTTGAACCAATTTTGATGAAACTTGACATGTATGTTTATAAGCCAAAGATCTTAGTTCTTTTGATATTTGCGCCCATTAGATCTTAACTTCCTGAATTATGGCCCCTGTTTGTCCGAAAAATCACCCTTTTTACATTGTGGTCCTTCTGAAGGTCAAAATTATTATCTGATTTAAAAAAACGTTTGATGATATCACCGTTGCTTGGTAATGAAGGTTGAGTTCGAATTTCATGAAAATCAGACTAAGATTGACAGACAAAATGGCCGTCGTTTGTAAAGATATGTTTATCAAGGTTATGGACCCTATAGAGGTCACAATTTTAATTTGATTTTGATAAAACTTAAAATACATGTTTATAACCTAAAGGTGTTGGTTACATATTTGCGCATATCGGATTGTAACTTCCTGAATTATGGCCTATGATTGTCCGAAAAATCGCCTTTTATTGCTTGTGGTCCCCCTGGAGGTCGCAATTATTATCCAATTTAAAAAAAACCATTTGATTATATCACTGTTACACTGCGGCTTGTACGCGAATAGTGTAACAATATTGTATATCAAGTGGACCTGTAGAGGTCACAATTTTAATTTTATTTTGATGAAACTTGAAACAGAGTTTAAGGTCTTGAGACCAACAAATATATTGATTTTCAATGAATTTTTGATAATTGTACAGCTAAATCCATAATATTAAATTTTTCGTATACTAGACATTAGCATGGGCCAGAACTTTATAAAAAACCAAACAAATTCTAATGATTTTTGATAATTACTTAATATGCGACAACTCTTGTTGACTGCCCGGACGATTTAGCTGCTGGTGGGCGTATGTTTCGTTGCCTGGCAACCTATTTTTCATTTTCAATTCAAAATGGTGACCATCACGTGACCGAAATCAAAATTCTGATCCGATAGATTTTTAGGCATTCCTTCAAGGATTCCGAAAATATAACTCCTGAGTCTGTAAGTAAAATAGCAAAAAAGTCTTATTGATTTTTCACGTTTAAAGATGGTGGAACTTATATACTAAATTTCATGAAAATCGTACAACTATTAAAGAAGTTGTCAAATTGGTCTAAACTTCCAATTCGTAATCACAGCGACGAATTTTCGAAATTCGAAAATCTGAAACTGCAGATGAAAATGATTTTTTTCAAGGTATTCAAAGAAAAAAGAATTAGTAAAATCGGTCAAAAAATAACAAAGTAACGGCTACGCATTGTCAGTTTTTTCGTTCATAAAATTCGGCGATTTCGGATTCGTAAAATGTTTTGAAAATATATTTAATCAATAGCCACCACTCATTTTGAGGGGGGATAGGTAAAAGTTTCAGAAAGATCCTATGGTTAGATTCTGAGAAATCCGATTTGTGGATAAAACACAAAAAAACAAAAAAATAATAATAGGAACTAGATCTGCTACTGTCCCATGCAGATATGAAAGCTTTCATATTCACTGTCACTTCCTGTCACATGTCATGGGTCATATAAATAATCTGAACAAGAAAAAATAAATCATCACGGAGAAAACCCACGAGGTTGGATACCATACTAGATGTCACGTGCAACCTGGAAATCGAAACGACGCAGGTTGACTCAATGACAGACGTTACGATACAGCGCGCGTATGCTAACCATTCAGCCATTCAGCCTCCCTAAAATCCGGAAATTGCTGACTTATAGCAAGAAACATTTCAGCCGGGCGAAATTTTCTGATTTAACAGTTTAATTCGCACAGTACTTTAATTACCAACCGATTATTACAAAACTTTTGAAAATAAGCTCCAACTGACCAGCTTAATCTTATGCAATAAACGTTTGGCCTGAATTGAAAGTTCTGCACCGAGAAAGTTCATCTAGATTTTCCAGCGTGGTTCCCTATTGTCAGTGAGGCACAACGGAGGGCCTGACAAGGACAGCTGTCTAGTCGTTCGGATGGGACGAAAAACCAAGGTCCCGTGTACACATTGAAGGGCACGTAAAATATCCCTAAGAAGTTGGAATTCGATACTGTTGAATAAGCTTTATACGATGACTAAATGTGCAAATTGTAGTCACCCACGCTGCATGTTTCGCTTAACAATGAAAGGGTGCAGTTTTCAATTTTCGATCCTTTTATTCTTTTACTCCTGATATTTTGGACTGTTGATCGATGGTTTCATATAAAAGACTATCGATAAGACTCTTTGTAGAAGAAGTTCCCCAAAAATATTATGTTGATTTAAGAGAAAAGGAACTTTAAAAATGCTCCAAATCGTAAAAATACGACTTTTAGGATTTTCGATCTCTTTTTTTATGCTATCCCTAACATTTAAAAAAAATGATACAATGATTTCACACAACGGGCTAGCTATTAGACTCTCTATTGACAAGTTTCTGCGCCCTCCCTTCATTATAACCGAAGTTATCGTGCTCTAAAGAATCAACAAATCAGCATGCTTATCTCTGCTTACCATACCCAGAAAATGCTTATCTTTAAACTCAATCATGACATTGACTTAGTGATCGTCTACACCAAGTTTGAACATTCTAGCTTAATTAGAAGGAGAGTTATTGTGTTCCAAAGTCCCGGCCCTTCAAATTGCTTCTATTTTTCATTTTCAATTCAAAATGGTGACCATCATGTGACCGAAATCAAAATTCTGATCCGATAGATATTTAGGCATTCCTTCAAGGATTCCGAAAATATAACTCCCGAGTCTGTAAGTAATATAGCAAAAAAGCATTTTTATACGCCCACATGGAAATGTGGTCGTATATTGCCGTCGCCCCCGTCCGTCCGTCCGTCTGTCGGTCCGTCCGTCCGTCCGTCCATCGTCCACAATTTCTTGTGAACGCTCTAAAGGCTAAAGTTAATATCCGATTGACTTGAAATTTATACACGGTGTTTAAGGTCCTTGATCACTTTGAAAAATCTTGTGAACGCTTTAGAGGCTAAAGTTAATATCCAATTGACTTTAAATTTATACACAGTGGTTAAGGTCATGAGACGAAGAAGCCTATTGATTTTCAGCGATATCCGATAATTACTACCAGAGTTATGACCCTTGATCACTTTGAAAAATCTTGTGAACGCTCTAGAGGCTATAGTTAATATCCGATTGACTTTAAATTTATACACAGTGTTTAAGGTCAGGAGACGAAGAAGCCTATTGATTTTTGGTGATATCTGATAATTACTGCCAGAGTTATGACCCTTGATCACTTTGAAAAATCTTGTGAACGCTTTAGAGGCTAAAGTTAATATCCAATTGACTTTAAATTTATACACAGTGGTTAAGGTCATGAGACGAAGAAGCCTATTGATTTTCAGCGATATCCGATAATTACTACCAGAGTTATGACCCTTGATCACTTTGAAAAATCTTGTGAACGCTCTAGAGGCTATAGTTAATATCCGATTGACTGTAAATTTATACACAGTGTTTAAGGTCAGGAGACAAAGAATCCTATTGATTTTCGGTGATATCTGATAATTACTGCCAGAGTTATGACCCTTGATCACTTTGAAAAATCTTGTGAATGCTTTAGAGGCTAAAGTTAATATCCGATTGACTTTTAATTTATACACAGTGGTTAAGGTCGTGAGACGAAGAAGCCTATTGATTTTCAGCGATATCCGATAATTACTACCAGAGTTATGACCCTTGATCACTTTGAAAAATCTTGTGAACGCTCTAGAGGCTATAGTTAATATCCGATTGACTTTAAATTTATACACAGTGTTTAAGGTCATGAGAAGAAGAATCCTATTGATTTTCGGTGACCTCTGATAATTACTGCCAGAGTTATGACCCTTGATCACTTTGAAAAATCTTGTGAACGCTTTAGAGGCTAAAGTTAATATCCGATTGACTTTAAATTTATACACAGTGTTTAAGGTCATGGGACGAAGAATCCTATTGATTTTCGGTGATATCCGATAATTACTACCAGAGTTATGACCCTTGATCACTTTGAAAAATCTTGTGATCGCTCTATAGAGGCTAAAGTTAATATCCAATTGATATCCGATAATTACTGCCAGAGTTATGACCCTTGATCACTTTGAAAAATCTAAAGTTAATATCCGATTGACTTTAAATTTATACACACTATTTACGGTCATGATACAAAATAGCCTATTTATTTTCAGCGATATCCGATAATTACTGCCAGAGTTATGACCCTTGATCACTTTGAAAAACCCTGTGAATTCTCTAAAGGCTAAAGTTAATATCCGATTGACTTTAAATTTGTACACAGTGGTTAGGGTCATGAGACGAAGAATCCTGTTTGATTTTCAGTGATATCTGATAATTTCTGGCACTTGATCACTTTGAAATATCTTGTGGACAAAGGCCTTGAGACAAACCATCAAAACTATTCTAATCAATTCTGATAATTATTTAATGGGCTATTACTCGTAATAAGATTATCATGTGTTGTAAATGTTCTCCTTACTGATAAAAGAAACAATATGCGACAACCCTTGTTGACTGCCCGGACGACTTAGCTGTTGTGGGCGTATGTTTCGTTGCCTGGCAACCTATCTTTGATTTTTCACATTTAAAGATGGTGGCACTTCCGGTTCGATTCACAAACTCCATATTTTGTGTACGAATCAGTAATTACTTGTCTAGTATCGAAAAAAAAAATCAGGTCATTCTGACCTATATTTCGATGATTTTTTTGAAAATTTTGATCCTTAATTTCGTCAAGGGGAGATAATTTAGAAAATTTCTAATTATATTTTTGAAGTCACATAGGTAAGATCTACTTATATACTAAATTTCATGAAAATCGTACAAAGAAGTTGTCAAATTGGTCTAAACTTCCGGTTCGAAATCACAGCGACGAATTTTCGAAATTCGAAAATGTGAAACTGCAAATGAAAATGATTTTTTTCAAGGTATTCAAAGAAAAAAGAATTAGTAAAATCGGTCAAAAAATAACAAAGTTACGACTATGCATTGTCAGTTTTTTTGTTCGTAAAATTCAATGATTTTGGATTCGTAAAACGTTTTGAAAATATATTTAATCAAGGTTCGCACCCCATTTTTGGTGGGGTAGGTCAAAATTTCAGAAAGATCCTATGGATAGATTCTGAGAAATCCGATTTGCAGAAAACACACAAAAAAGAAAAAATAATAACTAGATCTGCTACTGTCCCATGCAGATATAAAAGCTTTCATATTCACAGTCACTTCATGTCACATGTCATGGGACATATAAATAATCCGAACAAGAAAAAATAAATCATTAAAATCGGTCACAATCTAGCAAAATTAATGTGATTCTCACTCGTAAACAACTTTGTCGGCACAAAAAACATCAAAGGCGAAATTCGAATTTTTGAAATATTCAAATACCGAAAATTTGCCCCGTATCCCGGCTATCCCGAAATGTATTAAATTTTAGACATAGGAGACGCATTGAACATACTATGCCCTATTGTGTTGGTTTACATGTCCGTAAATGTCGATTTTTCACTATGTTTCATATTGACTTCAAAATGGCGCCCATAAGCTGACCTAAATCTAAATTCTGCTCTAAACTTTTTTTTAGGTTTTCCTTCAAGGATTCAGAAAATATAACTCCAATGTCTGTAAGTGCAATATCGCAAAAGTTCTATTGTTTTTTCACGTTTCAAGATGGTGGCACTTCCGGTTCGATGGACAAACTTCATGTTTTGTGTACGAATCAGTAATTACTTGTCTAGTATCGAATATAAACATTAGGTCATTCTGATCTTTATTTCGACGATTTTTTTTTGGAAAATTTGATTCTTAATTTCACCAAGGGAAGATAATTTAGAAAATTTTAAAAGTCATTTTTGAAATTGCATCAGTAATGTCTACTTACATACTAAATTTCATGAAAATAAGCTCCCCCTGACCAGCTTAATCGTTCGCAATAAACGTTTGCCCCTTAAAATTGGCAAATTGCTGACTTTAAATTGAAAAACATTACAACCGGGGGAAATTTTCTGTTTATCAATTTTTATACGCCCACATTTTCTTGTGGACGTATATTGTCGTCGCCCCTGTTCGTCCGTCCGTCCGTCCACAATTGTTTGTGAACAGTCTACAGGTCACAATTTTTATCCGATTTCAATGAAACTTAAAACATAGGTTTATCACCCTAAGATCTCGGTTCCTTTCGATATTGGCATGTATCGGACTGTAACTTCATGGGTTATGGCCCCTGATTGTACGAAAAATCACGTTTTTATACGCCCACATTTTCATGTGGACGTATATTGTCGTCGCCCCTGTCCGTCCGTCCGTCCGTCCACAATTGTTTGTGAACAGTCTACAGGTCACAATTATTATCCGATTTCAATGAAACTTAAGACATAGGTTTATCACCCTAAGATCTCGGTTCCTTTCGATATTGGCATGTATCGGACTGTAACTTCATGGGTTATGGCCCCTGATTGTACGAAAAATCCCTTTTTTATACGCCCACATTTTTATGTGGACGTATATTGTCGTCGCCCCTGTCCGTCCGGACGTCCGTCCGTCCGTCCGTCCGTCCACAATTTGTTTGTGGACTCTCTACAGGTCACAATTCTTATCCGATTTTGACGAAACTTGAAATATAGGTTTATCCCCAAAAAATCTCGGCTGCTTTCGATATTGGCATGTATCGGATGAAAACTTCATGGATTATGGCCCCTGATTGTACGAAAAATCACGTTTTTAGCTTGTGGACCCTATAGAGGTCACAATTTTTAACCGATTTTGATGAAACTTGACATGCATGTTTATAACCCAAAGATCTTGGTTCCTTTCGATATTTGCGCCTATCGGAATGTAATTTCCTGAATTATGGCCCCTGATTGTCCGAAAAATCACCCTTTTTAGCTTGTGGTCCATCTGGAGGTCACAATTATTATCCGATTTAAAAAAACGTTTGACTATATCACCGTTACACCATAAGGAAGGTTGAGTTTGAATTTCGGGAAAATCGGACGAAAATTGCCATACAAAATGGCCGCCGTTTGTACACGAATACTGTTAAAAAATGGTATATCAAGGTTGTGGACCCTGTAGAGGTCACATTTTTTATTCGATTTTGATGAAACTTGAAATTCATGGTTATAACCCAAAGATATTGGTTCCTTTCGATATTTGCGCATATCGGAACGTAACTTCCTGAATTATGGCCCCTGATTATACGCAAAATCGCCTTATTTTAGCTCGTGGTCCCTCTGGTGGTCACAATTATTATCCGATTAAAACGGTTGATTATATTACCGTTACACCATAAGGAAGGTTGAGTTTGAATTTCGGGAAAATCGGACGAAAATTGCCATACAAAATGGCCGCCGTTTGTACACGAATACTGTTAAAAAATGGTATATCAAGGTTGTGGACCCTGTAGAGGTCACATTTTTTATTCGATTTTGATGAAACTTGAAATTCATGGTTATAACCCAAAGATATTGGTTCCTTTCGATATTTGCGCATATCGGAACGTAACTTCCTGAATTATGGCCCCTGATTATACGCAAAATCGCCTTATTTTAGCTCGTGGTCCCTCTGGTGGTCACAATTATTATCCGATTAAAACGGTTGATTATATTACCGTTACACCGTAAGGAAGGTTGAGTTCGAATTTCGGGAAAATCGCACAAAAATTGCCATACAAAATGGCCGCCGTTTGTACGCGAATACTGTTAAAAAATTGTATATCATGGTTGTGGACCCTGTAGAGGTCACAATTTTAGTTCGATTTTAATAAAACTTGAAATGCATGGTTATAACCCAAAGATTTTGGTTCTTTTCGTTATTTGCGCATATCGGATCGTAACTTCCTGAATTATGGCCCCTGATTGTCCGAAAAATCGCCTATGGTCCCTCTGGAGGTCACAATTATTATCCGATTTGAAAACGTTTGACTCTATCACCGTTACACCCTACGGAAGGTTGAGTTCGAATTTCGAGAAAATTGGACCATAATTGCCAGAAAAAATGGCCGCCGTTTGTATGCGAACAGTGTAAAAATATGCTATGTCAAAGTTGTGGACCCTGTAGAGGTGACAATTTTAATTCGATTTTGATGAAACCTGAAATGCTTGTTTATAACCTAAAGATCTTTATTCTTTTCGATATTTGCGCATATCAAATTGTAACTTAATGAATTATGGCCTTTGATTGTAGGAAAAATTACTTTCGGTATTGCTTGTTCTCTGTCTATCTCTCAAACAATTATTATCTGATTTAAAAAAAAACTCTGATGATTATATTACTGTTGCACCGTAAGGAAGGTTTAATTCGAATTTTGTGAAAATCGTACCAAAATTGCTGGACGAAATGGTCACCATTTGTACGCGAATAGTGTAAAAATATGGTATATCATGGTTGTGGACTCTCTACAGGTGACAATTCTTATCCGATTTGGACGAAAAGTAACTTTTCTAGGTTGTGTACCGTCACACCATAATCATTGTCGGCTTCGAATTTCATGAATATCAGACTGGAACTGACCAACAAAATGGCTGCTCCCAATACAGTATGAAATACAGGACTTAATGATGTATTGCTTGTCCTCTATCCATCTCCCAAAAATGTGGGCGTATCCTGCCTGGCAATGCCAGCCTATCTTTTAGCTTGTGAACAGTTTAGAGGTCACAATTTTGAACCGATTTGGATGAAACTTGAAATGCATGTTTATAACCCAAAGATCTTGGTTCCTTTCGATATTTGCGCCAATCGGATCGTAACTTCCTGAATTATGGCCCCTGATTGTCCGAAAAATCGCCCTTTTTAGCTTGTGGTCCCTTTGGAGGTCAAAATTGTTATCCGATTTAAAAAAACGTTTGATTATATCACCGTTCCATGGTTATGAAGGTCGAGTTCGAATTTCGTGAAAATCGGACCAAAATTGACGGACAAAATGGCCGCCATTTGTACGCGAATAGTGTGAAAATATGTTAAATCAAGGTTGTGAACAGTGTAGAGGACACAATTTTGAACCGATTTGGATGAAACTTGAAATGCATGTTTATAACCCAAAGATCTTGGTTCCTTTCGATATTTGCGCCAATCGGATCGTAACTTCCTGAATTATGGCCCCTGATTGTCCGAAAAATTGCCCTTTTCAGCTTGTGGTCCCTCTGGAGGTCAAAATTGTTATCCGATTTAAAAAATCGTTTGATTATATCATTGTTCCATGGTTATGAAGGTCGAGTTCGAATTTCGTGAAAATCGGACCAAAATTGACGGACAAAATGGCCGCCATTTGTACGCGAATAGTGTGAAAATATGTTATATCAAGGTTGTGAACAGTGTAGAGGACACAATTTTGAACCGATTTGGATGAAACTTGAAATGCATGTTTATAACCCAAAGATCTTGATTCCTTTCGATATTTGCGCCAATCGGATCGTAACTTCCTGAATTATGGCCCCTGATTGTCCGAAAAATTGCCCTTTTTAGCTTGTGGTCCCTCTGGAGGTCAAAATTGTTATCCGATTTAAAAAACCGTTTGATTATATCACCGTTCCATGGTTACGAAGGTCGAGTTTGAATTCTGTGAAAATCGGCCCAAATTGACGCACAAAATGGCCGCCGTTTGTACGCGAATATTGTGAAAATATGTTATATAAAGGTTGTGAACAGTGTAGAGGACACAATTTTGAACCGATTTGGATGAAACTTGAAATGCATGTTTATAACCCAAACATCTTGGTTCCTTTCGATATTTGCGCCAATCGTATCGTGACTTCCTGAATTATGGCCCCTGATTATCCGAACAAAATTGCCCTTTTTAGCTTGTGGTCCCTCTGGAGGTCAAAATTGTTATCCGATTTAAAAAAACGTTTGATTATATCATTGTTCCATGGTTATGAAGGTCGAGTTCGATTTTCGTGAAAATCGGACCAAAATTGACGGACAAAATGGCCGCCATTTGTACGCGAATAGTGTGAAAATATGTTATATCAAGGTTGTGAACAGTGTAGAGGACACAATTTTGAACCGATTTGGATGAAACTTGAAATGCATGTTTATAACCCAAAGATCTTGATTCCTTTCGATATTTGCGCCAATCGGATCGTAACTTCCTGAATTATGGCCCCTGATTGTCCGAAAAATTGCCCTTTTTAGCTTGTGGTCCCTCTGGAGGTCAAAATTGTTATCCGATTTAAAAAACCGTTTGATTATATCACCGTGTCATGATTATGAAGGTCGAGTATGAATTCTGTGAAAATCGGACCAAAATTGACGGACAAAATGGCCGCCGTTTGTACTCGAATATTGTGAAAATATGTTATATAAAGGTTGTGGACCTTATAGAGGTCACAATTTTGAACCGATTTTGATGAAACTTGACATGTATGTTTATAACCCAAAGATCTTGGTTCCTTTCGATATTTGCGCCCATCGGGTCATTACTTCCTGAATTATGTCCCCTGATTGTACGAAAAATCACCCTTTTTAGCTTGTGGTGCCTCTGGAGGTCACAATTATTATATGATTTAAAAAAAACCGTTTGATTATAAAAACCAAACAAATTCTAATGATTTTCTGATAATTCCTTAATATGCGACAATTCTTGTTGACTGCCCGGACGATTTGGCTGCTGTGTGGGCGTATGTTTCGTTGCCTGGCAACCTATTTTTTTAGCTTGTGAACAGTGTAGAGGTCACAATTTTGAACCGATTTTGATAAAACTTGAAATGCATGTTTATAACGCAAAGATCTTGGTTCCTTTCGATATTTGCGCCAATCGGATCGTAACTTCCTGAATTATGGCCCCTGATTGTCCGAAAAATCGCCCTTTTTAGCTTGTGGTCCCTCTGGAGGTCAAAATTGTTATCCGATTTAAAAAAACATTTGATTATATCACCGTTCTATGATTATGAAGGTTGACCAAAATTGACGGACAAAATGGCCGCCATTTGTACGCGAATAGTGTGAAAATATGTTATATCAAGGTTGTGAACAGTGTAGAGGACACAATTTTGAACCGATTTGGATGAAACTTGAAATGCATGTTTATATCCCAAAGATCTTGGTTCCTTTCGATATTTGCGCCATTTGGATCGTAACTTCCTGAATTATGGCCCCTGATTGTCCGAAAAATTGCCCTTTTTAGCTTGTGGTCCCTCTGGAGGTCAAAATTGTTATCCGATTTAAAAAAACGTTTGATTATATCACCGTTCCATGGTTATGAAGGTTGAGTTTGAATTTCGTGAAAATCGGACCAAAATTGACGGACAAAATGGCCGTCGTTTGTACGCGAATAATGTGAAAATATGTTATATCAAGGTTGTGGACCTTATAGAGGTCACAATTTTGAACCAATTTTGATGAAACTTGACATGTATGTTTATAACCCAAAGATCTTGGTTCCTTTTGATATTTGCGACCATCGGATCGTAACTTCCTGAATGATGGCCCCTGATTGTCCAAAAGATAGGTTGCCAGGCAACGAAACATACGCCCACAGCAGCTAAATCGTTCGGGCAGTCAACAAGGGTTGTCGCATATTTTTACTTTTTTTGGTAATGAAACATTTGTAATACACTAAAATCTGATTAAGAGTAACAACTCATTATGTAGATATCTTGAAATCATTAGAATTTGTTTGTTTTTTATAAAGTTTTGCCCCACGCTAACAATCTTTGATTACCAACCGATTATTACAAAACTTTAAAAATAAAAGAGAAAGAGAGAAATGCGGCTTAACATCCATTCTACACAAACTAGGTCATTTCGGGGCTAACATATGTTTTTAAATTTTATTTATAAACTTCCCTTGCGCGTACTGGTCTTCAGGAGTGGGAGGAAACCGAAGGACACGGAGAAAACCCACGAGGTTGGACACCATACTCCATGTCACGTGCCACCTGGAAATAGAAACGACGCTGGTTGACTCAATGACAGACGTTACGACACAGCGCGTGTATGGTAACCATTCAGTCATTCAGCCTCCCTAAAATCGGGAAATTGCTGACTTATAGCAAGCAACATTTCAACCGGGCGAAATTTTCTGTTTTAGCAGTTTAATTTGCACAGTACTTTAATTACCAACCGATTATTACAAAACTTTTGAAAATAAGCTCCAACTGACCAGCTTAATCGTATGCAATAAACGTTTGGCGTGAATTCAAAGTTCTGCACCGAGAAAGTTCATCTCGATTTTCCGGCGTGGTTCCCTCTTGTCATTGAGGCAGAACGGAGGGCCTGACAAGGACAGCTGTCTAGTCGTTCGGATGGGACGAAAAACCAAGGTCCCGTGTACACATTGGAGTGCACATAAAATATCTCTAAGCAGTTGGAATTCGATACTGTTGAATAAGCTCTATACGATGACTAAATGTGTAGATTGTAGTCACCCACACATGTTTCCCATAACAATGAAAGGATGCCTTTTTCAATGTTCGATCCTTTTGTTCTTCTACTCCTGATATGTTGGACTGTTGATCGATGGTTTCATATAAAAGACTACCAATAAGACTCTTTGTAGAAGAAGTTCCCAAAAAATATTAAGTTGACTTTACGAGAAAGACCTCTAAACATGCTCGAAATTGTAAAAATACGACTTTTTGGATTTTCAATCTCTTTTTTTCGCCTATCCCTGATATTTAATATAAATGATACAATGATTTCACACAACAGGCTAGCTATTGGACTCTCTATTGACAAAAGTTTCATCGCCCTCCCTTCATTATAACCGAAGTTATCGTGCCCTAAAGAATCAACAAATCAGCATGCCTATCTCTGCTTACCCTAAACAGAAAATGCTCATCTTTGAACTCAATCATGACATTGACCTAGTGAACGTCTACACCATGTTTGAACATTCTAGCTTAATTAGAAGGAGAGTTTTTGTGTTCCAAATTCTCGTCCCTTCAAATTGCTTCTATTTTTCACTTTCACTTCAAAATGGTGACCATCACGTGACCGAAATCAAAATTCTGATCCGATAGATTTTTAGGCATTTCTTCAAGGATTCCGAAAATATAACTCCCGAGTCTGTAAGTGAAATAGGAAAAAAGCCTTTTTGATTTTTCACTTTTAAAGATGGTGGCACTTCCGGTTCGATCCACAAACTCCATATTTTGTGTACGAATCAGTAATTGATTGTCTAGTATCAAAAAAAAAATTAGGTCATTCTGACCTATATTTCTTTGATTTTTTTGAAAAATTTGATCCTTAATTTCGTCAAGGGGAGATAATTTAGAAAATATCTAATTATATTTTTGAAGTCACATCGGTAAGATCTACTTATATACTAAATTTCATGAAAATCGTACAACTATGAAAGAAGTTGTCAAATTGGTCTAAACTTCCGGTTCGAAATCACAGCGACGAAATTCGAAAATGTGAAACTGCAGATGAAAATGATTTTTTTCAAGGCATTCAAAGAAAAAAGAATTAGTAAAATGGGTCAAAAAGTAACAAAGTTACGACTATGCATTGTCATTTTTGTCGTTCGTAAAATTCGGTGATATCGGAGTGGTAAAAGGTTTTGAAAATATATTTAAACAACGACCGCACCCCATTTTTGGGGGGGTAGGTCAAAGTTTCAGAAAGATCCCAGGGTTAGATTCTGAGAAATCTGATTTGCAGAAAATACACAAAAAAAAAAATAATAATAATCTTAACAGAAACAATAAGTTTTCATATGTAGTATGAAAGCTTAACTAGATCTGCAAAGCAGATATTAAAGCTTTCATATTCACAGTTATTTCCTGTCACATGTCATAGGTCATGTAAATAATCTCATCAAGAAAAAAAATCATTAAAATCGGTCAAAATATAGCAAAGGTTTTATGATTTTTCACTCGTAAACAACTTTATCGGCACGAAAAACCTCAAAGACAAAATTCGTAAATATGACATTTTCAAATAACAATATTTCGACCTTGATCCCGGCTATCCAGAAATTTATTCATTTTGGAAATAGGAGACATATTCTCCAAACTACGGCCTATTGCTTTCATTGTTAGGCATTCCTTCAAGGATTCCGAAAATTTAACTCCCATGTCTGTAACACTGTAAGTAAAATATCGCAAAAGCCTTAATGATTTTTCACGTTTCAAGATGGCGGCACTTCCGGTTCAAATCACAAACTCAATATTTGGTGTACGAATTAGTATTTACTTATCTAGTAGCCAAATAAAAAATCAGGTCATTCTGACCTATATTTCTTCGATTTTTATACGCCCACATTTTTATGTGGACGTATATTGTCGTCGCCCCTGTACGTCCGTCCGTCCGTCCACATTTTTTTGTGAACAGTCTACAGGTCACAATTTTTATCCGATTTCAATTAAACTTAAAATATAGGTTTATCACCATAAGATCTCGGTTCCTTTCGATATTGGCATGTATCGGACTGTAACTTCATGGGTTATGGCCCCTGATTGTACGAAAAATCACGTTTTTTAGCTTGTGAACAGCGTAGAGGTCACAATTTTGAGCCGATTTGGATGAAACTTGACATGTATGTTTATAACCCAAAGATCTTGGTTCCTTTCGATATTTGCGCCCATTGGATCGTAACTTCCTGAATTATGGCCCCTGATTGTCCGAAAAATCGCCCTTTTTAACTTGTGGTCCCTCTGGAGGTCACAATTGTTATCCGATTTAAAAAACCGTTTGATTATATCACCGTTGCATGGTTTTGAAGGTTGAGTTCGAATTTCGTGAAAATCGGACAAAAATTGACGGACAAAATGGCCGCCGTTTGTACGCGAATAGTGTGAAAATATGTTATATCAAGGTTGTGGACCTTATAGAGGTCACAATTTTGAACCAATTTTGATGAAACTTGACATGTATGTTTATAACCCAAAGATCTTGGTTCCTTTCGATATTTGCGCCCATCGGATCGTAACTTCCTGAATTATGGCCCCTGATTGTCTGAAAAATTGCCCGTTTTAGCTTGTGGTCCCTCTGGAGTTCAAAATTGTTATCGGATTTAAAAAAACGTTTGATTATATCACCGTTCCATGGTTATGAAGGTTGAGTTTGAATTTCGTGAAAATCGGACCAAAATTGACGGACAAAATGGCCGCCGTTTGTAAGCGAATAGTGTGAAAATATGTTATATCAAGGTTGTGGACCTTATAGAGGTCACAGTTTTGAACCAATTTTGATGAAACTTGACATGTATGTTTATAACCCAAAGATCTTGGTTCCTTTCGATATTTGCGCCCATCGGATCGTAACTTCCTGAATTATGGCCCCAGATTGTTTGAAAAATTGCCCTTTTTAGCTTGTGGTCCCTCTGGAGGTCAAAATTGTTATTGGATTTAAAAAAACGTTTGATTATATCACCGTTCCATGGTTATGAAGGTTGAGTTCGAATTTCATGAAAATCGGACCAAAATTGACGGACAAAATGGCCGCCGTTTGTACGCGAATAGTGTGAAAATATGTTGTATCAAGGTTGTGGACCTTATAGAGGTCACAATTTTGAACCAATTTTGATGAAACTTGACATGTATGTTTATAACCCAAAGATCTTGGTTCCTTTCGATATTTGCGCCCATCGGATCGTAACTTCCTCAATTATGGCCCCTGATTGTTCAAATTCGCCCTTTTTAGCTTGTGGTCCCTCTGGAGGTCAAAATTGTTATCCGATTTAAAAAACCGTTTGATTATATCACGATTCAATGGTTATGAAGGTTGAGTTTGAATTTGGGAAAATCGGACCAAAATTGACGGACAAAATGGCCGCCGTTTGTATGCGAATAGTGTGAAAATATGTTATATAAAGGTTGTGGAGGTCACAATTATTATCTGATTTAAAAAAAAACGTTTGATTATAAAAACCAAACAAATTCTAATGATTTTCTGATAATTCCTTAATATGCGACAACTCTTGTTGACTGCCCGGACGATTTGGCTGCTGTGTGGGCGTATGTTTCGTTGCCTGGCAACCTATTTTTTTTTAAACTTTGATCTTTAATTTCACCAAGGGGAGATAATTTAAAAAATTTCTACGGACATCTTTAAAGATTTACTTACATACTAAATTTCATGAAAATCGTACATCTATTAAAGAAGTTGTCAAGTTGGTCTCAACTTCATGTTCGAAATCACAGCGACGAATTTTCGAAATTCGAAAATCTGAAACTGCAGTTGAAAATAATTTTTGTCAAGGTACTCACAGAAAAAAGAATTAGCAAAAAAAGTTTAAATAGTCACAGAGTTACAGTAATGCAGGTCAAATTCATTCGTTCGTAAAATTTAGTGATTTCGAATGCTTAAAACGTTTTGAAAATATATTTAATCAATACTCATCACCCATTTTTGGTGGGGTAGGTCAAAATTTCAGAAACATCCTATGGTTAGATTCTGAGAAATCCGATTTGCAGGAAACACATGTTGACTCTACGAGAGAGACCTCTAAACATGCTCCAAATTGTAGAAATACGACTTTTTGGATTTTCAATCTCTTTTTTGCGGCTACCCCGGACATTTTAAAAAAATGATACAATGATTTCACACAACAGGCTAGCTATTAGACTCTCGATTGACAAGAGTTTCATTATAACCGAAGTTATCGTGCCCTAAAGAAAAAACAAATCAGCATGCTTATCTCTGCTTACCCTAGGCAGAAAATGCTCATCTTTGAACTCAATCATGACATTGACCTAGTGAACGTCTACACCAAGTTTGAACAGTCTAGCTTAATTAGAAGGAGAGTTATTGTGTTCCAAAGTCCCGGCCCTTCTAATTGCTTCTATTTTTGTCCCCCGCCTTTCGAAGAAAGTTGGGGGACTATTAAAATGGGTTCGTCCGTCTGTCTGTCTGTCTGTCTGTCTGTCTGTCCTTCTGTCTGTCTGTCTGTCTGTCTGTCTGTCCGTCACACTTTTTGGGACACAATAACTCTCTTCCTAATTGAGCTAGAATGTTCAAACTTGGTGTATGTGTTTATTAGGTCAATGCCTTGATGGAGTTCAAAGATGAGCATTTTCCGCTTAGGGTAAGCAGAGATAAGCAATTTGATTGGTTGATGCTTTGGGACACGATAACTTTAGTTCTAATTAAGTGAGATTGATGAAACTTGGTGTATAGTTTCATTACAAAAATACCTTGACTAAGTTCGATACTGATCATTTTCTGCTTACGGTAAGCAGAGCGATACGCAATTTGATTGGTCGAGACTTTGGAACACAATAACTCTCCTTCTAATTGAGTTAAAATGTTCAAACTTGGTGTATATGCTTATTAGGCCAATGCCTTGATGGAGTTCAAAGATGAGCATTTTCCGCTTAGGGTAAGCTGAAATAAGCAATTTGATTGGTTGATGCTTTGGGACACGATAACTTTAGTTCTAATTAAGTGAGAGTGATGAAACTTGGTGTATAGTTTCATTACAGTAATATCTTGACTAAGTTCGATAATGAGCATTTTCTGCTCAGGGTAAGCAGAGCGATACGCAATTTGATTGGTTGAGACTTTGGAACACAATAACTCTCCTTCTAATTGAGTTAAAACGTTCAAACTTGGTGTATATTATTATGCTTATTAGGTCAATGCCTCGATGGAGTTCGAAGATGAGCATTTTCCACTTAGGGTAAGCAGAGATAAGCAATTTGATTGGTTGAGTCTTTGGGACACGATAACTTTAGTTCTAATTAAGTGAGATTGATGAAACTTGGTGTATAGTTTCATTACTTTAATACCTTGACTAAGTTCGATAATGAGCATTTTCTACTCAGGGTAAGCATTCTCATTCAGTAATGGATTCAACAGTAACAGTGTATAGAAACGATTGACTCGGACACGAGGGCCCTTTCCCTTGGTCAGAGGGGCCCTTTTGTCAAGCAAGGGGGCCCTTTTGTCTGCCTTTAGGGTCCCCCTAACTAGGGTACATTTTCATTTTTCTCGTCGGTTTTAGCATTTTTCTTTATAAAACACTTTTGGATGATACTTCATGTACAGTTTGATTGCTCGATACGTTTGAAAAAAACAAATGTGCGATTAATTAATATGTGTCATCTATTTATTTTGGGATTTCGGCGGGGGACATCAGCCTCACTGTTGGCTTGTTAATTTTCAATTCAAAATGGTGACCATCATGTGACCGAAATCAAAATTCTAATCCGATAGATTTTTAGGCATTCCTTCAAGGATTCCGAAAATATAACTCCCGAGTCTGTAAGTAAAATAGCAAAAAAGCCTTATTGATTTTTCACGTTTAAAGATGGTGGCACTTCCGGTTGGATCGACAAACTCCATATTTTGTGTACGAATCAGTAATTACCTGTCTAGTATCAAAAAAAAAAAAAATTAGGTCATTCTGACCTATATTTCTTTGATTTTTTTGAAAAATTTGATCCTTAATTTCGTCAAGGGGAGATAATTTAGAAAATTTCTAATTATATTTTTGAAGTCAATCGGTAAGATCTACTTATATACTAAATTTCATGAAAATCGTACAACTATTAAAGAAGTTGTCAAATTGGTCTAAACTTCCGGTTCGAAATCACAGCGACCAATTTTCGAAATTCGAAAATTTGAAACTGCAGATGAAAATGATTTTTTTCAAGGTATTCAAAGAAAAAAAAATTAGTAAAATCGGTCAAAAAATAACAAAGTTACGACTATGCATTGTCAGTTTTTTCGTTCGTAAAATTCTGTGATTTCGGATTCGTAAGACGTGTTGAAAATATATTTAATCAACAGCCACCACCCATTTTTTGGGGGGATAGGTAAAAGTTACAGAAAGATCCTATGGTTAGATTCTGAGAAATCTGATTTGTGGATAAAACACACAAAAAAAAAATAATAATAAGAATAATCTTAACAGAAACAATAAGCTTTCATATGTAATACATATGAAAGCTTAATAAGAATAATAATTTTACCAAAAACAATAGTGTTTCACACAAGCTTCGCAGTGTGAAACCCTAATAATAATAACTAGACCTGCAGACCTGCAGTGCTGAATTGGCTTTCAGGAATCAGACAGGAAGTGCGTCATACAATAGCCGATCCATCGAGCTACCAAACGATACTGTAGTTGTTATGATTCAGTGACACCCTCTATCAGATTTGTAAGTAATATTTGCTTGCGAATACACCGGTCAAAACTGTAAAATCTGGCAAAATTACTTCACTTTCGGTGCCAAAAGAAATCATTATCGGTAACAAATAAGTTGAGAATTTGCAATTGAGAATTGTTTTATACATATCAGGCAATAAATAATAAACTTAGAACTCATAAACTGAAATTAAAAAGGTAAAAAACTTAAAAGTGATCCTTAGAAAATTGGTTATTTCTCGACAAGGGAACATGCTAGAAGCTATTTTTTGATATCAGTATGATTATATTGATCCAATCTAAATGGCCATTAGAATCAAACGTTATAACGTTAAACAAATAATAAATATAACTCACTTCAAAAAAATATTTGTTTTGAAGTCTAAAAATACGTTTTTTGCAAATATGACATTACTTCCGGTGATAATGGAAATGTTAAATCAGATCATTGCAATCATAAATGGCATAAGGCATCACGTGGTGAAAATTGTATGAAAATTGAATAATAATTGACACTTTTATAGACCAAAAAGCTTGAAAAGTGACTTGTAGAAAATCGTCTATTTCTCGGCAACCGTACAAGTTAGAAACTTTTTTGTGGTATCTGTATGATCATATGGGTTCATGATATTCGTTGATGGGATTAAAATATCATAATTTTAAAAACATAAAAAGACTCATTTGAATAAAATATTTGTTTGTATACGCCCACATTTTCATGTGGACGTATATTGTCGTCGCCCCTGTCCGTCCGTCCGTCCGGACGTCCATCCGTCCGTCCACAATTGTTTGTGAACAGTCTACAGGTCACAATTTTTATCCGATTTCAATGAAACTTAAAACATAGGTTTATCACCCTAAGATCTCGGTTCCTTTCGATATTGGCATGTATCGGACTGTAACTTCATGGGTTATGGCCCCTGATTGTACGAAAAATCACGTTTTTTAGCTTGTGAACAGTTTAGAGGTCACAATTTTGAACCGATTTGGATGAAACTTGAAATGCATGTTTATAACCCAAAGATCTTGGTTCCTTTCGATATTTGCGCCAATCGGATCGTAACTTCCTGAATTATGGCCCCTGATTGTCCGAAAAATCGCCCTTTTTAGCTTGTGGTCCTCTGGAGGTCAAAATTGTTATCCGATTTAAAAAAATGTTTGATTATATCACCGTTCCATGGTTATGAAGGTTGAGTTTGAATTTTGTGAAAATCGAACCAAAATTGACGGACAAAATGGCCGCCATTTGTATGCGAATAGTGTGAAAATATGTTAAATCAAGGTTGTGAACAGTGTAGAGGACACAATTTTGAACCGATTTGGATGAAACTTGAAATGCATGTTTATAACCCAAAGATCTTGGTTCCTTTCGATATTTGCGCCAATCGGATCGCAACTTCCTGAATTATGGCCCCTGATTGTCCGAAAAATTGCCCTTTTTAGCTTGTGGTCCCTCTGGAGGTCAAAATTGTTATCCGATTTAAAAAAACGTTTGATTATATCATTGTTCCATGGTTATGAAGGTCGGGGTCGAATTTCGTGAAAATCGGACCAAAATTGACGGACAAAATGGCCACCATTTGTACGCGAATAGTGTGAAAATATGTTATATCAAGGTTGTGAACAGTGTAGAGGACACAATTTTGAACCGATTTGGATGAAACTTGAAATGCATGTTTATAACCCAAAGATCTTGATTCCTTTCGATATTTGCGCCAATTGGATCGTAACTTCCTGAATTATGGCACCTGATTGTCCGAAAAATTGCCCTTTTTAGCTTGTGGTTCCTCTGGAGGTCAAAATTGTTATCCGATTTAAAAAACCGTTTGATTATATCATCGTTCCATGGTTATGAAGGTTGAGTATGAATTTTGTGAAAATCGGACCAAAATTGACGGACAAAATGGCCGCCGTTTGTACGCGAATATTGTGAAAATATGTTATATAAAGGTTGTGATCCTTATAGAGGTCACAATTTTGAACCGATTTTGATGAAACTTGCCATGTATGTTTATAACCCAAAGATCGTGGTTCCTTTCGATATTTGCGCCCATTAGATCATAACTTCCTGAATTATGTCCCCGGATTGTCCAAAAAATCGCTTTTGTTCGCTTTTGGTCCCTCTGGAGGTCAAAATTATTATCCGATTTAAAAAAATGTTTGACTATATCACCGTTACATGGTAATGAAGAGAGAGTTTGAATTACGTGAAAACCGGACTAGAATTGACGGACAAAATGGCCGCCGTTTGTACACGAATAGTGTGAAAATATGTTATATCAAGGTTGTGGACCCTATAGAGGTCACAATTTTGAATCGATTTTGATGAAACTTGACAGGTATGTTTTAAACCCAAAGATCTTGGTTCCTTTCGATATTTGCGCCCATCGGGTCATTACTTCCTGAATTATGTCCCCTGATTGTACGAAAAATCACCCTTTTTAGCTTGTGGTGCCTCTGGAGGTCACAATTATTATATGATTTAAAAAAAAACCTTTGATTATAAAAACCAAACAAATTCTAATGATTTTCTGATAATTCCTTAATATGCGACAATTCTTGTTGACTGCCCGGACGATTTGGCTGCTGTGTGGGCGTATGTTTCGTTGCCTGGCAACCTATTTTTTAGGTTAAAAATACAGTTTTTGCCAAAATGACATCATTTCCGGTAACAGTGAAACTGTAAAATTGGCTTAACCAAGTCCAACTTGACGTTAGACATCGAATGAAAAAAAAAATATTGAAAATTGGATAATAATTTACTCTTTTATAGGCAAAATAACGTGAAAAGTTATGCATGCAAAATTGCATATTTCTCGGCAATTGCTCATATTACGAACTATTTTTTGCATGCATTCTCCTCGTCTGGATTATTACTACGAGTTTATGAAAGTTACGAATAAATAGTTCAAAATATGAAGACGTTGAATGGGTTGTAAATAACTGATTGTTACACTTTTTTTTACATTTATTCAAAATTGCCCGAAAATGAAATTGAAAATAAAAAATCTGAGCTAACGATTTGCACCCCTTACAGCGCGCATCCTTTTTGCTATATCAGATTTCGAAAAAAATAATATTTGCTTTCAAAAAGTGGTACTGAACTGTCAAAATTGTAGTTTTTGTTAATATTACGCCACTTCCGTTGCGTGCAGAAATATTTCACGGTAACAAAAAAAATTACATTAGAGACCATGGAGCATATGCACTTTGTTTGATACAAATCGAACAATAAATAATTAATCTAGGTACGAAAAACTAAATTAGCCAATGGCGACTAAAGAAAATTACTGAGACAAAATTCTTTCTCACTTTTGCTCAAGTAGCGTGATACTTTCACTCTGTGTAAACTACCATCAAAAAATATTCATAAATAAAAAAGTTTTCTGTAAAATTGTAAATAAAATTCAAAATATCAGAGACTTTTTCGCCTACAGTAGAATACGTATGAGCAGCCACTCCTATTCAGCGACATCTCCTTGTAAGCGGTCACAATAAATTCCCCCCGTAAAAATTCTATTGTTTCATCTCTTTATTCAACGGTCACTCCTCTAACGCGGCCAGCGGTCACTATTTTGCAAATGAATTTAACAAAACATCGCCCATTCAACGGCCAGTGTTGAATGATACCATCTTGTCGTTCTTCGTAACACCCCCGCTAATCCCGTGAGTAGTAATCAATTAACTGGACTCCCACAAATCAGATAAAAAGAAATGTGAAAATACCAATTAACCCGGGATTATCTGTTAATTAATCTTTTGTTTTATTAAACGACAAACCTGATCATTGTTTTCACACGTAACGGGACATTATTTGATACTGATTGAATAAACTGAAAGTACCGACTAAAAGGGTAAGCATTTTTTTCCGTCCACCGGAGCCTGGTCTTATGACGTCATATGAGGATTGTGGGTTAGGATAAGGGTTAGGACAAGGGCTGTGGCCTGCAGATTTCGTCACAGTCTCGAGATGTAGATAGGGCTAGCCCTAACCCTAACCCTGGGCCAAGCCTAACCCTTATCCTAACCCACAATCCACATATGACGTCATAAGACCAGGCTCCGGTGGACGGTAAAAAACGTTTACCGACTAAAAGCCGCTATGTTGTTAAATAGACGTTTTTAGCGCCACCTGTAATATTACATACAGAGTTACACCCCCTGTGATTCGGTAGCTAAATCAGCGATGTTTTTTGGTTCGTGTGCTTCTTTGATAAAATAAAATTAATTCATCGATTTTCTTCACAAAAATGGATAAATATTATCGAATACATCACTATGATAGACAGTAGTATTGAAGGTTGGTACAAAATGACAAGTTTACAGAAGTTATGTTCGCGATTCAGCGACGGCCAAATTTACCGATGCAAGTGAAGTGTATTGCATTGGTGTTTGCTTCCAATGCATTCAAACGTAATATTAATTGATGTCAGCACAAAAAAACCATGAGATTTTACAAAAATGGATAAATATTATCGAATGCATGCGGACAATGATAGACAGTAGTATTGAAGGTTGGGACAAAATGACATGTTTACGGAAGTTATGTCCGAGATTCAGCGACGGCCAAATTTACCGATGCAAATGCACCCAAGCGTAATATTAATTGATGTCAGCACAAAAAACTCGAGATTTTATTAAGAGGCCACTCCCGTTAAGCGGTCAATCCTAAAATTTCCCGTGGGTGGCTGCTTAATGCAGATTCTACTGTACTTTCGGTTTTTCGATCATTGTCGGAATAACTTTAACAAGTTGATTAGATACTTAACTTCCTGTACCAGAAATGTCAGAAACATTCATTGAGTAATTTTCGAAAAAAAGATAAATAAAAGAGCATTTTCAATAATTTAATGATGTTTCAACTTTTTTCAAAGATTGAGGTCATTTTTGGACCACCTATAATATTGCAACGCTTTTATTATTAGATGCACACGCTAGGCCACCGATAGGACTCTTAGTAAAAAATGTTTAAGAAAAATCGTAGGCGTCGTTTTCGGGAAAAAGGCGTCCCAGAATGCTCCAAAACAGAAAATACTTAGTTTTTGGCGTACCATAATTTATTTCCTAAGAATCAAATTCGTGTTATTTAGATGTTATGCGATCGTCTATTAATGAAACTATCTAACGACACTTTAATTGTTTTGGTCCGCTAATATGTGACGGAGAATTCGAACTTTTCAAATTTTTTGTCGTTTTTTGAACTACTTCCGGTATACGAATCATTGTCGAATAGTTTTCACATCCAGTTTTGAAGTTTGCATGGGAACAGGGCTCTCTAATGATATACTACACTTTATGATCAAATAAAATCCTATATCTGAGAAATCCTATGTTCAAAAGTGTTAAAGATGTAAAAATGACAAAATATTGAAAATTAAATTTCAATAACTGCATACATATTATACATCATTAGAATTGTAATTAGGTCAGCGTTTTGAATATATATCTTTTTTTTTGAAAATCTCTTTAAATAAAAAAATAGTAGAGCATTTTCCAAAATTTCACGATTTTTCGACTTTTTTCGATTTTCAGTCCGTTTTTGGTCCTATTCCAATTATTGGAAGATTTTAATGGATGGCTTCATGCTAAAGACCACCAAAGGGACTCTCTCTAGAGAAAGTTTAAGATAAATCGCTGAGGCAGTTTTCGAGATAAAGGCGTCTAAAAACGCTCCAAATCAGAAAATACTTGATTTTCAGCGTGCAATATTTTACTTCTGGATCATCGTATCTTTATGAAATGGGTACCATACGATACTTCAATTGCCGTGCAATCCAAAGATACCCTAATCTCTTTAATCCGTTGATATCGGACGAAATAATCACGTTTTTCCCCAAAGCACCCATTTTTTGCATTTTTAACCAAACATCAGAAATTATTTCGACTACTTCCAGTTTACGGATCGTTGTTGAAATTGCTTTATCCAAATGTCTGACTATATGGCTTTATGTTTCAGAGGTTTCAGTAGTATCGTTTTATCCTTTCCAAAAAATATAAGGGGCATAAAATGGGCAGAAAATTTGAAAAAATTTGAAAAATAAAGGGAGATAACTCTGAATGAAACTTATATTACTGGAATTGCTTTGACCTCAGGAATCCTAAAAATGTAGGTCAAATTTGAAAATTTTGAAAAATAGCAAAAAGTGTCTCATAAACAACGTCTGTTCAATTTTCGAACGATAGAAGTCATAGACCAATGTTCAAAATTGAAAAATGTGAGATAGCCATTATCTCGCAAAAGATTCAGGGTTTCCGAAAATGTCATTTGTTTAAAAAGTGACGAAATTATGGCCGATTTTCAATATTCGGACATCCTACAAAGTTCGGCCACTTCCAGTATGCGCAGAAGTTTGAAAAATAGTTTATGCACTAGCCACCACATGTTTTCCCTATAGAAAAGTTTGTTCCAGATCGATATCTGTTTTCGATCATGGAGAAATAGGCTTCCGCGGAAAAAAATAATAATAACTAGACCTGCATAGCAGTGCTGAATCGGCTTTCAGGGTCCTTCATATCATTGCCATGCTTTTAAATTTACCTTTATACTCTAAACGACCGATAGGACTCGGGGGGGGGTAACAGAAGTTTAAGAAGAGAAATAGTAGTAGTTTTCGAGATAAACGAGTCTGAATGGGCTCCAAAAAAAGGAGGAAAATACTACATTTTCGGCATCTCATAATCTATTGCCAAACCATCGAATTTTTATTCTGATATCATATAAATGCCCAAAAAGGAAAATACTAGATCTTCAGCGTGCTGTAATATTTGTGATTGAACCGGATTGCAAAATAAGTGAAAATATTGATCAGATTTTCTCAAAAATGAGTCTATAAATATACTATCTATCGACACAAAAGATCAAAATAGCAATAAAAGATTTTAGAACACCTTTATTTGAACGTTTTGTAAGAGTACCGTATTCTTAAATCTGTCCTATTTCTTAAAATTCTCTGCGAAATTAGTTATGTTCCTTCGCTCGCTATGGAACGACCGGTCATTCCTCTTGCATAATAATTGGCATCGTTGTAAAACGGAGTATCTCCAGATATCAAATATTATCAAAATATTATCCCTGAATTGATTTTGAACGGACAAGCTCGAGTTTTAAAACCCCTAGAAAATATAAACAACTCGTTTGTTGATTGGCCCAGACATCGCGTGCAAAGTATTATGGTTACGTGGATGGCTGAGCGGGCGATAAATATTTGGTTTAGGCAATAATGTTTTTGGGTACCTACATGCGATTCACTCTGATAAGTGACAGAAAAAAAAAAATTCTGATCGTATATAGATTGCCGTTGAGTGTTAATCAAAACCATTTACTTGATTATGTAAGTTAAGCGGCAAGCGGGTGTGTGTCGTTGAGTATTACTAATCAACTGTCACGGGTCAATGATAAAGCCGTCGACAACTCATTATTTACTGCGAATAATATCTTACACCATCTTTAAAAAATAATTTATAGGCCTTAAATGGAAATAAAAATGGCCAATAATTTTCTTTTTGAAGGGAATTTTATGGATAGGTGAATTCTGTTAGCTGTCGCTTCTTCACATGGCATGTAAAATAAGGAATGCGTATTGGATATCATTGTTTAAAATGTTCTTATCACCATGGGTCGAAAAAATGAGAACGACCAACGAGCCGAAATGAGACGATTCTGCCATTGCTTAATTACATCAACGCCAAAATGCACGAAAGTGAACGTAAGCTTTACTTGACTATAGGGACTTATATTTTGATAACGTTACGGTATCTGAAAATACTATAGACGTATCGTACACCCAAAATCTTATTTTAATTCACGCGTTAAATGAACACACGTACAACTGTGGCGGCTTCTTTGATGATTACCCAATCAACAATAATCTTAATCTCCTGTCCACTAGCTGGCACTAAGGTGCTAATTAATTGACGAGATTAACTTCAGTTAATCCTACCAAAGTTATAATATACAAATTACTACTAATGTATAGATTGTTCTTCAGTATAACACGACGATGTTGTGGATTTTTTGTTATGGAAAGAGTGCATTTACAACGATTTTCGTCTTCAGCACCCTTGCAATTCTAAATTCAAAATTATCAATTGACAAAATAACAAATAAATGTTGGATATCGTCTGATCAAATTTTTACTACGATATTCGTCTTTAGCAACCCTGAAAACCCCTGAAAAGATATGTTAACGGCAAAACAGAAAATAAATGGCCTGTTTGCTATGTAATTTTGTTTTGGAACATACTAATCTTTAACTTGCTTTTTCTCAAAACTTACATTTGTGAGTTGAGTAACTTCAAATGGACACAGCTCAGTCAATTTTTGTCCAAATGAAACAAACTATGCATCAAATTGAAGGTACTGAGAACGGATTTTGACGATAAGCTATTATGCTCTAAATCACAAGGTCTGTAATTGCATCAAGTATCGTAATCTCAGATATCCATTACCCAGTGTACAGAGTTGAAATTCCGTGGGAACCCTGCTTCGTAGCCGCTGACTTTCATATTCCATTAAAAATATGCACTCTCAAGGTGGAAATCGTACTGCAAAGCCCATAGTGCAGGTAATCCCTTGAAACAAACTGCATGACACATTCCTCTTTTCATTAGCCAGGTTATTTTTGGTAGCCCTGCTTGTAACTTACTAACTTGTAGGTCCCATGTCCAAACCCTGCATTTATCGAGAAATATTCAGATTTGTCAGCATAGTTCCTCCCTTGTTAAAGGTGTAGGGATGGTGCCCTAAAATAGTAGATCAGAGTAGATGCGAAGACAAGGTCCTATGTTCACATTTGCTTGCACGTAAAACACCCCGGGTGCCAGTCACATGTTTAAGGAGGGGAGGGATGTCCAAATGTACATGACAAGGACTAGGTTGCCAGTCCAACCTGCTGCATTTCCTCCACAGCACTGAATCAGCTTTCATGAATCAGACAGGAAATACGTCATACAATAGCCGATCTATCCAGCTACCAAACGATACTGTAATTTTGATTCAGTGACACCTTCTATCAGACTTGTAAAAGTAATATTTGCTTGCGAAAAGATGGGTCAAAATTGTAAAATCTGTCAAAATTACGTCACATCCGATTCCAAAAGAAATCATTATCGGCAGCAAAAAATTTGAGAATTTGCAACATGAAACATACAAACTTTGTATCAGGCAATAAATACTAAACCTAGATCCCATAAACTGAAGGTTAAAATACAGTTTTTGCCCAAATGACGTCATTTCTGGTCACATTGAAAATGTAAAATTGGCTTAACCTATTCCAAATTGGCATTAGGCAACAAATGGACCTTTTTTTTAAAAAATTTGGATAATAATTTACTCTTTTATAGGCAAAATAACTTGAAAAGTGATGCATGCAAAATTGCATATTTCTCGGCAACTGCTCATATTACAAACTATTTTTGGCATATATTCTCTTCGTCTGGATTATTGCTACAAGTTTATGAAAGTTACGAATAAATATTTCAAAATATGAAGACGTTGAATGGGTTGTAATAACTGAATTTTACACTCTTTTTTACATTTTATTCGAAATTGCCCGAAAATGAAATTGAAATTTAAGAATCTGAGCCAAACATTTTATGCGCCTTTACAGGGCGCATACTTTTTGTTATATCAGTTTTCGAAAAAAAATAATATTTGCTGTCAAAAAGTGGTACTTAACTGTCAAAATGGTAGTTTTTGTTTATATTATGCCACTTCCGTTGCGTGCAGAAAAATGTCACGGTAACAAAAAAAATTACAATTGAGATCACGGAGCATATACACTTTGTTTTATACAAATCGAGCAATAAATAATTAATCTAGGTACGAAAAACTAAAAAGCCAATGGCGGATAACTCAAAATACGGAGACAAAATTCTTTATCACTCCTGCTCAAGTAGGGTGACACTTTTTATACGCCCACATGGAAATGTGGACGTATATTGCCGTCGGGGGGGGTTGGGATGGCCTAGTGGTCTAGAGTGCCGCGCTTCGACCTCTAGCTGGCCGGTCACCTCTGGCTTGCGGCTGTGGTTTCGAGCCCTGGTGTGAGCGTATGTGGCATGGAGATAGGGGCACCTTCTCAACCTCGTGGGTTTCCTCCGGGCACTCCGGTTTCCTCCCACGGCTAAAGACCCCTACGCGCAAGCGAATTATTGAAATAAAATTGAAACCATATGTTAGTCCCGAAATGACCTGGTTGTGTTGAGTGGACGTTAAACCCCATTTCTCTCTCTCTCTCTATATTGCCGTCGCCCCCCGTCCGTCCGTCTGTCGGTCCGTCCGTTGGTCCGTCCGTCCGTCGTCCACAATTTCTTGTGAACGCTCTAGAGGCTAAAGTTAATATCCGATTGACTTTAAATTTATACACAGTGTTTAAGGTCATGAGACGAAGAAGCCTTTTGATTTTCGGTGATATCTGATAATTACTGCCAGAGTTATGACCCTTGATCACTTTGAAAAATCTTGTGAACGCTTTAGAGGCTAAAGTTAATATCCGATTGACTTTAAATTTATACACAGTGTTTAAGGTCATGAGACGAAGAAACCTATTGATTTTCGATGATATCCGATAATTACTACCAGAGTTATGACCCTTGATCACTTTGAAAAATCTTGTGAACGCTCTAGAGGCTAAAGTTAATATCTGATTGACTTTAAATTTATACACAGTGTGTAAGGTCATGATAAGAAGAAGCCTGTTTATTTTCAGCAATATCCGATAATTCCTGCCCGAGTTATGACCCTTGATCACTTTGAAAAATCTTGTGAACGCGCTAGGGGCTAAAGTTAATATTCGATTGAATTTAAATTTATACACGGTGTTTAAAGCCATGATACAAAGAAGCCTATTGATTTTCAGCAATATCCGATAATTACTGCCAGAGTTATGACCCTTGATCACTTTGAAAAATCTAAAGTTAATATCCGATTGACTTTAAATTTATACACACTATTTACGGTCATGATACAAAATAGCCTATTTATTTTCAGCGATATCCAATAATTACTACCAGAGTTATGACCCTTGATCACTTTGAAAAACCCTGTGAATGCTCTAAAGGCTAAAGTTAATATCCGATTGACTTTAAATTTGTACACAGTGTTTAGGATCATGATACGAAGAATCCTATTTGATTTTCAGTGATAATTTCTGATAATTTCTGGCAGTTGATCACTTTGACAAAGGCCTTGAGACAAACCATCAAAACTATTCTAATCATTTCTGATAATTATTTAATGGGCTATTACTCGTAATAAGATTATCATGTGATGTAAATGTTCTCCTTACTGATAAAAGAAACAATATGCGACAACCCTTGTTGACTGCCCGGACGACTTAGCTGTTGTGGGCGTATGTTTCGTTGCCTGGCAACCTATCTTTTTACATTTATTCGAAATTTCCCGAAAATGAAATTGAAATTAAAAAATCTGAGCTAACAATTTGTGCCCCTTTACAGCACACATCCTTTTTGCTATATCAGATTTCGAAAAATATAATATTTGCTGTCAAAAAGGGGTACCGAACTGTCAAAATTGTAGTTTTTGTTAATATTACGCCACTTCCGTTGCGTGCAGAAAAATTTCACGGTAACAAAAGAATTACAATTGAGACCACGGAGCATGTGAACTTTGTTTTATACAAATCAAACAATAAATAATTAATCTAGGTACGAAAACTAAATTAGCCAATGGCGACTAAAGAAAATTACTGAGACAAAATTCTTTCTCACTTCTGCTCAAGTAGGGTGATACTTTAACTCTGTGTAAACTACCATCAAAAAATATTCATAAATAAAAAAGTTTTCTGTAAAAATATAAAAAAAAATCAAAATATCAGAGATTTTTTAGATTACTTCCGGTTCTTCGATCATTGTCGGAATAGCTTTAACAAGTTGATTAGATACTTAACTTCCTGTACCAGAAATATCAGAAACATTCATTGAGTAATTTTTGAAAAAAAAAGATACATAAAAGAGCATTTTCCATAATTTAATGATTTTTCAACGTTTTTCAAAGTTTGAGTTCATTTTTGAACTACCTATAATATTGCAATGCTTTTATTATTAGATGCACACGCGTACCATAATTTATTTCCTAAGAATCAAATTCGTGTTATTTATATGTTATACGATCGTCTATTAATGGAACTATCCATAGACACTTTCATTGTTCTGGTACGCTAATATGTGATGGAGAATACGAACTTTTGGCAAGAGCTCCATTTTTTTTTGTCCCCCGCCTTTCGAAGAAAATTGGGAGACTATTAAAATGGGTTCGGCCGTCTGTCTGTCTGTCCATCTGTCCGTCACACTTTTTGGGACACAATAACTCTCTTCCTAATTGAGCTAGAATGTTCAAACTTGGTGTATGTGTTTATTAGGTCAATGCCTTGATGGAGTTCGAATATGAGCATTTTCCACTTAGGGTAAGCAGAGATAAGCAATTTGATTGGTTGATGCTTTGGGACACGATAACTTTAGTTCTAATTAAGTGAGAGTGATGAAACTTAGTGTATAGTTTTATTACAGTAATACCGTGACTAAGTTCGATAATGAGCATTTTCCGCTCAGGGTAAGCAGAGCAATTTGATTGGTCGAGACTTTGGAACACAATAACTCTCCTTCTAATTGAGTTAAAATGTTCAAACTTGGTGTATATGCTTATTAGGTCAATGCCTTGATGGAGTTCGGAGATGAGCATTTTCCGCTTAGGGTAAGCAGAGTGATACGCAATTTGATTGGTCGAGACTTTGGAACACAATAACTCTTCTTCTAATTGAGTAAAAATGTTCAAACTTGGTGTATATGCTTATAAGGTCAATGCCTTGATGGAGTTCGAAGATGAGCATTTACCACTTAGACTTAGAGTAAGCAGAGATAAGCAATTTGATTTGTTGATGCTTTGGGACCATGATAACTTTAGTTCTAATTAAGTGAGAGTGATGAACTTGGTGTATAGTTTCATTACAGTAATACCTTGACTAAGTTCGATAATGAGCATTTTCTGCTCAAGGTAAGCATGGCGATACGCAATTTGATTGGTCGAGAGTAGTTGAGACTTTGGAACACAATAACTCTCCTTCTAATTGAGTTAAAATGTTCAAACTTGGTGTATATGCTTATTAGGTCAATGCCTTGATGGAGTTCGAAGATGAGCATTTTCCGCTTAGGGTAAGCAGAGATAAGCAATTTGATTGGTTGATACTTTGGGACAAGATAACTTAGGTTCATCTTGATTGATGATTTTTATGCCAATACAATGACTGCATTCTCATTTAGTAATCGATTCGACAGTAACAGTGTATAGAAACGATGGACTTGGACACAAGGGCCCTTTCCCTTGGCCAGAGGGGCCCTTTTGTCTGCCTTTAGGGTCCCCCTAACTAGGGTACATTTTCATTTTTCTCGTCGGTTTTAGCATTTTTCTTTATAAAACACTTTTGGATGACACTTCGTGTACAGTTTGATTGCTCGATACATTGAAAAAAATAAATGTGCGATTAATTAATATGTGTCTTCTATTTATTTTGGGATTTCGGCGGGGGACATCAGCCTCACTATTGGCTTGTTTATCTTTTTTACATTTTTCGTTGTTTTTTGAACTACTTCCGGTATACGAATCATTGTTGAGTAGTTTTCACATCCAGTTTTGGAGTTTGCATGGGAACAGGGCTCTCTAATGATATACGACACTATACGATTAAATAAAATACTTCTGAGAAATCCTATGTTCAAAAGTGTTAAAAATGTCAAAATATTGAAAATTAAATTTCAATAACTGCATACATATTATACATCATTAGAATCGTAATTAGGTCAGCTTTTTTAATATATATCTCTTTTTTGAAAATCTCTAAAAATGAAAAAATAGTAGAGCATTTTCAAAAATTTCACGATTTTTTGACTTTTTTCAATTTTTAGTCCCTTTTTTGCCCTATTCCAATTATTCGAAGGTCTTATTAGATGGATCCATGCTAAAGACTACCAGAAGGACCATCGATAGATAAAGTTTAAGATAAATTGCTGGAGCAGTTTTCGAGATAAACGCTCCAAATTAAAAAATGCTTGATTTTCAGCGTGTCATATTTTACTTCTGGATCATCGTATCTGTATGAATTGGGTATCATACGATACTCCAATTCCGATGTAAACCAACGATACCTTAATCCATTTGATCGGTTGATATGGGACGACGAAATCACGTTTTTCCTAAAGCCCCCATTTTTTGAGTAATAGTCCGAAAATTAATTATCTTCCGACACACGTAGAAAAAACGAGGATTAAGAAGAAAACTATGGGGTCTGTGCACAAAGTAACTCCTTAGCAGTTCTCAGTGTCTAAAGGCCAAAGTTAATATCCGATTGACTTTAAATTTATACACAGTGTTTAAGGTCATAAGACAAAGAAGTCTATTGATTTTCAGTGATTTCGGATAATTAGTTCCAGAGTTGTAGCCCTTGATCACTTCAAAAAATCTTGTGGACGCTCTAGAGGCCAAAGTTAATATCCGATTGATTTTAAATTTATACACAGTGTTTAAGGTCATGAGACACAGAAACCTATTGATTTTCAGCGATTTCTGATAATTAGTGCCAGAGTTGTAGTCCTTGATCACTTAAAAAAATCTTGTGGATGCTCCAGGCCAAACTTCATATGCGATTGATTTTAGATTGATACACAGATTTTAAGGTGTTAAAACGAACAAATATATTGATTTTCAATGAATTTTGATAATTGAACAGCTAAATGCATTATATTAAATGTTTCCTATACTAATTGTTAGTGTGGGGCAAAACTTTATAAAAAGCAAACAAATTCTAATGATTTTCTGATAATTACATAATGAGTTGTCACTCGTAATCAGATTTTAGTGTATTACAAATGTTTCATTATACCGAAAAAAGTAAAAATATGCGACAACTCTTGTTAATGGCCGGACGTTTTAGCTGCTGTGGGCGTATGTTTCTTTGCCTGGCAACCCATCTTTAAATTAGTTAAGTTATAAGGACACATGATTCTTGAATTTAATGTTAGTATTGGCGTGAGGATTGAGGAAACTATAATATTATGAAAGTTGAATCCAAAAACGGCTCAGTTCCATTCAGTATTTACAAATATATGATGAATTATAAATTTGTCAGTATTTGGCAACCTGTAATCTTCTAATGGGCAGAGTACATTTTGAAGTGGATGAATCTGTCGAAATTTTGATCTTTTCCTAAAAATGGAAATGACACACAGAGATATAATCCTCTATAAACATGTGTTAATTAAATTTTCAGATAAGCAATTTTACCCAAGCATTTCGATATGAAAAAAGAACTAAACTAGTTAAACAGAGTTATGAATGTAGTCTTTGTTATGCAGTCTTTGGCTTGTATTACAGATTATCCAGCTGATGTGCCTGTTGTACAGTTACGTTTAATCCCGGCAATACTAGGTAGTTTTATTGTACCAATAGTATATGAAATAATGGTAGAACTTGGTTTATCACGCTGGTCAGCTGTAGTAGCTGCTTCATTTATACTTTTAGGTAAATATATACAAGTAACAGGTAAATTTAATCTTGACAACGTTAAGACCACAATATTAGAGTACATTATAACCATTTTATTCCTTCTGACATTACATCAAAACCATGCCATGCAGGGTCATTCACTCGCACCTTATGGCCTCTCCTCCCATCTCCCGGACATGCTCACCCGAATAACTCTTATTATATCATAGACATAATTGACATGATTGATTCACATTAGATAAACACAGATAAATATTAACAATCTCTCCTTTTTCTATTTTTATAGGAATACTAACAAAACCTTTAGAAAGGCTACCTAGTCTTAAAAGTAAACATTTGAGAATAAACAGACAAACATAAACATAACAGCTCATATACTAATTAAAGTAATAAGAACTAAAGCAGTGGACACATTAGCCGAATCAATCGGCGCCGAATTTTATTCGGCCGAATGGGTGGACACACCAGCCGAATGCTTTGCCCGATTCACCAGTCGATTACGTCACCTTTCACGTCACATGATCAAAACATGGCGGCGTCAATGTCTTCAAACAATCACGTGACTTCTCGATCGGAGTAACGATTGACTAATGAATTCTACATTCGGCCGAATGCTTCGGCGAAGTGGACACACCAGGCGAATATCATATTTAATCGGCCGAATATATCAAACTTGTTTGATTCGGGCGAATCATTCGGCCGAATAACAGTGGACACAATAGGCTAGTGTGTCCACCGCTTAATAAACTAAATTCAGATATCCTGAATTAAAAACGTCTACAGTGGACTCTGTCAAATCCAACATCGTACAGGATCGTTACAATATGTCGGAATACCCAGTTTTGTCAAAACAGGAAATATTGTAACTTCGAAAACCGGAAGTATTATTATAATTTTGCTTCGAATCACAAGAACGTTATTCCATTTAAAAATGATAAACTTTTCTGTACATTCAAAATTTTCTAACATTAATAATTACAGTGGACTCTGTCACATCCGATCTCTGATAAATCCGAATCTCTTTGACATCCGACATCATTTTAATGTCCCGATTTATTTCCTTATTACTTCAGCCAAAAAATCTCTGGTAGATCCGGACTCTGTACGTTCCGGATTCCGACATCAATCGACACGGTATAATACGACTTTCAAACGGTGGGTGTGAAGCATCCAATTATCAGTGAGATTAAAACTCGATCGGTGTGAATCCAGAAAAGATTAACAAGCAATCACCAATCAATTATCGGTGAGATTAAAACTCGCAAGCGCCGGTCTGTGTTGATTACTTTGATAATGTTATAAATTCGTTGATTATTTAATCTCTTGTAAGCGTGCGCTTGGTATTTGATTTTAGTTACTCATGTCAAATACCGCGACATTATATAAAAATTGCCGCGACTTTAGGGGCGTGGACATGATCAACCTGCCAGTCAATTGGTCGGCCAATCGCAAAGCTTGGTTGACAGGTGTCATTTACTCTGATTGGCTTGAAAAACTCAATCGTCAGATGAGGCGTCAACGACGTAACATTCTTTTGTTTATGGACAATGCACCATCTCATATCTGCGACACGTATAGCAATGTAAATATTAAATTTTTGCCACCAAATACTACATCAATATTACAACCATCGGATCAGGGTTCAAAGCACGCTATAGACACCACATGATGACGCATTTGATTACGTGAATTGATGAATGTGATAAAGCCGGGGAGTTAGTGAAGGGTGTGACTTTTCTAAACGCCATCAATTGGACTGCCAAAGCATGGTGTGAGACATCCGATTCGACAATAAGTAAATGTTTTATTAGATGTGGTTTTAGTGTGGACTTAACTGCTGACGACGAAGTCGACAATGTGCCACTCGCGAGATTAATCGAGACATTAGTTCCTGAATCCAACGTGACTGAAGACGATTTTGTAAATTTTGACAGTGAGATACCGACAGAATGTGACGACGAATTGGACATAGAACGATATATCATCAATGAACGCGTGACAGCAAAAACAAGTGGACAATCGAGTGAAGACGAGGACGATGAAGAAGACACATTGACGACTGACTTGACCTATGCCAAATGCCTACGCATGCTCGATGACATAAAACAGTTATTTAATGTAATGTAATAAAATTCTGAAAGTACATAAAGGTTTATCATTTTTAAAGGGAATAACCATTATGGTGATTCGAAGCTACATTATAAAAATACAATGTACTTCCGGTTTTCGAAGACAGTATTTCCGGTTTTGGAGAAAACTCGGTATTCCGATCCTCTTTGTGATCCGACATATTGTAACGATCCCGTAGGATGTCGGATGTGACAGAGTCCACTGTATTTTATTCAACATGCGTACGCATTTTGAATAGGTCGAGTCTTCAGTTGGTCGCATGCTTGTGTTTGCTATCACATGTTCATTGATAATCTTCCGTTCTATGTCAAGGTCGTCAACATAAGGTTCGGTGAGATCTGTCGTAGGGTGAACGGTCTATATTTCTATGGAACAAACAATGGGCTGAAGTGAGCGGACGTTACATTTTCAGCGGCCGTTTTATGACCTTGACACTCTTCGGCGAAAGCTCATTTCAGCTCAACGTGGACAAACTAACGTTATTCGGGTTCGGCAACAAGTATCGGATTGTCTTACAAAAAAGGGTGTATCCAATAAACAATTACTACAGTGGACTCTGTCACATCCGATCTCTGATAAATCCAGATCTCTGTCACATCCGACATGATTTTAATGTCCCGTTTTATTTCCTTATTACTTCAGCCAAAAAATCTCTGGTAAATCCGGACTCTGTCACATCCTATGTCTGATCACTCCGGATTTCTGTGATTTTCATGTCCCGATTTATTTCCTTATTACTTCAGCCCAAAAAAATCTGATAAGTCCGGATTCTGTCAGTTCCGGATTACGACATCAATCAGCCATCCCGTCACATAATTTCCATTGAATCATCACCGTATAATCCGGCCTTAAATCGGTAGGTGTCAGGCAATTACCAATCAATTGTCCGTTACCTTGATAATTTTGTAATCTCTTTTAAGACAGTAATTGTGACAAATACTCAAGAATATCTACGAATTTTCCCACGAATTCGTTCGTACAAATTATTCCTAGCACCTGTTACAAACATTTGTTGAGCATGCCGATTGAACCTGAATAACGTAGCCTAAGTTTGTCCATGTTGAACTGAAATGAGAGGAGGTTACAGTTTATGACCTTGACCCTCATCTAGGGCTGGGTAAAATATCGATATAAATCAATAGTATCGATTGGGTGGCCCAGAAAAGCACTATCGATAGTGGTGGGTTACTATCGATTATCGCTCTTCATCTATTTTTCTTGCGTCTGAAATGTCAATGTTTTCTTTCAGTTAAGAATGAATCCGCAAGAAAACCATGCAAAATTCTAAAAAAACGCCAAAGTACTAAGTTTGAAATTTTTAACCTTACTCTGGTTATTGGACCACCTAAGCATTGTTATAAATGTGGTGAAGTCCCAGAGCCCAAAACCTACCCTGGGGCCTAGAGATGGAACAGTAGTTTTTCACTCGAAAATAGCCATTTTTTCATTGAAATTTCATTGAAAATACCAAATGTTTGAAATATCGTTGTTCATAAAATATGTTATGTACGGTAGTTGTCATGCTCTCATTGCAAAGGCTATGTTTCCGACTTTCTAACATGGGCACCATTTTTAGAAAATGATGTATTATGGGTGTTTCAGAGCTCAGTCAAAATGGTATATCTTTTAAGAGGCAAAATACACCATTCCCAAAAATCCTTGTAGCACCCCCTTTGCAGGTATTTCATAGTATCTTATACGGTCGTTATGAAGTTCATACCATGCTTTATCAAAATAAAAAATAAAATTGGATGCAACGCAATAGTGGGATGAGCAGTGGCACCCGTAAAAATGTGAAAATTGGATCTTTATGATATTTTCCTTCACTGTTGATTCACTGTTTCAGGCCATTTGATTCTGCTTTATTCCATCTCTCAGTATTAAACATGGTGTCAACAGTGCCGACAAGACGCGTGCTAATCAGTGAGGTTTGGACTCGAGTCATGCAAGAGCCCCTGCCTTCAGAAAATTTCTAAAAGCATGTCACATACAACCGGGGATTCGAAACCACGACAGTTGACCCAATGACAGGCTTTATGATACACCACGCACGTGCTAACCATTCCCCCCCCCCCCCCATAATCACGATGGTCTGATAGTTCATTGTATTTGACCGTGTATACTCTGTGTCCTTATAAGAATATTAGGGGAAGAATATCATTGGATTTCAACACTTTTTGCTTGAACATGTATTTATGTTTATATCTGAAGAAATTGACAATGAAAACCTATATTTCAATATATTACACACCGTATAGGGGGACACTATGAGTTTACCTCAAAAAAGGAGCTGCCATTATGACATTGGCCCCCTAGCGGAATTAGTCGTCACTTTTAGGATGAAAACCCAAGCTCATTAGATTCAGCGGATCAAATTCTTACAGAACCACCTTCATACCGAGGACCGAGAGATTTTTCCGAATTATACCCCATTAAATTAAAGTAAATAACCAGAAAATGCCTCGGGGCGGCCATCTTGAATATAGAATTTCCCCAAAGGTGCCAGGGATGATATATAATCCATTAAAATATATTAGGTGGACTATATTTCCAGGTTCGTCGACCTGCTGCCGGACTATATTGAGAAATACAACATGATAGATATATCAAATTCGCCGTTTTTCTTAAATTTTCTTCTTTTTTCACTATTTTTGACCGTTCACTGTGATCCACAACATTGGGCTGCAATGAATTTTTTTCTTGAATACGATTCTACTGGTCACTCTTGTTCTCCCTGGGTACCACATTTCTCCCGCAACCCCGCAAAGGGGGCGCTACAACTGTTCAAAGTTAGGGTATCAAATCTATGGTTCCTAGGATTGGGTTTGGCATCCAGTCTGAATAAGGACCACTGTGCAGATTTCGAACTTTAACTAATATGTACTGTTAAAGAACAACCTTGACCATATTATATCCCAATAAGGTTATCTCCATTGGTTTACATGAGGCAGCCTCTCAAATTTCAACCTAAAAAAATCGATTTCTGCCGTTTTTCTGAGGATAAAACTCCAAACCCCATTCCGGAGGATAAGGAGGGGTTCAATCGGTCAAATATCGCTTTTGCGTGCATTTGGGCCCTAACCTATCCCACATGTAAAATATGGCCGAAATCGCTGACATGACCCCTGTCACCACCTGCATGGTGCTCTCGCGGATACGTTCTTAATTATAATACACCGCTCACCCACATAACAACATGACGTTACTTTTACGTAAAATTTACGTAAAAATGGTCAGTCAGTTTACCATCAGTTTGCTCATCTTCTTAACGAAAATGTAATGTCAGGAAATGATGTTAATTTAACGTAAAATTTACGTCATTTTTACGTTATATTTACGACATTTCCTGACGCAAATCTAACGTCAAGTTTACGTCATATTTTGACATAAATCTAACGTAACGTTTACGTAAAGTTTACGTTAGATCTACGTCAAAAAAAGACAAAAACTTTACGTTAGATTTGCGTCAGAAAATGATGTAAAAATAAGGTAAAAATGACGTAAACTTTACGTTAGATTAACGTCATTTCATGACATTACATTATCGTTAAGAAGATGAGCAAAATGATTGTAGCCTGACCAACCATTTTGACGTAAATCTGACGTAAATATAACTTAAATTTTTGACGTTAATCTAACATGATTTAAACTAACCGACCATTTTATGGAAATCAGGGTCATGATCCTTAAAGTAAAATGTTGGCTCAACTAACCTGCAGACCCGGGATTGGTACATGCATTGACTGAGAATCAGGATTTCAGAGCAGTAGGACTTTAAACCCCATTTCATTTCATTATATATCTAACATTGGGGGGTTGGGATGGCCTAGTGGACTAGAGTGCAGCGCTTCGACCTCTAGCTGGCCGGTCACCTCTGGCTTGCGGCTGCGGTTTCGAGACCTGGTGTGAACGTATGTGGCACTCCGGTTTCCTCCCATTGCTAAAGACCCCTACGCGCAAGCAAATTATTGAAATAAAATGAAAACCATATGTTAGTCCCGAAATGACCTAGTTTGTATTGAGTGGACATTAAACCCCATTTTTCTCTCTCTCTCTCTATCTGACATTAAATTTCAAAATTTACATCACTTTCTTTTGTGAATCTTTAATGAGTTTGTAGAAATATAACCCTTGAAATGTTAACAGTCAACCAATAACCTTTTGAAATCGCAAATTCATATAATTACAACAAAAAGTCAACATAATATCTAAATTTTATTTTAAAAAAAATTTAAAAAATACAATTGTTAACAGTAATCATACATCGTGAAATAGTGATAATTGACAAGAATACAAACAGGGTGACCATACACAAACCATAACTATAAACATTTGTCTCGGCAGCAGGGCTACGGCATACTCTTATATCTTTTATAAAATTCCATCAAACTGCCAAGAAATGTTTCACACATACATCAAAGTGTACATAGTACTTTGGTTTTTGTCCCATTCGTATGACTAGTCACCTATCCATGTCAGGTCCTCTTTCCTGCATCACTGATATTTGAAAATGTCCAAGAAAAAGGTCTACATTAGTCTTGTGGAAGTGTTGATATGCATATCAGAAAGGAAAACTGGGATATTGACCAAATTTGGCCAAAACCTTTATGTGTAGCCTATCTTGTTTGCTCAAGGCACTGATGGAATGAAATGAAATGGGGTTTAACGTGGCTAATGAAAATCGACATACTCTATACAGTGTGCCATCAGGGAATTTTGTCCAGGCAGTGGCTAAGGCCTACTCCTATATCGCATTCGAACTGCCTGGTGATCTTTTACATGCACACCAATGTGTTCACAGACGCACGGTCATTCATACCATCCAACGACTAGACAGCTAAGGCCTACTCCTATATCGCATTCGAACTGCCTTGTGATCTTTTACATGCACACCAATGTGTACACAGACGCTCGGTCATTCATACCATCCAAACGACTAGACAGCTTTCCTTGTCACGCCCTTTGTTTTGGGGCAGGGCACTAGATCCCTGCATTGGAAGTGAAAGTTCATCCAGATTTTCCAGCGTTATTTCCTCTTGTCAGTGATGCAGGAGGGCCTGACAAGACAGCTGTCTATTCATTCAGATGGTAAAGAAAAACTGAGGCCATGTATACACATTGGCATACCCTTGACAGTTGGAATTTGATATGAGTAGGCCATAGTGCAAAATTTCCCTTATAGCATGTATGGCATATGCCTGTCTTCATTAGCCCAGTTCAGAAAAAAACAGTAGGTCATTACACTCTATTTTGTTTCATTTCATTTGGCTAGCCACAACACTGTTTTTTCACCCAAGACCACATAAATACTTTATTTCGCACTTGTCATTTGTTATTATATCACAGGAGGTTAATGCCTTGAAATTCCCGCTCAAAGTTTTGTAAACGTTATTAGCACTCGCTGCCAAGCATGGAACTTAAACCTATAATATTATTAATTCAAACATGTATCAACAAGTCTTCCTGTGGTCCAACAAATATTTTGATAGAATTTTTTTATCAAATGTGAATAAAATTGGTTAACCAGTTGCAGTTAGTTTTTTGTTCCAAATAGCATATCTACATTTATTAAATGTATATGAAAACAGCCTTGATTCCCTTGTCATCGTGAGAGTAGGGTGGATGAGAGCACTTTTCATCATAACGTCCACCATCATCATTGAGTCCAGTGGTATGGCATTGATCCTACATTTGTACAAGGAGTAATCTGGTGTCACCTGGCTACCATTTACGTAAACAAAGCCTTCAAAAAATCTTTTTGTAACTTCTTTCACATTAGTACCATCAATATTGCTCAAATTTAGGATCTGTAAAAAAGATTTTGCTTAGAGATAGAATAAAGAACATATTCAAAGTGAAAAATGTTTGATTCCCGTGATTTTGAAACAGGATATTTTTCGATTAAAGTAGTTTAGATTGTGTATAAATCGTGCAGCTACAAAGTTTTACATTCAGAAAATAACAGGCCATCTAATCTTGTGACTTTGTTTTACCGTTAGGTTTTGTTTAGCATTTTTACGGTGATTGTGTAAAATTGTCAACGGCCATTATTTGCTGAATTTGTAGTTCTACAAATTATATTTAGACGGATGTTTGTATGTAAAAAAGACACTTACTTTCCTATATGCTTCTTCTAACTTTAAATCAGGGCACCATTTCTTTTTTGTGTGAAATAAATAGTATTTTGTCCAAAATCTCCGATATTCAATCGCTTTTGGGCGCCATCTTGCTATACCCACAATTCCGTTCGCTTTTATTATTCCCCACACGGAAGCCGTCGATACGTATTTTTTTTTTGATAATGGAATCTATAGAATTAATCTGTTTCTGTGCGCTCTGCTAGATTTTATATTAGCTATACTTAATATTATACGAATAATCCAATAGAGAAGTTTTAATTTTCAGATGTCTTTTATCGGGGACGATATGTCGACCAATCTGTTTCACAGAGAATTACTTAGGAATTGTAGCGGCCAAGCGAATATTCACTGCGGGATCAGTTTGTATGTCGACAAGATCTATAAATTCCGGAAATAACTGGTTCGAACTGGTTCTTGACTCGAAGTGAAAGTCTTGTAAAATGTGTTTTCGGTTGAATTTGATTGTACATTCCAATTCACCCCTATTATTATACGTGGCCCTATATACAATAAATTTGATAAGCTTTATATTTGTCGGGTTTTACACCTTATATATAATAATAAATACAAGCGTAAAATTTAAAAAATCTGATATAAACAAACCAACGAACGAGTCTGGGCGTCATGGCCTTTTTCATAAACCGCCACAAGAATTTAAATCATTAAATTTAATGTTTTAATCAGATAAGATTCATTCTAAGAACATATTATTATATTATATGGGGAGATGTAAAGACAAGCTAAAATCTTTTAATCAACCCATCTCCTTATAATATTGGGTCATACAAAATGAAAATACAAAATGTATACATATATTTTGACTTTAACATTGACTTTCTAGTTTTTTTAAGGATGATTATTATAAAATATAAAAAAAGGGTTGGCATACGTGTATGTTGCTCCACAACATTTGGGCTGGAAGATCTTTCAGGCAGTGCAAAAATTACGTACTGGTATATAATATTTGTGGAGATTTTTGTTTTACCTTACATCTAAATGACCTAGTTTATGTTGAGTGGATATTAAACCCCATTTTTTTTTCTCGCTCCCTTCTTGATGGTGCCACAGCCAGTTTTTTGTCTGTGTGGGTAAGACGCTGTCTCGTTACCCTGGAGGTCGGGTGTTCGATCCCTGCATTGGCTGGGAAAGTTCATCCAGATTTTCCGGGGTGGTTTCCCCTTTAATGATGCAAAATGGAGGGCATGACAAGGACAATAACTGTCTAGTCGTTCGGGTGAACGAAAAAAAAAACCTGAGGTTCCGTGTACACATTGGCGGTTGGAGTTTGATATATAAGAGTAGGCCGTAGTGCCGCTGTCTGGGCAAAATTTCCCTATAGGCCCATCTTTATTAGCCCAGTCTGTGAGCAGAACAGTAGGACGTTAACCTCATTTCATTTCATTCCATCCAGATTTCCTGACGAGGTTTCCCCTTGTCATTTGGATGGGACAAAAAACCTGAGGTCCTGTGTACACATTGACGTGCACGTAAAAGATCCCTTGGCAGTTGGAATTAGATTAAAGAGTAGGCCATAGTGCCGCTGCCCGGGCAAAATAACCCTCATAGCACACACACACTATATGATGTAGACTCGTCTTCATTAGCCCAGTTTACGAGTAGGACGTTAAACCTTGTTCATTCAATTTAACTTTTTTGTTAATTTTTGTCTATAAATAGTCTACAGGTTCCAGTTAGTAACAGTTTTATGATTCCCCCATTGTACCTCTTAATTAAATAACCATACCAGTGTGTGCACATTTTACCAATTGATAAATAATCAGAATTGTTTCATGTCTGAGTCCCAGAGGCAGAGCCACATCAACTTTTCGTGTTTTTTGGGTTTTTTTTTAACTTGGTATATTTATTCCTTATGCCGTAAGGATATTAATAACTATCAATTTCGGTGCATGGCTCAACACAGGGGTGGTGCCACACCCACTTTTTAATGTTTTATCCATAAATATTATACAGGTTACAATTATTAACAGATTTTGTTCAAGTTGCCCAAAAGAACGCTTAAAATTTAGTAAATTTGGTTAACTTTAATGGGTTTTTTTTGATTATGGTTGGATAGCCAACAATCAAAAACTAACATTTATTTAATCGTTGTTATCCTGATATTAAACTGACATTTGTTTACGTAATTGTTAGTATCCTAACATTATAAAACTGACATTCTTTTCTGTTAGACAATGTGGGTAAGGCGCTGGCTCGCTAACCTGGTAGTCAGGTGTTCGATTCCTGCATCTCGATTTTCCAGCGTTGTTTCCCCTTGTCAGTGAAGCGGCCTAGTCATTCGGATGGTCCGAAAAACTCAGGTCCCATGTACACATTGGTGTGTATGTTAAAGATCCCTTGGCAGTTGGAATTCGATATTAGAGTACGCTGTAGTGCTACTGTCTGAGAAAAAGTTCCCTCATAGCACACCCTCATAGCACACTGTATGGCGTATGCCCATCTTCAATTAACCCAGGTTAGGTGCAGAAAAGTAGGACGTTAAACCCCATTTCATTGCATTTCATTTCCGATAGAGAACAAGTATTAGGTTTATGTTAGATTCACATTAGAAACTTATGTTAGAATTATGACATAAAACTAACGTTACATTAACGTTAGATAACTAACGTTATGTTAACGTTAGAAAATTAACGTTAGATTTACGTCAGAAAACTAACCATAATCTAACGGTTAGAAACATGACGTAAAATTTATGTTAGATTAACGTTCAAATTATCACCAATAACTCATATATAATTATTTTGTCTGAATTCCGACTATTTATCAATTGTTAGACTGTGCACACACTGATATGGGTACTTAATCAAGAAGTATTTAAAGCGACAAAAATTGGTAAGAAAACCGTCATAAAATTTACGTTAGATTTACACCTAGTCATTCGGATGGTCCGAAAAACCCAGGTCCCACGTACACATTGGTGTGCATGTTAAAGATCCCTTGGCAGTTGGAATTCGATATTAGAGTAGGCTGTCGCGCCGCTGTCTGAGAAAAAGTTCCCTCATATGTTAGAATTATGACATAAAACTAACGTTACATTAACGTTAGATAACTAACGTTATATTAACGTTAGAAAATTAACGTTACATTTACGTCAGAAAACTAACCATAATCTAACTGTTAGATACATGACGTAAAATTTATGTTAGATTAACGTTAGAATTATCACCAATAACACATATATAATTATTTTGTCTGAATTCCGACTATTTATCAATTGTTAGACTGTGCACGTACTGATATGGGTACTTAATCAAGAAGTATTTAAAGCGACAAAAATTGGTAAGAAAACGGTCATAAAGTTTACGTTAGATTTACGTCATTTTCTGATGTAAAAGTAACCATAACCATTATGATGTAAAAGTAACGTAAATTTAAACGTAAAATTTTACCATTATTGGACGCTAACCATAATCTAACCATAATGACGTAAAAGTAACGTAAATCTAACCATCCATGTTTAGTATCTAGTGTTTATGTCTAGTATCAATGTAACACATAACAAAAAATTGTGTCTGCCTATTGAACAGCTGTTTTCATCAATTCACTCTCATTGAAACGTTACTTTAGTTTTGAATAAATTATTGTTGAATATCGCTAAATCGGAGATATCCGGATGTGTAAATAAAGTTAGAGTTATTTCCCTTTGCAAGCTTCAGAATTCGTCTGTACAGTTCACTATTTCTCTAGGTAAACATTTTTTTACCGTCCACCGGAGCCTGGTCTTATGACGTCATATGTGGATTGTGGGTTAGGATAAGGGTTAGGCTTGGCCCAGGGTTAGGGTTAGCCCTGTCTACATCTCGAGACTGTGACGAAATCTGCAGGCCACAGCCCTTATCCTAACCCTTATCCTAACCCACAATCCACCTATGACGTCATAAGACCAGGCTCCGGTGGACGGTAAAAAACGCTTACCATTTCTCTACGTGTGCCTCAGTAATGAGTACCCGGTACAATAAATAGCACACATGGACGACAAAACTTTTGTTGATTTACTTATATATTATACGAATAATGGTTCTCTATTGGCACACGAAACGACACAGAATTGTCCGGCATATTGATATTTTCGCGCGCACGTACGCAATGTTTTGAATCGGAACAAGTTCAGTTTGGTCCCTTAACATAATTATTTACGATATTTCTTCATTCGGAACCACGGATGCATTATTTTAATAATAAACAACATGGATTGACGTATATATACGTGATATAACAAGTTTTATTAATGTTTTCCAAGGAAATCTCCTTAGACAGGAGCAAACGATCTTTCGCCACTTCGTTATCGAATGGTTTTGAACTTTGAACTTACACTGTATCCAGTCTTGATGACGACCGTGAAAATAAGTTTGTTTTCGATACTATCGATTATCGACCGACATTTCATTGCCGATTATCGATAGTAAAAATCACTATCGTCTATCGATACCCAGCCCTACCCTCATCGTCAATAGCTGCGGTTAACTAAACACAGAAATGTATAACAAACGCCCCGGAGTATTTTAACCATTGACCGCAGTTTTCGCCGATGAGGGTTGGTCAAGGTCATAAAACGGCCGCTGAGAACCTAACGTTTGCTCACTTCAGCTCAATGTTTGTTGTCCCCCGCCTTTCGAAGAAAATTGGGGGACTATTAAAATGGGTTCGTCCGTCTGTCTGTCTGTCTGTCCGTCACACTTTTTGGGACACAATAACTCTCTTCCTAATTGAGCTAGAATGTTCAAACTTGGTGTATGTGTTTATTAGGTCAATGCCTTGATGGAGTTCAAAGATGAGCATTTTCCGCTTAGGGTAAGCAGAGATAAGCAATTTGATTGGTTGATGCTTTGGGACACGATAACTTTAGTTCTAATTAAGTGAGAGTGATGAAACTTAGTGTATAGTTTCATTACAGTAATACCTTGACTAAGTTCGATAATGAGCATTTTCCACTCAGGGTAAGCAGAGCAATTTGATTGGTCGAGACTTTGGAACACAATAACTCTCCTTCTAATTGAGTTAAAATGTTTAAACTTGGTGTATATGCTTATTAGGTCAATGCCTTGATGGAGTTCGGAGATGAGCATTTTCCGCTTAGGGTAAGCAGAACGATACGCAATTTGATTGGTCGAGACTTTGGAACACAATAACTCTTCTTCTAATTGAGTAAAAATGTGCAAACTTGGTGTATATGCTTATAAGGTCAATGCCTTGATGGAGTTCGAAGATGAGCATTTTCCACTTAGGGTAAGCAGAGATAAGCAATTTGATTGGTTGATGCTTTGGGACACGATAAATTTAGTTCTAATTAAGTGAGAGTGATGAAACTTGGTGTATAGTTTCATTACAGTAATACCTTGACTAAGTTCGATAATGAGCATTTTCTGCTCAGGGTAAGCAGAGCGATACGCAATTTGATTGGTCGAGACTTTGGAACACAATAACTCGCCTTCTAATTGAGTTAAAATGTTTAAACTTGGTGTATATGCTTATTAGGTCAATGCCTTGATGGAGTTCGAAGATGAGTATTTTCTGCTTAGGGTAAGCAGAGATAAGCAATTTGATTGGTTGATGCTTTGGGACACGATAACTTTAGTTCTAATTAAGTGAGAGTGATAAAACTTGGTGTATAGTTTCATTACAGTAATACCTTGACTAAGTTTGATAATGAGCATTTTCGAAGAAAATTGGGGGACTATTAAAATGAGTTCGTCCGTCCATCTGTCTGTCTGTCCGTCACACTTTTTGGGACACAATAACTCTCTTCCTAATTGAGCTAGAATGTTCAAACTTGGTGTATGTGTTTATTAGGTCAATGCCTTGATGGAGTTCAAAGATGAGCATTTTCCGCTTAGGGTAAGCAGAGATAAGCAATTTGATTGGTTGATGCTTTGGGACACGATAACTTTAGTTCTAATTAAGTGAGAGTGATGAAACTTGGTGTATAGTTTCATTACAGTAATACCTTGACTAAGTTCGATAATGAGCATTTTCTGCTCAGGGTAAGCAGAGCGATACGCAATTTGATTGGTCGAGACTTTGGAACACAATAACTCGCCTTCTAATTGAGTTAAAATGTTTAAACTTGGTGTATATGCATATTAGGTCAATGCCTTGATGGAGTTCGAAGATGAGTATGTTCTGCTTAGGGTAAGCAGAGATAAGCAATTTGATTGGTTGATGCTTATGGACACGATAACTTTAGTTCTAATTAAGTGAGAGTGATAAAACTTGGTGTATAGTTTCATTACAGTAATACCTTGACTAAGTTTGATAATGAGCATTTTCGAAGAAAATTGGGGGACTATTAAAATGAGTTCGTCCGTCCATCTGTCTGTCTGTCTGTCCGTCACACTTTTTGGGACACAATAACTCTCTTCCTAATTGAGCTAGAATGTTCAAACTTGGTGTATGTGTTTATTAGGTCAATGCCTTGATGGAGTTCAAAGATGAGCATTTTCCGCTTAGGGTAAGCAGAGATAAGCAATTTGATTGGTTGATGCTTTGGGACACGATAACTTTAGTTCTAATTAAATGAGAGTGATAAAACTTGGTGTATAGTTTCATTACAGTAATACCTTGACTAAGTTTGATAATGAGCATTTTCGAAGAAAATTGGGGGACTATTAAAATGGGTTCGTCCGTCTGTCTGTCTGTCTGTCCGTCTGTCCGTCACACTATTTGGGACACAATAACTCTCTTCCTAATTGAGCTAGAATGTTCAAACTTGGTGTGTGTGTTTATTAAGTCAATGCCTCGATGGAGTTTGAAGATGAGCATTTTCCGCTTAGGGTAAGCAGAGATAAGCAATTTGATTGGTTGATGCTTTGGGACACAATAACTTTAGTTCTAATTAAGTGAGAGTGATGAAACTTGGTGTATAGTTTCATTACAGTAATACCATGACTAAGTTTGATATTGAGCATTTTCTGCTCAGGGTAAGCAGAGCGATACGCAATTTGATTGGTCAAGACTTTGGAACACAATAACTCTCCTTCGAATTGAGTTAAAATGTTCAAAATTAGTGTGTATGCTTATTAGGTCAATGCCTTGATGGAGTTCGAAGATGAGCATTTTCTTCTTAGGGTAGGCAGAGATAAGCAATTTGATTGGTTGATACTTTGGGACAAGATAACTTAGGTTCATCTTGATTGATGATTTTTATGCCAATGCAATGACTGCATTCTCAAATGCAATGACTGCATTCTCATTCAGTAATGGATTCGACAGTAACAGTGTATAGAAACGATTGACTCGGACACGAGGGCCCTTTCCCTTGGCCAGAGGGGCACTTTTGTCAATCGTGGGGGCTCTATACGCAATTTGATTGGTTGAGACTTTGGACCACAATAACTCTCCTTTGAATTGAGTTAAATTGTTCAAAATTGGTGTGTATGCTTATTAGGTCAATGCCTTGATGGAGTTCGAAGATGAGCATTTTCTTCTTAGGGTAGGCAGAGATAAGCAATTTGATTGGTTGATACTTTGGGACAAGATAACTTAGGTTCATCTTGATTGATGATTTTTATGCCAATACAATGACTGCATTCTCATTCAGTAATGGATTCGACAGTAACAGTGTATAGAAACGATTGACTTGGACACGAGGGCCCTTTCCCTTGGCCAGAGGGGCACTTTTGTCAATCATGGGGGCCCTTGTGTCTGCCTTTAGGGTCCCCCTAACTAGGGTGCATTTTCATTTTTCTCGTCGGTTTTAGCATTTTTCTTTATAAAACACTTTTGGATGACACTTCGTGTACAGTTTGATTGCTGGATAAGTTTGAAAAAAATAAATGTGCCATTAATTAATATGTGTCATCTATTTATTTCGGGATTTCGGCAGGGGACATCAGCCTCACTGTTGGCTTGTTCACCCTATGGATTTCACCGAACCGTGTGACGACGACCTTGACATAGGACGACAGATAATCATTGAACACGTGATAGCAAACACAAGCGTGCGATCATCTGATGATGACGAAGAAGATAAATTAACGTCGAACTGATCTATTCAAAATGCCTACGCATGTTGAATGAAATAAAAATTATGTTAGGAAATTTTGAATCTAGAGAAAAGTTTATCATTTATAAAGGGAATAACGCTCGGGTGATTCGAAGCAACATTGTAATAATACTTCTGGTTTTCGAAGTTACAATATTTCCGGTTTTGACAAAACTGGGTATTCCGAAACTCTGTGACTTCGGACATATTGTCATGATCCCGTACGATGTCGGATTTGACAGAGTCCACTGTACTTGCAATATCAATCCTAAGTTTCTTTTCCTCTACTAGTTTAGTGAAATAAATATTTTCATAGATTAACTTGTTTTTATACGCCCACATTGAAATGTGGTCGTATATTGTCGTCGCCCCCGTCCGTCCGTCCGTCCGTCGGTCTGTCGGTCCGTCCGTCCGTCCGTACGTCGGTCCGGCGTCCACAATTGCTTGTGGACGCTCTAGAGGCTAAAGTTAATATCCGATTCACTTTAAATTTATACACAGTGTTTAAGGTCATGAGACGAAGAAGCCTATTGTTTTTCAGCGATTTCCGATAATAACTACCAGAGTTATGGCCCTTGACGACTTCAAAAAATCTTGTGGACGCTCTAGAGGCCAAAGTTAATAACCGATTGATTTTAAATTTATACACAGTGTTTAAGGTCATAAGACGAAGAAGCCTATTGATTTTCAGCGATTTCCGATAATTAGTGCCAGAGTTATGGCCCTTGATCACTTCAAAAAATCTAGTGGACGCTCTAAAAGTCAAAGTTAATATCAGATTGACTTTAAATTTATACACAGTGTTTAAGGTCACAAGACGAAGAAACTTATTGATTTTCAGCAATTTCCGATAATTAGTGACAGAGTTATGGCCCTTGATCACTTCAAAAAATCTTGTGGACGCTCTAAAAGCCAAAGTTAATATCCGATTGACTTTAAATTTATACACAGTGTTTAAGGTCATAAGACGAAGAAGCCTATAGATTTTCAGCGATTTCCGATAATTAGTGCCAGAGTTATGGCCCTTGATCACTTCAAAAAATCTTGTGGACGCTCTAAAAGCCAAAGTTAATATCCGATTGACTTTAAATTTATACACAGTGTTTAAGTTCATAAGACGAAGAAGCCTATTGATTTTCAGCGATTTCCGATAATTAGTGCCAGAGTTATGGCCCTTGGTCACATCAAAAAATCCTGTGGACGCTCTAGAGGCCAAAGTTAATATCCGATTGACTTTAAATTTACACACACTGTTTAAGGTCCTGAGAGGAAGAAGCCTACTAATTTTCATCGATTTCAAATAATGACTTCCAGAGTTATCTTCCTTGATCACTTCAAAAAACCTTGTGGCGCTGTAGATGCCAAACTTATCATCCGATTGACTTCAGATTTATACACAGAGTTTAAGGTGTTGAATCAAACAATTATTTTGATTTTCAATGAATTTTGATAACTGAACAGCTAAATCCATGATATTAAATGTTTCCTATACTAATTGTTAGCTTGGGGCAAAACTTTATAAAAAGCAAACAAATTCTAATGATTTTCAGATAATTACATAATGAGTTGTTACTCAGATTTTAGTGTATTACAAATGTTTCATTACCAAAAAAAAGTAAAAATATGCGACAACCCTTGTTGACTGCCCGGACGATTTAGCTGCTGTGGGCGTATGTTTCGTTGCCTGGCAACCTATCTTTACTCAGTTTAACATATCAAGGGAATTTTATTTGACTTAACATCTTTAAATAACATTTCACTTAGAAGAGACCTAATAAAATATGCAGTATCCACTAGGGACCGGGTATCGTCCAGATTTTACGAAAAAAGGAAAGAAACTACACTTAACGTCTAGAATCTGATACACTTATCCAGTCAATAGATTGCCGTCTTGAATGTGTTAAATGCTGTCAAGATTCATAAAAAAAAACGCCCAGTTTGTGCTACCGTGAAAATTTAGAAACGCCGTTAAGTTTTGACCTCAATCGTCTACTTTACGACCGTTCAGTTTCTTGGGATGTTTTTAAAAATGAACACTACCATTTAGATTTGAAAGGGGTTTAGTTTTTAGACACACAGCAAGAAATGAACCAAGTGTTTAGATTTTACGCCAAATTACCACTTTCCCCGAGAACCGTCTTTGTGGTTACAATTAATGTGGTTAGGATTTATGTGGTTACAATTAATAGACAAAAAGATTTGGAAAATATTCACTAATTCAACTTTGTCATCGTTTTACTCTTTATAAAAATGGCTGATGTATAGATTACTCAACACGTGTATGGCAGGGTATCAGGTTCAAAATGCGATCTGCAGTTGAAAGTAGAAAATAAAAAGCAAAAGAGAAAATTCTTATCCAAAATGGACATTTTCCTGTGGGAAACATATACCGCTCGTGCTTTTCAACCTAATGCGTCCATCTTTTCAACTTTTAGTCATAAATATTCTACTTTCAACAACAAAATTTCTACTTTCAATAATCAACTTTTGACATTCAACTTTCAACTTCAGATTTTCTACTCCAGATTTTCTGCTCCAGATTTTCTCCATGCATATTACGGAAATAAATTTGATCACGTGACTATTTCTGCATGTCATTAAAATTCGGCAATTATCCCTAGGTACCACTGGATTTGCAGTCAGCAAACTTGGTCAATGGTTGGGTTAAAATTTGGGAATAGTTTGTTTGACTTAAATAAAAAAACGCACCAACTCAAATTTCATTACATCGTTTTTTGTCTATTTTGTTTATTTTCCTCCCAAGTTCAACTATAATTATTTTACATACATCTTGGCAAGGATTAGGGTCGCCTGTCCAACCTTGTGGGTTTTCTCCGGTTTCCTCCCACTGTATGTGTTATTCCCAAAATGATCTAGTTTGTGTCGAGTGGACGTTATACCCATCTCTATCTCTCTCTCTTTTTTACATGCATTTATCTTTTTATGTAAAATAGTTACTAAGAGAGTGTTGACATAAACATAATTATTGAAGGAACAATTCTTAAGGCAAATAAAAGTTGAAGAAACTGAACAGATCAACCACTTTAGTTGAGTTGCCAGTCTGTCACAATTTAAATCGACTTTACAAATTTATTTTCTGTCTGCCTCTAAACAAGCATTCAAAAGCACTAATGGGAGTGAACTAAGATAACAATAAGTAGCCTGGAGCAAGAGTGGCTAAGTCAGTAAGACGCTGGCATGCTGGCCTGGAGGTAGCGGGTTCGTTCCCGGTATTGCTCGAGACAGTTCCTCAAGATTTTCCGGGTGGTTTCCCCTTGCTGTTTCCCCTGTCTTGTCGTTTGGATAGGACGAAAAACCAAGGTCTCATGTACACATTTGCACGCATGTAAAAGATCCCCTGTCATTTGGAATTCAATATATAAGTAGGCTGTAGCGCTGCTGCCCAGGCAAATTTTCCTCGTAGCGCACAGTATGGCATATGCCCGTCTTCATAATCCCAGTTGGTGCACATGTTAAACCCCATTCCATTTCACAAAGTAGTGGTGGATTGCAGTGGCTAAGTGGGTAAGATGCTTGATGCCGCTGTCATTAAGTAGACCTTTCATGCTCATAACAGGGTTCCACTTTCTAGGATTATATCTTGTGGAGTGTGTTCTTTAAGTATTAGAAATGAATACAGATTCTTGGAATAGATCTTCAACACTTTATTTCAGGAGCAATAACAGCAACAAGTAAACAACTTGTAACTCCCTATAAATTGGCCCTTCAACTAGCTTGTATATAGGTTCCCTAAGCTGGTCTCCCCATCTATTATTAATCGTACATACATTTCTCTCTTTATATAAATTAGTTACTTACTATTAGTTACTATGAAAGTGTTAACTTAAACATATAATTTTTGGACTAAGTCTAAAGCCATTTAACTGATCAGATCATCTGACTTACCAAGCATGAATGTATATTAAAATATAGATTTGAAATTAAAAATAGAATTAAACAATAATAAAGTAACATCTTACCTATACATTAATCATATGTATCCACCTACTTCAAACAAAAATATGTTTTAAATATTAATACAATCAAAATCCTTATTTTTCCACTAATCAAAATAACATAATCTATAACTATTTTTACGATAATAATTTTTATTTCTGTACAAATAATTCCTGTAAGGCCTAAAATGTCTAAGGACTTGTACAAGTGGATTTTCTGAACAAATGCCTACGTAAATATGACCTTGGGTCTTGACTACTGGTGCTTTTTGGACTAAAACTTGCAACAACTTGCATTGCTGCAACATGGCTATTGGCAGGATGACATATTGTTTCTCTTGTCACCATTCACACGAGGTTGTTAAAAACAGATACATCGTATCCGGAACATTTTAAAAACCCACATCCTTTTTAGTGGAGGCCACAGAAACTTGTACTTTTTGGGCACCCGTCTTTGCAAAAAATTCAAGATTATTGAAAGCAGAAATTCTGCTGTTGAAAGTAGAAATTTTGTTGTTGAAAGTAGAATATTTACAACTTGAAGTTGAAAAGGTGGACATATTAGGTTGTAAAGCACGAGCGGTATATGTTTCCCACACGAAAATGTCCATTTTGGATAAGAATTTCCTCTTTTGTTTTTTATTTTCTACTTTCTACTGCAGATAGCATTTTGAACGCGATACCCTGCCATACACATGCACCACACAACGGTAATTTTTCATTAGTTAGAGCCGTATAAATGCGGGAAAATTTACAGCAGCTATTGGCTAACAGCACTCATAAACAAACTTATTTACATATTGCATACTATTTATAGTATTATTAGCTGAAATTATTTTCAAGTTGACAGCCTCAAGGACCAACATACCGTGTTTTGTGTAGAGTCGAGTAGGGTAGCATAGAATTGTAATAATACATAGTATGCAAGTCTAAAATAATTATATTCATGAAAAATTGTCTTGCATTAGCAGTGGTCTACTCTGATTTAGGTTAATCCATGTTAAGTGCACAATGATAAAACTATAGCGTACATATACCAGAAATCAAAGATTACAGGTGCTGATCATTTTATTTACCATCCTTTTGATATTAACCGGGGAGATGTTGTTTCGGATTCAACCCAGACATGTGTCTGGTTTACAGGATTAATTAAATAATAGGTAGCAGCCATTCAAAGAATCAAACGACAGACATTTATGACTGTTGTATATTCCATGCGACAGTAGTATGTAATTACACGTCTATGGGCGATATGGCTTCAGATGGGACCGAACCGGTGGCTGGAATATGTGCGTTATATAACAATAGCAGGCAGTCATTCAAAGAATATAATCTAAATTGTTATGACAAGCATTTATGACTGTATATTCTAAGCTACGTAGGGTGGCCTTATTCGTAGACTGAAACCCATCAGACCCGTAATTGGCCATATGCAATTGAGGAATAATATGCAATTGAGGAATACAAGTGGATGAGTGATCCATGTTCATGGCCCGAACATGAATTTTATTTTGGTCAAGTTTATTACGTATTTTACAACCAAACATATGTTATATATTAATTACGGCATAGTATATGCGAGGTCATCGTCTTCTTTACCGCTGCATGCTATCTTATACAAAACACAATACTATAAATAGTATGTATGCTATATGCAAATAAGGTTGTTTATGCGTGCTGTTAGCCAATAGCTACTAAAAATTTTCACACGTTTCTAGACGGTCTCAACCAATGAAAAATTATGGTTGTTTGGTGCAGGTAGTAATACTTCAGCCATTTTTATAAAATTTCCTCTTAATGGAATATGAATAACAGAAACAATAAAACGATGACCAAGTTGAATCAGTGAATATTTTTAAAATCTTTTTTTCTATTAATTGTAACCACATAAATCGTAACCACATTAATTTTAACCACATAGACGGCTCTCTGTAAAGTGGTAATTTGGCGTAAAATCTAAACGCCATGTGTTAGCGAACAGTCGGTTCATTTCTCAACAACGTCTGGGAAAAATAAATGATGTGTCTAAAAACTAAACCCCTTTAAAATCTAAATGGTAGTATTCATTTTTATACGCCCACATTTTCATGTGGACGTATTATGTCGTCGCCCCTGTCCGTCCGGACGTCCGTCAACAATTGATTTGTGGACTCTCTACAGGTCACAATTCTTATCCGATTTTGACGAAACTTGAAATATAGGTTTATCCCCATAAGAGCTCAGTTCCTTTCGATATTGGCATGTATCGGATCTGAACTTCATGGATTATGGCCCCTGATTGTACGAATTATCATGTTTTTAGCTTGTGGACCCTATAGAGGTCACAATTTTGAACCGATTGTGATGAAACTTGACATGCATGTTTATAACCCCAAAATCTTGGTTCCTTGCGATATTTGTGCCCATCGGATCGTAACTTCCTGAATTATGGCCCCTGATGTCCGAAAAATCGCCCTTTTTAGCTTGTGGTCCCTCTGGAGGTTAAAATTATTATCCGATTTAAAAAAACGTTTGATTATATCACCGTTACATGGTAATGAAGGTTGAGTTCAAATTTCGAGAAAATTGGACCAAAATTGACAAACAAAATGGCCGCCGGTATGTTATATCAAGGTTGTGGACCCTATAGAGGTCACAATTTTGATGAAACTTGACATGTATGTTTATAACCCAAAGATCTTGGTTCCTTTCGATATTTGCACCCATCAGATCGTAACTTCCTGAATTATGGCCCCTGATTGTCCAAAAAAAATTGCCCTTTTTAGCTTGTGGTCCCTCTGGAGGTCAAAATTATTATCCGATTTAAAAAAACGTTTGATTATATCACCGTTACATGGTAATGAAGGCTGAGTTCGAATTTCGTGAAAATCGAACCAAAATTGACAGACAAAATGGCTGCCGTTTGTACGCGAATAGTGTGAAAATATGTTATATCAAGGTTGTGGACCCTATAGAGGTCACAATTTTGAACCGATTTTGATGAAACTTGACATGCATGTTTATAACCCGAAGATCTTGGTTCCTTTCGATATTTGCGCTCATTGATTGGTAACTTCCTGAATTATGGCCCCTGATTGTACGAAAAATCACCCATTTTAGCTTGTGGTCCCACTGGAGGTCAAAATTATTATCCGATTTAAAAAAACCGTTTGATTATATCACCGTTACATGGTAATGAAGATTGAGGTAAAATTTCGTGAAAGCGGACCAAAATTGACAGACAAAATGGCCGCCGTTTGTACGCGATTAGTGTGAAAATATGTTATATCAAGGTTGTGGACCCTATAGAGGTCACAATTTTGAACCGATTTTGATGAAACTTGACATGCATGTTTATAAACCAAAGATCTTGGTAGGGTGCCCCACCCTAAATGAATATCTCCTTGCTGTACTTCATAAGCTATGATCATTAAACCATACATAAATAATACTGAAAAATGGTTTGGAGTGGCGTCCATAACATCCAGACACTTTTGAGTAAAAGATAGGTTACGTGCCCTTGTTTTGAAATTAGTCTCGCTTAACTAGTCTACCGATCATTCTACGTCTAATTGACGGGTCGGGATAATCAAGACTACTTTTTTTAACGAAACATGGAACAAGAAATTGAATTTAGAAGCACCAACATCAGGCGTCTCAACAATATTTTTAAGAACCTTGTAAAAGTAAAATGAAACTACTGCTTTGATCATTATTCTTCCATACGGACGTTGAGTCAGAGATATTATTTGTACTTAACCAAAATATGCAGCTTCTAATGGTACAGCTAATTATAAGGCAATTTAAAAAATTAAACGAGCGTAATTTCTAAAGATGCCGTAATAACCAAAAAGTTAAATATTATTGCTATTCAGAATCGTCAACAATAGGTTTTTTACGGCTGTAGTAGTGTTTGGTGTTTTGAACATTTCTGCATGCTGTTGCTATTTATAGCCTCAACGAGTGCGTGAGACTGTTAGAAATCAGTAGTAAGTCATTGAACTAAAACGTGCAGGATCAACGTGTCAAGAACAACTTTTCAGTTGGCACGTGGGGCACCCTAATCTTGGTTCTTTTTGATATTTGCGCCCATTGAATCGTAACTTCCTGAATTATGGCCCCCGATTGTCAGAAAAATGACCTTTTTATACGCCCACATTTTCATGTGGACGTATTATGTCGTCGCCCCTGTCCGTCCGGACGTCCGTCCGTCCGTCCACAATTTGTTTGTGGACTCTCTACAGGTCACAATTCTTATCCGATTTTGACGAAACTTGAAATATAGGTTTATCCCCAAAAGATCTCGGCTGCTTTCGATATTGGCATGTATCGGATCAAAACTTCATGGATTATGGCCCCTGATTGTACGAAAAATCACGTTTTTAGCTTGTGGACCCTATAGAGGTCACAATTTTGAACCGATTTTGATGAAACTTGACATGCATGTTTGAAACCCAAAGATCTTGGTTCCTTTCAATATTTGCGGCTATCGGAATGTAATTTCCTGAATTATGGCCCCTGATTGTCCGAAAAATCACCCTTTTTAGCTTGTGGTCCCTCTGGAGGTCACAATTATTATTCGATTTAAAAAACCGTTTGATTATATCACCGTTACACCCTAAGGAAGGTTGAGTTCGAATTTCGGGAAAATCGGACGAAAATTGCCATACAAAATGGCCGCCGTTTGTACGCGAATACTGTTAAAAAATGGTATATCAAGGTTGTGGACCCTGTGGAGGTCACAATTTTGATTCAATTTTGATGAAACTTGAAATTCATGGTTATAATCCAAAGATCTTGCTTCCTTTCGATATTTGCGCATATCGGATCGTAACTTCCTGAATTATGGCCCCTGATTATACGCAAAATCGCCTTTTTTTTAGCTTGGAGGTCACAATTATTATTCGATTTAAAAAAACGTTTGATTATATCACCGTTACACCCTAAGGAAGATTCAGTTTGAATTTCGGGAAAATCGGACGAAAATTGCCATACAAAATGGCCGCCGTTTGTACGCGAATACTGTTAAAAAATGGTATATCAAGGTTGTGGACCCTGTGGAGGTCACAATTTTGATTCGATTTTGATGAAACTTGAAATTCATGGTTATAACCCAAAGATCTTGGATCTTTTCGATATTTGCGCATATCGGATCGTAACTTCCTGAATTATGGCCCCTGATTATACGCAAAAATTTTTTTTTTTTAGCTTGGAGGTCACAGTTATTATTCGATTTAAAAAAACGTTTGATTATATCACCGTTACACCCTAAGGAAGGTTGAGTTCGAATTTTGGGAAAATCGGACGAAAATTGCCATACAAAATGGCCGCCGTTTGTACGCGAAGACTGTTAAAAAATGGTATATCAAGGTTGTGGACCCTGTGGAGGTCACAATTTTGATTCGATTTTGATGAAACTTGAAATTCATGGTTATAACCCAAAGATCTTGCTTCCTTTCGATATTTGCGCATATCGGATCGTAACTTCCTGAATTATGGCCCCTGATTATACGCAATATCGCCTTTTTTTTAGCTTGGAGGTCACAATTATTATCCGATTTAAAAAAACGTTTGATTATATTACCGTTACACCGTAAGGAAGGTTGAGTTCGAGTTTCGGGAAAATCAGACCAAAATTGCCATACAAAATGGCCGCCGTTTGTACGCGAATACTGTTAAAAGATGGTATATCATGGTTGTGGACCCTGTAAAGGTCACAATTTTAATTCGATTTTGATTAAACTTGAAATTCATGGTTATAACCCAAAGATCTGGGTTCTTTTCGATATTTGCGCATATCGGATTGTAACTTCCTGAATTATGGCCCCTGGTTGTACGCAAAATCCCAAAATCACAATTATTATCCAATTTAAAAAAACGTTTGATTATATCACCTTTACACTGTAAGGAAGGTTGAGTTTGAATTTCGAGAAAATCGGACCAAAATTGACAGACAAAATGGCCGCCGTTTGTACGCAAATACTATTAAAAAAATGATATATCATGGTTGTGGGCCCTGTATAGGTCACAATTTTAATTCGATTTTGATGAGGAAGGTTGAGTTCTAATTTCGTGAAAATCGTACCAAAATTGCCGGACGAAATGGTTGTGGACCCTGTATAGGTCACAATTTTAATTCGATTTTGATGAGGAAGGTTGAGTTCTAATTTCGTGAAAATCGTATCAAAATTGCCGGACGAAATGGTCGCCGTTTGTACGTGAATAGTGTAAAAATATGGTATATCATGGTTGTGGACTCTCTACAGGTCACAATTCTTATCCGATTTTGATGAAAAGTCACATTTCTAGGTTGTGTACCGTCACACCATAATCATTGTCGGTTTCGAATTTCATTAATATCAGACTGGAACTGACCAACTAAATGGCTGCTCCCAATACAGTATGAAATACAGGACTTAAAGATGTAGGAAAAATCACTTTCGGTATTGCTTGTTCTCTGTCCATCTCTCGAAAATGTGGGCGTATCCTGCCTGGCAGTGCCAGCCTATCTTTTAGCTTGTGGTCCCTCTAGAGGTCAGAATTATTATTCCATTTAAAAAAAAGAGGTTGGTTATATCACCGTTACATTGACTGAAAAAATGGCTGCCGCTTGTACGCGAAGAGTGTAAAAATAGGGTATATCAAGGTTGTGAACCCTGTACTAGAGGTCACAATCTTCATTCAGTTTTGATGAAACTTGAAACACATGTTTATAACCAGGGCTCACACTGGCTTTCAATTTTTTTCCGCCAAAATGGATGATAATTTTTATGTAAAGAAATGTTCATATATTTTTTCCGCCAACTTGAATATTTTATCCGCCAAAAATATGTGATAAAAAATTATACAATATCTAACAATTTTATGTCTCAGTTAGGCTTATTATAAAACAATTACCAATATATACAATATACAACAACTTTTAACAAATCAGTCTTTGCATAATACATTTAGCACAGTTTTGGTTTACTAAGATCGGATTTTACTTTTGGTAACTTTAGTCTCTTTGAACATCGCCGTATTGCACTATATATTCAATATTTACACGTCTAATTTCGTCCAAGGATTGCGTGTACAATAGAACTATTGTTATTTTCAGGTACCGTAACGGTATCTGAATCTCTGATAGAATGATATGTACTTAATTATATTTGTAAGAAATGCTTACAATTATACAAGAATCGCCGATATTCAAGTAGCCTAGTTCATGCGTTTTCGACCATGATGATACGATAATTTGAAATAATGATATCCAATAGGCATACTTGTATGTTTTACATGCCGTATATGATGCCACAGTAAACAGAATTGAACTATATTTACTTCTTTTCGATAGAATTGTCAGCCATTTTGGTTACATGTATTACCTTTCTTCGTTTTAAGACGAAACGAAACATCAAATAATCACCGCTTAATTTAGGCCTAATCATTAAGATTAAATAGTGACGCGAGATAGGTTTAATATACATCATTGGCAATTATCAATCAACTAATCAGTAATCCGAGACAATTGATTAGTATTACTCGGCGACGCTAATCGGATTATCAGCCAGTTGATTAATTTATTATTGTGTTTAGCCACGTGATTGACACTCAATAATGGTTAAAACATTATGAATACGATTAGAATTTTAAGATTTTTTTCCGCCAGTTCTCAAAAAGAATCGCCAGTACCGTAAAACTTTATCGCAAAAATTATCGCAAAAATCAAATTTTAATCGCCACTTTCATTTTTTTATCGCAAATTGCGACTTTGGCGACCGACAGTGTGAGCCCTGTTTATAACTAAACAATCTTAGTTCCTTTCGATATTTGTGCATATCGGATTGTAACTTCCTGAATTATGACCTCTGATTGTGGCCCCTCTGGGGTCAGACTTATTATCCCATTTAAAAAATCATTTGATTATATCACCGTTACATTGTAATGAAGGTTGAGGTCCAATTTCGTGAAAATCGGACCAAAATTGATAGCTGTTCTTGTCAGGCCATCCATCCTTCATCACGAACAAGGGGAAACCACGCTAGAAAATCTAGATGAACTTTGTCACCCAATGCAGGGATCAAACACCCAACCTCCAGGCTACCGAGCCAGCATCTTAACCACTTAACAACATGATCCCCAGTCGAATTTGAAGCCTACTGAAATGAACCTTTATAACCCAAAGATCTTAATTCATTTCGATATTTGCACATATCAAATTCTAACTTAATGATGTAGGAAAAATCACTTTCGGTATTGCTTGTTCTCTATCCATCTCTCGAAAATGTGGGCGTATCCTGCCTGGCAGTGCCAGCCTATCTTTAAAAACATCCTGAGAAACTAGACGATCGAGGTCTAAACTTAACGGCTTTTCAAAATCTACACGGTACCACAAACTGGGCGGTTTTTCATGAATCTTGATGTCATTTAACACATTCTAGACGGCATTCTGTTGAATGGATACGTGTATTAGATTCTAGACGTTAAGTGTAGTTTCTTTCCTTTTTTCGTAAAATCTGGACGATTCCCATTCCCTAGTGATCAATACCATCAACAATTGCCAAACTCTCAGAAGCAATAGTACTTTTAACGACCCGTCAAATTTTTGGTGAAGACCAAGCAATAGGTGCAATCTTGTTGTTGTCATCGACAATAAATGCCAAATAGCCTTCAACACTGGATATACCATCACTCATGTTAGCATAAGAGGCATCCAAGAATATGACAATTTTAAGATTGTGTAACGAACTCATTTTTGGAAATAAAAGTTTACTTTCATGTCCCTTTAATTTTCTAACCATTTTGTTTGCTTTTAAAATGTCCTCTACAAGCGGTTGTTTTAAAAGAAACAGTAAGATCAAGTACATCATAACACAAAACGGGACGTGATTGTGTAGATACCCAATTAACCTGTCTAATGATATTATATAGTTTAAATTCATCATTTGTCAAATTATCAAACTTCCTTTCTGAATGACCAGGTGCAAGTCTTATTTTTTCTACAATCTGAACGACAGACTCACCCTACCTGCAGAGAAGTGACTCTGACACAGTGAATAGCCATGATATCAAAACTCATTGAGAAATGTGTGCTACAGCGTTTTAATGTGCATATTCGTCAGAGTGCTCTTGATAATCCTCTTCAATCGGCTTACAAGCAATTCCATAGTACGGAAACTGCTCTGATAAAAATTGTCGATGATATCCACAAGTGCATGGATCAACAACAGAGCGTATTGCTGATTTTGCTGGACCTATCCGCTGCATTTGACACTCTTGACATCAGTGATCTCCTAGACACAGGATGGGTTGAAATTGGCTTGCGTAACAATGTGTTCAACTGGTTCCGATCTTACTAAACCGACAGAAGGCAAGCTGTGTGCATTAATGGGACTTCCTCGGACTTTGTGTCAATGATCTGCGGAGTGCCTCAAGGATCAGTCCTAGGGCCTGTTTTATTTATAATATTCACAAGACCACTTAATGCAATAGCCCAGAAATATGGACTTTGTGTCCACTTGTTCGCAGACGATACACAGTTGTACATCAGCTTTGATCATTCATCTGAAACCACTATTGTGCATGATATTGAGAACTGTTTAGATGAAATCCACAACTGGATGACTCTTCATTTTTTAAAATTAAATCCAGACAAGACTGAAGTTCTTTACATCGGTACCAAACAACAACTCAACAAAAAAAAAAAAGGGAGCCTCTCGATTGCTGGGGAGTTAATTCAACCAACAAACAAGGCAAAGAACATTGGTGCTATCATTGATTCCACGCTAACTTTTGAGAGTGAGACCCACATCAAAACCATCTGTTCTTCAGCATTTTACCAGATTTATAAATTAGCAAAGATAAAGAAGTACTTAACATGTGAAAATCTAAAACTCCTCGTTCATGCTTTGATCTCTTCAAGGCTGGACTACCATAATGCTTTATTGTATGGTCTACCACAGTGGCAGCTGCAGAAACTTCAATATGTTCAGAATGCTTCAGCTCGTCTCATCACTGGAACCAGGAAAAGGGATCACATTAAACCATCGCTAAGAACCGTCCATTGGTTACCCATAAATCAGCGAATCAAATTCAACATACTGTTACTAACTTTTAAAGAACTCAACAACCAAGCGCCACAATACATTAAAGATCTATTGACTCCATATGAATCCAGTAGAACCTTAAGATCTCAGAACAAGTCATTGTTAGTTATTCCCGCTGTCAAACTTCAACGGACAAAACGATCTTTTCACTTTGCAGCACCTTTTCTCTGGAATTCTCTACCCTTAAACATTAAAAAATCAAAAACTCTAGACATCTTCAAGTCACGTTTGAAGACACATCTATTTGAGGAAAATAAACACTAAAAGAATTCACATAAACTTTTAAGCGCATTAGGAACTTTATCGAAGTATTGTTTGCGCTATACAAATGCGGTGTTGATTGATTGATTGATTGATATCCACGACGTTATCTAAACATCACAGGTCATGAGGTCACATCAACAAACAAAATGTCTACAGTTATCAACATTACAAAACACAATATTTCATTGTAAACAATAGCTTTCCTGCAGCCTTTAGAACTGTATAATCCGTCGTACCTGTACAGCCATAACGTCTAATCGCTTCTTCCAATGATTTTTCACAAAAATAGCATCTACAACTCAGGATTTGATGTCGGCATATTTCAGTCGTGTCTATTTCAGATATGCACAATCAATTTTGTTAATGTTTTTAGCGTGGGGATTGACTAATAGTTAATTTCAGTTCTAAACAAAAATTTTAAAAATTAACGCAGTTTAAAGAAAATAGCCAAATTCTGGCTGGGATTACTGAGCAAAATGGACATTCATTGTATATGTGCAAAAAAAAAAGCCAGCTACCATTTAATTTTCGCACGTTAGTTACGTACGATTTGTGCTATTGAGTTAATGTAATTTTCTTGATGTAAAATAGTTCTTCATCAGACTGATTAATTTCTAATCCAATGTATTTCAAAGTGTTTTCTTGTATTCTCCCAGTGACAAATTTTGCAGTCATATGATCTACTACTTGTAATATGCCCACATTTTCATGTCGACGTATATTGCCGTCGCCCCTGTCCATCCGTCCGTCCACAATTTGTTTGTGGACTCTCTACGTCACAATTCTTATCCGATTTTGATTAAACTTGGAATATAGGTTTATCCCCATAAGAACTCGGTTCCTTTCGATATTGGCATGTATCGGATCGGAACTTCATGGATTATGGCCCTTTGATTGTACAACATATCATGTTTTTAGCTTGTGGACCCTATAGAGGTCACAATTTTGGACCAATTGTGATGAAACTTGACATGTATGTTAATAACCCAAAGATCTTGGTTCTTTTCGATATTTGTGCATATCGGATTCTAACTTCCTGAATTATGGCCCCTGATTGTACGAAAAATGACCGATTGTGATGAAACTTGACATGTATGTTAATAACCCAAAGATCTTGGTTCCTTTGGATATTTGAGCCATTGGATCTTAATTTCCTGAATTAACGGTATGGCCCTTGATTTTCCGAAAAATCACCCTTTTTAACTTGTGGTCCCTCTGGAGGTCAAAATTATTATCCAATTTAAAAAAACGTTTAATTATATCACTGTTACATGGAAATGAAGGTTGAGTTCGAATTTCGGGAAAATCGGAACAAAATTGACGGACAAAATGGCCGCCGTTTTTACACGAATAGTGTGAAAATATGTTATATCAAGGTTGTGGACTCTCTACAGGTAACAATTCTTATCCGATTTTGGCAAAACTTGAAATATGCGATCTCGGCTGCTTTCGATATTGGCATGTATCGGATCGAAACTTCAGGGATTATGGCCCCTGATTGTACGAAAAATCTTGTTTTCAGCTTGTGGACCCTATAGAGGTCACAATTTTGAACCCATTTTGATAAAACTTGGTTCCTTTCGATATTTGAGCCATTGGATCATAACTTCCTGAATTATGGCCCTTGATTTTCCGAAAAATCACCCTTTTTAACTTGTGGTTCCTCTGGAGGTCAAAATTATTGTATGATTTCATAAACCGTTTGATTATATCACCGTTACATGGTAATGAAGGTTGAATTCGAATTTTGGGAAAATCGGACCAAAATTGACAGACAAAATGGCCGCCGTTTGTACACGAATAGTGTGAAAATATGTTATATCAAGGTTGTGGGCTCTCTGCAGGTCACGATTATCAAAACTTGAAATATAGGTTTATCCCCATAAGATCTCGGCTGCTTTCGATATTGGTATGTATTGGATCGAAACTTCAGGGATAATGGCCCCTGATTGTATGAAAAATCATGTTTTTTTAGCTTGTGGACCCTATAGAGGTCACAATTTTAAATCAATTTTGATGAGACATGTATGTTAATAATTCAAAGATCTTGGTTCCACTGGATATTTGCGCCCATTCGATCGTAAATTCCTAAATTATGGCCCCTGATTGTCAGAAAAATCGCCCTTTTTAACTTGTGGTCCGTCTGGAGGTCAAAATTATTATCCGATTTAAAAAAAGGTTTGATTATATCACCCTTACATGGTAATGAAGGTTGAGTTCATGAACATCAGACCAAAATTGCTGAACAAAATGGCCGCCACTTTTACTCGAATAGTGTGAAAATATGTTATATCACAGTTTTAGAACCTGTAAAGGTCACAATTTTAATCCGATTTTGATGAAATTTGAAATGCAAGTTTGTAACCCAAAGATCGAGGTTTGTTTCGATATTCAAGCACATTGGACCATAACTTCCTGAATTTTAGCTCTGATTGATAGAGAAATCATGTTTTTTGCCTTGTGGACCCTATGGAGGTCACAATTTTATTGTGATTGAAAAAAATGTTTCAATATATCTCGGTTTCACATTAATGATGGTTGAGTTGGAATTTCTTGTAAATCGATAATTGAACAGCTAAATCCATAATATTGAATGTTTCGTATACTAAACGTTAGCATGGGGCAGAACTTTATAAAAACTAAGCAAATTCTAATGATTTTCTGATAATAACTTAATATGCGACAACTCTTGTTGACTGCCCGGACGATTTAGCTGCTGTGTGGGGGTATGTTTCGTTGCCTGGCAACCTATTTTTTTAAAAATTTTAAGTTCCAGCCCAAACAAAGTCATCAACATGCAAGATGAAAATACCTGTAAGAGAGAGTCATGTTCATACCAAAAGAAAAATGCAGGATCTACAATAGATTGTACACATGATTTAGATTAAAGTTCATTAGACACACTCAGAAACCAATTTCTGTCCGTCCGTCCGTCCACAATTTGTTTGTGGACTCTCTACAGGTCACAATTCTTATCTGATTTTGACGAAACTTGAAATATAGGTTTATCCCCAAAAGATCTCGGCTGCTTTCAATATTTGCATGTATTGGATCAAAACTTCATATACTGTTAAAAAAATGATATATCATGGTTGTGGACCCTGTATAGGTCACAATTTTAATTCGATTTTGATGAGGAAGGTTGAGTTCTAATTTTGTGAAAATCGTACCAAAATTGCCGAACGAAATGGTCGCCGTTTGTACGCGAATAGTGTAAAAATATGGTATATCATGGTTGTGGACTCTCTACAGGTCACAATTCTTATCCGATTTTGACGAAAAGTAACATTTCTAGGTTGTGTACCGTCACACCATAATCATTGTTGGCTTGGAATTTCATGAATATCAGACTGGAACTGACCAACAAAATGGCTGCTCCCAATACAGTATGAAATACAGGACTTAATGATGTAGGAAAAATCACTTTCGGTATTGCTTGTTCTCTATCCATCTCTCAAAAATGTGGGCGTATCCTTCCTGGCAGTGCCAGCCTATCTTTTAGCTTGTGGTTCCTCTGGTGGTCACAATTATAATCCGATTTAAAAAACTGTTTGATTATATCACCGTTACACCCTAAGAAAGATTGAGTTCGAATTTTGGGAAAATCGGACCAAAATTGCCATACAAAATGGCCGCCTTTTGTACGCAAATACTGTTAAAAAATGGTATATCAAAGTTGTGGACCCTGTAGAGTGGATGTTAAAAACCCCATTTCTCTCTCTTTCACTTTCTCATTATGACCGAAATTAATGTATAAAACAAATGTATAAAACAAATTGATTGCTGAGTTTGGTTGATTCTGCGTCCATTTAATTTCATGTGCGCACTGCTTATGTGGAAATATTTAACGATTTCATAGGTACCGGTCGTTCAAGGGTAACATGGCGGCACAAGTGAAGTAAGTTCAAGGGTAATGTGGCACTGGTGAAACCCATCATGCCTGCTTCGCAGGTCTAGTTATACCATTAAAATCATATATTATGATATATACAATGAGTTCGATGTCCGACCACCATGCCGGCGGTTATCCCAACTGATCACCCCATACAGTCTATCTACATTCTCACTGCGCATGCGCGCTTATAGTCCGCAGTAATTTTCTGTTGTGTAAAATATATTATTGGTCAAATAAATTGACTGGAAGTAATATTGCTCAAACAAATTGATTGGAATTAAGATGATATATTGCTTTCTTTTGTTTCAGATAATGCTTTGATTGTTCAGTCACGTTTTATGTTAATGGAGGGGATGTTGATATTTTTTCTTGCTTTATCTATCCTCAGTTTACTTAAATTTAAACATCAAAATCACAGGTAAATCTACATACTCACTACATATTTATAATTAAACATGCATTTTGCAGGAGCTAAATCTACCTTTTTATACGCCCACATTTTCAATGTGGACGTATTATGTCGTCGCCCGTGTCCGTCCGGACGTACTTCTATCATTAAATAGTGATACTAAATTTTACTTCTTTTTCAAATTTTATTTTTAAGATTATACAGAATTTATCTATTAAGCATTTAGACAATATAGCCAATATTAAGGTTATCAGTTGGTCTTTCCTTACATTTAATGTCAATATTTTGATTTAAAGTAATTGCCTAAAAGCATGATTGGTGTTGATTGTTTTATAATCTTTGAATGCCAGTAGGCTTATTAAGAGAAATCTTGAGCAAAGATTTATACAGTTAACAATGCAGGCAGATCAAGTGTCAACGCCTATACTTTCTTTATGGCTTAAAGCTTATTAAATAATTCCATTAACTTTATTATGAAACTTCAACCAATGAAACGTATGTATTAATTTAACTTTTATTTGATTTGTTTATCCCTAATTTTATCTTTAATTTGATTTGGTGAAATTGTTCCTTTGTGTAGATATTGGTGTCTTTAAAAGACCCCTACACAGACAGCTATTGGACAGAGTGAGAGACAGGGAGATCAGATGCCTTTGATGTGATCTTGTAAATAATGTATTTTTATACGCCCACATTTTCATCTGGACGTATTATGTCGTCGCCGCTGTCCGGACGTCCGTCCATCCGTCCACAATTTGTTTGTGGACTCTCTACAGCTCACAATTCTTATCCGATTTTGATGAAACTTGAAATATAGGTTTATCCCCAAAAGATCTCGGCTGCTTTCGATATTGGCATGTATCGGATCAAAACTTCGTGGATTATGGCCCCTGATTGTACGAAAAATCACGTTTTTAGCTTGTGGACCCTATAGAGGTCACAATTTTGAACCGATTTTGATGAAACTTGACATGCATGTTTGTAACCCAAAGATCTTGATTCCTTTCGATATTTGTAGCTATCGGAATGTAATTTCCTGAATTATGGCCCCTGATTGTCCGAAAAATCACCCTTTTTAGCTTGTGGTCCCTCTGAAGGTCACAATTATTATTCGATTTAAAAAACCGTTTGATTATATCACCGTTACACCCTAAGGAAGGTTGAGTTCGAATTTCGGGAAAATCGGACGAAAATTGCCATACAAAATGGCCGCCGTTTGTGCGCGAATACTGTTAAAAAATGGTATATCAAGGTTGTGGACCCTGTGGAGGTCACAATTTTGATTCGTTTTTGATGAAACTTGAAATTCATGGTTATAACCCAAAGATCTTGCTTCCTTTCGATATTTGCGCATATCGGATCGTAACTTCCTGAATTATGGCCCCTGATTATACGCAAAATCGCCTTTTTTTTAGCTTGGAGGTCACAATTATTATTCGATTTAAAAAAACGTTTGATTATATCACCTTTACACCCTAAGGAAGGTTGAGTTCGAATTTCAGGAAAATCGGACGAAAATTGCCATACAAAATGGCCACCGTTTGTACGTGAATACTGTTAAAAAATGGTATATCAAGGTTGTTGACCCTGTGGAGGTCACAATTTTGATTCGATTTTGATGAAACTTGAAATTCATGTTTATAACCCAAAGATCTTGCTTCCTTTCGATATTTGCGCATATCGGATCGTAAGTTCCTGAATTATGGCCCCTGATTATACGCAAAATCGCCTTTTTATACGCCCACATTGAAATGTGGTCGTATATTGTCGTCGCCCCCGTCCGTCCGTCCGTCCGTCCGTCCGTTGTGGACGCTCTAGAGGCTAAAGTTAATATCCGATTGACTTTAAATTTATACACAGTGTTTAAGGTCATGAGACCAAGAAGCCTATTGTTTTTCAGCGATTTCCGATAATAACTACCAGAGTTATGGCCCTTGATCACTTCAAAAAATCTTGTGGACGCTCTAGAGGCCAAAGTTAATATTCGATTGGCTTTAAATTTATACACAGTGTTTAAGGCCATGAGACAAAGAATCCTATTGATTTTCATCGATTTCCGATAATTAGTGCCAGAGTTATGGCCCTTGATCACTTCAAAAAATCTTGTGGACGCTATAGAGGCCAAAGTTAATATCCGATTGGCTATAAATTTATACACAGTGTTTAAGGTCATGAGACGAAGAAGCCTATTGATTTTCAGCGATTTCCGATAATTAGTGCCAGAGTTATGGCCCTTGATCACTTCAAAAAATCTTGTGGACGCTATAGAGGCCAAAGTTAATATCCGATTGGCTTTAAATTTATACACAGTGTTTAAGGTCATGAGACGAAGAAGCCTATTGATTTTCAGCGATTTCCGATAATTAGTGCCAGAGTTATGGCCCTTGATCACTTCAAAAAATCTTGTGGACGCTTTAAAGGCCAAACTTATCATCTGATTGACTTCAGATTGATACACAGAGTTTAAGGTGTTGAAACGAACAAGTATATTGATTTTCAATGAATTTTGATAACTGAAAAGCTAAATCCATGATTTTAAATGTTTCATGTATATATACTAATTCAATTATTAGCGTGGGGTAAAATTTTATAAAAAGCTATCAAATTCTAATGATTTTCTGATAATTACATAATGAGTTGTTACTCTTAATCAGTTTTTAGAGTATTACAAATGTTTCATTACCGAAAAAAGTAAAAATATGCGACAACCCTTGTTGACTGCCCGGACGATTTAGCTGCTGTGGGCGTATGTTTCGTTGCCTGGCAACCTATCTTTTTTTTAGCTTGGAGGTCACAATGATTATCCGATTTAAAAAAACGTTTGATTATATTACCGTTACACCGTAAGGAAGGTTGAGGTCGAATTTCGGGAAAATCAGACCAAAATTGCCATACAAAATGGCCGCCGTTTGTACGCGAATACTGTTAAAAAATGTTATATCAAGGTTGTGCACCCTGTAAAGGTCACAATTTTAATTCGATTTTGATGAAACTTGAAATTCATGGTTATAACCCAAAGATCTTGGTTCTTTTCGATATTTGTGCATATCGGATCGTAACTTCCTGAATTATGGCCCCTGGTTATACTTAAAATCCCCCTTTCTTTAGCTTGTGGTCCCTCTGGAGGTCACAATTATTATCCAATTTAAAAAAACGTTTGATTATATCACTGTTACACTGTAAGGAAGGTTGAGTTTGAATTTCGTGAAAATCGGACCAAAATTGACAGACAAAATGGCCGCTGTTTGTACGCGAATACTGTTAAAAAAATTATATATCATGGTTGTGGACCCTGTATAGGTCACAATTTTAATTCGATTTTAATGAGGAAGGTTGAGTTCTAATTTCGTGAAAATCGTACCTAAATTGCCGGACGAAATGGTCGCTGTTTGTACGCAAATAGTGTAAAAATATGGTATATCATGGTTGTGGACTCTCTACAGGTCACAATTCTTATCCGATTTTGATGAAAAGTCACATTTCTAGGTTGTGTACCGTCACACCATAATCATTGTCGGTTTCGAATTTCATTAATATCAGACTGGAACTGACCAACTAAATGGCTGCTCCAAATACAGTATGAAATACAGGACTTAAAGATGTAGGAAAAATCACTTTCGGTATTGCTTGTTCTCTGTCCATCTCTCGAAAATGTGGGCGTATCCTGCCTGGCAGTGCCAGCCTATCTTTAAACTGTATATAAAGTAATATTGAAATGGATTTGGACTTCGACTTTTAATGAACAGTGACCGCCTTCACCAGAATACTTCTCCAGTAATGAGCTTTGCTACACCCCCAATCCTAGCTCATCCATATGTATGAAATAATACATATGTATCACCTGGGTGCATACTCGAACAAAGAATAGCCCCCGAAACGCGTCGGTGATACTTCCGTCCGTCCGTCCGTCGTCCACAATTTGTTTGTGGACTCTCTACAGGTCACAATTCTTATCCGATTTTGACGAAACTTGAAATATAGGTTTATCCCCATAAGAGCTCGGTTCCTTTCGATATTGGCATGTATCGGATCGGAACTTCATGGATTATGGCCCCTGATTGTAGCTTGTGGACCCTATAGAGGTCACAATTTTGGACCGATTGTGATGAAACTTGACATGCATGTTTATAACCCCAAAATCTTGGTTCTTTTCGATATTTGCACCCATCAGATCTTAACTTCCTGAATTATGGCCCCTGATTGTCCGAAAAATCGCCCTTTTTAGCTTGTGGTCCCTCTGGAGGTCAAAATTATTATCCGATTTAAAAAAACGTTTGATTATATCACCGTTACATGGTAATGAAGGGTGAGTGTGAATTTCGTGAAAATCGAACCAAAATTGACGGACAAAATGGCCGCCGTTTGTACGTGAATAGTGTGAAAATATGTTATATCAAGGTTGTGGACCCTATAGAGGTCACAATTTTGAACCGATTTTGATGAAACTTGACATGCATGTTTATAAGCCAAAGATCTTGGTTCCTTACGATATTTGCGCTCATTGATTCATAACTTCCTGAATTATGGCCCCTGATTGTACGAAAAATCACCCTTTTTATACGCCCACATGGAAATGTGGTCGTATATTGCCGTCGCCCCCGTCCGTCCGTCCGTCCGTCGGTCCGTCCGTCCGTCCATCGTCCACAATTTCTTGTGAACGCTCTAGAGGCTAAAGTTAATATCCGATTGACTTGAAATTTATACACGGTGTTTAAGGTCGTGAGACGAAGAAGCCTATTGATTTTCGGTGATATCTGATAATTACTGCCAGAGTTATGACCCTTGATCACTTTGAAAATTCTTGTGAACGCTTTAGAGGCTAAAGTTAATATCCGATTGACTTTAAATTTATACACAGTGGTTAAGGTCAGGAGACGAAGAAGCCTGTTGATTTTCGGTGATATCTGATAATTACTGCCAAAGTTATGACCCTTGATCAATTTGAAAAATCTTGTGAACGCTTTTGAGGCTAAAGTTAATATCCAATTGACTTTAAATTTATACACAGTGGTTAAGGTCGTGAGACGAAGAACCCTATTGACTTTCAGCGATATCCGATAATTACTACCAGAGTTACGACCCTTGATCACTTTGAAAAATCTTGTGAACGCTCTAGAGGCTATAGTTAATATCCGATTGACTTTAAATTTATACACAGTGTTTAAGGTCAGGAGACGAAGAAGCCTATTGATTTTCGGTGATATCTGATAATTACTGCCAGAGTTATGACCCTTGATCACTTTGAAAAATCTTGTGAACGCTTTAGAGGCTAAAGTTAATATCCGATTGACTTTAAATTTATACACAGTGGTTAAGGTCGTGAGACGAAGAAGCCTATTGATTTTCAGCGATATCCGATAATTACTACCAGAGTTATGACCCTTGATCACTTTGAAAAATCTTGTGAACGCTCTAGAGGCTATAGTTAATATCCGATTGACTTTAAATTTATACACAGTGTTTAAGGTCATGAGACGAAGAATCCTATTGATTTTCGTTGACCTCTGATAATTACTGCCAGAGTTATGACCCTTGATCACTTTGAAAAATCTTGTGAACGCTTTAGAGGCTAAAGTTAATATCCGATTGACTTTAAATTTATACACAGTGTTTAAGGTCATGAGATGAAGAAGCCTATTGATTTTCGGTGATATCCGATAATTACTACCAGAGTTATGACCCTTGATCACTCTGAAAAATCTTGTGAACACTCTAGAGGCTATAGTTAATATCCGATTGACTTTAAATTTATACACAGTGTTTAAGGTCATGAGACGAAGAAGCCTATTGATTTTCGGTGATATCTGATAATTACTGCCAGAGTTATGACCCTTGATCACTTTGAAAAATCTTGTGAACGCTTTAGAGGCTAAAGTTAATATCCGATTGACTTTAAATTTATACACAGTGTTTAAGGTCATGAGACGAAGAAGCCTATTGATTTTCGGTGATATCCGATAATTACTACCAGAGTTATGACCCTTGATCACTTTGAAAAATCTTGTGAACGCTCTAGAGGCTAAAGTTAATATCCGATTGACTTTAAATTTATACACAGTGTGTAAGGTCATGATAAGAAGAAGCCTGTTGATTTTCAGCAATATCCGATAATTCCTGCCCGAGTTATGACCCTTGATCACTTTGAAAAATCTTGTGAACGCTCTAGAGGCTAAAGTTAATATCCGATTGAATTTAAATTTATACACGGTGTTTAAAGTCATGATACAAAGAATCCTATTGATTTTCAGCAATATCCGATAATTACTGCCAGAGTTATGACCCTTGATCACTTTGAAAAATCTAAAGTTAATATCCGATTGACTTTAAATTTATACACACTATTTACGGTCATGATACAAAATAGCCTATTTATTTTCAGCGATATCCGATAATTACTGCCAGAGTTATGACCCTTGATCACTTTGAAAAACCCTGTGAATGCTCTAAAGGCTAAAGTTAATATCCGATTGACTTTAAATTTGTACACAGTGTTTAGGGTCATGATACGAAGAATCCTATTTGATTTTCAGTGATATCTGATAATTTCTGGCAGTTGATCACTTTGAAATATCTTGTGGACAAAGGCCTTGAGACAAACCATCAAAACTATTCTAATCATTTCTGATAATTATTTAATGGGCTATTACTCGTAATAAGATTATCATGTGTTGTAAATGTTCTCCTTACTGATAAAAGAAACAATATGCGACAACCCTTGTTGACTGCCCGGACGACTTAGCTGTTGTGGGCGTATGTTTCGTAGTCTGGCAACCTATCTTTAGAATGTGGTCCCACTGGAGGTCAAAATTATTATCCGATTTAAAAAAACGTTTGATTATATCACCGTTACATGGTAATGAAGATTGAGGTAAAATTTCGTGAAAATCAGACTAAAATTGACAGACAAAATGGCCGTCGTTTGTACGCGATTAGTGTGAAAATATGTTATATCAAGGTCGTGGACCCTATAGAGGTCACAATTTTGATGAAACTTGACATGCATGTATATAACCCAAAGATCTTGGTTCTTGTCGATATTTGTGCATATCGGATTCTAACTTCCTGAATTATGGCCCCTGATTGTACAAAAAATGACCTTTTATTTAGCTTGTGGGTCCTCTGGGGTCAGAATTATTAATTGAAGCTTACTGAAATGAACCTTTATTCATTTCGATATTTGCACATATCAAATTCTAACTTAATGATGCAGGAAAAATCACTTTCGGTATTGCTTATTCTCTATCCATCTCTCGAAAATGTGGGCGTATCCTGCCTGGCAGTGCCAGCCTATCTGTCTTTCTTTAGGCCTGAAATGTTATCTGAATTATTAATTGGACATTAAATAACTTATCAAGACCTTAATCAACTCTCGATGTCATTCTGGTCAACAAATCGTATTATTTTACAATATTCCAATTAATTGATGATATAAATTTCATCTTAACACATCTATTTTAAAAATTTGGGAAAATTCAACCAATTGATTTGAAAAGTCTAACGTAAACCTTTTCAAATGTGACTTGGATTTTAAAATATTTTCGAACCCTCTGGACAAGTAAAATAGGTTGTAATGGATAATTTACACAACAGGTAGGACACTTAAGCATCTAGTACTTAGGCTATTATTTATTTTCTGGAGCTTTCAAGCCAGCAAGAATGTTATTGTCCCTTTAAACATTATCACAGCTAACACAGAGAAAGTCGAAAATATTAAATGCATGTTTTGCTTTTCACGACTCTTCTAAATTTCCTTTTTCCCTTTCGAAGCTCACAATGTGAACCACGTGTGGTGTTGTTTTGAAAATGCTTTATTTTCCGTTGATATCGATGCCGGTTACTACTTTGCCCTTACACAAATGTACGGCGAAGTGAGGCCGACTTCAGCTTCGCCCTATTGCCTTTTAGGGCGAAGTCAGCCATGGGTTAGGCAGTAGGGGGTCAAATTTTTTTTCTATATTATGGATTTTTATACTCCTCCACATATTTTAAGCGCCGTACAGCTTGGCTTTCAGAAAATTTGTTAAATAAACACACACCCCCTACTGTAAGGGTGACGTCGATGTCCTCCGCCAATGTTGTGGCATGTTTCGAGAGATATTTGTCATGGACACGGGAATCGATCCCTTTGAGAAGAGCCTGACCCTGGCCTCTGCATGCAGTCATGTGTTACGCACGCACTTCCCTCAGAAAAGACACCCGCGTCATCATTCCTTGAGCCCTGATGCAAGAGCCAAAATTGGTGTTTGCCCTGTGTCGAAGCTGCATCGACGAACACATGCAACAAGGGGAGATTGCGGAATACCAACCTTGTGATGACACCGACGAACAGCGAGTCTGGGTGGGTACGTTTGTTACTCTGGAACTGAAGAAAGCGGTGACCCTAGGATACCGAGTACTGAAAGTTTACGAAGTCTGGCACTGGAAAAAATTCAGCACTTACGATCCCGAGGCTAAAACGGGCGGTCTGTTTACTGGGTACATCAATCACTACCTCAAGAAGAAGATGGAAAGTAGCGGTTATCCGACACCTGTCACAAAGAAGAAGACAAGACCCGCTTCGACAACGACGTGTAGGACACGGAAGGTATTCGTCTGGATCCCGCGTCGATAAAACCCAACAAAGGGATGCGGGCGTTTAGTTAGCTGCAACTTAACACAGCATGGGGTAAATTCGGACAGAGAGACAACTTTCCCAAGACCGAATACATCCAGAGCCCAGAGTCTACTTTGAAAAAATGTTGGACGTGACCCAGACCGTACTAGATGTGCAGTTAGTCAACCATAATATGGTCTTGATGGAAACGCTGAAGAAAGAACACGTCGCACCCTGCCCCATCACCAACGTGGTTATCGCCACCTTTGTCACTGCCCAAAGCCCGTTTGAAACTCTTATTCCGCCTTGGAAAAGTTGCTTGAGCGTGTATGCTATTTTGACACCGATAGCGTCATCACCAATACCACTCCACGTCATGGAATCCCCCGAAAGGTTCTAGTTTGGGTCAGTGGAAGAACGAGTTGCCCGAAGATGTCACCATTCAAGAATTTGTTAGCGGAGGACCAAAGAATTATGCATACCGCCAGAGTGATGCTAAAACCGTGTGCAAAGTCCGGGGATTCACCTTGAATTATTGTGCCTCCAAGCAGCTGAATTACGCCATCATCAAGATTACCAGATCACATGACTGCCGTCTTTGGACACGCCCTGAGAACAAAAGATATAAAATTGTGTATGACAAGCGGTTTGTTCAATTCAATGACGATGGCCAACCGAGCAACACTTACCCCAATGGATACTGACTTTCGGGTCTCAGGACGATGGCGAACAAACAAAGAAGATGATGAACCGGCAGAAAATACGGATATGATCGAGAAACTTAGACGACGATGGCTCAACTTTCGAGTGTTGAAATGTTTCCTGCCCATTATAGGCAACACAAAGAGTGTATCAGCTGCAAGTACGAACATCCCAGTCAGAGATACCACTCGTGTCTGGGAATTGGTGTGTCTTCCATAACGGGCCAATCCTTGCATCCCATGGACGATTACAATCACTACCTCTGGGTGGACGAGCCGAAACTGCAAGACATCGATAACGTGCTAGGCAGTATGATGGACAATCCACGGGATCAAGTCAAGATGTGGGAGGACGAACAACGATGGCGAGAAGACGTCGACAAAGCCTTGAAAAAGTTCTGGACAGTGGTACCGGGCTTTAAGACGGCGTTGATTAAACGCAAAGACGAGTTTGTCGAACAGAAAGAAGTCCCCATACGTGGATGGATGGATGAATTACCGAAGAAAAAGAAACGATGGTCTCTGGATTAAATGGATATCAATGTCATGTCCGGTAACCTGGGAGAAGGCTGGGAATGTATTGGCAGACAACTGGGGATCAGAGAAACGTGAATCAGTCAAGCCAAGATGAATCATCCCAACAATGCGTGCATGCAAATCTTCACTGTGTTCAACCATTGGCGACAAAAACACGGTAATCGAGCCGACCTGATGACGTTGTTTGAAGCCTGTCGCGTGAGTGAAGGCATGATTGATTGGGACAAAGTGAAAAAGTACGTGGACAGTCTGGAAATCATAGACTAAACAACGAACCAATCAAAACGAAGGAAAAGAAAGAACCAGTCAAAAGCGATTGACGTCACAACCAAGACTATAAGAAGCAAAGTGTCACACTGAAATTTCATTCTGCTCTCGATGGCTAGTCAAGCTCGTTCCCAACAAAAACAGCAACGAAAACCAAGACAAAACAGACCAGCCTATGGTACCTCTGCGGAGAACAAGGACACTGGGCAACCCAGTGTGGAAAACAAGTCGAAGTCCAAAAAGCGAAGAGTGATGAAGAAAGAAAAGAAACTGTCAATAGAAAGTGTTACGGAATCAAGAGACCCACCGACGAAAATCACAAGGGCTTCAACGGCCTTCTTGAGTGCCAAGAAGAAATCCAAACAGAAAACAACTTTGAAGCCGTTGCCAGTCGCATGTTCGACAACAACATCGACATGCCCAGAGACAACACCCGCAGTCAGCGATACTGGTACTGGTGCGGATACAAAGAAAACAGTCGACGAAGCTTTCCATTCCACCTACTATTCTCCCGACTACCAGTGAAAACGGTGAAACTATGAACGGTGAAATCCCGAAGCCGGCTGTCCTCTTGTTGGCAGAGAAGGAAGCAGAAAGTTTTTCCCGAGCACTCATCCAATATGCGGGTCTGAGAGATATGACCGAAGTCTTGTCGTATCCCCCTTGTTTCGATATGAGTGAATGGATACCCGTCGTCGTCATGTTTGCTGAAGTGGAAGACTGGCACCCACACGACACGATGCAGAAGCTTTTGGGACATGTGTATTGGATTCCTCGCGTCCTGAGAAATGTACCCTGGGTGAGACAAGCGATCCTGAAGAGAGAACGCGATAACTAACAGTATTTTCTTTTCCTTTGTATGATATGTTTGTTGTATTGAATGCACTTTTTGTATTTTGTGTAAAGTAAATTGTGTTGGGAAAACGGTCTTTGTGCAGAAGTTTCTTCAAGCGTCCCTGTTCCACGTCCCTCCCCAACGCATCCTGTGGGCTTATGGTGAATGGCAAGAGAGTTACGATAGCTTTCCCTACACTTCTGTCAAAGGCTTGATGGATATTGACGACGTGATGGGTCAAGTCATGGGTTCACAAGTCTTAGTCGTGGACCGAGCAGGGGAAGGTGGTGATGTGGGGCGTGGAGGTGTGACCCGTAAGGTGAGGCGTGGTGGGATCACAAAGATCCGGTGCCAGCGTCGGGAACGTCGCACTGGGAAGGATTGGAGGTGGGTGTTTCCTCTGCGTATTCTTCGTGCGAGCCATCGTGACAAACAAGAGTCAATTCGAGGTACGGGTTCCCCCTTTTATACTTTTTGGACGTAGACAATGGGTGGTTCCTCTTGAGGTAAAATGTTGGATTATAGTCGCAAAGCTTCGGGTGTGTCGGGCTTCAAATCAACGAGTAAGTAACTGTGAGGGGTACTCATTGCATCTTTTTAAGCTTCTTGCATATACTTGGAACGGGAAGGGTACATCTGACGGGCCAACACACCAATTTATGAGGTGTCACAGGGATTTTTGAACAAGACCAGGTAATGGGCATTCAGACTGATGGTATGCTGTTGCTTGTCAAACAAGTTTTGTACAATGTAAATGACACTCGTGTCGTGGTGGTGACTTTTTTTTTTTTACAATATCTCCCGTGTCTTCTCTCTCTCCCAGATCTTTCGCAGGCCACGAAGAGAAAAGAAGAGTTCATTCGCAAGTTACAACATCTGACTCCCGATATGGCTTATGGGCAGTTGGTCAAGAACACGAGCCGGGCACGTATTGGATTGTTGCAGTGTGGTTCAAGTTGGCGGCCAACCATTTGCTGAAGGGTGACATTCAGCCACTGCACGCCCAGCACAAGAAATGGGTGGAACGAAATTGACAAGTGTTGACCCAACTGACAGAGAGAAACATGCCGATGACCGAAAAACTCTCCCTGATCATGAAACCTGGGGGACGTAGATTTTTTGGGGGTGTGTTGATTCGTATCTTGCTGCGATGGAAGGAAAAGACTGCAAGAGGAAAGAAACATGAAATGAAATCAATTCATTCGACGGATCGCACAGCGAGGAAGGGGACTGAGTACCGAAGAATTGAACAAACATCGAACATTGCTTCGCAAACTGAGTAATCCACGAACATCACCAGACGTCAAACGGCGACTTGTCGATCAACAGGGTGGGGCCATCGGTGCATTGTTGGCCATGGCTCTCCCAGCTTTGGCCCCCTTGGTATCTAAACTATTGGGAGCAGAGGTCGCAGTCACGCAAAAATCCGCGTATTTCACGCATTTTTTTCAAAATAAACGCAAATATTGACGGACGCTGCGTAATTTACACGCAGAAAATTTCCCGACGTGAGAATAAAACTAGATTATTCTACGTCGTAGTTTGTACAATTTATGTGCTTCACGCTTCTTTTACACACTTCTACTGCACGCTGCACGTAGTCTCCGTAGATTTTTATATTTCCGCTTATTTCATTCATAAGTTCATAGCAGTCGCAGCCTTCTATACGTAGCTCTCCTGGGATACCCCTATTTTGCGGCATTGGAAGCAATAAAGCGCATGTCATACAAGACTTTGGATTGGCTAGGACACAGTATCCTGTTTACATTCAGCCAATCAAATGTTTGCTTTCATAGCGATAGTCTTCTCTTTACTTCCTGTCGAAGTGAAAGATGTAAATCGTTGCGTCGTCAACCATAGATCTAGTGCCGATGCCGTTAACCTCCAGTCGTCATTAGATTAAATGCAGTATAGGCCTATCAATGAAATAAGGACGCTTTATAATAGGTTTGTTCACAAAATGACTCGACTCGATTCTATTGAGTATTTTGAGATGCTCGAAGTCACGCAGATGTAGACGGCAAAAACGCGAAATTTTGGAATGTCTGCGTATTTTTACGCAACTTGAAATTGATCCACTGCGACCTCTGATTGGGAGGACAACAGGGTGGTAAACATCCTTTCCTTAGAAGGCATGATAACGCGAACGCTATGGCTGCCGAGCTATCTAAACTATCTGGTGGATAACCCAGGGAACAGAAAGGTATAAAAAGGGGACCAGAGAACGACTTCGAGCGCAATCATGGAGACACTGCGGTATCTATTGAACACTGCACCGAAAGACCGTTCCCTTTTACTCGAGACCCAACCCATCGTCGTCGGTGTGTGTGAGTATATTGGAAACCTGATTCGCGGCAACGTTCCTGTGACCAACAAAGAAGTCAAGTGCTTGAAAAAGGACGCCCCCTTGTTACGATGTTTGGTCACCTTGGAAGACCCGTCAGCGACTTCACCCGATTGTTTCGGTCCTTTCCCAAAGATGAAATTCTCCAAGAAAATGAAACTAGGACCCTTCAACAGACTCCCCGACGTTAAGCCAGTCGAACCCAGGCAAGTCGAATCCACGGACAATCGAGATCCACTGCAGCAGGCCGTCAAGAATGTCCACCATGACATGCAACACGTGCTAAACGATCCCACCCTAACCGACGAAAATAAAATGCAACGGTACGGACAGTTGTCAAACAATGCAAAGGAAATGAAAACAAGTTGTTCCCTTGTTGGACGAAAACATACCCGAACAATAAGAAGAAGAAAATTCGGAGGCACCCACCCTGGAGGTCTCTCGACCCTATCAACGCCGAACTCGCCTTTTGTTGAAACACATGAAAGAGAAGACACCTTGGTCTTGGAACGAGAACTTGGAATTGGTTTGGAATGGGGTATGCCAATGCCATTGACATCGTGAACGATTTGGTTCGTCGGCGAAAGAATACCCAGGCTCCCTTGGGATGGTTTGGCGTGATGCAAAGTTTGAAGGCCACAAACGTACTGCGCGAAGCCATCAGGAATCAAGAACGATGGAACGTGTTGTCCACACCACCGACATGGACTCCACCACGACACCCGAGAAAGAAGAAAATCTCCAGTACCGATACCCTAGTATACATACCAGAAGCGCCAGATGGCTCTCCTTGCAAAAACTATAAATAGCCTGTTCATAGGGACACCTGCTGAAACATGGAACGAAAGCTGAAGAAAGTGTATTACGACCCGAACCACCCGGCGCTCTGGGACTTCACAAAGCTACTGGTGTGTCCTTGGACAAAGTCAAGGCATGGTTAAAACAACAAAGGGCGTACACCTTGCACAAACCATTGAAAAAGAAATTCTCGCGGTCTCCCACGGTGGTGGCCAGCATAGATCATCAGTGGCAAGCCAACTTGAGCAATATGTCGGCTTTGGCCAAACAGAATGAGGGATACAGGTATTTGCTGTGCGTCATCGACGTGTTTTCCAAGTACGCTTGGGTGTTGCCCCTCAAAAACAAGACGGGGGACAGTTTGGTGGATGCCTTTCGTCAAATCTTTCAAAGTCGACAACCCCTGCGACTTCAAACGGACAAAGGTACCGAATTCCTCAATCGAAAAATGCAAGCGTACCTGAAGAAGAAAAAAATTCATTTTTTCGTGACACACAACCAGGGATCTTAATCGGCGGTTTTTTGTCGGCTTTAGCCGATTGATCTTTAATCTAGCCGAATCGTAAAACAATGAATCGGCCACTATGGTATCATATATCAATCAACTTTCGGCCGATTTACAAAGAGTTAATTATCATGCTGATTGATAAAACAATGAACAACAAGCCACTACGCCTACGGTGTCATATATCAATCTATTTTCGGCCGATTACACAGAGGTAATTATTACTCGTGGATTAATTAACCCATCTTAAGAGTCAATCAATGCAATGAATACCTTCAGTGTCAATCCTTCTCGGCTCATTTCGTAAATAAACAACTTCGTTGAGTTAATTCATGCAAAGTACGGTAAAAGAATAGCCGAAAATAATGGTGGCGTTGACCTTGAACTTCAAGCATGCACGGAGGCATTGTATTTGGAAGTTCCAAAAGATTGAGATCCTCCCACGTCCAATATAGGTCACCCAAAGTTGAAGACTAGAAGATATTTTAGATCCGAATAGTTAGCTCATTTCAAACGTCTTTCGTTTGATAAAAATTCACAGAAAATGTTTTGTCTCATATAGGTTATTAAAATCTACTTTTTGCGAGAACCGGTAACACTAAAAATAAACTATTCTGAATCACAATTGGCCACGTGACCTTTCGCCCGTACGGTATATTTCCGAGCCCCGACTATTCACGGAAAATAATTTGTGCTACATTGTTTTATTATTACAAATATACTTTTATATATTGACAAGTGTTTACGTATAAAATAATTAAAAAACGAACGTATTTGTATTTGCTTGTAGTTTTTCTTTTTACTAAATAATTCTAACTTCCGTTTGTTTGGATGAAAGCAAAAGTAGATTATGCATTATGCAAGTTGCCAAAATTTGACTATAAATTTCGATAATGTATGGATATATGAATACTAGTATGGAATAATAACACAGGCTTTGTTTATTAGAAGTTATTATTATAATATTACACGGAATACCGTAACGTTATGCAATTACTGACTTGAATAAAGTATGCATAAACCAACATGTCTGTTGTTCAAAAGACGACTATCCGTTCGGGGTGCCCGTGGCCGGTTCATTTCAAAATGGATTAAGAACCCTGCACACAACGTCGAAACCAAAGCCAGTGTGGTTGAACGATTTCAACGGACACTGAAAGAACGCATGTGGCGATACTTTACTCATGGACAAACACAATGGTACATCGACATGCTATATGACCTGGTTCGGGCTTACAATGCTAGACGACCTCGGAATGGCGCCCAAAGACGTTCGCCCCGAACACGAGTGGATGTTGACAACATCATTACAACATTTCCTGTCCTGTGGAACTTGCATTTGTTGGCAATTTCCACAAGTGCACCTGGACAAAAATTTTAAAAAAATATTTTAGTAATGAAAAAAATAGTACTAGTAGTAAGTAGTAGGCCCTAGGCTTATCTATAGACCATACTCATAATAGACGTTATCTAGTGTGAATGTGATCAGCGCTATTAAAATTACCAACCATTAAAATTGTTCCTTGATTACATGGAATCACCATATTGCAAGGTAAATTATATTCTGATGGGTACAATAATTTTCTAAGTCTATGATGTCATCATTCCCACGATGTCATAACTTCCTATGATGTCATAACTGACTGCCAGTCATTTTGTATTTAGTTTTCTTTACCTTGAGAGGGGTTGGGATGTCCTAGTGGTCTAGAGTGCCGCGCTTCGACCTCTAGCAGGCCGGGCACCTCTGGCTTGCGGCTGTGGTTTTGAGCCCTGGTGTGAGCGTATGTGGCATGGGGATTGGGCGCCTTCTCAACCTCGTGGGTTGTTACACTATACATGTAGACGCTATATACTGTAGGGGTTACCTTAGTTTGTAAAATATCTTCTGGTTTATGTATTGAAATTGTTAGTGAAAACAAGAACTAGGCTAAAAACGTGGTTAGTCGCTGTCCTAGGTGCCCATATAAGTACACTGTCTTGAAATCCAGGGTAGCATCTGTGCAGTTGACCAATCCGATAAAGGAAGCACCTGGTCAATTTCCCGGGGCTCAATTCTGACTCATGCACGTAACCTCTTTATAAGAACATTCGAAGTTTAAGTTTCTTTAGATATCATTCGATAGATTCAAGGGGAAGTTCCTACGTGAGCTGCCCTGGCTCACAGGTCGGATTCAGATATGGGGCGGTAGGAAATACATTTTAGATACCATTGGGGGGTTGGGAGAACACCACAGCCTTCCCGGCTGAGAGGCGAGGAAATGCCACCTCAGAACACAAGCTAAGGATATTGAACTTATATTCAATAATATTGTAGTTACCTGTATTATGGATGTTAGATAGATATAAAAACATATTTAACGTAAAAAGTGTTCCAGTGTCAGTTAATTTAAGATCGGAATAATTGATCATTGGATATAATTTTATAACAACGTGAAGTCCGAAGAAACCCTAGAAGAAGACCCTAGACAATCATTTTCACCTCTATGGCCTCATAGTGTCACAGGGTTTCGTCCGGGCACTCCGGTTTCCTCCCACTGCTAAAGACCTCTATGCGCAAGCGAATTATTGAAATAAAATTAAACCATATGTTAGTCCCAAAGTGACCTAGTTTGTGTTGAGTGGACGTTAAACCCCATTTCTCTCTCTCTCTCTCTTTACCTTGAGGAAGTTGGAATTTTTACTGACGAAATGTTGGATAAAACGATGGTTTTTATACGCCTAAATTGAAATGTGGTATATTGTCATCACCCCTGTCCATCCGGCGTTCACAATTGCTTGTGGACCCTCTACAGGCTAAAGTTAATCTCTGATTGACTTTAAATTTATACACATTGTCTAAGGTCATGAGACGAAGAAGCCTATTGATTTTCAGCGATTTCAAGTAGTTACTGTCAGAGTTATCTCCCTTGATAACTTCAAAAAATCTTGTGACGCTATAGATGCCAAACTTATCATCCGATTGACTTCAGATTGATACACGGAGTTTAAGGTGTTGAAACAAACAAGTAGTTTGATTTTCAATGAATTTTGATAACTGAGCAGCTAAATCCATGATATTAAATGTTTTGTATACTAATTGTTAGCGTGGGGCAAAACGTTATAAAAAGCAAACCAATTCTAATGATTTTCTGATAATCACATAATGAGTTGTTACTCTTAATCAGATTTTAGTGTGTTACAAATGTTTCATTACCAACAAAAGTAAAAATATGTGACAACCCTTGTTGACTACCCGGATGATTTAGCTGCTGTGGGCGTATGTTTCGTTGCCTGGCAACCTATCTTTTGATATTGTATTCTATTAATTATTTTATATCACATTAAAATGTGGTCGCATATTGTCGTCGTCATATATTGTGGACGCCCTACAAACTAAAGTTAATATCCGTGTGACTTTAGATTTATACATAGTGTTTAAGGTCATGAGACGAAGAATCCTATTGATTTTCAACGGTGTCCAATAATTACTGCCAGAGTTATAGCCCTTCATCACCTCAGAAAATCTTGTGGACACTCAAGAGGTTGATATCCGATTGACTTTACACAGTGTTTACAGTCATGAGACGAAGACGTCTATTGATTTCAGCAATTTCCAATAATTACTGCCAGAGTTATGGCCCTTGTTCACTTCAAAAAATCTTGTGGATTATCTAGATGCCAAAGTTAATATCCGATTGACTTCAAATTTATACACAGTGTTAACAGTTATGAGACGAAGAAGTCTAATGATTTTCAGCGTATTCCAATAATTACTGCCAGTGTTATGGCCCTTGATCACTTCAAAAAATCCTGTGCACGCTCTAGAGGCCAAAGTTAATATCTGATTGACTTTAGATTGATATTCAGTGTTAAGATCATGAGAGGAAGAACTCTATTGATTTTCAGCTAATTCCGATAATTACTACCAGAGTTATCTCCCTTGATCACTTTGAAAATTTTTTGTAATGCTCTAGAGGCCAAACTTATCATCTAATTCAGATTGATACACAGAGTTTAAGGTCTTGAGTCGAACAAGTATATTGATTTTCAATGAATTTTGATAACTGAACAGTTAAATGTATGATTTTAAATGTTTCGTATACTAAGCGTAAGCATGGGGCAGAACTTTATAAAAACCAAACAAATTCTAATGATTTTCTGATAATTACTTTTTGAGTTAATCTTATTCAGATTTCTGTGTATTATAAATGTTTCATTACCGAAAAAAGTTGAAATATGTGGCAACTCTTGTTGACTCACCGGACGATTTAGCTGCTGTGGGCGTATATTTCGTTGCCTGGCAACCTATCTTTAACTATTATAGTGAGAACTGTCAGCTCTTTATCTAATCTCCCACGATGTATCACAGGTAAATCTGCAATCTTTACTACACACCTTAATTCAAGGATGACAGACTGCATAGGCTTACGGGCTCGATGACAGTTAAGGGGGGCAGAACCCGGTTTGCCCGAAAAATTTTCGGGTTTACAGACGCCCCCCCCCCCCTTCCCCCTCAAGAAAATTTTGGAATATTTGACTGCTGAAAATACGTTTTCCTTCTATTTCAACCCGTGAACAAAGTAACTTCAAAGTGATCTAACTTAGCTTAATAAAGGTGCCTGACTCGAATTTCAATAACTCCTTTACAGTCAACGAAGACAGAAAAATTGTTAAAATTTAACTGCCGCAAACGTGTCTTCCTGCTATTTTAGCCAGTCAATACAGCAACTTCAATTTGGTCAAATACAGCCTACCTGCTAACCGGAATTCCAAACAACCAATCAATCGTCGCGGTGTATGGAGGCCTCACCATCCCGGAGTAAATTTTGAAAATTTAACCACAGCAAATGCGTTTTCTACTATTCTAGCCCGTGTAAGTAACTCCAAAAGACTTAAATGGTTTTGTAACCGAAGTCCCAATTCGAATTCCAATCATCCAATCAGACTGTTGCAGCTGCATTCACAAATACTAATCGATGCCCGAAAAATGTCGCACAAAGTAGGGTGACTCCAGAAAGAATGTTTTAATCCATAGTCAACTCAGTACAAATTCGTGGTTTTCAATTAAAAGAAAAGTAGAGTTAGTGTTTTATTTGGGCTCAAGGATAGTTAGGGAAGCAAAACTAAAAACAATTCAAGTTTACAAACAGCTGCGCCGGTTTTCTTCGAGAGGCAAAGAAGCTGAGCTGACCTTGTATAGACCTCCCAAGAAAATTTTGGAATATTTGACGGCCGTAAACGCGTTTTACTGCTATTCCAGCCCGTAAAGTTAGTGTTTTATTAGATTTCGGGCACTCTATTTTGCCAAGTACATGGCTCGTACGCCTATGACAGACTGTCATCCCACAAAACAAATCCAGTGAAATGGACAAGTTTATCTTTGACTTAGATGAAAACTGTCTGGCCATTTCAATATTGTTTGTTTTTAATACAAGATGAACTATTTCTGTCAAATAGCTTTTCCTAATTTGTTTAATATGTATTTTGTTATTCTAGAGAATTTTCTACACTTTGGTGGTTCTGGTTGGGTCTTTGTGGTGTTTCATTTACATGTGCTTTAACGTAAGTTTGTAAACTCTAATTTTGATTCCATTCACAGCTCTCAAATTGATTCAAGATGCACATACTTATTTGACTAGTGGAGGTCAGAACAGTGAAATAGGAGTTTAACTAATCATAGATTGCATGTATCGCTGAGTTTATTGAAATGAAATAAATGTGACCACAGTGTTTGAGCAGTAATTTCACTGGATTCTTGCTCCCGGGTTTGTATCCTGGCATGGTCTGACAAGAGCTATCAGGAATTTTCAAATCTGTTTCTCTTTTGTAAGGGGTAGTGTCTACGGGAAAATAAGACTACTCATATGGATGGGTCAAAAAACAAGTTCCACCCATGTAGGCCTAGGCTACAGATTGGCATGCACATATAAGATCCCTAAACATGGTTGAAGAGTCGGTGGAAATCTTGTCTGGTCATAATTGAGTATAGCACAAAATTAACAACATGCAAGTCTCAAAATGAACAACATATTGTAGAAAACCTAATGACAGGGAATGCAATATAGATTGGCTTCAACTCCATACATCTTATCAAGGCCTTCACGTAATGTTCTAATGTCTGTGATGAAGAGAGAGAACCTGCCTAAAAGTTTGAGAATTTCAGACTAATCTAGCAACGGCTAAATGTTGTAAAGCTTGGAGTCGTTGCGTCAGGAACATGGGCTGATGGAGGTATCAGGGACCGTACAATATAAATAGATTTATATTTTCATGAAATTTCATCATTTCTCATGAAATTATCATAAAATGGAAAAATATCATGAAAAATATAAAATTTCACTATTTCTAAATAATGAGACAAAAATATGAAATTAACCATAAATCGCTACTCCCAATAATAAATTTCTATACTAATAAATCCGGTTTTGAAAAAAAAATCATCCAGGCATTTTGTGATTCCCAGCTTGCTGCTCTTTCATTTTCTATTTGATAGTGTTCAGTTAATGTTATAATGGTATATGTATATGAAATTAGATTAAATGAAGTTGGGTTTGACGTCCTACTGTTCTGCTCCGACTGGGCTAATGAAATTGGGCATGCCCTGACAGTGGCGCTAAGGCTTACTCTTATATCGAATTCCAGCTGCCAAGGGATATTTTACGTGCACCGCAATGTGTTAACAGGACCTCAGTTTTTTGTATCATCCGAATGACTATCCAGAAGTCCTTGTCAGACTCGGCGTCCAGCACCATTGACAGGGGGAAACTGTGTCGGAAAACTGTGATGAACTTTCGCAGCCAACATTAGGAGCAAATCCGCATCCTCCAGGCTACCGAACTAGCCTCTTATCTAGTTAGCCACTGTGGGTATATGAACAAAGGAGAAGATGACTGCGACCATTAATACCACAAGTGCTGTTGGTAGGACGTTCTTATCGGCATAACACTGGCTGAACACTACTGCATGAACCAGAGATAATTTATTTACTGTCAGTGCAGTATGGTGGCCTATCGTTATCATTCAGGATTTAACAAAATTTCTTTAAAAACCAAAATAAAATGAAATGAAAATGAAAAACAAAGTCAAAATTAAAAGTAAATTAAAAGCAAAAGTTCAACCAGAAGCAAAAATAAAAATCAAAGTAAAATCAAAAGCAAAAGTTAAATCAAAAGTAAAAATAAAATCAAAAGTAAAAATTAAAGCAAAAGTTAAATCAAAAGCAAAAGTTAAATCAAAAGTAAAAATTAAAGCAAAAGTTAAATCAAAAGCAAAAGTTAAATCAAAAGTAAAAATTAAAGCAAAAATAAAAGTAAAACCAAAATGTAAATTAAAATCAAAACACAAATGAAAAGTAAAATCATTTTTAAAAGTAATTTGAAATGTTAAAAGTTAAATCAAAAGTAAAATTTACTTGACGGATAGTTCTCCCCCAGTGCAAATAATACTGAATCAGAACAGTATTTCCTTACGGAATGCGAAAAGTTTAAAGCATCAAGCATCATAGCCCCGAGTTTTGCAGAATTTGTGATTTATATCTCTGCCTGATATTATATTACCTACCCGTATCTATTTTATGTGCGCATGTTGGGTTTTTTTTTTTGTCCTTTTTATACGCCCACATGGAAATGTGGTCGTATATTGCCGTCCGTCGGTCCGTCCATCCATCGTCCACAATTTCTTGTGAACGCTCTAGAGGCTAAAGTTAATATCTGATTGACTTTAAATTTATACACAGTGTTTAAGGTCTTGAGATGAAAAAGCCTATTGATTTTCAGCGATATCCGATAATTACTAGCAGAGTTATGACCCTTGATGACTTTGAAAAATCTTGTGAACGCTCCAGAGGCCAAAGTTAATATCCGATTGACTTTAAATTTATACACGTTGTTTAAGGTATTGAGATGAAGAAGCCTATTGATTTTCAGCGATATCCGATAATTACTACCAGAGTTATGACCCTTGATCACTTTGAAAAATCTTGTGAACGCTCTAGAGGCTAAAGTTAATATCCGATTGACTTTAAATTTATACACGGTGTTTAAGGTCTTGAGATGAAGAAGCCTATTGATTTTCAGCAATATCCGATAATTACTACCAGAGTTATGACCCTTGATCACTTTGAAAAATCTTGTGAACGCTCTAGAGGCTAAAGTTAATATCCGATTGACTTTAAATTTATACACGGTGTTTAAGGTCATGAGACGAAGAAGCCTATTGATTTTCAGTGATATCTGATAATTACTGCCAGAGTTATGACCCTTGATCACTTTGAAAAATCTTGTGAACGCTCTAGAGGCTAAAGTTAATATCCGATTGAAATTTGTACACAGTGTTTAAGGGCATGAGACGAAGAAGCCTATTGATTTTCGGTGATATCCGATAATTACTACCAGAGTTAAAACCCTTGATCACTTTGAAAAATCTTGTGAACGCTCTAGAGGCTAAAGTTAATACTCGATTGACTTTAAATTTATACACAGTGTTTAAGGTCATGATACGAAGAAGCCTGTTGATTTTTAGTGATTTCTGATAATTACTGCCAGAGTTATGACCCTTGATCACTTTGAAAAATCTTGTGAACGCTCCAGAGGCCAAAGTTAATATCCGATTGACTTTGAATTTATACACGGTGTTTAAGGTATTGAGATGAAGAAGCCTATTGATTTTCAGCGATATCCGATAATTACTACCAGAATTATGACCCTTGATCACTTTGAAAAATCTTGTGAACGCTCTAGAGGCTAAAGTTAATATCCGATTGAAATTTATACACAGTGTTTAAGGGCATGAGACGAAGAAACCTATTGATTTTCGGTGATATCCGATAATTACTACCAGAGTTAAAACCCTTGATACTTTGAAAAATCTTGTGAACGCTCTAGAGGCTAAAGTTAATATTCGATTGACTTTAAATTTATACACAGTGTTTAAGGTCATGATACGAAGAAGCCTGTTGATTTTTAGTGATTTCTGATAATTACTGCCAGAGTTATGACCCTTGATCACTTTGAAAAATCTTGTGAACGCTCTAGAGGCTAAAGTTAATATCCGATTGAAATTTATACACAGTTTTTAAGGGCATGAGACGAAGAAGCCTATTGATTTTCGGTGATATCCGATAATTACTACCAGAGTTAAAACCCTTGATCACTTTGAAAAATCTTGTGAACGCTCTAGAGGCTAAAGTTAATATTCGATTGACTTTAAATTTATACACAGTGTTTAAGGTCATGATACGAAGAAGCCTGTTGATTTTTAGTGATTTCTGATAATAACTACCAGAGTTATGGCCCTTGATCACTTCAAAAAATCTTGTGGACGCTCTAGAGGCCAAAGTTAATATCCGATTGACTTTAAATTTATACACAGTGTTTAAGGTCTTGAGATGAAGAAGCCTATTGATTTTCAGCGATATCCGATAATTACTACCAGAGTTATGACCCTTGATCACTTTGAAAAATCTTGTGAACGCTCTAGAGGCTAAAGTTAATATCCGATTGACTTTAAATTTATACACGGTGTTTAAGGTCTTGAGATGAAGAAGCCTATTGATTTTCAGCAATATCCGATAATTACTACCAGAGTTATGACCCTTGATCACTTTGAAAAATCTTGTGAACGCTCTAGAGGCTAAAGTTAATATCCGATTGACTTTAAATTTATACACGGTGTTTAAGGTCATGAGATGAAGAAGCCTATTGATTTTCAGTGATATCTGATAATTACTGCCAGAGTTATGACCCTTGATCACTTTGAAAAATCTTGTGAACGCTCTAGAGGCTAAAGTTAATATCCGATTGAAATTTGTACACAGTGTTTAAGGGCATGAGACGAAGAAGCCTATTGATTTTCGGTGATATCCGATAATTACTACCAGAGTTAAAACCCTTGATCACTTTGAAAAATCTTGTGAACGCTCTAGAGGCTAAAGTTAATATTCGATTGACTTTAAATTTATACACAGTGTTTAAGGTCATGATACGAAGAAGCCTGTTGATTTTTAGTGATTTCTGATAATTACTGCCAGAGTTATGACCCTTGATCACTTTGAAAAATCTTGTGAACGCTCCAGAGGCCAAAGTTAATATCCGATTGACTTTGAATTTATACACGGTGTTTAAGGTATTGAGATGAAGAAGCCTATTGATTTTCAGCGATATCCGATAATTACTACCAGAATTATGACCCTTGATCACTTTGAAAAATCTTGTGAATGCTCTAGAGGCTAAAGTTAATATCCGATTGAAATTTATACACAGTGTTTAAGGGCATGAGACGAAGAAACCTATTGATTTTCGGTGATATCCGATAATTACTACCAGAGTTAAAACCCTTGATACTTTGAAAAATCTTGTGAACGCTCTAGAGGCTAAAGTTAATATTCGATTGACTTTAAATTTATACACAGTGTTTAAGGTCATGATACGAAGAAGCCTGTTGATTTTTAGTGATTTCTGATAATTACTGCCAGAGTTATGACCCTTGATCACTTTGAAAAATCTTGTGAACGCTCTAGAGGCTAAAGTTAATATCCGATTGAAATTTATACACAGTTTTTAAGGGCATGAGACGAAGAAGCCTATTGATTTTCGGTGATATCCGATAATTACTACCAGAGTTAAAACCCTTGATCACTTTGAAAAATCTTGTGAACGCTCTAGAGGCTAAAGTTAATATTCGATTGACTTTAAATTTATACACAGTGTTTAAGGTCATGATACGAAGAAGCCTGTTGATTTTTAGTGATTTCTGATAATAACTACCAGAGTTATGGCCCTTGATCACTTCAAAAAATCTTGTGGACGCTCTAGAGGCCAAAGTTAATATCCGATTGACTTTAAATTTATACACAGTGTTTAAGGTCTTGAGATGAAGAAGCCTATTGATTTTCAGCGATATCCGATAATTACTAGCAGAGTTATGACCCTTGATGACTTTGAAAAATCTTGTGAACGCTCCAGAGGCCAAAGTTAATATCCGATTGACTTTAAATTTATACACGGTGTTTAAGGTATTGAGATGAAGAATCCTATTGATTTTCAGCGATATCCGATAATTACTACCAGAGTTATGACCCTTGATCACTTTGAAAAATCTTGTGAACGCTCTAGAGACTAAAGTTAATATCCGATTGACTTTAAATTTATACACGGTGTTTAAGGTCTTGAGATGAAGAAGCCTATTGATTTTCAGCAATATCCGATAATTACTACCAGAGTTATGACCCTTGATCACTTTGAAAAATCTTGTGAACGCTCTAGAGGCTAAAGTTAATATCTGATTGACTTTAAATTTATACACGGTGTTTAAGGTCATGAGATGAAGAAGCCTATTGATTTTCAGTGATATCTGATAATTACTGCCAGAGTTATGACCCTTGATCACTTTGGAAAATCTTTTGAACACTCTAGAGGCTAAAGTTAATATCCGATTGAAATTTATACACAGTGTTTAAGGGCATGAGACGAAGAAGCCTATTGATTTTCGGTGATATCCGATAATTACTACCAGAGTTAAAACCCTTGATACTTTGAAAAATCTTGTGAACGCTCTAGAGGCTAAAGTTAATATTCGATTGACTTTAAATTTATACACAGTGTTTAAGGTCATGATACGAAGAAGCCTGTTGATTTTTAGTGATTTCTGATAATTACTGCCAGAGTTATGACCCTTGATCACTTTGAAAAATCTTGTGAACGCTCTAGAGGCTAAAGTTAATATCCGATTGAAATTTATACACAGTTTTTAAGGGCATGAGACGAAGAAGCCTATTGATTTTCGGTGATATCCGATAATTACTACCAGAGTTAAAACCCTTGATCACTTTGAAAAATCTTGTGAACGCTCTAGAGGCTAAAGTTAATATTCGATTGACTTTAAATTTATACACAGTGTTTAAGGTCATGATACGAAGAAGCCTGTTGATTTTTAGTGATTTCTGATAATAACTACCAGAGTTATGGCCCTTGATCACTTCAAAAAATCTTGTGGACGCTCTAGAGGCCAAAGTTAATATCCGATTGACTTTAAATTTATACACAGTGTTTAAGGTCTTGAGATGAAGAAGCCTATTGATTTTCAGCGATATCCGATAATTACTAGCAGAGTTATGACCCTTGATGACTTTGAAAAATCTTGTGAACGCTCCAGAGGCCAAAGTTAATATCCGATTGACTTTAAATTTATACACGGTGTTTAAGGTATTGAGATGAAGAATCCTATTGATTTTCAGCGATATCCGATAATTACTACCAGAGTTATGACCCTTGATCACTTTGAAAAATCTTGTGAACGCTCTAGAGACTAAAGTTAATATCCGATTGACTTTAAATTTATACACGGTGTTTAAGGTCTTGAGATGAAGAAGCCTATTGATTTTCAGCAATATCCGATAATTACTACCAGAGTTATGACCCTTGATCACTTTGAAAAATCTTGTGAACGCTCTAGAGGCTAAAGTTAATATCTGATTGACTTTAAATTTATACACGGTGTTTAAGGTCATGAGATGAAGAAGCCTATTGATTTTCAGTGATATCTGATAATTACTGCCAGAGTTATGACCCTTGATCACTTTGGAAAATCTTTTGAACACTCTAGAGGCTAAAGTTAATATCCGATTGAAATTTATACACAGTGTTTAAGGGCATGAGACGAAGAAGCCTATTGATTTTCGGTGATATCCGATAATTACTACCAGAGTTAAAACCCTTGATCACTTTGAAAAATCTTGTGAACGCTCTAGAGGCTAAAGTTAATATTCGATTGACTTTAAATTTATACACAGTGTTTAAGGTCATGATACGAAGAAGCCTGTTGATTTTCAGCAATATCCGATAATATCTGCCGGAGTTATGACCCTTGATCGCTTTGAAATATCTTGTGAACGCTCTAGAGGCTAAAGTTAATATCCGATTGACTTTAAATTTATACACGGTTTTTAAGGTCATGATACGAAGAATCCTATTGATTTTCAGCAATATCCGATAATTACTGCCAGAGTTATGGCCCTTGATTACTTTGAAAATTCTAAAGTTAATATCCGATTGACTTTAAATTTATACACACTATTTACGGTCATGATACAAAATAGCAGTCGTTGTTTTTTGTATTTCAGAGGAGAGCCAAAAAAAGCTCCCCTCAATCAACAAATTGAAAAAAATAGCTCTCCTAAAAGGTTCTCCCAGTTTCAATAAGAGGAATGCTTTAGAAATTAAGGAGAGTGATTTGGAAATTAAGGAGAATGATCCGATATTAAGGAGAGTAATTGGTAGATAAATGTTAATAAACCCCCAATGACATTGTAAAGGAGAGTGATTTTCAATCTTAAGGGGAGGGAAAAAAATCTCCCCTCGGTCGACATTCAGGTGAGCTGTAGGCGCTCGAGAGCGAACACTCGCCTTAAAAAACAATGACTGAAATAGCCTATTTATTTTCAGCGATATCCGATAATTACTGCCAGAGTTATGAGCCTTGATCACTTTGAAAAACCCCTGTGAACGCTCTAAAGGCTAATGTTGATATCCGATTGACTTTAAATTTGTACACAGTGTTTAGGGTCATGAGACGAAGAATCCTATTTGATTTTCAGTGATATCTGATAATTTCTGCCAGAGTTATGGCACTTGATCACTTTGAAATACTGACAAAAGAAACAATATGCGACAATCCTTGTTGACTGCCCGGACGACTTAGCTGTTGTGGGCGTATGTTTCGTTGCCTGGCAACCTATCTTTCTAAGACTTTGTACACAGTGTTTAGGGTCATGAGACGAAGAATCCTATTTGATTTTCAGTGATATCTGATAATTTCTGCCAGAGTTATGGCACTTGATCACTTTGAAATATTTTGTGGACGAAGGCCTTGAGACAAACCATCAAAACTATTCTAATCATTTCTGATAATTACTTAATGGGCTATTACTCGTAATAAGATTATCATGGGTTGTAAATGTTCTCCTTACTGACAAAAGAAACAATATGCGACAATCCTTGTTGACTGCCCGGACGACTTAGCTGTTGTGGGCGTATGTTTCGTTGCCTGGCAACCTATCTTTCTAAGACTTAGGGCCGTGCTAGAAAAAATAAATCGCCATTGGAGAATTGACAGATCTTGATTATTATCAATAATATCACTGAAAATGATAGTAAACTTAGCCACAAGTTATACATTTTTTATACTCTCACCGTTACACCATAAGAAAGGTTAAGTTTGAATTTCATGAAAATCGAAACAAAACTGTCCGACAAATAGTTGCTCCTTGTACGCGAATAGTGTAAAAGTATGTAATATGAAGGTTGTTGATCCTCGAGAGGTCACATTTTGTCCGATTTATATCCCAAAGATCTCAGTTCCTTTCGAAAATTCGAGCATTTCAGACCATAACTGCCTGGATTATGGCCCTTGATTATAGAAAAAATTGTGGGTTTTTGTTTAGCTTGCTCTCTATCCATCTCTTGCAAATTGTGGGCGTATATTGCATGACCACCTCTGTTTTAAACTAAAAATGATTGTAAACTTAAAAATGTATTAATCATTTTGTACTGACATTGTACATCATATTGATCTGTGAAATCATTTTCCTTTTTTTCTCCCTGGCCAGACCTCGAAATGTTTTTTAAAAAAAAGCTACCTGTCGCAAGCGACACGTAAATATATAGTTTTTCTTCAAACCTTTCGCTCCAGTAACTAACCTGTCACTCGAAATTATCAAAGACCAATCGGGTCACACATTAGCAAACACTCTTGTTTTGATCTTGTACATTGAATCTGCTTTGGCTCAGCAACTTGATGTGAATTACCCGAAGTATCATAGTACCAAATATCCGTAATAAATTGAATATCAAAACAACTTCACACCATATTTACATGTAGCACAAGTTTTGATCCAGGTATTCCTCAGGAATTTATCGTCCAGGTTCCCCTTGTTAGTAGTGCAGGATTGAAAGTATGACGAGGAACAGCGTTAAGACGAAAGGCAGAGATCCTACACATTGACATCCACGTACAAGATCTGTGGACTTTTTGATTTTGAGGAAATATAGGTGGAAATGTCATTGTACATACAAAATTTCTCTCAAACATGTAGCACTGGGCTGGATGGCTGAATGGTCAGTACATTTGTATCATTAGCTCCCACTGCTAAAGATCCCTCTACATGTACGTGTAGGCCTAATCGAATTATTGAGTTAAAATTGAACCTTATGTTAGACATAGATACCACCACTGTAATTTTTATACGTACATTGTCGTCGCTCCTGTTCGTTCGTCCGTCCGTCCACAATTGTTTGTGAACAGTCTGCAGGTCACAATTTTTATCCGATTTCAATGAAACTTAAACATAGGTTTATCACCCTAAGATCTCGGTTCCTTTCGATATTGGCATGTATCAGACTGTAACTTCATGGGTTATGGCCGCTGATTGTACGAACAATCACGTTGTTATACGCCCACATTTTTATGTGGAGGTATATTGTCGTCGCCCCTGTCCGTCCGTCCACAATTTGTTTGTGGACTCTCTACAGGTCACAATTCTTATCCGATTTTGACGAAACTTGACATATAGGTTTATCCCCAAAAGATCTCGGCTGCTTTCGATATTGGCATGTATCGGATGAAAACTTCATGGATTATGGCCCCTGATTGTACGAAAAATCACGTTTTTAGCTTGTGGACCCTATAGAGGTCACAATTTTGAACCGATTTTGATGAAACTTGACATGCATGTTTATAACCAAAAGATCTTGGTTCCTTTCGATATTTGCGCCTATCGGAAGGTAATTTCCTGAATTATGGCCCCTGATTGTCCGAAAAATCACCCTTTTTAGCTTGTGGTCCCTCTGGAGGTTACAATTATTATCCGATTTAAAAAACCGTTTGATTATATCACCGTTACACCCTAAGGATGGTTGAGTTCGCATTTCGGGAAAATCGGACCAAAATTGCCATACAAAATGGCCACTGTTTGTGCGCGAATACTGTTAAAAAATGGTATATCAAGGTTGTAGACCCTGTAGAAGTCACATTTTTATACGCCCACATTTTTATGTGGACGTATATTGTCGTCACCCCTGTCCGTCCGTCCACAATTTGTTTGTGGACCCTCTACAGGTCACAATTCTTATCCGATTTTGACGAAACTTGAAATATAGGTTTATCCCCAAAAGATCTCGGCTGCTTTCGATTATCGGCATGTATCGGATGAAAACTTCATGGATTATGGCCCCTGATTGTACGAAAAATCACGTTTTTAGCTTGTGGACCCTATAGAGGCCACAATTTTGAACCGATTTTGATGAAACTTGACATGCATGTTTATAACCCAAAGATCTTGGTTCCTTTCGATATTTGCGACTATAGGAATGTAATTTCCTGAATTATGGCCCCTGATTGTCCGAAAAATCACCCTTTTTAGCTTGTGGTTCCTCTGGAGGTCACAATTATTATCCGATTTAAAAAATCGTTTGATTATATCACCGTTACACCCTAAGGCAGGTTGATTTCGAATTTCGGGAAAATCGGACGAAAATTACCATACAAAATGGCCGCCGTTTGTACGCGAATACTGTTAAAAAATGGTATATCAAGGTTGTGGACCCTGTAGAAGTCACATTTTTTATTCGATTTTGATGAAACTTGAAATTCATAATTATAACCCAAAGATCTTGGTTCCTTTCGATATTTGCGCATATCGGAACATAACTTCCTGAATTATGGCCTCTGATTATACGCAAAATCGCCTTATTTTAGCTTGTGGTCCCTCTGGTGGTCACAATTATTATCCGATTTACTAAAACGGTTGATTATATTACCGTTACACTGTAAGGAAGGTTGAGTTCGAATTTCGGGGAAATCGGACCAAAATTGCCATACAAAATGGCCGCCGTTTGTACGCGAATACTGTTAAAAAATTGTATATCATGGTTGTGGACCCTGTAGAGGTCACAATTTTAATTGGATTTTGATGAAACTTGAAATGCATGGTTATAACCCAAAGATCTTGGTTCCTTTCGTTATTTGCGCATATCGGATCGTAACTTCCTGAATTATGGCCCCTGATTGTCCGAAAAATCGCCTATGGTCCCTCTGGAGGTCACAATTATTATCCGATTTGAAAAAACGTTTGACTCTATCACCGTGTTGAGTTTGAATTTCGAGAAAATTGGACCGTAATTGCCAGAAAAAATGGCCGCCGTTTGTACGTGAACAGTGTAAAAATATGGTCCCTCTGGAGGTCACAATTATTATCCGATTTAAAAAAACGTTTGACTCTACCACCGTTACACCCTATGGAAGGTTGATTTCGAATTTCGAGAAAATTGGACCATAATTGCCAGAAAAAATGGCTGCCGTTTGTACGAGAACAGTGTAAAAATATGGTATGTCAAAGTTGTGGACCCTGTAGAGGTGACAATTTTAATTTGATTTTGATGAAACCTGAAATGCTTGTTTATAACCTAAAGATCCTTATTCTTTTCGATATTTGCGCATATCAAATTGTAACTTAATGAATTATGGCCTTTGATTGTAGGAAAAATCACTTTCGGTATTGCTTGTTCTCTGTCTATCTCTCGAAGAATTATTATCTGATTTAAAAAAAACCTCTGATTATATTACTGTTGCACCGTAAGGAAGGTTGAGTTCGAATTTCGTGAAAATCGTACCAAAATTGCCGGATGAAATGGTCACCGTTTGTACACGAATAGTGTAAAAATATGGTATATCATGGTTGTGGACTCTCTACAGGTCACAATTCTTATCCGGTTTTGACGAAAAGTAACATTTCTAGGTTGTGTACCGTCACACCATAATCATTGTCGGCTTCGAATTTCATGAATATCAGACTGGAATTGACCCAAAAATGGCTGCTCCCAATACAGTATGAAATACAGGACTTAATGATGTAGGAAAAATCACTTTCGGTATTGCTTGTTCTCTATCCATCTCTCAAAAATGTGGGCGCATCCTGCCTGGCAGTGCCAGCCTATCTTTTAGCTTGTGAACAGTGTAGAGGTCACAATTTTGAACCGATTTGGATGAAACTTGAAATGCATGTTTATAACCCAAAGATCTTGGTTCCTTTCGATATTTGCGCCAATCGAATCGTAACTTCCTGAATTATGGCCCCTGATTGTCCGAAAAATCGCCCTTTTTAGCTTGTGGTCCCTTTGGAGGTCAAAATTGTTATCTGATTTAAAAAACCGTTTGATTATATCACCATTCCATGGTTATGAAGGTTGAGTTCGAATTTCGTGAAAATCGGACCAAAATTGACGGACAAAATGGACGCCATTTGTACGCGAATAGTGTGAAAATATGTTATATCAAGGTTGTGAACAGTGTAGAGGACACAATTTTGAACCGATTTGGATGAAACTTGAAATGCATGTTTATAACCCAAAGATCTTGGTTCCTTTCGATATTTGCGCATATCGGATCGTAACTTCCTGAATTATGGTCCCTGATTGTCCGAAAAATTGACCTTTTTAGCTTGTGGTCCCTCTGGAGGTCAAAATTGTTATCCGATTTAAAAAAAACGTTTGATTGTATCACCGTTACATGGTTATGAAGTTTGAGTTCGAATTTCGTGAAAATCGGACCAAAATTGACGGACAAAATGGCCGTCGTTTGTACGCGAATAGTGTGAAAATATGTTATATCAAGGTTGTGGACCTGATAGAGGTCACAATTTTGAACCAATTTTGATGAAACTTGACATGTATGTTTATAACCCAAAGATCTTGGTTCCTTTCGATATTTGCGACCATCGGTTTGTAACTTCCTGAATGATGGCAATCGCCCTTTTTAGCTTGTGGTCCCACTGGAGGTCAAAATTGTTATCCGATTTAAAAAAACGTTTGATTATATCACCGTTCCATGGTTATGAAGGTTGAGTATGAATTTTGTGAAAATATGTTATATAAAGGTTGTGGACCTTATAGAGGTCACAATTTTGAACCGATTTTGATGAAACTTGACATGTAATGTTTATAACCCAAAGATCTTGGTTCCTTTCGATATTTGCGACCATTGGATCATAACTTCCTGAATTATGTCCCCGGATTGTCCGAAAAATCGCTTTTGTTTGCTTTTGGTCCCTCTGGAGGTCAAAATTATTATCCGATTTAAAAAAACGTTTGATTATATCACCATTCCATGGTTATGAAGGTTGAGTATGAATTTTGTGAAAATATGTTATATAAAGGTTGTGGACCTTATAGAGGTCACAATTTTGAACCGATTTTGATGAAACTTGACATGTAATGTTTATAACCCAAAGATCTTGGTTCCTTTCGATATTTGCGCCCATTGGATCATAACTTCCTGAATTATGTCCCCGGATTGTCCGAAAAATCGCTTTTGTTTGCTTTTGGTCCCTCTGGAGGTCAAAATTATTATCCGATTTAAAAAAACGTTTGATTATATCACCGTTACATGGTAATGAAGAGAGAGTTTGAATTTCGTGAAAATCGGACTAGAATTGACGGACAAAATGGCCGCCGTTTGTACACGAATAGTGTGAAAATATGTTATATCAAGGTTGTGGACCCTATAGAGGTCACAATTTTGAATCGATTTTGATGAAACTTGACAGGTATGTTTATAACCCAAAGATCTTGGTTCCTTTCGATATTTGCGCCCATCGGGATTACTTCCTGAATTATGTCCCCAGATTGTATGAAAAATCACCCTTTTTAGCTTGTGGTGCCTCTAGAGGTCACAATTATTATCTGATTTAAAAAAAACCATTTGATTATAAAAACCAAACAAATTCTAATGATTTTCTGATAATTCCTTAATATGCGACAACTCTTGTTGACTGCCCGGATGATTTGGCTGCTGTGTGGGCGTATGTTTCGTTGCCTGGCAACCTATTTTTAAACACCCACATTGAAATGGTCGTATATTGTCGATCGGTCTGGCCGGCCGGCATCCACAATTGCTTGTGGACGCTCTAGAGGCTAAAGTTAATATCCGATTGACATTAAATTTATACACAGTGTTAAAGGGCATGAGACGAAGAAGCCTATTGTTTTTCAGCAATTTCCGATAATTACTACCAGAGTTATGGCCCTTGATCACTTAAAATAATCTTGTGGACGCTCTAGAGGCCAAAATTAATATCCGATTGACTTTAAATTTATACACAGTGTTTAAGGTCATAAGACAAAGAATCCTATTGATTTTCAGCGATTTCCGATAATTAGTACCGGAGTTATGGCCCTTGATCACTTCATAAAATCTTGTGGCCAAAGTTAATATCCGATTGACTTTAAATTTATACATTCTTTAAGGTTATGAGACAAAGAAGCCTATTGATTTTCAGCGATTTCCGATAATGAGTGCAAGAGTTATAGCCCTTGACCGCTTCAAAAAATCTTGTGGACGCTTTAGAGGCCAAAGTTAATATTGATTGACTTTAAATTTACACACAGTGTTTAAGGTCATGCGACAAAGCATACTCCTGCGCAGTGTTTCGTTTGATTAGAACTAATCCACTTCACACTGCTATCTTGAGTGAACATTGTTATGCTAATTTATTATTGGTCAGTAGTGCCATTACCAACCAATGACCTACATTGTAACAAACAATATCGGGGTTAACCAGACCTCAAAATATGTTACCGCAATGTATCTAGTGACAATTGCGACTTGTTTACGTCATAACCCGATTATGCTCGATTATCCAGTGCCAACATGTTTTCTTTGTCGGCCATTTTGAAAATTATGCCGAATGCGAGAAGAGAGGAGGGATTTGATTGGACGTTAAAAAGAGACACGCCCCGCCCAATTTCAAGAATATGACTTCTATCCAGCAATGGTAAGAGAGGGATTTCTCGCGCCATTGCTTCAGGAATATGGCGACAAAGATGCCTATTGATTTTCAGCGATTTCAAATAATTACTGCCAGAGTTATGGCCCTTGATAACTTCAAAAAATCTTGTGACGCTCTAGAGGCCAAACTTATCATCCGTTTGACTTCAGATTGATACACAGAGTTTAAGGTGTTGAAACGAACAAGTAGTTTGATTTTCAATGAATTTTGATAACTGAACAGCTAAATCCATGATTTTAAATCTTTCATATACTAGTTAGCATGGGGCAAAACTTTATAAAAAGCAAACCAATTCTAATGATTTTCGGATAATTACATACTGAGTTGTTACTCTTAATCAGATTTTAGTGTATTACAAATGTTTCATTACCGAAAAAAGTAAATTTATGCAACAATGCTTGTTGACTGTCCGGAAGATTTAGCAGCGGTAGGCGTATGTTTCGTTGCCTGGCAGCCTATCTTTTTATTTTCTATATATGTATATGTATGGTTTGTATTTTCTGTCTTTAAATTGATGTCCATGTATAACTTGTTTATCTTTACATATTGTATATGGCTGCCCTAAAAGTCCTTAGATTTAGGTTCCATGCGAAAAGCTCGCGAAGTTGTTAAATTCATGTAGGCGTATGTTTCGTTGCCTGGCAGCCTATCTTTTTATTTTCTATATATGTATATGTATGGTTTGTATTTTCTGTCTTTAAATTGATGTCCATGTATAACTTGTTTATCTTTACATATTGTATATGGCTGCCCTAAAAGTCCTTAGATTTAGGTTCCATGCGAAAAGCTCGCGAAGTTGTTAAATTCATGTTTCTATGTGCAATCAAGCGATAACAAATTTCGACAAAAAGGATGACCAGTCACCATTAGTGACACCAATAATGAATTTCTTTTATCCTTACATAATGACATTAATACAAGTAAGATTTATCGAAACAACGACTTTGTTTCAATAAAAAAAAAAAGATGAAAATTGGGTTGTGTGTTTCTTTTTTGAAGAGTATAGATGCGGGTAATATAACATTAGGTAGACATATAAATCACAAATTCTGCAACACTCAAGGCTATGATGCTTGATGAATTAAAGAGATTATTATATTAAAATAAAAGGTTTGATAAGTAATGTTTGGATACATAATATATTGTTTGCTCAAATCTTTATACTTTTCGCAATGCGGAAGGAAATACTGTTCTGATTCAGTATTATTTGTACCGTGGGAGAACCAACCATAGAGTCGAAGCGATCGGAAATAGCAGACGGTTACTGATTGGCGTCAAGGACGTTGAATGATAGCCGTAGGCCGACCAAATTTATTTTATTTTACTTTTGCGTGAAAAAAAAAAAGTTGCATGATAGAGCGATAGGCTGACAAATATTTTTATTTTGCTTTTCACTTTTACTTTTGTTTTACATTTCAAATTACTTTCAAAAATGATTTTAGTTTTCATTTGTGTTTTGATTTTAAAGGGACAATCCCGATAAGAACAGAGTCTCAAAGATTAAAGTCCAAGAGTTTATGAAATTTATGGACCAAAATATAGAGGCATGGTGTATTTATCTTGTCTCAAAATTTCAACTCAAAATATTGAGTCGTTTGGATGTGAACGTCAACACTGCTTATCCGGACACGTAACCCTTTTAAGATTTTGGGTCAATTTTTTCATTGGGTGACCTGATAATCGATTCACAATTCTTGAGAGGTCTATACAGTGAATGGCCCATGTACTGTACTTGATAACAAAAGGTAAATTTCACTTACATATTATTTTTATAGAAAAAAGTCTGGTTTTATCCAGATACTGTATATTACAACGGTCTCCATTTCCTGATGAAGACTGTCAGATTTAAGTTATTTACAAGCGTATCACAAATATCGTGTTAGTTGGTCGGCCTTGGGTAATGGGTTTTAAGGGATTTTAACACAAAATTAAGTAGTTTTATTCCTCAGAAAGTTATCGGGATTGGCCCTTTAATTCACATTTTTGTTTTACTTTTATTTTTATTTTTGCAATTGCTTATGGACGCTTTAGTCTGGCTCTAGAGGCTGAAATTAATATTCGATTGACTTTGAATTTAAACACAGTCTTTAAGGGCATGAAACGAAGAAGCCTATTGTTTTTCAGCGATTTCTGATAACAACTACCAGAGTTATGGCCCTTGATCACTTCAAAAAATCTTGTGTACGCTCTAAAGGCCAAAGTTAATATCCTATTGACTTTGAATTTATACACAGTGTTTAAGGTCATAAGACAAAGATTTTCAGCGATTTCCAATAATTAGTACCAGAGTTATGACCCTTGATCACTTCATAAAATCTTGTGGCCAAAGTTAATATCTGATTGACTTTAAATTTATACACATTGTTTAAGTTCATGAGACCAAGAATCCTATTGATTTTCAGCGATTTCCGATAATTACTGCCAGAGTTATGACCCTTGATCACTTTGAAAAATCTTGTGAACACTCTAGAGGCTAATGTTAATATCCGATTGACCTTAAAATTTATACATAGTGTTTAAGGGCATGAGACAAAGAATCCTATTGTTTTTCAGCGATTTCCGATTACAACTACCAGAGTTATGGCCCTTGATCACTTCAAAAAATCTTGTGGACGCTCTAGAGGCCAAAGTTAATATCCGATTGACTTTGAATTTATACACAGTGTTTAAGGTCAAGAGAAGAAGAAGCCTATTATTACTGCCAGAGTTATGGCCCTTGATCACTTCAAAAAATCTTGTGGATAGTCTAGAGCAGGGATCTTAATCGACTGTTTTTTGTCGGCTTCAGCCGATTGATCTTTAATCTAGCCGGTTTGTAAAACAATGATCCGGCCACTATGGTATCATTTATCAATCAACTTTCGGCCGATAACAAAGAGTTAATTATTTCTCGTCGATTAAGAAACCCATCAAGGAGTCGGTCAATACAATATGAATACCTTCGGCTTCAATCCGTATCGGCTCATTTCCTAAATAAACAACTAAAATCAAGTAAACAACTCAATCAAGTAAAAGAATGTATATATAATCCAATGTCGGTTCATTCATTTATATCTAACACAATGTTGAAGTACTTGAACACCTCACAGAATGACAATAGAAAACGTAATAATAGAGTTTTAGCCGACGATAGTGAGGGCGGCATTGACCTTGAACTTCAAGCATGCACGTCGTCATTGGAAGTTCCAAAAGTCGGAGAAACTCCCACGGCCAATATAGGTAAACCAATGTCGAAGCCCGGGAGATATTTTAATTCCAAATGGTTAACTACTTTCAAATGGCTTTCGTTTGACAAAATTTCACAAAAAATGTTTTGTCTCGTAAGTTATTAATTTAGTCTTCTTTTTTAAGTCACGTAATAACCTACTGATCTCGTGTATTAATCATTATTATTATTATGTTAGCGTTGAATAAATCTGGTAATAACCTACTGACCCGTATATAATTATTATGTCAAGTAATAGCCTACCATGACAATATTGGCCACGTGACTTTTCGCACGTATGGCATCACTCGGCATATTTCCGAGTTCCGACTATACACAGAACTAATTTGTGTTAATTTGTTATTATTGATATTACATTCTTTTTATTTTTATATATTGACAAGTGATCACAATAATACAATTGTAAAAAAACATATTTGTATTTACTGGTAGTTTTTCTTTTTACTAAATTATAACTTCCGTTTGGTTGGATGAAAGCGAAAGTAGCAATATGCATTATGCAAGTTGCTGAAATTTGACTATAAATTTCGGTATTATTATCGATGTATGAATACAGGTATGCATTTACAACAAAGTTTTTGTTTATTCAAAGTTTAAGCTATTATTATTCGGAATATGTTATGCAATTATTCGGAATATGTTATGCAATTATTCAGAATACGTTATGCAATTATTAACGTGAATAAAGTATGCATAAACCAACATGTCTGTTGTTGAAAATACGACTATCCGTTAGGCTTACCCTTGGCCGGTTCATTTCAAAATGGATTAAGAACCCTGGTCTAGAGGCCAAAGTTAATATCTGATTGACCTCAAATTACATAATGAGTTGTTACTCTTAGTCAGATTTTAGTGTATTACAAATGTTTCATTACCAAACAAAGTAAAAATATGCGACAACCCTTGTTGACTGCCCGGAATGAATTAGCTGCTGTGGGCGTATGTTTCGTTGCCTGGCAACCTATCTTTACTTTTGATTTAAATTTTGCTTTTGATTTAATTTTACTTTTGATTTAACTTTTACTTTTAATTTAATTTTGACTTTTGATTTTACTTTTGCTTTTAATTTACTTTTAATTTTAATCTTAACTTTGCATTTCATTTCAGTTTCTTTTTATTTGGGTTTTTAAAGAAATTTTTTTAAACCCTGAATGATAACGATAGGCCACCATAGTGCAGTTATATAGAAAAAGGTCATAATATTTGATGATGATAAAAACATAAAAAGTCATGAAATGTGAAAAGAAAACATTATAAGAATATCAAAAAAATTGATAAAAACACCATAGAAATCATAAAATTCCACAACAGACTTTCGTAAAAATATCAATATATGACAAAGATCTGTGTACTTGCATTCAATTTTACAATGATATTTTATGATGTTTCTTCTTTCAGTATAAAATATGTTGGTTTCTTTGTGGCAATCTTAGTATTATTTTTTCATACAAGAGATTATTGGAAGATGTTAGCCGATTCATCAAGATCTGATGTAAGTAATCATTTGATAAATTTCCACAGATTAAGTCATATTTAGTTTTTTATACGCCAACATTTTTGAGGTCACAATTTTGAACCGATTTGGATGAAACTTGAAATGCATGTTTATAACCCAAAGATCTTGGTTCCTTTCGATATTTGAGCCAATCGGATCGTAACTTCCTGAATTATGGCCCCTGATTGTCCAAAAAATCGCCCATTTTAGCTTGTGGTCCCTCTGGAGGTCAAAATTGTTATCCGATTTAGAAAACCGTTTGATTATATCACCATTCCATGATTATGAAGGTTGAGTGTAAATTTTGTGAAAATAGGACCAAAATTGACGAACAAAATGGCCGCCGTTTGTACGCGAATAGTGTGAAAATATGTTATATAAAGGTTGTGGACCTTATAGAGGTCACAATTTTGAACCGATTTTGATGAAACTTGACATGTATGTTTATAACCCAAAGATCTTGGTTCCTTTAGAGGTCGATATTTGCGCCCATCGGGTCATTACTTTCTGAATTATGTCCCCTGATTGTACGAAAAATCACCCTTTTTAGCTTGTGGTCCCTCTGGAGGTCACAATTATTATCTGATTTAAAAAAAAACGTTTGATTATAAAAACCAAACAAATTCTAATGATTTTCTGATAATTCCTTAATATGCGACAACTCTTGTTGAATGCCCGGACGATTTGGCTGCTGTGTGGGCGTATGTTTCGTTGCCTGGCAACCTATTTTTCATGATATATGTTAGAAGAATTCTTAAGAAGTAGAAGACAAACTTGACATGATTGCTTTATTGTTCCCAACCTTTCACAGAAATCAATAAAGTGGCTTTGTCCATCTGTCTATCACCGCTTCTACTTGCAGGAAGATCTTCATTAGTCAAGTTTCTTGAATGAGTTTGATAAACAATGTGATTTATTGGAACACAATTACTTTGATTTTAATTGATTGAGACTGATTGTAGAGTTTCATTACATCAATATACTCAAACACTACAAGGTGGAGGACGTCAGCCTTTTTATTTCAGGATAACTTTTATTTGTCTTTCAATATTTCAATCTTGGGTTGATTTGACAAGTTATGTTGATACGAGTTCTACACAATTAAATTTACATTTAGAGGACTGCAGCAGAAGGTGGTTTATTTACTAATTTTAGGTGGAGGACGTCAGCCTTTTTATTTCAGGATAACTTTTATTTGTCTTTCAATATTTCAATCTTGGGTTGATTTGACAAGTTATGTTGGTACGAGTTCTACACAATTAAATTTACATTTAGAGGACTGCAGCAGAAGGTGGTTTATTTACTAATTTTAGTTTCATTTTTATACGCCCACATGGAAATGTGAACGTATTGCCCCCGCCCCCGTCCATCCGTCTGTCCGTCCGTCCATCAATCGTTCACAATTTTTTGTGAACGCACTAAAGGCTAAAGTTGATATCCGATTGACTTTAGATTTATACACATTGTTTAAGTTCATGAGACCAAGAATCATATTGATTTTCAGCGATTTCCGATAATTACTGCCAGAGTTATGACCCTTGATCACTTTGAAAAATCTTGTGAACGCTCTAGAGGCTAATGTTAATATCCGATTGACCTTAAATTTATACACAGTGTTTAAGTTCATGAAACAAAGACTCCTATTGATTTTCAGCGATTTCAGATAATTACTGCCAGAGCTATGACCCTTGATTACTTTGAAAAATCTGGTGAACGCTCTAGAGGCTAAAGTTAATATCCGATTGACCTTAAATTCAACGCAGTGTTTAAGGTCATGAAACAAAGAATCCTATTGATTTTCAGAGATTTCAGATAATTACTGCCAGATTTATGACCCTTGATCACTTTGAAAAATCTTGTGAACGCTCTAGAGGCTAAAGTTATTACCCGATTGACCTTAAATTTATACACAGTGTTTAAGGTCATGAAACAAAGAATCCTGTTGATTTTCAGCAATTTCCGATAATTACTGCCAGAGTTATTGCCCTTGATCACCTCAGAAATTAATCACTTCAAATAATCTTGTGGATGCTCTAGAGGCCGAAGTTAATATCCGATAATTACTGCCAGAGTTATGGCCCTTGATTACTTCAAAAAACCTTGTGGACGTTTTAGAGGCAAAAGTTATTATCTGATTGATTTTAAATTTATACACAGTGTTTTAGGTCATAAAACGAAGAAGCCCAATGATTTTTGGTGATTTCCTAGAAATACTGCCAGAGTAATGGCCCTTGATCACTTTGAAAAACCTTGTGGGTGGTCTAGAGGCCAAAATTAATAACCGATTGACTTTAAATTTATGTTTAGGTTCATGAGACGTAGAATGCTATTGATTTTCAGAGATTTCCGATAATTACTGCCAGAGTTATGGCCCTTGATCATTTCAAAAAATCTTGTGGACGCTCTAGAAGCCAAAGTTGATATCCAATTGACTTAAAGTTGATACACAGTGTTAAAGGTCATGAATCAGAGAAGCCTATTGATTTTCAACGATTTGCCATTATTACTGCCAAAGTTATCTCCCTTGATCACTTTGAAAAAAATCTTGTGATGCTTTAGGGGCCAAACTTATTATCCGATTGACTTCAAAGTCACGGTGGCTAAGTGGATAAGGCGCTGGTTCGCTAGCCTGGAGGTGGGGTGTTCGATCCCTGCATTGGCCGAGAAAGTTCATCTTGATTTTCCGGGGTGATTTCCCTTGTCAGGCATACACATTGGAGTGCACATAAAAGATCCCCTAGCGGTTGGAATTCGATATAAGAGTAGCCGTAGCGCCGCTGCCAGGTAAAATTTCCCTCATAGCACACTAAACGAAGCGTATGAAATTTTCGCATAGTCTCGATTATTTACGTTTATAGTTTAATTATCAATGGTCGTTAAGCAGCATATAGGAATCTAATCCAGCCAACATCGAAGACTAGCCTAGACATCGAGAGTTTATTATGGTCTGAAGTTAATGCCTAATTGATAATTTAGATAACATTTCAGGCCTATCTACAGGTCAGAATTCTTATCCGATTTTGACGAAACTTAAAATATAGGATCTCGGCTGCTTTCGATATTGGCATGGTACCTGATTGTGGATCCTATAGAGGTCACAATTTTGAGCCGATTTTGATGAAACTTGACATGTATGTTTATAACCCAAAGATCTTGCAAGGTTCCTTTCCATATTTGCGCCCATCGGATTGTAACTTCCTGAATTGTGTCCCCTGATTGTCGAAAAATCACTGTTTTCAGCTTGTCATTCCTCTGGGTTTGAAAAAAAACGTTTGATTATATCAATTTTACACCGTAATGATGGTTGAGTTCGAATTTTATGAAAATCGGATCATAACTGCCTCACAAATGGCCGCCATAAAAATGTGGTATATCAAGGTTGTAGACCCTGTAGAGACCACAATTTTACTCTGATTTTGATGACACTTGAAATGTAAGTTTGGTTCCTTCGATATTTACGCATATCGAATTGTAACTTCATGAATTATGGCCCTTGATTGTAGGAAAAATGCATTTCTGTTTAGCTTGTTCTCTATCCATCTCTCGAAAATTTGTTCGTATCCTGTCAGCCGCTGGTATAATGTTTCGTATACTAAGCGTTAGTATGGGGCAGAACTTGATAAAAACCAAACGAATTCTAATGTTTCATTACCGAAAAAAGTAAGAATATGTGACAACTCTTGTTGACTGCCCGGATGATTTAGCTGCTGTGGGCGTATGTTTCGTTGCCTGGCAACCTATCTTTGACTAAACTGTCAAGTTTTGAATATAGAATCAGTGCTATAAGGCCATATTGATTACAGATTTTGTGTTTTACTGTCGACAGCAGTAAGCTAAAAACTAAAGTTGTAAACAAGCTGATTTCCATTTTATCTTTTGAATTAAAAATTTAATTATATTGAGCTTGTCACATCAATAATCGAAATAACAAATCCATGTCAACCACATTCAATATTTTATTTTGACCTAAATGGAAGAGTTTTAACTCCTATCACTGAGAAATAGGTAAGGGTTAAACTGTACGTTTGCCGTAATAAAAATGATCACAAAGTGTCAATAAGTACGTTTGCCTCATAAAAAAATAAATTTCGGATTATAACTCCTCATTATGGCTTAAAATCTCTAGATAAGGTGTGTTAATTAACAAGGGTGAAAAATGGACTGCAAGGCGAGTTAATTATCGGTAGGGTTGAACAACTCTCGGACGGTGCGTTTTCTGTACTGAGTGTGTTAATTAACCGACGGGTTAAAAACGAATGACACGGTGTGTATTGTTTAATTGGTGTGTTTTCTCGATAGTTGTTATAACTGCGCCAAAAAGGTATAATCAAGGACCAACAGGCATTATCTGACGTGTGAGTGTTAAATCAAAACTTACGAAGGAAAACTAATTTTACCGTGCGATTTTTCATTCGCCGGTGTGTTTTACGCAAATAGGTCTTTGTATAAGGACAGGTCTTTATATGTGGAGTTGTACGGGGCCGTTTCTTCAATGCGTCTTTTGTATTTGTTGATGAACATAAGACGCACTACTTTTTTTTATAGTTTCGCCATTTATAAAATTGCCTATATGGACGTGTGCTCGCTATATGATTCACGTTTCTCTCATCTCTTCTTTTTGTATTTGTATAGAACCCGTACGCGTTTTATACTTTAACGTTATTTATATATAAATTTGCATTTAATGAAATAAAAATGTGCGGAAAGGTGAATATAATGTCGTCATAATTATATAAATATCCCACACAGAATCCAAAATTCAAATATCACCGGGTACACAGCGAGTAAGCTAAATTTTCCGTATGTGTATATTTACTTATTCGTTTGTTCCTTCATTTTTCTTTTCTTCAGGTAGTGGTTTCTCCTTTCAAATCCGTACCGAGTCTCGGCAAAGTGGTGGGACAAATGCCCCCCCCCCCCCAATTCTATCCCGGACGGAGCTTCAAATTCTCAAATTGCCAACGAATTCTAAAGGTCAATGAAACTGCTGCCTAAATTGTCTCAGTTGCACTGAAATTAATCCTAATTTTAAAAAATAATCCCGGAGGAAAACATCCCAGGCACTCAAAGCAAGGGGCGGAGTATATACTAGTACGATGCGCGATCAGTGCGAACAATTTAAACAAACAATGGGGCCCCCGCCCAGTTGGTATGTCCCGGGCCCCATCTTACCTTCAATAGCAATATCCATAAAACAGAAATCTCCACGTTGATAAATATTACGACATAACAACCAACCGAACAGTGGTAATTCCCACGCACAAATGGTATTTAAACTTTACTTTAGCTTTTCACTAAATTTACATTGCATACACTCCAACGATCCTAATTCCAGAACTAAACTTGTAACTTTACCGTATGTAAATATACTTATTCTCGTAAATATACTTATTCTCGTAAATATACTTATTCTCGTAAATATATACTAAATCTCGTCTTCCGACAAGTTATTATTTGTGTCTTCAAATTTGTACCATGTAACCGTATACATGATCCAAAAAATAATATAATTCAAATGTCAACCCATCCATTGGCATTTCAGACTTCACGTCTCTCCGGTTCATGCGTTGTCCGTGCAGATTCGACAATCTCAATTACGTTTCCATGATCAAAGCAACACTTCTGTTTACATGTAGAGACGTGCACGAGCTTATTCGCACGTACTGGAAAACTGTTCGGTTGCTTTATTTGAGACGATACTAATAATAACCTATAACATTTGGCAATTTTTTCTTTGAAAATTCTGATAAATTGGTAGCTCTTCTGGAAGCGTTGATCATATAGCTTACTCTGTTTGTGTGTATTGTAAGTTTATAATAGCTAACAGATAATATAGGATATCTGAATAATTTGTGAATGAACATATTATATCTCGTTATTAGATGTTAATTTTTAAAGGGCCCTTTTTATGATAGTCGGATATCATTCACAGATATCAAATATAAATCACAATAAATAGATCGTGAATAGTCCAATGCAGATTTGAAACAAACAGCATTGTTATTCTATGAAAACATACATTTACCTGTTTCCTAATTCGATTTGATACTTGATTTAAACTTCACGGTTCAATTAGACCTTAGACAATTATGTTTCCAACTGGCACGGAGAAATAATTCAAATATAATTTATTACCAACGCCGGGGAGATGTTTTGCAAATAAAGGGGACAAAGTAATAATAATACTATAAAACGAAATTTTGTTAATACATATGAAAGTTTAAGAACGGATATTGATACACTACACGTGCATATATAATTATAGTGTGCTCTTCATAACTTGTTTAGGGACGCTTTACAAAGTGACAATTTAATCATATAAAAAAATATTAAAAGCCAGGTTAAATGACTTTGTTTTAAATATCCTTTTTTTTTAGAGAGAATATAGTTATATGCAACTAAGTAAATGGTAGATTATTCCATAAAAAAGATACGCCAGTATCAAGAGTTAGTTACTGGTTGTCGTAAATTTTACTATACACGCGTCTATGTATTCTATTTGCATGCCATATAAGTTTTAAACATAAATTACCTTATTTTTCATTTTGCACGATTTTTTAAGTTATTTAATTAATTAATCTATAAACAAAATTAACAACTGTAATTCAGACAGCAAATTGTAATACACATTTTAGTTAAAATAAATAATCCATGTAGCTTGTTAATTAGTTTATTACTTTATGACACCAATCAAGTGTCTGTGTCTGTGTCTAAACTCTATAAACCGCATTACATAACACCTATATAGGTCAACGTTTTCAAACATTCTGATCAATCAACCAGAACAAAAAGATGGAAATACTTTCCCCCAGTTTGACAGCATATACAAGATACCAGTACTCTAATATTGTATTTTAGAAAATGGCAAGACATATAGGCGGTGTTATTGATGAACTATTTAAATGTTCGCAACACATCCCAAGTATTAATATCGTCTAGTTCTGTCGGGAGCAGATCTATCGTTCAAAAGTTTTATAATTTTTGCTGGATCCACGGGACAGATAGATACAATACCATGCTGATTTCTATTTTTCATTTTGGCCCCAACGGCTCAGCCTCCAATGTATATGTCAATATGTGAACTTACGGGAACAAGTTGTTTCGACATCGAGCTGGTTTCAACACCCGTTACCCGATTTATTTCGACACCATCTATTTGGGCCAGTTTGACTAGGATTTGATTCGGTTGATTATATAAGATTTGTGCATGGTTGATTTAAATAATAAAGATTTTATAATTTTAGCGGCAGTCTTTTCTTTCATAAACATCAAACATCTGTTTTACGCAGATCAGTCTTTGTTAAGTGTTATAGGTCTTTATATGGATTTATACCTGGTGTCGGCCTACATGAAGTTACATAATATATGCGTTCTTATACGCATTTCATTTCTTGATGAATACAACATGTTTTATACTTAGTTCCAATTTGATTATCTGATATATTTTAATCTCGATTGTCAAATCTCAAGGCCTGCTAAAACCACAGGTTTCTGTGATTGTGAATCCAGCCTTTGTTTTACAGTACTGTCGATTCATGCACGCTTTTCACACGGAATACCCCTTTGATGTTGCACGGTTGGCTCCGCTCTTTGATGTTGACAGACGATCGAAGCACAGGAAACCTGTGCTGTAATGGATTAGCTGATAGACCTGTAGTTAGTTGGAATTTGGCAATTGTTACAGTTGATTCCACTAAGTCACGCGTTGAAATGTTTGTAAACTTTTAGAAATATTTTTTTACTTGTGACTTGGTCATTTCAAGTTGTCACCTTTGATTTTCGTTTTTAATTTTAATAATAATTTTTTTTAATAAACTCAGAGTTCACCTTAGCACATTTTTGCGGAAGTATTAGTAATGAAACAAATGACCACCGTTTTTTCACTCGAGAATCTTCGCTACTCCGACCCGTTCTTTGTTCGCACGTTTCCGACCCATTCCATGGCCATGCCGATAACATATAATTTCAAATAACATCGTTATTGGTTGTATATTTTACATTCCAAATGAACCACAGGAGACGGGAATTCGACTTCCAGACGCGAAGCCCAGTGCAACCCAGTTTATGGCACCGTCAATCCCCAATACAAATTGTAAAATATGTTTTATTTTCTATTACAGAGTTAGTGGCTGATATCACTCTTGAAGTGTTGCGGGCTTTTCCGTGATGCCTCTTCTTGTCGACCCCGCTTGTAAACGCGAAAGAAAATGACTTTTTTTTTATTTTGTCCATTAACGATGTATAGATAGATCAAAACGCAAGCCAGACATTTATAGATTTCGGAAACGACAATAAAAATCCTTACGGTATGCGTAAAAGATTCGTTGTCTAAATTTCATCAGTAACAAATTATACAATAAAAATTAAAACCCTCATGTACATTTTCCGCAAATGATAATTACAGCGATCAAATGATCATTGTTATTGTTTATCTGCATTCTATTGTAAATTTATATTTTAGGCCTGCTGTTTTAATTACCACTCAATTGATCATATGTTGCTTAATCAATAGAATTTAGTTCTATGCTTAATCATAATTTCCTTAAATCATTTTTAGAGCTACCAATCGCTTGACCTCCAGTTTTAACTCGATTTTATTCTGACGGAGAAGCATTTTATTGTAACTGTATAAAGTATATGTTATTGATATAAATATAGTTTTTTTTCTATTGTTTTTTACAAGTTTCTGTGGTTTTATTTACGGGGGTGCCAAGCGATCAGTCCTAGCAATACGCTGGGAATGAGTTACGTGGTACTAATCACTACTTTATCTGTCCGTCCAACGCTGGCTATATAATAATTATTATTGAACTGCTAACATTTCTACACTCTAAAAGCTGGACGCTAATGTGTTCCAGTATCCATAACGGGAGTGTTCTAAACAGAACAATACGTTCTATGAATGTGTTCTGGGTGTTAAATCAAAATAAATGCCAAATGGTTGGGGCGCAATTCGATGATATTTCAAAGATACAAATACATTAACCAAAATTATTATTGAAAAATCACATGGAAATACAATGAAATGAGTTTGCTTGTTATAACTTTGTTTCATTATGATATATGACTTGCAATGTTTTTCTTGAGAAGGGTATTTTCAGTTAATGATTTTACCTTCCATATGTTATGTTTTATTAAACTTCCACACAATTAAAGGAACGAATCTTCCAGTTTTTAATCATTTGGATAATGTAGGTATTATTCAGAACACCTGTGTTCTAAATTGCACACACGAATCACAGAACACTGTTTTTGATAGAGAACTCTTAATGTTCCACAAAATACGCATTGGCATTCTACCGATTTCATTTTGAACACGCAGTGTTCCAATAAGGACACCTGGTGTTTTATTTAGAACATATAATGTTCTGTACGTATGTCAGTTATCTCCCTTTAAATTCAAATGACATCAGTCCTTCTCACTGACGTCATTTGTGACATTGGACGCCATTTTAACTGCTGTTTCTAGAGTGTGCTGTCACCGACGTAGAAAGTTACAAAATTCAGTGGCAAGTATGTCAATGAATGAGTTAAATTGTTTACAAATTGATTGAAATTTTATTTTTAGATAACTTTGACGTAAAGTAACATAATTGCAATGATCGAATCACTTAGGCTTCTACTCTAGGCTAGACCGCTACTGGCGCTAGGCCTAGGCCCCATGCAGTTGTCCTTATTCATTTGGGTGCGTGCGAGGTAATTTTTTTACTTTAGCTTCAATCCGACTCATGGCGATTTACTTGTAAATACCTTCTGCCTATAACATTGATAATCGTGTGTCAAAAGCCGTCTTGGTCTGAAGGTATTGTTGAGGACGCTTAGTGTTCTCCTAAGGACACGCGGTGTTCTCCCCAGAACACATCGTGTTCCTCTCTAAGAATATGGTGTTTTTCAGTTTAAAAAAGGTTCTAATTACGATTGCTTGGATGTAAATCAACAACATAAATATTTTCTAACTGTGACCGACAAATAATTAATGATTATAATTAATTCCAACTTTGTATGCATCTATTAATCTGACAATGTTGTTGTTTTCAGGAGACATTAAATATGATCCGAATTTGTATGCATCTTGTAGAATAAGATCTTGTTCCTTCCTCATCTAAACAGTCGGTAATTTGGGAGAATTTACACAGAAAACACAAAGATCTCAATGTAGAAAATGAAACGATGATGAGGTTTTCGATTTAAATGATCTCTAAAATATGACCCATTGGGAATGATCAATTTAAATAAGTATATCGAAGCACTACATCAGGGAAAGGAAATCGCTAAGAAGTACAGTATTGATACCAAAAAAGTAAGTGATTATATAAATGAATCAGTTATTCACGACATCATGAATGTGATGAAATTTGCATTTTTAGAATTATAGCTGGACATCACCGATCTTATTAATCATTTTCAAGTCGTTTTTTAATTATCAGTATCTATGCCAAATGAAATGATAAAGACATTTCCTTCAAATTATTTATGTTTCAGTTATTACATCTTACTAATTCGTTTCCCATTATGTATTCAGATTTTACATGTCTAAATTCAAACAAATGTGGGAGTATATTGTCAGGACCCATGGCGTTAGGTCCGTACATTTCGTGTATAGGCTAACGTTTAAAGCTGTGGTCCACGTTTGATGAAAATTCATAATACAATCTAAAGTTTGAATTTCTTCCAAATTTCAACTTTAGATTCAAAAAGTAATATCCTTGATGTCTAATTCTTATGTGCAAGTTGCAAGTCGACGGTACAAAAATTATGGGCAGCGACAAGGGCATTGTGGACTTTACTCAATCCACATTTCGCTCCTATGTAGCTGCCCTTATTATTGCAGTATATATGGTCCATTACATCACTACATTTTATTGAAATCTAAAGGTCAGTGATCATTTTATTGATTTTATGAAATATCTGTGTCTCTTTTCAGGATGTACGAGATAGTCAAAGAGATGAAATTTTCACAGCCAAGGAAAAGGAGTCAAAGCATAATAATATGTGAAAACATCAAATGGTGATATACATGTACGTGGAGTATTTATTAGTAGATGCAGTCAAAATAAGCCTAAGTTTGGAATTTAACTGATGTTGTTATGTTCTGAGGACATACCCAAGGACATATGGCATGTGTATGGGCTTATTGTAAACTTTTATTATTGATGAACCAAAGGAAGAAATACCAGATACAAGTCATTTGTAAAGCAATTGCAGCAAGAATTTGATGAAATATAGATGCCGCCCTAAAATGATGAAATATAGATGCCCTAAAATGATGAAATATAGATGCCCTAAAATGATGGGCCAAAAAACAATGCTTCGGTGAACATACTTATTGTTTTTGTATTTTCGTTTCATACGTAATGCATGTTGGTGTTCTAGAAAATTTTGCATTAAATTAAAATATTGTTGTAATATTACAATTGATATTAAATCCGATTTTGTTCTTTTCATGAGTTTCATTTGTATGTATCTACATGTATTTAGAACACTCTGTTACCATGAACATGTGTCAAGTGTTCTCAATCTGTTACATTTGAACGCACACTGTTTTGGTGTTCTCACAGACTCTTTCAGAACGCTTAGACAATGTTCTAAACTAGAACAGTATGTGTTCTAACCTAATACGGTATGTGTTCTAACCTAGAACAGTACGTGTTCTAACCTAGAACAGTAAGTGTTCTGCACAGAACACTTTGCCAAACGGACGCGTCCCCAGTGTTCTCAATCTGTTACAAAAATAGTGTTCTCAGTAACAGTAAAGTATGTTCTCTAATAGAACACATATACTTAGAGTGTAGAGTTGTTTTGTTTATAATAATAAATAAAATTGCAAACTCGTTGAACATTTGTCTTTATCTATTAAAAGTTGCAATGAAATAAATACGAGTTACGTACGTTGTACTAATTTCAACACGCAAAACAATAAACTGGCTATGAGTTACGGGTTGCACGGTACCCATTTCGACATGCAAAACAATAAACTGGCAACGAGTTACCGTTTACGTGGTACCCATTTAAACACGCAAAACAATAAATTGTCAGAACAAAAGAATATATATAGACATGCTGTAAATTTAGATTATCGCTATGTACCCGGATATATTCAAATTGAGGTCTGACTGCTAGATACTTATAAATGACGACATTGTTTTCGCCATTTTACGACAGATGAAGGTCCATATTTATATTTTATTATGCAATTTTATAAATGGCGTGACTATAAAACAGTACTGAGTCTTATGTTCATCAACAAATACAAAAGACGCAATGAAGAAACGGCCCCGTACAACTCCAAATATGAAGACCTGTTCTTATACAAAGACCTATTTGCGTAAAAACACCGGCGAATGAAAAATCGCACGGTAAAATTAATTTTCCTTCCCAAGTTTTGATTTAACACTCACGCGCCAGATAAAGCCTGTTGGTCCTTGATTATACCCTTTTGACGCAGTTATAACAACTATCGTGAAAACACACCAATTAAACAATACACACCGTGTCATTCGTTTTTAACCCGTCGGTTAATTAACACACTCAGTACAGAAAACGCACCGTCCGAGAGTTGTTCAACCCTACCGATAATCAACTCGCCTTGCAGTCCATTTTTCACCCTTGTTAATTAACACACCTTATCTAGAGATTTTAAGCCATAATGAGGAGTTATAATCCGAAATTTATTTATTGACACTTTGTGATCATTTTTATTACGGCAAACGTACAGTTTAACCCTTTCCTATTTGTCAGTTGACATTATAAATTATATAGATTATTATAATTATCCAAATATTATTATGTTGTTTTTTTCTAGATCTGTTTAATAAAACATGTGATAAGCCGTACGGTGATGTTGATCGTATTACCTGTAGTTTTATATATATCTATATTCTATATACATCTGACACATCTCTCTAAAGCTGGACCACATGATAATATCATGACTAGTGCCTTTCAAGCAAGTCTTGAGGTAAGTTTAAATTGTCACTTTATAAATGTTATTTTACATGTATTCTAACATGGTATTTATGACTAAGTTTAAAGATATATTATGGGAGATTTTTATAAAGAATTAACTATTCTTGCTATAACAGTTCAAAAATGGATGATGAAATAAGAATATATTGAAAATTTCAGTCAAATTACTTTATTATGAACATAGTTATTACCACTGTAATTTTCGGTTAGAAATAGGAGTTAACTCAATCTTCACTGATTCCCGAGCATGGCCGATCGTTTGATTCACAGGCGTTAACTCCACCTACATAATCTCGATTATCAAGTAATGTTTTCAATGGCTGTGATACCTATTCGGTTTGAGACAGGGCTGCAATTCATTTCGTATTGCATTTATTTTTTACTACAAATTAGAATTAAGACTTTTAAAATATAGATTATAAGAGAATGTCGACAACAGGATTTTAAAGTTTGAGAGGAATGGACCATATCAATGAGGGAGTATTGTAAATAATTATAGCCGACTCCTTGTATTGCCTGCGTGTATGCTTGTACTTTAGGTAGGCCTACGTGACTCCCGGATCAGACGAATACAAAACAGTGATGTGATGGGGCTGCAATTCAGGGTAATCGGCTGATTGGGACCAGATTCTTGGATGATTGGGACCAGATTCTTGGCTGATTGGGGACCAGAGTTTTGGATGATTCAGATCCACGATAAGGCTGATTCGGACCATGACGAGAGTATTTAAAATATGTTTGCATATAGTTGCATATATTTGATAGTAAGACAAAAATGATAATAAATAGTATGATTTTTTCAATACCAATGAGCTAAATCATGGAGAAGATGCTTCACATTCTTGGCTGATCGGGACCAGATTGTTCTTTGTATAATATTTTAACCAGTGAATATCATTCAAGGCATCTTGAACCAAGTTTCAAGGAGCAATGGTGTGAGCATATTTTCCATCATATTTATATATTCTGATAGAAAAGTTCATATACAGCGGGTAACTGGGCACGTGAACCCACTAATCCTATGCTTGTTGTGTAGTATTCTAGATGATCGTGTAACTTAATGTCACTGGATCATGTACAATCCCCTAGTACTTAAAACCTGTTACAAGAACAAACATGTACATGCCTCAGAAACACTTCAAGTCTTCAAACCATGGAAGACTAATAGTTTATGATCACGGACTTAGCTGATGTGGTTCTCTACCTCTCAAGAATTACCATATCATATTTATATAAAATGAATTATTCTATGTAAATTGTACGAAACTTGTCCCTGGTCTACACGGGCTTTAGATCATAGGGTCATTCATTAAGTCAAGTAGTGACACAGCATGCAAGTGTGGCGTTGTTTTTCCAACCGCATGGATTTTCTATTTTCGCACAAGCGATCTTTGTAAATCTGTAGCATATGTTAGTCCCAAAGTGACCTAGTTTGCGTCAAGTGGATCTTAAACGCCATTTCTCTCTCTTTTGTCAAATTTCATTCTTGTCAACGACTGAATGGAATATATTAACTTTGTTATGATGTCCATAGATATGCATCACCATATGTTAGTCCCAGAATGACCTAGTTTTTGTCTACTAGACGCTACATCTCAGTTTACTCAGTTCCTCTCATCCTTGATACTGACTACCTGTAAATGGAATATATTAAATTTGTAAAGATGTCCATACATATACTTCATCTGGGGTATTGATAAACGAAACATTTTATCCGATTTTGGGGTGTTTTTAATTATTTTCTCATGTAATTATTATGCCCGTTCCGGTCATTTTTATTTTTTATTTTGTTAGTGGGAGGTTGCTAGATGTGGATAACATTCAATTTTGGTCCTAGTCCCTGCAAAGAACGAGCTATAGCATCTCAAACATTGGCTTTCATTAAATTCAATTTTCAGACGGAGTTGGGTATCAGGCCTAGAGCTGGGCGATATACCTAGAAACAGATATCGCGATATTTTTTGAAAATATCGCGATATCTGTTTCTAGGTTCCGGTCATTTTTATTTTTTATTTTGTTAGTGGGAGGTTGCTAGATGTGGATAACATTCAATTTTGGTCCTAGTCGCTGCAAAGAACGAGCTATAGCATCTCAAACATTGGCTTTCATTAAATTCAATTTTCAGACGGAGTTGGGTATCAGGCCTAGAGCTGGGCGATATACCTAGAAACAGATATCGCGATATTTTCAAAAAATATCGCGATATTTTATAAAAGGTCAATACTTTCAGTTTATAACTTTTTAAATGTAAATAAACATGCATAAAAAGTTGGAAATACCCCTCAATATTATTATTTCTAGTCAATATTATTTTTAGCATACACAGTACAAAATTAACAAAACATTAATTCAAGCTGGTTCAAACACATAGATCTATAACCATGAAAACTTGCTAAAGTTGTTTTTTTATTACAATTTTAATATTCAAAATATTAATTATGATATTTTATTCAAATTAAAAACACATGTATTTCGAATGAAGGCAGCCCAAACAACATAAAAAAGTTTTTGTTCTTTCGGTCGTGCATATTTTTATAGCTACGTGTACGATTGGACTTTGTTTACCCTTGCAAACTCGTTCTTTCCCATTCAAGAGTATACCTTCTTGAAAATGCATTATTCAATGCAGGGATACTAAATTAAACTATAAAACACAAGTACTATGTCAAAAAGTGTCCATTGTTTTCGTCAAAAAATTTTTTCCCGATCATGACGGCCATGACATGTCCGACGCTGAATGATAATCAGTCTACCGGGACATTATTTATATTTCTGCTTCATTAAAATTTAATTCAATCTTAAAACCAATGATTTCTTTCGAAAATCAAAGTATCGGTGTTCACCATTCATCAAGATGTATAGAAATTGAACAGAAACAGTGATAATTCTAACCGGTGGAAAGGTGGACGATAAGTCACGTGACGTAAATAAAGCTCCGCATCAGCATTTGCAAACTTTGTGGAATGAATACTCAGGAGTTTATAGCAGTATTTTTTCATCATTAAGCAATAAAATATCGTAAATAACATAAAAAAGAAAACATTTTATGTTCAATATTTATGTAAAATATCATCCAAAAAAATCAAAACCGCGATATATCGCGGTTTTTCGATATTTTTCTAAAGACGGTATTTTTCACGGTTTTTATTTCCGTGACGGTTTTATATCGAAATACCGAAATATCGCCCAGCTCTATTCAGGCCAGTACAAAGGTAGAATTAGCAGTAGAAACTTTTAACTCGGTGTATAGGAGGAACCTGAGTTGTCCTACTAATGCCCAAAATTTTGTCTGCCTAAACCAATTATTGTCCGAATAGCAGATCATCCGAATTTGGTTCCAAAATCGCCTATTTTTTGCTTATTCTTCTATTAAAAAATATATTTCCAATTTTCCAGGTCGGTATCAACTGAATCAATCTAATATTTTGTGGGGATGTATCTAGGTACTAACCCATCTCACAGGAAAAAATTGGCCCAAATCCCCGACCCAAGGGTTATCACCCCCTGCATGGTGCTCTCGCGGACACGCTCTTAACACTTTTAAGGACTAAAAACTTTGAAAAGTGACCTATTGAAAATCGCCTATTTCTCCGCAACTGAACAAGTTAGAAACCATTTTTTTATATCTATATTATCGTATGGGTTTATTCTATTAGTTAATTAAAATAAAATATCAATATTTTAAACAAATGACCAGTACAACTCATTTGAATAAAATATTCGTTTTAAGGACTATAAGTACAGTTTTTGTCAAAATGATGTTATTTCCGGTGACAGCAAAACATTTCAATTAGTTTGACCTAGTCACAAGTGACATTATGCATCAAATGCAAACTTGCCTATTTCTCGGCAACTACTCATATTACAAACTAACTTTGATATACATTCTCTTCGTATGGATTAATGTTACAAAGATAAGATAGTTATGAAGGAATATTTTAAAAAATGAAAAGCCTGAATGGGTCTTTAATAGACCATTTTTACACCTTTTTTCACCTATAAATCGAAATGGCGCAAAATTGAAATCGAAATTAAGAAAAAGCTTCCGATCATTTTTGCGCCTCAACATGGCACATCTTTTTATACGCCCACATTTTCATGTGGACGTATATTGTCGTCGCCCCTGTTCGTCCGTCCGTCCACAATTGTTTGTGAACAGTCTACAGGTCACAATTTTTATCCGATTTCAATGAAACTTAAAATATAGGTTTATCACCCTAAGATCTCGGTTCCTTTCGATATTGGCATGTATCGGACCGTAACTTCATGGGTTATGGCCCCTGATTGTACGAAAAATCACGTTTTTCAGCTTGTGAACAGTGTAGAGGTCACAATTTTGAACCGATTTGGATGAAACTTGAAATGCATGTTTATAAACCAAAGATCTTGGTTCCTTTCGATATTTGCGCCAATTGGATCGTAACTTCCTGAATTATGGCCCCTGATTGTCCGAAAAATCGCCCTTTTTAGCTTGTGGTCCCTCTGGAGGTCAAAATTGTTATCCGATTTAAAAAACCGTTTGATTATATCACCGTTCCATGGTTATGAAGGTTGAGTTCGAATTTCGTCAAAATCGGACCAAAATTGACGGACAAAATGGCCGCCATTTGTACGCGAATAGTGTGAAAATATGTTATATCAAGGTTGTGAACAGTGTAGAGGTCACAATTTTGAACCGATTTGGATGAAACTTGAAATGCATGTTTATAACCCAAAGAAATTGGTTCCTTTCGATATTTGCGCCAATCGGATCATAACTTCCTGAATTATGGCCCCTGATTGTCCGAAAAATCGCCCTTTTTAGCTTGTGGTCCCTCTGGAGGTCAAAATTGTTATCCGATTTAAAAAAACGTTTGATTATATCACCGTTCCATGGTTTTAAAGGTTGAGTTCGAATTTCGTCAAAATCGGACCAAAATTGACGGACAAAATGGCCGCCATTTGTACGCGAATAGTGTGAAAATATGTTATATCAAGGTTGTGGACCTTATAGAGGTCACAATTTTGAACCGATTTGGATGAAACTTGACATGTATGTTTATAACCGAAAGATCTTGGTTCCTTTCGATATTTGCACCCATCGGATCGCAACTTCCTGAATTATGGCCCCTGATTGTCTGAAAAATTGCCCTTTTTAGCTTGTGGTCCCTCTGGAGGTCAAAATTTTTATCCGATTTAAAAAAACGTTTGATTATATCACCGTTCCATGGTTATAAAGGTTGAGTTCGAATTTTGTGAAAATTGGACCAAAATTGACGGACAAAATGGCCGCCATTTGTACGCGAATAGTGTGAAAATATGTTATATCAAGGTTGTGGACCTTATAGAGGTCACAATTTTGAACCGATTTGGATGAAACTTGACATGTATGTTTATAACCGAAAGATCTTGGTTCCTTTCGATATTTGCACCCATCGGATCACAACTTCCTGAATTATGGCCCCTGATTGTCCGAAAAATTGCCCTTTTTAGCATGTGGTCCCTCTGGAGGTCAAAATTATTATCCGATTTAAAAAAACGTTTGACTATTTCACCGTTACATGGTAATGAAGAGAGAGTGTGAATTACGTGAAAATCGGACTAGAATTGACAGACAAAATGGCCGCCGTTTGTACACGAATAGTGTGAAAATATGTTATATCAAGGTTGTGGACCCTATAGAGGTCACAATTTTGAATCGATTTTGATGAAACTTGACATGTATGTTTATAACCCAAAGATCTTGGTTCCTTTCGATATTTACGCCCATCGGATCATAACTTCCTGAATTAACGCCCCTGATTGTCCGAAAAATTGCCCTTTTTAGCTTGTGGTCCCTCTGGAGGTCAAAATTATTATCTGATTTAAAAAAACGTTTGACTATATCATCGTTACATGGTAATGAAGAGAGAGTTTGAATTACGTGAAAATCGGACTAGAATTGACGGACAAAATGGCCGCCGTTTGTACACGAATAGTGTGAAAATATGTTATATCAAGGTTGTGGACCCTATAGAGTTCACAATTTTGAATCGATTTTGATGAAACTTGACATGTATGTTTATAACCCAAAGATCTTGGTTCCTTTCGATATTTGCGCCCATCGGGTCATTACTTCCTGAATTATGTCCCCTGATTGTATGAAAAATCACCCTTTTTAGCTTGTTGTGCCTCTGGAGGTCACAATTATTATCTGATTTTAAAAAAAAAACGTTTCTGATAATTCCTTAATATACGACAACTCTTGTTGACTGCCCGGACGATTTGGCTGCTGTGTGGGCGTATGTTTCGTTGCCTGGCAACCTATTTTTACTTTTTATTTATTTAAAAAAAATAATATTCGCTTTCAAAAAGACGTTCCTAGCCGCCAAAATTGCAGTTTTTGTCAAAATTACGTCATTTGCGGTGCCGACAGAAAACTTTATCGGTAATAAAAAAGTGGAGACTGTGCACCATTGAGCATATGAACTTTGTTTTATACAAATCGAGCAATAAATAATTAACTCGGAACCCAGAACCTGAATTAGCCAATAACAGCCAAGGTAATTTATTGAGACAACATTTGTTCATATTTTTGCTCAAATCACATTTCCTCCCACTGCTAAAGACCCCTACGTGCAAGCAAATTATTGAAATAAAGTTAAACCATATGTTAGTCCCGAAATGACCTAGTTTGTGTTGAGTGGACGTTAAACCCCATTTCTCCCTCTCCCTCTCAAATCACATGACCCTTTAATTATAGGTAAAACGCCATAAAAAAAAAATATTCATAAATAAAGTTTTTTGAAAAAATTCAAATTTTCCAAATTTGGCGCATAATATCTGGGAAGATTCGTCGAAAATCAAAAATCTAAAGAACCATAGCTATGTGCACGGTTTCAGGCTATGTCAAAATGTATCAAATGTTAAAATCCGATGAGTATTGTAAATATTACAGGAATATTTCAAAAAACGACAACTTTTGGATTTCGGCCATTTCGCATTGTCGCAGAAAGTTCGAAATAGCTTTAAAGTCTAAGTCACACCCATTTTTCCAGTAAAACTGAAAAAAATCGAATCAATCCAAGTAGTTTCTGAGATATGCTCAAGTGGGAAAAAAAGTAATATAAGCAGTTGCCGAGATGTGGGCATTTTTGCATTAGTCACTGATTCGTAAGTTGCCTGTAAAATAGTTAATTATTGATGGATATTCACAAAAGTGACACATCAAAAAGCAAGTATGCGTCATATCAAATCGATTTAAATTTAAAATTGACACCGGAAGTGACACAAGTTCAAAGGTAACGTGGCACCAGTGAAACCCGTCATTTTTACGAATCCGAAATCACCGACGAATTTTACGAACGAATGCATTTGACCTACAATGCTGTAACTTTGTGACTATTTGACCTATTTTACAAGTCTTTTTTCTTTGAATACCTTGAGACAATGACTTTGAATACCTTGAGACAATGACTTCATATCTGCAGTTTCAGATTTTCGAATTTCGAAAATTCGTCGCTATGATTTTGAACCGGATGTTTAGACCAATTTGACAACTTCTTTAATAGTTGTACGATTTTCATGAAATTTAACATTAAGTAGATCTTGCTGACGCGACTACAAAAATATGATTAGAAATTTTCTAAATTATCTCCCCTTTCGATACTAGACAAGTAATTACTGATTAGTACACAAAATATGGAGTTTGTCGATCGAACCGGTAGTGCCACCATCTTGAAAAGTGAAAAATGTGCGATGTGCCGAGAAACATGCGATTTTGCATGCATCACTTTTCACGTTATTGTGCCTATAAAATAGTCAATTATTATTCGATTTTCAATATTTTTTCTCCATTTGATGCCTAACTCCAATTTGGACTAGGTCAAGTCAATTTTGCATTTTCACTTAGGCCGGAAATGACGTCATTTGAGCAAAAACTGTATTTTTAACGTAAAAACAAATATTTTATTAAATGAGTCTTTTTTTTTATAATATTTTAAAATTTATGATATTTGATTCCCCTCAACGAATAGCATGAATCCATATGACCATACAGATACCACAAAATGGTTTCTAACTTTTACGGTTACAGAGAAATGGGCGATCTTCTGTAAGTCACTTTTCAAGGTTTTTGGTCTATGAAAGTGTCAATTATTATTCGATTTTTATAATTTTTTTACCATTTGATGCCTGCCCCCCTGGGGTGTAGGGGGTGATAAGAATATACCCTTCGTATGTCCTGCGTTTCGTAAGAGGCGACTAAAAGGATCCCTGTAATGGGACAACGTGTTTGCCGTCAAAGTCTTGGCCGAGGTTCCTCTTAATTGAGAGTCCCTCCAAAGACCTATTTAAAGTGTCACCATTTTTGATTTCCAAAGGCATAACTGGCTTAGCCGGTGTACCTAAGGCTATCAAAAAACTCAAAAATGGAGCACTCTTAGTAGAATGCACCAAAGAGCAGCATGGTAGCATGCTTCTTAAATCTTCGTCTTTGGCAGACATTCCTATTAAGGTGACTCCTCATAGGTCTTTGAATTCAAGTAGAGGTGTAATACGTTGCCGGGACCTTGAAGGCAGCAGTGAGGAAGAAATGGTAGAATACCTTTCTTCTCAAGGTGTACAACACGTCAAAAGAATTAGTGTTCGTTGAGGAGATAAGGTGATTCCTACAAGCACCTACATCCTCACTTTTTATACGGCCACATTTTTATGTGGACGTATATTGTCGTCGCCCCCGTCCTGTCCGTCCACAATTGTTTGTGAACAGTCTACAGGTCACAATTTTTATCTGATTTCAATGAAACTTGAAATATAGGTTTATCACTCCAAGATCTCGGTTCCTTTCGATATTGGCATGTATCGGACTGTAACTTCATGGATTATGCCCCCTGATTGTACGCAAAAATCACGTTTTTAGCTTGTGAACACTGTAGAGGTCACAATATTGAACCGATTTTGATGAAACTTGACATGCATGTTTATAACCCAAAGATCTTGGTTCCTTTCGATATTTGCGCATATCGAATCATAACTTCCTGAACTATGGCCCCTGATTGTACGAAAAATCGCCTTTTTTAGCTTGTGGTCTTTCTTGAGGCCAAAATTATTATCCGATTTAAAAAAAACGTCTGATTATATAACCATTACACTGTAAAGAAGGTTGTGTTCGAATTTCGTGAAAATTGGACCAAAATTGACGGACAAAATGGCCGCCATTTGTACGCGAAAAGCGTAAAAATATGGTTTGTCAAGGTTGTGAACACTGTAGAGGTCACTGCAATATTGAACCGATTTTGATGAAACTTGAAATGCATGTTTATAACCCAAAGATCTTGGTTCCTTTCGGTATTTGCGCATATCGGATCATAACTTCCTGAATTATGGCCCTTGATTGTACGAAAAATCTCCTTTTTTAGCTTGTGGTCCTTCTAGAGGCCAAAATTATTATCCGATTTGAAAAACCGTCTGATTTTATCACCTTTACACTGTTAAAAAGGTTGTGTTTGAATTTCGGATCATAACTTCCTGAATTATGGCCCCTGATTGTACAAAATTGCCTTTTTTAGCTTGTGGTACTTCTTGAGGCCAAAATTATTATCCGATTTGAAAAACCGTCTGAATATATCACCGTTGCACCGTAAAGAGGGTTGTCTTCGAATTTCGTGAAAATCGGACCAAAATTGACGGACAAAATGGCCGCCGTTTGTACGCGAAAAGTGTAAAAATATGGTATGTCAAGGTTGTGAACACTGTAGGAGTCACAATTTTGAACCGAATTTGATGAAACTTGAAATACATGTCTGTAACTCAAAGATCTTGGTTCCTTTCGATATTTGCGCATATCGAATCGTAACATCCTGAATTATGGCCAGTGTCCGAAACAAACATTTTCCAAGCACAGGCCCGCAGGACCTGCGCGACATATGATTATATGGGTCCTTCAGGTGACACGCAGGCCCTACCAATAATAAGTATTTATAGTTTCCATCGATAAAGCTATGGGTTTAGTAACTTGCGAAAGAAAAAAGAGAGAAAAAAAAGACACAAATTAGTGTATCATTTCAATTTAATGGAACAAATCTATTCATGGCTACATTGAGTTTTCCATATTAACCTACGTAAACTTCAAATAGTTACACCCCCCCCCCCCCCAAACAACTGCCCTAGATTTTAGCACAATAGCCCAGAATTGAGGCAAAAGAGGTCCGTAAGAAATGTTTTTAAAATCATAAGCCTCCATTACGTTTAATGAAAGGTAGGCCCACAACTACACCGTTTGGAAAATTTTCCTTATTTATTTAATTCACGTTCCGGCCTCGTGAAATTCATGTCAGTAAGCCTAATATTCTTGAATAAATTACTGACTTCGTTTTTTGGATGCATACAGCACCCTGGTGTTTTTTCATAACACAATTTTTAGTTTTTGTCTTGTCACGTAACTTTCAAATATGCTTTTATTCATTCTCCCATGATAGACACACGGTACAGTGATCACGTGACAACCATAATTGAACTTGCATTAAAATAAAACTCCACATACCTTTCAAAAATAATAACGACAAAAATTCAATATGGTTATAATTAATCGTCTGTCAGCAATAGTCAGCATGTGTATATAAAAAATCATAACGGTAGATGCAACTTAAAATTAAACCTAACATCGCTGGCATATTGACCTAGAAATTCCAACCAATGTCACGTGTCATCGGCGGATTTGGCAATGGCGGAAACAATATATTATATTTAATGACTGTTTCTCAGTGTATTTGGTGTTCTATCAGAGGATTATATATTTAACTAAAATTTAAATTTCAATAACAACTGATCGGCGAAACCATTAAATGTATGATCAAGTTATTATAATATCTATCGGTACCCGGAATTCATATGGAGCGTCGAAGAGGCGCGATTCCCGAACTAGACAAGATGCACAAATAAGAGGCTGGCCACGCGAGTCATTGTTTGGAAAAACAGCAGCTTCCGTCATGTCGGTGACAAGTAAACAATAACCGTTAACTATCGGAGACTCTGATTGCGTTTCTATGACAATTCTACCTTATCCAGAATTGTAGAATGAGTATATTGACTATGCGAGCTAAGAAGACGAAGGCCCGGCGGACCCGTGTGAAATAGGCAAGCAGGAGTCCTCCGATAAATCAATCGGCCTCGGGCCTACGGACCGACGTTTGTGTCGAACACTGATTATGGCCCCTGATTGTACGAAAAATCACGCTTTTAGCTTGTTGATATTATAGAGGTCACAACTTTGAACCGATTTTGATGAAACTTGACATGTATGTGTTTATAACTCAAAGATCTTAGTTCTTTTGATATTTGCGCCCATCGGATCTTAACTTCCTGAATTATGGCCAGTACTTTTTCATTCAATTCATCATCCAATTTCTCCGCCGATGCCTTTCGAGGCATTAGACAACAACAGGAGAAAAGGCGACTTAATTTCATGTCCCGCAATGGGTTGATGGGAAGTTCCCTCCTTCGTGGCATGAAGCCACAATAATTCCCATCCCTAAACCGGGTAAAGATCATACGAATCCTACTAACTATCGTCCGATCGCTTTAACTAGCTGTATTTGCAAAACCATGGAGAGATTGATCAATCGAAGGCTTGTTTGGTACCTCGAGTCCAACAACCTTATTACTGACCTCCAATGTGTATTTCGGTCCCAAAGGAGCACTCTTGATCATCTCGTTCGATTTGAAACCTTAGTCGGGGACGCTTTCATCCAAAAACAACATTTAGTTGCAATTTTTTATACGTCCACATTCATAATGTGAACCCAGGGGCGGATCCAGGAATTTTTGCAGGAGGGGGTTTGCCAGGTTTCTGTTACGGAAATCTGCCATCATCGTCTCTAAATTACATAGGCATACATACAAATTGAGCTTTTTAAAAAGAGAAATCATTTTTATACTGATGTAGGATCACTTTGTGATGTAATTTCATTGATGCAAGGCATTATTTTTTTTTATGTAGCTGAGCAGGGGGGGGGGGGTGGACCCCCCAACCCCCCCCTCTGGATCCGCGCCTGGAACCTATTATGCCGTCGCCCCTGTGTGTGTGTGGGTGGGTGTGTGTGTACATGTGTGTGTGGGTGTGTGTGTGTCTGTGGGTCGCCTACGGGGCGCATTCTTCATGGATTTTCTTCAAACTTTGTATACGTATTCCTTATACCCTCAGGAAGCTCTCTATTGTTTTTGGTGCATGTCCGACCCCCAGGGGCAGAGTCATACCCATTTCTAGTATTTGTTTGTTTGTCGTCTACAGGCCACATTTCTTAACTTATAACGGTGAAACTTTGCATACATATTCTTTGTACCCAAAGGAACATCCCTATCGTTTGGGGTGCATGCCCAACCCCCAGGGGCAGAGCCACGCCCATTTTCTTTTCGTGTGTCTTTGTGTCGCCTACAGGGTGCAATTCTTCTTACTGAATTTTCTTCAAACTTTGTATATTTTCTCTTTACACCCTAAGGATGATCCCTATCGTGTGTTGCCTACAGGGGCCAATTCTTACTGGATTTTCTTAAAACTTTGTATACTTACTCTTTACACCCTAAGGATGATCCATATTGTTTTTTGGTGCTTGCCCTACCCAGGGGCAGAGCCAGGCCCATTCCTTGTATTTATTTGTTTGTCGTCTACAAGCCACATTTCTTAACGTATCATCTTGAAACTTTGAATACTTATTCTTTGTACCATAAGGAACATCCCTTTCATTTGGGGTGCATGCCCAACCCCCAGGGGCAGAGCCACGCCCATTTTCTTTTTGTGTGTTGCCTACAGGCCCCAAAGCTTAATCGATCATATTGAAACTTAAAATACTTATTCCTTAAACCCTAATGATGATCCCTTTTGTTTTGGGTGCATGCCCGACCCCCTGGGACAGCAACGCCCATTTCTTGTATTTGTTTGTCATCTACAGGCTGCATTTCTTAACGTATCATCTTGAAACATTGCATACTTATTCTTGGTTCCTTAAGGAAGATCCCTATTGTTTTTGGTGCATGCCCGACCCCCAGGGAGAGTGCCACGTCCATTTTCTTGTTGTGTGTCTGTGTGTCACCTACAGGCCACAATTCTTAATCGATCGTCTTGAAAACTTTTTTATACTTATTCCTTATACCCTAAGGCTGACCAATATCATTTTTGGTGCATGCTGGACCCCCTGGGACTGAGCCACACCCAATGTTTTTGTGTCTTGTGTTCGCCTACAGGATGCAATTCTTAATAGATCCTTTTAAAACTTTGCATACCTATTCCTTATACCCTAAGGATGGCCCCTATTGTTTTTGGTGATTTCCTATCCCCCAGGGGCAGGGCCATGTCCATTTTTACTTCGTGTCTGTGTGTGTTGTCTACTGGCCATGATTCTAAATGGATCGTCTTTAAACTTGGAATATGTATTCCTTATAGCCTAAGGACGACAACTGCATGTCCCGACTCCCAGAGGCAAGCCACGCCCAATTTTTGTGTTTGTGGTTTACAGGCCGCAATTCTGAATGAATCAGCTTGGTACTTGGCATATGTATTCCTTATAGCCTGAGGGCGTCTACTATTGATTTTGGTGAATGTCCCGATCCCCAAGTACAGAGCCACGCCCACTTTTTGCCTTTAGCGTCTGAAAGCCACAATTCTGAATGGATTATCTTGATGTTGAGGCACGACCCTCGATGCTAAACAAACCAAACGCCTAGCCTTCTTGACAAAGTACCATATCAATCAAAGCAGGAATATGGACGTATATTGTAGTGTTAGCGTTATGTTTTCAATCTGGAGAAAGCATATGATACTACATGGAAACATGGTATCATGTGCAACCTCCATAACCTCGGCCTACGAGGTCGCTTACCTATCTTCATTAAAAATTTCCTGGAAGATAGGTCATTTAAGGTACGACTTGGATCAATATTCTCTGACCCATTTCCTCGGGAAATGGGAGTTCCCTAGGGAAGTATTTTATCTCCAACATTATTTGCAATAAAAATTAATACCATCCCAGCGTGCCTTAAACCAGATATAAACAGCGCTCTTTATGTTGATGACTTTCAGATGTGCTATGGTTCTACAGACATGCGGACAATCAAACGCAAGTTGCAGCTTTGTTTGGATTCACTTCAGCAATGGGCAACCGAAAATGGATTTCGAAATCCAAGACTGTCTGCATGCATTTCTGTCAGAAACGAGGTTTACATCCAGATCCAGAACTTTTCTTGAATGGAAACCGCCTTCCTGTTGTGGATGAAACCAAATTTATGGGGTTAATATTTGATAAGAAATTATCATTTATTCCCCATATAAAAAGCCTTAAAAAGAAATGTCTGAAAGCCCTCAACATCTTGCGAGTCTTTTCAAATACTGACTGGGGAGTAGACCGTAAGGTCTGGCTCCGATTATATCGATCATTAATTCGATCAAAACTTGATTATGGGTGTATTGTGTATGGGTCTGCTCGCGAGTCATATCTCAAAGAGCTCGACATCATACACAACCAAGGACTTAGAATCAGTTTAGAAGCATTTCGTACATCTCCAGTGGACAGTTTTTACGTCGAGGCGCATGAGCCCTCATTGCACAACAGACGTGACAAGCTGACCCTGCAGTATACTACGAAAATTGCATCACTTCCAAATCACATTTCATTTAACACCATATTTAGACCTCTTCATGAGCATTTATATCTGGTGAATACTAACTAATGTAATTCCATCTTTCGGTATTCGCATACAACTCCTTTTGTCTGAGGCTGGTATCAGTCATGACAGTATTGCGAATACCCCTGTCTTTAGGACTCCACCGTGGGCTATATCTCCCCCAAAGATCGATTTTGATCTTACACAACATAAAAAGAAAGATACTACTTCCAATCTCTAGATAGTTACGGTCTAAATATGTTGATTATGCTCCTATTTATACAGATGAATCGAAAGATGGTGATCGGGTAGCTTCGGCTACTGTGACACCATCTGGGACGATCTCTTTTCGTCTCCCATCTGCTGCTTCCATTTTTACAGCGGAGCTCCAAGCTACTAGTATTCTTCAGGCTTTGGAGTTCATTGGAATATCATCCAATTTGAAATACGTCATTTTTACTGATTCTTTGGCCTCGCTACAAGCAATAAATAATAAATAGCTTGGACACCCATTAATAGCAGACATTTATTGTCTGCTGTTATCATACGAGTTCATCACCAAGGACATTGTCCTTTGCTGGCTCCCCAGTCACATGGATATCAAAGGGAACGATGATGCAGATTTGGCTGCCCAGTCTGCCTTAGATCTTCCCTTATCCAAATTTTTGTCCCCCGCCTTTCGAAGAAAGATGGGGGACTATTAAAATGGGTCCGTCCGTCTGTCTGTCTGTCTGTCCGTCACACTTTTTGGGACACAATAGCTCTCTTCCTAATTGAGCTAGAATGCTCAAACTTGGTGTATGTGTGTGTATTAGGTCAATGCCTTGATGGAGTTCGAAGATGAGCATTTTCCGCTTAGGGTAAGCAGAGATAAGCAATTTGATTGGTTGATGCTTTGAGACACGATAACTTTAGTTCTAATTAAGTGAGATTGGTGAAACTTGGTGTATAGTTTCATTACAGTAATACCTTGACTAAGTTCGATAATGAGCATTTTCTGCTCAGGGTAAGCAGAGCGATACGCAATTTGATTGGTCGAGACTTTGGAACACAATAACTCTCCTTCGAATTGAGTAAAAATGTTCAAACTTGGTGTATATGGTTATTAGGTCCATGTCTTGATGGAGTTCGAAGATGAGCATTTTCCGCTTAGGGTAAACAGAGATAAGCAATTTGATTGGTTGATGCTTTGGGACACGATAACTTTAGTTCTAATTAAGTGAGAGTGATGAAACTTGGTGTATAGTTTCATTACAGTAATACCTTGACTAAGTTCGATAATGAGCATTTTCTGCTCAAGTTAAGCAGAACGATACGCAATTTGATTGGTCGAGACTTTGGAACACAATAACTCTCCTTCTAATTGAGTTAAAATGTTCAAACTTGGTGTATATGCTTATTAGGTCAATGCCTTGATGGAGTTCGAAGATGAGCATTTTCTGCTTAGGGTAAGCGGGGCTAAGCAATTTGATTGGTTGATGCTTTTGGACACGATAACTTTAGTTCTAATTAAGTGAGAGTGATGAAACTTGGTGTATAGTTTCATTAGAGTAATACCTTGACTAAGTTCGATAATGAGCATTTTCTGCTCAGGGTAAGCAGAGCGATACGCAATTTGATTGGTCGAGACTTTGGAACACAATAACTCTCTTTCTAATTGAGTTAAAATGTTCAAACTTGGTGTATATGCTTATTAGGTCAATGCCTTGATGGAGTTCGAAGGTGAGCATTTTCCGCTTAGGGTAAGCAGAGATAAGCAATTTGATTGGTTGATGCTTTGGGACACGATAACTTTAGTTCTAATTAAGTGAGAGTGATGAAACTTGGTGTATAGTTTCATTACAGTAATACCTTGACTAAGATCGATAATGAGCATTTTCTGCTCAGGGTAAGCAAAGCGATAATCAATTTGTTTTCCTGAGACTTTGGAACACAATAACTCTCCTTCGAATTGAGTTAAAATGTTCAAAATTGGTGTGTATGCTTATTGGGTTAATGCCTTGATTTAGTTCGAAGATGAGCATTTTCTTTTTAGGGTAGGCAGAGATAAGCAATTTGATTGGTTGATACTTTGGGACAAGATAACTTAGGTTCATCTTGATTGATGATTTTTATGCCAATACAATGACTGCATTCTCATTCAGTAATGGATTCGACAGTAACAATGTATAGAAACGATTGACTCGGACACGAGGGCCCTTTCCCTTGGCCAGGGGGGCCCTTTTGTCAAGCGTGGGGACCCTTTTGTCTGCCTTTAGGGTCCCCCTAACTAGTGTACATTTTCATTTTTCTCGTCGGTTTTAACATTTTTCTTTATAAAACATTTTTGGATGACACTTCGTGTACAGTTTGATTGCTCGATATGTTTGAAAAAAATAAATGTGCGATTAAATAATATGTGTCATCTATTTATTTTGGGATTTCGGCGGGGGACATCAGCCTCACTGTTGGCTTGTTAACACCATACACGGATTTCAAATTATTATTCAATTTTTATAATTTTTTTACCATTTGATGCCTTATACCATTTATGACTTCTAGGAACTAAGTTAACATTTTCAATATCACCGGAAGTAATGTTATTTTTGCGAAAAACGTTTTTTTAGCCTTCAAAACAAACATTTTTTTGAAGTGATTTATATTTATTATTCGTTTAACTTTATAACGTCTGACTCTAATGGGCAGTAAGATTGAATCAATACCATCATATCGATATCAAGAAAAGGCTTCTAGCATGTTCCCTTGTCGAATAATAGCCAATTTTCCCAGGGTCACTTTTAAGTTTTTTACCTTCTTAATTTCAGTTTATGGGTTATAGGTTAATTATTTATTGCTCGATATGTATAAAACAAAGTTTGTATTTTGTATGTTGCGAATTTTCGACTGGTTTTTCACCTATAAAAATTTCTTTCGGCACCGGTTCAGTGCTGCTTGCAGGTCTAGTTATTAGGCTTTCAGACTTTCGTCTGAAAGCCTATTGTGATTACTAAAATTATTATTAAGCTTTCATATTACATATGAAAGCTTATTGTTTCTGTTAAGATTATTAAGCTTTCATATTACATATGAAAGCTTATTGTTTCTGTTAAGATTATTATTATTTTTTTTTTGTGTGTATTTTCTGCAAATCGGATTTCTCAGAATCTAACCATGGGATCTTTCTGAAACTTTGACCTACCCCCCCAAAAATGGGGTGCGAACGTTGTTTAAATATATTTTCAAAACGTTTTACGAATCCGAAATCACCGAATTTTACGAACGAAAAAAATGACAATGCATAGTCGTAACTTTGTTATTTTTTGAACGATTTTACTAATTCTTTTTTCTTTGAATACCTTTAAAAAATTCATTTTCATCTGCAGTTTCACATTTTCGAATTTCGAAAATTCGTCGCTGTGATTTCGAACCGGAAGTTTAGACCAATTTGACAACTTCTTTAATAGTTGTACGATTTTTATGAAATTTAGTATCTAAGTAGATCTTACCGATGTGACTTCAAAAATATAATTAGAAATTTTCTAAATTATCTCCCCTTGACGAAATTAAGGATCAAAATTTTCAAAAAAATCATCGAAATATAGGTCAGAATGACCTGATTTTTTTTTTGATACTAGATAAGTAATTACTGATTTGTACACAAAATATGGAGTTTGTCGATCGAACCGGAAGTGCCGCCATATTTAAAAGTGAAAAATCAATAAGGCTTTTTTGCTATTTTACTTACAGACTCAGGAGTTATATTTTCTGAATCCAATCCTTGTAGGAAGGCCTAAAAAATGTAGCGAATAGAATTTTTATTTCGGTCATGTGATGGTCACCATTTTGAATTGAAAATGAAAAATAGAAGCAATTTGACAGGTCGGGATTTTGGAACACAATTACTCTCCTTCTAATTAAGCTAGAATGTTCAAACTTGGTGTAGACGTTTACTAGGTCAATGTTATGATTGAGTTTAAAGATGAGCATTTTCTGCTTAGGGTAAGCAGAGATAAGCATGCTAATTTGTTGATTCTTTAGGGCACGATAACTTCGGTTATAATGAAGGGAGGGCGGTGAAACTCTAGTCAATAGAGAGTCTAATAGCTAGCCTGTTGTGTGAAATCATTGTATTATTTTTTCTAAATATCAGGGATAGCCGAAAAAAAGAGATTGAAAATCCAAAAAGTCGTATTTTTACAATTTGGAGCATGTTTAGGGGTCTTTCTCGTAAAGTCAACATAATATTTTTTGGGAACTTCTTCTACAAAGAGTCTGATTGGTAGTCTTTTATATGAAACCATCGATCAACAGTCCAACATATCAGGAGTAGAAGAACAAAAGGATCGAACATTGAAAACGGCACCCTTTCATTGTTAAGCGAAACATGCAGTGTGGGTGACTACAATCTACACATTTAGTCATCGTATAGAGCTTATTCAACAGTATCGAATTCCAACTGCTTAGGGATATTTTACGTGCACTCCAATGTGTACACGGGACCTTGGTTTTTCGTCCCATCCGAATGACTAGACAGCTGTGCTTGTCAGGTCCTCCGTTCTGCCTCACTGACAAGGGGAACCACGCCGGGAAATCGAGATGAACTTTCTCCGTGCAGAACTTTCAATTCAGGCGAAAACTTTTATTGCATACGATTAAGCTGGTCAGTTGGAGCTTATTTTCAAAAGTTTTGTAATAATCGGTTGGTAATTAAAGTACCGTGCACATTAAACTGTTAAAACAGAAAATTTCGCCCGGTTGAAATGTTTCTTGCTATAAGTCAGCAATTTTCTGAATTCAGGGAGGCTGAATGGTTAGCATGTGCGCACTGTATCGTAACGTCTGTCATTGAGTCAACGGGCTTCGTTTCGATCTCCAGGTTGCACGTGACATGAAGTATGATGTCCAACCTCGTGGGTTTTCTCCGTGTCCTTCGGTTTCCTCCCAACGGCTAAAGACCTGTAATCGCAAGGGGAGTTTTTAAATAAAATTAAAAAACATGTTAGTCCCGAAATGACCTAGTTTGTGTCGAATGGACATTAGGCCGCATTTCTCTCTTTCTCTTTTATTTTTAAAGTTTTGTAATAATCGGTTGGTAATCAAAGGTACTGTAAAAGTGATAAAACAGAAAATTTCGCCCGGTTGTAATGTTTCTCACTTTAAAGTCAGCAATTTGCCGATTTTAAGGGGCAAACGTTTATTGCGAACGCTTAAGCTGGTCAGGGCTAGCTTATTTTTAAAAGTTTTGTAATATTCGGTTGATAACTAAAGGTACCGTGCAAATTAAACTGTTACAATAGAAAATTTGGCCCGGTTGAAATGTTTCTCGCTGTAGGTCAGCAATTTGCCGATTTTAGGGAGGTTGCGTGGCTGAATGGTTAGCACGTGCGCTCTGTATCATAACGTCTGTCATTGAGTCAACTGGCGTTGTTTCGATTTCTTGGTTGCACGTGACAAGGAGTATGGTCGCCTGTCCAACCTCGTAGGCCGTAACCGCCGCTGCCCGGGTAAAATTTCCCACATTGCACACTTTATGGCATATGCCCGTCTTCATTAGCCCATTTTAGGAGCAGAACAGTCGGACGTTAAACCCCATTCAATTTCATTTCATTTTCTCTATGTTGCTTATTTATTATAGTGGATAAATATTTTTCTGGTTCTAGCAATTATTTAATTTCTGCATAGAAATCTTGCTTTGGCCAGTTTTTTTATTGCAGAGTGCCATTCTTGTTAAAACAAACATGATCCTTTGTTTAAAACATGCTTAAGAAGTCGTCACGATTTCCTACTTATAACCAAACATATTGGAAATATTAGTCTGGCATTATTAAATCCTAATTTTATTGGTCTTATTTAAAATTAAACTTTCATTTAACTATGAACAACCCTTAACGTGTCTCTTTAAAACTATTAAGTACTCTAAAACAGTAGCTCAACCTTTTGACCTAAACTCATTAATTTACCATTTTGTTGTGAGCGACTTCTTATTCTTCCTATATGACATATTGCACGTGTCTGATTTCAAAGGGGGGTTGGGTGGCTGAATGGTTAGCACGCGCGCCTGTCATTGAGTTAACTAGCGTGTTTTCGAATGCCCGGTTGTACGTGACAAGGAGGAAGGTCGCCTGTCCAACCTGCCATTTTTAATTTTTTTTTCCCGCCATTTTCATTTCATTTTCTCATCCGTCTCATTACAGTAATACAAGTTTCAGTTATTTCCCTTTAGTTTTCAGATTATTGTTATGCCTGGGTGCAATGTTTCATACTATATTTAGACTTGTAACTTCGCGAGTTTTTGACCAATTTTAATAATTTTTTCTTCTTATCCTTTTATTTAGGATACTTGATACAATCAATGACACGTGACGATGAATATGAAAGCTTTCATATCTGCATGGGACAGTAGCAGATCTAGTTATTTATTATTATTATTTTATTTTTCGGGGGAGCCTATTTCTCAGCGCCTGTAACAGATACCGATCTGGGACCTAATTCCCTATAGGGAAACCATGTGTTGGCTACTTGATAAACTATTTTTGAAACTTCTGCGCAGACCGGAAGTGGTCGAATTTCGTGCTGTGTCAAAAAATTAAAAAACGGCCGTAGATTCGTCAATTCTGTACCTATTTTCATACAAATGACATTTTCGGAAACCTTGAGTCTTTTCTCAGACGATAGCAGTTGAAAATTTCGATATTTCGAAACTTCATCGCTGACTTCTTGCAATCGAAAAATGAAAAATTTTATTTGAGAGACAATTTTTGTTATTTTTCAACATTTTCAAATTTGACCTACATTTTTGGATACCTGAAGGCAATCTGGTTCCAGTAATATAAGTTTCATTCCGAGTTATCGCCCTTTATTTTTCGATTTTTTTCGAATTTTCTTCACATTTTGTGAGCTTAAGTTTCGTTTTACGGCCGGATCAACGTTTCTCAAATTCCTGATACATGAAGCAATATTGTCAAACCACCGTTTAAAGCAATTTCAACAACAATCCGTAAACCGGAAGTAGTCGAAATAATATGCGATATTTTGAAAAAAACGTGAAAAATTGGTGTCTTGGGTAAAAACACGATTTCTCCGTCCGATATCAACGGATTAAACAAATTAAGGTATCATTTGGTCTAGCGGTGATTGGACCACTGAATGATACTATCGTATAATACCCAATTCATACGGATACTATGATCAGGCAGCAAAATATGGCACGCTGAAAATCAAGTATTTTCTGATTTGGAGCGTTTTTGGACGCCTGTATCTCGAAAACTGCTCCAGCGATTTTTCTTAAACTTTATCTATCGATGGTCCTTCCGCTAGTCTTTAGCATGGATCCATCCATTAAGACTTTTATATAATTGGAATAAGACAAAAAAGGGACTGAAAATCGAAAAAAGTCGAAAAATCGTGAAATTTGGGAAAATGCTCTACTATTTTTTTATTTTAAGACGTTTTCAAAAAAAAGATATATATTCAAAAAGCTGACCTAATTACGATTCTAATGATGTATAATATGTATGCAGTTATTGAAATTTAATTTTCAATATTTTGACATTTTGACATTTTTATACGCCCACATGGAAATGTGGTCGTATATTGCCGTCGCCCCCGTCCGTCCGTCTGTCGGTCCGTCCGTCCATCGTCCACAATTTCTTGTGAACGCTCTAGAGGCTAAAGTTAATATCCGATTGACTTGAAATTTATACACCGTGTTTAAGGTTGTGAGACGAAGAAGCCTATTGATTTTCAGCGATATCCGATAATTACTACCAGAGTTATGACCCTTGATCACTTTGAAAAATCTTGTGAACGCTCTAGAGGCTATAGTTAATATCCGATTGACTTTAAATTTATACACAGTGTTTAAGGTCAGGAGACGAAGAAGCCTATTGATTTTCGGTGATATCTGATAATTACTGCCAGAGTTATGACCCTTGATCACTTTGAAAAATCTTGTGAACGCTCTAGAGGCTATAGTTAATATCCGATTGACTGTAAATTTATACACAGTGGTTAAGGTCGTGAGACGAAGAAGCCTATTGATTTTCAGCGATATCCGATAATTACTACCAGAGTTATGACCCTTGATCACTTTGAAAAATCTTGTGAACGCTCTAGAGGCTATAGTTAATATCCGATTGACTGTAAATTTATACACAGTGTTTAAGGTCAGGAGACGAAGAAGCCTATTGATTTTCGGTGATATCTGATAATTACTGCCAGAGTTATGACCCTTGATCACTTTGAAAAATCTTGTGAACGCTTTAGAGGCTAAAGTTAATATCCGATTGACTTTAAATTTATACACAGTGTTTAAGGTCATGAGACGAAGAAGCCCATTGATTTTCGGTGATATCCGATAATTACTACCAGAGTTATGACCCTTGATCACTTTGAAAAATCTTGTGAAGGCTCTAGAGGCTAAAGTTAATATCCGATTGACTTTAAATTTATACACAGTGTGTAAGGTCATGATAAGAAGAAGCCTGTTGATTTTCAGCAATATCTGATAATTCCTGCCCGAGTTATGACCCTTGATCACTTTGAAAAATCTTGTGAACGCTCTAGAGGCTAAAGTTAATATCTGATTGAATTTAAATTTATACACGGTGTTTAAAGTCATGATACAAAGAATCCTATTGATTTTCAGCAATATCCGATAATTACTGCCAGAGTTATGACCCTTGATCACTTTGAAAAATCTAAAGTTAATATCCGATTGACTTTAAATTTATACACACTATTTACGGTCATGATACAAAATAGCCTATTTATTTTCAGCGATATCCGATAATTACTGCCAGAGTTATGACCCTTGATCACTTTGAAAAACCCTGTGAATGCTCTAAAGGCTAAAGTTAATATCCGATTGACTTTAAATTTGTACACAGTGTTTAGGGTCATGATACGAAGAATCCTATTTGATTTTCAGTGATATCTGATAATTTCTGGCAGTTGATCACTTTGAAATATCTTGTGGACAAAGGCCTTGAGACAAACCATCAAAACTATTCTAATCAATTCTGATAATTATTTAATGGGCTATTACTCGTAATAAGATTATCATGTGTTGTAAATGTTCTCCTTACTGATAAAAGAAACAATATGCGACAACCCTTGTTGACTGCCCGGACGACTTAGCTGTTGTGGGCGTATGTTTCGTTGCCTGGCAACCTATCTTTAACACTTTTGAACATAGGATTTCTCAGAAGTATTTTATTTGATCGTATAGTGTCGCATATCATTAGAGAGCCCTGTTCCCATGCAAACTCCAAAACTGGATGCGAAAACTACTCGACAATGATTCGTATACCGGAAGTAGTTCAAAAAACGACGAAAAATGTAAAAAAGATGAAAAAAAATTGGAGCTCTTGCCAAAAGTTCGAATTCTCCGTCACATATTAGCGGACCAAAACAATTAAAGTGTCGTTTGATAGTTCCATTAATAGACGATCGTATAACATCTAAATAACACGAATTTGATTCTTAGGAAATAAATTATGGTACGCCGAAAACTAAGTATTTTCCATTTTGGAGCATTCTGAGACGCCTTTTTCTCGAAAACGACGCCTACGATTTTTCTTAAATATTTTTTACTCAGAGTCCTATCGGTGGCCTAGCGTGTGCATTTAATAATAAAAGCGTTGCAATATTATATAGGTGGTCCAAAAATGACCTCAATCTTTGAAAAAGTTGAAAAATCATTAAATTATTGAAAATGCTCTTTTATTATACGCCCACATTTTCATGTGGACGTATTATGTCGTCGCCCCTGTCCGTCAGGACGTCCGTCCGTCCGTCCGGACATCCGTCCGTCCGTCCGTCCGTCCGTCCACAATTTGTTTGTGGACTCTCTACAGGTCACAATTCTTATCCGATTTTGACGAAACTTGAAATATAGGTTTATCCCCAAAAGATCTCGGCTGCTTTCGATATTGGCATGTATCGGATCAAAACTTCGTGGATTATGGCCCCTGATTGTACGAAAAATCACGTTTTTAGCTTGTGGACCCTATAGAGGTCACAATTTTGAACCGATTTTGATGAAACTTGACATGCATGTTTGTAACCCAAAGATCTTGGTTCCTTTCGATATTTGCGGCTATCGGAATGTAATTTCCTGAATTATGGCCCCTGATTGTCCAAAAATCACCCTTTTTAGCTTGTGGTCCCTCTGGAGGTCACAATTATTATTCGATTTAAAAAACGGTTTGATTATATCACCGTTACACCCTAAGGAAGGTTGAGTTCGAATTTCGGGAAAATCGGACGAAAATTGCCATACAAAATGGCCACCGTTTGTACGCGAATACTGTTAAAAAATGGTATATCAAGGTTGTGGACCCTGTGGAGGTCACAATTTTGATTCGATTTTGATGAAACTTGAAATTCATGGTTATAACCCAAAGATCTTGCTTCCTTTCGATATTTGCGCATATCGGATCGTAACTTCCTGAATTATGGCCCCTGATTATACGCAAAATCGCCTTTTTTTTTAACTTGGAAGTCACAATTATTATTCGATTTAAAAAACCGTTTGATTATATTACCTTCACACCCTAAGGAAGGTTGAGTTCGAATTTCGGGAAAATCGGACGAAAATTGCCATACAAAATGGCCGCCGTTTGTACGCGAATACTGTTAAAAAATGGTATATCAAGGTTGTGGACCCTGTGGAGGTCACAATTTTGATTCGATTTTGATGAAATTTGAAATTCATGGTTATAACCCAAAGATCTTGCTTCCTTTCGATATTTGCGCATATCGGATCGTAACTTCCAGAATTATGTCCCCTGATTATACGCAAAATCGCCTTTTTTTTAGCTTGGAGGTCACAATTATTATCCGATTTAAAAAAAACGTTTGATTATATTACCGTTACACCGTAAGGAAGGTTGAGTTTGAATTTCGGGAAAATCAGACCAAAATTGCCATACAAAATGGCCGCCGTTTGTACGCGAATACTGTTAAAAAATGGTATATCAAGGTTGTGGACCCTGTAAAGGTCACAATTTTAATTTGATTTTGATGAAACTTGAAATTCATCGTTATAACCCAAAGATCTTGGTTCGTTTCAATATTTGCGCATATCGGATCGTAACTTCCTGAATTATGGCCCCTGGTTATACGCAAAATCCCCCTTTCTTTAGCTTGTGGTCCCTCTGGAGGTCACAATTATTATCCAATTTAAAAAAACGTTTGATTATATCACCGTTACACTGTAAGGAAGGTTGAGTTTGAATTTCGGGAAAATCGGACCAAAATTGACAGACAAAATGGCCGCCATTTGTACGCGAATACTGTTAAAAAAATGATATATCATGGTTGTGGATCCTGTATAGGTCACAATTTTAATTCGATTTTGATGAGGAAGGTTGAGTTCTAATTTCGTGAAAATGGTACCAAAATTGCCGGACGAAATGGTTGCCGTTTGTACACGAATAGTGTAAAAATATGGTATATCATGGTTGTGGACTCTCTACAGGTCACAATTCTTATCCGATTTTGATGAAAAATCACATTTCTAGGTTGTGTACCGTCACACCATAATCATTGTCGGCTTCGAATTTCATGAATATCAGACTGGAACTGACCAACTAAATGACTGCTCCCAATACAGTATGAAATACAGGACTTAATGATGTAGGAAAAATCACTTTCGGTATTGCTTGTTCTCTATCCATCTCTCGAAAATGTGGGCGTATCCTGCCTGGCAGTGCCAGCCTATCTTTTATCTTTTTTTCGAAAATTACTCAATGAATGTTTCTGACATTTCTGGTACAGGAAGTTAAGTATCTAATCAACTTGTTAAAGCTATTCCGACAATGATCGTAAAACCGAAAGTAGTCGAAAAAATCTCCGATATTTTGAATTTTTTTTACATTTTTACAGAAATTTTTTTTATTTATGAATATTTTTTGATGGTAGTTTACACAGAGTTAAAGTATCACCCTACTTGTAATTTTTTTTGTTACCGTGAATTTTTTCTGCACGCAACGGAAGTGGCGTAATATTAACAAAAACTACAATTTTGACAGTTCAGTACCACTTTTTGAAAGCAAATATTATTTTTTTCGAAATCTGATATAGCAAAAAGAATGCGCGCTGTAAAGGGGCACAAATTGTTAGCTCAGATTTTTTAATTTCAATCTCATTTTCGGGCAATTTCGAATAAATGTAAAAAAGTGTGTAACAATCAGTTATTTACAACCCATTCAACGTCTTCATATTTTGAACTATTTATTCGTAACTTTCATAAACTCGTAGTAATAATCCAGACGAGGAGAATGTATGCAAAAAATAGTTCGTAATATGAGCAATTGCCGAGAAATATGCAATTTTGCATGCATCACTTTTCACGTTATTTTGCCTATAAAAGAGTAAATTATTATCCGATTTTCAATATTTTTTCCCATTCGATGCTTAATGCCAATTTGGACTAGTTTAAACCAATTTTACAGTTTCACTGTGACCGGAAATGACGTCATTTTGGCAAAAACTGTATTTTTAACCTAAAAAACAAATATTTTATTCAAATGTGTCTTTTTTATAACATTTTTAAAATTATGATATTTGAATCCCATCACCGAATAGCATGAACCCATATGATCATACAGATACCACAAAAAAAGTTTCTAACTTGTACGGTTGCCGAGAAATAGACGATTTTCTACAAGTCACTTTTCAAGCTTTTTGGTCTATAAAAGTGTCAATTATTATTCAATTTTCATACAATTTTCACCATTTGATGCCTTATGCAATTTATGATTACATTAAACTAATTTAAGATTTTTATTATCACCGGAAGTGATGTCTTTTTTTGCAAAAACCGTATTTTTAGATTTTTTGAAGTGAGTTATATTTGTTATTTGTTTAACGTTATAACGTTTGATTCTAATGGCCATTTAGATTGGATCAATATAATCATACTGATATCAGAAAATTGCTTCTAGCATGTTCCCTTGTCGAGAAATAACCAATTTTCTAAGGATCACTTTTTATACGCCCACATGGAAATGTGGTCGTATATTGCCGTCGCCCCCGTCCGTCCGTCTGTCGGTCCGTCCGTCCGTCCGTCCGTCGGTCCCTCCGTCCGTCCGTCCATCGTCCACAATTTCTTGTGAACGCTCTAGAGGCTAAAGTTAATATCCGATTGACTTGAAATTTATACACGGTGTTTAAGGTCGTGAGACGAAGAAGCCTATTGATTTTCAGCGATATCCGATAATTACTACCTGAGTTATGACCCTTGATCATTTTGAAAAATCTTGTGAACGCTCTAGAGGCTATAGTTAATATCCGATTGACTTTAAATTTATACACAGTGTTTAAGGTCAGGAGACGAAGAATCCTATTGATTTTCGGTGATATCTGATAATTACTGCCAGAGTTATGACCCTTGATCACTTTGAAAAATCTTGTGAACGCTTTAGAGGCTAAAGTTAATATCCAATTGACATTAAATTTATACACAGTGGTTAAGGTCGTGAGACGAAGAATCCTATTGATTTTCGGTGATATCCGATAATTACTACCAGAGTTACGACCCTTGATCACTTTGAAAAATCTTGTGAACGCTCTAGAGGCTATAGTTAATATCCGATTGACTTTAAATTTATACACAGTGTTTAAGGTCAGGAGACGAAGAAGCCTATTGATTTTCGGTGATATCTGATAATTACTGTCAGAGTTATGACCCTTGATCACTTTGAAAAATCTTGTGAACGCTTTAGAGGCTAAAGTTAATATCCGATTGACTTTAAATTTATACACAGTGGTTAAGGTCGTGAGACGAAGAAGCCTATTGATTTTCAGCGATATCCGATAATTACTACCAGAGTTATGACCCTTGATCACTTTGAAAAATCTTGTGAACGCTCTAGAGGCTATAGTTAATATCCGATTGACTTTAAATTTATACACAGTGTTTAAGGTCATGAGACGAAGAATCCTATTGATTTTCGGTGACCTCTGATAATTACTGCCAGAGTTATGACCCTTGATCACTTTGAAAAATCTTGTGAACGCTTTAGAGGCTAAAGTTAATATCCGATTGACTTTAAATTTATACACAGTGTTTAAAGTCATGAGACGAAGAAGCCTATTGATTTTCGGTGATATCCGATAATTACTACCAGAGTTATGACCCTTGATCACTTTGAAAAATCTTGTGAATACTCTAGAGGCTATAGTTAATATCCGATTGACTTTAAATTTATACACAGTGTTTAAGGTCATGAGACGAAGAAGCCTATTGATTTTCGGTGATATCTGATAATTACTGCCAGAGTTATGACCCTTGATCACTTTGAAAAATCTTGTGAACTCTTTAGAGGCTAAAGTTAATATCCGATTGACTTTAAATTGATACACAGTGTTTATGGTCATGAGACGAAGAAGCCTATTGATTTTCGGTGATATCCGATAATTACTACCAGAGTTATGACCCTTGATCACTTTGAAAAATCTTGTGAACGCTCTAGAGGCTAAAGGTAATATCCGATTGACTTTAAATTTATACACAGTGTGTAAGGTCATGATAAGAAGAAGCCTGATGATTTTCAGCAATATCCGATAATTCCTGCCCGAGTTATGACCCTTGATCACTTTGAAAAATCTTGTGAACGCTCTAGAGGCTAAAGTTAATATCCGATTGAATTTAAATTTATACACGGTGTTTAAAGTCATGATACAAAGAATCCTATTGATTTTCAGCAATATCCGATAATTACTGCCAGAGTTATCCAGTAAACATGGATGGTTAGATTTACGCTACTTTTACGTCATTATGGTTAGATTATGGTTAGCGTCCAATAATGGTAAAATTTTACGTTTAAATTTATGTTACTTTTACGTCATAATGGTTATGGTTACTTTTACGTTAGAAAATGACGTAAATCTAACGTAAACTTTATGACGGTTTTCTTACCAATTTTTGTCGCTTTAAATACTTCTTGATTAAGTACCCATATCAGTGTGTGCACAGTCTAACAATTGATAAATAGTCAAAATTCAGACAAAATAATTATACATGTGTTATTGGTGATAATTCTAACGTTAATCTAACATAAATTTTACGTCATGTATCTAACAGTTAGATTATGGTTAGTTTTCTGACGTAAATCTAACATTAATTTTCTAACATTAACATAACGTTACTTATCTAACGTTAATGTAACTTTAGTTTTATGTCATAATTCTAACATAAGTTTCTAATGTGAATCTAACATAAACCTAACACTTGTTCTCTATCGGACATGAAATGCAATGAAATGGTGTTTAACGTCCTACTTTTCTGCACCTAACCTGGGCTAATTGAAGATGGGCATACGCCATACAGTGTGCCATACAGCCTACTCTAATATCTAATTCCAACTGCCATGGGATCTTTAACATGCACACCAATGTGTACATGGAACCAGAGTTTTTTGGACCATCCGAATGACTAGGCCCTGTCAGACCTTCCCTTCCATTTCACTGACAAGGGGAACCAACGCCGGAAAATCGAGATGCAGGGATCGAACACCTGACTACCAAGTTAGCGAGCCAGCGCCCTACCCACATTGTCTAACGGAAAAGAATGTCAGTTTTATAATGTTAGGATACTAACAATTACGTAAACAAATGTCAGTTTAATATCAGGATAACAACGATTAAATAAATGTTAGTTTTTGATTGTTGGCTATCCAACCATAATCAAAAAAATCCATTTAAGTTAACCAAATTTACTAAATTTTAAGCGTTCTTTTAGGCAACTTTAACAAAATATGTTAATAATTGTATAATATTATGGATAAAACATTGAAAAGTGGGTGTGGCACCACCCCTAGGTGTTGAGCCATGCACCGAAATTGATAGTTGTTAATATCCTTACGGCATAAGGAATAAATATACCAAGTTCAAAAAAAAAACCCACGAAAAGTTGATGTGGCTCTGCCTCTGGGACTCAGACATGAAACAATTCTGATTATTTATCAATTGGTAAAATGTGCACACACTGGTATGGTTATTTAATCAAGAGGTACAATGGGGGATCATACCGAGATGCAACAAAAACTGTTACTAACTGGAAACTGTAGACTAACTGGAAAGTGAAATGAAATGAAATAAGGTTAAAAGTCCTACTGTTCTACTCGTAAACAGGGCTAATGAAGATGGGTCTACATCATATAGTATCCTATGAGGGTTATTTTGCCCGGGCAGCAGCACTATTGCCTACTCTTAAATCTAATTCCAACTGCCAAGGGATCTTTTACGTGCACGCCAATGTGTACACAGGACCTCATGCAGTTTTTTTTGTCCCATTCGAACGACAAGGGGAAACCTCGTCAGGAAATCTGGATGAAATGAGGTTAACGTCCTACTGTTCTGCTCATAAACTGGGCTAATAAAGATGGGCCTATAGGGAAATTTTACCCAGACAGCGGCGCTACGGCCTACTCTTATATCAAACTCCAACTGCCAAGGGATCTTTGACATGCCCGCCAATTTGTACACAGAACCTCAGTTTTTTTTTTTCCGTACATCCGAACCTCGTTCATGCAAACGACTAGACAGTTGTCCTTGTCATGCCCTCTATTCTGCATCATTGACAAGGGGAAACCACCCCGGAAAATCTGGATGAACTTTCTCAGCCAATGTGCAGGGATTGATCACCCGACCTCCAGGCTAACGAGACAGCGTCTTACCCACACATACAAAAAACTGGCTGTGGCACCATCAAAAAGGGAGCGAGAAAAAAAAATGGGGTTTAATGTCCACTCAACATAAACTATGTCATTTCAGGACTAAGATAAGATTTTGTCAAATAGTGCTACATGTATGGTAAAACAAAAATCCCCACAAATAATATACCAGTACGATATTATTCTTTTTGCCCTGCCTGAAAGATCTTCCAGCCCAATTAAATGTTGTGGAGCAACATACACATATGCCAACCCTTTTTTTATATTTTATAATAATCATCCTTAAAAAATTAGAAAGTCAATGTTAAAAGTGAAAATATATTTATACATTTTGTATTTTCATTTTGTATGACCCAATAATATAAGGAGATGGGTTGATTAAAAGCTTTTAGCTTGTCTTTACATCTTCCCATATAATATTATAATATGTTCTTAGAATGAATCTTATCTGATTAAAACATTAAATTTAATGATTTAAATTCTTGTAATTTGTACATGAAGGTGGCTGTTACCATGAGTCATGACGACCACGGACCAGCCTCTTCGTTGGTTTGTTTATATCAGATTTTAAAAATTTTACGCTTGTATTTATTATTATATATAAGGTGTAAAACCAGACAAATATAAAGCTTATCAAATTTATTGTATATCGGGCCTCGTATAATAATATGGGTGAATTGGAATGTGCAATAAAATTCTACCGAAAACACATTTTACAAGACTTTCAATTCGAGTCAAGAACCAGTTATTTCCGGAATCTATAGATCTAGTCGACATATATCGTCCCCGATAAAAGACATCTGAAAATTAAAATTTCTCTATTGGATTATTCTTATAATATTAAGTATAGCTAATATAAAATCTAGCAGAGCACACAGAAACAGATTACATTCTATATTCCATTATCGAAAATACGTATAGACGGCTTCCGTATTGGGGGAATAATAAAAGCGAACGGAATTGTGGGTATAGCAAGATGGCGCCCAAAAGCGATAGAATGTCGGAGATTTTGGGCAAAATACTATTTATTTCACACAAAAAAGAAATGGTGCCCTGATTTAAAGTTAGAAGAAGCATATAGGAAAGTAAGTGTCTTTTTTACATACAAACATCCGTCTAAATATAATTTGTAGAACTACAAATTCAGCAAATAATGGCTGTTGACAATTTTACTAAAAAAAAACAACGGTAAAAAAAGTCACAAGATTAGATGGCCTGTTATTTTCTGAATGTAAAACTTTGTAGCTGCACGATTTATACACAATCTAAACTACTTTAATCGAAAAAAATCCTGTTTCAAAGTCACGGGAATCAAACATTTTTCACTTTAGGTATTATTCAACAGTGACACAGAATACAATTGTAGTCTTAGTCTAAATATACAGCCTACTTCAATTTATTTTTTAAAAAAAACCTACATAACCATTTCTATATATAGGCCTATAATATATAGCCATAACAACTGTCTTTACATATCAGAAAGGAAAACTAGGATATTGACGTCGAAGAAGCGCGATAAATCAGTCGGCCTCGGTCCAAGGGACCGACGTTTGTGTCGAACACTGGTCCCAAATATCGTTTATATTGGGTCCCAATTGTCGTCTATATTGAGTCGAAGAAGCGCGATAAATCAGTCGGCCTCGTTCCAAGGGACCGACGTTTGTGTGGAACACTGGTCCCAAATATCGTTTATATTGGGTCACAAATGTCGTTTATATTGAGTCCCAAATGTTGTTTGTGTTGAGTCCCAAATGACGCCAATGAAGTCCCAAACGTCGTCAACTGGGTCCCAAATGTCGTTTGTGTTGAGTCCCAAATGACGTGAGTCCCAAATGACGTGATACCCCTGAATGTACGTCCATAATGACAGTGTAGACTGAATAATTCTCATGTATACTTTGAATAATATATGTTCTTTATTCTATCTCTAAGCAAAATCTTTTTTTACAGATCCTAAATTTGAGCAGTATTGATGGCACTAATGTGAAAGAAGTTACAAAAAGATTTTTTGAAGGCTTTGTTTACGTAAATGGTAGCCAGGTGACACCAGCTTACTCCTTGTCATGTACAAATGTAGGATCAATGCCATACCACTGGACTCAATGACGATGGACGTTATGATGAAAAGTGTTCTCATCCACCGTACTCTCACGATGACAACGGAATCAAGGCTGTTTTCATATACATTTAATAAATGTAGATATGCTATTTCAAACAAAAAACTAACCGCAACTGGTTAACCAATTTATTCACATTTGATAACAAATTTCTATCAAAATATTTGTTGGACCACAGGAAGACTTGTTGATACATGTTTGAATTAATAATATTAAAGCTTTAAGATCCATGCTTGGCAGTGAGTGCTAATAACGTTTACAAAACTTTGAGCGGGAATTTCAAGGCATTAACCTCCTGTGATATAATAACAAATGACAAGTTCGAAATAAAGTATTTATGTGGTCTTGGGTGAAAAAACAGTGTTGTGGCTTGCCAAATGAAATGAAACAAAATAGAGTGTAATGACCTACTGTTTTGCTCTGAACTGGGCTAATGAAGACGGGCATACGCCATACAGTATTCTATCGGGGAAATTTTGCACTATGACCTACTCATATCTAATTCCAACTGTCAAGGGTATGCCAATGTGTATACAAGGCCTCAGTTTTTCTGTACCATCTGAATGAATAGACAGCTGCCTTGTCAGGCCCTCCTGCATCACTGACAAGAGGAAATAACGCTGGGAAATCTGGATGAACTTTCACTTCCAATGCCGGACCCAACTACCAAATGAAATGAGGTTTAACGTCATACTCTTTTGCACCTAACCTGGGCTAATGGAAGACGGGCATACGCCATACAGTGTACTATGAGGGAATTTTTACCCCGGCATTGGCGCTACGGCCTACTCTTATACCGAATTCCAAGGGGTCGTTTACATGCACTCTTATTTGTATTCGGGACTTCGGTTTTTCGTACCATCCAAACGACTAGGCAGCTGTCCTTGTCAGGCCCTCCTTCTGCATCACTGACAAGGGGAAATCACTGACTAGGAAAGCTGTCTAGTCGTTTGGATGGTATGAATGACCGAGCGTCTGTGTACACATTGGTGTGCATGTAAAAGATCACTAGGCAGTTCGAATGCGATATAGGAGTAGGCCTTAGCTGTCTAGTCGTTTGGATGGAATGAATGATCGTGCGTTTGTGAACACATTGGTGTTTATGTAAAAGATCACCAGGCAGTTCGAATGCGATATAGGAGTAGGCCTTAGCCACTGCCTGGACAAAATTCCCTGATGGCACACTGTATAGAGTATGTCGATTTCATTAGCCATGTCGGAATAGGTCGTTATACCCCATTTCATTTCATTTCATTCCATCAATGCCTTGAGCAAACAAGATGGAGGCTACGCGTAAAGGTTTTGGCCAAATTTGGTCAATATCCTAGTTTTCCTTTCTGATATGCATATCCACACTTTCACAAGACTAATTTAGACCCTTTTCTTGAACATTGAACACTTTGATGTGTGTGTGTGAAACATTTCTTGGCAGTTTGATGGAATCTTATATAAGATATAAGAGTATGCCGTAGCCCTGCTGTCGAGAAAAATGTTTATAGTTATGGTTTGTGTATGGTCACCTGTTTGTATTCTTGTCAATTATCACCATTTTACGATGTATGATTACTGTTAACAATTGTATTTTTTAAAAATAAAATTTAGATATTATGTTGACCTTTTGTTGTAATTATATGAATTTGCGATTTCAAAAGGTTATTGGTTGACTGTCAACATTTCAAGGGTTATATTTCTACATACTCATTAAAGATTTACAAAAGAAAGTGTTGTAAATTTTAAAATTAATGTTAGATATATAATGAAATGAAATGGGGTTTAAAGTCCTACTGTTCTGAAATCCTGATTCTCAGTCAATGCATGTACAATCCCGGGTCTGCAGGTTAGTTGAGCCGACATTTTACTCTGAGGATCATGACCCTGATTTCCATAAAATGGTCGGTTACTTTTAATAATGTTAGATTAACGTCAAAAATTGAAGTTATATTTACGTCAGATTTACGTCAAAATGGTTGGTCAGACTACAATCATTTTGCTCATCTTCTTAACGATAATGTAATGTCATGAAATGACGTTAATCTAACGTAAAGTTTACGTCATTTTTACCTTATTTTTACATCATTTTCTGACGCAAATCTAACGTAAAATTTACGTCATTTTTTGACGTAGATCTAACGTAAACTTTACGTAAACTTTACGTTAGATTTATGTCAAAATATGACGTAAACTTGACGTTAGATTTGCGTCAGGAAATGTCGTAAATATAACGTAAAAATGACGTAAATTTTACGTTAAATTAACATCATTTCCTGACGTTACATTTTCATTAAGAAGATGAGCAAACTGATGGTAAACTGACTGACCATTTTTACGTAAATTTTACGTAAAAGTAACGTCATGTTGTTATGTGACCCTTGATCACTTTGAAAAATCTAAAGTTAATATCCGATTGACTTTAAATTTATACACACTATTTACGGTCATGATACAAAATAGCCTATTTATTTTCAGCGATATCCGATAATTACTGCCAGAGTTATGACACTTGATCACTTTGAAAAACCCTGTGAATGCTCTAAAGGCTAAAGTTAATATCCGATTGACTTTAAATTTGTACACAGTGTTTAGGGTCATGATACGAAGAATCCTATTTGATTTTCAGTGATATCTGATAATTTCTGGCAGTTGATCACTTTGAAATATCTTGTGGACAAAGGCCTTGAGACAAACCATCAAAACTATTCTAATCATTTCTGATAATTATTTAATGGGCTATTACTCGTAATAAGATTATCATGTGTTGTAAACGTTCTCCTTACTGATAAAAGAAACAATATGCGACAACCCTTGTTGACTGCCCGGACGACTTAGCTGTTGTGGGCGTATGTTTCGTTGCCTGGCAACCTATCTTTAAGTTTTTTTACCATTTAATTTCAGTTTATGGGTTCCAAGTTTATTATTTATTGCCTGATATGTATAAAACAATTCTCAATTGCGAAATCTCAACTTATTTGTTACCGATAATGATTTCTTTTGGCACCGGAAGTGAAATAATTTTGCCAGATTTTACAATTTTGACCGGTGTATTTGCAAGCATATATTACTTTTACAAATCTGATAAAGGGTGTCACTGAATCATAACAACTACAGTATCGTTTGGTAGCTCGATGGATCGGCTATTGTATGACGCACTTCCTGTCTGATTCCTGAAAGCCGATTTAGCACTGCAGGTCTGCAGAGGTCGTTCCATAGCGAGTGAAGAAACATAACTAATTTCGCCGAGAATTTTAAGTAATAGGACAGATTTAAAAATACGGTACTCTTACAAAACGTTCAAATAAAGGTGTTCTAAAATCTTTTATTGCTATTTTGATCTTTTGTGTCGATAGATAGTATATTTATAGACTCATTTTTGAGAACATCTCATCAATATTTTTACTAATTTGCCTTACTCCAAAATTAGATTTTGCGCGATCCGACTCAAGATGGCGTGTTCAATGACAAATATTACGGGACGCTGAAGATCTAGTATTTTCCTTTGTGGACTTTTATATGATATCAGAATGATACAAATTCGATGGTTAGGCAATAGATTATGAGATGCCGAAAATGTAGTATTTCCTCTTTTTTTTTGGAGCCTTTTCAGACTCCTTTATCTCGAAAACTACTTCTATTTCACTTCTTAAACTTCTGTTACCCCGAGTCCTATCAGTCGTTTAGAGTATAAAGGTAAATTTAAAAGCATGACAATGATATAAAGGACCCTGAAAGCCGATTCAGCACTGCTATGCAGGTCTAGTTATTATTATTATTATCATTCTTCTTTGAGTAGATCTCAGCAACTGCTTGTCGCATCGTTACGATTTCTTCGGTTTTACTGGGAAAGTGGGTGTGACTTAGAGGATAAAGCTATTTTGAACGTTCTGCGACAATGCGAAAATATTTAATATTGCAGTAATTTTAACAATAATCATGGGATTTTAACTTTCGATACATTTTGGCTTAGCCGGAGACATGGCACATAGTTAAGCTACTTTCAATTTTTGATTTTCAGCAAATCTTCGAAGGTATTAGGCGCCAAATTTTGAAAATTTAAAATTTTACAAAAAACTTTTTTATTTATGAATATTTTTTAGTCGTGTTGTACACAGAATTAAAGAGTCATCTGACTTGCGCAAAAATGTTAAAAATTTTTGTCTCAGTAATTTTCCTTGGCTGCCATTGACTAATTCAGTTTTTCAGTCCTAGATTATTTTTTTATTGTTCGATTTGTATAAAACAAAGTTCATATGCTTCGTTGTCTCAATTGTCATTTTTTTTGTTACCAATAGTGTTATCTGTTGGCACCGGAAACTACAATTTTGACATTTTTCGAAAATAAATATTATTTTTTTGAAAAATTATATGACTCAAAGAGTGTGCCCTTTCAAGGCGCAAAAAAATGTCGGAAGCAGTTTTTTTAATTTCGATTTCATTTTCGAGTAAATTCGATTAAGAGGCTAAAAATGGTGTAAATTTGACCTATTTACAACCAATTCAGGCTTTTCAGATTTTAAAATATTTCTTCGTAACTTTTATAAACATGTAGCTATAATCCATATGAAGAAAATGTATGTTAAAATTAATTTGTAATATAAGCAGTTGCCAAGAAATGGGCAGTTCTGCATAAGTCACTGTTTTCGTTATTTTGCGTGTAAAATAGTCAATTATTATTGGATTTTTATAAAAGTGACATCATTTGATTCAAAAAGCATGTAGCGTCATATCAAGTTGATTACAATTTAAAATTGACACCGGAAGTGACGTCATTTTGTCAAAAACTGCATTTCAAACTTTGTTTTATTCAACCAAGAATAACTTAATATGTATTAATAATTTTAACTTTTGGTTTAAATTCACATATAAACACAACTCATATAGTCATATAGATATCATAAAATTGTTTCTAACTTGTTCGGTTGCCGAGCAATAGAGGGTTTTCTACAGGTCACTTTTGAAGGTTTCGGGGCCATAAAAGTGTCAATTATTATTCGATTTTCATAAACGTTACACCATGTTATACCTAATGCCATTTGGGATTTCATACAAGTAATTTAAGATTTTCATTATCACCAGAAGTAACGTCATTTTGGCAAAAACTGTATTTTTAGCCTTCAAAACAGATATTTTATTCAAATGAGTCTGTTTTGAAATCTTTTTCAAATTATGGTATTTGATGCCAATCAAAAATACAATGAACCGATACGATCATACAGATACCACAAAATGGTTTCTAACTTATACGGTTGCAGAGAAATAGCAGATTTTCTACAAGTCACTTTTCAAGTTTTTTGGTCTTTAAAAGTGGCAATTATTATTCGATTTACATAAAATTTTTACTATATGATATCGTATGCCATTTCTGATTTCATAAGACTAATTGAACATTTTCATTAACACCGGAAGTAATTTAATTTTTTCAAGATCATTTACAAGTAACAAATGTATAAAATGAATTGATATTGCTGGATTTGGTTGATTCTGCGTCCATTGTATTTGTGTGCAATGTTAATATGGTAACCTGTTTAGTGGTTTCGTTGGTACCGGAAGTGACATATGTTCAAGGGTAACTTGGCACCGGAAGTGACATGTTTAAGGGTAATGTGGCACCAGTGAAACCCGTCATTCCTGCATGCAGGTCTAGTTCTTATTATTATTATTCTTCTTTTGTTTTGAGTAGATCTCAGCAACTGCTTGTCGCATCATTACGATTTCTTCGGTTTTACTGGTTAAAGCTATTTTGAACGTTCTGCGACAATGAGAATTTGTCCACAATCACCGAAGTTATCGTTTTTATACGCCCACATTGAAATGTGGTCGTATATTGTCGTCGCCCCTGTCCGTCCGGCGGTCCGGCGTCCACAATTGCTTGTGGACGCTCTAGAGGCTAAAGTTAATATCCGATTGACTTTAAATTTATACACAATGTTTAAGGTCATGAGACGAAGAAGCCTATTGTTTTTCAGCAATTTCCAATTATAACTACCAGAGTTATGGCCCTTGATCACTTCAAAAAATCTTGTGGACGCTCTAGAGGCCAAAGTTAATATCCGATTGACTTTAAATTTATACACAGTGTTTAAGGTCATGAGACAAAGAATCCTATTGATTTTCAGCGATTTCTGATAATAACTACCAGAGTTATGGCCCTTGATCACTTCAAAAAATCTTGTGGACGTTCTAGAGGCCAAAGTTAATATCCGATTGACTTTAAATTTGTACACAGTGTTTAAAGTGCACATAAAATGGTTTTGTAAATTTTTTTGTGTGAGCAATCCATGGTTATTTTATCCACTTTACGGCAAATTCACATCAATCCGACTAAAATTAATTCAGCTATCTTCACTCAAAGTCGTAAAAATAGACCTCCCGTAAAAATGACTTTGCCTCTTAATCCCCTCAGACGCCAGTGACGTCACAGTGACCGAATGCATATTCGGAATGTTTATTCCTTAATTACCTATACACACCCGGCGTGTGTATTCATTAACGTCTGACTGATTCCTTAATCCCCCTAATTAAATAAAACAATTGACTACGGAATAATTTGTTTTATAATTCATTTCAATTCAAGATTCAATTTAGAATTTGTTTCATAATGTACAGTCGTGCTGTTTTTTCACGGCAGCGATTTTAATACATTCTACCATCTTGTGCAGTCGAAACGATTCGAGATACATTTTCGTTAGAAGAGTTTTGGGGTTCTAATTTAGAATTTGTTTCATTATTTACGGTCGTTCTGTTTTCTCACGGCAGTGATTTTAAAATAATGTACCATCGTGTGCAGTCAAAACGACTCGAGATACATTTTTATACGCCCACATTGAAATGTGGTCGTATATTGTCGTCGCCCCCGTCCGTCCGTCCGTCGGTCCGGCGTCCACAATTGCTTGTGGACGCTCTAGAGGCTAAAGTTAATATCCGATTGACTTTAAATTTATACACAGTGTTTAAGGTCATGAGACGAAGAAGCCTATTGTTTTTCAGCGATTTCCGATAATAACTACCAGAGTTATGGCCCTTGACGACTTCAAAAAATCTTGTGGACGCTCTAGAGGTCAAAGTTAATATCCGATTGGCTTTAAATTTATACACAGTGTTTAAGGTCATAAGACGAAGAAGCCTATTGATTTTCAGAGATTTCCGATAATTAGTGCCAGAGTTATGGCCCTTGATCACCTCCAAAAATTTTGTGGACGCTCTAAAAGCCAAAGTTAATATCCGATTGACTTTAAATTTATACACAGTGTTTAAGGTCATAAGACGAAGAAGCATATTGATTTTCAGCGATTTCCAATAATTAGTGCCAGAGTTATGGCCCTTGATCACTTCAAAAAATCTTGTGAACGCCCTAAAAGCCAAAGTTAATATCCGATTGACTTTAAATTTATACACAGTGTTTAAGGTCATAAGACGAAGAAGCTTATTGATTTTCAGCAATTTCCGATAATTAGTGCCAGAGTTATGGCCCTTGATCACTTCAAAAAATCTTGTGGACGCTCTAAAAGCCAAAGTTACTATCCGATTGACTTTAAATTTATACACAGTGTTTAAGGTCATAAGATGAAGAAGCCTATTGATTTTCAGCGATTTTCGATAATTAGTGCCAGAGTTATCTCCCTTGATCACTTCAAAAAATCTTGAGGATGCTCTAAAAGCCAAAGTTAATATCCGATTGACTTTAAATTTATACACAGTGTTTAAGGTCATAAGACGAAGAAGCCTATTGATTTGCATCAATTTCCGATAATTAGTGCCAGAGTTATGGCCCTTGATCACATCAAAAAATCCTGTGGACGCTCTAGAGGCCAAAGTTAATATCCGATTGACTTTAAATTTACACACACAGTTTATGGTCCTGAGAGGAAGAAGCCTACTGATTTTCATCAATTTCAAATAATTACCTCCAGAGTTATCTCCCTTGATCACTTCAAAAAACCTTGTTGCGCTGTAGATGCCAAACTTATCAACCGATTGACTTCAGATTGATACACAGAGTTTAAGGTGTTGAAACGAACAAGTATTTTGATTTTCAATGAATTTTGATAACTGAACAGCTAAATCCATGATATTAAATGTTTCCTATACTAATTGTTAGCGTGGGGCAAAACTTTATAAAAAGCAAACAAATTGTAATGATTTTCTGATAATTACATAATGAGTTGTTACTCAGATTTTAGTGTATTACAAATGTTTCATTACCAAAAAAAAGTAAAAATATGCGACAACCCTTGTTGACTGCCTGGACGATTTAGCTGCTGTGGGCGTATGTTTCGTTGCCTGGCAACCTATCTTTGTTAGAAGAGTATTATGGTTCTAATTTAGAATTTGTTTCATAATGTACGGTCGTTCTATTTTCTCACGACAGCGATTTTAATACCCTCTACCATGTACGTTCGTTCTATTTTCTCGCGGCAGCGATTTAATACCCTCTACCATTTGTGCAGTCCAAACGATTCGAGATACATTTTCGTCCGAAGAGTATTGTGGTTCGAATTTCCCCGAGTAAAAGAGTACAGGAGTAAAAAGATGTGGTCACACAAAATATATCATAAACGTCAAACATGATTGAAACGACATTTGTAAATGACGAGAAGGGTCACCTAACAATCTATGTGTATCGCAAGTGTAGTGTCGTTTATAGCTGTTATTAATCAATCAGACTAAAGTTGCACAGAGACTGGGTCATAAATTAATGTTGATTAGGTAATCATCTTTTTTTACCCCGGCCATATCAATTAGCTTTGATCACTGATGTTTTTGTAATAAAGGAGCCTCGTATTATTTGTTGATTGGTTTTTAAACATCTAGATATAAATCATTCGATGGATATAAGTTTGTGATAAGATAAGGTTATATTGTCTAACATCATTTAACTTTTTGAAGAATAAAGGTATTTTACAATTAAATTAGTGTATTTGATATTCATTATTACAAAAACATCGGTGAGCATAGCTAATTGATCTGGCTGGCGTAAAAAAAAATGATGACTACGCTTCTAAATTAGAACCACAATACTCTTCTGACGAAAATTTATCTCGAATCGTTTTGACTGCACACGATAGTAGAGTGTATTAAAATCGCTGCCGTGAGAAAACAGAACGACCGTACATAATGAAACAAATTGTAAATTAGAACAACAATACTCTTCTGGTGAGAATGTATCTCGAATCGTTTTGACTGCACACGATGGTAGAGTGTATTAAAATCGCTGCCGTGGAAAAACAGAACGACCGTGCATTATGAAACAAATTTTAAATTGGAGCTTGAATAAAATGAATTACAAAACATATTATCCCGTAGTCAATTGTTTTATTTAATTAGGGGGATTAAGGAATCAGTCAGGCGTTAATGAATACACACGCCGGGTGTATATAGGTAATTAAGGAATAAACATTCCGAACATGCATTCGGTCACTGTGATGTCACTGGCCTCTGAGGGGATTAAGAGTGTTTTCGATAACTGGCAAAGTCGTTTTTACGGGATACGACTTTGAGTGAAGATAGCTAAATTAATTTTAGTCGGATTGATGTGAATTTGCCGTAAAGTGGATAAAATAACCATGGACTATCAATCTAGAAAAAAAATTGAGACCATTTGATGTGCTCTTTAAGGTTATGAGACGAAGAATCCTATTGATTTTCAGCAATTTCCGATAATTAGTGCCAGAGTTATGGCCCTTGATCACTTAAACGAATCTTGTGGACGCCCTAGAGGCCAAAGTTAATATCCGATTGACTTTAAATTTATACACAGTGTTTAAGGTCATAAGACGAAGAAGCCTATTAATTTTCAGCGATTTTCGATAATCAGTGCCGGAGTTAGCCCTTGATCACTTCAAAAAATCTTGTGGATGCTCTTGAGGCCAAAGTTAATATCTGATTGACTTCAAATTTATACACAGTGTTAAAGGTCATGAAGCCTATTGATTTTCAGTGATTTCTGATAATTAGTGCCAGAGTTGTGGTCCTTGATTACTTAAAAAAATCTTGTGGATGCTCTAGAGGCCAAAGTTAATATCTGACTTTAAATTTAAACACTATGTCTAAGGTTATGAGATGAAGAAGCCTATTGATTTTCAGTGATTTCAAATAATTACTTCCAGAGTTATCTCCCTTGATCACTTCAAAAAACCTTGTGACGCTATAGAGGCCAAACTTATCATCCGATTGACTTCAGATTGACACATAGAGTTTAAGGTGTTAAAACGAATAAGTATTTTGATTTTCAATGAATTTTGATACCTGAACAGCTAAATCAATGGTATTAAATGTTTCCTATACTAATTGTTAGTGTGGGGCAAAACTTTTATAAAAGGCAAACAAATTCTAATGGTTTTCAGATAATTACATAATAAGTTATTACTCTTAATCAGATTTTAGTGTATTACAAATGTTTCATTGCCAATAAAAGTAAAAATATGCGACAACCCTTGTTGACTGCCCGGACGATTTAGTTGCTGTGGGCGTATGTTTTGTTGTCTGGCAACCTATCTTTATTAGAAAAGTGGGCACACTGGCATGCGACCGCACAAATAAATTAAGAAAGTGTTGTTTTAATGAATTGATAGTTGTGTTTGTTTTAATATGCCTATACTCGAACCAATGATAAAGTGTTGTTTTAATAAATTGATAATTGTATAACGGCGATGGCAAAAAATCGGGAACCAAACAAGTCACGTTTAAAAAGGGACTTTTTTAATTGTGTGGTCCAAATCAGCTTAGTGGTGGTCCGAATCAGCCAAGTGGTGGTCCGAATAAGCCTGGAATGTGGTCCAAATCGGCCATGACTTATGGTCCCAATCAGCCATGGTCCCAATTAGTGTGTATAGAGAAGACAACGTGTTGACGTAATTACCGGTACCGTTATCGTCAGACTTCATTCAGTTTTAATAGTAATCATAATAATCGTTTGTCAATACCTTTGGATGACATTTTTTTGTGGATTTGTATGCTTATGTATATTCCACCTCTATAAAATGTTGAAGTCTTTTTATAACTTCACTCTATTATTACGATCTGTCTGCTGTCATCATATCCGAATTTGTGTATTAACCTTTATGGATTTTTATAACAATTATATCTGATCACCTCTATTTATCTCTACGATCAGTGCCTGAATACTGTCAGGCAGCATTTTCAACAGTCTATTTTTCAAAATTTTCTTGGGGAGATCCCCTAAACTCCCACAAAGACTCGCTACTTTGACGCTCACAAAGGTACTTCTTTGAGGTTTGCAAGTCCATTCGTTTGCCATTTTGGTCTCTGATCGTATAAACTAGTGTGCTCAGGTGACGGATGGTATGTGGTCACATTTTTTATCTCGATGATCGGTGCCTGACTGAATACTGACAGACAGCATTTCCGACAGTCTATTTTTCAAAATTTTCTGGGGGAGGTCTCCCATACCCTCCATGAGTACACCCTACATTGGCGCTCATAAGTGGGATTCGTCGAGGTTCGCAAGTCCGTTCGTTTGACACTTTACCTCAACGACCATTGCCTGAAATACTGCCAGGCTGCATTTCCGGCAGCCTGGTTTTTCAAAATTTTCTATGGGAGCCCCCCCACCCCAAGTTGAAACCTGTGCCTTAACCTTGGACTTTGCCCCTCCAATCACCGACGGCTGGCACCGCCACTGGCGAGAGGGTAAGTTTCCAATCCTACTTGGATTTTTGGCAAGCATTAAACTACAATTATGATAAATCTATAGGTTTAGGCTACACCAGTGCTGTTGTGTCTATTGGGGAAATAAAGATTATTGTTTGTGGACGCTCTAGAGGCTAAAGTTAATATCCGATTGACTTCAAATTTATACACAGTGTTAAGGTCATGAGACGAAGAAGCCTATTGTTTTTCAGCGATTTCTGATAATAACTACCAGAGTTATCGCCCTTGATCACTTACACAAATCTTGTGGACGCTCTACAGGCCAAAGTTAATATCCGATTGACTTGTGGATGCTCTAGAGGCCAAAGTTAATATCCGATTGACTTTAAATTTATACACAGTGTTGAAGGTCATGAGACGAAGAAGCCTATTGATTTTCAGCGATTTCCAATAATTAGTGCAAGAGTTATGGCCCTTGATCACTTTAAAAAAATCTTGTGGACGCTCTAGAGGCCAAAGTTAATATCCGATTGACTTTAAATTTATACACAGTGTTTAAGGTCATGAGACGAAGAAGCCTATTGATTTTCAGCGATTTCTGATAATTAGTGCCGGAGTTATGGCCCTTGATAACATCAAAAAATCTTGTGACGCTTTAGAGGCCAAACTTATCATTCGATTGACTTCAGATTGATACACAGAGTTCAAGGTACTGAAACGAACATGTATTTTGATTTTCAATGAATTTTGATTACTGAACAGCTAAATCTATGATATAAAAAGCAAACCAATTCTAATGATTTTCTGATAATTACATAATGAGTTGTTACTCTTAATCAAAAATCAAATTTTAGTGTATTACAAATGTTTCATTACCGAAAAAAGTAAAAACCCTGTTGTGGGCGTATGTTTCATTGCCTGGCAACCTATCTTTAGTGTATTACAAATGTTTCATAACCGAAAAAAGTAAATATATGCGACAACCCTTGTTGACTGCCCGGACGATTTAGCTGCTGTGGACGTATGTTTTGTTGCCTGGCAACCTATCTCTATTGATATTATTAGGGGTGTGTGTTATTTAACAAATTTTCTGGAAACCAAGCCGTTTGCTTAAAATATGTGGAGGAATATTAAAATCCATACGGAAAAAAATTTGACCCCTAACCCTCATGTACATACTCCCTGAAAATGGGGTACCTCAAATTAGCCAAAATATCAGTTTTTATACGCCCACATTGAAATGTGGTCGTATATTGTCGTCGCCCCCGTCCGTCCGTCGGTCCGTCCGTCGGTCCGGCGTCCACAATTGCTTGTGGACGCTCTACAGGCTAAAGTTAATATCCGATTGACTTTAAATTTATACACAGTGTTTAAGGTCATGAGACGAAGAAGCCTATTGTTTTTCAGCGATTTCCGATAATAACTAGAAGAGTTATGGCCCTTGATCACTTCAAAAAATCTTGTGGACGCTCTAGAGGCCAAAGTTAATATCCGATTGACTTTAAATTTATACACAGTGTTTAAGGTCATGAGACGAAGAAGCCTATTGATTTTCAGCGATTTCCGATAATTAGTGCCAGAGTTATGGCCCTTTATCACTTAAACAAATCTTGTGGACGCTCTAGAGGCCAAAGTTAATATCCAATTGACTTTAAATTTATACACAGTGTTTAAGGTCATGAGACGAAGAATCCTATTGATTTTTAGCGATTTCCAATAATTGGTGCCAGAGTTATGGCCCTTGATCACTTCAAAAAATCCTGCGGACGCTCTGGAGGCCAAAGTTAATATCCGATTGACTTTAAATTTATACACAGTGTCTAAGGTCATGAGACGAAAAAGCCTTTTGATTTTCAGCGATTTCTGATAATTACTGCCAGAGTTATGACCCTTGATCACTTCAAAAAATCTTGTGGATGGTCTAGAGGCCAAAGTTAATATCCGATTGACTTCAAATTTATACATAGTGTTTACAGTCATGAGACTAAGTCATCTATCGATTTTCAGTGATTTTCAATAATTGTTGCCAGAGTTATTGCCCTTGATCACTTCGAAAAAATCCTGTGGAAGCTCTAGAGGCCAAAGTTAATATCCGATCGACTTTAAATTAACACACAGTGTTTAGGGTCATGAGACGAAGAAGCCTATGGATTTTCAGAGATTTCAAATAATTATTGCCAGAGTTATCTCCCTTGATAACTTCAAAAAATTTTGTTACGCTATAGAGGCCAAACTTATTATCCGATTGACTTTAGATTGATACACAGAGTTTAAGGTGTTGAAACGAACAAGTATTTTGATTTTCAATGAATTTTGATAACTGAACAGCTAAATCCATGATATTAAATGTTTCATGTATATACTAATTGTTAGCGTGGGGTAACACTTTATAAAAAGCAATCAAATTCTAATGATTTTCTGATAATTACATAATGAGCTGTTACTCTTAATCAGTTTTTAGTGTATTACAAATGTTTCATTAGCAAAAAAAGTAAAAATATGCGACAACCCTTGTTGATTGCCCGGACGATTTAGCTGCTGTGGGCGTATGTTTCGTTGCCTGGCAACCTATCTTTCTGTCATTTCACCACTAACAAGTATGTTTAGAATGCCTTAAACAGGTTCATATGCAGGTTTTCGTGATCTGTGAGTTAGAATATGACATTGAAAATGATCTGCAACACCCCCCTAATATTATTATGACAGAAGACCGTTTGTTTTAGTCGTCACATGGTCTATGGGTATTGTATAATTTCTCATTATCTGTGTTTAGTTTATTGCATTTTAAATAGTTTAGATGTCATTTGTTAAGGCCTCGCTAAACAGCAGCCTCGCTCAGTCCACTCTATCATTTAGCCTTGATCTAAAATATCAACCTAATGGTTAATCGCCGCTCACAACGCCATTTGAAAATTAAATCAATCAATAAAATCCTGTTTAAATCCAAGCTGTATCCAAGCCATCCATGGGTCTACAAAATTGATTTTGTGCGTGTGGTGTAAATAAAGATATAATTTATAATTTCTATGTCAACTGAAGCCTAAATAAAGACTTGCAATAACCAGATTTAGCTCTTACATAATGTATGTTTAAGCTACATTATTCATACAAATTTTTATGAGCTCTGTGTGTCATCTTGTAATTTTGTTGTTATATAATTGAAGTTAAATGTGCTAGAAGCTAGTTAGATATCAGTCCGAAATATTTAGTAAAACTGTGCAATCATCTGACAAGCAGTAACTTTGAGTCTTTAAAGGAGCTAAATCGCTAATGTTTGGGACTTAGAAAGTTACCCATGCCGTGATAAAATCATCGACGATTTTATCATATCGGACTTATTTGAAAATATAAAAAAATCGGTATATCGTGAGGGTAGCACGATTTACCCAAATCCCCAAATCTACCAAATCAACCCAAATTCACCACTATTTCAACTCATACCACAATAATTTATATTGATATTTGATAATATACCGTTCTTTATGTGGAATTGACATTTTTAATTTAAAATCGCAGCTTTTTATTGTCAAAATGCCCCTCAAAATGCGATTTCCAAGCAAGTTTGGAAGTCATAACCAAGGGAATAGCTCATGTAATACACAAATCTACCCAAAACCACGTTATTTCCACATATATCACAATTATGTTTATCGTTTTTATACGCCCACATTGAAATGTGGTCGTATATTGTCGTCGCCCCCGTCCGTCCGTCCGTCGGTCCGGCGTCCACAATTGCTTGTGGACGCTCTACAGGCTAAAGTTAATATCCGATTTACTTTAAATTTATACACAGTGTTTAAGGTCATGAGACGAAGAAGCCTATTGTTTTTCAGCGATTTCCGATAATAACTACCAGAGTTATGGCCCTTGATCACTTCAAAAAATCTTGTGGATGCTTGAGAAGCAAAAGTTAATTTCCGATTGACTTCAGATTTATACACAGCGTTTAAGGTCATAAGACAATGACGCCTATTGATTTTCGGCGATTTCCGATAATTAGTGCCAGAGTTATGACCCTTGATCTCTTTAAAAAATGTTGTGGACGCTCTAAAGGTCAAAGTTAATATCCGATTGACTTTAAATTTATACACAGTGTTTAAGGTCATAAGACGAAGAAGCCTATTGATTTTCAGCGATTTCCCATAATTAGTGCCAGAGTTATGGCCCTTGATCACTTCAAAAAATCTTGTGGACGCTCTAGAGGCCAAAGTTAATATCCGATTGACTTCAAATTTATACACAGTGTTTAAGGTCATAAGACGAAGACGCCTATTGATTTTCAGTGATTTCCGATAATTAGTGCCAGAGTTATGGCCCTTGATCACCTCAAAAAATCTTGTGGACCCTCTAGAGGCCAAAGTTAATATCCGATTGACTTTAGATTTATACACAGTGTTTAAGGTCATGAGACGAAGAAACCTATAGATGTTCGGCGATTTCCGATAATTAGTGCCAGAGTTATGGCCCTTGATTTCTTTAAAAAATCATGTGGACGCTCTAAAGGTCAAAGTTAATATCCGATTGACTTTAAATTTATACACAGTGTTTAAGGTCATAAGACGAAGAAGCCTATTGATTTTCAGCGATTTCCGATAATTAGTGCCAGAGTTATGGCCCTTGATCACTTCAAAAAATCTTGTGGACGCTCTAGAGGCCAAAGTTAATATCCGATTGACTTCAAATTTATACACAGTGTTTAAGGTCATAAGAGAAAGACGCCTATTGATTTTCAGCGATTTCCGATAATTAATGCCAGAGTTATGGCCCTTGATCACCTCAAAAAATCTTGTGGACGCTCTGGAGGCCAAAGTTAATATCCGATTGACTTTAGATTTATACACAGTGTTTAAGGTCATGAGACGAAGAAGCCTATTGATTTTCAGCGATTTCAAATAATTACTGCCAGAGTTATCTCCCTTGATAACTTCAAAAATTCTTGTGACGCTATAGAGGCCAAAGTTACCATCCGATTGACTTCAGATTGATACATAGAGTTTAAGGTGTTGAAACGAACAAGTATTTTGATTTTCAATGAATTTAGATAACTGAACAGCTAAATCCATGATATTAAATGTTTCATGTATATACTAATTGTTAGCGTGGGGTAAAACTTTATAAAAAGCAATCAAATTCTAATGATTTTCTGATAATTACATTATTGTTACTCTTAATCAGTTTTTAGTGTATTACAAATGTTTCATTACCGAAAAAAGTAAAAATATGCGACAACCCTTGTTGACTGCCCGGACGATTTAGCTGCTGTGGGCGTATGTTTCGTTGCCTGGCAACCTATCTTTTAATAATACTATCATTCGTTTAGCTAAATATGCCATAATTACTTTAAAATCATGGTCTTTTTGTCTTAAAATCCAACAATTCATGCGTGTTTCGTCGTCGTATGTAAGGGCCATAACCCACATGGATGCAGAGTGCAGACCACCATTAAATTTGTAGTTCTTCCAAAGTTACGTGGAAATCACATTCTGACACAAAAACGCTACGATTTTAAATTTAAAATGACAATTTGACAGAAAGAACTGTATATGATCAATTATCAATATAAATTATTGCGATATCAGTTGAAATAATGGTGGATTTGGGTAGATTTGGGTGGTGTTGGGTAAATCGTGCTACCGTATTGTGATAACCAATTTATCGTGATATGATAATTATCATGTCCAAATATTGACGATAATATGCTATATCATACGAAGTCGAAATTGCAATGCGAGAGGTCATGATTGATGCAAGTACTCATAATCGAAAAACAATTGTTTGGCAAGGTCAAGGTTGGACAGTACATATTTCTCGGGGTACAAGTCGATACATTTTGTTGCGGAAGTCGGGCTTCGCCTTATAATCTGCATTGATTTATATATGGATGAAGGGACAAAAATAAGATCAAAAAATGTTGTTTTCTGTAACTGTTGCCCTAAGAAGTACGATGTTGAGTGACATAGCTTGCTAAATATGAAAATAATAGATAGAACTCTCAATCATGTCGTCACGGCAACGTCAACGCACATTGTACCGACTTTTGCTATGGTTATTCCAATACAAATAATTGTCGGAATTTCTAAATATATATAATTTGTATAATTTTATTGTAATATAACCAACATTCAATCAACGGCATTATCAGAGAAATTGGAATAAAAAAAGGTTCAAATGAGTCAAGAACAAAACTTACAATAATAATAGTTAACGTATCATTATTAATATTTTTCTTCGACTAACTTGTATGACCATGACTATTCTATTGCGTAAAAACAGCTGGACTAAGGTAAATGAAGCTCAATTACTGATGTTGCAACCAAAATGTGGCATCAAGCGACGATTCTCGGACCAAGTATTCAAAATTTGACTTCTTGATACAACCGACGTTGCAACCAAGATGTGGCGCTAAGCGATGATTCTCGGACCAAGTATTCAAAATTTGACTTCTTAATAGGCCTACAACCGTATAAATTACCACGATAATATCGTTTATCGTAATATTTGGTAAATTATTATCATGATATTTTTTTTTATCGCCCAACCCTACCATATGGCTCGCAACGCATATAATAATGTAATCTGATTGTATATGAACTGATTTACATTCAACTGTTTCTTTTTTGACTATAATTTCAAATCAGTTATGTCCAGCGAAATTTGACACGAGTCTCAACCGAATAGAAATGTTTAGCCTCTGGTTATTCCAGTCCATTGCACATGCTCTCCAGATACAGCGTCGAAATTTGACATGATTTGTGGAATATGTCTAACCTTGTTCTTTCTGGTCACTTGTTACAAATGACGATGAAACACACTATGGTATACGAGTGGTCTACCAATGGTAAAATGTTTATTTTGTCTTAAATATTGGATATCATAAGCCTACCTTTTCAAGGTAAGATAACGACATTAATGTTGATTTGAATTAAAGATACATTATGGGAGATAAGATAAAGAGATGGAAGTTCTCACTATAATAGTTAAAAACTAGATAGTGTAAAGGTAATTTGCTGAAGATTTCAGTCAAATTGATCCATTATTAACCGAGAACGAAGTGAAATATTCACATAGACTTGGTCATCATTACTAAAATCATTAATATAAACAGCATAGTCTCAATTATCCACTTGATTGATTTAATTATCAATGGCCGTTAAGCGGCATATAGGAATTTAATCCGCCAACATCGAAGGCTAGCCTTGACATCAAAAGTTTATTATGGTCTGGATAAGTTAATTAATGTCTAATGGATTATTTAGATAACATTTCAGGGACCTTATTTACGAAATATTAACTAAAATAAAATCCAAATTTTAGTTATTTGATTGGATAATATTAGATTGATTTTAGTGCTTAGCCAATCAAAACTGAAGTATCTAGTAAAATTTTGATTTTTAAGATTTTATCTTTAGTTAAGATTTTGTGAATCTGGGCCCTGTTTCACGAAATTTTAACTTAAGATAAAATCCAATTTTAGTAGATACTTCAATTTTGATTGGCTAAGCACTAAAATCAATCTAATATTATCCAATCAAATTACTAAAATTGGGATCTTATCTTAGTTAAAATTTCGTGAAATAGGCCCCAGGGCCCTTGCCTAAAGAAAGACCTGTAATAATTAGATTTTGCTCTTGCATAATGCTATTTTAACTAATAATTTGTGTTTTCAACGTGCAAGACTGGATGATATTGAGTTAGAGACTTAGCTACTTTCAATTCAAATTTTGTACTGGCTAGAAGATTGTCAGCAATATATTATGGAAACAGATATTAAAGTTTTGATTATTTTAAATTAGGTTACTTCTTAATACTGAGAGACTTTTCGACTAGGCTCCTGTGTTATAAAACATAGGATGCCAGGCAACAAAACTGTTTGCATAGAGAATTGCATCATTTTGTGACAATGAGCTAGGTCACTAAAATGTATGGTGGTTTTATTATGTCAGGGTGGATTGGCAGCATTAACTAAAGGACAGCCATTGAATATAGCATATGGTTCACAGATAACTCTGAGGCATACGTATGATGCGGTTCCTGGTAAACCATGCTGGCTTCACTCACATCCTCCAGTCTATCCTATTCGATACCCTGATAATCGTGGCAGTAGTCACCAACAGCAAGTTACTTGTTATGTATTTAAAGATGTCAATAATTGGTGGATTGTTAAAGATCCAAGCAGGTATGTATTATTCTTGTTTCCTTTTGGAAGATTGTGAACATCCAAAAAATACAAGAGCTGTTACAAGGCATTCCAGAAAGTGTATGCACATACTCTGTCTTGCATGATATCTGTCTCTACTTACAGAATTTGGACTTCGATCTAAGAAACAAAGCTAATTGGTGATTTTGGTAGGCAATAATGATGAAGATTGACATCTTTATACTGTAAACTCTGCAGAAATACTTTTTACCATAAAATTTTAGTTCAAAATGTTTATCTCTTTCAAAATAATTGTTAGAACACTCGGCTCAATTGTATGACTATTTGATTCCTATTAATGAACTTTGTCAGGAGGTAATTATAATATTGAACTAGACTTGCATGCAGGAATGATGGATTTCACTGGTGCCACGTTACCCTTTAACATGTCACTTCCGGTGCCACGTTACCCTTGAACATATGTCACTTCCGGTACAAATGAAACCATTACACAGGTTTCCCCATAAGCATTGCACACATCAAATAAACTGGACGCAGAATCAACCAAATCCAGCAAATATCAATTCATTTGTTACTTGTAAGTGATCCTGACAAAATTACATTACTTCCGGTGATAATGAAAATATTCAATTAGTTTTATGAAATCGGAATTGACATATGACATCATATAGTGAAAATTTTATGTAAATAGAATAATAATTGCCACTTTTATAGACCAAAAACCTTGAAAAGTGACTTGTAGACAATCGACTATTTCTCTGCAACCGCACAAGTTAGAAACCATTTTGTGGTGTCTGTATGATCGTATGGGATCAATCTATTTGTTGAATGGAATCAAATATCATAATTTTGAAAACATTACAAATCAGACGCATTTGAATAAATTATCTGTTTAGCAGGCTAAAAATTCAGTTTTTGACAAAATGACATCACTTCCGGTGATACTAAAACAGTTAAATTAGTTCTATAAAATCGTAAATGGCATAAGACATCATATGGTGAAAATTTTATGAAAATCGATTAATAACTGATTCTTTTAGAGCCAAAATAAAGTAAAAAGTGACTTGTGGAAAATCGTCCATTTCTCTGCAACCATACAAGTTAGAAACCATTTTGTGGTATCTATATGATTGTATGGGTTCATTCTATATTCTATTTGTTGATGGGAACCAAATTTCATAATTCTAAAAATATTACAAATAATACTCATTTGAATAAAAAATGTATTTTTAACACTAAAAATTCAGTTATTGCGTAAATGACGTCACTTCCGGTAACAGTGAAAGTGTTAAAATGGTTTGGAATAGTCGACTGTGGAAATAGGCAACGGATAGTGAAAGAAAATTGAAAATCGAATAATAATTGATTCTTTTACAGCCAAAATAACGTGAAAAGTGACTCATGCAAAATTGCCCATTTCTCGGCAACTGCTTATATTACAAACTAAATTTCACATACATTCTCTTTGTATGGATTATTGCTACAAGTTTATGAAAGTAATGAAGAAATATTTTAATATATGAAGACACTGGATTGGTACCTAATAATAATATCTTCCAAGATTCGTCGAAAATCAAAAATCAAAAGTAACATAGCTATGTCCCCTGTTTCTGGCTATGTCAAAATGCATCATATGCTAAAATCCAATGATTATTGTTAATATTACGGCAATATTTCAAAAAACGACATTTTCGGTGATTTCGGATATTTCGCAATGTCGCAGAATGCCGGGAATAGCTTTAATCTCTAAGTCACACCCACTTTCCCAGTAAAACTGAAGAAATTGTATCGATTCGACAAGAAGTTGCTGAGATATAAGCAAATTGGAAAAAAAAAAATAATAATAATAAGAAGAATAATAATAAGAATAATTTTAACAAAAACAATAGTGTTTCACACAAGCTACGCAGTGTGAAACCCTAACTAGACCTGCATGCAGGAATGACGGGTTTCACTGGTGCCACGTTACCCTTGAACATGTCACTTCCGGTGCCAAGTTACCCTTGAACATACGTCACTTCCAACGAAACCACTAAACAGGTTTCCAAATAAACATTGCTCACATCAAATAAAATGGACGCAGAATCAACCAAATCCAGCAATATCAATTCATTTTATACATTGTTACTTTTAAATGATCTTGACAAAATTACATTTCTTCCGGTGTTAATGAAAATGTTCAATTAGTTTTATGAAATCAGAAATGGCATACGATATCATATAGTGAAAATTTGATGTAAATCGAATAATAATTGCCACTTTTAAAGACCAAAAAAACTTGAAAAGTGACTTGTAGAAAATCGGCTATTTCTCTGCAACCGTACAAGTTAGAAACCATTTTGTGGTATCTGTATGATCGTAATGGTTCATTCTATTTGTTGATTGGCATCAAATACCATAATTTGAAAAATATTTCAAAACGGACTCATTTGAATAAAATATCTGTTTTGAAGGCTAAAAATACAGTTTTTGCCAAAATGAAGTTACTTCCGGTGATAATGAAAATTTTAAATTACTTGTATGAAATCCTAAATGGCATTAGGTATAACATGGTGTAACGTTTATGAAAATCGAATAATAATTGACACTTTTATGGCCAAAAAAACTTCAAAAGTGACCTGTAGAAAACCGTCTAACATAGTGTAACGTTTATGAAAATCGAATAATAATTGACACTTTTATGGCCCAAAAACCTTCAAAAGTGACCTGTAGAAAACTGTCTATTTCTCGGCAACCGAACAAGTTAGAAACAATTTTATGATATCTATATGACCATATGAGTTGTGTTTATATGTGAATTTAAACCAAAAGTTAAAATTATTAATACATATTAAGTAATTCTTGGTTGAATAAAACATTGATTTAAAAAGTTTAAAAAGCAGTTTTTGACAAAAGGACGTCACTTCCGGTGTCAATTTTAAATTGTAATCAACTTGATATGACGCTACATGCTTTTTGAATCAAATGATGTCACTTTTATAAAAATCCAATAATAATTGACTATTTTACAGGCAAAATAACGAAAACAGTGACTTATGGGAACTGCCCATTTCTTGGCAACTGCTTATATTACAAACTTATTTTAACATACATTTTCTTCGTATGGATTATAGCTACATGTTTATAAAAGTTACGAAGAAATATTTTAAAATCTGAAAAGCCTGAATGGGTTGTAAATAAATAGGTCAATTTTACACCATTTTTAGCCTCTTAATCCAATTTGCTCGAAAATGAAATCGAAATTAAAAAAACTGCTTCCGACATTTTTTGCGCCTTTAAAGGACACACTCTTTGAGTCATATAATTTTTCAAAAAAATAATATTTGTTTTCGAAAAATGGTACCTTACTGTCAAAATTGTAGTTTTTGGTAAAATTATGCCACTTCCGGTGCCGACAGATAACACTTTTGGTAATAAAAAAAATGACAATTGAGACAACGAAGCATATGAACTTTGTTTTATACAAATCGAACAATAGAAAATTAATCTAGGACTGAAAAACTGAATTAGCCAATGGCGGCCAAGGAAAATTACTGAGACAAAATTTTTTAACATTTTTGCGCTAGTCAGATGACTCGTTATTTCTGTGCACAACACGACTAAAAAATATTCATAAATAAAAAAGTTTTTTGTAAAATTTTAAATTTTCGAAATTTGGCCCCTAATATCTTCGAAGATTTGACGAAAATCAAAAATCGAAAGTAGCGTAGCTATGTGCCCTGTCTCCGGCTATACCAAAATGTATCGACAGTTAAAATCCAATGATTATTGTTAAAATTACTGCAATATTTTTAAAAACGATAACTTCGGTGATTTCGGACATTTCGCATTGTCGCAGAACGCTTAAAATAGCTTTATCCTCTAAGTCACTCCCACTTTCCCTGTAAAACCGAAGAAATCGTAACGATGCGACAGGCAGTTGCTGAGATCTACTCAAAACAAAAGAAGAATAATAATAATAATAACTAGACCTGCAGACCTGCAGTGCTGAACCGGCTTTCAGGAATCAGGCAGGAAGTGCGTCATACAATAGCCGATCCATCGAGCTACCAAACGATACTGTAGTTGTTATGATTCAGTGACACCCTCTTCAGATTTTTTATTAATATTTGCTTGCGAATACACCGGTCAAAATTGTATAATCTGGCAAAATTACTTCACTCCCGGTGCCAAAAGAAATCATTATCGGTAACAAATAAGTTGAGAATTCGCAATTGAGAATTGTTTTATACACACCAGGCAATAAATAATAAACTTGGAACCCATAAACTGAAATTAAAAAAGGTAAAAAACTTAACGGGAGACAAAATATATCTCAAATTAACCGACACTACCGAGATGAGAGAAATGGGGTTTAACGTCGAATAGACACAAACTATGTCATTTTGGGACTAGCATGGTTTAATTTTATATCAATAATTCCTGTGTAAAATATCATCAAAAAGTATTCATAATTAAAAAAAGGTTTTCGTAAAGGAATTAATTTTTTATACGCCCACATTTTCATGTGGACGTATATTGTCGTCGCCCCTGTTCGTCCGTCCGTCCGTCCGGACGTCCGTCCGTCCGTCCACAATTGTTTGTGAACAGTCTACAGGTCACAATTTTTATCCGATTTCAATGAAACTTAAAACATAGGTTTATCACCCTAGGATCTCGGTTCCTTTCGATATTGGCATGTATCGGACTGTAACTTCATGGGTTATGGCCCCTGATTGTACGAAAAATCATGTTTTTTAGCTTGTGAACAGTGTAGAGGTCACAATTTTGAACCGATTTGGATGAAACTTAAAATGCATGTTTATAACTCAAAGATCTTGGTTCCTTTCAATATTTGCGCCAATCGGATCGTAACTTCCTGAATTATGGCCCCTGATTGTCCGAAAAATCGCCCTTTTTAGCTTGTGGTCCCTCTGGAGGTCAAAATTGTTATCCGATTTAAAAAACCGTTTGATTATATCACCGTTCCATGGTTATGAAGGTTGAGTTTGAATTTCGTGAAAATCGGACCAAAATTGACGGACAAAATGGCCGCCATTTGTACGCGAATAGTGTGAAGATATGTTATATCAAGGTTGTGAACAGTGTAGAGGACACAATTTTGAACCGATTTGGATGAAACTTGAAATGCATGTTTATAACCCAAAGATCTTGGTTCCTTTCGATATTTGTGCCAATCGGATCGTAACTTCCTGAATTATGGCCCCTGATTGTCCGAAAAATCGCCCTTTTTAGCTTGTGGTCCCTCTGGAGGTCAAAATTGTTATCCGATTTAAAAAACCGTTTGATTTTATCACCGTTCCATGGTTATGAAGGTTGAGTTCGAATTTCGTGAAAATCGGACCAAAATTGACGGACAAAATGGCCGCCATTTGTACGCGAATAGTGTGAAAATATGTTATATCAAGGTTGTGAACAGTGTAGAGGACACAATTTTGAACCGATTTGAATGAAACTTGAAATGCATGTTTATAACCCAAAGATCTTGGTTCCTTTCGATATTTGCGCCAATCGGATCATAACTTCCTGAATTATGGCCCCTGATTGTCCGAAAAATTGCCCTTTTTAGCTTGTGGTCCCTCTGGAGGTCAAAATTGTTATCCGATTTAAAAAAAACGTTTGATTATATCACCGTTCCATGGTTATGAAGGTTGAGTTCGAATTTCGTAAAATCGGACTAGAATTGACGGACAAAATGGCTGTCGTTTGTACGCGAATAGTGTGAAAATATGTTATATCAAGGTTGTGGACCTTATAGAGGTCACAATTTTGAACCAATTTTGATGAAACTTGACATGTATGTTTATAACCCAAAGATCTTGGTTCCTTTCGATATTTGCGACCATCGGATCGTAACTTCCTGAATGATGGCCCCAGATTGTCCAAAAAATCGCCCTTTTTAGCTTGTGGTCCCTCTGGAGGTCAAAATTGTTATCCGATTTTAAAAAAAACGTTTGATTATAAAAACCAATCAAATTCTAATGATTTTCTGATAATTCCTTAATATGCGACAACTCTTGTTGACTGCCCGGACGATTTGGCTGCTGTGTGGGCGTATGTTTCGTTGCCTGGCAACCTATTTTTTCAAAATATCGGACATTTTTTCGACTACTTCCGGTTTTACGATCGTTGTTGTGATAGCTTTACGAAGTTCTTTGGATACTTAACTTTACGTACCAGAAATTTAAGAAACATCCATTGAGTAGTTTGGGAAAAAAAGATAAATTAAAGAGCCTTTCCAAAAATTTAACGATTTTTCAATTTTTTTCAAAGTTTGAGGCCATTTTTGGACCACTTATATTATTTCAACGCTTTTCATTTTGGATTCACTATATAGACAACCGATAGGACTTTGAGTAAGAAAAATTTAAGAAAAATCTGTGACGTCGTTTTCGAGAAAAGGGCGTCTCAGAATGTTAAAAAATCGGAAAATACTAGATTTTTGGCATACAATAATTTATTTCCTTACCATCGAAATCGTATTATTTAGATACCATATGATGGTCCATTAATAGGGCTATATAGCGACACTTTAGTTCTTTTGGTCCGCTATTACCTAAGGGAGAAATCAAGTTTTTCGCAAGTGCGACAATCTTTTTAACCTTTTTTTTTCATTTTTTGAATACTTCCGGTATGGTTATTATTGTCGGAATAGTTTTAATAGCCGGTTTGGGCACTAAAATAGCCACAGGGCTCTGTCATGATATATTACATTATCTGATCAGATGAAATGGCCCTGAGAAATCCTATGTTCAAAAAATCCAAAAACGCAAAAAATTTAAAATATCGAAAATTAAATTTCAATAACTACATGCATATTATATATCGTTAGAATCGTAATTAGGTCACCTTTCTGAATATACAACCTCTTTTTGAAAATCTCTTAAAATAAAAAAATAGTAGAGCATTTTCCAAAATTTCACGATTTTTCGACTTTTTTTGATTTTCAGTCCGTTATTTCACCTATTCCAGATATTTCAAAGTCGTAATGGGATGTCTCGTACACAAGACTACCGGAAGGTCTCTCGATAGAGAAAGTTTCATAAATATCTGTGGCGCAGTTTTCGAGATACAGGCATCAAAAAACGCTCCAAATCAGAAAATACTTGATTTTCAGCGTGCCATATTTTGCTGCCTGCTCATCGTATCCGTACGAATTGGGTATCATACGATAGCACAATCCTAGTGCAATCTAAGGCCACCCATTTTTGATTATTAGGTTCACGGATTTTTAGGACATAGAATTGATGATGTCGGTCGAAATAAAAAAAAAAAAAAGATGTCAGTGTCTTATTTTTTTTATTTTTTAAAGAGCAAAATTTTGATGTCGGGCTATAATAAAAAAATAATTTTTCGACTAATGATTAATTTTAACAGATCATATATATATACTTAGTTTAATACAGACTTGTTCTTTTCATTATACTATTAATCTTAATATATGTTTTTTTACACTTTAACTTTGATACTATTTAAGGGGATTTTAAAATTCTGTATATCTTTTTTTCTCTATAATCGGTTTATTAGAGAATAAGGCAGATATCAATGAGTTTAAAGTCAAATTACACAATTGATCTTTTTACTTCTGTATGGTTCTATTGTCTAATTATACCAGGAAGACTTTGTAAATTTATGAACGGTTAAGTTTTATTATAGCCAGATAACCTTATTGGTCTATGAACGTCTTTCATCTCATTATTCTTGATTTGACCATTGTCAAGCGGTATCACGTCATTTGGGACTCACGTCATTTGGGACTCAACACAAACGACATTTTGGGACCCAGTTGACGACATTTGGGACTTCATTGGCGTCATTTGGGACTTCATTGGCATCATTTGGGACTCAATATAAAACGACATTTGGGACTCAATATAAAACGACATTTGGGACCCAATATAAACGATATTTGGGACCAGTGTACGACACAAACGTCGGTCCGTTGGCCCGATTTATCGGAGGGCCGCTGCTTGCCTATTTGTGCATTTCGCTCGGGAATCGCGCTTCTTTGACGCTCCGTATGAATTCCAGGTACCGGTAGATATTAAGTTAATAATTAGATCATACATTTAATGGTTCTGCTGACCAGTTGTTAGTGAATTTAAATCTTAGTTGAATATAATCCTCTGATACTAGAACACCAAAATACGCCGAGAAACAGTCATTAATAATAATATATTTTTTCCGCCATTGCCAAATCCGCCGATGACACGTGACATTGATTGGAATTTCTAGGTCAATAAGCCAGCGATGCTACGTTTAATTTTAAGTATCATCTAGTTCTACCATTATAATTTTTATACGCCCACATTTTCATGTGGACGTATTATGTCGTCGCCCCTGTCCGTCCGTCCGGACGTCCGGACGTCCGTCCGTCCACAATTTGTTTGTGGACTCTCTACAGGTCACAATTCTTATCCGATTTTGACGAAACTTGAAATATAGGTTTATCCCAATAAGATCTCGGTTCCTTTCGATATTGGCATGTATCTGATCAAAACTTCATGGATTATGGCCCCTGATTGTACGAAAAATCACGTTTTTAGCTTGTGGACCCTATAGAGGTCACAATTTTGAACCGATTTTGATGAAACTTGACATGCATGATTGTAACCCAAAGATCTTGGTTCCTTTCGATATTTGCGGCTATCGGAATGTAATTTCCTGAATTATGGCCCCTGATTGTCCGAAAAATCACCCTTTTTAGCTTGTGGTCCCTCTGGAGGTCACAATTATTATTCGATTTAAAAAACCGTTTGATTATATCACCGTTACACCCTAAGGAAGGTTGAGTTCGAATTTCGGGAAAATCGGACGAAAATTGCCATACAAAATGGCCGCCGTTTGTACGCGAATACTGTTAAAAAATGGTATATCAAGGTTGTGGACCCTGTGGAGGTCACAATTTTGATTTGATTTTGATGAAACTTGAAATTCATGGTTATAACCCAAAGATCTTGCTTCCTTTCGATATTTGCGCATATCGGATCGTAACTTCCTGAATTATGGCCCCTGATTATACGCAAAATCGCCTTTTTTTTAGCTTGGAGGTCACAATTATTATTCGATTTAAAAAAACGTTTGATTATATCACCGTTACACCCTAAGGAAGGTTGAGTTCGAATTTCGGGAAAATCGGACGAAAATTGCCATACAAAATGGCCGCCGTTTGTATGCGAATACTGTTAAAAAATGGTATATCAAGGTTGTGGACCCTGTGGAGGTCACAATTTTGATTCGATTTTAATGAAACTTGAAATTCATGGTTATAACCCAAAGATCTTGCTTCCTTTTGATATTTGCGCATATCGGATCGTAACTTCCTGAATTATGGCCCCTGATTATACGCAAAATTGCCTTTTTTTTAGCTTGGAGGTCACAATTATTATCCGATTTAAAAAAACGTTTGATTATATTACTGCTACACCGTAAGGAAGGTTGAGTTCGAATTTCGGGAAAATCAGACCAAAATTGCCACACAAAATGGCCGCCGTTTGTACGCGAATACTGTTAAAAAATGGTATATCAAGGATGTGGACGCTGTAATGGTCACAATTTTAATTCGATTTTGATGAAACTTGAAATTCATGGTTATAACCCAAAGATCTTGGTTCTTTTCGATATTTGCGCATATCGGATCGTAACTTCCTGAATTATGGCCCCTGGTTATACGCAAAATCCCCCTTTCTTTAGCTTGTGGTCCCTCTGGAGGTCACAATTATTATCCAATTTAAAAAAACGTTTGATTATATCACCGTTGCACTGTAAGGAAGGTTGAGTTTGAATTTCGGGAAAATCGGACCAAAATTGACAGACAAAATGGCCGCCGTTTGTACGCGAATACTGTTAAAAAAATGATATATCATGATTGTGGAGCCTGTATAGGTCACAATTTTAATTCGATTTTGATGAGGATGGTTGAGTTCTAATTTCGTGAAAATCGTACCAAAATTGCCGGACGAAATGGTCGCCGTTTGTACGCGAATAGTGTAAAAATATGGTATATCATGGTTGTGGACTCTCTACAGGTCACAATTCTTATCCGATTTTGATGAAAAGTCACATTTCTAGGTTGTGTACCATCACACCATAATCATTGTCGGTTTCGAATTTCATTAATATCAGACTGGAACTGACCAACTAAATGGCTGCTCCCAATACAGTATGAAATACAGGACTTAAAGATGTAGGAAAAATCACTTTCGGTATTGCTTGTTCTCTGTCCATCTTTCGAAAATGTGGGCGTATCCTGCCTGGCAGTGCCAGCCTATCTTTTATATACACGTGCTGACAGAGGCTTAGTTTTAAACATATTGTCGTTATCATTATTGAAAGATAGGACTATCTGGTATATAGTCGTACTCGTACGGAATTTTATTTTAAAGCAATTTCAATTATGGTTGTCACATGACCACTGTGCCGTACGTGTGTCTATCATGGACGAATGAATAAAAACATGCCCGTAAGTCGCAAATTGGTTAATTCCCGCCTGAGCCATGCTCGACCTGCCGTGCTCGTATACTGTCGTAAAATATTACCAGAAAGTGACTGCCGTGATTATAATCTGCCAAAACTCCGGTATGGCGGTATTTTAAAACAAAAAGAAGCTTCGATGTAATTGTAAGCAATTTTTTTCAGAATCACGTTTCGTTATATGCTTCGGCGGTTTAAATAAAAATAAAAAAACACACACATTTTTTATTTTCCCAGCGGCAGTTTTGAACTGTCGTCGGCGGATCCGTGAACCGAATAATCAAAAATGGGTGGCCTAATGGTACCCTAATTTGTCTAATCCATTGATATCGGACGGAAAAATAGCGTTTTTCCCCAAAATACCCATTTTTATACGCCCACATTGAAATGTGGTCGTATATTGTCGTCGCCCCCGTCCGTCCGTCGGTCCGTCCGTCCGTCCGTCCGTCCGTCGGTCCGGCGTCCACAATTGCTTGTGGACGCTCTACAGGCTAAAGTTAATATTCGATTGACTTTAAATTTATACACAGTGTTTAAGGTCATGAGACGAAGAAGCCTATTGTTTTTCAGCGATTTCCGATAATAACTACCAGAGTTATGGCCCTTGATCACTTCAAAAAATCTTGTGGACGCTCTAGAGGCCAAACTTAATATCCGATTGACTTTAAATTTATACACAGCGTTTAAGGTCATAAGACAATGACGCCTATTGATTTTCGGCGATTTCCGATAATTAGTGCCAGAGTTATGGCCCTTGATCTCTTTAAAAAATCTTGTGGACGCTCTAAAGGTCAAAGTTAATATCCGATTGACTTTAAATTTATACACAGTGTTTAAGGTCATAAGACGAAGAAGCCTATTGATTTTCAGCGATTTCCGATAATTAGTGCCAGAGTTATGGCCCTTGATCACTTCAAAAAATCTTGTGGACGCTCTAGAGGCCAAAGTTAATATCCGATTGACTTTAAATTTATACACAGTGTTTAAGGTCATAAGACGAAGACGCCTATTGATTTTCAGCGATTTCCGATAATTAGTGCCAGAGTTATGGCCCTTGATCACCTCAAAAAATCTTGTGGACGCTCTAGAGGCCAAAGTTAATATCCGATTGACTTTAGATTTATACACAGTGTTTAAGGTCATGAGACGAAGAAGCCTATCGATTTTCGGCGATATCCGATAATTAATGCCAGAGTTATTGCCCTTGATCTCTTTAAAAAATCATGTGGACGCTCTAAAGGTCAAAGTTAATATCCGATTGACTTTAAATTTATACACAGTGTTTAAGGTCATAAGACAAAGAAGCCTATTGATTTTCAGCGATTTCGATAATTAGTGCCAGAGTTATGGCCCTTGATCACTTCAAAAAATCTTGTGGACGCTCTAGAGGCCAAAGTTAATATCCGATTGACTTCAAATTTATACACAGAGTTTAAGGTCATAAAACAAAGCCGCCTATTGATTTTCAGCGATTTCCATTAATTAGTGCCAGAGTTATGGCCCTTGATCACCTCAAAAAATCTTGTGGACGCTCTGGAGGCCAAAGTTAATATCCGATTGACTTTAGATTTACACACAGTGTTTAAGTTCATGAGACGAAGAATCCTATTGATTTTCTGCCATTTCAAATAATTACTGCCAGAGTTATCTCCCTTGATAACTTCAAAAATTCTTGTGACGCTATAGAGGCCAAAGTTACCATCCGATTGACTTCAGATTGATACATAGAGTTTAAGGTGTTGAAACGAACAAGTATTTTGATTTTCAATGAATTTAGATAACTGAACAGCTAAATCCATGATATTAAATGTTTCATGTATATACTAATTGTTAGCGTGGGGTAAAACTTTATAAAAAGCAATCAAATTCTAATGATTTTCTAATAATTACATAATGAGTTGTTACTCTTAATCAGTTTTTAGTGTATTACAAATGTTTCATTACCGAAAAAAGTAAAAATATGCAACAACCCTTGTTGACTGCCCGGACGATTTAGCTGCTGTGGGCGTATGTTTCGTTGCCTGGCAACCTATCTTTTGCATTTTTTTCAAAATATCGGACATTATTTCGACCACTTCCGGTGTACAGATTATTGTTGAAATTGCTTTATTCCTTGCAATGGTCATTTGGCTTCATGCCTCAGAAGTTTCAGAAACGTCAATTCTGCCATAAAACGAAACCCGAGCTCATAAAATGGGTAGAAAATTCGAAAAAAATCGAAAAATAAAGGGCGATAACTCGGAATGAAACTTATATTTCTGGAATCGGATGGTTTTCAGGTATCCAAAAATGTAGGTCAAATTTGAAAATTTTGAAAAATAACAAAAATTGTCTCTCAAACCACATTTTTCATTTTTCGATCGCAAGAAGTCAGCGATGAAGTTTCGAAATATCGAAATTTTCAACTGCTATCGTCCGAGAAAAGACTCAGGGTTTCCGAAAATGTCATTTGTATGAAAATAGGTACAGAATTGACGAATCTACGGCCGTTTTTTAATTTTTTGACACAGCACAAAATTCGACCACTTCCGGTCTGCGGTGAAGTTTCAAAAATAGTTTATCAAGTAGCCAACACATGGTTTCCCAATAGAAAATTAGGTCCCAGATTGGTATCTGTTACAGGCACTGAGAAATAGGCTCCGGCGAAAAAAAAAATAATAATAATAAATAACTAGACCTGCAAGCAGCACTGAACCGGCTTTCAGGAATCATACAGGAAGTTTATTATACCATAGCCGACCCATTGAGTTACCAAACTATACTTTAGTTGTTTTGCTTCAGTGACACCCTCTATCATATGTAAAAGTAATATTTGCTGGCGAAAAGACCGGTCAAATTACGTCACTTTCGGTGCCGAAAGAAATTTTTATAGGTGAAGAATAAGTCGAAAATTCGCAACATGCAAAATACAAACTTTGTTTTATACATATCGGGCAATAAATAATTAACCTATAACCCATAAGCTGAAATTAAGAAGGTAAAAAACTTAAAAGTGACCCTGGGAAAATTGGCTATTATTCGACAAGGGAACATGCTAGAAGCCTTTTCTTGATATCAATATGATGGTATTGATCCAATCTTACTGCCCATTAGAGTCAGACGCTATAAAGTTAAACGAATAATAAATATAAATCCCTTCAAAAAAATGTTTGTTTTGAAGGCTAAAAATACGTTTTTTGCAAAAATTACATTACTTCCGGTGATATTGAAAATGTTAACTTGGTTCATAGAAGTCATAAATGGCATAAGGCAACAAATGGTAAAAAAATTATAAAAATCGAATAATAATTGACACTTTTATAGACCAAAAACCTTGAAAAGTGACTTATAGAAGATCGCCTATTTCTCTGTAACCGTACAAGTTAGAAACCATTTTGTGGTATCTGTATGGTCGTATGGCTTCATTCTATTCGTTGATGGGAATCAAATATCATAATTTTAAAAATATTATAAGGCAGACTCATTTGAATAAAATATTAGTTTTTTAGGTTAAAAATACAGTTTTTGCCCAAATGACGTCATTTCCGGTCACAGTGAAAAGGCAAAATAACGTGAAAAGTGATGCATGCAAAATTGCACATTTCTCGGCAACTGCTCATATTACAAACTAATTTTCGCACACATTCTCTTCGTCTGGATTATTGCTACGAGTTTATGAAAATTACAAATAAATATTTCAAAATATGAAGACGCTGAATGAATTGTAAATAACTGAATTTTACACTTTATTTTACATTTTATTCGAAATTGCCCGAAAATGAAATTGAAATTAAAAAATATGAGCTAAGGATTTTGTGCACCTTTGCAGGGTGCATCCTTTTAGTTATATCAGTTTTGAAAAAAAAATAATATTTGCTTTCAAAAGTGGTACCGAACTGTCAAAATTGTAGTTTTTGTTAATATTACGTCACTTCCGTTGCCAACAGAAAAATTTTACCGTAACCAAAAAAATTACAATTGGGACCACGGAGCATATGAACTTTGTTTTATACAAATCGAACAATAAATAATTGTTCTGGATACGAAAAACTAAATTAGCCGATAGCGGCTAACGCAAATTACCGAGACAATTTTTTTTCTCATTTCTGCTCAAGTACGATGATATTTTCACCCTGTGTAAAATATCATCAAAAAATATTCATAAATAAAAAAGGTTTTTGTAAAAAAAATATTTTTTTTCAAAATATCGGACATTTTTTCGACTACTTCCGGCTTTACGATCGTTGTTGTGATAGCTTTACGAAGTTCTTTGGATACTTAACTTTCTGTACCTGAAGTGTCAGAAACATCCATTGAGTAGTTTTGCAAAAAAAGATAAATTAAAGAGCGTTTCCAAAAATTTAACGATTTTTGAATTTTTTTCAAAGTTTGAGGCCATTTTTGGACCACTTATATTATTTCAATGCTTTTCATTTTGGATTCACTATATAGACAACCGATAGGACTTTGAGTAAGAAAAGTTTAAGAAAAATCTGCGGCGTCGTTTTCGAGAAAAGGGCGTCTCAGAATGTTAAAAAATCGGAAAATACTAGATTTTTGGCATAGAATAATTTATTTCTTTACCATTGAAATCACATTAGTTAGATACCATATGATGGTCCATTAATAGGGCTATCCAACGACACTTTAGTTCTTTTGGTCTGCTATTACCTAAGGGAGAAATCAAGTTTTTCGCAAGTGCGACAATGTTTTTACTCCTTTTTTTCATTTTTTGAATACTTCCGGTATGGTTATTATTGTCGGAATAGTTTTAATAGCCGGTTTGGGCACTAAAATGGCCACAGGGCTCTGTAATGATATATTACATTTTCTGATCAGATAAAATGCCCCTGAGAAATCCTATGTTCAAAAGTGCCAAAAATGCAAAAAATTTAAAATATCGAAAATCAAATTTCAATAACTGCATACATATTATACATCGTTACAATCGTAAATAGGTCAGCTATCTGAATATACAACCGAATGGGCTCTCGATAGAGAAAGTTAAAAAAAAAGATGCAGTTAAGTTTTCGAGATACAGGCGTCCAAAAACGCTCCAAATCAGAAAATACTTGATTTTCAGGGTGCCATATTTTGCTTCTTGCTCATCGTATCCGTGTGATTTGGGTATCATACGGTAGTCCATTCCTCTTGGCATCCAATGGTACCTTTATTTGTTTTATCTGTTGATTTCGGACGGAGAAATCGCGTTTTCCACAAAATCATCCATTTTTTGCATTTTTTTCAAAATATTGCACACTATTTCGACCACTTCCGGTTTAAGGATCCTTGTCGAAATTGCTTTATCAGTTGGTATTGGACTATAACTTCATGTTCCATAACTTTCAGAAACATCAATTCCACCGTAAAACGAAACCACAGCTCACAAAATGGGAAGAAAATTTGAAAAAAATCGAAAAATAAAGGGCGATAACTCTGAATGAAACTTATATTTCTAGAATCGGATGGACTTCAGGTATCCAAAAATGTAGGTCAAATTTGAAAATTTTGAAAAATAACAAAAATTGTCTCGTAAACAACATGTTTTCAATTTTCGAACGATAAAAGTCATAAACGAATGTTCGAAATTGAAAAATGTGAGATAGCCATTGTCTCAGAAAAGATTGAGGGATTCCAAAAATGTGATTTGTTTGAAAATGGGAAAAGAATTGATGAAACTATAGCCAATTTTCAGTTTTTTGACAACGTACAAAGTTCGGTCACATCTGGTCTGCGCAGAAGTTTGAAAATTGCTTTATTGAGTAGCCACCACCTGGTTTCATGATACTAAGATGAACCGCAAATCGGTATCTCTTTTCGATCATAGAGAAATAGGCTCCCGCGGTAAATAATAATAATAATAAAAAAAAAAATAATAATAATTTTAGTAATCACAATAGGCTTTCAGACGAAAGTCTGAAAGCCTAATAATAATTTTAGTAATCACAATAGGCTTTCAGACGAAAGTCTGAAAGTCTGAATTATAAAAATAATAATTTTAACAAAAACAATAGTGTTTCACACAAGCTTCGCAGTGTGAAACCCTAATTAATCTGCAAAATTGTATTACTTGTTGGAAAACCATAAAAAAAAACATTGAGTGGGAATTTGCTGTGTAAATGTAAGCATCTGAGTTCTAGAAAGATTTATCCAGCCACATAGTTAATGCTAATTTAGAACAGTATTTGTGTATTAGCTCTTAAGTACGAAATAAAAGTGCTAAGAGCTTCTGACACAGAATTATTTACTGAAATATATTTGGGATTCTCCTATATTCTTCTCAAACAAGAAAGTATTATGATAAATAAATGAAATGAAATGGAGTTTAACGTCTTACTGTTCTGCTCCTAACCTGGGCTAATGAAGACGGGCATATGCCATATGCCAGAACATCGGGGATGAACTTTCTCGGCCAATGTAGGCCGGCAGCCAAAATTTCTAGCGTGCAACTCCACTACACAGTCCACCATAAAATAATCTGCGACTATAATAAAGTAGTTGGTCAAGTTTTAAAGAAAATTTACTGGTGTTCCAAGCTTCGGCAGCGCAATTTAAGGGTGATATAAATTTATTTGTACGGGATTTGTTAAACCCAGAGGAAATAAAACTAACACAAAGCTTTTGTTTACACTCCTTTATGGCAGCCATAAATATCTTCCACTAAAGATCATATAAGGGGAGACAACAACTAAATAATTCAGACCACAAATAGTAATAATTCAACATTAATTATATTTTCTTCCTTTTGTGGCTGTGCTGAAACAAATCAAAGTAAAAATCACAAACAGTCTACTTGACTGTTAAAGTATAACTCAATGGTAAGTTCAAATAGATAAATCAACAGTCATAAGTCCTTGTTGTAAGATTGTTAATAAATGATATCCACAGGCACCTTGTTTGGTCATACAGTTTGCTAACTGATATTCACCTTTACACCATTTAATGTCAGTTACCTCATGTTTGTTTAGTGATTCACGGATGGCAGCAATGTCAATTCGCAATCGCTTGTCATCAACAAGTTTTGTACTAAATATCGCTTTTATGATGCTTTTATTGTCAACAAAAGCTTTTATTTTGATACTGTTTGGTTTTATACCCGAAAGATCCTCTATGATTTTTTGGTAATAGTAGCACAATTCTAAACCTTCTTGTAAGCTTAGAGCTTCTGCGGCAAGTGTTGATCTTACAACACGTTTTATTTTAGATGTGTGCCAGATTATAGGACAAGATCTACGCTGAAGATCAACCAACCATAATATCTGGGAACCAGTACTTCCGACTCCGTCATTCAAATTACCTAGAGAGGCATCCGTAAATTAAAGCAATGTCAATTCATCACTTTTTCCTGTTAATCTTGGAAATGTTAAAAATGAGTCGATATCTCGAAGTCGATTTACTTGCTTTGTAGCTCTCACAAGATCACTTATTGTTCCTTTCTGAAGTTTAGTACTTAATGATATCATCTCAAAGGCCATATCGGGTCTGGAGCCTTGCACGGCCCAGTTTAGCTTTCCTACGAGTTGTCTATATAAGGTTTGTTCTTCACAGTTCATTACTTTATCTTTTTCGGAAGCCCTTTTTGGATCAATAACAATTATAGGTAATTTTTGCACATATTCAGAATGATTCATAACAATTTTATTGTCACTTTGGCTTATTTGAAAACCAATATACTTAAAAGTTTTCTCCTCGATTTTGCCAGCTGAAAATCTTATCCTAAGCTTAATCATTAAACGTTCGAATTGGTTTTCACCTGCATGAAGAAAATCATCTACATGACAATAGATGATTCCACACAGTTTATATTCGCAAATAAGATAAAACATAGCTGGATCTAATGAACATTGACTGAAACCTAACTTTAAAAGTTCTTCCTTCACACTAAGATAAAATTGTCTGGCACCATCTTTAAGTCCGTAAAGTGTATGTTTTAATTTCCAAATACAATCCTGTTTTCCAGGGGGTCTTAAATACACATCCCTCTCTAACTCTTTACCCTGCAGAAAGGCCGACTTAATGTCAGTTGTCTTAACTGTCCAATTCCTCATTGCTGAAATTGTTAAGAACACACGAACAGATCCCTTACTGACAGTTGGGCTGTCTCTAGGTAAAAGGTAGGTTTTCTCAAAACCTCTTACTACTAATCTAGCTTTATATGTATTATCCTTCTGTGTTATAACCCATCTAGTGGAAAGTGTATTCTGACCAGAGTCTGGAACCTCTATATATGTGTTGAACTGATGTAATTTATCAAGCTCCTGCTGCTTTGCTACTCCAATTTCTAATTCGTTTTCACTCGATATAGAATTTACTTCATCTTCATCTGTATTTTCTAAATCATCAGTTTTCTCCCATGTTACGCTGGATAAATCAATACTTTTTTGTTGCTCATCTTCTCCAATTTCAATGTTATACCAATTGCTGTATTTACCTGTAACTTTTCCAGCTCTACCAAGAATTTTTGCTGAAATCCATTGATCTTTGTCCTTGTATTTTATCATATCATTGATTTTAAGTGTTTCTGACTTGTTCGTTGTTTGTAAATTGTCCTCACTGTTTAATGTTTTGGGAATATGTTCTGATATGATATTTTCAGTTTCATCCCTGTTATTTGTATTATATTCATTGTTTATGTTTTCTTGTTCGGGATTATTATCTATGTAGCTGTCTCCAACTTTAATTAACCTATTTGGCGATACTCTGACAAATACACCACCATGTCGTACAAATATTACTTTACCATCTTGAAATACCACTCGACCAGGACCTAGCCATCTATCTTTTCCTTCTCTTTTATAATATACCATATCTCCATTCTGAAATATCTGTTCTGATGCTCTTATTTTTGTTCTCAACGCCCGACGTACTCTTTCATTTGCTTCTAATTGTATGTATGATTTTCTGGATGCATGTAAGGTATTTAGATGGCTAGCAAATGTTTCACTGGTTGTTGTACCTTGTATGGATGGTGGAGTATCATTCATTATATTGGGTAAGTTTGGACTGCGACCAAATACTAATTGATAACTACTGAAACCATTGTACATTTGAAGTGAGTTTCTAGCCATGTTTGCCCAACTGAGTAAAGTCTGTTTGTCTACATCTTTGTTTCCGCCTCTAATTTTAATAACATTGAATCTGTAATGGCATGCACCCTTTCACATAAACCATTTTGAAATGGACTTTCACCTGCTGTTGTATATACTTTGATGTCCAGTATTGATGCCACTTCTCTCATCTCATCAGAACTGAATTCACCGCCATTATCAGTCATTATTGCACCCATTACACCATAAACACCAATCCAGTTAGTCATCATTTTATCGATTACATCAGATGGTCGTTTTCTGTTTATGAAGACAGAAATTGTGTATCTGGACCACATGTCAATCATATGAAGAATCCATGCGTTGTTCCACTTTTTCAAATCCATGGCTACTTTCTCATTGAAGTCTTTAGCCATAGGTAAAGATACAGATGGTCTTGGTGGTGTCTTTGCATACACTTTGCACAATTGACAATTGCTTTGAATGTTACTTATTATCCCTGTAAACGCATTGTTCCAAACTCCAGCATCCTTTAACAGTGAAGTGAGTCTATGTGGGGGTGGATGCGCAAATTGCCTATGTAATTTTAATAACCTGGCATGCAGCTGCTCACCAGATAGCTCCTCTAGTTTTACTGCACACACACTTTCCACACTCACAGTCTCATCCTTATCAATCGGTATGCAGTAATGCCCTGACGATGTTAAATTGAGTGACACTTCTGTTCCAAAAATTGTGGCTGTATCATTCTGTAAGTCCATTTTAACACCTGCGGCTTTCATTGCAGTTCTAGATAGTAACAACGGGATATCTGATGATACTACGTCTGTCTTAATTGTTACACCTCTTCCTGCAATTACTGCCGGAAATATATACTGTCCCTCAGACTTTAACTTCTCTCCGCCACCAAATTTAAATACTTTACTTCCTTTGCTCTGTTGAACTTTTTGTCTGTCTGTTGGGTCTAATGAACTAATATAGCCTTCGAACCAATTTCTCCCACATACTGTACTACTACATGCACTATCAAGTACTCCGCATGGCCGAGCTTCGATGCCTAATTGACTAAATCCAGCTTTTCCTGTGAATAAAACAGCATGTTCCTCTTGTTCTTCTGATATATTTACTTTCGCCATATTCTCCCAACTGTCCGGGCAGTCTAAGAGCATATGCCGATAGGATCCACAGGAACTGCAAGTTAATATCCTGCCATCTAATCCAGTTGCATTGACTTTCTTAGTAGCACTGACAGTGGGTGTAGTAGACCTGCCAGTTATTGGAGTTCTTTCCCTTTGATAACCTCTATTATAACCAAATCCACGCCTAAAACCGCCTCTACCCCGTCTGTATCCACATTGATTTGGTTGTCTAAACTTTGTATATCCTGCAGCTAGTAAAGCTTCTTCGTTTTCTGCTAAGAAGGCTGGCTCTTATTTGATGCTCGGTTCTGGAGCACTGCTACTGCTTTTGTCTAAAATTGTTTCTGATTTAAACTTTTTCAGTGATTTCTTTGCCTCTTCATACAGTAGCTCTTTGTTTTCATAGTGCATACCAGTTAACACTAGCATTTATTCCTCTTTAGTGATATTTGCCATTCTCAGTAACTTAAAACCAAGAATAAAGGGGGGCAGTTTCATATCCTTCTTTTCTATCTTTCTATAATTCGCATCAATTTGTATTCAATTATGCTTTGGCCATCACTTCTCTTGTAATCTTCAAACTCTTCGAATTTCTCTAAACTATCTGTCAAGTCATCTTTAGCTAAATGTTTATCTAAAAATTTGATCAATTTTTCTAGTCCATCATCTTTCTTCAAATCTTCTAATTTCATCTGATTAAAAACTTTCTCTCTGATATTGTTAGCATCTTCTTCTGGTTGAGTAAGTGCTATAGCTACACCCATTTTCTTCTTGTCTAAATCAGTGACCTCTTTCCATGCTAACAACTCTTGTTTATACAATTCATACTCTTTTCCCTTCAACACTAGCGGGTTTATTTTGCTTGTCATTTCTCACACTTTTAAAAATACACTATAAATCTTTCACTAAACGTTTCTTCTATGTCTACACTAAATTTTCCTTTGGTAACCACGCTCTGCTACCATTTATTAAACCCAGAGGAAATAAAACTAACACAAAGCTTTTGTTTACACTCCTTTATGGCAGCCATTAATATCTTCCACTAAAGATCATATAAGGGGATACAACAACTAAATAATTCAGACCACAAATAGTAATAATTCAACAGGATTTATTTGACTCGAGCTGTTATAAAGCGTAGGGAAATAACTGGTGATTGGTCACCATGGGCCAATCAGTAGCTCGTTTTGTGAACTGCTGACCCGACCTTGAGAGTTGTAAACAACAACAGACATGTAATGGCTGCGCCCATGAAAGAACGTGAATCGACTGCTATTTCATCAAATTTACGCTGTATTGTTCATTACGAAGGATTAAGCAAGGAACGAGAACAATTATTTACAAAATCTCGCTGGGATAAATTCTGTGAATGTGCCCATGAATGACTAAAACTTGATGGGCGAGGGAAATGGATAGCTTCGAGTAGCGAGAGTGTAGACGATCTGTGACCTAGCTCTCCAAAGAAATTACGACCGTCACTTCAGCCACTCCAGAAGCAAAAACAAAGAGTAAATCAGTGCTGCCTGTTGTGTGTATGATATGACAGATTTGTCACTGTTGGAGAAAATAGGAAGAGGGATGTATTAACCCAGACTCAGACCCAAACAGCAGGTAGGCCTAATCCTAATGTTACTTACTAAAAATGTATAATTATACTATTCAAAAAAAAGTAGGGGATATTTGATTTTGGGGGCATAATACTAAAAAAAACAAATGACTACGAAAAAAGTCACTATAGAACCTAACAGAAGAAACATTTCCAGTTACATGTGACGCCCAAACGCACCAATAGCTACCGCATGGAATGCAGGTGATGCTTGGGATCATCATGGGGGTCCAACCCAAGATTTGCACGACTCTTGACTTTGAATGTTACAGTCATTGTGGCATTGAATTCCAGGGTGGAAACATCAGTTTAATTGTTTTAGTGACCAGAAAACAAATTTTGATATGTGTCGGCTTACCCAAAATGAAAGGTTACGTGCCCTTGGCATGCTACAGATCGGCACAACACAGGCGGTTGTGGCGCGGACGATGAATGTTTCTCAGGCTGTCATAAGCAGGCTATGGTCCAGATACCTTGATACACAATCTGTACAGGACAGACCACGCTCAGGTCGACCAAGGGCGACAACTCAAACCCAGCAAATCAGATCAGCGCTCGTCTTCAAACAGACACTGGTGTGAGAGTGAGTGGCCAGACGATTCGGAGTCGACTGCATAGGGGTCACCTTCGCGCCCGACGTCCTCGCGTGATCCCTTGTTTGAGAGATCATCACATTCAGGCAAGACGTCGTTGGTGTAGGGATCGTCAACACTGGGATAATCGACGCTGGAGCAATGTGATGTTTTCATATGAGTCAAGGTCCACTGTTGATTTTTTGGACAGACGTAGGAGGGTGTGGCGTCGTCGAAACGAGCACTTCCAAGACGTTAAAGTTATCAGACATGATCGATTTGGGAGTGGTTCTGTTATGGTGTGGGGAGGCATCACTGTTGCTGGAAGAACGGCTTTACATGTTGTTGCAGGGCGTGTTACAGGCCAGTACTACCGGGACAACATCTTGGCAGTCCATGTTGTGCCGTTCGCACGACGTCATGTCCGCCGTTTCATCTTCCAGGATGACAACGCAAGATGTCACAGGGCCAGGATCGTTACAGGTTACCTCCAACAACAGAACATCACCACATTACCTTGGCCAGCACTGAGTCCCGACCTCTCCCCCATCGAGCATGTCTGGGACATGCTTGGACAGAGGTTACGTCAACGTCAACAACGTCCTGCCAATGTCCAAGAACTTGCTGCTGCGTTGCAACAGGAATGGGACAATCTGGACCAAAATGACCTTAGACGTCTCATTAGGAGTATGCCACGTGGGATCAATGCTTGTTTGGCAAACAGAGGAGGATTTACCCGTTACTGACTTTGTTGTGATGCTGTGGTAACTTTGCTGTTTGACCCCGGGTATCATTTTACCCTTATAATGGTCAGTCTGTGCCTTACTTAGTCTAACTATCATTTGGAATAAATCGATGAATGTGAACTTCATTTCATTTTGTCATTTGTTTCTTCGTCAGTTTCATTAGGTGACTTTAATAACACTTAAAAATCAAATATCCCCTACTTTTTTTGAATAGTATATTACTAATAAATATTAAATATATTCATCATACACTGTCCTACAGTTTTTAATTATTGTGTTGTTGTTTTTGTTGTAAATGGAATCAAAAGTGCTACTGCGATCACTGTAAAATTGTTATGAAGCTATCCAGTAAAGCCCTTTACCCCATTTGTTGATTCGGCACAGTCATTGGTTAAAGTGTTGCACATTCGCTTCCACAAGGGATGAAACACAGAGAAGTTAACTTGTTTTTATACGCCCACATGGAAATGTGGTCGTATATTGCGGTCACCCCCGTCCGGCCGTCCGGCCGGTCGGCCAGCCGTCCGTCAGTCCGTCCGTCCTTCGTCCACAATTTCTTGTGAACGCTGTAGAGGCTAAAGTTAATATCCGATTGACTTGAAATTTATACACAGTGTTTAAGGTCGTGAGACGAAGAAGCCTATTAATTACTACCAGAGTTATGACCCTTGATCACTTTGAAAAATCTTGTGAACGCTCTAGAGGCTATAGTTAATATCCGATTGACTTTAAATTTATACACAGTGTTTAAGGTCATGAGACGAAGAAGCCTATTGATTTTCGGTAATATCTGATAATTACTGCCAGAGTTATGACCCTTGATGACTTTGAAAAATCTTATGAACGCTTTAGAGGCTAAAGTTAATATCCGATTGACTTAAAATTTATACACAGTGTTATAGGTCGTGAGACAAAGAAGCCTATTGATTTTCAGCGATATCCGATAATTACTACCAGAGTTATGACCCTTGATCACTTTGAAAAATCTTGTGAACGCTTTAGAGGCTAAAGTTAATATCCGATTGACTTAAAATTTATACACAGTGTTATAGGTCGTGATACAAAGAAGCCTATTGATTTTCAGCGATATCCGATAATTACTACCAGAGTTATGACCCTTGATCACTTTGAAAAATCTTGTGAACGCTCTAGAGGCTATAGTTAATATCCGATTGACTTTAAATTTATACACAGTGTTTAAGGTCATGAGACAAAGAAGCCTATTGATTTTCGGTGATATCTGATAATTACTGCCAGAGTTATGACCCTTGATCACTTTGAAAACTCTTGTGAACGCTTTAGAGGCTAAAGTTAATATCCGATTGACTTTAAATTTATACACAGTGTTTAAGGGCATGAGACGAAGAAGCCTATTGATTTTCGGTGATATCCGTTAATTACTACCAGAGTTATGACCCTTGATCACTTTGAAAAATCTTGTGAACGCTCTAGAGGCTAAAGTTAATATCTGATTGACTTTAAATTTATACACAGTGTGTAAGGTCATGATACGAAGAAGCCTGTTGATTTTCAGCAATATCCGATAATTCCTGCCCGAGTTATGACCCTTGATCACTTTAAAAAATCTTGTAAATGCTCTAGAGGCTAAAGTTAATATCCGATTGAATTTAAATTTATACACGGTGTTTAAAATCATGATACAAAGAAGCCTATTGATTTTCAGCGATATCCGATAATTACGACCAGAGTTATGACCCTTGATCACTTTGAAAAATCTTGTGAACACTCTAGAGGCTATAGTTAATATCCGATTGACTTTAAATTTATACACAGTGTTTAAGGTCATGAGACGAAGAAGCCTATTGATTTTCAGTGATATCTGATAATTACTGCCAGAGTTATGACCCTTGATCACTTTGAAAAACCCTGTGAATGCTCTAAAGGCTAAAGTTAATATCCGATTGACTTTGAATTTATACACAGTGTTTAGGGTCATGAGACGAAGAAGCCTATTTGATTTTCAGTGATATCTGATAATTTCTGGCACTTGATCACTTTGAAATATCTTGGGGACAAAGGCCTTGAGACAAACCATCAAAACTATTCTAATCATTTCTGATAATTATTTAATGGGCTATTACTCGTAATAAGATTATCATGTGTTGTAAATGTTTTCCTTACTGATAAAAGAAACAATATGCGACAACCCTTGTTGACTGCCCGGACGACTTAGCTGTTGTGGGCGTATGTTTCGTTGCCTGGCAACCTATCTTTTATTTTCTTGGCCCACTTGCAGGTGCCCTGCTAAGACAATCTGTCTCTAGACCGTTTCCGCTCACACAAAGGATCTGAACCACAACCGCATGCCAGAGTTGACGAGCCAGGTACATGTAGGCCTCAAAGTGACATTCCCTCCCCCACACACAACATTCAACGCTATATATGGTGTATAATTTCTTTGCAAATTTGTTTGTAGGCAAACTGTTGAAAGCTGCTGAATTGAAAGAGGATTAAGGGCAAGATTGTGTGACCATTGAGGTCAGATATCACCAAAAATGTTATAAGCAATATACTGAATTTCTTAGATGGTTATCAGAAAGGTAAATATTTGTGATGTTTTTTTTTAATTTGTATTCTCATCCTTCTTGCCACTGGTATTAATTATTCAAATAAAACTGAACCATGGGTCAGTCCTGAAATTACTATATGTTTTTGTCCAGTGGACGTTAAACCACCATTCTCCTCTCTATCTCTCCTTGTACTGCTAATGCCTTGCTGTCTTCATTAGCTGGGTTCTGCATGAAAATAAGATGTTAACCCCTGTGTAAGTGTCTTATTCCTCTGTTCTACGAAATTAATGAGAGTAAACCAAGCTTCAGAATTTTGTTTTAATTGTGTACATGTATATGTTTATTTATATTTTTCAGCAAAGATGACAAGCCCTCTGTAGTGTTATCTCCCCTTTAACATTGTCACTTTAACATGACGTCATTATTGTTACGGGTTGTCTTCTCATCATGGCTACGGTACTTAATAAACTGTCACATCTGAATTGCTGTGTCTTTATTACGACAGTCCTACACAATACTCAACACAACATGGTGTCAGAACTGGTCACTTTGTAGAGTAGGAACCCGAGAATATGTTTATTGTCATTATATTGTGTGTGGATGAAGATTTCAGGAGGTATGTGTGATGAAAAAAAATAATTCCTAGAAGCGAGTCGTCATACCCACGTTTTCTCGCAGTCACAGCCTCGTTTTCGCTGAAAATCGAGTGTGGAAGTTTCTGGATTACTGAAATTGAAATGGAGTGTTGAAGTTACTGAAACTGATAAAATACCAAACTGATCATGAATAATCCGATGTCACAACCTGATCCACTGAGTTTAAAGGGAAATTTGGCTGAGAATTTCAAAGTACTTAGGCAGAGTTTCGAGATCTACATGATTGCTTCTGGCTACGACAAAAAAACGGAAAGAAGGCAGGCAAACATTCTTCTTCATGTCATCGGAATTGATGCTGTCAAAGTTTATAATGGTTTTCACTGGGAAGAGGGCGAGAATAAAGAAAATGTTGAGACTATTCTTGGAAAGTTTTATACATTCTGTACACCCCGAAAGAACATCCCAGTAGAAAGACATAAATTTAACACCAGGGTACAACAACCTGAAGAGAAGTTTGATGCTTTTTATTCTGATTTGTGCAATCTTGCAAATGATTGTGAACTTGAACCCTTGAAAGACTTGTGTATTCGTGATAGAATTTTATGTGGAATAAGGGACAACAAATTAAGAAGAGATCTTCTAATGAAAGCAGATTACACATTACAACAAGTAATTGACTCCTGTAGAGCTGCTGAGATCAGTTACCAAAATAATAAACTTTTTCAACAGTCAGAAAAGGTTGAAGAAACAGTCCATGAAGTTCGGAATGGCTATAGATCACACCAGAGACAACAATCATACCATGAGTCAAGGAATGGTAATGTCCTGGTTATAAAGCCTTTAGACAAAAGCCGCAAACAACTTACAGAAAACCAGCTGAAGATGGTAGAGTCGGAAATGGGCGATGTAAATACTGTGGAAAACATCCCCATGAGAAAGGTTCATGTCCAGCTAGAAGAGCTGTATGTAGTAGCTGTCATAAAGTAGGTCATTGCAGATCAGTATGTTTATCGAGGTCAAATGACAGATCAAGAGACGTGCACACTATTCAATCTGACGAAAATGAAGATTTTCAGGATGAAGTATTTCTTGGTGCAGTGAACTCTGGAGATCAACCCAGTGCTAAATCTACTAAAGACTGGCGGGTTAATATTAAACTAGGTCATGTAGATGTCATATTTAAAGTTGATACAGGTGCTGATGTCATTGTGATACCAAAACGAGTTTATATCAAATATTTTAAAGAGAAAAGATTACTTACTTCAAACCGTATTCTCAATGGACCTGATAATCATCATCTTGATAATCTCAGATATTTTGAAGCTGATTTAAGCTGGAATGGCATTATTGTTCGAGAAAAGATATTCGTCATAGATCAACTCAGTATGCCTTTATTAAGTAGAGACGCTTGTCATAAACTTGGCGTTGTACTTTTTATGGGTAATATTGATCAATCATCGTCAATTTTAGAAGAATTTCCGGAACTGTTTACTGGTCTAGGTAAAATGGAGGAACCATATCATATTCAACTAACAGATAATGCTGAACCTTATTCAGTTGACGTACCAAGAAGAGTTGCTATACCTATGCTACCTTTGGTGAAGGAGGAACTAAAACGACTAGAGAATTTAGGTGTAATCATTCCCGTGGATCAACCTACGGAGTGGTGTGCCCCTTTAACTGTACTACTGAAAAAGCGCAAGCTTGATGAAATACAAAGCGTTCGTATTTGTGTTGACTTGACAAAGCTGAACAAAGCTGTAAGACGAGAACGTCATATACTCCCGTCTGTCGATCATGTTCTTGGACAAATGGCTGGGGGACGAGTGTTCTCAAAGCTGGATGCTAATAGCGGTTTTCATCAAATTCCGTTAACTGAGGAGTCGTCATATCTAACTACATTTATGAGTCCTTTTGGTCGTTTCCCTTATTTAAGGCTTCCGTTTGGAATTTTGAGCGGACCGGAACTATTCATGAAAAGAATGTGTAAAATTCTTGAAGGATTAGAAGGTGTCAGCTGTTTAATGGATGATATAGTAGTATTTGGAATTTCTCAGGAGGATCATGATTTAAAATTACGAAAAGTTCTAACAAGACTTCGCGAACATGGATTAACACTAAATAAATCAAAATGCGCAATTGGTAAAAGTGAAATTAAATTTTTGGGTCAAATTGTGAGCGAACAAGGCATTCGTGCTGATTTAGATAAGATAAGTGCTATTAAGAATTTTCCACAACCCCAAAATGTTTCAGATATAAGGCGTTTGTTAGGCATGGTGAATCAATTGTCTAAATTTATTGAAAATCTTGCTGAAATAACTAAACCGCTTCGTGATCTACTGTGTATAGATAATGCTTGGATTTGGGACAAAGCACAAGAAAACTCATTTCAGAATATAGTTAAAGTGTTAACGGACACTCCAGTATTAGCTTTATTTAATCCTGGGCTTAACACTAAAATAAGTGCTGACTCATCATCCTACGGTTTAGGTGCGGTAATCTTGCAGTGTCATGGTAATGACTGGCGTCCTGTTGCTTATGCATCCAGAAGTTTAACCGAGACTGAGCAAAGGTATGCCCAAATAGACAAGGAAGCTCTCGCAGTTGTATGGGCTTGCGAGAAATTTGAAGACTATATTTTGGGTCAAAGATCCTTTGTGATTGAAACGGATCATAAACCGCTTGTGCCGCTCTTAGGAACTAAAGATTTAGATTGCCTTCCAATCAGAATCCAACGATATAGGTTAAGATTAATGAGGTATTCATATGATATTGTACATGTACCAGGCAAAAACTTGTATATTGCTGATACATTGTCACATGCCCCTCATGCTAAAGCTATTTATGATGATCTTATATTCCAGAATGATACATGTGTTTATGTCCATTCTATTATGAATCATTTACCTGCTTCAGATAAAAGATTAGAACAAATTAGATCACATTAAAATAGTGATGACGTTTGTAAACAATTATTATTTCTTTGTTTAAAAGGTTGGCCTGAAAATATGCAAAAGTTGTCACCTGAATTAAGAGTTTATTATTCACATAGAGGTAATTTATCTATTGTTGATAATTTGCTGATGTATGATTCCAGGATTGTTATTCCTAAATTATTACAAGCTGATATATTGTCAAAAATACACGAAGGTCATTTAGGGATAACCAAGTGTAGAGAATTAGCTAAAAGTTCAGTATGGTGGCCAGGTTTAAGTAATGATATTGCAACATTCATAACAAATTGTGAGTTCTGTTGTAAGAAACAAATTAATAGATAAGAACCTTTAGAACCTACAGAATTTCCAAAATTGCCATGGCAAAAGGTTGCCTCAGATTTGTTTGAAATCAAAAATGTAACTTATTTACTTGTAATAGATTATTATTCTAGGTATATAGAAGTTGTAAAGTTAAATGGGTTATCATCTAATTGTGTAATTAACCATTTAAAATCTTTGTTTTCGCATCACGGTATCCCAGAAATATTGGTCAGTGATAATGGTTGTCAATATTCATCAGATGAATTTGCCCAATTTGCTAAAGATTATAGTTTTACGCATCAAACGATGAGCCCAACTCATTCTTCCGGTAATGGTGAAGCAGAACGTGGAGTTCGAACTGCGAAGCAACTCATGTCTGCTGAAGATCCTTACATTGCTTTTCTGAACTATAGAAATGCCCCCCTTCGCAATGGATTTAGTCCTTCCGAGTTACTTATGGGTCGTAAATTAAGATCTAAAATACCTGTTGTACCTTATCAATTAGAAAGAATAGAGATAGATAGTAAAATGTTACAAGACTGTGAAACTGAATTAAGGTCTAAACAGAAAAGAAATTTTGATAATCAACATGGTGTAAAATCTCTTAAACCTTTAGAAATGGGTGATTATGTTTATATTAAGAATAGAAAAGAATCTGGTATTGTTAAAAGTAAAGTTAGTGATAGATCTTATTTTGTCACAACAGATACTGGAGATTTTAGAAGAAATAGATTTCATCTAAATAAGCTACCAAATAATAACAGTATCCAAAACACTGGTTGTGCCAATAAAGATCCATCTAGTTCTAATAACTGTAAAATTATTCAACCTGTAAAGAAAGGTCCAGATATTGTTTCAAATAGTAATACATGCAGACCAAAACGTAATACAAAACGTCCAAACCGTTTTGATGATTAATATCATCATTATGATATGTTGAATATTGTGTTTTCATTCATATTATCTTTATTGTAAAACAATATTATAAAGCACAAAGTAAGTGTGTAAAAGGCTTAGTTTATTATAGAAAAATATCTGTCAGAGTTTAAAGTAACTTGTAATTTAGTTTATGTTGGGGTTCTTTTAAGAAAAGGAGATGTAGTGTTATCTCCCCTTTAACATTGTCACTTTAACATGACGTCATTATTGTTACGGGTTGTCTTCTCATCATGGCTACGGTACTTAATAAACTGTCACATCTGAATTGCTGTGTCTTTATTACGACAGTCCTACACAATACTCAACACAACACCCTCCGTCAAATATTTAACCACATACAATATATTCTGTGAAGATGTCATAAGAGAAAGTATCAGAAATGGCCAGGAAATCATTTGAATGGTCAAGCTTTATGATATATTTGTTCGCCTTGCTCGTCAACATGTAAATGTTGATGCTTCCAGCTATAGTTACATGTACATGTATTATTCATTTTAGTTTTGTCTCATTTATGCTTCTTGGTACACCCAAATGTATGTCAGCTGCTGAATGCTTTTACTAGGACTAGTCCAGTCACTAAATCACCTAAGATATTTTTCCAGCAACAATTTTGACATGTCTGCCTAAGTTACCCTACAGATTTGTGTACTTTGATAGTGTCCCCGGAGCAATTTGCATATGGCTCGTCAGGGCCTATTTTCTCAATGCAATGTTCAGGGACCAATTTGCAATGAATTAAACTGAGCCTTACATTAAATTACCTGTATTGTTTTCAATTTAGCTCAAATGTAAAATCATACAGCCTACCGCCAGCCATTGAGTCAACTGGCGTGGTTTCGAAACCCCGGTTGTACGTGACAAGGAGTAGGGTCGCCTGTCCAACCCCTTGGGTTTTCTCTGGGTACTCCGGTTTCCTCCCACTGCTAAAGACCCCCACGCGCAAGCGAATTATTGAAATAAAATTAAACCATATGTTAGTCCTGAAATGACCGAATTTGATGTTAATGCATTTAGTGACAGTGATGATTAAGATTAACTTTGATGACATTTGATGTGCAGAGTAACTGTTTAATTTTGATTTTCAATGATTGTTTCACTGTAATAAATAATTTCGAAACTGTTCATCCTGTTTTCTAACCTTTCCCTTCATACCAGCCCAGATACAGAATTATTTTTTTTTAACTTATATCTACATGTACATGTATGTTTGTAATTTGACCATTAATGATATCCGAAATAGTAGTTCACAGCTACATGTACATGTACAGTTGTAAAAATACTGTAGTGACTAATTGAAAGGGAACATGTATGTGGGTTTAGAATGTTTATCTTAGTGGAAAAAAATCATGTGGTTCAATGTGTTATGAAGTGTTACTGATCTCCATTATTTCAAAAGCATATCCCTCAACTACTGTCAAACATATCCCCTGGCTAGAATATGCTGCAAATCGACTCTAGCATGTTCCATACAAGCGATAATTTCTGAGCAAACATCCAACAACCAACCCTCAAAGGCCCCTGAGATCCAAGAAACAAAATAATTAATAGGCTTGTATGCCCACACCTGGTCTTGTGCGTCATACAAAACTAGAAGTCACCATACGCCTGATAGTCTATCAATTCCAGACATTTGACAGAAAGGGAGATAACTCTTTTTTACCATTAATGGATTTCCAGAGTTCTTTATTCACCCATTACATTTGTGTTTTGAGAATTCTTATTTTTACCAAAATCTATCCAATAAACTGTTCATTTCCAAGGATGAAGGCATGAGGTGCTTTAGCAACTATTTAATTTTATGTCAACTTCAGAATTGTGAGTACAAAAATAGCATTTATTTGACAATTTTGACGAATTTCATCTGGCCCTAAATCAATAAATTGCAAACATTTTGCTTGGAACTCCCGGATTTTGTGTTCCTGGCGTCATAAGCTTTCCAAAAATGTATAGTTTTTCTTTTAGGGAAGACCGTGTAGCGGAATTGTGTTTCTAAGCTAGCTAGAAATTTTGGCTGCAGGCCTAATGTAGGGAACGAACACCCGGCCTCCAGGCCAGCAAGCCAGTGTCTTACCCACTTAGCCACTTATGATAAATATGACTAACATATATTTTATTTTATTGACACTGTAACATCCTAAGGACTGCAGGCCAAAATATTTTACAAGAATGAGCTCATTACCAATACTAATTTTTTTACACCCGCATTGAATTGTGGTCGTATATTGTTGTCGCCTCCGTTGCTTGTGGACGCTCTAGAGGCTAAAGTTAATATCCATTTTGACTTTAAATTTATACACAGTGTTTAAGGTCATGAGACGAAGAAGCCTATTGTTTTTCAGCGATTTCCAATATTATCTACCAGAGTTATGTCCCTTGATCACTTCAAAAAATCTTGTGGACGCTCTAGAGGCCAAAGTTAATATCCGATTGACTTTAAATTTATGCACAGTGTTTAAGGTCATAAGACGAAGAAGCCTATTGATTTTCAGCGATTTCCGATAATTAGTGCCAGAGTTATGGCCCTTGATCACTTCAAAAAATCTTGTGGACGCTCTAGCTAAAGGGCAAAGTTAATATCCGATTGACTTCAAATTTATACATAGTGTTTACAATCATGAGAAGAATACGTCTATAGATTTTCAGTGATTTTCAATAATTACTGCCAGAGTTATGGCCCTTGATCACTTCAAAAAATCCTGTGGAAGCTCTAGAGGCCAAAGTTAATATCCGATCGACTTTAAATTTACACACAATGTTTAGTTTAAGGTCAGACAAAGAAGCCTATTGATTTTCAGGGATTTCAAATAATTACTGCCAGAGTTATCTCCTTTGATAACTTCAAAAAATCTTGTGACGCTATAGAGGCCAAACTTATCATCCGATTGACTTCAGATTGATACACAGAGTTTAAGGTGTTGAAACGAACAAGTATTTTGATTCTCAATGAATTTTGATAACTGAACAGCTAAATCCATGATATTAAATGTTTCATGTATATACTGATTGTTAGCGTGGGGTAAAACTTTATAAAAAGCAATCTAATTAATGATTTTTTGATAATTACATAATGAGTTGTTAGTGTCTTACAAATGTTTCATTACCGAAAAAAGTAAAAATATGCGACAACCCTTGTTGACTGCCCGGACGATTTAGCTGCTGTGGGCGTATGTTTCGTTGCCTGGCAACCTATCTTTTCACAAATAAACACTTTTTGTGTACCAGTAGATTTTATATTTTATGGATATGTATATTTGGAAGCAGATGTCAAGTATGTGTTTTATTTTCAGTGAAAGTTTGGTTGTAGAAGAACCACCTCGTCCAGTAAAACATGGTGATATTGTACAACTAGTACATGGTATTACTAGTAGAGCTTTAAATAGGTGGAGAATAACAATTTTGTATTTATTAGGCCATATATAAAAAGGAGATAGAGCTGGGGCATTCCATGTCAAGTTTACACAAAATTTGGGCGATTTTGACATGACCATAACAGATTTTGATGATTTTTGGTGTGCAAGTTAACCATGACGAAAAAAAACTTGATGTGCCAAATTTTAGCACTGGAAGGGGCCATTGGGCCCCTTCAGGGGTATCCCAAAATTTAGGCCTTTTTGGCTGACCTTCAAATTTTGAAAATCCATAACTTCGCCGCTAGTCATCCTATTTACCCTGGTACATGAAATTAGCATCAAATTGTTCAGAAAACAGAGATCTCTCTAATGAACAGAAGCACAAACTCAACAGAACAAAATCTAGGCTGATGCTGTTGACCGTGACCTTTGAAACCATGTCCCTGAAAAGGGGCAGATTCCATTTGGCCAATTTTTCGTGTGAACATTGCTCCACCTATAAATTATGAACACACAAAAAATCAAAGTGGGAACTCCATGGGAACAGATTTGATGAACAAGAAGTCCATCTTGGTCGCAAAAACAGACGTCGATTTTATTAGCATTCACTGTAGGTTATTTTGTGCACGCTGACTTCTGAACACTAATTTCATTATAGTAACTTACACTCTGTGTTCTTTATACGCCCACATGGAAATGTGGACATATATTTTTGTGAACGCTCTAGAGGCTAAAGTTAATATCTGATTGACTATAAATTCATAAACAGTGTATGAGATAAAGAATCCTATTGTTTTTCAGCGATATCTGATTCGTCGGTAGGTAGATTAAGTGACTTATCGTCAGACAGTTAAGGTATGAAGATAAGTCACTTCGTCTACCTACCAACAAATTATTGTCAGAGTTATGGCACTTGATCACTTTGAAAAATCTTGTGGACGTTTTAGAGGCCAAAGTTAATATCCGATTGACTTTAAATTTATACACAGTGTTTAAGGTCATTAGACGAAGAAGCCTGTTGATTTCCAGCAATATTCGATGATTACTGCCAGAGTTATGGACCTTGATCACTTTGAAAAATCTTGTAGATGATCTAGAGGTTAAAGTTAATATATGATTGACTTTGAATTTATACACAGTGTTTAAGGTCATTAGATTAAGAAGCCTATTGATTTTCAGCGATATTCGATAATTACTGCCAGAGTTATGGGCCTTGGAAAGTCTTGTGGATGCTCTAGATGCTAAAGTTAATATCTAATTGACTTTGAATTTATACAGTGTTTAGGTCATGAGACGAAGAAGCCTATTGATTTTCAGTGATATACGATAATTACTGCAAAAGAATGGTGGCCCTTGATCACTTTGGAATGGATGCTCTAGACGAATTCTAACCATTACTTAATGGGCTATATAAACTAGTAATAAGATTTTTATGTGTTGTAAACTTTCTCCTTACTGACAAAAGTAAATATGTGACAACCCTTGTTGACCGCCCGGACGACTTAGCTGTTGTGGGCGTATGTTTCGTTGCATGGTAACCTATCTTGTCATTAATAGTGTACCGATCTCAAATTTTTACTGCACCTCGAGGATAGAACCACATTTTTCCCCACACGAATTTGCGAGTAATGAGAGAGAGAGAGAGAAATATGGGGTTTAACGTCCACTCAACACAACCAGGTCATTTCGGGACTAACATATGGTTTCAATTTTATTTCACTAATTCGCTTGCGCGAAGGGGTCTTTAGCCGTGGGAGGAAACCGGAGTGCCCGGAGGAAACCCACGAGGTTGAGAAGGCGCCCCTATCTCCATGCCACATACGCTCACACCAGGGCTCGAAACCACAGCCGCAAGCCAGAGGTGACCGGCCAGCTAGAGGTCCAAGCGCGGCACTCTAGACCACTAGGCCATCCCAACCCCCCTTGCGAGTATTGAGAATGCAACGTTAAGAGCTTAAAGCACTATGTCACTACCATAGGTACTATGTTAGTTGGACATCTCTTTCCACGGCCAAAATCAGGCTTGCTGAGTCAATGTTACGACGTCATGTCGTGGTGATAAGGTCGTTTGCACTTGAATAACTGTGTAGCACCTGACCCGACTGGTTCCTAAAATCTGTTTCCATGGAGATCCCATTTTGTTTTTTTGTGTGTTAGTTAATCATAGGTGGGACAACTGCACAGACCAACTAGCTAACAAATTAGAGCACCTACAACTGGATGCACTTAGGTCCATATGTGGTGCTGTTAAGGGTACCAGCCATAGACTGTTATATAAAGAAACCGGTTTTATTACGCTAAAAGAGAGACGCAGAAGACATAAACTCAAATTCATTTATAAAATTATAAACGGCCTTTCTCCATCCTATCTCCACTTGAATAACTGTGTAGCACCTGACCCGACTGGTTCCTAAAATCTGTTTCCATGGAGATCCCATTTTGTTTTTTTGTGTGTTAGTTAATCATAGGTGGGACAACTGCACAGACCAACTAGCTAACAAATTAGAGCACCTACAACTGGATGCACTTAGGTCCATATGTGGTGCTGTTAAGGGTACCAGCCATAGACTGTTATATAAAGAAACCGGTTTTATTACGCTAAAAGAGAGACGCAGAAGACATAAACTCAAATTCATTTATAAAATTATAAACAGCCTTTCTCCATCCTATCTCCATGATTTAATCTTGACAAAAAGCGCACACTATAATCTCCGAAAAACAAGCCTACCCGAATATAAATGCAAAACAAATATCTTCTATAATTCTTTCATACCATCGTCAATAAGAGAATGGAACAAACTAAGTTCGGAGACAAAAAATTCAACATCTCTAAATATTTTCAATTCGAAACTCATGGCTCAAGATCCGATACCCCCTAAAACATTCACTTTTGGAACCCGTGTAAACCAAATCATTCATTCTAAACTGCGTCTCTCTTGCAGCAATCTAAACGGACATAAATTTTTACGCCATATTTCTGATAACCCATCCTGCAGATGTGGTCATCAATTTGAAGACACTGAACATTTTTTATTGAATTGCTCCTTATATTCAGATGCCCGAAATAATACAATAAATAATTTACCTACTATTCACCGAAATACTACAACCCTATTGTATGGAATTGACAACATAGAAAACTCATTCATTATCTTCAAAACTGTTCACTCGTTTTTCGAAATCACCAGACGATTCCAGGGACAACTATAACCATATAACCATTCATTGTAAATATATTTTCACTTGTACATTATTTGCCTATTTGCTTATTACTAAACTGTAAATCCATTCCAGAGACAACTATAACACACTCACTGTAAAATATTTGCACTTGTACATTGTATGTTTCTTTTTGTAAATACATGTATCTATATCTGACAGGGAGAAGGGTTTAATATAGGCTATGCCTGTTCCCCAATCCCTATTCAGATAGAAATCTGAATAAAAATATTGCTTATAAAAAAAAAAAATAGGTGGGGCAATGTTCACACGAAAAATTGGCCAAATCGAATCTGCCCCTTATCAGGGGTGGGGTTTCAAAGGTCAAGGTCAACACCATCTGCCTGGATTTTGTTCTGTTGAGTTCGTGCTTCAAATTATTAGAAAGAGAAAGATCTTTGTATTCTGAACAATTTGAAACTAATTTCATGTAAGTAGGTTTACTAGGGACGAAGTTATGGACTTTCAAAGTTTGAAGGTCAACCGAAAAGGTCCCATGGAGCCCCCAGCACTAAAATGTTGCACATCATGTTTTTTTGTCATGGTTAACTTGCGCACCAAAAATCATCAAAATCTGTGATGGACATGTCAGAACCTTGTTATACGCCCACATTTTCATGTGGACGTATTATGTCGTCGCCCCTGTCCGTCCGGACGTCCGTCCGTCCGTCCGTCCGTCCGTCCGTCCGTCCGTCCGTGTTCACGAATGGCTATCTGTTGGGTCAAATTTTAGTACAATGGACACTTGTTGGGTACTTAGGGACTTGTTGGGTATACCCAAGAACAACTGAAATTGGGATGTGTTTTTCATGACATTATTGGTTATCTCAGAAGAAAAACCCAAGAAAGGTTCGGACCCCAGTATGTCCATCAATATGTGTCCATACGTGTATTTCTTCATATTTCAATTTCCCTCCCTAATAATGTAAAGGTCAAGGTGGTTTATGATCTGTAGATCACTTTCAGCCTATCGGTAAGCTGATCCATTTTCAGCCAATCAGGCAGCTGCAGTTGAGTCCATACCTTCTTGGGTATTGGAAGACCAGGAGGAAATTGGTAAGTTGTGTTTTATTTTCATTTTTGCTTTAATTTTCTATAATGGTATTCATTAGATAAAAGGTAGATCATGTATTCATTTTAAACAAACATTCTACTTTCTGTATGTTGAAGAATAATGTGTAACCATCAAAATTGTCCAAAATAGCAAAAATACAAACCAATCAAAATAATATGTGACAAAATGGCATCTTGGCCATGCTTGTAATGTCTAGGCTACTATTATTTTGCTTGTTATGTGTGTGGATTGGTTAACATATGAAATGTATCTTGCCTTTGAACACTGTTCACATTATCAGTTCAGAGAAATTCTGTGTTTAACATTAAAAATGGATATTCATTGTTTTCTCAAATTCAAATATGTTCAAAAAATACAGATTCCTAGGCTAATTTTCTTTGACCTTGTGTCACTTTATATTGTGGCTTGTTTTTGTTGAGATTTGAATGTTGCTTTCACAATTGAAGGAAGATTATAGATATAGACATAGCTTCACGGGTATGCATCTTTATTGATTGCTATGTAATCTTGAGCTAAAATTTTGTTCTGTTAGAATATTTTTGATGACGAATGTAGCCAAGAATTTTGGACAATTTTATGTCCAACACTTGATGAGTAAGATATGTCCAAACTTTATTGGCTTCAAGTATATTTAAATCAGATTCAGCCTGTTAGAATTTTTTTAATGACGAATGTAGCCAAGAATTTTGGACAATTTTATGTCCAACACTTGATGAGTAAGATATGTCCAAACTTAATTGGCTTCAAATATTTTAAAATCAGATTCAGTTTGTTAGAATATTTTCAATGACGAATGTAGCCAAGAATTTTGGACAATTTTATGTCCAACCCTTGTTGAGTAAGAAATGTCCAAACGTATTGGCTTCAAGTATTTTGAAATCAGATTCAGTGTGTTAGAATATTTTCAATGACAAATGTAGCCAAGAATTTTTGACAATTTTATGTCCAACCCTTGTTGAGTAAGATATGTCTGAAAGTTATTGGCTTCAAGTATTTTACAATCCAATTCAGTCTGTTAAAATGTTTTCAATGACGAATGTAGCAAAGAATTTTGGACAATTTTTATGTCCAACACTTGATGAGTAAGATATGTCCAAACTTTATCGGCTTCAAGTATTCTACAATCAAATTCAGTCTGTTAGAATATTTTTAATGAAGTATGTAGCCAAGAATTTTGGACAATTTTATGTCCAACACTTGATGAGTAAGATATGTCCAAACTTTATTGGCTTCAAGTATTTTAAAATCAGATTCAGTCTGTTAGAATATTTTCAATGACGAATGTAGCCAAGAATTTTGGACAATTTTATGTCCAACCCTTGATGAGTAAGAAATGTCCAAACGTTATTGGCTTCAAGTATTTTGAAATCAGATTCAGTGTGTTAAAATATTTTTAATGACAAATGTAGCCAAGAATTTTGGACAATTTTATGTCCAACACTTGATGAGTAAGATATGTCCAAACTTTATCGGCTTCAAGTATTCTACAATCAAATTCAGTCTGTTAGAATATTTTTAATGAAGAATGTAGCCAAGAATTTTGGACAATTTTATGTCCAACACTTGATGAGTAAGATATGTCCAAACTTTATTGGCTTCAAGTATTTTAAAATCAGATTCAGTCTGTTAGAATATTTTCAATGACGAATGTAGCCAAGAATTTTGGACAATTTTATGTCCAACCCTTGATGAGTAAGAAATGTCCAAACGTTATTGGCTTCAAGTATTTTGAAATCAGATTCAGTGTGTTAAAATATTTTTAATGACAAATGTAGCCAAGAATTTTGGACAATTTTATGTCCAACCTTTGTTGAGTAAGATATGTCTGAAAGTTATTGGCTTCAAGTATTTTACAATCAAATTCAGTCTGTTAAAATGTTTTCAATGACGAATGTAGCAAAGAATTTTGGACAATTTTATGTCCAACACTTAATGAGTAAGATATGTCCAAACTTTATCGGTTTCAAGTATTCTACAATCAAATTCAGTCTGTTAGAATATTTTTAATGAAGAATGTAGCCAAGAATTTTGGACAATTTTATGTCCAACACTTGATGAGTAAGATATGTCCAAACTTTATTGGCTTCAAGTATTTTAAAATCAGATTCAGTCTGTTAGAATATTTTCAATGACGAATGTAGCCAAGAATTTTGGACAATTTTATGTCCAACCCTTGATGAGTAAGAAATGTCCAAACGTTATTGGCTTCAAGTATTTTGAAATCAGATTCAGTGTGTTAAAATATTTTTAATGACAAATGTAGCCAAGAATTTTGGACAATTTTATGTCCAATCTTTGTTGAGTAAGATATGTCTGAAAGTTATTGGCTTCAAGTATTTTACAATCAAATTCAGTCTGTTAAAATGTTTTCAATGACGAATGTAGCAAAGAATTTTGGACAATTTTATGTCCAACACTTAATGAGTAAGATATGTCCAAACTTTATCGGCTTCAAGTATTCTACAATCAAATTCAGTCTGTTAGAATATCTTTAATGAAGAATGTAGCCAAGAATTTTGGACCAATTTTATGTCCAACACTTGATGAGTAGGATATATCCAAACTTTATTGGCTTCAAGTATTTTAAAATCAGATTCAGTCTGTTAGAATATTTGCAATGATGAATGTATCCAAGAATTTTGGACAATTTTATGTCCAACCTTTGATGAGTAAGAAATGTCCAAACGTTATTGGCTTCAAGTATTTTGAAATCAGATTCAGTGTGTTACAATATTTTCAATGACAAATGTAGCCAAGAATTTTGGACAATTTTATGTCCAACCCTTGTTGAGTAAGATATGTCTGAAAGTTATTGGCTTCAAGTATTTTACAATCCAATTCAGTCTGTTAAAATGTTTTCAATGACGAATGTAGCAAAGAATTTTGGACAATTTTATGTCCAACCCTTGTTGAGTAAGATATGTCTGAAAGTTATTGGCTTCAAGTATTTTACAATCCAATTCAGTCTGTTAAAATGTTTTCAATGACGAATGTAGCAAAGAATTTTGGACAATTTTATGTCCAACACTTGATGAGTAAGATATGTCCGAACTTTATCGGCTTCAAGTATTCTACAATCAAATTCAGTCTGTTAGAATATTTTTAATGAAGAATGTAGCCAAGAATTTTGGACAATTTTATGTCCAACACTTGATGAGTAAGATATGTCCAAACTTGATTGGCTTCAAGTATTTTAAAATCAGATTCAGTCTGTTAGAATATTTTCAATGACGAATGTAGCCAAGAATTTTGGACAATTTTATGTCCAACACTTGATGACTAAGATATTGGCTTCAAGTATATTTAAATCAGATTCAGCCTGTTAGAATTTTTTCAATGACGAATGTAGCCAAGAATTTTGGACAATTTTATGTCCAACACCTGATGAGTAAGATATGTCCAAACTTTATTGGCATCCATTCCGTTAATTTCATAGAAAAACTTAACAAAGACTTTGAGAAAACTATTGCACTGTGTAGTTGAAGGTAGATCAACATATTTCTGTTCAAGACACATTTCATCTAGCAGCAACAGTGGCAAGGCCAGGTATGCTGAGCTTTTGGTTACTTCTCAGTAGTGTTCTGCGAGCAAGAATAACAATAAAAAATTGAATTAACTGGGTGCTCTGAGGTATTGTTATTTTTGGTCAAATTAGGGTTTCAGAGAGGCAAATTTCAAGGGATTAGGATAATGCATGTTGTATAAACTCTAGAATTAATACTTGATTGAATGCAAATCATTATCTTGCAGGTTGATTCAATTGTTTATTACTGTTTTTAAAACAGCTTTTCTCATAGTGCAGAATTATAAGGTAAGAACTTCCCCAAAAATTTTGAACAATTTTATATCCAACCTTGATGAGTAAGATATGTCTAAACGTTATTGGCTTCAAGTATTCTACAATTAAATTCAGTCTGTTAGAATATTTTCAATGACGAATGTAGCCAAGAATTTTTGAGAGCTTCATCCTACATGTATTCCTGGGTCGCCCTGCAAATTTCAGCTTCCTAGCTCAATTAGAACTGTTTTTAAACCACTTCCATGGTTGAGCCACAGATTGACGGTCAAACGAGCGTCATACATGCGCATGTATGAGCCCCCATATTTTTGAAACTATTGGAGCTAGGAAGCTGAAATTTTCAGAGCTTCATCCTACATGTATTCCTGGGTCACCCTGCAAATTTCAGCTTCCTAGCTCCAATAGTTCCAAAAATATGGGGGCTCATACATGTGCATGAGCCACGCATAAGCCGACGACGCGAAATAAGTTGACTTCATGCGCATGTATGAGCCCCCATATTTTCAGAGCTTCATCCTACATGTATTCCTGGGTCACCCTGCAAATTTCAGCTTCCTAGCTCAATTAGAACTGTTTTTAGACCCCTTCCATGGTTGAGCTACAGATTCAGGTCGAACGAGCGTGATTCACCCCCCCCCCCCCATATAGGCTTTATTTTTTGGCCTTCCCGAAGGAATATTTTCATGGGACTGTTCCTGTGAGCAGGCATTAGGGTTAGGAAGGTTGTGTTAAAATTTCAGACTGATTGGACAAGAATCAAGAGATTCAGGTGGTTCACAGTTCGGGGTATTTTGCGCGTTTTACGCAAGCCTCGGGTTTTACGCCAATTTATGACCCCCTCGGGAGGAATTCCCTATCCACCCCCATTACATATGAAAGAGTCTTATAGTCTTCATTTGTTTAAATTGTGAACTTATTCGGAGCATAACTTTGTTACTATTCAAGATAAGTAAATGAAACTTGGCATCTGTATCAATCAGAAGAAGATGTGTCACATACAAAATTTGGGGCATGTGACCTGTTATTTGAGGGGTTAACACTATTTTTTAAATAATTTTGTGTCTAGAGCTTAAAGCGGCTATGTTGAAGACAACTTTGTCCCTAAATACACGCTAATATAAAAATGAAACAGGAAATCATCAATTGTTATTCTCATTATTATTGTTATTATTTTTTAAGCTGGTAAGGATGAATTCAGCTTCACCGATGATGATGAAGATGACGATTATGATCATATCCCTAAAAAAAAAGGAGTACTAATGGTAATTTTCATATTTATGTAGAGTCAAATCTTGATATATTAAACACACAAATCACTTGCGGCAATGACTGACTTTTAATCTGAAACTTGGTTTACTCAATGGCTGTACAAATTAGCACCTGGTAATGATAATTCTTTGTCTTTTACCGAAATCAAAATGGACACCATTAAAGTTCGAAATATTGCAAATATGCATGAACAATAATTGTTTATTGTCACAACACTAAGTCCAGAATCTTTTAATTAATAATTTTTTTAAAAATATAACCTTGGTTAATAAAAATCGACTGTAATATTTACCATTGTAATTGGGTATTACTCTCAGGCTAAAAAACTCTTTAAAAGCTAGTTCAGACTGACTTGGAGTATTACCATGGTTTTTTATGAGCATTTATCTTTCACTTTTTTGATTTTTTTAAATTTTTTTTTATATTACAGTCAGTACTAGAGTAAGATGGAGTAAGGAAGAAGAGACGGAAATAAGACACTTCTTCAAAGAATATTTTGCAACGAAAGCCACTCCTGGGCGGGAAGCATGTGAAAACATTATAAAACAGAGTAAATTTTTGAAAAGAAGGAGTTGGGGAAAAAGGTCTGGAACATGATCAAAAAGAAGTGAATGTACATGTTGGACTAATACAGTCGATTTCACATGCAGGCTGAAGATGATACTTCATCAAGTTTATGATGTTATTTAATTGAATTACATTTTCAGGGTTCATCTAAATAAGTATATAGTACAATTTCACCAACCAATGGGTAAATGTTGTCATACTACTTGACCTAGATATGCCTTAATGCCAATGCCAACAAAATATCTCTTATATACAGGAGAGTTTCTGACAAATACAAACTCTGCAGCTTTAAGATTATATTTGAGAAACCATTGATGCCTCATAATCAGTTTGATGAATATGATATGAATATTTTGTGCTTGTTTTTATCCGGATTTGACACTACATAAAAGTGGAGGTCACTATATGCAGATTGAAGAGTTGGTTTTTGGACAAAACCGAAACGGAATTGAGATTTTATTTTAAACCCTTCAAATGCCATATTTTATTTTAATAAATGTATTTGAATCGCCAGATCTCAAGTATCCATGAATCTCAAAGTCTCATTGTCAATTTGCTGAAATAAGAAAACATGACCCTTGACATCCGGACAATATTATACTCTGCTGTGTTCAATTGCATATACACATGTAAAGACCAATTTCATGAAAGTATAAGCAGGGGAAATTGACTTACACAGCGCATGAGCTGACTTAGTGTAAAGATTTTAGATTTTTATAAAATTTAGTGTGTAGGTTTCTATCCAAAAAATTTAGGAAGAATTCAAAACTGAGCACGATTCCACAAATATTTCCAGAGTTACTGCCCTTGATATACCGAGAATATATGTTAAAAGTGGCATGTGACCTCACAGTGATTGCCAGTAAACAAATTTCAATATTGAAAAAAGGTAATTGCTTATAGGTTTTATACATGTATACCAAGTTTCAAAGCAATCAGAAGGTAAATAAGCGATATGTGATGCACATTTAGGATCAAATAAGGTTTAATTAAAAAATTTCACTATCTAGCCAGTTAATTAATACCAACATGCTGCCTCAAGACAATCAATGCCACTATGGTGTATTGGTTGTAAATAATATCTCATATACTATGTATCACAATCAGTAACATTAAAGGCCCACCTGTTGAACCGTTTTAATCAAATTTGCAACTTGTTGATTTGTTGGTCTGATTTCAATTTTTAAAATTCTGAGATTGTATATACCAAGTATCAAATCAATAGATAATAGCAGTAAATAATCAAATTGGTGTAGCCTTAGTAGTGTATGACAATGGACATAAAGAATCATTACCAAGTCATATCTGTAAATGCAGCATATGCATAACAGTCTTAAAGAATGAACACGATAAAAATTCATATGAACAGGAAATAAAAATGATAAAAATACTAAAATAGCAAAACAAATGACTTCAACAAAGTCAAAACAACAGTATATTACCATGCCAACACCGTATTTAACACATTTCATACAAGTGTCATAAATCACTATTATATAACATAGTGAAGACATATTTTATACTCTTTTATCTTTCCTGTCAGATAAATAAACTTCAAATATATCTAGTTTTGATGCTTATTCTAATTAACCCCACCAATGCCATAGTCACATCAATCTGATAGCTTGATGAAATGCAACAGTCAAATACAAAGTGCAATATTTATTAGAAATTGGGCTTAACATGCCTGTGCAGTGTATTTGATGTCAAACACAACAAAGTATAAAATTGTCTGGATGTCAAGGGTCATGCTTTAATTTCGTCAAATTGACAATGGGAAAAAAATCGGTAACATAACAAATATGTGAAATGTACAAAAATAGATAATAAAAGATCCTTTCAAATCTGTTGTTCATAATATAATACAGACTTATCTGAGAAAGTTCTTTGGCATCTCATGCAAACAACCTCACATATGAAAAAAGGTCTTCTAAAGTGGTTTTGACCAGTTTGTGTATTAGTAATACCTTTGTACATGTACTGTAGCTGCTTTATTGAAAACGCTTTTGAATTTCATATCTTTAATCAATAAAATTTTGAAAAAAAACCCCATTATATATAGTAATTGAATGAGATGAATATGTCATTTTCAGATATCCGACAGCACATAACTTGCTTTGCTGTTTCTGTTTGATTGACAACCATTCACAATGCTTATTACAATGAAAGCATTCTAACCAGTAGAGCAAAAATCCTATCAGATCATTCCTCAGCGTTAAATGAATTTTCAACCCCTATTAATTGCCCTTGCCCTAATAGCTAAGTAACAAGTTCCAGTTGATGAAAACTTGGCTTAAAGCATTGTATCACTTACATGTAGACAGAGAATGTTACTGATTTTCAGCCCTTATTAATATTGTGATTAAGGGGAAGGTAATGTGATTGCATAGTTGTAAACTCTTGATGTATTCTAACATTTTCTACAAATTTGTATCCAATGAAGAACCAAATGTAGGAAGAAATACTCAACCATGAAAGCCTTGGACTGTAGCCCAACAATCCATGGACAGATTAGTTAACAACATAGAAAGACCACTTGTGACCACGCTTGAGTAAAATTGAATAATTCTCTGAGCTTTATGGATATCATTTACTGGTATTTACTCTCTGGCAACATTTCAAGGATGATTCCAATTATAATTTGATCCACAAGCGATCAAAGTTTCAATTCTAAGCAGTAGATGTAAATATGAGTCAGGTCAGGTTATACAACACAAGTAAAATTTGTTGGAAACTGTAGGCAACATATTGGAAATAGTCCGCATTTAAATTAGAAGAGCTTTGTGAAATTTTATCCCACCCTGGATAATTGGTGTCTGGGACAGTGTTACCCAACAGGTCTGGACAACCCACAACCCAATAAGGGTCGCATTGTAAGAAGACAAAAATATACCCAATAAGGTATGAAAACCTACCCAATAAGTGAGCCCAACAAGGATAGGGACAAAGTAGCCAACTTGTAGCCAGATGTTGGTCCGTCCGTCCGTCCGTCCGTCCGTCCGGACGTCCGTCCGTCCACAATTTGTTTGTGGACCCTCTACAGGTCACAATTCTTATCCAATTTTGACGAAACTTGAAATATAGGTTTATCCCCATAAGATCTCGGTTCCTTTCGATATTGGCATGTATCGGATCAAAACTTCATGGATTATGGCCCCTGATTGTACGAAAAATCACGTTTTTAGCTTGTGGACCCTATAGAGGTCACAATTTTGAACCGATTTTGATGAAACTTGACATGCGTGTTTGTAACCCAAAGATCTTGGTTCCTTTCGATATTTGCGGCTATCGGAATGTAATTTCCTGAATTATGGCCCCTGATTGTCCGAAAAATCACCCTTTTTAGCTTGTGGTCCCTCTGGAGGTCACAATTATTATTCGATTTAAAAAACCGTTTGATTATATCACCGTTACACCCTAAGGAAGGTTGAGTTCGAATTTCGGGAAAATCGGATGAAAATTGCCATACAAAATGGCCGCCGTTTGTACGCGAATACTGTTAAAAAATGGTATATCAAGATTGTGGACCCTGTGGAGGTCACAATTTTGATTCGATTTTGATGAAACTTCAAATTCATGGTTATAACCCAAAGATCTTGCTTCCTTTTGATATTTGCGCATATCGGATCGTAACTTCCTGAATTATGGCCCCTGATTATACGCAAAATTGCCTTTTTTTTAGCTTGGAGGTCACAATTATTATCCGATTTAAAAAAACGTTTGATTATATTACTGTTACAACGTAAGGAAGGTTGAGTTCGAATTTCGGGAAAATCAGACCAAAATTGACAGACAAAATGGCCGCCGTTTGTACGCGAATACTGTTAAAAAAATGATATATCATGATTGTGGAGCCTGTATAGGTCACAATTTTAATTCGATTTTGATGAAACTTGAAATTCATGGTTATAACCCAAAGATCTTGCTTCCTTTTGATATTTGCGCATATCGGATCGTAACTTCCTGAATTATGGCCCCTGATTATACGCAAAATTGCCTTTTTTTTAGCTTGGAGGTCACAATTATTATCCGATTTAAAAAAACGTTTGATTATATTACTGTTACAACGTAAGGAAGGTTGAGTTCGAATTTCGGGAAAATCAGACCAAAATTGCCACACAAAATGGCCGCCGTTTGTACGCGAATACTGTTAAAAAATGGTATATCAAGGTTGTGGACGCTGTAAAGGTCACAATTTTAATTCGATTTTGATGAAACTTGAAATTCATGGTTATAACCCAAAGATCTTGGTTCTTTTCGATATTTGCGCATATCGGATCGTAACTTCCTGAATTATGGCCCCTGGTTATACGCAAAATCCCCCTTTCTTTAGCTTGTGGTCCCTCTGGAGGTCACAATTATTATCCAATTTAAAAAAACGTTTGATTATATCACCGTTGCAATGTAAGGAAGGTTGAGTTTGAATTTCGGGAAAATCAGACCAAAATTGACAGACAAAATGGCCGCCGTTTGTACGCGAATACTGTTAAAAAAATGATATATCATGATTGTGGAGCCTGTATAGGTCACAATTTTAATTCGATTTTGATGAGGATGGTTGAGTTCTAATTTCGTGAAAATCGTACCAAAATTGCCGGACGAAATGGTCGCCGTTTGTACGCGAATAGTGTAAAAATATGGTATATCATGGTTGTGGACTCTCTACAGGTCACAATTTTTATCCGATTTTTATCATGGTTGTGGACTCTCTACAGGTCACAATTCTTATCCGATTTTGATGAAAAGTCACATTTCTAGGTTGTGTACCGTCACACCATAATCATTGTCGGTTTCGAATTTCATTAATATCAGACTGGAACTGACCAACTAAATGGCTGCTCCCAATACAGTATGAAATACAGGACTTAAAGATGTAGGAAAAATCACTTTCGGTATTGCTTGTTCTCTGTCCATCTTTCGAAAATGTGGGCGTATCCTGCCTGGCAGTGCCAGCCTATCTTGTACACTTGACGTGGAATCCCCCAGCTGCATCACTTAAAAAGTGCCCCACAACCATAATTTATTCAAAAGATGAAATGTCATTTATGTTTCCTAGCGTTAATGGAAGCTAACTCTTGAAAATTGTGGATTGAATTTGTAAGTTTCGACTAAACATGGAAATGTGGTCGTATATTGCCGTCGCCCCCGTCCGTCTGTCGATCCGTCCATCTGTTCGTGTGTCGTCCACAATTTCTTGTGAACGCTGTCACTGAGAAATAGGTAAGGGTTAAACTGTACGTTTGCCGTAATAAAAATGATCACAAAGTGTCAATAAATAAATTTCGGATTATAACTCCTCATTATGGCTTAAAATCTCTAGATAAGGTGTGTTAATTAACAAGGGTGAAAAATGGACTGCAAGGCAAGTTAATTATCGGTAGGGTTGAACAACTCTCGGACGGTGCGTTTTCTGTACTGAGTGTGTTAATTAACCGACGGTTTAAAAACGAATGACACAGTGTGTATTGTTTAATTGGTGTGTTTTCTCGATAGTTGTTATAACTGCGTCAAAAGGGTATAAACAAGGACCAACAGGCTTTATCTTAGTGTTAAATCAAAACTTGGGAAGGAAAATTAATTTTACCGTGCGATTTTTCATTCGCCGGTGTGTTTTACGCAAATAGGTCTTTGTATAAGGACAGGTCTTCATATTTGGAGTTGTACGGGGCCGTTTCTTCATTGCGTCTTTTGTATTTGTTGATGAACATGAGACTCAGTACTGTTTTATAGTCACGCCATTTATAAAATTGCATAATAAAATATAAATATGGACCTTCATCTGTCGTAAAATGGCGAAAACAATGTCGTCATTTATAAGTATCTAGCAGTCAGACCCCAATTTTAATATATCCGGGTACATAGCGATAATCTAAATTTACAGCATGTCTATATATATTCTTTTGTTCTGACAATTTATTGTTTTGCGTGTTTAAATGGGTACCACGTAAACGGTAACTCGTTGCCAGTTTATTGCTTTGCATGTCGAAACGGGTACCGTGCAACCCGTAACTCATCGCCAGTTTATTGTTTTGCGTGTTGAAATTAGTACAACGTACGTAACTCGTATTTATTTCATTGCAACTTTTAATAGATAAAGACAAATGTTCAACGAGTTTGCAATTTTATTTATTATTATAAACAAAACAACTCTAGAAATGTTAGCAGTTCAATAATAATTATTATATAGCCAGCGTTGGACGGACAGATAAAGTAGTGATTAGAACCACGTAACTCATTCCCAGCGTATTGCTAGGACTGATCGCTTGGCACCCCCGTAAATAAAACCACAGAAACTTGTAAAAAACAAACAACAAAGCCAAGTGGTGCGTAAAAACTTATTACTGTATCACAATTAATTATTTAATTGTCTGCGATACAATAGAAAAAAAAACTATATTTATATCAATAACATATACTTTATACAGTTACAATAAAATGCTTCGCCGTCAGAATAAAATCGAGTTAAAACTGGAGGTCAAGCGATTGGTAGCTCTAAAAATGATTTAAGGAAATTATAATTAAGCATAGAACTAAATTCAATTGATTAAGCAACATATGATCAATTGAGTGGTAATTAAAACAGCAGGCCTAAAATATAAATTTACAATAGAATGCAGATAAACAATAACAATGATCATTTGATCGCTGTAATTATCATTTGCGGAAAATGTACATGTGGGTTTTAATTTTTATTGTATAATTTGTTACTGATGAAATTGAGACAACGAATCTTTTACGCATACCGTAAGGATTTTTATTGTCGTTTCCGAAATCTATAAATGTCTGGCTTGCGTTTTGATCTATACATCGTTAATGGACAAAATAAAAAAAAAGTCATTTTCTTTCGCGTTTACAAGCGGGGTCGACAAGAAAACGCATCACGGAAAAGCCCGCAACACTTCAAGAGTGATATCAGCCACTGACTATGTAAGAGAAAATAAAACATATTTTACAATTTGTATTGGGGATTGACGGTGCCATAAACTGGGTTGCACTGGGCTTCGCGCCTGGAAGTCGAATTCCCGTCTACTGTGGTTCATTTGGAATGTAAAATATACAACCAATAACGATGTTATTTGAAATTAAATGTTATCGGCATGGCCATGGAATGGGTAGGAAAAGTGCGTACAAAGAACGGGTCGGAGTAGCGAAGATTCTCGAGTGAGAAAACGGTGGTCATTTGTTTCATTACTAATACTTCCGCCAAAATGTGCTCAGGTGAACGCTGAGTTTATTAAAAAAAAATTATTATTAAAATTAAAAACGAAAATCAAAGGTGACAACTTGAAATGACCAAGTGACAAGTAAAAAATATTTCTAAAAGTTTACAAACATTTCAACCCGTGACTTAGTGGAATAAACTGTAACAATTGCCAAATTCCAACTAACTACAGGTATATCAGCTAATCCATTACAGCACGGGTTTCCTATGCTTCGATCGTCTGTCAACATCAAAGAGCAGAGCCAACCGTGCAACATCAAAGGGGTATTCCGTGTGAAAAGCGTGCATGAATCGACAGTACTGTAAAACAAAGGCTGGATTCACAATCACAGAAACCTGTGGTTTTAGCAGGCCTTGAGATTTGACAATCGAGATTAAAATATATCAGATAATCAAATTGGAACACGTTGTATTCATCAAGAAATGTTATGCGTATAAGAACGCATATATTATGTAACTTCATGTAGGCCTACACCAGGTATAAATCCATATAAAGACCTATAACACTTAACAAAGGCTAATCTGCGTAAAATAGATGTTTGATGTTTATGAAAGAAAAGACTGCCGCTAAAATTATAAAATCTTTATTATTTAAATCAACAATGCACAAATCTTATATAATCAACCGAATCAAATCCTAGTCAAACTGACCCAAATAGATGGTGGTTGAAATAAATCGGGTAACGGGTGTTGAACCAGCTCGATGTCGAAACAACTTGTTCCCGTAAGTTCACATATTGACTTATACATTGGAGGCTGAGCCGTTGGGGCCAAAATGAAAAATAGAAATCAGCATGGTATTGTATCTATCTGTCCCGTGAATCCAGCAAAAATTATAAAACTTTTGAACGATAGATCTGCTCCCGATAGAACTAGACGATATTAATACTTGGGATGTGTTGCTAACATTTAAATAGTTCATCAATAACACCGCCTATATTTTAGTCTCTGTACCTATATTTCTTACCATTTTCTAAAATACAGTATTAGAGCACTGGTATCTTGGATATGCTGTCAAACTGGGGGAAAGTATTTCCATCTTTTTGTTCTGGTTGATTGATCAGAATGTTTGAAAACGTTGACCTATATAGGTGTTATGTAATGCGGTTTATAGAGTTTAGACACAGACACTTGATTGGTGTCATAAAGTAATAAACTAATTAACAAGCTACATGGATTATTTATTTCAACTAAAATGTGTATTACAATTTGCAGTCTGAATTACAGTTGTTAATTTTGTTTATAGATTAATTAATTAAATGTTTTTGATAACTTAAAAAATCATGCAAAATGAAAAATAAGGTAATTTATGTTTAAAACTTATATGGCATGTAAATAGAATACATACATGTAGACGCGTGTATAGTAAAATTTACGACAACCAGTAACTAACTCTTGATACTGGCGTATCTTTTTTAAGGAATAATCTACCATTTACTTAGTTGCATATAACTATATTCTCTCTAAAAAAAAGATATTTAAAACAAAGTCATTTAACCTGGCTTTTGATATTTTTTTATATGATTAAATTGTCACTTTGTAAAGCGTCCCTAAACAAGTTATAGCACACTATAATTATATATGCACGTGTAGTGTATCACCGTTCTTAAACTTTCATATGTATTAACAGTAACAAAATTTCGATTTATAGTATTATTATTACTTTGTCCCCTTTATTTGCAAAACATCTCCCCGGCGTTGATAATAAATTATATTTGAATTATTTCTCCGTGCCAGTTGGAAACATAATTGTCTAAGGTCTAATTGAACCGTGAAGTTTAAATCAAGTATCAAATCGAATTAGGAAACAGGTAAATGTATTTTTTCATAGAATAACAATGCTGTTTGTTTCAAATCTGCATTGGACTATTCACGATCTATTTATTGTGATTTATATTTGATATCTGTGAATGATATCCGACTATCATAAAAAGGGCCCTTTAAAAATTAACATCTAATAACGAGATATAATATGTTCATTCAGAAATTATTCAGATATCCTATATTATCTGCTAGCTATAATAAACTTACAATACACACAAACAGAGTAAGCTATATGATCAATGCTTCCCAAAGAGCTACCAATTTATCAGAATTTTCAAAGAAAAAATTGCCAAATGTTATAGGTTATTATTAGTATCGTCTCAAATAAAGCAACCGAACAGTTTTCCAGTACGTGCGAATAAGCTCGTGCACGTCTCTACATGTAAACAGAAGTGTTGCTTTGATCATGGAAACGTAATTGAGTTTGTCGAATCTGCACGGACAACGCATGAACCGGAGAGACGTGAAGTCTGAAATGCCAATGGATGGGTTGACATTTGAATTATATTATTTTTTGGATCATGAATACGGTTACATGGTACAAATTTGAAGACACAAATAATAACTTGTCGGAAGACGAGATTTAGTATATATTTACGAGAATAAGTATATTTACGAGAATAAGTATATTTACATACGGTAAACTTACAAGTTTAGGTCTGGAATTAGGATCGTTGGAGTGTATGCAATGTAAATTTAGTGAAAAGCTAAAGTAAAGTTTAAATACCATTTGTGTGGGAATTACCACTGTTCGGTTGGTTGTCGTGTCGTAATATTTATCAACATGGAGATTTCTGTTTTATGGATATTGCTATTGAAGGTAAGATGGGGCCCGGGACATACCAACTGGGCGGGGGCCCCATTGTTGTTCGTTTAAATTGTTCGCACTGACCGCGGATCGTACTAGTATATACTCCGCCCCTTGCTTTGAGTGCCTGGGATGTTTTCCTCCGGGATTTTTTTTTTAAATTAGGATAATTTCAGTGCAACTGAGACAATAATTTAGGCAGCAGTTTCATTGACGTTTAGAATTCGTTGGCAATTTGAGTATTTTAAGCTCCGTCCGGGATAGAATTGGGGGGGGGGGGATTTGTCCCACCACTTTGCCTAGACTCGGTACGGATTTGAAAGGAGAAACCACTACCTGAAGAAAAGAAAAATGAAGGAACAAACGAATAAGTAAATATACACATACGGAAAATTTAGCTTACTCGCTGTGTACCCGGGGATATTCAAATTTTGGATTCTGTGAGGGATATCTATATAATTATGATGACATTATATTCACCTTTCCGTACATTTTTATTTCATTAAATGCAAATTTATACATAAATAATGTGAAAGTATAAAACGCGTACGGGTTTTATACAAATACAAAAAGACGAGATGAGAGAAACGTGAATCATATAGCGAGCACACGTCCATATAGGCAATTTTATAAATGGCGAGACTATAAAACACGTAGTGTGTCTTATGTTCATCAACAAATACAAAAGACGCATTGAAGAAACGGCCCCGTACAACTCCACATATAAAGACCTGTCCTTATACACGTACTGTGTCTTATGTTCATCAACAAATACAAAAGACGCATTGAAGAAACGGCCCCGTACAACTCCACATATAAAGACCTGTCCTTACACAAAGACCTATTTGCGTAAAACACACCGGCGAATGAAAAATCGCACGGTAAAATTAATTTTCCTTCCTAAGTTTTGATTTAACACTCACACGTCAGATAATGCCTGTTGGTCCTTGACTATACCCTTTTGGCGCAGTTATAACAACTATCGAGAAAACACACCAATTAAACAATACACACCGTGTCATTCGTTTTTAACCCGTCGGTTAATTAACACACTCAGTACAGAAAACGCACTGTCCGAGAGTTGTTCAACCCTACCGATAATTAACTCGCCTTGCAGTCCATTTTTCACCCTTGTTAATTAACACACCTTATCTAGAGATTTTGAGCCATAATGAGGAGTTATAATCCGAAATTTATTTTTTAATGAGGCAAACGTAGGTATTGACCCTTTCGGATACTTTTTTATGATGCAAACGTACAGATTAACCCTTACCTATTTTTCAGTGTGTAGAGGCCATAGTTAATATCCGATTGACTTTAAATTTATACACAGTGTTTAAGATCATAAGACAAAGACATCTATTGATTTTCAGCGATATCCGATAATTACTGCCAGTGTTACGACCCTTGATCATTTTGAAAAATCTTGTGAACTCTATAGTGGCTAAAGTTAATATCCAATTAATATTCAGCGATATCCGATAATTACTTCCAGAGTTATGATCCTTGATTATTTCAAAATTACTGCCAGAGTTATGGCCCTTAATCATCTACAATTTGTTTGTGGACACTCTACAGGTCACAATTCTTATCCGATTTTAACAAAACTTGAAATATTGGTTTATCTTCAAAAGATCTTGGTTCCTCTCGATATAGGCATATATTGGATCGAAACATCATGGATTATGGCCCCTGATTTTATGAAAAATCATGTTTTTAGCGTGTGGAGACTTTAGAGGTCACAATTTTTATCTGATTTAGATGAAACTTGAATTTGTTCTCTAACTCTTGCAAAATGTGGGGTATCTTGAATGGGAGCCGTTGGTTGATGTTCTTTTCCCTTTGCCATGGGGTTTGGCAAGGATGGTAAACTAACATAATTTGTGTCCACACTGGCAAACACAAAAGTAATTGTTGGCGGTTGGAATTCAAGGAAGTGTAGGCGGAAATATAGCCCTTGATCACTTCAAAAAATCTTGTGGATGCTTGAGAAGCAAAAGTTAATTTCCGATTGACTTCAGATTTATACACAGTGTTTAAGGTCATGACTCATGAGACAAAGAAACCAATTGATTTTCAGCGATTTACGATAATTACTGCCAGAGTTATGGCCCTTGATCACTTCAAAAAATCTTGTGGACGCTCTCAAGGCCAAAGTTAATATCCGATTGACTTTAAAAGCTATACACATTGTTTAAGGTCATGAGACATAGAAGCCTAATGATTTCAACAATTTTCGATAATTACTGCCAGAGTTATGGCCCTTGATCACTTTAAAAAATGTTGTGGACGCTCTCAAGGCCAAAGCTAATATCTGATTGACTTTAAAATCTATACACATTGTTTAAGGTCATGAGACATAGAAGCCTAATGATTTCATCGATTTTCGATAATTACTGCCAGAGTTATGGCCCTTGATCATGTCGAAAATCTTGTGAATGCTCAAGTGGCCAAAGTTAATATCCGGTTGACCATAAATTCATACACAGTGTTTAAGGTCATGAGGCAAAGAAGCCTTTTGCTTTTCAACAATTTCCAATAATTATTGCCAGAGTTATGGCCTGTGATCCCTTCAAAATATCTTGTGGACTCTCTAAAGCAGTGGTTCCCAACATACCACCTAGTTCCAGAGAAACTCATTTTGATCAAGAAATGAATAAAGAAGTATAGAAATAAAATATAAATAAATATACAAAATAATAATAAGAATAGTAATATACACACTTAGAAAATAATGGGTATTATGTTGTGTTAGGCAGTAAACATTTTTGTGAAGTAAAAAATAATTAAAAATTGTTCATGACCCAAAAGTGCTTGCGTACCACCTGGAAGACCCTCGCGTACCACAGGTTAGGAACCACTGCTCTAAAGTCAATATCAGATTGTCTTTAGATTTATACAGTGTTTTAGGTCATGAGACAAAGAAACCTATTGATTTTCAACAATTTCTGACAATTACTGCCAGAGTTATTGCCCTTGATGACTTTCAAAAATCTTGTGGACGCTCCAGAGGCTAAAGATTGACTTTAGATGATACACACCGGTTAAGGTCTGGAGACGAACAAGTATATTGATTTTCTATGAATTTTGATAACTTGAACAGCTAATTCGATGATATTAAATGTTTCGTATACTAAGCGTCAGCATGGAAGAGAACTTTATAAAAGCTAAACAAATTCTATTGATTTTCTGATAGTTACTTAATGAGTTGATACTCTTCAGATTTTAATATATTTTAAATGTGTCATTCCCAAAATAGTAAAAATATCCCGGAACAATATTTAAGTATCAGATTTGGGCAAACTGTTGCCATATTGGCTTTCACAATAGCCACCGCATATGAGACATTAATCTGTATCTCAAAAACTAAAAATGAGTGAATCTCTGATACTTTCATAATGTTTGCTCAAGAAGGGAACAATTGTAGTGAGAATTACTCCTTAGCGGCCCTACTATTAATTTACTAGTTGATAAATATCTATAATTTACTGACTAGTGTTTGTCATCTGTAATATATATAAATATACTTTTAGTCATGATGTAGCAGCACCAGTAACACCACAGAATCAAGAAGTTACTTGTTATATAGATTATAATGTTTCTATGCCAGCTCAAAACTTATGGCGAGTGGTAAGTTCTCTTCATTTGACAATTAGGTAGAATTTTGAAATTATATTAAATTTTTTACTTTTTATACATCCATATTGATATGTGGTCGTATATTGTCATCGACCACCCTCCTCCGACATGCTGGTGTCCACAATTGCTTGTGCACGCTCTAGAGGCTAAAGTTAATATCCGATAGACTTTAATTTATACACAGTATTTAAGGTCATGAGACGAAGAAGCTTATTGATTTTCAGCAATTGCCGGTAATTACTGCCAGAGTTATGGCCAATGATCACTTCAAAAAATCTTGTTGATGCTCTAGAATCTAAAGTTTGTCTGATTGACATTAAATGTATACACAGTGTTTAAGGTCATAAGATGAAAAAGCCTAGTGATTTTCAGCGATTTCCGATAATTATTGCCAGAGTTGTGGCCAGTGATCACTTCAACAAATCTTGTGGACGCTCTAGAAGCTAAAGTTAGTATCAGTTGACTTTAAATGAATACACAGTGTTTAAGGTCAAGAGACAAAGAGGCCTATTGATTTTGAGCAATTTCTGATAAATATTGCCAGAGTTTTGGCCCTTGATCACTTCAAAAAATCTTGTGGACACTCTAGATTCTAAAGTTATCATCCAATTGACTTTGGATTAATACACAGGTGACAAACAAGTATATTGATTTTCATTTTGATAACTTGAACAGCTAAATCCATGATATTAAATGTTTCGTATACTAAACATCAACATGAAGGAGAACTTTATCCAAGCCAAACAAGTTCTAATAATTTTCTTATAATTACTTAATGAGTTTTTTCTTGCAATCAGATTTTAGTGTAATAGAAATGTTTCATTACCGAGAAATGTAAAAATATGCAACAACTCTTGTTGACTGTCCGGACGATTAAGCTGCTGTTGGCGTATGTTTCGTTTTTAGATTAAATTCATGTACTTGTGTCGCTGAACTCACTCACTATGTGTGTTTCTTAGGTTTGAGAAAATAGAATAAAGCTTGTAGATCTAGCAGGGATGTATGTCTATGCGATAATATTGCAAAGAGTGTGTGTAAAATGGCCCATACAATGTGTCTTCCATTGGTTATCATTATTATACTCATATTTTAATTCTACAAATTACCTACAAAAGAAAAATTATTTGCAGGAAGTTTTAAATCGTGAAGGTGCTGATGAATTATGGCACACAATAAAGAGTCATGTCCGATTGGTTCATGTTAATACAACTGCTGCTTTAAAGGTAAATTTATATTCTTTATATATATACCAAGCCTTAAATCAGTTTCGCACATTTATAGTCACTAAATTGTACTTAATAAGCTGTGACCATTAAAATTTAACCATCTAAAATTAATAGTCTGATAAATGGTTCCGAGTGTCGTCCATAACCTCCAGACACTTTTGAGTAAAAGATAGGTTACGTGCCCTTGTTTTGAATTAGTCTTGCTTAACCAGTCTATCGGACCATTTTACTTGTAATTGACGGGGAGGGGGGATGGCTGAATGGTTAGCATGTGCGGGCTGTATATAAAGCCTGTCATTGAGTCAAATGGTGTGGTATGGCATCCCCATTTGTACGTGGCAAGGAGTAGGGTCACCTGTCCAACCTTGTGGGTTTTCTCTGGGTCCTCTGGTTTCCTCCCACTGCTAAAGACCCCTATTCGTAAGCGTATTATTGAAATAAAATTAAACCACATGTTAGTTCTGAAATGACCTAGTTTGTGTCAAGTGGACGTAATACCACTGTTGATAGCTCACAGATATTCAGCCAAAGATCTGTTGATAGTCTGTGGATCATTTCCACAACATCAGGTATAAGTTAGGGTGACCCACCATAAAAATGATATCTCCAATTACACCACAACATTTATATATATACCAAGCCAGGCAAGCCTTAAATCAGTTTCGCACATTTATAGTCACTAAGTAAACCATCATGTTGTACTTAATTATGCCCCCATCAGACCGGAGTGGTGACCCTACTGCGCTCTTAGACCGAACGGCGGCCTGGTAATACACAAGGTCGTTGGCAAGCGTGAACACAACGTGGAAAAATGTCCCAAAATTACAAACTTAAAAATTATCGCGTTCTTACTGCAACCTGTGCGTTTTTAAAGCATTCTCGCGGCTGGCTCGTCACGATCTCTCTGCGCTTATGGCGTTTCTATTGAGATGTATAATCTTGGCAATGGCGGACATCGCGAATCCACGTTGCTCAACCACACATCTTATCTGGACTACACGTGCGTTTCCACCACGTGATCACGGCGACTATATAAGCTGGTTAGATTTTTTTCGAAATTTCAAGATCACCTTTGAATCAGCCGTTTTCAAAGCAAGTCACACATGAAAAGCATGGTCGCCATAGCTTGGTAACCGCACCATGGTCGTATTAAGAACTCCATACACATAGTGGGAACGTCATAACATCGCCATATGCTTAGATGTAGCCCCATGAGGTCGTGATGCAATCACGCAACAGTGGTGGAATCATCGTAACATCGCCATGACACTTGAGGGTTGTGGCAAAGACATCATGAAGGCACCGTTGCAAATGTTACAATTTTTGCAGCGTCTTTGCCGTGTGAGTACTGCGCGTCTACTACGTTCATAGAGATGTTACCACGATTATCTCGTGACCTTTGCGACCCACCATGTTCTCTCAGTTCTCCAGGTCATATTGCAGAACCTTGTTGAGTATGTTCAAAGGAAACGCTGTGACTCAACAATCATTGTAGACCATGGAGACCACAGCACGATAATTCGCGTTTCCACCACCCTTTTGGTGATCCTGGCACGCACTGAAACCAGCACAGTAAGGACCTTTGCGACCCCATCACATTCTCGCAGCTTTCCAGATAATATGAGCATGTTCAAAACAAACCTCGTGGCTCGGCGATCATTGGCGACCATGGAGATCACAGCACCAGTCTATCGACCATTCTACGTCTGATTGACAGACCTGGAGAATCAAGACTACTTTGTATACGCTACTTTGTATAGGCCTGGAGAATCAAGACTACTTTGTATATGCTCACATTTTCATGTCGCCTGTCATTGTCGTCTGTCAGTCCGCCCACAATTGTTTGTGAACACTTTACGGGTCAAAATTTTTATACGCCCACATTTTCATGTGGTTGTCCGTCCACAATTGTTTTAGTCTGCCAGATAAACACAGATTTATGTGTTTTCTTGGTAAAAATGAAATGGGGTTTAACGTCCTACTCTTTTGCACCTAACCTGGGCTAATAGAAGACGGGCAAACGCCATACAGTTTGCTATGAGGGAAATTTTTCCCGGGCAGTGGCGCTACGGCCTACTCTTATATCGAATTCCAACTAATGATAATACTAATAATCGTTTTCTATAGTGCTCAACATTCAGTCAGTCTGACTGCTCTGTGGTGCTTTACTATGTAGATATGTTATAAAATAAGAAAAACAAAACAAAACATACATGTATATACAAATGAACAAAATAATACAAAGGAATAGTTAAGTTACTATATACAGATAAAAAGTGAAGCATTTAAATTATTGTTCAAAAGTTTGGTTAAAAAACAGGATTTTTAGACGTCGTTTGAATACAGCCAAGTTTGGACTATTTTGGACTAACAGGGGCAATTTGTTCCATTCTTTTGGTGCTGCGTACACAAAAGCTTTCTCATCAAATTTCGACTTTTGTACTGGACATTCAAGCTGGTTTTTGTGAGATAAACGTAAGGTACATATTGCTTAATCAAATCGGATAAATAGGATGGTGCCAAAGGATCGTTTAAACAATTGAAAGTGATTGTGTTAATTTTGAACATAATGCGTTGATTAACCGGTAGCCGTAACTGTTTTAGAACAGGTTTAATGTGGTCAGATGATATGGTGAGAGACACAATCCGAGCTGCTTTATTCTGGATTTTCTGTAGCTGACATACAAGAGTTTTAGGAAGAGAATACAATAATGAATTACAATAATCTAAGGATGACATAACAAAAGCATTTACTAACATTTTAGTGGTATCAAGGTCAATATAGCATCAAATTTTGCCAATGTTATACAAGTGAAAGTTCGCCTTTTTGCACACCATGGATATATGGGTTTTCATATCGAAGGAAGAGTCAAAGAACACACCAAGATTCCTGACACAGTTTGTTGGGGTTATTGCTGTGCTTCCAATAGTTACATGGTCGATGTCAATGTTCTACTTATTCCCGATTATTATATTTTCTGTTTTGTTATCGTTCAATTTCAAAAAATTGCAGTGCATCCAGATTCTAATTTGTTCAATGCATGCTTCAAGTTCTGATGTAGTGGTATCTGGTGAAGGATCGAGTTCAACATATAACTGGGTATCATCCGCATAGAGGTGGTAATCAAGACCCATCTCACGGATGATATCTCCAATTGGTGCAGTGTATGCTGTGAACAAAACCAGTCTCAATACAGATCCCTGGGAAACATCAAAATCAAGAACTTTAGGCATTGATTGCGATGCGTCGATAACAATTTATTCTCTGCTGTCTTCCATTCAGATAGGACTCAAACCACTTCAGCGCGTCTCCGGATATACCATATCGAGTTTCAAGTCTCCCGAGTAAGATTGATTGATCTATCGTATCAAATGCCGCACTCAAATCCAATAAAACTAGCGACACTGGTTTCTTCCTATCCAAGCTACATACAATATTATTGTGAACACGAAGTAACGCGGATTCTGTACTGTGCTGTTTTTTGTATGCTGACTGAAATTTTTCTTGGAGATTGTTTTCACACAAACGATTAAGGACAATTTTTTCTATAATTTTCGATATGAAAGATAAATTCGACACAGGTCGGTAATTTTTTAGCACATTACGATCAAGTGTTGATTTTTTAATGGGGGGTGTCATATGAGCTGTTTTAAGCGTTTCACATACTTCTGCACCTACTAATAGTAAGTGCAGGAGGGTTGCACCACACACAATCTTACACAAAAACAAATATACGGACAAGACATCATACTCAAAAACCACAAACATAAACAAATCAAAGAGAGTGAATGGATCCGGGGGCTAGCCGTAAGCGTCCACTGCGCTGTACAGTCCCGGGCCTGTGGTGACACAGACTTCACTCATATTTGAAAACAACTGGGAATGCAACCCAGAGAAATAATTATATAGTATCAGCATGAGTCATGATCTATTATATGTTGCAAGAATTACGAATGCAAGCATATTGTTGTATAAATTTCGCTACACAAGTAACCACATAGTTAAATGTATCAGAAGTAGGCCTAGTTCAATACCAAATCAACAAAAGGATTGAAGTATATAAATGCATCTAGGACAAACATTGCAATCGACACAGAAACAAAAACACAACTGAATACAAAGAAGCAAAGGAAAAGACTATCTAGGGAGACAGCCGTCTGCTGACTGAGTGGTGTGACGTGAATCTGCCGTAATAGTTGTTATGACGTCGTGGTTTAGAAGGTGCAATTTCCCGATAAAAGGGCGATAATCTAGATAAAATTACGTTAAAATATAAAAACTATTAGTTTTAAAGACCATGCAATTGTACAAACCATAGTATAATTATTATATAATGTCCCACGTAAGAAATGCAAAACAGGAATGCTAAAGAAATCGTAAGTTATTAGTGTATTCATAAAGGCCTAAAAATAAGGGCAATAATCCAGATAGGACTAGACATCTAGAAGCAATTTATATAGAATCATTATCCAATATGTAGTCAGTAATATCATTATAAGAAATGTAAAACTTATTATGTTGAAGAAATGGAAGTTTTGAAATTTCTTTCAAAATGCGTAATTGTGTACCACCTTTGGCCGTGCACTTAAAATTAAGAGTTTTTATTCGGGAAAGAAATAGTTCTTTATTGTTGCATATTTTTAAAAATCGTAATGCCTGTGAATAGAAAACATTATATAGTGTCGTATCTGGTATGTTACTATGAGCTGAAGGGTATTTTACTACTTCAAAACCAAATTTGTCCGTTTTATCGAATATACCGACATTAAATTTATTATTAATTATATTGATGTCCAAGTCAAGGACAGATGCATTTATAGTGCCCGAATTTTCTTTATTTAATATAAGTTCAGGAGGATATATTTCATCTTTGTATTTATTGAAATTACCATTATCATTGATTGGTGTTATGTCATCAATGTAACGGAAGGTATAATTTAGACTTTTTGCTACCTTGTAATCTGTTTTTCTTTTATGGTCTTGAAAGTCGAATTCGTATTTATATAAATGTGCATTTGCCATAAATGGGGCGGGGTCAGTTCCCATTGGTAAACCAATAGTTTGTTGTATAATCTGATCCCCAACCTCAAATATGGCATTGTCAATGAGAAAATGTATAATATTTTGAAATTTTTCTTTATCGAAAACTACAGTATTGGCATTGCGCCGTTTTATGATCCATCTTGCATCTTGTGAGTAGATGGCCATCAGATTTCTGCCTTTTCCAAAAGAGGTGTTCACGATTTGGGTGATCACTGGAATTAACTCCACTTCAGACTTCTTTAGTATCCATGTTGGCAGGGGATCGAGGGAACATGATTTTGAGGCTGATTTCTGAATTGTTTCTCATATCTCATCTTCTGTTGCTAAACAAAAGTTCTCAAGTGTGCGACCTTCAAACTTTTTCTCAATGAACATGTTTGTTGGTTTATTTACACTGAGTCCTTGTTGAATGGTGGAGACTTTGTCGTGGAATAATTCAGAAATTTGATCTGACAGGCTAGCATCATTTTGAACCGATGGCAGAACCTTTGCTTCTCTTGGTTTTAGCAGACTGTTTATAATTTTGTAGACTTCACATGGATTATGTTTGTTGGATAACAGACAGTCCTTAGTGAAGGATCGTTTAGCCAATGCAATTAAGTGTAAAAATATGGTATATCATGGTTGTGGACTCTATACATGTCACAATTCTTATCTGATTTTGACGAGAAGTAACATTTCTAGGTTGTGTACCGTCACACCATAATCATTGTCGGCTTCGAATTTCATGAATATCAGACTGGAACTGACCAACAAAATGGCTGCTCCCAATACATTATGAAATACAGGACTTAATGATGTAGGAAAAATCACTTTCGGTATTGCTTGTTCTCTATCCATCTCTCAAAAATGTGGGCGTATCCTGCCTGGCAGTGCCAGCCTATCTTTAGCTTGTGGACCCTATAGAGGTCACAATTTTGAACCGATTGTGATGAAACTTGACATGCATGTTTATAACCCCAAAATCTTGGTTCCTTTTGATATTTGCGCCCATCGGATTGTAACTTCCTGAATTATGGCCCCTGAAAAATCGCCATTTTTAGCTTGTGGTCCCTCTGGGGGTCAAAATTATTATCCGATTTAAAAAACCGTTTGATTATATCACCGCTACATGGTAATGAAGGTTGAGTTCAAATTTCGTGAAAATCGGACCAAAATTGACAAACAAAATAGCCGCCGTTTGTACGCAAATACTGTGAAAATATGTTATATCAAGGTTGTGGACACTATAGAGGTCACAATTTTGAACCGATTTTGATGAATCTTGACATGCATGTTTATAACCCAAAGATCTTGGTTTTTTTTGATATTTGCGCCCATTGGATTCTAACTTCCTGAATTATGGCCCCTGATTGTACAAAAAAATGACCTTTTTTAGCTTGTGGTGCCTCTGGAGGTAAGAATTATTATCCCATTTAAAAAAACGTTTGATTATATCACCGTTACATCGTAATGAAGGTTGAGGTCGAAATCGGACCAAAATTGACAGCTGTTCTTGTCAGGCCATCCATCCTTCATCACTTACAAGGGGAAACCACTCCAGAAAATCTAGATGAACTTTGTCACCCAATGCAGGGATCAAACACCCAACCTCAAGGCTACCGAGCCAGCATCTTACCGACTTAGCAACATGATCCCCAGTTGAATTTGAAGCCTTTCGGTATTGCTTGTTCTCTATCCATCTCTCGAAAATGTGGGCGTATCCTGCCTGGCAGTGCCAGCCTATCTTTAGCTTGTGGTCCCACTGGAGGTCAAAATTATTATCCGATTTTAAAAACCGTTTGATTATATCCCTGTTACATGGTAATGAAGATAGAGGTAAAATTTCGTGAAAATAGGACCAAAATTGAAAGACAAAATGGCCGCCGTTTGTACGCAATTAGTGTGAAAATATGTTATATCAAGGTTGTGGACCCTATATAGGGGTGATGATTTTCCGTTTCAGAAAATTGTAAATTCCGTTTTAAATGTTTTAAATTCCGTTATTTTCCGTTTCAAAGCTGATCATATTCCGTTTTTTTTTCTGGATAAAATGCTATTTCATAAATCAATGAATAAAACATCTCAAAATATAAAACTGGTCATTTTATGAATTGTGAATGACTTTTATTTTCAATTCAAATAATTGTCCATGACTAGCTGTTCTTCCATTTTAACACATTATATTTACTGGAAATTCACATCTTCCTTCCACATCACCATTGAAGAAGTAATGCCTGCCTAGCGAAGACGTCTTTTCTGTGCCGGCCACTCGCTGACTTTTTTGTGTAGCTTGATGCTTTTTGGAATTAATTAATTTAATTTTATCAACGCGTCAGAAATCTACGCTGTGACAATTTTCATAAAAGTCTGCCGGGAATTACCGTGCCCTTCATGTATTGACGGCAGAAAGGCTTAGAACCCTGCGGGCGCGTTTCATTTTTTAAGCAGACGACGCCATTATGATTTCGCTCGACTGCTTGTTGTAGTCGCGATGTATCCAGACAAGCTTCGTCGTAGTTTCTACGGGAATAAAGGCTGGATGCACTAGACTTGTGATATCACGTGGTTAAAGCGGATAAACACGAGCCACGAACCCAGCAATAAAAAAGAAGCATAGATAAATGAAACGATTTTTACTTATATAAAATTACTATATACAGAAATAAGAAAGAATAGATATCATTATTGAATTCAACTAAACAATAATTGTATTATGAGGGATAAATGGATTCGGAAGACAGGTTTTCATTTCGAGTAAATTCATATTACAAAATGATGAAATGAAAGTAGCCTCTACTAAATACTAAAAGTAATAAAACCACACGATATCGTTAATATTTTCGATTTTTTTATGAATAGAAAGTTGAAATACTTGGATAAATACAAAGTTTTGTTGAGATTTTATTTAATATCAGAAAAAAATCGGCTTTTCCGTATTTTTCCGTGTGAGATTTCAAATTCCGTTTTGAGTGCCGAATTCCGCGATTTCCGCGTTTTTTCCGTGATCGCGGAAAATCATCACCCCTACCTATAGAGGTCACAATTTTGAACCGATTTTGATGAAACTTGACATGCATGTTCATAACCCAAAGATCTTGGTTCTTTTCGATATTTGCGCCCATTGGATCGTAACTTCCTGAATTATGGCCCCTGATTGAACAAAAAATAACCTTTTTATACGCCCACATTTTTATGTGGACGTATATTGTCGTCGCCCCTGTCCGTCCGGACGTCCCTCCGTCCACAATTTGTTTGTGGACTCTCTACAGGTCACAATTCTTATCTGATTTTGACGAAACTTGAAATATAGGTTTATCCCTAAAAGATCTCGGCTGCTTTCGATATTGGCATATATCGGATCAAAACTTCATGGATTACGGCCCCTGATTGTACGAAAAATCACGTTTTTAGCTTGTGGATCCTATAGAGCAGGGCTTCCACTTCAAAATTTTCACTACCGGTCATTTTTGATAACGCACGAAAACTTTGCAAAAAAAATCCATATTTCATGTTTTTTATTCTCGGTCGGGTATGGTGAATTCACGTGTCTATACCACTTTGTCAGCACGAGGTACACAAAAAATTATATATTAGACTTAAAAAGGAAATATTTATTGTAAGGCTTGTGATAATTATTTATAAGTTAAATATTCTCATTTGGCTACGGTACTTAAATAATCGAAATTGCTGATGAAAAAACATGTCACTGGCTGACACGTAATTACCACGTGCTCAATAGAAAACACACTGACCTGGATAATTATGAGTTGTAATACAATAACTTCGATATGAAGATAAATATATAATTATCCACGTCATATATTTCACATTGGTTTTAGAACATCTCTTACGGCGTTACGGGCCGCAGAATATTGACGAAAATCTTAGTAATGAATAACTGTCGGGTAGCTAACTTGGCATTCATGTTTGCTAACTTCAAGCGACACTAGCGCCGTCTAGAATATCGTCGTGTATAAGATTTACAAAATATTTATGCACGACAATTTTTCTAACGCGTGGAATTATCAATATTGCTACACAATAGCACTGGAATACGTAATATTCTTAATTTGTCGGTAAGCAAGTTAACTAATCTCTAGATAGTATTTCTACAATTCCCACAAGGCCGTAATATCACTATAAAAAATTATAATTCAATTTTCTCCCAACATGTACGTTGTTAAGAATTTACGTAATTTCTATGCTGTTATATTTAATATGGCAGTTGGTTGGATTCGAAGAGCAGTACTTCATATTAATTTTCCTTTTTTCGAAGATCGTAACAATCTCGTTTACATAGTGCGTGACTGTAATAGCGGTAAACGGCTTTGTTCTAGAAAGTTCTTATGACACGTGGACAATACGTGATTGACTAAGAATGGACTGTTTCACGCCTTTGATAAGATTCCCGAATATCAATTAACTTTTATTGTTCTACTACACGACAATCATCATCAATTATCAACATAATGCCCAGTATAATCTACTGACGACTATGTATACAACTCTATAACACCAATCACGAGATAATGTGGCTTCTTCTATCTTTACATACGCAATATTCTCCACTGGCCGTACAATGTTATAGTTACATAGTGGATGTCGATGGTAGCCATGTTTGAAAATTGAGTTTTTGTAAAAGGGTTATTTTTCCGGCGTGCAAAATGACCGTTGGGTCACATCTAGTTACGGTCATTTTCCATAGCACTAGGTCCCGACCGGCATATACGGCCGACATGGAACCCATGCTATAGAGGTCACAATTTTGAACCGATTTTGATGAAACTTGACATACATGTTTATAACCCAAAGATCTTGGTTCCTTTCGATATTTGCGCCTATCGGAAGGTAATTTCCTGAATTATGGCCCCTGATTGTCCGAAAAATCACCTTTTTATACGCCCACATTTTCATGTGGACGTATTATGTCGTCGCCCCTGTCCGTCCGTCCACAATTTGTTTGTGGACTCTCTACAGATCACAATTCTTATCCGATTTTGACGAAACTTGAAATATAGGTTAATCCCCATAAGATCTCGGTTCCTTTCGATATTGGCATGTATCGGATCAGAACTTCATGGATTATGGCCCCTGATTGTCCGAAAAATCACCCTTTTTAGCTTGTGGTCCCTCTGGAGGTCACAATTATTATCCGATTTAAAAAAACCTTTGATTATATCACCATTACACCCTAAGGAAGGTTGAGTTCGAATTTCGGGAAAATCGGACCAAAATTGCCATACAAAATGGCCGCCGTTTGTACGCGAATACTGTTAAAAAATGGTATATCAAGGTTGTGGACCCTGTAAAGGTCACAATTTTAATTCGATTTTGATGAAACTTGAAATTCATGGTTATAACCCACAGATCTTGGTTCCTTTCGATATTTGCGCATATCGGATCGTAACTTCCTGAATTATGGCCGAGTGATTATACTCAAAATCGCCTTTTTGTCCCCCGCCTTTCGAAGAAAGTTGGGGGACTATTAAAATGGGTTCATCCGTCCGTCTGTCTGTCTGTCTGTCCGTCTGTCCGTCACACTTTTTGGGACACAATAACTCTATGCCTAATTGAGCTAGAATGTTCAAACTTGGTGTATGTGTTTATTAGGTCAATGCCTTGATGGAGTTCAAAGATGAGCATTTTCCGCTTAGGGTAAGCAGAGATAAGCAATTTGATTGGTTGATGCTTTGGGACACGATAACTTTAGTTCTAATTAAGTGAGAGTGATGAAACTTAGTGTATAGTTTCATTACAGTAATACCTTGACTAAGTTCGATAATGAGCATTTTCCGCTCAGGGTAAGCAGAGCAATTTGATTGGTCGAGACTTTGGAACACAATAACTCTCCTTCTAATTGAGTTAGAATGTTCAAACTTGGTGTATATGCTTATTAGGTCAATGCCTTGATGGAGTTCGGAGATGAGCATTTTCCGCTTAGGGTAAGCAGAGCGATACGCAATTTGATTGGTCGAGACTTTGGAACACAATAACTCCTCTTCTAATTGAGTAAAAATGTTCAAACTTGGTGTATATGCTTATAAGGTCAATGCCTTGATGGAGTTCGAAGATGAGCATTTTCCACTTAGGGTAAGCAGAGATAAGCAATTTGATTGGTTGATGCTTTGGGTCACGATAACTTTAGTTCTAATTAAGTGGGAGTGATGAAACTTGGTGTATAGTTTCATTACAGTAATACCTTGACTAAGTTCGATAATGAGCATTTTCTGCTCAAGGTAAGCAGAGCGATACGCAATTTGATTGGTCGAGAGTAGTCGAGACTTTGGAACACAATAACTCTCCTTCTAATTGAGTTAAAATGTTCAAACTTGGTGTATATGCTTATTAGGTCAATGCCTTGATGGAGTTCGAAGATGAGCATTTTCCGCTTAGGGTAAGCAGAGATAAGCAATTTGATTGGTTGATACTTTGGGACAAGATAACTTAGGTTCATCTTGATTGATGATTTTTATGCCAATATAATGACTGCATTCTCATTTAGTAAACGATTCGACAGTAACATTGTATAGAAACGATTGACTTGGACACGAAGGCCCTTTCCCTTGGCCAGAGGGGCCCTTTTGTCTACCTTTAGGGTCCCCCTAACTAGGGTACATTTTCATTTTTCTCGTCGGTTTTAGCATTTTTCTTTATAAAACACTTTTGGATGACACTTCGTGTACAGTTTGATTGCTCGATACATTGAAAAAAATAAATGTGCGATTAATTAATATGTGTCTTCTATTTATTTTGGGATTTCGGCGGGGGACATCAGGCTCACTGTTGGCTTGTTTTTTAGCTTGTGGTCCCTCTGGAGGTCACAATTATTATCCGATTTAACAAAACGTTTGATTATATCACCGTTACATCGTAATGAAGGTTGAGGTCGAATTTCGTGAAAATCGGACCAAAATTGACAGCTGTTCTTGTCAGGCCATCCATCCTTCATCACTAACTAGGGGAAACCACGCCAGAAAAACTAGATGAACTTTGTCACCCAATGCAGGGATCAAACACCCAACCTCAAGGCTACCGAGCCAGCATCTTACCCACTTAGCAACATGATCCCTAGTCGAATTTGAAGCCTACTGAAATGAACCTTTATAACCCAAAGATCTTAATTCATTTCGATATTTGCACATATCAAATTCTAACTTAATGATGTAGGAAAAATCACTTTCGGTATTGCTTGTTCTCTATCCATCTCTCGAAAATGTGGGCGTATCCTGCCTTGCAGTGCCAGCCTATCTTTAGCTTGTGGTCCCTCTGGAGGTCACAATTATTATCTGATTTAAAAAAACGTTTGATTATATCACTGTTACACCGTAAGAAAGGTTGAATTCGAATTTCGGGAAAATCAGACCAAAATTGCCATACAAAATGGCCGCCGTTTGTACGTGAATACTGTTAAAAAATTGTATATCATGGTTGTGGACCCTGTAGAGGTCACAATTTTAATTCGATTTTGATGAAACTTGAAATGCATGGTTATAACCCAAAGATCTTGGTTCCTTTCGTTATTTGCGCATATCGGATCGTAACTTCCTGAATTATGGCCCATGATTGTCCGAAAAATCGCCTATGGTCCCACTGGAGGTCACAATTATTATCCGATTTAAAAAAAACGTTTGACTCTATCATCGTTACACCCTACGGAAGGTTGAGTTCGAATTTCGAGAAAATCGGACCATAATTGCCAGAAAAAATGGCCGCCGTTTGTACGCAAACAGTGTAAAAAATATGGTATATCAAAGTTGTGGACCATCTAGAGGTCACAATTTTAATTCAATTTTGATGAAACCTGAAATGCTTGTTTATAACCTAAAGATCTTTATTCTTTTCGATATTTGCGCATATCAAATTGTAACTTAATGAATTATGGCCTTTGATTGTAGGAAAAATCACTTTCAGTATTGCTTGTTCTCTGTCTATCTCTCGAACAATTATTATCTGATTTAAAGAAAAACTCTGATTATATTACTGTTGCACCGTAAGGAAGGTTGAGTTCGAATTTCGTGAAAATCGTACCAAAATTGCCGGACGAAATGGTCGCCGTTTGTACGCGAATAGTGTAAAAATATGGTATATCATGGTTGTGGACTCTCTACAGGTCACAATTCTTATCCGATTTTGACGAAAAGTAACATTTCTAGGTTGTGTACCGTCACACCATAATCATTGTCGGCTTAGAATTTCATGAATATCAGACTGGAACTGACCAACAAAATGGCTGCTCCCAATACAGTATGAAATACAGGACTTAATGATGTAGGAAAAATCACTTTCGGTATTGCTTGTTCTCTATCCATCTCTCAAAAATGTGGGCGTATCCTGCCTGGCAGTGCCAGCCTATCTTTTAGGTTGTGGTCCCTCTGGAGGTCAGAATTATTATCCCATTTAAAAAAACGTTTGATTATATCACCGTTACATCGTAATGAAGGTTGAGGTCGAATTTTGTGAAAATCAGACCAAAATTGACAGCTGTTCTTGTCAGGCCGTCCATCCTTCATCACTAACAAGGGAAAACCACGCCAGAAAATCTAGATGAACTTTGTCACCCAATGCAGGGATCAAACACCCAACCTCAAGGCTACCGAGCCAGCATCTTACCCACTTAGCAACATGATCCCCAGTCGAATTTGAAGCCTACTGAAATGAACCTTTATAACCCAAAGATCTTAATTCATTTCGATATTTGCACATATCAAATTCTAACTTAATGATGTAGGAAAAATCACTTTTGGTATTGCTTGTTCTCTATCCATCTCTCGAAAATGTGGGCGTATCCTGCCTGGCAGTGCCAGCCTATCTTCAAATAGAGATTCAAAATTGGCAGGAACTAATTTGTTGATGATAACTGTGTCTTCATTGCGAATCCAAGACTCAGTTGCAATAAATAAATCCACATCATTATCAACAACATATTCGTTCATTTCATCGGTTTTGTTTCGGACAGATCTTGTATTCAATATGCATAAACTAAACTTTTCAGAATTTTTCTCATTTTTCACTTTCTTTGTTGGAGCACTTAGGGTCATATCATTAAGTTGTCAAAATTAACACCTTGGTTGGTCTTGACAAAAGGAACTCTTTCACTAATGACTGTCTTAATTAATCTTTGTTTATTCTTGCCAGCTCTACAACCCCTCGGTCTTAATTGACTAGACAAGAACAATGGTTGTGTTGACGAGTATATCATGTCACCAGTGCTCACTCTGGGCTCCATTTTTTTTCCGCCAATATTTCATTTTAATTTATTAGCCAGATATTTTTTCCGCCAAAATAAAATAACTATTAAAAAAAAATTTTCAGGAATTTTATTTACATAAATACATACAATATACATCTTAAAATTTACCCATTTTTTGAAGGCTGATTCATGTTGAACAAAACATTGTTTTGGTAGCTGCATCATACCTTAACTGATCTACCTTTTCCAAATGCACTTAATATTTTACGTTTTTCGAAATTGCTTAATTGCTTTATGAAGAAAAGCAACCGGAATACAAAAACAAAATGTACTTGATGTTCCAAAAATTACCTTGAATAATGCAATTAAGAATATTTACTATTTTGTTTGTTTACAGTGTCCGCCATTTTGAATATATCGAAACCATCAACAAAACAACCGATTCGTATTTGAAAACACATAATTAAATCTTTTGTCTCTTAATTAGTTTATTACTACCCTGACTGTAAATACTTATCAACGCTAACCCCAGATTGATCAAGAGACAAAAGATAGGGCTATTATTGATACCTAATTGATTTTTGATTGACTCAACGAAGCGCGATCGACGGTACACTGTTTAGTTTAGTATGTACGCGCGGAAATCAAAGCTTTGTGCCGATAATTTTTTTATTTCCAGGTAAAAAAAGAATCGCCATACAGGAAAAAAATATCGCCAAATTGAATATTATATCGCCAGAATTATATTTTAATCGCAATTGGCGAATTTGCCGATCGACAGCGTGAGCGCTGCATGTCACTGTAGTAAATCCTGGTTGATGAAGAATTTTATTTCACAATATAGTGAAAATGAATAATATAAGTTACCAAAACTACCGTATGAATCAATCTTTTCCTGAATTTTTTTCGCCAAAAATTGCTTCATGTACCGTGATACAGCACCAGTCCAAAAATGACACAAATCAAAAACCTTGTTCACAACAATAATTATTAAAAACACAGAGCAACATAAAACATGTACTGCCCTTAGGTGCTCTATACATATACTGCCAAGGGATCTTTTATGTGCACTCCAATGTGTATACGAGACCTCGGTTTTTCGTCCCATCCGAACCACTAGGCTGCTGTCCTTGTCAGGCCCTTCTCCTGCATCACTGACAAGGGGAAATCACGCCGGAAAATCAAGATGAACTTTCTCCGCCAATGCAGGGATCAAACACCCGACCTCCAGGCTATCGAACCAGTGCCTTATCCGTGACCCCCTTGTTGGAAATAAGTCCCATCAAAGCAAACTTGGTCTCGAATGAAAGGTAGGGTCCGTAGGTACTCCAGAAAAAAAATGATAGCTTGGGGAAATATTTTGGGTGGGGTCAAAGGTCAAAGTTGACCAATCAGAAAATATCAGTCTATATCTGAAAAACTATCAATGTTAGACCCTATGAATTTATTATTAACATCATGTACACAATTTTTACTATGCTAGATGAGTGGACAGGGGGTGAGGAGGGGGGGCTGATAAAATGATGAAATTTCATGTTTTATTCGACTTTTGCACACAGCAATCAACTTTTGTGCATATGTCGACCAAAATTACTGCTTAAGGAGACCTGAACGTCTGTCATGCAACTGTATAGACCTCTAAAGGGCCGGGAATCAATTATCAGGTAACCCAACAAAAAAAGAATTGACCCGAAATCTTAAAAGGGTTACGTGTCCGGATAATCAGTTTTGATGTTCACATTCAAACGACTCTATATTTTTGCGATTATTTTTGAGACTCTGTTCAAATCCAGATAGTCCCTTCAAGTGTGTGAATTACCCTTCTATCTCTGATAAGGACATGAAAGCGGTAGTCAGGGTGAAATGGCCAAAACTGACGCTTCTTATTTGTAAATTGGTTGGCTTGATAGCGACCACTGAAATCTTGTCGGGGTGTTCTGTTTTATATTATTATAACAGATTTCTCATGTTATACCAATGGACTTAAATGCGAGTGTCTTGGCAAAGTTTCACCATAGAAATGATAAGTTAGGCCTATGTGGTTGTCCCGAAATGACCGAGTTAATGTGTCGACGAAACGTTTACTCAATCATATTTTATTTAATAAAAAATTATAAAGGATCATTAGGTAAGGTTAAAGTAACGGAGCTAGGAAACAGGTTCAGGGGGGGGGGGGGGCTTTGGACACATGCACATGTTCCTTGATTATTTGGTCTAAGGTCGTTTGAATTCATCCATGTAATATTCTCCACATCTACACTTAATTTGATAGACACAGCCTTTCGGGAATGTAGGCTTTGTGAGGTTTGACATTCTATTTGCATTTACTAACTCTTTAGTTGATGCATCTTTGTGGAATTTGGTTTCCATGTCTACTTCTGTTTTAAACAACCTTCTCAATTGATGGAAGATGTTGCCGCAGAATGACATAAGGACTCAAATTTGGGTGTATGATTTTTATACGCCCACATGGAAATGTGGTCTTATATTGTTGTCGCCCTTTCCATCCGTCTGTCTGTCTGTCCGTCCGTCCGTCGTCCACAATTTCTTGTGGACGCTCTAGAGGCTAACGTTCATATCATGTTTAAGGTCATGAGACGAAGAAGGATATTGATTTTCAGCAAATTCTGATAATTACTGCCAGAGTTATGAACTTGATCACTTTGAAAAATCTTGTGAACGCTCTAGAGGCAATAGTTGATATCCGATTGACTTTAAATTTATATACACAGTGTTTAAGATCATGAGACAAAGGAGCCTATTGATTTTCAGCTAATTCCGTTAATTACTGCCAGAGTTATGACCCTTGATCACTTTGAAAAATCTTGTGAATGCTCTAGAGGCTAAAGTTAATATCCGATTGACTTTAAATTTATACACTTTGTTTAAGGTCATGAGATGAAGAATTCTATTGATTGTCAGTGATATCCGTTAATTACTGCCAGAGTTATGACCCTTGATCAGTTTTGTGAACTCTCTAGAGGCTAAAGTTAATATCCGATTGACTTTAAATTTATACATAGTGCTTAAGGTAATGAGAAGTTATTCAATAATTACTGCCAGAGTTATGACCCTTGATCATTTTGAAAAATTTCGTGAACTCTCTAGAGGCCAAAGTTAATATCCACAATTTGTACACAGTGTTTAAGGTCATGAGACAAGGAAGCCTATTGATTTTCAGCGAATTCCGATAATTGCTGCCAGAGTTATAGCCCTTGTTCACTTTGAAAAATCTTGTGGATGCTCTAGTGGCCAAACTTATCATCCAATTGACTTCAGATTGATACACAGGTTGATGAATTTGTTTACCATATGTTATTAATAGTCGTTGTGTTGGATGAATACGTCTTTTAGGTGTTGTACTCCAAGGTTGAGAGATTTCGGGGTCACAAATGGTTTTTTAAAAGATATATATTCATCCATGTGTATTGGTTTTTTGTGCACTGACGTGGTCGTCTGTCCACAATTGTTTGTGGACTCTCTACAGGTCACAATTCTTATCTGATTTTGACCTTGAAATCTAGATTTATCTCCAAAAGATCTCGGCTGCTTTTGATATTGTCATGTATCTGATTGAAACTTTATGGAGTGTGGTAGGGGGTGGTGTTATTTTACAAATGTTGATGTTCAAATTCGGGGCCCCCTTCAAAAGTTGTAGTTACCCTATTCATGTATGAACATATCCTTTTTATACGCCCACATTTTCATGTGGACGTATATTGTCGTCGCCCCTGTTCGTCCGTCCGTCCGTCCGTCCGTCCGTCCACAATTGTTTGTGAACAGTCTACAGGTCACAATTTTTATCCTATTTCAATGAAACTTAAAACATAGGTTTATCACCCTAAGATCTCGGTTCCTTTCGATATTGGCATGTATCGGACTATAACTTCATGGGTTATGGCCCCTGATTGTACGAAAAATCACGTTTTTTAGCTTGTGAACAGTGTAGAGGTCACAATTTTGAACCGATTTGGATGAAACTTGAAATGCATGTTTATAACCCAAAGATCTTGGTTCCTTTCGATATTTGCGCCAATCGGATCGTAACTTCCTGAATTATGGCCCCTGATTGTCCGAAAAATCGCCCTTTTTAGCTTGTGGTCCCTCTGGAGGTCAAAATTGTTATCCGATTTAAAAAACCGTTTGATTATATCACCGTTCCATGGTTATGAAGGTTGAGTTCGAATTTCGTGAAAATCGGACCAAAATTGACGGACAAAATGGCCGCCATTTGTACGCGAATAGTGTGAAAATATGTTATATCAAGGTTGTGAACAGTGTAGAGGACACAATTTTGAACCGATTTGGATGAAACTTGAAATGCATGTTTATAACCCAAAGATCTTGGTTCCTTTCGATATTTGCGCCAATCGGATCGTAACTTCCTGAATTATGGCCCCTGATTGTCCAAAAAATCTTCCTTTTTAGCTTGTGTTTCCTCTGGAGGTCAAAATGGTTATCCGATTTAAAAAACCGTTTGATTATATCACCATTCCATGGTTATGAAGGTTGAGTTCGAATTTCGTGAAAATCGGACCAAAATTGACGGACAAAATGGCCGCCATTTGTACGCGAATAGTGTGAAAATATGTTATATCAAGGTTGTGAACAGTGTAGAGGACACAATTTTGAACCGATTTTTATGAAACTTGAAATGCATGTTTATAACCCAAAGATCTTGGTTCCTTTCGATATTTGTGCCAATCGGATCGTAACTTCCTGAATTATGGCCCCTGATTGTCCCAAAAATCGCCCTTTTTATCTTGTGGTCCCTCTGGAGGTCAAAATTGTTATCCGATTAAAAAAACGGTTTGATTATATCACCATTCCATGGTTATGAAGGTTGAGTATGAATTTTGTGAAAATCGGACCAAAATTGACGGACAAAATGGCCGCCGTTTGTACGCGAATATTGTGAAAATATGTTATATAAAGGTTGTGGACCTTATAGAGGTCACAATTTTGAACCGATTTTGATGAAACTTGACATGTATGTTTATAACCCAAAGATCTTGGTTCCTTTCGATATTTGCGCCCATTGGATCATAACTTCCTGAATTATGTCCCCGGATTGTCCGAAAAATCGCTTTTGTTCGCTTTTGGTACCTCTGGAGGTCAAAATTATTATCCAATTTAAAAAAACGTTAGACTATATCACCGTTACATGGTAATGAAGAGAGAGTTTAAATTTCGTGAAAATCGGACGAGAATTGACGGACAAAATGGCCGCCGTTTGTACACGAATAGTGTGAAAATATGTTATATCAAGGTTGTGGACCCTATAGAGGTCACAATTTTGAATCGATTTTGATGAAACTTGACAGGTATATTTATAACCCAAAGATCTTGGTTCCTTTCGATATTTGCGCCCATCGGGTCATTACTTCTTGAATTATGTCCCCTGATTGTACGAAAAATCACCCTTTTTAGCTTGTGGTGCCTCTGGAGGTCACAATTATTATCTGATTTAAAAAAAAAAACGTTTGATTATAAAAATCAAACAAATTCTAATGATTTTCTGATAATTCCTTAATATGCGACAACTCTTGTTGACTGCCCGGACGATTTGGCTGCTGTGTGGGCGTATGTTTCGTTGCCTGGCAACCTTAACCCCCCTTTACATACCCCCTGAAGATAGCGGGGGTTAAACTGGGGGATTGAGGAATCAGTCAGGCGTTAATGAATACACACGCCGGATGTATACAGGTAATTAAGGAATAAACATTCTGAATATGCATTCGGTCACTGTGACGTCACTGGCGTCTGAGGGGATTAACCCTTACATGCCCACCAAACTTTCCGTAAAACAACTGAGGCGGTCCACCATTTTGTTGCAAAAAAATTTGAGTATGCCCGCCATTTTGTTAAAGATAGTCACCAGCCTGCCCGCCATTTTTTTTTAAAAAATATGATAATGAGCTATAACATTTTGAATGCCTGTGACTCCTTTATTTATGGAGATACAGTTTTAGAATAATTGAAACTTATCTAGCGTATTGGTTGAACTATACATTGACAATTGTTAATTTTCAAACATGTGAAATGTTTAGCGAAAAAATGTGTTTTTTTCACGAAAACCACCAGATTTTGATGATTTTTATCTGGAAATTTCACGAATTAATGTGAAGAATTTGCAATATTACTTATGTGCTACTTTTGTCTTACTTATAGCCTACCATAGAAATAGATACTGTATATATTGTCCCTTTATAGTCTACTTTTGAATGATCGATAAACGTCAATTCAAAAAAAGTAATATCGCAAAGCGGGATGTTTAGCACGCAAGTTTTGTACAGACTCTGGGTCTGTTTTCGGGGCATGTACTTGTTATTTACTTGAATAGTACAAACTGTATCGTAGGGCCTTTGTTTATCTGGTGACTACTCCATAAAGCGAGCAAGTCCGTCCATCCTACGTACATAGGCATTGCCATTGTCCTCAGGTTTTGACGATCACTGTAACTCTCATTTCAGCTGTCCAAAATTAGTTCGTAGTCCAAATTCATCGTCATTTGTGTCGAGATATGAGTCCCCTGAACCGTTATCTATAAACATTTCCCTAATTTCGTCTTCAGTTAATGTTTTAGCCACCCTGATATCTGAAGACGCAGAAAATCGAAAGTAGAACTTCATCACATGTTTACTCATAAATGTACTGTAGAAACACTGGGTTATTTATAGATCATTGGAAAGTGCGCGAACAGACGAAGGCACAATCTGTTTCACAGAGAATTACTTACGAATTATCTCTGTCACACATGACTGTCTACAACATGTGCATTAACTTCACGTGCCGTCAGTCATTGGCTAAACGGCTGGTGCATTGTTTACATAACACCTAACTGCTTCGGGCAAAATGGTGCGTTTTACTCATTTTAATACCCATTTACACTAAATAGGAAATATTTTTTAATTACAAATGCTTCAAACCTCTTTATTTATTTTTCTTATAATTCAAAAAAATATTTGAGAATTTAATTTGTCGGAGTAAAAAAGTTAATATGCCGTACTCATTAAGCCTCGTCGATGTCATGCTTATCAGTGATTGTAGCGGCAAAGCGAATATTCACTGCGGGATCAGTTTGACGAAGGCAGTCATAGTGGTGTCAGACTACAATGCGGAACGGCTTTTTTACACGGAACGAATATCTGAGGCATGTACATCGCTCGCAAACATGCGAGATTGGGAATACTCGGCCATCTTTCATCGCTCGCAAAAATGCGAGATTGGGAATTTTCGGCCATTTTTACCTATCGCAAAATTGCGAGATTGGGAATTCTCAGTCACTTTGGGCCTCTCGCAAAATTGCGAGATTGGGCACGTAAGGGTTAAGAGTGTTTTCAATAATTGGCAAAGTCGTTTTTACGGGAGGTCTATTTTTACGACTTAGAGTTTACAGTGAAGATAGCTGAATTAATTTTAGTCGGATTGATGTGAATTTGCCGTAAAGTAGATAAAATAACCATGGACTGCTCACATAGAAGAATTTTCAAAACCATTTTATGTGCACTTTAATATGTGTTAATATTTTCTCCATGTTAACGACCTGTCTAACATTTTACTGTTATATTTTCTTGTCTATAAAACTATAATATATAGTTATATGTATTTGTCTATATATACTTACCAATGTGTGCTTATTGTTTTCTTGCAGACTAAAGTAATACCATAATGACCTCGCCAAAACCTAAAGCAACTCGTTCTTTGGTGCGAAAACAGTTAAAGGAGGAATTGTATATAGAAGCAACTGCATTTGCCAGTGGACTCCTACCTTTTAAAAAAGATATCATAACTAATATGATGTATCTAATGATACCAACTAGGTCTGGTTAAAGTGGGCGTTCTAAATGTAATGCAGCTTTAGTTTTGGCATATGTGCTTTCAGACCACTGGTTATTTTGCAACGTATAGTATATACTATCACTATCAAACATATCAAAACGAATTTACTTACGCTCTACACAAGATTCCTAAATACCATCAAAACGTACCAGGCAAGGAAAAATGACAAATATAACAGAAACTTAAACTACTTAAGTTAAACTATTTAACACTGAATATTCTGAACTGTTTGATATCTCTTGTGACGACACAGAGGTAAAGCGCTTAGTTTTCGTGGTGTGGAAATTACCTTAGTCGAATTTGATTTCTTTGAAGATTAACCAGGTGAGACGAAAATAGTAAGTGAAAACTTCATTGATGAACAGTGAATGAAAACTTTGGAGACATTGACGCATTAGAGATGAGTGCTGGCAAGCAAAAGAAGAAGTAACTTCTCTACTTCAAAATTATGGGAAGTTGGGTCGATAATAACGTTCAAACAGACGTGTGACTGGTAGGTAAAACCCTTGAAATGGTTGTATTAAACGAAAGAGTGAAAGAGCAGGACCATAATTTTGAAGTAGAGAAGTTACTTCTTCTACTGCTCGTTAGCACGCTTCTCTAATGTTTAATGCCGCCATTAAGATCATTTTCCACACCATGAAAACTAAGCGCTTTCCAACCTCTGTATTGTCGGTTGAGAATATTCAGTGTTATATAGTTAAATATTCTCTTTATGTTTTTCATTTTTCTTTGCCTGGTGCATTTGGGTGAGATTTCGAAATCTTGAGTAAGGAGTTAGTATATTTGTTTTGATATATTTGGTAGTGGTAGTATATACTAATACTACGTTGCAAAAAAACCAACCTGTGTTCTAAAAGTGCATATATGCCAAAACTAGAGCTGCATTGAACGTCCACTTTAACCTGCCCAAGTTGTTCGCATCAGATACATCATATTAATTATGATATCTTTTTATACGCCCACATTGAAATGTGGTCGTATATTGTCGTCGCCCGTCCGTCGGTCCGTCGTCCACATTTGCTTGTGGACGCTCTACAGGCTAAAGTTAATATCCGATTTACTTTAAATTTATACACAGTGTTTAAGGTCATGAGACGAAGAAGCCTATTGTTTTTCAGCGATTTCCGATAATAACTACCAGAGTTATGGCCCTTGATCACTTCAAAAAATCTTGTGGACGCTCTAGAGGCCAAAGTTAATATCCGATCGACTTTAAATTTATACACAGCGTTTAAGGTCATAAGACAATGACGCCTATTGATTTTCGGCGATTTCCGATAATTAGTGCCAGAGTTATGACCCTTGATCTCTTTAAAAAATCTTGTGGACGCTCTACAGGCTAAAGTTAATATCCGATTTACTTTAAATTTATACACAGTGTTTAAGGTCATGAGACGAAGAAGCCTATTGTTTTTCAGCGATTTCCGATAATAACTACCAGAGTTATGGCCCTTGATCACTTCAAAAAATCTTGTGGACGCTCTAGAGGCCAAAGTTAATATCCGATCGACTTTAAATTTATACACAGCGTTTAAGGTCATAAGACAATGACGCCTATTGATTTTCGGCGATTTCCGATAATTAGTGCCAGAGTTATGACCCTTGATCTCTTTAAAAAATCTTGTGGACGCTCTAAAGGCCAAAGTTAATATCCGATTGACTTTAGATTTATACACAGTGTTTAAGGTCATGAGACGAAGAAACCTATTGATTTTCGGCGATTTCCGATAATTAGTGCCAGAGTTATGGCCCTTGATCTCTTTAAAAAATCATGTGGACGCTCTAAAGGTCAAAGTTAATATCCGATTGACTTTAAATTTATACACAGTGTTTAAGGTCATAAGACGAAGACGCCTATTGATTTTCAGCGATTTCCAATAATTAGTGCCAGAGTTATGGCCCTTGATCACTTCAAAAAATCTTGTGGACGCTCTAGAGGCCAAAGTTAATATCCGATTGACTTCAAATTTATACACAGTGTTTAAGGTCATAAGACAAAGACGCCTATTGATTTTCAGCGATTTCCGATAATTAATGCCAGAGTTATGGCCCTTGATCACCTCAAAAAATCTTGTGGACGCTCTGGAGGCCAAAGTTAATATCCGATTGACTTTAGATTTATACACAGTGTTTAAGGTCATGAGACGAAGAAGCCTATTGATTTTCAGCGATTTCAAATAATTACTGCCAGAGTTATCTCCCTTGATAACTTCAAAAATTCTTGTGACGCTATAGAGGCCAAAGTTACCATCCGATTGACTTCAGATTGATACATAGAGTTTAAGGTGTTGAAACGAACAAGTATTTTGATTTTCAATGAATTTAGATAACTGAACAGCTAAATCCATGATATTAAATGTTTCATGTATATACTAATTGTTAGCGTGGGGTAAAACTTTATAAAAAGCAATCAAATTCTAATGATTTTCTGATAATTACATAATGAGTTGTTACTCTTAATCAGTTTTTAGTGTATTACAAATGTTTCATTACCGAAAAAAGTAAAAATATGCGACAACCCTTGTTGACTGCCCGGACGATTTAGCTGCTGTGGGCGTATGTTTCGTTGCCTGGCAACCTATCTTTTAAAAGGTAGGAGTCCACTGGCAAATCCAGTTGTTTCTATATACAATTCCTCCCCAAACTGTTTTTCGCTCCAAAGAGGGAGTTGCTTTAGGTTTTGGGGAGGTCATCACAGTATTACTTTAGTCAATGCATGTTTATAATGAAAGATTTTGGTTCCTTTCGATATTTGCATCCATCAAATCGTAACTTTCTGAATTATGATCCCTGATTGTACGAAAAATCGCCCTTTCTAGCTTGTGGTCCCTCTGGAGGTCACAATTTTTATCAGATTCAAAAAACTGTTTGATTATATCACCGTTACATGGCAATGAAGATCGAGATCAAATTGTGTGAAAATCAGACAAAAATTGACGGACAAAATGGCCGTCTTTGTACGCCAATAGTGTAAAAATATGGTATGTTACGGTTTTGGACCCTATAGAGGTCACAATTTTAATTCAATTTTGATGAAACTTGAAATACAACGTTATAACCAAAAGATCTTGGTTCCATTCCATATTTGTGCATATAGGATTGTAACTCCCTGAATTATGTCCCCTGATTGTACTAAAAATCGCCTTTATTAGCTTGTGGTCCCTCTGGAGGTCACAATTTTTACCTGATTTAAAAAAAAAACATTTGATGATATCAGTGTTACAGGGTAATCTAGGTTGAGTTAGAATTTTGTGAAAATCAGACCAAAATTGACGGACAAAATGGCTGTTGTTTGTACGCGAATAGTGTAAAAATATGGTATGTCAAGGTTGTTGACCCTATAGAGGTCACAATTTTGAACCGATTATGATGAAACTTGATATACATTTTTATAACCTAAAGATCTTGGTTGCTTTCGATATTTGCGCATATGGGATTGTAACTTCCTGAACTATGGCCTGTTATTGTTTGAAAAATTGCCTTTATTATCTTGTGGTCCGTCTGGAGGTCACAATTATTACCTGATTTAAAGAAAATTTTGATTATATCACGGTTACACTGTAATGAATGTTCGGTCCAAATTTCATGAACATCGGACCAAAATTGTTGAACAAAATGGCTACCACTGTTACAGGAATGGTGTAAAAATATTGTATATGGCTCTTTGCACAAAACATAACAATCAACTTGGGACATGTTGTAAATAAAAATGTATGTATATTTGTTATGTTTTTGTTATTGTTTTTAATTGATATATGGTTGGGAAGACAGAAAAGACAATATAAAATAACTGCATGGAAATTATATATTATTTTTTCTCAAAAAATAATTTGAAACCCTCATCATTTGGATGGAGCCTAACTCCTGAAAAATAATAGCTATTGGATAAGGCTCCGGATTTTCAACAAAACTTTGGTGTATATTTAGGGCAATTCCATGGCAGAAAATAAAAAATGCCAAAAAAGTAAATTGATGTATATGAATCGATTTTGTGTTATTTAAGTTCTGAAATGATGCCAGTCAATGAATCTGGTAGAGATAAAAATACGCAAATGCTTTGGTCAAAAAAAAATTATGTCAAAGTCAAAACTTATTTTTTTTACTTTTTACTACAATTTTTGCAATTTAAAGACTTCCATCAGCATCAGTTTTTGTTTACATAAAAAATATTTAATATTTGGGTTTTTAACAAAGAAGTACATCTATTTCATCATAAACATCCATTAATATCATATTCTTTAGATTAATTCTCTATACAACAGTTTAAAATATACTTCCAATTTACACTGTAATTCCGTTACCATTCCTATCTAAAAGTTTCAGTTATTTCTTGATTACCAATTTTTATAAGTTAAAGTTTCCAAATTTTCTAATTACTAATTGGACAGATATAAGAAAGGTAAGGATCAGACACCTAGATGAAGTGGTTTTCTTGGAAAAGCGGTAACGGAATTACAAATCTGAGCGGTAACGGAATTGCGAATATCAGAATACCATCATTTCTCTTGTTCTAATAACAAAATTACAAATTATTTAGAGGATAAACTTTAAAGCAACACTTTATTTAATAATTATACAACATTAGACCCATTTATGCTAGCTCTTTTCAGTAAAGCAAACTACAAAGCATTTTTCTAAACATACAATGCAAAAAGTGACTAACAACTGTAGCAAAAATAAAGTTATTCTACTAGTGATCACCTATTTCTAAGCAAGTTGTCTTTTCAATGTGTATTACATTGATATATCATATTAATATCTTTATTCATATCAAATTTGCATGTTTGCAACAGGGTTGCAACATTGCTGAAGCTCAACTTCGTTCAATCTGACAGTACTTGACCGTCTCTAATTTTAAATAACCACAACCAACTAAATGAGGGGATTTTGACTTGTAATTCCGTTACCATGGGTTCACCTACACAGACACTTTATACCTTCATGCAGCAAATCAGTCGCTATTTTTTAGAGAAAATATGTTTGTTACCTCTCACTCTAGTACAGATTTGACAACAAAGTAGCCAAGGGTAAAAATTTGTTAGCTGTTTTACAATACCAAATAGCTCTAAATGTAATTCCGTTACCGTGGAATTGCCCTTTAAATTATTTGGATAAAATTGTTCTGTAATGATTAAATGTTGAATTAGGACAACGCCACAATTGCTAGGGACTGTAAAAATAAACAATATCTTTCCTTCAGTTTTTTAGTATTTTTTTCTCATTTTCCATCCGGGATGACAATGCAATGCTCGACATTTTGTATAGTGTCTAATTGTTGATTGTTTACAGTAAGTTCACTCAAATTGGTAAAATTTGGTAAAATTTGGCATGAAGAATGTGTAATAATATGTTCCAAGTCCATAATTTGGACTAAAAACACTGAGAACTGCTAAGGAGTGACTTGCATGCAGGCTGGCTGGCTGGGTCGGACATTATTCTGACACTATGTTGTATACTGAGCGCCATAGAAAATGCATCACTTAGTTTTTCGTATAACAAAATGATCCTGTAAACATATCTTATTTATTTGGCTTCTTATTGTGAACAATATTCAAATGGGAACACATCAATAACAACACATTTGTACACTTATGGATGTTTAATCTGTAATCAACGGTACAAAAGTCAGAGGGGTCAAAACCAAAAGTACGACAAAGATGGCCAATGGATCGGTTGACATTTGAATTATGTTATTTTTTTGATCATGAATATGGTTATATGGTACAAATTTGAAGACACAAATACAGGGATAGAAACTAACGCTCGCCCGGTCGCCCATGGCGAGTAAAAGTCACTACGGGCGAATGAAATTCAAAATCAATTAGCCCGTGTGGCGACCTGATATTTTGGTGGTTGTAATAATTGATAACTTATACTTAATGAACACTGTCATGAAACTAACTACTAACTTCCGAAAATCGTCGCTATCACTATTTACGTTTTTTTAATCTTTGGCTGTTCTATTTCGCCATACCGGTATGAAATCTAAGCAAGCGAGCTTGCTGATTGCTTGAAGTTGTATGATAACGAGGGAGGACACGGAACAGCCTCTGTTTACACCTCTATGAATTATGAAGCGAAAGTCGATATAAGTGAATAACTTTTCAGTCCTATTTCAGGTTAATTATCATAAATCGCCTATCGGTTACATAATCGTTGATACATCAAGCAATTTAGCGAAGAACGTGGATGTTAAAAGATTTTATAATAGCGATATATTACGGCAATCTATAGCTAATCTATAAATAACTTCATCATTCGGTGACAACTTATTATGATATTAAATTTTAAGGACATTACATCATATTATTTTGCACATCACAACTGAATTTATAAAACATATATGAAATATAAATACAAATTCAAATAAATATTAAAGTATCGTAGCTAAATCTCTTCAATATCTACTTAAACTTCCAAAGGACAAATATGAAATGAATTTAAATGTGCCTAATTGAATTATAATTTATATGTCTATTTGTTGTATTATTAAAATGTGCCAAAATAAATTGCATGTATTTTGGTGTTTTTGATTGATTAATGATGAACAAAACAACAGTCTAAATCAGAATTTACTGGGCTAGTAGAATGTTGGCTGGGCTAGTAAGATCTGAAAGCTACTAGCCCAAATGGCTAGTGACCATTTTAGGTTAGTTTCTACCCCTGCAAATAATAACTTGTCGGAAGACGAGATTAAGTACATTTATGAGAATAAATATATTTACATACAGTAAAGTTAAACGTTTAGTTCTGGAATTAGGATCGTTGGAGTGTATGCGATGTAAATTTAGTGAAAAGTAAGAGTAATTTACATACAGTAAAGTTACACATTTATTATAGTTCTGGAATTAGGATCGTTGGAGTGTATGCGATGTAAATTTAGTGAAAAGTTAGAGTAATTTTAGTTTATTAAATACTATTTATGTGGGAATTACCACTGTTCAGTTGGTTGTGTCGTATTATTCATCAACATGGAATGCACAGAGATTTCTGTTTAATGGATATTGCTATTGAAGGTAAGATGCACAATTTACACATTTGCTGGATTTTCTCTCTATATTCACGTTGATATTCAATTTGGGCGCTGACTGCTTGGTATTTATAAATGACGACATTACATTCGCCTTTTCGTATACGATAGATTAATCCACATTTTTATTTCATAAAATGCAATTTTATATGGTATGTAATAGGCCTACAGTAGACATAACAGAAACGTAGATCACAGCGAGCACACACGCCTGTCTAAATACCTCTCTTTATTTTACAAAGACCTGTGTAAAACACACGGCCCAATGATTAATTGCACGGTAAAACAGTTTTACTTCTCAAATTTTGATTTAACATGTACATGTCAAATAAAGCATGTTGGTCTTTGATTATACTCCGTTTGGTGCAGTTGCGAGAAAACACGCCAATTAATCAATACACAATATTGACATTCATTTTTTACTGGTCAGTTAATTAACACACATCTACAGAAAACGCACCTAGTGTTAATTAACGAACATTCAGACAGTTTTTCACCCTCGTTAATAAACACACTTTTTTACAATTTTGGCACGGTAATACCGAGTAATAGTCAGAAAATTATTTTTTTTCCGACAGATGTACAAATAACAAGCATGACTGAGAATTCTATGAGGGCTGTGCACAAAGTCACTCCTTAGCAGTTCTTAGTGTAAGATTTACTGGTCTTTGGGAGTTCCCTCCCTCTCTTATGTACAAAACATAGCTGAATAAAACATGTGATTACAATAAGTCGCATATAGCATGGTGTCAGAATAGGGTCCTACCCAGCTAGCTAGCTTACATGCAAGTTTGAGAAGAGGATAAGTATATCTGAGCCAGATTTACTTCATTTAAACAATCTGGTTATCTTCTTAATTTTCCACAATGGAAGGATTTGCTTCATTTGTAAAACCACCTGGCATCCTGGAAATAACTGGTGGAAATCCTTTACAAAACTGGATAAAATGGAAACAAAAGTTTGAGATTTTTCTGCAAGTTGTAGGAGCCTCTACTAGAGGAAATACAATAAAAACTGGACCTTTACTTAATCATATTGGTGATCAAGCTGTAGAAATTTATTCTAACTTTAAATTGTTACCAGATCGACCTAATCCAGACCGTTTATATGGAAATCTTCCAGCAGAAGACAAGAAAAAATATTCTATCATTATAAGAAATTTAATGAATACTTTTCAAAACAAGATCCTCAGTTGATGCTACAAGTAAAATTTTGGTTATATCTCATGCAATGATGATTCGGCAAAGTTAAAGCTTTATGATGGGGATCAACTCTAACCTTGGACCAAGCAATTGAAATTCTTCACTTAAAAGAAGCTACGCAACCTGAGCTACGTGAGTCTAAAACTTCTACAATTGAAGCTATCAATTATCAGTCTCATAAAACAAACAGCAAGACCCAACATTATAGCAAGGCAACACACGCTTATAAGCCAAAACAGCATTTCCAGGGGAAGTTTCATGACCACTCAAGTAAACCTGTTACTTCACTTGCAATGATGATTGGGCAAAATTAAAGCTTTATGATAGGGGAGCCACTCTAACCTTGGACCAAACAATTGAAATTCTTCAATTAAAAGAAGCTACGCAATGTGAGCTACGTGAGTCTAAAACTTCTACAATTAAAGCTATCAATTATCAGTCTCCTAAAACAAATAGCAAGACACAACATTAGCAAGGCAACCTACGCTAATATAATTAAGCCAAAACGACATTTCCAGCGGAAATTTCATGACCACTCAAGTAAACCTGTTACTCAACAAGGAAATCTTCCTAAAACCACATCAATGCTAAACTGTATTTACTGCAACACTCGTCATGACATTTGGTAAATGTTATTGTCCAGCTACACAACATCACTGTGAAAAATGTAGTATAATTGGTCATTATTCAACTATCTGTAAAAGCTCTCATGCAACAGTAAAGTGAATCCAAAAGGAAAAGGTTTGAAATAATATAAGGGGTCCAGAAATGGACTCAGTCTTTGAAAAAAGTTGAAAAATCGTTTAATTATTGAAAGTGTTCTTTTATTTATCTTTTTTACAAAAAACTACTGAATAGATGTTTCTGACACTTCAGGGACAGAAAGTTAAGTATCTAAACAAATTGTTAAAGCTATCCCGACAATGATCAAAAAACCGAAAGTAGTTGAAAAAATGTCAGGTGTATGGGAAAAAACACAAAAAAGTTTAAAAAAAAGGAAAGAAAAGAAAATACAGTAAAACAATTGGTCACTGAATCAAAACAATTAAAGTATCGTTTGGTAGCTCGATGAATGGGCTACTTTATTGATATAAAATTAAACCATGCTAGTCCCGAAATGTCTTAGTTGACGTTAAACCCCATTTCTCTCATCTCGGTAGTGCCGGTTAATTTGAGATATATTTTGTCTCCCTTTAAGTTTTTTACCTTTTTAATTTCAGTTTATGGGTTCTAAGTTTATTATTTATTGCCTGATATGTATAAAACAATTCTCAATTGCGAATTCTCAACTTATTTGTTACCGATAATGATTTCTTTTGGCACCGGAAGTGAAGTAATTTTGCCAAATTTTACAATTTTGACCGGTGTATTCGCAAGCAAATATTACTTACAAATCTGATAGAGGGTGTCACTGAATCATAACAACTACAGTATCGTTTGGTAGCTCGATGGATCGGCTATTGTATGACGCACTTCCTGTCTGATTCCTGAAAGCCGATTCAGCACGGCAGGTCTGCAGGTCTAGTTATTATTATTATTCAGATTCCAATTTGAATAGATCTCAGCAACTACTTGTCGCATCGTTACGATTTCTTCGGTTTTACTGGGAAAGTGGGTGTGACTTAGAGGATAAAGCTATTTTGAACGTTCTGCGACAATGCGAAATGTCCGAAATCACCGAAGTTATCGTTTTTAAAAATATTGCAGTAATTTTAACAATAATCATTGGATTTTAACTTTCGATGCATTTTGGCATAGTTGGAGACAGGGCACATAGCTACGCTACTTTCGATTTTTGATTTTTCGTCAAATCTTCGAAGATATTAGGCGCCAAATTTCAAAAATTTAAAATTTTACAAAAAACTTTTTTATTTATGAATATTTTTTTAGTCGTGTTGTACACAGAATTAAAGAGTCATCTGACTTGCGCAAAAATGTTAATTTTTTTTGTCTCAGTAATTTTTCTTGACCACCATTGGCTAATTCAGTTTTTCAGCCCTAGATTAATTATTTATTGTTTGATTTGTATAAAACAAAGTTCATATGCTCCGTTGTCTCAATTGTCATTTTTATTGTTACCAATAATGTTATCTGGTAAATTTACCAAAAACTACTATTTTGACAGTTAGGTACCATTTTTCAAAAGAAAATATTATTTTATTTTAAAACTGATATAACTAAAAGAGTGTGTCCTTTAAAGGCGCACAAAATGTCGGAAGCAGTTTTTTTTAATTTCTATTTCATTTTCTAGCAAATTGGATTAAGAGGATATAAAAGGCGTAAAATTGACCTATTTACAACCCATTCAGGCTTTTCAGATTTTAAATTATTTTTACATAACTTTTATAAACTTGTAGCTATAATCCATACGAAGAGAATGTATGTGAAAATTAGTTTGTAATATAAGCAATTGCCGAGAAAAGGGAAGTTTTGCATAAGTCACTGTTTTCGTAATTTTGCCTGTAAAATGGTCAATTATTATTGGATATTCACAAAAGTGACATCATTTGATTCAAAAAGCAAGTATGCGTCATATCAAGTTGATTATAATTTAAAATTGACACCGGAAGTGACACCATTTGGTCAAAAACTGCATTTTTAACTTTTAAAATCGATATTTTTTCAACCAAGAATTATTTAATATGTAATAATAATATTAACTTTTGATTTAAATTCACATACTAACAAAACTCATACGGTCAAATAGATATCATAAAATTGTTTCTAACTTGTTCGGTTGCCGAGATATAGGTGGTTTTCTAAAAGTCACTTTTGAAAGTTTTTGGCCCATAAAAGTGTCAATTATTATTCTATTGTCATAAAATTTTCACCCTTTGAAGCCTACTGTCATAGACGATGTTATAAAACTAATTTTATGTTTTTAGTATCACCGGAAGTAATGTCATTTTGACAAAAACTGTATTTTTAGCCTTAACAGATATTTTATTCAAATGAGTCTGATTTGTAATGGTTTTACAATTATGATATTTGATGCCAATCAACAAATAGAATGGCCCCATACGATCATACAGATGCCACAAAATCGTTTCTAACTTGTACGGTTGCCGAGAAATAGCCGATTTTCTACAAGTCACTTTTCAAGGTTTTGGGGTCTATAAAAAAAGTGGCATATATTATTCGATTTGCATAAAATTTTCACCATGTGCTGCCTTATGCCATTTCCGATTTCATAAAAGGTATTGAACATTTTCATTATCACCAGAAGTACTGTATACTTAAATGCAACAAATGTATAAAATGAATTGAAATTGCTGGATTTGGTTGATTCTGCTTCCATTTTATTTGATGTGTGCAATGTTTATGTGGAATTCTGTTTATCGGTTTTATTTGTACTGGAAGTGAAATGAGTTCAAGGGTAACGTGGCACCGAAAGTGACATAAGTTGCAAGGTATCGTGGCAATAGTGAAACCCGTCATTCTTGCTACGCAGGTCTATTTTTACATTTGTATTCGTTTCGATCACAGGAATACTGAGAGTTCAAAGGATGATTGACAACTTAGTTCTTCTGAAGCCAATCACATACTAATTACTTTGTGTTCTGCATTAACAACTCTTATAGCAAAGTAAATTTTGTGAGGAGATAAACGCAACGTTATTGATAATTCATTTGTGATTTTTAAATTTCCTGTGATCTACAACTTATATGGTAAGGTGTGTTGCGATATTCATATACATGTACATGGAAATTCTATTTTATGGATTTTATTTCGATAAAGGTAAGATACTCCATAAATAGAGTTGTAACTAAAACTAAATCTTAAGCGTTTTCATATTTAGCAGAATGTAGCACTGCTAAGTGAGACATGAATTTTAACCGGACATAAAATTATGAATGCATGAGAAAGGGGTTTAAGTAATCATTGGCGATAGCGTAACAGTTTTGATTGTTCAATAATGTGTCAAAATTTGTTTGTAGTCCTACTGTAATTATAACTACTGGCAATCTACAATTAAAGTTTACAAGGCAACAATGTGTTGATAAAGGGGCGTCTATATTCTGTCAATCAGTTTCTTATGATGCCACGTTTCAATTCACATTATTGAACCCTGATTGACAGTATGCAACCACCCACACTCTTTTGTGCCGAAATTAAAAAGTCAGCAAAATATTTTCGGACTAATACATGTATTGGATAATCAAATGTAGGTTAATCGGGATATCGGTAAATAGCAATATTGCATGCGACCAATTTTAAGACACATGCATTTATAGTTCAGTGGTACCACAATAATGTTAACAAATGAAATCCACAAAAAGACAAGAAAAATGAATAACTGCAGCCCGCGAATAATTATTATTGAACAGCTAACATTTCTATTGTTTTTTGTATAGAGTTTTTTTTATAATAAGTTGCAATGAAACAAGTACAAGTTACGTACGTTGTACTAATTTCAACACACAAAACAATAAGATGGCTATGAGTTATGGGTTGCGCGGTACTCATTTCAACACGCAAAACAATAAACTGACAATGAGTTACTGTTTACGTGGTACTCATTTCAACACGCACAACAATAAATTGTCAGAACAAAAGAAAATATATAGACATACGGAAAATTAAGCTTATCGCCATATACCTGGATATAATCAAATTGGGGTCTGACTGCTGGATACATATAAATAACGACATTGTTTTCGCCTTTTTACGACAGATTAAGGTCTAAATTTATATTTTATTATGCAACTTTATAAGTGACGTGACTATTAAACATGTACTGTGTATTTATGTTCATCGACAAATACAAAAAAAACCCCGTAGAAACACCCCGTACAACTCCACATACAAAGACCTGTCCTTATGACCTATTTGAGTAAAACACACGGGTGAATGAGAAATCGCACAGTAAAACCAATTTTCCATCCCAAGTTTTGATTTAACACTCACGCGTCAGATAATGTCTCTTGGTCCTTGATTATACCCTTTTGGCGCAGTTATAACAACTTTCGAGAAACCACACCAATTAAACAATACACACAGTGTCATTCGTTTTTAATCTGTCAGTTAATTAACACATTACAGAAAAAGCACCGTCAGAGAGTTGACATTTTGCGATAGATTTTTATGAAGCAAATTTTAATTTTAACCCCTACTTATTTCTCAGTGTCAAGGTTGTGGACACTCTAAAAGTCACAATTTTGATACAGTTTTGATGAAAATTGAAATATATCTTTATAACCCAAAGATCTTGGTCCTGACGATATTCACTGTTATAGGATCGTTGCTTCCTGAATTATGGTCCTTGATGCTTGAAAATTGCTTTTTTTTTTTTTAGCTTACTTTCTATCCATCTCTTGCAAACTGTGGGAGTATCCTTCCTGGCAGCCACTGGTTTACGAAACATAACAGAAAGCTGGAACAAGAAATTGAATTTAGAATTGCGTACGTTAGGCAACTCAACAATTGTAAAAGTAAAATGAAACTACTGCTATTATCATGTTCTTCCCTAACAAAAGTGTTTCAGAGATGTTATTTGTACTAAACCAAAAGATGACGCTCCTAAGGTTACAGTTAATGATAAAGCAATTTAAAAAATTAAACAGAGGTAATTTCCTAAGCTGCTGTAATAACCAACAAGCTAAATTTTACTGCTGTTTGAAATCGTCAACAATAGATACTTTACGGATGTAATAGTTAATAGATGTGTAGAGAATTGCACGTGCAATGGCTATTTATAGTTTCATGGACTCAACTGCTCAGCATTATTATACTGCGTAGAAATCAATTTGAGACCAGCCATTGAAGCGTGCACATTCGCCATGTCGAGTCCAACTTTCTGTAGAGATAATTTTCAGTGCTCAGGTCACATGTAGAATGTCATCTTATTGCGGAAAGTCTTTTATTAACTTAGCGCTGCTGATCATGATTTGTATATTTCAGATTCTTCACGTCTTTATCTACACTAAAATGTATTGATGTGATGTTAAAATTCTATTTATTTCAGATGACGGGTAAACAACTACCTGATTGGGGAGCACATCAGTTAGAAATAGCAGCTGATCGTGTTGTTAATCAGCCTGCTACTATATGGAATGTTGAAGAACATCGTTACTCTACAAGTAAGTAATTAAAAAGCAGCAATTAATGCCATGATATAGTGCATTTTATCTCCTGGAAGTTGATACATGGAACTGTAATAAAGGTAAAACTTACGATTGTACGAAAAATCATGTTTTTAGCTTGTGGACACAATTTTCATCGGATTTTCAAGAAACTTTAAATGCATGTTTACACTAGGGACCGGGTATCATCCAGATTTTGCGAAAAAAGGAAAGAAACTACGCTTACCGTTTAGAATCTAATACACGTATCCAGTTAATAGATTGCCATCTAGAATCTGTTTTAAAATACTCCATGTGCATTTATAGTATGTAAAGATATTTAACCGAGGAAAAAGACAAATATATGTATAAATAACTGCAGCTAGAAATGATTCAAATTTATCCAAGGGGGAAAAAGTTCAGGCGATAAATTTCAGTAATGCACATTATATCTGTACTCTTGAAAACAACACAAACTAATAATAGTTCATACTCTTTATGTTGATATCAAATAGGAACTGTATTACACTGTATACTAAAATCTATCTTACATATGTATTCACATATGGTTCCGAGGAACTAATTAACTGGACATAAGTAGAAATTCTGGAAGAATAAAATTAACAATCATAAGCCAAATGAAAAACTCATTCGGTAAACGTAAACATTGATAATAATCTCAATGATTGAAGGGAGATAACTTTTGTTCAACTAATGACTCATTATATATATTCAGCAGCGATTTTAGGTTTTATAACATACATCTACATATTCACAACTAATTGTCTCCCGCCTTTCGAAGAAAGTTGGGGGACTATTAAAATGGGTTCGTCTGTCTGTCCGCCCGTCCGTCACACTTTTTGGGACACAATAACTCTCTTCCTAATTGAGCTAGAATGTTCAAACTTGGTGTATGTGTTTATTAGGTCAATGCCTTGTTGGAGTTCGAAGATGAGCATTTTCCGCTTAGGGTAAGCAGAGATAAGCAATTTGATTAGTTGATGCTTTGGGACACGATAACTTTAGTTCTAATTAAGTGAGAGTGATGAAACTTGGTGTATAGTTTCATTACAGTAATACCTTGACTAAGTTCGATAATGAGCATTTTCTGCTCAGGGTAAGCAGGGCGATACGCAATTTGATTGGTCGAGACTTTGGAACACAATAACTCTCCTTCTAATTGAGTTAGAATGTTCAAACTTGGTGTATATGCTTATTAGGTCAATGCCTTGATGGAGTTCGAAGATGAGCATTTTCCGCTTAGGGTAAGCAGAAATAAGCAATTTGATTGGTTGATACTTTGGGACAAGATAACTTAGGTTCATCTTGATTTTTGATTTTTATGCCAATACAATGACTGCATTCTCAATCTCATTCAGTAATGGATTCGACAGTAACAGTGTATAGAAATGATTGACTCGGACACAAGGGCCCTTTCCCTTGGCCAGAGGGTCCCTTTTGTCAAGCGTGGGGGCCCTTTTGTCTGCCTTTAGGGTCCCCCTAACTAGGGTACATTTTCATTTTTTTCGTCGGTTTTAGCATTTTTCTTTATAAAACACTTTTGGATGACACTTCGTGTACAGTTTGATTGCTCGATACGTTTGAAAAAAATAAATGTGCGATTAATTAATAAGTGTCATCTTTTTATTGTCCCCCGCCTTTCGAAGAAAGTTGGGGGACTATTAAAATGGGTTCGTCCGTCCGTCTGTCTGTCTGTCTGTCTGTCTGTCTGTCTGTCCGTCTGTCCGTCACACTTTTTGGGACACAATAACTCTCTTCCTAATTGAGCTAGAATGTTCAAACTTGGTGTATGTGTTTATTAGGTCAATGCCTTGATGGAGTTCAAAGATGAGCATTTTCTGCTTAGGGTAAGCAGAGATAAGCAATTTGATTGGTTGATGCTTTGGGACACGATAACTTTAGTTCTAATTAAGTGAGAGTGATGAAACTTAGGGTATAGTTTCATTACAGTAATACCTTGACTAAGTTCGATAATGAGCATTTTCCGCTCAGGGTAAGCAGAGCAATTTGATTGGTCGAGACTTTGGAACACAATAACTCTCCTTCTAATTGAGTTAAAATGTTCAAACTTGGTGTATATGCTTATTAGGTCAATGCCTTGATGGGGTTCGGAGATGAGCATTTTCCGCTTAGGGTAAGCAGAGCGATACGCAATTTGATTGGTCGAGACTTTGGAACACAATAACTCTTCTTCTAATTGAGTAAAAATGTTCAAACTTGGTGTATATGCTTATAAGGTCAATGCCTTGATGGAATTCGAAGATGAGCATTTTCCACTTAGGGTAAGCAGAGATAAGCAATTTGATTGGTTGATGCTTTGGGACACTATAACTTTAGTTCTAATTAAGTGAGAGTGATGAAACTTGGTGTATAGTTTCATTACAGTAATACCTTGACTAAGTTCGATAATGAGCATTTTCTGCTCAAGGTAAGCAGAGCGATACGCAATTTGATTGGTCGAGAGTAGTCGAGACTTTGGAACACAATAACTCTCCTTCTAATTGAGTTAAAATGTTCAAACTTGGTGTATATGCTTATTAGGTCAATGCCTTGATGGAGTTCGAGGTGAGCATTTTCCGCTTAGGGTAGGCAGAGATAAGCAATTTGATTGGTTGATACTTTGGGACAAGATAACTTAGGTTCATCTTGATTGATGATTTTTATGCCAATACAATGACTGCATTCTCATTTAGTAATCGATTCGACAGTAACAGTGTATAGAAATGATTGACTTGGACACGAGGGCCCTTTCCCTTGGCCAGAAGGGCCCTTTTGTCTGCCTTTAGGGTCCCCCTAACTAGGGTACATTTTCATTTTTCTCGTCGGTTTTAGCATTTTTCTTTATAAAGCACTTTTGGATGACACTTAGTGTACAGTTTGATTGCTCGATACATTGAAAAAAATAAATGTGCAATTAATTAATATGTGTCTTCTATTTATTTTGGGATTTCGGCGGGGGACATCAGCCTCACTGTTGGCTTGTTTTGGGATTTCGGCCGGGGACATCAGCCTCACTGTTGGCTTGTTTGCTTATAAGACTATCAAATCGAACAGAATATATAGTACATGATCTAATGTTACAAAACTAATAGCGTTGATTTGTATGAATTAATGGTGACTCTTAAACAGTGAACAATAATACCTGGTCGTCAGACTCACTTTTCATAACAGATAATGACAGATACTGAACAAAATACATAATTCATACTATAATATGATTCACTGAATATAACTATAACAATATATTTCTATGTACCTGAAGGGTTTTATCTCTGAACTTTAGAAATCAACATTGTCATCAACAGAAATTGGATGGGCGACTTAGCAGAAAAGATGGCGGCAAAACACAGCCTAATAGTCATGCGCTTGCAAAGCATGCAGAAAACATTAGCGACATCTCATTAAAGGGACAATCCTGCAACTGAGGACAATAACAACAATGAACTATAAAATATATTAAACTAATCAAATATTCTCAACACCACCTATGGTACGAAGTACGAAAAATGTAGGCCTAGTACATCCCAAACTTAGGCTGCCTATCTACAGCTAGCTCCGGCTGAGAATAGGCCCTAACCTAATTAACCGACATTTTAATTCCTACATCGATGATTTTAGTCGAAAACACTGAGTATGCTTTTAGAAATTTTTAGAAGTATTTATTTCTCTTTTATTGTCATATTGAATGAAATTATGCGGTTGTGTGTATGAAAGATGTAAAATTAATCAGAGCCAAATCACAAAAAAGTTCCCAAATTATTGAATATGGCGGCGCCTATGACAGATAATTTCACATAGGCGGTTTTGTTTGCGAAAACAAATTTAGGAGTATCTAACCTTGTTTTGAAAGATAAACAGATTGAAACTCTAAAGACAGTTTACAATGGTAAAGAATTTATTGCAATATTACCCATAGCACATTTTACGCGAGTATCAGCGACATGGCGTGTTTACATAAAACACACGTGCTTGGGTTATTTTTACTCTGTTGTCTAAACAAAGCGGTGAGCATTTTAAATGGAGGGTAAATAGGACAATGATAACATTCTCGGAAGTATTACGTAGGTGGATCGCTATGTGCAGTATGGGCCTAGTATTCATCTAGAAATGAAATACGTATAAGAACTGTAAAATTTCCCGTATTTATGTACGCCAATTTTTATGTACATGTAAGTTTTACCGACCGATGCCAGAAATCGATATTTACCAAAAATTTTGATATAGTATCGTATAAGAAAGATATGGCAAGTGAATGAGTGATCCATGCTCGTGGCCCGAACAAGAATTTTATTTTGGTCAAGTTTATTACGTATTTTACGACCAAACGGATGTTATATATTTATCACCGACGGTTTCGGGGCTATTCTTTTAGTTCGAATATGCACCCAGGTGATACATATGTATTATTTCATACATATGGATGAGCTAGGATTGGGGTGTAGCATAGCTCATTACTGGAGAAGTATTCTGGTGAAGGCGGTCACTGTTCATTAAAAGTCCAAGTCCAAATCCATTTCAATATTACTTTATATACAGTTTAAAAATACATTATTTACAAGATCACATCAAAGGCATCTGATCTCCCTGTCTCTCACTCTGTCCAATAGCTGTCTGTATAGGGGTCTTTTAAAGACACCAATATCTACACAAAGGAACAATTTCACCAAATCAAATTAAAGATAAAATTAGGGATAAACAAATCAAATGAAAGTTAAATTAATATATACGTTTCATTGGTTGATCATGAAGTTTCATAATAAAGTTAATGGAATTATTTAATAAGCTTTAAGCAATAAAGAAAGTATAGGCGTTGACACTTGATCTGCCTGCATTGTTAACTGTATAAATCTTTGCTCAAGGTTTCTCTTAATAAGCCTACTGGCATTCAAAGATTATAAAACAGTCAACACCAATCATGCTTTTTGGCAAATACTTTAAATCAAAATATTGACATTAAATGTAAGGAAAGACCAACTGATAACCTTAATATTGGCTATATTGTCTAAATGCTTAATAGATAAATTCTGTATATTCTTAAAAATAAAATTTGAAAAAGAAGTAAAATTTAGTATCACTATTTGGTGATATATTAATTACAGCATAGTTGTGAGGTTATCGTCTTCTTTAGCACTGCATGCCAATAGCTACTGTAAATTTACCCACGTTTGGACGGTCCTAACCAATGAAAAATTATTGTTGTTTTGTGCACACCGACGGCTCTCGGTAAAGTGGTAATTTGGCGTAAAATCTGAACGCCTTGTGTTACCAAACACTCGGTTCATTACTGGACAACGTCTGGGAAAATAAATGCTGTGTCTAAAAACTAGACCCCTTTTGAATCTAAATGGTAGTTTTCATTTCTAAAAACATCCCGAGAAACTGAACGGTCGTAAAGTAGACAATCTAGGTGAAAACTAAACGATGTTTCGAAATTTACACGGTAGCACAAACTGGGCGTTTTTTGATGAATCTTGACAGCATTAAACAGATTCTAGACGTCAATCTATTAACTGGATACGTGTATTCGATTCTAAACGGTAAGGGCAGTTTCTTTCCTTTTTTCGTAAGATCTGGAAGATACCCGGTCCCTAGTGTTATAGTTATAACCCAACGATCTTGGTTCCTTTCGGTGTTTGCGCATATCGGAACATAACGTCATGAATTATGGCCCCTGATAGTATGACAAACAGGGGCGTTTTAAGGTTAATCATGGCGGAGACTATACTATTTTGTGAGCCCTCTTTCGCGGGGGTCCGGTTGGGGGGGGGGCGGGTCTTGATTGATGATTTTCATTCAAGTGCAATGACTGCATTCTCATTCAGTAGTGGGTTCAATGGTAACAGTGTAGAGAAAACGGTTGACTCGAACACAGGGTCCCTTTCCAGAGGGCCCTTTTGTCAGACAAGGGGCCCTTTTGTCTGCCTTTAGGGCCCTCCCAAACTAGGGTACATTTTATTTTTCTCATCGATTTTACCATTTTTCTCCCGTTTTATTTGTTCAACTTCTTTGATTTTTTCGCGAGGAGGCTAATGCCTCCAGCGCCTCAGCTATAAAACGACAAATCATGTTTTTAGTTTATGATCCCTCTAGAAGTTACAATTATTATCCATATATCATTGGTACACCGTAATGATGGTTGAGTTTGAATTTCATAAAAAACCTTGGCTCCTTTCGATAATCGCTCATATAGTCCAGGCAATCTAGGGCTAAAATATGGTTAACCTAGGACAAATTGCAAAAGTAACTAAAGTAGGCTTATTTTGAAGATAAATATATGTACCGTATCATATCCAAAATATAGAAAAATATAATTAGTGGAACATATTGTATTTTACGCTCAAAGACATGTACCCCCCACCCTATTTTGGACGTATTTTGACCAAATTCGTGAACACACTTTTACGTCGCAACAGGTTTTACATGAATATTTGTTTGTATTTGACCATTAAACCTAGGGAAATAACTGAAGAAAGCTATTTTAAGTTTCAAAACAGCATGTAATTCAATAATTTAATATTTTTTCTTCTGAAATTACATCTTTTTTTCTGAAAATACATATTTTTTTCTGAAAATACACATTTTTGTCTGAAATTACAAATTCATAATTATTATGCAATGCTAGATACACTCACTATTGTTGTCATTCATATGAGATTACAAATTAAATATTCATTAGTGAACCAAATAATTAATAAATTGCTTAATGATATCAAGTCTTTAAAGGGCTGTAGCTCATTATTTTTCATTAAATATATTTACCGTTTATAAATAAGTTTCTGCAATATATATTATTTTAAAGGGTTAAACATCGCAGTACACATTTCTTTAATATTTCGAGTGATCACTTTATTTCCCTCAGTAAAAGTGCCACAGCCCCTTTAAGATTATTGAAGATACATTCTTGATATATACTATATATAGACCGTCGTCTGTCAGTAGCTATCGTTTCAAAAAATTTCTATAAAATGGGTTTAGTTGTAAAGTCACACATTAGTAAAATGTGAATTTTTATGGATAAAAAGCCGCCTTCCCGCTTCTAGAATGTCCCAGTTTTTATAAACGAGTCGTCGCAAGTTTCTGTTCGCGCCATGAAGTTTATCAACCATTATTTACACCTGATGCATATCATTAAAACAACCAACCAATCAAAAACACTCTAGAGCCAATTTGACCTCAAGTTCACAGGTCAAAAGGTGAGTCTGAGTTTACTTTAAGACGATGAAGTGCCTCACCCACCTCGTAGACAAAGATTGTGGAAAGCTGATTGAATTTACAGATACCAGTTGGAATAAGGTTGTTTTAAGTTTTAAAGAATGGACAAATCTTGATGGCAACGAGCTAAAAGTGTGCCAACAATATAAAGATGTATTAATGGTAAGTTTATCAACTAAATCAAACTAAAATTGAAAGTAGAGTCGCCATTTTATTTTTCAGCGAAACACAAAATGATAGGCGGATTAAATTTTATAGACACCTGTACTTATCACAAATGATCGGGACTGTACAACGCAACGAGAGCTTACGTCCGTATATAATATTTCTTGTTTGTTGTCATTGCTGTGTGCAAGTTGAAGTTACGATAAATAATAATAATGTTTGTTGACATTCACATTGTATAGTCTCGTTATATAGTTCATATAGATAGGTTTGTTTTAAAATCGATAGCATTCACGTTAGCCTTTGGTTTTATTTTATTAACCCCAGATTGTCTAAGTGTCTTTTCACAAATCAAGTGCAAACAGGTGGCAGTGTCTTATTGTTTTTCATAAAAGAAAAGTAATTTTTATTATGGATATTTGTTGCCACCTAAATTCTTCTCTCAGGTTCTAATTTGCTTATTTTGTTTATGTGTGCAATAAAATTAGGAGTCAGTATGTTTGTATTTATAGGGAATAAAGATGATGCACTATGTGACTATGGGTTTATGGCTATCATTCCAAGTGTTATTCGAGATTCACAGACAGAACAAAGATTGAACGAGCTACTAAAAGAGTTCCATTAGGCTACAGTCTGGTGAGAAGCAAACAAGTGATGAGAGTCAATCCACCTCTAGAGAAGGTTTGCGATCAGCCTCCACTAAATCATCAACCACCCAAGCTGTCCACCTGCGAGGACATGTCTTTCCTCCTCTGGGCATTATCTGCAAAAAAATACCTTTGTTCTACAGGTGTCAGAATAAGAATGTCTCTGATAAGCTGGTTTTAGCAGAAATTAAAGATGGGGGTAAGTTTTTATTATTTGTTCAACCGTTGTGATTTAGTATTGTCCCCCCCACCCTCCTTTCCCTTTCCTGGCTATGCCCAGTGTTACCTAGTGGAATAGGCCCATCGACCCTCCTCAGCGTGTCGTAAAAGGCGTTTATTGGGGAGAGTGGTCGGGTGGCCGATAGGTGTTATCTATCAGTCTGTCATCAATAGTCGAGGGTATGAGTCTCATTCTCTGCGATCTCAGTGAAAACGTGTGGGAGTAGCCTATCCAAACACGCAGGGTTATGTACATGTATTTACCAGGTCTGCCAAAAGTTGTCTAGTTCATTGTTAAAAGTAGGCTGCTACATACAAAGCCTATTATACACATAAAACTGTTGCATAAAGAATTTTATGGGTTTTTTTATTTATGCATATGTAACCAGAAAACGAATATGCATTCTACTGCTAGTTGGTTTATGATATCCATGATATTTACAATTTTCCATATTTTTTTAGGGCGACTTAGAGAAGTAGCAATTAAGAAAGAAGATGAAACCATTCTCAGGCACATCAGAGATAAAGACTGTGTTGCTGTTGAAGTTAGGTACCATCTACGATGCTACAAGAATTATTTTTGATTCCTAACAAGAAAACCCACTGTTCAGTCTTCTGGGTAAATTTATTTCATACTTGTAGTAGTTGTTGTGTCTTTGTGGCTTGTTGTTATATCTATTTTATATCATAGGCCTACATAGGCAACTAGTGGGTGGGAAGGGATTTATATAGCCAAGTGGTTACAAAAAGGTCTGTCATCAATGGACTTAAATTTGAATCCCATTATCAGCGACCTCAATGACAAGGTGTGGGAGTAGCCGATTTATTCTATACTCTATAGTATAAGTAGTGCTGGTATATTTGATGGCAAGGGAATTGGCACAAAATGACTAGATTGTGGTGTCCAAATGCACTAAAACATCCGTTCTAAGAATGTGTCAACATTTTTTACTAGCACTTGTACTAGTTTTGAAATGTTTTAAATTACAATACACAGACATGATTTATATCTATTTTAACCTTTAAAAAAATATATCACTAGATAAAGATGAATAAATATGTACATACTTTTCCATCTTTTGATTTTAGTATTTTGTTTAACTGTTTGTTTTACCTGTATTTTACATACTAACTACATGTATAATATTCAACTACTTTATTTCCAGATTTAATTGAATTATTATTTTAACAAAACAAAGGGTTTTCTTTATTTTAAATTAGTTTTGAAATGTTGTTTTTAATTATAATACACAGGCATGATTCATATCTTTAAAAGATAACCAAACAATATATCGAAAGATAAATAAATGTGTAAATACTTTTCCATTTGTTGATTTTAGTACTTTGTTTAACTGTTTTTATATTTTCTTATATTTTATATTTTAAGTATTTAAGCATTAATTATTGCACAACTGTTACAGCAACATTTATAAAAATTATTGATATAACAGTTATTAAAAATGAAAAAAATGTATTCTGTATTTTAAAAAAATATTGATATTGAAATGTTGTTGTAAATTGCAATACAAAGGCCTAATTTATATTTATTTAAACCTTTAATACTAGTCATTACATAAAAGATTAATGTTTTAAATTTGTGTTCATTCTTTGTTTGGTGATAGGGTGGGTTGCCAAGGAGAAATTTAGTCTTTGTTCAATATTTATAGGTCATTTATGATATGAGTTATCTCCCCTTATACCTTTTTACCTGGGACCTGTCTTTGAAATATCACGTTTATGTATTGTTTTTTGGTTGAAATCAAATATTTCTATGCAATTATCAAATTTATGTATGATTTCTGATAATAAATTAAATTCAATATCAATAAATTTGACGCTGTATTTTCATAAATAGACAAAAACATGCTACGATGTGCAACATTACTGCTTTGTGGGCGCTTATAATTGGTCCTGTGCATATACAAATTGAGATATTTCCATAATTTTTTTTTTCAAATGTTGCTGTGCACTTTGGCAGTACACATGAAAAAAATTATTCACCTGCAGTAATTTTATCATCCAAAATCACAACGTCAAAGTCATGTTAGACAAGCATGATAAAGTGACCGAGACCCTGGGTAAATGGGTAATATTTTAAAAACTGGCAATATCTGAAGGTGGGAATATGGATTTTTCATCACTAGAAACCTTGTATTATAAGAAAATGGCAACATTTTTTAGACCCAGGGGGGGTGCAACAAAAATCGATTTTTAAGCACATTTTCCCTATACAGACGACAGTCTAATAATATTGAACGTTTTTTACCCTGTCAGAACAGTGAATCAGATAATGACTGATAACCGGAATCCGCTGTCAAAGCATATCATTTATCACAATTGAATAGTTCATATCTGTCAATAGCATACATGATCTATACAGTCTTTAAATGTCTTCTTTGCTCTAAATAGACACACGTACACGATTTAGAGAAGAGACTCATCATAAACATCTTCCTCCATAACATCGGAGGGAAAGACAGAACAGTTTTCACAAACTCCTTTGCAATCACCACAAGCCATGGAACACTCTAGTCCATTCTTGAGACATGTGCACCGTGCAGTATTGCAACCTGATTTACAGTTACATCTCACAATGTCCAGAAGCTCTTGAGGCGCTGGAGGTAGATCTGTTAGCACTGGAACTAACTTTCCCTGCACCGATTTCCATCCCCATTGATCCGGTGACAAGGCACTTGTGTTTGACATCCATGTCTGAACCTGCAGATACACACGGAGACTGTGGTACTTCACAGCTGCTGAAGTAGGTGGCAATGCATGTGGTTGAACAACAGCAACACTAGATCTTGCCTTCTCGTGAAATTTCTGCAGTCGAAGAACATCAACACTTTCATGTGGTTTTCCATTGTACAGATGTACCACTGCTCTTTCGCCAGCATTGACAATCTCCTCTTTCGAACTTGTTTGATCCATGAATACACGTGCTTGTTGGATGAGAAAGTCGTCTTTTCTAGCTTTGGTTAGCACCGCTTGTTTGCCAACACCATACAGCCGAGAAGTAGTGTCACAACCACTTACAGCATGCAGAAACAGGAGATGTTCACACAGTGAAGGGCCAAGCAGAGACCTTGCTGTTGTAATGTCCCAACACTTGGTAGGTTTCAATGACATTTTCTTTGGTTCTGTCGTAAAGAAGACCTTGTTCTTGGCATCCTTTATGTGGTGAAACAATAGGACCAGCAAATCTGTGTCTTCACCTATTAGCACTGTATCATGGTGTTGTGCAGATTCAATGGCTGTTAAAACAATCAAAACGTCTGCATCTCCACTTGCATGGCGAACATGATTTCCATCACTCTTGAGGCAGTCGCCAGGCATGTTAACAAACTGCTGCTTGTTATCTTTGTTTGAGAGAAAGTCTTCCTTTTTCATCTGTAGAGGCATGTTGCTTTTGAAATTGACCTTGGCACCAATACCCTGAGAACTTCTTCTTGCATGTGTACAGTCCTTTGTTGTTGCACCATCAGTGTAACCATCAAACACAACAGTTACCTCAGGATACCTGGTTTTTACATAGTGAGCATACTGTCCACAAATAGAAGACCATGTGTTGCCCTTGGTCCACGGGATTCTATGAAGTAAAGCACCTCCGTCAAGAACATACCTGACCTCTTCATTGTTTGGCCTTGAAAACTCTGCAGAAAGTGTTGTCCAGAGAGCATTCGCAAGTGATGATTTGTTCGCAAGTCTCATGACAGTTTTCGAATCAAACACAGCCGTTGGAAATGAACAGAGTTCGTGTTTGAAAACATCGGAGAGATCACATGACCTGTTTCCTGCGGTCACTAGTCGTTGGAACAGTAGGTGGGGATCTACTTGAATCTCTTCTCCTTTCACCTTCACTGTTATCTTCATATCCATTGTCACTGCCTGATTTTTCTTCTGAAACGAGTGAGCAGCCACACTTGTACCCTCCATGGACTGAACTATCTTATCACCAACTGACTTCGCATCATAGACATTGACTGTAGGATGAGCAACAACGCCGGTGGCAATACTTCTTAGAGTCGAATCTGCTCCAAAGGGATCCATTTCAGTCAGATGTTTCAGAATGATACCGGCATCTTCCATGTCCTTGGTGATTCTGGCATTCGTGCATTCTTTATGTTGGTCACTGGTTGTATATACAACTTCAGTCAGTTCTTGCATTGAACGGTTCACCTCGGCACAAGCTGGAGTAGACATGACCCATATGAGTCTCTGTGCTTCTGTGAATCCTCGCCCTCTTGTCAAACCACCAGTTGTTTTGATACTGCGCATGAGACACTGTTCTATAATAAGATCTGCAGAGAGACCTGCCCATGCCCTGTCTGATCTTCGAACAACATGTTTTCCACTGCAGAATTGTTGGTAGACTGATGGGTGCTCTTCCTCTAATCTTGACATTTTCTGGAGATAGAGATAGACAGACTTCAAATACAGGTTGTGTCCAGATGACGCAAAGAATGGTAACACAAGCTAAAAAGGGTGATTTTTCGGACAATCAGGGGCAATAATTCAGGAAGTTACGATCTGATGGACGCAAATAACCAGAGTAACCAAGATCTTTGGATTATCAACATACATGGCAAGTTTCATCAAAATTGTGACCTCTACAGGGTCCACAAGCTAAAAACATGATTTTCCGTACAATCAAGGGCCATAATCAGTGACAATGGACCTCAATTCATTGCATCAGAGTTTGAACTATTTTGTAAATCAAATGGAATCAAGCATATCCGTTGTTCTCCGTATCACCCAGCCAGTAGACCAGAAAAAGGAACTAACCAGAAAAAGTTATCCAAGTTTCTATTGGCTTATAGGAACACACCACATTGTACAACCAACACTTCACCAGCTAAATTGTTTATGGGACGAAAGCTCAGAACAAGTATTTTGATTTTCAGCGATTTCTAATAATTAGTGCCAGAGTTGTGGCCCTTGATCATTTCAATAAACCTTGTGGATGCTCTAGAGGCCAAAGTTAATACCTGATTGACTTTAAATACACACACACTGTTTAAGTGAGACGAAGAAGCCTATTGATTTTGAGCGATTTCAAATAATTACTTCCAGAGTTGTCTCCCTTGATCACTTCAAAAAACCTTGTGACGCTATAGAGGCCAAACTTATCATCCGATTGACTTTAGATTGATACACAGAGTTTAAGGTGTTGAAACGAACAAGTATTTTGATTTTCAATGAATTTTGATAACTGAACTGCTAAATCCATGATATTAAATGTTTCCTATACTAATTGTTAGCGTGGGGCAAAACTTTTATAAAAAGCAAACAAATTCTAATGATTTTCAGATAATTACATAAAAAGTAAAAATATGCGACAACCCTTGTTGACTACCCGGACGATTTAGCTGCTGTGGTCGTATGTTTCGTTGCCTGGCAACCTATCTTATATAACAATTGATAGACGTCATTTGGTTTAAACAATGAGCTTTTACGATCACCGCCATTTTGAAATATGTGCAAATATCTTTACATGTTATAAAGTTAAAATACTAGCACGATATTATTTGAGCTCTCAAAATATCAATACGAGTTAATAAATTGATAAATTTAAGAATTATGTTAATTATTGTACATGTGTATGACTTTGAATTATTTACGTATGCTAATCATTCGGAACTACTTTTTCCCCGTGTATGGAGAAAATAGTCAACCGCTGAATATGTCACGTACGCACTGAGAACGGGGATTCTCGCACCAAAACATAATTAAAACCAAGTTACGATGTTCCTTGAGCATGAAAAATCTTGACGAATTAATGAGAATTTCTATGAAGTTTTTGGCTTCTTATTATGTGCTTAAAATAGCACCACTTTCTCCGTGAGAAAAATGACCGGTTGGGAATATTTTGAAGTGGAAGCCCTGCTATTGACAACACGTATATTTCTCACAAGTTTTCATGAATAGTAATCACAATTAAGTTTTTCTACTTGCTTGAAAGATATTTTAACGCAGAAGCCTGATACTAAAAGCTCTGATGCCAGTTCTACACATCTGCATCAAGCACTGTGGAAGTTTTATGAACTGTGTTTGCAAGAAGCGGATTGCCTTCCAGAATTGTCGGTGACAATGGACCTCAATTCATTGCATCAGAGTTTGAACTATTTTGTAAATCAAATGGAATCAAGCATATCCGTTGTTCTCCGTATCACCCAGCCAGTATACCAGAAAAAGGAATTACCAGAAAAAGTTATCCAAGTTTCTATTGGCTTATAGGAACACACCACATTGTACGAAATAATGAGAATTTCTATGAAGTTTTTGGCTTCTTATTATGTGCTTAAAATAGCACCACTTTCTACGTGAGAAAAATGACCGGTTGGGAAAATTTTGAAGTGGAAGCCCTGCTATTGACAACACGTATATTTCTCACGAGTTTCCATGAATAGTAATCACAATGAAGTTTTTGTCCCCCGCCTTTCGAAGAAAGTTGGGGGACTATTAAAATGGGTTCGTCCGTCTGTCTGTCTGTCTGTCTGTCTGTCTGTCCGTCTGTCTGTCCGTCACACTTTTTGGGACACAATAACTCTCTTCCTAATTGAGCTAGAATGTTCAAACTTGCTGTATGTGTTTATTAGGTCAATGCCTTGATGGAGTTCGAAGATGAGCATTTTCCGCTTAGGGTAAGCAGAGATAAGCAATTTGATTGGTTGATTCTTTGGGACACGATAACTTTAGTTCTAATTAAGTGAGAGTGATGAAACTTGGTGTATAGTTTCATTACAGTAATACCTTGACTAAGTTCGATAATGAGCATTTTCTGCTGAGGGTAAGCAGAGCTATACGCAATTTGATTGGTCGATAATTTGGAACACAATAACTCTCCTTCTAATTGAGTTAAAATGTTCAAACTTGGTGTATATGCTTATTAGGTCAATGCCTTGATGGAGTTCGAAGATGAGCATTTTCCGCTTAGGGTAGGCAGAGATAAGCAATTTGATTGGTTGATGCTTTGGGACACGATAACTTTAGTTCTAATTAAGTGAGAGTGATGAAACTTGGTGTATAGTTTCATTACAGTAATACCTTGACTATGATCGATAATGAGCATTTTCTGCTCAGGGTAAGCAGAGCGATAAGCAATTTGATTTGCCGAGACTTTGGAACACAATAACTCTCCTTCGAATTGAGTTAAAATGTTTAAAATTGGTGTGTATGCTTATCAGGTCAATGCCTTGATGGAGTTCGAAGATGAGCATTTTCTTCTTACGGTAGGCAGAGATAAGCAATTTTTGGATGACACTTCGGGTTCAGTTTGATTGGTCGATACGTTTGAAAAAATAAATGTGCGATTAATTAATATGTGTCATCTATTTATTTTGGGATTTCGGCGGGGGACATCAGCCTCACTGTTGGCTTGTTCTACTTGCTTGAAAGATATTTTAACGCAGAAGCCCAATGCTAAAAGCTCTAATGCCAGTTCTACACACTATGCACCTTGCAGTGTAATACATCTGCATCAAGCACTGTGGAAGTTTTAAGAACTGTGTTTGCAAGAAGCGGATTGCCTTCCAGAATTGTCAGTGACAATGGACCTCAATTCATTGCATCAGAGTTTGAACTATTTTGTAAATCAAATGGAATCAAGCATATCTGTTGTTCTCCGTATCACCCAGCCAGTATACCAGAAAAAGGAACTAACCAGAAAAAGTTATCCAAGTTTCTATTGGCTTATAGGAACACACCACATTGTACAACCAACACTTCACCAGCTAAATTGTTTATGGGACGAGAGCTCAGAACAATATTACAACTGATTAAAAGGAAACTTGTCTGCCTATGTCAAGATTAAACAAGAAGATATGTGTAGATATCGCAACAATCCACATTGTAGTGTTGAAAACGGTCAACATGTAGCAGTACGTGACTACAGAGGCACCAGCAAATGGGTACCAGGTGTAATTCGTAATCACACTGGTCCGGTATCTCTTATCAAGTTGAAACAAATGAAATGTTATCTGGAGATGTCATACAGATAAAGTTCAAGATGCTAAGTTCAATGTTCCTCCAGATGAAATCATTCCATGAAATCCAGATTATATTCCACATCTACCAGCGCAAATTGCATCCCCAAATCAACTTGCAACATCTCCAGGAACATCTTGACAGACCACACCGATAAAACCCAGATGTCCGCCAGTTCATCATTATCCTGCCAGAACACGTTACAAACCAGCTAAATTTGATGATTATATCTGGGACTCTAAATACACTGGTTCTAAATTAAAGAGGGAGAAAGTGTTGTGTATTATCTTATTAACACTATCATATAAACAATAAGCATATTATATAACAATGATTCCATGTCCAACGTTTGGATGTAACCACCGCTTCACTTTGTATGAATATGATTAGTTTAGATTATAACACGTGTGACGTAACTCTATCGTTGTCTTGTCGTTCTTTTCTGTTTGTTATGTGGTCAATACATAATGGGTGTAACCGTGTTTGTTGGACATTTTAAATATTTTTACCGTAAGTTTACGCTTCAGTGATCACAAGATGTGTTTAAGGGACAGGGGTAGTAAAAATAGGTCTGTGAGTAATTTTTATACGTCCACATTTTTATGTGGACGTATTATGTCGTCGCCCCTGTCCGTCCGGACGTCCGTCCGTCCACAATTTGTTTGTGGACTCTCTACAGGTCACAATTCTTATCCGATTTTGACGAAACTTGAAATATAGGTTTATCCCCAAAAGTTCTCGGCGGCTTTCGATATTGGCATGTATCGGATCAAAACTTCATGGATTATGGCCCCTGATTGTACGAAAAATCACGTTTTTAGCTTGTGGACCCTATAGAGGTCACAATTTTGAACCGATTTTGATGAAACTTGACATGCATGTTTGTAACCCAAAGATCTTGGTTCCTTTCGATATTTGCTGCTATCGGAATGTAATTTCCTGAATTATGGCCCCTGATTGTCTGAAAAATCACCCTTTTTAGCTTGTGGTCCCTCTGGAGGTCACAATTATTATTCGATTTAAAAAACCGTTTGATTATATCACCGTTACACCCTAAGGTAGGTTGAGTTCGAATTTCGGGAAAATCGGACGAAAATTGCCATACAAAATGGCCGCCGTTTGTACGCGAATACTGTTAAAAAATGGTATATCAAGGTTGTGGACCCTGTGGAGGTCACAATTTTGATTCTTCGATTTTGATGAAACTTGAAATTCATGGTTATAACCCAAAGATCTTGCTTCCTTTCGATATTTGCGCATATCGGATCGTAACTTCCTGAATTATGGCCCCTGATTATACGCAAAATCGCCTTTTTTTTAGCTTTGAGGTCACAATTATTATTCGATTTAAAAAAACATTTGATTATATCACCGTTACAACCTAAGGAAGGTTGAGTTCGAATTTCAGGAAAATCAGACCAAAATTGCCATACAAAATGGCCGCCGTTTGTACGCGAATACTGTTAAAAAATGGTTGATCAAGGTTGTGGACCCTGTGGAGGTCACAATTTTGATTCGATTTTGATGAAACTTGAAATTCATGGTTATAACCCAAAGATCTTGCTTCCTTTCGATATTTGCGCATATCGGATTATATCACCGTTACAACCTAAGGAAGGTTGAGTTAGAATTTCAGGAAAATCAGACCAAAATTGCCATACCAAATGGCCGCCGTTTGTACGCGAATACTGTTAAAAAATGGTTGATCAAGGTTGTGGACCCTGTGGAGGTCACAATTTTGATTCGATTTTGATGAAACTTGAAATTCATGGTTATAACCCAAAGATCTTGCTTCCTTTCGATATTTGCGCATATCGGATCGTAACTTCCTGAATTATGGCCCCTGATTATACGCAAAATCGCCTTTTTTATACGCCCACATTGAAATGTGGTCGTATATTGTCGTCGCCCCCGTCCGTCCGTCCGTCGGTCCGTCCGTCCGTCCGTCGGTCCGGCGTCCACAATTGCTTGTGGACGCTCTACAGGCTAAAGTTAATATCCGATTGACTTTAAATTTATACACAGTGTTCAAGGTCATGAGACGAAGAAGCCTATTGTTTTTCAGCGATTTCCGATAATAACTACCAGAGTTATGGCCCTTGATCACTTCAAAAAATCTTGTGGACGCTCTAGAGGCCAAAATTAATATCCGATTGACTTTAAATTTATACACAGCGTTTAAGGTCATGAGACGAAGAAGCCTATTGTTTTTCAGCGATTTCCGATAATAACTACCGGAGTTATGGCCCTTGATCACTTCAAAAAATCTTGTGGACGCTCTAGAGGCCAAAGTTAATATCCGATTGACTTCAAATTTATACACAGTGTTTAAGGTCATAAGACAAAGACGCCTATTGATTTTCAGCGATTTCCGATAATTAGTGCCAGAGTTATGGCCCTTGATCACTTCAAAAAATCTTGTGGAGGCTCTAGAGGCCAAAGTTAATATCCGATTGACTTTAAATTTATACACAGTGTTTAAGGTCATAAGACGAAGATGCCTATTGATTTTCAGCGATTTCCGATAATTAGTGCCAGAGTTATGGCCCTTGATCACCTCAAAAAATCTTGTGGACGCTCTAGAGGCCAAAGTTAATATCCGATTGACTTTAGATTTATACACAGTGTTTAAGGTCATGAGACGAAGAAGCCTATTGATTTTCAGCAATTTCTGATAATTAGTGCCAGAGTTATGGCCCTTGATCTCTTTAAAAAATCATGTGGACGGTCTAAAGGTCAAAGTTAATATCCGATTGACTTTAAATTTATACACAGTGTTTAAGGTCATAAGACGAAGAATCCTATTGATTTTCAGTGATTTCCGATAATTAGTGCCAGAGTTATGGCCCTTGATCACTTCAAAAAATCTTGTGGAGGCTCTAGAGGCCAAAGTTAATATCCGATTGACTTTAAATTTATACACAGTGTTTAAGGTCATAAGACGAAGATGCCTATTGATTTTCAGCGATTTCCGATAATTAGTGCCAGAGTTATGGCCCTTGATCACCTCAAAAAATCTTGTGGACGCTCTAGAGACCAAAGTTAATATCCGATTGACTTTAGATTTATACATAGAGTTTAAGGTGTTGAAACGAACAAGTATTTTGATTTTCAATGAATTTAGATAACTGAACAGCTAAATCCATGATATTAAATGTTTCATGTATATACTAATTGTTAGCGTGGGGTAAAACTTTATAAAAAGCAATCAAATTCTAATGATTTTCTGATAATTACATAATGAGTTGTTACTCTTAATCAGTTCTTAGTGTATTACAAATGTTTCATTACCGAAAAAAGTAAAAATATGCGACAACCCTTGTTGACTGCCCGGACGACTTACCTGCTGTGGGCGTATGTTTCGTTGCCTGGCAACCTATCTTTTTAGCTTGGAGGTCACAATTATTATCTGATTTAAAAAAACGTTTGATTATATTACCGTTACACCGTAAGGAAGGTTGAGTTCGAATTTCGGGAAAATCAGACCAAAATTGCCATACAAAATGGCCGCCGTTTGTACGCGAATACTGTTAAAAAATGGTATATCAAGGTTGTGAACCCTGTGGAGGTCACAATTTTGATTCGATTTTGATGAAACTTGAAATTCATGGTTATAACCCAAAGATCTTGCTTCCTTTCGATATTTGCGCATATCGGATTGTAACTTCCTGAATTATGGCCCATGATTATACTCAAAATCGCCTTTTTTTTTAGCTTGGAGGTCACAATTATTATCCGATTTAAAAAAACGTTACACCGTAAGGAAGGTTGAGTTCGAATTTCGGGAAAATCAGACCAAAATTGCCATACAAAATGGCCGCCGTTTGTACGCGAATACTGTTAAAAAATGGTATATCAAGGTTGTGGACCCTGTAAAGGTCACAATTTTAATTCGATTTTGATGAAACTTGAAATTCATGGTTATAACCCAAAGATCTTGGTTCTTTTCGATATTTGCGCATATCGGATCGTAACTTCCTGAATTATGGCCCCTGGTTATACACAAAATCCCCCTTTCTTTAGCTTGTGGTCCCTCTGGAGGTCACAATTATTATCCAATTTAAAAAAACGTTTGATTATATCACCGTTACACTGTAAGGAAGGTTGAGTTTGAATTTCGGGAAAATCGGACCAAAATTGACAGACAAAATGGCCGACGTTTGTACGCGAATACTGTTAAAAAAATAATATATCATGGTTGTGGACCCTGTATAGGTCACAATTTTAATTCGATTTTGATGAGGAAGGTTGAGTTCTAATTTCGTGAAAATCGTACCAAAATTGCCGGACGAAATGGTCGCCGTTTGTACGTGAATAGTGTAAAAATATGGTATATCATGGTTGTGGACTCTCTACAGGTCACAATTCTTATCCGATTTTGATGAAAAGTCACATTTCTAGGTTGTGTACCGTCACACCATAATCATTGTCGGTTTCAAATTTCATTAATATCAGACTGGAACTGACCAACTAAATGGCTGCTCCCAATACAGTATGAAATACAGGACTTAAAGATGTAGGAAAAATCACTTTCGGTATTGCTTGTTCTCTGTCCATCACTCGAAAATGTGGGCGTATCCTGCCTGGCAGTGCCAGCCTATCTTTTTTTTTATTTTAGACTTTTGTATCCAAGGTTCCACTGTTCTGGTTTTGGGAATAATTTTTTCATCTTTTCAGGTGTTGTGAGAAAATGGTGTCTTTTTACCTTGCCCTTAAAAGTCCAAATGTCTCTGTATGTTAACTGGAATAAGAAAATTTAATTTCACAAGATAATTTTGTTGTGGTATAATTAAGTGCTTCAATAAATTCTGGTGTTAAATTTATCAATGGTTTGCTTTCTCTACTAGATGCTGAGAAAGATAAACAATCTTTGGAATTACGGAGTGCTGAAATGATTCCATTAGAACCAACTCATTTATCTTTTTGGTCGAAGTTTATTGAATTGCATCTTAAGATGATTTTTTCAAATCAAGATACAGAAATGGAACATAAATACAGCTCCGAACCGTTAGACTGGCCATTTATTAGCAAAAATCTGGCATATTGGATGAGTTCCAAATCTAATGTGAGTATAAATACTATAAATGGTATTCATCTTCTATTAGTGTTTAATGTCCGTTTCCACCGAGGGTGATATCGGACAAGTTGTCTTATTTTATTATCTTAGCGTATGTGCAGGGGTCTTTCCAGTGGGAGGAAACTGGAGTAAGGCCACAAGGTTGAGAAGGCGACCCTATCTCCAAGCCACATACGCTCACATCAGTCAAGGATTGAAACCACCGCAAACAAGAGGTGACCAGCCAGCTAGAGCTTGAAGTGTGACACTCTTTGACCACTAGGCTATTCCCCCCACCCCACTGGATGGTATACACTGTTTTTACTTTATATAGTTGTACTTGAGTGATTTTTACCTGTCAAGTTCCTGGCTGTTTTGTGGCTTATGCAATGGGTTCCTCGGACCAATATCAAGTGTTCATCACGGCTGAAGAACTGACTTTGTATTGCATGCTCCACAACATTGCTTTCTTCGTTTATCATCAATATTTCACCTTGTGGTACCAACATTTGTTTGACGTGTTCAAAGGGTTAATTGCACTTTAACCCTGATTGTTTGTAAATATTAATATTTTATAATAGTACATCCCAGGGGTTGAAATGTTTGTAAAATTTTACTTGTCTCAGGTGACAAGTAGAAATATTTTTTACTTGTCACTTGGTCATTTCAAGTTGTCTTCATTGATTTTCGTTTTTTAATTTTAATAAAATAAAAATATAATTAACTTATTGTAGGCCTATTTCAATTTCATTTGTAAGAAACGCTTACAATCAGAATCCGCGCGCTCACCTTAGTAATGAAACAAATGACGACCGTTTTCTCAATCGAGAATCTTTGCTATTCCGACTCGTTCGTTGTCCGCACAGCCGACCCATGCCATGGCATAATAAAATTTGAAATAATACGGTATCCAATCAGACATGCTTGTATATTTTACATTCCAAATGAACCACAGTAAACGGATTTCAACAATCAAAATACTTAATTCTCTTCGGAAAGAATTGTCGGATATATTTTACTTTATTTTTTAAGACAAAACGAAACATCAAATTCAAATGACAGGCATTTTAATGCCGCCGCCTGTTCGCCACGTGGTTGTGATTGGCATTCAAATTTCAACGTAATTAAATTAGGCGTCAAGCAAGGACACATATATATACAATTAGAATTTTAAGATTTTTTTACCACCATGTACCCCAAAACATCGCCAAAATTATATTTTAATCACAACTTCCATTTTATTACCGCAAATTTGATGGCCTCCAGCTGAGCCCTGATTGCCATAGAGTTATGCAATATTGCCTGTGATTGGGGGATTTAAAAGAAATAGCCAATGGCATTACGGTTTTCACTGAATCGGTAGTGTTACTATTTTAATGCAAAGAAACCTTTTCCAGACGTATAGAACAAAATTAAAAGTACCATATAAGTTTCAGTCTTGTTAATCGGGGAGAAATTAGCCACCACGCTACTATGGAGACAAACGGACAGCTTGTCGCGTGCTGTTAAATAACGTCTAATTTGTTTTAAAATGAAAGGTTCCCCTCTTCCAATTTTATTGGAATGGATAAGTTAGACAGAGACATTATTAGCCTGAATACTTATTGATATTAATCTAGTTGTCGCCGGCGACAAGTAGATATTTTTTCTACTTGTCCATTGAAAATGTTACTTGGATTCGACAAGTAGACAAGCGTTATTTCGACCCCTGGTACATCCACATTCTACATGTTCTGGACATGCTCATCCAATTCAATGCATATAATATCTGTCAGTTATCTAATTCCAAATCTTAATGGAAGAAGGACTGATTTACTAGGGATGTTGGTTTATCATCGACCAATAATCCCAGTTTATGTGCATAATATGGGGGGTATAGAATCTTGTGCTGTACAACTGTGGTTGATGTATATTATTATATGTAATCCACTGATTAACATGTTTCATTATGGTTATTGAGCTGGTTACAGAAGTCTTCCATACAGTTGAGAATTCTCTGCTGTTTGTAGCTTTCATATTTATTTACACTTTTGCTTTTATCCAAAATGGATCAATTAATGTTGTCAGTTTTAGAGATCATCTTTCTGTCATAATTTTTAAAAGCAATATTTGTCCCCGCCTTTCAAAGAAAGCAGGGGACTATTAAAATAGGTCTGTCCAACATCGGTCCGTCCGTCAAACTTTTTGAATTTCGAAGTTGAGCATTTTTCTGCTAAGGGTAAGCTGAATTTCGAGAAATGTTTTTGGGGAAATGTATTTGGAGAAATATTTATAGAGAAATGTTTTGCAAGATTAGTATTTGGAGATTTGTATTTGTGTTATCGAAGGCCTGTTCCGATTAGCTGGAGAAATGAAATGAAATGGGATTTAACAATAACATCCTACTGTTCTGCCCCTAAACTGGGCTAATGAAAACGGACATACGCCAGACAGTGTGCCTTAAGGGAAATTTTGCCCGGGCAGCGGCGCTACAGCCTATTATATCCAATTCCAACTGCCAAGGGGTCTTTCACTAGCGTCGCGGTCACCGATCGATTGTTCTTATTGTACATGTGCTTATACTCGAAGTGGGGTTGGGATGGCCTAGTGGTCTAGAGTGCCGCGCTTCGACCTCTAGCTGGCCGGTCACCTCTGGCTTGCGGCTGTGGTTTCGATCCCTGGTGTGAGCGTATGTGGCATGGAGATAGGGGCGCCTTCTAAACCTCGTGGGTTTCCTCTGGGCACTCCGGTTTCCTCCCACTGCGAAAGACCTCTACACGCAAGTGAATTATTGACATAAAATTAAACCATATGTTAGTTCCGAAATGACCTAGTTTGTGTCGACTTAAACCCCATTTCTCTCTCTCTCTCTCTCTCTCTTATTTATACTCGAATACCATTATTGTACAATAAGATTATTGTATGGTGACTTATCGTATGCTGTCTTAATGTTCCGGTTCGATGAATTTCGAGAAATGTTTTTGCAGAAATGTTTATAGAGAAATGTTTTGCTAGATTTGTAAGGACTGCTGTCTAGTAGTTTGGATGGGACGGAAAACAGAAGTCCTGTATACAAATTGACAGGCATGTAAAAGATCCCTTCGCAGTTGGAATTCGATATAACAGTAGGCTCATAGCACACTGTATGGCATATGCCCGTCTTCATTAGCCCAGTTTAGGAGCAAAACAGTAGGGCGTCAAACCCCATTTCATTTCATTCTCCTTCTAATTGAGCTAGAATTTTCAAACTTGATGTAGGTGTTTATTGGGTCGAAACCTTGATGGAGTTCTAAGATGAGCATTTTCTGCTTAGGGTAAGCAGATATAAGCAATTTGATTGGTTGATGCTTTGGGACACGATAAATTCAGTTCTACTTAAGTGGGGGTCACGGTTGCTAAGTGGATAAGGCGCTGGTTCGCTAGCCTGGAGATCGTGTGTTCGATCCCTGCATTGGACGAGAAAGTTCATCTCGATTTTCCGGCGTGATTTCCCCTTGTCAATGATGCAGAAGGAGGGCCTGACAAGGACAGCTGCCTAGTCGTTCGGATGGGAGGAAAAACCTGAGGTCCCGTGTACACATTGGAGTGCACATAAAAAATCCCTTGGCAGTTGGAATTCGATATAAGAGTAGGCTGTAGCGCCGCTGTCCGGGCAAAATTTCCCTCATAGCACACTGGTGTATGCCCGTCTTCCATTAGCCCAGGTTAGGTGCAAAAAAGAGTAGGACGTTAAACCTCATTTCATTTCATTTCTACTTAAGTGAGAGTGATGAAACATTGTGTATAGTTCCATCACATCAATACCTTGACTAAGTTCAATAATGAACATTATCTCCAGAGGGTAAGCAGAGCGATAAGCAATTTGATTGTCAAGACGTTGGAATATAACAACTCTGCTTTTAATTGAGGTAGAATGTTTAAAGTTGATGATGATGTTTATTACTGTCTTTTCCAGGCGACACTATGACTCCAAAATTGCTTGCTATTTCTTCAATTTTTAAATTAAATGGTTAAAACGTAACGACCAACCTGGAATTGTCACTCATTTACTTTCTACTGCACGTTAACTAATTTCAGATCAAGCTATATAACCTTTCTCTCTTGAAAAATCGTAATTTCTTTACTTCGCAGTTTTGATGACAACCATGCGTAACCTAGATATTTGGAATAGACCAAATCGAACAGGAGTGTGGATGATATAGCTTGGGGTCGTTTCGTCCTACTGATAAAGACTATATACAGAGTGTTACCTAATATTGTAGTGACACATCATTGAAATATGCTAAATGAAAATTCAAACGAATTGTCTATCTAGCTTTCAGATAATAGATTTGTAACTGTCGATTTTATTTGGCTTTGTAGGGCTTTAAATACTCTTTTCAGACACCAAATTGTGGTCTTGTGGCACTTTTTAGAAAGATATCTACCTTAGTGGACCACCATAATTGGCAGTATATTGATAGAGTTTTATTGTTATGTTGTTTTTTTTAAAAAGTTTAATCCAGTAGAAAAGGGGGTGCTCCTAAGATATTTTAATAGATAGTCTAGTCTATTTCTTGTTTGATTTAGTTTTTTTCTTTGTGTGCGTGAAATGCCCCTAAGTGATACTTTGACAGAAAACGGAACTGGGTAGTAGCCACACAAGGTCAACTACTGATAGATTAAGGGCTATCTATTTCTATTATACAATTTAAGCACACTTTCTTATATTCACATGTTGTATACACCATCGTGTACTTGGAAATGTATGTGATGAAAGGACAATGCATTATTCAAGGGATTATATTTTTCTATGATTAGTTTTTATACGCCCACATTTTCATGTGGACGTATATTGTCGTCGCCCCTGTTCGTCCGTCCGTCCACAATTGTTTGTGAACAGTCTACAGGTCACAATTTTTATCCGATTTCAATGAAACTTAAAACATAGGTTTATCGCCCTAAGATCTCGGTTCCTTTCGATATTGGCATGTATCGGACTGTAACTTCATGGGTTATGGCCCCTGATTGTACAAAAAATCACGTTTTTTAGCTTGTGAACAGTTTAGAGGTCACAATTTTGAACCGATTTGGATGAAACTTGAAATGCATGTTTATAACCCAGAGATCTTGGTTCCTTTCGATATTTGCGCCAATCGGATCGTAACTTCCTGAATTATGGCCCCTGATTGTCCGAAAAATCGCCCTTTTTAGCTTGTGGTCCCTCTGGAGGTCAAAATTGTTATCCGATATAAAAAACCGTTTGATTATATCACCGTTCCATGGTTATGAAGGTTGAGTTCGAATTTCGTGAAAATCGGACCAAAATTGACGGACAAAATGGCCGCCATTTGTACGCGAATAGTGTGAAAATATGTTAAATCAAGGTTGTGAACAGTGTAGAGGACACAATTTTGAACCGATTTGGATGAAACTTGAAATGCATGTTTATAACCCAAAGATCTTGGTTCCTTTCAATATTTGCGCCAATCGGATCGTAACTTCCTGAATTATGGCCCCTGATTGTCCGAAAAATTGCCCTTTTTAGCTTGTGATCCCTCTGGAGGTCAAAATTGTTATCCGATTTAAAAAAACGTTTGATTATATCATTGTTCCATGGTTATGAAGGTCGAGTTCGAATTTCGTGAAAATCGGACGAAAATTGACGAACAAAATGGCCGCCATTTTTACGCGAATAGTGTGGAAATATGTTATATCAAGGTTGTGAACAGTGTAGAGGACACAATTTTGAACCGATTTGGATGAAACTTGAAATGCATGTTTATAACCCAAAGATCTTGATTCCTTTCGATATTTGCGCCAATCGGATCATAACTTCCTGAATTATGGCCCCTGATTGTCCGAAAAATTGCCCTTTTTAGCTTGTGGTCCCTCTGGAGGTCAAAATTGTTATCCGATTTAAAAAAACGTTTGAATATATCACCGTTCCATGGTCATGAAGGTTGAGTATGAATTTTGTGAAAATCGGACCAAAATTGACGGACAAAATGGCCGCCGTTTGTACGCGAATATTGTGAAAATATGTTATATAAAGGTTGTGGACCTTATAGAGGTCACAATTTTGAACCGATTTTGATGAAACTTGACATGTATGTTTATAACCCCAAGATCTTGGTTCCTTTCGATATTTGGGCCCATTGGATCATAACTTCCTGAATTATGTCCCCCGGATTGTCCGAAAAATCGCTTTTGTTCGCTCTGGGGGTCAAAATTATTATCGGATTTAAAAAAACGTTTGACTATATCACCCCGTTACATGGTAATGAAGAGAGAGTTTGAATTACGTGAAAACCGGACTAGAATTGACGGACAAAATGGCCGCCGTTTGTACACGAATAGTGTGAAAATATGTTATATCAAGGTTGTGGACCCTATAGAGGTCACAATTTTGAATCGATTTTGATGAAACTTGACAGGTATGTTTTAAACCCAAAGATCTTGGTTCCTTTCGATATTTGTGCCCATCGGGTCATTACTTCCTGAATTATGTCCCCTGATTGTACGAAAAATCACCCTTTTTAGCTTGTGGTGCCTCTGGAGGTCACAATTATTATATGATTTTAAAAAAAATGTTTGATTATAAAAAGCAAACAAATTCTAATGATTTTCTGATAATTCCTTAATATGCGACAATTCTTGTTGACTGCCCGGACGATTTGGCTGCTGTGTGGGCGTATGTTTCGTTGCCTGGCAACCTATTTTTTTATTATCTATTCTACGACAATATCTGAAATTATGGAAGCCTATTGCGGCCATTTCAGAATCTCGTCCCCTCGCCGCGAGAAGTCGAGGGCGAGAACACGAGAAGTCGAGGGCGAGAAGTCGAGGGAGCGAGAAGTCGAGGGCGAGGGAGCGAGAATGCGAGGAAACAGGGCGAGAATACGAGGATCTCGCCCCAAGAACACGAGATTACTTTCACCTCGACTTCTCGTCTTCTCGTCCCTCGACTTCTCGCTCCCTCGTGTTCTCGCCTTTGAAAAACCTCGTGTTCTCGCTCCCTCACCCTCGACTTCTCGCTCCCTCGACTTCTCACCCTCGACTTCTCGCTCCCTCGTGTTCTCGCCTTTGAAAAACCTCGACTTCTCGCTCCCTCGCCTTTGAGTCAATCTCGTCTTCTCGTGTTCTCGCTCCCTCGCTTCGTCACAATCTCGTCTTCTCGTGTTCTCGCTCCCTCGCCTCGGAAGTGCAGTTATTACGCATGTCCACTGACTACCGTATCGGCATTTTTGTATTTTGACATGGATTATAATAGACGAAAATGTTTGAAGTTCTAGAAAATGTAATAGTCCTAAACAAGCTTAATTTCTTCTTGCACAGATAGTATTGTATTTTGTAATTGATTTTAAGTCTTCGGTCAAATCTTTCTTTGCTCTCTAATAATATTCATCGGGTGTTTTCACTTGATGCGTGGTTTTGTCAGTGCTGCAGGATGGAGAGCCTGACAAGGGACAATGTATAGTTGTTCGAATGGGATTTTAAAAAACGATGTCCTGTGTCTGGAATCGCAAGGAAGTTGGTTCTACGGTGGCTCACTGGGTAGGACGTTTGCTCTGTAACTTCTTCAAAGTTCCTCGTGATTTTTGGCGATGTTCTCTATTGTCAGTGGTGTAGGACGGAGAACTTAGCAAGAGACAAAGTATAATCGTTCGGAATGAATAAAAATAACCGAGGCCTCGTGTCCGGAATCTAATTGAAGTGGGAACTACGGTGGGTCAGTGAGTGGGACGTTTGCTCTCTTACTTCAGTGGCGTAGGAGGAAAGAATTGACAGGGGACCACGTAAAGTCGTCGGGTGGCATAGAAAAACAATGTCCCGTGTTCGGAATCAAAATGAAGTGGGAACTACGGTGGCTCAGTGAGTAGGACTTTAATGTTTGGAGCCACGGCTGCTAAGTGGGTAAGACGCTGGCTCACTAAACTGAAGGTCACGTGTTCGATCCTTGCATTGGACAAGAAAGTTTATCGGGTTTTCCGACGTGGTTTCCCCATGTCATTGCATTGGTGCAGGACGGAGGGTTTGGCAAGGACAGTTGTCTATTTGTTCGGATGGGATGAAAATCCTAGGCTGTAAATTGACGTACGCGTAAAAGATCCCTTGGCAGCCTGGATCCGATATAAGAGGAGACCTAGGTGCCGCTTTCCGAGCACAATTTCCCTTATAGTACAGTCGGAGCAGAACAGTAGGACGTTAAACCATATTTCATTTCATTTCATCAAAGTTCATCGGAAATATTCTAGCGGGTTTTTTCCATATCAGTGGAGAAGGAAGGGTTGGGTTAAATAATCGAGGTCATGTGTCCGAATTCGAAATAAGTTGGAGCTGCGGTGGCTCAATGCGTAGTCTAGCCTTTCTTGCGAGGTACCCTCTTATCAGTGTAGGTCGGAAGGCCTGGGGACAGCATGTCGTTCGGATGACATGGAACAGCGAGGTCTCGTATAGGCTACACATTGGCGTGGGTGTGTGTGTGTGTGTGGGGGGGGCTCGGTTTCGATACCCGCTTCTTTCTATGATGCTAATATTATCAAATATTATCAAATAAACTACTCGTAGTTTACCCGCCTATACACGGGCCCAAATTCGCCCGGTGTCCAAGTTCGCCCATGGCCCAAATTTGCTAGGGGCCCATATTCGCCCAGTGCTCAAATTCCCACGGGACCTAAATTCTCCAGAGGTTTTATTCGTTCGTGGCCCAAATTTGCCTGTAGGACAGATTCGATGGCCTAAAATACATACGTGGTCGTTCTTTTCAATTTGATACGAGATATGTGGGGGCTAATCGCGGCGATGAACCGTAATTCGCCTTGGGCCCGAATTCACTGACCTAAAACATTCCTGTTGTGATGCTGGTTAATTTAATAACACATAATAATGTGTAGGTGGAGAAAATAAACATACATAAACACACACATACACACTTAGATTTTATTTATAATATATATATATTAAAGTAGATAAAGTACAAGTACTTCTTTGTTTACGGTAGACAATGCATAAAAAAATAGAAAAAATACGTCCAGGCAAAAAATTCTCCACTTTAGGCCTACATATATAGCCTATATATATGCCGTGGTGTGAAATTTCTAGCTTGCCTGCTTCTGTTTTCCGTCCTAGCAAGTTTCGGGTAAAAAAAGGTACATCATCTAATTCTTCTAGTATTACTTCATTGTCACGCGACTTTTCTGTTATCCATTCTTTGACGTTTGACAGAAGCCGTAAAATAAATACAGGCTTACTTAATGTGCGATGGTATTTGAATTTCGCGGTGATTTGGTTTTAACAAATCACGTGACATAGCTCGCCAATCAGACACACATAATGGAAGGTCGAGTAGAGTCAAAGGTTACCGTTCTGTTTCGATAGTAAATATGGCGGAACACAGCAGGAGGCATTAAACAGCATTTTATTTTTATACGCCCACATTTTCATGTGGACGTATATTGTCGCCGCCCCTGTTCGTCCGTCCGTCCGGACGTCCGTCCGTCCGGACGTCCGTCCGTCCACAATTGTTTGTGAACAGTCTACAGGTCACAATTTTTATCCGATTTCAATGAAACTTAAAACATAGGTTTATCGCCCTAAGATCTCGGTTCCTTTCGATATTGGCATGTATCGGACTGTAACTTCATGGGTTATGGCCCCTGATTGTACAAAAAATCACGTTTTTTAGCTTGTGAACAGTTTAGAGGTCACAATTTTGAACCGATTTGGATGAAACTTGAAATGCATGTTTATAACCCAAAGATCTTGGTTCCTTTCGATATTTGCGCCAATCGGATCGTAACTTCCTGAATTATGGCCCCTGATTGTCCGAAAAATCGCCCTTTTTAGCTTGTGGTCCCTCTGGAGATCAAAATTGTTATCCGATTTAAAAAACCGTTTGATTATATCACCGTTCCATGGTTATGAAGGTCGAGTTCGAATTTCGTGAAAATCGGACCAAAATTGACGGACAAAATGGCCGCCATTTGTACGCGAATAGTGTGAAAATATGTTAAATCAAGGTTGTGAACAGTGTAGAGGACACAATTTTGAACCGATTTGGATGAAACTTGAAATGCATGTTTATAACCCAAAGATCTTGGTTCCTTTCGATATTTGCGCCAATCGGATCGTAACTTCCTGAATTATGGCCCCTGATTGTCCGAAAAATTGCCCTTTTTAGCTTGTGATCCCTCTGGAGGTCAAAATTGTTATCCGATTTAAAAAAACGTTTGATTATATCATTGTTCCATGGTTATGAAGGTCGAGTTCGAATTTCGTGAAAATCGGACCAAAATTGACGGACAAAATGGCCGCCATTTTTACGTGAATAGTGTGAAGATATGTTATATCAAGGTTGTGAACAGTGTAGAGGACACAATTTTGAACCGATTTGGATGAAACTTGAAATGCATGTTTATAACCCAAAGATCTTGATTCCTTTCGATATTTGCGCCAATCGGATCGTAACTTCCTGAATTATGGCCCCTGATTGTCCGAAAAATTGCCCTTTTTAGCTTGTGGTCCCTCTGGAGGTCAAAATTGTTATCCGATTTAAAAAAACGTTTGATTATATCACCGTTCCATGGTTATGAAGGCTGAGTATGAATTTTGTGAAAATCGGACCAAAATTGACGGACAAAATGGCCGCCGTTTGTACGCGAATATTGTGAAAATATGTTATATAAAGGTTGTGGACCTTATAGAGGACACAATTTTGAACCGATTTGGATGAAACTTGAAATGCATGTTTATAACCCAAAGATCTTGGTTCCTTTCGATATTTGCGCCAATCGGATCGTAACTTCCTGAATTATGGCCCCTGATTGTCCGAAAAATTGCCCTTTTTAGCTTGTGATCCCTCTGGAGGTCAAAATTGTAATCCGATTTAAAAAAACGTTTGATTATATCATTGTTCCATGGTTATGAAGGTCGAGTTCGAATTTCGTGAAAATCGGACCAAAATTGACGGACAAAATGGCCGCCATTTTTACGTGAATAGTGTGAAGATATGTTATATCAAGGTTGTGAACAGTGTAGAGGACACAATTTTGAACCGATTTGGATGAAACTTGAAATGCATGTTTATAACCCAAAGATCTTGATTCCTTTCGATATTTGCGCCAATCGGATCGTAACTTCCTGAATTAGGGCCCCTGATTGTCCGAAAAATTGCCCTTTTTAGCTTGTGGTCCCTCTGGAGGTCAAAATTGTTATCCGATTTAAAAAACCGTTTGAATATATCACCGTTCCATGGTTATGAAGGTTGAGTATGAATTTTGTGAAAATCGGACCAAAATTGACGGACAAAATGGCCGCCGTTTGTACGCGAATATTGTGAAAATATGTTATATAAAGGTTGTGGACCTTATAGAGGTCACAATTTTGAACCGATTTTGATGAAACTTGACATGTATGTTTATAACCCCAAGATCTTGGTTCCTTTTGATATTTGGGCCCATTGGATCATAACTTCCTGAATTATGTCCCCGGATTGTCCGAAAAATCGCTTTTGTTCGCTTTTGGTCCCTCTGGGGGTCAAAATTATTATCGGATTTAAAAAAACGTTTGACTATATCACCCCGTTACATGGTAATGAAGAGAGAGTTTGAATTACGTGAAAACCGGACTAGAATTGATGGACAAAATGGCCGCCGTTTGTACACGAATAGTGTGAAAATATGTTATATCAAGGTTGTGGACCCTATAGAGGTCACAATTTTGAATCGATTTTGATGAAACTTGACATGTATGTTTATAACCGAAAGATCTTGGTCCCTTTCGATATTTGCGCCCATCGGATCGTAACTTCCTGAATTATGGCCCCTGATTGTCCGAAAAATTGCCCTTTTTAGCTTGTGATCCCTCTGGAGGTCAAAATTGTTATCCGATTTAAAAAAACGTTTGATTATATCATTGTTCCATGGTTATGAAGGTCGAGTTCGAATTTCGTGAAAATCGGACCAAAATTGACGGACAAAATGGCCGCCATTTTTACGTGAATAGTGTGAAGATATGTTATATCAAGGTTGTGAACAGTGTAGAGGACACAATTTTGAACCGATTTGGATGAAACTTGAAATGCATGTTTATAACCCAAAGATCTTGATTCCTTTCGATATTTGCGCCAATCGGATCGTAACTTCCTGAATTATGGCCCCTGATTGTCCGAAAAATTGCCCTTTTTAGCTTGTGGTCCCTCTGGAGGTCAAAATTGTTATCCGATTTAAAAAAACGTTTGATTATATCACCGTTCCATGGTTATGAAGGCTGAGTATGAATTTTGTGAAAATCGGACCAAAATTGACGGACAAAATGGCCGCCGTTTGTACGCGAATATTGTGAAAATATGTTATATAAAGGTTGTGGACCTTATAGAGGACACAATTTTGAACCGATTTGGATGAAACTTGAAATGCATGTTTATAACCCAAAGATCTTGGTTCCTTTCGATATTTGCGCCAATCGGATCGTAACTTCCTGAATTATGGCCCCTGATTGTCCGAAAAATTGCCCTTTTTAGCTTGTGATCCCTCTGGAGGTCAAAATTGTAATCCGATTTAAAAAAACGTTTGATTATATCATTGTTCCATGGTTATGAAGGTCGAGTTCGAATTTCGTGAAAATCGGACCAAAATTGACGGACAAAATGGCCGCCATTTTTACGTGAATAGTGTGAAGATATGTTATATCAAGGTTGTGAACAGTGTAGAGGACACAATTTTGAACCGATTTGGATGAAACTTGAAATGCATGTTTATAACCCAAAGATCTTGATTCCTTTCGATATTTGCGCCAATCGGATCGTAACTTCCTGAATTAGGGCCCCTGATTGTCCGAAAAATTGCCCTTTTTAGCTTGTGGTCCCTCTGGAGGTCAAAATTGTTATCCGATTTAAAAAACCGTTTGAATATATCACCGTTCCATGGTTATGAAGGTTGAGTATGAATTTTGTGAAAATCGGACCAAAATTGACGGACAAAATGGCCGCCGTTTGTACGCGAATATTGTGAAAATATGTTATATAAAGGTTGTGGACCTTATAGAGGTCACAATTTTGAACCGATTTTGATGAAACTTGACATGTATGTTTATAACCCCAAGATCTTGGTTCCTTTTGATATTTGGGCCCATTGGATCATAACTTCCTGAATTATGTCCCCGGATTGTCCGAAAAATCGCTTTTGTTCGCTTTTGGTCCCTCTGGGGGTCAAAATTATTATCGGATTTAAAAAAACGTTTGACTATATCACCCCGTTACATGGTAATGAAGAGAGAGTTTGAATTACGTGAAAACCGGACTAGAATTGATGGACAAAATGGCCGCCGTTTGTACACGAATAGTGTGAAAATATGTTATATCAAGGTTGTGGACCCTATAGAGGTCACAATTTTGAATCGATTTTCATGAAACTTGACAGGTATGTTTTAAACCCAAAGATCTTGGTTCCTTTCGATATTTGCGCCCATCGGGTCATTACTTCCTGAATTATGTCCCCTGATTGTACGAAAAATCACCCATTTTAGCTTGTGGTGCCTCTGGAGGTCACAATTATTATATGATTTAAAAAAAACGTTTGATTATAAAAACCAAACAAATTCTAATGATTTTCTGATAATTCCTTAATATGCGACAATTCTTGTTGACTGCCCGGACGATTTGGCTGCTGTGTGGGCGTATGTTTCGTTGCCTGGCAACCTATTTTTTTGTTCTGTTTCATTTCCGACGTGGTTTCTCCTTGTCAGTGGTGCAAAAGGAGGGTCTAACAAGGTACAAGGACAGCTGCCTAGTTACGTAAAACCGAGGTCCCTTGTATTCATTGGTGTGCATGTAAAAAGGTACGATGACAGCCGTCTAGTTGTTTGGATGTGACGAAAAACCGAGGTCCCTTGTATACATTGGTGTGCACGTAAAAAGACACCTTGGCAGTTGGAATTCGATAGCACACTGTATAGCATATGCCCATCTTCATTAGCCTAGCTTAGGAACAGAGCAGTAGGACGTTAAACCCCATTTTATTTTTTTATTCTGTTTCATTTCCGACGTGGTTTCTCCTTGTCAGTGGTGCAAAAGGAGGGTCTCACAAGGTACAAGGACAGCTGTCTAGTTACGTAAAACCGAGGTCCCTTGTATTCATTGGTGTGCATGTAAAAAGGTACGATGACAGCCGTCTAGTTGTTTGGATGTGACGAAAAACCGAGGTCCCTTGTATACATTGGTGTGCACGTAAAAAGACCCCTTGGCAGTTGGAATTCGATAGCACACTGTATAGCATATGCCCATCTTCATTAGCCTAGCTTAGGAACAGAGCAGTAGGACGTTAAACCCCATTTTATTTTCTTATTCTGTTTCATTTCCAACGTGGTTTCTCCTTGTCAGTGGTGCAAAAGGAGGGTCTAACAAGGTACAAGGACAGCTGTCTAGTCGTTCGGAGAGAGAGAGAAATGGGGTTTAACGTCCACTCGACACAAACTAGGTCATTTCGGGACTAACATATGGTTCAATTTTATTTCAATAATTCGCTTGCGCGTAGGGGTCTTTAGCAGTGGGAGGAAACCGAAGTGCCCGGAGGAAACCCATGAGGTTGAGAAGGCGCCCCTATCTCCATGCGACATACGCTCACACCAGGGATCGAAACCACAGCCGCAAGCCAGAGGTGACCAGCCAGTTAGAGGCCGAAGCGCGGCACTCTAGACCACTAGGCCATCCCACCCCCCTAGTCGTTCGGATGTTACGTAAAACTGAGGTCCTTTGTATTCATTGGTGTGCCTGTAAAAAGGTACAAGGACAGCCGTCTTGTTGATTGGATGTAATGAAAAACCGAGGTCCCTTGTATACATTGGTGTGCACGTAAAAAGACCCCTTGGCAGTTGGAATTCGATAGCACACTGTATAGCATATGCCCATCTTCATTAGTCTAGCTTAGGAACAGAGCAGTAGGACGTTAAACCCCATTTTATTTTTTTATTCTGTTTCATTTCCGACGTGGTTTCTCCTTGTCAGTGGTGCAAAAGGAGGGTCTAACAAGGTACAAGGACAGCTGTCTAGTCGTTTGGATGTGACGAAAAACTGAGGTCTCTTGTATACATTGGTGTGCATGTAAAAAGGTACAATTACAGCTGTCTAGTCGTCCGGATGTGATGAAAAACCGAGGTCCTTTGTTTACATTGGTGTGCACATAAAAAGATCCCTTGGCAGTTGGAATTCGAAAGAAGAGTAGGGAATAGTGCTGTACCCGGCCAAATTTCCCTCATAGCACACTGTATGGTGTATGCCTGTTTTCATTAGCCCAGTACATGTATAGGAACAAAACAGTAGGACGTTAAACTTCATTTCATTTCTAATTCATTTTACTGGAATCATTAAGATAACTATTTGTTTTTCTTTTATATATATATTTATATACTGGTATATATCTTGTACAGTGTAAATGGGCACAAGACCTGATCTGTGTGTATTCTGTGAATATAACAATCTGAACAGCAGATTAGAAACCGTTCTCCAGAACACTGATATTATTATAATTATTATATACATTTTTCATCAATACTAATGGTGTGTTAGATCCCTGCATTGGCCAAGAAAGTTCATCTCAATTTACCGGTGTGGTTTCCCCTTGTCAATGATGCAGAACTGAGGGGCCTGACAAGGACAGCTGTCTAGTCGTTAAGATGGTATGGGAAACCGTGGTCCAGTGTACACATTGGCGTGCACGTAAAAGATTCCTTGGCAGTTGGAATTCAATATAAGTGTAGGCTGTAGCGGTGCTGCCCGGGCAAAATTTCCCCATAGCACACTGTATAGCATATGCTTGTCTTCCATTAACCCAGGTTAGGTGCAGAAGAGTAGGACGTTAAAACCCATTTCATTTCATTTACTAGTAGTGGGGGGGTTGGGATGGCCTAGTGGTTTAGAGTGCCACGCTTCAACCTCTAGCTGGCCGGTCACCTCTGGCTTGCGGCTGTGGTTTCGATCCCTGTGTGAGCGTATGTGGCATGGAGATGGGTTGCCTTCTCAACCTTGTGGGTTTTAACCTCCGGGCACTCCAGCTTCCTCCCACTGCTAAAGACCCCTACGCGCAAGCGAATTATTGAAATAAAATTAAACCATGTTAGTCCGGAAATGACCAAATTTGTGTCGAGTGGACGTTAAACCTCATTTCTCTTACTAGTAGTATATGGTATTGTTGTGTATGCAGGTGCGGATCCAGGATTTTTTTGCAGGGGGGGGGGGGTCTAGGTTTGATAACGCCCAGCGCCGAAGGAGCTCAACCAATTAAGGGGGGTTTGGGGTCCCTCCCCTAGAAAAATTTGGTAAATTAGATTCAATTTGGTGCATTCTGACGTATTTCTGGAAGGTAAATACCAAAATTACAGGTCTAAAAATCGCCAATAAAATCGCATAAAATTTTTCAAGTCTGAGCAGGGGGGGGGGGGGTCCGGACCCCCCGGACCCCCTGGACCCCCCCTCTGGATCCGCGCCTGGTATGAGGAAATTTATATTATTGCGTTTGTTTATTTTTGCCAAAATCGTTTTCATGTGTATTTAGTATGTATTTCTCTTGGATATTGTTTTACTGAAATAGTTTTTTATAAAAAATACTTGTTTCCAGTAAATAACAGATTCTTTCAATCATTGGTGCTATTTCTCTACTGTTGACCATATTTATTCCACAGACCTGGGATAAGTTGTTTTCATCGTGTCACTGCAACATTTAATATGTGGTATTATACAGTAATCCCGGCATATTTTTCACAGGTACATTGGGACAGGAACGCCCTTATTAGACTATGGCACACCTGATCTATACATCAGAAGGTTTTTTTTTTTTAAATATGAATTACATGTTTGATAGTAAATATTATATTATTTAGCATCAAATATGGATAAAATAAGATCAAAAATTTGAAATATGTTCAGAAAAAAACAAAAACTCAAAAACTTTGAAAAATCACATTGACTCTATTAGTATTATTATATTATAGGTCTGGTGTGCCTTAGTCTAATAAGGGTGTTCCTGTCCCCATATACCTGTGATATTTTCAGAAAAATTCCCTCTAACAAATGGAAACAAACCAACGTGTTCCGTCTCGTAAAAGTTATTCCGTGGTCTAATTATGGCTATTGACCCGTGACCCTATGACGTTGATTTTTGGTTTCTGATATTGTCTTAGAATTTGATTTTTTTCACCCCAGTATGGCTAAACTTGACAAATATAGTCCGAGGCGTAATTCTAGTGCTGACGTATTGTGCAATGCATCGGAAAAGAAATGTATGCGACAGTGGGAGAAACCGGAAAAACCCCACACGGCGAATCGAAACCGAACGACTACACGTTATCCCTTGCCAGGCCCTCCGTCCTCCATCCTACACAACTGACATGGGAGGACATCTCCAGAAGTTTAGCCCGATGCGCTTCGATGAAGCGAGAGAGCCATTGTAGCCACCACTTCATTACGATTTCGGACAAAGAACCTCGTATTTTATATATATACCGTTCAGGTCTTCAGTCCTATAGGCTACCACTGACAAGCAGGAACTCGACCGAAAAATCCTGAAAAACTTTGATAAAGTAAAAGAGCAAACGTCGATCCTATTCACTGAGCCATCGTAGCTCCATTTGTATTCCGGCCACGGGATCTCGGTTATTTGTATTCCATCCGAACAACTATTCATTGTCCCTTCTCAGGCCCCCCGACCTACACCACTTACACCACTTGGTATTCGATCCCTGCATTTGAAGTGCAAGTTCATCCAGATTTTATTTCGGGCGTGATTTCTCCTTGTCAGTGATGCAAAACGTAGGGCCTGTCAAGGACACCTATTGGCGTGCACATAAAAGATCACTTGGAAGTTTAAATTCGATGTAAGAGTAGGCCTTAGCGCCACTGCCCGGGCAAAATTTCCTTGATAGCACACTGTATTATTGTATCGTATGCCCGTCTTCATTAGCCCAATTTAGGAACAGAACAGTAGGACGTTAGACCCCATTTTATTTCATTTCATTTCATTTAGATTCCGGACACGTCACCTCGGTTATTTTTATTTCATCCGAACGATTATACGTTGTCTTTTGCTAGGCTCTCTGTTCTACACCACTGACAATAGTGAACATCGCCAAAAATCACGAGGAACTTTGAAGAAGTTACAGAGCAAACGTCCTACCCAGTGAGCCACCGTAGAACCAACTTCCTTGCGATTCCAGACACAGGACATCGTTTTTTAAAATCCCATTCGAACAACTATACATTGTCCCTTGTCAGGCTCTCCATCCTGCAGCACTGACAAAACCACGCATCAAGTGAAAACACCCGATGGATATTTTTAGAGAGCAAAAAATATTTGACTGAAGACTTAAAATCAATTACAGAATACAATACTATCTGTGCAAGAAGAAATTAAGCTTGTTTAGGACTATTACATTTTCTAGAACTTCAAACACTTTCGTTTATTATAATCCATGTCAAAATACAAAAATGCCGATACGGTAGTCAGTGGACATGCGTAATAACTGCACTTCCGAGGCGAGGGAGCGAGAACACGAGAAGACGAGATTGTGACGAAGCGAGGGAGCGAGAAGACGAGATTGACTCAAAGGCGAGGGAGCGAGAAGTCGAGGTTTTTCAAAGGCGAAAACACGAGGAAGCGAGAAGTCGAGGGCGAGAAGTCGAGGGCGAGAAGTCGAGGGAGCGAGAAGTCGAGGGCGAGGGAGCGAGAACACGAGGTTTTTCAAAGGCGAGAACACGAGGGAGCGAGAAGTGGAGGGACGAGAAGACGAGAAGTCGAGGTGAAAGTAATCTCGTGTTCTCGGGGCGAGATCCTCGTATTCTCGCCCTGTTTCCTCGCGTTCTCGCTCTCTCGCTCCCTCGCCCTCGACTTCTCGCTCCCTCGTCTTCTCGTCTTCTCGCCCTCGACTTCTCGTGTTCTCGCCCTCGACTTCTCGCGGCGAGGGGACGAGATTCTGAAATGGCCGCAATAGGCTTCCATACTGAAATATATCTTACAATATTTACACTGTATCAGAAAATAAGAGTTATGTGAGGAATATTTTAGGAATATTAAATGCCTGATAACCAAATAAATCCCACACACACGCACAGACAAACATACACACACTGTCGTAAAACTAACGGGCAAGTCCTCCCACAAAAAGCATTATTAACAGAATGCACCCGATTTGTGAAATAACCTGATACCCCTACATGATATACGACACACAGACGCAGTGGTAATGTTTATGTTTTGACAAATTGGCTAGTGAAATTTACAAGAGAATAAAGAAAGTAATAGGCGTTAAGGCAAGATGAAGAAAGTTACGGGGTTATAATTCCAGGTAGGTCATTAAGTTTTACCCATTTTAATTAAAAATTGAAGAAAAAGTAAGCATTTTTCGAGTTGTAGTGTCGCCTGGAACATACCGTAGGTTGATTCTATCTTATAAACAGTAATGAAACTTATAGTATAGTTGATACTCAGTTTGATTCCTCGATACTTTTGGAAAAGATAAACATGCTATTAATTAATATGTGTCATCTATTTATTTCATGATTTTATGCAGGGGACATCAGAATCATTATTGGCTTGTTATCCCGCGCCAAACGAAATTAGGGAGGGATATTGAAATGGGGTCCCTCTGTCACGTTCCAATTTCGGTTCCAGAGCATATCTCATAAAATGTTAGAGAAATCTTTCTGAAACTTGTACACACATCAACCTATTACAGTAGTTGTGCCTTATGCTATTTAGGAATTTCTGGGATTTATATTTTTTGTGTTTCCATGGAAACAAATTTGACTTAGTTTTTGGTGTATAAATTTGTTTCAGGTGCATATCTCATAAATCTTTCAAGATATCTTTCTGAAACTTTGTACACACATCAACCTATTACAGTAATTTTGCCTTTTGCTATTTATAAAATATGGTATATCAACAATTTTAATTTGATTTTGATGAAACTTTACAGGATGTTTATAAGCCAAAGATCCTGGTTCCTGTAAATATTTGCGTATATCAAATCGTAACTTCCTGAATTATGACCCCTGTTTGTATGAAAAGTCGCCTTTTTAGCTGGTAGTTCCTCTGTAGGTCACAATTATTATCTGATTTAAACAAGAAGTCAGATTATATCACCGTTACACCGTAATGAAGGTTGAGTTCAATTTCATGAAAATCAAACCAAAACTGCCGAACAAAATGGCCACTGCTTGAACGCGAATAGTGTAAAAATATGGTATATCACGGTTTTGGACCCTGTAGAGGTCACAATTTTAACTTGATTTTGATGAAACTTGCAATGCATGTTTATATCCCAAAGATCTTGGTTCCTTTCGATATTTATGCACATCGAACTTCATGAATTTTGGACCTTGACTGTAGGAAAAATACTTTCTTTTTAGCTTGTTCTCTATCCGTCTATCGAAAATGTGGGTGTATCCTGCCTGGTAGCCTCTTGTTTGTGTTTTCATGGAAACAAATTTGCAAGATATCTTCATGAAACATTGTACATACATCGACCTATTACTGTAGTTGTGCATCATAAAGCTCATTCAATTAATTATTCATCATTAATTTTAAAAATCTTGCTTGTCAATGAATTATCTACATACATGTAGTTTTGCAGAGAGGAGGAAACATGAATAAATGTGAGAATTGTACTAAGTCATTTTACATGCCAGTGTAAATGTCTGCAGTACAATCCTAATGATACTTTGCATAGATTATAGTATATATGATGCCTGTTCTAGGTTATTTGGGTATTTGCAATTGTACTAATCTTTCATCGATTGGCTCAAAACTGTGTAACAATACAAACAGATATACATCGCATATATATATATGTACAAAAATATAAAAGATTTTGAAAAAAGAACTACATTATTTTATTAAGCTCATCAGGTAAATGACATTATAGTTAATACAACAATGTCTATAATGTCATAACATCATAGTAGCACAGTTGTATAAAAATGGGACATAAATAGAATATCAAATCAGACGACAATAACTAGGCCTATATGTAATGAAACTACTACAATTTTGCATTTAAAGCTGGCCGATATTTGGCAAAAAAATATGCCCCTTTGGCTTCTAACAAATTATTATTGTTGTTATTTAGCTTATACATTGGAAAAACACTAAATTTGCAACCACCACAAACATCTATATGTCCACTAAGTGGGATCATCCTATATTGTGGATTGAGTATGTGATGTCGATGGAGGTTCATCCTTGTCTTTAGCATACTTTTTGTTTTTCCGATGTACCGTCCATTACAGCCAGAACAAACATATATGACATAACTGGTTTTAAAGTTCATGGGTTGTTGATTAATATGGAAAAGTTTATTATCGGTAATCTGGATTGAGGAGCCCGTAATTATTATTTTACATGTTTTACAATTTATTCACTTACCACCGGTGTATCTGAACTAGAATCAAATTTAGAAGATATTAATAATTTCGCTAGGTTTATACATGGCTGTATAAGACTGTTAATAATTTTAGTTTTTGACCAAAATTTTCGACATAACTTTGCTATTCTTAAGAATATGTAAATTGTTATTTAATAATGACATCCCATCTTCTTGTGAGGGGTTAAATGATGACCTTAATAAAATAAGCGAAAGTGCTAGTAATCAACAAATAATGTAGTTCTTTTTTCAAAAACTTTTATATTTTTGTGTATTCAATACCTAAGAGTAGTTATCTTTAACTTTTAATATATATATTATTGAGCTCCAGTCCTCTCCACTTGCAAAATATCTCTATTTGCTATCACTACAAATATGGTATCGTCTAAATTGGTAGTTTTACCGATGGTTTCTATTCATACCGTGTAACTTGAAAACATCGTTCAATAAATGATAAAACTCGTTGAAGAATAACAAAAATGGTTTAATTAGTACCATGGTTTAGATTAATAGCAACGGGTTTAGTTTCTCTGAGATGCGTTTAAAAATGGACGATCCGTCCACTTATCTATGGCAATCATTTATTGGCCGAGCCGTTGAGTTTCCCCGAGATGGGTTTAAAAATGGACTTCCCGTTCACTTATCTATGGTGTTCAGTTATTAGACGAGGCGTCAAATTTCCCGAATAATTTATCTATAGTGTTTAATTATAAGCTAAAACTTGTAATATCCCGCGTGCCGTTTATCCGATCAATTCATTTTGATTACGATTATTTACATACGAAGTACGAATAAAAATTTGAGTGTAAAAAAATGCGCACACATAGATATTCACCTTACCGTGGCTGTACTATATATTATCCATTATCCTATAAAAATAGTATTCCACCATTGACAAATAAACGTCAAAAATTGGTAAATCCCGTCCCGGGTAATTATACAATCAGAACTCGGTAAATCACACAGGTAATGTATCTTCATTAAATCACAAATGAATTAACGTGTACATGTGGCCAGAAGTCAACCCCATCATGGCAGTGCGAGAGAGTTAGACATGTACTGGGGCCAAAAGAAGTCACCCATGAAATACGCTTCAATGATTAGTGCCTTGATGTTACGTAATCGCGGGATTTGGGTCAATGAAATGTTGATTTTAGTACAACGGTTTTTGTTACACCTAAATCAAACCATATTGCATTATATCAGAGGTACATTTATCACAAATAATGCAGGTACTGTAATAACGGCGCGTGTATTCAAAAACATGGTTTCATATGGCACCCAGACATGTGATCATAGGTGGGAATTAATAAAACAATAGTATTCGTCCAATCAAATATTAATCTATATTGTGATAACTGACATTTATGACTTCTCTTTATATTTAAAATCAAATAAATTTAAAACATCATATAAACGACATATTTGAACACTGATACAAGGAGATCAACAAAGCAAGGAGATCAACAAAGCTACTCGTATATAGTGTAATTGATCTTACGTGGCGTTACACACAATGCGAAACCACTTTACTCTTTTTATAATAAGCAGTGCCTAGATGGTAAGCTAAGATTTCTATCCTGCAGAGAAAGGGCGCAAGTGTCATTTCAGATATGAAATTCTATGTGGATTCTTAAAATGAGACTGACAAGACTTAGGCGTATTAACCAAGTTGCACTTATTGTTAAATAAACTGTTAAACGCTTACTTATTGTTAAAAAAACAATAATATATGGAATAAATGAGTTGTACACTTTGATTTTTGTTGATTACGGATCACGAACAAGATTAGTTATACGGCTGTATTTTTGAATTGGTGTTTTAATTTAAATTTTAGGTCAGTTCACCGATGTTTTAGTAATAAAGTATATCTCATTGTTTAATTAGTTCCCCGAAATTGAATTGGCTACGATGATGTAATAACAAAAAGCGAATTGTATACATTGATAATTACATGAATATGAATCATTTAAAATATAACACAATCTGTTAAAATATTAAGAATAATAGAAAGAGCGTCACGTGGAATTTTACCAAATTTACATGAATTACAAGTTAAAGTCATTGTTTTAGTGTAGTAACTTTTTGTCAGGTATCACCGCTGTTTAACCATTTAATGATTTGTGTATATATGAACTTTAAGCTAATTTGAGAAAACCATTTGTTTTTAAAGAATTGTTTCATACAACCCACTCAGTTAATCATGTTTTTATTGTCAATCCATAACAATTAATTGAACTTTTATTACAGGCGAAGCAAAAAGTTTGCTATTGCCTAATAATATATACACATATAAATAGTATGCATTGTAATATAAATATACCTACAGATAACAATAACAGTATATAATATATAATCCCCCTCCCACATTTGTAAACTGAAATATAGATAGATATATACATAACCTAACCCCAACCCAAACCATTTGCCATTTTATTGAGTGGTACAAATATTTTCCAAGATTTAGCAGTTTTTTATTATTATCACTGTGATTCATGATATTTTTTTTTAGTATATTTTCTACGGATGAATATATAAGCGGGACAGCACAGCAGAAAGTGATATTCATCTTCAACATTTGCATCATCTTTTATTTCTATCGATTTTATTATATCGCCCGGTTTCAGTGTTTAACCAGACGTCTGCAAAAGTTCGGCTACAGGGGCGGCGAATATTACTTGACCAGCGTACGCCGTATTTATAATATAAACTGAATCGTCAAATTCAGAAAATTTCTGAATAGTCACATCCATCTGTGCATTATATATTATACCGATCGCCAAATTCAGAAATTTTCTGAATTGTCAGCTTCATATATAATACAGATCCGTCAAATTCAGAAATTTTCTGAATTGTCACATCTGTGCATTATATATTATACAGATCGCCAAATTCTAATTGTGAGCTTCGTATATTATACAGATCATCAAATTCAGAAATTTTCTGAATTGTCACATCCGTGCATTATACACGTATTTATTATACAGATCATCAAATTCAGAAATTTTCCCTTTTATCAGTACAGATAATTAAATATAGAAATTTTCTGAAGTTATAATTGCCCCGTGCGACTGATTTTAAGACACATGAATTTATAGTTCAGTAGTACTACGGTAATGTTAACAAATGAAACGCACAAAAAGACAAGAAATATATAAATAAATGTAGCAAGACAATGGTACAAATGAAATACACATAGATTAAAGAGGGAACAGAGGTAACTACAGCACAAATAAATCCATGTATAAAGACATACCATTAACAATATGCTGTGATTTAGCCACGAAAATCGTTTCATTTTGTCTCAGCAAATTCCAGGTGAAAATCTGATGCTTTGCTACACAAGTAAACAAGTAAGTCGTCACTTTTGTACACATTTCTATTGCAATATTTTGCACAATCAGACTAGCACTTGAATTACGCCTCAGACTATATTTGTCAAGTGTAGCCATAATGTGGTGAAGAAATCATATTCTAAGCCAATCAGAAACCATAAAAGCAATCAACGTCACTAGGTCAGTGGTCAATAGCCATAAATAGACCAGGGAATACCTTTTACGAGACGGAACACGTTGGCTTGTTTACATTTGTATGAGAGAATTTTTCTGCAAATATGCCTGAATTACGGGACAATAACATCAGATAAATGTTATGTTAATGTGTTGACACCGTGAACACGGCTAACCCCTGATTTGCGGTAAAAATATGGTGAAAAGCGAAATTGTATCAATGAATGTGATATTTCCTGGAAAAAAGCATTTTTTCCATTTTATTTCAATTAAACAATATCCAAAAGAAATATAAATATAATATACAGATGAAAACGTTTTTGGCATGATTGAAATACTGGTTCGGTATAATAATTATATATAATGTTGAGAAAAAAACAAAAAAAATAATACCATCTCAGCCCACTGATACAACAGAATATTAATAATGATTCACCTAAAGCGGTGGACACACTAGCCGAATGATTCGGCCGAATCGTTCGGCTGAATCAATCGGCGTCAAAATTCGCCTAGTGTGTCCACTGTTATTCGGCCGAATTGATTCGGCTAATGTGTCCACTGCTTAACAACTAACTCTGAACATGCACCAATTATGCTTGTTTTTAAAAAACAGAGTATAGACATATTATAAGAGATGTCAAATAAGTATACATTTATTTAAAGAAAGAAATACAGTACTAAAAAATAAGAAATGAATGCAATTTTATATACTTCCTCATACAGTATTCAACAACAATCGATGGCATGAGATTTCTCCGATATTAAATAGATTAAAACGGTTCAGCGATACTTTGATTTAATCAAATATGGAGGACCAAGACTAAGCTTCGATCAACCAGTATAGTGGTTGAAATTGTTGAACACGTCTGTCAATCCTTCAAAGGCTAATATCTTCGCTTACAATAGAGTAATTTGAATAAAATTCAGTATAGAAAAGTACTTATAAGAGAAAATCAAACAGTTAACTAAATAAAATGGTTCCAGTAAAATGAATAAGAAATGAAATGGAGTTTAACGTCGTCCTACTGTTCTGCTCTTATACATGTACTGGACAAATGAAGACGGGCATACGCTATACAGTGTACTATGAGGAAAATTTTGACTGGGCACAGCACTATGGCCTACTCTTATATCGACTTCCAACTGCCAAGGGATCTTTTTACGTGCACACCAATGTTACACAGGAATTCGTTTTTTCGTCACATTTGAACGACTAGACAGCAGTCCTTGTACCTTGTCAGCCCCTCTGCCTGCACCACTGACAAGAAGAAACCACGTCTGAATTGAATTAGAATAAAAAAAAAGTAAAATAAAAAGAGAGAGAGAGAAATGAGGTTTAACGTCCACTCAACACAAACTAGGTCATCTTGGGACTAACATATGGTTTCATTTTATTTCAATAATTCACTTTCACGTAGGGGTCTTTAGCAGTGGGAGGAAACCGGAGTGCCTGGAGGAAACCTATGAGGTTGAGAAGGCACCTCTATCTCCATGCCACATATGCTCACACCAGGGCTCAAAACCACAACCGCAAGCCAGAGGTGACCGGCCAGCTAGAGGTCGAAGCGCGGCACTCTAGACCACTAGGCCATCCCAACCCCCCAGTAAAATAATAACATATATATCAACTTAAATAACTAAATATGATATGAACATTTATCGACATGTACAGTACATTTAAAGGGACAATCCCGATAGGAACAGAATCTCAAAAATTAAAGTCCGAGTATTTATGAAATTTATGGACCAAAATATAGTGGCATGGTGTATTTACCTTGTCTCAAAATTTCAGCTCAAAATATTGAGTCGTTTGGACGTGAACGTCAACACTGCTTATCCGGACACGTAACCCTTTTAAGATTTCGGGTCAATTTTTTCATTGGGTGACCTGATAATCGATTAATGTTTCTTGAGAAGTCTATACAGTGAATGACCCATGCACTGTACTTGATAACAAAAGGTAAATTTCACCTACATATTATTTTTATAGAAAAAAGTCTGGTTTTATCCAGATACTGTATAATAAAACGCTCTCCATTTCCAGATGAAGACTGTCAGGTTTAAGTTATTTACAAGCGTATCACAAATATCGGGTTAGCAGGTGGGCCTTAGGTTATGGATTTTAAAGGATTTTAACACAAAATTAAGCAGTTTTATTCCCCAAAAAGTTATCGGGATTGGCACTTTAAGTAAAACATGTTTAAAATATGTAATGTAAAAATCACTTACAAAAATACCTATGTATACAGGTTTAGGCCTACTCATAAAAATCACATAATTTCATCAATATGATTTGGCTGTCACTTTCATATTCGAATAATTTTCACAAATCCATACTAGAAAGCTTTCACTTGTAACAAATACAACTATCTGTAGCCTAATGCAGCCTGATTTGCATCCACAGTGAAAATATCGTTCGGTTCTTGATCTCTATAGTCAACCTAACCCTGTCATTTGTTACAGTAGAGTTTAACAAGAAGGGCATAAATTTCCGCAGCTACAGTAAGGCAACCAGGGGCGAATGTTGTCTACTCATAGACAGTAGCTCATGTGTTGTCGTTTTTATTGAAGTGATGTCATTTCTTTAAATAGGCGACTTATATCAATACTGTATGCATTTTTGTTTACCTGCCAATATATGCTTTTCTTATGACATCACGCAGGCTACCCACAGTCAGCCAACTTGTATGGCAAGAACTTTGTTTACATTGTCACAGCTCCTTGCATTTTTGTGATTTTATTATTTAAATAACTTCATTTCACTATTCTTTTACCTTGGCAAATAAGAATTATTTGACTTTAACTTTGGCACTTGCATTAACAGACCCCTAGGCCATGCTTGATATAAAGAAGGATAAACATGTTTTTGGATAATTTTTAGGTACATTTTTTGCATTTATTGAAGGTGTGATCAAACTTCACCACAAGGATGCCATGGAAAATATTTTTAAAAATGTTGGAAAAAATGGTTGAATGGGAGAAGAACAAAAACAAAGGGAAGAGGACGAGGAGAAAGAGAGAGAGAAATGGGGTTTAGCGACCACTCGACACAAACTAGGCCATTTCGGGACTAAGAAGGAGACAGCTGCAGAAGAAGGAATGAGGGGAGAATGGATAATTTGTATGCCTGATAACGACCAGTGAATTCTTGTTGAAATGTCGTGTGTATATAATATAGTGGTTCAAAGTGATTGTTTTCCATAGAACTGTATTGTGTTATATGGATGAATAAATTCTATAATCGAAACGTATGTATATAATATAGCGAGTGTTATCCATAGAACTGTGTTGTGTTATATGGATCAATAAATTTTATAATTGAAGATTTAGCTTTTGTTGTTAATGTATGTAGTTTTTGCTGCATGCAAGATATCCTTTTCTGCTATCTAGAGAAGGTCTTGGCTATTTCTGCTGGAGAGACTTTAAGAAGGGGCAATAAGGAGAAAAGTGGCATTTTTCACCGAACGTAATTTTCTGACTCATGAAATGTCATCTATGTTAAGCTGTGTGTTGCTTTCTATTAATCCACGTGGACTGTCATTTGTAGTGATACCTCTGCAGGTACTGTTGGAGAACATATATAAATTTCAAGGAGGTTGGGTTGGTGAATAGAAAGGACCAAGGCGGTGGTGTTCAGTTCTGCTATCTTGGACAATTTCGTTTTTTTTCGCACTATGCTCATGTACAAGCCCTGCTTTTTTTGGAAATATTGGAGCAATGAAGCTGTCATTTTCAGGGAATCATCCAACATATATTCGGGGGTGGCTCAATTAAAACTGTATATTTTAGGCTGTCATAAGCATAAAATGGCATTTTTCAATGGAAAGCTGTACAAAATGTGGTTTTTGGCTCAAGTGAATGTTGGCTCAACCTATTTTAATGTTGGCTCAACCTATTTGCACAGCACATTGGTCATATATTCAGGATGGTGGTGTTAAAATTTCAGCCTGTTTTGTCAAAAATTAAGAGTTTGAGGGCTGGCTCAGTTCGGGGTATTTCGGTCGTTTGGACAATTTTGGGTTTTTTTCCCACTGTCCTCATGTACAACCCCTGGGTTTTTTTGGAAATATTGCAGCAAGTCTAATGAAATTTTCACAGAATCTTCCTACATGTATTCTGGGGTGGCTGTGCAAATGTCAGCTTTATAGCTCAATTAGAACTGAATATTTTGGCTCAAGTGTATTTGCTGTCATTTAATTTTGGCAGAACCTATTAACCTGACATTTGCACAGCACATTGGTAATACATTCCGGATGGTGCTGGTAAAATATAAGCCTGTTTTGTCAAAAATTAAGAGTTTGGGGGCTGGCTCAGTTCGGGGTATTTCGGTCGTTTGGACAATTTTTTGTTTTTCGCACTATGCTCATGTACAATCCCTATTAACCTGAAATTTGCACAGCACTCACTGAGAACTGCTAAGGAGTTAAAAGGTGCACAGCCCGTATTGAAATCTTAATCCTGGTTGTTATTTCTACGTATGTCGGAAGATAATTAATTTTCGGACTATTACTCGGTATTACCGGTTTAAAACTGTAAAAAGGTGTGTTAATTAACGAGGGTGAAAAACGGTCCAAGAGGTAGGTTAATTAACGCTTGGTGCGTTTTCTGTAGAGGTGTGTTTATTAACCGACCGGTAAAAAATGAATGTCAATGATGTGTATTGTTTAATTGGCGTGTTTTCTCGCTAGTTGCGATAACTGCACCAAAAGGAGTATAATCAAGGACCAACATGCTTTATCTGACACGTACGTGTTAAATCAAAATTTGAGAAGTAAAACTGTTTAACCGTGCGATTAATCATTCGGCCGTGTGTTTTACGCAGGTCTTTGTAAAATAATGAGGTCTTTAGATAGGCGTGTGTGCTCGCTATGATCTACGTTTCTCTTATGTCTATTGTAGGCCTATTACGTACCATATATATAAAGTTGCATTTTATGAAATAAAAATATGGATTAATCTATCGTATACGGAAAGGCGAATGTAATGTCATTTATAAATACCAAGCAGTCAACGTGAAATAGAGAGTAAATCCAGCAAAAACGGGCCACAATGCGTAAATTGTGCATCTTACTTACCTTCAATAGCAATATCCATCAAACAGAAATCTCCTTGTTGATAAATATTACGACACAACAACCAACCGAACAGTGGTAATTCCCACGCAAATGGTATTTAAACTGAAATTATTTTAGCTTTTCACTAAATTTACATTGCATCAATCCAACGATCCTCATTCCAGAACTAAACTTGTAACTTTACCGTATGTAAATATACTTATTCTCGTAAATATACTTCCGACAAGTTATTATTTGTGTTCATGATCAAAAAAAATAATATAATTCAATTCAATGTTAACCCATCCATTGGCATTTCAGACTTCACGTCTCCCCGGTTCATGCATTGTCCGTGCAGATTCGACAATCTCAATTACGTCTCCTTGATCAAAGCAACACTTCTGTTTATAGAGGCGTGTACGAGCTTATTCGCACGTATTAGAAAACCGTTCGGTTGCTTTATTTGAGAAGATATTAATAATAAACTATAACATTTGGCAAATTTTCTTTGAAAATTCTGATAAATTGGTAGCTCTTCTGGAAGCGCTGATCATATAGCTTACCCTGTTTGTGTGTGTTGTAAGTTTTTATAATAGCTAGCAAATAATTTAGGATATCTGAATACTTTCTGAATGAACATATATCTCGTTATCAGTTTTTAAAAGACTTTTTTTTCTGATGGTCGGATATCATTCTCAGATATCAAATATAAATCAAAATAGATAGACCATGATTAGTCCAATGCAGATTTGAAACAAACAGCATTGTAATTTTATGCAAAAATACATTTACCTGTTTCCTAATTCGATTTAATATTTGATTTAAACTTCACAGTCCAATTAGACCTTAGACAATTATGTTTCCAACTGGCACGGAAAAATAATTCAAATCAAATTTTTTATCAACATCGGGGAGATGTTTTGCAAATAACGGGAACAAATTAATAATAATACTATAAATCGAAATTTTGTTACTGTTAATACATAACAGTGTATTAAAGTTTAAGAACGGATATTGATACACTGCACTATATAATCAATCGAATCAAATCCTAGTCAAACTTACCCAAATAGATGGTGTTGAAACAACTCCAGTAGTGGGTGTCGAATCCGCTCGATGTCGAAACAACTTGTTCCCGTAAGTTCACATATTGACTTACGATTGATAGTATGCATTGAAGGCCGAGTCGTTGGGGCCAAAATGAAAAATAGAAATCAGCATGGTATTGTATCTGTCGCGTTAATCCAGCAAAAATTATAAATCTGCTTCCGATAGAACTAGACGATATTAATACTTGGGACTACTACTACTACTTAGTGTTTAACGTCTGCTTCCACATAAGTGATATCGCAGACAAGACTTAGGAGAGCCGAAGCTGATTCCTGTTTTTTAGAGTATGATTTTGCAATCTTTCTATTTGGCTTTAAGCCATGGATTGGGTTTAGTGGGAAGTTCTTCCCTTTATTTATTAAAAAACATATCATTTGGTAGGTGATCTCGTTTGCTTCTGGGTTGGTTGGTGTCATCGTTTGGGGTTAGTGTTTAGGTGCCAGACCCGTCTTATCGTGGCCTCCCCTTACTCCACTATCCCACTCTATGGGTTTGGTATCAGTTTTATTTACGAAATAGTGTTTAGGTGCCGAGTACGTCTGACCGAAACTCCCCCTTACTCCACTATCCTGCTTAGTTTGGTAGATGTCATCTGTGGGATTTGTGTTTAGGTGCCAGGCCCGTCTTATCGTGACCTCCCCTTACTCCACTATCCTATTCTGTTTAGTGTCTGTTTTTTGGCGGAATAGTGTTTAGATGCCGAGTCCGTCTGATCGTGACCCTCCCTTACTCCACTATCCTGCCAGTTTGGTATAAATCCCCTATGTAGTTTAGTGTTTAGATGCCGGGCCCGTCTAATCATGACCCCCTCTTACTTCACTATTCTACTTAGTCCAACTGTGTCCATTAGGGCGTGGATTTGTTCAAAGATTTGCAGTTTCAGATCTGGTCTAGGGAAGAGTAGGTTCTTAGTGTTGAACGGTATGTTGTTGTTCTCCATTATTCTCACTAGTTCCCTTCTCTCCTCCTTGTATACCTCGCAGTCTACCAGGACATGGTTGGTGGTACATTCTTCCCCGCACTCACAGACGATGACTTGGTGTTTGTGGTCTCGCAGCCGCTCTCTCACCCTTAGTTTCGATATAAATCTGCATATATCTCTTCTAGGGTGATTGATTGCTGTCTTCGTGTAGATCTTGTCATCCAGCCGGAATCTGTATGTGTCAAGTTCAACGAGTTGTAATTCCCAGATTGAATTGACCTGTCTTTTAACCATACTGTAGATTTCCGTGGTGCTGTAGTCTATGGTGCGGAGTGGTGCTGTATACTTGAGACCTTCGTTTGCGAGTCGATCTGCCTCCTCGTTTCCTCTAATGTTGACATGTGATGGAATCCACACGAGCTCTACTTTGCTCCCCTTCTCTAAGACCCTCTGGTACAGCTGCCTGATTTCCAAAATGACTTCTGGTCTTGAGTCCGAGTTGTCAGTTTGGATTGAAATCAGACTGCTCAGGGAGTCGCTTGGAATGACGAACTTACTAGTCTTTTGGTGGGAAATCCATGATATAGCGTCACGAATGGCCACAAGCTCTGCAGTGTACACCGAACAGTTATTGGGCAGTTTCCTGCTTATTCCCTGTTCCCCGTTTGGCAGGTATATTCCAAACGAGCTGGTGCCCCTTTCAGGGTTGCGGGAGCCATCCGTGTACACATGGTCCCAGTCATCAGACGGCCAGTTGTCTTCCAGGTGTTCTAGCGAGAAAGCTCGTGCAGCAGTGGGGTTGTTTTTCTTGTCGGTTTTCTGTAACAGATCTAGATTGACCGGCGGTATAGGGAGCGTCCACGGGGCGATCGCTGGGGGGTCGTGTTCATTTATCACGAGCTCCCCCAGTCGCAGTTCCTTGATTGTTTCCCTGATACCTTGGCCAAAGCTTTTCTTTCTTGGATCTCTCACATATCTTGTCTTTTGTAGACTGACAAAAGTTGGAGATCTTGCGCCCAGTTGCGAGATCTTAGCCCAGTACCTTGTCGCTAGTTCTTTTCTTCTTAGGGATAGGGGCAACTCCCCGGCTTCCTGCAGTAGTGCCTCTCTCCTAGCCCCTTGCCCTACGCCAGTCGCAATACACAGAGCTTTGTATTGGATGGTGTCAAGCTTCCTTAAGAGTAATGGCGCGCAGTTCATGAAGGCCAGAGAGCCGTAGTCTAATACAGATCGTATTAGAGCACGATACACCATCATTAGTGTTACTCTGTTGGCCCCCCATGTGCTGCCCGTTATTTTCCTCATTAAGTTTAGGATTTTGGTGCATCTATCTACAGTCTCGTCGATGTGCGGTTTCCAGGTCAGCCTTCGGTCAAAGATTACGCCAAGGAACTTGGTTTGGTCTTTGAACTCGATGGTTTTCCCGTTCATACACAGAGTCATTCTGCTTATCCCACTATCCCTGCTTACAAGCATGCCGACCGTTTTCTTCTCCGAAACTTTAAATCCCCAGTCGTTTGCCCATGCCATGAATTTGTCTAAGGCCTTTTGCATATTCTTTTGTAGTTCACAAAAATGCCTCCCTGTCCTCCATATGGTACTATCATCAGCAAATTTAGCTAACTCAGTTTTGGCGTCGAGGTAGGAGGATTTCTGTATGTCGTTGATCATGATATTGAAGAGAGTGGGACTGATAACCGACCCCTGAGGCGTGCCATTTTCTAATGTTTGCTCGGCACTCAGGAATCTGCCAACATTCACCTGTATCCTTCTATCGCTCAGAAAGCTTTTGATCCACCGAAACATTATGCCCGTTATACCAATACGCCCTAACTTGAAGAGCAGCCCGTCTAGCCAGACTAAATCGAAAGCCTTAGTTAAATCTACGAACACGGCACATAACAGGTTCCCAGAGAGGAGTGCCTGCGACATGACTTGCTGTAGTCTCACCAAGTGGTCCATTGTCGAACGCCCTTTCCTGAACCCGCTTTGATTTTCGTCTATCAGTTGGTTGCTCTCCAGATAGAACTGTAGTCGGATGTTAACCATTGTTTCCAAGGTTTTGCACAGTGTAGATGTCAAGCTTACTGGTCGATAGGACTCTGCCTTTGTTCTCTCTTTACCTGGTTTTGGAAGAGGGATGACGTTGGCTTTCCGCCATTCTTTAGGTACCTCTCCCGACAGCCAGGATGTGTTGAAGAAGTTTAGTAGTATCCTTTTGGCATTTCTAGGCAGATGTTTGAGCATTGAGTACTTTACTTTGTCCTCACCAGCCGCACTATCCTTCTTGAGGGAAAGAGCCTTATTTAGCTCCTCCTCAGAGAAGGGTAGATTGATTGGTTTTGCCCCTCCATTAGGTTCAATTTCTAATGAAGGGTGCTGTGAGTAAAAGATTTCCTTTCTCTTCAGGAACTCTGGTGATTGGTTTTCGTCCCTGCTTGCGTCAGCGAACGCTTTCGCAAGTAGGTCTGCCTTTTCATTGCCGTTGGTAGCGTACTCATCTCCATTCTTTAGGTTTGGTATGTTGAATGATCTGCGCTTCCCGTTCATGGCGTTCAGCTTCTTCCAGACGACACCTGTTTGCGTGTTTTGATTCAACGCATTACAGAAAGTCATCCAGTGTCCGCTTTGTGCCTTCCGGATGGTGTCTCTTGCGGCGTATTTCAACTTCAGGTAGTTTTGGTGGTTGACCTCATTGTAGTGGCGTTTCCGTAGGCGTAGTGCCTTCTTTCTTTCGTTAACCGCCTTCTGACATTCTGGTGACCACCAAGGTTTTCTAATCCTTGGTTTCCCTCCAGAAGTCTTGGGAATGGAGTCGTCTGCGGCACCTATAATAGCACTTGTGATGTTGGCAGCATACACGTCGATGTTGGCATCGATGATGTCATCCTCTTTCCACTCAAGGCAGCTTACACGGAAGTTAGCCCAATCAGCCTCTTTTATTTTCCAATTGGGTTTCCCGTTATAGACTTCCCTGGTTGTTTCACATTGGATGCAGAGTTCTATAAGTAGGTGGTCACTGCCAAGTGTTTCATCTTCGTGTACCTGCCAGTCGCAGCGGTTTGCCATACCAAGCGTACAGAGCGTGAGATCCAGGTGTGAAGGTGATGCATTTCCTCCAACAAAAGTAGGACTCTCGTCGTTCAGTACGCATAGGTCGTTCCCTTCTATTATTGAGCACAGGCTAGTCCCCCGACAGTCATTCCTCGGTGACCCCCACAAAGCGTGTTTTGCGTTGAAATCCCCACAGAACACAGATTCGCCCTGCGGAAGCTGGTCGAGAAGTGACTGGAAGTCTACTGATTTTATCGTGACTTGAGGAGGTGCATAGACATTCACTATTGTCAATTTTGTATTATTGCTCAATGTGATGGCTATGCCCATTGCTTCTAGAGGGCCCGCTACGTCCAGCGTAACAGAAATATAATTTAAGTTATCACTGACGTAGATGGCAAGGCCGCCGCCACGTGTCGTGCTGCCCGGTCTGTCCCTTCTCTGACAAGTATATCCGGGTAGGTAGATGTCTTTCTTAGTTGGTAGTAGCTTGGTCTCCTGGAGGCATATTACATCTTTGGGGTTGCGGGTGATGTATTTTCTCAGCTCAGCAGATCTGGGGGCCAGACCGTTAACGTTAAGTTGTAGAACCTTTACCTGTCCCGCCATGATGACTGTCCGGTGGATGCCTCTCTGTCTTGGCTATTTATTGGTCAATTGGCGTATCACATTCCATAGTAGGTTAATACTTGGGATGTGTTGCGAACATTTAAATAGTTCATCAATAACACCGCCTATATTTCTTACCGTTTTCTAAAATACAATATTAAAGCACTTGTATCTTGTATATACATGTACAGTCAAACTGGGGGAAAGTATTGTCATCTTTTTGTTTTGGTTGATTGATCAGAATGTTTGAAAACGTTGACCTATATAGGTGTTGCGTAACACTTGATTGGTGTCATAAAGTAATAAACTAATCAACAAGCTACATGGATTATTTACTTCAAATAAAATGTGTATTAGAATTAGCTGTCTGAATTACAGTTGTTAATTTTGTTTATAGATTTATTAATTAAATGTTTTCGATAACTTAAAAAATCGTGCAAAATGAAAAATAAGGTAATTTATGGTTAAAACTTTTATGGCATGTAAATAGAATACATATATAGAAGCGTGTATTGTAAAAATTACTGCAACCAGTAACTAACTCTCTCTTGATACAGGTGTATCTGTTTTATGGAATGATCTACCATTTACTTAGTTTAAGATGTTGCAAATATCTTTATTCTCTAAATAAAAGGATATTTAAAACAAATTAATTATATTGGCTTTTAATATATTTTTTTATATGATTAAATTGTCACTTTGTAAAGCGTCCCTAAACAAGTTATGAAGAGCTCTTTATCTTATCTCCCATAATGTAACTTTAAGTGTAGGTCTTAATATGGATTTATACATGGCGTAGGCCTACATGTAGTTACATATATGCGTTCTTATACGCATTTCATTTCTTGATGAATACAACGTGTTATATACCTCGTTCCAATTTAATTATCTGATATACTCTATACTCTAATCTCCATTGTCAAATCTCAGAGCCTGCTAAGAAACCATAGGTTTCTGTGATTGTGAATCCAGCCTTTGTTTTACAATACTGTCGATTCATGCACGCTTTTCACACGGAATTGCCCTTTGATGTTGTCAGACAACACACAGTTAGCTCTGCTTTTTGATGTTGACACGAGGCACAGTTAAATCGTGCACTTACGGACTAGCTGATATAGTTGGTTACAGTTTATTCCAATAAGTCAGGCGTTGAAATGTTTGTAAACTTTTAGAATTATTTTTTTACTTGTCACTTGGTCATTTCAAGTTGTCACCTTTGATTTTCGTTTTTAACTTTAATAATTAATTTTTTTTTAATAAACTCAGCGTTCACCTGAGCACATTTTGGCGGAAGTAATGAAACAAATGACCACCGTTTTCTCACTCAAGAATCTTCGCTATTCCGACTCGTTCGTTGTACACACGTTTCCGACCCATTCCATGGTCATGCCGATAATATATAATTTCAATTAATATCGTTATTGGTTGTATATTTTACATTCCAAATGAACCACAGTAGACGGGAATTCAACAATTAAAATATTAAATTCTCTTGCATTTCGTGCGATAGATTAGGGTCAATATTTTTATTTTATTAAATGCAACTTTATCTATAAGTAGCGTGACTTACTATATTGGGTCTTTGAAAAATTGTTGGTTCAAATCCGACGTACTAAAAAAGCGGACATGTTTATATGTAAAACAATGGTGATATTTTGGTAAAATATCCATACAATTCAATCTGTTTATGATATATGCTTTGGTAGACCAAAAAAGGCAATATTCTCCCCCTGGTCTTGGGGAAATGGGGTGGTTTATTCCATTTGGCCTGGAAATGAAAGTCAAGGTCAGCCTATAGGACGTGCAGAAAAAAAGGGGGTTATAAAAGAGGGTGTTGAGCAAGACTGATAAGAGCTCAACAGGTATACCGAGCAGCTATCATTTATGGAGAACGAGGGTTCTTCGAATCCAATCCAGCTTAATAACATAGTTGTAGAAACGAACTGGCCTGTAGTTTTATATGTTACGATCACGAAGAAAACATAACCAGGAAATCCAATATTACTACGGAGTCTCGAAAAATGATTACGTGTCAACTCGGGCGTATGTGTTTCTTCTGTAATTGCATAAAAATGGCTATTGAAAGTTACGAGTTCTGGAATGAGGATCGTTGGATTGATGCAATGTAAATTTAGTGAAAAGCTAAAATAATTTCAGTTTAAATACCATTTGCGTGGGAATTACCACTGTTCGGTTGGTTGTTGTGTCGTACTATTTATCAACAAGGATATTTCAGTTTGATGGATATTGCTATTGAAGGTAAGATGCACGTTACGCATTGTGGTCCGTTTTTGCTGGATTTACTCTCTATTTCACGTTGACTGCTTGGTATTTATATATGACATTACATTCGCCTTTCCGTATACGATAGATTAATCCATATTTTTATTTCATAAAATGCAACTTTATATATATGGTACGTAATAGGCCTACAATAGACATAAGAGAAACGTAGATCATAGCGAGCACACACGCCTATCTAAAGACCTCATTATTTTACAAAGACCTGCGTAAAACACACGGCCGAATGATTAATCGCACGGTTAAACAGTTTTACTTCTCAAATTTTGATTTAACACGTACGTGTCAGATAAAGCATGTTGGTCCTTGATTATACTCCTTTTGGTGCAGTTATCGCAACTAGCGAGAAAACACGCCAATTAAACAATACACATCATTGACATTCATTTTTTACCGGTCGGTTAATAAACACACCTCTACAGAAAACGCACCAAGCGTTAATTAACCTACCTCTTGGACCGTTTTTCACCCTCGTTAATTAACACACCTTTTTACAGTTTTAAACCGGTAATACCGAGTAATAGTCCGAAAATTAATTATCTTCCGACATACGTAGAAATAACAACCAGGATTAAGATTTCTATACTGGCTGTGCACCTTTTAACTCCTTAGCAGTTCTCAGTGACTTTGGTAATATATTCCGGATGGTGGGGTTAGAATTTCAGCCTGTTTTGTCAAAAATTAAGAGTTTGAGGGCTGGCTCAGTTCTAGGCCGTGATGTGAAATTTCTAGCAAGCTTGCTTCTGTTTCTCCATCTCGACCATTTTCAGACGGAAAACAAACTCCTAGTATTACTTTGTATTTCCACACAACTTTTCTTTTATCAATTCTTTGACGTTTGACAGAAAATGTAAAATAAATATGGGCTTACTTATCAATGTCCGATGGTATTTGAATTTTGCGGTGATTTGGTTTTAATAGATCACGTGACATAGCTCGCCAATCAGACACACACGACGAAAGGTCAACGGGTCGTGTAGAGTGAAAGGTCACCGGTATGTTTACGTTTCGATAGTAAAAAAGCGGAAGAATAACTAGAGCTGTATACTCCGTGTAGATTTTGTTTAAAAACCTCGATCTAAAACCGTTTACTGCGAGAAACTGGGAAAAATTTAGGGAATGTGCTAACCAGTGGATCAAATTAGAAGGAAACGGCAGGCTTGTACAGGAGACAAAATGCTATATTGATTTGATTTGTTGGACAAAGAATTCTAGTTCTAGGAATGTGCAGACAAGACTCATTGAGGTATACTAACAATACAGACTTCTTACATTCCACGTACGTACGTTGCCAACATAAAAAAAAAAACCAACTGTGTATGAATAAAGTTATGTTTAGAGCAGCTAATATTTTACCAGCGAAATAAGAAAAAGAATAATAGGTCTGGTTAATTTGTTGAGGGGATCATATCTTAACATTTTCCCATTTTATTGCAAATGCAAGTTGATGAAGATATTCTCCTATTCCTAATATGACAACTCAGGCCAAGGACTACTCAGACCAAGACAGAAGACCACTATGGTAAAGACTGTCACCTCAGACTGTCACCATTTAGGTAAAATACTATGCGCAGTACTTTATAAGAAATATACATGTAGGGGGCATATTCTGGCGCATTCCCCCCTGGTTGCCTTACTGTAGCTGCGGAAATTTATGCCCTTCTTGTTAAACTCTACTGTAACAAATGACAGGGTTAGGTTGACTATAGAGATCAAGAACCAAACGATATTTTCACTGCGGATGCAAATCAGGCTGCATTAGGCTACAGATAGTTGTATTTGTTACAAGTGAAAGCTTTCTAGTATGGATTTGTGAAAATTGTTCGAATATGAAACTTACAGCAAAATGGTATTGATGAAATTATGTGATTTTTTATGAAAAGGCCTGAACCTGTATACATGTACAATATGTATTTTTGTAAGCGGTTTGTACATTGGTGTGCATGTAAAAAGACCCCTTGGCAGTTGGAATTCGATATAAACTGTATAGCACATGCCCGTCTTCCTTAACCCAGTACAAGAGCTACAGATAGATGTATTTTTTAGAAGTGAAAGTGAAAGCTTTCTAGTATGGTTATGTGAAAATTGTTCGAATATGAAAGTGACAGCCAAATCATATTGATGAAATTATGTGATTTTTATGAGTAGGTCGAAACCTGTATGTATTTTTGTAAGCGGTTTTTACATTACATATTTTAAACATGATTTACTTAAATGTACTGTACATGTCAATATATTTTCATATCATATTTAGTTATTTTAAGCTGACATATATGTTTTTATTTTACTTCTTTATTCTAATTCAATTCAGACGTGTTTTCTCTTGTCAGTGGCGGAGGGGCTGACAAGGTACAAGGACTGCTGTCTAGTCGTTCGAATGTGACGAAAAAACGAATTCCTGTGTAACATTGGTGTGCACGTAAAAAGATCCCTTGGCAGTTGGAAGTCGATATAAGAGTAGGACATAGTGCTGTGCCCAGTCAAAATTTTCCTCATAGTACACTGTATAGCGTATGCCCGTCTTCATTAGTCCAGTACATGTATAATAGCAGAACAGTAGGACGATGTTAAACTCCATTTCATTTCTTATTCATTTTACTGGAACCATTTTATTTAGTTAACTGTTTGATTTTCTCTTAATGTACTTTTCTATACTGAATTTCATTCAAATTACTCTATTGCAAGCGAAGATATTAGCCTTTGAAGGATTGACAGACGTGTTCAACAATTTCAACCACTGTACTGGTTGATCGAAGCTAAGTCTTGGTCCTCCATATTTGATTAAATCAAAGTATCGCTGAACCGTTTTAATCTATTTAATATCGGAGAAATCTCATGCCATCAATTGTTGTTGAATACTGTATGAGGAAGTATATAAAATTGCATTCATTTCTTATTTTTTAGTACAGTATTTCTTTCTTTAAATAAATGTATACTTATTTGACATCTCTTATAATATGTCTATATTGGGTTTTTTAAAAAAAAGAATAATTGGTGCATGTTCAGAGGTAGTTGTTAAGCAGTGGACACATTAGCCGAATCATTCGGCCGAATGGAAATTCAGCCGAATAACAGTGGACACACTAGGCGAATTTTGACGCCGATTGATTCAGCCGAACGATTCGGCCGAATCATTCGGCTAGTGTGTCCACCGCTTTAGGTGAATCATTATTAATATTCTGTTGTATCAGTGGGCTGAGATGGTATTATTTTTTTTTTTTTTTCTCAACATTATATATAATTATTATACCGAACCAGTATTTCAATCATGCCAAAAACGTTTTCATCTGTATATTATATTTCTTTTGGATATTGTTTAATTGAAATAAAATGGAAAAAATGCTTTATTCCAGGAAATATCACATTCATTGATACAATTTCACTTTTCACCATATTTTTGCCGCAAATCAGGGGTTAGCCGTGTTCACGATGTCAACACATAAACACAACATTTATCTGACGTTAATGTCATTATTAATATTCTGTTGTATCAGTGGGCTCAGATGGTATTATTTTTTTTGTCTTTTTCTCAACATTATATATAATTATTATACCGAACCAGTATTTCAATCATGCCAAAAACGTTTTCATCTGTATATTATATTTATATTTGTTATGGATATTATTTAATTGAAATAAAATGGAAAAAATGCTTTTTTCCAGGAAATATCACATTCATTGATACAATTTCGCTTTTCACCATATTTTTGCCGCAAATCAGGGGCTAGCTGTGTTCATGGTGTCAACACAACATTTATCTGATGTTGTTGTCCAGTAATTCAGGCATATTTGCAGAAAAATTCTCTCATACCAATGTAAACAAGCCAACGTGTTCCGTCTCGTAAAAGGTATTCCCTGGTCTATTTATGGCTATTGACCCCAGACCTAATGACGTTGATTGCGTTTCTGATTGGCTTAGAATTTGATTTCTTCACCACATTATGGCTGCACTTGACAAATATAGTCCGGGGCGTAATTTGAGTGCTGGTCTGATAGCGCAAAGCATCGCAATAGAAATGTGTACTACAGTGACGACTTACTTGTTTACTTGTGCAGCAAAGGGTCAGATTTTCACCTGGAATTTGCTGAGACAAAATGAAACGATTTTCGTGGCTAAATCACAGCCTATTCGGGGTATTTTGGTCGTTTGGACAATTTTTTTTTTTTTTCGCACTGTGCTCATGTACAACCCCTGGTTTTTTTTTTACATGAAATTTACACAGCACTTTGGTAATATATGACGGATGGTGGTGTGACAATTTCAGCCTGTTTTGTCAAAAATTAAGAGTTTGAAGGCTGGCTCTGTTAGGGGTATTTGGGTCGTTTGTCAGATTTCGTGTTATCACGACAAAAGTAACTGCTTCCAAATCTTTAATATTGCTACGAAGAACCTGCCATTCTCCCACAACCTTTCTAAATACATGATGTGACCAGTATAAAATATTTGAGGTCAATAGCTACAATATTACGCAATCGCAATCCGTTGTGCATGCCGAATAGCTGAACCTAGTCAGATATCGGCTGCAAGCAACAGGAATATATGGTCTAAAAACTTTGATATTCATTCAATTAGTCTGAAATTTGGAATGCACTTTGATACTGTATACATAATGGAAGCCTAAAAATTTCAGCTTCATAGAAGTAAGAGAAATTAAAATAGACAGAAATGAAAATGAATACATTTTGGAGCAATTAAGCTGAAATTTGAAGAGAATCTGCCCAGATACATTACAAGTGGCCCCGAAAATTTCAGCTCAATTTATTTAGCCAAAATGGAGATATGGACTCTATTACTGTCACAAAATGTCATTTTCTGACTCATGAAAGGTCATTATGTAACGCTGTGTGTTGCTTTGGACTCTAATTTGGAGAGTTACCGCTGCTGGTAATGATGGAAAACATATATAAATTTCAAGGAGGTTGGGTGACTAGAAGGGACCAAGGTGGTAGTGTTCAGTTCTGCTATCTTGGACAATTTCGTTTTTTTCGCTCTATGCTCATGTGTGTCATTATGGTGTCATTCGTGGTCAAAGGGGAGATAACTCCCCAAGTCCTTTGAGGAATAGCAAAGTTTGTTAAATCTCTAATAGTGTTAAATCTACATTGTAGTCCTAAAGTATTAAACACTAAAGTCCTCAGAAATAAGGTAAAGTAAGTTGTATTAAGAGGTCTTCTCATGATAATAAATGTAAACTATTATAAACTCAAGTCCTCCCTAGTGCATAAATGTAATTCAATCTTACACAGGTCCTCATGCAGTCCTTAAAGTAAAGTAGTAAACACTAAAGTCCTCAGAAATAAGGTAAAGTAAGTTGTATAAATGTAATTCAATCTTACACGGGTCCTCAGGTAGTCCTTTAAGTAAAGTATTAAACACTATAGTCTTCAGAAATAAGGTAAAATAGTTGTATTGAGAGGTCCTCTCATGGTAATAAATGTAAACTACTATAAACTCAAGAGCTCTCTAGTGTATTAATGTAAATCAATCTTACACAGGTCCTCAGGTAGTCCTTAAAGTAAAGTATTAAACACTAAAGTCCTCAGAAATAAGGTAAAGTAAGTTGTATTAAGAGGTCCTCTCATGGTAATATATGTAAACAACTATAAACTCAAATCCTCTCTAGTGTATAAATGTAAATCAATCTTACACAAGTCCTCTTTAGATATTAAATATAAGAAAAGGCCTCATATAGTCTGTAAAACATGTTATATTTTTATGACTGAATCAATGCAATCTACGTAGTAGACAATGTACATGGTGGCGCTGACAATAACTGTATAAAATCTTAAAGCCGTAAGACGACAGGAAACCTGGGTCCTCGGGAGATTTTGAAAAACCATAGTCCTCACATAATGAGCTATGCAAGTATGTGTCTGTGGGGCGCCTACAGGGTGCAATTCCCATGGATTTTCTTCAAACTTTGTATACTTATTCCTTATATCCCAAGGAAGATCCCTTTTGTTTTTGGTGCATGCCCAACCCCCAGGGCCAGAGCCACGCCCATTTCTAGTATTTGTATGTTTGTCGTCTACAGGCCACATTTCTAAACTTATAATCTTGAAACTTTGCATACATATTCTTTGTACCCTAAGGAACATCCCTATCGTTTGGGTGCATGCCCAACCCCCAGGGGCAGAGCCACGCCCTTTTTCTTTTCAGGTCTCTTTGTGTCGCCTACAGGGGCAATTCTTACTGGATTTTCTTCAAACTTTGTATACTTACTCTTTACACCCTAAGGATGATCCGTATTGTTATTTGGTGCATGCCCTACCCCTGGGGCAAAGCCACGCCCATTTCTTGTATTTATTTGTTTGTCGTCCAAAACCCTCATTTCTTAACGTATCATCTTGAAACTTTGAATACGTATTCTTTGTACCCTAAGGAACAACCCTATCATTTGCTATCATTTGGGGTGCATGCCTAACCCCCAGGGGTAGAGCCACGCCCATTTTCTTTTGTTTACCAGTGTGTCGCCTACAGGGGGCAATTCTTACTAGATTTTCTTCAAACTTTGTATGCTTACTCTTTACACCCTAAGGATGATCCGTATTGTTTTTTGGTGCATGCCCTACCCCAGGGGCAGAGCCAAGCCCATTCCTTGTATTTATTTGTTTGTCGTCTGCAAGCCACATTTCTTAACGTATCATCTTGAAACTTTGTGTTTGTCGTTTACAGGCCGCAATTCTGAATGAATCAGCTTGATACTTGGCATATGTATTCCTTATAGCCTGAGGGCATCCACTATTGATTTGGGTGAATGTCCCGATCCCCAGGGGTAATGCCACGCCCACTTTTTGCCTTTAGCGTCTGAAAGCCACAATTCTGAATGGATTATCTTGATGTTGAGGCACGACCCTCAACGCTAAACAAACCAAACGCCTAGCCTTCTTGACAAAGTACCATATCAGTCAAAGCAGGAATGTGGACATATAGCGTTATGTTTTACGTTGGTAACGTACGTGGAATGTGAGAAGTCTGTATTGTTAGTATACACCAATAAGAGTTTTGTCAGCACATTCCTAGAATTCTTTGTCCAACATATCAATATTTCCATCTAATTTGATCCACTGGTTTGCACATACCCCAAATTTTTCCCAGTTTCTCGCAGTAAACGGAGTATACAGCTCTAGTTATTCTTCCGCTTTTTTACTATCAAAACGTTAACAAACCGGTGACCTTTCACTCTACACAACCCGACCCGTTGACCTTTCGTCGTGTGTGTCTGATTGGCGAGCTTTGTCACGTGATCTATTAAAACCAAATCACCGCGAAATTCAAATACCATCGCACATTGATAAGTAAGCCCATATTTATTTTACTTTTTCTGTCAAACGTCAAAGACTTAATAAAAGAAAAGTTGTGTTGAAATACAAAGTAATACTAGAAAAATTAGATGATGTAGTTTGTTTTCCACCTGAAAATGGTCGGGATGGAGAAACAGAAGCAAGCTTGCTAGAAATTTCACATCACGGCCTACAAAGACCGATCTGCGCAAAACACTATGGCAGGGTATCAGGTTCAAAATGCGATCTGCAGTTGAAAGTAGAAAATGAAAAGCAAAAAATAAAATTCTAATCCAAAATGGACATTTTCGTGTGGGAAACATATACCGCTCGTGCTTTTCAACCTAAAACGTCCACCTTTTCAACTTTAAGATGTAAATATTCTACTTTCAACAACAGAATTTGTACTTTCAATAATCAACTTTTGACATTTGACTTTCAACTTCAGATTTTCTACTCGAGATTTTCTGCATGCATATTACGGAAATAAATTTGATCATGTGACTATTTCTGCATGTCATTAAAATTTGGCAATTACCCCTAGGTACCACTGGATTTGCAGTCAGCAAACTCGGTCGATGGTTGGATTAAAAATTGGGAATAGTTTGTTTGACTTAAATAATAAACGCACCAACTCAAATTTCATTACATCGTTTTTTGTCTATTTTGTTTATTTTCCCCCCAAGTTCAACTATAATTCATCTTACATACATCATGGCAAGGATTAGGTAGGGTCGCCTGTCCAACCTTGTGGGTTTTCTCCGGTTCTCTTACATACATTTGTCTTTTTATGTAAAATAGTTACTAAGAGAATGTTGACATAAACATAATTATTAAAGGACCAATTCTTAAGGCGAATAAAAGTTAAAGAAACTGAAAAGGTCAACCACTTTAGTTGAGTTGCCAGTCTGTCATAATTTAAATCGACGTTACAAATTTTTTTGCTGTCTGCCTCTAAACAAGCATTCAAAAGCACTAATGGGAGTGAACTAAGATAACAATAAGTAGCCTGGAGCAAGAGTGGCTAAGTGAGTGAGACGCTGGTATGCTGGCCTGGAGGTAGTGGGTTCGTTCCCGGTATTGATCGAGACAGTTCCTCGTTTCCGGGTGGTTTCCCCTTGCTGGTGAAGTTGGACGTTGGGCCTGACAATAAGGACAACTGTCTTGTCGTTTGGATAGGATGAAAAACCCAAGGTCTAATGTACACATTTGCATGCATGTAAAAGATCCCCTGTCATTTGGAATTCAATATATAAGTAGGCTGTAGCGCTGCTGCCTGGGCAAAATTTCCCTTGTAGCACACTGTATGGCGTATGCCCGTCTTCATATTCCCAGTCGGTGCACAACAGTAGGATGTTTAAACCCCATTCCATTTCATAAAGTAGCGGTGGATTACAGTGGCTAAGTGGGTAGGATGCTTGATACCGCTGTCCGGGCAAAATTTCCCTCATTAGCCTAGTTTGGAGCAGAGCATTAAGACCTTTAATTTCATTAAGTAGCCCTTTCATGCTCATAACAGGGTTCCACTTTCTAGGATTATATCTTGTGGAGTGTGTTCTTTAAGTATTAGAAATGAATACAGATTCTTGGAATAGATCTTCAACACTTTATTTCTGGAGCAATAACAGCAACTTGGCAGGATGACATATATTGTTTCTCTTATCACCATTCACACAAGATTGTTAAAAACAGATACATCGTTAGTATCCGGAACATTTTAAAAACCCACATCCTTTTTAGTGGAGACCACAGAAACCTGTACTTTTTGGGCACCCATCTTTGCAAAAAAATTCAAGCTGTCTCTGTCTAACCCTTTGTATTTGGGCAAACGAACGATATTTCTTTTCCGTTCTGGATCATTAGTTTTCCGAGAAGCCCCCTCTTTCAAGACCCTGATAGTTGATCCAGATTTCATATTACTGCTACTACTACTGAAGTAGGAATAAAGTTGATATTCATCCCTTGATTCTTTAATATATAATATGTACAATTTATTTCGCTTAGCTGTACTGCTTTCTCCACAATATAACACATTTTGACTTGCAGGGAATGTAGCTCGCCAGTGTATGTTCTCTTAGATGAACACAGATTATTGGAATGGATCTTCAACACTTTATTTCAGGAGCAAATAAAAAACCCAGCAACAATTAAACAACCTATAACTTCCTATAAATCAAAACCCCAACTAGTATATACAGTCTTCCTAAGCTGGTCTCATTGGTTGATAATGACTAGAGAAGCCAAGTCGAAATGTCGCTCAGTAATAAACAGTAATTGTATTCCTTAAAATTGTGACCTGTATATGCTAAAGACCCCTACGCGCAAGCGAATTATTGAAATAAAATTAAAAACCATATGTTAGTCCCGAAATGACCTAGTTTGTACATATTATATATTAAAGAAGAAGTTAACTCTATCGAACAAATCAGTTAATAAAATCAGTTAAATATCTCAGTGGAAAAAAAACAAACAGGCAGATAATTCAGTCGAATAATCCAGTCGATAAATCAAGTCGAATAACAGAGTCGCTCAATACGACAAGGAAAACGTAAAGCGTGACTTTATTTAGCAGTGGTGGAACATGCAGCCTACTCCTCAATAAATCCCCCCACATCTTTGTTTTCATTCCGAAGCGACTAGATACTACGCTGTCCTCAGTTTTATGCATCGGACACAGACTAAACACTAACTGTTTATAGCACGGCCATTGTTTTCAGTCGCTGACATCAGTTGTTGACATCAGTCGTTGACCCTTAACCAGAAGTTGATGACCTTACTCTCAAAGAGAAGTCAACAGGTTGTTTAGGGGATTGCTATTAAAGAAAAATCTCAATAAAGTTTTGATTTCAACTGTCAGATTTGAGCTTTGGGAAAAAACAAAATAGACAAAAAACAATGTAATGAAATTTTTTTGATGAAAGTAGAATATTTACGACATAAAGTTGAAAAGGTGGACGCATTAGGTTGAAAAGCACGAGCGGTATATGTTTCCCACACGAAAAAATGTCCATTTTGGATAAGAATTTTCTATTTTCTACTGCAGATCGCATTTTGAACCCGATACTCCGCCATAAAACACAGGGTCGATTAAGAAATCGCACGGTATATTAGATTTGCCACCTACGCGTCAGATTTAGCCTGCTAGTCCTTGATAAGACACTTTTGGTGCAGTTATAACATGCTTTCAAGAAAACTCACCAAACGTACAATACGCACCGTGTCTGTCGTTTTTAAGCTGGCCATTAATTAACGGTAGCACGATTTACCCAAATCCACCCAAATCTACCCAAATCCACCAATATTTCAACTGATATCACAATAATTTATATCGATAATTGATCATATTATACAGTTCTTTCTGTCAAATTGTCATTTTAAATTTAAAATCGTAGCGTTTTTGTGTCAGAATGTGATTTGGAAGAACTACAAATTTAATGGTGGTTTGCATCCATGTGGGTATATACACGAGTTATGTCCCTTACATACGACGACGAAACACGCATGAATTGTTGGATTTTAAGACAAGAAGACCATGATTTTAAGTAATTATAGCTAAACGAATGATAGTATATTAAAAGATAGGCTGGCACTGCCAGGCAGGATACGCCCACATTTTCGAGAGATGGACAGAGAACAAGCAATACTGAAAGTGATTTTTCCTACATCTTTAAGTCCTGTATTTCATACTGTATTGGGAGCAGCCATTTAGTTGGTCAGTTCCAGTCTGATATTAATGAAATTCGAAACCGATAATGATTATGGTGTGACGGTACACAACCTAGAAATGTGACTTTTCATCAAAATCGGATAAGAATTGTGACCTGTAGAGAGTCCACAACCATGATATACCATATTTTTACACTATTCGCGTACAAACGGCGACCATTTCGTCCGGCAATTTTGGTACGATTTTCACGAAATTAGAACTCAACCTTCCTCATCAAAATCGAATTAAAATTGTGACCTATACAGGGTCCACAACCATGATATATCATTTTTTTAACAGTATTCGCGTACAAACGGCGGCCAATTTGTCTGTCAATTTTAATCCGATTTTCCCGAAATTCAAACTCAACCTTCCTTACAGTGTAACAGTGATATAATCAAACGTTTTTTTAAATTGGATAATAATTGTGACCTCCAGAGGGACCACAAGCTAAAGAAAGGGGGATTTTGCGAAGTTACGATCCGATATGCGCAAATATCGAAAAGAACCAAGATCTTTGGGTTATAACCATGAATTTCAAGTTTCATCAAAATCGAATTAAAATTGTGACCTTTACAGGGTCCACAACCTTGATATACCATTTTTTAACAGTATTCACGTACAAACGGCGGCCATTTTGTATGGCAATTTTGGTCTGATTTTCCCGAAATTCGAACTCAACCTTCCTTACGGTGTAACGTTTTTTTAAATCGGATAATAATTGTGACCTCCAAGCTAAAAAAAAGGCGATTTTGAGTATAATCAGGGCCATAATTCAGGAAGTTACGATCCGATATGCGCAAATATCGAAAGGAAGCAAGATCTTTGGGTTATAACCATGAATTTCAAGTTTCATCAAAATCGAATCAAAATTGTGACCTCCACAGGGTCCACAACCTTGATATACCATTTTTATACGCCCACATTTTCATGTGGACGTATTATGTCGTCGCCCCTGTCCGTCCGGACGTCCGTCCGTCCGTCCGTCCACAATTTGTTTGTGGACTCTCTACAGGTCACAATTCTTATCCGATTTTGACGAAACTTGAAATATAGGTTTATCCCCAAAAGATCTCGGCTGCTTTCGATATTGGCATGTATCGGATCAAAACTTCATGGATTATGGCCCCTGATTGTACGAAAAATCACAATTTTAGCTTGTGGACCCTATAGAGGTCACAATTTTGAACCGATTTTGATGAAACTTGACATGCATGTTTGTAACCCAAAGATCTTGGTTCATTTCGATATTTGCGGCTATCGGAATGTAATTTCCTGAATTATGGCCCCTGATTGTCCGAAAAATCACCCTTTTTAGCTTGTGGTCCCTCTGGAGGTCACAATTATTATTCGATTTAAAAAACCGTTTGATTATATCACCGTTACACCCTAAGGAAGGTTGAGTTCAAATTTCGGGAAAATCGGACGAAAATTGCCATACAAAATGGCCGCCGTTTGTACTCGAATACTGTTAAAAAATGGTTTGGACCCTGTGGAGGTCACAATTTTGATTCGATTTTGATGAAACTTGAAATTCATGGTTATAACCCAAAGATCTTGCTTCCTTTCGATATTTGCGCATATCGGATCGTAACTTCCTGAATTATGGCCCCTAATTATCCGCAAAATCGCCTTTTTTTTAGCTTGGAGGTCACAATTATTATTCGATTTAAAAAAATGTTTGATTATATCACCGTTGCACCCTAAGGAAGGTTGAGTTCGAATTTCGGGAAAATCGGACGAAAATTGCCATACAAAATGGCCGCCGTTTGTACGCGAATACTGTTAAAAAATGGTATATCAAGTTGTGGACCCTGTGGAGGTCACAATTTTGATTCGATTTTGATGAAACTTGAAATTCATGGTTATAACCCAAAGATCTTGCTTCCTTTCGATATTTGCACATATCGGATCATAACTTCCTGAATTATGGCCCCTGATTATACGCAAAATCGCCTTTTTTTTTTAGCTTGGAGGTCACAATTATTATCCGATTTAAAAAGACGTTTGATTATATTACCGTTACACCGTAAGGAAGGTTGAGTTCGAATTTCGGGAAAATCAGACCAAAATTGCCATACAAAATGGCCGCCGTTTGTACGCGAATACTGTTAAAAAATGGTATATCAAGGTTGTGGACCCTGTAAAGATCACAATTTTCATTCAATTTTGATGAAACTTGAAATTCATGGTTATAACCCAAAGATCTTGGTTCTTTTCGATATTTGCGCATATCGGATCGTAACTTCCTGAATTATGGCCCCTGGTTATACGCAAAATCCCCCTTTCTTTAGCTTGTGGTCCCTCTGGAGGTCACAATTATTATCGAATTTAAAAAAACTTTTGATTATATCACCCTTACACTGTAAGGAAGGTTGAGTTTGAATTTCAGGAAAATCAGACCAAAATTGACAGACAAAATGGCCGCCGTTTGTACGCGAATACTGTTAAAAAAAGATAGGCTGGCACTGCCAGGCAGGATACGCCCACATTTTCGAGAGATGGACAGAGAACAAGCAATACCGAAAGTGATTTTTCCTACATCTTTATTAAGTCCTGTATTTCATACTGTATTGGGAGCAGCAATTTAGTTGGTCAGTTCCAGTCTGATATTAATGAAATTCGAAACCGACAATGATTATGGTGTGACGGTACACAACCTAGAAATGTGACTTTTCATCAAAATCGGATAAGAATTGTGACCTGTAGAGAGTCCACAACCATGATATACCATATTTTTACACTATTCGCGTACAAACGGCGACCATTTCGTCCGGCAATTTTGGTACGATTTTCACGAAATTAGAACTCAACCATCCTCATCAAAATCGAATTAAAATTGTGACCTATACAGGATCCACAATCATGATATATCATTTTTTTTAACAGTATTCGCGTACAAACAGCGGCCATTTTGTCTGTCAATTTTGGTCCGATTTTCCCGAAATTCAAACTCAACCTTCCTTACAGTGTAACGGTGATATAATCAAACGTTTTTTTAAATTGGATAATAATTGTGACCTCCAGAGGGACCACAAGCTAAAGAAAGGGGGATTTTGCGTATAACCAGGGGCCATAATTCAGGAAGTTACGATCCGATATGCGCAAATATCGAAAAGAACCAAGATCTTTGGGTTATAACCATGAATTTCAAGTTTCATCAAAATCGAATTAAAATTGTGACCTTTACAGCGTCCACAACCTTGATATACCATTTTTTAACAGTATTCGCGTACAAACGGCGGCCATTTTGTGTGGCAATTTTGGTCCGATTTTCCCGAAATACGATCTCGACCTTCCTTAGGGTGTAACGGTGAAATAATCAAACGTTTTGGTCCGATTTTCCCGAAATTCAAACTCAACCTTCCTTACGGTGTAATGGTAATATAATCAAACGTTTTTTTAAATCGGATAATAATTGTGACCTCCAAGCTTAAAAAAAAAGGCAATTTTGCGTATAATCAGGGGCCATAATTCAGGAAGTTACGATCCGATATGCACAAATATCGAAAGGAATCAAGATCTTTGGGTTATAACCATGAATTTCAAGTTTCATCAAAATCGAATCAAAATTGTGACCTCCACAGGGTCCACAACCTTGATATACCATTTTTTAACAGTATTCGCGTACAAACGGCGGCGATTTTGTATGGCAATTTTCGTCCGATTTTCCCGAAATTCGAACTCAACCTTCCTTAGGGTGTAACGGTGATATAATCAAACGGTTTTTTAAATCGAATAATAATTGTGACCTCCAAGCTAAAAAAAAGGCGATTTTGCGTATAATCAGGGGCCATAATTCAGGAAGTTACGATCCGATATGCGCAAATATCGAAAGGAAGCAAGATCTTTGGGTTATAACCATAAATTTGAAGTTTCATCAAAATCGAATCAAAATTGTGACCTCCACAGGGTCCACAACCTTGATATACCATTTTTTAACAGTATTCGAGTACAAACGGCGGCCATTTTGTATGGCAATTTTCGTCCGATTTTCCCGAAATTTGAACTCAACCTTCCTTAGGGTGTAACGGTGATATAATCAAACGGTTTTTTAAATCGAATAATAATTGTGACCTCCAGAGGGACCACAAGCTAAAAAGGGTGATTTTTCGGACAATCAGGGGCCATAATTCAGGAAATTACATTCCGAAAGCCGCAAATATCGAAAGGAACCAAGATCTTTGGGTTACAAACATGCATGTCAAGTTTCATCAAAATCGGTTCAAAATTGTGACCTCTATAGGGTCCACAAGCTAAAAACGTGATTTTTCGTACAATCAGGGGCCATAATCCATGAAGTTTTGATCCGATACATGCCAATATCGAAAGGAACCGAGATCTTATGGGGATAAACTTATATTTCAAGTTTCGTCAAAATCGGATAAGAATTGTGACCTGTAGAGAGTCCACAAACAAATTGTGGACGGACGGACGGACGGACGTCCGGACGTCCGGACGGACAGGGGCGACGACATAATACGTCCACATGAAAATGTGGGCGTATAATGATATATCATGGTTGTGGACCCTGTATAGGTCACAATTTTAATTCGATTTTGATGAGGAAGGTTGAGTTCTAATTTCGTGAAAATCGTACCAAAATTGCCGGACGAAATGGTCACCGTTTGTACGCGAATAGTGTAAAAATATGGTATATCATGGTTGTGAACTCTCTACAGGTCACAATTCTTATCCGATTTTGATGAAAAGTCACATTTCTAGGTTGTGTACCGTCACACCATAATCATTGTCGGTTTCGAATTTCATTAATATCAGACTGGAACTGACCAACTAAATGGCTGCTCCCAATACAGTATGAAATACAGGACTTAAAGATGTAGGAAAAATCACTTTCGGCATTGCTTGTTCTCTGTCCATCTCTCGAAAATGTGGGCGTATCCTGCCTGGCAGTGCCAGCCTATCTTTTAACAGTATTCGCGTACAAACGGCGGCCATTTTGTATGGCAATTTTGGTCTGATTTTCCCGAAATTCGAACTCAACCTTCCTTACGGTGTAACGGTAATATAATCAAACGTTTTTTTAAATCGGATAATAATTGTGACCTCCAAGCTAAAAAAAAGGCGATTTTGCGTATAATCAGGGGCCATAATTCAGGAAGTTACGATCCGATATGCGCAAATATCGAAAGGAAGCAAGATCTTTGGGTTATAACCATGAATTTCAAGTTTCATCAAAATCGAATCAAAATTGTGACCTCCACAGGGTCCACAACCTTGATCTACCATTTTTTAACAGTATTCGCGTACAAACGGCGGCCATTTTGTATGGCAATTTTGGTCTGATTTTCCCGAAATTCGAACCCAACCTTCCTTAGCTTGTAACGGTGATATAATCAAACGTTTTTTTTAAATCGAATAATAATTGTGACCTCCAAGCTAAAAAAAAGGCGATTTTGCGTATAATCAGGGGCCATAATTCAGGAAGTTACGATCCGATATGCGCAAATATCGAAAGGAAGCAAGATCTTTGGGTTATAACCATGAATTTCAAGTTTCATCAAAATCGAATCAAAATTGTGACCTCCACAGGGTCCACAACCTTGATATACCATTTTTATACGCCCACATTTTTATGTGGACGTATATTGTCGTCGCCCCTGTCCGTCCGTCCGGACGTCCGTCCGTCTGCCGTCCACAATTTGTTTGTGGACTCTCTACAGGTCACAATTCTTATCCGATTTTGACAAAACTTGAAATATAGGTTTATCCCCAAAAGATCTCGGTTCCTTTCGATATTGGCATGTATCGGATCAAAACTTCATGGATTATGGCCCCTGATTGTACGAAAAATCACGTTTTTAGCTTGTGGACCCTATAGAGGTCACAATTTTGAACCGATTTTGATGAAACTTGACATGCATGTTTATAACCCAAAGATCTTGGTTCCTTTCGATATTTGCACCTATCGGAATGTAATTTCCTGAATTATGGCCCCTGATTGTCCGAAAAATCACCCTGTTTAGCTTGTGGTCCCTCTGGAGGTCACAATTATTATCCGATTTAAAAAAACGTTTGATTATATCACCGTTACACCCTAAGGAAGGTTGAGTTCGAATTTCGGGAAAATCGGACGAAAATTGCCATACAAAATGGCCGCCGTTTGTACGCGAATACTGTTAAAAAATTGTATATCATGGTGTGTGGACCTTGTAAAAGTCACATTTTTAAATCGATTTTGATGAAACTTGAAATTCATGGTTATAACCCAAAGATCTTGGTTCCATTTGATATTTGCGCATATCAGAACGTAACTTCCTGAATTATGGCCCCTGATTATACGCAAAATCGCCTTATTTTAGCTTGTGGTCCCTCTGGTGGTCACAATTATTATCCGATTTAATAAAACGGTTGATTATATTACCGTTACACCGTAAGGAAGGTTGAGTTCGAATTTCGGGAAAATCGGACCAAAATTGTCATACAAAATGGCCGCCGTTTGTACGCGAATACTGTTAAAAAATTGTATATCATGGTTGTGGACCCTGTAGAGGTCACAATTTTGAACCGATTTTGATGAAACTTGAAATGCATGGTTATAACCCAAAGATCTTGGTTCCTTTCGATATTTGCGCATATCGGATCATAACTTCCTGAATTATGGCCCCTGATTGTCCGAAAAATCACCTATGGTCCCTCTGGAGGTCACAATTATTATCCGATTTGAAAAAACGTTTGACTCTATCACCGTTACACCCTATGGAAGGTTGAGTTAGAATTTCGAGAAAATTGGACCATAATTGCCAGAAAAAATGGCCGCCGTTTGTACGCGAACAGTGTAAAAATATGGTATGTCAAAGTTGTGGACCCTGTACAGTAGAGGTGACAATTTTAATTCGATTTTGATGAAACCTGAAATGCTTGTTTATAACCTAAAGATCTTTATTCTTTTCGATATTTGCGCATATCAAATTGTAACTTAATGAATTATGGTCTTTGATTGTAGGAAAAATCACTTTCGGTATTGCTTGTTCTCTGTCTATCTCTCGAACAATTATTATCTGATTTAAAAAAAAACTCTGATTATATTACTGTTGCACCGTAAGGAAGGTTGAGTTCGAATTTCGTGAAAATCGTACCAAAATTGCCGGACGAAATGGTCACCGTTTGTACGCGAATAGTGTAAAAATATGGTATATCATGGTTGTGGACTCTCTGCAGGTCACAATTCTTATCCGATTTTGACGAAAAGTAACATTTCTAGGTTGTGTACCGTCAAACCATAATCATTGTCGGCTTCGAATTTCATGAATATCAGACTGGAACTGACCAACAAAATGGCTGCTCCCAATACAGTATGAAATACAGGACTTAATGATGTAGGAAAATCACTTTCGGTATTGCTTGTTCTCTATCCATCTCTCAAAAATGTGGGCGTATCCTGCCTGGCAGTGCCAGCCTATCTTTTAACAGTATTCGCGTACAAACGGCGGCCATTTTGTATGGCAATTTTCGTCCGATTTCCCGAAATTCGAAATCAACCTACCTTAGGGTGTAACGGTGATATTATCAAACGGATTTTTAAATCGAATAATAATTGTGACCTCCAGAGGGACCACAAGCTAAAAAGGGTGATTTTTCAGACAATCAGGGGCCATAATTCAGGAAATTACATTCCGATAGCAGCAAATATCGAAAGGAACCAAGATCTTTGGGTTACAAACATGCATGTCAAGTTTCATCAAAATCGGTTCAAAATTGTGACCTCTATAGGGTCCACAAGCTAAAAACGTGATTTTTCGTACAATCAGGGGCCATAATCCATGAAGTTTTGATCCGATACATGCCAATATCGAAAGCAGCCGAGATCTTTTGGGGATAAACCTATATTTCAAGTTTCGTCAAAATCGGATAAGAATTGTGACCTGTAGAGAGTCCAGAAACAAATTGTGGACGGACGGACAGGGGCGACGACATAATACGTCCACATGAAAATGTGGGCTTATAAAAACGATAAACATAATTGTGATATATGTGGAAATAACGTGGTTTTGGGTAGATTTGTGTATTACACGAGCTATTCCCTTGGTTACGACTTCCAAACTTGCTTGGAAATCGCATTTTGAGGGGCATATTGACAATAAAAAGCTGTGATTTTAAATTAAAAATGTTAATTCCACGGCAATACGGTATATTATCAAATATCAATATAAATTATTGTGGTATGAGTTGAAATAGTGGTTGATTTGGGTAGATATGGGGAGATTTGGGTAAATCGTGCTACCCATTAATTAACACACCCAGTACAGAAAACACACCGTCGCAGAGATTTTCACTCCCAGGCCTTGCCACGAGACGCGAGCAGTTGCTCAAAATATTGACAAGTTTATTGCCGAAACTAATCCAACAATGTCAATAACGTCATAGCTTCGTCTTTCAAACTGAGATTCTTCAAGCTGCACGCTGCATTTCGTCCTTAAATTTGATTGGCTAATGAAGTATTACTAAAAATACAATTTATACCTGAATAGCCAATGAAAACCTGATTGCCCTACCTATCCACATTTATGTCGTGCGGTAAAGAGTCCGTCTGGAAATTGGTTATAAAAAGAGTATATGACTGTCAAAAACAGAAAAGCAATGGTCACACATGATTACTGCAAACTCTGTGTCAGGAATAGCAATTTTGTTGCTCAATCGTTTATTTTTTTAGTTTTGTTATACTAGTGCCAATTAATGATAGTATAACCGACCCGAATAATTGTTAAATTGTTGCTAAATTGTTCATTTATTTTGTTGTTTTGTTATACTAGTGCCAACTGATAGTACTATCACTATATAAATAAAGAATTGAAAAAAAATATATTACAAACTTTATTAAACAGCTTGGTCATTATTTAACAAAACTATCCACGCAACGAATTGATTTTAAATTGTAACAATCTTACAACACGTGTGCTCACGCAAGCAACATTTTAGGTGAGCAATTTTTATTGCTTGCCCTGCTCGCCCAAACCTAAATTTGCGAGAGCAGTCATCTGCTGGCCATCAATTTATTCGTGACCAGCCCTGACTCCTAGCGTTAATTAAATCATCCTTAGTCAATTACCTCCCCTGTTAATTAACACACCGTATCTACAGAGATTAACCTCTTTGTATTAGATTTATTGCCATAATTAGAATTTTACCGATATCCATACAAATTGACCATGGTTGGTAATTATCTATACCTAAAACGTACAACTTATAACATTACTACTTCTCAGTGTTAAAAAAGTTATTTTTCCTTATTTCTTCCAAACAATTGCAAGAGCGTGGGATGTTTGATGACTAGTCATCTTGTTGTATTAGATATAAGGTCTGTCTAAATGTATGTCTGTAATATGATTTAATAATCCTGTAGTATGATGTAGTCTCGGTGTTATAGAATATTGTATATGTTACAGGCACAGATACATCTACTAGGTAATCCTGTAGTTTGGTTTAGTGGAAGTCTCGGAGTTATAGTATACCTAGCAGTTATTATATTCTATATGTTGAGAAGAAGACGACAGATATATGACATAACGGACGGTGAGGTCATTTTTGTATTTATAGCATTCACGAATCAACCCAGAATTTATTTAAACAATATTTTATTCATTTAAATTTACAAAATTTATATAATGAATATAGGATACGTTAAAAAGCTTTATCAGCTTATATAAAATCGCTTCCTGGGACAAAGAAGCTCATTGATTCCATGATGACTTTATTGCCCATGATCACTTTGAGAGGGTTGTAGTAGCTAAAGATATCATCTGATTGACATGTAGTCTATGTTAACCCTAGGAAGAGGCCTATCAGATTTAAGTGATTTCCGATAATTACTACATAGGTTGTTGCTCTTAATAACCTTTTAATGTCTTGTAAATTCTCAAGTAACGTATATAAGAACCATAAGGCGACAAATTTTTATGGACTCCACAAATTAATTGCTGCTGTGTGGGTATATGTTTTGTTGCCTGGCAACATATCTTTAAATGTTATTTTATTTTTAATGTTGAATTTGAATAATTTTGGATTTGTATTTCAGGAGAATGGGAGAAGTTTGTGTTCGTAGGTGAATTGTTAGTTGGAGGTTATTTACTGCATTATCTCCCCTTTTTTCTAGCAGATAGAACCATGTTTATACATAATTATTTACCAGCTATTATATTTAAAGTGATGGCCTTCTCGGCATTAATGGATCATATCTATATCATATCACATCGGTAAGACTTAAACATATAAACTTACATGATAGTGCATTTCATCACCAGAAACCCAGTATCGTTGACTTTCAAAAACAAGTGTTGTTACTAGAAAATTATGGCCGATTAATATAAATTAGCATGTAATTCTATGTTTCATTGCCTGACAACCTATCTTGTAAGCATATATTTTGTTGCCTATCAACCTTTCGTCAAAATTTTTTATGTATATCTACTGAGCTCCACTTTCGTTGGCTTTCACACTACCTAAACTTACTAAAAGATCATAATTATTCTTTATTTGATATTTTATAATTTCAGGTTTCCTGGTCTAATGTCTGCAATAAAATGTGCATCGATTGTCCTGATTTCTGGAACAGTTTATGCCTTTCTAGAACTATCTGTATTTACATACGGAAATACACCTTTAAGACCTCAACAAATAATATCCTTAACATGGATAGACACTTGGGATTTTCTTCTTCATTTTAAAACAAAGTAAAAATTACAAACTGCTGACTGAATGCTTTCCTATTCCTTTCTGAAAATTTGGTCTACATGTCATAAATACAATTACTGTAAGGATTAGGTACATATAATATAAAACGTTTCAATATCATCAACAAAACTACATTATGGTAATTATATGATAACTTGTGTCTTTCTTCTCTTGGGAGGGTGGGAGAGATAGTCAAGCAGAATCTTGGGATTTTACATGCAAACATGTATTGGCGATGAAACGTTGGAAATCACCTTTAGACTGCAGACCAATGGTAATATAAAATCACTGACAATTAATCCTTGGTGAGCGCAGGCCATTAGAAATGAGGAGTAAGGTAAAGCATGTTGCATTGATCGTAATGTACTATAATGTCATACTGACTTGATGACATATAAATTATTTTGTTACAGTATTCAACACCCAAATCAATAGTTTTTACGCCCACATTTTCATGTGTTAAAAATATATAAAACTGCTATCATACATGTTCACTATGACATCACTAAGTTGTAATGACTGCCCTGTCGTTGGTAACATGTAAGTTCTTCATTTTCTAGAAAGGTGATCTATCACATGAAAGTATGATGATACTATTAACAAAGGTGCCTATATATATTTTCATGTGGACATATATTGTCGTCGCCTCTGTCCGGCCGTCCCTCCACAATTGTTTGTGAACACTCTACAGGTCAAAATTTTTATCCGATTTTAATGAAATGTGGTCGTATATTGTCGCCCCCCTGGACGTCCATCTGGAAGTCCGTCAGCAATTGTTTGTGAACAACTCTACAGGTCTCAATTTTTATCCGATTTTAATGAAACTTGAAATGATCTTGGTTCCTTTCGATATTGGCATGTATCAAACTGTAACTTCATGGATTATGGTCCCTGATTGTATGAAAAATCACGTTTTTAGCTTGTGAACACAGTAGAGTTCACAATTTTGTACTGATTTTGATGAAACTTGAAATACATGTTTGTAACCCAAAGATCTTGGTTCCTTTCGATATTTGTGCATATTGAATCTTAACTTCCTGAGTTATGTCCTGTGATTGTATGAAAAATTTGCCCTTTTATACGCCCACATGGAAATGTGGTCGTATATTGCTGTCGCCCTGTCTGTCTGTCCGTCCGTCAGTCGTCCACAATTTATTGTGAACGCTCTAGAGGCTAAAATTGATATCCGATTGACTTTAGATTTATACACAGTTTTTAAGGTCATGAGACAAAGAAGCCTATTTCCGATTATTACTGCCAGAGTTATGGCCCTTGATCACTTCAAAAAATCTTTCTCAAAGCTTTAGAGGCCAAAGTTAAAATCCGATTGACTTCGAATTTATACACAGTGTTTAAGCTCATGAGACGAAGAAGCCTATTTCCGATTATTACTGCCAGAGTTATGATCACTTCAAAAAATCTTGTGGACGCTCACAAGGCCAAGGTTATCATTGGATTGACTTCAAATTTATACACAGTGCTTAAGGTAGTGAGACAAAGACATCTAATGATTTTCAGCAATTTCTGATAATTACTGCCAAAGTTATCTCCCTTGATCACTTTGAAAAATCATGTGACACTCTAGAGGCCAAACTTATCATCCAATTGACTTCATATTGATACACAGGGTTTAAGGTCTTGAGACGAACAAGTACAAGTATAGTGATTTTTTGATGAATTTTAATAACTGAACAGCTAAATCCATGATATCAAACGTTTCGTATACTAAACTTTAGCATGGGGCAGAACTTGATAAATAACAAATTCTAATGATTTTCTGATTATTACTTAATGTGTTGTTACTCTTAATTAAATTGTAGTGTATTATAAATGTTTCGTTTCAGAAAAAAGTAAAAATATGCGACAACTCTTGTTGACTGCCTGGAGGATTTAGCTGCAGTTGTCTGCCTGGACAATTTAGCTGCTGTGGGCGTATGTTTCATTGCCTGGCAATCTATCTTTTACCTTGTGGTCACTCTGAGGGTTATCCTATTTAAACAAAAACTTCTTATTATATCACTCTACAGGTCACAATTTTTATCCGATTTGAATGAAACTTGTTATATGCCCACATTTTCATGTGGACGTATATTGTCATCGCCCCCGTCAGTCCGCAATTGTTTGTGAACACTCTACAGGTCACAATTTTTATCCAATTTTAATTAAACTTGAAATGAAGGTTTATCACCTTCAGATCTCGCTACCTTTCTATATTGGACTGTAACTGCATGGATTATGGTCCCTGATTGTCCAAAAATCACGCTTTTAGTTTGTGAACACTGTAGAGGTCACAATTTTGAACCGATTTTGATGAAACTTGAAATGCATGTTTATAACCCACAGATGTTGGTTTCTTTCGATATTTGCACATATCGGATCGTAACTTCCTGAATTATGGCCCCTGATTGTACGAAAAAATTGCCTTTATTAGCTTGTGGTCCCCCTGGAGGTCAAAATTATTATCGGATTTGTAAAAACGTCTGATTATATCACTATTACACCGTAGGGAAGGTGAGTTTGAATGTTTTGAAAATCGGACTAAAATTGCCGGACAAAATGACCTCCGCTTGAACTCGAATAGTGTAAAAATGCGGTATATCGAGGTTGTGAACCATGGGTTACACATCGGGACCGAGGGCTATGGAAATAGCCTATTTTTTTCAAAACCCAATTTTTAAACATGGCTACGCTCGACATCCACTATGTAACTATAACATTGTACAGCCAGTGCAGAATAATGGGTATGTAAAGATATACTACGCAAAAGAGGTTAAGGGTCAACCAATTATTTTTGTTTGACATTTTATTAGACACATTGAACATGTAAATCAAAGCTTTAAGCACACTTTTGGTCACAATGAGTTCAATATGTCTCAATGTTGAGTCTGTTATGCAAAGCATATGCATTTTTTATACACAACTATTCTGAGGATCTGATGAAAATTTGCCATTTTGAGCATAATGAGGTCCAACAAAACTGTCTCAAATTCGATAACTTTGTTAATAACGAGTGAAACCACCACGTGCTCGTAAGCAGTCGACACAACGACAATACATGCTGTTGATCAGACATTGAAATTTCAGCCCACACCATTACTGTACCACCTCCAAAGCGAAGGCGTTGTCTGACGTTAACATCAGCAAATCTTTCTCCTTGCCGCCTATAGACTCGAAGTCGACCATCATTGAACTGTAATGCAAATCGGGATTCATCAGTGAAGAGTACCCGCCACATTGTCCCCGTCTCCAGTCTCTCTGTAACGTGTGCACCAGTCACGTTGGAGAAGAGGTGGTCAAGATCAAATGTTCTTATGGTCTGGTCCGATACCTGTAACAAAGCGCTGACGTATGGCCATTTGAATGACTTCCGGTGTTGATGTTACAACGTTGATCTTGACCTTGGGCGATTCTGAATTGAAATGGTTGCCAGGAAACGCTGCCATAGTCTCCCAATCACACTCTGGCTACAACCCTGTTGAAGCCACGCAATATGGCTTTTCCTCTGTCAAGTTCACTCAGCTGACGTCTGACCAAGTTGAAATTTCAACTCTCTAGAGAGCAGCACGATCATGGAAGGTTTTTTATGCCAAAAGTGTTCAATAATCAACTCCAAAAAGTCGTACCCTACTGCGTTTGGGCGATGTACATTAAACAGTTTTGTGGGGCCTTGTTTTGAGCTTCATTTTGGTTTAGGAGACTGTCAAAATCATTTTCTTTGAAAATGACATATGCCTTGTACACAGGTTTTGTCGTCAGGATATCGTGAACCAATTTTGACACGATTTCTGCCAATAAGTTTATATATATATATCTGATATGTGCATAGACAATTACCTGGTAGAAAAAAAGGTTTGACCCTTAACTACTTTTGAGTAGTATAAAAGAAGCCACATAATCTCATGTTATATAGAGTTGTATACATAGTCGTCAATAGATTATACTGGGAATTATGATGATAATTAATGATGATTGTCTTGTAGTAGACCAATACAAGTTAATTGATATTCGGGAATCTTATCAAAGGAGTAAAACAGTCCATTCTTAGTCAATCACGTATTGTCCATGTGTCATAAGAATTTTCTAGAACAAAACCGTTTACCGCTATCACAGTTACGCACGATGTAAACGAGATTATTACGAAAAAGGCCTACTGCTCTTCGAATCCAACAAACTGTCATATTAAATATAACAGCATGGAAATTACATAAATCCTCAACCACGTACGTGTTGGGAGAAAATTGCCTTAAATTTTTTAATGGTGATATTACGGCCTTGTGGGAATTGTAGAAATAAAATCTAGAGATTAGTTAACTTGCTTACCGAAAAAATTGAGAACATTACATTTTCCAGTGCTATTGTGTAGCAAATATTGATAATTCCACATGTTACAAAAATAGTCGTGTATAAATGGCAATTCTTATACTAGGGTCGGGGGTGGGTTATTTAACAAATATTGTGGAAGGCAAGCCGTACGGTGCTTAAAATATGTGGGGGAGTATCAAAATCCATAATATCGAACAAAATTTGACCCTGATCCCCCTGACCCCCCATGTACGTACATACCTCCTGAAAATGGGGTACCTCAAATTAGCCAAAATATAAGTTTTTCTGTCATTTCACCACTAAAAAGTTTGTTTAGAATGCCTTTGACAGATTTATAAGTAGTTTTTCATGGTCTGTGAGTCTAAATATGCCATTGAAAATGACCCGCAGCAATCCAATATGGCGGCAATCCAATATGGCGACCAAAATAGTGCCGCAAATATGTTTTTATGTTTTTCGACGAAACATAGTGTTGTAATATGTCGACTACTATGTTTTTGAGGTTGTAGAATCAGAATTTGTGGTTATTTTAAACACAGAAGGAACTCCTTACAACATATTTATCATGTGGTGAAATATTCACCAATTTGAATGCGGTTACAAATTATCATTATTTTGGCAAAGTGAAACTATCTCGGATTGAATTCAAATCTCTCATCATTACATCTACTTTACAGCTGAGATTGCTTAGGGTAAACCTTCAAACTGGCCCCATAAACAGATGTTGGCAACTTTTTATGATCCTTTAATAAACAGAAAATGTCACTTTGTTTAGGTACTAACAAGGCTGCGCCTCGAGCATATCTTACTTCGATATAATCAATTAATTTTTCCCCTTTTTGTCAAGGAATAAAATTGCTATTTCCTTGCTACAAAAGCTTCTGTTTCTCGTTGCGGGCTTTCATTACAGCAGGAATTTCATACTTATCAATAATACTATATCCTCAGAATGCACCACAAGATTGTGATTCAATCAAGTCCTATGATTTGGTTTTCACCTGTTGCTGCAAAAGCTTTTGCTTCTCTTCTACGTTTTCATTACATCAGAAATTTCATACGTAGCGATATTACTATATTCTCGGAAGGTACCAGAAAATTGGGATTTGATGAAGTCCTGGGAATTGGCTTTCACTTGCACAGTTGATGCTGATTTCAAATTTTTAGCGCCTCTTTGCTTGAGCTCATAGTTTATGAAACCCTCTGTCTATTTGAATCTAGATGGTGTATTGAAGCACTTTCTAGGATTTCCGAATCCATTCCTGACAGTAATATTGGATTCAAAGAGCCTGTATTTAGCTTTATTTCTCAAGAATGTTTCAATCAAGCAAAGTACAGTCATGATATACATGAGTCAATTGGCAAAGCAATTGAAGGTACAGTAAAATCCGTATGAGCAGCCACTCCTATTCAGCGACATCTCCTTGTAAGAGGTCACAATAAATTCCCCCGTAAAAATTCTATTGTTTCGTCTCTTTATTCAACGGTCACTCCTCTAACGTGGCCAGCGGTCACTATTTTGCTAATAAATTTATCAAAACATGGCCCATTCAAGGGCATTGTTGAATGATACCATCTTGTCATTCTTCGTGGTGGACTTCTTTGTAACACCCCCGCTAATCCCGTGAGTATAGTAATCAATTAACTGGACTCCCGCTGATCATGTGAAAATAACAATTAAACCGGCCCGATTATCTGTTAAATAATATTTTGTGTTAAACGACTAACCTTATCATTGTTTTCACACGTAACGGAACATTATTTCAGAATAAACTGAAAGTACTGACTAAAAGCTGTTATGTTGTTGAATAGACGTTTTTAGCGCCACCTATAATATTACATACAGAGTTACGCCCCCTGTGAAGTGGTATAGACACGTGAATTCGCAATACCATGAATAAAAAATATGAATTTACTTTGCAAAGTTTTCGTGGTTATCAAAAATGACCGGTAGTGAACATTTTGAAGTGGAAGCCCTGTGGACCCTGTAGATGTCACAATTTTAATCCTATTTTGATGAAACTTGAAATGCATGTTTATAACCCCAGAATCGTGGTTCCTGTCTATACTTGCGCATATCCAATTGTAACTTCATGAGTTATGGCCCTTGATTTAGGAAAAATCACTTTCTTTTTAGCTTGTTCTCTATCCATCTCTAGAAAATGTGGGCGTATCCTGTCTGACAGCCATTGCTTTATGGAAAGGGTAAACTATCACTTCTCAATATTATGAAATCAAAATTTTCTGTTAAATGTTCGAATACAATAACTGAAAGTACATATTGATTTTAAAATATTCAGTTTTATGATTATGTAGTATCATCTATTTAAATTGTCTTGTGTGCAGTTGATTATCAATATTTAATTAATTTGCACAAGAAATGCAAACAAAATATAACCAGAGTTTTCTGCTTTAAAAATTGTTCTTGGGGCTTGTAATGTTGTGTGCATAAAGTCATGTTCATATAAGTTCAATAGTAAAAAGCTCAATTAACATACATGTGCTTTCCGAAACATAACCCTTAAACAAAACTGGAGATATTATGTGAAGTGTTGTTAAAGGATAATGTAGGTGCCCACCAATTCTATATACCAGTATGTGATAAAGCTGGTTAATAACATTCCAAGTATAATTTTAACAGAGATCGTTGTTATGCTTGATCGGGAACAAAGATATGACACAAATAAAGGAAAGCATTTATAATTTTGGACTAAAGTAGAGTGGTAACATATTCATTTCCAAGTTACAAAAAAATTGGTGGGCTCCAACATTGATTGTCCTTTAATATATTGACAAGAAATTTTAATTTTGAAGAAAGTTTGGTGTGTATCTAGCTTTTTCTCTCATTTATTAGCTTTAATCTGAAATACAGGTATCCCTTTTCTCGAGTTAAATAATTGTTTATATTTTATATTATTTAATGTAACTTTTGTTCTGTGCATTTATTGAAACTGTAGGTACACACAGAATCACCATATACAGTGTTGAAAATAAAAATCACAAATCTGTGAAATGTAATGTTAAAGGAGCATTATGTAATATTTAGATAAAGAGTTGGCCTTTCTCGCTATAATATTTCAAAAAAAGATCATTCAAAATGAATATATTGAAAATTTCATTCAAATTACTTTATTTTGAGTGAAGGTATAAATTATTGTAGTGTTGACAAGATGTGTGCATTGATCGTAACCACCGCACTGGTCATTTGATTCTTAGCCTTGCTTCTCCATTTTTTATACGCCCACATTGAAATAAAAAGTGTGGTCGTATATTAACTGATCTGAGATTTGAAGAGGACACTGCCTAATCGTTCGGATGAGATGGAAAAATCAAGATCCTGTTTACATAATGTGGTGCACATAAAAAGATCCCTTGGCAGTTGGAATTCGATATAAGAGTGGCCGTAGCGCTGCTGCTGGGGCAAAATTATCCTCAGAGCACACTGTATGACTTATGCCCATCTTCATTAGCCCTGGTTAGGAGCAGAAAGTAGAAATTAATCCTCATTTCATTTCGAACAAATACACAGATGCTATCCGAACCACTAGACAATTGTTTCCGTCACTCCTTCCTGCACCTCTGACAAGGGCAAATCTGGCTGGGATCGAACCCAGTACTTCTTGGTTAGTGATCTGTTGTCATATCCACTGGATGAGACAATGCGGCCCCCACATACCAAGCCTATAGAAGCCTATAACTACCATTCATAATTTCTACTTTTCGCCCCTTAAAGGGACAATCCCGATAAGAACAGAGCCTCAAAAATTAAAGTCCGAGAGTTTATGAAATTTATGGACCAAAATATAGAGGCATGGTGTATTTATCTTGTCTCAAAATTTCAGCTCAAAATATTAGGTCGCTTGGACGTGAACGTCAACACTTCTTATCCGGACACGTAACCCTTTTAAGATTTTGGGTCAATTTTTTCATTGGGTGACCTGATAATCGATTCACATTTCCTGTGAGGTCTATACAGTGAATGACCCATGTATTGTGCTTGATAACAAAAGGTAAATTTCACCTACATATTATTTTTTTAGAAAAAAGTCTGGTTTTATCCACATACTGTATAATACAACGGTCTCCATTTCCAGATGAAGACTGTCAGATTTAAGTTATTTACAAGCGTATCACAAATATCGTTATAGTTGGTAGGCCTTAGGTAATAGGTTTTAAGGGATTTTAACACAAAATTAAGCAGTTTTATTCCTCAGAAAGTTATCGGGATTGGCCCTTTAAAAACATGAAAATGATTGGTCACAGCTTTGGAACATAACAACTCTGCCTATAATTGAGGTAGAATGTTGATGATGATGTTCATAAGGTTTGATCTAACTGATAGAGGGTGACGAAACTTAGTGTATAGTTCATAATCAGTTTGATTCCTCAATTCTTTTGAAAAAGGTAAACCTGCAATTAATTAATATGTATCATCTATATATTTTGGGATTTCGGTGGGAGACATCAGCCTCACTATAAAAAACACTTTAAGACCCAAAATCAATAATGATAAATATTGACACAAGATGCTTTGTAAAATATATTTTATTTAATATCAGTTTACATTATTAATGCATGTACAATGTCTGTTTTCTCTAAAAATATCATTTCATATCATATCAAACATACATATTTCTCATGTATATTCTATATTTAACCTGTATTATGTTTAACCAATTATTATATATATTGTGTTATTTATTGAATAAAATAATTTACAAATTTATTGTTCTTTGGTACAACCTCTTTTTGTCACGGAATGATACCTTGCTATTGTGAAATCTGTAAGTGCTCTAAAATCCAACTAACTGATCTGAGATTTGAAGAGGACACTGTCTAATCGTTCGGATGAGACGGAAAATCCAAGATCCTGTTTACATATTGGGGTGCACATAAAAAGATCCCTTGGCAGTTGGAATTCTATATAAGAGTGGCCGTAGCGCTGGTGCTGGGGCAAAATTATCCTCAGAGCACACTGTATGACTTATGCCCATCTTCATTAGCCCTGGTTAGGAGCAGAAAGTAGAAATTAATCCTCATTTCATTTCGAACAAATACACAGATGCTATCCGAACCACTAGACAATTGTTTCCGTCACTCCTTCCTGCACCTCTGACAAGGGCAAATCTGGCTGGAAAAATCGTGAACGGTCTTGGCCAACACTGGGATCGAACCCAGTACCTCTTGGTTAGTGATCTGTTGTCATATCCACTGTATGAGACAATGCGGCCCCCACATACCAAGCCTATAGAAGCCTATAATTACCATTCATAATTTCTCCTTTTCGCTTTAGAAGTTACGACAAAATGTAAGGCGACAGCACGATATACAAGCCAAAATGAACCCGATAAATAGGAAATTAAGAAATAATACACAGCGATAATAGCGCCCCTCGTTATTTTCTAATTTCTTATTTTCGAGAGTAGGACATTAAACCCCATTTCATTTCATTTCATTTATTTTTGACTTGCATTTTGGCCTGTGTACCGTCTTGGCGAATCTGGACTTAGTCATTTTTTTGTAGTTATTGATGTCAGTAAGACGGTGACAACATGCATACCAAGTATATTCTTTGAATGGAATAATTTAGTAATTGGAACATAATCAAATAACACACTATTTATGGATAACAATAACTATGGTTTATTTCACTGCGATGTTTCAACAAGGTTTCACAAGTCGTTATCAAGCATATAACAGAAATAAATAAAACTAGATCTGCTAAGCAGATATTAAAGCTTTCATATTCACGGTCAGTTTCTGTCCCATCTTTAAAAAGAAAAAGAATTAATGAAATCGGCCAAAAACTCACCGAGTTATAACGAGAAACAATTTGACCGGTTCATATTCTACCTTAATTAAAAACAGAGTTGTTATGTTCCAATGTGATCAGTCAAATTGCTTATCAAAGCAGAAAATTCTCAACATCAAACTTAGTCAAGGTAATAACATAATGAATCTATATTTGGAATTTCGTCGCTCTCACTTCATTATAACCAAAGTTATCGTGCCCCAAGTATCAACCAATCAGATTGCTTATCTCTGCTTACAGTACGCAGACAATGCTCATCTTCACAAGGAGGGTTGGGATGGCTTAGTGGTCTAGAGTGCCACGCTTCGACCTCTAGCTGGCCGGTCACCTCTGGCTTGCGGCTGTGGTTTCGAGCCCTGGTGTGAGCATATGTGGCCTTCTCAACCTCGTGGGTTTCCTCCAGGCACTCCGGTTTCTTCCCACTGCTAAAGACTCCTACGTGCAAGCGAATTGTTGAAATAAAATGAAACCATATGTTAGTCCCGAAATGACCTAGTTTGTGTTGAGTGGACGTTAAACCACATTTCTCTCTCTCTCTCTCATCTTCACAATACACCAAGTTTGAACATTCTAGCTCAATTAGAAGGAGAGTTATTATGTTCCAAATTCTTGGGCCTTCAATTGCTTCTATTTTTCACTTTCATTTCAAAATGGCAACCATCAATTGACCTAAATCAAAATTCCACTCTGAACGTTTTTTTAGGCCATCCTTCAAGGATTCAGAAAAAATAACTCTCGTGTCTGTAAGTAGAATAGCAAAAAAGCCTTAGGGATTTTTCACGTTACAAGATGGTGGCACTTCCGGTTCGATCTACAAACTTCATGTTTTGTGTACGAATCAGTAATTACTTGTCTAGTATCGAAAAAAAATTAGGTCATTCTGACCTATATTTCTTTGATTTTTTTGAAAAGTTTCATCCTTAATTTCGTCAAGGGGAGATGATTTAGAACATTTCTAATTATATTTTTGAAGTCACATCGGTAAGATCTACTTATCTACTAAATTTCATGAAAATTGTAGAACTATTAAAGAAGTTGTCAAATTGGTCTAAACTTCCGGTTCGAAATCACAGCGACAAATTTTCGAAATTCAAAAAAGTGAAACTGCAGATGAAAATGATTTTTTTCAAGGTATTCAAAGAAAAAAGAATTAGTAAGATCGGTCAAAAAATAACAAAGTTACGACTATGCATTGTCAGTTTTTTCGTTCGTAAAATTCGGTGATTTCGGATTCGTAAAACGTTTTGAAAATATATTTAAACAACGTTCGCACCCCATTTTTCTTTTTGGGGGGGGGGGGGCAAAGTTTTAGAAAGATCCCATGGTTAGATTCTGAGAAATCCGATTTGCAGAAAACACACAAAAAACCCCAAACTAGATCTGCTACTGTCCCATGCAGATATGAAAGCTTTCATATCCATCGTCACGATTATATCAAGCATCCTAAATAACCCGAATAGACATAAACAAAAGCAAACATTTTCATCATTGATTCTACACATAGTTTGCCATAGGTAGATCGCGAATGTTTAGAACAAGGACAAGATAATCAGACACTGACCGTATCCAAAATCCATATTGTGCATCTAAATTGCACCACATGACTTCAATAAGTATTCTACTTATCTATATAAATAATCAATTTGAAACCAAATGCAGGAAAGTCCAGAGTTGTACTGTCTTGTCGCGCTTCTACTTCTGACTGCCAAATTTCTTTGTTTAAAAATTTACATAACTTCAACTATGTTGCCATTGACATTCCGCTAGGACAATATCAGAAAATAGTAACATAAAGTTATGTCATAATATTATTAGGTCATGGAACTGGGGATAGGATAGATAACAATATCTATCTCATTCAACAAAAGATTCTAGGCCTCTTCATTCCGCGCTAGTCTACCTAGCGACAACCTGAACATCAGAGAAACGCTACTGATATTGACTTGTTGAGGCTGGTTCGTATTCCCATGAGGCCTACTGTCCATTGGCGTTAATAAAACAACTTACCTACGTAATGTGCAATAATGGCTCTCAGTGCTGCGTGTCTTTTCTCGTGTTTATGATAGTCATCGGATTGAATAGACCACAGCACGCTTTCTCTTTTACGGCCCAGCTGAGTTCGACGTCTGACATTTTTGGGAAGTGCGCGCTGGCATTGGTCAATTCACACTACACGTTAATGCCTTTTTTTTATACGCCCACATTGAAATGTGGTCGTATATTGTCGTCGCCCCCGTCCGTCCGTCCGTCCGTCCGTCCGTCGGTCCGGCGTCCACAATTGCTTGTGGACGCTCTACAGGCTAAAGTTAATATCCGATTTACTTTAAATTTATACACAGTGTTTAAGGTCATGAGACGAAGAAGCCTATTGTTTTTCAGCGATTTCCGATAATAACTACCAGAGTTATGGCCCTTGATCACTTCAAAAAATCTTGTGGACGCTCTAGAGGCCAAAGTTAATATCCGATCGACTTTAAATTTATACACAGCGTTTAAGGTCATAAGACAATGACGCCTATTGATTTTCGGCGATTTCCGAAAATTAGTGCCAGAGTTATGACCCTTGATCTCTTTAAAAAATCTTGTGGACGCTCTAAAGGTCAAAGTTAATATCCGATTGACTTTAAATTTATACACAGTGTTTAAGGTCACAAGACGAAGAAGCCTATTGATTTTCAGCGATTTCCCATAATTAGTGCCAGAGTTATGGCCCTTGATCACTTCAAAAAATCTTGTGGACGCTCTAAAGGTCAAAGTTAATATCCGATTGACTTTAAATTTATGCACAGTGTTTAAGGTCATAAGACGAAGAAGCCTATTGATTTTCAGCGATTTCCGATAATTAGTGCCAGAGTTATGGCCCTTGATCACTTCAAAAAATCTTGTGGACGCTCTAGAGGCCAAAGTTAATATCCGATTGACTTCAAATTTATACACAGTGTTTAAGGTCATAAGACAAAGACGCCTATTGATTTTCAGCGATTTCCGATAATTAGTGCCAGAGTTATGGCCCTTGATCACCTCAAAAAATCTTGTGGACGCTCTAGAGGCCAAAGTTAATATCCGATTGACTTTAGATTTATACACAGTGTTTAAGGTCATGAGACGAAGAAACCTATTGATTTTTGGCGATTTCCGATAATTAGTGCCAGAGTTATGGCCCTTGATCTCTTTAAAAAATCATGTGGACGCTCTAAAGGTCAAAGTTAATATCCGATTGACTTTAAATTTATACACAGTGTTTAAGGTCATAAGACAAAGACGCCTATTGATTTTCAGCGATTTCCGATAATTAATGCCAGAGTTATGGCCCTTGATCACCTCAAAAAACCTTGTGGACGCTCTGGAGGCCAAAGTTAATATCCGATTGACTTTAGGTTTATTCACAGTGTTTAAGGTCATGAGACGAAGAAGCCTATTGATTTTCAGCGATTTCAAATAATTACTGCCAGAGTTATCTCCCTTGATATCTTCAAAAATTCTTGTGACGCTATAGAGGCCAAAGTTACCATCCGATTGACTTCAGATTGATACATAGAGTTTAAGGTGTTGAAACGAACAATTATTTTGATTTTCAATGAATTTAGATAACTGAACAGCTAAATCCATGATATTAAATGTTTCATGTATATACTAATTGTTAGCGTGGGGTAAAACTTTATAAAAAGCAATCAAATTCTAATGATTTTCTGATAATTACATAATGAGTTGTTACTCTTAATCAGTTTTTAGTGTATTACAAATGTTTCATTACCGAAAAAAGTAAAAATATGCGACAACCCTTGTTGACTGCCCGGACGATTTAGCTGCTGTGGGCGTATGTTTCGTTGCCTGGCAACCTATCTTTTCACTCGTAAACAACTTTGTCGGCACGGAAAAGATTAAAGGCGAAATTGGAAATTTTAAATGTTTCAAATAACAAAAATTCGACCATGAGCCAGGCTATCCAGAAATGTATTAATTTAAGAAATACAAGACGAATTAAACAAACTTCGGCCTATTGTGTTCATTTACATTCCCGTTAATGTAGACTTTTCACCGTTTTCCATATTCAATTCAAAATGGTGACTACCACTTGACCTAAATCAAAATTCTACTCTGAACGTGTTTTAGCCATTCTTTCAAGGATTCAGAAAATATAAGTCCCAGGTCTGTAAGTCAAATATCAAAAAAGCCCTGTAGATTTTTCACATTTCAAGATGGTGGCACTTCCGGTAAATCGACAAACTTCATATTTTGTGTACGAATCAGTAATTACTAAACTAGTATACAAAACAAATTTCAAGGCATTCTGACCTATATGTCGTTGATTTTTGAAAAATTTGATCCTCAATTTCATCAAGGGGAGATAATTTAGAAATTTCTAAATGGAGGCAGACCACCATTAATTTCCCCATTGACTTCAATGTTAATTCTGGACACTTTGCCCACCTCCAACTTATCCCCAAATTTTCGTTGGGCGAAATGCTTTTCACTATAGACAGAAGAACACATGGCCATGTCTTTGCACTAAAATTTTTATGAGGTTGACCACCAAAATTTTGAAATACACGAACTTGAAGAAGCATACTCAAAACATGTATCTAGTTGCCGTACATATCACCGTAGCCAACCTCATAACGCCGTTATCTTTCCGCCTCAAAATCATGAATATTTACCAAAACCTAGCAGAAAATATTAATTCAAACCCTCTTAGTCCATTCTAGGCCAAAAAATCAACAAAAATGGGCATGCAAAAGGGGAGAAAAGAGACAGAGAGAGAACTGCTATAAATAGACGAACTACAATTTGTGGGTACCGAGATGTAAAATTTAATGGTGGTCTGCCTCCTATATGTTTTTAAAAGTTCATATATCATCAAAATTCTTTTCTTTATAGCTTCACATTTATTTTTGCAAAATTATTATAATACAGAATCAAAAAAAAATTAATTGCAGAAGAAATGGTGACCCTTTAAAGTTATGTACTGTTTTGTATGCTGGGTTGCAGATCAGGTCCATGGGCCTTTTGTTCTAGAATTGAAGACTCTTTCTTAATTTTGTCAAAATGTGAGTTTTGCAAAAAGATTTAAAGAGTTTCAAACAAGTCTCATCAAAAATATTCAAAATATTGGGATATTTTTCAAAATTTGACTTTATTTTACCTTTTTTTACAAAATGGCCCATTTTTTGACACTTTGTATGTCTCAAAATGCCAATAATTCCCTATTTCTTGGAAACTCTGAGGTGAAAGGCATTTATTTCTAGAAACCTTGGCCAGTATACAAGAAGACAAGCTGCAAATTGGTTGCATTGAGGGTAACTGTAAGGAACTATAATGAAACTTGTAAGCCCACCCCCTGAAAATGTTGCTTTGATAACAAATCCAACCTGTGTCCACATAAATAATACTGTTGATGGAATATATGGCTAAAAGCCACATTTTTCTATCCCTGGCTTGTATGTATAGGATATTAACCTACCCGAGGTCGATATGATAGAGAACACGCGGGCGCAGCCCAAGTGTTCTCTATCATATCAATCCGAGGGAGAGAAGGTTTATATCTGACATATACAACGCTCACCCTTAAATTTAATGGACTTCTAAAAAAAGGCAACAGTGATTGGTTAATTGCTCGACAGCACGTGACGTGTTTGTTTATACAATCGCCATTTTGTAGTAATTGAACTGAAGAAAGCTAAAACAAAATGGATAGTAAACCGAAGTCAGACGAATAATCAATCCTTTTTATACGCCCACATTGAAATGTGGTCGTATATTGTCGTCGCCCCCGTCCGTCCGTCCGTCCGTCGGTCCGTCGGTCCGGCGTCCACAATTGCTTGTGGACGCTCTAGAGGCTAAAGTTAATATCCGATTGACTTTAAATTTATACACAGTGTTTGAGGTCATGAGACGAAGAAGCCTATTGTTTTTCAGCGATTTCCGATAATAACTACCAGAGTTATGGCCCTTGATCACTTCAAAAAATCTTGTGGACGCTCTAGAGGCCAAAGTTAATATTCGATTGGCTTTAAATTTATACACAGTGTTTACGGTCATAAGACGAAGAAGCCTATCGATTTTCAGCGATTTCCGATAATTAATGCCAGAGTTATGGCCCTTGATCACTTCAAAAAATCTTGTGGACGCTCTAAAAGCCAAAGTTAATATCCGATTGACCTTAAATTTATACACAGTGTATAAGGTCATAAGACGAAGAAGCGTAGTGATTTTCAGCGATTTCCGATAATTAGTGCCAGAGTTATGGTCCTTGATCACTTCAAAAAATCTTGTGAACGATCTAGAGGCCAAAGTTAATATCCGATTGACTTAAAATTCATTCACAGTGTTTAAGGTCATAAGACGAAGAAGCCTATTGATTTTCAGCGATTTCCGATAATTAGTGCCAGAGTTATGGCCCTTGATCACATCAAAAAATCCTGTGGACGCTCTAGAGGCCAAAGTTAATATCTGATTGACTTTAAATTTACACACACTGTTTAAGGTCATGAGATAAAGAAGCCTACTGATTTTCATTGATTTCAAATAATTACTTCCAGAGTTATCTCCCTTGATCACTTCAAAAAACCTTGTGACGCTACAGATGCCAAACTTATCATCCGTTTGACTTCAGATTGATACACAGAGTTTAAGGTGTTGAAACGCACAAGTATTTTGATTTTCAATGAATTTTGATAACAGAACAGCTAAATCCATGATGTTAAATGTTTCCTATACTAATTGATAGCGTGGGGCAAAACTTTATAAAAAGCAAACAAATTCTAATGATTTTCAGATAATTACATAATGAGTTGTTTCATTACCAAAAAAAGTAAAAATATGCGACAACCCTTGTTGACTGCCCGGACGATTTAGCTGCTGTGGGCGTATGTTTCGTTGCCTGGCAACCTATCTTTAGTCATCATATTGACGATAGAATAGATGCGAATGCAACTATGATGAGGATCTATACAAAGTCTGAAGAAAATTTGGATCAAAAGGCAATCTTTTCCGATAATTCTGACCATGAACCGTGACTGAAGGTTACTTTTCGGTATGTTCAGAGAAAGATTTGACCGATTGTTTTGAGTGGATTGTAGCCGTAGCCAAAAATACTGTACAAAGGAACTCTTGGGTGATAAATACTTTCACGTCTTGGGGTGTGTGGAGAAATGATTTGGGCAGAAAGAAAATTCTGAAAGATATCTTAGACATGGACTGGAGTGTGGATAACCGATTTAAATAAGCCGATAAGTACGCCGTCTATTTAGGTCCTGAATGCTACAAACTGTACCAAAACAATTTTCTTTTATTGTCAAAAGAATAAAATTTTATTTCTGTGTTCTTTGTATTATTTCGATCATCTACGTCAAGCGCGGTTGATATGAGCCGAATATATCGACCTGTAATGACGTCATCAGCGGTTGATATGAAATATCAACCTCTCAGGACGTCATCAGCGGTTGATATGAACCGAATATATCAACCTCTGATGACGTCACGAGAGGTTGTTATAAGATATAACTGCTATGGACATCAAAGAAAAAAACTACTACCAGTTGTATATACATACATACAAACACAGGTACTTGTAAGAAATATGAATCATTTATTAAAATATGGATTGATAAATGTAAAATAAATGCTGTATTTAGTTGACAACCAGCCACTCCAACAAAAGGGTCACAAAGCACTATTTTTTTTTTTTAAAAAAATGGGAATATTTCAGTATTTAAAACACTTTAACAATCAGAGGTATCCTTGGAATTATATAGTGTCAATATTTTGTGGAAGCAAGTTGTTTTAATCTTTACATCAATTTCCTGACAAAATGAGGTGGAAAAAGGGAGTTATGACATAATTCATTGCATAAAAGGAGTATGAAAAGGCTATTAATTAATATTTCATTGCTCTGTAAGTGCCACATTTTTAAAGATCACCACAAATAATAGATTTACATCAAAAATGTCAAACATTAAGCTGCAAAAGACACATCTACAACATATCCATTTTGGGGTGTGGACTCATTTGGGGAAAATGTCATAGAATAACATGTTTGGCCATAAACAAAAAGTCTTAAAAATTCATGGAATCTTTTATGTAACTATTTGTTTGTGCAAAATAAAATGCTCGGTTACAATTCAAGCACAAAATCCAATTACTGTTAATTTGGAGTCAATATATTTTCAATTGAATATCCAAATATCATGTTCAAGAAAATGGGTGGGGTGGGGCGGTTGAACCAGTCTAAATGAAATGAAGACAGAGAAATTTCCCTGCAGACACACAGATTTTACTTTCTCGAGAAGGGAAATGCAACAATTGCAGGTTTTAAAAGATTAAAATTGTGTTAAGTCTGAGGAACACCCAAGAAAAATGCAGTTCACTCATGTTTTGAAAATTCTAACAGCAGTACATAATTAGACAAAATTTCTTAATTTTTAAATATCTATTAAACACATAGATACTTTTTCAATATCTGACAAACACATGGCTCCTTTCCAAGTTATTTAACAATGGAAATAAAGACATGCAAGACATTTTGTTTCATTTTAAAACAGATGAATAATTAAAATTTTGACAGTAATATTGGGGGTAATCTGAAGAATTTCAGACAAATTATCATGATTTTTAGGCAAAATTGAGTGAAAGTATAATACTTTCTTCCCATCTAACCTTTACGATGCAGAAAAAGTCAAAATTACACATTAAAATATTTTTCACTAATTTTAAAAAGCAAATAAACACTGAAAATCACAAAATTTGGACTAAAATCAAATATTCCCCTCACAAATTTGTCAAATATTTTAGAAATTTTACCATTTCACTTTTTTTATTATCAAAATGTCATATATCACATTTTCTGACAAATTGGATATCATAGCATCAAATTTAGGCCTCTCATACACCGTCAGTTTGTTTACATACAGGAGGCAGACCACCATTAATTTCCCCATTGACTTCAATGTTAATTCTGGACTCTTTGCCCACCTCCAACTTATCCCCAAATTTTTGTTGGGCGAAATGCTTTTCACTATAGACAGAAGAACACATGGCCATGTCTTTGCACTAAAATTTTTATGAGGTTGACCACCAAAATTTTGAGATACACGAACTTGAAGAAGCATACTCAAAACATGTATCTAGTTGCCGTACATATCACCGTAGCCAACCTCATAACACCGTTATCCTTCCGCCTCAAAATCATGAATATTTACCAAACCCTAGCAGAAAATATTAATTCAAACCCTCTTAGTCCATTCTAGGCCAAAAAATCAACAAAAATGGGCATGCAAAAGGGGAGAAAAGAGACAGAGAGAGAACTGCTATAAATACAATTTGTGGGTACCGAGATGTAAAATTTAATGGTGGTCTGCCTCCAAATATATTTTTTGAAGTCGCATCGGTAAGATCTACTTACATACTAAATTTCATGAAAATCGTACAACTATTAAAGAAGTTGTAAAATTGTTCATAACTTACGGTTCGAAATCACAGCGACTAACTTTCAAAATTCGAAAATCTGAAACTGGGGGGGGGGGGATAGGTAAAAGTTTCAGAAAGATCACATGGTTAGATTCCGAGAAAACCGATTTGTGAATAAAACACACACACAAAAAAAATAATAATCTTAACAGAAACAATAAGCTTTCATATGTATTAGGCGCCAAATTTTGAAAATTTAAAATTTTACAAAAAACCTTTTTATTTATGAATATTTTTAGACGCCCACATTTTCATGTGGACGTATATTGTCGTCGCCCCTGTTCGTCCGTCCATCCGTCCACAATTGTTTGTGAACAGTCTACAGGTCACAATTTTTATCCGATTTCAATGAAACTTAAAATATAGGTTTATCACCCTATGATCTCGGTTCCTTTCGATATTGGCATATATCGGACCGTAACTTCATGGGTTATGGCCCCTGATTGTACGAAAAATCACATTTTTATACGCCCACATTTTCATGTGGACGTATATTGTCGTCGCCCCTGTTTGTCCGTCCGTCCACAATTGTTTGTGAACAGTCTACAGGTCACAATTTTTATCCGATTTCAATGAAACTTAAAACATAGGTTTATCACCCTAAGATCTCGGTTCCTTTCGATATTGGCATGTATCGGACTGTAACTTCATGGGTTATGGCCCCTGATTGTACGAAAAATCATATTTTTTAGCTTGTGAACAGTGTAGAGGACACAATTTTGAACCGATTTGGATGAAACTTGAAATGCATGTTTATAACCCAAAGATCTTGGTTCCTGTCGATATTTGCGCCAATCGGACCGTAACTTCCTGAATTATGGCCCCTGATTGTCCGAAAAATCGCCCTTTTTAGCTTGTGGTCCCTCTGGAGGTCAAAATTGTTATCCGATTTAAAAAAACGTTTGATTATATCACCGTTCCATGGTTATGAAGGTTGAGTTCGAATTTCGTGAAAATCGGACCAAAATTGACGGACAAAATGGCCGCCATTTGTTTGCGAATAGTGTGAAAATATGTTATATCAAGGTTGTGAACAGTGTAGAGGACACAATTTTGACCTGATTTGGATGAAACTTGAAATGCATGTTTATAACCCAAAGATCTTGGTTCCTTTCGATATTTGCGCCAATCGGATCGTAACTTCCTGAATTATGGCCCCTGATTGTCCGAAAAATCGCCCTTTTTAGCTTGTGGTCCCTCTGGAGGTCAAAATTGTTATCCGATTAAAAAAACGGTTTGATTATATCACCATTCCATGGTTATGAAGGTTGAGTATGAATTTTGTGAAAATTGGACCAAAATTGACGGACAAAATGGCCGCCGTTTGTACGCGAATATTGTGAAAATATGTTATATAAAGGTTGTGGACCTTATAGAGGTCACAATTTTGAACCGATTTTGATGAAACTTGACATGTATGTTTATAACCCAAAGATCTTGGTTCCTTTCGATATTTACGCCCATTGGATCATAACTTCCTGAATTATGTCCCCGGATTGTCCGAAAAATCGCTTTTGTTACCTCTGGAGGTCAAAATTATTATCCGATTTAAAAAAACGTTTGACTATATCACCGTTACATGGTAATGAAGAGAGAGTTTGAATTTCGTGAAAATCGGACTAGAATTGACGGACAAAATAGCCGCCATTTGTACACGAATAGTGTGAAAATATGTTATATCAAGGTTGTGGACCCTATAGAGGTCACAATTTTAAATCGATTTTGATGAAACTTGACATGTATGTTTATAACCCAAAGATCTTGGTTCCTTTCGATATTTACGCCCATTGGATCATAACTTCCTGAATTATGTCCCCGGATTGTCCGAAAAATCGCTTTTGTTCGCTTTTGGTACCTCTGGAGGTCAAAATTATTATCCGATTTAAAAAAACGTTTGACTATATCACCGTTACATGGTAATGAAGAGAGAGTTTGAATTTCATGAAAATCGGACTAGAATTGACGGACAAAATAGCCGCCGTTTGTACACGAATAGTGTGAAAATATTTTATATCAAGGTTGTGGACCCTATAGAGGTCACAATTTTGAATCGATTTTGATGAAACTTGACAGGTATGTTTATAACCCAAAGATCTTGGTTCCTTTCGATATTTGCGCCCATCGGGTCGTAACTTCCTGAATTATGGCCTCTGATTGTCCGAAAAATTGCCCTTTTTAGCTTGTGGTCCCTCTGGATGTCAAAATTATTATCCGATTTAAAAAAACGTTTGACTATATCACCGTTACATGGTAATGAAGAGAGCGTTTGAATTACGTGAAAATCTGACTAGAATTGACGGACAAAATGGCCGCTGTTTGTACACGAATAGTGTGAAAATATGTTATATCAAGGTTGTGGACCCTATAGAGGTCACAATTTTGAATCGATTTTGATGAAACTTGACATGTATGTTTATAACCTAAAGATCTTGGTTCCTTTCGATATTTGCGCCCATTGGATCGTAACTTCCTGAATTATGGCCCCTGATTGTCCGAAAAATTGCCCTTTTTAGCTTGTGGTCCCTCTGGAGGTCAAAATTATTATCCGATTTAAAAAAAAAACGTTTGACTATATCACCGTTACATGGTAATAAAGAGAGAGTTTGAATTACGTGAAAATCGGACTAGAATTGACGGACAAAATGGCCACCGTTTGTACACGAATAGTGTGAAAATATGTTATATCAAGGTTGTGGACCCTATAGAGGTCACAGTTTTGAATTGATTTTGATGAAACTTGACATGTATGTTTATAACCCAAAGATCTTGGTTCCTTTCGATATTTGCGCCCATCGGGTCATTACTTCCTGAATTATGTCCCATGATTGTCCGAAAAATTGCCCTTTTTAGCTTGTGGTCCCTCTGGAGGTCAAAATTATTATCCGATTTAAAAAGATAGGCTGGCATTGCCAGGCAGGATACGCCCACATTTTCAAGAGATGGACAGAGAACAAGCAATACCGAAAGTGATTTTTCCTACATCTTTAAGTCCTGTATTTCATACTGTATTGGGAGCAGCCATTTAGTTGGTCAGTTCCAGTCTGATATTAATGAAATTCGAAACCGACAATGATTATGGTGTGACGGTACACAACCTAGAAATGTGACTTTTCATCAAAATCGGATAAGAATTGTGACCTGTAGAGAGTCCACAACCATGATATACCATATTTTTACACTATTCGCGTACAAACGGCGACCAATTCGTCCGGCAATTTTGGTACGATTTTCATGAAATTAGAACTCAACCTTCCTCATCAAAAGCGAATTAAAATTGTGAACTATACAGGGTCCACAACCATGATATATCATTTTTTTTAACAGTATTCGCGTACAAATGGCGGCCATTTTGTCTGTCAATTTTGGTCCAATTTTCCCGAAATTCTAACTCAACCTTCCTTACAGTGTAACGGTGATATAATCAAACGTTTTTTTAAATTGGATAATAATTGTGACCTCCAGAGGGACCACAAGCTAAAGAAAGGGGGATTTTGCGTATAACCAGGGGCCATAATTCAGGAAGTTACGATCCGATATGCGCAAATATCAAAAGGAACCAAGATCTTTGGGTTATAACCATGAATTTCAAGTTTCATCAAAATCGAATTAAAATTGTGACCATTACAGGGTCCACAACCTTGATATACCATTTTTTAACAGTATTCGCTTACAAACGGCGGCCATTTTGTATGGCAATTTTGGTCTGATTTTCCCGAAATTTGAACTCAATCTTCCTTACAGTGTAACGGTAATATAATCAAACGTTTTTTTTAATTCGGATGATAATTGTGACCTCCAAGCTAAAAAAAAGGCGATTTTGCGTATAATCAGGGGCCATAATTCAGGAAGTTAGAATCCGATATGCGCAAATATCCAAAGGAAGCAAGGTCTTTGGGTTATAACCATGAATTTCAAGTTTCATCAAAATCGAATCAAAATTGTGACCTCCACAGGGTCCACAACCTTGCTATACCATTTTTTAACAGTATTCGCGTACAAATGGCGGACATTTTCTATGACAATTTTCGCCCGATTTTCCCGAAATTCGAACTCAACCTTCCTTAGGGTGTAACGGTGATATAATCAAACGTTTTTTTAAATCGAATAATAATTGTGACCTCCAGAGGGACCAGAAGCTAAAAAGGGTGATTTTTCGGACAATCAGGGGCCATAATTCAGGAAATTACATTCCGATAGCCGCAAATATCGAAAGGAACCAAGATCTTTGGGTTACAAACATGCATGTCAAGTTTCATCAAAATCGGTTCAAAATTGTGACCTCTATAGGGTCCACAAGCTAAAAACGTGATTTTTCGTACAATCAGGGGCCATAATCCATGAAGTTTTGATCCGATACATGCCAATATCGAAAGCAGCCGAGATCTTTTGGGGATAAACCTATATTTCAAGTTTCGTCAAAATCGGATAAGAATTGTGACCTGTAGAGAGTCCACAAACAAATTGTGGACGGACGGACGTCCGGACGGACAGGGGCGACGACATAATACGTCCACATGAAAATGTGAATACCTTATATCTTTTCAACGCAGATTAAGACTTTCAGAATTTTTTCTTGACAAACCAGCTAAAGAAATTTTACCACCTTCCCTTTATATAAAGAGCAATTGGTCACCCCCTTCCAACAGAGATGAAGCACTTGAGTTACATTGTAAAAATCAGTATAGACTATTAAAAAATTACAGAGAACATAAAATAAGAAACAACCTCACTGAAGAAGAAAAACAAGCTATCCACTCCCTTAAAGCAGATACAGATATTGTAATTGGCAATAGTGACAAAAGCTGTGGCATAATTATATGGAACAAACATGATTATATTAACGAATGTTTTAAACACCTGAATGACTTGAGCGTGTATCAAGAAGTACCCAGTGATAACTCCCATATGATTCATCAGAACCTTGAAAAAATAATTCTTAATTTGGCAATACCAGATAATGAAAAAAAAGCTATTCTTCACTGGCCTAAACAGCGAACCCCACAATTTTACATCTTAGGCAAAATACATAAGACTAAGAATAAAGGTGAAATCCCTCCAGGAAGACCCATTTGCAGTCATACTAACTCCCCTACAGCTAAAGCATCATATTGGCTTGACTGGAAATTGAAACCAATTGCAGAAGCCTACTGCACCGAAGTCGTGAAAGACACCACTAATTTTCTACAAAAATTACAAAATATAAATATAAGTAATAATACCTACCTACTCACATTTGATGTTATTAGTCTATATCCTAATATTCCTATACCAGAAGGAATAGAGGCCCTTAAAGTAGCTTGTGAAGAAGACAGCAATTTACACCCTACAGATATCGACGCTATCCTTCAACTAGCTAATTTTGTACTAACAAACAATGAATTTGAATTTAATGGAAAATTTTACCATCAAATTAGTGGAACTGCTATGGGGACCCCGTTTGCAGTTACGTATAGTAATATTTATATGACTTATTGGTTAAAAAAATATTGGAATCATTTACCAAATAGACCAGATGAACACTTTCGATTTATTGATGATATATGGGCTATTTCTTCGTCTACCCTCGAAGAATGTCATAATTTTTTAACAACCCTCAACCAACAGCACCCTAAAATCAAATTCACTATGAATATCAGTAATACTGAAGTCTCATTTTTAGACGTTAAAGTCATCAATCATAACAACAAACTGGAAACTAATTTATTCTGCAAAGAAACAGCCAGTCATCAATACCTCAAACCATCCAGCTGCCATCCTCATCATATCTTCAATTCAATAATTTACAGTGGAGCCATCCGCATTAAGCGTATTTGCAGCAAACCTGAATGGACCAGCTACCATTTAACTAAATTTGAAAACTACCTTAAACAATGCGGATATAAAATTAAAGCCATCAAAAAAGAATTTAACAAAGTCCATCAAAAAAGCAGAAATGAATTACTACAATACACTATTAAAGATTTTAATGTTAAGAAAGTTATACCTTGGGTAACTACCTATGACCCCCGTCAACCTAATTTACGTACCTTAGCTCAAGACACTTCAATTTTAGAGACTAGTGCCCGTATGTCTAAACTACTGAATAATTCTAAAATTGTAATTTCACAGAAAAAATGCAGGACCATTGGTCAGTTGATAGAAGTAAACACATTGAAAAAAACAGAAGTGCCTGTAATTAATAATAATTTTTATAGAGGATGCAAACCTTGCAACAGACCGAAATGCAAAGCATGTGCAACTATGGAAACCACCAATCATATTACTAGTATAGACCAAAAAAAATTTTATATTAAAGCTAATTGTTTAAATTGCCACAGTTCTTATGTAATATACTGTATAACTTGTCAATTTTGTAAAAAACAATATGTAGGCCAAACGATCACTCCTTTTAGCACGAGACTTAACAGCCATAGAAGTAACATTAAACTAAAAAAAATTGGAAAATCCCCCCACATTGCCCCACATTTTAATACACTCGGTCACGAATCATATGTTTGCACTGTACTCGATAAAATCCCTCAGAATGATAGAACTAAACTTAATATTGCTGAATCACTTTGGATCCACAGATTAAATACTGTATGGCCTTATGGTTTAAATGAAATGCCTGTAAATTAATTCTAATTTTTTTTAACTTTACACCCTTTATAATTATTATGTCATCAATGCTATGACGTCATACTTACATTATGACATCACTTGTTACCATGACTAACCTTGAACTTCAACTGCATCATTTTTGTAACTTTTAATCTCTGAAGAAGTAGGTTTTTACCTACGAAACGTTAGATACTTTAAAAGATGGTTTTGTGATACCTTTGACTTTGTTTTTATCCACATGAAAATGTGGGCGTATAAAAATGTTTGACTATATCACCGTTACATGGTAATGAAGAGAGAGTTTGAATTACGTGGAAATCGGACTAGAATTGACGGACAAAATGGCCGCCGTTTGTACACGAATAGTGTGAAAATATGTTATATCAAGGTTGTGGACCCTATAGAGGTCACAAATTTGAATCGATTTTGATAAAACTTGACAGGTATGTTTTAAACCCAAAGATCTTGGTTCCTTTCGATATTTGCGCCCATCGGGTCATTACTTCCTGAATTATGTCCCCTGATTGTACGAAAAATCACCCTTTTTAGCTTGTTGTGCCTCTGGAGGTCACAATTATTATCTGATTTTAAAAAAAACCCGTTTGATTATAAAAACCAAACAAATTCTAATGATTTTCTGATAATTCCTTAATATGCGACAACTCTTGTTGACTGCCCGGACGATTTGGCTGCTGTGTGGGCGTATGTTTCGTTGCCTGGCAACCTATTTTTTAGTCGTGTTGTACACAGAATTAAAGAGTCATCTGACTTGCGCAAAAATGTTAAAAAAAATTTTCTCAGTAATTTTCCTCGACCGGCATTGGCTAATTCAGTTTTTCAGTCCTAGATTATTTTTTTATTGTTCGATTTGTATAAAACAAAGTTCATATGCTTCGTTGTCTCAATTGTCATTTTTTTTGTTACCGATAGTGTTATCTGTCGGCACCGGAAGTGGCATAATTTTACCAAAAACTACAATTTTGACAGTTAGGTACCATTTTTCGAAAACAAATATTATTTTTTTGAAAAATTATATGACTCAAAGAGTGTATCCTTTCAAGGCGCAAAAAATGTCGGAAGTAGTTTTTTTAATTTCTATTACATTTTCTAGCAAATTGGATTAAGAGGTGAAAAAAGGCGTAAAATTGACCTATTTACAACCCATTCAGGCTTTTCAGATTTTAAAATATGTTTACATAACTTTTATAAACTTGTAGCTATAATCCATACGAAGAGAATGTTAGTTTGTAATATAAGCAGTTGCCGAGAAAAGGGCAGTTTTGCATAAGTCACTGTTTTCGTAATTTTGCCTTTAAAATAGTCAATTATTAATGGATATTCGCAAAAGCAAGTATGCGTCATATCAAGTTGATTATAATTTAAAATTGACACCGGAAGTGACACCATTTGGTCAAAAATTGCATTTTTAACTTTTAAAATCGATAATTTTTCAACCAAGAATTATCTAATATGTAATAATAATATTAACTTTTGGTTTAAATTCACATACTAACAAAACTCATACGGTCATATAGATATCATAAAATTGTTTGTAACTTGTTCGGTTGCCGAGATATAGGCAGTTTTCTAAAAGTCACTTTTGAAGGTTTTTGGCCCATAGAAGTGTCAATTATTATTCGATTTTCATAAAATTGTCACCCCTTGAAGCCCAATGTCATAGACGATGTTATGAAACTAATTTAACGTTTTTAGTGTCACCGGAAGTAATGTCATTTTGGCAAAAACTGTATTTTTAGCCTTCAAAAAAGATATTTTATTCAAATGAGTCTGATTTGTAATGTTTTTTAAAATTATGATATTTGATGCCAATCAACAAATAGAATGGACCAATAGGATCATACAGATGCCACAAAATCGTTTCTAACTTGTACGGTTGCCGAGAAATAGCCAATTTTCTACAAGTCACTTTTCAAGGTTTTGGGTCTATAAAAGTGGCATATTATATTATTCGATTTGCATAAAATCTTAAACATTTGATGCCTTTTGCCATTTCTGATTTCATAAAAGTAATTGAACATTTTCATTATCACTGGAAGTACTGTAAACTTACATGCAACAAATGTATAAAATGAATTGATATTGCTGGATTTGGTTGATTCTGCGTCCATTGTATTTGATGTGTGCAATGCTTATGTGGAAACCAGTTTATTGGTTTCTTTGGTACCGGAAGTGGCATATGTTCAAGGGTAACGTGGCACCAAAAGTGACACAAGTTCAAAGGTAACGTGGCACTAGTGAAACCCGTCATTTCTGCATGCAGGTCTAGTTTTGATTTAAATTGACAAATAATTTGTGTTTTCACTTTCGAAGATTTTGGATGATATTGAGATAGAGACTTAGCTACTTTAATTAAGTCCTTATATTAGTTATAGTATTATTAGTATATTCTATCATAGGTTTGAAAGGTGTCAAACGAATATGTTGTAGTTTGACCTAAATAAAGAGAAAGTAAAAATGAAAAAATTCTAACAATTTTAACTTAAAAGTAGAGACTTATATTCGCAAATGAAATATTATTTTAAAAATCTGGGGCCTATTTCACGAAATTTTAACTAAGATAAGATCCCAATTCTAGTAATTTGATTGGATAATATTAGATTGATTTTAGTGCTTAGCCAATCAAAATTGAAGTATCTACTAAAATTGGATTTTATCTAAGTTAAAATTTCGTGAAACAGGGCCCAGGAATTTGATACAACTGAATAATAATCACTGTTGCCGATAAACATCAACAAAGTGCTTTCCGAGATATATGAGGTTACCACACATTTTTTTGTGGCACGACTACAGACCACAATTACAACCAATTTCAATGAAACTTGTAGATTATAATTACATTAATAATATCTCAGAGTAGGTAAAGTTTCGGTCACTTCTGGTCAGCAGTTTCCGAGATATGAGGTTACCACGTATTTCATGTGACACGGCTACAGAACTTATATAATTACCAACCGATTTCAATGAAACTTGCAGAATATAATTACATTAATAACATCTCAGAGTAGGCACAGTTTCGGCCACTTCCAGTTAGCAGTTGCGGAGATATCAGGTTAGCACAAATTTTCTTTCCACAAGAAAATGCGTGCCCCGTCACTCTAGCTCGGGGGGGGGGGGGACAAATTTCACCCCTCGCTATAATTAACCATGCTAACCTTATGATCTTATCTATACTTGATGGGTATACACATATATCGTATCGTGTAGGTGTTTTACGGTATTTTTTTTACACCATCATATAGACAGACCTGTTGAATGCATGATGACATACCAGTCATTGTATTTTTTCTATAGGTAGGCTGTATCACACACTATCTACAGTCTTTAATAATAGAATAGGCCTACATGAATTCACTACATAGACATGGATAACTAGTCTCTCGGCTTTTCGTCTATCATCATGGGTGTTATGGAAATGGAAGTAAATGAATTGAAATGGGGGTTTAACGTCCTACTGTTATGCTCCGACTGGGCTAATGACGGGTTTACGGACAGCTGCTCTACGGCCTATACTCAAATATATAGAAATAAGTTGTCAAGGGTTCTTTTACGTGCACGCCAATGTGTACACGGTACCGCGGTCTTTTGTCCTATCTATGGCAGGGGCGTAGCCGTGAAATATATATTGGGGGAGGGGCCCGTAATTGAAATTATATAAGATGTTGACAATCTGTCAGCCCCGATGTAGCGCAATATGAGGTTCACCCTCCAACGGGGGGGGGGGGGGGCGTACCCCCATAAATAAATTTTGTTTAAAGTTTCAATCTTCTGTAAACATTGTTTTGGCATATTTTACGGGTTAAACTAAAACATCACATCAATACAATATTTATCACCTGTCTTCCCCGAGAGGCGAAGAAGCGTGGCTTACCTTGTATGGACCCCACCCTCAACCCCACCTAAGAAGATTTTGGAATATTTGATGGCTGCAAACACCTTTTCCTGCTATTTCAACCCGTGAACAAAGCAACTTCAAAGTGGTCTAATATAGACTAATTAAGGTGGCTTGCTGACTCGAATTCCAATCAATCGTTTACACCCATGCCACAAACGCGTTTTCCTGCTATTCCAGCCTGTGAATACAGCAACTTCAATTTGGTCCAATATAGCCCAGAATTCCAAATAAACAACCAATCGTCGCGGGCTATGGGAGCCTCACCCTCCCAGAGAAAATTTTGAAAATTTAACCACCGTAAATGAGTTTTCTGCTATTCAAGTTCGTGTAAGCAACTCCAAAAGTATTCAGTGGTTTTGTAACCGAAATCCCACTCTGAATTCCAACCATCCAATCACACTGTTGCAGTTGCATTCACAAGTGATAATCGATGCCCGAAAAATGTCGCACAAAGTAGAGTGGCCCTCTGACAAAATGTTTTAATTAACAGTCAACTGGTATTCATTTAAAAGAAAAGTGAAATTAGTGTTTTATATGGACTCGATGACAGTTAGGGAAGCAAAACTAGAAATCGCCGAAGCAGGTTTACAGACAGCTGACAGTTTTCGTCGATAGGCGAAGAAGCGAAACTGACCTTCTACGGAACCCCCCCCCCCCCCCAAGATAATTTTGAAATATTTGATGGCCGTAAACGCGTTTTACTGCTATTCCAGTCCTAAAATTAGTGTTTTGTTAGATTTCGGACACTTTATTTTGCCAAATTTTGAGGGGGTCCAAGTATATTCAGACCCCCCCCCCCCCGGAAAACAATTGGAGGTGATCTTGCATGGACCCCCCAAGAAAATTTTGAAATATTTGATGGCCACAAACACGTTTTACTGCTATTCCAGTCCTAAAATTAGTGTTTTATTAGATTTCGGATTTTGGGGGGTCCAAGTATATTCAGACCCCCCCCCCCGGAAAACAATTGGGGGACCCCCTCCCCCCCCCCCATGTGTGACTCCCATTGTCCTATCCGAACTTTCTCGGCCAACGCAGTGATCGGACACGAACCTCCAGGTTAGCGAGCTAACGTCTTACTCAGTGGTGAGCCTCCGTGCCCCATCCACCCACCCACCCTCCCCTGTGGTATGTAATCGCACTATTTTAAATAATTTAACTCTTAAAAAGAGGAGGGCTGGGGTCATTTGGGGAAATGTAGTAAATCATGCAGTCTAATACTATGATACATCTGTCGAACTGAATTATAATGCTTTAATTTGCCGTCAATAAATGTTTCGAATTGAGTTATGATATCTTAATTTGTCGTCAATAAAGTTTTCAAACTGAGTTATGATGTTTTAAGTGTCGCTAGTAAATGTTTCGAACTGAGTTAAATTAATGTTTTAAATTGTCGTTAATAAATGTTTCGAACTGAGTTATAATTATAATGTTTTAATTTGTCGTTAATAAATGTTTCGAACTGAGTTATAATTAGTATTTAATAAAACAACGTGTCGATAAAGTATTTCACAAAAATACCAAAATAACGACACGAGAAACAGCATCTGTCACACTTCGAGCTAGCTGTAAATAGGCAGCCTAAGTTTTGGATCGGGAAACGGATGGACCAGCCGAGTTTGTATTTGTTTGCGTTAGCGTCTGGATAATCGACTATAGCGTGTGAAAGTTTCATCTGGGGGTAGGTAGCTAAATTGGCACAACTCGAGCTTCTGTTCACAATAGAAAAAACCTTTGGATTACTCATTATTGCCAAATAATATTACTCAGTTGAGGTCTTCGTCTATCGTGGATTTTTAGATATTTACATGACAATTTTCAGGTAAGGATTTATAATTCATACACGTCGGTATAGAATGTTTTTACACTTCATAAACATAGATTTATACCATATCAGTTTTATAACTACATATAATTTTATAGTGATTTGTGTGGTTTGCATTGATACAATTATCATCTAAAACTAACTGCTACCATTTCTTGCCTTTACTAAGAAAGAGTTTGACATTTTATTAACACACGCGCATTGTATTTTTCTTTAATGACACGTCGTAACCAATATCTGTTTATTGTACAATTAAAAAAAAAATATTTAAAAAGAAGGATAGTCTGTCTAGAAATAAGTGACTTACTATTACTAGTTTTACAAAGCTGTTCATGTTTATTCTTGATGGTTTCATGAAATATATGACTTTCATCAATTTCATGGGTTAAAAATTTGAAACTCAAGTTCAAATCATGTGAACATGTGACATCTCGGTTTATAATTAAAAGTTAGCTATAGTCAACCTTTTTTTTACAAACTTCTAAATCTTTGTATGTATGTGTAGGTCCACATCTCATTGCATACTTAGGGTACCCCCCCCCCCCATCACCTTCGCTGATTTATTCACTTGCTTTAATTGTACTTTTGTTATCCATTGCTTATCCATTGCTTTTGTTATCCATTGTTCTTGTGTTGTGTGTGTGTGTGTCCGCGAGATTGTGTTGTACGGTTCTCTTTCACTTTATATTCATGACATTTATATACATACATGTATATGGAGACGCTATTATTATTGAAATAGGATGTGGCTGTTAATATCACGCCAGAAATAAATCTTTCAAGTAACTTGTATTCCATATAATTGTGTTATTGAAATGGGAGTTAGTAAAAGTAAGGAAACACTGTCCCCGTGCACGACACTTTGACATTTTTTATTAATTTGCTAGCTAAATCGAGCAATAGTTTGGACTTAGATTTCAGAAGCTTAGACGTACTGGAGTTGTTTTTTGTAGGCATTTTTTGTTACCAGTTTAGGGTGTTTTCCGGCATTTAGGGTGTTCTCCGGTATTTAGTGTTTAGGAGAAATTTAGAATGTTGTCCATTCTCAATCTGTAGCTTTTGGATAGAAGAGAGATTGGCCAAGCAGAGCGTACCTACAAAGCGCAACGGCCTATTCGGTAAAACCGAATGTATTCTCTTTGGGCCTAAACGTAAATAAAAAGCGGGGCTTATGTCGACTTTGCAACCCAAAGTAACTAGTTGCAGTCAGTTGCAAGAGTGCTTATGTCGATCATATCAGCAACTGAGGACAACTGGGAGCAACTGAATTCGGAGCGCTTATGTCGACTCGGGACTGATAGCGATCCCACTTAACATGTGACTGTTAATTTATTCATCACGTGATAAACAAAATGGCGAATAAGTTAAACGAAGCAACACAAAGGCATGGTCGGTCTTACTAAAATTCTATTAGTATATTATTGTCAACATTTGAAAAGTGGGTGTCTTCGTTCGCTTCCATTTGTTTATTTATAAAGTCACATGACACATGTTTCTTATCACGTGATGTTATTTCCATAGAAACGAGTTGACTCCAGTTGCAAGAACGCTCATGTCGACTGCAACTAGTTGCCGCTAGTTGCAACGAGTTGCAGAAAGTTGAACATGTGCAACTGACTGCAACTGATTGCAACTGACTGCAACTAGTTGCAAGAGGCGCTCAGGTCGACTTTTTTCAGTTGCATTCAGTTAGGCTACTTTCAGTTGCTCCCAGTTGCCGAAACGCCAGTTGCTTTCAGTTGCACGGTCGACATAAGCCCCCTTAAAGAGGCGCTCAGGTCGACTTTTTTCAGTTGCATTCAGTTGCTTTCAGTTGCTCCCAGTTGCCGAAACGCCAGTTGCTTTCAGTTGCAAGGTCGACATAAGCCCCCCTTAACACATATTAAACAGTTCACAATAAACTGCAACAACCATACCGTAAAGGAAACGGAAAAACTAAAATATTTGGGTGCATATTTTGACAAATACTTGTCTGTTGAGGACATTGTTAACAATATTGTTAAGAAAGCAAACTCACGATTAAAATTTCTGTTTCACTACAATAAATGCCTAAGTAAAAAAAACAAAAGTTTACTTTGTTCTGCACTTATTCAGTGCCACTTTGATTATGCCTGCCCAGTCTGATATGCTGGTGTGAATCAATCACTTAAAAATAAACTACAAGTTATTTAAAATAAGGTTCTTAGATTTATACATGGGCTTGGACGTAGAGATCATGTTTCATATTCAGATTTCAAAGTACTAAATGTCGAAAACCGAGTTAAACAGTTAAAACTAAACCTTGTACATAAGATTTTTCATAATAATTGTCCATTATACCTTAAAATCAAAATTCAAATGTGTTAGAGATACATGTACTCATTCAATATAGCACAAGATCTAGTTCAATTTTTCTGTTCCAAAATGCGCGGGTAGAGATCAGTTCACATCATTTTATTACACTGCCATAAGTGTCTGGAACGATTTACCGAATGATATTTTAATAAGCTGCAGCCAAGTATGGGGCGCCGTTTGTAAATTAATTATTTAGCTTTTTATATAGCAAAAAACACTAGATTTAATTTAAATTTATATATATAGTTTAATCTCGACTTTTGTGCAAATTTGTCACTTTTAATATTTAAACTAAAAATACAACAAAAACTCAATATTTAACATAATATATATAAATATTTCTTGATTTGTCTCTATTTTCATTTAACATTTAGCATTGAATATTAAGACCAAAACAAGAGATTTAATGATATATAAATATTTAGCTAAATATTTAGTTAAATGTTTAAACATTTAGCTAAATATATATATTTAGTTAAATGTTAAAATATTTAGTTAAATGTTAAAAAATTTAGTTAAACATTTATATATTTAGCTAAATAATATATATTTAGCTAAATATTTATAGATTTAACTAAATAATTAAATATTTAACTAAATAATTATATATTTAACTAAACATATAGTTAAATTTACAAAGCGCAACCGTACCACGCCGTTTGTAAAATAATTATTGTTGTAAGCGACTTCACACTAAACTATGACGTAGTGTACAACTTTCCATTGACTGCACAACACAGTACTATCTGGTACCTGAACGCTCAGCTTAGTTCTTACATCCGCAATTCGTTAATAATGCTTACATATATTTAACGTTGTACATCGATCACTCATATATGGTATGTTAACGACATATTACGGGTTAACGTGTTGGGTACACGTCATCATTTGATGCACAGTTTTTTTGTGTCGCTTACGATAATAGAAATATTGGCGGGACCACAAATATATATTTAGTTAAATATTTATACATTTAGCTAAACATATATATTTAGCATGATATTTATATATTTAGTTAACTGTTTATATATTTAACTAAATAAATATATTTAGTTAAATGTTTATATATTTAGCTAAATGTTATATATTTAGTTAAATGTTTATATATTTAACTAAATATATATATTTAGCTAAATGTTTATATATTTAGCTAAATGTTTATATATTTAGCTAAATGTTTATATATTTAGCTAAATATTTAACTTTAGATTTTTTAGTGATTTAGTATTTAGCATTTATACCTACGAGGAACAGCACATTTAGCTATATATTTAACTAAGCGATGTGAAATCAAGATATAACATTTAAAGTTTTTCATAGACCAAAAACTCGACTTTTAGCTACAATATTTTTTGATATTTACATATATGCCATTTTTGTTCTAATATTTATCTAAATATATATATTCGGAGTTAAATCTAATTTTTTTTGCTATAGAAAAAGTTAAATAATTATTTTACAAACGGCGCCCCATAGCCAAGAAGTATTTATTGTTAACCTAAAATTAATCTGTGATAGGCCTACATGTTTGATTATCTACTATTAGTAAAATTGGTTGATGTATAACATGTAGACTTAACTATTTTGAATTATTTGTGATACATTGCTGTGCTGGCTTAGTTATTAAATTTTGTCTCCTAATGATGAACTGTCGCGACCTTGACAACCTTTGACCCTAATGGAAATAAGCAATGGGTGTTATTTACGTCAAGCTTTATGGGCTATCCTAAGTAAAGGTCTCAGGTCTCTTCGTGACATCATACCTATCATACTTCTCATTCCAATCATACAATGCATCACAACGTCTTTATTCCACATACACAACTATATTTATTGTTACCACTTTCCCCATCATACAATGCAGCTCATAGTTCTTAGTACATGTACATTAATTTATTGTTGTCATGTAGTAACCTTTACTTAAAGAATAAATAAAGTTAATATCCGGTTGACTTTAAATGTTTAAGGTCATGAGACGAAGAATTCTATTGATTTTCAGCGAATTCTGATTACTGATTCTGATTACTGCCAGAGTTATGGCCCTTGATCACCGAAAAAAATCTTGTGGACGTTCTAGAGGCCAAAGTTAATATTCTATTGACTTTAAATTTATATACAGTGTTTAAGGTCATGAAACGAAGAAGCCTATTGATTTTCAACGATTTCCGAAAATTGGCCCTTGATCACTTCAAAAAATCTTGTGGGCGCTCTAGAGGCCAAACTTATCACCCGATTGACTTCAGATTGATACACAGAGTTTAAGGTCTTGAGATGAACAAGTATATTGATTTTCAATGAATTTTGATAATAGTCCGGTGACTGAAAGGGGAAGGGATCGTCACTCGAGCTGAGAATTTATGAGATCAAGTTTTTCTACACCAGTTTTCGGTGTAGATTCCGAATATGATCAGGCGTTGGAGGGGGCGATTTTGAGATAAAGGGGGTCAAATGTCTACAATGGGCTTGTGTTTGGGGTCGGGGTGGGGAGAATGTAATGCTGATATAATATGTTAATAAAACATAAATTTCTGGGACTGCTCATCTTTAAATGCGTGTTTATGATACCCTGGACAACTGTTTTGATTTGTGGGGAGGTGGGGTGGGTGGGGGTAGCAGGTGTTGTTGTTGTTGTTGTGTGTGTGTGTGTGTGTTTGTGTGGGGGTGTTATTATGTTGACATATATGATGTTTGTTGGATGGGGGGTAGCAGGTGTCCGTGTGCGGAAAGGGGGGGGGGGGTAAATTGCCGGGAAATGAGTTCACGTTGATTTAAATAATGATTTTCTTAGAGCTCGGTAAAAACATTACTTTTTAATTCCACTACACATCTCTAAATATGTGTATAAGATTACCATTGTATGGGGGACAGGGTGGGATAAATGTATTTTGGGGGACAGAAACCACTTGGTTCAAAATTGTCCTAAAAAGTGTTTTCTCGTGTTTTTCTTTCAGTACCAATATTGTCATTCAAAATATCAAATTATAATGGTACTTTCGAGAGATCTGGAATTTAAACTTAAAATTGAATATTATATTCTTGATGGCTGCTCAACAGCTCGCATGTATTCTTTGAATATGCCTCAGATACCCATTCACATTGTAAATCTTCATTCCAGCCTTGTATCGCAGGTTTTGCAGCCGGTCTCCATATTGTTGCAATGCAAATTATTTATTGCGTTTAATGTGCAGCAAAAGACTACCCAGAAAAGATGGTAATAAAGAAATTTTTGTAATTTTTCATCACAATTAAAATTCCTCCAGAAGATCTTTCTTCAAGTGTCATCTACAGATATAAGTCAGTTTTCGCGGTACAAGGTACAAACAGTTTTTGTTCTAAACCAGCAATTACGTCATCCCAGCTCTTTGAAAAGAAAGACAGATAGTCATTACCACTGAAAGCATGTACAATGGGCCGAGATATTCTCGACACTTTCCATACTAATCTTGATCGGATCAAAATATATCAAGATTAGTATTGGTCGGCAACTCTATATATAATCGTTATTATATGCGTCATTATTTGGGCGTTAATTCCTTAATTGAGTGTAATTTTTTTATTCGGGCGTTAAGTCCTTGTTTAGGCGTTAAGTCCTTATATGTAGAATTACTGATCGGTGTTATAGACCTTGAGTTTCTGATATACACCCACATAGTCCTAGAGAATTAGATCCCTAGAAATTGACTATAAGGGAATAACAGATCATGGTGTTGACTATGGGTTGTATTCCGCTGAAAATGAAACCGGGTTTTGCGTGAATGTTAACCTTGTGCACTCATTGATATTTTGTAAAAAAGAGAATATAAATCAAATTCAGGGACTACGATTTTAGACTTAATATTACATTTATATAAACACATGTACATAATAATGACGAACTAATGTAAACTTTACATTTTCATGCACGTAACTGTTAGATTTAAATAACCTTTGGACTGTTATCCGTATCTTCTTTATTTCGGCATGTTTCCCTTTAAACCGAACTTGGTTACGTTTATAGAATATTTTTTTGTGATTATTTGCTCTCGCTTAAAACGCATAATACAAGTGGAATTGGAAATGATATCATGGACACACAATCAACCAGAATTGGTAAGTATTATTCAAATAATTGGGTAATTTTGAAAACAGGTCCGGTGCATTCTTTAAAAGGCATTTAGTAACTGGGCAGATAAATAAACTAAAAACATACTTATGGAAAAACAGCTACTGATTTATTTGGGCGACGTTTCGAAGAGTATTCTCTCAACGTTTTCAAGCTGTTTTTCCATAAGTATGTTTTTAGTTTATAGGTCCGGTGCAGATACATATTAATATGTTCTGAAATTGTTCTGGGCAGAATTTAAACTACATGTATTTACACTTGAAAGGTGCACCCAATTGTAGTCATCGCAATAACAGAACAACTAAGCGTTGAGTCAAAGATATCACCATCCATTACAAAACATACTTTGAAATTATACAGACTTGAATAGATTCAGTGAAAGTCTTGATCGTTAATGATATAACAGTATAGATATTTTAACTGACCTTCAGCACTTTAATGTACCGATGAATCGAAACGATCAGAATTACCAAACATCAGTGGTCAATGGCTTAGGAGACCAACCTTCCCTGAGACTAACCTTGACCAACAATGTTTATTTTAATTCCTAGCTTTCCATAACCTGAACTAGTTAGTCGACTGGGCCAGTATGAAATTTAAACTGTTCTGAATTTCATATTATTACCTTGAGCAATAATATCACGTCTGGGTGCAAAATGTATTTACATGTACTTTAAAGGTTGAGTGGTTTGGGGGAAATGTTTAATCGATAACGATCAATCTTGACCAACACACATTTTGTAAATGAAATAGATGCTACAGTTCCCCACGAACCAAAACATATTTAGCATTACATTGATGCAAAGCAAGCATCGATCTAGTTGCTGGGCTTCGACGATGCTTTATATACATGAACATCTCTTTTCCTTTAATTAACAACATAAGGATTTTAGGTTGATGGTGAAACAAAGCTACTGAAGGTGGACATACCCCATGCTGTGGGGGGGGGGGGGGTTTGCCCGGACAGTGGCGCTACGGCCTACGCTTATTTCGAATTGCAATTGTCAAGGGGTATGTTACATTCAATCCAATGTGTTCATTAAATTGAATTTATCAATCAAAGAAATATCCTACTTTTTCGATCCAAGTAGGCTAACGGGTATACCCAATTGAATTAAAAATGTCAAGTGTTCTTTTACATGCACGCCAATGTGAGCACGGGACCTCGGGTTTTCGTCACATCCGAATGACTAGAAGATGTTCCTTGTTATAAGGCTGGAAATCCCATGGAATCGCAACCAAATAAAGAGGATGAACTAGTATCAATGAGGTGCGGATTTATAGAGGGGGATGCGGGTAGTTGTCTGAAATTTTCCGTGCCTTTGGCACTCGAGACCAACCCGCCTTCAGGTTGCCCAATGTTATATCGTCATGTCATAAACTTAGTGTCACCTTGAATAAAACTGCTTTTAGGCGAGATAACGATCGGCGAACAACTATAACGGCAATACGATCTATGTTCTACCGGGGCGCCCAGACAGTGTTATAGCCAGTATTTTGTTGACATCATTGTGGGATGGGATTGTATATGGTGCCCTACATTTGCCCACCCCCTATTCACAGCTTCTAAATCCGCTACTGGTATCAATTACTCCCCCTTTATCTACATAACTTTTTCGTCTTTTGATTTATGCTGTAATGGTACATGTATACATGAGAATAAAGGATATTTAAGCAGTCAAAACCACTAACTGGTAAAAAAAAAAATACGATATACTTGATTCAGTTAGGGTTGTTTATTTATGTTTTTATTCATGTATTCAAGTATTATATATATATAGACTGAAATGGGGTGTAACGTCCACTCGACACAAACTAGGTCATTTTGGGACTAACATATGGTTTAATTTTATTTCAATAATTCGCTTGCACGTAGGGGTCTTTAGCAGTGGGAGGAAACCGGAGTAACCGGAAAAAACCACGAGGTTGGACAGGCGACCCTACTCCTTGTTACGTACAACCGGGGATTCAAAACCACTCCAGTTTCTTCAATGACAGGCTTTATGATACAGCGCGCACGTACTTACCACCCCTCCCCCCACATTGAAGTATTAAAAAGAAAGATTTAAACGTCATTTTTTTGCAGTCGTTGTGGTGGGATGAAAACGTGATTCCACTGTGTATACGCAAACGAACACTTGACAAAAGTGTCACGTCAAAACTATGAAAAACAATTAATCCCCTTAGATATTTGAGACGTAGAAAATATAAATTATTTTACAGTAAATTACATTTTTTGCTTTACATCGTGTCGTACACTAATCCCCAAGATAATCAATCCTCTTTGTGCAATATTATAAATACACATTATTATATGCTGTCCAAAAGACCTACGCTTTGGTCATCCATAAAGCCATACCAAAACAACAAGGGATTATCTATTGAAGACAGGGAATTCAAAAACTAATAGCGCATAAATATTTTCTCAGGCCCACGTCTTCGGGGTTCAATTAGTGTCAGGGTCGAGTGGTTCACTCCATTTTAAACGTGGGCTATTGAGAATTTTTGAGGCGCGACTTACCTCCATTTACAATTGAAAAGCTAATGGCGATATGGAGAATAGAGTATACATTTCTTTTATCCAGAAACCAATATTCGAATTGGCGAATGAATTTGCATTGGTGTTAGATAACGGTAGTTTAAACTTTCCCAGATACAGACTTTATAATGATAGCTGCCCCCTGATAGTAGTTGTAAGATAACGGTACTTTTTATTTACCAAGATACAGTGCCCTGTTTCACAAAAACTTAAGCTAAAATCACTAAAATAGATTTCAACTAAAACCAAAATGAAATTTTAAATTTTATGCGTTTCACGAAGATCGATTGTAACTTAAAATGCGATTTTAATAGATTTTAGTTAAAATCGCTTGCGCCCGCGCAGTGCACATTTCCGCTACGGGTACTCAACGGTGAAAGCAAATACGCTTCGAAACTGAAAACTGTTGACAGGTTGAATTAACGGTTGCAATATCAATGGGGAGAGTTTCATACGTTGAAGCAATGATTGCACACGGCCAGACATTCGTAGAGAGGTGAAATAAATGATTGTACTGCGTAATATGTGATTCGAAAAGTATCGGTTGGTTGGCCTTGAACTTGGCATTTGATTCTTGACATGGGAATTTGATTTACTCGCAGGCTTCAATGGAAATAAAGTGTATCCATATACTAAATCGCATGGAATTTAGTTTTATGGAAAATTGTCACAAACATTATGATATTTGTGACTCAAACGGCTTATCTAGGTGGCAATTTTTCGTCGCATTTTAAAAGTATTTATCAACTTTGAAATTAATACACCAAATAGAAAATGTTCCGATGACTAGATTTGGCATTTCATTCTCATAGATCCACCCTTTCAATGATACTTTGAAAATGATACTTACTCAATTAAATGATTTTTTCCCTAAGATAAAAATGTTGTTTTATTAACGTAAGACTTCATTAAGAAATAATAATAAATTTATATTAAAATTTAATTTCAAATAGGCCTAGGCCTATAACATTTTTCAATAAACACATTTGAGATTATTAATTTATCTCTTTATATATCGTCATAACCCGCAAAAGTATGCGTAAATACTACATATGGTTTGCCTAGTATTATAGGCCTTTAGGCCTTCTATAACCAAGAAATGGGCCATATTAAACCATTGTACACGAAGATATTTTCTTTATAGACAAGAGGGATCTTCTTTCCAAGACATTGGATATGAATAAATGATTTTCTTTTAGTGTTTAGTTTACTGGGGTTTTGAGTGGGTTTTTTTTCTTGGAGTTCTAATACGGAGCGCCATCCAAATGCTTAAATTGACTTACAATAAAATAAACACGTGAAAAGAATTTGAATGATTATGTTTTTGTGAATGGTGGTTGGAATATTAAAATTATGTGACCGGGGCCGTTCACAATATTATCATTATTCCAATTACATTTATATATCGCAATATATGTAACAATATAGTACTAATATCAATGTTTGTTAATGACTTGATTTTAACTTAGGACAGGGTGACGGCTATCCTAAGTTAAAATTTATTTTAGTTAAAATTGTCCTTAAAATGGGTTTGTGAAACGTCACTATTTTAAGTTAAGATTAGATTAGATCTTAACTTAAAATATTATCTATCTTAAGTTAGGATGAAATTTTAGTTTAAGACGATTTTAAGGAGATTTAAGTTTTTGTGAAACAGGGTCCAGATCTTCATGGAATAGTGTTATGAATATTGTTTTAAGGTTACGGTACAATATACTTATCTAGAGCCTGATCTCAGAATAAAAATTATTTTGAACATAATTGTAACATAACGGTACTTTATACTTGCCTAGATCTTCGGAACGATATTCAATTCAAACATATATTGCTGTATGATAACGGTACTTTATGCTTACCTAGATACAAATCTCATTATAATATAATGTTTTGAACATGTGTAGTTGTAGGATAGCGGTACTTTATACTTACCTAGACTCTTATTTGTTTTAGATATTTACGTAAGATAACTCTTGTCTTGCCTTACCTAGTTATAATCCTCATAGTTGTAAGATAACGTGACCTATACATATCTCATAATAAACATACTGTTTAAAAATTACTGTAAGGTAACGGTATTCTATATTTGCATATATGCATATTTCATAATGATATACATTGTTTCGGACAAAATTTTAAGATAGTGGTACTTTATACTAACCTAGGTGTAGATCTTATAATAATATAACATTTTGAACATACATGTAGTTCTAAGATAATATAGTACTCTAGTCTTACCTATATAAATTACTCATTAATTTGTTGTTTTGAATATAGTTGTGAGATGGTGGTACTCTGGACTTGCCTTGATATATCTCTCGTACAATGTGGACAACTATAACCACACATTGTACATATATTTTCACTATAATCATAAATGCATATGTACATTGATAATTAATGTCTAAAATGTAAATACATGTATCTATATCTGACAGGGAGAGGGGTTTAATATAGGCTATGCCTGTTCCCCAATCCCTATTCAGATACAAATCTGAATAAAATACTGCTTATAAAAAAAAATATATATCTCTCGTAATGATAATAATAACTAGATCTGCAAAGCAGATATTAAAGCTTTCATATTCACAGTCACTTCCTGTCACATGTCATAGGTCATGTAAATAATCTTATCAAGAAAAAAATATCATCAAAATGGGTCAAAATATAGAGAAGTTTTTATGATTTTTCACTCGTAAACAACTTTATCGGTACGAAAAACATCAAAGACAAAATTCGAAAATGTGACATTTTCATATAACAATATTTCGACCCTGATCCCGGCTATCCAGAAATGTATTCATTTTGGAAATAGGAGACATATTCTCCAAAATACGGCCTATTGCTTTCATTTACGTGCTCGTTAATGTCGATTTTTCACCTTTTCTCACATTCAGTTCGAAATGGGGACCATCACGTGACCGAAATCAAAATTCTGATCCGATAGATTTTTAGGCATTCCTTCAAGGATTCCGAAAATGTAAATCCCATGTCTGTAAGTAAAATATCGCAAAAGCCTTAATGATTTTTCACATTGCAAGATGGCGGCACTTCCGGTTCAAGTCACAAACTCAATTTTTGGTATACGAATCAGTATTTACTTATCTAGTATCCAAATAAAAAATCAGGTCATTCTGACCTATATTTCTTCGATTTTTTTTAAAACTTTGATCCTTAATTTCACCAAGGGGAGATAATTTTAGAAATTTCTAATGACATCTTTAAAGTTACATCGGTAAGATCTACTTATATATTAAATTTCATGAAAATCGTACATCTATTAAAGAAGTTGTCAAGTTGGTCTCAACTTCCGTTTCGAAATCACAGCGACGAATTTTCGAAATTCGAAAATCTGAAACTGCAGTTGAAAATGATTTTTGTCAAGGTACTCACAGAAAAAAGAATTAGTAAAATAGGTTAAATAGTCACAGAGTTACAGTAATGCAGGTCAAATTCATTCGTTCGTAAAATTCGGTGATTTCGAATGCTTAAAACGTTTTGAAAATGTATTTAATCAATACTCACCACGCATTTTTGGTGGGGGTAGGTCAAAGTTTCAGAAACATCCTATGGTTAGATTCTGAGAAATCCGATTTGCAGGAAACACATGTTGATTTTACGAGAAAGACCTCTAAACATGCTCCAAATTGTAAAAATACGACTTTTTGGATTTTCAATCTCTTTTTTTCGGCTACCCCGGACATTTATAAAAATGATACAATGATTTCACACAACAGGCTAGCTATTAAACTCTCTATTGACAAGAGTTTCATCGCCCTCTCTTCATTATACCCAAAGTTATCGTGCCCTAAAGAATTAACAAATCAGCGTGCTTATCTCTGCTTACCCTAGGCAGAAAATGCTCATCTTTGAACTCACTCAAGACAGTGACCTACTGAACGTCCACACCAAGTTTGAACATTCTAGCTTAATTAGAAGGAGAGTTATTGTGTTCCAAATTATCGGCCCTTCAAATTGCTTCTATTTTTCACATTCACTTCAAAATGGCGATCATCACGTGACCGAAATCAAAATTCTGATCCGTTAGATTTTTAGGCATTCCTTCAAGTATTCCGAAAATGTAACTCCCATGTCTGTAAGTAAAATATCGCAAAAGCCTTTGTGATTTTTCACGTTTGAAGATGGCGGCACTTCCGGTCCGATCCACAAACTCAATATTTTGTGTACGAATCAGTAATTACTTGTCTAGTATCTAAAAAAAAAATTAGGTCATTCTGACCTATATTTCTTTGATTTTTTTGAAAAATTTGATCCTTAATTTCGTCAAGGGGGGATAATTTAGAAAATTTCTAATTATATTTTTAAAGTCACATCGGTAAGATCTACTTATATACTAAATTTTATGAAAATCGTACAACTATTAAAGAAGTTGTCAAATTGGTCTAAATTTCCGGTTCGAAATCACATCGACGAAGTTTCGAAATTTGAAAATCTGAAACTGCAGATTTAAAGTAATTGTCTCAAGGTACTCAAAGAAAAAAGATTTAGTAAAATAGGTCAAATAGTCACAAAGTTACAGTATTGTAGGTCAAATGCATTCGTTCGTAAAATTCGGTGATTTCGGATACGTAAAACATTTTGAAAATATATTTAATCAACAGCCACCACCCATTTTTTTTTTTTTTGGGGGGGGGGGGGTAGGTAAAAGTTTAAGAAAGATACTATGGTTAGATTCTGAGAAATCCGATTTGTGGAAAAAAACACACACAAAAAAAATAATAATAATCGAAACTAGATCTGCTAAGCAGATATTAAAGCTTTCATATTCACGATCAGTTTCTGTCGCATCTCATGAGTTATATAAAGAATCTTAAAAAGGAAAACGAATTAATAAAATCTGCAAAAAACTCACCGAGTTATAACGAGAAACAATTCAACCGGTTCAAATTATACCTTTATTAAAAATAGAGTTGTTATGTTCCAATGTGATCAGTCAAATTGCTTATTGCTCCTAAGTCTACGCAGAAATTCTCAACATCAAACTTAGTCAAGGTAATGACATAATGAATCTATATTTGGAATTTTGCCACTCTCACTTCATTATAACCAAAGTTATCGTACCCCAAATTATCAACCAATCAGATTGCTTATCTCTGCGCACTCCATCGTGTCATTGACCTAATGAACGCCTTCACCAAGATTGAACATTCTGCCCCAATTAGAAGGAGAGTTATTTTGTTTCAAATTCTCGACCAATCAAATTGCTCATCGCTCTGCTTTTCCATGACAGACAATGCTCATTGTCGAACGTATTCAAGGTATTGATGTAATGAAACTATACACCAAGTTTCATCACTCTGATTTAATTAGAACTGAAGTGAAAGTGTCCGAAATCATCAACCAATCAAATTGCTTATCTCTGCTTACCCTAAGCATAAAATGCTCATCTTCGAACTCCATCAAAGCATTGACCTAATAAAGACCGACGCTAAGTTTGAACATTCTAGCCGAATAACACTGAGAGTTATTGTGTTTCAATGTCTCGACCAATTAATTTGCGTATCGCTCTGCTTATCCTGAGAAGAAAATGCTCATTGTCGAACTTAGTCAAGGTAGTGATTAAATGAAACTATACACCAAGTTTCATCACTATCACTTAATCAGAACTAATGTTATTGTGTGTCGAATCATCAACCAATCATATTGCTCATCTCTGTTTACCCAGCGCCGAAAATGCTGATATTCGAACTTCATCAAGACATTGACCTAGTGAATGCCTATACCAAGTTTGAACATTGTACCCCAATTAGAAGAATAGTTATTGTGTTCCAGAGTCATCAAGGTATTGGACTAATAAACACCTACACCAAGTCTAGCTGAATTAGAAAGAAGCATAAAATGCTCATCTTCGAACTCCATCAAAGCATTCACCTAATAAAGACCTACGCCAAGTTTGAACATTCTAGCCGAATAACACTGAGAGTTATTGTGTTTCAATGTCTCGACCAATCAATTTGCGTATCGCTCTGCTTATCCTGAGCAGAAAATGCTCATTGTCGAACTTAGTCAAGGTTTAAAGTGAGAAACATTACAACCGGGCGAAATTTTCTGTTTTATCACTTTTACAGTACCTTTCATTACCAACCGATTATTACAAAACTTTAAAAATGAAAGAGAGAAATGCGGCTTAACGTCCATTCGCTACAAACTAGGTCATTTAGGGACTAACATATGTTTCTTATTTTATTCAAAAACTTCCCTTGCGCGTACTGGTCTTTAGCCGTTGGGAGGAAACCGAAGGACACGGAGAAAGCCAACGAGGTTGGACACCATACTCCATGTCACGTGCAGCCTGGAAATCGAAACGACACCGGTTGACTCAATGACAGACGTTACGATACAGCGCGCACATGCTAACCATTCAGCCTCCCTAAAATCGGGAAATTGCTGACTTATAGCAAGAAATATTTCAACCGGGTGAAATTTTCTGTTTTAACAGTTTGGTTGGCACGGTACTTTAATTACCAACCGATTATTACAAAACTTTTGAAAATAAGCTCAACTGACCAGCTTAATCGTATGCAATAAACGTTTGGCCTGAATTGAAAGTTCTGCACCGAGAAAGTTCATCTCGATTTTCCGGCGTGGCTCCCCCTTGTCAGTGAGGCAGAACGGAGGGCGTGATAAGGACAGCTGTCTAGTCGTTCGGTTGGGACGAAAAACCAAGGTCCGGTGTACACATCGGAATGCACATAAAATATCCCTAAGCAGTTGTAATTCGATACTGTTGAATAAGCTCTATACGATGACTAAATGTGCAGATTGTCGTCACCCACGCTGCATGTTTCGCTTAACAATGAAAGGGTGCGGTTTTCAATTTTCGATCCTTTTATTCTTCTACTCCTGATATTTTGGACTGTTGATCGATGGTTTCATATAAAAGACTACCGATAAGACTCTTTGTAGAAGAAGTTCCCCAAAAATATTATGTTGACTTTAAGAGAAAAGAACCTTTAAAAATGCTCCAAATCGTAAAAATACGACTTTTTGGCTTTTTCGATCTCTATTTTTCTGCTGTCCCTGATATTTAGAAATTAATGATACAACGATTTCACACAACACGCTAGCTATTAGACTCTCGATTAACAAGAGTTTCACCGCCCTCTCTTCATTATAACCGAAGTTATCTTGCCTTAAAGAATCAACAAATCAGCATGCTTATCTCTGCTTTCCCTAGGCAGAAAATGCTCATCTTTGAACTCAATCATCACATTGACCTAGTGAACGTCTACACCAAGATTGAACATTCTATCTCAATTAGAAGGAGAGTTATTGTGTTTCAAAGTCTCGGCCCTTCAAATTGCTACTACTTTTCATATTCACTTCAAAATGGCAACCATCAATTGACCTAAATGCTCTGAACAATTTTAGGCCATCCTTCAAGGATTCCGAAAATATAACTCCCGAGTCTGTAAGTAAAATAGCAAAAAAGCCTTAGGGATTTTTCACGTTTCAAGATGGTGGCACTTCCGGTTCGATCGACAAACTCCATATTTTGTTGTCGAATCAGTAATTACTTGTCTAGTATCGAAAAAAAAATCAGGTCATTCTGACCTATATTTCGTCAATTTTTTTGAAAAATTTGATCCTTAATTTAAGTTAGAAAAATTTCTAAAGTCATTTTTCAAGTCACATCATTAAGGTCTACTTACATATTAAATTTCATTAAAATCGTGCAAATACTAAAGAAGTTGTCGAGTTGGTGTAAACTTCCAGTTCTAAATCACAGCAACGAATTTTCGAAATTTGAAAATCCGAAATTGTAGATTTGAAGTAAATGTCTTAGGATACTCAAGGAAAAAAGAATTAGTAAAATAGATCAAATAGTCACAAAGTTATAGCATTGTAGTTCAAATGCATTCGTTCGTAAAATTCGGTGATTTCGGATTCGTAAACCGTTTTGAAAATATATGTAATCAAGGTTCGCATCCCATTTTTGGGGGAGTAGGTCAAATTTTCAGAAAGATCGTATGGATAGATTCTGAGAATTCCGATTTGCAGAAAACACACACACACAAAAAAACTAGATCTGCTACTGTCCCATTTAGATATGAAAGCTTTCATATTCACTGTCACTTCCTGTCACATGTCATGGGTCATATAATCCGAACAAGAAAAAATAAATCATTAAAATCGGTCACAATCTAGCGAAATTAATGTGATTTTTCACTCGTAAACAACTTTGTCGCCACGAAAAACATCAAAGGCGAAATTCGAATTTTTGAAATATTCAAAAAAACTCGACCCGTATCCCGTCTACCCTGAAATTGAAATGCATTAAATTTTAGACATAGGAGACGCATTGAACATACTATGCCCTATTGTGTTTGTTTACAAGTCCGTAAATGTCGATTTTTCACTATGTTTCATATTCACTTCAAAATGGCGACCATCAGCTGACCTAAATCAAAATTCTGCTCTGATCATTTTTTAGGTTTTCCTTCAAGGGTTCAGAAAATGTAACTCTCATGTCTGTAAGTGCAATATCGCAGAAGTTCTATTGTTTTTTCACGTTTCAAGATGGTGGCACTTCCGGTTCGATCGACAAACTCCTTGTTTTGTGTACGAATCAGTAATTACTTGTCTAGTATCAAAAAAAAAAAATATAGGTCATTCTGACCTTTATTTCGACGATTTTTCTGAAAAATTTGATTCTTAATTTCACCAAGGGGAGATAATTTAGAAAAAATTTTAAAAGTCATTTTTTAAGTCGCATCAGTAATGTCTAGTTACATACTAAATTTCATGAAAATCGTACAACTATTAAAGAAGTTGTCAAGTTGGTTTCAACTTCCGGTTCGAAATCACAACGACGAATTTTCGAATATTACAAAACTTTAAAAAATTAGCTCCCCCTGACCAGCTTAATCGTTCGCAATAAACGTTTGCCCCTTAAAATCGGCAAATTGCTGACTTTAAAGTGAGAAACATTACAACCGGACGAAATTTTCTGTTTTATGGCCTTTACAGTACCATTGATTATCAACCGATTATTACAAAACTTTAAAAATAAAACAGAAAGAGAGAAATGCGGCTTAACGTCCATTCGACACAAACGAGGTCATTTCGGGACTAACATATGTCTTTTAATTTTATTGAAAAACTTCCCTTGTGCGTGCGGGTCTTTAGCCGTGGGTGGAAACCGAAGGACACGGAGAAAACCCACGAGGTTGGACACCAAAAACTCCGTGTTACGTGCAACCTGGAAATCGAAACGACGCCGGTTGACTCAATGACAGACGTTACGATACAGCGCGCACATGCTAACCATTTAGCCTCCCTAAAATCGGGAAATTGCTGACTTATAGCAAGAAACATTTCAACCGGGCATTTCAATCGAAACAACGCCAGTTGACTCAATGACAGACGTTACGATACATAGCGCAGGTGCTAACCATTCAGCCACGTAACCTCCCCAAATTTGGCAAATTGCTGACCTACAGCAACAAACATTTCAACCGGGCGAAATTTTCTATTTTAACAGTTTAATTTGCACGGTACCTTTAATTATCAACCGAATATTACAAAACTTTTAAAAATAAGCTCCCCCTGACCAGCATAATCGTTCGCAATAAACGTTTGCCCCCTAAAATCGGCAAATTGCTGACTTTAAAGTGAGAAATATGACAACCGGGCGAAATTTCCTGTTTTATCACTTTTACAGTACCTTTGATTACCAACCGATTATTACAAAAATTTAAAAATAAAAGAGAAAGAGAGAAATGCGGCTTAAAGTCCATTCGACACAAACGAGGTCATTTCGGGACTAACATATGTTTTTTAATTTTATTTAAAAACTTCCCTTGCGCGTACGGGTCTTTAGCCGTGGGAGGAAACAGAAGGACATGGAGAAAACCCACGAGGTTGGACACAATACTCCATGTCACGTACAACCTGGAAATCGAAACGACGCCGGTTGACTCAATGACAGACGTTACGATACAGCGTGCGTATGCTAACCATTCAGCCTCCCTAAAATCGGGAAATTGCTGACTTATAGCAAGAAACATTTCAACCGGGCGAAATTTTCTGTTTTAACAGTTTAATTTGCACGGTTTAAAACTTCTCTTGCGCGTACGGGTCTTTAGTCGTGGGAGGAAACCGAAGGACACGGAGAAAACCCACGACGTTGGACACCATACTCCATGTCACGTACAACCTGGAAATCGAAACGACGCCGGTTGACTCAATGACAGACGTTACGATACAGCGCGCACATGCTAACCATTCAGCCATTCAGCCTCCCTAAAATCGGGAAATTGCTGACTTATAGCAAGAAACATTTCAACCGGGCGAAATTTTCTGTTTTAACAGTTTGATTTGCACGGTACTTTAATTACCAACCGATTATTACAAATCTTTTGAAAATAAGCTCCAACTGACCAGCTTAATCGCATGCAATAAACGTTTGGCCTGAATTGAAAGTTCTGCACCGAGAAAGTTCATCTCGATTTTCCGGCGTGGTTCCCCCTTGTCAGTGAGGCAGAACGGAGGGCCTGACAAGAACAGCTGTCTAGTCGTTCGGTTGGGACGAAAAACCAAGGTCCCGTGTACACATTGGAGTGCACGTAAAATATAACTAAGCAGTTGGAATTCGATACTGTTGAATAAGCTCTATACGATGACTATGCAAACCATTATTAATTGATGAATGTGTTAAAATTTACAAAATATAAACGGTATTAATCTAAATCAATAACATAAATGATAACAATTTTTATACGCCCACATTTTCATGTGGACGTATATTGTCGTCGCCCCTGTTCGTCCGTCCGTCCGTCCGTCCGGACGTCCACAATTGTTTGTGAACAGTCTACAGGTCACAATTTTTATCCGATTTCAATGAAACTTAAAACATAGGTTTATCACCCTACGATCTCGGTTCCTTTCGATATTGGCATGCATCGGACTGTAACTTCATGGGTTATGGCCCCTGATTGTACGAAAAAGCACGTTTTTTAGCTTGTGAACAGTTTAGAGGTCACAATTTTGAACCGATTTGGATGAAACTTGAAATGCATGTTTATAACCCAAAGATCTTGGTTCCTTTCGATATTTGCGCCAATCGGATCGTAACTTCCTGAATTATGGCCCCTGATTGTCCGAAAAATCGCCCTTTTTAGCTTGTGGTCCCTCTGGAGGTCAAAATTGTTATCCGATTTAAAAAACCGTTTGATTATATCACCGTTCCATAGTTATGAAGGTTGAGTTCGAATTTCGTGAAAATCGGACCGAAATTGACGGACAAAATGGCCGCCATTTGTACGCGAATAGTGTGAAAATATGTTAAATCAAGGTTGTGAACAGTGTAGAGGACACAATTTTGAACCGATGTGGATGAAACTTGAAATGCATGTTTATAACCCAAAGATCTTGGTTCCTTTCGATATTTGCGCCAATCGGATCGCAACTTCCTGAATTATGGCCCCTGATTGTCCAAAAAATTGCCCTTTTTAGCTTGTGGTCCCTCTGGAGGTCAAAATTGTTATCCGATTTAAAAAACCGTTTGATTATATCATTGTTCCATGGTTATGAAGGTCGGTTTCGAATTTCGTGAAAATCGGACCAAAATTGACGGACAAAATGGCCGCCATTTGTACGCGAATAGTGTGAAAATATGTTATATCAAGGTTGTGAACAATGTAGAGGACACAATTTTGAACCGATTTGGATGAAACTTGAAATGCATGTTTATAACCCAAAGATCTTGATTCCTTTCGATATTTGCGCCAATTGGATCATAACTTCCTGAATTATGGCCCCTGATTGTCCGAAAAATTGCCCTTTTTAGCTTGTGGCCCCTCTGGAGGTCAAAATTGTTATCCGATTTAAAAAACCGTTTGATTATATCACCGTTCCATGGTTATGAATTTTGTGAAAATCGGACCAAAATTGACGGACAAAATGGCCGCCGTTTGTACGCGAATATTGTGAAAATATGTTATAAAAAGGTTGTGATCCTTATAGAGGTCACAATTTTGAACCGATTTTGATGAAACTTGACATGTATGTTTATAACCCAAAGATCGTGGTTCCTTTCGATATTTGCGCCCATTAGATCTTAACTTCCTGAATTATGTCCCCGGATTGTCCGAAAAATCGCTTTTGTTCGCGTTTGGTCCCTCTGGAGGTCAAAATTATTATCCGATTTAAAAAAAAAGTTTGACTATATCACCGTTACATGGTAATGAAGAGAGAGTTTGAATTATGTGAAAACCGGACTAGAATTGACGGACAAAATGGCCGCCGTTTGTACACGAATAGTGTGAAAATATGTTATATCAAGGTTGTGAACCCTATAGAGGTCACAATTTTGAATCGATTTTGATAAAACTTGACAGGTATGTTTTAAACCCAAAGATCTTGGTTCCTTTCGATATTTGCGCCCATCGGGTCATTACTTCCTGAATTATGTCCCCTGATTGTACGAAAAATCACCCTTTTTAGCTTGTGGTGCCTCTGGAGGTCACAATTATTATATGATTTAAAAAGAAAACGTTTGATTATAAAAACCAAACAAATTCTAATGATTTTCTGATAATTCCTTAATATGCGACAATTCTTGTTGACTGCCCGGACGATTTGGCAGCTGTGTGGGCGTATGTTTCGTTGCCTGGCAACCTATTTTTTTTTAGATAGTTTTAAAATAGAAAACAAATAATTATATCAAATCAAACCTATTCAATTTCAAATAATATAAGGACTGGCTGCAAAGTTCTAAGCCTATGTGTGCAAGACCTATATAATGTTGATGTTTCTTTTTATTTTTCTATATAGTTTCCATCCAAGCTCAATTTTTTCATCAGTTATTTTCGGTGATTTTGGATTCGCAAAACGTTTTGAAAATACATGTATATTGATTCCAAGGCCACCACCCTTTTTTAAACGGAGGCTAACCAGAAAAGTAAAATAGATCACAAAATCACGAAGTAACACAGCTGTCAAGTCAATTTTTTCATCAGTTGTTTTCGGTGATTTTGGATTCGCAAAACGTTTTGAAAAAAATATTTAATCAAGGTTCGCACCCAACTCCCCTTTGAAATCAGACACGTGCAATATGTCATATAGGAAGAATAACAAGTCGCTCACAACAAAATGGTAAATTAATGAGTTTAGGTCAAAAGGTTGAGCTACTGTTTTAGAGTATTTAATTGTTTTAAAGAGACACGTTAAGGGTTGTTCATAGTTTAATGAAAGTTTAATTTTAAATAAGACCAATGAAATTAGGATTTAATAATGCCAGATTAATATTAAAATAAAGTTTTAAATTAAGAATAATTAATTATTGGTCTAATGCAATGAAATGCTTTGATTTGACGGATGAAATGTACGATGGGTGTCTACACTTTGTGGCTAAGGCGTCGGGTGTTCGATCCCTGCATTGGCCGAGAAAGTTCATCTCGATTTTCTGGCGTGTCCCCCCACCCACCGTGTACACATTGATTGGAGTGCACGTAAAAGATCCCTTAGTTGGAATTCGATACTGTTGACTAAGCTCGGCGTGGTTCCCCCTTGTCAGTGAGGCAGAACGGAGGGACTGACAAGAACAGCTGTCTAGTCGTTCGGATGGGACGAAAAACCAAAGTCCCGTGTACACATTGGAGTGCACGTAAAAGATCCCTTAGCAGTTGGAATTGGATATTGGATATACGATGACTAAATGTGTAGATTGTAGCCACCCACACTGCATGTTTTGCTTAACAATGAAAGGGTGCCGTTTTCAATTTTCGATCCTTTTATTCTTCTACTCCTGATATTTTGGACTGTTGTTCGAAGGTTTCATATAAAAGACTACCGATAAGACTCTTTGTAGAAGAAGTTCCCCAAAAATATTATGTTGACTTTAAGAGAAAAGGACCTTTAAAAATGCTCCAAATCGTAAAAATACGACTTTTTATACGCCCACATTTTCATGTGGACGTATTATGTCGTCGCCCCTGTCCGTCCGTCCACAATTTGTTTGTGGACTCTCTACAGGTCACAATTCTTATCCGATTTTGACGAAACTTGAAATATAGGTTTATCCCCAAAAGATCTCGGCTGCTTTCGATATTGGCATGTATCGGATCAAAACTTCATGGAGTATGGCCCCTGATTGTACGAAAAATCACGTTTTTAGCTTGTGGACCCTATAGAGGTCACAATTTTGAACCGATTTTGATGAAACTTGACATGCATGTTTGTAACCCAAAGATCTTGGTTCCTTTCGATATTTGCGGCTATCGGAATGTAATTTCCTGAATTATGGCCCCTGATTGTCCGAAAAATCACCCTTTTTAGCTTGTGGTCCCTCTGGAGGTCACAATTATTATTCGATTTAAAAAACCGTTTGATTATATCACCGTTACACCCTAAGGAAGGTTGAGTTCGAATTTCGGGAAAATCGGACGAAAATTGCCATACAAAATGGCCGCCGTTTGTAGGCGAATACTGTTAAAAAATGGTATATCAAGGTTGTGGACCCTGTGGAGGTCACAATTTTGATTCGATTTTGATGAAACTTGAAATTCATGGTTATAACCCAAAGATCTTGCTTCCTTTCGATATTTGCGCATATCGGATCGTAACTTCCTGAATTATGGCCCCTGATTATACGCAAAATCGCCTTTTTTTTTTAGCTTGGAGGTCACAATTATTATCCGATTTAAAAAAACGTTTGATTATATTACCGTTACACCGTAAGGAAGGTTGAGTTCAAATTTCGGGAAAATCAGACCAAAATTGCCATCCAAAATGGCCGCCGTTTGTACGCGAATACTGTTAAAAAATGGTATATCAAGGTTGTGGACCCTGTAAAGGTCACAATTTTAATTCGATTTTGATGAAACTTGAAATTCATGGTTATAACCCAAAGATCTTGGTTCTTTTCGATATTTGCGCATATCGGATCGTAACTTCCTGAATTATGGCCCCTGGTTATACGCAAAATCCCCCTTTCTTTAGCTTGTGGTCCCTCTGGAGGTCACAATTATTATCCAATTTAAAAAAACGTTTGATTATATCACCGTTATACTGTAAGGGAGGTTGAGTTTGTATTTCGGGAAAATCGGACCAAAATTGACAGACAAAATGGCCGCCGTTTGTACGCGAATACTGTTAAAAAAATGATATATCATGGTTGTGGACCCTGTATAGGTCACAATTTTAATTCGATTTTGATGAGGAAGGTTGAGTTCTAATTTCGTGAAAATCGTACCAAAATTGCCGGACGAAATGGTCGCCGTTTGTACGCGAATAGTGTAAAAATATGGTATATCATGGTTGTGGACTCTCTACAGGTCACAATTCTTATCCGATTTTGATGAAAAGTCACATTTCTAGGTTGTGTACCGTCACACGATAATCATTGTCGGTTTCGAATTTCATTAATATCAGACTGGAACTGACCAACTAAATGGCTGCTCCCAATACAGTATGAAATACAGGACTTAAAGATGTAGGAAAAATCACTTTCAGTATTGCTTGTTCTCTGTCCATCTCTCGAAAATGTGGGCGTATCCTGCCTGGCAGTGCCAGCCTATCTTTTGATTTTCGATCTCTTTTTTCTGCTACCCCTGATATTTAAAAAAAATGATATAATGATTTCACACAACAGGCTAGCTATTAGACTTTCGATTGACAGGAGTTTCACCACCCTCCCTACATTATAACCGAAGTTATTGTGCCCTAAAGAATCAACAAATCAGCATGCTTATCTCTGCTTACCCTAGGCAGAAAATGCTCAACATTGCACTCAATCATGACATTGACCTAGTGAACGTCTACACCAAGATTGAACATTCTAGCTCAATTAGAAGGAGAGTTATTGTGTTTCAAAGTCCCGGCCCTTCAAATTGCTACTTCTTTTCATATTCACTTCAAAATGGCAACCATCAGTTGACCTAAATCGAAATTCTGCTCCCTGCGATTTTTGGGCCATCCTTCAAGGATTTCGAAAATATAACAAAAATATAGCAAAAAAGCCTTAGGGATTTTTCATGTTTCAAGATGGTGGCACTTCCGGTTCGATAGACAAACTCCATATTTTGTGTACAAATCAGTAATTACTTGTCGAGTATCGAAAATTTTTTTTAGGTCATTCTGACCTATATTTCGACGATTTTTTTTAAAACTTTGATCCTTAATTTCACCAAAAGGAGATAATTTAGAAAATTTCTCATTATATTTTTGAAGTCACATCGGTAAGATCTACTTATATACTAAATTTCATGAAAATCGTACAACTATTAAAGAAGTTGTCAAATTGGTCTAAACTTCCGGTTCGAAATCACAGCGACGAATTTTCGAAATTCGAAAATGTGAAACTGCAGATGAAAATGATTCTTTTCAGGGTATTCAAAGAAAAAAGAATTAGTAAAATCGGTCAAAAAATAGCAAAGTTACGACTATGCATTGTCAGTTTTTTCGTTCGTAAAATTCGGTGATTTCGAATTCGCAAAACGTTTTGAAAATATATTTAATCAACAGCCACCACCCATTTTTGGCGGGGTAGGTCAAAGTTTCAGAAACATCCTTTTGTTAGATTCTGTGAAATCCGATTTGCAGGAAAAACACAAAAAAAAAATAATAATAATCTTAACAGAAACAATAAGCTTTCATATGTAATACATATGAAAGCTTAATAATCTTAACAGAAACAATAAGCTTTCATATGTAATATGGAAGCTTAATAATCTTAACAGAAACAATAAGCTTTCATATGTAATATGAAAGCTTAAAGTTACATTATGGGAGATAAGATAAAGAGATGGCAGTTCTCACTATAATAGTTAAAAACTAGATAGTGTAAAGATAATTTGCTGAAAATTTCAGTCAAATTGATTCACTATTAGCCGAGAAAAAAGCGTTAGAATTTTCACATAGTCTCGTTCATCATTACTCAAATCATTAATATAAACAGCATAGTCTTGATTATCCACTTGATTGATTTAATTATCAACCGCCATTAAGCGGCATATACGATCTTAATCTGCCAACATCGAAGGCTAGCCTTGACATAAAGAATTTATTATGGTCTGGATATGTTAATTAATGTCTAATTGATTATTTAGATAACATCTCAGGCTTAAAGAAAGACTTGTAAAAAGCAGATTTTTCTCTTGCATAATGCTATTTTAATAATAATAATAATCCATCTTGTATAGCGCTGGTACATTCAGTAAAACAGCTCAGTGGCGCACAAATTAATATTTAAAATCACTTAAAACTCTCCTTGAAATTTAAAAGTAAAACAGACTTTAAAAAGTTAATGATTAAAAGCACTGTAAGCACATTCAAATCACTGATTATAAGCCATATTAAAATAGTGTGTTTTGAGATTCTTCTTAAAACTTGAGGCAAGACAACTTTGTTTAATGGAAAGGGGCAATTTATTCCATTCTTGTGGGGAAGCGAAACAGAAGGCTCTTTCTCCAAATTTTGTGTTTGTTTTGTGTGCTTTGAGTTGTAGTTGATTTGATGACCCGAGGGAACGTTGGGGAATATATAAATGAATTAAATCTTTAAGATATGCCGGAGAATTGTTTCGAATATTGTTTTACGATAACATACTTGGGCACATATTCTAGATCATTCTTGAACTATGCTATTACAATATGACTAATTTCGCGTCACATACAGGTGTTGTATATTATGATGGACTATATTTGATATATTAGATACAATTGTTACATAATAGTATGTTATGATTAACTTAATTTTGATACTAATTTTTTATATTTAATTCTGGATTTTCTTACATTGATCATAGAGTTATACACTTAACCAGAATTTGTACATGCTTTCGAAATCTGTTTCATAACAGATCATAATCCAAAAATAATGTCTGTCTGAACCGATGGTGTAGCCATGGGTATCATGGCAAAAAAGTTGCACACCTAAACACTTCCTTGTCTCACTTTGTACATTTACTCTGTTTCTGTTTCAAATGTAAATATGTTATACCTATCGTAAACCCACAATCTGCTAGAGCAAACCTGCCATTATTCTTTATTCTACTTCCCTTATTTTATTCCTTTATTTCTTTATATGTCATTATCACAATCTTGTTACGTAGTGGAGATGTCGTTGAAAATCCGGGACCAAATGACAACTTATCTTTCGTTCACCTGAATGTAAGAAGCTTACGTCATAAACTTGACCTTGTTTCCGCAGAATTCTCCGAAAATTTCGATTTGATCTTGTTAACTGAGACATGGCTTGACCAAAGCATATCATCGGACACCCTTTCTATCCCTGGTTTTAATGCGCCAATTCGCAAAGACAGGACTACAGAACAGGGTGGGGGCGTAGCAGTTTATTCTCGCAACAACATTTTAACAAAACGCAGATCTGATTTAGAAACCGACAATACAGAGGACATTTGGGTAGAAACTAATATTCATAATAAACATTTTTTAATTGGCACTTTTTATAGACCCCCAAATTCCACTGTTCAATTAGATAATTCTATCTTCAATTCGTTTTCATTGGCAGCAGCAGACGACAGAAACAATATCTTTACATCGATCTCTTTATAAAATCCAATACTTTAATTCATTCGGCAAATGTTCTTTTCGATTTAAAACAAATTATCAAGGACCCAACCAGATATGGTAATAATGGTAACAATACATTGACTGATTTAATTTTAACGAATTGTTCTGGTCATATTTCTGATTCAGGTTGCTTAGATAATTCCTGTAGTGATCACTGCCCTGTGTACTGTCGGTTAAATTTTCATCGTCTGAAATCAATTAGCTTTACACGAACCATATGGATAAGACTGACTTTGACCAACTACGAGTGACGTGAGCGAGTTAATAAATTTGGCAAGAACACACATTCCAAACAAAATAGCAACCATTAGATCAAAAGACAAACTTTTGATGAACAACACTATTCGGAAAATGAGCAAAATGAAAAACAAATTCACTGGAAAGCAGTAAAATTAAACTCGATTTGCAAAAATTTAGAAATATAAGGAATGACTATAAAATATCCTTCATAGCACTGCATGGCTTATGCCCGTCTTCATTAGCTCAGTTGGTGCAGAAAAGTATGAAGTTAAACCCCATTTCATTTATTCAGTCACCCACTCCTAATCTGTTTGTCAAAGTAAATCAGAAATATGAGAGAGGGAGAGAGGGGAAGGGGTAAAAAAATACGATATACTTGATGCAGTTAGGGTTGTTTATTTTATGTTTTATTATAAGGTATTCCTTTTTTAGAAGTATTTGAGAGAGAGAGGGAGAGAGAGAAAGAGAGAGAGATTTAACGCCAACTCGGCACAGACTATGTCATTTCGGAACTAACATATGGTTTAATTTTATGTCAATAATTCGCTTGCGTAGGGGTCTTTTGCAGTGGGAGAAAACCGGTGAAAACCAACGAGGTTGGACAGGCGACCCTTCTCCTTGTTACATACAACCGGGATTTCGAAACCACGCCAGTTGACTCAATTACAGGCTTTATGATACAGCGCGCACGTACTAACCATTCTCCCTCCCCCATTGAAGTATTATAAAGAAAGATTTAAACGTCACGTGCTAACCATTCATCCATCCACCCCTCCGTTAGCCCAGTTGGAGCAGAACAGTTGTTTTAAATCAAGGGGGGGGGGGGGTCACGGTGGCTATGTGGTTAAGGCGCTGTTTCGCTAGCCTGGAGGTCGGGTGTTCGATCCCTGCATTGACCGAAAAAGTGATTTTCCCATGTCAGTGATGTAGAAGGAAGGCCTGACAAGGACAGCTGCCTAGTCGTTTAGATGGGACGAAAACCGAGGTCCCGTGTACACATTGGAGTGCACGTAAAAGATCCCTTGGTAGTTGGAATTCGATATAAGAGTAGGCCGCAGCGCCGCTGCCCGGGCAAAATTTCCCTCATAGCCCGTCTTCCATTAGCCCAGGTTAGGTGCAAAAGAGTAGGACGTTAAACCCGTTTCATTTCATGTCATTTAAAACAACGATATCGTGGTCGGCTTGTGGTATGCGATTGTTGTTGTAATATTTAGCATTTTTACCTCTCGTTAACTATCAAAGCATTTTGTGTGTGTTTTACCTGGCCTTCTTAAAGCTCGACCAATATTTGCCAATAATGGCTGTGTAGAGCATTCTTGGACCATAAATATGACGTTAGTGTCAAGATTGGTCCAGATATTCCATTGATAATGTAAATTATTTGGCTATTCTGTTGTTTCTTTTATGCTCTACCAATGTTGATACACAAGCGTAAGTAACCCTTTAAACTCAATGTCGCCAGTCGACCAGACTATAAATTCACCAGCCACTCTACGTCAAACAGATTAGTGTGTTGTAAAAATTGATAGTGTGACCTAAAGGGTCATAAACGTTAGTTGTATTAAATTTATTTTATTGCCTACACCAACTAAAGATCTCAACAAAGTAAACACGATCTTTTAACTTGGGAACCTGAAACGTTGCAAAATATTAACTGGCATCGATGATAGATCTGAAGTTTTTATTTTACGGAGATATTTTTAAAGATTTGGGGGGGAACACAACAATACCATTAAGAATATTTGCAATATATAAAGTTCAAAGTTCAGATGTAAAGTGGATGATAAGGGAGAGAGCAGAGTCTGAGATTATTAGATTCGCGCAAAATTAAAAATTTCCCAAAATTTGTAAATGTCTTTAGTTCTTTGACAGTATTCGAGTTTAGAAATAGAAAAAGAGATTCGTTGGGGCTTTTGTGCTGCACTACATTTTAACAGCGATCACAAAATATCACCTTTCATCTCCCACCTTAGTTTCGTATTTTATTTATTTTTGTAGAGTTGTCATCGATTGTGGACATAAAAATTCTACTTTGTGACATCAACGCAAGTTTACCATGCAAATGGTTTACAAATTTCTGAAATATTTTTTCGGCATTTATACGATCTTTGCAGTGAAACAACAATTTTCTTTGAATTGATTTTTTTAGAGTGTATTTAATACGGGGCACTTTAACAAAAAACAAGTTGTGTAATTAACAAACCCTTTTGTATTATGCCCGGGTCCAAATGTTGAATGGCATCATAAGTGGTGTCAGACAGTGGCGGATTAAATGGGGCGTGGGCGCCCCCCCCCCACTAATTTTCGACAGTGCCCATTTTTACTGCTGAAAGTGCCTTTTTTTCCCACACCCAAATATGTCCGTTATGAACGTTTACTTCGACGAAAACATCAGCCAAATAGCTCTTGGAATGGAAACAGATGCAAGGAAATGACGTATAATTTTCTTTGGGGATCCCCCCCCCCCCTAAGCGGCGTGCACCGTCTCCGCGGTCAGTGCCCTTATTTTGCGGTGCCCCCTCCCCTCTTTTCAAAATCCCTAGACCCGCCCCTGTATTATGCCCGGGTCCAAATGTTAAATGGCATCATAAGTGGTGTCAGACAGTGGCGGATTAAATGGGGCGTGGGCGCCCCCCCCCCACTAATTTTCGACAGTGCCCATTTTTACTGCTGAAAGTGCCTTTTTTTCCCACACCCAAATATGTCCGTTATGAACGTTTACTTCGACGAAAACATCAGCCAAATAGCTCTTGGAATGGAAACAGATGCAAGGAAATGACGTATAATTTTCTTGGGGGATTCCCCCCCCCCCCTAAGCGGCGTGCACCGTCTCCGCGGTCAGTGCCCCCTCCCCTCTTTTCAAAATTCCTAGATCCGCCCCTGTCAGATATTAGTCTAAAACCTTATCTGTCGAAAAATCATATCTCAGACTAAATCTTCAGGAATCCTGAAACCACTTCTCGTTTGAGGAATGGGAATAGAATGGGGGGTGGTTTAACGTCTCATCAATATAAAACTGTAGTAATTTCGAGACACAAAGAGTACATTTACATTTCAGTGTGCACTGCAATGGGGATACTTTCTTTCAAATGTCAAGGGTTATTTTACGTGAAATCCAATGTGTACACAGTTTTACTTCGGGTTATTTCTCGTCGAACGGTTAGGAATACTTACCTCGTTAGCCCCAAACCGAAAACATGGGCTTGTTTTTAGAGCAAAACAAACCTATAAAACATGTGCCTAACACACTCAAATAACTCCCATAATTTTATGTATAATGGAAAATATTTATAAGAAAAGGCCACGAATTCAATTATCTTGGAATTGTGATATCAGACACTGACACTTGTTAAGCTGCCATGGATAACTTGACACAGAAATGAAGTAAGGCGTTTAACATTATGATTCAGATGCATGAAGATATAGCTGGTTTTCATTTATAAAGAGTTGTGAATATATAAAATCAAATAAAGATTTAAAATCAACTTACTGTCCAAAAAATAAATAATAATAAAGGCATTGATGGAACTTACTTAGTCAAGGATATATGCAGTTATATATAAAATGATATGAATTATTTACATGTGATAAAAAATCGAAAAGACGGAAAAGCACTAAAAATAAGCGCACATAAATTGAAACATGGAGATATTTAAAATTAGATGTAAATGATCGTTTGTGCAATATATGTCAAGAGGTAGAAGACAAAATTCATTTATTAAAAAAAAAAATGCAAATTTGTTTGTGGACTCTCTACAGGTCACAATTCTTATCCGATGTTGACGAAATTTGAAATATAGGTTTATCCCCATAAGATCTCGGCATGTATCGGATCGAAACTTCATAGATTATGACCCCCTGATTGTACGAAAAATCGTGTTTTTATACGCCCACATTTTCATGTGGACGTATATTGTCGTCGCCCCTGTCCGTCCGTCCACAATTTGTCTGTGGACTCTCTACAGGTCACAATTCGATATTTGCGCCCGTCGGATCGTAACTTCCTGAATTATGGCCCCTGATTGTCTGAAAAATCGCCCTGTTTAGCTTGTGGTCCCTCTGGAGGTCAAAATTATCATCCGATTTAAAAACCGTTTGATTATATCACCGTTACATGGTAATGAAGGTTGAGTTCGAATTTTGTGAAAATCGGACCAAAATTGATAGACAAAATGGTCGCCGTTTGTACGCGAATAGTGTGAAAATATGTTATATGAAGGTTGTGGACCCTATAAAGGTCTCAATAATGATCCGGTTTTGATGAAACTTGAAATGTATGTTAATTACAACCCAAAGATCTTGGTTCCTATCGATATTTGCGCCAGTGCATTTTGGCCCCCGATTATCTGAAAAATCACCCTTTTTAGCTTGGGGTCCCTCTGGAGGTCAAAATTATTATCCGATTCACAAAACCGTTTGATTATATCGCCGTTGCATGGCAATCAAAGTTGAGTTCGAATTTCGTGAAAACGGATCAAAATTGTCAGACAAAATGGCCGCCGTTTGTACGCGAATGGTACGTGAAAACATGTTATATCAAGTTTGTGGACCCTATAGAGGTCACAATTATGATCCGATTTTGATGAAACTTGAAATGTATGTTTATAAACCAAAGATCTTGGTTCCTTTCGATATTCAGGCACATCGGATTGTAACTTCCTGAATTATGGCCCTTGATCGTACGAAAAATCGCCTTTATTAGCTTATGGCCCCTCTGGAGGTCACAATTATTACCTGATTTAAAAAAACGGTTGATTATATGTAGGTTGAGTTCGAATTTCGTGAAAATCGGACCAAAACTGACAAACAAAAATGGCCACCGTTTGTACGCGAATAGTGTAAAAATATGGTATATATATCAAGGTTGTGGACCCTATAGAGGACACAATTTTAATTCGATTTTGATGAAACTTTCAATATTTGCGCATATAGGTTTGTAACTTCCTGAATTATGACCTCTGATTGTACGAAAAATCGCCTGTATTATCTCGTGGTCCGTCTGGAGGTCACAATTATTACCTGATTTTAAAAAAAAGTTTGATAATATCACCGTTACACTGTAATGAAGGTTCGGTTCGAATTTCATGACCAAAATTGCTGAACAAAATGGCCGCCACGTTTACGTGAATGGTGCAAAAATGTGGTATATCAAGATTGTGGACCCTGTAGAGGTCACAATTTCAATCCGATTTTGATAAAATTTGAAATATAAGTTTATAACCGAAAGATCGCGGTTCCTTTCGGGCACATTGGACCATAACTTCCTGAATTATGGCCCCTGATTGTACGAAAAATAATTTTACCTTGTGGACCCTATGGAGGTTACAATTTTATTCCGAATTAAAAAACCGTTTGACTATATTCCCACACATTAATGATGGTTGAGTTTGAATTTTTTGAGAATCGATAATTAAACAGCTAAATCCACAATATTAAATGTTTCGTATACTAAACGTTAGCAAAGGTAGAACTTCATAAAAACGAAACAAATTCTAATGATTTTCTGATAATTACTTAATATGCGACAACTCTTGTTGACTGCCCGGACGATTTAGCTGCCGTTGACATAGGTTTCGTTGCCTGGCAACCTATTTTTTTGTAAATGCAGATGACCCTGTAAGGTTTTTTGTGCAATAAAGCGTCTTCTTCTATAAGGATGGCGTTTGTGAAGATTCGATTTATTCCTGAATCATTGCGTCATTTTAAACCACATCGTACATTTGATGTGACAAAATCGAAACCGATAAAAAAATCACCCCAGTGATCATTTCATTTGATGAGGGGATTTATTTCAAATGACAAGAAGCAAATGTTGGGTCTTTCACCATGGTATGTTCGCGCCAAAATGATTCAGACGAAGATACTGGGAACCCAATGGATGTATACGCCATTGCGTCTACATAGCGAAGAGACACAAATATGATATAAAAAGTCACACGGTATCAAACTCAGACATCGCCAAAAGTTAAGTACCCCATAACTACTCTTTTGTTGAAAAGAAAAGATTTCTCTTCATTTTGTGCCAATTCATGAATATGCTTGTTCACATAACAGTTTTCAATAACAAAAAAATCCCTACAATTTTGAATCCAGTAACCTTTACTCTGGGGGATTGGATCTGAAAGAAATTTAACGTTTGTTAAACCATGGATTTATGTTTAAACGTACTACCAACACAGTGATATACCACCCTGGACACAAACCAATAAGTAATCTTTACAGCTGTTAATTTGAAAGAAAAATAGAGTTGTACGGCTGGAAACACTGAGATTTATGTAAGAAAAACGTTAAGAAAATAACAGGTTTAAAATATGCTTTATGACACGGAATATTGGAGGTGTGCAGTATGCATCAATTACTATCAATTACACAAGTGTGTACTCTCGTCTGTTTTCTAAAGATCTAACGATGACAGTATCTCTTTTAGTGCAAGAGCATTGGTAGAAGACGGATACGTCGGGTAGGTATGTGATTAATTTCTAATATATTTGTAAACGCAATATAATGGAGCTGGGTGGGATTTGGGGTTTTCTGGAACCGTAGGAGTACGAGTCAAAGGGGCATGGAGGAGAAGCTGACTTTCCGAGCAGACGGGTAAAGTGACAAAAAAATTTTAGTTCATCTATTCGTCAAAATTAAATGCCCGAAATCTAATAAAACACTAATTTTACGGGCTGGAATAGCACGAAAACGCGTTTGCAGCCATTAAATATTCCAAAATTTTCTTGTGGGGTTCCATACAAGTCCAGTTTCGCTTCTTCGCCTCTGTCTGTAAACCCGAATATTTTCGGTCATTTCTAGTTTTGCTAAGTGTCACCGAGCCATAATATAATCCTAATTTTACTTTTCGTTTAATTGAATGCCCAAAATGTGTGCTGAGTTTACTATATATTAAAAATTTTGTCTGGAGCCACTCTAATTTGTGCAACATTTTTCGGGCATCGATTATTATTTGTTAATGCAGCTGCAACTGTCTGATTGAATGGTTGGAATACAGAGTGGGATTTCGGTTACAAAAGCATTGGATAATTTTCGAGTTGCTTACTCAGGCTGGAATAGTAGAAAATGCATTTGTTATTGTAAAATTTCCAAAATTTTGTCCGGGGGGGGGGGGTCTGGTTGTTTGGACCAAATTGACGTTGTATTCACAGGCTGCAATAGCAGGAAAACGCGGCAGTTAAATTTTTGGGAAAATGTCTCAACGGACCCGTTTTCGTGGACTGTAAACGATTGGTTCGAAAGACCAACGATTTTCAACAAGTTTTCCATAAATCTTAAATATATATTCAGAAAGAATTCCCTCTGTAACAAAAGTAAAAAAGTTTTTGTAAACGAGAGTTTAATTTTTATTTAAACCGGAAGTGACATAGTTGGTTCAACACGCTCACTGGGCTCTATAGAAAGCATACAAATTTGGCATAAGTTTACTGCTGTATTGTGTTCACGCCTCATCCTTGGGCCAAAAATCTTATGAAATGGACTGTTTGTTAGGATATTATAAACACGAATTTATGGTGTTTTAACGTTGAGTACACAAAGCCGTCGCGTAAATTCACTCACACTGACCAGTACGCTGTGGCCCAATTCACCCCGCATGGCTAAATATTTACATCACGTGGTTTGATTGTCAGCTTACAAGTGACAAGTGAATATATATTTATGATTTATGGAAACCTTGTTGAAAATCGTTGGTCTTCCCCTTTAATTAGACTATATTAGACCACTTTGAAGTTGCTTTGTTCACAGGCTGAAATAGCAGGAAAACGTGTTTGCAGCCGTCAAATATTCAAAAAATTTCTTTTGGGAGCGGGGTTCCATACAAGATAAGCTCCGCTTCTTCGCGTCTCGGGAAGACAGGTGTCGCTCCCTGTAAAACCGATTTTTTTCGGGCATTTCGGGTTCTGCCCCCTAACTGTCATCGAGCCCGTACTCCTATGACTGGAACTAGCCGAGCTGAAGTTCTTGGCGACATGAAACAACCCGTTTCGAAAACTTTCCATCTTTTACTTAGGAATTGCAATAACAAGTCAACTCAACCAAATTGTTAAATACCCCCCCCCCCCCTCCGGACATAAATTTTTCCTTATCTCAAATATCATCTCAAGTAACTTTTCTCGCAATTTCTCCACTATATGTTGAGTCAAGTTCAAAACGCACGTGATTAGCCGTTCGAATTTTCTTCAACCTTCGCGCCATTTTTAGTTGATTTATTGCACCAAGGCAAGACAATCTAACATTGATTTCCATTTTAAGACTAACGAAGTAACATTTCAGAGTGCATCAAACATGATCCGTGGCATTAAAACGACAACCTGCCAAGTGGTCTAAATAGTCAATATTATAAAAAATGTGAGATTAAGGTATATATATAACATTTCAATGGTACTAACAAAACTCTTAAAAAATATATTTCTGTAAACTATACAACCAGTTCACGAATTGCTTCTTAGATTGAATTTGTTTACTCTGGAATAAAACCTAAATATTTCTCTCCTTTCGTCTAAGATACAAAGATAATGCCGCTGATAATATGTGGATTTTTCAACAAAATAATGTATTTTGTAATAATGTTCTTTTTGTTTAGAATCGGGTATTTCATGAAATATTTATATCCCCAGTTTTATTTTAAACAATACTCTCTTTGATGCTTTGATAAAAAGAAAGAAAACGACACCTTTTTCTGGCCTGAACATCAAACAGTCTTTATTTGGCCAACAATGGAAAATTCGTTAAATCTGTTAGATTTTGCACCCATTACACAGAACTGGTGTATTTTATTTTTGAATATGATATAGGAGTATAAAAACAATATTGCATGTGTTTAACGTAAATAAGACGTAAACACGAAACACAATGGTGTAAATTATGCATATAATATACTATTCAAAAAAAGTAGGGGATATTTGATTTTGGGGGCATAATACTAAATATTCAAATGACTACGAAAAAAGTCACTATAGAACCTAACAGAAGAAACATTTCCAGTTACATGTGACGCCCAAACGCACCAATAGCTACCGCATGGAATGCAGGTGATGCTTGGGATCATCATGGGGGTCCAACCCAAGATTTGCACGACTCTGACTTTGAATGTTACAGTCATTGTGGCATTGAATTCCAGGGTGGAAACATCAGTTTAATTGTTTTAGTGACCAGATCAGCGCTCGTCTTCAAACAGACACTGGTGTGAGAGTGAGTGGCCAGACGATTCGGAATCGACTGCATATGGGTCACCTTCGCGCCCGACGTCCTCGCGTGATCCCTTGTTTGAGAGATCATCACATTCAGGCAAGACGTCGTTGGTGTAGGGATCGTCAACACTGGGATAATCGACGCTGGAGCAATGTGATGTTTTCAGATGAGTCAAGGTTCACTGTTGATTTTTTGGACAGACGTAGGAGGGTGTGGCGTCGTCGAAACGAGCGCTTCCAAGACGTTAACGTCATCAGACATGATCGATTTGGGGGTGGTTCTGTTATGGTGTGGGGAGGCATCACTGTTGCTGGAAGAACGGCTTTACATGTTGTTGCAGGGCGTGTTACAGGCCAGTACTACCGGGACAACATCTTGGCAGTCCATGTTGTGCCGTTCGCACGACCGACATCATGGCCGCCGTTTCATCTTCCAGGATGACAACGCAAGATGTCACAGGGCCAGGATCGTTACAGGTTACCTCCAACAACAGAACATCACCACATTACCTTGGCCAGCACTGAGTCCCGACCTCTACCCCATCGAGCATGTCTGGGACATGCTTGGACAGAGGTTACGTCAACGTCAACAACGTCCTGCCAATGTCCAAGAACTTGCTGCTGCGTTTCAACAGGAATGGGACAATCTGGACCAAAATGACGTTAGACGTCTCATTAGGAGTATGCCACGTCGGATCAATGCTTGTTTGGCAAACAGAGGAGGATTTACCCGTTACTGACTTTGTTGTGATGCTGTGGTAACTTTGCTGTTTGACCCCGGGTATCATTTTACCCTTATAATGGCCAGTCTGTGCCTTACTTAGTCTAACGATCATTTGGAATAAATCGATGAATGTGAACTTCATTTCATTTTGTCATTTGTTTCTTCGTTAGTTTCATTAGGTGACTTTAATAACAATTAAAAATCAAATATCCCCTTTTTTTTTGAATAGTATATGGTTGTTTCCAATGTTTATGTTTAATTGTGAAAGTATGGTCAAAATTTAGTTTTATGTAGGGAAGATAAATCTTTCTACACAATTTCTTTTTATATGAAAGCTATTCGTTTGAAGTAGATCTTAAATCCGAAAAGAATGTTATTGAATAACTAGTGATATGTAAGCGGATTCTACCACTAATCCGACAAAACGGTTTAGTTGGTGCGGTGGTTGGTATTTATCCATAAAAAAGTCGACAATTAGCCTGACCCTTTCCTTAATCCGCTATGAACATTTATCATGAGGTTTATGTGTATTCTCTGTTTTAAATTAACGATTTAGTTGAAGACATTAATAACCTTAAGTGTGGTATTAAAATTGATAACACTATTGTTAGTCTACTATTGTATGCAGACGACATAGCTCTTTTAGCCCCAGACGAGGACTCGCTGCAGTGTATGCTGGACTGTGTTGCAAATTGGTGCGGTAAATGGCGAATCCAAATAAATACTTCAAAAACGAAAATCATTCACTATCGCCCTAATTCAAACAGCAGGTCATGTAGAAACTTTATTTGTGGCAGTAACATCATAGATTACTCACATGCCTACAAGTACTTGGGGTTATGGTTACACGAATCAGTTGACCTTATTCACACTGCAAAAGAGATAGGTAAATCTGCTGATAGAGCTATGTGTACAATTATTAGTAAATTTAAATGTGTCGATGGCATGTCATATGATGTTTTTAATACTCTGTATGCCAATTTAGTCCAACCCATCTTATCCTGTGGAACAGAAATTTGGGACACTGGAGAATTTAGATGCGTTAATAACGTCCAGAATAGAGCCTGTCGTTTTTTCTTAGGCGTGGGAAGTAAATCATCAAATTTGGCGGTCCGTGGTGATATGGGTTGGACATCAAACTTTACAAAACAGAAAGTAGAAATTGTTAGATTGTGGGGACGATTATCATGTGTAGAACCAACACGCCTTGTTAGTAAGGTTAAAGCTTGGTCTTATAATTTCAGGAAGTCCTGGAATAATACTGTAATAAAATTGATGGTCGAATTGCAAATCCCAATTCCTGATTTATTCAATATACGCAAAACTGATTTTTTTTATCTCTAAAAGAAGCACTAAATTTGTTAGATTGTAGGTTCTGGTATCAGGGGCTATGGAATGATAATGGGCCAATTAATGGTTACAAATTAAGGACATATAGGTCTCTTAGTATGATGTCTTGTCTGTATATTTGTTTTTGTGTAGAATTGTGTGGTGCAGTCCCCCTGCACTTACTATTAAGCACTCATTGTATGTCGAACCCTGTGTAAAATGTATGCTCGACAGATCGCAACGTAGTGTTTTAGCAAAACTACGATGTGGGTCATTGCCCTTAGCAATAGAAACTGGACGTTTTGTAAGACCAGTAACATTATTAACAGACAGAACATAAAATTATTGTCACACTTCAAATATAGAGGATGAGACTCACTTCTTGTGTACATGTGATTGCTACTTTGAACCGAGACAAAAGCTATGGAACGCCAGAGCCACCATAAACCCACATTTCCTAGCACTGACACGAACTCACCAGCTATGTTCCCTAATGAACAACTCGCACCTGGTCAAAATCCTAGTTGCCACGGTTAAAAAAATGTTTTATCATAGAAAATATATTTTTGATTACTATTATTTTATATGCCAATTTGTTTTGTTTTTTTGTTTTTTTCAAAAACAGTTCTATTTTTAAATGAGACATGTTGTATACAATTTTCACTATTATCATAAAATAAGGTGATTATATTTATATGTGTGGCGTCAAACTGATTTCTTATACTATACAAAACATGCTATACAAAACATTTACATCAATTTACAGCAATAAAATAAAGCGTTTTACCATATAAGAATATTCTTTTTAAAGTATACTTGTTTCCTTCTCTTGAGAAGTAAAAAGTAAGATATATCTTTTTTAAAAAAAAGAAAAAAAAAAAAAAAAACTTTTTAAGTTAAGTTACTGCAATATGATCTTTTCATAAGTTTGGTCTTCAATTTTCCCCCCGTTTAATTATGTTGTCTCCCTTGCTTGAGTTGGGGAGTATACATATTTGGAGGGTTACAGAACGCTGTCCAAAAGAAAAAATACAGGTTGCTATACTCCTTTCTGCGAAAAGTCGAAAGAGGAAGGAGATTTAGCTTCCCCTTAAATATTAAAATGCCTGGTACATGTTCATATTATAGGTGTATTATAATATTAATTGAATGATAAGGGTATGCGACCAGTCTAATTCTACAATAATGCGTTGCATTCAACATATTTCCATTTATTTCGTGTGTAGACACTTAATCTAATGAAATTTTACTCATTAAAAAAACATTATAGCGATAGTGACGGCTTAACGTTTTCTAATTTGGATCTAAATATATAATATTTGGTTAAGAGTATCAAGTGGTTTGTAAAGTCCCATTCATATAAATTATTGAACTTTGATTTTTCTGGATACCGAAAATGAATATTTGTATTTGTTAATTAGGGTTTCACACTGCGTAGCTTGTGTGAAACACTATTGTTTTTGTTAAAATTATTATTAGGCTTTCAGACTTTCGTCTGAAAGCCTATTGAGATTACTAAAATTATTATTATTATTAGGGTTTCACACTGCGTAGCTTGTGTGAAACACTATTGTTTTTGTTAAAATTATTATTAGGGTTTCACACTGCGTAGCTTGTGTGAAACACTATTGTTTTTGTTAAAATTATTATTCTTATTATTATTATTCAGTTCTGCATAAGTCACTGTTTTCGTTATTTTGCCTGTAAAATAGTCAAATATTATTGGATTTTTATAAAAGTGACATCATTTGATTCAAAAAGCACGTACCGTCATATCAAGTTGAATACAATTTAAAATTGACATCGGAAGTGACGTCATTTTGTCAAAAACTGCATTTTAATCTTTTTAAATCAATGTTTTATTCAAACAAGAATTACTTAATATGTATTAATAATTTTAACTTTTGGTTTAAATTCACATATAAACACAACTCATATGTTCATAAAGATATCATAAAATTGTTTCTAACTTGTTCGGTTGCCGAGAAATAGACGGTTTTCTACAGGTCACTTTTGAAGGTTTTGGGGCCATAAAAGTGTCAATTATTATTCGATTTTCATAAACTTTACACCATGTTATACCTAATGCCATTTAGGATTTTATACAAGTAATTTAAGATTTACATTATCACCGGAAGTAACGTCATTTTGGCAAAAACTGTATTTGTAGCCTTCAAAACAGACATTTTATTCAAATGAGTCTGTTTTGAAATCTTTTTCAAATTATGATATTTGATGCCAATCACAAATAGAATGAACCTATACGATCATACAGATACCTCAAAATGGTTCCTAACTTGTACGGTTGCAGAGAAATAGCCGATTTTCTACAAGTGACTTTTCAAGTTTTTTGGTCTTTAAAAGTGGCAATTATTATTCAATTTACAAAATTTTTTTCACTATATTATGATATCTATGCCATTTCTAATTTCATAAAATTAATAAAACATTTTTATGAACACCGGAAGAAATGTAATTTTGTCAATATCATTTACAAGTAACAAATGTATAAAATGAAATGATATTGCTGGATTTGGTTGATTCCCCGGTTTTTTTTAATGTGAGCAATGTTTATTTGGAAACCTGTTTAGTGGTTTCGTTGGTACCGGAAGTGACATATGTTCAAGGTAGCTTGGCACCGAAAGTGACATGTTCAAGGGTAACGTGGCACCAGTGAAACCCGTCATTCCTGCATGCAGGTCTAGTTATTTATTATTATTATTTACCGCGAGGGCCTAGATCTCCATGATCGAAAACAGATATCGATCTGGAATCAGATTTTCTATTGGGAAACCATGTGGTGGCTACTTGATAAAATATTTTTGAAATTTCTGCGCATACCGGAAGTGACCGAAATTTGTACGTTATCTAAAAATTGAAAATCGGCCATAGTTTCGTCAATTCTTTATCCATTTTCAAACAAATTACATTTTTGGAATCCCTGAATCTTTTCTGAGACAATCTATTCTGAGACATTTTTCAATTTCGAACATTCGTCTATGACTTTTATCGTTTGAAAATTGCAAACATGTTGTTTACGAGACAATTTTTGTTATTTTTCAAAATTTTCAAATTTGACCTACATTTTTGGATACCTGACGTCCATCCGATTCCAGTAATATAAGTTTCATTCAGAGTTATCGCCCTTTATTTTTCGATTTTTTTCGAATTTTCTTCCCATTTTGTGAGCTCCGGTTTCGGTTTATGGCAGAATTGACGTTTCTGAAACTTCTGGAACATGAAGTTATAGTCCAATACCAACTTATAAAGCAATTTCGACCAGAATCCTTAAACCGGAAGTGGTCGAAATAATGGGCAATATTTTGAAAAAAATGCAAAAAATGGATATTTTGGGGAAAAACGCGATTTCTCCGCCCGATATCAATGGATTAAAGAAATTAGGGTACCATTGGACTGCACTAGGATTGTACTATCGTATGATACCCAATTCATACGGATACTATGATCAGGAAGCAAAATATGGCACGCTGAAAATCACGAATTTTCTGATTTTTAGCATTTTTGGACGCCTGTATCTCGAAAACTTAACCTACAATTATTTTTTAATTTTTTCTATCGAGAGTCCTTTTGGAGGTTTTTTGCATGAAGCCAACCAATAAGACTTTGAAATGTCTGGAATAGAATAAAAAAGGGACTGAAAATCGAAAAAAGTCGAAAAATCGTGAAATTTTGAAAAATGCTCTACTATTTTTTTATTTTAAGAGATTTTTAAAAAAAGGTTGTATATTCAGATAGCTGACCTAATTACGATTCTAACGATGTATAATATGTATGTAATTATTGAAATTTAATTTTCGATATTTTAAATTTTTTGCATTTTTGGCACTTTTGAACATAGGATTTCTCAGGGGCATTTTATCTGATCAGATAATGTAATATATCATTACAGAGCCCTGTGGCTATTTTAGCGCCCAAACCGAGTATTAAAACTATTCCGACAATAATAACCATACCGGGAGTATTCAAAAAATGAAAAAAAAGGTTAAAAATATTGTCGCACTTGCGAAAAACTTGATTGCTCACTTAGGTAATAGCGGACCAAAAGAACTAAAGTGTCGTTGGATAGCCCTATTAATGGACCATCATATGGTATCTAAATAATACGATTTCGATGGTAAGGAAATAAATTATTGTATGCCAAAAATCTAGTATTTTCCGATTTTTTAACATTCTGAGACGCCCTTTTCTCGAAAATGACGCCTACGATTTTTCTGAAACTTTTCTTACTCATAGTCCTATCGGCTGTCTATATAGTGAATCCAAAATGAAAAGCATTGAAATAATGTAGGTGGTCCAAAAATGACATCAAACTTTGAAAACAATTGAAAAATCGTAAAATTTTTGTAAACGCTCTTTAATTTATCTTTTTTTCCAAAACTACTCAATGGATGTTTCTGACACTTCTGGTACAGAAAGTTAAGTATCCAAAGAACTTCGTAAAGCTATCACGACAACAATCGTAAAACCGGAAGTAGTCGAAAAAATGTCCGATATTTTGATAAAAAATATTTTTTTTACGAAAACCTTTTTTATTTATGAATATTTTTTGATGGTATTTTACACAGGGTTAAAATATCATCCTACTTGACCAGAAATGGGAAAAAAAATTGTCTCGGTTATTTTCGTTAGCCGCCAACGGCTAATTTAGTTTTTCGTACCCAGAAAAATTATTTATTGTTCGATTTGTATAAAACAAAGTTCATATGCTCCGTGGTCCCAATTGTAATTTTTTTTGTTATGGTGAAATTTTTCTGTCGGCAACGGAAGTGACGTAATATTAACAAAAACTATAATTTTGACAGTTCGGTACTACTTTTTGAAAGCAAATATTATTTTTTTTCAAAACTGATATAACTAAACGGATGCACCCTGCAAAGGTGCACAATATCCTTAGCTCAGATTTTCTAATTTCAATTTCATTTTCGGGCAATTTCGAATAAAATGTAAAATAAAGTGTAAAATTCAGTTGTTTACAATTCATTCAGCGTCTTCATATTTTGAAATATTTATTTGTAATTTTAATAAACTCGTAGCAATAATCCAGAAGAAGAGATTGTCTGCGAGAATTAGTTTGTAATATGAGCAGTTGCCGAGGAATATGCAATTTTGCATGCGTCACTTTTCACGTTATTTTGCCTATAAAAGAGTGAATTATTATTCGATTTGCAATATTATTTTTCCATCTGATGCTTAGTGTCAATTTGTTCTAGGTCAAGCCAATTTTACAATTTCACTGTGACCGGAAATGACGTCATTTGGGCAAAAACTGTATTTTAAACCTAAAAAACAGATATTTTATTCAAATGAGTCTGCCTTATAATAATTTTAAAATTATGATATTTGATTCCCATCAACGAATAGAATGAAGCCATACGACCATACAGATACCACAAAATGGTTTCTAACTTGTACGGTTACAGAGAAATAGGCGATCTTCGATAAGTCACTTTTCAAGGTTTTTGGTCTATAAAAGTGTCAATTATTATTCGATTTTTATAAATTTTTTTACCATTTGATGCCTTATGCCATTTATGACTTCTATGAACTAAATTAACATTTTCAATATCACCGGAAGTAATGTAATTTTTTCAAAAAACGTATTTTTGGCCTTCAAAACAAACATTTTTTTTTGAAGTGGTTTATGTTTATTATTCGTTTAACTTTATAACGTCTGACTCTAATGGGCAGTAAGATTGAATCAATACCATCATATTGATATCAAGAAAAGGCTTCTAGCATGTTCCCTTGTCGAAAAATAGCCAATTGTCCCAGTGTCACTTTTAAGTTTTTTACCTTCTTAATTTCAGTTTATTGGTTATAGGTTAATTATTTATTGCCCGATATGTATAAAACAAAGTTTGTATTTTGTATGTTGCGAATTTTCGACTTATTTTTCACCTATAATAATTTCTTTCGGCACCAGAAGTGACGTTATTTTGCCATAATTTACAATTTTGAAAGGTCTTTTCGCCAGCAAATATTACTTTTACATATGATAGAGGGTGTCACTGAAGCAAAACAATTAAAGTTTGGTAGCTCAATGGATCGGCTAGGGTATAATAAACTTCCTGTATGATTCCTGAAAGCCGGTTCAGTGCTGCTTGCAGGTCTAGTTCTTCTTATTATTATTATTCAGATTCCAATTTGAATAGATCTCAGCAACTACGTGTCGCATCGTTACGATTTCTTCGGTTTTACTGGGAAAGTGGGTGTGACTTAGAGGATAAAGCTATTTTGAACGTTCTGCGACAATGCGAAATGTCCGAAATCCCCAAATGATCGTTTTTGAAAATATTGCAGTAATTTTAACATTTATCATTGGATTTTAACTTTCGATACATTTTGGCATAGCCGGAGACAGGGCACATAGCTACGCTACTTTCGATTTTTGATTTTCTGCAAATCTTCGAAGATATTTGGCGCCAAATTTCGAAAATTTAAAATTTTACAAAAAACTTTTTTATTTATGAATATTTTTTAGTCGTGTTGTGCACAGAATTAAAGAGTCGTCTGACTAGCGCAAAAATGTTAACATTTTTTGCCTCGGTAATTTTCCTTGGCCGCCATGGGCTAATTCAGTTTTTCAGTACTATATTGATTTTTTATTGTTCGATTTGTATAAAACAAAGTTAATATGCTTCGTTGTCTCAATTGTCATTTTTTTTATGACCAAAAGTGTTATCTATCGGCACCGGAAGTGGCATAATTTTACCAAAAACTACAATTTTGACAGTTAGGTACCATTTTTCGAAAACAAATATTATTTTTTTGAAAAATTATATGACCCAAAGAGTGTGCCCTTTGAAGGCGCAAAAAATGTCGGAAGCAGTTTTTTTAATTTCGATTTCATTTTCGGGCAAATTCAATTAAAAGGCTAAAAATGGTGTAAAATTGACCTATTTACAACCTATTCAGGTTTTTCAGATTTTAAAATATTTCTTCGTAACTTTTAAAAACTTGTAGCTATAATCCATGCGAAGAAAATGTATGTTAAAATTAGTTTGTAATATAAGCAGTTGCCAAGAAATGGGCAGTTGTGCATAAGTCACTGTTTTCGTTATTTTGCCTGTAAAATAGTCAATTATTATTGGATTTTTATAAAAGTGACATCATTTGATTCAAAAAGCATGTAGCGTCATTTCAAGTTGAATTCAATTCAAAATTGACACCGGAAGTGACGTCATTTGGTCAAAAACTGCATTTTAATCTTTTTAAATCAATGTTTTATTCAACCATCAATAACTTAATATGTATTAATAATTTTAACTTTTGGTTTAAATTCACATATAAACACAACTCATATGTTCATATAGATATCATAAAATTGTCTCTAACTTGTTCGGTTGCCGAGAAATAGACGGTTTTCTACAGGTCACTTTTGAAGGTTTTGGGGCCATAAAAGTGTCAATTATTATTCGATTTTCATAAACTTTACACCATGCTATACCTAATGCCATTTAGGATTTTATACAAGTAATTTAAGATTTACATTTTCACCGGAAGTAACGTCATTTTGGCAAAAACTGTATTTTTAGCCTTCAAAACAGATATTTTATACAAATGAGTCTGTTTTGAAATCTTTTTCAAATTATGATATTTGATGCCAATCAACAAATAGAATGAACCCATACGATCATACAGATACCACAAAATGGTTCCTAACTTGAACGGTTGCAGAGAAATAGCCGATTTTCTACAAGTGACTTTTCAAGTTTTTTGGTCTTGAAAAGTGGAAAAAATTTTTCACTATATTATGATATCTATGCCATTTCTGATTTCATAGAATTAATTTAACATTTTCATTAACACCGGAAGAAATGTAATTTTGTCAATATCATTTAGTAACAAATGTATAAAATGAATTGATATTGCTGGATTTGGTTGATTCCCCGGTTTTTGTTTTTTTTTTTTGATGTGAGCAATGTTTATTTGGAAACCTGTTTAGTGGTTTCGTTGGTGCCGGAAGTGACATATGTTCAAGGTAGCTTGGAACCGGAAGTGACACGTTCAAGGGTAACGTGGCACCAGTGAAACCCGTCATTCCTGCATGCAGGTCTAGTGTTATATTAATATTACTTTTAAGGGTAATTTCAAGCATTTCTCTACAAATTTGTTGGGCATAGCTGCAGAAAATGAATCAGTGATTTACTTTTTCAATGTCGGATTGGCAGAAGGTGCAGAGGGTGGTTTCAGTTAAGTTTAATTTACATAAAAGTGTGTTTGTGTATATTATTTTATGAATATATTTGTATTGAAAATTTTGAAGTTTGCTGTCTATACTTGTGTTATGTGCAAGATTAAAGATCTTTTTCATATGCTGTTCGTTAATTTCGATTTCTAATTCCTTTTCCCATTTACCTGTAGCCAACGGTTTTTCATATAGTAACCTGATCCGCTCGGAATATATTTGTTTAGCGGTGATTGATTTTAAGTCATGTATACCAAGATATTAAGTTAGTGTTTATTTCTTCTAAATAAGTAACACTCTTACAATTCTGTGTTTCGTTGTGTGGGGTTGTTTTCAGAAATCTTCTGACAACTGACGTTGTACTTTTTATATAATTTTTACTATATTCGTCGGTTACCTGTTCATTTAAATTATCTTCAATGAATTCATACATAATATACAAAGTATTTTTATTTTCAAATTTCTTTCTAAAAATATTATTATCTAGTCCTATACATCTATTATTCCAGAAAATTTGATTTTTCGGGTGTATCAAGTTATCAACATGTTTAGTGTATATAGTGTACCAATTTTAAAATAATTCTTGATAAAAGGGAGATAATTTTTTAAGTTTAGGGTCGTAGTTGCACGCTGGTAGTAAATCGTCCCCATACGTGTCAAGAATAAAATTATATGTTGTTTTCCAAGTCTGCGTTGTATTAGTGTAAATTTTCTTTATCCAAGAAATGCTGCGAGCTATCATCATTAGGGTTTCACACTGCGTAGCTTGTGTGAAACACTATTGTTTTTGTTAAAATTATTAGGGTTTCACACTGCGAAGCTTGTGTGAAACACTATTGTTTTTGTTAAAATTATTATTAGGGTTTCACACTGCGTATCTTGTGTGAAACACTATTGTTTTTGTTAAAATTATTCTTATTATTATTCTTCTTATTATTATTATTTTTTTTTTTCCAATTTGCTTATATCTCAGCAACTTCTTGTCGGATCGATACAATTTCTTCAGTTTTACTGGGAAAGTGGGTGTGACTTAGAGATTAAAGCTATTCCCGGCATTCTGCGACATTGCGAAATATCCGAAATCACCGAAAATGTCGTTTTTTGAAATATTGCCGTAATATTAACAATAATCATTGGATTTTAGCATATGATGCATTTTGAGATAGCCAGAAACAGGGGACATAGCTATGTTACTTTTGATTTTTGATTTTCGACGAATCTTGGAAGATATTAGGCACCAAATTTTGAAAATTTAAATTTTTACAAAAAACTTTTTTATTTATTAATATTGTTATATGACATTTTAACCAAGATTAAAGAGTCATCTGATTTGAACAAAAATGTCAACATTTTTTGTTTCCGTAATTTTCCTTGGCCGCCATTGGCTAATTCAGTTTTTCAGTCCTACATTAATTATTTATAGTTCGATTTGTATAAAACCATTTTTTTGTTACTGGTAAAGTTTCCTGTAGGCACTGGAAGTGGCGTAAATTCAGCAAAAACTACAATATTGACAGTTCGGTACCACTTTTTGAAAGCAAATACTATTTTCTACTAATCTGATCTTACTCAAAAGATGCGCCCTGTTAAGGTGCACAAAATCTCGGACTCAGTTTTTTTAATTTCGATTTTGTTTTCGGGCCATTTCGGTTAAAAGGTAAAAAAGGGGTAAAAATAAGCTATTTACAACCCATCCAGTGTCTTGATATATTAAAATATTTCTTCGATACTTTTATAAACTTGTAGCAATAATCCATACAAAGAGAATGTATGTGAAATTTAGTTTGTAATATAAGCAGTTGCCGAGAAATGGGCAATTTTGCATGAGTCACTTTTCATGTTATTTTGGCTGTAAAAGAATCAATTATTATTCGATTTTCAATTTTCTTTCACTGTCTGTTGCCCATTGCCCCAGTCGACTATTCCAAACCGTTTTAACACTTTCACTGTTACCGGAAGTGACGTAAAGGCAATAACTGAATTTTTAGCCTTAAAAATACATTTTTCATTCAAATGAGTATTATTTGTAATATTTTTAGAGTTGTGAAATTTGGTTCCCATCAACAAATAGAATGAACCCATACGATCATATAGATACCACAAAATGGTTTCTAACTTGTATGGTTGCAGAGAAATGGACGATTTTCCACAAGTCACTTTTTACTTCATTTTGGCTCTAAAAGAATCAGTTGTTATTCGATTTTCATAAAATTTTCACCATATGATGTCTTATGCCATTTACGATTTCATAGAACTAATTTAACTGTTTTAGTATCACCGGAAGTGATGTTATTTTGTCAAAAACTGAATTTTTAGCCTGCAAAACAGATAATTTATTCAAATGCGTCTGATTTGAAATGTTTTCAAAATTATGATATTTGATTCCATTCAACAAATAGATTGATCCCATAGGATCATACAGACACCACAAAATGGTTTCTAACTTGTACGGTTGCAGAGAAATAGTCGATTGTCTACAAGTCACTTTTCAAGGTTTTTGGTCTATAAAAGTGGCAAATATTATTCTATTTACATAAAATTTTCACTATATGATGTCATATGTCATTTCCGATTTCATAAAACTAATTGAATATTTTCATTATCACCGGAAGTAATGTAATTTTGTCAGGATCACTTACAAGTAACAAATGAATTGATATTTGCTGGATTTGGTTGATTCTGCGTCCAATTTATTTGATGTGTGCAATGCTTATGGGGAAACCTGTGTAATGGTTTCATTGGTACCGGAAGTGACATATGTTCAAGGGTAACGTGGCACCGGAAGTGACATGTTAAAGGGTAACGTGGCACCAGTGAAACCCGTCATTCCTGCATGCAGGTCTAGTTCTTATTATTATTATTCTTCTTTTGTTTTGAGTAGATCTCAGCAACTGCTTGTCGCATCGTTACGATTTCTTCGGTTTTACTGGGAAAGTGGGTGTGACTTAGAGGATAAAGCTATTTTGAACGTTCTGCGACAATGCGAAATGTCCAAAATCACCGAAGTTATCGTTTTTGAAAATATTGCAGTAATTTTAACAATAATCATTGGATTTTAACTTTCGATACATTTTGGCATAGCCTGAGACAGGGCACATAGCTACGCTTCTTTCGATTTTTGATTTTCGGCAAATCTTCGAAGATATTAGGCGCCAAATTTCGAAAATTTAAAATTTTACAAAAAACTTTTTTATTTATGAATATTTTTTAGTCGTATTGTGCACAGAATTAAAGAGTCATCTGCCTTGTGCAAAAATGTTAAAAAATTTTGTCTCAGTAATTTACCTTGGCCGCCATTGGCAAATTCAGTTTTTCAGTCCTAGATTAATTTTTTATTGTTCGATTTGTATAAAACAAAGTTCATATGCTTCGTTGTCTCAATTGTCATTTTTTCTATTACCGGAAGTGTTATCTGTCGGCACCGGAAGTGGCATAATTTTACCAAAAACTACAATTTTGACAGTTAGGTACAATTTTTCGAAAACAAATATTATTTTTTGGAAAAATTATTTGACTAAAAGAGTGTGCCCTTTCAAGGCGCAAAAAATGTCGGAAGCAGTTTTTTTAATTTCAATTTCATTTTCGAGCAAATTCGATTAAGAGGCTAAAAATGGTGTAAAATCGACCTATTTACAACCTATTCAGGCTTTTCAGATTTTAAAATATTTCTTCGTAACTTTTATAAACTTGTAGCTATAATCAATACGAAGAAAATGTGTGTTAAAATTAGTTTGTAATATAAGCAGTTACCAAGAAATGGGCAGTTCTGTACAAGTCACTGTTTTCGTTATTTTGCCTGTAAAATAGTCAATTATTATGGGATTTTCATAAAAGTGACATCATTTGATTCAAAAAGCATGTAGCGTCATATCAAGTTGATTACAATTTAAAATTGACACCGGAAGTGACGTCATTTGGTCAAAAACTGCATTTTAAACTTTTTAAATCAATGTTTTATTCAACCATGAATAACTTAATATGTATTAATAATTTTAACTTTTGGTTTAAATTCACATATAAATACAACTCATATGGTCATATAGATATCATAAAATTGTTTCTAACTTGTTCGGTTGCCGAGAAATAGACGGTTTTCTACAGGTCACTTTTGAAGGTTTTGGGGCCATAAAAGTGTCAGTCATTATTCGATTTTCATAAACTTTACACCATGTTATACCTAATGCCATTTGTGATTTCATACAGGTAATTTACGATTTTCATTATCACCGGAAGTAACGTCATTTTGGCAAAAACTGAATTTTTAGCCTTCAAAACAGATATTTTATTCAAATGAGTCTGTTTTGAAATCTTTTTCAAATTATGGTATTTGATGCCAATCAACAAATAGAATGAACCCATACGATCATACAGATACCACAAAATGGTTTCTAACTTGTACGGTTGCAGAGAAATAGCAGATTTTCTACAAGTCACTTTTCAAGTTTTTTGGTCTTTAAAAGTGGCAATTATTATTCGATTTACATAAAATTGTCACTATATGATATCGTATGCCATTTCTGATTTCATAAGACTAATTGAACATTTTCATTAACACCGGAAGTAATTTAATTTTGTCAAGATCATTTACAAGTAACAAATGTATAAAATGACTTGATATTGCTGGATTGATTGGTTGATTCTACGTCCATTTTATTTGTGTGCAATGTTAATTTGGAAACCTGTTTAGTGGTTTCGTTGGTACCGGAAGTGACATATGTTCAAGTGTAACTTGGCACCGAAAGTGACATGTTTAAGAGTAACTTGGCACCAGTGAAACCCGTCATTCCTGCATGCAGGTCTAGTTATTCTTATTATTATTATTATTCAGATTCCAATTTGAATAGATCTCAGCAACTACGTGTCGCATCCTTACGATTTCTTCAGTTTTACTGGGAAAGTGGGTGTGACTTAGAGGATAAAGCTATTTTGAACGTTCTGCGACAATGCGAAATGTCCGAAATCACCGAAGTTATCGTTTTTGAAAATATTGCAGTAATTTTAACAATAATCATTGGATTTTAACTTTCGATACATTTTGGCATAGCCTGAGACAGGGCACATAGCTACGCTACTTTCGATTTTTGATTTTCGGCAGATCTTCGAAGATATTAGGCGCCAAATTTCGAAAATTTAAAATTTTACAAAAAACTTTTTTATTTATGAATATTTTTTAGTCGTATTGTGCACAGAATTAAAGAGTCATTTGACTAGTGCAAAAATGTTAAAAATTTTTGCCTCAGTAATTTTCCTTGGCCGCCATTGGCTAATTCAGTTTTTCAGTCCTAGATTAATTTGTTATTGTTTGATTTGTATAAAACAAAGTTCATATGCTTCGTTGTCTCAATTGTCATTTTTATACGCCCACATTGAAATGTGGTCGTATATTGTCGTCGCCCCCGTCCGTCCGTCCGTCCGTCCGTCCGTCCGTCCGTCGGTCCGTCGGTCCGTCGGTCCGGCGTCCACAATTGCTTGTGGACGCTCTACAGGCTAAAGTTAATATCCGATTTACTTTAAATTTATACACAGTGTTTAAGGTCATGAGACGAAGAAGCCTATTGTTTTTCAGCGATTTCCGATAATAACTACCAGAGTTATGGCCCTTGATCACTTCAAAAAATCTTGTGGACGCTCTAGAGGCCAAAGTTAATATCCGATCGACTTTAAATTTATACACAGCGTTTAAGGTCATAAGACAATGACGCCTATTGATTTTCGGCGATTTCCGATAATTAGTGCCAGAGTTATGACCCTTGATCTCTTTAAAAAATCTTGTGGACGCTCTAAAGGTCAAAGTTAATATCCGATTGACTTTAAATTTATACACAGTGTTTAAGGTCATAAGACGAAGAAGCCTATTGATTTTCAGCGATTTCCCATAATTAGTGCCAGAGTTATGGCCCTTGATCACTTCAAAAAATCTTGTGGACGCTCTAGAGGCCAAAGTTAATATCCGATTGACTTTATATTTATACACAGTGTTTAAGGTCATAAGACGAAGACGCCTATTGATTTTCAGCGATTTCCGATAATTAGTGCCAGAGTTATGGCCCTTGATCACCTCAAAAAATCTTATGGACGCTCTAGAGGGCAAAGTTAATATCCGATTGACTTTAGATTTATACACAGTGTTTAAGGTCATGAGACGAAGAAACCTATTGATTTTCGGCGATTTCCGATAATTAGTGCCAGAGTTATGGCCCTTGATCTCTTTAAAAAATCATGTGGACGCTCTAAAGGTCAAAGTTAATATCCGATTGACTTTAAATTTATACACAGTGTTTAAGGTCATAAGACGAAGAAGCCTATTGATTTTCAGTGATTTCCCATAATTAGTGCCAGAGTTATGGCCCTTGATCACTTCAAAAAATCTTGTGGACGCTCTAGAGGCCAAAGTTAATATCCGATTGACTTCAAATTTATACACAGTGTTTAAGGTCATAAGACAAAGACGCCTATTGATTTTCAGCGATTTCTGATAATTAATGCCAGAGTTATGGCCCTTGATCACCTCAAAAAATCTTGGGGACGCTCTGGAGGCCAAAGTTAATATCCGATTGACTTTAGATTTATACACAGTGTTTAAGGTCATGAGACGAAGAAGCCTATTGATTTTCAGCGATTTCAAATAATTACTGCCAGAGTTATCTCCCTTGATAACTTCAAAAATTCTTGTGACGCTATAGAGGCCAAAGTTACCATCCGATTGACTTCAGATTGATACATAGAGTTTAAGGTGTTGAAACGAACAAGTATTTTGATTTTCAATGAATTTAGATAACTGAACAGCTTAATCCATGATATTAAATGTTTCATGTATATACTAATTGTTAGCGTGGGGTAAAACTTTATAAAAAGCAATCAAATTCTAATGATTTTCTGATAATTACATAATGAGTTGTTACTCTTAATCAGTTTTTAGTGTATTACAAATGTTTCATTACCGAAAAAAGTAAAAATATGCGACAACCCTTGTTGACTGCCCGGACGATTTAGCTGCTGTGGGCGTATGTTTCGTTGCCTGGCAACCTATCTTTTTTATTACCGGAAGTGTTATCTGTCGGCACCGGAAGTGGCATAATTTTACCAAAAACTACAATTTTGACAGTTAGGTACAATTTTTCGAAAACAAATATTATTTTTTGGAAAAATTATTTGACTAAAAGAGTGTGCCCTTTCAAGGCGCAAAAAATGTCGGAAGCAGTTTTTTTAATTTCGATTTCATTTTCGAGCAAATTCGATTAAGAGGCTAAAAATGGTGTAAAATCGACCTATTTACAACCTATTCAGGCTTTTCAGATTTTAAAATATTTCTTCGTAACTTTTATAAACTTGTAGCTATAATCAATACGAAGAAAATGTGTGTTAAAATTAGTTTGTAATATAAGCAGTTACCAAGAAATGGGCAGTTCTGTACAAGTCACTGTTTTCGTTATTTTGCCTGTAAAATAGTCAATTATTATGGGATTTTCATAAAAGTGACATCATTTGATTCAAAAAGCATGTAGCGTCATATCAAGTTGATTACAATTTAAAATTGACACCGGAAGTGACGTCATTTGGTCAAAAACTGCATTTTAAACTTTTTAAATCAATGTTTTATTCAACCAAGAATAACTTAATATGTATTAATAATTTTAACTTTTGGCTTAAATTCACATATAAATACAACTCATATAGTCATATAGATATCATAAAATTGTTTCTAACTTGTTCGGTTGCCGAGAAATAGACGGTTTTCTACAGGTCACTTTTGAAGGTTTCGGGGCCATAAAAGTGTCAATTATTATTCGATTTTCATAAACGTTACACCATGTTATACCTAATGCCATTTGTGATTTCATACAAGTAATTTAAGATTTTCATTATCACCGGAAGTAACGTCATTTTGGCAAATACTGAATTTTTAGCCTTCAAAACAGATATTTTATTCAAATGAGTCTGTTTTGAAATCTTTTTCAAATTATGGTATTTGATGCCAATCAACAAATAGAATGAACCCATACGATGATACAGATACCACAAAATGATTTCTAACTTGTACGGTTGCAGAGAAATAGCCGATTTTCTACAAGTCACTTTTCAAGTTTTTGGTCATTAAAAGGTGCAATTATTATTCGATTTACATAAAATTTTCACTATATAATATGGTATGCCATTTCTGATTTCATAAGACTAATTGAACATTTTCATTAACATCGGGAGTAATTTAATTTTGTCAAGATCATTACAAGTAACGATTGTATACAATAAATTGATATTGCTGGATTTGGTTGATTCTGCGTCCATTTTATTTGTATGCAATGTTAATTTGGAAACCTGTTTAGTGGTTTCGTTGGTACCGGAAGTGTCATATGTTCAAGGGTAACTTGGCACCGGAAGTGACATGTTTAAGGGTAACGTTGCACCAGTGAAACCCGTCATTCCTGCATGCAGGTCTAATTATTCGTATTATTATTATTTAGATTCCAATTAGAATAGATCTCAGCAACTACTTGTCGTATCGTTACGATTTCTTCGATTTTACTGGGAAAATGGGTGTGACTTAGAGGATAAAGCTATTTTGAACGTTCTGCGACAATGTCCGAAATCACCGAAGTTATCGTTTTTAAAAATATTGCAGTAATTTTAACAATAATCATGGGATTTTAACTTTCGATACATTTTGACATAGCCGGAGACAGGGCACATAGCTACGCTACTTTCGATTTTTGATTTTCGGCAAATCTTCGAAGATATTAGGCGCCAAATTTCGAAAATTTAAAATTTTACAAAAAACTTTTTTATTTATGAATATTTTTTAGTCGTGTTAAAGAGTCATCTGACTTGCGCAAAAATGTTAAAATTTTTTGTCTCAGTAATTTACCTTGGCCGTCATTGGCTAATTCCGTTTTTCAGTCCTAGATTAATTTTTTATTGTTCGTTTTGTATAAAACAAAGTTCATATGCTTCGTTGTCTCAATTGTCATTTTTTTTTATTACCAAAAGTGTTATCTGTCGGCACCGGAAGTGGCATAATTTTACCAAAAACTACAATTTTGACAGTTAGGTACCATTTTTCGAAAACAAATATTATTTTTTTGAAAAATTATATGACTGAAAGAGTGTGTCCTTTAAAGGCGCAAAAAATGTCGGAAGCAGTTTTTTTAATTTCTATTTCATTTTCTAGCAAATTGGATTAAGAGGTGAAAAAAAGGCGTAAAATTGACCTATTTACAACCCATTCAGGCTTTTCAGATTTTAAAATATTTTTACATAACTTTTATAAACTTGTAGCTATAATCCATACGAAGAGAATGTATGTGAAAATTAGTTTGTAATATAAGCAGTTGCCGCGAAAAGGGCAGTTTTGCATAAGTAACTGTTTTCGTAATTTTTATTGGATTTTTATACGCCCACATTGAAATGTGGTCGTATATTGTCGTCGCCCCCGTCCGTCCGTCTGTCCGTCCGTCCGTCCGTCGGTCCCTCGGTCCGGCGTCCACAATTGCTTGTGGACGCTCTACAGGCTAAAGTTAATATCCGATTTACTTTAAATTTATACACAGTGTTTAAGGTCATGAGACGAAGAAGCCTATTGTTTTTCAGCGATTTCCGATAATAACTACCAGAGTTATGGCCCTTGATCACTTCAAAAAATCTTGTGGACGCTCTAGAGGCCAAAGTTAATATCCGATCGACTTTAAATTTATACACAGTGTTTAAGGTCATAAGACGAAGAAGCCTATTGATTTTCAGCGATTTCCGATAATTAGTGCCAGAGTTATGGCCCTTGATCACTTCAAAAAATCTTGTGGACGCTCTAGAGGCCAAAGTTAATACCGGATTGACTTTAAATTTATACACAGTGTTTAAGGTCATAAGACGAAGACGCCTATTGATTTTCAGCGATTTCCGATAATTAGTGCCAGAGTTATGGCCCTTGATCACCTATTGATTTTCAGCGATTTCAAATAATTACTGCCAGAGTTATCTCCCTTGATAACTTCAAAAATTCTTGTGACGCTATGGAGGCCAAAGTTTCCATCCGATTGACTTCAGATTGATACATAGAGTTTAAGGTGTTGAAACGAGCAAGTATTTTGATTTTCAATGAATTTAGATAACTGAACAGCTAAATCCATGATATTAAATGTTTCATGTATATACTAATTGTTAGCGTGGGGTAAACTTTATAAAAAGCAATCAAATTCTAATGATTTTCTGATAATTACATAATGAGTTGTTACTCTTAATCAGTTTTTAGTGTATTACAAATGTTTCATTACCGAAAAAAGTAAAAATATGCGACAACCCTTGTTGACTGCCCGGACGATTTAGCTGCTGTGGGCGTATGTTTCGTTGCCTGGCAACCTATCTTTATAAAAGTGACATCCTTTGATTCAAAAAGCATGTAGCGTCATATTAAGTTGATTACAATTTAAAATTGACATCGGAAGTGACGTCATTTTGTCAAAAATTGCATTTTAAACTTTTTAAATCAATGTTTTATTCAACTAAGAATTATTTAATATGTATTAATAATTTTAACTTTTGGTTTAAATTCACATATAATAGCCAATTTTCTACAAGTCACTTTTCAAGTTGTTTGGTCTTTAAAAGTGGCAATTATTATTCGATTTACATAAAATTTTCACTATATGATATCATATGTCATTTCTGATTTCATAAAACTAATTGAACATTTTCATTAACACCGGAAGTAATGTAATTTTGTCAAGATCATTTACAAGTAACAAATGTATAAAATGAATTGATATTGCTGGATTTGGTTCATTCTGCGTCCATTTTTATACGCCCACATTGAAATGTGGTCGTATATTGTCGTCGCCCCTGTCCGTCCGTCCGTCCGTCCGTCCGTCCGTCCGTCCGTCCGTCGGTCCGTCGGTCCGTCGGTCCGTCCGTCGGTCCGGCGTCCACAATTGCTTGTGGACGCTCTAGAGGCTAAAGTTAATATCCGATTGACTTTAAATTTATACACAGTGTTTAAGGTCATGAGACGAAGAAGCCTATTGTTTTTCAGCGATTTCCGATAATAACTACCAGAGTTATGGCCCTTGATCACTTCAAAAAATCTTGTGGACGCTCTAGAGGCCAAAGTTAATATCCGATTGGCTTTAAATTTATACACAGTGTTTAAGGTCATAAGACGAAGAAGCCTATTGATTTTCATCGATTTCCGATAATTAGTGCCAGAGTTATGGCCCTTGATCACTTCAAAAAATCTTGTGGACGCTATAGAGGCCAAAGTTAATATCCGATTGGCTTTAAATTTATACACAGTGTTTAAGGTCATGAGACGAAGAAGCCTATTGATTTTCAGCGATTTCCGATAAATAGTGCCAGAGTTATGGCCCTTGATCACTTCAAAAAATCTTGTGGACGCTTTAAAGGCCAAACTTATCATCTGATTGACTTCAGATTGATACACAGAGTTTAAGGTGTTGAAACGAACAAGTATATCGATTTTCAATGAATTTTGATAACTGAACACTACTACTACTACTACTTAGTGTTTAACGTCTGCTTCCACATAAGTGATATCGCAGACAACTTATAACTGAACAGCTAAATCCATGATTTTAAATGTTTCATGTATATATACTAATTCAATTGTTAGCGTGGGGTAAAACTTTATAAAAAGCAATCAAATTCTAATGATTTTCTGATAATTACATAATGAGTTGTTACTCTTAATCAGTTTTTAGAGTATTACAAATGTTTCATTACCGAAAAAAGTAAAAATATGCGACAACCCTTGTTGACTGCCCGGACGATTTAGCTGCTGTGGGCGTATGTTTCGTTGCCTGGCAACCTATCTTATTTGATTTGAGCAATGTTTTTTTGGAAACCTGTTTACTGGTTTCGTTGGTACCGGAAGTGACATATGTTCAAGGGTAACTTGGCACCGGGAGTGATATGTTCAAGGGTAACGTGGCACCAGTGAAACCCGTCATTCCTGCATGCAGGTCTAGTTATTATTTATTATTATTATTCTTTACTACCAGAGCCTATTTCTCACATTTTTCAGTTTCGAACATTCGTCGATGACTTTTATCGTCTGAAAATTGAAAACATGTTGTTTACGAGACATTTTTTGTTATTTTTCAAAATTTTCAAATTTGACCTACATTTTTGGATATGCACAAATATCGACAGGAACTAAGATTGTTAAGTTGTAAACATGTGTTTTAAGTTTCATCAAAATTGAATGAAGATTGTGACCTCTACAGGGTTCACAACCTTGATATACCATATTTTTACACTCTTCGCGTACAAGCGGCAGCCATATTTTTCAGTCAATTTGGGACCGAATTTCACGAAATTCGACCTCAACCTTCATTACCATGTAGTAACGGTGATATATCAAACGTTTTTTTTAAATGGGATAATAATTCTGACCTCCAGAGGGACCACAAGCTAACAAAGGTCATTTTTCGTTCAATCAGGGGCCATAATTCAGGAAGTTACGATCCAATGGGCGCAAGATCTGTGGGTTATAAACTTGCATGTCAAGTTTCATCAAAATCGGTTCAAAATTGTGAACTCTATAGGGTCCACAACCTTGATGTAACATATTTTCACACTAATCGCATACAAACGGCGGCCATTTGGTCTGTAAATTTTGGTCCGATTTTCACGAAATTTTACCTCAATCTTCATTACCATGTAACGGTGATATAATCAAACGTTTTTTTTTAAATCGGATAATAATTTTGACCTCCAGTGGGACTACAAGCTAAAAAGGGTGATTTTTCGTACAATCAGGCGCCATAATTCAGGAAGTTACGAATCAATGAGCGCAAATATGGAAAGGAACCAAGATCTTTTGGTTATAAACATGCATGTCAAGTTTCACCAAAATCGGTTCAAAATTGATATAACATATTTTCACACTATTCGCGTACAAACGGCAGCCATTTTGTCCGTCAATTTTGGTTGGATTTTCACGAAATTCGAATTCAACCTTTATTACCATGTAACGGTGATATAATCAAACGGTTTTTTAAATGGGATAATAATTTTGACCTCCAGAGGGACCACAAGATAAAATGGGCAATTTTTCGGACAATCAGAGGCCATAATTCAGGAAGTTACGATCCGATGGGTGCAAATATCGAAAGGAACCAAGATCTTTGGGTTATAAACATACATGTCAAGTTTCATCAAACTCGGTTCAAAAATTGTGACCTCTATAGGGTCCACAACCTTGATATGACATATTTTCACACTATTCGCGTACAAACGGCGGCCATTTTGTTTGTCAATTTTGGTCCGATTTTCACGAAATTTGGACCCAACCTTCATTGCCATGTAACGGTGATATAATCAAATCGGATAATAATTGTGACCTACAGAGGGACCACAAGCTAAAAAGGGTTATTTTTCGGACAATCAGGGGCCATAATTCAGGAAGTTACGATCCAATGGGCGCAAATATCGAAAGGAACCAAGATCTTTGGGTTATAAACATGCATGTCAAGTTTCATCACAATCGGTCCAAAACTGTGACCTCTATAGGGTCCACAAGCTAAAAACATGATATTTAGTATAATCAGGGGCCATAATCCATGAAGTTCCGATCCGATACATGCCAATATCGAAAGGAACCGAGAACTTATGGGAATAAACCTCATTATTTTTTCTATGTTGCTTATTTATTATAGTGGATAAATATTTTTCTGGTTCTAGCAATTATTTAATTTCTGATTAGAAATCTTGCTTTGACCAGTTTTTTTTATTGCAGAGTGCCATTCTTGTATATTGCAGTCTATGACCCTTTGTTTAAAACATGCTTCAGAAGTTGTCACGATTTCCTACTTATAACCAAACTTATTGGAAACCATAGTTATATAACATATCTCTAATTTTGGAAGCCCGATTACAGCTATACAAGTTTCAGTTATTTCCTTTAGTTTAAAGATTATTTTTTTGACCGGGTGCAATGTTTCTCACTACATTTAAATTTGTCACTTTGTGAGTTTTTGACCCATTTTGATAATTATGTCTTTATAATTTTCCAAATTTACATATTTAACGTAAATATTCAAACAGTTGAGTTCAACCTGATACAAAAAGTTTTAGTTTTTTTCAAAGTTATCTCATTTACTTTTTCGATGTTTTCTTACAATTTTCATTTCATTTTTCTGAAAGTTTTGAAGTGGGAAGTCATCCCAATTACAGCAACACAAGTATTAGTTATTTCCCTTTAGTTTTCAGATTATGCAATGTTTCATACTATATTTAGACTTGTAACTTCGCGAGTTTTTAACCAATTTTTATAGTTTGTTATTCTTATCCTTTTATTTGAGATACTTGATATAATCGATGACACGTGACGATGAATATGAAAGCTTTCATATCTGCATGGGACAGTAGCAGATCTAGTTGTTATTATTATTTTTTTTGTGTGTGTTTTATTCACAAATCGGATTTTTCAGAATCTAACCATAGGATCTTTCTGAAACTTTTACCTATCCCCCCCCCCCCCAATGGGTGGTGGCTGTTGATTAAATATATTTTCAAAACGTTTTACGTATCCGAAATCACCGAATTTTACGAACGAATGCATTTGACCTACAATGCTGTAACTTTGTGACTTTTTGACCTATTTTACTAAATCTTTTTTCTTTGAGTACCTTGAGACAATTACTTTAAATCTGCAGTTTGGTGTAGACGTTCAATAGGTCAATGTTTTCATTGAGTTCAAAGATGAGCATTGGTTATAATGAAGAGAGGGGGGTGAAATTCTTGTCAATCGAGAGTCTAATAGCTAGCCCGTTGTGTGAAATCATTGTATCATTTTTTTAAATATCCAGGGTATCCGAAAAAAGAGATTGAAAATCAAAAAAGTCGTATTTTTATGATTTTGGAGCATTTTTAGATGGTTTTTCTCGTAAAGTCAACATAATATTTTTGGGGTATCTTATCGGCAGGGGCGTAGCCGTGAAATATATATTGGGAGGGGGGGGGTCCCCAACTCCTGAGGGTTGTGGGGGTACCACCCATAAATTTTGTTTAAAGTCTCAGTCTTCTGTAAACATTGTTTGGCATAATTTACGGGGTTAAACTAAAATATCACACGTTTATCATGTTTACAGACAGCGGCACCGGTCTTCCCCGAGAGGCGAAGAAGCGTGGCTTACCCCCACCTAAGAAAATTTTGGAATATTGAACGGCTGCAAACACTTTTTCCTGCTATTTCAGCCTATGAACAAAGCAATTTCAAATTGGTCTAATATAGCCTAATTAAGGTGACTTGCTGACTCGAATTCCAATCAATCGTTTATATCCACAGCAACTTCAATTTGGTCCAATATAGCCTACCTGGCTGCCCAGAATTCCAAACAACCAATCAATCGTCGCGGGCTATGGGAGTTTCACCCTCCCGGAGAAAATTTTGAAAAGTTAACCACCGTAAATGCGTTTTCTGCTATTCTAGCCTGTGTGAGCAAGTCCAAAAGTATCCAGTGGTTCTGTAACCGAAATCCGACTACGAATTCCATTCAATCACACTGTTGCAGTTGCATTCACAAAGTAGAGTGGCCCCAGACAAAATGTTTTAATCAATAGTCAACTCAGTACAAATTCGTGGTATTCAATTAAAAGAAAAGTGAAATTAGTGTTTTATTAGGACTCGGTGATAGTTAAGGAAGCAAAACTAGAAATGCCCGAAGCAGGTTTACGGGCTGCAGCCAGTTTTCTTTGCGGGGCGAAGAAGCGGGGCTGACCTTGTATGGATGGACCCCCCCCCCCCCCAAGAAAATTTTGGAATATTTGATGGCCGCAAACGCGTTTTACTGCTATTCCAGTCCGAAAATTAGTGTTTTATGAAATTTCGGCCAAATTTTAGGGGGGGGGGGGCAAGTATATTCAGACCCCCTCAGGAAAACAATTGGGGGGGGGGGGGGGTCCGACTCCCCCGGACCCCCCCCCCCCATGTGTGACGCCCATGCTTATCGGTAGTCTTTTTTATAAAACCATCGATCTACAGCCCAAAATATCAGGAGTAGAAGAACAAAAGGATCGAAAATTGAAAACGGTACCCTTACATTGTGAAGCGAAACATGCAGTGTGGGTGGCTACAATCTGCACATTTAGGGCTTATTCAACAGTATCTAATTCAAACTGCTAAGGGATCTTTTACGTGCACTCCAATGTGTATACCGGACTAGTATCATAAAGCCTCTCATTGAGTCAACTAGCGTGTTTTCGAATCCCTGGTTGTACGTGACAAGGAGTAAGGTCGCCTGTCCAACCTGGTGGGGTTTCTTCATTTCCTCCGGTTTTCTTCCACTGCTAAAGACATCTACGGGCAAGCGAAATATTGAAATAAGGTCAAACCATATGTTAGTCCCGGAGTGATTTAGTCTGGGACACATAAAATCTCTTTCTAATTGAGCTAGACTTGGTGTAGGTGTTTATTAGGACAATAACTTGATGACTTTGGAACACAATACATTTGTAACTCTCCTTCTAATTGGGGTACATTGTTCAAACTTGATGTAGGTATTCACTAGGTCAATGTCTTGAAGGAGTTCTAATATCAGCATTTACTGCGTTGGGTAAGCAGAGATGAGCAATTTGATTGGTTGATGATTCGGCACACAATAACATCAGTTCTGATTAAGTGATAGTGATGAAACTTCGTGTATAGTGTATAGTTTCATTAAATCACTACCTTGACTAAGTTCGACAATGAGCATTTTCTGCTCAGGACGGAGTTCGAAAATGAGCATTTTCTGCTTAGGGTAAGCAGAGATAAGCAATTTGATTGGTTGATGATTTCGGACACTTTCACTTCAGTTCTAATTAAGTCAGAGTGATGAAACTTAGTGTATAGTTTCATTACATCGATACCTTGAATACGTTCAACAATGAGCAATTTGATTGGTCAAGAATTTGAAACAAAATAACTCTCCTAATTGTGGAAGAATGTTCAATCTTGGTGAAGGCGTTCATTAGGTCAATACCGTGATGGAGTGTGAAGATGAGCATTGTCTGCTTACTGTAAGCAGAGATAAGCAATCTGATTGGTTGATACTTTGGGGCATGATAAGTTTGGTTATAATGAAGTCAGAGCGACAAAATTCCAAATATAGATTCATTATGGCATTACCTTGACTATGTTTGATGTTGAAAATTTTCTGCTTAGACTTAGGAGCAATAAGCAATTTGACTGATCACATTGAAACATAACAACTCTGTTTTTAATTAAGGCAGAATTTGAACCGGTTGATTGTTTCTTGTTGTAACTCGGAGAGTTTTTGGCTGATTTCAATATTTCTTTTTCCTTTTTAAGATTCTTTATATGACCCATGACATGTGACAGGAAGTGACTGTGCATATGAAAGCTTTAATATCTGCTTAGCAGATCTTGTTTCTATTTATTTTTTATAGCATAGTTATGTTTTTATTTCTTATATGGCGAAATTTGTTATAGTATAGTAATGTTTTTATTTCTTTTTTGGCGAAATTAAATTAAGTTTTGGTGCTAGTATAATTATGTTTTTTTTATTTCTTATGCCAGAAATGATGCTAAAATGTTGGTTAATTTAATTACATTGGGGATTATGAAAGTGTAAATTCTTATCATAACAATCTATAACACCATTGTTACATTTTTATACGCCCACATTTTCATGTGGACGTATTATGCCGTCGCCCCTGTTTGTCCGTCCGTCCGGACGTCCGTCCGTCTACAGGTCACAATTTTTACCCAATTTCAACGAAACTTGAAATATAGGTTTATCTCCGTAATATCTCAGTTCCTTTCGATATGTGCATGTATCGGACCATAACTTCATCGATTAATCGCGTTTTTAGCTTGTGGACCCTATGGAGGTCACAATTTTGAATCGATATTGATGGAAACTTGACATGTGTGTTTATAACCCAAAGATCTTGGTTCCTTTCGATATTTGCGCCAATCGGATCGTAACTTCCTGAATTATGTCCCCTGATTTTCCGTAACTTCCTGAATTATGTCCCCTGATTTTCCGAAAAATCGCTTTTTATACGCCCACATTTTCATGTGGACGTATTATGTCGTCGCCCCTGTCCGTCCGTCCACAATTTGTTTGTGGACTCATGGATTATGGCCCCTGATTGTACGAAAAATCACGTTTTTAGCTTGTGGACCCTGTAGAGGTCACAATTTTGAACCGATTTTGATGAAACTTGACATGCATGTTTGTAACCCAAAGATCTTGGTTCCTTTCGATATTTGCACATATCGGATCGTAACTTCCTGAATTATGGCCCCTGGTTATACGCAAAATCCCCCTTTCTTTAGCTTGTGGTCCCTCTAAAGGTCACAATTATTATCCAATTAAAAAAAACGTTTGATTATATCACCGTTACACTGTAAGGAAGGTTGAGTTTGAATTTCGGGAAAATCGGACCAAAATTGACAGACAAAATGACCGCCGTTTGTACGCAAATACTGTTTAAAAAATGATATATCATGGTTGTGGACCCTGTATAGGTCACAATTTTAATTCGATTTTGATGAGGAAGGTTGAGTTCTAATTTCGTGAAAATCGTACCAAAATTGCCGGACGAAATGGTCGCCGTTTGTACGCGAATAGTGTAAAAATATGGTATATCATGGTTGTAGACTCTCTACAGGTCACAATTCTTATCCGATTTTGATGAAAAGTCACATTTCTAGGTTGTGTACCGTCACACAATAATCATTGTCGGTTTCGAATTTTATTAATATCAGACTGGAACTGACCAACTAAATGGCTGCTCCCAATACAGTATGAAATACAGGACTTAAAGATGTAGGAAAAATCACTTTCGGTATTGCTTGTTCTCTGTCCATCTCTCGATATGTGGGCGTATCCTGCCGGGTAGTGCCAGCCTATCTTTTTAGCTTGTGGTCCCTCTGGAGGTCAAAATTATTATCCGATTTAAAAAAACGTTTGGTTATATCACCGTTACATGGTAATGAAGGTTGAGTTCGAATTTCGTGAAAATCGGACCTCAATTGACGGACAAAATAGCCGCCGTTTGTACGCGAATAGTGTGAAAATATGTTATATCATGGTTGTGGACCCTATAGAGGTCACAATTATGAACCGATTTTGATGTTGCTTGACGTGTATGTTTATAACCCAAAGATCTTGGTTCCTTTCGATATTTGCGCCCATCGGATCGTAACTTCCTGAATTATGGCTCCTGATTGTCTGAAAAATCGCCCTTTTTAGCTTGTGGTCCCTCTGGAGGTCAAAATCATTATCCGATTTAAAAAACCGCTTGATTATATCACTGTTACATGGTAATGAAGGTTGAGTTCGAATGTCGTGAAAATTGGACCAAAATTGACGGACAAAATGACCGCTGTTTGTACACGAATAGTGTTATAATATGTTATGTCAAGGTTGTGGACCCTATAGAGGTCACAATTTTAATTCGATTTTGATGAAACTTGACATGTATGTTTATAATCCAAAGATCTTGGTTCCTTTAGATATTTACACCCATCGGATCGTAACTTCCTGAATTATGTCCCCTGATTGTCCGACAAATCGCCCTTTTTAGCTTGTGGTCCCCCTTGAGGTCAAAATTATTATCCGATTTAAAAAAAACCACTTTGAATATATCACCGTTACATGTTATTGAAGAATGAGTATGAATTTCGGACCGAAATTGAAAGACAAAATGGCCGCCGTCTGTACGCGAATAGTGTGAAAGTATGTTTATCAAGATTGTGGACCCTATAGAGTTCACAATTTTAATTCGATTTTGATGAAACTTGAAATACATGTTTATAACCCAAAGATCTTGTTTCCATTGTATATTTGCGCATATCGGATCGTAACTTTCTGATCGTAACGCCCCTGATTGTACAAAAAATCGCCTTTATTAGCATGTGGTCCCCCTGGAGTTCGCAATTATTACCTGGTTTAAAAGAACTTTTGATTATAAAAACCAAACAAATTCTAATGATTTTCTGATAATTACTTAATATGCGACAACTCTTGTTGACTGTCCGGACGATTTAGCTGCTGAGTGGGCGTATGTTTCGTTGCCTGGCAACCTATTTTTAATCCATTTTAATCCATAAGAGCTGGATTCCCGCGACGTCGTCGAAAACGACCTCTTTTACTCCGTTACGGTCAATAACTGCGCCTTCGTATGAATAAACCGAGGTTTATATGGAGAGATTGTGTTATTATTAACTATATAATTAATACCTTAAAGGGTAGATTATATACACAACCAGAATTTTCCGGGATCGAATTTCTTAAATGAATTTTGATTTTAATATTACATCAAATGTTACCACTTGCACATAATTTAAAGGTTATTCGTTCTAAAGTATCTACACATTCTCTGTTATTATTGACCAAATTGTGTCAAGTCGGCGCATGGAATGACAACTATCATGGTCTTAGTTATTTCTTTTGTTTGTGGTAGAATTAAAGAGGATATGTTAGTTCAAATATTGAAGCGATATGTTTAATCCACAAAGCTACCTATATTACACAATATATCAAGGGAGATTATTGTCTCCACATCACTTTGGTTCCTTTTACAACTTCGTCGATTTAAAAAAAAATACTAGTAAAAGTCAGGCCCGTAGCTAGCCTAAAATTGATAGGGGGAGGCTTCTGGGGGCGCCGATGGGGCTTCTGGGGGCGCCGATGTACCTACACTTGATGATCCACGGCGAACGGTACCATTGAAGGATCGATAGGGTTCTCTTCATAGGCGACACGTACGGGCTCGATGAATGTTAGTGGGGAGGGGAAGCTGAAATGCCCTAACAAATTTCGGATTACGCCTACAGACATCTAGGGACTTTATTTTGCCAATCAGATGAAATGAATTTGGGAAAATATGGTTTGCGCCTAATAATTACGGAAAATTTCAATTTTGAAGCTGTATTTGAGATATTGGCGTAATATGATATTTTGATATGAACAGTATAAACGTATCGATAATAATTTATGAGAAAACTGAATCGGGTTAGAGTTCGACTTGCTTGAATTTTGAAGATTATTACGCCGTTTGGGGAACCCAATTCATTCGTAGGCATCTTACTAATCTCAGTAGCATAATTTAAGGGGGCGCCCATGATCCCTCAGGAATGAGACACCCCACAAATCATGCTGTTTGAATTTTTAAGATTATCACGCCTTTTGGGGCGCCCAATTCATTCGTCGGCGCCTAACCAATGTCTTTAGCATTATATTATGGGCGCCCATGATCTCGACATCATGGGCGCCCCTCCGGGATGCAGCACACACGAATCATGCCGTTTGAATTTAGAAAATTATCATGCCGTTTAGGGCGCCCAATTCATACGAGGGCTCCTAACCAATGTCACTAGAACTATATTATGGGCGCCCACGATCTCGACATTATGGGCGCCCCTCTGGGCACCGAAAGAAAAAATCCCGTTTTGTGCGCCTCATTGATCAAGTCGTGGGCGCCCAACCAATTTGACTCGGCACTATGCACTGTGTGCGGCCCAGCATTATAAGGCGCCCAACCAATCATATAATCGGTACAAGTCACCAATCGGTATAAGTCACAACACAGATCAAACCATTTTGGGCGCCCCATCAATTGTGGCGAGGCGCCCTTAAAACCAAGTGACATTGCTTGAGAGCTCACTTTTCCCCCAATGGGCAAAAGGGCGCCGAAGCCGCCCATCGGGGGCGCCGAAAATCTCCAGGGGGCAGCTAGCTACAGGCCTGAACGTTTAGCTTTTATAGGCCAACATATAATGACCGTCTATCACGTTCACCCGTGGGTTCATACATTCCCTTTTCTCATAAAAAAAACACTTAAAGTTTTACGTTTTTGCTTATTCGTAGTAAAGGAATTATAATCAAATCGATTGTTTCAGCAAAACTTTTTTTTTAAATCATTGATAGGTGTTAAAACAGGCCATTGTCATTGGCTATAGACTATGTATAATAAAATGACGTGTTGAAACATTTTTCGACTCCTGGGCGACCTTCGCTTATCGTGATTTCTTGACTATGGTCGAACTATATGAATCCGAATTTCATTTAGTCGGGACCATAGTCCGGAAATACTGAACCATGCTATTGAGGCATGGTCGTAGTAGTTCAAAGATGGCGGGTGTGGATGAAACGTAAGTGTAGAATATTTAGAAAGAATCTATTTTTGTTTAGCATATTGTATTAGGAAAGTTTGAATTAATTTTAAATGGTTGCTAATGCTATCAGCAGCTATTTTTGTCTGAATCTATGTGAGTCTAAAATATACGCACTATTTCAATATTTGTTGCTGTGCAAAAAGTAAAGTCAATGGGGGCAGCCACCTTTGAACAGACGTTCGCCGGACCACCCGCGTTCGGTTTTTAGTTCCGACCACCAGTCGTGAAAAAAATATAACCGAAGGTCGCCTAGAATTGTTTGAATAGTTTATTTGAATTAAGTTTGCATCGCAAATAATATTAATGGAAGAACAACAACGTCTGTGTTGGAAAGAGCTTTTGCGGGGAGTTTCTCTCGATCTTCGTTGACCAGTTTGTGAATTTAAATGGTAAATATTCTGTCAAATCCTTGGCATGTTTAATGTTACGTGGGATTTAATTAGATTAGTTTTATGATATAATATTCAGAGAGGAAAAAAAGATCACGCCAGGGCAAATTATTTGTATGTCTTGAGTTGAAAGAACATTTAAGCATTGGGTGAATCCTAATAATAATGATAGTGAGCCTTAGTGAATGCCATAGAAAATGAATTGGACCTTGGGGTGTTTACTTACATGTATTTCTTTTAAACTACCTGATTCACCTTGAAAAACATGATTTATTAATCGTATGTCCTAATTCCGTTTTGTTTTTATGTTTTGACTGGAGGGCCAATGTCACAAGTGTCCCTACGCATGATTTGGTTTAATTGATTTATGTGTTAAGACACCTATAAAGTGGTTTGCAAATAAAGATAGTCAACCTGTATTTGACTCTTCTTATAATATTTAATTTGTTCAAGCAATTTATTGCATTTCATATTGAATAATTCCAATAAATAGCGTGACAATTGTTTAGCATATATATTATGGATGAACGTTATCAAAGATTGCATGGTAGCCCAAACCCTTATTGATTTTAATCGAAATGCCATGAATCGGATCTTGGGTATTGGAATCTTGGGAATACGAAGCGGTATTTGTATTGTTGGAGGAGGAATATGTAGCAGGGAATGCAGGATTGGTATTTGTATCGAACAATCAGCCGCACTATTCTCAGTAAAATTCGAATGACAAAATTGTCCATGTCCTATAAACATAACGTGTACACGCGTACACTCATTTTAAGTCAAACTAAGATCCCAGCTTTCCGGTCATTTATCAAATTTCCTAAGCACATTAGTATACACATATACATCTAATTAATAAATAAAGTATTAATTTGAATTATATGTACAAATCTATCCTTAATATTTGAACACAATGTTATTTTTCGTAGGACCATAGAACGATATTTACCATTGGTCAGGTTTATCTGATAATCCGTAAGTAGAGATCGCTGGTTAGCTGACAAAATCCCCGCTGGCTAAAGATGTAGTATATGTCATTTAATTAGTAGTTTGCTGGTAATTATATCTATGTTACCAGAGATTTACAGCTTATATATGTATAGATAGGTGATATAAGTAACAGGTACGGACATTATATATTGATACCAATTGTTGCATACACGGATATATTTATACCAATATCATGTATAAATACTGAAGGTGAGTAGAGCGTTTTTTGTCTTTTTGTGACATGAAATTTGTCCAGGGGTTATTGATATTCAATAAAAGAAAAGTAAAATTAGTATTATATTAGGGCTCGGTGACAGTTGAGGAAGCAAAACTTAAAATGCCCGAGAAAAATTCGGGTTAACAGAGGCGAAGAGGCGAAACTGGACTTGTATGGAACCCCCAAGAAAATTCTGGAATATATAACGGCCGCAAACGCGTTTTCCTGCTATTCCAGCCCGTAAAATTAGTGTTTTATTAGATTTCGGGCACTAAATTTTGCCAAATAGATGAAATATTTTTTTTTGTCACTTTACCCGTCTGCCCGAAAAGTCAGTTTGCCCGAAAGTTAGGGGGCAGCGCCCCCCTCCCCCGGCTCGCCAATGAACCGTGGTCTGTCTATCCGGTTGCAGATCTTGTTTGATCGAACAAATTAGTAAGACTGAGTGGGATACATTCAACTATATATGTATATATTTATTAGGACAACCGCAAAGTTGCACTACTTTGTTTCACGGTAAATGATAAAAAGATAAAAGGTATGCCGACACAAACTGATTTTAACACTGGTTTAATAACATTTTAAAGTACTTTTCGTCCGTCTTGGGACTATTCATAAATAATGTCATTGTATAAAGATGGACATTATAGTATATTTATACATATTTACATAGTAACACTGTGGTTTTAATTAGCTATAGTTACTATTGTCTATGGTTACATATCGTTAACTAATACAAAACATGTACACACGTGTGTTAATCTGTAGTATATGGGTTCAATTTGGGAACAATGAATGGAAGATTATCATGAGATAGATTAAAGAAAATTAATAAATAAATGAGGCTAATTGCCAATTGTTACTTATTGACTATTAAGTCGAGGAATGTATTTTTTAATAAAATGATTTTCCATTAATTTCCTTTTCGTGGTGTCATCGACTTTCATTTTATAAAAAGGGCAAATTTGAAATTTTATTGTAGATTTGAAGCGTTTCAGATTAGGTGGCTATCTTTGTGATTTAATGAATTGAACATTATCAAATTTCGCTTTGAGGTTGTTGTTTGATGCCAGGAGTGGCCTGCACTCGTACATTGTTTTAAAGAAGTTGGGATGTTGGGGGTTATGAGTAGCGACAAAGGTAATGATATTATCCGAATTGTCTTTTGCTTTAGTAGCCCTCAGTGTTTGGATATCAATTGCCAAAGCCTTTTTTTATCCCGACTTCTATTACCTCGAGGGGGTAATACTGTTTCAATAAATTTCTGTTTAGCTCACCTAATCTGACAACCCGTAGGTCTTCATCTATCACAATTGTGCATATTTTTCTAGCTAAAGAGAAAGGTATATTATATTTGGTATGGCGTGGATGACATGATTTATACGAAAGATAATTTTTGGTATCTGTTTCTTTAGAATACATATCCGCTATAAGGAGTTCTCCCCTTCGTTTCACTAGAACGTCCAAGAATGCGATTTGCAGATCGTTCGTTTCAATTGTGAATTTTATATTTAGGTCTAAATCATTCATTATGTGTTGCAAGTCTGCAATGTTGCCAAATCGTTCATTCCAAATACAGAATACATCGTCTAGGAATCGTTTCAACTGATTTTCTAAATATATTCTGTAATCCACGCCATGTTAAATTTCCACAATTGAGTATAATTTTTCCTCGAGAAATCCCATTGTTAAATTACTTAATTGTAGTATATATATTGACAAAAAAGAAAAAAAAATTGGAAAGCACACGGTCTGACACTAAAAGTTCATGTTATATTTGTGGCCAAATCATTGTGTTTGGATCCCTTTCAATTATACCTCGGAAAGATGTGGAAACAGTAAATAATCGAATGTCGTTTACACTTCAACGTGTCAACTTATGATAGAACGTTACAGGATGACATCGTCATTCTTTATAACTTTCTTGTTAGTATCTTATTCAAGGAAAGTATATTATTTTACAGTCATATTGGACAAATTGACACTAGCCATCGTAGAAAATGTAACACTACTATAAAATATTGACGAAACCATACGTTTTATTTGGGAACCTCATATTTAACGACTTTGGTATACAAACCTTTGAAAAGTATTATGAAAATCATTAATTTTGTTAAATTTTATACTAATGAAATGTTTAGGTAAACACAGGGTAAGTTGGGTTGTATTGTCAGTATCAACTGGGCTCGAATCCATTGCGACCTCTTTTCCCACCCCTTAGTCTCGTAATCATCAGATGAAACTAGTAAGAGTTTCTCGTTCATTGATTAATAGCACGAAGATCGAAGACATTCATACAAACGCTCAACTTGAACTAAAAAAATAATTCTAAATATGTTTTTGGAAATGTTGAAATCGTTAGAGTGTTGGTGAAGTCTTAAACCAGCAACATGGTTTATTTACCAAACCATCAATGGTGTCTAGTTAAAGCAATTTTCTGATCGCTATTAAATATTTAATTAGGCATGGGTTTTTTTTACCGAATCAAATAAAACGTAGCCCGTTGATATTTCAAAAATTACTGTATTGTCACGTGGCGGAGTTAGGAATGTTATACTAAGTATTATATTACCTTTGGGATGAAAGATATTACGAGGTAAGGGTGTCCAACGCCCGCCATGGATTTTGTTTTTCTAACGATTACACAAATGTTTATGTCACTGAAAGTATTTTGAAAGTTTTTTTTTAGAAGAGAGAATAGAGATCAGATAGTTTTAAACCGCATCTCTAATCGATTTCTTCTCGAACTTGTTTGTTTGAATGTTTCAAAGTCAAGAGTATATTGGCCGACAGTTACATAGAACATCTAGAACAGTAATTGAAACTGTATAACAAACAGATCTATTTGAATGAAAATTTATTTATATCATTATTGCGAACGAGTTTGACTGCAGTCTGGCACTCTTAAGTGTTTGGAGCCTTCACATCATCACCAAACTATCCATCATCCACATACCATCTAAGCCAGTTTCCCCTTTCTGATCGATGCTAATAAACAATAAGCTGCAGAAGATCAGCTATTTCTGTTGATTGTATCATTCGGAACATACACCAAATGGCGTATTACATACGATATCAGTTCTATATCGAATTATATGATATTCAAAAAGATTGCATTTTGTGTATTTTATTACATATATTATCAATTCTGGTAGACAAAATTATAACATGTTTTCAAACTAAAAACTGTAACTTTTCTATTGGGTGTTCGATTAATTCCTTTTAAATTTTGATATTAACAACATTCTCATAGAGGAAAAGCAAAGCCCACTCATCATATGATACGGACATGTTAAAAAAGGGAAATTATGCAAAATTTTACATAATATGATAAAATAGTCCTATTAGCTTTGGGTTAAACATCTCTATAGGCGCTAATTGACGTAAGGATGGTGTAGTTGATACCTATATTGACATACTATTATCCCGTTCACTCATACGTGAAGTATGGTACAGTTGTATATTTTAACACGGTTGGATGGAGAAATTAAGTGTTTATACTATATCTAGTATTTATTGTCTTGTCCCATGATTTAGCACCTGTCACTTAAAATATCATCAAATTACGATAATTGATTAGTCGGGCGAAACGTCTTCACCTTAAAGCTGAACTCCGATTATAAAACTACTGAAATAATTAAATTAATAAAAGGTAACGCCCAAAACAACCGCCATACTTGTTTTCAAATGCGAAGACTACGCATCCGGCTAGGTGGTCAACAACCATTTTTACCTCCTGACTGATTGAAGTTTTTTTTACACTATCAACTCACAGAAAATATTATTGCTACACAATTATTATGTCTGATCAGGTATATATTGGTTTACTAATTAGACGAAATAAGTCAACCACGGTGTACTTTTGCTCTAAAATTACTAAAAAATAACAGAAAACTGCCGTATACGAGCCAGTGGGGCAGGTGGGACAGCTGTCCCCCTAACATTCGGGCAAATTGACTTTTCGGGCAGACGGGTAAAGTGAAAAAGAAATTATTTTATCTACTTGGCAAAATAAAGTGCCCGAAATCTAAATGAAAAAAAACTAATTTAACGGGCTGGAAGAGCAGGAAAACGCATTTGAGGCCGTCAAATATTCCAAAATTTTCGGCGCCGCTGTCTGTAAATTCGATTTTCTTTCGGGCATTTCTAGTTTTGCTTCCGTAGCTGTCACCCAGTCCTATAGCACTAATTTTAGTTTTCTTTTAATTGAATACCACGAATTTGTACTGAGTTGACTATGGATTTAAAAATTTGTCTTTATTTAAAAATTTGTCTTTATTATTATTATTGTCAACATTTATATAGCGCACGCTTTCACAAAATGTGTTCAGATGCGCTGTACAATACACTTTACATAAAAATTAAAACATACATTTAAAAATCTATAATAATTGTATAAATTAAATCATATTTTTAAAATCTATAATAATTGTATAACTTAAAACAATAAAAATAAATCTATAAATACCAAAAAAAATAATCTATAAATCAAAAGCTTGTTTAAAGGGTCAATCCCGATAACTTTTTGGGGAATAAAACTGCTTAATTTTGTGTTAAAATCTCTTATATCCCATTACCTAAGGCCGACCAACTAACCCGATATTTGTGATATGCTTGTAAATAACTTAAACCTGACAGTCTTTATCTGGAAATGGAGACCGTTGTATTATACAGTATCTGGATAAAACCAGACTTTTTTCTATAAAAATGATATGTAGGTGAAATTTACCTTTTGCTATCAAGTACAGTACATAGGTCATTCACTGTATAGACCTCTCAAGAAACGGGAATCGATTATTAGGTCACCCAATCAAAAAATTGACCCGAAATCTTAAAAGGGTTACGTGTCCGGATAAGCAGTGTTGACGTTAACGTCAAAAGGACTCAATATTTTGAGCTGAAACTTTGAGCCAAGGTAAATACACCATGTCTTTATATTTTGGTCCATAAATTTCGTAAATGCTCGGATTTAATATTTGAGACTCTGTTCTTATCGGGATTGTCCCTTTAAATAAAAGTGTTTTCAATTGCGATTTAAAACTCGATAAAGAGGAAGAACTTCTGAGAGTAAATGGGAGCTTATTCCACAGTTTAGGGGCCTGCACTCTAAACGATCGTTCACCGTAAGTTTTCAGTCTAGCTGTTTTACAGACAAGAGAATAATGATCACTTGAGGACCTCAATGTACGAGTAGGGGAATAGATATCTAAAAGGGACGATTAATACAACGGTGCCATGTGATTTAAACATTTAAAAGTTAAAAGAATGATCTTATATTGAATTCTAAAAACAATGGGTAACCAGTGAAGTTGAATTAAAACAGGGGTGATATGATCATTATTATACGCCCACATGGAAATGTGGTCGTATATTGCCGTCGCCCCCGTCCGTCCGTCTGTCGGTCCGTCCGTCCGTCCGTCCGTCCATCGTCCACAATTTCTTGTGAACGCTCTAGAGGCTAAAGTTAATATCCGATTGACTTGAAATTTATACACGGTGTTTAAGGTCGTGAGACGAAGAAGCCTATTGATTTTCAGCGATATCCGATAATTACTACCAGAGTTATGACCCTTGATCACTTTGAAAAATCTTGTGAACGCTCTAGAGGCTATAGTTAATATCCGATTGACTTTAAATTTATACACAGTGTTTAAGGTCAGGAGACGAAGAAGCCTATTGATTTTCGGTGATATCTGATAATTACTGCCAGAGTTATGACCCTTGATCACTTTGAAAAATCTTGTGAAAGCTTTAGAGGCTAAAGTTAATATCCAATTGACTTTAAATTTATACACAGTGGTTAAGGTCGTGAGACGAAGAAGCCTATTGATTTTCAGCGATATCCGATAATTACTACCAGAGTTATGACCCTTGATCACTTTGAAAAATCTTGTGACCGCTCTAGAGGCTATAGTTAATATCCGATTGACTTTAAATTTATACACAGTGTTTAAGGTCATGAGACGAAGAATCCTATTGATTTTCGGTGACCTCTGATAATTACTGCCAGAGTTATGACCCTTGATCACTTTGAAAAATCTTGTGAACGCTTTAGAGGCTAAAGTTAATATCCGATTGACTTTAAATTTATACACAGTGTTTAAGGTCATGAGACGAAGAAGCCTATTGATTTTCGGTGATATCCGATAATTACTACCAGAGTTATGACCCTTGATCACTTTGAAAAATCTTGTGAACACTATAGAGGCTATAGTTAATATCCGATTGACTTTAAATTTATACACAGTGTTTAAGGTCATGAGACAAAGAAGCCTATAGATTTTCGGTGATATCTGATAATTACTGCCAGAGTTATGACCCTTGATCACTTTGAAAAATCTTGTGAACGCTTTAGAGGCTAAAGTTAATATCCAATTGACTTTAAATTTATACACAGTGGTTAAGGTCGTGAGACGAAGAAGCCTATTGATTTTCAGTGATATCCGATAATTACTACCAAAGTTATGACCCTTGATCACTTTGAAAAATCTTGTGAGGCTAAAGTTAATATCCGATTGACTTTAAATTTATACACAGTGTGTAAGGTCATGATAAGAAGAAGCCTGTTGATTTTCAGCAATATCCGATAATTCCTGCCTGAGTTATGACCCTTGATCACTTTGAAAAATCTTGTGAACGCTCTAGAGGCTAAAGTTAATATCCGATTGAATTTAAATTTATACACGGTGTTTAAAGTCATGATACAAAGAATCCTATTGATTTTCAGCAATATCCGATAATTACTGCCAGAGTTATGACCCTTGATCACTTTGAAAAATCTAAAGTTAATATCCGATTGACTTTAAATTTATACACACTATTTACGGTCATGATACAAAATAGCCTATTTATTTTCAGCGATATCCGATAATTACTGCCAGAGTTATGACCCTTGATCACTTTGAAAAACCCTGTGAATGCTCTAAAGGCTAAAGTTAATATCCGATTGACTTTAAATTTGTACACAGTGTTTAGGGTCATGATACGAAGAATCCTATTTGATTTTCAGTGATATCTGATAATTTCTGGCAGTTGATCACTTTGAAATATCTTGTGGACAAAGGCCTTGAGACAAACCATCAAAACTATTCTAATCATTTCTGATAATAAGATTATCATGTGTTGTAAATGTTCTCCTTACTGATAAAAGAAACAATATGCGACAACCCTTGTTGACTGCCCGGACGACTTAGCTGTTGTGGGCGTATGTTTCGTTGCCTGGCAACCTATCTTATTTACTTTTGGTAATGAGTCGAGCTGCCGCGTTCTGAACCTTTTGCAGTTTATCAGTGAGGCGAGATGGTAAACCAATAAGCAACGAATTACATTGATCTAATCGTGGTGTGACAAGCGCTTGAACAACAGTTTTGATGGACTCAACTGGCAAATTTTTACTGATTTTACTTATATTCCTCAGTTGAAAATAACAAGATGTGCAATTATTACTAATTTGTTTCTCCATGGGTAGTTCACTGTCAAAGATAACACCAATGTTACAGGCTGAAGATGTTGGGATTATTTAATGCTCACCAACTAAGAGTGAAACATCTTTATCAAACTTAGACACTAAACTGTTTGATCCAAAGAGAATATATACAGTATTTTCGTGGTTCAGTTTAAGGAAATTGATTCCCATCCATACGCGAATTTCACTAATACATTCTTCAATTTGATGTATTAAAGTCTCCAGACAGAGAGGGTTTAAATGACAGATACAGCTGAGTGTCATCTGCGTAAAGTTGGAACTGAAGACCATGTTTCTCAATAATTTTGGACAATGGGGTGGTGTATATGCTGAACAAAATTGGGCCTAAAACTGAGCCCTTGGGTACACCGAAGCTCAGATCTTTTCTGTCAGATTGTTTGTTGTGTATAATGACAGATTGGGAACGATTCGTTAAATAGTTCGAGAGCTGAGCCAGTTACACCAAATTCACCAGCAAGTCGTGAGAACAGCACCTTATGGTCTACCGTGTCAAATGCTGCAGAAAGATCTAAAAGCAGCAATAACACACAGCTTTTATTATCAGTGGACAAGAGATTGTCGTTTTGTACTTTTAACAGTGCAGTTTCTGTGCTTTAATATTGATAGGTGCTTTGATAGGTGCTGAGAGGACTAAATTCAGATATATAACCAATTAATTGTTTTGCGATGCATTTCTCTAGAACTTTCGACACAAAACTTAGGTTGGATACCGGCCTATAGTTCTTGACTTGGTTTGGATCGAGTGAGGGTTTCTTAATGAGAGGGATTACATTGGCATGTTTATAAATATCTAGGAATGTTCCGGATCTAAACGAAGAATTTATGATGTCACAGATTGTCGGGAGTAATACCGGAAGCTGATCTTTCAGTATCCGTGTTGGCAATGGGTCCAAGGCACACGATTTTGTTGCCATAGATTTGATGACACGAGAGATTTCGTCCTGAGACAATATTTCAAATCTGTCTAGAGCACTTGAAATGTCAATCTCATGGTCGTGAATGGAATTTTTTTATCAGTGAAATTATTCCTAATATTAAGAATTTTACTTTCAAAATATTCTGAGAATCGAGTTGGCAAGTCCAAATTATTTACGGAGGGTAAAATTTTGACACCATGGTTGTGGTCAAGAAGAGGATTCACAACCATATATAGTTCTTTAGAATTATTACTAGTTTCTATCTTGTCTTTATAATACGAAGTTTTTGACTTTTCAATAAGACGCGTAACACTAACTTTTGCCGCGTGATAAATTTCCCTATGAACTACTAAACCCGTGTGTCGCCATTTTCTCTCCGACCTATTACGCCCCCGTTTTGCCTCGGGTATCTCTTCATTAAACCACACATTCCCTGGTCTGTCCTTGATAGTTTTAGTCTGAATTGGAACAACCTGATCTAACACATACTGGATACATTCATTGAAATGAACAGCTTTTTGATGAACATTTTGTATCGATGCGGTTTCTGATATCCGAGAAAAATCCAATGACGATCTGAATTCATCAGAATTCATTGATTTGAATTTACGAAAGGTTATCTCTCTAGTAGAGATAGTAGCTCGTTTAATATGGAGGTTTATTGTAAGTGCGAAATGATCAGATATAAGTTTATCCGTAACCTCCACATTATGAACTGATAACCCATCCTCCCTAGTAATGATGAGGTCCAAAATATGGCCACGAACATGGGTAGCAGTATTGACATGCTGTAACAAAGAATGGGATTTGGTAACATCTTCAAATTGAACAGCCAATGAGTCGTCCTTCTTGTCCAGATGTATATTAAAATCACCGGTAATCAAAAGTTCAAGATTTGAGGTCGATGATTTGTTTAACAGGTCTGAAAAATCTTCAATAAATTGTGGACTTGTATGTATTGCGATTCGGAGGACGATAAATAACAATTATTGAAACTTTAGAATTCAGGATACACTCAAGATATTCGAAAGACGAGTACGAAAATTGTTTATGTCTCTGCACTTTGAGGGCGGTTTTAAAGATCAGTGCTACACCACCGCCTCTTCCTGTTAATCTGGATTTATGAAGTATTGACGGTATCAGGGAAGATAGCACAGGACCTTCTCTATCGGTTACTGCGAATAGATCAAACTCATTTTCACAAATAAATTCGTTCAATTCAGTTGATTTATTCCGCACAGAACGGGCGTTTAGCAAACAAAGTTTTAGGCCACATTCCTTACGTGAAGGTTCTTGCAACGCCTTCAGACAGTTTATTTGAATAAGGTTGCTTAAATTAGGTTTACCGGGAACGGCTACGGTCGTTTCCAAATGGGGGAGAAGTTATGACACTAATACGATGCTTTCTATTTTTCCCCGAGGAACCCCCTCTCCTAGTTTTCTGAAAATTCGTTATGTTACTTGTAAGAGTTTTAAGATAGTCTATATGCATCTTTTTAAGTGGGGTAGAGTCTCGCAAGGATAGTAGTTGGTCTCTTGAGTAGGTTAGACAACAGTTATGGCGCCCATTCCTCGCCATAAAAAAAATGTTGTTTTGGCAGCAATTGCTCCCATAAAAGTCAGAGTTGTCAGTAGTGAAACTTGTAAACACACTGCTAAATTTAGTAACGACCTAAATTCAATCAGTGATTTCACGCTTGACTTGCCATTGCTGATCAGTTGAAATAATATTTAATTGTCAAATTCTTCAAAGTTAAAATACAACGTTACCACAAAGTTGTGTCATAAGATTCTCTGCTACATGAGAAACACACTGGTGCCACTTTTATAAACAGGCAATATGATTTAATAGTTTAACTTTGTAAAGAAGAACAGACACACGAAACTGAGAGCAGCCATTGTGAGCCACTCTACTTTTTAGCGACATTTGGGAATCGATTAGTATTTGTGAATGCAGCTGCAACAGTCCGATTGGATTGTTGGAATACAGAGTGGGATTTCTGTTACAAAACCATTTGATACTTTTGGAGTTGCGTACTTTTGGAATGGCAGCAAACGCATTTGCGGTGGTTAAATTTTCCAAATTTACCCCGGGAGGGTAAGAGACACCCAAACCCAGCGACGATTGATTGGTTTTTTGGAATTCGGGTAAGCCAGGTAGACTATATTGGACCAAATTGAAGTTGCTGTATTCACAGGCTGGAATAGCAGGAAAACTCGTTTGAAGGTGCTTTGTTCACGGGCTGAAATAGCAGGAAAACGTGTTTGGAGCAGTCAAAGATTCCAAAATTTTCTTTTGAGGGCTGGGGTGGGAAGTCCATACAAGGTAAGCTCCACTTTTTCGTCTTACGAAGAAGACCGCAGCAACTCTCTGTAAACCCGAATTTTTTTTCGGGCATTTCGGGCTCTGACCTCCACCCCCTAACTTTCATCGAACCATTACACCTATGCTTACCCCAAACAATAACAAATCTGCCAGCACCAACCACTTTTTTCTTATTTCGTGAAATGTTTTGCGCAACAGAGTAGAAACACCAAATACTTTTCTGACTCATAAAGTCTAGTAGTACCGTTCCAAACTATCTCCAAAGCAGCAATAAAATTGTAGTCCACTCCATCAAATAAGTATGTTTTCACTCCCAATTTGTTGTTATAATGGAGATCAAGGGACATAACTTATATTTTTCTGGACATTACAATAAAGTGACATTACTAATCCTTTATCGGTTATTGTTTGGGGTAAGGCAGTTTTCTGTTATCTTTACAGCAATAGTACGTTGCGGTTGACTTATTTCGTCCATAAGTAAACTAATATATACCTGATCATACATAATATATGTGTAGCAAAAATATTTTCTTTGAGCTGATTGTATAAAACGAAACAACTTCAATCAGTCAAGAGGTAATTGGTTGTTGACAAGTGTAAGTGGCCTGCCTGTGCGTTTGTCCGCCCAAAGTGATCGCCATGTTAGTTGAAAACAAGTGTGGCGGTTGTTTTGGGCGTTACCTTTTTTGTTTTAGTATTTCTGTAGTTTTGTAATCGGAATTCAGCTTTAAGTCGAATTCATATTGATTTTCCTAACGGCCGGGGATCAGCCCAAAATGTAGTTTCAACTACCTATAACTTAAACATGCATTATGCAAGAGCTAAATCTGCCAATTACAAGTCTTTCTTTAGGCCTGAAATGTTATTTAAATTATCAATTAGACATTAATTAACTTATCCAGACCAAAATAAACTCTCCATGTCTAGGCTAGCCTTCGATGCTGGCTGGATTAGATTCCTATATGCTGCTTAACGGTCATTGATAATAAATTTAAAACGCGGATAATCGAGACTTTGCTGTTTATATTAATGATTTTAGCGGATCAATTTGACAGAAATTCTCAGCAAATTACCTTTACATTATCTAGTTTTTAACTATTAAAGTGAGAACTGCCAACTCTTTATCTTACCTCCCATAATGTATATTTAACACTTGACATCGCCTTTTACTTATCTGTGCAGTTCAAATATTACAATAATTCTTGCTGTTCATAATAATACAAAGTCAAACACATGGGAAAAATCAAACGAGACATGGCAGTGTCATACAAATGCCCTATATTGATTCCACACTACCTCAGTTGAGCTTAGCCGGTGTAGGGGTTTGACTCGGTACCAGGTTTGGCAAGGTGCTTGGAATTCGAGATAAAAAAACAACATCAGTTATATATCTATTTGATTCCGTCTCATTTGGAATCAATTTCACAACAGTAGATAATTAGTTTATCATGTTGTTCCATCTTTCTTTCAACAACTCATCTGCTTTTATTAGAATAACTCCATCTGTACAATAGATAATATATAACTAACACCGGTCACAATTCTTACAATGACTCGAACTCTTTTTTTTTTCTTGTTAAGTATTGTCGATTTCATTTTAATTTTGCATGTTGATTCGTTTGGTGGGATGGCAATATATCTTTGATTTTATGGCCAACAGTTGACACAGTGTGTGAAAAATTAGTAAGCAATATCGGCCTAATCTTTCAAAACAAAAATTACTCATCGAAAGAACACACCAGATCAACCAAATTCAATACTTTATTTTTACCTAAATCAAAGAAGTTAATTTCCTATACAAAGAAACGAGTTTGCATATATATGGCGGCACAATACAACATGTCTTCAAATGGTTAAGTGGTATCTTGAATATTTTGATGTCCAACTGAATACAGGTGTAAGTTACACAAGAGTAAACAAAACAACCGAATATTAAACAGATCTAAGTTTAAATTCGTTACACATAAAGACGTAGAGAGGTTTGTTCTGGATTGTGAATTTAGGTCAATGCATCCATGTCGGTGCTGATAAAATACCTCATAGTTTAATGTAGTCTTTAATTAGTTAAATATGACATTGACATCTGTGAACCAACGTCATGAATTAAACATCCACCTTTAAAACAATAAAATATAGCATGTATTCTCTATAATGGACGGTGTTATATTTAAACGAGCACTCGATACTAACCTGGTAATATCGAGAGTAACATCATTATTCTATATTTTAGTGCAATGAGTATAGATATTTTCATAAGTGGGATAAAATACGCAGGGCTGGACACGCTACCCTCGTCACCGTCACGTTCATGCTCAGCATCTACCCCCACCCCCATGTCCTGCAGGCCCTATGATCATGTGTATCAGACCAATCGGCTACTGATCTGTCGTTGTGTGTCCAACGCGTTAAAAAAGATGGTTTTGATGATTTTATTTATGATTTCACCGAAGTCGAATAAGTCTCTAAGGTGATTATGATGCGAGTAATTTGTTTTCTCGGTGGAACATCGATGTTCCAGGGTATGAATAGTCCATGTAAGTCAGAGTGTCAAAAAGTGCCCCGACCATAAAAGTCAGAGTTGTCAGTAGTGAAGCTTGTAAACACACTGCTAAATTTAGTAACGACCTGTAAATTCAATCAGTGATTTCACGCTTGACTTGCCATTGCTGATCAGTTGAAATAATATTAAATTGTCAAATTCTTCAAAGTTAAAAGCTGTGTCATAAGATTCTCTGCTACATGAGAAACACACTGGTGCCACTTTTATAAACAGGCAATATGATTTAATAGCTTAACTTTGTAAAGAAGAACAGACACACGAAACTGAGAGCAGCCATAAGCGCATCGTCATCATTGTGAGCCACTCTACTTTTTAGCGACATTTGGGAATTGATTAGTATTTGTGAATGCAGCTGCAACAGTCCGATTGGATTGTTGGAATACAGAGTGGGATTTCGGTTACAAAACCATTTGATACTTTTGGAGTTGCGTACTTTTGGAATGGCAGCAAACGCATTTGCGGTGGTTAAATTTTCCAAATTTACCCCGGGAGGGTAAGACACCCAAACCCAGCGACGATTGATTGGTTGTTTGGAATTCGGGTAAGCCAGGTAGGCTATATTGGACCAAATTGAAGATGCTGTATTCATAGGCTGGAATAGCAGGAAAACGCGTTTGAAGGTGCTTTGTTCACGGGCTGAAATAGCAGGAAAACGTGTTTGGAGCAGTCAAAGGTTCCAAAATTTTCTTTTGAGGGCTGGGGTGGGAAGTCCATACAAGATAAGCTCCACTTTTTCGTCTTACGAAGAAGGCCGCAGCAACTCTCTGTAAACCCGAATTTTTTTTCGGGCATTTCGGGCTCTGACCTCCACCCCCTAACTTTCATTGAACCATTACGCCTATGCTTACCCCAAACAATAACAAATCTGCCAGCACCAACCACATTTTATACGTCCACATTCATAATGTGAACGTATTATGCCGTCGCCCCTGTCTGTGTGTTTGTGTGTGTGTGTGTGTGTGTGTCTGTGGTTCGCCTACAGGGCGCAATTCTTCATGGATTTTCTTCAAACTTGGTATACTTATTCCTTATATTCCAAGGAAGATCCCTATTGTTTTTGGTGCATGCCCGACCCCCAGGGGCAGAGCCACGCCCATTTTTAGTATTTGTTTGTTTGTCGTCTACAGGCCACATTTCTTAACTTATAATCTCGAAACTTTGCATACACATTCTTTGTACCCTAAGGAACAACCCTATTATTTGAGGGTGCATGCTCAACCCCCAGGGGCAGAGCCACGCCCATTTTCTTTTCGTGTGTCTTTGTGTCGCCTACAGGGCGCAATTCTTACTGGATTTTCTTCAAACGCTGTATACGTATTCCTTATACCCTAAGGAAGATCTCTATTGTTTTTGGTGCATGCCCGACCCCCAGGGGCAGAGCCACGCCCATTTCTAGTATGTGTTTGTTTGTCGTCTACTGGCCACATTTCTTAACTTATAATTTTGAAACTTTGCATACACATTCTTTGTACCCTAAGGAACATCCCTATCGTTTGGGGTGCATGCCCAACCCCCAGGGTCAGAGCCACGCCCATTTTCTTTTGTGTGTCTTTGTGTCGCCTACAGGGCGCAATTCTTGCTTGATTTTCTTCAAAATTTGCATACTTACTCTTTATATTCTAAGGATGATCCCTATCGTTTGGGGTGCATGCCCAACCCCCAGGGACAGAGCCACGCCCATTTTCTTTTTGTGTGTCTGTGTGTCGCCTACAGGCAGCAATTCTAACTGGATTTTCTTAAAACTGTGTTTACTTACTCTTTACACCCTAAGGATGATCCGTATTGTTTTTTGGTGCATGCCCGACCCCCAATGGCAGAGCCACGCCCATTCCTTGTATTTATTTGTTTGTCGTCTACAAGCCACATTTCTTAACGTATCATCTTGAAACTTTGAAGGCTTATTCATTGTACCCTAAGGAACATTCCTATCATTTGGGGTGCATGCCCAACCCCCAGGGGCAGAGTCACGCCCATTTTCTTTTTGTGTGTCGCCTACAGGCTACAATTCTTAATCGGTCATCTTGAAACTTAAAATACTTATTCCTTATACCCTAAGAATGATCCCTTTTGTTTTGGGTGCATGCCCGACCCCCGTGGGACAGCAACACCCATTTCTTGTATTTGTTTGTCTGTCGTCTACAGGCTGCATTTTTTGATGTATCATCTTGAAACTTTGAATACTTATTCTTGGTACCTTAAGGAAGATCCCTATTGTTTTTGGTGCATGCCCGACCCCAAGGGACAGTGCCACGCCCATTTTTTTGTCTGTGTGTCACCTACAGGCCACAATTATTATTCTTAATCGATCGTCTTGAAAACTTTTTTTTATACTTATTCCTTATACCCTAAGGCTGACCACTATTATTTTTGGTGCATGCCGGACCCCCTGGGACAGAGCCACGCCCAATGCTTTTGTGTCTTGTGTTCGCCTACAGGATGCAATTCTTAACAGATCCTTTTAAAACTTTACAAACCTATTCCTTATACCCTAAAGATGACCCTTATTGTTTTTGGTGATTTCCTAACCCCCCAGGGGCAGAGCCATGCCCATTTTTATACGCCCACATTTTTATGTGGACGTATATTGTCGTCGCCCCTGTCCGTCCGGACGTCCGTCCACAATTTGTTTGTGGACTCTCTACAGGTCACAATTCTTATCCGATTTTGACGAAACTTGAAATATAGGTTTATCCCCAAAAGATCTCGGCTGCTTTCGATATTGGCATGTATCGGATGAAAACTTCATGGATTATGGCCCCTGATTGTACGAAAAATCACGTTTTTAGCTTGTGGACCCTATAGAGGTCACAATTTTGAACCGATTTTGATGAAACTTCACATGCATGTTTATAACCCAAAGATCTTGGTTCCTTTCGATATTTGCGCCTATCGGAATGTAATTTCCTGAATTATGGCCCCTGATTGTCCGAAAAATCACCCTTTTTAGATTGTGGTCCCTCTGGAGGTCACAGTTATTATCCGATTTAAAAAAAACGTTTGATTATATCACCGTTACACCCTAAGGAAGGTTGAGTTCGAATTTCGGGAAAATCGGACCAAAATTGCCATACAAAATGGCCGCCGTTTGTACGCGAATACTGTTAAAAAATGGTATATCACGGTTGTGGACCCTGTGGAGGTCACAATTTTAATTCGATTTTGATGAAACTTGAAATTCATGGTTATAACCCAAAGATCTTGGTTCCTTTCGATATTTGCGCATATCGGATCGTAACTTCCTGAATTATGGCCCCTGATTATACGCAAAATCGCCTTTTCTTAGCTTGTGGCCCCTCTGGAGGTCACAATTATTATCCGATTGAAGAAAACGGTTGATTATATTACCGTTACACCCTAAGGAAGGTTGTTTCGAATTTCGGGAAAATCGGACCAAAATTGCCATACAAAATGGCCACCGTTTGTACGCGAATACTGTTAAAAAATTGTATATCATGGTTGTGGATCCTGTAGAGGTCACAATTTTAATTCGATTTTGATGAAACTTGAAATGCATGGTTATAACCCAAAGATCTTGGTTCCTTTCGTTATTTGTGCATATCGGATCGTAAATTCCTGAATTATGGCCCCTGATTGTCCGAAAAATTGCCTATGGTCCCTCTGGAGGTCACAATTATTATCCGATATAAAAAAACGTTTGACTCTATCACCGTTACACCCTACGGAAGGTTGAGTTCGAATTTCAAGAAAATCAGACCATAATTGCCAGAAGAAATGGCCGCCGTTTGTACGCGAACAGTGTAAAAATATGGTATATCAAAGTTGTGGACCCTGTAGAGGTCACAATTTTAATTCGATTTTGATGAAACCTGAAATGCTTGTTTATAACCCAAAGATCTTGGTTCCTTTCGATATTTGCGCCAATCGGATCGTAACTTCCTGAATTATGGCCCCTGATTGTCCGAAAAATTGCCCTTTTTAGCTTGTGGTCCCTCTGGAGGTCAAAATTGTCATCCGATTTAAAAAAACGTTTGATTATATCATTGTTCCATGGTTATGAAGGTCGAGTTCAAATTTCGTGAAAATCAGACCAAAATTGACGGACAAAATGGCCGCCGTTTGTACGCGAATATTGTGAAAATATGTTATATCAAGGTTGTGAACAGTGTAGAGGACACAATTTTGAACCGATTTGGATGAAACTTTAAATGCATGTTTATAACCCAAAGATCTTGATTCCTTCCGATATTTGCGCCAATCGGATCGTAACTTCCTGAATTATGGCCCCTGATTGTCCGAAAAATTGCCCTTTTTAGCTTGTGGTCCCTCTGGAGGTCAAAATTGTTATCCGATTTAAAAAAACGTTTGATTATATCACCGTTCCATGGTTATGAAAATTGAGTATGAATTTTGTGAAAATCGGACCAAAATTGACGGACAAAATGGCCGCCGTTTGTACGCGAATATTGTGAAAATATGTTATATAAAGGTTGTGGACCTTATAGAGGTCACAATTTTGAACCGATTTTGATGAAACTTGACATGTATGTTTATAACCCAAAGATCTTGGTTCCTTTCGATATTTGCGCCCATTGGATCATAACTTCCTGAATTATGTCCCCGGATTGTCCGAAAAATCGCTTTTGTTCGCTTTTGGTCTCTCTGGAGGTCAAAATTATTATCCGATTTAAAAAAAACATTTGACTATATCACCGTTACATGGTAATGAAGAGAGAGTTTGAATTACGTGAAAACCGGACTAGAATTGACGGACGAAGTGGCCGCCGTTTGTACACGAATAGTGTGAAAATATGTTATATCAAGGTTGTGGACCCTATAGATAGAGGTCACAATTTTGAATCGATTTTGATGAAACTTGACAGGTATGTTTTAAACCCAAAGATCTTGGTTCCTTTCGATATTTGCGCCCATCGGGTCATTACTTCCTGAATTATGTCCCCTGATTGTACGAAAAATCACCCTTTTTAGCTTGTGGTGCCTCGGGAGGTCACAATTATTATATGATTTAAAAAAAAAACGTTTGATTATAAAAACCAAACAAATTCTAATGATTTTCTGATAATTCCTTAATATGCGACAATTCTTGTTGACTGCCCGGACGATTTGGCTGCTGTGTGGGCGTATGTTTCGTTGCCTGGCAACCTATTTTTACTTCGTGTCTGTGTGTGTTGTCTACAGGCCACGATTCTTAATTGATCGTCTTTAAACTTGGGATATGTATTCCATATAGCCTAAGGACGTCAACTGTATGTCCCGACTCACACAGGCAAGACACGCCCAATTTTTGTGTTTGTCGTTTACAGGCCGCAATTCTGAATGAATCAGCTTGATACTTGGCTTATGTATTCCGTATAGCCTGAGGGCGTCCACTATTGATTTTGATGAATGTCCGACCCCCAGGGTCAGAGCCACGCCCACTTTTTGCCTTTAGCGTTATGAAGGCACAATTCTGTATGGGTTATCTTGGTATACTTATTCCTTATACTCTAAGGACGGCAACTATTGATGTTGGTGTACGACCCTCAACGCCTAGCCTTCTTGACAAAGTACCATATCAATCAAAGCAGGGATGTGGACGTATATTGTAGCGTTAGCGTTATGTTTTCTTATTTCGTGAAATGTTTTGCGCAACAGAGTAGAAACACCAAATACTTTTCTGACTCATAAAGTCTAGTAGTACCGTTCCAAACTATCTCCAAAGCAGCAATAAAAATGTAGTTCACTCCATCAAATAAGTATGTTTTCACTCCCAATTTGTTGTTATAATGGAGATCAAGGGACATAACTTATATTTTTCTAGACATTACAATAAAGTGACATTACTAATCCTTTATCGGTTATTGATTGGGGTAAGGCAGTTTTCTGTTATCTTTACAGCAACAGTACGTTGCGGTTGACTTATTTCGTCTAATGAGTAAACTAATATATACCTGATCATACATAATAATTGTGTAGCAAAAATATTTTCTGTGAGCTGATAGTGTAAAACAAAACAACTTCAATCAGTCAAGAGGTAATTGGTTGTTGACCACCTAGCCAGATGTGTACACTTCGCTTCGCTTGGCATGGTATATAGTGGAAGTGGCCTGCCTGTGCGTTTGTCCGCCCAAAGTGATCGCCATGTTAGTTGAAAACAAGTGTGGCGGTTGTTTTAGGCGTTACCTTTTTTGTTTTAGTATTTCTGTAGTTTTGTAATCGGAGTTCAGCTTTAAGTCGAATTCATATTGATTTTCCTAGCGGTCGGGGATCAGCCCAAAATATAGTTTCAACTACCTATAACTTAAACATGCATTATGCAAGAGCTAAATCTGCCAATTACAAGTCTTTCTTTAGGCCTGAAATGTTATCTAAATTATCAATTAGACATTAATTAACTTATCCAGACCAAAATAAACTCTCCATGTCTAGGCTAGCCTTCGATGCTGGCTGGATTAGATTCCTATATGCTGCTTAACGGTCATTGATAATAAATTTAAAACGCGGATAATCGAGACTTTGCTGTTTATATTAATGATTTTAGCGGATCAATTTGACAGAAATTCTCAGCAAATTACCTTTACATTATCTAGTTTTTAGCTATTAAAGTGAGAACTGCCAACTCTTTATCTTACCTCCCATAATGTATATTTAACACTTGACATCGCCTTTTACTTATCTGTGCAGTTCAAATATTACAATAATTCTTGCTGTTCATAATAATACAAAGTCAAACACATGGGACAATCAAACGAGACATGGCAGTGTCATACAAATGCCCTATATTCCACACTACCTCAGTTGAGCTTAGCCGGTGTAGGGGTTTGACTCGGTACCAGGTTTGGCTAGGTGCTTGGAATTCGAGATAAAAAAACAACATCAGTTATATATCTATTTGATTCCGTCTCATTTGGAATCAATATCACAACAGTAGATAATTAGTTTATCATGTTGTTCTATCCTTCTTTCAACAACTCATCTGCTTTTATTAGAATAACTCCATCTGTACAATAGATAATATATAACTAACACCGGTCACAATTCTTACAATGACTCGAACTCTTTTTTTTTTCTTGTTAAGTATTGTCGATTTCATTTTATTTGTGCATGTTGATTCGTTTGGTGGGATGGCAATATATCTTTGATTTTATGGCCAACAGTTGACACAGTGTGTGAAAAATTAGTAAGCAATATCGGCCACCACCCAATCTTTCAAAACAAAAATTACTCATCGAAAGAACACACCAGATCAACCAAATTCAATACTTTATTTTTACCTAAATCAAAGAAGTTAATTTCCTATATAAAGAAACGAGTTTGCATATATATGGCGGCACAATACAACATGTCTTCAAATGGTTAAGTGGTATCTTGAATATTTTGTTGTCCAACTGAATACAGGTGTAAGTTACACAAGAGTAAACAAAACAACCGAATATTAAATAGATCTAAGTTTAAATTTACACATAAAGACGTAGAGAGGTTTGTTCTGGATTGTGAATTACACATAAAGACGTAGAGAGGTTTGTTCTGGATTGTGAATTTAGGTCAATGCATCCATGTCGGTGCTGATAAAATACCTCATAGTTTAATGTAGTCTTTAATTAGTTAAATATGACATTGACATCTGTGAACCAACGTCATAAATTAAACATCCACCTTTAAAACAATAAAATATAGCATGTATTCTCTATAATGGACGGTATTATATTTTAACGAGCACTCGATACTAACCTGGTAATATCGAGAGTAACATAATTATTCTATATTTTAGTGCAATGAGTATAGATATTTTCATAAGTGGGATAAAATACGCAGGGCTGGACACGCTACCCTCGTCACCGTCACAATATTGTTCAGCATCTACCCCCACCCCCATGTCCTGCAGGCCCTATGATCATGTGCATCAGACCAATCGGCTACTGATCTGTCGTTGTGTGTCCAACGCGTTAAAAAAGATGGTTTTGATAATTTTATTTATGATTTCACCGAAGTCGAATAAGTCTCTAAGGTGATTATGATGTGAGTAATTTGATTTCTCGGTGGAACATCGATGTTCCAGGGTATGAATAGTCCATGTAAGTCAGAGTGTCAAAAAGTGCCCCGACTCCCAGGTTAATCAGATAAACTAATTCAGTTTAAATTGTAAACTTGAAGCGATTAGTACGATCACAATAAAACAAATAAGAATGAAATGCTTTAATGTAAAACCACACGTTTGGCAGTGGGATGGTCGTCGTTAGTACCTGAAATATTCTAGCGAATAGCTATATATAGCTCTCACTAAATATCCCCGTTCATGCGCCAAGATTTGCTCATGTGTATATGCTTACATAAAACTTTACACCGGGTCTTGACTTATTTGTACTGCAACTTATGTGTAAAAGCATCTTTTCTTTCCACCTGTGCAAAACTAGCTGTATGAAATCACATCAAATTTACACACGGTATAATTGTCCTCAGCCGATGATACAAGCCAGCTTCTTTTGCACTGCAAAAGGCTCCCCTACTGCATTTTTGGAACGGAGATGGCACATCTCCCAATCTTCTGCAGATGAGGGTGAATATTTGCTTTCTCACCCTGAAGTTTTTCAACCAGCCTGACAATAATAGTCAAACTATTCTTATGGCCTTGCTTCCCGCCTAACTCTCCTATCCTTTGAAAAAGCCAGAACAAGGCCTATACCAGGTATATAAGGAATCTTTCTGTGTCTTCGGACTTTTATTGTTCATTACAAATATACTCATGGTATTAAAAGTGTGTATAAACGCATAGCAAAAATATTTTTGAACGCGTGGTATATTTGCATAATTGTGCAAATTTGCATATATATAAAATGTCGCCGTTTGAATGGGGCGTAAGTAACGGCTACACACTATACACTCGTAATGACGGTATACTTTATACGCCCACATTTTCACAATTTTGATCCAACTTTGATGATGTTTAGGTCACACAGATCTCGTTTCCTTTCGATATTTGCGGCGGATCGTTGGTTTCAGGATTATGGGCTCCGATTGTACCAACAAAATCGCGATTTTAGCCTGTTGACTGTCTATAGGTCATAATTTTCATGCGATTTAAAAAATTGTTTAAATATATCACCATTACACCTTAGTGATGATTGAGTTCGAATTTTGGCCGCTTTTTGAACGCTAATAGTGTAAAAGTATGTTATAAGAAGTGGACCCGTTAGACGTCCCAAATTTTGTCCGATTTTAATAAATCTTAAAATATATGTTTATACCCCAAAGATCTCGGTTCCACTCGATATTTACACATATCGGAACTTAGGCCATACAAAATAAATGTCTTGTTTCTCGGGCAATTGGCACCTGAAAATGTGAGGGGGGGGGCTTCTTTTTTTTATATGTCAATGTTGGCTATCCGACGGTGCAAAATAAAATTTGTTTATTGTTGAAAATTGTATGGGCGTGAGGGCGCTTCTTTTTTTTAGCTTGACCTTTGGCCCCCTGGACCATATCACCACGACTGCATGTCAATGTGCATAATTGTTCTAAAGCAATGACCATGGGTATCACGTGTCAGTAACCGTGGTAGACTTTTCAACCTCAATAATTGTTCACGGTGAAACGAAAAGACCTCCTTCTCGACTTGGACAGAAATCAGTAGGCCTAAACACGTGGCGATACAAAAGTGGTTCATTTTATCAATTACGCGTACACATTGTCGAGTTAAAAGTCATCACTATTGTTGACCAAGATTTCCGTTTAGCATGCGCACACGACTGCGTTGTTTCGTGCAAGGACGACTTTTTAATAACGATTTCGTTACATTGCTGTTTTAACGCATTGACAACTTCTCCAAAAAAATGTTCTGTTTCCGGTAACCCGACCGACCCATTACAAAACCTGCCGAGTCAAAAAAAATTTTAGTGCCGAGAGAAATTTTTTTTTTTAACCAAGCGACCGTTCAAAAATCTCTAAACCTACCGGATTCATGAAAATTCCTATATTATTTGTTGCTATAAATGATTATAAATGTCATCGTTCTTTGAATCTGCATTTACCCATCGGAATAGGCGGGTACAGCGAACGTTTATTAAGAATTGTCATACTTTTGACGCGAGATTGCTAACTGACGTGAAAAACTAGACTACGGGTTTCGTATAGATTTACCACTGCATATTCCGAAAAGCTACAAACCTCACAACTTTAGTTCTAATAAGTAATGACACGCAATTGGACAAAAACAAGTGAACGTATATTTCAAACAGGTGGATATAGGATCTGTTCGATTGGTATTTAAAACAAGGCAAATAAATTTATCACGAAGCCATTTCCTGCAACGGCACGATATGATTCTTTAAGTTTTAATCGCGAGTTCTTTCCCTTGAACAAAAAGGCCTACCTACGTTATTTTGTTTAGCATTGAAAGATTAAAAAATTCATTTGCCCCCAAAGAGAATATTTAAATCGTAATCTAGCCTCTGATACACTTTAAAGCCCCAATAACACTCTTGTTGTAACTGAATAATATGTCCCAATCTTCATTCTGGTCAACAAATCGTATTATTTTAGAATATTGCAATTAAATGATGATATAAATTTCATCTGAACACACCTATTTTAAAAAATTGGAAAAATTCAACCAATGGATTTGAAAAGTCTAACGTAAACCTTTTCAAATGTGACTTGGATTTTAAAATATTTTCAAACCCTCTGGACAAGTAAAATAGGTTGTAATGGATAATTTACACAACATGTAGGACACTTAAACATCTAGTACTTAGAATAAGAGTATTATTTATTTTCTGGAGCTACCAAGCCAGCAAGAATGTTATTGTCCCTTTAAACAATTATCCAAGAATTCCATCCACCAATCTATTCGTGCTTTATGTTCACCGGCGCCGACTCAACCCAACATAAAATTGAAGATTTTCGCACAGAATATTATGATTATTGGCAATTATGCTACGATAGATCTTGATCTAAATCTAATATTGACCCCCCCCCCCAAAAAAAAAACCCACCCTACCTACCGACCCTACCCTAATTTCCATCCGTTACAGGAAACATAACCCTTTTTTTGGCCTTACATTTAGCCGAAGATATATTGAATCATGACAAAGTCAGGTAGCGTTCAACGGCTGTATCCACAATATAATAGGCCCCTCTACCGCAAAGACTCACTAGTTGAACGTCGGCTACTGATCTATTATCCAGGGAAGGGTTTTTCTAAGCTCGCCTGGGATCACAACTCTCTTCGGTTGGTAATGAGTAAGTGACGTTCATTCGCGAGACTAACGGTTATTTATAGATAATTCGAAAGTAGAATAACATCAACATCGAAAGATCACAGGATTAATACATTTAAATTATGGATGGACAAATGAATATATACTAAATGCAAAATGTGACGAAAGACTAGGGAATGTGGGTGGATACGGATAAATCTTCCATATAAACAGTAAGCTATAAAATAAAAACCGTCACACTACCTACGCCTCCGCACAATGCGTCCCGCATTGCCATACATGGAATTATAAAAGAAATATAAAAAAATACAAAATTATGAAAAATCCAGAAAACGATATACAAAATCAACTTTTAGCAACAATCTCAATATCAGTTAAATATAAATCTTCGTCAACATCTTCATTTCCATCGTGTACCATAAACCATCTTCTTCACCATTCACTCCATAATCATACCATATATTATCTAACCATAATCATAAATTACCATCCATATTCCATAACCATAAACATCGTTACCATTCAACAGACATAACTTAACACTCATCTTCATCTTCTTCATCATCACCAACGCCTTGCATCCCTAAATCAACCTCCCAATCAGCCTCATACACCACTGTCTTCTTCTTTCCATTCTCCATCATCCATTCGATCTCAGTTCTCTTCTTATACCTTACATAACAACACTGCACTCCAACATCCCTAGTCATCATCTTCTCCGTGTTTGTGCTACATTCAACCCTACCATTTTCAGCTCCATCAACTCCAACCTCGCTTTCCACCACATTCTCCTGTCCATCATCATCTTCACTTTCTTCACTGTACAAACTAAAATCTAACTTCGGTTCTTCTCCCAATTCCGACATAATTCTTCGCAAGTTAATGGTACAGGTCAGTCCACCAACAGCGCCACGCTCTTCCACACTGTTCTTCTCTACTGTGCTCTCCGTCTCATCTCTTTTACCTTTCTCCCTCTTCTCGGTGTCATCATCTATTCCAACTTTCTTCAAAAGAACTGCTGTCTTCTCCCCTCTTTTCTAATCATCTGGTTTCCCATCTGTACTCTTCTCGGTTCTCTTATCATCTTTTCTTCTGTCATCTCGTTTCTTCTCATCTCTTCTATCACCAGGTTTCTTCACATCCTTACTTCCATCTCTCTTATTTTCATCTTTACTACCACCTTTCTTCTTTTCATCCTTACTACCATCTTTCTTCTTTTCATCCTTACTAACATCTTTCTTATACTCGTCCTTACTACCATTTTTCTTCTTTTCATCTTTTCTGTCACCCCTCTTCTTTTCATCCTTACTACCATCTTTCTTCTTTTCATCCTTACTGTCACCTATCTTCTTTTCATCTTTACTGTCACCTCTCTTCTTTTCATCCTTTAGCACCGCTCCTGCACTCTCCCTTTCTTCTCAACTTAACTTCTCCATCTCTAAAACCAACAATCTGTGTCCAGCTCCCTGTGAATGACGTTCTAGCCTGGAACGTGAGGCAAAACTTGCATCCGGGCAATAGGAGCACCGAAACTCGGATAAATTCCTCGGTGTAGCCATATCTGAAAGAGAAGGAACACTCAAAACACAGCCATCGAAATGTGTAAGGCGTTTGGTCCGCCGTCCACATCTTGTTTTCCGAGGAGCAAAACCCAATGAAGTCAAATCATCCACTACGTCATCAGTATTTAAATCGTCGTGGTCCTCGTCAACTATGTCCACGGGGTCGTTGTCTAGACAACTATCGTCATCAGTATCCGAATCACGTTGAACATATTTGCGTAAGCGGTCAACACGAACTAATTGGCATCGCTTAGTAACAGGATCCACAATTTCGTAATTCATATCAGAACTTTTCCTAAGGACGTCAAAAGAACCTTTCCATCGTTTTGCAAATTTATTCGGTATTCCCGGCGTAAGTGTTGGCGTAAAGAGCCAAACCTGGTCATAATAATTCTTTTGACGAGCCATTTCGACTCCAAGTTGTTCACGAACAAACTGATGACACTCAATTAGACGATCACTTAGTTTCCTGCTCCATGAATGACACTCCGCTTCAAACTGGGTGGGCGTCCAAACTGAAGATCCAAAGGGGTGTTAAATTCTCTTCCAAACATAGCGTAATTAGGTGTCACTCCGGAAGTTTCGTGCTTACTGGTCCTATACGCGAACATCACATAAGGAAGAAGTTCATCCCAATGGTCTCCCTTCTGTTGTACAAATGAAGATAATATGCCTTTGATGGTTCGGTTATTCCTTTCCACCTGTCCATTAGACTGTGGACGATATGGCGTAGTTCGGGTTTTATGAATTCCTAATAAGCGACAAATTTCTTGGAACACGGAGCTTTCGAATTGTTTACCTTGGTCGCTATGTATCTGTCTGGGAATACCAAACCACAATAGGAATTTTTCGACTAGAACTGTTGCAACGGTTTCTGCCTCAATATTTGGAATAGGAAAAGCATCTGCGAACTTAGTGAAATAATCACATACCACAAGAATATATCGGCTGCCATGTGGTGTTGGTGGATCAATTCGTCCCACGATGTCTATAGCGATTCGTTCAAAGGGGGCGCCTGCTGCAAATGAAGACAGAGGGGCTTTGCGCTTTCTTAGCTTAATCGCAGCACATTGTTTGCACGAGTTAATGTAGTCTTGTACATCCCGCTTAAGGCCAGGCCAATAATAACCTTGTTTTATCTTTTCTTCAGTTTTGTTAATCCCGAGATGTGCACCAGTTGGTAAATCATGGGGTAAATGTAACACCTCATTCCGTCTAGAGTATGGAACAATTACGCGTTTTAATTACGTAATTTCTTTCAGCCTTAGATAGAGATCGGCTCCCATAGGCTACCACTCGTTCGACACCATCATGCACCTGAGACACAACCGCTCCTATACCATAACCACTAGCATCCGTGTCTAGGATGAAAGATTTCGTTGGGTCCGGATAGGCTAATACAGGACTTTCAGTTAGACGAAGTTTTATTGTCTGAAATGAACTTTCACACTCATTGGTCCAATTAAATTTCTGTCCCTTTTCAGTTAATTTATTTAAAGGTTTAGCGATATCTGAGAATTGTTTGATAAACCGTCGGTAATAGCTACAAAGACCAAGGAAACTCCTAACCTCAGTTACATTAACTGGCGTTCTACATCCACGCACACATTCAATCTTTGCCGGATCAGTGCCTATACCATTGGACGATACAACATGTCCCAAATATTTCACCTCTTCTCGAAACAAATTACATTTGGAGGCCTTCAATTTTAATCCTGCCTTGCGTAGACGATTTAAAACCATCCCAATTCTGTCCAAGTGTTCCACAAAGGTTTGTGAATAAATAATAATGTCGTCCAGGTAATCTAAACACCCCCCACTGTAAACCACTAAGTACCGACTCCATTAGCCGTTCGAACGTGCCAGGGGCATTACACAATCCAAAGGGCATGCCCTTAAATTGGTACAGTCCTTTAAATGTGGCGAAGGAAGTCTTAGGACGATCTTTTGGTTCTACTTCAACTTGCCAGTAGCCACTAGCCAGATCCATTGTAGATAACCATTTCACATCGGATAATGCATCTAAAGTTTCGTCGATTCTCGGTAATGGATATGCATCCTTAATTGTTAATGAATTCAACTTCCGATAATCGACACAAAATCTCAAAGTTCCATCTGATTTTTTTAACATGTACGACGGGAATGGCCCAGGGACCACAAGAGGGTTCAATAACACCGCTTGTCAACATTTCATCCACCATTTTATCCATCTGCTGTTTCTGATGAAGGGCTACGCGTCTTGGTCGTTGCTTTATAGGTTCAGAGTGACCCACATGAATGGTATGTTTCACCATATCTGCCCTACCCAGTTCCATGGAATTGGCTGCAAACAGGTCTTGGTGTTTGGATAATAAGTTTGTGACTGCACCCGTCTGTTCTCTATCCAAACCCTCGGCCGCTATTTTACACAACACATGGGGAGGTAAATCCCTATTTGGAGGTAACTTTCAACGGTCATCACTGGTATCAATCACATTCACTGGCACAATATCACCGATTCCTGTATGTTTGTTTAGAAACACATCATAGTCGTTGGCATTCTGGATGCGGACTGGAACCCAGGGGGCAGAATCGGAAAGTTCACACACAACCTTGGCTGGTAACACATGTTTTCGCTCATATAATCGTTCTAAGGGCTCTAGCATCACTTCTTTGTGAGAAAATTTACTAACACACTTCTGTGGAATATATCCGTTCACTAATACTTCATGGCCAGCAGGTATAACAGTATTCTCAGCGAGAGACACGCGGTAGATCCCAATTGGACCTTCCAAATGCGTGGCACACTTATAGTCCTATTTTTCAAGTCGAGATGACAATCATGCATTTGGAGAAAGTCTAACCCCAGAATACATTGAGAACCAATTACAGCCATAATAAGAGTATGCGAATACACTTGTCCATAAATTTCAATGGAAAATATGGCTTTCCCGAGTACATGCACAAAGCCACCATTTGCAGCTTTCAGAGATTGGTTCGTATATTCTAAATTTGGCCTTTTGTCTCTCGGAATAGAATTATAGGCAGTGCGAGATAGCATACTGACTGTTGCTCCAGTATGTATCAAAGAATTTAGTTTCAACGAATTCACAAAACATTTTACATGCAGACCGGTTTCACTCGGTTGGCCGTAAAATGCCGATCCACTTTTCAGACCATCACTTGATTTTACATGATGGCGACGATTGGGACTACCAGAAACGGGGCGTTGTGCAGGCTGTCGCCAAATATTTTTGTCACGTGACTGGATATATTTTCTTGGAGTGTACTGTTGCCTTGAATTATGATTAATATTGTCGTGTCTGCGTATTTCTAACCCTTTTCCGGTTCGGTTACCACTGGAGGGCGAGGCATCCGGTTGATGAGTATGCAAGAGATGGAAGATCAATACCACGCAGTTGTCCTTTGTTCGATTCGCTGGCAACACGATGAGCATCCAGTTCTACCGCGAGTCTTACCATTTCCTCAAAATTGCTGGGTCTGGACTTTTGAATCTGCCATACTATGTCCCTATCATCACAGAGTGCATCACAAAAAGCATCCTTAGAAAGTATATTTAACAAGTCACAATCCGCAGAAGGGTATGCCATGGCTACCAATCGTTTAACTGCTTCCCTTAATTCAGGTAAACTCTCTTTAGACTGTCTTTTCCGAGCCTTCAGCTGAGCTCGATAGAGTTGACTTTGGTTAGGCGGCAGAAACTTGTCTTCAAGGGCACTTATCAATTTTGAATACACTTTCCGGTCCTCGACTTTCATGGAGGATAACACTTTCTGGGCCCTACCTGTTAAACTGCCTGCAAGATGCAGGGCCATTGCATCACTTGTCCATTTGTTTAGATGAGCACATATCTTAAAATGGCACTTATAGTCCATCAACGATGAAGTACCATCGTAGTCTTTGTACAGGAACCACATTTGGGTCGAACACAGGATTCTGTACAGGAACCACACTAGGGTGAAGCACTGGAGTACGATCACGGGCGAGTGTCAAGTCCATGTCTACCAGGCTGTACGTGGTCATAATGTTGTCAAGTTAAACTAAATAACACAGAGACACAGTTATGGGTCAACACGGTTACGGACGGGAAATGTTGCTTGTGTGTATTGAGAAGTGAGACATTGCACAAAGAGGAATAATCCAATCCCACCTCTGCCACCAAGAAAACCCTGTAGCGTTCAACGGCTGTATCCACAATATAATAGGCCCCTCTACCGCAAAGACTCACTAGTGGAACGTCGGCTACTGATCCATTATCCAGGGAGGGGTTTTGCTAAGCTCGCCTGGGATCACAACTCTCTTCGGTTGGTAATGAGTAAGTGTCAGCTAAAGAGTGACTATAAGGAATCCCTTCCCAAGTTCTTGACCGGGATCTCCAATAATTGAATGAAATGCGACTGTGATGTCGCCTTGCACAATGTTTCCCCTTACTCAATAACACAAACAACAAAATAAATATTTATATAAAAATATATTATCTTCTGAACAAAATACAAGAAGGGTATAGCACAATAATTAAAATGATATTAATATTGAAACCGCTTTTAGGCGAAACCCTAATAATGGTCGAAACACAAACACACGTGTACACGATCAGAAACGATATATAAAATATGCTAAACTGACACACACGTAATGGCGAACAATAATATAATCTCTAATATAATGACACTATAGAGGTAGTAAAACATTATTATACAATATAACTTAAGCACCGAACACTTGGAGGGATTCACTGAATAATAAAAGAACACAATAAGGAACCCTCAGACACCCACTCACGTTCTAATACTGCCAAGTTAAAAGTTGTCAGTCGAAGATCTAAGTTAATCTAATGAAAATGCGCTGTGAACAGCTTATATACAATATGAAATTCCGTAAAATAGCGGGCAACGAGAACTCCCGTAATACCTTGCAAAAACGCCTACTCGCGAATGTGACGTTCATTCGCGAGACTAACGGTTATTTATAGATAAATCGAAAGTAGAATAACATCAACATCGAAAGATCACAGGATTAATACATTTAAATTATGGATGGACAAATGAATATATACTAAATGCAAAATGTGACGAAAGACTAGGGAATGTGGGTGGATAAGGATAAATCTTCCGTATAAACAGTAAGCTGTAAAATAAAAACCGTCACAGTCAGGCCCGTTGCTCGCTAACACCTCGGTATATAAGTATTATGCAAATGTATTTAACTAGTGTTGTGAACTGTTCATTGTGTACTAATTAACTTCCGTTTCATCAGGGGAGGTAATGTTATGTCACGTGATCAAAAATGGAGGCTCTTTCAATGTGCATCGATAATAATGACCCGTAAATAAGTATTTTCATCTAAATCAGTTTAATACACTACAATGGATATAGCCATTTGTATGACGCTTGTAGGCACATGCGGAATTTTTTTTTGACGTACGTATCGATGACCGGGTGGGCGTTATCTATTTATTTTTTTTCACCAAGCTCAATAAAAAGATTGCATGCGCAATCATTTTTTGGTATCGGCGGTGCCCGAGAAACAACTTATTTTATTTGTGTTGCCTTAACTTGCTGGACTATGACCCCTGATTGTACTATCCCAGACAGCCACTCAGCTTTGGCCCAAGTATGGCCCACATCTGGCAGCCTCTGGCAAAATGATTGGGCCGGATATGGCATGCCACATGTGGGCCAGATCTGGCAGACATGGGCCAGACGTGGCCCAATCAGAGCCAGATCTGGCCCAGATTCGCTAATGCACACGCTCGCCTTGCATGGCCCAAATCTGGCAGGCTTTGGCAAAGATATGGCATGCCACGTGTGGGCCAGAGATGGCACAATTGGCCCTTGTCTGAGCCGTCACTGGCCCAAATGTGGCCCACAGATGAAATTCATGCCATGCCAGATGTGGGCCAAAGAGGGCAACCCGTTATTCCCTGTCCTATTTCTTCTTCGTAAACTGAGAGGCATGGCCATGGTCTAAGTGGTTTAACACTTGTTCATGAAATTAGAAGGTCGGTCCACCAGACAAGTTGCTTGGTTGCGAAACCCTTCTTGCATGTGACAAGGAGTAGGGTAGCCTGTCCAACTTCGTCAGTTATCTCTGGGACCTATATTGAAATAGGGTTGAACCATATGTTAGTCCCAAAATGATAATAGAAATTAAGGATATCTTGCATGCAGCACAAACAACATACATTAACAACAAAAGCAAAATCTTAAATAATAAAATTTATTCATCCATATAACACAGCACAGTTCTATGGATGACAGTCACTATATTATATACACACAACGTTTTGACAAGATTTCACTGTTTCGACAAGATTTCACTGTTTCGACAAGATTTCACTGTTTGTTATAAGGCATACAAATTATCCATGTCAATATCATTCTCCCCTTCTTCCTTCTGCAGCCATCTCCTCCTCCTCCTCTTCCCCTTGTTTTTGTTCTTCCCCAATTCAGCCATTTTGTTTACAAGATTTTGAAATTATTTTCCATTGCATCCTTGTGGTGAAGTTATTTATCACACCTGCAATAAATGCAAAAAATGTACATAAAAAAACATGTTTTTCCTTCTTTATATCAAGCATGACCAAGGGGTCTGTCAATGCAAGTACCAAAGTATTAAGTCAAATAATTCTTATTTGCCAAGGCAAAAGAATAGTTAAATGAAGTTATTTAAATAATGAAATCACATAAATCTTATCTAATTTAATATCATTGTAGAGAAAGTAATAAAAGGTACTTATCTTTTTATCTTTAACTAAGTTCTGTGAAAATAATGCACAGTTTGTATACCACTGCAATGTCTTCAGTTTCTTGTTAGTACTAAATTCTATTAATTTGTTGTACACTGAATTTTACAATTTTAAATTCAGCCAATGAAACAGATTTCAAGATAGTAAATGGGCTGTTCATTATGCTTTGTTGAAAGATTAACATGGTTGACCTGCTAGCTTCAACAAATTGTATCATCTGAGTACAGAATCTGCTATAGTAATTAAAATCTAGCTACTTTGTAGCATGATACCCAACACTCAGACGGTGTTCTAATAAACTTTGTCTTTATTTCATTGATTTCTTTAAAGAATAATTTATTATTTTTGCTTTAAAGATTTACATTTACTGGTTTTTGGGGGAGGGTGGAGTGAGAGGATTTCATTTATATTATATATACAGTACATTCAAGAAATATTATTTTTAATATTTATTTGTAATAAAACTAATATAGAACAAGGGAAAATTCTACTGGAAACTAGATGCCATATTCTGAGCTGAAATTTATTGTGTTGATATTTTGAGGCATTTGGCCAGTTGGATGTGGGCCATCTCTGGCCTAGATATGGCAAACTTCTCGCATAATATTATTTTTTCAAATGTTTTGAATATAAAACAAAAAAAAAATTAAAACTGTTAAACAAACTGACAAGATATTCTTAGATATCAGTTGCAAAAATAAGTTTAATTCATCAGTAGTGAGCTAATAGTTGCCACGTGTTAGCCAGATATGGCCCCAAGATGTGGGCCATACTTGGGCCAAAGCTGAGTGGCTGTCTGGGATTTTTATCCAATTTTGAAAAAACGTTTAAATATATCAGTGTTGCAACCTAATGATGATTGAATTGAAAATTTGTGAAAATCAGACCGAAACTGCTCGACAAAATGGCCGCGCCTTGTACACAAATAGTGTAAAAGTAGGTCAGAATTTTTATCTAATTTTGATGAAACTTAAAATATATGTTTATATCCCCGAAATTTCGATTCCTTTTGATATTTTCATATATCGGACCAAAACGCCCTGGATTATGTCCCCTGATTGTACGAAAAATTCCTTTTTTATCTTGTTTTCTGTCCATCTCTTTCAAACTGTTGGCGTATCTTGTATTGCAACAACTTGTTGGATTTGGAATTGAATATGGTTTTCTATTCATAGCTCGGAATATATCATGTTTTGAGCAACACATATTTTGTCCAATCAGTGGATAAATAGTGTAAGTCTTTTAGATTGTTGGGCGGAACGATCTTTAACACAGAATGAGGCCATTAATAAGTTGTTTACCTCAAGCTTTGGTTACGGTCCAGTGGTGATGTTTGAGAAAGGGACAGGGTGACAAAATGTCAAACAATTTAAAACCAAAGAACCATAAAAAAGTACTAATGGTATATCTTGTATTGTTATTTCTAACGTTTTTATACGCCCACATTGAAATGTGATCGTATATTGTCGTCGCCCCCGTCCGTCCTTGATCACTTCAAAAAATCTTGTGTACGCTCTAGAGGCCAAAGTTAATATCCGATTGACTTTAAATTTATACACATTGTTTAAGGTCATGAGACGAATAATTTTCAGCGATTTCTGATAATTGGTGTCAGAGTTATGGCCCTTGATCACTTGAAAAAATCTTGTGGCTGCCCTAGAGGCCAAAGTTAATATCCGATCGACTTTAAATTTATACACAATGTTTGAGGTCATGAGACGAAGAATCCTATTGATTTCCGATAATTAGTGCCAGAGTTATGGCCCTTGATCACTTCAAAAAATCTTGTGGGGTGCTCTAGAGACCAAAGTTGAGATCCGATTGACTTCAAAATTATACACAGTGTTTACAGTCATGAGACGAAGACGTCTATGGATTTTCAGCGATTTCCAATTATTACTGCCAGAGTTATGGCCCTTGATCACTTCAAAAAATCCTGTGGACGCTCTAGAGGCCGAAGTTAATATCTGATTGACTTTAAATTTACACACAGTGTTTAAGGTCATGAGACGATTAGTGCCAGAGTTATCTCCTTTGATGACTTCAAAAATCTTTTGACGCTATAGAAGCCTATTGTTTTTCAGCGATTTCAAATAATTACTGCCAGAGTTATCTCCTATGATAACTTCAAAAAATCTTGTGAAGCTATAGAGGCCTATTGTTTTTCAGCGATTTCAAATAATTACTGCCAGAGTTATCTCCTTTGATAACTTCAAAAAATCTTGTGAAGCTATAGAGGCCAAACTTATCATCCGATTGACTTCAGATTGATACACAGAGTTTAAGGTGTTGAAACGAACAAGTAGTTTGATTTTGAATGAATTTTGATAACTGAACAGCTAAATCCATGATATTAAATGTTTTGTATACTAATTGTTAGCATGGGGCAAAACTTTATAAAAAGCAAACCAATTCTAATGATTTTCTGATAATTACATAATGAGTTGTTACTCTTAATTAGATTTTGGTGTATTACAAATGTTTCATTACCAAAAAAAGTAAAAATATGCGATAACCCTTGTTGACTGCCCGGACGATTTAGCTGCTGTGGGCGTATGTTTCGTTTCCTGGCAACCTATCTTTGGATTAAGTTTTTATATACATAGAGGTTGTAGAGTTTGTGTAGCTTTCTTGTATTGTCCCCAGTTCCAAATGCATAATTCATTTGGAATTAATTTAGTTAGATGGCTTCCTGTCTCTAGTTCCCAAACATGAAAGCGCTTTTCCCAGAGCACTACTCGAGGTATTTCCACCGTCGAGGGGGTACAGGAATGTCCACAGAATCGGTTTTTCGCCAGTTTTATTTAAACCTCTAACCGTGGAGGCTTTTTAACGGACTGAGAATGGAATGCAGACCATGTCATTGAGTCTGTGTTTCGTGTGTTACAAGACAATGGATTGTGTGTTCAAAATTGGGGTAAAATAATTGGTTTGTGTATGTTCTCACCATGAGGGTTCGAAATTCCCCTTTTTCGACTGCATCTTCTCAACGGCCGTTCTATACGAAATAAATCATTAATTTTAAATCAATATATACGCGATAACAACATAGATATTCTTATCATTACAGAGACTTGGCTTAAATCAGACGATCTGTCCCGGTTAACGAACTAATTCCCCCAAACTTTAAGATTTATTTGAAAAATCGGGAAAACAGAAAGGGAGGTGGCATAGCAGTTTTGTACAGCAATTCTCTGCCCCTTAAAACTGTCAGCCCAAACAACAAGACCTATAGCTCATTCGAACATCTCGGGTCACGACTAAATCATCAGAATAGAAAGATCAACATTGAATAGTAAGTGCAGGGGGACTGCACCACACACAATTCTACACAAAAACAAATATACAGACAAAACATCATACTCAGGGACCACAAACATAAACAATTCAAAAAGAGTGAATGGATCAGGGGGCTAGCCGTAAGCATCCATTGCGCTGTACAGTCCCCGGCCTGTGGTGGCACAGACTTCACTCATATTTGAAAACAATTGGGAATAAAACCCAAGGAAATAATTATATAATGTCAGTTATTTATCGACCCCCACCATCTGCCCAAAACAAGAGGAATTTTTCGCATTTTTATCTCATGTGTCGGTATCATACGATAACCTAGTTATACTCGGGGACTTCAACATCCACGTTGAGGACCAGGCGGATGGGCAAACCAGGAAATTTAATCTAGTTCTTGAATCTTTGGAATTTAAGCAGCATGTCCAATACCCAACACATCGAAGTGGGCATATTCTTGACTTGGTACTTACACTTTCCAACGCTCGGTTGATACAGCAGCTTGATGTCCAGAACCATGAAGTATCTGATCACTCCAGTGTGTTCTTTATTCTAAACATTCCAAAACCATCACCAAAACGAATGGATATAAGTTATAAGAAGTGTCGCAATATTGACTTCGAGAAATTTGCTATGGGCGTTAATGTGCAGCTTGCTGGTGTTCAATCACAGCAAGTCCAGTCACTTAACGATCGCTGGTGTAAATTCCAGTCCTCTTTGCAAGTTGTTTTAGATAAACATGCTCCACTTAAGACGAGGTCCGTTGTTATCCGACCTGATACAATGTGGTTTGATGATTCACTACAACAATTGAAACACAAATGTAGATCAGCGGAGAAGTCTTGGCGAAAATCTGGGATAGAAGTTCATCACCAAATCTTCAAGGAAAAACGAAACCAGTATAACAATGCTATGGCATATGCCAAAACCTTAATATTTAAAAGAGAAGATTAACAATGCTGCCGGTAGTAAAGTATTATTCAATATCTGCAAAAGTCTCACGAAAAATTCGTTTTCAGACGCTATGCCATCATACTATAAAGCGAAACAACGTCCCACTGTCTTTGCCAGATACTTTACAGAGAAGACTGAGAAAATAAGACAGGGCTTTCAAATTGAAAACGATTTTATTGACCATTATGACCAGCAGCATGTTTATATTCCACCGTTTGAGGTAAAAGAGATAACCGCAAACTACCTCACTAAGTTGATCCAGAATGCTCCAGCAAAATCATGTGAATTGGATGCATTACCTACATGGCTTTTCAGGAAATTTTCTTGTGCGAATACAACACATCTCCTTGGCCTTATCAATGATAAAATAAACAACCCAGAAGTATTTAAGACAGCTTATGTGAAACCACTCGTGAATAAAAACCGAATCTTGACCAAGATATATTTAAAAATTACAGACCAGTTTCAAATCTTTCTTTCATGTTATTATTGAAAAAATCATTGCGGATCAACTAACGTACCACGTGGATCAATATAATCTACTAGAGACATACCAGTCTGTTTACAGAAAGCTGCATAGTACAGAAAGGCCCCTAACAAGGGTCCACAATGATATACTTCGAGCTATGGACAAAAAACATGTTATTCTACTCGTATTATTGGACTTATCCCGCGGCATTCGACATCATAGATCACCAACGTCTCCTGCAACGCTTAAAGCAAAGAATAAAGCTATCTGATTCGTCATTGGAGCTTATCAGACCCTATTTAACATGTAGATAACAAATTGGGGGTGCAAAACCACAACCAACAGTACTACAGTACGTGGTTCCCCAAGGATCAGTCCTCGGCCCAATTCTTTTCACAATTTACACGCTGCCTCTTGGCGATGTTATCAGGGAATGTGACGCAAATTTTCACCTCTTCGCTGATGATACCCAGTTGTATCTCGTAGGCCCACCTTGTGACGTCCCAGAGAAAAAACACCAACTGGAAAGCTGTATTGAAAAAATCAGTGTGTGGATGCATGAAAACTACTTGAAACTTAATTCAGACAAAACAGAATTTCTTTCGCTTTCTAGACCGAGCATACAAAAATCCACAGCAGATCCCAACAACAGTCAAATATCTATTGGAGATTGTGAAATTTCTGTTGTCGAATCAGCCAGAAATATAGGGGTTATCTTCGATTCAGCCATGAACCTTAATAAACACATTTCCTCTGTAACCAAATCCTGTTTCCTTCAGCTGCGCCAAATTAGTAAAATTCGAAAATATCTTGATGTGGATTCGACCAAAACTCTTGTCAATGCCTCCATAACTTCTCGCCTGGACTATTGTACCGCCAAACAACTTCATTAAATCGTCTACAGAAGATTCAAAACACAGCCGCAAGAATTATTACTAAAATCAAACTTCATGAACATATTTCACCAATTCTAAGGGAACTGCGTTGGCTACCCGTGAGGAAACGTGTAGAATTCAAGATTTTACTATTGACATACATGTGTCTTCATGCCATAGCTCCAAACTATCTCCATCAAATAAAATCCCATCAAAGAACTACCAGGTTGTCAAATATACAACAACTTGATATTCCAAGAACAAATCTCGTATCGTGTGACTCATCTCTTTAATTCAATATAACATCATTTCCTGTGACAGACAACACGGCGCCATTGAGCAGTTAACTGGATAATAGGCGCTATATAAAACCTGTTTCAAAAAACCCACATGGTGTAAAGTTTCCAACTGGGAAATCTCCCCCGGTGAATGTCGAATTGGAGCCAAATTACACCCAGACAGTAAACTTTGAATTTTTTTAGTAATGTGTACTTTATCTTGTCTTGACTAATTAAGTCTAATTTTTCCAGTATATAAAATTTCCAGTGTTTAAATTTGAGGCTTTTTTACTCGCTGTCTACAACATTCGAATAACCATAAAGCTTACATCTCTATATGCACGTAAATTGACAGAATTTCAGGGATATGAAAATGAGTTAGCCTATAAATAATGTACTATGACCAATAAGTTCACAATTTTATATCTTTCGTTTTCCTTCAATAGATGGTCATTAGCTAACTTATTTCACACGGTAAAGAAAATAACTGTCCATTTCTCCTGTTTACTTTTTGGCCTAGAATAGACCTAATCATATTTTGACGATTATCCAGTCGTTCATAATAATGAGAAATAAACCTTCCTATTTGGCCACAGATCACTAATTATTTCCCCATTGACTTTAATGTTAATTCTCGTCTCTTAGACCCGCTGTAACATCTCCACAAATATTCGTTGGGTAGAACGCTTTCTGCCACAGATGGAGCAAACTCTGGCCCAAAAGCATGTATGAGGTTCACCATGAAAGACTTGAGATACACAGGCTGGAAGTAGAGACAACTAAACAAGCAATTTTCGGCCCTCCCTTTCAACGTAACAAACCTCGTAACCCTTGTATCCTTCCGCCTCAAAATCATGAATATTCACCAAAACCTGGCAGGAAATGTATTTTTAAAACCCTTTTCTTCGATTCTACACCAAAAAGTCAACAAAAATCGCTATGCGAAAGGGGGAAAAAGGGAAAGGGAGAAAAAGACTAAAAATAACTTTCGCCCTACATTCGTGGGTGATGGCCCATGAATATTTAGTGATCTGTGTCCATTTACTGAGAAGAAATTCCAATACACCGAACATTACCAGACTTCGCGCAGGAATATTTATTGTGTATTATTCTTTTCTTCACCTGGTCTAAACCATTAAAATTGTAATAACCATTTGAATTTCATAATATATAATTTACCTTCTTCGGGTGGATGGCGTTTAGGGGGTATTTCAATACTAACAGCGGGGTTACTAATATTTAATCCCATTTACACTGTATAAAACTACCCGACAAAAGCCTAAAACAAACGTGAACGGGAGTTCCAAGCTTCTTACAGTGGCCAGAGAGACATAGTATGAACTACAAAATAGCAAAATCAATTTTAAATGTCGAAATGAATACAGCACATCCTAAACCCCAGTCATTTGTCGTTATTGTACTACTCTATTAGGAAGGTGAGAGATAGATTGACATCATCAAAGGGAATTATATTCTGGGTTTTTTTTGAGTGTATTCTGTAATAGATCTTCAACACTCGTAAACAAACCTATTATCACCAAGTGACCTTGGTGCATTTGTGTCATTTCGTTTACAAGTTTTAATTTGAAAAGAACAATCAAAGGGCAATGATTCAAACGTTACCAGACAAGAATTTACAACATTGGGGCGTGGGGCACTAGGGCATGAATAACTGAAATTGTTAAAATTTGGCTTGATTCTGTGTAATTTGATTATCTTGGCATTGATGCACAATTGTACAAAACTACAACATAAACGAAACAACTCAGCAACTCAAAATGATCTATGCGTATGTATAATCACCGTGGATATGCGACTTGCAGAGGCTTGGTGACGTTGTTAGTGCAATTTCAATGAGTTTATTTGATATTAAATGTTAGCAGAATAATTTGACAATTATATCTGATTTTCCAATACAAAAATACGCATTGGGAGATTCCGGTCTCCTTAAAGACATTTGCGGTTGCTTTTATTCGAATTTATTTCAGAACCCTTGCTTGTATTTGTTGAATCTAGCTATCGTAGACAAGTGCTTGTAGATGAGGGGGTAAAATTTCTCTAAATAATGGTTTTAACAGCTATAGCCAATACTGTCAGTTCTGCCAAGTGGTATTTAAGGATTATGAGACGATCATTTGCTTATAGAACAACACTCCAGAATGTCACAGTATTTGATATAAAACAATACTCTCAAGCAAATCGTGTCATGATACTTAACAACGACAAAATATAGAAACAAGGGTTCTAAACGTATTTCAACTGCGTGGATATTTCGCATGTAGACAAACTCGTGTAATAAAGACATGTGGTAAAGTTCTTATAATTGATCATGGGTAAATGAGTTTCTTGTGAGTACAGTTAATTAAAATTATTACTCGATTTGTTGGAAGTTGTCCATGTTATTGCGCACCGATCATTATAAAAAGGAGCATGGTCATGGTGTATGTTGAGTGGCCAATCGGTTGTATTTCCATTATGTAAATGTAGTTACCTATTCGCCTGAAACATGCAAGATCTCTCAACTCTTAAAACAAAGTAAATAGAATAGAAATATCCAAACTATTCTTTCCTGTGCTAATGTTGAAAACAAAAAAAAATTATAAAGGCATTTATTTATTTTTTGTTGATGGGCGTACCGCCGCCATTTAAAAACTATCTATTGACAATGTGTTGCGTCAGTGATTACCGGTTGTTTGTCGAAGGATTTGGTGATATCTGTATTATAATACATGTATTGTTACATGATGTTGGTATTCAGAAAATTCATTGGATCAATTTATCAAATATCTTCAAACATCAACAACTTTTATGACGGGGGTTTCGAATTTATAGCACGTGTGTTGAATATAGCCTATTCTAAATGAAGGACGTCTCCAACACATTACGTTTGCAGAATGATCTTAGTCAGTCGACAAAAAGGATGGGATGGCCATGGGTTCGCAAAGGTGTCCTAAGCTTTTTAATATGGTAGTGTCTGACAAGAGAATGTATACTAGGATGTCCTTTTATCGCAATTAATTGTCTTACCATTTTTAATTGGAATGTGATTAACAGTCTCTAAGTTTAGAGTCATAATTAGATTCTTAATAACCTCCATAGCAACTTTGTAGATTGACCATTGTTTTTGCTTGATGTCTCCACGGTGATGGCCAAACAGTTTGCGGATCTTGGACATGTTTAAGGATTTTGTCTGACTGAAGTACATCATGTATATCATGTTCTACATACCAGATTAACACTCAGCTTGTGGCCAGAAAACAGTTTCGAAATCCGACTCGAATCTAGATGAAAATTCTGTTTTGCTGACCTCATCGCCAGAGACCTTAACTAGCTACAGTTCCAAACAATGTTTTAGTGTTGACGGCACCCCTGCGATGTTTATCAATAGTGGTTATTTGAATATTGTCACGTTATTTAACACTAATACGTTTTGTTTTTTTGTTTTTTTTCAATAAACAATAATTTATTCTCAGAAGAGGATTGAGGAACAGGCTAGGCCTATATTACCTCTCTCCTAGCACTGATACATTTCTCCCCAATAAACTATAATAAATATTTGAAGGGATGCAATATGATTTACAATCTCTATTTTTTTATAATTATTATAATTAGTTTGTCGTTTTCTTTTCTTATATAGTGAGTATTTTGGCACACTAAATGCAGTGTAGAAAATAAGAACCATAAAAGTAAATGGTATCTTGTAGTGTAATTTGCTTCATAAAATGGCCAAGAGCTTTATAAAGTAAAGGAAAGGGATTAAGTGACTTTCACGGATAAGAAGGTTATCCAGTCGACGTTGCAACGCCAATCTTTCTCGGAAAATATACTTTCTTAATCTTACCAGAACCGCGCAAATACCGTGTTTATTAAAACATATGTCTTTCATGTGTTTTAAAGAGAAATTATCACATTCGCCACGAAAATATATGTTGTTATATTATAATCAAGGTATATAGACTCATTCAAAATCCAAACAATGATCTATTTTGTATAGGTATTTTTCACGAGCATTCATTAAACTCTTTAGATAAAAACCAGCACTGAAAGTTAAAACGTCTACCATGTCTTGGTAGAAATCCCACAAATACATCATATAATTCAATTTGAACATAATCTATGTAATAGTTATGGCGAATCACTTCAAGTCTAAAATTATTAACAACAAAACACATACTTATGGAAAACAGCTACTAGAGTATTTTCTCAAGGTTATCAAGCTTATTATGTCATCAACCTGCAAAAGCCACTTAAAGTTGTATCAGAATTCGGCTGTGTTTGTAAATATGTTGTTTGTAAAGGTAAACGTTCTTTATTCCTGAACAATCTGTTTAGAAATTAATAAGCATATAAATCAAATTTCAGCTAAATCGAAGGGGTGCGGTTTAATTTTTACATTTTTTGGGTGATTTGACACAGAATGACCCAAAAGAGCGACGACAAAGGACGATCAATCATGATATAAAATTTTTAGTCTAATGGACACTGATCACTAAATATTTCTACACCGTCCCTTTCGGAAGGATACAAAAGTTGTGAGGATGGTTACGTTGAAAGGGAGGGCCGAAAATTGCTTGTTTAGTTGTCTCTACTTCCAGCTTGTGTATCTCAAGGTGCACCGTCCCTTTCCTGTTTTTCCCCTTTCGCATGGCGATTTTTTGTTGACCTTTTGGTGTAAAATGGAAGAAAAGGATTTGAAAATACATTTCCTCCAGGTTTTGGTGAATATTCACAATTTTGAGGTGGAAGGATACAAAAGTTGTGAGGTTGGTTACGTTGAAAGGGAGGGCCGAAAATTGCTTGTTTAGTTGTCTCTACTTCCAGCTTGTATATCTCAAGGTTTGAACCTCATACATGCTTTTGGGCAAGAGTTTGCAACGTGTTGCTCCATCTGTGGCAGAAAGCGTTCCGTCCAACGAATATTTGGGAAAAAGTTACAGCCGGCCTAAGAGAAGTCAATGGGGAAATAACTAGTGATCTGTGGCCTAATAAACAAAGTGTTTGTTCACTGCATGGTTGAATATGTTGTACATTGATTAAAAGACCAAGTGATGGAGTCATACAAACCCCCTGTTAATATACAAACACTACAACAGTAGTCACTAGTGGATGTACTGGACTATGATTTTAAAGCAAGTACAAAAAACATAATCCTATGGATGGTTTAAGTAAAACTGAAAAATATTGCAATTGGAAAACAAATCCTATTGAAAAAGTGGTACCAAGTCTTCTCAAAAAGTAAGCATACCCAGGCCCGTATAGGTTAAACGCAGGAATTTGTCTCCCTGGAAAGAATAAAAAGCATGGAATGGGGTGACAGAAGTTTCATATAATATAGATAATGGTGGTTTCATGCAGTCCGCATAATATGCTTACATGATAACAAACCAGGCATAATTTATTAATACACCTTTACTTTCCTTTATTATCCTTGACCATGTGTGTACGTAAAAACATTTCAGGCATGCGCAAATATTCCTTAGTTCCATAACGACAAACCCACGTGGGTTAATTATATATTTACATAGGAAAAGCCATAACGTATATTAAGTAGAATACCTGCATTGAAAATACTAAACATCCAAAGCGGTAAAATGCCACCACTTCGCTATTCTCTATACGAAGTCCGTTAAAATCTCTTGGTATTAAAATACAACAATTCTACCCCATCCTTCCATTTCCAAGTGAATAGCTAGTTCAATGGAATCCAGATGCTCATATTTTCAAATCAAGGGTGTCATGTACACATAGTTTCAACCGAATCTTTCACTTAATAGTTTGAGATCTTATGAGTTCGTCGATTTCACTATAATTTATTAGAAACAAACGTGGCATAAATGCTAGAAATTCTTCTTTTTTCATTTGTCACTAAGGTAGTGATATTTTCAGTAGTCTGGAAACATTGTACATGGCTGCCTTTGTTGGGCTACCGCGCTTTGTCAAGGTCTGTTGTTTTGTCAGTTGTTTTAAGCAAATAATCCATTTTCTTTTTTTCCGTTACCATAAATATTTCAGGGGAGCAAATAATATGTTTTGTAAAGAAAGGCGTTTCTGTTATTGTGGGAATAAGTTTGTGTAGAAAATTTAGTCCAGTACATTGGCATTGTGGTAGTAATTTTCTACAAGCAAATTACATACACAGCAGTACGGCACAGTTGCCTGACAAAAAAGATTGGCTTAAAATGTTAAAACATTTAAAACATTTTAAAATACACTAAATCTGACCTATATCAAATTAAAGAGACAATTCCAATCAAATTAAAGAGACAAATATATAGTAATATTAAACACTCCGTTCCCCAAATTTTAAGGCAGAAACCGAACAGACGAAAGAATGTCTACGGTATTCGTGTACTCATCTCTAACAGACAGAGCAGCCAGCCAAGAAGACAACTTGGACTGAACAACCTAATTAAAGTCCCAATATCCAGATCATCAGTTTCATATCAAACTAGCAAATATTTAAAAGCAGGATTAATTAATACTAGATCTGTTAGGAATAAGACCAGCGACATAAATGATTTTATTGTGGATGAGGAATTAGATCTGTGCTCGATTACTGAAACATGGCTTACCCAGAACTCAGATTCAGTGATCATTTCGGCTATACTTCCAGAAGGCTACAGTTTTCTACACATTCCACGTGCGACTAGGGGTGGTGGTGTTGGTCTTGTCTACAAATCAACTTTAAAGATATCTTTGCAGTCTAATCTGGTATTCAACTCTTTTGAGTGCCTTAATTGTTTGATATCCAACCTTAACAAATCTCTGCACCTGTTAATTATTTATAGACCCCCAAATTCCAATAATAACGACTTTTTTGAGGAATTTACATCACTTCTTGAAACAAAATTACTGTTAAAGGGCGGCCTGCTGATACTTGGCGACTTTAATATTCATTTCGAAAACAGTTCTGATCCACTGAGTAATCGATTTCGGGAAATATTGCATACCTACAATCTTCAACAGCATGTCAAGAAAAAGACACATAATAGAGGTCATCTCCTTGACTTTGTAATTACACGCCAAGATGAGATACATATCCATGATGTACTGGTTGAAGATACTTTACTATCAGACCATTTTCCCATCACCTTTAAAATTCAAACGGAGAAGCCACCTTTAAACAAGAAAACAATATCGTTTCGTAAATTTAAATCTCTAAACAATGATACCTTTAGTGACACAGTTGTTACAACAAACTTTTCCGACATCCGTGAATTGTGTGATGTGAATCTAAAAGCTGATTTGTATGATAAAACACTGAGAAAGATCATTGACGATCTAGTTCCGTTAACCACTAAATCATTTACTGTTAGACCAGAAAATGAGTGGAGTAACAGTCAAATAGCTGAAGCAAAACAAAAGCGCAGAAAAGCTGAGAAAAAGTGGCGTGAGACCTCCCTTCATATCAATAAGAATCTTTACCGATAAGAGAAAAACAAAGTAAAATATATAATTGAACAATCAAAAATGTCCTTCTACAATGAAAAAATTCAAAACAGTGCCAACAAACAGAAAGGACTATTCTGCGCAGTTAATAAACTGATTGACCATTCTTCCTCGACTGTTGTCCTCCCTGATTGCACCGATAAATGTCTGCTAGCAGAAGAGTTTGCAAACTTCTTCTCCAATAAGATAACTCTTATACGAAAAGAACTTGACAAATTTAACAATTCCTGTGATTTTGTTCCGAAATATGACACGCCAAGTGTAGTTTGCATTGATAATTTCAATTTAGTTAGTGAATCTGTTGTGTCAGATATTATTAAATCGTCAGCCCCTAAGACCTGTCCTCTTGACCCCCTCCCTACATTTTTAGTAAAAGAAAACCTTAATTTATTCTTACCTGTGATTACTGATATCATAAACTCTTGTATTCAAGAAAGAAAAGTACCCGACTCTTTTAAAGTTGCTAATGTCATTCCAGTTATTAAAAAATCATCTTTAGATAGAAATGTTCTAACCTGAGTTTTATCTCTAAAATTATGTATAGCCAGACAACTGATTGAACATATTGACACACATAGCCTTCACGATAGTCTACAGAGTGCATATCGTAAGTTTCACAGTGTTGAGACGACTCTTATCAAAGTGCAAGATGATATATTAAGGTCAATTGACAATAGAAACTGTGTTCTTTTGGTACTTTTAGATTTGTGCGCAGCCTTTGACACCATAGATTCTACTGTCCTGCTGCAAAGACCTCAGACAGACTTTGGTGTCAAAGGCTCTGCACTCCAGCTACTTGAGAGCTATCTTACTGATAGGAAACAGAGGGTTGTTATCGGCAATGTGACGTCAGACTACCATAATAATTTATATGGAGTGCCACAAGGGTCTGTCCTTGGGCCCATTTTATTTACTCTTTATACTGTTCCAGTTGGTAAAATTGTTAAAAGACATGGTCTTGACTATCATATTTATGCTGATGATACTCAGCTGTATTTAAGTTTTAATCCGTTAAATGCAAATCAACATGCTGTTAGCAAATCTAAAATTGAGCAGTGTATCAATGAAATTAAGTTATGGATGTCTGTAAATTTCCTATGCTTAAATGGTGATAAAACTGAATTTATTTTGCTTGGATCTAGTCATAATCTCAATACTATAACTGAATCCACTTCGATTAATATTGATGGAAATGAAATTACTCCAATTAACTCTGTTCGCAATATTGGCGCTTATTTTGATAGTAAAATGACCATGTCTAATCACGTGAACAATATTTGTAAATCCTGCTACTTTCATATCCGTAATATTGGCAAAATTCGCAAATTTCTTTCCTCTGATTCAACTAAAACTCTTGTTCATGCTTTTATTACCTCAAGACTTGATACGTTTAACTCACTTTTATCCGGCTTACCCAATAAATTAATATACAAATTGCAAAAAGTTCAAAACACTGCTGCACGACTCATTACCCTCACAAAAAGGCATAGCCATATTACTCCCATACTTAAACAACTTCACTGGCTACCCATTCCATATCGTATTCAATATAAGATTCTTTTAACTGCCTATAAATGTTTTCATGGCATAGCCCCATCTTATTTATGTCAGCTAATTGAAAAACAAACAAACTTTCGTAGTCTCCGTAGTTCAAATGACATTTATCGTCTCACAAACCAAGATCTGCTCGAATGGTTACATATGGTGAAAGATCGTTTTCATTTTTAGCCCCAAACCTGTGGAATGATTTGAAACCGTCTGGTCCTGATACTGAAATTTGATGCCTTTTCTCCAATTTTAGACCAAAAAGTCAACCCAAAAATGCAGGAAGAGGGGAGAAAAAAAAAATAAGGGAAAAATTGTCTATTTATAACTCGCACTACATCATGAAATAATTACTAGTCTTAGTCCTATATACCTCACATGTTGCTGCTATTTGAACAAATCTTTTGTAATCTAATAAACAAACATATATGCAATTCCCTGGCAAAAGATTATAAAAATCCATGCATTTTCAGATGAGCAGTGCTCCATTCTGCAAACACTATAATACATCAGAAAACTGCGGAATTTCAGACAGAAATTTCAAAGGACATGAATTTTGAATTCCACACAACATTTTTATTGTTGAACATAAATGCATTCTGTAAAAAGATGAAACACTACAACAGCTTTCCCCCCCCCACCCCCAGTATGAAATCTTATAATTATTATTGAACATAAATGCATCCTGTAAAAAGATGAGATAAATTCAATATAAATGAAACATGAAAATACGTTAAAACAGTAATCATGATGCAATATTAGACTTTTTGACACTTTCATAAAAAAAACCCACAGTTTTCTCTGTTAACATAGCTTCAAGTGCCAAATTGTGGTCAAATCTAAGATGTTGAAACATGAAGTGCCTATGAATATCAAAATATCACCTATATAGCTGTATTTCCACAGGATAAGTTAGTGGAAAAATCTGATTATGTAACACTACAACAGTTTTTTTCCATCCCCACCCCTCAGTATTGAATCGGGTACACTGCTGACCAATCATAGGTCACCCTGTTCACAATGGTCTGTCAAATGATTTACAATGGTGATGGTGCCTACAACTTTCCGGGCAAAGAGATATGAACAACCGTCAACACACAGGCCATTTATTGGCATTTATGTTATCTTCCAATATGAGAGGTCATGATAAACACAAGGGTGTCCTTTTCAAGCCTTTTCAAGCTCGGAAATGAAATAATCACCAAAAAGCAAAGTTTACAGAGGTCCTCGACTGGAACCCAAACTGATTACGATTTGCCTTCCACTTTCACCACCGGTGTCATAGAGATCAGGGATGAAATTGATATGCATCATCATTCTTCTAAAGCCAGTCCAGGAAGTCATCGGGATTTGAGATGTAGACCTGAAATGTTAAATTTGGATGAGAATGGGCATTCTGGGGTGAATCAACACGTTTCATATACCCGAGTTTATTTTGAATTGTTACTAATTAATGTCACCGGGTAAATATTGTATTACTTCACTTTGCTGATGGCAAAAATGTTTTCGTTTTTCTGCAATAACCTCAAAGTGTTGGGGTCGATTCAATATTTATTTTATACTTATTTACGGGTTTTCGTTGTTATTATGACATCTTTAATTTATGGTATCGTGAGCGGAAAACCATAACCTCAAAGTTTATACTTATTTACGAGTTTTCGTTGTTATTATAACATCTTGAGCTGAAAATCATAATTCTTTCCTAAAAGATATAGATTTAAATTATATAAATTTCACTTTACCTACATATTGCTGGTATGAAATGTTAAGCGCTTATCTTGTGCATGATAATGATGTAAATGGAAAGGGTTTGGTTTTTATACGCCCACATTTTCATGTGGACGTATATTGTCGTCGCCCCTATTCGTCCGTCCGTCCGTCCACAATTGTCTACAGGTCACAATTTTTATCCCATTTCAATGAAACTTAAAATATAGGTTTATCACCCTAAGATCTCGGTTCCTTTCGATATTGACATGTATCGGACTGTAACTTCATGGGTTATGGCCCCTGATTGTACGAAAAATCACGTTTTTAGCTTGTGAACAGTGTAGAGGTCACAATTTTGAACCGATTGTTATCCGATTTAAAAAAAACCGTTTGATTATAACACCGTTACATGGTTATTGAAGTCGAGATCGAATTTCGTGAAAATCTAATCAAAATTGACAGACAAAATGACTGCCGTTTGTACGCGAATAGTGTGAAAATATGTTATATCAAGGTTGTGGACCCTATAGAGGTCACAATTTTGAACCGATTTTGATGAAACTTGACATGTATGTTTATAGCCCAAAGATCTTGGATCCTTTCGATATTTGCGCCCATCAGCTCGTAACTTCCTGAATTATGTCCCCTGGTTGTCCGAAAAATCGCCCTTTGTAGCTTGTGGTCCCTCTGGAAGTCAAAATTGTTATCCGATTTAAAAAAAACTGTTTGATTATAATACCGTTTCATGGTTATGGATGTTGAGTTCAAATTTCGTGAAAATCAGACCAAAATTTACAGACAAAATGGCTGCCATTTGGACGCTAATAGTGTGAAAATATGTTATATCAAGGTTGTGGACCCTATGGAGGTCACAATTTTGAACCGATTTTGATGAAATTTGACATGTATGTTTATAACCTACAGATATTGGTTACTGACGATATTTGCGCCTATCAGATCGTAACTTCCTGAATTATGTCCCCTGATTGTCCGAAAAATCGCCCTTTTTAGCTTGTGGTCCCTATGGAGTTCAAAATTGTTATCCGATTTTTAAAAAAAAGCGTTTGATTATATCACCGCTACATGGTTATGGAGGTCGAGATCGAATTTCGTGAAAATCGGACCAGAATTGACAGACAAAATGGCCGCCGTTTGTGCGTGAATAGTGTAAAAATATGATATATCAAGGTTTTAATGAAATTTGAAATGTAAGTTTATAACCCAAAGACCGCGGTTCCTTTCGATATTCAGGCACATTGGACCATAACTTCCTGAATTATGGCCCCTGATTGTACGAAAAATCATGTTTTTTTTATTTTACCTCGTGGACCCTAATGGAGGTCACAATTTTATTCCGAATTAAAAAAAACGTTTGACTATATCCCCGTTACACATTAATGATGGTTGAGTATGAATTTCTTGAAAATCGATGACTGAACAGCTAAATCCATAATATCAAATGTTTCATATAAAAAACCAAACAAATTTTAATGATTTTCTGATAATTACTTAAGATGCGACAACTCTTGTTGACCGCCCGGACGATTTAGCTGCTTTGTGGGCGTATGTTTCGTTGCCTGGCAACCTATTTTTTTGTGCAATAATTTCTGCAGGGAATGCATTTTTTCCGGTAACGAAAAGAATATCGGTTTAAATGTTACCTAAATCTTATCTGCATAACATTTCAAGTTATTCCAAAGTTCGAGAATTCCTATGTTTTCAAAAACCGTGTTTACTTTCATTTACAGATGATAAGGCCTTTCATAACGCGACAACCCGACATCACGACATTTCTACCCGACAACACGACAACCCGACACCACGACATTTATACCCGACATTTATACCCGACATCACGACATTTTTACCCGACATTACGACACTAAAAACCGACAACCCGACACCACGACATTTTTACCCGACATTACGACACTAAAAATGTCGTGATGTCGGGTAAAAATGTCGTGATGTCGTGATGTCGGGTTGTCGGGTTGTCGGGTTATCGCGTTATGGAACAAAAATCTGGCAATAAAGAAAATGGTTGATCAAGTGGAAATAGATTCACACTCACATTGCAGTTTGAGTTGCATTCGTATCCATTTGTATACGTCCACATTCATAATGTGAACCGTCTTCATTAGCTCAGTCGGATCAGAACAGTAGGACATTAATCCCCATTTCAGTTCATAATGTGAACATATTATGCCGCCGCCCTTGTCTGTGTGTCTGTCATTGAGTCAAGTGGTGTGGTTTCCAGCCCAAGCTTGTCCATGACAAAGAGTAGGGTCGTCTGTCTAACCTCGTGGGTTTTCTCCGGGTGCATGCCCTACCCGCGGGGTGGTGCCAATCCCGCTTTTTTGTTATTATTTTGTCTGTAAATATTCTACAGGTTGCAATTATTAACAGATTTTGTTCAAATTCGGCATGATCAATCATTTCAATAACAGGATGGTACCTATATTAATATTTTGTCTGTAAACACTCTACAGGTCGCGATTCTTAATGAATTTTCTTCAAATTGGGCATGAGCATTATTTTCAAAGAGAAAATGGCACCTACTGATGTAAATGCATGCCCGACCCATAGGGGCGTTGTCACGCCCACTTTTCCTGAATATTTTGTCTGTAAACACCTTTCAGACTGTAATTGGTATGAGATTTTAATCAGATTTGGCATGATCAAGACAGGATGGTAAACACCCTACAGGCTGAAAATTTTATACGCCCACATTGAAATATATCAAGGGCTATAACTCTGGTAGTAATTATTGGACATCGCTGAAAATCATTAGGTCTTCGTCGCATGAACTTACACACTGTGCATCAATTTCAAGCGAATCGGATGACAACGTTAGCCTCTAGAGCGTCCACAAGATTTTAAAAAGTGAAACGTGATCATGGGCCATACCTTTGAAAATAATGCTCATGCCAGTCCTTGTGACTAAAGTTATTATCCGATTGATTTGAAATTTATGTTCATGAAACTCTGGCAGTAATTATCTGGCAGTGGAAATCAATGGGTTTCTACGTCTCATGGCCATAAACATTGTATATAAATTTAAAATCATTCCGATGATAACTTTAGGCCCCAGAGAGTCCACAATCGACAGACGGGGGCGACGACGATTTATTTAAATGTGGACGTATGAAATTTGCAACCTGTAGGGTGTTTACCATTCTGTCTTGATCAAGCTAAAACTGAACAAAATCTCATAAGAATTACAGCCTGAAAGGTGTTTTCAGACAAAATATTCACGAAAAGTGGGCGTGACAACACCCCTATGGATCGGGCATGCATTTACATCAGTTGGTGCCATTGTCTCTTTAAAAATAATGCTCATGCCAAATTTGAAGAAAATCCATTAAGAATCACGGCCTGTAGAGTGTTTACAGACTAAATATTAATATAGGTACCATCCTGTTATTGAAATGATTGATCATGCCGAATTTGAACAAAATCTGTTAATAACTGCAACCTGTAGAATATTTACAGACAAAATAATAACAAAACAGCGGGATTGGCACCACCCCGCGGGGTAGGGCATGCACCCGGAGAAAACCCACGAGGTTAGACAGACGACCCTACTCTTTGTCATGGACAAGCTTGGGCTGGAAACCACACCACTTGACTCAATGACAGACACACAGACAAGGCCGGCGGCATAATATGTTCACATTATGAACTGAAATGGGGTTTAACGTCCTACTGTTCTGATCCGACTGAGCTAATGAAGACGGTTCACATTATGAATGTGGACGTTTACAAATGGATACGAATGCAACTCAAACTGCAATGTGAGCGTGAATCTACTTCCTCTTGATCAACCATTTTCTTTATTGCCAGATTTTTGTTCCATAACGCGACAACCCAACAACCCGACGTCACGACAACCCGACATCACGACAACCCGACAATACGACATTTTTATCCGACATCACGAAATTTTTACCCGACATCACGACATTTTTAGTGTCGTAATGTCGGGTAAAAATGTCGTAATGTCGGGTAAAAATGTCGTGATGTCGGGTATAAATGTCGTGATGTCGGGTTGTCGGGTTGTCGTGTTGTCGGGTAGAAATGTCGTGATGTCGGGTTGTCGCGTTCCATGATTTCTAACTGTCGTTTTTTACTTATATTTACAGATGATCTTTTAAATTGTTTCGTGTGCAGTGGATTATAAAAAGTTTTTGGAGAGATATATCACACAACTGGTTTATCGTTTGAATGGTGAGAATTTATAGTATTTTAGTGTATGTAGTTACACCTTCCTGACAGACCTTTCGTCTTTATGTTCAATGCAAATAAACACTCTGAAACCAGCAAGATACTAAATTTTAAAATTATTTCTAAGAAAGAATTATTCCATGATCAACTACAATATTGCTATATTGCCTTTGATCTTGTTGTTGTCATGCATGGTTTCTGAATTGTTGTTATTGCTTCCCTATATATAATTGCCCTACACATTTGTACTTGCTTGAAAACGTTGAGAGAATACCAGGGTCGATTTAAGACTAGCTGATCTTCAACATTTCGTTTGCTCTACTCAATGCTCTCATTTGATGTGTTATGCGTTCTGTATGATTATGACGTATTTATTATAAAGACAATAACATGGCTGTTATACCAGTCATAGGTATACGTACAGTGTAGACTATTATTATCGAGTATAAGGTATGTTTCATATGAAAGAACAAGATATATAAACTGGTAATTTTGTGATTTACCAGCACGATTTGTATAATATCGAGAATTTGTCACACAGAAAAACGCGAACTTACATAATATGTATTACTTTTGTAATAATCTACGTATGTATATCAACACTCAGCCTATTTCAGAACGGGTTGGGTCAGGTTGTGCGTGAATTCGAAACTTTATTCGGTAATAATGTTTACGTTTAAGAAATAACAAAATGAAATTTTAGAATTGGAACTAATGTCTTGACATGATTATTGTGATTCAACTTTTGGTTTTGATCCCTCTGACTTTGTACCGTTGATTACAGATTAAACATCAACAAGTGTACAAATGTGTTGTTATTGATGTATTCCCATTTGAATATTGTTCACATTAAGAAGCAAAATAAATAAGATATGTTTAAAGGGTCATTTTGTTATACGAAAATCTAAGTGATGCGTTTTCTATGGCGCTCAGTATAGTTAAAGCGAAATCAAACCTTCTATTGAAGATAGGCCGTGGTGTGAAATTTCTAGCTAGCCTACTTCTGTTTTTTCCATGCCAGCAAGTTTCGGGTGAAAAAAGTACATCATCTAATTCTTTTAGTGTTACTTTGTATTGCGAAACAAGTTTTCTGTTATCCATTCTTTGACGTTTGGCAGAAAACGTAAAATAAATACGGGCTTACTTATCAATGTGCGATCTTATTTGAATTTTGAGGTGATTTGGTTTTAACAGATCACATGACATAGCTCGCCAATCAGACACACACGACGAAAGGTTTAACAGGTCGTGTAGAGTGAAAGGTCACCACTTTGTTTACGTTTTGTTAGTAATATGGCAGAAGGATAGCTAAACAGCATACTTCGTGTAAATATTTTTTTAAAAACAATGAGCTAAAACCGTTCACTGCGACAAGTTGGAAAAATTTAAGGTATGTGCTAACCAGTGGATCAAATTAAATGGAAATGACAGGCTTGTGCCGGAGACAAATGCTGATTTGTTGGACAAAAAACTCCAGGAATGTACAGACAAGACTCACTGGGATATACATAGGCGTACGAGGCCGAACTTGTTTGGGGGGGCCAGCATATTTTCCCGACAAATATATTTCTTTAGAGTCCGCGGAGCGCCGGAGGCGCGAAGCGACCGACGGAGGGCCTCCCCCTACAAAATTTTGAAAACCAGACGGCCGAAGACGCGATTTCCAGGCATTTCAAATAATTTCTAATAATTTGGAGTGGGTAGTAAATTATGTCAGTTGCAGCATAAAAACTGGTAAAAAGTCATCTTTAAAATACAAGCTCTATTACTTCGAAAACAAGACGGAGGGTCTGGGGGGCCTCCCCCTAGAAAATTTTGAAAACCAGACGGCCGAAGACGCGATTTCCAGACATTTCGAATACTTTCTAGTAATTTGGAGTGGGTAGTAAATTATGTCAGTTGCAGCATAAAAACTGGTAAAAAGTCATCTTTAAAATACAAGCTCTATTACTTCGAAAACAAGATGGGGGGTCTGGGGGCCTCCCCCTAGAAAATTTTGAAAACCAGACGGCCGAAGACGCGATTTCCAGGCATTTCGAATACTTTATAGTAATTTGGAGTGGGTAGTAAATTATGTCAATTGCAGCATAAAAACTGGTAAAAAGTCATCTTTAAAATACAAGCTCTATTACTTCGAAAACAAGACGGGGGGTCTGGGGGCCTCCCCCTAGAAAATTTTGAAAACCAGACGGCCGTAGACGCGATTTCCAGGCATTTCGAATACTTTCTAGTAATTTGGAGTGGGTAGTAAATTATGTCAGTTGCCGCATAAAAACTGGTAAAAAGTCATCTTTAAAATACAAGCTCTATTACTTCGAAAACAAGAACAAATCGAACGATTTACTTTTGCCACATTTTTCATTTTAAGAGACTTCACATTTTTTATCCAGATCTCAGATGTATAGAAGACTTGTATATACTTTATCTACTTTTAAAATATGAATGACCATATATTATAAGCGTTGTTGAGCACGTTATCTTTGTATAATTCTTGCCAGTGGCACTTTACATTCACCTATGAATATTTATTTCCAGAGAAAAGGGTTCAATATCGAATTATTTACGGCCTATTGAGCCATCGTACATGTATATTATATGTGACTACAAGGTACAATATTATTACAACCTTATCAATTATTATTAAAGAAAATTTTCAGCTGCTCACTTCTATCACTGGGCTCGTCCGGTGCATGGAGTTGGATGTAAGTATTCAGGAACACAGTACTCAAGAACTGAGACAGGCCATGTGTACGTGCTAGTTCTATTCAGATGGCGTACGTGTTCATCATTGACTGGACTGCTTTCTTTCCGATTCCATATTATTAAAAATATTCAAAACCCGACAGACGGCGCGACGCTTCCCGACAAACTGAGCATTCATTCCCGACAAGACCATAGCCTTCCCCGACAAGGCCATACCCCTACCCCACCCCATTTTCAAAAACTCCTCGGCTAATGACCGATCTCACAATTCTGAGCTCTTTTCAGATTTCTATTTTTTTTTCATGAAAATATTTGGGGGGGCCGGTGCCCCCCCGGCCCCCCCGCCTCGTACGCCTATGGGGATATAGGCTACTAATACTTAATACAGACTTCTCACATTCCACGTTACCAACGTCAACAAAACTGTGTATAAAACATTATCACCATTGCAAAATTGTTGAAGAAAGTGATGTCAGAAACAAGCAGCTAAAATTTTACCAGCAAAAAAAAAATGTTGATGTAGATATTCTCCTTAATGTATGACAGCTCGGCCCAAGATCACTCAGACCAATAGAAGTCCACTCAGAAGATCACTATGGTAAAGACCGGGTCACCCTTGAAGTGAAATACCATGTGCAGTACTCTAAGAGATATACCCCAGTTATAAAAATAGAACCGAAATAGATTAGTTGCACTTACATTTTTTGAAATTGTCACTTCGGCCCCTGCATCTTCAGTAAAAAATGGGGCATATTCTGGCGCATTCCTCCCTGGTTACCTTACTATAGCTGCGGAATTTTATGCCCCTCTTGTTCAACTCTACTGTAACAAATGACAGGGATAAGGTGACTAAAGATCAAGCACCAAACAAAATGTTCAATGTGGATGTAAGTCAAGCTGCATTACAGATAGATGTACTTGTTACAAATGAAAAGATTCTTGTATTCATTTGTGTATATTATTCGAATATAAAATTGACAGCCAAATGCTGACAGTGACATTGATTTTAATTGTGATGATGATATTGATGAAATTATGTGATTTTTTATGAGTAGGCCTGCACCTGTATTTTTATAAACGGTTTTTAAATATTACATATTTTAAAAATGTTTTACATAAATGTATTGTACGTAAGGATGGTCATTATTTTGCAAAATTTGGGTTTAAACAATATTTTATTCAATATGATTACATGTAGTCTTACAATTGTACGGTCTTAAGGATACGAAAACAAGCAGCATGCTTATACGTATCGCTTTCTGACATGGTAATTGTTTTTAATTTTTATGAAAGTGAGAGTACATTAAGAGCAGTAGATTGGACATTTATGCTAGATAAATACGAAGGACTATAGCAATAAAGAAAGTAGGTTGCCAGGCAATGAAACATACCCCCACACAGCAGCTAAATCGTCAAGGCAGTCAACAAGAGTTGTCGCATATTTTATATGAAACATTTGATATTATGGATTTAGCTGTTCAATTATCGATTTTCAAGAAATTCATACTCAACCATCATTAATGTGTAACGGGGATATAGTCAAACGTTTTTTTTAAATAAAATTGTGACCCCCATTAGGGTCCACGAGGTAAAGTTCTGTCCCATATTAACGTTAAGTATACGAAACATTTAATATTATCGATTTTCAAGAAATTCATACTCAACCATCATTAATGTGTAACGGGGATATAGTCAAACGTTTTTATACGCCCACATTTTCATGTGGACGTATATTGTCGTCGCCCCTGTTCGTCCGTCCGTCCGTCCACAATTGTTTGTGAACAGTCTACAGGTCACAATTTTTATCCGATTTCAATGAAACTTAAAATATAGGTTTATCACCCTAAGATCTCGGTTCCTTTCGATATTGGCATGTATCGGACCGTAACTTCATGGGTTATGGCCCCTGATTGTACGAAAAATCACGTTTTTTAGCTTGTGAACAATGTAGAGGTCACAATTTTGAACCGATTTGGATGAAACTTGAAATGCATGTTTATAAACCAAAGATCTTGGTTCCTTTCGATATTTGCGCCAATTGGATCGTAACTTCCTGAATTATGGCCCCTGATTGTCCGAAAAATCGCCCTTTTTAGCTTGTGGTCCCTCTGGAGGTCAAAATTGTTATCCGATTTAAGAAACCGTTTGATTATATCACCGTTCCATGGTTATGAAGGTTGAGTTCGAATTTCGTCAAAATCGGACCAAAATTGACGGACAAAATGGCCGCCATTTGTACGCGAATAGTGTGAAAATATGTTATATCAAGGTTGTGAACAGTGTAGAGGTCACAATTTTGAACCGATTTGGATGAAACTTGAAATGCATGTTTATAACCCAAAGATCTTGGTTCCTTTTGATATTTGCGCCAATCGGATCGTAACTTCCTGAATTATGGCCCCTGATTGTCCGAAAAATCGCCCTTTTTAGCTTGTGGTCCCTCTGGAGGTCAAAATTGTTATCCGATTTAAAAAAAACGTTTGATTATATCACCGTTCCATGGTTATAAAGGTTGAGTTCGAATTTTGTGAAAATTGGACTAAAATTGACGGACAAAATGGCCGCCATTTGTACGCGAATAGTGTGAAAATATGTTATATCAAGGTTGTGGACCTTATAGAGGTCACAATTTTGAACCGATTTGGATGAAACTTGACATGTATGTTTATAACCAAAAGATCTTGGTTCCTTTCGATATTTGCACCCATCGGATCGCAACTTAAAAATAATGCTCATGCCAAATTTGAAGAAAATCCATTAAGAATCACGGCCTGTAGAGTGTTTACAGACTAAATATTAATGTGTGTGAATTAGTTTTATTTAACGTCCGCTTCCACCGAGGTGATATCGCAGACAACTAAATATTAATATAGGTACCATCCTGTTATTGAAATGATTGATCATGCCGAATTTGAACAAAATCTGTTAATAACTGCAACCTGTAGAATATTTACAGACAAAATAATAACAAAACAGCGGGATTGGCACCACCCCGCGGGGTAGGGCATGCACCCGGAGAAAACCCACGAGGTTAGACAGACGACCCTACTCTTTGTCATGGACAAGCTTGGGCTGGAAACCACACCACTTGACTCAATGACAGACACACAGACAAGGGCGGCGGCATAATATGTTCACATTATGAACTGAAATGGGGTTTAACGTCCTACTGTTCTGATCCGACTGAGCTAATGAAGACGGTTCACATTATGAATGTGGACGTTTACAAATGGATACGAATGCAACTCAAACTGCAATGTGAGCGTGAATCTACTTCCTGAATTATGGCTCCTGATTGTCCGAAAAATTGCCCTTTTTAGCTTGTGGTCCCTCTGGAGGTCAAAATTATTATCCGATTTAAAAAAACGTTTGACTATATCACCGTTACATGGTAATGAAGAGAGAGTTTGAATTACGTGAAAATCGGACTAGAATTGACGGACAAAATGGCCGCCGTTTGTACACGAATAGTGTGAAAATATGTTATATCAAGGTTGTGGACCCTATAGAGGTCACAATTTTGAATCGATTTTGATGAAACTTGACATGTATGTTTATAACCCAAAGATCTTGGTTCCTTTCGATATTTACGCCCATCGGATCATAACTTCCTGAATTATGGCCCCTGATTGTCCGAAAAATTGCCCTTTTTAGCTTGTGGTCCCTCTGGAGGTCAAAATTATTATCTGATTTAAAAAAACGTTTGGCTATATCACCGTTACATGGTAATGAAGAGAGAGTTTGAATTACGTGAAAATCGGACTAGAATTGACGGACAAAATGGCCGCCGTTTGTACACGAATAGGTGAAAATATGTTATATCAAGGTTGTGGACCCTATAGAGGTCACAATTTTGAATCGATTTTGATGAAACTTGACATGTATGTTTATAACCCAAAGATCTTGGTTCCTTTCGATATTTGCGCCCATCGGGTCATTACTTCCTGAATTATGTCCCCTGATTGTACGAAAAATCACCCTTTTTAGCTTGTTGTGCCTCTGGAGGTCACAATTATTATCTGATTTAAAAAAAAAAAACGTTTGATTATAAAAACCAAACAAATTCTAATGATTTTCTGATAATTCCTTAATATGCGACAACTCTTGTTGACTGCCCGGACGATTTGGCTGCTGTGTGGGCGTATGTTTCGTTGCCTAGCAACCTATTTTTTAAAATAAAATTGTGACCTCCATTAGGGTCCACGAGGTAAAGTTCTGTCCCATATTAACGTTAAGTATACGAAACATTTAATATTATGGATTTAGCTGTTCAATTATCGATTTTCAAGCAATTCACACTTAACAATTATTAATGTGTAACGGGGATATAGTCAAACGGTTTTTTTAATTCGGAATAAAATTGTGACCTCCATATGGTCCACAAGGTAAAAAAAACCATGATTTTTCGTACAATCGGGGGCCATAATTCAAGAAGTTATGGTCCAATGTGCCCGAATATCGACAGGAACCGCGATCGTGGTGTTATAAACTTACATTTCAAATTTCATCAAAATCGGATTAAAATTGCGACCTCTAGGGTCCACAACCTTGATATATCATATTTTACACTATTCGCGTATTAGCGGCAGCCATTTTGTCCGACAGTTTTGGTCCGAATTTTACGAAATTCGACCTCAACCTTCATTACAGTGAAACGGTGATATTATCAAACGTTTTTTAAAATCGGATAATAGTTTGACCTCCAGAGGGGCCACAAGCTAAAAGGGTGATTTTAAGTACAATCAAGGGCCATAATTCAGGGAGTTACAATTCGATATGCGCAAATATCGACAGGAACCAAGATCTTTGCATTATAAACATGCATTTAAAGTTTGATCAAAATCAGATTAAAATTGTGGCCTCTACATGGTCTACATCCTTGATATACCATATTCTCATAGTATTCGCGTACAAGTGGCGGTGGCCACTTTGTCCATCAGTTTTGGTCCGATTTTCACGAAATTCAAACTCACCCTACATTCCAGTGAAACAGTGATATAATCAAACGTTATTTTAAAACCGTTGATAATTGTGATCTCCAAAGGAACCACAAGCTAAAAAATGGCGATTTTTAGTACAATCGGGGCCATAATTCAGGAAGTTACGATCAGATATGTGCAAATATCGACAGGAACCAAGATCTTTGAGTTATGAACAGGCATTTAAAGTTTGATCAAAATCGGTTCAAATTATTGTGACCTCTATAGGGTCCACAACCTTGATATGACATATTTTCACGCTATTCGCGTACAAACGGCGGCCATTTTGTCTGTCAATTTTGGTCCGATTTTCACGAAATTCAAACTCACCCTCCATAACCATGTAACGGTGATATAATCAAACGTTTTTTTAATCGGATAACAATTTTGACCTCCAGAGGGACCACAAGCTAAAAAGGGCGATTTTTCAGACAATCAGGGGGCCATAATTCAAGAAGTTACGATCTGATGGGCGCAAATATCGACAGGAACCAAGATCTTTGGGTGATAAACACGCATTTCAAGTTTCATCCAAATTGGTTTAAAATTGTGACCTCTACACTGTTCACAAGCTAAAAACGTGATTTTGCGTACATTCAGTGGCCATAACCCATGAAGTTACAGTCCGGTACATGCCAATATCGAAAGGGACTGAGATCTGAGGGTGATAAACCTATATTTTAAGTTTCATTGAAATCGGATAAAAGTTGTGACCTGTAGACTGTTCACAAACAGTTGTGGGCGGACGGGCGGACAGGGGCGACGACAATATACGTCCACATGAAAATGTGGGCGTATAAAAAGTGAAAGTAAGTTGTCAGCCATCAATAAAAGGGGTCGAATAGTTTCAAACTTGGCAGTTACAATATCGGAAAATTTGCTTATGTTTCCCCGGGGATAAAGTATGATATTCACATTCAACTTGCTAGCCTAAGTTCCGAGATTCAAAATAAAGTCAAGAAAGATCAAGTAATCAGGTGACGCAAGGTACAATTTTATGGATACACAATTACTGGGTTTGATACGAAGCGACGTTTCGACGAGGATACTCTCGATTTTATCAAGCAAATGATACAAAAATGTGAATGGTAGGCATATGTACAGAATATGCAACAAAGATAAGAATCGATACAGTTAAAGTTTAACACCTTTGATTAGGGGGCCATTAAAGACTAACCCTACACGGTTCATTCCCATGAAGGCGCATTTATTGACCGCAACGGATTAAAAGAGGTCGTTTTCGAGGTTTAACCTCACTTTCCCCACATTTGATTGTTTTGATAAAGGATCAGGAGTTTAGTAGACCGTGGTTGCAGGACTATAGTCTGTTTTAATTAATTAGTATCACTGGTGTAAACTTCTCACTCTAATTATTGTTACTGGTGAACACTTCCCACTATCAGTAGATTGAACAAATTAGTGAAATCAGTTTACTAATAAATTTACATTGTGAACTATTTTGATGTAACAATTATTTTTTAAATAAAATCAAATGAACTACTGATATTTAATCACAGATTATCAGTTGATCTAATAATAACTTTATTTAAGAAGGGTAAAGGATTAGACTGTTCTAAATCGCAAATAAACAACAAAAACAACGCAAATGGTCATTTCAAAATAGAGAACGCTCTGCTTAACTTTAAATACCTTGCATCCCCAAATCAACAAGTTGACTATTCTACAGAGCAGTGTTTCGTTCAGCATGGTTAAAAGTTAAAAGTTCTGTAATTCGGTTGACGGCGTAGTTCGTTCGTTTCTAGAGTTTAGTGTCCACTTCCACCAGGGGTTGATATCCATTAGAAAAAAATATAGGTATTCCATTTGGGTTTTTGTTGCCCTTGAACTCTCCCCAGATCAGTTCAAGAGAAAGAGGAGCCGAGTTTTAGGGGAAACACTTTGGTCGGTGTCAAGGGGTTGGGTGGCAGAGAAATCTGGAACCATTTCGCCACCGTGGGGCCAGAAACAACAAATCATTTGGAAAGTTGGCACTGTAAACTAAAGAAACTTTGCCAGGGCCATACAAATATATACAAGTTCCTAGACTTGATTAAGACTGAACAGGAAGCTGTAGAACTAACCATCAGAAAAATAGAATCTACAAAAATGTATTTATTTATTTCGTTAATATATGTATTTATTTATCTATTTATTTATTAAGTTGATATATGCATATATTATATATCAAACTGTTTCTAAATATTTATTCTATAAAAATGTAATATTTATACTTATTATATATCAAACTGCTTATAAATATTTATACTATAAAAATGTATTTTTATTTATTTATTTGCTATGTTGAAGTGTCCTAGACTCTAAACAATAGATGTGGGGAAATTGAGGTGTCCCGTTTTCGACGAACTCGCGGCAATCCAAGTCCTAGTGATTAAAATGGATTAAAAACGTAATAATGGTGTTATAGATTGTTATGATAAGAATTTACACTTTCATAATCCCCAATGTATCTAATTAACCAACATTTTAGCATCATTTTTATACGCCCACATTGAAACGTGGTCGTATATTGTAGTCGCCGCCGTCCGTCCGTCCGTCCGCCCGGCGTCAGCAATTGCTTGTAGACGCTCTAGAGGCTAAAGTTAACATCCGATTGACTTTAAATTTATACACAGTGTTTAAGGTCATGAGACGAAGAAGTCTATTGTTTTTAAGCGATTCCCGATAATAACTACCAGAGTTATGGCCCTTGATCACTTCAAAACATTTTGTGGACGCTCTAAAGGCCAAAGTTAATATCTGATTGACTTTAAATTTATACACAGTGTTTAAGGTCATGAGATGAAGAAGCCCGATCGTTTCAGCGATTTCCGATAATTACTGTGAGAGTTATGGCCCTTGATCACTTCAAAAAATCTTGTGTATGCTCTAGAGGCCAAAGTTAATATCCGATTGACTTCAAATTTATACATAGTGTTTACAGTCATTAGACGAAGACGACTATTGATTTTCCAGTGATTTTCATTAATTACTGCCAGAGGTATGGCCCTTGATCATTTCAAAAAATCCTGTGAAACCTCTAGGCCAAAGTTAATATCTGATCGACTTTAAATTTACACACAGTGTTCAAGGTCATGAGACGAAGAAGCCTATTCATTTTCAGCGATTTCAAATAATTACTGCCATAGTTATCTCCCTGGATAACTTCAAAAAATCTTGTAACGCTATAGAGGCCAAACTTATCATCCCATTGACTTCAGATTGATACACAGAGTTTAAGGTGATGAAACTAACAAGCATTTTGATTTTCAATGAATTTTGATAACTGAACAGCTAAATCCATGATATTAAATGTGTCATGTATATATACTAATTGTTAGCGTGGGGTAAAACTTTATGAAAAGCAATCAAATTCTAATGATTTTCTGATAATTACATAATGAGTTGTTACTCCCAATCAGTTTTTAGTGTATTACAAACGTTTCATTACCGAAAAAAGTAAAAATATGCGACAACCCTTGTTGACTGCCCGGACGATTTAGCTGCTGTTGGCGTATGTTTCGTTTTCCACAAATTGGATTTCTCCGAATCTAACCATAGGATCTTTCTGAAACGTTTACCTATCCCCCAAAATGGGTGGTGGCTGTTGATTAAATATATTTTCAAAACGTTTTACGAATCCGAAATCACCGAATTTTACGAACGAATACATTTGACCTACAATGCTGTAACTTTGTGCCTATTTGACTAATTCTTTTTTCTTTGAGTATCCCGCTATTTTACTTACAGATACGGGAGTTATATTTTCTGAATCCTTGAAGGATGGCCTAAAAAACATCGAGAGTAGAATTTTGATTTAGGTCAACTGAAAGTCACCATTTTGAATTGAAAATGAAAAATAAAAGCAATTTGAAGGGCCGAGACTTTGAAACACAATAACTCCCTTTATATTTAAGCTAGAATGTGCAAACTTGGTGTTGACGTTCACTAGGTCAATGTCATGATTGAGTTCAAAGAGGAGCATTTTCTGCTTAGGGTAAGCAGAGATAAGCAGGCTGATTTGTTGATTCTTTAGGGCACGATAACTTCGGTTATAATGAAGGGAGGGCGGTGAAACTCTTGTCAATAGAGAGTCTAATAGCTAGCCTGTTGTGTGAAATCATTATATCATTTTTTTTAAATATCAGGGATAGCAGAAAAATAGAGATCGAAAATCCAAAAAGTCGTATTTTTACGATTTGGAGCATTTTTAAAGGTCCTTTTCTCTTAAAGTCAACATAATATTTTTTGGGAATTTCTTCTACAAAGAGTCTTATCCGTAGTCTTTTATATGAAACCATCGACCAACAGTCCAAAATATCAGGAGTAGAAGAACAAAAGGATCGAACATTGAAAACGGCACCCTTTCATTGTTAAGCGTAACATGCAGTGTGGGTGGCTACAATCTGCACATTTAGTCATAGTATAGAGCTTATTCAACAGTATCAAATTCCAACTGCTAAGGGTAATTTTACGTGTACACGGGACCTTGGTTTTTCGTCCCATCCGGACGACTAGACAGCTGTCCTTGCCAGGCCCTCCGTTCTGCCTCACTGACAATGGGGAACCACGCCGGAAAATGCAGGGATCGAACACCCGACACCCTGGCTAGTGGGCCAGCGCCTTACCCACTTAGTGTGGACACTCAACGTACATTTCATCCGTCAAATCAAAACATTTCATTGAATCAGACCAATGATTAATTATTCTTAATTTAAAACTTTATTTTAATATTAGTCTGGCATTATTAAATCCTAATTTTGTTGTTAGACGTTCGTCTTATTTAAAATGAAAGTTCATTTAACTATGAACAACCCTTAACGTGTCTCTTTAAAACAATTAAATACTCTAAAACAGTAGCTCAACCTTTTGACCCAAACTCATTAATTTACCATTTTGTATGTGAGCGACTTGTTATTCTTCCTATATGACATATTGCACGTGTCTGGTTTCAAAGAGGGGTTGGGTGGCTGAATGGTTAGCACGCGCGCGCTGTATCATAAAGCCTGTCATTGAGTTAATTAGCGTGTTTTCGAATGCCCGGTTGTACGTGACAAGGAGTAAGGTCGCCTGTCCAACCTGTCATTTTAAATTCTTTCCCGCCATTTCCATTTCATTTTCTCATCCGTCCATTTTTCTGAAACTTCTGGAAAGGGAAGTCATTCCGATTACAGCAATACAAGTTTCAGTTATTTCCATTTAGTTTTCAGATTATTGTTATGCCCGGGTGCAATGTTTCATACTATATTTAGACTTGTAACTTTGCGAGTTTTTGACCAATTTTGATAATTTTTTCTTCTTATCCTTTTATTTAGAATACTTGATATAATCGATGACACTTGACGATTAATATGCATGGGACAATAGCAGATCTAGTTATTATTGTTATTATATATACTACTTAAAAGAAGTTAAGGGTCAAACCCTTTTTTATACGCCCACATTTTCATGTGGATGAATATTGTCGTCTCCCCTCTTCGTCCGTTCGAACGTCCGTCCGTCCACAATTGTTTGTGAACAGTCTACAGGTCACAATTTTTATTCGGTTTCAATGAAACTTAAAATATACGTTTATCATCTCAGTTCCTTTCGATATTGGCATGTATCGGACTGTAACTTCATGGGTTATGGCCCCTGATTGTACGTTTTTAGCTTGTGAACAGTGTAGAGGTCACAATTTTGAACCGATTTGGATGAAACTTGAAATTCCTGTTTATAACCGAAAGATCTTGGTTCCTGTCGATATATGTCCCCTGATTGTCCGAAAAATCGCTTTTGTTAGCTTGTGGTCAAAATTATTATCCTTTTAAAAAAAACCTTGATTATATCACCGTTACATGGCCCCTGATTGTCCGAAAAATCGCCCTTTTTAGCTTGTGGTCCCTCAGGATGTCAAAATTGTTATCCGATTTAAAAAGCCGTTTGATTATCACCGTTACATAGCGATGGACGTTGAGTTCGAATTTCGTGAAAATCGGACCAAAATGACCGCCGTTTGTACGCGAATAGTGTGAAAATATGTTATATCAAGGTTGTGGACCCTATAGAGGTCACAATTTTGAACCGATTTTGATGAAACTTGACATGTATGTTTATAACCCAAAGATCTTAATTCCTTGCGATATTTGCGCCCATCGGATCGTAACTTCCTGAATTATGTCCCCTGATTGTCCGAAAAATCGCTTTTGTTAGCTTGTGGTCAAAATTATTATCCTTTTAAAAAAAACCTTGATTATATCACCGTTACATGGTAATGAAGAAAGAGGTTGAATTTCGTGAAAATCGGACCAGATTTGACGGATAAAATGGCCGCCGTTTGTATGCAACAACTCTTGTTGACTGCCCGGACGATTTAGCTGCTGTGTTGGCGTATGTTTCTACCAGGTAATTGTCTTTGCACATATATATATATTAATATTGGCGGAAATCGTGACAAAATTGGTTCACGACATCCTGACGACAAAACCTGTGTAAAAGGCATAATTATATCATTTTCAAACATTTTCCTTAGAAACCATAAACTGAAGCTCAAAACAAGCCTCCACAAAACAGTTTGTATCGCCCAAACGCAGTATGGTACGACATTTTCGAGTTGATTATGTCCTTGCACGTGCACTATGCATTTTCCATGAACAGTTTTGGCATAAAAAAAACCTTTCATGACCGTGCTGCTCTCAGTTGAAATTTCAGCATGGTCAGACGTCAGCTGAGTGAACTTGACAGAGGAACAGCCATTGCGTGGCTTCAACAGGGTTTTACACAAAGGAATGTGGCGCAGAGAATCGGTTGTAGCCAAAGTGTGATTAGGAGACTATGGATGGCAGCGTTTCCAGGCAACCATTTCAATTCAGAATCGCCCACGGTAGGCCAAGACCAACGTCGCAACGTCAAGATCGACATGTCATTCAAATGGCCTTACGTCAGCGCGTTGTTACAGCGAGATGTCTGAGAGATGAACTGCGAAATGCAAGTGGTATTCAGGTATCGGACCAGACCATAAGAAATCGTCTGCGAGCCCACAACATTCAATCTCGACGACAAACGGTTCGACCACCTCTTCTTCAATGTCATAGGGCAGCACGTCGTGACTGGTGCACACGCCATAGAGACTGGAGACGGCGACAATGGGGGTGATGAGTCCCGATTTGCATTACAGTTCAATGATGGCAGAATTCGGGTCTATAGGAGACAAGAAGAAAGATTTGCTGATGTTAACGTCAGACAACGCCATCGCTTTGGGGGCGGTACGGTAATGGTGTAGGCTGGAATTTCGGTACATCACAGGACTCCTCTTTTCGTCGTCCAAGGAAATTTGACGGGTATCAGGTACAGAGACGAAATTTTATTTACAGCCTTTTGTCATCCCAAGTCTTCGTCAAATTGGAGCAGGTTCTGGGTCCGTATTCAAAGGATATCTTAAGTCTAAGACAGCCACTTAACTACGTTAAATATACGTATCTTCCTGTAAGTTAAGGGCAATTTGTATTCAAAGGCACTGTTTAGTATCAAATTGTCCCTTAAAGTTAACATCCTTAACTTTTAAGTTTTAGTCTGTAAGTGGTAGTCAAAGGCTTATTTAAGTGTGAAATATCCACTTAACTTTAAGTGACCTATGGGAGGTACCTTAAAGTTAAGTGAGATTATAATGACTTCTTTTGACGCTGTAGTAGCAGTCTCGTAATGGCGATTTTAATACTTAGACAATGTCGCCGTGCGTAGCTGGGGTCATTTAGTTTTCGTCGTCAGCTTTGATGTTGTAGGGCCATAATACAGTATAAGGTTTTTTTCTATGTTGGTATTGCTTAATCATGTGTCCAAGACTGCCATATAATAAAGTTAAATTCATTTGTGATGACATGGTTTTATAGATTTCAGAAATTATTTATACTACGCTAGAAACAAGGCATGATTCATTTTTTACAACTCTTCCCACGTATACATAATAAGTAGTATTTATTTAGGTAAAATATGATAATGCAACATGAATCTTTCGTACACACAATGTACCGCCAATGCCAAGTCTTTAAAAATCTAAAATTTGGGTACTTACACAATGTCTATGAATTTCTCAAATGATAGATTTATAAACAACACTGTAGGATTTGTTCAGTATAACTTAGAAGGCAAAGGTCATTGCGCATTGCTGATGTTGTGTCTATTCGTGATAGATTGTTAAAAAATTAAAGTTTACAATATCCATCATTATACTACTAGTCTAGTCAAATTAGCATTTGACGTAGAACAAATTGCAACAAAAGGTTTTTTGTTTTCTATTGACTCATTATGATGTCCTAAGTAAGGAAAAGAAAGTTTACCAAAATCGGAGTCCAAATAAGGGCAGGGGGCGTGGACAAATCAAAGATGGCGGCTGTCGATCAAAACTCGTGAATATCTCTAAAACTATTGGATTTAGACACCATAAATGTATTGCGGACAGATAGGAAGTCGGTATCGGCGAGTCCAAAAATGGCGACGTTATGTCTCTATGACGTTACTGTGACGTCACAACGGCATATCAGACGTCGCATTTCTTCCAAAACCCGTCCATTTACGCATGTTAACAGCAGAAACAAATACTGATGCAGAGAAGAACAAAATGTTACAATAATGTAGGAGGTTTAAAGTAAATAAATATTGCTGCATTGTCGGTAGGTGGTACTATTAGTGTAGCTGTAGGAACCCGGATTCATTTCAATTGTTGGGAGAAATGAAACGAAATGGGGTTATCCATCCTATTGGTCTACTCCGACTAGGCCGTCCAGGTGTGCCATGAGGGAAAATGTGTCCTGCAATGCCGCAACGGCCTTTACTGGAGAATTGCATCAAAGGTTGAATCGGCGGGGTTGATCAACTTTGACATTCGGCCTAAAAATTATCAGAAAGATTTTTCTTTTGACACAAATTTCTTAGATGTTCCCGAGATGTGCTACAAAACCATTTTTGGCGGTAATGTCGCAAAAAGCATTAATTAAGAGTGGTGTTTTGGGGGTCCAGATCATATCTGGGCTGATACGAGTTCGAAAAGGTGAAAATCGATAGGCACTGCTTATTCAACAATCAATGCACTTCCCCAGTACAAGCACAAATGGGTGTCAAAACATGGCCTCACTAAGCCCCTTAATGTCGCTTGTTTTTATCTTTTTGGCCAATGCATCATCGCTCTCATCCTCAAAATTGATTCTACCATCTTTACATAGTTATTTTAGACCCCATTTTGAAGCAGTTCTAATATTTGTCACCAATACGACTCGTTGAATCCAAAGAGCTTTGGAATCGCCCCCCCCCCCCCTAAAAGTGAGGGCGAATTCTGCTACGAAAACAAAATCAAATTGGAACCAATTTTGAGAGAAAATCACAAAGTTCCCTGTGTATGTTTTAGTGTACCCATAGTTCAGATATCAACATAAAATATGTTCCAGGAAGGTATTCCAATTTGACCGCTATATTTGCATTGGCGGGGTTTAACGTCCTACAGCTCTGCCCAAACTGGGATAATGAGCACGGTAGTTATGGTAATAAGATAGTGTACTACGTTTAAACTGGAGGTTTTCCAGGTAGCCGAATTCATATTTGAACTGCTAAATTTACTATTTTCTTCCATGGTCTCCTGAACATGGATATTTTGTCGAATTTGAGCCCCATAATGGTGTTTTAATCGGTCATGGCACATTTTGCGATTGAGATATTAATTTGTCTACCTCGAATACCTACGATTTGACGTATTATACAATCCCATTGCTAACATCGAAATTTCACGCAAAATTTGGCCATATTTTTAATAAAGCCGTCATATTGGAATACTAATATGTATTCAAATTGGCATCATCCGGATTCTGAATCGACACATATATAATCCATCAAAAAAACATTAGATTGTCTTTATTTCATGACCCTGGGACAAGCAACTCGGCAAAACGTTTTGCAAAACACCTAGTCTCAAGCGTCACTAGGCATATTTTATGTCTGGGGTAATTGGAAATCACTTTACCATAAGCACATCGGAAAAATGATGATGATAGCATCAAACGGAACGAGAACGGGTCGGGGCTCCACTGCACTAAGGTTTGGGCAGGTGACTTACATTTTTTGATTTACCAATTATTCCATAAAAGGTAAACTAACATAATCCAATTCTAATCTTATCCCTGAAACTAGGTACCAACATTCAGAAAAGTTACCGGTTTTCTTCTGCTTTACGATCAAGTAAAATTTTTTTTTATTTGTTCCTTTATACCAACAAATGTTGTTGAAAACATTACTTGGCATACCGTCGGTACCCTCTGAGTTCTAGACACCTGGACAAGTGTCCCAGTTGCCTCCCCCCTCCTACGGGCCCTGCTTTATTTCCATCGCAAGACTTCACCTGGTGTTTGACTACCGGACTAGTATCATTTCAGCTAGAGCCAATGGCAAAACGTAAAGATCGGGTAGACCAATTTTCACTTTTTTAAAATCTGTGGTACAATCTTGACATCTGATACACGCTACCTGTGAAGAAGTTATCTCAGACACATTCAGTAGCCATTATATCCCTATCACGTGATCTACACATCACAGGTCATGGGGTCAACAAACAAAATGTCAACATCAACATTCCACAACACGTTACATTGTTTCCTTTGCAACCTTTAGGACTATATAATCCGTACAGTCCCAACATGTTTCCCCTTCTTTCAATGATTTTTCACAAAAAATAACATCTACAACTCATTTAATTGACGTCGTTTTCAATGACAGCTTCAGCGAATGGTGGTTCATGGCGGCCACCATCTTGCACTGTTTTGTGCTTCGGTCGTGTCTATTTCAGATATACACAATCAATTCTGTTAATGTTTTTAGCCTGGAGATTGACTTATAGTTAGTTCATTATTTCAGTTCTAAACAAATTTTTAAATTTTGACGCTGGTATTGTCTGTCCATGTGAAAGTAGCTCCCGAAACGTAATTCTCTAAGTAATTATGCTTTCAGAAACACTACCAGTGGGTGCTGGTCGCATTTCGGTCCAAATTGGTTTTGTAACAAATCTCGACGACACATGTGTCAAAATATAAATCCTTTTGGGGATTAAACTACTTCTGAGTGAGCCAAATGTCAAAATCAGTCAGCCTTTAATACACTGGTCCAGGAAAAGAACCCTTAGCAGTGGGAATTCGATATAAGAGTGTCGTTGCACCACTGCATGGCAAAATTCTCCTCACAGCAAACTGATGGAAACTAGAGGGGCGCAGAACAGTAGGTCCTACATGTATAACCTTATTTCATTTCATTTCTTAAAATTGGTGTAGACTATTTTTGTCAACAATTGGTAACGAATGCGCGTTCCTACGGATACTGCAATAGTATCAACTTACGACAATGCAGTCATACTACTCATACTCATATACTATAAGCCCCCTTCTACGTTAGTGTAACATGCGTAAATGGACTGATTTTGGAAGAAATGCGACGTCTGATATGCCGTTGTGACGTCACAGTAACGTCATGACGTCATAGAGACATAACGTCGCCATTTTTGGACTCGCTGATACCGACTTCCTATCTGTCCGTAATACATTTATGGTGTCTAAATCCAATAGTTTTAGAGATATTCGTGAGTTTTGATCGACAGCCGCCATCTTGGATTTGCCCCCCCCCCCCCCTGTCCTTATTTGGACTCTGATTTTGGTAAACTTTCTTTTCCTTGCTTAGGACATCATACTGAGTCAATAGAAAACAAAAAACCTTTTGTTGCAATTTGTTCTACGTACGACATCATTTAGCCGTAGTTTGACCCGCCTATACCGGGAATTCTCGTATTTAAGTCCTGGGCTTAATTTCTAATTTGACCATGTCAGTGATAAAAGCATTTATTCTGAAATTAAACCCAGGGCTAAAATTCGAAAAAACGACAAACATTTAGGTTCTTTTTATAATTGTCACGTTTAGTGTTAATAGTAAGTGCGCGGAGACTGCACTACACACAATTCTGCACAAAACAAATAAATGGACAGGAAATCATACTCAGAGAAAAACAAACAACATAATTCAAAAAGAGTGACTAGATCCGGGGGCTAGCCGTAAGCGTCCACTGCGCTGTACAATCCGGGGCTGTAGTGAGACAGACTACACTCATATTTGAAAACAATTTGGAATACAACCCAAAGAAATGATTATGTAATGTCAGCATGAGTCATGATCTGTCATATGTTGCAAGAAATACGAATGCAAGCATATTGTATTAATTTCGCTATACAAGTAATCACACCGTTAAATGTACCATAGAAGTAGTTCACAAAACTAGAATACACTAAATCAATAAAGAAGAGGATTGAAGTAAGTTGAATGCATTTAGTGCACACATTCCAACCGTCACAGCAACAAACAAAAGATGTCACTTGCAATTGGAGTCCAATATCAGTTACATTTAACAGTTATATTTTCGTCTGATTTTTATCAATGCACTTACCCTAGCCAAAATATTTTAAATTGGCAGTTGACCTTATACAGAGCACACGTCACACGTACAGTTACGATAGACCGATGCTCCGTAGTTGTCGGGAATTTATTAAAGGAGAATGCTATTGTAAAAGATTAAGTTGATCATTTACTTCAATGTGTAACGCATTTCATATTTTTTTTAGTTGCAAATAACGTTAAAAAACACTTTCGGATTTCCGCAATTACGGAAACACCCGACAATTAATGAGCTGAAACTAAATCAAATGACATGACGTAATAGTCGACATTCGCGTAGGAGTAGATGTATATTTCAATCTGGCATCGGCAGGAAGTGAGTTTATCAGACATTGATTTCGCCCCGAATGTTCTTCCCTGTCCTCAGTTAGAAATGCGAGGAACAGCGGTGCGGTGATAATTCGGAACATTCTATCATTTCTAGCGACGAAGAATGATAAATGGACACTAAAAATAGCGTGGACATCTTGTCTTATCACTTTAGGGTCTATCGTTGACATCACTGTGTCTGGACCTTTCTGTGTGTTGTCTCGCTTGGAAATTTAAAAAAAAATTGACACGTGCTTCCTTATTTATCATTGGTCCTATTAGTACGCCCCCATGCAACGCAATTGACCATATTTATGTTTCCAATTAGTTTGCGGTAGTATAGTTGTAACAGTGGTCAAATCATAGGAGTATCAATGCTGGATAGCAAATCATCGGTGAACGCCAATTTGCAGGGCTCAGTCTCAGATCTAGAAAAAAAACCCAACTATCTCCTTCGATCAAGCCATAAGTCTGCACAATAATTATACTATTCCAAAAAGTAGGGGATATTTGATTTTGTGGGCATAATACTAAAATATGCAAATGACTACGAAAAAAGTCACTATAGAACCTAACAGAAGAAACATTTCCAGTTACATGTGACGCCCAAACGCACCAATAGCTACCGCATGGAATGCAGGTGATGCTTGGGATCATCATGTGGGTCCAACCCAAGATTTGCACGACTCTGACTTTGAATGTTACAGTCATTGTGGCATTGAATTCCAGGGTGGAAACATCAGTTTAATTGTTTTAGTGACCAGAAAACAAATTTTGATATGCGTCGGCTTACCCAAAATGAAAGGTTACGTACCCTTGGCATGCTACAGATCGGCACAACACAGGCGGTTGTGGCGCGGACGATGAATGTTTCTCAGTCTGTCATAAGCAGGCTATGGTCCAGATACCGTGATACACAATCTGTACAGGACAGACCACGCTCATGTCGACCAAGGGCGACAACTCAAGCCCAGGATCGATTTATCCGTACCTTGGCCTTGAGAAATCGTGTCATCACAGCAAATCAGATCAGCGCTCGTCTTCAAACAGACACTGGTGTGAGAGTGAGTGGTCAGACGATTCGGAATCAACTGCATAGGGGTCACCTTCGCGCCCGACGTCCTCGCGTGATCCCTTGTTTGAGAGATCATCACATTCAGGCAAGACGTCGTTGGTGTAGGGATCGTCAACACTGGGATAATCGACGCTGGAGCAATGTGATGTTTTCAGATGAGTCAAGGTTCACTGTTGATTTTTTGGACTGACGTAGGAGGGTGTGGCATCGTCGAAACGAGCGCTTCCAAGACGTTAACGTCATCAGACATGATCGATTTGGGGGTGGTTCTGTTATGGAGTGGGGAGGCATCACTGTTGCTGGAAGAACGGCTTTACATGTTGTTGCAGGGCGTGTTACAGGCCAGTACTACCGGGACAACATCTTGGCAGTCCATGTTGTGCCGTTCGCACGACGTCATGGCCGCCGTTTCATCTTCCAGGATGACAACGCAAGATGTCACAGGGCCAGGATCGTTACAGGTTACCTCCAACAACAGAACATCACCACATTACCTTGGCCAGCACTGAGTCCCGACCTCTCCCCCATCGAGCATGTCTAGGACATGCTTGACACGTCAGCGTCAACAACGTCCTGCCAATGTCCAAGAACTTGCTGCTGCGTTGCAACAGGAATGGGACACTCTGGACCAAAATGACCTTAGACGTCTCATTAGGAGTATGCCACGTCGGATCAGTGCTTGTTTGGCAAACAGAGGAGGATTTACCCGTTACTGACTTTGTTGTGATGCTGTGGTAACTTTGCTGTTTGACCCCGGGTATCATTTTACCCTTATAATGGTCAGTCTGTGCCATACTTAGTCTAACGATCATTTGTAATAAATCGATGAATGTGAACTTCATTTCATTTTGTCATTTGTTTCTTCGTCAGTTTCATTAGGTGACTTTAATAACACTTAAAAATCAAATATCCCCTACTTTTTTGAATAGTATAAATAAGATACTATGATTATAAAAATAATGTACACCAAGTTACCGAAAGTGTCTGTAAAATAAAGACTACAATTAAAATTTTGTTTCGGTTATTACCCGGTCTTAAATAGTTCTGCGTATTTAGAGCTAGCAAATATTTATTTCTTAACATGAAGTGATCGGCCCGTAAACGAAAGGTGTAACCACTATATACAAGTAAATCCCAAAATGTTGTAATGAGTTTATCTTGACGCTCTCAAGTAGTTAGAAATGAAACGAAGCTATTACAGCTAGCTCTGTATCGAAATCGCCCAAATCAAAAATTAAATCAAAGAGTGCAATTGATATTTTTGCTCACCTTCGTTTTTAAATAAACACACAAGTCGAAGCCCGTAATGAGTGTATTTTTTACTCGGCTTTATATAACAATACATGTGTGTAAAATACCTCGTGTGACGTATATCTGCTGCGACATCCAAAATGACGTGCACGGGGCTGACTTTTGCTCACACTAGAAAATTTCTCGAAGGAGCAACTAGGCAGATAAGTGGATCAGTTTTTATAAGTGTCTCTGAACCACTCTATCATAGGCAACCTGATAATCTCCAAGAATTGGTGCAATTCCTTCAGGTAGAGTGGCAAGCCATTCCCCAGATGTTTTTTCGACCTATGATCGACAGCATGCCTCGTCGTTGTGTCGACTGCTTACGAGCACGTAGTGGTTATCGAATTTGAGACAGTTTTGTTTGACCTCATTATACTCAAAATGGCGAATTTTCATCAGATCCTCAGAACAGTTGTGTATAAAAAGTGCATAATGCTTTGCATAACAGACTAGTCATTGAGACATATTTAACTCATTCTGACCAAAAGTGTGCTTAAAAGTTTTGTTTTACATGTTCCCTGTGACTAATAAAATGACAAACAAAAATAATTGGTTGACCCTTAACTTCCGCTGAGTAGTATTTAATTGATGAAGGTGAATTATTATTAATTGTATCGTTCAGATCACATGGTATTATTATTTTCGTTTTTTCTTAACATGCCAAAATCGTTTTCATCTGTATTCAAGAGAAATATATACGTAAAGGTATATATTTCTCTTGGATATTGTTTCACTGAAATAGTTTTGATAGAATACTTGTTTCCAGAAAAATACAGATTCATTCAATCATTGGTGCTATTTCCCTATTATTGGTCATATTTACACCGCAGATTAGAGAGAGGTTAGTAGTTTTCACCGTTTCAATGCAACATTTAACAAGTGGTAATATCCAGTAATCCCGGCATATTGCAGAGAAATTCTCTCTGACATTGCGACAAAAATGACAACAAGCCAACGTCGTGTTCCGTCTCATAAAAGGTATTCCCTGGTCTATTTTTGGCTATTGACCCGTGACCGTATGACGTTGTTTGCTTTTATGGTTTCTGATTGGCTTAGAATATGATTTTTACTACCACTACTACTTCTACTATTACTACTACTAAAACAATGAGATTGGGCTTGAAGGTTATTGTTGTTAGTGTTCGGCTGAGTTTGATAGTAGGTGAGTTGATTCAGAAAACACACTAGCTACAACAGATACAAATTATTATGAAACATTTTGATCACATACTGCATTCAGAGTTACTTTTTTAAACAAGAAGCGCCGTCCGGCACAGAAACATACAAAAATCCACACGCAGAACAAATACACAGCTGCCTTCTAGGCGATTACATTAATGTCTTCAATCTAGGCTTCCTAAAATTAGGTCTAAATTTTAAATGAAAAGGCATTAAATAGTTACATTTAAACAGCAAACCCTACTCCGCTTGGTTAATCAATATGAAATATATTTCTCCCTTTGTAATTGTCCTGGTGTAGAAAATGGGATATAGCTGAATTTTTTCTGTATGCTGCCGTGGGTCTAGAAGAAAATAAGTGCCGCTCAATCCCGGTTGCAGTCCGTCCCATAAGTCATTGGCATGTTAAGAAGTCTTTGGCAGTTGGTATGTTAAGAACTCTTTAATTCGACTGTGAGTAGGGGTTGTATTGTCTAAATTCACCCTCCTTTCAAAACACACGTTTATTGATCTTAGTGGTCTGGTTTGAATATAATCAAAGACAATCCATATTATGCCCCGCGGGGCAAATTATACTTTGTCTTTCTGAAATCTGAATTAAACACTCCCTCGGAACACTTGAGACCGTTGAGAAGGTGCAAGGTTATCAAAGCCGTCTTTCTATGCAATGTTTATCCTACTTCGTTGTTGAGTCTATTCACCCCTTTATGTATGAATAGATTCTTTTATAACAGGGGAGTTTTTTTGTAAGAAAAATAGGTCGTACTATATCATATAATAGATACTGCAATTTATAAACGACGTGAATGTAAAAGTTGAAAGATAGGTAAACTTATTATACACATTAGCGTGTGTTATTATGTTGGATGAAATAGTCGTGAAAGTTATATCTATGAGAACAGTGCGGCTTTAGGATTTAACTTAAACAATGGTATAAACGGACCTGTCAGTTACATAGGTAAATATATTCCATTGATATGCTATGTTAGATTTAATTTGTTAAAGTTTTAAAGGATACGTTTTAGAATATTAATAGTGGGTGGTTATGTTTGGTTATATACATGTAGGTTTGGAAGGAAATTAAAGCAGTTTTACGGATTGTTTGATGAGGGGGGCCAATAGGTTTCCACAGCACGGAGGTTTTTCTATAACTATTTTGTTATAAACAGTAGGAGATCTAGAATGTTTTATTCTCTAAATCAGTGTCCCTATATTATATTGACTGATATTTTTGTAACAACACTGATACTGGATTCAATTTTTGAAAACATATTCTTATGTTTTATCAGAAAGTTATGTAGTGATTTATCTTTGTCCATTGAACACAAATCGAACTTTGTATTTGCTAAAGGTCATCTAAATATGAAACTGTATTCCAATCTTTTGCTTGAAAATAGTTTTTGTATGCAAAAGAGGTATGCGTGTTGTTTAGATGCTTTTGTACTTGTAATTGCCAACAGGGATTAATAATTATAAAGTGACACCCATCATTCATTAACTCGCTGGTTAAAATTTAAAAGTAGGCTTAAAAAGTTTAATTTTGAAAAAAAAAATAAATCCTCTTTCCATAATGATATTTGAATGTTGTAAAATGATAGGTTAAACATACATTATGCCAGAGCTAAGTCTGCCTATTACCTCGGTCTGAAATGTTATCTAAATCATTAATAGACATTAATTAATTTATCCAGGCCATAATCAACCCTCGATGTCAAAGCTAGCCTGCAATATTTATTGGACTTGGATCCGATTTGCTACTCAACTTTCATTCGTGATTTAAATATGAAATGGATAATCGAGACTAGGTTTTTTTTATCGTACCGACTTTAATAATGATGATCGATCGCTAAAATCTCGGTTTAGAGTTGATCAATTTGACTGAAATTTTCAGCAAATTCCTCTTACATTATCTAGTTTTTAACTATTATAGTGAGAACTGCCAGCTCCTTTTCTAATTTCCCATAATGTATCTTTAAGTTTTACTAAACCTGGTTGAGTTTATATCTACAGAGAAATGCCGACATCCTTCATTTGCATCGAAAAAGACAAACACCACATGACAATGCGAATTTGAAAACAAGGTTTAATTCGGTACCTGGGTTGGCTGGGTACCCGATTTTGGTTGGTACCTTATTTTGCAAATTACAAAAAGGTGACCACAACCTAGACCTTATTGCAACGATAGACATACAAACAATAAACTTAGAAGGCCAAATGGTAAGAATAATAACTAAAAATGGGAACAAAAAAGAAATACAACACCAACACAAAAAAAGTAACACTTGGCTTGTTTAAAAGCTTTCATCTGTTTTATTATTATAGTTGACAAGTTGTCATTATTATCAACAAGGTTTCGTACCAAAAGCAGAAAGCCAAATCGGCCGTTTCGTTACGCACGAGTCCCATACATAAAAAAGGCGCGGAGTAGCAAGGGTACCGAGGTGCCATAGCTGTCCCTGCCCCTTCGCCGCTAAATACTCCTCTGGTCTACGAAATTAATTGCAAATTTGTTTTTTTTAAAATATGATCAAGTATACCTTGCCTCGCCAATGATACACAATGTATGATATTCTAAACGTTATTCATTTTTTCAGATAAGTTGTAAGTTTCTGATATTTATATTTCCAGATGCTAAGTAAAAACATGGAGAATAGATTAATTTGTTTATTGGTGATGGTTGCCATGGGATCATGTGTTGATCTTACTACATCTGGTAGGTTACCTCCTTATGTTTCTATTCCATTCTCTAGTTTTTTTGCACCGTCCTTCGGAGAAAGAAGGGGCTATTAAAATGAGTTCGTTATTGGAACAGAACAACCCTTGTAATCGTTTGGACAACGGGAAAACACAATGTACACGATAGGCGTACACGTATATAAGAAGGCCGCAGCGCCAATGTGAAGGCAAAATTTCCCCTATGATACACGTATGCCCGTCTTCATTTCCCGGTCGGTGCAGAAATGTAGGATGTTAAACCCCAGTTCATCTCATATTGGCTTTTAATTGTGGAACTGTTCATCGTCCATCCGATTGTCTCGCAACCTTGTAAATACTTGTGTACATATGTTGAATTGGTTTCACTCTTTCCCCCCTCGTGTATATATGTTCAAATTGACAAACACTACTTACTATATAGGCATAAGACTTCAGAAAGCACCAATTCATTTATGATTTTTTACGGTTTTAATTCTCCATTTCTCATCTTGGCTAAGCCAAAGATGATTGTAAGATACCAAGACTTCCCAGAATTATATATAATCTCGTTCAATATCAAGGTCAACAGTCGGATATTTTCGCACGCCTGTTTACATAGCTGCACAATCCTTCCTATTGCCGCATTATGTCTGTTACCACTACTTAGTCGTTCTCTTTTACTACTCTCGGGCAATATCGAACCCAACCCAGGCCCAAATACACAAAACAACAACCGACTCTCAGTAGTGCATTTGAATGTAAGGAGCCTAAAAAATAAACTTGATTTGATAATTGCTGAACTAACTAGCTATGATATAATAACATTAAGTGAGACTTGGCTTGACAAAAACATCACATCTGAATCTATAGCTTTATCTAATTACTATTTGCCTGTCAGGAAAGATAGAAATAATCGTGAGTAGTAGAGAGGGCAGACTGGAGCAATTTTGGAATTCCACACATTCCAAAGGTCTGACGTCACACATTCCAAAGGTCTGACGTCAGAGCATTCCACAGGTGTTCTATTTATAGTTTGAATATGGTTATTGTTGACTGAACAATGAGGTTATGAATAATAAAAAAGGTATGCAGGTGTTGTATTCTTTGATCGTGTTTGACTTTTGTAACGAGGGTATGGGGTCCACGAATTGTTTATTGGAGGGTAGGGGGGGAGATATTTCGCTTTATAGTCAGGTATGTAGGGTTCACGTTCAGGTCGCATGTAGATACACAGTTAAGGGATAATGACCTCCACTATTAAGGTTGACAGGTATCTGTGTTGCAATTGTTTATCCCTGGTTGTTTATACCCACACCCCAAGCTCCATCTTCCCCCCTCCACCCAACCAACCCTCCACCCAGCCAACCCCCAAATCCCATTTCAACTGTCTACACTCTTCAATTAGTGTCGATACTAAGAAACCAAGAATAGCCTTTTTTATAATATTTTTATTTATTCATAATGTTATATATATATATATTTATGGCCAATTAATGTGACGGCATATTCCAGTCTGCCAACTCCCTATAAGTGTCGAGAACGGTGATTATTTGTTTGAACGCATGATTCGTTTCTTCAACCATTCTCAAACGTGTCAGCATGTAATCAGTAAAAGCTAACAATCTACAGAAAAGAACAAATCAGATAGGTATCGGTAAAATAAAACAATATTAATATTAAAAGAATTGCATTGTCTACCTCCGAAACCCACCCCCTTCTCTATACCAAAATCCAAGTACACACACTACTGCATTTTTGGCATTCCACAGGTGTTCTATTTATAGCTTGAATATGGCTATTGTTGACTGAACAATGAGGTTATGAATAATAAAAAAAAGGTATTGTTATAGTGTGCAGGTGTTTAGCCTTTGATCTCGTTTGACTTTTGTAACAAGGATTTGGGGTCCACGAATTGTTTATTGGTATGGGTGGGGTGGGGGAAATATTTCCCTTTATATCCAACTGTGTAGAGTTCGCGGTGAGTTCATGTCACGTGTAGTCTGAGTTATACTAAGCCTGTAGATTTAATCTGCATATTTGGTTTAGTTAAATTTATCCCTTCAAGGCTACGAAAGAATTAAAGCTTGTATTCATGTTTTATAGTTGTATATAAGAATATTGACTTTGAAAATTGTAAATGATTGCCCCCCCCCCCCCCAAAAAAAAGAAATTTAAATATTTGAATGTTATAGGTTAGTTGTTATGGAATCCTTGGCCGTTGAGTTATTTTACCTATCTATCCGTAGGTCGGCTACCTATAGAATGTGTCTTCAATTGACCGAAACGGGTTAGCTACCGGCTTAGCTTGTCTTGATATGGAGTCTAATATGAACACTCACTGAGTAATTCCCAATTCGTCACCTGTCTTACCTACCTTCGAATCTCGTGGCGGCCCGCGCAATCTAACTATACGCACACCACAATTGGATGAGGAAAAAAAAGTTGAACACATTTTAAATTGAAAATTTAAGGAATCATATTTAAATCTGACGATGGTATAAAAAAAAAGCTTTTAAATTGCAATGATATAATTCTATACACGTGAAACTTGTTTTAATGTCCAAGGTTTGACTATATCTAATCGAAGTTAACAAGTTCACAATTCAATTAACTAATAGAAGACGCATTGATGTAATGTTTTATTTTTGACTGGTTGCAACGATGGGGTTATAATTACTAGAATGACGAATAGCAATAACACATTAAACCATTTTTTTGCAGGGATAATACAAGATAGAAATGTTTTCTGGCAATATCAATTTGTCTCAATATATTATGTATAGAAAAAAAGAAATCAGATTAAAGCTAAAGGCATTTACTCAACACGCGTTAAATATAAATATACTAAACTGTTATCGATATATATATGGAGAAAAGGAGAGATGAAATTATAATGTCATGCATATTCAATTTGTGGAATAAAATAAGTCGTAACATTATATTACGGAACTTCCAATTTAAATATATACATAGAATTATATATTTTAATGATTTTTTTATTCAAAAACAAAATAAAAGAATCTTAACGGTTTGGTATTTTAGTCTACATAATACAAGGACTATTGTCGTCTCTAAAAAACTAAACCCAACTCTTAACAATCTTTGCATACTAATTGAAAAGAACATAAGAATAAGTTATTGTTTCAGAAGTTTAAAAGTATCGTTTACTGAGGTCTCTAGCAATACAAAGCTTTTATATCACCGTTATTCGTCTGTGTAAACGTAAACCGAAATAGATATGCTAAAAACGAAGGTACTGTACCGGAAAATGTCCTTTCGTGAGGTCCTTAGAACAACCACTTTGAATGAATTTAGACGATATTGTCTATTCTAGATTCTACTAAATTCCAGGGATATACATTCTTACCAAACGCAGAATTCAAAGCTGCATAGAAATATTCCTGCAAATACTGCATGTATAGTCCCACCCAAACGCCTCCCAGTCGTGTGTAATAAGTGAAAAGCATAGTTTACCCGATCAGATAAAATCGTTGCTTACTATTTTAAAAAAAAATGTTTAAAACCCAATTAACTAAGAATGATATTTTATTACCACCCCAAAATATTTACATCAGAAAATATAATCCAGTCTAAACCGCGTTACAATAAAAGTATCATGACGCACCTGTTCCCTGTGGTCGATAGATATATACCGCACGGTATATCATTTGTTAAACTGTTTTGTCGATGATAGGTTTCAAACTATAAATAAATGACCGAATAGTTTTCATTTCAAAACTATAACCAATGTAAAATACTAGTTGCATCAATTACTTTCTCTGTTCGCATGTCATCGTCAAAAACATCACACGTAGCAAGGTATTGCATTAAAAGTGGCAATAACTATCAAATTTACATACATATACGATTAGTACAATTATAAAAATATTGTACTGCTAATTGAATTATGAAGTGTACATATTATAATTGTGTTTTGTAGTATGTTTTTTTTTTTAAATTGAGGCAAATTAGTATCATTAGTATATGAAGTGTACATATTATAATTGTATTTTGTAGTATGTTTTTTTTTAACATAGAGGCAGGCAAATTAGTATCAGATTTGGACTTGTTTATGAATCTTTATCCTTTTAACAATGCATACATGTTTCATTCACGACTGGAGTGTCCATATTTCTTCGATCTGGAGGAAGATTTGAAATTGAGTGGCTATTTGTAGTAATTTTATACCATTGAGGACCTAGCAATATGAACGTTTGAGTGGTGACGTTTGCAAATAATTAAATGGTTTTAATTCTTTTATGTGTTTGATTGTCGAAATCGCTTACTTGTTTGGTCATTTATCATTTAAAGGAAAGGATTTTTTATTTATTTTCTATTTTTGGGGATATTTTACACGTCTTGCCAAAGTATATATAGACAAAAGAAATTTTGAAATTGTCGAAAGTTTGAAAACTAGTAGATCTTATTTAAATGTGGCACAGGGGTGATTTGAATAACAATAATTGCTTTAAGGTTTGATGGGGTCTATTCAAATAGACGAATGGTGAAAAGACACACAACTTGCCCCCCCCCCTTCTCGCTGTCTCTCTCTCTCTCTCTCTCTCTCTCTCTCTCACACACACACACACAAACTCACACCCACCTTTCTCTAACTCATTAAACTCTCTCACATACACACGCACGCACAAACTCACACACACACAAACTCACATCCACCTCTCTCTCTAACTCATTAAACTCTCTCTCATTAAACTCTCTTCCTCTATCTCTCTCTCTTATTAAACTCTCCCCCTCTCACACACACACACACATACATACACACCCACACACAAACTCACAACCCCTCTCTCGAACTCATTAAACTCGCTCTCGCTCTCTCACTCTCTCTCTCTCTCTCTCTCTCTCTCACACATACACATGCACGCACTCTCTCTCATTAAACTCTCTCTCTCACACACACACGCACTGTCCCCTCTCCATCTCTCACTCATTAAACCCTCTCGCTATCACTCTCTTCTTAATAATATCTTTTCGTGCTGTTTATTTAAAAATGTATATACATTTCCTCAGATCCTTTTGCTAAATATGAATACCAATCTTACTTCCTCTTTTTCCACTCAAAAATGGTGACCATCCACACAGCCACGTCTCTCGCACGCCATCACGGGCTTTGTTAACCTCCACGCGAATAATATCTTTGCATGTGGTTTATTACAAAATAAATAATATTATTATTATAATTATTATAATATTATTTCCACACCCACGGTCATTTATTTTAATAAAAATGTATACCAACCCGACACTTTTTTCCCACTCACAAATCGGTGATTAGAACGCTCAGTTACTCGTGTCATTAGTTGTTTGTCTTTATGTATTAAAACAATATCTATTTGAACTCTTTTTTTTCGGCCAGAAAAACAGAACTTATTTTATTCTTGAAATACCCCAAGTAAATGATATAGCCGTATGTGAAACTACCATATCGTTAAGTTTCGTGTAATATTCATTTTGAGTGGTAATATCCCCGTGAATAATATTATCTAAAATACTAAATCATTCAATTTACCGTACATTACCCAAACCTATAAGAAATAATTTCTTAATTGTCATCCTTGTTTATACGTGAAAAGTGTTCATTTTATTGTATGTCATACTTGGTCATTTTTGAGAGTGGGTAGTAGTTTTATCAATAACTTTCTCAAATTACATCAACCGTACACCAAACATCAAAATGTTACAGACCTACACAGAATTGCGATTAGTTTATCAAGCGGGGAAATTTGTTGCAATAACAAATACCTATATTCGGCCATTGATTTACTATAACATTGATGCGTCCACAATAACAGAACGTTAACAGTAACTTCTGTAGATATGGAAAAAAAAATGATAGTGATTACATGGAAATACCAAAATTATATTCCAAAAAAGGCAGATGTAGACATCAAACATACATTATGCAAGTCAATGTCTAAATCTGTCTATTACAGGACTTTCTTTAGGCCTGAAATGTTTTCTTAATTATTAATTAGACATTAATTACTAGTCCAAAGGCCATAATTAACTCACGAGTGCATCGGATTTCTCCGGTATTAAATAGATTAGAGCGGTTCGACCATATTTTAATTTAATTTAATAATGGTGGTTGCAATTATTGCACACGTCTTGTCAAACCATCAAAGGTTAATATCTTCACCCCGTAATGCAGTAATTGGAATGCAAATTTTAAATTATTCATTTTACGTTATATAATTTCGAACTGTTATTGCAAGAATGACCAGCTCTTTATCTAAATGTTACATGATGTATCTTTAAGTTAAAGGTTCAAACGTGAATTTATAGATAAAACGTTACATGTTCTTTGTATGAAATTTTACAATTTTATAATAACGTACCGGAAATATACATAACGAGGATAAAGCATAACGTTTCCCCGGTATAATAACCCCGTAAGCGAACAAGCAACACTTCAAAATGCATATATAACGTTCATTAAAACATCTTACCATTCGACACATAGATACGATGAGCATTTATTAAAAACACACATAATATAACATATGTGACTGGTCAAAAATATTACTATATGATATATATGTCAAGATGCAAAAGTCTTTTTTCAAACTGAAATAATAAAATATTGACGGTGCAACTCTGTAAGATGCATATAAGTATATATCGCTCCTTCTATTTCGAACAGAATATAAAAACATCTCATTGGAAAAATTAAACATTTGTGACATAGATATATATCATCAGTTAATGATACCAAAAAATATGTATAATGATTTATGTAGTTATTTTCGAATGATATGTTCTGGTGAAGTAAGGCTGGTTAAATAAGCTCTTTCGGTATTTAATCAATTGTATCAATGATTTGTCAAGTCGTTTGAGTTTTAAATATGTTTCGTACTAGATAGAGTAACGGAATATATATGTATGTACAAACAAAAAGTTTCTTTGAACTATATTTCGGTAATTGCACTTTTAGTAAAAACCATTTAGAAACCGCTACTATAAAAACGGAATTCAGCTGTGTTGCGTTATGGGGAAATGGAAGTACATGTATACGGTATTAGACTGGGAAAGATTTGCGAATGAATGTCGATGAAGGGTGGGGAGGGGGGATTTCCAAGTGATGTTCATATAAGTTGTGAATAAAAGAGATAACTTACTCCCGACCACATAACTCTTATTGCCTGGATCATCCCAACGTGATTAAATAATCGACTAATAATGTGTTAAAGTAAATATGGCCTCATACAACAGAATGACCATTTGTCCAGACGGGGAAAAATGCCTCTTCAGACTAAAGTAATAGAATATCGACAGTCTTGTAGTCCGATTAAACTTATCCCCAAGAATGTAACTCCATCTCGACAAATAACGACACCTCCCGCCAAACACCCACCAATCCTAATACTCACAATCTCAGACAAGCCCATACAGTTTGAAAGGTATATTATTTGGGTGCTGACGATATCATAAGGGAGTACTAAAATCGCTGAGGTATGTCGAATGTACAAGCGTCTGTTGTCAACAAAATGAAGACAGGGTACCCCCTTATAGTAGTAAACCAAGCATCCATTTTTTTTAAAAATGCGGTTAAGTTTGTGTCCTCTGAACTTAAAAAAGTGAAGAATTAATTTATAAAATTAAAAATTAATTCACAAAATGGAGAATAAATTTACAAAATTGAAAACAAATTTACAAAAATAAAAATTATTCTTCAAATTTAATTTCTTTCTTTTTTTTTGTTTTACAAAATTAATTATTATTCTTCTATATAATCAAAAATAATTTCGCAAAAATCAAAAATTATTTTTCAAAATCAAAAATTATTTTCCAAAATCAAAAATTATTTTCCAAAATTAAAAACTATTTTCCAAAATTAAAAACTATTTTCCAAAATTAAAAGGAATTTACGATGAATGATTCTTAGTTCACGAGGCACAAAAATAAATGGAAGCACGCATTGAAGAAACGCCGTGGTCTTCCAGTTTGAGCTGGGGTTTCAATTAAAGCGCTTGCAATTTATTCTGACAACGCCCACAATTATTTCTATACTACCCTGGTAATGCAACCTTTTGTTCGTCAAGTGATGACGGCTATATGATAAACATTGTGGAGAATATGTTTTTCGGGGTCGGTGCCTCTAAAATATGACATAAGCGTCTAGATACTCACTTAGTCTTTGTTATGTCATTAGTAACAGTAAACAGACGGGGTGGCCAAGAAAACAAACACAATATATACATTCAAACGACGTCTTTATTATACACACTGCAGTCTCAGAAATTTAAATCGAAAATCTTATGTCGAATATATATATATATATATATATATACATAAAAACAATGCATTATCCACACCAGTATGACAAAATGTGTTTTGTTTCGAATTCGTTTTAGGTATGCCACCACAGAATTTCGTTGGATTTCGTGCTGGGGTTCCATTAGCTTTCAAAGACTTGTTGTCGCAGTATCTCCATTTTAAGCTTATGTTCATCCACAATAGCATTAATCTTAGCATTTAACAATGCCAATCTTAGATCATGAACAGATGTAGTGTTAATTCAGTGTTTCAACAAATAAGTTTCGAAATCATGTGTTTCGGCTGAGGTGTTGTCTATATCCCACCGTTTGATTTTATCTTTTTTGCAATTCCCCTCTGTCAGGAATAAATAGACGCTAACCATACTATCAATAAAGCTGAAGTCGGCTTTCTTAGCAGCGTCAATACATTCGGTTTTTTGTCCTGGAGAAACAACTGACGGGGTGGAAGAAATGGCATCATTGTCGGAAAAGCCGCATTGAAAGATATTGGGTGTCATAGCGTATCTTGTGTATATTGTACACAACTATCGTTTGTACTACCTTCTGGTCAATTTCTGTTGCAATCCTACTATTATTGTATTATTGTGATTATTTATAAAGTAGAGTTGTGGCAAGTTTTCTCAGTACAACCGATATAATTTGTACGTGATGGATACCCCAAGGAGCCGCTCCCCTTCAATGACAGATTTCGAGAAACAATTTCTATTGAACGCTGTAAAAGAATTCCTAAATATACTTGATAATAAGCGAAGGGATGTTGAGTCGGTTTCTCTCAAAGAACAAGCTTGGAAAGAAATAGAACGACGATTCTGCACACAGCCAAATTTCTCCGTTAGAAGTTCGACTCAATTAAAGAATTATTGGCGTCATCTTAAAAGAAACGAAATAAAGCTAACAAGAACGTCAAAGAAAAAGCCGGGTGAATGCGTAGAAAATGAGGCTTATTCTGGTAAGTACTTAAAACCCGCTTAAAACACTATACCATGTTAAAACGACATATTAGATACAACGGTAGATACGTTGTTTTGTGCTTGAAAGATAAGGATACATTGCAACAACATAAGTTATTCACATTATTTAAGTATTGGCATGTCCTTGTTAAAGGGCTAATCCCGATAATGTTTTGAAGAATATAGCTGCTCAATGTTGTGATAAAATCCCTTAAAATCACCTTCCAAAGGACCGAGCAACTAACTCAGTATTTGTTATTCGTTTTCAAACAACTTAAGCACGTCAGTCTTCTTCTGGAAATTAAGATCAGTGTCCCAAGCTGCATTATGCGATGTCTACGTAAAACCAGGCTTTCTTTAAACTAAAAACAATGTGTAGTTGAAATTTATCTTTGGCTATCAAGTACAGCACATGGGCCATTCACTATATAGACCTCTCAAGGAACGGGAATCGATTATCAGGTCACCAACGAAAAAATTGACCCGGAATCTTAAAAGGGTTACGTGTCCGGATAAGCAGTTTTGACATTCACGTCCAAACGGCTCAATATTTTGAGCTGAAATTTTGTGACAAGGCTAATACAAAATTCTCCTATATTTTGGCGTTTAAATTTCATATGTACTCAAACTTTCATTTTTTAAGACTCTGTTCTTATCGGGACTGTCCCTTTAAACGATTTTGGTATTTTCTTTTTTCAGGTATTACTGAATACAACTATGGTCGCGACGTCAGTAATGTAGATCCGAATGTAATCAGTCAGCAACCACTCGACATCGTTTCCGAACCATTCGGTGTAAATAATAGGACAGCTGTTCATGATCTAAGATTGGCATTGTTAAATGCTAAGATTAATGCTATTGTGGATGAACATAAGCTTAAAATGGAGATACTGCGACAACAAGTCTTTGAAAGCTAATGGAACCCCAGCACGAAATCCAACGAAATTCTGTGGTGGCATACCTAAAACGAATTCGAAACAAAACACATTTTGTCATACTGGTGTGGATAATGCATTGTTTTTATGTATATATATATATATATATATATATATTCGACATAAGATTTTCGATTTAAATTTCTGAGACTGCAGTGTGTATAATAAAGACGTCGTTTGAATGTATATATTGTGTTTGTTTTCTTGGCCACCCCGTCTGTTTACTGTTACTAATGACATAACAAAGACTAAGTGAGTATCTAGACGCTTATGTCATATTTTAGAGGCACCGACCCCGAAAAACATATTCTCCACAATGTTTATCATATAGCCGTCATCACTTGACGAACAAAAGGTTGCATTACCAGGGTAGTATAGAAATAATTGTGGGCGTTGTCAGAATAAATTGCAAGCGCTTTAATTGAAACCCCAGCTCAAACTGGAAGACCACGGCGTTTCTTCAATGCGTGCTTCCATTTATTTTTGTGCCTCGTGAACTAAGAATCATTCATCGTAAATTCCTTTTAATTTTGGAAAATAGTTTTTAATTTTGGAAAATAGTTTTTGATTTTGGAAAATAATTTTTGATTTTGAAAAATAATTTTTGATTTTGAAAAATAATTTTTGATTTTGAAAAATAATTTTTGATTTTTGCGAAATTATTTTTGATTATATAGAAGAATAATAATTAATTTTGTAAAACAAAAAAAAAGAAAGAAATTAAATTTGAAGAATAATTTTTATTTTTGTAAATTTGTTTTCAATTTTGTAAATTTATTCTCCATTTTGTGAATTAATTTTTAATTTTATAAATTAATTCTTTACTTTTTTTAAGTTCAGAGGACACAAACTTAACCGCATTTTTAAAAAAAATGGATGCTTGGTTTACTACTATAAGGGGGTACCCTGTCTTCATTTTGTTGACAACAGACGCTTGTACATTCGACATACCTCAGCGATTTTAGTACTCCCTTATGATATCGTCAGCACCCAAATAATATACCTTTCAAACTGTATGGGCTTGTCTGAGATTGTGAGTATTAGGATTGGTGGGTGTTTGGCGGGAGGTGTCGTTATTTGTCGAGATGGAGTTACATTCTTGGGGATAAGTTTAATCGGACTACAAGACTGTCGATATTCTATTACTTTAGTCTGAAGAGGCATTTTTCCCCGTCTGGACAAATGGTCATTCTGTTGTATGAGGCCATATTTACTTTAACACATTATTAGTCGATTATTTAATCACGTTGGGATGATCCAGGCAATAAGAGTTATGTGGTCGGGAGTAAGTTATCTCTTTTATTCACAACTTATATGAACATCACTTGGAAATCCCCCCTCCCCACCCTTCATCGACATTCATTCGCAAATCTTTCCCAGTCTAATACCGTATACATGTACTTCCATTTCCCCATAACGCAACACAGCTGAATTCCGTTTTTATAGTAGCGGTTTCTAAATGGTTTTTACTAAAAGTGCAATTACCGAAATATAGTTCAAAGAAACTTTTTGTTTGTACATACATATATATTCCGTTACTCTATCTAGTACGAAACATATTTAAAACTCAAACGACTTGACAAATCATTGATACAATTGATTAAATACCGAAAGAGCTTATTTAACCAGCCTTACTTCACCAGAACATATCATTCGAAAATAACTACATAAATCATTATACATATTTTTTGGTATCATTAACTGATGATATATATCTATGTCACAAATGTTTAATTTTTCCAATGAGATGTTTTTATATTCTGTTCGAAATAGAAGGAGCGATATATACTTATATGCATCTTACAGAGTTGCACCGTCAATATTTTATTATTTCAGTTTGAAAAAAGACTTTTGCATCTTGACATATATATCATATAGTAATATTTTTGACCAGTCACATATGTTATATTATGTGTGTTTTTAATAAATGCTCATCGTATCTATGTGTCGAATGGTAAGATGTTTTAATGAACGTTATATATGCATTTTGAAGTGTTGATTGTTCGCTTACGGGGTTATTATACCGGGGAAACGTTATGCTTTATCCTCGTTATGTATATTTCCGGTACGTTATTATAAAATTGTAAAATTTCATACAAAGAACATGTAACGTTTTATCTATAAATTCACGTTTGAACCTTTAACTTAAAGATACATCATGTAACATTTAGATAAAGAGCTGGTCATTCTTGCAATAACAGTTCGAAATTATATAACGTAAAATGAATAATTTAAAATTTGCATTCCAATTACTGCATTACGGGGTGAAGATATTAACCTTTGATGGTTTGACAAGACGTGTGCAATAATTGCAACCACCATTATTAAATTAAATTAAAATATGGTCGAACCGCTCTAATCTATTTAATACCGGAGAAATCCGATGCACTCGTGAGTTAATTATGGCCTTTGGACTAGTAATTAATGTCTAATTAATAATTAAGAAAACATTTCAGGCCTAAAGAAAGTCCTGTAATAGACAGATTTAGACATTGACTTGCATAATGTATGTTTGATGTCTACATCTGCCTTTTTTGGAATATAATTTTGGTATTTCCATGTAATCACTATCATTTTTTTTCCATATCTACAGAAGTTACTGTTAACGTTCTGTTATTGTGGACGCATCAATGTTATAGTAAATCAATGGCCGAATATAGGTATTTGTTATTGCAACAAATTTCCCCGCTTGATAAACTAATCGCAATTCTGTGTAGGTCTGTAACATTTTGATGTTTGGTGTACGGTTGATGTAATTTGAGAAAGTTATTGATAAAACTACTACCCACTCTCAAAAATGACCAAGTATGACATACAATAAAATGAACACTTTTCACGTATAAACAAGGATGACAATTAAGAAATTATTTCTTATAGGTTTGGGTAATGTACGGTAAATTGAATGATTTAGTATTTTAGATAATATTATTCACGGGGATATTACCACTCAAAATGAATATTACACGAAACTTAACGATATGGTAGTTTCACACACGGCTATATCATTTACTTGGGGTATTTCAAGAATAAAATAAGTTCTGTTTTTCTGGCCGAAAAAAAAGAGTTCAAATAGATATTGTTTTAATACATAAAGACAAACAACTAATGACACGAGTAACTGAGCGTTCTAATCACCGATTTGTGAGTGGGAAAAAAGTGTCGGGTTGGTATACATTTTTATTAAAATAAATGACCGTGGGTGTGGAAATAATATTATAATAATTATAATAATAATATTATTTATTTTGTAATAAACCACATGCAAAGATATTATTCGCGTGGAGGTTAACAAAGCCCGTGATGGCGTGCGAGAGACGTGGCTGTGTGGATGGTCACCATTTTTGAGTGGAAAAAGAGGAAGTAAGATTGGTATTCATATTTAGCAAAAGGATCTGAGGAAATGTATATACATTTTTAAATAAACAGCACGAAAAGATATTATTAAGAAGAGAGTGATAGCGAGAGGGTTTAATGAGTGAGAGATGGAGAGGGGACAGTGCGTGTGTGTGTGAGAGAGAGAGTTTAATGAGAGAGAGTGCGTGCATGTGTATGTGTGAGAGAGAGAGAGAGAGAGAGAGAGTGAGAGAGCGAGAGCGAGTTTAATGAGTTCGAGAGAGGGGTTGTGAGTTTGTGTGTGGGTGTGTATGTATGTGTGTGTGTGTGTGAGAGGGGGGGAGTTTAATAAGAGAGAGAGATAGAGGAAGAGAGTTTAATGAGAGAGAGTTTAATGAGTTAGAGAGAGAGGTGGATGTGAGTTTGTGTGTGTGTGAGTTTGTGCGTGCGTGTGTATGTGAGAGAGTTTAATGAGTTAGAGAAAGGTGGGTGTGAGTTTGTGTGTGTGTGTGTGAGAGAGAGAGAGAGAGAGAGAGAGAGAGACAGCGAGAAGGGGGGGGGGGGGCAAGTTGTGTGTCTTTTCACCATTCGTCTAGTTGAATAGACCCCATCAAACCTTAAAGCAATTATTGTTATTCAAATCACCCCTGTGCCACATTTAAATAAGATCTACTAGTTTTCAAACTTTCGACAATTTCAAAATTTCTTTTGTCTATATATACTTTGGCAAGACGTGTAAAATATCCCCAAAAATAGAAAATAAATAAAAAATCCTTTCCTTTAAATGATAAATGACCAAACAAGTAAGCGATTTCGACAATCAAACACATAAAAGAATTAAAACCATTTAATTATTTGCAAACGTCACCACTCAAACGTTCATATTGCTAGGTCCTCAATGGTATAAAATTACTACAAATAGCCACTCAATTTCAAATCTTCCTCCAGATCGAAGAAATATGGACACTCCAGTCGTGAATGAAACATGTATGCATTGTTAAAAGGATAAAGATTCATAAACAAGTCCAAATCTGATACTAATTTGCCTGCCTCTATGTTAAAAAAAAACATACTACAAAATACAATTATAATATGTACACTTCATATACTAATGATACTAATTTGCCTCAATTTAAAAAAAAAAACATACTACAAAACACAATTATAATATGTACACTTCATAATTCAATTAGCAGTACAATATTTTTATAATTGTACTAATCGTATATGTATGTAAATTTGATAGTTATTGCCACTTTTAATGCAATACCTTGCTACGTGTGATGTTTTTGACGATGTCATGCGAACAGAGAAAGTAATTGATGCAACTAGTATTTTACATTGGTTATAGTTTTGAAATGAAAACTATTCGGTCATTTATTTATAGTTTGAAACCTATCATCGACAAAACAGTTTAACAAATGATATACCGTGCGGTATATATCTATCGACCACAGGGAACAGGTGCGTCATGATACTTTTATTGTAACGCGGTTTAGACTGGATTATATTTTCTGATGTAAATATTTTGGGGTGGTAATAAAATATCATTTTTAGTTAATTGGGTTTTAAACATTTTTTTTTAAAATAGTAAGCAACGATTTTATCTGATCGGGTAAACTATGCTTTTCACTTATTACACACGACTGGGAGGCGTTTGGGTGGGACTATACATGCAGTATTTGCAGGAATATTTCTATGCAGCTTTGAATTCTGCGTTTGGTAAGAATGTATATCCCTGGAATTTAGTAGAATCTAGAATAGACAATATCGTCTAAATTCATTCAAAGTGGTTGTTCTAAGGACCTCACGAAAGGACATTTTCCGGTACAGTACCTTCGTTTTTAGCATATCTATTTCGGTTTACGTTTACACAGACGAATAACGGTGATATAAAAGCTTTGTATTGCTAGAGACCTCAGTAAACGATACTTTTAAACTTCTGAAACAATAACTTATTCTTATGTTCTTTTCAATTAGTATGCAAAGATTGTTAAGAGTTGGGTTTAGTTTTTTAGAGACGACAATAGTCCTTGTATTATGTAGACTAAAATACCAAACCGTTAAGATTCTTTTATTTTGTTTTTGAATAAAAAAATCATTAAAATATATAATTCTATGTATATATTTAAATTGGAAGTTCCGTAATATAATGTTACGACTTATTTTATTCCACAAATTGAATATGCATGACATTATAATTTCATCTCTCCTTTTCTCCATATATATATCGATAACAGTTTAGTATATTTATATTTAACGCGTGTTGAGTAAATGCCTTTAGCTTTAATCTGATTTCTTTTTTTCTATACATAATATATTGAGACAAATTGATATTGCCAGAAAACATTTCTATCTTGTATTATCCCTGCAAAAAAATGGTTTAATGTGTTATTGCTATTCGTCATTCTAGTAATTATAACCCCATCGTTGCAACCAGTCAAAAATAAAACATTACATCAATGCGTCTTCTATTAGTTAATTGAATTGTGAACTTGTTAACTTCGATTAGATATAGTCAAACCTTGGACATTAAAACAAGTTTCACGTGTATAGAATTATATCATTGCAATTTAAAAGCTTTTTTTTTATACCATCGTCAGATTTAAATATGATTCCTTAAATTTTCAATTTAAAATGTGTTCAACTTTTTTTTTCTCATCCAATTGTGGTGTGCGTATAGTTAGATTGCGCGGGCCGCCACGAGATTCGAAGGTAGGTAAGACAGGTGACGAATTGGGAATTACTCAGTGAGTGTTCATATTAGACTCCATATCAAGACAAGCTAAGCCGGTAGCTAACCCGTTTCGGTCAATTGAAGACACATTCTATAGGTAGCCGACCTACGGATAGATAGGTAAAATAACTCAACGGCCAAGGATTCCATAACAACTAACCTATAACATTCAAATATTTAAATTTCTTTTTGGGGGGGGGGGGGCAATCATTTACAATTTTCAAAGTCAATATTCTTATATACAACTATAAAACATGAATACAAGCTTTAATTCTTTCGTAGCCTTGAAGGGATAAATTTAACTAAACCAAATATGCAGATTAAATCTACAGGCTTAGTATAACTCAGACTACACGTGACATGAACTCACCGCGAACTCTACACAGTTGGATATAAAGGGAAATATTTCCCCCACCCCACCCATACCAATAAACAATTCGTGGACCCCAAATCCTTGTTACAAAAGTCAAACGAGATCAAAGGCTAAACACCTGCACACTATAACAATACCTTTTTTTTATTATTCATAACCTCATTGTTCAGTCAACAATAGCCATATTCAAGCTATAAATAGAACACCTGTGGAATGCCAAAAATGCAGTAGTGTGTGTACTTGGATTTTGGTATAGAGAAGGGGGTGGGTTTCGGAGGTAGACAATGCAATTCTTTTAATATTAATATTGTTTTATTTTACCGATACCTATCTGATTTGTTCTTTTCTGTAGATTGTTAGCTTTTACTGATTACATGCTGACACGTTTGAGAATGGTTGAAGAAACGAATCATGCGTTCAAACAAATAATCACCGTTCTCGACACTTATAGGGAGTTGGCAGACTGGAATATGCCGTCACATTAATTGGCCATAAATATATATATATATAACATTATGAATAAATAAAAATATTATAAAAAAGGCTATTCTTGGTTTCTTAGTATCGACACTAATTGAAGAGTGTAGACAGTTGAAATGGGATTTGGGGGTTGGCTGGGTGGAGGGTTGGTTGGGTGGAGGGGGGGAAGATGGAGCTTGGGGTGTGGGTATAAACAACCACGGATAAACAATTGCAACACAGATACCTGTCAACCTTAATCGTGGAGGTCATTATCCCTTAACTGTGTATCTACATGCGACCTGAACGTGAACCCTACATACCTGACTATAAAGCGAAATATCTCCCCCCCTACCCTCCAATAAACAATTCGTGGACCCCATACCCTCGTTACAAAAGTCAAACACGATCAAAGAATACAACACCTGCATACCTTTTTTATTATTCATAACCTCATTGTTCAGTCAACAATAACCATATTCAAACTATAAATAGAACACCTGTGGAATGCTCTGACGTCAGACCTTTGGAATGTGTGACGTCAGACCTTTGGAATGTGTGGAATTCAAAAATTGCTCCAGTCTGCCCTCTCTACTACTATCGTGGTGGCGGGGTGATTATATATATTCGTAATTCCTTATCATTCAAACGTAGACATGATTTAGAACATTTTAATATTGAATCAATCTGGGTAGAGATCAACTCTAATAATAAAAAGTTTTTACTTGATAACTACTACAGACCCCCCTCTTCATCATCCAATCTCAATCAAATGATTTTTAATTCTTTTCAACAAGCTATAACCGATCCTATTGATAAGTGCATAATTTTAGGAGATTTTAATATTGACTTGAATACTAAAACAACCAGCTTCATTCACGATGCAATTAACATATTAGACCTGACTCAATTGATAAATAAACCAACCCATTTTAGCAAAACCGGTACACAAAATTCCTTACTAGACCTAATTTTAATAAGTTCAACATTACGCTCAGATGTATGTGATGTGCTAGACAATTTCTGCAGCGACCATTGCCCAGTATTTCGTAAGCTTTCATTTACTGTTCCTAAACAAAAATGCTTCAAGCGATTGATATGGAATTACGAAAACACAAACCTTGAGGGTATACGTACAGAAACAATAAACACTAACTGGTACAATCTTGTCGATCGTTCTGATATCGATGCATCCTGTGTCCAATTTACTAGCAAATTGATCACTATAGCAAAAAATAATATACCAAACAAACTAGTAACTATTAGGCAAAACGATAAACTTTGGATGAATAACAGCATTAGAAGAATGAAAAAGAAAAAAAATAGATTACATAAGAGAGCAGTAAAAAGAAATTTGGAAACTGATTGGCAAAATTTTCGTAAAATAAGAAATGACTACGTAAACCTGATAAGGAAATGTAAAAAAGAATATTTTGAGAATATTGACACAAAAATTAATGATAATGGAAACTTTGGCACTAAAAATGGTGGAATCTAATTAACGCATACACCAAGACACAGGCTGCATCTTCAAACGAACCTCCACCACTTACAGTTGGAAACGATACAATGTTTACACCCACTGATAAAGCCAATGCCCTTAATAATTTCTTTATCCAACAAACTGAACTGTCAAGTACCAATAAGACTCTTCCACCCCTCCAAATGAATACTAATAGCCTAAACTCGATTGTACCAACCCCTGGAGAAGTTAAGGACATAATAAATAGCCTAGATACATCAAAAGCTTCAGGCCCAGACGAAATTAGTTCTAAAATGCTAAAATATATCGTTAATGAGATTAGTAATCCCTTATGTCAACTTTTCCGTTTTTCTCTAGATACACACACTATTCCAAAGATATGGAAATTTGCAAATGTCATCGCTATTTTCAAAAAAAGACATCCAACCGACTGCAGCAATTACAGACCCATTTCCCTCCTAAGTATTATTATAAAAATATTTGAGAAAATAATATATAAACACGTCTTTAACTTCTTCAAGGACAATTCAATACTAACAGCACTCCAAAGTGGCTTTCTTCCGGGTGACTCAACTATCTACCAACTAATAAATCTAAATCACTTCTTTTGTCAAGCTATCGATCATAACAAACATACTATGATCGTCTTTTGTGACATCAGCAAGGCTTTTGACAGAGTCTGGCACGCTGGGCTCTGTCATAAGCTGGAGGCTGCTGGGGTCAGAGGAGGTCTGCTTTCATGGTTCAAGAATTATCTTGAAAATCGACAACAATGTGTTATCATAAACGGAATATCCTCTGACCCCAGGGGTATCCCCGCTGGTGTCCCACAGGGAAGCGTACTGGGACCATTATTATTTTTATTATATATAAACGACATTGTCAATAATATAAAATCGAGCATTCGACTTTTTGCTGATGATACATCTCTGTACCTAAAAATAGATGACCCAGAGGCATGCGCACTTACATTAAACAAAGATCTTGAAACAATAAATACATGGGCGGAAACATGGCTAGTGACCTTTAACCCCCTCAAGACAGAAACTTTAACCTTCTCCACTAAACGCAATGTCGTGAAACCACCACTTTTAATGAACTCAATAGGAATAAAGGAAGTAACAGAACATAAACAACTCGGACTTATCTTTCAAAGCAACTGCAAATGGAACAGTCACATCAATAGTATAATTAGTAAAGTATCAAAATTAGTAAACAGCCTTCGCTCCGTGAAATATCGTCTAAATAGAAAATCGCTACATACCCTATATTCTTCCTTTATTCTACCGCACTTTGATTATGCCGATGTTATCTGGGACGGATGCACTGACTACTTATGTAATAACCTTGAATACTTACAGCTTGACGCACTACGCACTATTTGCGGGGCAGTTAAGGGTACTAGCCATGCCTCCCTCTACGCAGAAACTGGGTTTAGTCCACTCAAAGAAAGCCGAAACCAACATAAATTAAAACTACTATACAAAATCATCAATAACCTAACCCCTGCTTATCTTAAGAATCTCATAAATCTAGAACCCTCAAACAAATATTTCCTTCGTAATGAAGACAATTTAAAAGAAATTCGATGTCGTACTGAAATCTTTTCTAAATCGTTCATCCCATCAAGTATAAGAGAGTGGAATAAACTCAGTACCGATGCAAGGAAACCTAGATCTCTGAAAATTTTCTCCGACCATCTATCCAAATCTGATATCAAAGTTCCTTCGTTTTATTATAATGGCCATCGGAAATCTCAAATAATTCACTGTAAATTACGACTTCGATGCTCTGACCTGCAGGGTGATAAATTTCCTCGACACATTGCCGACAGTCCCGCATGCCTCTGCGGTCACATATTTGAAGATCCTGATCATTACCTTCTGCGATGTTCCTTGCATTCAAATGCACGAACAGAAACCATTGACAAATTACAATATGATTTTAAAAATATAAACTGTCTTTTATTCGGTTCCAAAACCTACAGTCTAGAAATTAATACTAATATTTTTAACCAGGTCCATAAGTTTATTAACATGTCAAACAGATTCTAAACTCAATTCGATCAAGTAATATTTTAATGTATAATCTTGGCTAGTCTATCTAATTTTGTTTATTATCAAATAATCCTCACTTTGCTTGCATATGTATACTTATTAATTACTATATATACTGTACATTTTCACCCATTTTATTATGTTTATATAATATGTATGTGTTTGCCATTTTAACTATGTATATACACCCATTTTTCATTAATGATATGCATACAAATTACTTAGGGAGAGGGGTTCCCCAATCCCATTCAGACAACCTGAATAAAATATTGTTTAAACCCCCCCCCCCCCCCCAAAAAAAACTGTTCATTAATTCAATCTGCAAATATTGAGATCGATGATGGACATATTTGTTTAGGCCTAAGCAGTTCAATTTGATTGATGTCGGCTTTGGAAGACGATAACGTGCCGCCAATGTGTAAGAGTGATGAAACTTAGTCTGTGGGGATGGTTCACTCCCATTTCGACTACACCCCAGTTGAGGGGGGGGGGCTGTTAAATCAAAAATTTTTGGACATGCTACATGAGGACCTATTCAATTTATGAGGTATGATGTACGCGTCATGTGTGAAAAGAATTTTGGGGATCAGACCCCTCTAACCCCCTTGTACATACCCCCTGAAAGTTCCCACCCAATTCCACCCCAAAATAGCGGTTTTGAGTGTAAAAGGCCACAGAAATATGTCAAAAGGTGGGTTTTATGTTGTCTTTTTTATAAGTTTTTATACTCCCTCATTAAAATGTTGTCGTATATTGTCGTCGCCCCCGTCCGTCCGTCGGTGTCGCGTTCACAATTGCTTGTGGACGCTCTAGGGGCTAAAGTTAATATCCGATTGACTTTAAATTTATACACAGTGTTTAAGAGCATGAGACGAAGAAACCTATTGTTTTTCAGCAATTTGCAATAATAACATAAAAGTTATGGCCCTTGATCACTTCAAAATATCTTGTGGACCCTCTAGAAGCCAAAATTAATATATGATTGAGTTTAAATTCATACACCGTGTTTAAGGTCATGAGACGAAGAAGCCTATTGATTTTTGGTGATTTCCGATAATTACTTCCAGAGTTATGGCCCTTGATCACTTCAAAAAATCTTGTGGACGCTATATAGGCCAAAGTTAATATCCGATTGACTTTAAATTTATACACAGTGTTTAAGGTCATGAGACGAAGAAGTCTGTTTACTGCCAGAGTTATGGTCCTTGATCACTTCAAAAAATCTTGTGGACGCTCTAGAGGCCAAAGTTAATATCCGATTGACTTAAAGGTCACGAAACGAAGAATCCTATTGATTTTCAGCGAATTCTGATAATTGCTGCCAGAGTTATCTCCCTTGATCACTTTGAAAAATCTTTTATAACGCTCTAGGGGCCAATTGACTTCAGATTGATACACAGCGTTTAAGGTCTTGAGATGAAGAAATATAATATTGATTTTCAACGAATTTATATAACTGATCAATAATTTTAAATGTTTCGTATACAAAGCGTCAGCATGGGGCAGAACTTTATAAAAACCAAACAAATTCTAATGAGTTTCTGATAATTACTTTATGAATTGTTAAACTTAATCAGATTTCAGAGTATTATAAATGTGTCATTACCGAAAAAAAAAGTAAGAATATGCGATAACTCTTGTTGACTGCCCGGACGATTTAGCTGCTGTGGGCGTATTTTGCGTTGCCTGGCAACCTATCTTTAATGATGCTGAGTCTGATCATTGACTTTATAATTATTTTCAATATTCCAAAATGGCCTCCATTTTACTTGGGCTCTTTGCTTATTTCATATATATGGCTTGTAATATATCTTTTTTATAGGGTTTCGTTGCTGCAAAGTCTAAATCGGATCTTGAAAAATAGTTTTGACCATCCAATATGGTCGAAATTCAAGATGATGATACAAATATGGCTGCCATTTCGAATAAAGCCTTTTTTAATTCGAATATATGGCTTGTAATATGTCTTTTTATACGCCAACATTGAAATGTGGTCGTATATTGTCGTCGCCCCCGCCCGTCCGTCTGTCTGTCTGTCTGTCCGTCCGTCCGTCCACTGTTTGTGAACAGTCTACAGGTCACAATTTTTATCCGATTTCGATGAAACTTGAAATGTAGGTTTATCACCCTAATATCTCGGTTCCTTTCGATATTGGCATGTATCGGACTGTAACTTCGTGGGTTATGGCCCCTGGTTGTACGAAAAATCACGTTTTAAGCTTGTGAACAGTGTAGAGATCACAATTTTGAACCGATTTTGATGAAACTTGAAATGCATATTTATAACCCAAAGATCTTGGTTCCTGTCGATATTTGCACATATCGGATCATAACTTCTTGAATGGCCATTCTTAGCTGAAGGCCAAAAATTATTATCTGATTTAATAAAAACCGTTTGATTATATCACCGTTACATGGTAATGAAGGTTGAATTCGAATTTTGTGAAAATCGGACCAAAATTGACGTACAATACAAAGTGGCCGCCGTTTGTGCGCGAATAGTGTGGACCCTATAGAGGTCATAATTTTTAACCGATTTTGATGAAATTTGAAATACATGTTTATAACCCAAAGACCTTGGTTATTTGCGCTTATCGGATCGTAACTTCCTGAATTACGGCCCCTGATTGTACGAAAAATGGCCCTTTTTTAGCTAGTGGTCTCGCTAGAGGTGATAATTATTATTCGATTTATGAAACCATCTGATTATATCACCGTTACACTGTAATGAAGATTGGGTTCGAATTTAGCAAAAATCGGACCAAAATTGCCAGACAAAATGGCCGCGGCTTGAATGCGAATAGTGTAAAGATATGGCATATCAAGGTTATGGACCTTGATGAAACTTGAAATACATGTTTAAAATCTAAAGATCATGGCTCCTTTTGATATTTGCGCATATCGGATTGTAGCTTCCTGAATTATAGCCCCTGATTGTACGCAAAGTCGACCTTTTTAGCTTGTGGTTCCCCTAGGGGTCTCAATTATTATCCGATTTAAAAAAAAAACGTTTGATTATATCACCGTTACACTGTAATGAAGGTTGAGGTCGAATTTCGTAAAAATCGCTGCCATTAATACGCGAATAGTGTAAAAAAAAATATGATATATCCAGCTAAAAAAAGGCCATAATGCAGGAAGTTCCGATATGCGCAAATATCGAGAGGAACCAAGGTCACAATTTTAGTCCGATTTTGATGAAATGTGAAATGTAAGTTTATAGCCCAAAGATCGCAGTCCCTGTCGATATTCGCGCATATTGGACCATAACTGCCTGAATTATGGCCCCTGATTGTACGAAAAAATCATGTTTTTTATCTTGTAGACCTTATGGAGGTCACAATTTTATTATGAATTAAAAAAACCGTTTGACTATATCCCTTTACACATTAATAATGGTTGAGTTTGATTTTCAATGAATTGTGATAATTGAACAGCTAAATCCATAATAGTAAATGTTTCGTATACTAAACATTAGCTTGGGGCAGAACCAAACAAATTCTAATGATTTTCTGATCATTACTTAATATGCGACAACTCTTGTTGACTGCCCGGACGATTTAGCTGCTGGTGGGCGTATGTTTCGTTGCTTTGGCAACCTATTTTTATTTTGAAATTCGGAAATTTAAACGTAGAAATAATTGTTTATTTATATATTAACAATAACATATGTGTATGTGGTGGGACTTTGTGCAGTAGAATTCGTAATTTCTCAGAGGGGTAAGCCGCCAATCTTGCTGGGTGGATATGTGTTTAGTAAAAATAATGAGCTCGGTGAATTATTTCATTGGAAGTAGAATCCGTATGAGCAGCCACTCCTTTTCAGCGACATCTCCTTGTAAGCGGTCACAATAAATTCCCCCCGTAAAAATTCTATTGTTTCATCTCCTTATTCAACGGTCACTCCTCTAACGCGGCCAGCGGTCACTATTTTGCAAATGAATTTAACAAAACATCGCCCATTCAACGGCCATTGTTGAATGATACCATCTTGTCGTTCTTCGTAACACCCCCGCTAATCCCGTGAGTAGTAATCAATTAACTGGACTGCCGCAAATCAGATAAAAAGAAATGTGAAAATACCAATTAACCCGGGATTATCTGTTAATTAATCTTTTGTTTTATTAAACGACAAACCTGATCATTGTTTTCACACGTAACGGGACATTATTTGATACTGATTGAATAAACTGAAAGTACCGACTAAAAGCCGCTATGTTGTTACATAGACGTTTTTAGCGCCACCTGTAATATTACATACAGAGTTACACCCCCTGTGATTCGGTAGCTAAATCAGCGATGTTTTTTGGTTCGTGTGCTTCTTTGATAAAATAAAATTAATTCATCGATTTTCTTCACAAAAATGGATAAATGTTATCGAATACATCACTATGATAGACAGTAGGATCGAATGTTGGTACAAAATGACAAGTTTACAGAAGTTATGTCGGCGATTCAGCGACGGCCAAATTTACCGATGCAAGTGAAGTATAGCACTGGTGTTTGCTTCCCATGCATTCAAGCGTAATATTAATTGATGTCAGCACAAAAAAAAACATGAGATTTTACAAAAATGGATAAATATTATCGAATGCATGACAATGATAGACAGTAGTATTGAAGGTTGGGACAAAATGACATGTTTACGGCCAAATTTACCGATGCAAGTGTACCCAAGCTTAATATTAATTGATGTCGGCACAAAAAACTCGAGATTTTATTAAGAGGCCACTCCCGTTAAGCGGTCAATCCTAAAATTTCCCGTGGGTGGCTGCTTAATGCAGATTCTACTGTAATAGCAACCTGCAGTGGAAAATGTACCACAATGGATATATACATTCGAAATGTTTCACCCCACCCCCTGAAAATGGAGACCAAGTCAAATTTTAAAGTATTTTTAGGTTTGATTTGATATAATCTGCTATACGCTGTGGCAGTGTGAAGTTGAATCGTTTTTCGTTATTCGATATTCGTTAGTCACCAATAACGAATATTTAATAACGAGTTGACTTGCCTCTGCCTAGTCGTTCGGATAGTACGAAAAACCGAGGTCCCGTGTACACATTGGCGTGCATGTTAAAGATCCCTTGGCAGATGGAATTCGATAGAAGAGTAGGCCGTAGCGCCGCTGCCGGGGCAAAATTTCCCTCATAGCAAACTGAATGTCGTATGCCCGTCTTCCATTAGCCCATGTTAGGTGCAGAAGAATAGGACGTGATCTCGCAGTAATTATCGGAAATCGCGGAAAATCAATAGGAGTCTTCATCTTATGGCAGTAATTATCGGAAATCGCGGAAAATCAATAGGCGTCTTCATCTCATGACCTTAAACACTTTGTATAAATTTAAAGTCAATCAGATATTAACATGAGCCTGTGGAGCGTCCACGCCGGATGGACGGACCGACGGGATCGACGACAATATACGACCAAATTTCGATGTGGGTGTATAAAAACGAATAACAAACAGTTCGTTATTCGTTATTCACGTCTTGAATAACAATCTGGTTTATTTACCGACTATACGTCATTTAAAATGTTTTCTACAGCTAGGTGATACTTTGCAATCCATTATTTTATTGCTGTCTAATGGTTGTTGAGAATTAAATCCTGAAATATCTTCATTAAATATACCTAATATTATTATGTGAATCTCGAATAACGAGATGAAAAACGAATAACAGTTGGGTATTCGTTATTCACCGCTTGATTAACAGTCTGGTTTATATTCCGACTATACCTCATTTAATGTTTTCTACTGCTAGGGGATACTTTGCAATCCATTATTTTATTCTTCCCCCCATTCCGTACCCCCCCCCCCCCCAAAAAAAAAAAAAATTTTTTATAAGCTGGTTACGGGCCCGTACCGACTATACATCATTTAATATATTTTCTACTGCTAGGGGATACATTGCAATCCATTATTCTATTGCTGCCTAATGATCGTTTAGAATGAAATCCTGATATATCCTCATTAAAGACACATGAACACCTCATGTGAATCTCGAATAATGGGGTGATAAACGAATAACAAACAGCTCGCTATTCGCTGCTTGAATAACAATGTGGACTGTTTTTATACGCCCACATGGAAATGTGGTCGTATATTGCCGTCGCCCCCGTCCGTCCGTCTGTCGGTCCGTCCGTCCGTCCGTCGGTCCGTCCGTCCGTCCATCGTCCACAATTTCTTGTGAACGCTCTAGAGGCTAAAGTTAATATCCGATTGAAATTTATACACGGTGTTTAAGGCCGTGAGACGAAGAAGCCTATTGATTTTCAGCGATATCCGATAATTACTACCAGAGTTATGACCCTTGATCACTTTGAAAAATCTTGTGAACGCTCTAGAGGCTATAGTTAATATCCGATTGACTTTAAATTTATACACAGTGTTTAAGGTCATGAGACGAAGAAGCCTATTGATTTTCGGTGATATCTGATAATTACTGCCAGAGTTATGACCCTTGATCACTTTGAAAAATCTTGTGAACGCTTTAGAGGCTAAAGTTAATATCCGATTGACTTTAGATTTATGCACGATGTTTAAGGTCGTGAGACGAAGAAGCCTATTGATTTTCAGCGATATCCGATAATTACTACCAGAGTTATGACCCTTGATCACTTTAAAAAATCTTGTGAACGCTCTAGAGGCTATAGTTAATATCCGATTGACTTTAGATTTATACACAGTGTTTAAGGTCATGAGACGAAGAAGTCTATTGATTTTCGGTGATATCTGATAATTACTGCCAGAGTTATGACCCTTGATCACTTTGAAAAATCTTGTGATCGCTCTAGAGGCTAAAGTTAATATCCAATTGAATTTAAATTTATAAACGGTGTTTAAAGTCATGATGCAAAGAAGCCTCAGCTCAGAATAGACGTGTAATTTCGTCATTATCTTACAGCTGGATCGGTCGAATAGGTCGCTAGTCAAATAGGTTGCCAACTTGTGTTTGGAATGGGCGCAGCCATGTTTCATCCGGGACCTTTAAAGTAGTTCCAATATGGCGGAATTCATCATACAGCCGAGTTTAGATTCCCGAAATCTTACGAGTTTGCCGAGTGGAGACGAAGAAGCCTATTGATTTCCGGTGATATCTGATAATTACTGCCAGAGTTACGACCCTTGATCACTTTGAAAAATCTTGTGAACGCTTTAGAGGCTAAAGTTAATATCCGATTGACTTTAAATTTATACACAGTGTTAAAGGGCATGGGACTCAGAATCCTATTGATTTTCGGTGATATCCGATAATTACTACCAGAGTTATGACCCTTGATCACTTTGAAAAATCTTGTGATCGCTCTATAGAGGCTAAAGTTAATATCCAATTGACTTTAAATTTATACACGGTGTTTAAGGTCATGATACGAAGAAGCCTTTTGATTTTCAGCAATATCCGATAATTACTGCCAGAGTTATGACCCTTGATCACTTTGAAAAATCTAAAGTTAATATCCGATTGACTTTAAATTTATACACACTATTTACGGTCATGATACAAAATAGCCTATTTATTTTCACCGATATCCGATAATTACTGCCAGAGTTATGACCCTTGATCACTTTGAAAAACCCTGTGAATGCTCTAAAGGCTAAAGTTAATATCTGATTGACTTTAAATTTGTACACAGTGGTTAGGGTCATGAGACGAAGAATCCTGTTTGATTTTCAGTGATATCTGATAATTTCTGGCACTTGATCACTTTGAAATATCTTGTGGACAAAGGCCTTGAGACAAACCATCAAAACTATTCTAATCAATTCTGATAATTATTTAATGGGCTATTACTCGTAATAAGATTATCATGTGTTGTAAATGTTCTCCTTACTGATAAAAGAACCAATATGCGACAACCCTTGTTGACTGCCCGGACGACTTAGCTGTTGTGGGCGTATGTTTCGTTGCCTGGCAACCTATCTTTGGTTTAAAGGTCGTTTTGCTGTGTTTTATACTACTGGAGGATGCTTGTCATGGCTAGCTGCATATTGGAAGCCCGAATATAAAGTTGAATAACGAATAGCGAATAACGAGGTGACTTCGCCAATAACGAGGTAAGCCACCTTGTTATTCGTTATTGGTGAATAACGAAAAACGTTTCAACTTCACACAGCCATATGCTGTAGTCTAAATGGAATATTTTATGGAAGCATCTATTTTAGTTAAAGAGAGGCTATATAAGCAAGGATAATAAAACCACTAGACCATATAATCTTTTGTTATAAGCTGTAGTCTTAAAATTTTTCAGATTTGTGTGACGTTGATGGTGGTTATGAGGTCTTTATTCGTGGTATCAGGGAAAATACACAAATAGGTAAGTTATAATTATTAGGGTTTCACACTGCCTAGCTTGTGTGAAACACTATTGTTTTTGTTATTGTCGCATCGTTACAATTTCTTCGGTTGTACTGGGAAAGTGGGTGTGACTTAGAGGATAAAGACAATGCGAAATGCCCCAATCTGATTAAAATACAGATCCTATTTCGTTTCGTTTTTATAGTTCAAAATTTCGTTTTACTTGTCTTTACTACATTAGGACCTGAAAGACTTGTTATTTAACTCGTGTTTTGCTTGAAATGAGGGGTCAGCCAATCAAATTGTCTGTCGAATCAAGGGTTTGGCCTTTTTTGCACGGAATTGTGGGTAGGAATTATCAGCGATAGAAATCAAAACAAATCAACAACTATAACTTGTTAGATCTACATGTAGTGTAGGCCATCGAAATTATAAAAACCGAAACGAAATATAGATCTGAATTTGAATTAGATTGGAAATGCCCGAAATCATATCAAGTTGATTACAATTTGAAATTGACATCATTGGTCAAAAACTGTATTTTTAACTTTTAAAATCAATATTTTTGTCAACCAAGATTGTTTAATATTTGATAATTAGATCAACGTTTGGTTTAAATTCACATACTAACAAAACTCATACGGTCATACAGATATCATAAAATTGTTTCTAACTTGTTCCGTTGCCGAGAATTAGGCGGTTTTCTAAAAATTACCTTTGAAAGTTTTTGGCCCATAAAAATGTCAATTATTATTCGATTTTCATAGTTTTTTTCATTTTTTGATTCCTAATGTCATAGACGATGTTATAAAACCAATTTAACGTTTTTAGTATTACCAAAATGTTTTCTAAGTTGTACGGTTGCCGAGAAATAGACACTTTTCAAGGTTTTTGGTCTTTATAAAGGTGACAAATATTATTCGATTTACATAAAATTTTCGCCACATGATGCCATTTTTTATTTCATCAAACTTATTTAGGACTTTCATTATCACCGGAAGTAATTGTGTCAGGATCAGTAACATGTAACAAAGGTATAAAATGAATTGATCGCTGGATTTGGTTGATTTTGCGTTCAAAGCTTATGTGGAAACCTGCTTAACGGTTTCATTGGTACCGGAAGTTCAAGGGAGTGAAGTAAGTTCAAGGATAACGTGGCACTGGTGAAACCCGTCATATTCCTACTTCGCAAGTCTAGTTTTATTCATTTTTCGTTTCTATAATCACCTTGGCCACCATGTACTGATGAATATAGTAATTCAGAGAAATTTTGTACGTCATTATGCGCCTTTGTAATATTATTTAAGATCTATAAAAAAATCTCCAAATTGGTTGAGGAGATTCCTACTATTTCGGCTCGTAATAGCACTTGGGTTTCGGTTGTGGCTTTCCGTAGACATCTGTTTCCCTTTTGGCCAAGGCTACTATCTAATGCTACTGAATGGGTGATTGCAAATTAATACTACTGTCTGTTCCAAGTGACACTATGGCTCGAAAATTGCTTTTTATTTCTTCAGTTTTTAATTAAAATGGTTAAAAATTAATGACATACCTGGAATGGTCACCCTATAACTTTCTTCGTCGATAAAATCATCTGTTCTTTGTAAATTCCACATTTTTCGACACTAGTCAATTTCTCAGAACATAAACATTACCACTGCGCCCGTGTAAATTGCGTCACTCATATATCATGTAGCGGTATAAGGTATTCCTCAAATCGGGTGCATTCGGTTAATAATGCTATGCGCGGGTGGGGTGGGGGTGGGGGTGCGGCAGTAGTACATGTATTTATTTTCAATTATTTTCAGAGCTTCTTCTAAACGTTTCATGCAAAAATAAATCTATTATTTGTTACAATATCAACAATAATATGCGTATGTGTTTTGGTTTGTTTTATTTGGTTCCCGGTATATTAATATTCCTTAGAGGTATTCATAGTATTGCGTGTCTTCTAAAATTCCTAAAATTTCCATGACGTGTAACTACAATATCAGATTCCACTTTGTATGTAGTTTATATCAATATCTAAAAGCCGCCAATTTAATATCTAAGGCAGTAGTAGTTAGGACGCCTGTATGGCAATTTGCACGTGCGTATATGCGCGTGCATGTGCATGCACATGACCTTGTACTGGATGACCCCCATAACCTTGCACGTGCGTGACCTGGTGATGACCCCTTGTACGTGCGTGACCTAGATATCTTGTACGTGTGATTGCAGGTGCGTGACCAAGAGAGAAAGGGCGCGCGCACGGGAAAAGGAGAGAAGTATAGGAAACAACTTTTTTTTTGCAATGACTAAGTTGGCCCTGAAAACGGCCGTTGTCCTCACTCGAATGTGAGGGTGCGACGCACTTAATTTTGATTGCGTCTAATGGCCTCCACTAATTCGGGGGAGGGGGGGGGGCTTTTCCTGGGAGGTGTTTTAAATACCTCGTCAGGTAAGACAAAGATATCATCAGGGGTAATCATGACAAGAGTATGGCCCCTGGGGAAGACAAGGGTGTCCCTGCTGCTGTGTTCTTCGATGCGTAAGACTGGGGCAGCCATTCTGAGAGACAGTTGCTGTGTCGTTTTATAACCGCAAGGACGAATCCATTTGAGGGATATGACGTCACAGACGAGTCCATTCAACGTTATGCATCGTTGGACACTAAATATCGACGTGATGCAACGTTATACAGCGTAGGGTGTATAATATCGAACGTTATGCATCGTTGGACACTAAATATCGACTTGATGCAACGTTATACAGCGTAGGGTGTATAATATCGAACGTTTGATGACGTGATGCAACGTTATACAGCGTAGGGTGTATAATATCGAACGTTTGATGACGTCACGAAATAAGGGGGATAAAAGTAATCGACGCAACAGGTTTGGACACTTTTATACGATCACCGAGCGAAGCAAGATAAGGGGGATAAAAGTAATCGACGCAACAGGTTTGGACACTTTTATACGATCACCGAGCGAAGCAAGATGAATTTTTCTTTGCGACCCGCGGACAGAAGATACAGTCGATTGTTTAGGACTGAATCGCTATGTGTGGAAATAGTCTTTCTTGAGGACTGGTGCCACAACAATTACACGACACTTTTGAGGCCATCATTGAGGAAATTTGCCAAATTTTGGCGCCATCAGTCACTCAAGACTCAAATCACCGATACGGTTACAGTTCCGCGAGCATCGCTTGTTAAAAGCTCAAGACGTTTTGCAGAAAGTGGCTGTCTTATTATAGAGTATTGAAGAATTTTCGACTGGATCAACGCATGTCTATGAGTATTTGTCACGTGTCCCTTCTCGATGTCAGAGGTAGAGGAACAAACGCGAAAAAGAGACGCAGCGCTAATTTCAACGAAATATCTGGTCACCATCAAAAAATAGTGACGAACTATTTTTATACGCCCACATTTTCATGTGGACATATAATGTCGTCGCCCCTGTCCGTCCGTCCGTCCGTCCACAATTGTTTGTGAACACTCTACAGGTCACAATTTTTATCCGATTTTATGACCCTAAGATCTCGGTTCCTTTCGATATTGGAAAGTATCGCACTGTAACTTCATGGGTTATGGCGCCTGATTGTCCGAAAAATCACGTTTTTAGCTTCTGAACAGTGTAGAGGTCACAATTTTGAACTGATTTAGATGAAACTTGAAATGCATGTTTATAACCCAAAGATCTTGGTTCCTTTCGATATTTGCGCCCGTCGGATCTTAACTTCCTGAATTATGGCCCCTGATTGTCCGAAAAATCGCCCTTTATAGTTTGTGGTCCCTCTGGAGGTCAAAATTGTTATCCGATTTAAAAAAAAAAACCGTTTGATTATATCACCGTTACATGGTTATTAAGGTTGAGTTCAAATTTCGTGAAAATCGGACCAAAATTGACAGACAAAATGGCGGCCGTTTGTACGCAAATAGTGTGAAAATAGGTTATATCAAGGTTGTGGACCTTATAGAGGTCGTAAGTTTGAACCGATTTTGATGAAACTTGACATGTATGTTTACTAACACAAAGATCTTGGTTCCATTCGATATTTGCGCCAATCGGGTCGTAACTTCCTGAATTATGACCCCTGATTGTACGAAAAATCGCCCTTTTTAGCTTGTGGTCCCTCTGTAGGTCAAAATTGTTATCCGATTCAAAAACAGTTTGATTATATCACCATTACATGGTTATGGAGGTTGGGTTCAAATTTCGTGAAAATCGGACCAAAATTGACAGACAAAATGGCCGCCGTTTGTACGCGAATAGTTTGAAAATATGTTATATCGAGGTTGTGGATCCTATAGAGGTCACAATTTCCAACCGATTTTGATGAAACTTGACATGTATGTTTACTAACACAAAGATCTTGGTTCCTTTCGATATTTGCGCCCATCGGGTCGTAACTTCCTGAATTATGACGCCTGATTGTACGAAAAATCGCCCTTTTTAGCTTGTGGTCCCTCTGTAGGTCAAAATTGTTATCCGATTAAAAAACCGTTTGATTATATCACCGTTACATGGTTATGGAGGTTGGGTTCAAATTTCGTGAAAATCGGACCAAAATTGACAGACAAAATGGCCGCCGTTTGTACGCGAATAGTGTGAAAATATGTTATATCGAGGTTGTGGATCCTATAGAGGTCACAATTTCCAACCGATTTTGATGAAACTTGACATGTATGTTTATCACCCAACGATCTTGGTTCCTTGCGATATTTGCGCCCATCGGATCATAACTTCCTGAATTATAGCCCCTGATTGTCCGAAAAATCGCCTTTTTTTAGCTCGTGGTACCTCTGAAGGTCAAAATTATTATCCGATTTAAAAAAAAAAAACGTTTGGTAATGAAGAATGAGGTTGAATGCAGACAAAATGGCCGCCGTTTGTACGCAAATAGTGTGAAATTATGTTATATCAAGGTTGTGGACCCTATAGAGGTCACAATTTTCAACCGATTTTGATGAAACTTGACATGTATGTTTACAACCCAAAGATCTTGGTTCCGTTCAATATTTGCGCCCATCGGATCTTAACTTCCTGAATTATGGCCCCTGATTGTCCGAAAAATCGCTTTTTATACGCCCACATTTTCACGTGGACGTATTATGTCGTCGCCCCTGTCCGTCCGGACGTCCGTCCGTCCACAATTTGTTTGTGGACTCTCTACAGGTCACAATTCTTATCTGATTTTGACGAAAGTTCAAATATATGTTTATCCCCATAAGATCTCGGCTGCTTTCGATATTGGCATGTATCGGATAAAAACTTCATGGATTATGGCCCCTGATTGTACGAAAAATCACGTTTTTAGCTTGTGGACCCTATAGAGGTCACAATTTTGAACCGATTTTGATGAAAGTTGACATGCCTGTTTATAACCCAAAGATCTTGGTTCCTTTCGATATTTGCGCATATCAGAACATAATTTCCTGAATTATGGCCCCTGATTGTCCGAAAAATCTCCTTTTCTTAGCTTGTGGTCCCTCTGGAGGTCACAATTATTATCCGATTTAAAAAACCGTTTGATTATATCACCGTTACAACCTAAGGAAGGTTGAGTTCGAATTTTGGGAAAATCGGACCAAAATTGCCATAAAAAATGGCCGCCGTTTGTACGCGAATACTGTTAAAAATAGTATATCATGGTTGTGGACCCTGTATAGGTCACAATTTTAATTCGATTTTGGTGAAACTTGAAATGCATGGTTATAACCTAAAGATCTTGGTTCCGTTCGTTATTTCCGCATATCGGATTGTAACTTCCTGAATTATGGCCCCTGATTGTCCGAAAAATCGCCTATGGTCCCTCTGGAGGTCACAATTATTATCCGATTTAAAAAACGTTTGACTCTTTCACCGTTACACCCTACGGAAGGTTGAGTTCGAATTTCGAGAAAATCGGACCATAGTGTAAAAATATGGTATATCATGGTTGTGAACTCTCTACAGGTCACAATTCTTATCCGATTTTGAGGAAAAGTCACATTTCAAGGTTGTGTACCCTCACACCATAATCATTGTCGGCTTCGAATTTCATGAATATCAGACTGGAACTGACCAACAAAATGGCTGCTCCCAATACAGTATGAAATATATACTATTCAAAAAAAGTAGGGGATATTTGATTTTTAAGTGTTATTAAAGTCACCTAATGAAACTGACGAAGAAACAAATGACAAAATGAAATGAAGATCACATTCATCGATTTATTCCAAATGATCGTTAGACTAAGTAAGGCACAGACTGACCATTATAAGGGTAAAAAGATACCCGGGGTCAAACAGCAAAGTTACCACAGCATCACAACAAAGTCAGTAACGGGTAAATCCTCCTCTTTTTGCCAAACAAGCATTGATCCGACGTGGCATACTCCTAATAAGACGTCTAAGGTCATTTTGGTCCAGATTGTCCCATTCCTGTTGCAACGCAGCAGCAAGTTCTTGGACATTGGCAGGAGGTTGTTGACGTTGACGTAACCTCTGTCCAAGCATGTCCCAGACATGCTCGATGGGGGAGAGGTCGGGACTCAGTGCTGGCCAAGGTAATGTGGTGATGTTCTGTTGTTGGAGGTAACCTATAACGATCCTGGCCCTGTGACATCTTGCGTTGTCATCCTGGAAGATGAAACGGCGGCCATGACGTCGTGCGAACGGCACAACATGGACTGCCAAGATGTTGTCCCGGTAGTACTGGCCTGTAACACGCCCTGCAACAACATGTAAAGCCGTTCTTCCAGCAACAGTGATGCCTCCCCACACTATAACAGAACCATCCCCAAATCGATCATGTCTGATGACGTTAACGTCTTGGAAGCGCTCGTTTCGACGACGCCACTGCCTCCTACGTCTGTCCAAAAAATCAACAGTGAACCTTGACTCATCTGAAAACATCACATTGCTCCAGCGTCGATTATCCCAGTGTTGACGATCCCTACACCAACGACGTCTTGCCTGAATGTGATGATCTCTCAAACAAGGGATCACGCCAGGACGTCGGGCGCGAAGGTGACCACTATGCAGTCGATTCTGAATCGTCTGGCCACTCACTCTCACACCAGTGTCTGTTTGAAGACGAGCGCTGATCTGATTTGCTGTGATGACACGATTTCTCAAGGCCAAGGTACGGATAAATCGATCCTGGGCTTGAGTTGTCGCCCTTGGTCGACCTGAGCGTGGTCTGTCCTGTACAGATTGTGTATCACGGTATCTGGACCATAGCCTGCTTATGACAGACTGAGAAACATTCATCGTCCGCGCCACAACCGCCTGTGTTGTGCCGATCTGTATGTAGCATGCCAAGGGCATGTAACCTTTCATTTTAGGAAAGCCGACGCATATCAAAATTTGTTTTCTGTTCACTAAAACAATTAAACTGATGTTTCCCCCCTGGAATTCAATGCCACAATGACTGTAACATTCAAAGTCAGAGTCGTGCAAATCTTGGGTTGGACCCCCATGATGATCCCAAGCATCACCTGCATTCCATGCGGTAGCTATTGGTGCGTTTGGGCGTCACATGTAACTGGAAATGTTTCTTCTGTTAGGTTCTATAGTGACTTTTTTCGTAGTCATTTGCATATTTTAGTATTATGCCCCCAAAATCAAATATCCCCTACTTTTTTTGAATAGATAGGACTTAATGATGTAGGAAAAATCACTTTCGGTATTGCGTGTTCTCTCTCCATCTCTCGAAAATGTGGGCGTATCCTGCCTGGCAGTGCCAGCCTATCTTTTAGCTTGTGGTACCTCTGGAGGTCAAAATTATTATCCGATTTAAAAAACGTTTGATTATATCACCGTTACATGGTAATGAAGAATGAGATTGAATTTCGTGTAAATCGGACCAAAATTGACGGACAAAATGGTCGCCATTTGTACGCGAATAATGTGAAAATATGTTATATCAAGGTTGTGGACCCTATAGAGGTCACAATTTTGAACCGATTTTGATGAAACTTGAAATACATGTTTATAACCTAAAGATCTTGGTTCCATTGCATATTTGCACATATCTGATCGTAACTTCATGAATTATGACCCCTGATTATACGAAAATCGCCCCATTTTTTAGTTTCTGATTCCTTTGGAGGTCACAATTATTAACGGATTTAAAATAATGTTTGATTATATCTCTGTTTCACCATAATGAAGGGTGAGTTCGAATTTCGTAAAAATCGGACCAAAACTTACTTGTTGACTGCCCGGACGATTTAGCTGCTGTGTGGGCGTATGTTTCGTTGCCTGGCAACCTATTTTTTTCATCGAGTCATTGTCGTCGCTCCGATGAACTCATTCCCAACCTATGTGTCCTGCAAACGTGCTGTCACTTTTGTATCGACAACCAAGAGCCCTGTGAGCATTGCGACGTGTACCGAAATCACCAGCGAGAAATTGTTTTTAAAGGCCGCTGGACGATGTAGGAAAATGGTTTTTGCAACTCGCTGCTCACGGCACGGTGCTAGATAATTGGAAAAATGACAATCACGAATCGAGTCCCGTGATCGCCGTGGCTGACAACTTCAAAGGTTACGAAGGATTTCTGATTTTACAGGCGCTGCACAAACATTCCGTGGCGCAACCCGAAGTAATTATGAATTACTTGATTCCCTCAACTTTTTACCGATGGCTATACGGGATATGCCCAAGACCTTTGGCCTGCAAGAACTCAAGAAAGGTTATTTCCCTCACCACTTCAACAGACCGGAGAATGAAGATTACGTGGGCGCTTATCCTCCCGACTCGGATTACGATCCAGGTGGCATGAGCGTAACGGGGCGAGAGAAATTTCACGAGTGTTATGAGCAGCACAGTCACCTACTTTTAAAGTGTTTCGCGATATATTCCCCATGAACTTCGGAATCGATCCCTTTGAGAAGAGCCTGACCCTGGCCTTCACCTGCAGTCGCGTGTTACGCACACACTACCTGAAGAAAGACACCCTTGTCACCATTCCACGAGACCTGATGTAAGAGCCGAAATCGGGTAAAGACTGGCATCCCTTGCAGCCTCGACAACAGTCCAGCAAAGCGCTTCGTTGGTTGGAATGTGAATAACATCGAAAGACCATGGCAGCTTTCCGAAACCAGACCCCTTTACCAAACATCCGACTCGCCCGCAACGGTAGTGAATGAGGAGTCGGACCTTACTGTTTAGATGGCATGGACACGACCACGGGCACAGTGTACGAATTTCACGGGTGTGCCTTTCACGGTTGTCCCAAATGTTTTCCGGGTTGCGTCCAAGATGTTCAACATAAATATCCCTACGATCCATCTCGCAGTATGAGGTACTTAAACCAGAAGACACAGGAACGTCACCGTCGACTCCAGGAGCAGTACGGTAAGCAGACCATCCGCATCGTGTGTGAATGTGAGATGGAGGCAGACCGATGCCATGATCCCGAGATGGACGAATTTCTACGAGACTTGGGAGATGAGCAATGGCTCGCCCCCGAACCTCTGATGCCTCACAACGCTTTCTTAGGCATGAGAACCAATGCCACCCAACTGTTGGCCAACGAGTCGGTTGAAGACATGCGCTACATCGACGTGGTGTCCCTGTACCTCAATATTTGCAAGTACGGTACGTTTCCCATCAATGAACCCACGATCCTCACACAATCCGATGAAAACCTGTGGCAGCAGTACGAAGGATTGTTCCAGTGTTCGGTCTTGCCGCCCCGTGGCTTGTATCACCTGGTGCTCCCGTTTCGGTGCAAACAGAAATTGGTGTTTGCCCTGTGTCGAAGCTGCATCGACAAACACGTGCAACAAGGGGAGATTGTGGAAAACCAACCTTGTAATCAGACCGACGATCAGCGAGCCTGGTGGGTACGTTTGTCACATCCCGTCGACAATTACAATAACTACTTCGTGGTGGACAAGTCGAAACTGCAACACATCGATAACGTGCTAGGCAGTATGATGGACGATCCACGGGATAAAGTCAAGACGTGGTCGGACGAACAAGAATGGCGAGAAGAAGTTGACGAAGCCTTGAAAGAGTTCTGGACTGTGGTACCGGGCTTTAAGACGGCGTTGATCAAGCGCAAAGACGAGTTCATCGAACACAAAGAGGGCCCTATACGACATTGGGTGGACAAATTGTCTGGTAAACTTGGAGAAGGTTGGGAATGTATTGACAGACATCTGGGGATCAGCGAAGCACGGATCAGTCAAGCCAAGATGAATCATTCTAACAACGCGCGCATGCAAACTTTCACCGTGGCGACAAAAACATGGTAATCGAGTCGAACTGATGACGTTGTTGGAGGAGAAGTGCAAAAGTACGTGGAAACGAAGGAAAGAAAGAACCAATAAAACGAGAGTGACGTCACGACCAAGACTATAAGAAGCGAAGTGTCCGAATAAAATTTCATTCTACTCTCGATGGCTAGTCAAGCTTGTTTCTCCTGTAACAATGTCGGACACTGGTATAGAGACTGCAACGGAAACCACAGCCAAGACAAAACAGACCAGCCTATGGCTCCTATGGAAGTTGTTACCTCTGTGGAGAACCAGGACACAGGACACCCCAGTGTGGTAAACATGCCGAAGCCCAAAAAATCGAAGAGTGATGAAGAAAGAAAAGAAACTGGCAAAAAAAAGTGTTACGGAGTCAAGAGAGCCACCGACGAAAATCACAAGTGCCCCAACTGTGAACAGCTCGGACAGAAAACAACCTTGAAGCCGTTGCCACAGTCGCATGTTCGACAATAACATAGACATGCCCAGAGACAACACTCGCAGTCAGCGATGATGGTACTGGTGCGGGGAAGCATTCGAACTCTAGAGACGATACAAGGAGAAAAATTAAACAGCCGACGAAGCTTTCCATCCCACCCACTATTTTCCCCAATACCAAGAGTCCACAAGTCTTAGTTGTGGACGATTTGATGGGAGAAGACACTGAGATATTGCAAAAGTGGTTCACGAAAAGGAGTCATAACCACGACACGAGTGTCATTTATATATTGTGCAAAACTTAACTGACAAGCAACAGCTTACCATCAGCCCAAATGCCCATTACCTGGTCTTCTTCAAAAATCCCTGATACGCCTCGCAAATTGCTGTGTTGGCCCGTCAGATGTACCCCTCCCGCTCCAAGTATATGCAAGAAGTTTATAAAGATGCGACGAGTTGATTTGAAACCCGACACACCGGATTCTTTGCTACTGAGATTTAACATTTTACCCCAAGAGGAACCACCCATCGTCTATGTCCAAAATGTATAAGAGGGGGACCTGCACCTCGAAGTTACTCTTGTTTGTCACGATGGCTCGCACGAAGAATACGCAGAGGAAACAGCCACCTCCAATTCTTCCCATGGCAACGGACCTTCGTGATTCCACGGTACGAAGAACACAATGGTTACCCTCGTTGACACCACCCACGAGTCCCATGTCCCCCTTACTTCCAACACCACCACGATTCACCTTACCGGTCACACCTCCACGCCTCACCTTACCGGTTACACCCCCACGCCCCACGTCACCCCCTTCTCAGTCTCTCTCTCCGATCACTCGCAGACCACGAAGAGAAAAAAAGAGTTCTATGAAAGGACTCAAGTCCTTCATTCGCAAGTTACAACATGGCGGCAAACTATTTGCTGAAGGGTAACATCTAGCCACTGCAAGCCAAGCACAAAAAATGGGTGGATCGAAATCCACAAGTGTTGACCCAACTGACGGAGAGAAACATGCCGAGGACCGAAGAACTCTCGCTGATCATGAAACCCGGAGGACGTGGATTGTTTTTTTGGAGGGTGTGAGGGGTGTGTTGATTCGTATCTTGCTGCGAGGAAAGAAATAAGAAACGATATAAATTCGTTCGACGGACCGGACTGAGTACCGAAGAATTCAACCAGCATCGAGCGTTGCTTTGCAAATTGAGTAATCCACGAACATCACCCGACGTCAAACGGCGAGTTGTCGATCAACAGGGTGGTATTTAAATTATTGGGAGGAAAACAGGTTGATAAACATCATAGCGCGGAAGGGGACTGAGTACCGAAGAATTCCACCAGCACCGAGCGTTGCTTTGCAAATTGACTAATCCACGTACATCACCCGACGTCAAACGGCGAGTTGTCGATCAACAGGGTGGTGCCATCGGTGCATTGCTCGCTCTGGCCCTCACAACTTTGGCCCCATTGGTATCTAAATTATTGGGAGGACAACAGGGCGGCAAACATCCCTTCCTTAGAAGGCACGATAAAGCGAACGCTATGGCTGCCGAGCTATCTAAACTATTTGGTGAATAACCCAGGGGACAGAAAGGTATAAAAAGGGAATCGGAGAACGGCCCCGAGCTTAGTCATGGAGACACTGCGGTATCTATTGAACAAAGCACCTAAAGACAGTCCCCTTTAACTTGAGACCCAACCCATCGTCGACGGTGTGTGTGAGTTTATTATTGCGCAACTTGTGGGGGTATTACCCAATGTTTAGGGGGAACCGGCCAGATGCCGATTACTTAATTTGTTTATGGTGTGGGATAGAAATTGGGAACACCTGTCATTGACGGAGCAAACACTTGCTCAAATACTCGAAAAAACCCAATCGATGGGAGCAGCCGAAGTGTTGCTGTTAGATCTCTCATTGAGAGAAGAACGGCCCTTTTCAGGGCCAATTTAGTCAATGCAAAAAGAGTTGTTCCCCCTCCCCTTCTCCTCTCTCTCTCTCTCTCTTTCCCCTTTTCCTGTGCGCGCGCGCCCTTTCTTTCTCTCGGTCACGCACCTGCAATCACACGCGCACGTGCAAATTGCCATACAGACGTACTAACTACTGCAGTGGAGCAAACAACCATAAAGCGAGTTATATTCTACAAGGTCGAAACAACTATCTAAACATTTGGGTAGGACGAAAAGACCCAAAGCCACATCCCTGTTCGATTCGGTTTATTCCAAATAATTAGGTCATGTATGGTTAAGTAAATAGAAAAGGATCTTTCAAGAGAGAAAGGTTACATAGGTTGATCTGAAACTGGTTAACGTGCGGTAGAAAGTAACGGAATGACAATTTCAGGAAGGTCGTTAAGGTTTAACCATTTTAATTAAAAATTGAAGAAATAGCAAGCAATTTTCGAGTCAAACTGTAATTAAAGGAGGGCTGCATTACAGACAAGCTCAAATTTATTAAGCCAATAGAAACAAAGCACGGACATTGTAAGTCACAAAAGAACAGGCGAATGGGTCCAGGTTCAGCTGTAATCGGCGACTTCGTTACAACACTTAAAACCCAAACTGAAAGTGAAAAACGACACAAGCAACGAGTCATAAATATCCCTGGCACTATGTCACCTTTGCACTTGGTAATCGTGTGTGAGATTTATTCCTAGTAGCCTATTATATACACTATTACAACTTCAGTATTGACGTATTTTTACATGCTGTTTCTTATATTCAGGTGAAGTTATTTATACCATAAATTTTGCTGGTACCCCAGGCCAAATTATTCTACAGCAATCACCAAACAGTTTCTTTGATTTCGATGCTCAGACGAGGAATGTGACTATAAAAGCCGAATTAGACAGAGAAACACAGGGAGAAAGGTTAAAATTTACTGTGTCATGTAAAGTGAATACATCTAATGCTGCAACAGTGAGTAATCTTTCCTTTGTAGTTTCTGTCTAAATGTGAAGATGATCAAAACATGCTATGGTATAATAATAAACACCCAATGTCGTTACAGAAATATAATGAATGAATGAAATGTGGTTTTATGGCACGTGAGCGTCAACCGGGCCATATTGCGCCAGACATATGACGTGCTATACGAGACAAACTAAATAATAATCACAGTAGTAATCTATATATACATAAATAAAAACAAATATCACAGAAATTATCAATTAAAAAATATTATTACAAAACTTTATGTATACACGTATATAATTAAAATATAACAAATCAAATTTACAAATATACAATTAAAATTTTGTGTAAAAATTTGTCTCTTTTAAAAAGTCTAGTAAACTACAATATAGACACGGTTAGGCAAATAATTGATTTAAGGACTGGCAACGGTAATGATTAGATCTAATATCCTTAAGATGCTTGCACACAATCAAAATGTGCTTAACTGTCAAAGGAACATGACAGTGTTCACATTCTAGTTGAGGCTCTCGCTTTAATATGAACATGTGAGTTAAAAAAGTATGACCTATGCGAGAGCGACACAAGACAACTTCATCCCTCCTGTTGGTTTTATAGGAGCTTGGCCATTTTCCTAAGAGAGGCTTGATGTGATGAAGTTTGTTTCTGTCTGCAAGATCCCAAGACCGTTGCCAGCGGCCATAGATAAAATGATTAATACATCTTTATATGTATTAAAATATTTGATAGGGGAAGATCTAAAGCAGCTTTGGCAGCTAAATCTGCTTGATCATTCCCCTTTATATCAACATGACTGAGGAGCCAGCAAAAGACGATGTCTTTGCTTTTCAACTCGTAAGATAGTAGCAGACGATAAACATCTGCTACTAATGGGTGTTCAAGCTGTTTATTGTTAATTGCTTGAAGCGAAGACAGAGAATCCGTAAAGATGATATGCTTTAAAGCTGAAGAGGACTGAATGAACTCCAAGGCCTGAAGAATAGCCTGGAGCTCAGCTGTAATATTGAAGCAGCAGGTGGAAGACATACAGAAATGGTCTTAGATGGCGTCACGGTAGCCGAAGCTTCCCGATCACCATCTTTAGAACCATCCGTGTAAATAGGAGCATAATCACCATATCTAGACCTTAGCTCTCTGAAGAGAAACTGGAGCTAGTATCTTTCTTTTTATGTTGAGTAAGGTTGAAATCGATCTTTGGGGGAGATACAACCCACGGTGGAGTCCTAAAGACAGGGGTATTCGCAATACTGTCAAGGTCGATACCAGCCTCCGACAAAAGAGGTTGTATGCGAATACCGAATGATGGAACAACATTAGTCTTTACCAGATACAAATGCTCATGGCGAAGTCTAAATATGGTGTTAAATGAAATATGATTCGGAAGTGATGCAATTTTCGTAGCATACTGCAGGGCCAGTTTATTACGTCTGTTGTGCAGTGAGGGCTCATGTGCCTCGACGTATAAACTGTCCACTGGAGATGTACGAAATGCTCCTAAACTGATTCTAAGTCCTTGGTTGTGTATGGTGTCGAGCTCTTTGAGATAAGACTCGCGGGCAGACCCATACACAATACACCCATAATCGAGTTTTGATCGAATTGATGCTCTATATAATCGGAGCAAGACCGTCCGGTCTGCTTCCCAGTCAGTATTTGGTAAGACTCTCAATATGTTGAGGGCTTTCAGACATTTTTTAAAGGCTTTTAATATGGGAAATATAGGCCAAAGTTAATATCCGATTGACTTTAAATTTACACACAGTGTTTAAGGTCATGAGACGATGAAACCTATTGATTTTCAGCGATTTGAAATAATTACTGCCAGAGTTATCTCCCTTGATAAATAAAAAAATCTTTTGACGCTATAGATGCCAAACTTATCATCCGATTGACTTCGGATTGAAACACAGAGTTTAAGGTGTTGAAACAAGTATTTTGATTTTCAGTGAATTTTGATAACTGAACAGCTAAATCCATGATATTAAATGTTTCGTATACTAATTGTTATCCTGGGGCAAAACTTTATAAAAAGCAGACCAATTCTAATGATTTTCTGATAATTCGCCATTCGTTTATGTTATTCGCCATTCGTTTTCGTTATTTGCCATTCGTTTTTGTCCCCCGCCTTTCGAAGAAAGTTGGGGGACTATTAAAATGGGTTCGTCCGTCTGTCTGTCTGTCCGTCTGTCTGTCCGTCACACTTTTTGGGACACAATAACTCTCTTCCTAATTGAGCTAGAATGTTCAAACTTGGTGTTTGTATTTATTAGGTCAATGCCTTGGTGGAGTTCGAAGATGAGCATTTTCCACTTAGGGTAAGCAGAGATAAGCAATTTGATTGGTTGATGCTTTGGGACACGATAACTTTAGTTCTAATTAAGTGAGAGTGATGAAACTTGGTGTATAGTTTCATTATAGCAATACCTTGACTAAGTTCGATAATGAGCATTTTCTGCGCAGGGTAAGCAGAGCGATACGCAATTTGATTGGTCGAGAATTTGGAACGCAATAACTCTCCTAATTGAGTTAAAATGGTCAAACTTGGTGTATATGCTTATTAGGTCTATGCCTTGATGGAGTTCAAAGATGAGCATTTTCCGCTTAGGGTAAGCAGAGATAAGCAATTTGATTGGTTGATGCTTTGGGACACGATAACTTTAGTTCTAATTAAGTGAGAGTGATGAAACTTGGTGTATAGTTTCATCACAGTAATACCTTGACTAAGTTCGATAATGAGCATTTTCTGCTCAGGGTAAGCAGAGCGATACGCAATTTGATTGGTCGAGACTTTGGAACACAATAACCCTCCTTCTAATTGAGTTAAAATGTTCAAACTTGGTGTATATGCTTATTAGGTCAATGCCTTGATGGAGTTAGAAGATGAGCATTTTCCGCTTAGGGTAGGCAGAGATAAGCAATTTGATTGGTTGATGCTTTGAGTAACGATAACTTTAGTTCTAATTAAGTGAGAGTGATGAAACTTGGTGTATAGTTTCATTACAGTAATACCTTGACTCAGATCGATAATGAGCATTTTCTGCTCAGGGTAAGCAGAGCGATAAGCAATTTGATTTGCCGAGACTTTGGAACACAATAACTCTCCTTCGAATTGAGTTAAAATGTTCAAAATTGGTGTGTATGCTTATTAGGTCAATGCCTTGATGGAGTTCGAAGATGAGCATTTTCTTCTTACGGTAGGCAGATATAAGCAATTTTTGGATGACACTTCGTGTTCAGTTTGATTGGTCGATACGTTTGAAAAAAATAAATGTGCGATTAATTAATATGTGTCATCTATTTATTTTGGGATTTCGGCGGGGGACATCAGCCTCACTGTTGGCTTGTTTTTTTTGAATCGATATTTTCTGTACTATCACGATGTCTGGTCGAGGGGTAATGGTACCATACACTTAAACTACATGTAGTATACTTCGTCGTGCAAAATGAACATATATCATTTTCGTTGCACTAAAAATGCGAAAATTACTACTTCAAGAAACGTTGTTTGACTTAGTGCCATTGGAGGTCTATTTATAGCGGTGACTACCCGAAAAAGTACCATACTTTATGACCTGTCCGTCAAAGGTTTAAATAAGACAAAGTAGTTTTATTCAAGTATATGGATTGGAAATAATGAAAGCTAAAAACGAATAGCACTCTGTTTTATATTATGTTGATATTCACTGTATACACTGGTGAGAGAGAGAGGGAGAGAGAGAGGGAGGGGGAGAAAGGGGGAGAGAGAGAGAGAAGAGAGGAGAGAGAAAGAGAGAAGAGCTAGAGAAGAGAGAGGGAGAACAGGAGAGATAATAGGAGAGAGAGAGAGGGGGGAGGGGAGAGATAGAGGAGAGAAGAGAGAGAGAAAAGAGAGAAAGAGAATAAAGGGGAAGGGAGAGAGATGATGAGAGAGGGGAGAAAGAGAAGAGAGAGAGAAGAGAAGAGAGGGGACAGAGAGGAGAGAGAAGAGAGCGAGAAGATGAGCGAGAGAAGTGGAGAGAAGAGAAGGAGAGGGAGAGAGAAGAGAAGGAGAGAAAGGGAAGGAGAGAGAGAGAGAAGAGGAGAGAGAAATAAGAGAGAGAGGGGGAGACGGTTCGCCATAGGTCCATTCGAAACAAACTAGGTAATTTCTGGACTAACATATGGTTTAATTTTATTTTGATAATTCACTTACGCATAGAGGTCTTTAGCAGTGGGAGGAACGGGAGAAAACCAACGAGAGTAGTGTTGTCTGTCCAACCACTGCTAAAGACCCCTACACGCAAGCGAATCATTAAAATGAAATTAGACCATTTGATTGTCCCGAAATGACCCACATTGTGTCGCGTGGACATTAAACTCTCTCTCTCTCTCTCTCTCTCCCTCTCCCCCTCTCCCCCCAGTTTGAAATGGATTGTATAAATAGAAATATACGGATGGCAAATATAACAAGCAGTTGGAAATGAAATGTATTCGTAGGAAATGAAATATAGGAATGATTAATAAAATATATAAACCACGGGTCGAAGATAAAATATTTCCGGATTAGTAATAGATACAAAATTTCACAGAATACGGAATTTTTCACATGTGTGTTACTTCCATGTACACACGATGTCGGTTTCTCTGCATAGAGTTATATATAGTTTCTATATATAACTCTATGGTTTCTCTGTCTTCGCTTCGCTGTGAACGAAGGTTTTCATTTACACGGTGAAGCTTCAAATAACAAATGACAATTAAAAAGGGGTTCTGGGTTTGTAATTTGAATAAAAGCACACACAATCTGCAAGTATTTTAAGTTTATGATATAAAACGAATGGCGAATAACCATCTTTATCGTTTATGGGCCTGGGCTGTTTGCCATTCGAATGGCGAATATCCATTCCTTTTCAAGAATTGTATCATGAGGCCTAGTATTATTTTATTATACAAATCTTGACAAAGAGACGTGAGATCGATCTGTCAGCGGAAAACAAAACCATAAAATGGAAAAAAAAAGGTATTTAATATAGCTTAGTTATATTGAATAAGGCGTGAGGCGGCTCAATCAATGAGTAAAATTAATTCGTCTATATGATATTATTATATTCTTTATGATTATTAATATGGTCTGACAAATTACCTACTTATCGAATCAGAACATCTTCGAATCAGACTGTTGAATATTACCATCTTAATTCCATATTAAAAAGGTTTATTCATTATAAAGAAATACAGCGTGCATAACCATAGATCGTATATAATATGGATAACTGACCCTGCAGTTTCTGTCATTGGACGATGAATTATGTTGTACATCGCATGCGCGAAGTCAATATCCCTCAAGTTACTTCCGGTCGAAGGCTTTGCTATTGTTTATAATGAAGCCGGGTCGTGTGAGCTGATATTAATGTTATTATTTTGAAATAATTGTAATTGAGATGGCGACTGGAAATTTTGAGACAACGTTCCTTTATTTATGAAGCTAATAATAACACGTAGACCGTATTTTTTTACTTCAGTATTTATATTTTTAAAAAGTACTTAAATATAGATCCCATACTATGGGCCATATAGCAGTACATTGCAAAGCCTATGCCGGTGAACTGATATTTGGCGTTATTATTTTGTAACAATTTTGAAATAGCGACTGGAAATTTTGAGACAATTTTATTTTTTAAGTTAATAATAACATGAAGACTGTATTTTTTTACTTCATTTTTTATATTTTATCGATCTACAGATTTTCTTGAATTTTTTGTAAAAATGAAAATACTGTTTTGTTTTGGGTTCATTATTTACAGATGTAAATATCATGTGTATTTTTGAAACAACTGATTCTTTAAATCTATTTTCAGAGAAAAAAAAATGCACTTAAAATATTTTCGTATATAAAATTTTGTTTATATTTTATCGATGCAAAAATAAAACTAATTTTTTGTTTGGGGTCCATTATTTAAGAGAGAGAGAGAGAGAGAGAGAGAGAGAGAGAGAGAGAGAGAAATGGGGTTTAACTTCCACTCAACACAAACTAGGTCATTTCGGGACTAACATGGTTTTTTAATTTTTATTTCAATAATTCGCTTGCGCGTAGGGGTCTTTAGCAGTGGGAGGAAACCGGAGTGCCCGGAGGAAACCCACGAGGTTGAGAAGGCGCCCCTATCTCCATGCCACATACGCTCACACCAAGGCTCGAAACCACAGCCGCAAACCAGAGGTGACCGGCCAGCTAGAGGTCGAAGCGCGGCACTCTAGACCACTAGGCCATCCCCCCCCCCCATTATTTAAGGATGTAAATATCATGATAATTTTTGTAACCAAACTGATTCTTCAAAGCTATTTTCACAGAAAAGATGCACTTAAAATATATTCGTACAAAAATAAAAATCTTGATATTAGAATCATTGTCTTCATACTTGATCTTTTTAATTCAAATTGATTCATTATAATTTTTTCCAAAGAAATACCAATCTGAATATATAAGGATTATGTATGCTTGGGTTAGTCAATAAAGTTCACCAGCATTTTGCAGCATGGTTTCTCCCAGTCGGTAGTGTAGGAGGGACAGCATGCCAAAGAACAGTGTCTAGTTGTGTAGATAGGACAAAAAACAGAAGCTCATTTGTACACATTGGCATCATAATTTTGTAAACAAACTGATTCTTCAAAACTATTTTCAATGAAAAAAAAAGTAGGAAGTTAAACCCCATTTCACTGACTCAATTGGTAGAAAATTTGATATGACATACAAAAAATAGAGAAAAAGTAATCATGAAATTATAATTTTAAATCAATAATGCCGTTATGCTGCTATTAAATTGTACATAATCCAAAACATATATATGGAATTGGGTTTTAACATTATCTTGTCAACACATGCAATCCTTTAGTATTTCATATGGTAATCTTTATTCTATGAGTATTTGCAAAATGCGAGGAAGGAGAGTTTTGCCCGGACAGCATCTTTCTGTCCATGCTACTTCAGTTTTGAACTGTTGTTCTTAGAGTTAAATGTCAACTTCCATAGAAGGTAATATAGCAGACAAGTCTTATGTTGCATTGTTATTATCAAAGCGCACACGCAGGGGTCTTTCGAGTGGAAGTAAACCCATGAAGTTGAAATGAAATGAAATGGGGTTTAACGTCCTACTCTTTTGCACCTAACCTGGGCTAATGGAAGACGGGCATACGTCATGTAGTGTGCTATGAGGGAAATTTTGCCCGGGCAGCGGCGCTACGACCTACTCTTATATCGAATTCCAACTGCCAAGGGATCTTTTACGTGCACTCCATTGTGTACACGGGACCTCGGTTTTTTATCCCATCCGAATGACTAGGCAGCTGTCCTCGTCAGGCCCTCCTTCTGCATCACTGACAAGGGGAAATCACGCCGGAAAATCGAGATGAACTTTCTCGGCCAATGCAGGGATCGAACACCCGACCTCCAGGCTAGCGAACCTGCGCCTTATCCACTTAGCAACCATGACCCCCCCATGAAGTTGAGAAGGAGCCCCTATCTCCAAGCCACATACGCTCACGCCGGGGATCGAAACCACAACAGCAAGCCAGAGGTGAACGGCCAGCTAGAGGTTGATGCACAGCACTCTAGAGTCCTCTAGACCATCCCAACCCCTCAATTTTGAAGTACATATGTACAGGGGTCTTTTCTTGTTAGAACAATATTACTAACAAATATTTCAACAACAATAAGATACATAAAAAAAAGAACTCTTTTATTCATTCAATTACAGACATTAACGAAAAATAACTCGAAAACCTCCGAATAGCAATAGAAGATCAGGCTGCTTATTTTAACAGATGGAGGTTTATCTCCTATTTTTCTGCATGGTTTGGCAAATAATCACAAACAGTGTGCTATGAAGTAAATTTTGCCCAGACAGTAGACTAATTAATTACCTACTCTTATTTCGAATTCTATCAAGGATTCTTTTACATGTACTCCAACGAATCGAATAGACAATGACCTTGCCAGGCCCTCTTCCGAAATTACTGACAAAGTCTTTTTCACACTTTGTTATTTATGGAGAGTTGTAGCAGTGAAGAGCTCATCATATATTCAGAGGCCTACAAATGAAATAAAGTGCAGTGTTTCAAGGGGTATTAACATATTCATAAAGAAATTGAGGAGTTTAAAGGGGTATTAATAATAATATTTTCAACATAATCCCAACAGATAGTTTTCAGATCCAATAATTATGTATTATTAGATAATGTTATACTCATTCATTAAATAAATATTGTGTAAGAATGGAAAAAAGACCACGATACTATCTGATATTTAGACTTACATTCATGCTAATTTTATAATGTCAATACGACCAATATTTAAAGGGATTATCCCAAAAATAAAGGTCTGAGTACGTTTGAAATTTCAACGTAAAAATATAGAGCAATGGTGTATAATATACCTGGTCTCAAAATTTGAGCTCAAAATATTGAGTTGCTTTGACTAAGAATGGCTAAGTTGCTTATCCGGACACGTAACGCTTTTAAAATTTTGGGTATTTTTTTTTCGTTGGGTGACCTGAAAATCGATTTCCGTTACTTGAAAGGTCAATCATACATTGAATGGCCTATGTGCTGTACTTGATAGCGATCAATATTTTTCACCTACACATTATAATGCTTTCAATATTAAATGAGGGCTTAGAAACAGACATCCATTCAAATGATTTTTTTAAAAAGTTTACCTTGAAATTTCAGTGTGCATACATATTGTTTTAAAATATTGATAGCACATTTGAAATTGACAAATTGCTGAGACCATTTATTAAGGTCTGAATTTTATAGAAAATTTCCTTAAAATATTATTTGAATTTTCCTACATATTTAATTAATAAAGACCGTTTTTTTTATTTATTTATACAAGGTAAAGACGTATATGGTACCGTATATCTAATAATGTTACAAACAAAACAGTTTTTCTTACAATCTAAAACTAAAAGGGAAATTTTAACTATTAATCTACTTTTTTTGGGGGGGGGGGTATGAAGACACCTTGAAGTAATGAATATTGATACACCAAAAAAAAAAACCAACCCAAAACGTAGGCCTAAAAAGTAAAGATAAAACATGACTATAGGCCTACATGTATAGGCCTGTTTAATTAGAAAATTGTAGATTCTAGACTAGCTGCATAGTTTTTATTACGTTGATGAAATATTATGTATAATCAAATAGATACAAATTTAGGTTTTATATTGCAATAGAATGAAAATTCAATAACTTATCATACTTTTATGTCACATTATGTGTTATTGACTATTACTACTATTAGTATTGTAAGGCCTGTGTCGGCTGTGTACCGTAGTATCCTTCTATACGAACGAAAATGTACTGACAACTAACTGTATTGATACAAAATAACTTACACATGGTTAAACATTCATTTCGAATATATCTTGGTAATTGGAAGTTGTGCAGACGATGTTTTTTTCTTATTTTGTTCCGAAGCTCACAGGACTCCATACGCATTTCTTCAGGGTTTTGTTTAACCGGAAGTAACTTGAGGGATATTGACTTCGCGCATGCGATGTATAACATAACCCGCCAGTCGGACTTCCTTTATAGTACAGTTCTATGGCATAACAACAAGCATGTCTGCTACAGAGGTCACGTGACAAGACAACTCTTGAGGTATTGCCTATGGAGTTGGAGTGAGACTACAACTGACTGTGACATTATTATAGAGTCTAAATACACTACACTCCTTCTTCCTTATTTGAAAACATGATAAATGTTAATAAACTGATTCGTATATATATGGTCTTATGTTTCTGAACTAAACTATCAATGCTATGTCTTTAGCAACATGAGTAATTCACATACAACGTAACAACTATTTAACACAAATGCCTTGTTTGCACTTTAAATCGAAAACATATAATTAGTGTTTGTCCTAAATTACAAATTCAGTCTATCAGGTGGCTTAGTAGCTCTGGAAGAATGACGTAACATCTGGGATGACTGACTTAAGGGATCGTTGTCGGATATGTTCCCTTTAGCTTGATTACTTCCTGATGTCGTAGGTTTCAGGGATGGCGGTAAAGAGTGTTTTGGCGTGCTCGTTCGTATAGTTGATTTAGATTTATCCACCGGATTAAAAATGTCAATATCTTCTTCAATTTCATCATCACTTTCGTTTGCTGATGTTTCATATTGAGTGACATTATGACGTTCATATCGTCGTTGTGGTTGATTTCCCTGTTGTACACAAGCGTCCAGTGGTTGCACTATACTCCCCTCATTTACTGGTTGAGTATTATGATAACTAGCGTTCAACAAATTGTCATTTGGAATGTTCACTGGATTTGACGATTTATAACTTTCATCACTATTACGCTTCGTGTCTTGATCCAAGTTTATGTTGTTATCTCCCTTGCGCATTTGGTCTACATGACGTTTCCAAACACGACCATCATCTAACACGATAATATATGATTTAGGCGCTGTCCTTTCTGTGACAGTTCCTGGCCACCAAGTTTCCTTCTTCCTTAAATCTTTGACTAGAACAGGATCTCCTGGATAATATTCTCTTAAAGGAAGTCTCTTATCATGATGTAATTTCTGATCGCTTTGTTTATGTAGAACATGTTCTTCCAAATTAGGTTTTACAAGCGATAATCTTGTCTTTAATTCACGTCCTAAAAACAGTTTGGAAGGAGTACATCCTGTAGTGGCGTGTGGTGTGGAACGATATGCGAGTAGGAATGCGTCAATAACTAGATTTACTAGCAGTAAGTCCACGCTTGAACGACTGAACCATGCGTTCTGCTGCACCATTACTAGCTGCATGATATGGCGCGACTCTTACGTGTTTGACACTGTTTTTCTTTAAGAATGTTTCAAACTCCTCACTCACAAACTGGGGTCCGTTATCACTCACAATTTGATACGGTATGCCATATTTACTGAATAAGTCTCGTATTGCAGTAATCGTTGCGGTCGAAGTTGTACTTTTCATATGAATCACTTCTGGCCATTTAGAATATGAGTCAACAATGATTAGAAAATTTTGTCCATTTTTCTCAGCGTAATCGATGTGAACTCTGTACCAAGGTGCACTAGACCATATCCAGGGCATTAACGGAGCAACTGATAGAGAGTTGCGTGTTTGTTGACAGCTTGAGCACTGACGAACTAACGTTTCTAACTCTTGAGTGATGTTGGGCCACCATACGTAACTTCGTGCCAACTCCTTCATACGAACTATACCTGGATGAGATGAGTGTAGTTCGTTTAGAAGATCTTGTTGATATTTCTCGGGAACAACTACTCTTAATAAAATACAATCTTGCCCCACCGTCAATTCATGCTTCCGTTGAAAATAAGGTTTCAAACGTTCATCTTGAACCTCTATCGGCCATCCATTCCGAATAAAATCTAAAACTCGAGAGCTAACCTTATCAACGCGTGTAGCATACTTGATCTCTTTACTTGTCACTGGGAAACTATAGAGAATCTTTTCTCCTGTATTGAAGACAGTCTCTTCGAGATCACATGACTTACTGGTACAAGGTAACGGTAACCTTGATGAAACGTCTGCAAAGACAATATCCTTTGACGAAATATAATGGAGTTCGTAATCAAAAGCGGATAACTGTATTGCCCACCGTTGTAAACGTTGCGCTGCAAGAGTTGGGATTGCAGTCTTTGGTCCTAGGATACGTTGAAGTGGTTTATGATCTGATAGAATCCGGAAAAAAACGACCATACAAATATGTTCGGAATCATTTTAATCCAAAGATAATCGATAAGCCTCTTTATTCAACTGGGCGTAACCCTTTTCATGTTTGTTCAGACTACGTGATGCGATAGGTCGCTGTTTACCCTGTCCATCCGTATGAAATATAACGGCACCTAATCCGTAAGGCGATGCATCTGTTGCAAGCGTTAACGGTAATGTTGCATCGTAATGAGCTAATAGTTTCTCTGAGCTAATAAGTTCCTTAATGTCGTTAATGGCATGTTCACACTTCTGCGACCACTTCCATGGTTTATTGCCTAACAGTTCATTTAAAGGATACATCTTTGATGATAAGTTAGCTAGAAACTGTGCATGGAAATTCACCATACCCAACCATGAGCGAAGCTCTGTGAATTTGGTTGGTGTTGGAACCTTACGTATAGCCTTCACCTTATCTTCCGTAGGTTGAATACCCTGCTCAGATAGTTTACGTCCCATATATACAACACTTTCTCTCATGAAGCCACATTTTTCAGCCTTAACTCGTAAATTATACTTGCTGAATCTTTTAAATACATTTTCCAAATTACGCAAATGTTCATTGTCGTCCTTCCTGGTAACTAGAACATCATCCATAATTGCGCACGTACCATCAATTCCTGATATCACTTGTTCGATAAATCGTTGCCATATGGCTGGACTAGACGAAATTCCATAAGGAAGACGTGTTTATCTTAACAACCCTTTTATTGTATTCACCGTAACAAGTTCCTGCGACTTCTCGTCAAGTCGCATCTGTTGGTAAGCACACTTTAAGTCTATTTTGCTGAACTTCTTTCCGCCAGCCAATTTACTAAATACCTCTTCTGGTGTTGGTATAGGAAATTGGTCAGTGTGTATAGCTTGATTTACGGAAACCTTATAATCTCCGCATTGTCTCACGGTTCCATCAGTTTTCAGTACGTTGCCGAGAGGCGTAGCCCAATCACTGTAATCTACAGGAAATATGATACCCTCTTCCTGCATACGTATAAGCTCTCTCTCAACTGTCGGGCGTAAAGCGAAAGGTACAGACCTTGCGCGATGGAAGACTGGAATAGCGCCAGGCTTTAAATGCAATGTTGCTTCTACACCATTTACGTAGCTTTGACCAGGTTTAAAAAATATCACTATACCTGTCCTTTAATTCTGATAACTTTTCTCTGACTCCAAATTGTCCTTCTCCAAGAAGTAATTTTGGCCAATCAAATCGTATATCTCGTAACCAGTTTCTGCCAATCAGTGGGGGCGCGGAATTATCAGCGTCTACAATAATTAATGGTAGTCGAGCCCTTTGATTTTCGTATTCTACGTCTACGTGAATTTGACCTAAAACTTTTAATTTAGCACCGTTGTAGGCATGTAGAACTCTATCAACCTCTTCAATTGGTATATGACGTAAAAGTTGTCTGTAGTCGTCTTTACCCATGATGGCTACAGAAGCTCCAGTATCCAGTTCCATAGAAATAGGTGAACCAGATAACGTAACTGGAACTCTAATTGGACCATGATACTGCTTACTCGACTGTGTGACTTTAAGAATTGAACCAATAAAATCATCAGAATCATTGCCGTCTGTGTCGATATCAACGTTGTTCACTTTAGAAGAGAACTGATGCTGTTTGTAATATTTCTTCTTCTGATTCCTACCACTAGGTTTCTTCTGTGACGGAGGTGATCGTTGTTTACATTCCGAACGTAGGTGTCCCCTTTGTTTACATTTGTAACATGTAGCGTTAGCGTATTTGCAGTCATTCGTGCTGTGGTTTGACATGCCACATCGTTCACAACGTCTGCGATAAGAAGGTCGATGATAGGGTGGCTGTACCTTATGAACCATTTCTCCCTCAGCCAAAAAATCTTTCACGTTCTGAGAGGCTGTCTCATCTGCGGGAGCGATGTCCAAAGCCCTTGAAAAAGTACAATTATTTTCTTGTGTCAAGAGTTTCTTCGGGGTGCTTTCGTTACTAATTCCAGCAATAAATGTGTCTCTCAAATTCTGGTCCAAGTTGTCAGCCCCTGTAAATTCACAACTCATAGCCCCTTGTCGTAAACTGGAAGCAAATTCGGTAACAGTCTGTGCGTGTGTCTGTCTCAACCGGCGTAATTTGTTCCGTTCGGCTACCACCAGTGTTTTTGACTTGTAGTGTTTCTTGAGAAGCTCTGCTATCTCATTGTAAGAAAGCTCATCGGGCGGTTGGGGAAATGCCAAATCCGTCAGAGTCTTGAAGACTTTTGCACCAATGCTGCTTAGTAAAATCGCTTTACGTTTCGCCCTGTTGTCTCGATTATCGTCCAGGTCAATAGCGATGAAATACTGCCCGATTCTGGCTAAATAACAGGCAAGCGGGTACAAACGCTTCGAAAACTCTGTGTTGAGACATCTTCGTACGTTAATTAATTCATCCTCGTCGCCAATTGTTGAATATTACCATCTTAATTCCATATTAAAAAGGTTTATTCATTATAAAGAAATACAGCGTGCATAACAACAAGCATGTCTGCTACAGAGGTCACGTGACAATAAGACAACTCTTGAGTTATTGCCTATGGAGTTGGAGTGAGACTACAACTGACTGTGACATTATTATAGAGTCTAAATACACTACACAGACCATCTTCCATGTGTACTACGGTTGTTTTTATCCCATCCTCTTTACGTTAAAAACTTGAATATTTTCCCACCATCAATCTGAGAAATAAAACACATGCGTGACATGATAAAGTTTTTAACTGGTTAAAAAGGGAGATTGTGACATGTGTGAGCGTAGTCGATATTTTTAAGGTTTTTTTAAAAATCATTTTAAAAGATACAGTGTACTATAAACTATACTACTATAGCATATTTCCCAACTTGACATTATCGGTACTTGTACCACATATTCAAATATTATTATAATTCTTATATTATTTGAATTTCAGAAAATGTGCAGGCGGAGGAATAATGTAGCCCTACCGTAATGGCCATGGGCATGGGGTTTGTTTGTAGTAAACAAATCTAACTTGGACTTGGGGCGCTACCTAGGCATTAGCATAGCAAAGGGATAAAACTACGGCCAAGGCTTACTAGATCGAGATTAATAATATGTAATATTTTATTGGAATAAATGTTTAAGTAATTAATTGATTTAAAAACAAACTACAATTTCTGTTATTTTCCCTTAATTGGTACTACGAAACGCTTCATTGGCATTGATTTTCCGTAGGACTACGCTCAATCAATTAATGCATTGCGAAGGATCGTAGTGTCCGCCCATAATTCAAGAACAGCTTTCATGGGTGTAAATACACAAGAACTAACAAGTAACCGGGTCAAAAATAATAGTTATATTTTCAAAAGTTTCATTCAATACTAGAGGTATAAAAGGACATCAATATACGTCGAAATCCCTATGTTATTTGGCCACAGATCACTAATTATTTCCCCATTGACTTTAATGTTAATTTTCGTCTCTTAGATCGGCTGTAACTTTTCCCCAAATGTTCGTTGGATAAAATGCTCTCTGCCACAGATGGAGCAACATGTGGCAAACTCTTGCCCAAAAGCATGTGTGAGGTTCTTCATGAAAAACGTGAGATTTACTTAAAGTAGAGACAGCTAACCATGCAATTTTCGGCCCTCCCTTTCAACGTAACCAACCTCACAACTCTTGTATCCTTCTGCCTCCAAATCATGAATATTCACCAAAACCTGGCAAAAAATGTATTTTCAAACCCTTTTCTTCGATTCTACACCAAAAACTCAACAAAAATCGACATGCAAAATTTAAGGAGGGGGGGGGGGGAGAGAAAGACTAAAAACAACTTTCGTCCTTGATTCGTGGGTGAATATTTGGTGATCTGGGTCCTATATAGGAGTGAAACTTTGGATATCACCAAAAGGCCCCTTGTATTTGCTTCCCATATGTTCTGACAACATGCTGGTGAAAGGAAATCAAAATCAAAGAATAACTGCAAATATGATGGCCCTTTAAGTGATCTATGTCCTATAGAGGAGTGAAACTTCGGATATCACCAAAAGGCCTTTTGTATTTGCTATCCATCTCGCAACAGGGTGAAAGGAAAGCAAAATCAAAGAATAACTGCAAAAATGATGCCCCTTTAAGTATACATGCTGCTTAAAGGGGAAGACCAACGATTTTCAACAAGGTTTCCATAAATCTGAAATATATATTCAGAAAGAATCCCCTCTGTAACAAAAGTAAAAAAGTTTTTGTAAACGAGAAATTAATTTTTTATTAAAACCGGAAGTGACATAGTTGGTTCAACACGCTCACTGGGCTCTATAGAAAGCATACAGATTTGGTATAAGTCTACTGATGTATTGTATTCACGTCCGGTCCTTGGGCCAAAAATCTTATGAAATGGACTGTTTGTTAGGATATTATAAACACGAATTTATGTTTTTTTAACGTTTAGTACACAAATCCGTCGCGTAAATTCACTCACACTGAACAGTGCGCTGTGGCCCAATTCACACCGCATGGCTAATTATTTACATCACGTGGTTTGATTGACAGCTTACAAGTGACATATATATCGTCTACTTCGGTGTTTTTGTGCTTGTTGACAGCGTTTTTCAACATAAACAGACCAAAATCATGGGCGTGTGAGACATATAATATAGCGCATTTTGGCACACGATGTCGACATGGTCTTCCCCTTTAACTACAGTGGTGCATCTCAGGTCCATGGACCTTTTGTGCTAAGATTTAAAAAATCTTTTTTAATAGAGGCAGTATTTGAGCTCTGTGAAAAAAATTAGACAAGTTGCAAACAAACTACATAGAAAACACTCATAGTTTGGAATTTTTCTCAAAAATATATTTTTTTACTGCCATGTCATGAAAAGTGTACAAAATTTACATGTAACATCTTTCAAAAAAACACTAATTTTCCACATTTTAGATAGCCAGACTGGCAAGTAATATATTTTTGGAAACCCTAGACAATGTGCAAACAGAAAAATCACAAATCAGTTGCATTGATTGCAATTATAGAGGTCTGTACTGAAATACGGTACCCCATCCCCTAAACATGTCAATGACTGAATCAATCTTATCTTAGGTTGCAGAGCTAACATTACCAAAGGAATCTGTCTGACAACTACGTTTTACTATCCCTGGCTAATATGTGTGCATATAAACTAAAATAGGTGCAATAAATATGAATTATGGTTAAAATAGGCCTTGGAGAAAGAAAGAAATGGCATATTTGGTCTATGACCGCCCAGCTCTTACAAAAGGGTCACAGAATACACAATTTTCACAAATTTGGAAATAGTTTAATGTTTTCAACATCTCAAAGCTCAGAGGCATCATACAAATCTTTATTGCAATTATTGAGCTGAAGCAAGATGTCTGGACCTTTACATCAATTGCCTGAAAAAATGAAGTCAAAAAGGTAGTTATGACAGAGTTGGCACCATAAAAGAGGCCTGAAAAGGAGCAAAATTAACATTTTACTGTTCTATATGTGACATAAATGCAACAAACACCACAAATCCTACATTTTGATAAGAAAATATTGACCATTAAGCTGACATGTACACATCTACCCCAGTTCTGTATCAGGGTGTGGTCTTATTGGTCTGACATGTCTCAGGATTCTAAGTTTGACTTTAAACAAAAAAGGTTAGAAATCCTTGATATGTACAAAATAACCATCTCAAATTCTAAGCTTGGCGATTATTAAACATATATTTCAGGTGATATTAGTTACCTGTTTCAGGTTAATACAGTTGTGTATGTTTCAATTCATATTTATGTATCTGTGTATGTTTCTGGTTAATTAATAAGGCAACGTGATGTTGGCACATTAGTCGTGATTCGGGATTCAAATAACAAGGCAGCTGGCTCGCCACTAAAACAGATCGGTATCGGTCTCGTTGCCTCCGACCCTAGGGTTAGTGAACGTCCGGTGGCCGACTAGGGTGGAGGCGGAAGCTTATCCAGCATGTAGGGTGCTGACTGGTTTGTTGGAGTGCACGGGGCAGTAAGTGAAAGTTGGGTGACCGACTAGCAAGTAGACGACTGTTTGTCGAGCGAATAGGGTGTTGACTGTTTTTTTTTATAAACAATATTTTATTCAGAATGTCTGAATGGGATTGGGGAACAGGCTTAGGCTATGTGAAACCCCTCTCCCTGGTTTGTTGGCGTGCATTGGGCAGTCCTGTCCTACACTCATCTGTTTTATTGTCGATCTATCTTGCAACCGACCATTTCCTCGCAGGACCGTATCTAGCGGGGGTGCAGGGGTACATTGCACCCCCAGAAAAATAAGGCGCCCCGAGAAATGGCGCCCCCTCCCCCATCCAAAACAATATAATTTGACAATCTTTCAATTATAAAATAATACACTTAATTATGATCACACAGTGGTGCTCTTCAGGCTCTGATCAGTCGGTCAGTTTTAAGAGCGCCCACACGCCAATGGTTTCGTTTGCCCTGATCTAAACTTTCATACATCACTTACGTGGAGGCTATGGTGCCCCACCAATCTTCTGCACCCCCACTTTTAAAATCCTACATACAGCCCTGTTTCCTCTTTGGGTTAGCACGGAGACGACTGTTTGCCAAGCGAATAGGTTGTTGACTGGTTTGTTAGAGTGCACGGAATCCCGAATAACGTGTATTTCATGTTGATAGGGGTGTGTATGTTTTACTTTTTTCAGGTGAATATCTGTGTATGTTTCAGGTTGATATAATTGTGTATGTTTTACTTACTTCAGGTTGATATAACTGTGTATGTTTTAATAGTTGATGTGAATGACAATCGACCGATATTTACTGTAAATACGTATTATTTAAACATAAGCGAGGTAAGATAAGATAATATATTCACGTAATTTATGTTGAAATCTGTTCGCAGTTGAACCGAGTTCTTACCAAAAATTTAGAAGAAATTACGTTTTTTTGTGCTTCCTTAAATTGTTATAGGGTAATTTGAACGCCTTCATCGTTAAACCCCTTGTGTTATGTTTTACTTCAGTTATAAAACCTGGCTTCCTGGCTTCCACAAGAAACTACTTAAAGAAAAACTAGGAAACATCCTGATTACAATATCTAAATTTCCTTTAGTTTATTTGTTTCGGTTTTGTGTGCTATACTTTCGATAGCCTCTATTCCATTTACATGTTTGCAAAAGAGGTCACGCCAGGATTCATAGAGAAAATGATTTTTTTTTCTCGCGAATTCCTCTAAAAATCTATCAGGCCCAACTATCTCTAAGACATGAAACAAAATTTGAACAAAATTTGAAGTATAACTCTGCAATATAATAAGATCTGCGTTTTAATTAGTTTGGGATGTTTTATTATTTTTTTTTTAAATAATATAATTTTGCTGTAACGTAGAATTTATTTTTGAAAGGATGTTCCCGTGGGTAAGAATATTGTGACTAATATTAAAGCCAACGATATAGATCCTGGACAAAATGGACAGATTTTGTATGATATCGTTCAAGGCCAATATTCTGTAAGTTTACCATTGCCGTCTTACATTTTGTTGATTGGACATTAGGAAATTTTTCCAACGTGGTTTCCCCTTGTCAGTGGAGTTGGGCTGGCAAGGACAGCTGACTAATCGTTCGGAAGGGGCGAAAAACCGAGGTCCTGTGTATACATTGGTGTGCACATAAAAGATCCCTGGCAGTTGGAATTCGATATAAGAGTAGGTCATAGTGCCGTTGCCAGGGCAAAATTTCCCTCAGCGTATGCCCGTCTTCATTAGCCTACTCGGAGTTAAATCCCATTACATTTCATTAGGTAATCCGAACGATAACTATGATTATTATTCACCATAATCCAACTCGACACAAACTAGGTCACTTCAGAACTAACATACGGTTCAATGTTATTTCCTGCGCGTAGGAGGAAACTGGAGGACCTGGAGAAAACCCACGAGGTTGGAGAGGCGACCTACTCATGACAGACCTTATGATACCACGCTCATGCGCTAACCATTCGATACCCCCACCCGGGCCCCTAAGCCCGCGTGGGTGGAAAGGAGGTTTGAGTTTACATTGTTATTCCTAGATTTGACATCCAAGATTCGCATTTGATAGTCGTTTGAGTAGGGTCCACTTCTGCACAGGTTGCCATGCACATGAATTGAGAGCTATTGGCATTCGGAATTCGATGAATTTATTTATGTATATATTTAGCTAATAAACACAAAGATGGCGATGTGAAATAAATAGAAACCAATGTAAACTTGGTCATTGATTGATTTAAATATTTGTATCAAAATACCTTATATATATAACCATTAGTCTGGTATGTTGGGACTTTAATGAATCATTGGATACTTATATTGCCATTATTTAATTTTTAAGCTTCTTCGTTACAGTTTATAATATCCAAATTATTACCCGATGTACACTATAGTAATTACTGTCTCATTTTCAGGAATATTTTGAAATAGAAGATAAGGTGAAAACTGTCATTCGTCTGAATAAATCGTTGGATTATGAACAACTTAAAACCATGACAATAGATATTTCAGCGAAGGTGGGTTAATAGTTTACACTTGTCTATGTTGTCAGTGTAAATGAAATGAAATGAAAAGGGGGTTTAGTGTCCTACTCTTTTGCACCTAATCTGGGCTAATAGACAACGGGAATACGCCATACAGTGTGCTAGGAGGGGAATTTTGCCAGGGCACCGTCGCTACGGCCTACTCTTATATCGAATTGCCAATGTGTACATGGGACCTCGATTTTTCGTACAATCTGAACGACTAGACAGCTGTCCTTGTCATATGTTGTCAGTGTAACGGAGGAACTGATATAATGTACGGATTAGTATGTATAACTGAATTCACTTGCTTTGTAACTATTAGATTATTTGTTTTTCATGTACAAAGTTACTTTCAAGAGATTACCTCGTTGAAGGGACGTTGTCGAATTGAACGCCATTGAGAATTTTCACAATTTCAGGTTCTAGAGTACAATGCAAATTGCAGATTTCAAAATGTTGCTTCTTTCAAACGTTATCGGTAAAAAAAAAAGTTAATGTAAGCATGTTTAAATGGACAAATTTCCTGTATAATGAGGGCCTTATTTACGTACATCATTCAGTTAGTAAAGTTAAGTCACTCAACCAGGACCCGAGTAAACATTGACATTCTTCATAATCTGGAGATAGTTTGTCACAGTGGAATATCTTTTGTATCATCTTATATTCAAAATAGACACATATCCATGAAATTCTTTATTTAATTGTGATTTTAAAACGTATATTTCAGGACCAACCTATGAATGAACCCACACTTACTTCCATGTGTCAGCTTGTTGTAACGGTCCTAGATGCTGATGATTCTAGCCCAGAATTTACTAAAAAAAAGTACACCGGAAGTGTCCTTAACACCGCAACACCGGTAAGAAGACACAATTCGATTTACATATCCATTTTGGATAAACGAAAACATTGATATATTTAGGAAAACATGAAAACAATTCTGAATTTATGTTTTATCTATTTAGGAGAATACGAAAATAATTCGGAATTTATATATCGATTTAGGAAAACACGAAAACAATTCACATTTTATCTATCTATTTAAGAAAACAATTCAGATTTTATATATATTTAATGACTAGAAAATTGAGAGCTGTGTTATTTGACATTGATAACTGGTTAGTTGAATAAGGCGTGAAACGTGTTGTGTTAAATCAAGTTTTATTTTGATGTGCTTTTGTAATTACACCACTGCGCTAATTATTTTGATAGTGACCTATGGTTTGCCCGTGGCTACATTAAACAGGACATGCTTACTCTTTCTATAACACTTAAAACCACTTTTTACTGGTGGAGTTCACACAACCAACAACTTGCTGGGGTGCTTTTTCATATCTGTATGTTATATTGATTTTGTTACATGATATGGCGTTGAACGTCTGTACCGACTGGACTAATGAAGGCGGTTGTACATGTATGCCATGGAGTTTTCCCGGAAGTCTTATTTCAAATTTCAACTGCCAAGGGTTATTTTTGTGCATGCCAATGTGTACATGTGGCCTCGGTTTTCCGTCCCATCCGAATGACTGGACATTGTTCCTTGTTAGGCCCTCTGCCTTACCAGAAAGGATAAGTATTGAGAAACGTTTGTGTGCCATTTATTTTATTTTATAAATTCACTTTTATTTTTACAGGGAACAATAGTAAATGTCAATGTTAAAATATTAGCAACAGATCCAGATGTTACAATTAATGCTCCCGTTGAATATTCATTATATGGTAAGCGCATGGGGTTGCACGGTTTGCATTAATCAACAATTATTGGAGTAGTCTCTTTGTTATTGACGTCATATTCACCACCTTGTTTACTGTAACTGACCAATTATTTTAGTTAATTTAATTGTCCAATATCACTGTAAAGTAACGTGGTCTACTTTCAGTTCATCTTAATGTTTTAAACGACCTTTATTAGTAATAATTCGTGGTCTGATATTGTTATAGTCATCAGTGTTTGTTGGTTAGTTTTTTTTCTTAAACAATACTTTAATTTAATTATCATATTCATTGCTATTGAATCGTGAAAACTTTGATATACCATTATTGTTCTGAAAATCGCAAATCCTGACATCAAGTAAGGTATTTTAAACAAAGGGCAATAACTCTGCAAATGCGTATATTATATTTGTCAGGTGTTGGTTTAACCCTGCAAATGCATTTAAGACGGGTTCTGGTGCTTTAAAACACATGTTTTATGAATGACAATGTAGGCATGTGAACACTTTGATGTAAACTTAATTCCGACTAAAACCCACTCAAAGGGGCAAGTTTTATGGAAACATATCCTTTTTATCAGTTTCACTATGGTAAAAAAGCTTTTTTTTTTATATTTTCAATATTCGGTCTGTTATTTCAGGATTTCGATGTTAACTTCTAACACTCATTAAAGCTCCAATGCACCAGGAGGCTAATATGCATTTTTCATATTTAATTTAACAAAATGAAATGTTAAACGGTATTCTTTAGATCAGTTAGGTGCTATTATCTTTCAGTAGCGGAATTGAGTTTAAGTACAGAAAAAAATAGTATACAGAAAAAGATTACGTCGTGAAATTAATAGATATTAACTTTAAATAATCTTATCTTATGTCATGATTGATTTCTTTTTCAATGTGTTTATTTGCCTTTAAGTCTTGAATATTGTGCATTTAAAGCAAAAAACAAACGAACCGACATCCACAAGCTATGCACAATCCCTCTTAATGCAAAACCGACATTTCTTATCGCACCGTTGTAATTAGAGGGGTATTATCACTTTGGCCATGAACAAAATGTTATTATATTGGACAATGTAAAATTTAGAATAAACTTTTAGAATTAGTGAAAATCTTAACTCCGATTTATAAAGAGCAGTGTGTTTTACTTGAATATACATTAAAATCCTTAAAAATCTGTAACACATTTTTACAGCGAAGATCCCCAAAGCGTAAATGCTTCTTTAACACCGACCTATCTATGTAGGAGAGGTATCCTATTATTTATGTTGAATATTTATCAAAATAAAATGATGTTTTTAGTTTAACGTCCTACTTTTCTACTAAACATTTTCTCTGAATCACGAGTCGGCTTAAAATATCCCATCTCTGGCACCTTCCTCAGCATCGCTCCCATCATCGTCGTCATCTTCTTCATCATCACCGTCACCATTATCGCTTTCTATCACTACCAGCGCCATCGTTATTATTGTAGCACAATCACCATATAAGCGTTCAGTGTTATGTTAAATGTTGTAATGTTTTGTTATGTTTTTGGTGTGCTTGTGGTTTTCATTTGAACTGTGTTTTGTTTTTGTTGCTTGTCGTTACTTTGGGGAAGGAAAGCACAATACATTTTTTTTCTTTTCTGGATTGCAAGAAATGTTCCCCCAATCCTGAATTTTGGCTAGGTTAGCCTACTGACATTTAAAAAAACCTAAATATACCACTCATCCCCATTTCAATTAAAGGCGACAGAGGCCCTTTCAATCGAAGAATGCATGATAATTGCACCTTATTCTTAAATAAAGTCATTATTATTATCATTATTATTATTACACAGTGTAGTTTATGTCTGTAGTAGATGATGTCGTAGCATTATATGCTAAGATAAACTGAATAATGTGAATTGTGCTGTTTAATGAATAATATATGCTATTAAATCGGAATGCCTTTATTTAATACCGCCAACAGACGAGGATAATGTATTTGAGATTGATGGAACATCTGGTGAGGTAAAAGTTAAACAAACTCCAACTGCTAAAACATATTTTCTCATGGTAGAGGTAAGCACAATTTAAATTCTATATTAGTAGCCACTCCATCAACAATATTTGGTATTTATTATCTTAGCTTTATTGTTGATTTGTCCAGTTCCAAGAATATACAATAGGTAAAGAGAGGGATTTAACGTTGGCTCATCACACAGACAGGGTCATTTCAGGAGTGAATGGTATATTTATTACAATTATTCGCTGCAAGTGTTATCTACTAGGGAAGGATAAACAAACGCTGTTATCTTGTAGTAATTCATGGGACATAACTCTGTCTGGCTTAGGCTATTACTCCTGAATGTTCTGTAACAGTAAATGACTGTGGGGTTTGTTGTAGTATCGGTCACCCAGAACCTCCTAGTCTTCAACTTACAGAGGGTCTGGGAAAGTTTTCAATATTTGACCAGAGTCCAAAGCCCATGCGTAACCGGGAGTTTGGTTTTTAATGTGGTTGATTACCCAGTATCTTCTGGCCAAGTCAAGTAAGAGTTGCATCCCTTCCCGCAATAAATCCTACAATTCCTGCATAATTATAAACAAACATGAATCGTGACGACGAATTAGTATTACATTTAAAAAAAAACATAGATAAGGCCCATGAAAAGAGAAATTTTACAATGAAAAAAAATGAGTGTTGGATATCGAACTGTGTTGCAATCAAATGGATTATTTGAAATGACATTCTTAAATTAATTTCATGGGCGTCATCATCTTGTTTAAGGGCGAGTTACCTCCCTTGAAAGACCAGATAATCTAGTCAATGAACGATTTTTATACGCCCACATTTTTATGTGGACGTATATTGTCGTCGCCCCTGTCCGTCCGTCCGTCCACAATTGTTTGTGAACAGTCTACAGGTCACAATTTATATCCGATTTCAATGAAACTTAAAATATAGGTTTATCACCCTAAGGTCTCGGTTCCTTTCGATATTGGCATATTTAGCTTGTGGTTTCTCTGGAGGTCAAAATTGTAATCCGGTTTTAAAAATCGTTTGACAATATCATCGTTACATGGTTATGACGGTTGAGTTCGAATTTCGTGAAAATTGGAGCAAAATTGACAGACAAAATGGCCGCCGTTTGTACGCGAATAGTGTGAAAATATGTTATATCAAGCTTGTGGACCCTATAGAGGTCACAATTTTGAACCGATTTCGATGAAACTTGACATGTATGTTGATAACCCAAAGATCTTGGGTCCTGTCTATATTTGCGCCCATCTGATCGTAACTTCCTGAAATATATCCCGTGATTGGCCGAAAATTTCCTTTTTTTTAGCTTGTGGCACCTCTGGAGGTCAAAATTATTATCCAATTTAAACAACCGTTTGATTATATCACCGTTACATGGTAATAAAGGATGGTGTTGAATTTCGTGAAAATTGGACCAAAATTGACGGACGAAATGGCCGCCGTTTGTACGCGAATAGTGTGAAAATATATTACATCAAAGTTGTGGACCTTATAGAGGTAACAATTTTGAACCGATTTTGATGAAACTTGAAATACATGTGTATAACCTAAAAATCTTGGTTCCTTTCGATATTTGCGCATATCGGATCGTAACTTCCTGAATTATGGCCCCTGATTGTACGAAAAATCGCCTTTATCACCTTGAGGTCCCTCTGGAGGTAACAATTATTACAAGATTTAAAAAAAAAAACGTTTGGTTATATCACCGTTATAGGGTAATCTAGGTTGAGTTTGAATTTCATGAAAATCGGACCAAAATTGCCAAACAAAATGACCGCCGTTTGTACGCGAATGGTGTAAAAATATGGTATATCAATTATCAAGGTTGTGGACCCTATAGAGGTCACAATTGTAATTTGTTTTTGATGAAACTTGAAATACATTTTTATAACCTAAAGATCTTGGTTCCTTGCGATATTTGCGCATATCGGATTGTAACTTCCTGATTTAAGGCCTCTGATTATACGGAAAATCGCCTTTATTATCTTGTGATCCGTCTGGAGTTCATAAACCTTTGATTATATCACCGTTACACTGTAATGAATTTTCAGTTTGAATTTCGTGAACATCGGACCAAAATTGCTGAACAAAATGGCTGCCACTTTTACACGTGAACCCTCTAGAGGTCACAATTTTAATTCGATTTTGGTCAAACTTGAAATGCATGTTATAACTCAAAGATCTTGGTTTCTGTCAATATTTGGACATATCTGATCGTAACTTCCTGAATTATGGCCCCCGATTGTACGAAAAATCGCCATAATATTAAATATTTCGTATCCAGTGGAGGTGACATCTAATTCCATAATATTAAATGATTCGGATACTTAACGTTAGCATGGGGCAGAACTTTATAAAAACCAAACAAATTCTAATGATTTTCTGATAATTACTTAATATGCGACAACTCTTGTTGACTGCCCGGACGATTTAGCTGCTGTGTGGGCGTATGTTTCGTTGCCTGGCAACCCATTTCTCTCAAATCGTGACAACTTATCCAGACCACTGATCTATATATATAACTGGATAGCTCATGACGCAGTCTACAAATGACGTAGCTTGAAGCCACCATCCGGCAGCTTGCTACACCCAGATGCACTTGTAGTCCTTTATTTCCACTATAAGAACGCGCTTTGTTTACAAGCAAATTCGACGAAAACATTAAATTATATTTTGTTTAAAACGTTGTTGGTGTTTAATATAAAATAAATTCACAAGGGTACAACATTGATTTATGATTTATCGGCAGACGCCATAAAATGTTTTGAAACGCACCATACATTTGCCGTAGATCAGATTATAACATAACGTTGAATTTCTATATACAATTGAAAATGATAAATACTAAATGATAGGCTTTTATTAGACATTGTTTGGAAAAAATAAAATCATCTGACGAAAAAAAAAATGTAAGATGCCAGTGCCACCCCTTGTTTTTTTTTAAATTATAGTTTTTATTTTGGATTTTAAAAACGTTTTTTTTTAAATCGGATAATAGTTGTGACCACAAGCTAAAAAGGCGATTTTAAGTACAATCAGGGGCCATAATTCAGAAAGTTACAATTTGATATGCGCAAAAATCGCAAGGAACCAAGGTCTTTGGATTATCAACATGCATTTAAAGTTTCATCAAAATCAAATTAAAATTGTGACCTTTACAGGGTCTACAACCTTGATATACCATTTTCTTATAGTATTCGCGTACAAGTGGCGGCCATTTTGTCCATCAGTTTTGGTCCGATTTTCATGAAATTCAAACTCACCCTTCATTACGGTATTATTTTAAATCCGTTAATAATTGTGACCTCCAAAGGAACCACAAGCTAAAAAATGGCGATTTTTCGTACAATCAGGGGACATAATTCAGGAAGTTACGATCAGATATGTGCAAATATCGACAGAAACCAAAATCTTTGAGTTATGAACATGCATTTCAAGTTTGATCAAAATCGGTTCAAAATTTTGACCTCTATAGGGTCTACAACCTTGATATAACATATTTTCACACTATTCGCGTACAAACAGCGGCCATTTTGTCTGTCAATTTTGGTCCGATTTTCACGAAATTCGAATTCACCCCCCATAACCATGTAACGGTGATATGATCAAACGTTTTTTTTAAATCGAACTCCAGATGGATCACAAGATAATAAAGGCGATTTTTCGGACAATCAGGCGACATAATTCAGGAAGTTACAATCCGATGGGCGCATATATCGACAGGAACCAAGATCTTTGGGTTGTAAACATGCATGTCAAGCTTCATCAAAATCGGTTCAAAATTGTGACCTCTATAGTGTCCACAAGCTAAAAACGTGATTTTTCGTACAATCAGGGGCCATAATCCATGAAGTTTTTATCCGATACATGCCAATATCGAAAGCAGCCGAGATCTTATGGGGATAAACATATATTTGAAGTTTCGTCAAAATCAGATAAGAATTGTGACCTGTAGAGAGTCCACAAACAAATTGTGGACGGACGGACGTCCGGACGGACAGGGGCGACGACATAATACGTCCACGTGAAAATGTGGGCGTATAAAAAGCGATTTTTCGGACAATCAGGGGCCATAATTCAGGAAGTTAAGATCCGATGGGCGCAAATATTGAACGGAACCAAGATCTTTGGGTTGTAAACATACATGTCAAGTTTCATCAAAATCGGTTGAAAATTGTGACCTCTATAGGGTCCACAACCTTGATATAACATATTTTCACACTATTCGCGTACAAACGGCGGCCATTTTGTCTGCATTCAACCTCATTCTTCATTACCAAACGTTTTTTTTTTTAAATCGGATAATAATTTTGACCTTCAGAGGTACCACGAGCTAAAAAAAGGCGATTTTTCGGACAATCAGGGGCTATAATTCAGGAAGTTATGATCCGATGGGCGCAAATATCGCAAGGAACCAAGATCGTTGGGTGATAAACATACATGTCAAGTTTCATCAAAATCGGTTGGAAATTGTGACCTCTATAGGATCCACAACCTCGATATAACATATTTTCACACTATTCGCGTACAAACGGCGGCCATTTTGTCTGTCAATTTTGGTCCGATTTTCACGAAATTTGAACCCAACCTCCATAACCATGTAACGGTGATATAATCAAACGGTTTTTTAATCGGATAACAATTTTGACCTACAGAGGGACCACAAGCTAAAAAGGGCGATTTTTCGTACAATCAGGCGTCATAATTCAGGAAGTTACGACCCGATGGGCGCAAATATCGAAAGGAACCAAGATCTTTGTGTTAGTAAACATACATGTCAAGTTTCATCATCACGAAATTTGAACTCAACCTCCATAGCCATGTATTATAATCAAACTCTTTTTTTTTTAAATCGGATAACAATTTCGACCTCCAGAGGGACCACAAGCTAAAAAGGGCGATTTTTCGGACAATCAGGGGCCATAATTCAGTAAGTTACAATCCGATGGGCGCAAATATCGAAAGGAACCAAGATCTTTGGGTCATAAACATTCATTTCAAGTTTCATCCATATCGGTTCAAAATTGTGACTTCTGCACTGTTCACAAGCTAAAAACGTGATTTTTCGTACAATCAGGGGCCATAACTCATGAAGTTACAGTCCGATACGATCTTAGGGTGATAAACCTATATTTTAAGTTTCATTGAAATCGGATAAAAATTGTGACCTGTAGACTGTTCACAAACAATTGTGGACGGACAGACGGACGAACAGGGGTGACGACAATATACGTCCACATGAAAATGTAGGCGTATAGAAATATTAATTATACCCTGCCCCGTACCTGACTCATTGTCACGTATAGGACTGGAATAGAAACCACGATATTTTACCCCCTCCCTTAAGATCTGAATTTAGCCATGCTGTAATTGTGACTTATCCGTCAATCGATGAGCAATTGTCCAAGGAACAAGGTTACCATGTTTCATTTCGATCATACATGAATGGGTGGAGTCTGAGGCATTTCTCGAAGTGCTTCGTCCCCAAGAACAAGATGAGTTGGATCGAGTGACTTGGAAGATAAGTATTAACTAAACACAACGATGAAAAGTCCAACGTTTGGGATAAATACCCTTCTGATGATAAGGAACGTGAATCGCATTGAGGTGGCGACCTTTCAAACCAAGGACGATAAGAACATACTACCGTGTCTGCATATTTGTAATGAAGACATTTCAAAAGTGCATCTTAAATCATACTTATACCGAGATGTTCGATTATTTTTGCAGGCAATTCAAGTAGATAATAGTTTAAGAAAGGGCACAGCGTTACTACAGATACAGGTATTAGATAGTAATACTACAAGTCCACCACAGTTTGAAAGGAATAACTACTATCTCTCAGTATCAGAGTCAACTCCTGTTCTTACAACAATTCTGACTCTATCTGTTAAAGACGATGGTATGGTAAGTAAACTAGCTCTCACACACAGTGCAGGATTAAGACGCATGGCGTACTTAAGTAATTGGGGTCCAAATTGAATTACAAAAATTGTATATAAAACGTACGTAGGTTAAGTAGAAAAGTACTATCTCAATTCACTGTTGTTCAGTACACTTACTGTACTGAAGTCACCTCCAATGTCAAAAAGTTCAGCCAAACTTCCGTTATAGTGGAACTCAGACTTGATTTTTCTCTTTTCAATTGATATAATATCCAAACGCAAAGTCAACAAAATTAATATGTGATATGAATATAACTAAATCTGCTAAGCAGATATTAAAGCTTTCATATTCACAGTCACTTCCCGTCACATGTCATGGGTCGTATAAATAATCCGAACAAGAAAAAAAATCATTAAAATCAGTTACAATCTAGTGAAGTTAATGTGATTTTTCACTCGTAAACAACCTTGTCGGCACGAAAAATGTCAAAGGCAAAATTCAAATTTTTGAAATATTCAAATACCAAAAATTCGACCCGTATCCCGCTATCCTGGAATGTATTAATTTCAGAAATAGGAGACGCATTGAACATACTATGCCCTATCAAGATGGCGGCACTTCCGGTTCGATCGACAAACTCCATGTTTTGTGTACGAATCAATAATTCCTTGTCTAGTATCAGAATTTTTTTTTTTTTTTAGGTCATTCATAAAACGTTTTAAAAATTTATTTTAAAGCTTTCATATTCACAGTCACTTCCTGTCACATGTCATGGGTCATATAAATAATCCGAACAAGAAAAAAAATCATTAAAATCGGTTACAATCTAGTGAAGCTAATGTGAGTTTTCACTCGTAAACAACTTTGTCGGCACGAAAAACGTCAAAGGCAAAATTCGAATTTTTGAAATAGTCAAATAGCAAAAATTTGACCTGTATCCCGGCTATCCTGAAATGTATTAATTTCAGAAATAGGAGACGCATTGAACATACTATGCCCTATTGTGTTTGTTTACAAGCCCGTAAATGTCGATTTTTCTTTCACCATTTTTCCATATTCACTTCAAAATGATGACCATCATTTGACCTAAATCAAAATTCTGCTCTGAACGTTTTTTAGGCGTTCCTTCAAGGATTCAGAAAATATAACCCCCATGTCTGTAAGTAAAATATCGCAACAGCCCTATTGGTTTTTCACGTTTCAAGATGGCGGCACTTCGGGTTCGATCGACAAACTCCATATTTTGTATATGAATCAGTAATTTCTTGTCTAGTATCGAAAAAAATTAGGTCATTCTGACCTATATTTCGTTGATTTTTTTTAAAACTTTGATCCTTAATTTCACAAAGGGGAGATAATTTAGAAAATTTCTACGGACATCTTTAAAGTTGCATTGGTAAGATCTACTTACATACTAAATTTCATGAAAATCATACAATTATTACAGAAGTTGTCAAACTGGTCATAACTTCCGGTTCGAAATCACAGCGACGAATTTTCGAAATTCGAAAATCTGCAACTGCAGGTGAAAATGTTTTTTTTTACAAGATAGTCAAAGATAAAAAAAATAGTAAAATAGGTCAATAAAAAACAAAGTTACGACTATGCATTGTCAGGTTTTTGTTCGTAAAATTCGGTGATTTCTAATGCTTAAAACGTTTTGAAATTATATTTGAACAATACCCAGTTTAAACAATACTCAGTATTGGGGGGCAAGGGTAGCAGACGGACGGAGATGGACGGACGGACGGATATAGACGGACGGAGACGGGGACGGGGACGGGCGGACAGAAACAGACAGAGACAGACAGGCAGACAGACCCATTTCAATAGTCCCCCACTACGGGGTCTATCGGCTTCAGTGTGTTCTCCAATCCAGTTCCTGTGAATAAATATTGTTTAGAAAAAATTAAACTATACACCATATCAGATAATTAGGCTACAAAGTTTAGTCTTTGACAAGTTGATGACAGGATTTCAAATACCATGAGGTCTACAGTGTATTCTGTTTAATTACATGTCCGTTAATGTAGATTTTTCACTATATCTCATATTCAATTCAAAATGGTGACTACCATTTGCCCTAAATCAAAATTCTGCACTGAACGTTTTTTAGACTTTCTTTCAAGGATTCCGATAATATAACCCTCGTGTCTGTAAGTAAAATATCAAAAAAGCCATGTAGATTTTCACATTTCAAGATGGTTGCACTTACGGATTGAGATGCAAACTCAATTTTTGTGTACGAATCAGTAGTCTCGTAGCTAGTAAAGAAAAAGAAAAAAAATCAAGGTGATCTGACCAATATTTCGTCGATTTTTTTTAAAACTTTGACCCTTAATTTCTCCAAGGGGAGATAAGTTAGAAAGTTTTTAAAGATATCTTTCAAGTCGCATCGGTAAGATCTACTTACATTCCGAATTCATAAAAATCGTGCATCTATTAAAGAAGTTGTCAAATTGCTTATAACTTCTGGAACGAAATCACAGCGACGAATTTTCGAAATTCGAAAATTTGAAACTGCAGGTGAAACTCAAAGAAAAAAGAATTAGTAAAATAAGTCAATAAATAACAAAGTTACGACTATGCATTGTCAGTTTTTTCGTTCGTAAAATTCGGTGATTTCGAATGCTTAAAACGTTTTGAAAATATATTTATTCAACGTTCGCACCCCATTTTTTTTTTGGGGGGGGGGGGGGTGGTGGGGTGGGGGGTAGGTCAAAGTTTCAGAAAGATCCTACGGTTAGATTCTGAGGAATCCGATTTGCAGAAAATACACACAAAAAAAATAATAATAGATATGAAAGCTTAATAACTTTAACAAAAACAATAAGCTTTCATATGTAATTTTAATCAATCTGAATGAAAAAATATGCAATAGCTGATCAAGTTATGTACAGATTTTAGATGTTCATTGACATTTAGAGGTTGGGTTGGAATAAGTGAATACAAACTGGAAGATACCTAATTAAGAACAAATTCAAACTCGGGATCACGTTCCTTCTTGCATGATAGCATTTACACAAGAATAAATATGCTGATTATATTCATATTTCCTATAACTTTATAGGGACTGAAAGCGATCAATAACATTAACAAAAACACTTATCATCGTGACCAACGCCGTAAGTCAACATGCCTGTGTGATAGATCTTCTTTCGTAACGGCATGCCGTCTATTACAACACCCTTTAATCAAATACATTTATATTATGTACATTAGAACATCTGTCTTAGCAGATGTTTTTTTTTTATAAAACAGTCAACATTATCTTGTCAGCTATTATACGACAGAAATACAGGTTTTCCCAAAGATAAATAGGTTAAAAATTAAGGTAATCGGCGCAGGTGTATTCACTTTACCAAATAAAGCATAACTCAAATCTTACCCCAAAACACGATCTGTTACGACATTTCACAAATCGATTGATAATAAATAATATAAAGTCATTATTTATCAAACAAAGATATGTAATTTAGAACTAATCTGCAGTAAACATATTATAATCTCAATTCATCCCTTTGGGGCAAAATAAAAAGTTTTAGTTTTACTTAGAGTATGTCAAAGGCGAGTTTTCAAACACGATGTCAAAGCAGATCTACAGTTGTAGGCGTATTTTGTAAAATAAATTGCTACCGGAAAATTAACCACTTGGTTTCAAGAAACACTTATCAAATAATGAATTGTTAAAATACTCTGAGAAATGTCGGAATGTCGGTCTGCTGGGACGTCTGGGTTGACAAATAAATTAGAAACAAAGAATGAAGAAATTGTATTTTTAATAACCGCTAAAAAAAGGCATTGAAAGTTTCTTCCGGTTAGGTAGGATCAGCCAGGTCAATTAATTTTTGTAAATTTGCTTTTAAAACTGGAATCGAGTGTTCCTTACCGGCGACAGAAAAATAAAATAGAGACTTATTGGAAATTTGCTGATTTAAAACATACCTACGAAACCGGAGCTGTGCTTTCAGTGCCTCCTTCATTTCCCTATCTGTAAGTTGTAAAAGCCCATTTTCCATACCCTCTTTACTTTCCCAAAGACCCAACCCGACAATTTCTATTGTTAGGCGCTCTTTTTTCCCAATCTCACGTTTCCCCTTTTGTAACAATTCATTCTTTTTCACCAAAAAAACCGCTAGCTTTTTTCTTTCGATTTCTTCTCGTCTTTGCCTAAATTTAGAAAGTTGATTTTTTTTGTTATCGTTTGAGCATCCATTAAGACCGAATTGCGTTTATCAGGTGAAAGATTTTTTAGCCATTCATCAGATTTATTCATTTTATATAAAATGGACGCTTCGTTGCCAAAAATATTAGACGAGGGCGCGATCCTCATTAATCTATCGAGATGACTGAACACGGTTTCTGGTAATTTGTTGTGAGGTATGGCCGAACTCGAACACGAAGGATTTAAATCATCTCGATACTCAAGTAAAATTTTTGCAATATACTTTCGGCCAAGAGGACTTCCAAAACATGGACCAGGGTTGAATTAATAGTTAAATCAGAATTAATTTCCGTCAGGTTAGCAAGGACCGAATCAAATTCATTTTTGATTTGAGAGTCGAATGGGTGTGATTTACCTTCGACAAAATTTTGAATATTCGAGTTTTCGAAAAATTCATGTAATTTCTGATAAATAGTTTTCATGTCAAGTGCATTAATGCCGCTTTCTAATATGCGCCACAGTGGAGCAGTAATTAATTTATCTATCAAGCCCAAAGCATGGCACTCAATATGAAATAACCGAATTTTAATATCTAAAAATATAGTTTGGGTCAATCGATTTTCTGTTCCAAAATCGCCAAGAAAATTTTTTATATTCCTGGCCATATAATTTACAACTGTGGCATTGTGGAAAATGATATTAAACCGGTTACCATGAAATTTCGTTAGCGGTAATTTTGAAATCCCAAGGGACTTGAGATATAACTTAAAAGGCAAATAACAATCCGACTTTTCATCCCCAACCTGCGTAAAGGCCTTACAGATGGTCCGAATCAATCGAACACACCCAGGTTCGTTTGGCATAAATGAAGAAGTGGTTTTAAACGTTTGGGCCGAATACGTTTTAAAATACATTTCCTCAAATTTCTTTAATTCAGACGCACTTTTATCGGCCAAACCAGTTAGTAGATGAAGACCGCAAAAGAAATGATTTATATTTAGGTGAATATTTCGCTCTGAATCTGATAAATCTGACCAGTTTTCTACTAATTTAGAGCAAATATTGCCTCTGTACTGTGTAAATAAAGTGTTAAAAAGCTTTTCGGTGCTGGCTCTGTCTCTCATAACTTTACATACTGTGTAAAAAATTAAAGTCAATCTTTAGTCTCAAGAGCGTCCACAAAAATTTTCAGAGTGATCAAGATCAAGGGCCATAGCTCTGACAGTAATTATTGTAAATCGTTGGAAATCAACAGGCTTCCTCATCTGTTGACCTTAAACATTGTGTATAAATTTAAAGTCAATCGGATACCAACTGCATTCTCCAGAGCGTACATGAGATTTTCAAAAGTGATCAAGGGCAGTAATTATCGGAAATCGTTGAAAATCAATAGGATTCGTCATCTCATGACCCTAAACACTGTGTATAAATTTAAAATTAATCAAGTATTAACTTTAGCCTCTTATGAGCGTCCACAAGATTTTGCAAAGTTATCAAGGGCAATAACTCTATTAATAAAGGTTAGCAATCAATAGAACCCTTCCTCCCCTGGCCTTAAACACTGTGTATGTCCACAAAGGCTTTCTTTTTGTCAATAAAAAAGAAATTGTTGCATTCTTAGTTTTAGCTGTTAAAGCAATGTTTTCGATGTGAGAGATTCAAGACGCGAAAGAGTCATGTTCTTTGAAACTTGATAAATGTAAATGAATATTTCATATTTTTATACGATAATTAATGTTGCTAAATGACATTTTGTGTGCTTGGCACTCAGTTCAACAGTTGCATATATAAAAACAATTCATATTTCTTGTGTCTCGATAGATCAAACAACTCGTAAAACTTTGTTATAAATAATAATAACATTAAAATCTCTCCAAAATCCCCCATATACACCCCCCACCAAAATCCCACTAAAATGTGGGAAAGTGTAGTATTAAACGCGGATAAATAAATAAAGATATAGCAAGTTCATGCAAAATAGACAACTACATGTAGTGATAATTTCGGAATTTAATAGAAAAAGGGGGCATTAAATTAATCTCTTCCTGTGCTTCTGTTGCATCAGGAGAACAAATGTGACTTTGATATCAGCAACAGAAATTCATATTTCGATTGCTAAAAGGGAGCCACCGTGATACAGGATGAAGGGCCTTGTAAGGGACATTGTGGAGTCATTTGGATCGGATAACAAACCGAAGTACTGTGTACACATTGCGGCACAGGTAAAATAACCCTAGGCAGTTGGAATTTTGTATAACAGTGGGCCGTAGTGACGGTGCCCAGACAAAATTGCCCTCACAGCACACCGTATGTCGTATGTCCGTCTCCCTTAGCTCAGCTGGAGTTCAATAGTAACATCTATTTCATTTCATTTCGAATACTAAACATATCCAAACTCTATGTTACTTTTTCACATATTTTATTTTTTCCCGCCCACCCATATGAACCCCTTTGACTTTGCAGACCCTAAAAATAAATTTATAGACTCTAGGATGGTAAAAACTGTTTTAAAACGTGTACTTTTCTAATCTACTTCCTGTAATTGGGCTCTTTATCAATGATGAAAGCCTTTTTAATCACTGATTATATATAATCATTAATTGAATGTTTAATTATAATCACAGTTTAAACCTTGAACTTTAAGCATTGATTAGAAAAATTTATAGTCAAAGATTAGCTAATCAGACTTTTGAGAATACCAAACTTAGTCAACCACTAATCTCTAACTAGTTAGAAAGGCCCGTATTTTCGAAAGTGGTTTAGTGCTAATCATAGATTTAATCAATGATTTTCTGACCAGCCATATTCTGAAAAGCTGATTAAATTTTAAGCTAAGATTTTTATAAACTTTGATTAGCCTAATCATTGAGTTAATCATTGTTCGAGAATACCATAAAATGTGGTATTCTCGAACGTTGACTTGTACTTAATCATTGACTAAATCACCTCAATATTTAGTCATCCCAGGGGGGTAGTTTAAGGAAGGATTAAGTGCATGGATATGCAATTACAATGTATTGAATATTATAGAAATGATTATTTTGCATTGAATTGAGGCACATTTCACTTATATTTTGCCATGAAAGTAACCAAATCACATTCACAGTAAATTCTGTTGAAAAGGTTTTTTTTTATAAATTAAATATTAAACTTTCTCTATAATATAAAACATATAAATATGTATGTGCACTTTAGTCAAAATGAATGAACTACAAAATACAAATATTTTTTTAGAAGTGTCAAAGAACCTTTTAACAAAAGGAATTGTAAACAACGGAGCAAATCAATATTTTGGCACAGCAGCTAAGTCGTCCACTCAGTCAACAAGTGTTGTTACATTTGTTTTTTGGTCAATAATGAAAACATTTACAAATCTAAAATCTGAGTACGAGTAACAACCCATTTAGTAATTATCAGGAATCAGTAGAATTTGTTTGGTTTCTAGTTCTTCCCTCAACGAACAGTTACTATACAAAACATAATAGACATCCTCCTCTCATGAAGTTAAACACTGTGTATAAATTTCAAATTAAGGGCCATAACACTGGCAGTAATTATCGGAAATCGTTGGAAATAAATAGGCTTCCTCATCTGAAGACCTTAGACAAGATATTTCAAAGTGAGCAAGGACCATAACGCTGGCAGTAATTATCGGAAATCGTTGGATATCAATAGGATTCTTCATCCCATGACCGTAAACACTGTATATAAATCTAAAGTCAATCATATATCAACTTTAGCCCCCAGAACGTCCACAAGATCAAGGACACTAACACTAGCAGTAACTTTCACCTATCGCTTGAGAACAATAGCCTTCTTTCTCTCACAACTTTACACACTGTGTATGAAATTAAAGTCAATAAGATATTAACTTCAGCCTCTAGAGCATCCACAAAATTTTTCAGAGTAATCAAGGGTCATAACTCTGACAGTAATTATCATAAATCGTTGGAAATCAACAGGCTTCCTCATCTCTTGACCTTAAACATTGTGTAAAAATCTGAAGTCAATAGGATACCAACTGTATTCTCCAGGGCATCCACGAGATTTTCAAAAGTGATCAAGGGCAGTAATTATCAGAAATCCTTGAAAATCAATAGTATTCGTCATCTTATGTCCCTAAAAACTGTGTATAAATCTAAAATCAATCAGATATTAACGTTAGCCCTTTGAGCGTCCACAAGATTTTGCAAAGTGATCAAGGGCAATAACTCTAGTAGTCAAGATCAGCAATCAATAGAACCCCTCGTATCCTGGCCTTAAACTCTGTGCATGTCCACAAAGGCTTTATTTTTGTCAATAAAAAAGAATTTATTACATTCTTAGCTTCAGCTGTTAAAGCAATGTTTCCGATGTAAGATATTTAAGAGAGGGTGAGAGAGAGAGAAATCGAGTTTAACATCCACTCGATACAAACTCTGTCATTTTGGGACTAACATATGGTTTAGTTTCATTTCAATAATTAGCTTGCGCGTAGAGGTAATAGCAGTGGGAGGGATCAGGAGTACCTGGAGAAAGCCAACGAGATTGGACAGGCAACGGTACTCCTTGCCACGTACAACCGGGGATTCGAAACCACGCCAGTTGAAAGAGATTTAAGAAGCGAAAGAAAGAGTCTTGTTTTTTGAAATTTGATAATTAATGTTGCTAAATGACATTTTATGTTTGGCACTCAGTTCAACAGTTTTATATAAAAAAAACAATGCATATTTCGTGTGTCTCGATAGGTCAAACAACTCGTAAAACTTTGTTACAAATAATAATTACATTGTAATCTCTCCAAAATGGCCCATATACACCCCCACACACACCAAAATCCAACTACAATTTGGGAAAGTGTAGTATTAAAAGCTGATAAATAAATAAAGAATACAGATATAGAAAGTTTAATCAAAATATACAAATAGTGATAATTTTGGATTTTAATAGAAAAAAAGGGGACATAAAATTGTTTTTTCCTGCGCTTATGTTGCATCAGGAGAACAAATGTGACTTTGATATTAGCAACAGAAATTCATTATTTCGATTATTAAAAGTGAGCCACCGTGGTGCAGGAGGAAGGGCCTTGCAATGGACAAGGTCGAGTCGTTTGCCGAAGTATTGGGGCGCAGGTAAAATAACCCTAGGCAGTTAGAATTTAGTATAACAGTAGGCCGTAGCGCCGCTGCCCAGACAAAATTGCCCTCACAGCACACTGTATGGCGTATGTCCGTCTCCCTTAGTTCAACTGGAGCTCAATAGTAACCTCCATTTCATTTAATTTCGAAAACTAAACATATCCGAAAACTCTATTTTACTTGACTATTTTCTTCACATATTTTATTTTTTCCCGCCAACCCATATGAACCCCCTTGACGTTGCGGACCCTAGAAATAATTTCACAGACTAGGATGGGAAAAACTTTTATAAAACATGTACTTTTCTAATCTACTTCCTGTAATTGGGCCCCTTTATCAATGATAAAAGCCTTTTTAATCACTGATTATAAATAATCACTGATTAATTGTTGGATTATAATCAAAGTTTAAACTTTGAATTTTAATCGTTGATTAGAAAAATTTATAGTCAAAGATTAGCTAATCTGACTTTTGAGAATATCAAACTTAGTCAACCACTAATCTCTAACTAGTTAGTTACTGATTAGACCTAATCACAGATTATTTTAGGCACTGTTCGAAAATACGGGCCTTACTGATTAGACCTAATCACAGATTATTTTAGACACTGTTCGAAAGTACGGGCCTAAATGAATGTTTAATTATAATCAAAGTTTAAACCTTGAACTTTAAGCATTGATTAGAAAAATTTATAGTCCACCAAACTTAGTCAACCACTAATCTCTTAACTAGTTAATTAGGCCCGTATTCTCGAAAGTGGATTAGTGCTAATCATAGATTTAATCTCTGACTTTTCGACCAGCCATATTCTGAAAGGCTGATCAAATTTTAAGCTAAGATTTTTATAAACTTTGATTAGCCTAATCATTGAGTTAATCATTGTTCGAGAATACCATAAAATGTGGTATTCTCGAACGTTGACTTGTACTTAATCATTGACTAAATCACCCCAATATTTAGTCATCTCAGGGGGGTAGTTTAAGGAAAGATTAAGTGCATGCATATGCAATTATACTGTATTGAATATTATAGAAATTATTATTTTTCATTGAATTCAGGCACATTGCACTTATATTTCGCCTAAAAAGTAACAAATTTACATTCATCGCAAATTCTGTTGAAATTTTTTTTTATACATTATATATATTAAACATTCTCTATAATATAAAATATAATTATGTGCACTTTAGTCAAAATGAATAAAATACAAAATACAAATAATTCTTTAGATGTGTCAAAGAATCTTTTAACAAAAGGAATTGTAAAGAGCGGAACAAATCAACCTCTTGGCACAAAAAGGAACCCACAGCAGCTAAATCGTCCGGGCAGTCGACAAGGGTTGTCAATTTTTTTCTTTTGTCAGTAATGAAAACATTTACGAATCTAAAATCTGAGTACGATTAACAACCTATTAAGTAATTATCAGAAATCAATAGAATTTGTTTGGTTTCTAGTTCTGCCCTCGGCGAACATTTACTATACAAAGCGTAATAGGCCTCCTCCTCTCAGTTAAATACTGTGTATAAATTTCAAGTCAATCAGATATTAACCTTAGAACATCTTGAAGGTTTTTCAAAGTGATCAGCCTGTCCAACCTCGTGGGTTTTCTCCGGGACCTCCGGTTTCCCCCCACAGCTAAAGACCCTACGAATTATTGAAATAGAAAAATAAACCATATATATGTTAGTTTGTGTCGAGTGGACGTTAAACCCCATTTCTCTCTCTCAAAGTAGTCAAGGGCCATAACTCTGAAAATCAATAGGCTTACTCATCTCAAAACTAACTGTCACGCATTTGGCGAGAGAATCACGCATTTTTAATCAAAATCACGCTCTCACGAGCACATAGTGAAATCTCACGCATTTTCAAAACTATAGTATAAAAATAAAATATAAGGGATTTCCACGTACGAGTTACATTCGGGTGCACATTGATCAGATGCAAATAGTCGAACGCGACGTATTCCGAACGTCGAGTCGCTCTTTTCCGGTTTGTTTTAAGTACGACATCACTGATTGGCTGGATAAGTTAGATCAGCCAATGAAATTATTTGTTCCATTAACACTGTTCTGAAACTGGAATATCCTTACCGCGCGTTTCAGTGAGAGAAAAGCCTGCAAGATGCGCGACACTGACAACGATTCAGATTGTAATCCTCAAGTTAAAAAAAAAAAAAAAATTACTGGTGCAGCTAAGTACGATTCGAAGTTTAATTCCGTGTGTTTAAATGATATGCATTAAAACTCTTAAAATGTATCACTTTTGTGAATAATTTTATCTCTATTAATTCTCCGGTCTCCAAAAGTGTTTTAAAAGTGCTAAATCCTTTTTCGGCTGGGGGGGGGGGCTCCGCCCCCCTAGGCCCCCCGCCAGGACTTCGTCCTGGTCTTGACCAGGGGTGGTTAAATCTCACTCATTGAATTCATTTTAGGTTGGCAGCTCTGAGTCAATCGGATACCAGCTTTAACCTCTACAGTGCTCATGAGATTTTTCAAAGTGATCAAGGGCCATAACGCTGGTAGTAATTATCGGAAATCGTTGGAAATCGGATACTTTCTCATGACCCTAAACACTGTATATAAATCTAAAGTAAATCCGATACAGACTTTAGGGCCATAACGCTGGTAGTAATTATCGGAAATCGTTGGAAATGGGATACTTTCTCATGACCCTAAACACTGTATATAAATCAAAAGTAAATCCGATACAGACTTTAGCCCCTAGCGCGTACCACAAGATTTTTCAAAGTGATCAAGGGCACTAACACTGGCAGTAAATATCATCGGATATCGCTGGAAATCAATAGGAATCTTCCTCTCATAACTTTCCACACTGTGTATAAAATTAAAGTCAATCAGATATTAACTTTAGCCACTACAGAGTCCACAAAAATCAAGGGCCATAATTATCGTAAATCGTTGGAAATCAACAGGCTTCTTCATCCCCGGACCTTAACCATTGTGTATAAATCTTAAGTCAATCAAATACCAACTGTAGCCTCTACTGCGTCCATAAGATTTTCAAAAGTGATCAAGGGCCATAATGCTGACAGTATTTATCGACAATCGTTAAAAATCAATAGGATTCCTCATTTCGTGACCCTAAACACTGTGTATAAATCTAAAATCAATCGGATATTAACTTTAACCTCCAGGTTGTCCACACGATTTTTCAAAGTGATCAAGGGCAATAACTCTAGTAGTAAATATCAGCAATCAATAGACTCCTCAGTCTCATGGACTTAAACACTGTGTAAATTTAGAGTCAATCGGATATAAACTTTGGCCTCTAGAGCGTCCACAAGATTTTTCAAAGTGATCAAGGGCCATAACTCGGGAGGTAATTATCGGAAATTGTTGAAAATCAATAAGCTTTTGTGTCGCATGACCTTAAAAAAATGTGTATGAATTTCAAGCCTTCTACCGAATACACGAAAGAATCAATAGAAATATTGAAGCATAGTATACAAACGTTTCTTTTCATTTAGCATAATCTTTATGATTTCTTTTTCAAGGTGTCCACAAAGGCTTTCTTTTTGTCAATAAAAAAGAATTTGTTACAGTCTTAATTTTAGCTGTTCAAGCAATGTTTCATGTTTTCGATGCAAGAGATTTAAGAAACGAAATACAGTCGTGTTCTTTGAAACGTGAAGAATGTAAATCAACATTTCACATTTTTGTACGATAATTAATGTTGCTAAATGAGATTTTATAGGTTTGGCACTAAGTTCAACAGTTGTATATAAAAAAATGCATATTTCTTGTGTCTTTCGGTCAAACAACTCGTAAAACTTTGTTATAAATAATAAAATATTGTAATGTTCCAAATTGGCCTATATACGAAAACAAAACCCATCAAAATCCCACTACAATTTGGAAAAGTGTAGTATTAAAAGTGGATAAATAAATAAAGAATACACATATAGCAGGTTGTTACAAAATGGACAAATAGTGATAATTTCGTATTATAATAGAAAAGAGGGGGCATAAAATTAATCTGTTCCTCTGCAGTGCTTCTTTTGCATCAGGAGAACAAATGTGACTTTGATATCAGCAACAGAAATTCATATTTCGAATACTAAAAGACATTCACGGTGGTGTAAGATGAAAAGCCTTGCAAGGGACAAGGTGGAGTCGTTTGGATCGGATAACAAACTTAAGTACTGTGTACACATTGGACCGCACGTAAAATAACCCTTGACAGTTAAAATTTTGTATAACTGAGCCGTGGTGCCGGTCCCCAGGCAAAATTGCCCTCATAGCACACTCTTTGGCATAGCTCAGCTGGAGCTCAACAGTAACTTTCGTTTCATTTCATTTCGAATACTAAATATATGTGAACTCTATTTTACTTGACTTTCTTTTTCACACATTTTATTTCTTTCCTGCCCACCCATATGAGCCCCTTTGATTTTTCGGACCCTAACCACAGACTCTAGGATGGGAAAACTGTTCTAAATCATGTACTTTCTAATCTACTTCCTGTAATTGGGCCCCTTTATCAATGATAAAAGCCTTTTTAATCACTGATTATATTTAATCATTGATTAAAGGTTTAATTATAATCAAAGTTTAAACCTTGAATTTTAATCGTTGATTAGAAAAATTTATAGTCAAAGATTACCTAATCTGACTTTTGAGAATACCAAACTTAGTCAACCACTAATCTCTAACTAGCTAGTTACAGATTAGACCTAATCACAGATTATTTTAAACACTGTTCGAAAATACGGGCCTTACTGATTAGACCTAATTACAGATTATTTTAGACACTGTTCGAAAATACGGGCCTGTATATCTAATTACGGATTAACTAATGGGCCCAGCTATATCATCAAGATCTGCCAAAATTTCATTTAAAGTTGTAAGGGTAGTTTGCGCTGATTTATCAGCTATATTTCGAAGACCAATAATAATTGGCGTATGAGTCGAGTCAGCGGTTATTGCATATGTACCGAATTTGGAGTCGAATTTTGTAGTTTCGTCCGTATATAAAGTGGTGTTTTTCCCTGACTTTAGGGTTTCCGAAACATGTTTTAAAGATACACCGACGCGCTCACATGATATTCTTTGAACTGTAGTTTTTGTTGGAGTGTAATTAGATTTCAGTCCCGCGACAGCCAAACATGCGGTTATAACCGCGGCGACTTTCCTATCGGAAACGTTGAGTTTTTTTAGTCGCATGACCAAATCATAGCATTCTGAAGTGTATCTTTGATTTTCGACATCTTACAAAATTACTCTATTAATCAAATGGGTCTCGCTGGTATCTACCGCTGGTATCTGGTCTACTATCCTGGGGGAAAAGGGGCTGTCGAGATAATCGTCATATAATTTTAAAGATTTATTAGAACTATTTTTATTTTTACCCAGCTTTCTAGTCTTTGCCTTCAGTCTGGCCAGTCTAGTTCGAATAACTTTGTCATCAAACGTCATGCAGTCGTCATGTAAAGCAGTAATTGTGCTCCGTATTGGTCGGAAATTTATTCATAATGCCTAGTACTAGCCTATTTGTAATTCTTGTGAAGGGGAGTTTAGTTATTGTACTGAGATCATAGTCATCGCCCAAACCAATGCTGGATAGTAATTCATCGTTGGACGTCATGCCTGCTAATTGAATGGATTGATAACAAATTAAAAAGATTTGTTTCCCTTTAACCCTAAAAGTCGATAGTCTCGAGCAGTAAAACTATCGTGCGTTTCGATTAATTCCCGGTAGCAAATTTTAGAAAGGAAACAATTTGTTTATTTTCTAATTTGACGTCACATGTCTCAGCAATTTCACAAAGATTTTAGGAATCTTGAAAAATTAAAAGATAAATACGGCTTTTACTCTTATCTCGACTGACACAAGTGCTACGGAGATCTATGGGAAATCTCCAAAACTAAATTACATCACTCTGTAGATAAGCAGCGAATTGAAAAATAAAAACAACAATAATTTTTAGAATTTTGAACGTAGCTTGCGATCAAATAATATCTAAAGACAAACGCGTGGTGAGAATAATTTTAACATGTCTTTATATACCATTTGATATTGTGACAATACCACGTGCAAGGCCATATATAGTAAATATTTGCTGCGGCGAATTACTCGCACGTGCTTCCAGTGGGCCCGGCGCTCTTTCGTCATCATTCAGAAATTTGTCTTTGGACAGTCAACAACTCTCCCAGGTGAGAAAGAATTTCTTAGCGGATAAATTATTATTGTATGGGGCACTCTACAATATTCAAATGGGAACACATCAATAACAACAAATAAGATATGTTTACATGATCATTTTGTTATACGAAGAATTAAGTAATGCGTTTTCTATGGCGCTCAGTATATGAAAGCTTAATAAAAAATAATAGTTATACAATAATTTAATTTAGTTTATTTTTACTGAGACGTTTAATATAATGTATATAAATGTACTTGTTAAAAAAATATTCTGTATTCTAACTTTCTAAGGGGCCCTCTATAATGCGCCATGGGTGATCCGCCACTGCTCACGCATATTGAATAGTTTTTCAAGGATATCATTCGTTATTTCGTGTCAATTCTCAAAAACTTAGATTAAAATATTATAAGAATGCAGGCCCGGAGGGGCAGTGAAGTTTTTAGGAGGGGCACACCCGTTACAGTCTACAGTATAGGTATTTTAGAGTTAAGGTTGGCAAAATTGCCCCCCCCCCCCCGCGACCCCCTCCCTGGCTACGGGCCTGTAAGAATGTCTCCTTTTCATTGGCTAAGAGCTAAAAAAATTGTTGCAATTTAACTCTCAACCAATGAAAAGTCTGGATTCTTAAAATGTTTTAGTTCAAGGCTCATTTCTTTTTTTATAGTTCAATTTTCGTTTTATTTGCGGTATGAAAGAGTTTTTGAATAAATCCGCGTTCTGTTTGGTGTATGCGAGATCATCTAACGCATTAATCCGATCGCAATTTGTTTTTTTTCTTCTATAAAATGTTTATTTTGAAACGGCTAATATTCAAAACAAATAAACAACAAATGATGGAACATATTTTGATTTAAAAGATTCGTAGTTTCCGGGAATCCGAAAATACACACTAAAAGAAACTGCGTGAACATTTGATTATTTCAAATAATAACTTCAAATATTCGAATAGTATAATCGGCATTGGATGTGACCAGTGCACTTTTATATCTTCTACAATACATTATCAAACAATCAAAAATGCCAAAGCGAATCAGTTATTCACTGCAGTTTGTTAAGAAAGGGGAAGGCGAGGGCTGGTTTGGATTATAGAAACGATACTCGATTATATAGGAAACATGTTTATTAAAGGCTGTTGCCTTTCTATACTCAGTACTCACATCTTGACTATACAAGATTTTACAAAGAAAAACACATGGTTTCAAAATATGGCTGCCAACTCAACTTATACAACATTTTTTATCTACAAAAAAGAGAGTCAAAAGAAAACAAGAGTTGTCACCCTTCAATCATTAATCATTTCAGAACACACTCCCCCCTTATTGACGCGAGGTCAATAAAATACACTAAAATTTAACATAATTCTTGAGATTTAAACTCTTAATAACAAAACTCTATATCTTGGATACTATTCTTTAAGATGCATTACTCTATAAGATTCCATACTCAAATACTAAGAATAAGATTCCATACTCAAATACTAAGAATAAGATTCTATACTCAAATACTAAGATTCTAAACTCGTTACATGTACTAAGATTCTAAACTCTTAAATACATATATAACACTGATTTCTAACTGTGTACTCCAATAATATGATACATTCTCTACTAATCTCTAACCAACTCTATTGGATACAATTTTTGTATAGGTCGATTCATAAATATTATTTTGCCCTGTTTGTTCTGAACTCTTACAACAGCGGATCGCACGTTATTATCACGACCTGGTAAAATTCTATGAACTCTACCCATTTCCCAATTTAAGCGCGATACTTTATCATCAAATACTAACACAATATCACCCTCACGTATGATAGGACCTGTTTTAACTCTGGAACGATGGCGCTCGCGTAATTGAGTAACATAGTCATTCCGCCATCTTGACCAATAATGATTGATAATAGACTGCAAGTATTTCTTGCGCTTGCAGAATTCAGAAGATCTATCACCAACTACTTTAGGACTTGGAGTAAACAGCGGTTCCGACAATATCCTTTTTCCCAGTACTAAATGCGAAGGTGTTAAAGGTTCTATACAATCATCGCTAAGATATGTAAGAGGACGCGAGTTTAAAACGCCTTCAATGTCCACTAATAAAGTCAGTAGCTCCTCATACGACAAATGAGCATTACCTGAAGCTTTTTTCAGGCATCGTTTAGTTGAACGCACCATACGCTCAAAAAACCCGCCCCACCATGGGAATCGTTCAATATTATAACACCATTTAATGTTCGTACTATTTGTAAATTCTCGAAGTTCAGCACTCTTGAAAACCAATCCATTGTCTGAATTCACTAAGGTTGGTACTCCACGCCTTCCAATAAAGCGTCGAAAACTCCTAATAAAAGAGGAAGAACTAGCATCCGGTGCTAAATCTAAATGAACCGCGCGACTACTCGCACAAGTATACAACACTATGAACACCGTGTTCATCTCTCCACTCTTAGAATAAATGTCTTTAACGTATAATGGTCCAGCATGGTCCACTCCAACGTTTGTAAAAGCGAAATCGTCAGAAAGTCGAAATTCTGGTAAAGGAGGCGCTAACGGAACTCCATAAGATTTACCTTCCATTTTACGACAGGGAATACATTTAGTAATCACAGCTTTAACAACTTGTCGTCCGCGACAAACCCAAAACTTTTGGCGCAACTGAACTAAAGTCTCTGCTGTCCCATTATGATGCACATCTCGGTGACACTTTTCAATAATCAAACTCGTAAAACGATGAGAATCTGGTAGGAAAATAGGAAATTTGGCATCAAACGGCAAATTAGAATTATCTATACGACCATAACATCTCAAAATACCATTGTCATCAGGTTTTAAATTAAGCGATCGCCTCTGTTGTTCAAATTTACGGCCACCTAAGCTATGTTGAATATCTCTACACCAGATATTTTCGGCACAATTAATTTCTTCCTTGGACAATTGATTAGTCTGGACTTGTACATTGTCTCTTTTATTCTTCAAATTCGTTACGAAACGTAAAACATAAGCAGTCACTCTTAATAGACTATTAAAGTCGCTATAGCGAGAAACGTCTAGAATATTTTCAATATTGTGATAAGTTTCAACATTTGCGTCACAAATAGTTGCTTTCTTAACTTCAGAATAAAATGGTTCACTCAAAGTTTCTTCAATGTTACTTGGCCAGTTGTCTCTTGAACTTAGCAAGTATGGTGGCCCATGCCACCATAGATCATTGTTTACCAATTCTACTGCCTTACATCCACGTGAGGCAACATCTGCAGGATTTTCTTTAGTTGAGCAGTAAGACCATTTACTAATGTCAGAAGAGTCACGAATTTCAACCACACGATTATTCACGAACTGCTTAAACTCACGAGTAGTATTTTTAATCCAAGATAACGCGACTTGAGTATCAGACCAAAAATATACAGGCGCATCTACGATGTCCTTTAAAGCTTCTTTTACACATGCAGCTAGTCTAACAGATATTAAGCATGCTAGTAGCTCAAGTCTGGGTATAGATTGTTTCTTTAAAGGCGCCACACGCGTTTTAGAGGCAATTAAATTACAGTGTATTTCTTTAGTATCTGAATGTTCACATCTGATATATACACAAGAACCATACGCTTTTTTGGAAGCGTCGCCGAATACATGAAATTGAATAGAATTCGCTTGCCGTAGTTCAGAACAAATACAGCGGTTAATGTGTATAGCCTTTACAGCAGATAGGCTAGACACTAAATTATTCCAATAATCACAAAAATTATTATCTAACGGATCATCCCAGTCTAAAGGATTTTCACACAACTTTTGAAAACATAGCTTAAACAGTAATACAATAGGTGATATTAAACCAACTGGATCAAAGAATTTCGCAGTTGTACTAAGAACCTGTCTTTTATTTAAAGTTGCATTAACAATTATACTTGACAAAATCTTATCAAATTCGAATTAAAATATATGCGCTAGTAACCCACTTTTGACCTAATAGTAAGTGCAGGAGGACCGCACTACACGAAAAACAAAAACCTATAAGATTAACCTGCGGAAAATATCAAATCAAGTGAATGGATCCGGGGGCCAGCCGTAAGCGTCCACTGCGCTGTACAGTCCCGGGCCTGTTATGGTACAGGCTTCACTAAAAATGATTTGAAAAAAAAAGAGGTAACAGAAATAATGCGACCGATCGTGACAATGGTCGTCTCTTCAATGGCGATAGTCTGCCAGTTGACGTCAGATGTTAGAACGTCAAACAATTTCAACAATAAGGGCGATAATCCGGATAGAATCTCGGAAAACGCTAAAATAATAAGTGTAGTGAGCAATCAGGAGCAAAACCCGACAACGAGAACATTCTGCAGTACGAAGGGTTAAAACTCTACTCTAATAGTAAGTGCAGGAGGACCTGTTACAATCAAAATTTGAATTCTGAACAAAATCATTATAACCTGTATCATCTTCGATTACATCGGTCTCTATTTTCTTAACATCAAATTCTACTTCAGGAAAATCGCTGGACTCATGCAGCATAGACATTAACACTGGCGAATTACTACACCATTTTCTCATATTGAATCCACCCCGATTTAAACATAATTTAACTAATTTACATAAATCATAAGCAGAGTTTACATTATCTGCCCCAGAAGCAATATCATCAACATACAATGACTTAAGAATATTATTCAAAATTTCAAAGTTGTCATTCATAGAATTACTTAAGTGATAACGAAGGGTTGCATTTAAAATGAACGGACTTGAAGTCACTCCAAAGACCACTCTATTAAATCTAAACACTTTAATTTTAAGTGACTCGCTAAATGGATCATCAACCCATAAGAATCTAAGTAAGTCTCGATGCTCTTTAGAAATGGCAATGTTCAAAAATGCCTTCTGTATGTCAGCAGTCAGAGCGATGGGATTCATTCTAAAATGAAGGAGAATATCGAAAATAAGCGGATTTAAAGAAGGGCCTGAATATAAACACTCATTAAGACTAGGCCCACTTGTTTTACACGAGACATCATACACAACTCTTAACTTAGTTGTGTCCTTATCTAAGCGTAAAACTTCTCTGTGCGGAATATAATGTATTGATCCAGAATTAATTATTACATCATCATCATTTACAATATCAATAATACCTTCAGATAATTGTTCATTAATTATTCTATCATATTCTTTAAGAACATCCGGCTTACTATTAAGCCGATACAAAAGAGATGATAAGCGTTTAACACAAGTAGAATAATTATCAGATATTTTAAGATGATTTTCTTTAAATGGTAACTTCACCTCATACCTTTCACCATCAAATGTGATATTATCATTAAAATCTGACAAAACAGTTGATTTGTCATTACGAATACCCAAAGATTCAAGCTCCCAAAACTTATTCAACTCAGACTTAATTGAAGATACATCACAATTGTCATCAGATACAGAACTAATATGCAATACATGCGTATGACTTAAATTAATAGTACATTGGTCACTACTCGAATTATTAATTACAGGGCCAGACAGCACCCACCCAAGTTTCGTCAACATTGCAACCGGGCCAGGGAACTCCCCCCCCCGTCTCGTTTCGCCACAAAAGAAATTCCAATAGAAATCTGCCCCGATTAATATATCTACTGCAAAACCAGAAGGCCCAGATGGATTAGCTAATTTCAAACCCCGTAGATGAGGGTACTTTACTAAAGCATTACATGTTAATTGGTCGCTTATGGCATACAAATGTAAACCATCATCACCTGCAACGGTAAATTGAACAATATCACATAATCTTAACTTAGGAGTTTCCTCCCCAAAAGTTTTAATAAGTAAATTTTCACGCCCCACAGTTCTTAAATTTAACAATCTACGTGTTTCATCAGTAACATATGTTCTTTGACTACACAAATCAAATACAATGTTCTTATACGATCCCCTAGAATTATCATTATGATTAGCACATACAAAACCTACAGCAGTCTGTAATAAAATAGAATTTTGATCACCTGTACACGTCATGTTGGATGTCACAGTTTGACTCGGTTGTCCAGTTTCAGTTTTATTAACATACATGTAACTAGGCCGCCTTTCATTTTGTTCAGGCCTATAAGTACAAATGGCTTTATTGTGTCTTTCACCGCAGTTAAAGCATTTATAGTCACGATTAGGACAATTTCGTAACACATGTCCAGAGCGCAAACACAAAAAACACTTTGCTTTATGACGTAAAATAGATTTGCGAGCCGAAATGTCAGTAACAGAAATGCAATTCACAGATGGGTGTTGCTGAGTACAAAACACACAGTACGGAACAGGTCTTTGATCTTTACTCGAAAATAAAGTTGAAGCTGTTGAGGGATTTACCCGGTTCGATCTGGATTGAGGACTGTATACATTGTTCAAAGAATACCCGGATTTCTTGGTAGAATTACTATGCATTAAATCGACTCGCTCTCTAGCTTCAAGTTCAGTTTTTAAAGTATCTAAGACCTCGTCCACATTCCAATCTTTAACTCCACGGCTAATAAATAAACGTAACTCTTCAGGAAGTTTATTCATGATAATAGGAATAAGAATATTACCATACGATTCAGACTGTACACCCATAGATTTTAGACTTCGCATCTGGACCTCAATGGTGTCGTATAATCTGCGAATATGTTTAACTTTACAACCACTCGTAACAGATTGTAAATTTAGTAAAACGTCCATATGCCCAGAAATAATAACTTGCTTATTTGCACACCTATCTTTTAAAAGCTGAATTGCTGCATCATAGTTTTCGCCTATCAAGGACAAACCTGCTACACAAGAAGTTGCCGGTCCGTCCAACAGGCTCTTTAAATAATTAAATTTCTCAACATTTGAAATGTCACTGTTATTATCTACTGCAGCCTGGAATCTATCCCAAAAAGGCTGCCACAACTTTGAATCACCAGAAAATCTAGGCAAACACAATTTTGGCAATTTAGTCTTACAGACAAAAGTTTCTTTCGATGGATTACTAGGGCTACTCAAATCGGAACTATCAGCTATACTGGGCCCTGTTTTACGAAATTTTAACTTAAGATAAAATCCAATTTTAGTAGATACTTCAATTTTGATTGGCTAAGCACTAAAATCAATCTAATATTATCCAATCAAATTACTAAAATTGGGATCTTATCTTAGTTAAAATTTCGTGAAATAGGCCCCAGGTACTCGATTTTTCACTGGTCTTCTCATTCGTATGTAAACAAAATTTAATTTTATATAAAGTTCTATTAATACTGTCGGCAAATTCACTCGATTCAAAAATATCATTACCCACTTCATCTTCGTCTTCAATATCTTCTAATATTTTTTCATCGTAAGATGCCAAAACAACTTTCTTTTCCGTTAAAGAAATTCTGTGTCCCTCTAAACTTTCTACTGAAGAAGGAGATCCATCAAATTCGGCTAATAATTCTTGTACACTTTGAATAATTCGGGTAACAAAGGACCTATGTCCCCCTCTGATGCGTTTGTTTTTCTTTGCCACATCACTACGCCTGTCTGCGTCGTTATTTGTCGTAGACATGATAATAACTGTCAATACTTTAAAGGATTATGATAATAAGGTCGACTGGCACATGAACTTAACTCAAGAGATTGACTGAAATAACCGTATCCGTCTCGTCGGACCATGTTTTGGATTATAGAAACGATACTCGATTATATAGGAAACATGTTTATTAAAGGCTGTTGCCTTTCTATACTCAGTACTCACATCTTGACTATACAAGATTGTACAAAGAAAAACACATGGTTTCAAAATATGGCTGCCAACTCAACTTATACAACATTTTTTATCTCCAAAAAAGAGAGTCAAAAGAAAACAAGAGTTGTCTCCCTTCAATCATTAATCTAATTTCAGAACAAGGACAATGGGATATAACGTGAAATGAACGCAAACTGGGTTATTTCGGGACTAATCAATTCACTTTACCAGTTGTGAGAAACCAGAGAACCACTACACTTGAATCGATGATCTAGACCACAGGCTTTTAACCACTCGATCTCCGAACACCCAATTTAAAATAATAATAATAATGATTTTGTTGTTATTTAACAATTTTAGTATCTATAACTTTATTTTTCAGGATGACACTGTAACTTTTGCATTAAGAACGACTTCCAGTATATTTGATGTAAATCCACATAGGTAAAAATGTGACAGTCGTTATTTTATTACTATGATGAATTCTGTCAATCACACACTGTATATTCGGTTTGAATGAATTCGTCAGGTGTGCATCCATACCCTAATGGACCCGGTGAATTTTCTGTCGATTTAATTACGATTATGGTGTGGTTCATAACAGAAAGTGTGAAGCGAAACAAAAGTGACCAGGGTACCGCGGTAAATAGTATATTCTTCAAGCTCTGGTAATAGTAAATAATTCAATAAATGTTTTTAATGAGCTATTTTCTGTTATTTCAGTGGTGATCTTATGGTTACAAAATCTCTAGATTATGAGACACAGCGAAATCATACTCTACAAATAACTGCAACAGGTGGCACATATGTAAGTAATGCTGTTTAACGTCCTAGTAAGATTACCAATGCCATTTCACGACTAACATACGGTATATTTAATTTCAGCAATTCGCTTGAGAAAAACAGTGAGGTTCCCAAGCGATCCAACTCCGTGTCACGGGAACGAACTCATGACCTTCATAGATATCCAGAGAGGTTATCAAAGAACCCTACTCCATGTCACGGGAACAAACTCGTGACGTGCTAAAGCTAGATCTCACCCTCCATGTAAATAATTAACTATATAACATACCTATCATAATTCCATTGGCGTACGGGCTCGATGACAGTTAGGGGAACAGAGCCCGAAATGCCCGAAAAAGAATTCGGGTTTACAGAGAGCAGCTGCGGTCTTCCTCGAGAGGCGAAGAAGCGGAGCTTACCGTGTATGGATTCCCCCCACCCCAAAAGAAAATTTTGGAATATTTGACCGCATCATACACATTTTCCCGCTATTTCAGCCCGTGAACAAAGCACCTTCAAAGTGGTCTAACATAGCTTAATTTAGGTTGCTGACTCGAATTCCAATCAATCGTTTACACCCACGAAGACAGGACCGTTGGCAGAAAATTTAACTGCCGCAAACGCTTTTTCCTGCTATTCCAGCCTGTGAATACAGCAACTTCAATTTGGTCCAATAAAGCCTACCTGGCTGACCCGAATTCCAAACAATCGTCGCTGGGTTTGGGGGTCTTACCCTCCCGGGATAAATGTGGAAAATTTAACCACCGCAAATGCGTTTTCTACCATTATCGCCCGTGTACGTAACTCACAAATTATCCTATGGTTTTGTAACCGAAATCCCACTCTGCATTCCAACCATCCAATCGGCCTGTTGCTGCTGCATTCACAAATACTAATCGATTCCCAAATGTCGCTAAAAAGTAGAGTGGCTCCAGACAAATTTTTTCAATCCATAGTCAACTCAGTACAAATTCGTGGTATTCAATTAAAAAATGCCCGAAAAAATTTCGGGTTTACAGACAGCGTCGCCGGTTTTCTTTGAGAGGCGAAGAAGCGGAACTGACCTTGTTTGGACCCCCACAAGAAAATTTTGGAATATTTGAGGGCCGCAAACGTGTTTTCCTGTTCTTCCAGTCTGTTGTTTTAAATTAGATTTCGGGCACTTAATTTTGCCAAGTAGATGAAATAATTTCTTTTTCACTTTGCCCAAAAAGTCAACTTGCTCGAAAGTTTAGGGGGAGGGGGGGGCAACTGCCCACCCCCACCCCTGGCTCGTACGCCTATGCATAATTCCATGTGTTTATTTTCGGGTGGTGTTTGTTTTGGCCGGCAGTGCCACTATTCAAACCCATTGTTTAATTAAAGCTCAGTTCTTCAGGACGATTCATATCTACAAGAGTCATAAGGTTTGTATTGTTTTATGAATGTGTAAAATGTTGTGTTTTATAATCCTTGAAGAATAATTCTTTGCACAAAAATTGTAGCCATGTTTGACTTCCAAAATAAAGCAAGATGTAATGTTCTAGCGAAAATAAACGCGTGGATTTGAGACTATATAGAGCAATAACTTTAACTTGGTCGGAAGCCTAAAGCATTTGGTAGGTGTTTACATCCGCGGCAGAACGCCCATGGTCTTAAAACAGGTAAGATTTGCTCTGTTGGGAGTGTTAGCAATTATGGTGAATTTATATTTTAGACGGCCACTGCAACAGTTAAAGTTACAGTTTCGGACGTGAATGATAATAATCCGAGCATTCCTCAAAAGGAAGAAATTGTCGCTGCGCAGAGACAAAGTGGTGCCATCTTAACTACAATAATGGTAAGTCTGTCTGAACCATTCTATTAATTTGTGTATGATGATCTGTAGATTATTATTTATATGACTTAATAAACAAATATAAAAATCTACAAATTAATGCGCATTTATTGACTATTTACTTTCCTGCTAGTGGTTGTTACGCTGAATTTTGGAGAGTAGCTTGTAAGAATCGGGCAAATTTGAATATTGTTATTATGATCTACAAGGTTTGATGGAGGTTAAAGTCATATATTCACTAATTGAATAACATTAAATAATTTAAACATATAAAAACCATTAGGGTTTACACAGGCAACTTTTATTAAAGGGACAATAACATTCTTGCTGGCTTGGTAGCTCCAGAAAATAAAAAATACCCTTATTCTAAGTACTAGATGTTTAAATGTCCTACCTGTTGTGTAAATTATCCATTACAACCTATTTTATTTGTCCAGAGGGTTCGAAAATATTTTAAAATCCAAGTCACATTTGAAAAGGTTTACGTTAGACTTTTCAAATCAATTGGTTGAATTTTTCCAATTTTTTAAATTAGGTGTGTTAAGATGAAATTTATATCATCATTTAACTGGAATATTCTAAAATAATACGATTTGTTGACCAGAATGAAGATTGGGAGATATTTTTCAGTTACAACAAGAGTGTTATTGGGGCTTTAAATAGCATTATATGATTTATAAATAAATGCCTTACAACATAACAATCATTTTACAGTCCCACTAAATAGGAAATATTTGTTCCATACTGATTTACACTTAAATTGCCATTTAATAATTGTGTTTTTAAATAGTCAATGCTTGTATCAAGTTGTTGATATTTCTTAACTCTGGGCCTTTTGGTACCACTAAATAATATCTCTGAAAAGGTGATTTCGACATAAGATTGTTCATGTTTTATTAAGATAATGAACTTGTAAAGAGCTCATTAACGCTGAACACTAGTGAACAGTTCTTGAGTGAATACTTTATAACAGAATATAGTTTTAAGATCAATTAAAGGATTAACAGGCTGCCGGCAAAGTGGGAACACGCCGTCTAATTAAGTATGCACGTATATTTTTGTATTTTTACCGTACATTGACTGACAGAAAGTTGCCAGTAAATTGACTGTATTGTAAAACTAACATGTAGATTTACACCTAAATGGTAGATTTAGATTTACAAACACCATGTAAACTTACAATGAATGTAAAATAACTGGGCAAAGTAATCAATGTTTTTAGTTTTGACAAGATGTGCGCATTGATTGTTTATTATCGTAACCACGTGCTGGTTATTCAAGTCTTAGACTTGCCTCGCCATTGTGGACGCTCTAGAAGCTAAAGTTAATATCCGATTGACTTTAAATTTATACACAGCGTTTAAGGTCATGAGACGAGGAAGCCTATTGTTTTTCGGCAATTTTCAATAATTACTGCCAGAGTTTAATCCTTGGTCACTTCGAAAAAATCTTGTGGTCGCTCAAGAGACCAAAGTTAATGTCCGATTGTCTATAAATTTATACACAGTGTTTAAGGTTATAAGACGAAGGAGCATATTGATTTTCGGTGATTTCCGATAATTACTGCCAGAGTTATTTTCCTTGATGACTTTCAAAAATCTTTTGTAACGCTCAAGAAGCCAAACTTATTATATGATTAACTTCAAATTTATACACAGAGTTTAAGGTCTTGAGACAAACAAGTATATTGATTTTCAATGAATTATGATAACTGAACTACTCAATCCATGATATTAATTGTTTCGTATACTAAACGTTAGCATGAGGCAGAACTTTATAAAAACCAAACAAATTTTAATGATTTTCTGAGGAGTTGACTTGTTACTCATAATCAGATGTTAGTGTATCATAAATGTTTCATTACTGAAAAAAAATAAAAATATGTGACAACTCTTTTTGACTGCCCCGACGATTTAGTTGCTGTGAGCGTATGTTTCGTTGTCTGTCAACTTATCTTTAAATTAAATCACCCAAATCGCCGAACCGTTCTAATCTAGTTAAAATGATGGCATCGACAGTTTATTATAGTGTTGTCAGGTTTAATTAATAATTTAAATAACATTTAAGACCTAAAGAAAGACCTGCAATACGCAGATTTATTATTAAGCTTTCATATTTCATATGAAAGCTTATTGTTTTTGTTAAGATTATTAATATTTCATATGAAAGCTTATTGTATTTGTTAAGATTATTATTAAAGCTTATTGTTTCTGTTAAGATTATTATTAAGCTTTCATATTATGAAAGCTTATTGTTTTTGTTAAGATTATTATTATTATTAAGCTTTCATATGTATTACATATGAAAGCTTATTGTTTCTGTTAAGATTATTATTATTATTAAGCTTTCATATTTCATATGAAAGCTTATTGTTTTTGTTAAGATTATTATTAAGCTTTCATATATTATTCAAAAAAAGTAGGGGATATTTGATTTTGGGGCATAATACTAAAATATGCAAATGACTACGAAAAAAGTCACTATAGAACCTAACAGAAGAAACATTTCCAGTTACATGTGACGCCCAAACGCACCAATAGCTACCGCATGGAATGCAGGTGAAGCTTGGGATCATCATGGGGGTCCAACCCAAGATTTGCACGACTCTGACTTTGAATGTTACAGTCATTGTGGCATTGAATTCCAGGGTGGAAACATCAGTTTAATTGTTTTAGTGACCAGAAAACAAATTTTGATATGCGTCGGCTTACCCAAAATGAAAGGTTACGTGCCCTTGGCATGCTACAGATCGGCACAACACAGGCGGTTGTGGCGCGGACGATGAATGTTTCTCAGTTTGTCATAAGCAGGCTATGGTCCAGATACCGTGATACACAATCTGTACAGAACAGACCACGCTCAGGTCGACCAAGGGCGACAACTCAAGCCCAGGATCGATTTATCCGTACCTTGGCCTTGAGAAATGGTGTCATCACAGCAAATCAGATCAGCGCTCTTCTTCAAACAGACACTGGTGTTAGAGTGAGTGGCCAGACGATTCGGAATCGACTGCATAGGGGTCACCCTCGCGCCCGACGTCCTCGCGTGATCCCTTGTTTGAGAGATCATCACATTCAGGCAAGACGTCGTTGGTGTAGGGATCGTCAACACTGGGATAATCGACGCTGGAGCAATGTGATGTTTTCAGATGAGTCAAGGTTCACTGTTGATTTTTGGACAGACGTAGGAGGGTGTGGCGTCGTCGAAACGAGCGCTTCCAAGACGTTAACGTCATAAGACATGATCGATTTGGGGGTGGTTCTGTTATGGTGTGGGGAGGCATCACTGTTGCTGGAAGAACGGCTTTACATGTTGTTGCAGGGCGTGTTACAGGCCAGTACTGCCGGGACAACATCTTGGCAGTCCATGTTGTGCCGTTAGCACGACGTCATGGCCGCCGTTTCATCTTCCAGGATGACAACGCAAGATGTCACAGGGCCAGGATCGTTACAGGTTACCTCCAACAACAGAACATCACCACATTACCTTGGCCAGCACTGAGTCCCGACCTCTCCTCCATCGAGCATGTCTGGGACATGCTTGGACAGAGGTTACGTCAACGTCAACAACGTCCTGCCAATGTCCAAGAACTTGCTGCTGCGTTGCAACATGAATGGGACAATCTGGACCAAAATGACCTTAGACGTCTCATTAGGAGTATGCCACGTCGGATCAATGCTTGTTTGGCAAACAGAGGAGGATTTACCCGTTACTCACTTTGTTGTGATGCTGTGGTAACTTTGCTGTTTGACCCCGGGTATCATTTTACCCTTATAATGGTCAGTCTGTGCCTTACTTAGTCTAACGATCATTTGGAATAAACCGATGAATGTGAACTTCATTTCATTTTGTCATTTGTTTCTTCGTCAGTTTCATTAGGTGAATTTAATAACACTTAAAAATCAAATATCCCCAACTTTTTTTGAATGAAAGCTTATTGTTTCTGATAAGATTATTATTAAGCTTTCATATGTTTTACACATTTTTGGTATTGGACTATTTCAAAAATTCAAATTTTGCCTTTGATGTTTTTCGTGCCGACAAAGTTGTTTACGAGTGAAAAATGACATTAACTTCACTAAATTGTGACCAATTTTAATGATTTATTTTCTCTCGTTCGGATTATTTATATTACCCAAGACATGTGACAGGAAGTGACTGTGAATATGAAAGCTTCAATATCTGCTTAGCAGATCTAGTTAAGCTTTCATATTACATATGAAAGCTTATTGTTTCTGTTAAGATTATTATTATTTTTTTTGTGTGTTTTATCCACAAATCGGATTTCTCAGAATCTAACCACAGTATCTTTATGAAACTTTTACCTATCCCCCCAAAAATGGGTGGTGGCTGTTGGTTAAATATATTTTCAAAACGTTTTACGAATCCGAAATCACCGAAATTTACGAACGACAAAATGGACAATGCATAGTCGTAACTTTATTGTTTTTTGACCGATTTTACTAAATCTTTTTTCTTTGAATACCTTGAAAAAAATCATTTTCATCAGCAGTTTCACATTTTCGAATTTCGAATTTTCGTCGCTGTGATTTCGAACCGGAGTTTAGACCAACTTGACAACTTCTTTAATAGTTGTGCGATTTTCATGAAATTTAGAATGTAAGTAGAACTTGCCAATGCGACTTCAATGATGTCTTCAGAAATTTTCTAAATTATCTCCCCTTGGTGAAATTAAGGGTCAAATTTTTCCAAAAAATCGTCGAAATATATTTTAGAATGGCCTGATTTTTTTTTCATACTAGATAAGTAATTACTGATTTGTACACAAAGTATGGAGTTTGTGGATCGAACCGGAAGTGCCACCATCTTGAAACATAAAGTGCAATAAAACTTTTGCGATATTGTACTTACAGACACGGGAGTTATATTTTCTGAATCCTTGAAGGAATGACCAAAAAACGTTCAGAGTAGAATTTTGATTTAGGTCAACTGATGGTCACCATTTTGAAGTGAATATGAAAAGTAATAGCAACTTGAAGGGCCGAGACTTTGGAACACAATAACTCTCCTGCTAATTGAGCTAGAATATTCAGTCTTGGTGTAGACGTTCACTAGGTCAATGTCATGATTGAGTTTAGAGATTAGCATTTTCTGTCTAGGGTAAGCAGAGATAAGCAAGCTGATTTGTTGATTCTTTAGGGCACGTTAACTTTGGTTATAATGAAGAGAGGGCGATGAAACTCTTGTCAATCGAGAGTCTAATAGCTAGCTGGTTGTGTGAAATAGTTGTATAATTTTTTTTAAATGTCCGGGGTAGCCGAAAAAAAGAGATCGAAAACCAAAAAAGTCGTATTTTTACGATTTGAAGCATTTTTAGAGGTCTTTTTCTCCAAAGTAAACATGATATTTTTTTTGAACTTCTTCTACAAAGAGTCTTATCAGTAGTCTTTTATATGAAACCATCGATCAACAGTCCAACATATCAGGAGTAGAAGAACAAAAGGATCGAACTTTGAAAACGGTGCCCTTTCATTGTTAAGCGTAACATACAGTGTGGGTGACTACAATCTGCACACTTAGTCATCGTATAGAGCTTATTCAACATTATCGAATTCCAACTGCTTAGGGATATTTTACGTGCACTCCAATGTGTACACGGAACCTTGGTTTTTCGTCCCATCCGAACGACTAGACAGCTGTCCTTGTCAGGCCCTCCGTTCTGCCTCACTGACAAGTGGGAACCACGCTGGAACATCGAGATGAACTTTCTCGGTGCAGAACTTTCAATTTAGGCCAAACGTTTATTGCATACGATTAAGCTGGTGAGTTGGTGCTTATTTCCAAAAGTTTTGTAATAATCGGTTGGTAATTAAAGTACCGTGCAAATCAAACTGTTAAAACAGAAAATTTCGCCCGGTTGAAATGTTTCTTGCTATAAGTCAGCAATTTCCCGATTTTAGGGAGACTGAATGACGAATGGTTAGCATGTGCACGCTGTATCGTAACGTCTGTCATTGAGTTAACCGGCTACGTTTCGATTTCGAGGTTGCACGTGACATGGAGTATGGTGTCAAACCTCGTGGGTTTTCTCCGTGTCCTTCGGTTTCCTCCCAACGGCTAAAGACCAGTACGCGCAAAGAAAGTTTTTAAATAAAATTAAAAAACATATGTTAGTCCCGAAATGACCTAGTTTGTGTCGAATGGACGTTAAGTCGCATTTCACTCTTTCCCTTTTATTTTTAAAGTTTTGTTATAATCGGTTGGTAATCAAAGATTCTGTTAAAGTGATAAAACAGATTACCGATTTTAAGGGGCAAACGTTTATTGCGAACGATTAAGCTGGTCAGGGGGAGCTTATTTTTAAAAGTTTTGTAACATTCGGTTGATAATTAAAGGTACCGGTCAAATTAAACTGTTAAAATAGAAAATTTCGCCGGGTTGAAATGTTTCTCGCTGTAGGTCAGCAATTTGCCAAATTTAGGGAGGTTGCGTGGCTGAATGGTTAGCACCTGCGCTCTGTATCGTAACGTCTGTCATTGAGTCAACTGGCGTTGTTTCGATTGAAATGCCCGGTTGAAATGTTTCTTGCTATAAGTCAGCAATTTCCCGATTTTAGGGAGGCTGAATGGTTAGCATGTGCGCGCTGTATCGTAACGTCTGTCATTGAATCAACCGGCGTCGTTTCGATTTCCAGGTTGCACGTGACATGGAGTATGGTGTCCAACCTCGTGGGTTTTCTCCGTGTCCTTCGGTTTCCTCCCACGGCTAAAGACCCGTACGCGCAAGGGAAGTTTTAAAATAAATTTGAAAGACATATGTTAGTCCCTAAATGACCTCGTTTGTGTCGAATGGACGTTAAGCCGCATTTCTCTCTTTCTGTTTTATTTTTAAAGTTTTGTAATAATCGGTTGGTAATCAATGGTACTGTAAAAGTGATAAAACAGAAAATTTCGCCCGGTTGTAATGTTTCTCACTTTAAATTCAGCAATTTGCCGTTTTAAGGGGCAAACGTTTATTGCGAACGATTAAGCTGGTCAGGGGGAGCTTATTTTTAAAAGTTTTGTAATATTCGAAAATTCGTCGCTGTGATTTCGAATCGGAAGTTGAGACCAACTTGACAACTTCTTTAATAGTTGAACGATTTTCAAGAAATGTACTACGTAAGTAGACATTACTGATGCGACTTGAAAAATGACTTTTAAAATTTTCTAAGTTATCTCCCCTTTGTGAAATTATGAATCAAATCTTTAAAAATAAATCGTCGAAATAAAGGTCAGAATGACCTAATTTTTTTTCGATACTAGAGAAGTAATTACTGATTCGTACACAAAACATGGAGTTTGTCGTTCGAACCGGAAGTGCCACCATCTTGAAATGTGAAAAAACAATAGAACTTTTGCGATATTGCACTTACAGACATTAATTTCGCTAGATTGTTACTGATTTTAATAATTTATTTTTGTCTTGTTCGGATTATTTATATGACCCATGACATGTGACAGGAAGTGACTGTGAATATGAAAGCTTTCATATCTGCATGGGACAGTAGCAGATCTAGTTATTTTTTTTGTGTGTTTTATCCACAAATCGGATTTCTCAGAATCTAACCATAGGATCTTTCTGAAACTTTTACCTATCCCCCCAAAAATGGGTGGTGGCTGTTGATTAAATATATTTTCAAAACGGTTTACGTATCCGAAATCACCGAATTTTACGAACGAAAAAACTGACAATGCATAGTCGTAACTTTGTTATTTTTTGACCGATTTTACTAATTCTTTTTTCTTTGAATACCTTGAAAAAAATCATTTTCACCTGCGGTTTCACATTTTCCAATTTCGAAAATTCGTCGCTGTGATTTCGAACCGGAAGTTTAGACCAATTTGACAACTTCTTTAATAGTTGTACGATTTTCATGAAATTTAGTATATAAGTAGATCTTACCGATGTGAATTTTCGAATATAATTAGAAATTTTCTAAATTATCTCCCCTTGACGAAAAAAATCAAAGAAAAATAGGCCAGAATGACCTAATTTTTTTTTTCGATACTAGACAAGTAATTAATGATTCGTATACAAAATATGGAGTTTGTGCACCGAACCGGAAGTGCCACCATCTTTAAAAGTGAAAAATCAATAAGGCTTTTTTGCTATTTTACTTACAAACTCGGGAATTATATTTTCGGAATCCTTGAAGGAATGCCTAAAAATCTATCGGACCAGAATTTTGATTTCGGTCACGTGATGGTCGCCATTTTGAATTGAAAATGAAAAATAGAAGCAATTTGAAGGGCCGAGAATTTGGAACACAATAACAATCCTTTTAATTGAGCTAGAATGTTCAAACTTGGTGTAGACGGTCACTAGATCACTGTTTTGATTGAGTTCAAAGATGAGCATTTTCTGCTTAGGATAAGCAGAGATAAGCACGCTGATTTGTGGATTTGAGCATTTTCTGCTTAGGGTAAGCAGAGATAAGCACGCTGATGTGTGGATTCTTTAGGCCACGATAACTTTGATTATAATGAAGGGAGGGCGATGAAACTCTTGTCAATCGAGCGTCTAATAGCTAGCCTGTTGTGTGAAATCATTGTATCATTTTTTTAATGTCCGGGGTAGCCCAAAAAAAGAGATTGAAAATCCAAAAAGTCGTATTTTTACAATTTGGAGCATGTTTAGAGGTCTTTCTCGTAAAGTCAACATGTGTTTCCTGCAAATCGGATTTCTCAGAATCTAACCATAGGATGTTTCTGAAACTTTGACCTACCCCCACCAAAAATGCGTGGTGAGTATTGATTAAATACATTTTCAAAACGTTTTAAGCATTCGAAATCACCGAATTTTACGAACGAATGAATTTGACCTGCATCACTGTAACTCTGTGACTATTTAACCTATTTTACTAATTCTTTTTTCTGTGAGAACCTTGACGAAAATCATTTTCAACTGCAGTTTCAGATTTTCGAATTTCGAAAATTCGGCGCTGTGATTTCGAACCGGAAGTTGAGACCAACTTGACAACTTCTTTATTAGTTGTACGATTTTCATGAAATTTAGTATGTAAGTAGATCTTACCGATGCAACTTCAAAGATGTCCTTAGAAATGTTTTAAATTATCTCCCCTTGGTGAAATTAAGGATCAAAGTTTTTAAAAAAAATCGAATATATATAGGTCAGAATGACCTGATTTTTTTTGGATACTAGATAAGTAAATACTGATTCGTACTGCCATCTTGAAACGTGAAAAATCATTAAGGCTTTTGCGATATTTTACTTTTTGGAATCCTTGAAGGAATGCCTAAAAATCTATCGGATCAGAGTTTTGATTTCGGTCACGTGATGGTCACCATTTCGAGCTGAATATGAGAAAAGGTGAAAATTCGACATTAACGAGTAGGTAAATGAAAGCAATAGGCCATAGTTTGGAGAATATGTCTCCTATTTCCAAAATGAATACATTTCTGGATAACCGGGATCAGGGTCGAAATATTGTTATTTGAAAATGTCACATTTTCGAATTTTGTCTTTGATGTTTTTCGTGCCGATAAAGTTGTTTACGAGTGAAAAATCATAAAAACTTCGCTATATTTTGACCGATTTTAATGATTTTTTTTTTCTTGATGAGATTATTTACATGACCTATGACATGTGACAGGAAGTGACTGTGAATATGAAAGCTTTAATAGTTATTATTATTTTTTGTGTAGTTTCTGCAAATTGGATTTCTCAGAATCTAACCATACCACCTTTCTGAAACTTTGACCACCCCCAGCCCCCACCTAAAAAAAAATGGGTAGCAGTTTTTGATTAAAATATATTTTCGAAACGTTTTACGAATCAGAAATCACCGAATTTTACGTTTGAAGAAATTGACCTACATACCTATAACTCTGTTGCAATGTGACCTATTTTACTATTTTTTTTTTCTTTGAGTAGCTTGACATATTTACTCCAACTTTGCTATTTTGGAATTTCGAAAATGAGGTCATTGACAGTTCGTACCGGAAGTAAAACAGACTTGTTAACTTTTTTAATATTCGTACGATTTTCATGAAATTTGGAATGTATGTAGCTATTATGTACCCAACTTCAACGCTACCATTAGATGTGTCATGACTTATCTCCCCTTGGAGAAATTTGGTATCAAAGTTTTGAAAACATTCGACGAAATATAAGTCAGATCACCATGATTTTTTTTGTGTGTACTAGCTGCGGTATTCTTGATGCCTACACAAAATATGAAGTCTATAGATCGAACCGGAAGTGCCGCCATCTTGAAACGTGAAAAATCCCTAAGGCTTTTTGGCTATTTTACTTACAGACATGGGAGTTATATGTTCTGAATCCTTGAAGGAATGCCTAAAACATGTTGAGAGCAGAATTTTGATTTAGGTCAACTGATGGTCGCCATTTTGTATTTAATATGAGAAATAGTGAAAAATCGACATTTACCATATTCTTGAAGCAATGGCCCGAGAAATCCCTCTCTGACCATTGCTGGAATAGCGTCTGTTTCTTGAACTTAGCGGGAGTGTGTCTATTCTTTCCGTGCAATGAAAGCTATCACTTAAAGGGGAAGACAAACGATTTTCAACAAGGTTTCCATAAATCTTAAATATATATTCAGAAAGAATTCCCTCTGTAACAAAAGTAAATAAATTTTTGTAAACGAGAAATTAATTTTTATTTAAACCGGAAGTGACATAGTTGGTTCAACACGCTCACTGGGCTCTATAGAAAGCATACAAATTTGGCATAAGTTTACTGCTGTATTGTTTTTTCTTGTTCGGATTATTTATATGACACATGAAATGTGACAGGAAGTGACTGTGAATATGAAAGCTTTAATATATGCTCAGCAGATCTAGTTATTATTAAGTTTTCATATTTCATATGAAAGCTTATTGTTTCTGTTAAGATTATTAAGATTTCATATGACAGCTTATTGTTTCTGTTAAGATTATTATTGGTTTTTTTTGTGTGTTTTGTCCACAAATCGGATTTCTCAGAATCTAACCATAGGATCTTTATGAAACTTTTACCCATCCCACCAAAATGGGTTGTAGCTGTTGTTTAAATATAATTTCGAAACGTTTTTCGAATCTGAATATTACGAACAAAGGTATTTGACCTACATTGCTGTAACTTTGTGACTATTTGACATAGTTTACTAATTCTTTTTTCTTTGAGTACCTTATGAAAATTTCTACAAATCTGCATTTTCAGAATTTCGAAAATTCGTCGCTGTGATTTCGAACCGGAAGTTTAGACCAACTTAACAACTTCTTTAATAGTTGTACGATTTTCATGGCTTTTTTGATATTTTACTTACAGACTAACTTGACAACTTCTTTAATAGTTGTACGATTTTCATGAAATTTAGTATGTAAGTAGACGTTACTGATGCGACTTGAAAAATGACTTGAAAAATTTTCTAGATTATTTCCCCTTGGTGAAATTAAGGATCAAATTTTTCAAAAAAATCATCGAAATATAGGTCTTGTTACTAGACAAGTAATTAATGATTCGTACACAAAATATGGAGTTTGTGCACCGAACCGGAAGTGCCACCATCTTTAAAAGTGAAAAATCAATAGAACTTTTGCGATATTGCACTTACAGACATTAATTTCGCTAGATTGTTACTGAACTTTTGTGATATTTCACTTTTCTTAATTATCTCCCCTTGGTGAAATTAAGGATCACATTTTTCGAAAAAATCATCGAAATATAGGTCAGAATGACCTTTTTTGGATACTAGACAAGTAATTATTGATTCGTACACAAAATATGGAGTTTGTCGATCGAACCGGAAGTGCAACCACCTTGAAACGTCAAATATCAATAGAACTTTTGCGATATTGCACTTACAGACATGGGAGTCATATTTTGTGAATCCTTGATGGAAGGTCTAAAAACATTCAGAGCAGAATTTTGATTTAGGTCTATTGTTGGTTGCCATTTTGAAGTGAATATGAAACATAGTGAAAAATCGACATTTACGGGCATAGTATTTCAATGCGTCTTCTATGTCTGAAATTAATACATTTCATGATAGCCGAGATACGGGTCGAATTTTTGGTATTTGACTATTTCAAAAATCCGAATTTTGCCTTTGATGTTTTTCATGCCGACGAAGTTGTTTACGAGTGAAAAATCACATTAACTTCACTATATTGTGACCGATTTTAATGATTTATGTTTTCTTGTTCGGATTATTTATATCACCCATGACATGTGACAGGAAGTGACTGTGAATATGGAAGCTTTAATATCTGCTTAGCAGATCTAGTTATTATTATTATTATTACCGGTATTACTAAAACAATGAGATATGACTGTGTTTGATAATAGCTGAGTTGATTCAGATAGCTCACTAGCCACAACAGATAAAGATTATTATAAAACATTTTGATCAAATTCTGCAGTTACTATTTTAAACAAAAACACGTCCAGAACAAAATACACAGCTGCCTCCTAGGTGTTTACATAATGTCTTCCAGCTAACCATCCTAAAATTAGGCCTAAATTTGAATGAAAAGGCGACAAATAAATGTTTCTTCGTAATGGTTACATTTAAACAGCAAACACCACCTCTCATCAAAATGATCCACATGCACAACAATAGAATTGAAATCCATCGCACATTATATCAATAAATTATAACTTCTCGAAAATTCTTTTACAATTTAATTATTTGAAAGTAACCGCTTACCACGCCTGTGCATTATAATATTTGTATATCGAAATCCAAATTAATCAACAGTGAAACAAAGGTACAAAAATGCAGAGCACAACAAGGCACATTTAGCCACTAAGGCACTCACAATAATAGTTGCAGAGATAAAACAATTTGTCAACAACGGTTGCTAACGACAAGCCCATAGGGGCGGCCATTTTGAATTATTGACAGTTGACAGCTGATCGACACAAATGTAAATATTCCCCATGACATATAAGTCAAAATACACAGAGTCGTGCTTGGCCGACATGTCTACCTGTCCGTGACGGCCTAAGTTCATTAAAAACGGTGGGTCTAAGCCTACAAAGAAAAAAGAGAAAGAAAAAAAGAAAAAAGAAAAGAGAAAGAAAGGAGAGGGGGGCGAAAGGAAAGAAGGATGGACACTGGACAGGAGAAAGAAAAGATAGGAAGCTTTGGTCTGAAATAATTGGTAAATATGTTTGCAGTTGTCAATTTTCAAAATTTTCTTGGGGGAGAAAACCCCTCGGCGCGTAGATTGTGGGCCTTCGGCTCAGTATTCCAGCACTGAAAAAACAAAAGCAAAACATCTACTTCACATCAAAACGGTCTTGGTGATAACGCACAAACATTACGACAAAAATCTATCACATTCATAATAATTGATAAATATATAATTATCGAAAAAAAAAATCACAGTACCGTTTGAAGGTACCAGCTAACCCGCGCATGCGCACAATCATTATCTCTTAAATAATGCCTCTTTAATAAAGGAGAAATTTTTAAATCGTGGTTTGACCACGATGAGTAATTAGTTACAAGTAAGAAATCGCTTGAAAATACAATAAGGGGGATGAAATAGGTCCAATAATCGGAATTGATTGACAACACGTCAGAAGGGTATACTGTATGCATAACCGCTAGAATCCTGGGCGTATTCGAGACTGTGGCCGCAAGTTCGTGAACGTCGGAAGAACACGAAAACACTTTCGCGAGTCTCGAACATGAGAAAACCGTGTCCATGGTAACAAGTTGAATTGAATTTATACAATCTATTACTATAACTTGATTAGTATTGTATTAAGCATAAATAACATTGCCTTTATCTGTAAAAAGTACTATATTAAAAATATCCTTACCGAAGTTGGACTTTGGCCTAACACCAATAATAACACTTATAAATGTATTACGGAATTATCTAAACTAGATATTTTACAAAATCAATATTCGTTTAACAGGAGTAATGATATAAAAGACAATGTAAAAGTAGATGCCCTTCCATATATTTATTCTATACCGAAATTTCATAAAAATCCAGTAAAATTCAGATACATAATTTCCTCCAGCATCTGCCAGACAAAACCTCTAGCAGTGACTATTACGAAAGGAATTAAATTATGCCAGGCCCAACATGCCATTTGGTGCAAAACACTTCGCAATTATACTGGGATTAATAGCTTTTTCATAATTGATAAAAATAAACCAATAGTAGACACTTTAGATAAAATCAATCAAAAAGACAATGCAAAATCAATAGAAACTTTCGACTTTTCTACTTTATATACTATGCTACAACATGCAGACCTTAAAAAGAATTTGGATTGGTTCGTGGATAAGGCCTTTAATGGTGCTTTTGGAAAAGGCAGAAATCTGATGGCCATCTACTCACAAGATGCAAGATGGATCATAAAACGGCGCAATGCCAATACTGTAGTTTTCGATAAAGAAAAATTTCAAAATATTATACATTTTCTCACATTGACAATGCCATATTTGAGGTTGGGGATCAGATAATACAACAAACTATTGGTTTACCAATGGGAACTGACCCCGCCCCATTTATGGCAAATGCACATTTATATAAATACGAATTCGACTTTCAAGACCATAAAAGAAAAACAGATTACAAGGTAGCAAAAAGTCTAAATTATACCTTCCGTTACATTGATGACATAACACCAATCAATGATAATGGTAATTTCAATAAATACAAAGATGAAATATATCCTCCTGAACTTATATTAAATAAAGAAAATTCGGGCACTATAAATGCATCTGTCCTTGACTTGGACATCAATATAATTAATAATAAATTTAATGTCGGTATATTCGATAAAACGGACAAATTTGGTTTTGAAGTAGTAAAATACCCGTCAGCTCATAGTAACATACCAGATACGACACTATACAATGTTTTCTATTCACAGGCATTACGATTTTTAAAAATATGCAACAATAAAGAACTATTTCTTTCCCGAATAAAAACTCTTAATTTTAAGTGCACGGCTAAAGGTGGTACACAATTACGCATTTTGAAAGAAATTTCAAAACTTCCATTTCTTCAACATAATACGTTTTACATTTCTTATAATGATATTACTGACTACATATTGGATAATGATTCTATATAAATTGCTTCTAGATGTCTAGTCCTATCTGGATTATCGCCCTTATTTTTAGGCCTTTATGAATACACTAATAACTTACGATTTCTTTAGCATTCCTGTTTTGCATTTCTTACGTGTGACATTATATAATAATTATACTATGGTTTGTACAATTGCATGGTCTTTAAAACTAATAGTTTTTATATTTTAACGTAATTTTATCTAGATTATCGCCCTTTTATCGGGAAATTGCACCTTCTAAACCACGACGTCATAACAACTATTACGGCAGATTCACGTCACACCACTCAGTCAGCAGACGGCTGTCTCCCTAGATAGTCTTTTCCTTTGCTTCTTTGTATTCAGTTGTGTTTTTGTTTCTGTGACGATTGCAATGTTTGTCCTAAATGCATTTATATACTTCAATCCTTTTATTGATTTGGTTTTGAACTAGGCCTACTTCTGATACATTTAACTATGTGGTTACTTGTGTAGCGGAATTTATACAACAATATGCTTGCATTCGTAATTCTTGCAACATATAATAGATCATGACTCATGCTGACACTATATAATTATTTCTTTGGGTTGCATTCCCCGTTGTTTTCAAATATGAGTGAAGTCTGTGTCACCACAGGCCCGGGACTGTACAGCGCAGTGGACGCTTACGGCTAGCCCCCGGATCCATTCACTCTCTTTGATTTGTTTATGTTTGTGGTCTTTGAGTATGATGTCTTGTCCATATATTTGTTTTTGTGTAAAATTGTGTGTGGTGCAACCCTCCTGCACTTACTATTAGATATTAAGCATAGTTTTGAAAAAATGATTCTGTCTTGCTCCTTTTTAATTCTTTCTGTGACGAATAAATCGCCTTTTGATACGCCCACATGGAAATATCGTCGTATATTGTCGTCGTCACCGTGCGTCCATCCGTCCGTCGGTGAGCACTCTACAGACATTTATCATCTGATTGATTTGAAATTGATATATTGTTTACATTAGTGAGATGAAGGCTCCTGTTTACTTTCAATAATTTTCCTTAATTTCGTATATAGTTATGGCTCTTTTTCACTTTGCTGCACCTTGCGAACGACAAAAGTGAACATCCTATCTGTATGAAATTTGTATGCATCATTTAAATTAGCGCAACGAAGAAAACTATTGCATTTCAGCAATTTCCGTTTATTATGTCTAGAGTTTTCCCCATTGTTTCACTTTGTTGAACCTTGTGGATCTGTATGAAATTGTATCATTTAAATTGTAACAATTTATCATCCGGTCTGTATGAATTTGTATGCATTATTTAAATAAGTAAGACAGAATAATTTGTCAATGTTTAACAATTAAGGCTCTTGTTTCGGGTTATAGAGCCTTTGTAAATCCACAAATGACGAAAATCAGATTCTGATCTGTATAAAATTGTCTTGTAAATGCCGCCATTACATACAAAATAATGAATATTCGACAGCCTTATTGTCCGCCGAACTATTTAGCTGCTGTCCGTAGTTGTCGTCGCGTCGACCAAGTATGTTCTCGCCTCACACCAGCTAACGAGGTAGTGTGGGATTTGAGAACAGGAGCGTGTTTGCGAACGCATTCCCGTCTGTTCGACACCGACAGAAACCTATTCTCCGTCCACTCTCTGCACCGGAACACTTGTTTCGAATACACCACTAATCATCACTTAGTTTTATAGGGTATTTTAGGGGTGTAAGCAAGACAGAATTGCGTTGACGGTCTGCAAATAAAATGATAAATGCTAAAAACTCACCACGTTACATGAAAATCTAGCAGGTCGCAACTATTTTAATCACGACGACATTATAAATTACCGGCAAAAAGCATCGCTTCATACGTTAAAAATATTTTATTGGCGATACCTGAATAACATTTTCTTTCATAATTCATTTACCAGCGACTCGAAACTAAAGCATTTTAAAATTTTAATTTACCAGTAGTAGTCCCATGTTACCTCACTAATACAGTAAATTTAAAGTGTAAAAACATGCAGTGGTATTTTTACAGCGTCATGTTAAAGAAATTACATATTTTTCGATGTAATTTTACATTTACTTCTAACAGTGTATAGAAATAACTAATTGCAGTTAATACCACTATATAATTTTGTATGGCGTTTTGGCTGGTTTTCTTGTGCATTGGTTCCACGGTGAGACATTATTGGCTACGTAATTGGTTACTCGTTTCGTTCGGAACCTATTTTATAACGGTCGAAAATTTATTTCATTGCCTTTACCTCTATCACATATGTGATAGAACTGGTTAAACATTATAAAAAAATCGGTTCTTGGGCAATTTTCAAAAAAAGGCTATAATAGCTATTTCTCTTGATTTACATAGCAACATTAAAAAACATAATAAATATATCAACTGTATGCGTAAAATCCAACTATTTAAAGTTACATTCACGGGTACAAATTTTGTGATTTGATGTTATATTTGGATGGAAAACATCAAAGTAACCAATCTATCAAAAATTTGCTTCAATTCCCCCTCAAAAATTTGTATTCGCCTTGGATACCTATAGCTATAAATGTTAGACGCAGATTGCCCCCCTCGGACAGATTACCCCTGCACATGCGCGAATCTCCGTCTAATTTCCGATGAGTAATCTGCGCGCGCGAAGTGAACTTTGTCCAGGCAATTTAACGGATTACTGCGATGATAATCCACTTAATCTTAATCGGTAATCACCATGGATCACTGCCCTAATATTATTAGTCATTATAATGAAATTTGCGAGAAATGAACCGTGTGTTTTATAACACCGAGGCGTTCAGATTTTACGCCAAATTACCACTTTACCGAGAGCAGTCTATGCTATGTTGTTACGATTTATGTGGTTACAATTTATAGAAAAAAGATTTTGAAAATATTCACTGATTCAACTTGGTCATCGTTTTATTCTTTCTGTTATTCATATTCCACCCAGACGAGATTTTATAAAAATGGCTGAAGTATTACTCCGTGCATCAAAAGGCGATAATTTGTCATTGGTTAGAGCCGTATAAATGCGGGAAAATTTAGAGTAGCTATTGGCTAAAAGCACGCATAAACAACCTTATTTGCATATTGCATACTATTTATAGTATTATTAGTTGGAATTATGTTCGAGTCGGCAGCCTTAAGGACCAACAGACCAACATCGAGTAGGCTAGCATAGAATTGTAATAATACATAGTACGCAAGTCTAAAATAATTATATTCGTGAAAAATTGTCTTACATTATCGGTGGTCCACACTGATTTAGAGGTGTATTTCCAGTATTACACTTAGATAAATCAATGCTATGGGCACAATGATGTGTAAAATAGCTTTATTTAACGGCCGCTTCCACTGAGGTGATATCGCACAATGATAAAACTATAGCGTACCCGCGTACGTATACCAGAAATCAAAGATTACAGGTGCACATCATTTCATTTACCACCCTTTTCATATTAACCTGGACGGCGTTGTTTCGGATGTGGGGCGTTGGGATGGCCTAGTAGTCTAGAGTGCCGCGCTTCGACCTCTAGCTGACCGGTCACCTCTGGCTTGCGGCTGTGGTTTCGATTCCGGGTGTGAGCGTATGTGGCATGCTACTACTACTACCTGATGTTTTAACGTCCGCTTCCACAGAAGTGATATCGCAGACAAGATATAGGAGAGCCGAGGCTTCTTCCTGTTTTTAGAATATGATTTTGCAATCTTTCCATTTGCGGCCTCGAGCCATGGAGTAGGTTTAGTGAGAAGTTCTTCCCTTTATTTAATAAAACACATTGTTTGGTAGTTGATCTGTAGGGACAGCATTTATGCAGACATATATGTGTCTCGTCTCTGGATTGGTAGAAGTCATCTTTTGGGGTATAGTGTTTAGGTGCCAGGCCCGTCTTATCGTGGCCTCCCCTTACTCCACTTATCCCACTTTGTAGGTTTGGTGTCTTTGTAGTGGATTAGTGTTTAGATGCCGAGCCCGTCTTACCGTGACCCTCCCTTACTCCACTAGCCCGCTACTTTGGTGTATATCCCCTATGTAGTTTAGTGTTTAGATGCCGAGCTCGTCTTATCATAGCCCCCTCTTACTTCACTATTCTACTTAATCCAACGGTGTTCATTAAATCGTGGATTAGTTCGAAGATTTGCAGCTTCAGATCGGGCCTTGGAAAGAGTAGGTTCTTAGTGTTGAGCGGTATGTTGTCAGTCTCCATCATCTCCACTAGTTCCGTTCTCTCTTCCTTGAATACCCCGCAGTCTACCAGGACATGGTTGGTGGTACATTCTTCTCCGCACTCACAGACGATGACTTGGTGTTTGTAGTCTCGCAGCCGCTCTTTCACCCTTAGTTTCGATATAAGTTTGCATATATCTCTTCTAGGGTGATTGATAGCTGTCTTCGTGTAGATCTTGTCATCCAGCCGGAATCTGTATGTGTCAAGTTCAACGAGCTTTAATTCCCAGAGTGAATTGACCTGTCTTTTTACCATACTGTAGATTTCCGTGGTGCTGTATTCTATGGTGCGGAGTGGTGCTGTGTCCCCGAGACCTTCATTTGCGAGTCGATCTGCTTCCTCGTTTCCTCTAATGTTCACATGTGATGGAATCCACACGAGCTCTAATTTGCTTCCCTTCTCTAGGACCCTCTGGTACAGCTGCCTGATTTCCAAAATAACTTCTGGTCTTGAGTCCGAGTTGTCATTTTGGATTGAAATCAGACTGCTCAGAGAGTCGCTTGGGATGACGAACTTACTAGTCTTTTGATAAGAGATCCATGATATAGCATCACAGATGGCCACAATCTCTGCAGTGTACACCGAACAGTTATTGGGCAGTTTCCTGCTTATTCCCTGTTCCCCGTTTGGCAGGTATATTCCAAACGAGCTGGTGCCCCTTTCAGGATTGCGTGAGCCATCCGTATAAACATGTTCCCAGTCATCCGACGGCCAGTTGTCTTCCAGGTGTTCCAGAGAGAGAGTCCGTGCTGCAGTGGGGTTGTTTTTCTTTTCGGTTTTCTGTAGCAGATCTAGATTGACCGTTGGTATTGGGAGTGTCCAAGGAGCGATCGATGGTGGGTCGTGTTCGTTTATCACGAGCTCCTCCAGTCGTAGTTCCTTGACTGTTTCCCTGATACCCTGGCCGAAGCTTTTCTTTCTAGGATCTCTTACATATCTTGTCTTCTTTAGGCTGACAAAGGCCGGGGATCTCTCGCCCAATTGCGAGACCTTAGCCCAATACCTTGTTGCTAGTTCTTTTCTTCTTAGGGATAGGGGCAACTCTCCGGCTTCCTGTAGTAATCCCTCTCTCCTGGTCCCAAGCCCTACGTCAGTCGCAATACACAGAGCTTTGTATTGGATGGTGTCAAGCTTACTTAAGAGTGTTGGCGCGCAGTTCATGAAGACCAAAGATCCGTAGTCTAATACAGAGCGTATTAGAGCACGATACACCATTATAAGTGTAACTCTATTGGCTCCCCAGGTGCTACCCGTTATTTTTCTCATTAAGTTTAGGACTTTGGAGCATCTATCTACAGTCCAGTCGATGTGCGGTTTCCAGGTCAGCCTTCGATCAAAGATTACGCCAAGGAACTTGGTTTGGTCTTTAAACTCGATGATTTTCCCGTTCATACACAGAGTCATTCTGCTTATCCCTCTATCCCTGCACACAAGCATGCCGACTGTTTTCTTCTCTGAGACCTTAAATCCCCAGTCGTTTGCCCATGTCATGAATTTGTCTAAGGCCTTTTGCATATTCTTTTGAAGTTCACAGAACCTCGTCCCTTTCCTCCATATTGTGCTGTCGTCAGCAAATTTTGCTAGCTCAGTTCTGGCGTCGAGATATGAAGATTTCTGTATGTCGTTGATCATAATATTGAAGAGAGTGGGACTGATGACCGACCCCTGAGGCGTGCCATTTTCTAATGTTTGCTCGGCACTCAGGAATCTGCCAACATTCACCTGTATCCTTCTATCGCTCAGAAAGCTTTTGATCCACCGAAACATTGTGCCCGCTATTCCGATACGTCCCAGCTTGAAAAGCAGCCCGTCCAACCAAACTAAATCGAAAGCCTTAGTTAAATCTACAAACACGACACATAGCAGGTGCCCCGAGAGGAGTGCCTGAGACATGACTTGCTGTAGTCGCACCAAGTGGTCCATTGTTGATCGTCCCTTCCTGAACCCGCTTTGATTTTCGTCGATCAGTCGGTTACTCTCCAGGTAGAACTGAAGTCGGATGTTAACCATTGTCTCCAAGGTTTTGCACAGTGTGGAAGTCAAGCTTACTGGTCGATAGGACTCTGCCTTTGTTCTCTCTTTCCCTGGTTTCGGAAGAGGGATGACGTTGGCTTTCCGCCATTCTTTAGGTACCTCCCCTGTCAACCAAGATGTGTTGAAGAAATTCAGTAGTATCTTTTTGGCATTTCTGGGCAGGTGTTTGAGCATTGGGTACTTTACTTTGTCCTCACCAGCCGCACTATCCTTCTTGAGGGAAAGAGCCTTATTTAACTCTTCCGCTGAGAAGGGCAGATTGATTGGTTCAGCCTCTACATTAGATTCAATTACTAATGAAGGGTGCTGTGAGTAAAGGATTTCTTTCCTCTTCATGAATTCTGGTGGTTGGTTTTCATCTTTACTTGCATCTGCAAATGTCTTAGCAAGTAAATCTGCCTTTTCATTGCCGTTGGTAACGTACTTGTCTCCATCTTCAAGGTTTGGTATGTTGAACGATCTGCGTTTTCCGTGCATGGCGTTCAGTTTCTTCCAGACGACACCTGTTTGCGTGTTTTGGTTCAGCGCATTACAGAATGTCCTCCAGTGTCCACTTTGTGCCTTCTGGATGGTGTCTCTTGCGGCGTATTTCAACTTCAAGTAATTTTGGTGGTTGACTTCATTGAAGTGGCGTTTTCGTAGACGAAGTGCCTTCTTTCTTTCGTAAACTGCCTCTTGACATTCTGAAGACCACCGGGGTTTTGTATTCCTTGGTTTCCTGCCAGAAGTCTTTGGAATGGAGTTGTCTGCTGCACCTATAATTGCATTCGTGATATTGGCGGAGTACACGTCGATGTCGATGATATCTTCTTCCTTCCAATCGAGGCAGCCTACAGTCAGCTTCTATCATTTTCCAATTGGGTCTTCCGTTATAGACTTCTCTGTTGGTTTCAGCTTGGATGTTAAATTCTATCACCAAATGGTCACTGCCAAGTGTCTCATCTTCATGTACTAGCCAATCGCAGCGGTTTGCCATACCAGGCGTGCAGAATGTGAGATCTAGGTGTGAAGGTTGGGCATTTCCTCAAACAAATGTAGGGCTCTCATCATTCAGTACGCATAGGTCGCTCCCTTCTATTATTGAGCATAGGCTAGTCCCCCGACAGTCATTCCTCGGTGACCCCACAGAGCGTGCTTTGCGTTGAAATCTCCACAAAGCACCGATTCGCCCCGTGGAAGCTGATCGAGAAGTGACTGGAAGTCATCTGGTTTTATTGTGACCTCTGGGGGTGCATAGACATTCACTATTGTCAACTTTGTTTTATTGCTCAATGTGATGGCTATCCCATTGCTTCTAGGGGGTTGGTTACATTCAGTGGAACAGAAATGTAATTTATATTGTCACTGACGTAAATGGCAAGGCCGCCGCCACGTGTCGTGCTGCCCGGTCTGTCCCTTCTCTGACAAGTATATCCGGGTAAGTAGATGTCGCTCTTCGTTGGTAGTAGCTTGGTTTCTTGGAGGCATATTACATCTTTGGGGTTGCGGTTTATGTATTTTCTCAGTTCAGCACACCTGGGAGCCAGTCCATTGATATTAAGTTGTATGACTTTTACCTGGCCCGCCATGATGACTGCCTGGATGGATGCCTCTCAGTCTTGTGGGGTTTACTGATCTATCGGCGTCTCACATTCCGTAGTAGGTACCTCATTAGTGTTCGCCTTTGGTGTTAACACCGGCAAGCAACTGGGCATATCGCCAGTGCTGTAGTGACGAACATGCGATATCCTTCTACGGAGCGCGAGATTAAATTTACTGATTGATCGGCTTTTATAGATTCTTCGTCGTCTTCTTCTCTTGATCTTTTTTTGACTGTATTGATGGAGTTAATCATTACAATCAGTACATCGGCGTTGACCATGTACGTTCGTAGCTTACCGAGGAGACTGGCCATTTTTGTTGTTTGGTCGTCATTGGACACAGCCACCCTCAGGAACTCGATCATGAAGCTCATGAACCCACTCTCCGATTTAAATTTCGGGACGAAGTGGCCTTCATCAGCTTTCGTTTTCGGTTCCCCCCTCTTTCATCTTGGGTTTTGTCTTTTTCTTGGGTGTGGTTGGTTGTTGTTCTGGGCGGGGTGCCGCGATTGGTTCCTTCGGCTGTACTTGTGGTGTCGAGGGAATCGGCTCCGGGATTGGTTTTGCGACCGGAGCCTTATTCCCGAACTCTTTGGACTTCCCCTCCTTCTTTTTCAGGATTAATGAGGCTTCATTAAAACTTACTTTTTCTTTCACCTGTATTTTTAAGGCTGCCTTGGTATTTTGAATCTTTGGGCATTCGCGTGAGTTTGCTGCGTGACCGCCTTTGCAGTTCGAACATTTATTTGGTATGCCCGCCCTGCAATCAGTCGCCGCATGACCCCCCCCCCCCCACACTGGGCGCACACAGTCTTTCCCTTGCAGTACTTGACTGTGTGTCCCAGTTTCTGGCAGTTGGCACACTGCCTCACCCTCTGAACATACGGGTGGGTACGTCTATTCAGGTACACGATTTTTAGGGCCTCGGGCGCTGTTCCTTTCTTGAAGGACAGGGCGACGCTTCCCTGGTCCTTCCCCTCGGCCACTTTAAACCGGTACACCTCGGTTGTCTGGTACCCCCTCTCTGTCAAGTCTTCCAGAATTTCATCCCCGGTATATTCGGCTGGTATCCCATGGACAACCACCTTGTCTATTGACAAGGTGATCGGTTCGGACACCATCACGGACATACCAAGAAGTGCCTTCTGTCCCAATGCCATATCCATGTCAGACCTGCTTTTTAGGGCTAGTCTGAGATGGCCTGGCACTGCTATCTTGATATCGGGTATGCTGGTGATACCCCACTTACTTTTTATCTCCTTCCCCACAGCCGTAAGTTTGGCCCCTTGGAAGAGTAGGTTCGTGGATTAGTTCGAAGATTTGCAGCTTCAGATCGGGCCTTGGAAAGAGTAGGTTCTTAGTGTTGAGCGGTATGTTGTCAGTCTCCATCATCTCCACTAGTTCCGTTCTCTCTTCCTTGAATACCCCGCAGTCTACCAGGACATGGTTGGTGGTACATTCTTCTCCGCACTCACAGACGATGACTTGGTGTTTGTAGTCTCGCAGCCGCTCTTTCACCCTTAGTTTCGATATAAGTTTGCATATATCTCTTCTAGGGTGATTGATAGCTGTCTTCGTGTAGATCTTGTCATCCAGCCGGAATCTGTATGTGTCAAGTTCAACGAGCTTTAATTCCCAGAGTGAATTGACCTGTCTTTTTACCATACTGTAGATTTCCGTGGTGCTGTATTCTATGGTGCGGAGTGGTGCTGTGTCCCCGAGACCTTCATTTGCGAGTCGATCTGCTTCCTCGTTTCCTCTAATGTTCACATGTGATGGAATCCACACGAGCTCTAATTTGCTTCCCTTCTCTAGGACCCTCTGGTACAGCTGCCTGATTTCCAAAATAACTTCTGGTCTTGAGTCCGAGTTGTCATTTTGGATTGAAATCAGACTGCTCAGAGAGTCGCTTGGGATGACGAACTTACTAGTCTTTTGATAAGAGATCCATGATATAGCATCACAGATGGCCACAATCTCTGCAGTGTACACCGAACAGTTATTGGGCAGTTTCCTGCTTATTCCCTGTTCCCCGTTTGGCAGGTATATTCCAAACGAGCTGGTGCCCCTTTCAGGATTGCGTGAGCCATCCGTATAAACATGTTCCCAGTCATCCGACGGCCAGTTGTCTTCCAGGTGTTCCAGAGAGAGAGTCCGTGCTGCAGTGGGGTTGTTTTTCTTTTCGGTTTTCTGTAGCAGATCTAGATTGACCGGTGGTATTGGGAGTGTCCAAGGAGCGATCGATGGTGGGTCGTGTTCGTTTATCACGAGCTCCTCCAGTCGTAGTTCCTTGACTGTTTCCCTGATACCCTGGCCGAAGCTTTTCTTTCTAGGATCTCTTACATATCTTGTCTTCTTTAGGCTGACAAAGGCCGGGGATCTCTCGCCCAATTGCGAGACCTTAGCCCAATACCTTGTTGCTAGTTCTTTTCTTCTTAGGGATAGGGGCAACTCTCCGGCTTCCTGTAGTAATCCCTCTCTCCTGGTCCCAAGCCCTACGTCAGTCGCAATACACAGAGCTTTGTATTGGATGGTGTCAAGCTTACTTAAGAGTGTTGGCGCGCAGTTCATGAAGACCAAAGATCCGTAGTCTAATACAGAGCGTATTAGAGCACGATACACCATTATAAGTGTAACTCTATTGGCTCCCCAGGTGCTACCCGTTATTTTTCTCATTAAGTTTAGGACTTTGGAGCATCTATCTACAGTCCAGTCGATGTGCGGTTTCCAGGTCAGCCTTCGATCAAAGATTACGCCAAGGAACTTGGTTTGGTCTTTAAACTCGATGATTTTCCCGTTCATACACAGAGTCATTCTGCTTATCCCTCTATCCCTGCACACAAGCATGCCGACTGTTTTCTTCTCTGAGACCTTAAATCCCCAGTCGTTTGCCCATGTCATGAATTTGTCTAAGGCCTTTTGCATATTCTTTTGAAGTTCACAGAACCTCGTCCCTTTCCTCCATATTGTGCTGTCGTCAGCAAATTTTGCTAGCTCAGTTCTGGCGTCGAGATATGAAGATTTCTGTATGTCGTTGATCATAATATTGAAGAGAGTGGGACTGATGACCGACCCCTGAGGCGTGCCATTTTCTAATGTTTGCTCGGCACTCAGGAATCTGCCAACATTCACCTGTATCCTTCTATCGCTCAGAAAGCTTTTGATCCACCGAAACATTGTGCCCGCTATTCCGATACGTCCCAGCTTGAAAAGCAGCCCGTCCAACCAAACTAAATCGAAAGCCTTAGTTAAATCTACAAACACGACACATAGCAGGTGCCCCGAGAGGAGTGCCTGAGACATGACTTGCTGTAGTCGCACCAAGTGGTCCATTGTTGATCGTCCCTTCCTGAACCCGCTTTGATTTTCGTCGATCAGTCGGTTACTCTCCAGGTAGAACTGAAGTCGGATGTTAACCATTGTCTCCAAGGTTTTGCACAGTGTGGAAGTCAAGCTTACTGGTCGATAGGACTCTGCCTTTGTTCTCTCTTTCCCTGGTTTCGGAAGAGGGATGACGTTGGCTTTCCGCCATTCTTTAGGTACCTCCCCTGTCAACCAAGATGTGTTGAAGAAATTCAGTAGTATCTTTTTGGCATTTCTGGGCAGGTGTTTGAGCATTGGGTACTTTACTTTGTCCTCACCAGCCGCACTATCCTTCTTGAGGGAAAGAGCCTTATTTAACTCTTCCTCTGAGAAGGGCAGATTGATTGGTTCAGCCTCTACATTAGATTCAATTACTAATGAAGGGTGCTGTGAGTAAAGGATTTCTTTCCTCTTCATGAATTCTGGTGGTTGGTTTTCATCTTTACTTGCATCTGCAAATGTCTTAGCAAGTAAATCTGCCTTTTCATTGCCGTTGGTAACGTACTTGTCTCCATCTTCAAGGTTTGGTATGTTGAACGATCTGCGTTTTCCGTGCATGGCGTTCAGTTTCTTCCAGACGACACCTGTTTGCGTGTTTTGGTTCAGCGCATTACAGAATGTCCTCCAGTGTCCACTTTGTGCCTTCTGGATGGTGTCTCTTGCGGCGTATTTCAACTTCAAGTAATTTTGGTGGTTGACTTCATTGAAGTGGCGTTTTCGTAGACGAAGTGCCTTCTTTCTTTCGTAAACTGCCTCTTGACATTCTGAAGACCACCAGGGTTTTGTATTCCTTGGTTTCCTGCCAGAAGTCTTTGGAATGGAGTTGTCTGCTGCACCTATAATTGCATTCGTGATATTGGCGGAGTACACGTCGATGTCGATGATATCTTCTTCCTTCCAATCGAGGCAGCCTACAGTCAGCTTCTATCATTTTCCAATTGGGTCTTCCGTTATAGACTTCTCTGTTGGTTTCAGCTTGGATGTTAAATTCTATCACCAAATGGTCACTGCCAAGTGTCTCATCTTCATGTACTAGCCAATCGCAGCGGTTTGCCATACCAGGCGTGCAGAATGTGAGATCTAGGTGTGAAGGTTGGGCATTTCCTCAAACAAATGTAGGGCTCTCATCATTCAGTACGCATAGGTCGCTCCCTTCTATTATTGAGCATAGGCTAGTCCCCCGACAGTCATTCCTCGGTGACCCCCACAGAGCGTGCTTTGCGTTGAAATCTCCACAAAGCACCGATTCGCCCCGTGGAAGCTGATCGAGAAGTGACTGGAAGTCATCTGGTTTTATTGTGACCTCTGGGGGTGCATAGACATTCACTATTGTCAACTTTGTTTTATTGCTCAATGTGATGGCTATCCCATTGCTTCTAGGGGGTTGGTTACATTCAGTGGAACAGAAATGTAATTTATATTGTCACTGACGTAAATGGCAAGGCCGCCGCCACGTGTCGTGCTGCCCGGTCTGTCCCTTCTCTGACAAGTATATCCGGGTAAGTAGATGTCGCTCTTCGTTGGTAGTAGCTTGGTTTCTTGGAGGCATATTACATCTTTGGGGTTGCGGTTTATGTATTTTCTCAGTTCAGCACACCTGGGAGCCAGTCCATTGATATTAAGTTGTATGACTTTTACCTGGCCCGCCATGATGACTGCCTGGATGGATGCCTCTCAGTCTTGTGGGGTTTACTGATCTATCGGCGTCTCACATTCCGTAGTAGGTACCTCATTAGTGTTCGCCTTTGGTGTTAACACCGGCAAGCAACTGGGCATATCGCCAGTGCTGTAGTGACGAACATGCGATATCCTTCTACGGAGCGCGAGATTAAATTTACTGATTGATCGGCTTTTATAGATTCTTCGTCGTCTTCTTCTCTTGATCTTTTTTTGACTGTATTGATGGAGTTAATCATTACAATCAGTACATCGGCGTTGACCATGTACGTTCGTAGCTTACCGAGGAGACTGGCCATTTTTGTTGTTTGGTCGTCATTGGACACAGCCACCCTCAGGAACTCGATCATGAAGCTCATGAACCCACTCTCCGATTTAAATTTCGGGACGAAGTGGCCTTCATCAGCTTTCGTTTTCGGTTCCCCCCTCTTTCATCTTGGGTTTTGTCTTTTTCTTGGGTGTGGTTGGTTGTTGTTCTGGGCGGGGTGCCGCGATTGGTTCCTTCGGCTGTACTTGTGGTGTCGAGGGAATCGGCTCCGGGATTGGTTTTGCGACCGGAGCCTTATTCCCGAACTCTTTGGACTTCCCCTCCTTCTTTTTCAGGATTAATGAGGCTTCATTAAAACTTACTTTTTCTTTCACCTGTATTTTTAAGGCTGCCTTGGTATTTTGAATCTTTGGGCATTCGCGTGAGTTTGCTGCGTGACCGCCTTTGCAGTTCGAACATTTATTTGGTATGCCCGCCCTGCAATCAGTCGCCGCATGACCCCCCCCCCCCCACACTGGGCGCACACAGTCTTTCCCTTGCAGTACTTGACTGTGTGTCCCAGTTTCTGGCAGTTGGCACACTGCCTCACCCTCTGAACATACGGGTGGGTACGTCTATTCAGGTACACGATTTTTAGGGCCTCGGGCGCTGTTCCTTTCTTGAAGGACAGGGCGACGCTTCCCTGGTCCTTCCCCTCGGCCACTTTAAACCGGTACACCTCGGTTGTCTGGTACCCCCTCTCTGTCAAGTCTTCCAGAATTTCATCCCCGGTATATTCGGCTGGTATCCCATGGACAACCACCTTGTCTATTGACAAGGTGATCGGTTCGGACACCATCACGGACATACCAAGAAGTGCCTTCTGTCCCAATGCCATATCCATGTCAGACCTGCTTTTTAGGGCTAGTCTGAGATGGCCTGGCACTGCTATCTTGATATCGGGTATGCTGGTGATACCCCACTTACTTTTTATCTCCTTCCCCACAGCCGTAAGTTTGGCCCCTTGGAAGGACTTGCCTTCAAGTGGCTTCACTAGAACGACGTGGGTCTGTTCCTCTCTCCTTTTTGTCACAGGAAAGAACTTTGGTGCATTGCTGCTTTTAAAGGCGTCAGCCATGGACATGGTTGAGCTAGCCTCTGACGCCATCGTTCTTATGCTGTCGAAATAATCAAAAAACAAAAGGAGGGACCGAACAGTGTTGATTGGAGTTTAAAGCTGTTGTTAATTAAGCTTGTAAGCTGATTTAACTGTTGTTAACCCTTTCCACAGAGAGCCGCTAGTTAATTAATGTTATTTAAAGCTAATTAACTATGGGCTCTTATTGCCTGTGTGAGTTTACTTAACAGTTGTCAGGCTTGTTAACTGTAAGAATAGTTTAGCTTGTTCTTGTTTTTATTAAGAAGCTTGTTATGAGTACAATCAGTTGATTGGCTTCTTCACTGAGCTTTTCGACTAATGAGTGATGGATGGTAAGACAAAAACAATAAATAAAAAGAAAAAGTAACTAAATAGCGTAGATTATAAATGAGAGATGGGTAAAACTAGTATAATAAAAAAGCCTATATATGTTGAATAAGTAAGAAGAGATATTATCCTATTAATAAAGCAAGGAAGAAGGGAAATTTGACAAAAGAAAAATGAAGTTAACAAAAAAGAAAAAAAAGGTAAATAGTAATGAACAGAAAAAAAGTAGAGAAAAGTAAAAGAAAATAAAGGCTTATACCTTGTGAGGGTATAAAAACAACCTTAAATTACTTAGGACTGGAAGATCTTTGCAGTATCTAGTAGTCTTTCTGGATTTGAGGAGTCTTTGGATTCTTGATTCTTGGCTAGGCTTCTTTATCTATGATAAACTCAGCAATAGCTTTGGAGCTCTGGAGCACATATGTTAACAGGGCGAACGCTAATTACTACATGAGATAGGGGCGCCTTTTAACCTCGTGGCTTTCCTCCGGGCACTCTGGTTTCCTCCCACTGCTAAAGGCCCATACGCGCATGCGAATTATTGAAATAAAATTAAACCATATGTTAGTTTGTGTCGAGTGGACATTAAACACCATTTCTCTCTCTCTGTCTGTTTCGGGTGAAACCCAGACATGTGTCTGGATTAGGGGATTAATTAAACAATGGGTAGCGGTAATTCAAAGCATCTAACGACAGACATTTTTCGATTGTTGTATATTCCATGCGACGGTGGTGTTATTACACATCTGTGGGCGATAGGGCTTCAGACGGAACCGAAACAGGTGGCTGGAATTTGTGTTTTATATAACAATAGGAGGTAGTCATTCAAAGAATATAATCTAAATTGTAATGTAATGACTGGCATTTATGACTGTATATTCCAAGCGACGGTGGCCTTATTGTGTTTTGTTGTTTTTTTTGTGAAAAAAACGTCGCACAGTAAGCTTCTTTAAAATGGAATCGAATGCCATTTTTATGCACGTGCAAGGTTTACCGACCGATGCCAGAAATCGATATTTAAAAAAACTTCGATATTACCAGACCCGTAATTGGCCGTATGCAATTGAGGAACACAAGTGGATGAGTGATCCGTGCTCATGGCCTGAACTAGAATTTATTTTTGGTCAAGTTCATTACGATTTTACGACCAAACGGATGTTATATATTAATTACAGCATAATGCGTGCGGGGTTGTTGTCTTCTTTAGCGCTGCATATGCTATCCACACAAAACACAATACTATAAATAGTGTATACAATATGCAAATTACCTTGTTTATGCGTGCTGTAAGCCAATAGCTACTCTAAATTTACCCGCGTTTAGACGGTCCTACTGAATGAAAAATTATCGTTGTTTGGTGCACGTAGTAATACTTCAGCCATTTTTATAAAATTTCCTCTTGATGGAATATGAATAACAGAAAGAATAAAACGATGACCAAGTTGAATCAGTGAATATTTTTAAAATCTTTTTTATACGCCCACATTTTCATGTGGACGTATATTGTCGTCGCCCCTGTTCGTCCGTCCGTCCGTCCACAATTGTTTGTGAACAGTCTACAGGTCACAATTTTTATCCGATTTCAATGAAACTTAAAACATAGGTTTATCACCCTAAGATCTCGGTTCCTTTCGATATTGGCATGTATCGGACTGTAACTTCATGGGTTATGGCCCCTGATTGTACGAAAAATCACGTTTTTTAGCTTGTGAACAGTTTAGAGGTCACAATTTTGAACCGATTTGGATGAAACTTGAAATGTATGTTTATAACCCAAAGATCTTGGTTCCTTTCGATATTTGCGCCAATCGGATCGTAACTTCCTGAATTATGGCGCCTGATTGTCCGAAAAATCGTCCTTGTTCGCTTTTGGTCCCTCTGGAGGTCAAAATTATTATCCGATTTAAAAAAACGTTTGACTATATCACCGTTACATGGTAATGAAGAGAGAGTTTGAATTACGTGAAAACCGGACTAGAATTGACGGACAAAATGGCCGCCGTTTGTACACGAATAGTGTGAAAATATGTTATATCAAGGTTGTGGACCCTATAGATAGAGGTCACAATTTTGAATCGATTTTGATGAAACTTGACAGGTATGTTTTAAACCCAAAGAAACTTGACAGGTATGTTTTAAACCCAAAGATCTTGGTTCCTTTCGATATTTGCGCTCATCGGGTCATTACTTCCTGAATTATGTCCCCTGATTGTACGAAAAATCACCCTTTTTAGCTTGTGGTGCCTCTGGAGGTCACAATTATTATATGATTTAAAAAAAACGTTTGATTATAAAAACCAAACAAATTCTAATGATTTTCTGATAATTCCTTAATATGCGACAATTCTTGTTGACTGCCCGGACGATTTGGCTGCTGTGTGGGCGTATGTTTCGTTGCCTGGCAACCTATTTTTTCTATTTATTGTAACCACATAAATCGTAACCACATGTAGTTATGTCAAACTACAGCAAATATTTTTAACATTCAGTCACGTGGTCAGCACCGATTATGAGATACTGTTGACAGAATTAAAAATAAAATCTTATTTTCTAAGCACACACGCTAATTATGTTGTGATTTTAAAAATATTTCACTACAAAACCGATAGAGGGCAGGTCATATATATATTTACGTCTGACATACAACTAACATCTCTAAAAACATCGAGGGGTAATCAGCGCAAAGTGGGCAATCTGCTACACAGCTTCATCAGCGCAGATTGTAATCTGCGCGCGCGGAGTGCAGTATGCGCTAACTGTTGTTAGTGCAATGTCTGTCAACTTAGCTTCCTTGTGTATGTGTGTGTATGTGTGTGTATGTGGGAGGGGGGGGCATTTTTATACGCCCACATTTTCATGTGGACGTATATTGTCGTCGCCCCTGTTCGTCCGTCCGTCCGTCCGTCTGGACGTCCGTCCGGACGTCCGTCCGTCCGTCCGTTCACAATTGTTTGTGAACAGTCTACAGGTCACAATTTTTATCCGATTTCAATGAAACTTAAAACATAGGTTTATCACCCTAAGATCTCGGTTCCTTTCGATATTGGCATGTATCGGACTGTAACTTCATGGGTTATGGCCCCTGATTGTACGAAAAATCACGTTTTTTAGCTTGTGAACAGTTTAGAGGTCACAATTTTGAACCGATTTGGATGAAACTTGAAATGCATGTTTATAACCCAAAGATCTTGGTTCCTTTCGATATTTGCGCCAATCGGATCGTAACTTCCTGAATTATGGCCCCTGATTGTCCGAAAAATCGCCCTTTTTAGCTTGTGGTCCCTCTGGAGGTCAAAATTGTTATCCGATTTAAAAAAACGTTTGATTATATCACCGTTCCATGATTATGAAGGTTGAGTTCAAATTTCGTGAAAATCGGACCAAAATTGACGGACAAAATGGCCGCCATTTGTACGCGAATAGTGTGAAAATATGTTAAATCAAGGTTGTGAACAGTGTAGAGGACACAATTTTGAACCGATTTGGATGAAACTTGAAATGCATGTTTATAACCCAAAGATCTTGGTTCCTTTCGATATTTGCGCCAATCGGATCGTAACTTCCTGAATTATGGCGCCTGATTGTCCGAAAAATCGTCCTTGTTCGCTTTTGGTCCCTCTGGAGGTCAAAATTATTATCCGATTTAAAAAAACGTTTGACTATATCACCGTTACATGGTAATGAAGAGAGAGTTTGAATTACGTGAAAACCGGACTAGAATTGACGGACAAAATGGCCGCCGTTTGTACACGAATAGTGTGAAAATATGTTATATCAAGGTTGTGGACCCTATAGATAGAGGTCACAATTTTGAATCGATTTTGATGAAACTTGACAGGTATGTTTTAAACCCAAAGAAACTTGACAGGTATGTTTTAAACCCAAAGATCTTGGTTCCTTTCGATATTTGCGCTCATCGGGTCATTACTTCCTGAATTATGTCCCCTGATTGTACGAAAAATCACCCTTTTTAGCTTGTGGTGCCTCTGGAGGTCACAATTATTATATGATTTAAAAAAAACGTTTGATTATAAAAACCAAACAAATTCTAATGATTTTCTGATAATTCCTTAATATGCGACAATTCTTGTTGACTGCCCGGACGATTTGGCTGCTGTGTGGGCGTATGTTTCGTTGCCTGGCAACCTATTTTTCAGTATGTATTTATCATTACTTTCCGGACATTTACCATACATATTGAGGCCTAAGTGAATTGTTAATAATTTTCGTCAACTTATTTTTCCCACGTTTAATTGCACAGAGTCTTTTGTACATTGACACCCCTGGAGTAACAAAACTGCTAACCCTTTTGATGAAGAAATAACAAACGCCCCCTAAATCAAGCTGGCAGACAGTATGTCGTCGGGTTGTCAGTTAGTGATACCCGGACAATTTTGCTCAGTGCTTGCCCCATGGGTGTTTTTCGGGTAATTGTTAATTATTATCGTCAGCTTATTTTTCCCACGTTTAATTGCAGAGTCTTTTGTACATTGACACCCCTCAATATTAACAAAACTGCTAGCCCCTTTGATAAAGAAATAACAAACGCCCCCTAAATCAAGGTGGCAGACAGTAAGCCGTCGGGTTGTCAGTTAGTGATACCCGGACAATTTCGCACAGTGCTTGCCCCATTAGAAATGATAAACTAGGCCTGTGTGGTTGTCCAAAAATGGCCGAGTTAATGTGACGACGAAACGTTTAACTCAATTATATTTGTCCCCCGCCTTTCGAAGGTAGACTTTGTGAGGTTTCTTTGATGAATTTAGTTTCTATGGATGCTTCTGTTTTAATTAACCTTCTAAATTGGTGGAAGATGATGCCGCAGAATAATATAAAGACTCAAATTTGGGGTGTTTAATTTTTTGGTTTGTCACGTTTTGAAAGGTTGGATAATGTGGGAGAAAGAGAGAGAAATGTGGTTTAACGTCCACTCAACACAAACTAGGTCATTTCGGGACTAAGATATGGTTTTTCAATTTTATTTCAATAATTCGCTTGCGCGTAGGGGTCTTTAGCAGTGGGAAGAAACCGGAGTGCCCGAAGGAAACCCACGAGGTTGAGAAGGCGCCCCTATCTCCATGCCACATACGCTCACACCAGAGCTCGAAACCACAGCCGTAAGCCAGAGGTGACCGGCCAGCTAGAGGTCGAAGCGCGGCACTCTAGACGACTAGGCCATCCCAACCCCCCTGGATAATGTGGGGTTGATGAACTTGTTTACCATTTGTTCTGAATAGTCGCTGTGTTTGATGAATACATCGTTTAGGTGTTGTACTTCAAGGTTGAGGGATACGGGGTCACAAATGGTTTGGGCTCATTTAGTAAAGGTGGTGATTATGCCTGCTTTTTATACATTTGGCCGATTATTTTCGTAGAAGATATATTCGTACACGTGTATTGGTACACCGAGGTGGTGACATCTCTCTTCATACCAGAACATTAAGAAATGTTAGGCTGCTGTTGGTTTAATTTTCCATTGTCAACTTTATTCTTGGGTGTTGGTTGTTTAAGTGATTCAGGGGGCGACAGTATCATCTCTGTGTAACACATGACGAAGGTTTTATCCACCAGACAATGGGTTGAAAAGGAGCGGTTAAAGTGCCATCTTGTGGTGACAACATGTAAATGTAGAAAATCAGCGGGGATAAAGGATTTCCCATCGGTAAACCATGGATCAGTCCATAATAGTTGTTCCCCATGTGAAATATGTGGATTCCAGACGTTGCTTGATTAAAGGAATAATGATATCAATGTGTAGTGATGTATCCAAGCGGTGTAGAAAGTTGTCGAATACAGGTTTCAAGAACTCTGAAATCAAGACTTTGTCTCATTAGTGAGTAGGTCGACAGCACGAAAGGACAGCAATTTATTGGAGTCCTCAATGAAATATTAATATATCTGGAGGATTTATGAATATCATGAGTATGGCGAATCCTACAGATTGTATTTAGGTTTAGGTGGAACAAAATGCACGTATGGAGCTTTTTTGGGTCATCAAATAAATCAACTCACTTTTCTGAGAGCCGAGCTATATAAAACCCATGGACTAATAGTGAAACGTTTAACAAAAAAAATATATTGTTGTACGCGAACGTTGAATTAACTCATCTGTGATGGGTAAAGGTGCATTCTTAAGGGGCGAAAAATGGTCAGGGATCTACTTAAGCAGAGTTACCTGATAATCGATTCCCGTCCCTTCAGAGGTCTATACAGTGCATGGCCCACGTGCTGTACTTGATAACGAAAGGTAAATTTCACCTATTTTTAGAAATAAAAGTCTGGTTTTATTAAATCAACGCATAATACAGCTTGGGACACCAATCTCCATCTCCAGATGAAGACTGACACTGGCAGGTTTTTGTTTTAAAAAAAACGTATCACATAGATTGCGTTAGTTTCTCGACCCGAACGTAGAGGATTTAGGCAAAGTGAAGTTGGCGCTTTATTCGCGATTCAAATAACCTGAGAAATAGGTAGGGGTTAAAATTAAAATTTGCTTCATAAAGGTCTATCTCAAAATGTCAATAACGACGTATCTGGATAAAAACATAAAATTCGGATTATAACTCCTCGTTATGTCTTAAAATCTCTAGATAAGGTGTGTTAATTAACACGGATGAAAAATGGACTGAAAGGCGAGTTAATTATCGCTGCGGTTGAACAACTCTCTGGTGGTGCGTTTTCTGTACTGAGTGTGTTAATTGACCGACGGGTTAAAAAAGAATGACACAGTGTGTATTGTTTAATTGGTGTGTTTTCTCGAAAGTTGTTATAATAATAATGTATATTTGTAAAGCGGAAAATTCATCCACAAATGCATGCTCTAAGCACGTACTATGTACTCTATGGTCACTATGTACACACAAAATCCTGATCCACTTCAACTAAAATGCGGTGGTAAATAGATGAGTTTTTAATTTCGTTTTAAAAGATTCCAGTGATGGAGCTGTTTTCAGATAATGGGGTAAGGAATTCCACATTCCACTGGAATGTTCTTGATTCGAAAGTTTGTATATTGTACTTTGGAATGCGTAATAAGCACATATCTTGGGATCTTAAGTTACGGGATGGTACGTAATGATTTATTAGCTCTGATAGATTTGCAGGACTGGAACCATGAAGACATCTATAAACAATACAAAGAAGTTTGTAGTCGATTCTTGAGTGAACTGGTAACCAGTGTAGTTCCTTCAGTATGGGTTTAATGTGAGATCGTCGGGATGATTGACTAACTATCCTGGCAGCGTTGTTTTGGATAGCTTGAAGTTTAGAGAGTAGACTTTGTTTTAGACCGATAAGGATACTATTGCAGTAGTCCAATCGCGAAAACAGATCGGACAAGTGTGTGAGTAGCATCTTTTGTTAGCAGCTGTCTGATATTACTTATGGATTTCAAATGAAAATAACAAATTTTGCACAGATTGGTTACATGAACTTCCATTGATAGGCTTGAGTCTAAAAATACACCGTGATTTTTAACGTTGAGTTTTTATTTCAGAGTCGGCAATAATTAATGTTGATGAATCAAGTTTCTGAAGATTATGTCTTGTACCCACGATCATTACTTCCGTTTTATCATCATTTAATTTAAGCATGCTTGCTGTCATCCAGGTTTTGATTTGCTGTGTACATTTTTCTGTTTTAAGAAAGGAATCTGTTTTACTCTCTGGTGGAAAATCATCTATGACTTGCGTATCATCAGCATACGAATGGTGCAAAAGATTGTGATTTTCAATTATAGAGGCTAGTTGGCTGGTGTAGAACACAAAGAGAATAGGACCGAGCACCGATCCCTGGGGGACACTACAGTTCAAGGAAGTTTTATCCGACAGCTCATCACCGATTAGAACGGACTGGGTCCGATCTTGTAGATACGATCTAAACCAGTTTATGGATTTGGATAGATCTATAGTGTCAAATGCTGCCGACAGATCCAGCATTACTAGTGAGGCAATATTACCACTGTCAAAAGCTCCACGCAAGTCGTTAACCACCCTGAGCAAGGCAGTTTCGGTACTATGATTTTGGCGATAGGCAGATTGAAATTTATCAAGTAATGAATTTGTTGCCAAATGTTCCTTTAACCTTATGCTTACAGCCTTCTCTAGAATTTGGATAGAAAAGGAAGATTGGACACAGGGCGGAAATTCTTGAGCACATCCTGATCCAGGCTGTCATTTTTAAGACGCGGAAAAACCACAGCTGCTTTGAATTTTGCTGGAAATACACCAGTAGTTAAACTGTTATTTATCAACTGAGTGATGAAAGGTATGAGTTGATCCAGAAGTTGAAATATTAAAGGGGTAGGAATTGGATCTGTAAGACAAGTTGTAGGTTTAGATAACTTGACGATTTCTCTTATTTTCTTTTCACTGAAAGGCCTGAAACAGTCTAACTGCTGACCTCTGAAAAATTTGAATTCCGACTCATTATCTGTGTTAATTGTGGATGATTTAAGCCCATGACGAATTTTCCCTATCTTATCGATGAAGTAGCTATTAAATCTATTTGCAAGATTTATGTTAGAATCTGTATTTGGAAGTTTAGATTCTTTAGGGCAACCCATAAGTGACTTTAAAAAATGGTGTATTTTTCGAGGATCCTTGTAACAGTTATGAATGTATGTTTGACAATGCAATCGTTTAGCGTGCTGGATGGCTTTCAATGAGTTCAATTTCGACTCATGGTAAATTTGACGATGAATTTCTAGATTTGTGTTACGCCATTTCCGTTCCGCTCGTCTACGTACACGTTTTGACAGTTAGACATCACTGTTATACCACGGTGCATGTCGTATGGTAATTGTTTTAGAGACAGCATGTGTATGTTTATCGAGCAATTCAAGGAGAGTGTTATTGTAGAGGTCTACTTTTTCATCAACATCAGTCAAGGGTTCCAACACAAGCTTAGATCTGCACAATTCATTTTTCAAAATATCCCAGTTAATCCCTTTAATATGCCTACAACTGGATTACGAGGTTTACACAAATTTAAGTTAACAGTAATTAGGAAGTGGTCGGATATTTGCCTATCTTCGACTTGTATATCTTGCACCAAAGAGGAATCACAAGGAGTGATTATTACCCAGTCCAAAAGGGTATAATCAAGGAACAAGAGACATTATCTGACGCGTGAGTGTTAAATCAAATCTTGGGACGGAAAATTGTTTTTACCGTGCGATTTCTCATTCGCCGGTGTGTTTTACGCAAATAGGTCTTTGCATAAGGACAGGTCTTTGTATGTGGAGTTGTACGGGGCTGTTTCTACGTTTTTTTTGTATTTGTTGATGAACATAAAGACACGGTACATGTTTAATAGTCACACCACTTATAAAGTTGCATAATAAAATATAAATTTAGACCTTAATCTGTCGCAAAAAGGTGAAAACAATGTCGTCATTTATACGTATCCAGCAGTCAGACCCCAATTTGATTATATCCAGGTATATAGCGATAAGCTTAATTTTCCGTATGTCTATATATTTTCTTTTGTTCTGACAATTTATTGTTGTGCGTGTTGAAATGAGTACCACGTAAACAGTAAGTCATTGTCAGTTTATTGTTTTGCGTGTTGAAATTAGTACAACGTACGTAACACATACTTGTTTCATGCAACTTATCCAGCAGTCAGACCCCAATTTGATTATATCCAGGTATATAGCGATAAGTTTAATTTTCCGTATGTCTATATATTTTCTTTTGTTCTGACAATTTATTGTTGTGCGTGTTGAAATGAGTACCACGTGAACAGTAAGTCATTGTCAGTTTATTGTTTTGCGTGTTGAAATTAGTACAACGTACGTAACAAATACTTGTTTCATGCAACTTATTATAAAAAAAATAAAAAAAACTCTATACAAAAAACAATAGAAATGTTAGCTGTTCAATAATAATTATTCGCGGGCTGCAGTTATTTATTTTTCTTGTCTTTTTGTGGATTTCATTTGTTAACATTATTGTGGTACCACTGAACTATAAATGCACGTGTCTTAAAATTGGTCGCATGCAATATCGCTATTTACCGATATCCCGCTAAACCTCCATTTGACTATCCGACACATGTATTAGTCCGAAAATATTTTGCTGACTTTTTAATTTCGGCACAAGAGTGTGGGTGGTTGCATACTGTCAATCAGGGTTCAATAATGTGAATTGAAACGTGGCATCATACGAAACTGATTGACATAATATAGACGCCCCTTTATCAACACATTGATGCCTTGTGAACTTTAATTGTAGATTGTCAGTAGTTATAATTACAGTTATAGGCCTACAAACAAATTTTGAAACATTATTGAACAATCAAAACTGTTACGCTATCGCCAATGATTACTTAAACCCCTTTCCCATGCATTCGTAACTTGGCCGAAGGGAAGGATCAGGGAAGCGTTGCCTTGACCTTCAAGAAAGGTACAGCACCCGAGGTCATAAACATAGTGTATCTCAGAAGACGGACCCATCCCTATATACAGAGGGTACGACAGTGCACTAACTGTCAAAAATTGGGTCATACAGTGAAGTACTGTAAAGGAAAAACCATATGCGCCCAATGTGGGGGAGAACACGTGGTGGCTGAGTGTAAGGTGGGTAGCAAAATTAACTGCTAAAACTGCAAGGGCAGCCACGCAGCTAACTCCCCCCAATGCCCAAGAATTCAAGAAACAAAAGCAGCGCTACGTCTGCAAAGTAAAGAAAAACTTACCTTTAGTGAAGCGACCCAACAAGTAAAGAACAAGGAGAGGGGAGCAAAAGTAGTCAGAGAACCGGTGATGGAACCAAAACAAGCTTCAGTCCCGACTCTCTCGACGTCCGATGCAACCCCCACCCCTAAAGGTAAAGACAAGAACAAGAAAGAGAAGAAAATATCAGTCACACCTGTAGAAGTCAAACAGAAGACAAAATCATCCAAGAAGAAAGAAGAGGAACCGAAAACGAAGATGCATGAAGAAAACTTCATGCCCAGTTGCTTGCCGGTTTTAACACCAAAGACAAACACTAATAAGGTACCTCCTATGGAATGTGAAACGCCAATTGACCAATAAATAGACAAGACAGAGGGGCATCCACCCGGACAGTCAGCATGGCGGGCCAGGTAAAAGTTCTACAACTAAACGTTAATGGATTGGTCCCAAGATGTGCTGAGCTGAGGAAATACATCACCCGCAACCCCAAAGATGTAATATGCCTCCAAGAAACCAAACTACTACCAACCAAGAAGGACATCCACCTACCCGGATACAGTTGTCAGAGAAGGGACAGACCGGGCAGCACGACACGTGGCGGCGGCCTTGCCATCTACGTCAGTGATAACTTAAATTATATTTCTGTTACGCTGGACGTAGTGGGCCCTCTAGAAGCAATGGGCATAGTCATCACATTGAGCAATAATACAAAATTGACAATAGTGAATGTCTATGCTCCCCCCATTAGTCACGATAGAATTACTAGACTTCCAGTCACTTCTCGACCAGCTTCCACAGGGATTTCAACGCAAAACACGCTCTGTGGGGGTCACCGAGGAATGACTGTCGGGGGACTAGCCAGTGCTCAATAATAGAAGGGACCGACCTATGCGTACTGAACGAGAGCCCTACTTTTGTTGGAGGAAATGCCCCACCTTCACACCTGGATCTCACGCTCTGTACGCTTGGTATCTACTGATAGAACTCTTCATCCAATGTGAAACAATCAGGGAAGTCTATAACGGGAAACCCAATTGGAAAATAATAGAAGCTGATTGGGCTAACTTCCGTGTAGGCTGCCTTGGGTGGAAAGAAGAAGACATTATCGATGCCAACATCGACGTGTACGCTGCCAACAACACAAGTGCTATTATAGGTGCCGCAGACGACTCCATTCCCAAGACTTCTGGAGGGAAACCAAAGATTAGAAAACTTTGGTGGTCACCAGAATGTCAGAAGGCGGTTAACGACAGAAAGAAGTCACTGCGGAAACGCCACTACAATGAAGACAACCACCAAAACTACCTGAAGCTGAAATACGCCACAAGAGACACCATCCAGAAGGCACATAGTGGGCACTGGATGACATTCTGTAATGCGTTGAATCAAAACACGCAAACAGGTGTCGTCTGGAAGAAGCTGAACGCCATGAACGGGAAGCGCAGATCATTCAACATACCAAACCTAGAGAATGGAGATGAGTACGTTACCAACGGCAATAAAAAGGCAGATCTACTTGCAAAAGCTTTCGCTGACGCAAGCAGGGATGAAAACCAATCACCAGAGTTCCTGAAGAGAAAGGAAATCTTTTACTCGCAGCACCCTTCATTAGTAATCAAACCTAACGAAGGAACAAAACCAATCAATCTACCCTTCTCTGAGGAAGAGTTAAATAAGGCTCTTTCCCCCAAGAAGGAAAGCGCGGCTGGTGAGGACAAAGTAAAGTACTCAATGCTCAAACATCTGCCTAGAAATGCCAAAACGATACTACTAAACTTCTTCAACACATCCTGGCTGGCAGGAGAGGTGCCTAAAGAATAGCGGAAAGCCAACGTCATCCCTCTTCTAAAACCAGAGAAAGAGAGAACAAAGGCAGAGTCCTATCGACCAGTAAGCTTGACATCCACACTGTGCAAAACCTTGGAAACAATGGTTAACATCCGACTACAGTTCTATCTGGAGAGCAACCGACTGATCGACGAAAATCAAAGCGGGTTCAGGAAAGGGTGATCAACAATGGACCACTTAGTGAGACTACAGCAAGTCATGTCGCAGGCACTCCTCTCTGGGAACCGGTTATATGCCGTGTTCGTAGATTTAACTAAGGCTTTCGATTAAGTTTGGCTGGACGGGCTGCTCTTCAAGTTGGGACGTATCGGTATAACGGGCACAATGTTTCGGTAGATCAAAAGCTTTCTGAGCGATAGAAGGATACAGGTGAATGTTGGCAGATTCCTGAGTGCGGAGCAAACATTAGAAAATGGCACGCCTCAGGGGTCGGTCATCAGTCCCACTCTCTTCAACATCATGATCAACGACATACAGAAATCGTCCTACCTCGACGCCAAAACTGAGTTAGCTAAATTTGCTGATGACAGTACAACATGGAGGAAAGGCAGGAACTTCTGTGAACTACAAAAGAACATGCCAAAGGCCTTAGACAAATTCATGACATGGGCAAACGACTGGGATTTAAAGTCTCAGAGAAGAAAACGGTCGGCATGCTTGTGAGCAGGGATAGTGGGATAAGCAGAATGACTCTGTGTATGAACGGGAAAACCATCGAGTTTAAAGACCAAACCAAGTTCCTCGGCGTAGTCTTTGACCGAAGGCTGACCTGGAAACCGCGCATCGACTTGACTGTAGATAGGTTTTCCAAAATCCTAAACTTAATGAGAAAAATAACGGGTAGCACATGGGGTGCCAATAGAGTTACATTAATGATGGTGTATCGTGCTCTAATACGCTCTGTATTAGACTACGGCTCTTTGGCCGTCATGATCTGCGCGCCAAAACTCTTAAGTAAGCTTGACACCATCCAATACAAAGCTCTGTGTATTGCGACTGGCGTAGGGGTTGGGACTAGGAGAGAGGCACTACTACAGGAAGCCGGGGAGTAGGCCCTATATCCCTAAGAAGAAAAGAACTAGCGACAAGGTATTGGTCAAAGATCACGCAACTCGGCGAAAGATCCCCTACTTTTGTCAGTCTACAGAAGACAAGATATGTGAGAGATCCCAGAAAGAAAAGCTTCGGCCAGGGTATCAGGGAAACAATCGTGATAAATGAACACGCCCCCCCCCCCCCCCCTAGCGATCGAACCTTGGACGCTCCCTATACCGCCGGTCAATCTAGATCAATTAGAGAAAACCGACAAGAAAAACAAACCCACTGCTGCACGTGCTTTCTCTTTAGAGCACCTGGAAAACAACTGGCCGTCTGATGACTGGGACCATGTGTACACGGATGGCTCACGCAACTCTGAAAGGGGCACCAGCTCGTTTGGAATATATCTGCTAAACGAGAAACAGGGAATAAGCAGGAAACTGCCCAATAACTGTTCGGTATACACTGCAGAGCTTGTGGCCATTCGTGACGCTATCATGGATCTCCCATCAAAAGACTAGTAAGTTCGTCATCCCAAGCGACTCTCTGAGCAGTCTGATTTCAATCCAAAATGACAACTCGGACTCAAGACCAGAAGTCATTTTGGAAATCAGGCAGCTGTACCAGAGGGTCCTAGAGAAGGGAAGCAAGATAGAACTCGTGTGGATTCCATCACATGTCAACATTAGAGGAAACGAGGAGGCAGATCGACTCGCCAACGAAGGTCTCAAGGACACAGCACCATTGCGCACCATAGACTACCGCACCACGGAAATCTACAGTATGGTTAAAAGACAGGTCAATTCAATCTGGGAATTAAAACTCGTTGAACTTGACACATACAGATTCCGGCTGGATGACAAGATCTACACGAAGACAGCGATCAATCACCCTAGCAGAGATACATGCAGACTCATATCGAAACTAAGGGTGAAAGAGCGGCTGCGATACTACAAACACCAAGTCATCGTCTGTGAGTGCGGAGAAGAATGTACCACCAACCATGTCCTGGTAGACTGCGAGGTATACAAGGAGGAGAGAAGTCAACTAGTGAGAATGGTGGAGACCAACAACATACCATTCAACACTAAAAACTTACTCTTCCCGAGACCAGATCTGAAACTGCAAATCTTCGAACAAATCCACGCCCTAATGGACACGGTTGGACTAAGTAGAATAGTGAAGTAAGAGGGGCCACGGTTGGACGGGCTCGGCATCTAAACACTAAACTACATAGGGGATTTATACCAAACTGGCAGGATAGTGGAGTAAGGGAGAGTCACGATCAGACGGACTCGGCATCTAAACACTATTCCGTCAAAAACAGACATCAAACCTACAGAGTGGGACAGTGGAGTAAGGGGAGGTCACGATGAGACGGGCCTGGCAACAAAACACAAATCCCACAAAGATGACATCTACCAAACTAGCATGATAGTGGAGTAAGGGGAAGTTACGTTCAGACGGACTCGGCACCTAAGCACTATTCCACAAAGGAAGCAGATACCAAACCCATAGAGTGGGATAGTGGAGTAAAGGGAGGCCACGATAAGACGGGCCTGGCACCTAAACACTAATCCCAAACTGTGACATCTACCAATCCAAATATGTTTTATATTAAATAAAGGTAAGAACTTCCCACTAAACCCAATCCATGGCCTAAGGCCAAAATGGAAAGATTGCAAAATCATATTCTAAAAAACAGGAATCAGCTTCGACCCCCTTACATCTTGTCTACAATATCACTTATGTGGAAGCAGACGTTTAACACCAAGAAGATAGACATTCGTAACTTGTCTGCGATATCACCTCGGTGGAAGCGGACGTCAGATAAAGCTATTTTACACACACGCATTCGTAATTTTATGTCCGGTTAAAATTCATGTCTCACTTAGCAGTGTTACATTCTGCTAAATATGAAAACGCTTTAAGATTTAGTTTTAGTTACAACTCTATTTGTGGAGAATCTTACCTTTATCGAAATAAAATCCATAAAATAGAATTTCCATGTATATGAATATCGCAACACACCTTACCATATAAGTTGTAGATCACAGGAAATTTAAAAATCACAAATGAATTTTCAATAACGTCGCGTTTATCTCCTATTTGTATTTTGATTTGCATAATAGGTGGGTCCCTGTTGCAATGTTCGTTTTTTGATATGTGCGACCTGGGTATAATCTTTGTTGTAGGATCAACCGACGAAATTAATTGGCTGGAAACCTTATAATACCACCATTTTCTTAAAATGCCTTCCCCGACTATGAACTTTTGATGTCAGGATGGGGGCATATTAGGTTTTTGTATTTCGTGTAGTGCGGTCCTCCTGCACTTACTATTAGTTTAATAATGTTTAATCATACTAGAATAGAACTCGATATTGGTCAATTTCATTTGATGTTGATATTCTTATTTTGCCGGGAGAATATAGGATCCTAATATTCAATATTTAAGATTGAATTAACATTAAATAATCAGTACACTAGACGTGTTTTGCAATGGTTACGGCTGCCATTTTGAAATAAACAACAAAAAAAATATCCTACACCACAATATAATTAGTAAAGGCTGATTCACAAACCAGAGAAATATTATCTAAAAAGAACACAGAATGGACTAAGCAGGCGCAAATGACAGCCGTACATTACCAAATATTTTTATTAATTTACGAACGGTGATAGTAATAATACCTTGCAAATGAATATGCACATTTTTAATACAGTCCACAAATGTATACATTTATCTAAAAGACTCTAATAACCATCGTAAAATACTAGCTGAATTACCGGTAATTAAATTCTCGGTTAATATACATCTGACGTCCCCAAAACGTATTATGAAATGGTGAGGCACTTTTGTGACACAAACTATTAAATTACTTGCTTGCACGATTAATAGTAAATACAAAATACCGTACTGTTAAATGTATTTTGTATGTGAAGTGTATATATTGTACGTTTATTTTAGTATATTTATTAAATAAGGAGACGAATTAATATAAGCCTTTGGCTTGTTTTTGAATCCTTAACTTTTGACAGTGTATAAAATCTATCTTATTTGAATAAAATATTGTTAAAATAAAGATAAAATCTTAAAAGAGGCCCCAGGTTTAAAATATACATTCACTAAAATTGCTGAGCTGCGGTGATGATCATTTAATTACCCCCAATAAAGTCTGACAATTAGCAGTTGTTATATAATATCTAGGTCAGCGTTTATCCAAGTTAGTGTTCAGCGAAGCGTACTTCCTGCTTTGATGACAGTTTGTGTAGTAATATGTAACTTTGAAATGTTTAATAATTTGACCAATTCAAGAAGAACAACCTATGGCATTAAATTTTCGCATATTTCAAATACGAAGTTTTTTTTTTGTTTTGAAATATACTGTAGTAAAATAACTTAGTCCTCTAATTTTTAGTACGACATGGTAATAATGTCATAGTATTTCATCCTATAGGTTTAATCTTACAATCCCTCTTGTTGTTTTCAGGTACCGTGAAGGTATAGGAATCGAAATCCCAGATAGGATATAAATGTTGATATTATTTGTAAGAAAAAGTAGGGGATATTTGATTTTGGGGGCATAATACTAAAATATGCAAATGACTACGAAAAAAAGTCACTATAGAACCTAACAGAAGAAACATTTCCAGTTACATGTGACGCCCACACGCACCAATAGCTACCGCATGGAATGCAGGTGATGCTTGGGATCATCATGGGGGTCCAACCCAAGATTTGCACGACTCTGACTTTGGATGTTACAGTCATTGTGGCATTGAATTCCAGGGTGGAAACATCAGTTTAATTGTTTTAGTGACCAGAAAACAAATTTTGATATGCGTCGGCTTACCCAAAATGAAAGGTTATGTGCCCTTGGCATGCTACAGATCGGCACAACACAGGCGGTTGTGGCGCGGACTATGAATGTTTCTCAGTCTGTCATAAGCAGGTGATACACAATCTGTACAGGACAGACCAAGGGCGACAACTCAAGCCCAGGATCGATTTATCCATACCTTGGCCTTGAGAAATCGTGTCATCACAGAAAGTCAGATCAGCGCTCGTCTTCAAACAGACACTGGTGTGAGAGTAAGTGGCCAGACGATTCGGAATCGACTGCATAGGGGTCACCTTCGCGCCCGACGTCCTCGCGTGATCGCTTGTTTGAGAGATCATCACATTCAGGCAAGACGTCGTTGGTGTAGGGATCGTCAACACTGGGATAATCGACGCTGGAGCAATGTGATGTTTTCAGATGAGTCAAGGTTCACTGTTGATTTTTTGGACAGACGTAGGAGGGTGTGGCGTCGTTGAAACGAGCGCTTCCAAGACGTTAACGTCACCAGACATGATCGATGTGGGGGTGGTTCTGTTATGGTGTGGGGAGGCATCACTGTTGCTGGAAGAACGGCTTTACATGTTGTTGCAGGGCGTGTTACAGGCCAGTACTACCGGGACAACATCTTGGCAGTCCATGTTGTGCCGTTCCAGGATGACAACGCAAGATGTCACAGGGCCAGAATCGTTACAGGTTACCTCCAACAACACCACATTACCTTGGCCAGCACTGAGTCCCGACCTCTCCCCCATCGAACATGTCTGGGACATGCTTGGACAGAGGTTACGTCAACGTCAACAACGTCCTGCCAATGTCCAAGAACTTGCTGCTGCGTTGCAACAGGAATGGGACAATCTGGACCAAAATGACCTTAGACGTCTCATTAGGAGTATGCCACGTCGGATCAATGCTTGTTTGGCAAACAGAGGAGGATTTACCCGTTACTGACTTTGTTGTGATACTGTGGTAACTTTGCTGTTTGACCCCGGGTATCATTTTACCCTTATAATGGTCAGTCTGTGCCTTACTTAGTCTAACGATCATTTGGAATAAATCGATGAATGTGAACTTCATTTCATTTTGTCATTTGTTTCTTCGTCAGTTTCATTAGATGACTTTAATAACACTTAAAAATCAAATACCTCCTACTTTTTTTGAATAGTATATATGCTGACAATTATACTGCATTTTGATATTATTTGTAATATATGCTTACAATTATACTCATCGAGCATTTTGGCGCTGGTAATATCATAATACAAGCTTGTAGCCTCATCTAAACCAGTGACACATTATTCGTATACCATACTGAAACGTTTATCCTGAACTGTTTGGCCCAGACAATCATAGGTTTACGCACTTGTACAATGGTGGGGGGGGGGCGTCGAAATAAGAATAAAACTGAGATCAATATATAGGGATAAAAACAATACTTGCAGAGGTATATTATACATAGGTACGCAGGCCTGTAAAGGAAAAGAAATAAGATAAGTGCTTGGAAGTATTGACTAAATGTGGCATAGATTGTTTATTATTTATTATTGTAGCGAAAGGCCTACTCAGCAAATATCGAGTCAATTCAATGGCGCCAGACCCCCCCCCCTCCCCCGGATCTAAAATGCAGTAGGACGGTGTCAAAAATGCAGTATAGAAACCATGATTTGGCAGTAGATTTCCAAAAACGCGTGAATTCGCACTTTTATGGGTAATTAAATGACACAAATATTTTATTCAATAAATCAATAATTTGAATGAGTAAAAAAATATATAAACACACATGAGCAATGTGTAAAGCATAAACATTTAATTGATTAATAAATGATAGTTAAAAAAACCCACCGTAAACTGTGTTGATAACTATTTTGATATTCCATGTTCTGTCGAGTTGATAATAGATACCGTGAAATAATATGAGAGGTTCAAAAATCTCATTTCTTTGCGGAAAATTCTCCGGCCCCAGTCTGACATCAAAAGTTCATAGTCGGGGAAGCCATATGTTAAGAAAATGGTGGTATTATAAGGTTTCCAGCCAATTAATTTCGTCGGTTGATCCTGCAACAAAGATTATACCCAGGTCGCACATAACAAAAAACGAACATTGCACCAGGGACCCACCTATTATGCTAATCAAAATACAAATAGCTTAATGACACGTGACCTGTATTTGTTTTTTTTAATACAGGTAAATGTCTACGATGCAGCAGATATAAATAAATAAAACATAATCAAATCCACAATGTCGTTTATAACAGCATTGGTTCAACATGGGAGACGACATGTCTACGCATCAAAGAACACTGTCTTGAAAGAATCGTGCAGTTGGCTATTTTTACATTTGTATTCGTTTCGATCACAGGAATACTGAGAGTTCAAAGGATGATTGACAACTTAGTTCTTTTGAAGCCAATCATATACAAATTACTTTGTGTTCTGCATTAACAACTCTTAAAGCAATGTAAATTTTGTGAGGAGATAAACGCAACGTTATTGATAATTCATTTGTGATTTTTAAATTTCCTGTGATCTACAAATTATATGGTAAGGTGTGTTGCGATATTCATATACATGGAAATTCTATTTTATGGATTTTATTTCGATAAAGGTAAGATACTCCATAAATAGAGTTATAACTAAAACTAAATCTTAAAGCGTTTTCATATTTAGCAGAATGTAACACTGCTAAGTGAGACATGAATTTTAACCGGACATAAAATTACGAATGCATGGGAAAGGGGTTTAAGTAATCATTGGCGATAGCGTAACAGTTTTGATTGTTCAATAATGTGTCAAAATTTGTTTGTAGGCCTACTGTAATTATAACTACTGGCAATCTACAATTAAAGTTTACAAGGCAACAATGTGTTGATAAAGGGGCGTCTATATTCTGTCAATCAGTTTCTTATAATGCCACGTTTCAATTCACATTATTGAACCCTGATTGACAGTATGCAACCAACCACACTCTTTTGTGCCGAAATTAAAAAGTCAGCAACATATTTTCGGACTAATACATGTATCGGATAATCAAATGGAGGTTTAGCGGGATATCGGTAAATAGCGATGTTGCATGCGACCAATTTTAAGACACATGCATTTATAGTTCAGTGGTACCACAATAATGTTAACAAATGATATCCACAAAAATACAAGAAAAATAAATAACTGCAGCTCGCGAATAATTATTATTGAACAGCTAACATTTCTATTGTTTTTGTATAGAGTTTTTTTATTTTTTTGATAATAAGTTGCAATGAAACAAGTACGTGTTACGTACGTTGTACTAATTTCAACACGCAAAACAATAAAATGGCTATGAGTTGCGTGGTACTCATTTCAACACGCAAAACAATAAACTGACAATGAGTTACTGTTTACGTGGTACTCATTTATATTTTATTATGCAACTTTATAAGTGGCGTGACTATTAAACATGTAATGTGTCTTTATGTTCATCAACAAATACAAAAAAACACGTAGAAACAGCCCCGTACAACTCCCCATACAAAGACCTGTCCTTATGCAAAGACCTATTTGCGTAAAACACACCGGCGAATGAGAAATCGCACAGTAAAAACAATTTTCCATCACGCGTCAGATAATGTCTCTTGGTCCTTGATTATACCCTTTTGGCGCAGTTATAACAACTTTTGAGAAAACACACCAATTAAACAATACACACCGTGTCATTCGTTTTTAACCCCTCGGTTAAGTACAGAAAACGCACCGTCAGAGAGTTGTTCAACCCCAGCGATAATTAACTCGCCTTTCATTCCATTTTTCACCCTTGTTAATTAACACTCCTTATCTAGAGATTTTAAGCCATAATGAGGAGTTATAATCCGAATTTTATGTTTTATCCAGATACGTCGTTATTGACATTCTGAGATAGATTTTTATGAAGCAAATATTAATTTTAACCCCTACCTATTTCTCAGTGCGAGCCAGCTCATTATTCGGGATTCGCGAACCCCGAATACCGTGCTGGCTCGTTATTCGGGATTCGCCAATAACGAATAACGAGCCAGCACGTTTTTCGGGATTCGGGATTTTCCACTAAAACAGATCGACTTACGGGGCATCCGATCATTTCCTCGCTACCTACGACCGCAGTTGGGTGACCGACTAACAACTAAACGACTATTTGTCCAATAGCGTGTTGACTGGTTTATCGGCGTGCACTGGGCAGTCCTGTCCGGCTCTTACCTGTTTCGTTGTCGAATCCCGAATCCCGAATAACGTGCTGGCTCGTTATTCGCCCCAGCACGTTATTCGTGATTCGTCACTAAAACAGACCGACTTACGGGGCATCCGATCATTTCCGCGCTACCCCCGACCGCAGTTGGGTGACCGACTAACAACTAGACGACCATTTGTCTAGCGAATAGCGTGTTGACTGGTTTATCGGCGTGCACTGGGCAGTCCGGTCCTTGTCGAATCACGAATAACGTGCTGGCTCGATATTCGAGATTAGCCAATAACGAATAACGAGCCATCTCGTTATTAGGGATTCGCCATCAAAACATAACTTTCTATCTTGCATCCGACCATTTCGTCGTTGGGAGACCGACCAGCACGGAGACGACTCTTTGTCAAGCGAATAGGGTGCTGATTAGTTATTTGGGCCAAACCGAAGCATTCCAAACCTGAAGATACGCCGATGGGGACAAATCCTTTTCCACGACCGAGACCGTCCTCCGAGAAAAACAAGTTCTTAATGCACCAGGCCTCGCTCTTTATTTAAATATACACTATGCAAGAGCTAAAACTGCATATTGCAGGTCTTTCGTTGGGTCTGGAATGTTTTTTTAAATTATTAATTAGACATATATCAACTGGTCCATGCCATAATCAACTCTCGATTTCATCAGATTTCGCTCTATTAAATAAAGCCAGGGCCGTATCTAGCGGGGGTGCAGGCAGAGGCGGATTACCCTATAGGCTGTGTAGGCAGTTGCCTAGGGCACAAGAAAAAAGAGGGCCCTTTTTAGATTTAATATTATACATTTTAAGTGAATTCAGATTATTGAAAGTGAATTACAAAACATATTTCTCTTCTTTTTATATATCTTCGCTCGTAATTTGAATGAACTTTTCAAATTATTCAGTTTACGTTATCTATTTTCGAATTATACTCTCCCAAAAAAGAAACGCAAAGTTACATGTCGTCATCCGTATATCCTCGCTCTACCATCGCATTGTTGCAACAAGAACCACGAAACGTCGCTGAACCAAACTGCTCTCCAGTGTTGCTGTGTCCATACCGTCAGTGCCTGATCCATTAAAGTTGGATTTCAAGGTCTGCCTCGTTATTCGGTTTCACGTAGGCGTTTACCTACTGTCTGGTACGAGATTCTACGCCGTCCGGGAATTGCTGCTGCAGTAGAGGGCGCTGTAGAAAACCATTTACGCCAATGACGTAACCGGAAGTGACGATCCAGGACAGGTTGGGTCACTCTTGTTTGGCCTGAGCTAGGGCGGTAACGTGTTGAACTTTGTTGTCGGTACCCATCCCAAAGGCGAGAAATGGAACCAAGAGAAACATTCAGCAGCCTGGCTACATCTGTCTTGGATTCACCTGCTTGTAATCGTCCAATAGCGTTGTTGTGTTGGTCTTCGTTCAGATGTGGCATCATTTGGTTCCTTGAGTGTTTACATGTGCAACTGATTTGGAAACCGAGAACCCCGGGATTTTAAAGACCTTAGATCTAGGTTCCATGCGAAAATCTCGCGAAGTTGTTAAATTCATGTTTCTTGGTGCAATCAAGCGATAACAAATTTCGACAAAAAGGATGACCAGTCACAATTAGTGACCCTACCTTTAAAATCAATAATGAATTTCTTTTATCCTTACATAATGGCATTGAAAACAAGTAAGATTTACCGAAACAACGACCTCGTTCAAATAAAAAATTGATGAAAAATGGGTTGTGCGTTTCTTTTTTTTGTAGAGTATATTATAGCAAAACTGGAAAGCTCTTTATCTTAATTACTGTATCTTTAATATTTTTCCATATGCAGACAATGTAAATGTTATGCCGGATGCTGCAGTGATATTATATAAAATGATGATATTTAAAACCAATTTGTTGGTTAAATTTACTCATTTGAATATCATTATTGTGTTTTTAAGATTAGGATTCCGATGTTTAATGAACAAATTACCTTTTAATTGGTATTCTCGTGATAGCAATGACGTAACTATTACATCAAAATTACGTCATATTCAAATTTAGATGTTTTGACCAAAAATATGCATTGGTAACCCATTACGCTTTCACATGATAGTAAATTATTTTCAAGTTTATTCAGCACCAAAGAACAATAACCAAAAATCTATCCCTACCCCCACTAAATCTATTACCGTTAAAGAAACTCTGACCATTGGTAAAAGTGCAAAAAAATATATTGGGCCTTGTGGAAATTTTGCCCAAGAACCAATTTTGAGTTCTGGTGATGTGACTCTTATCAAAAAATATCCAAACTATTTTGTTCTGCCTCGGGTAAGTCTATCTCGCCATTTAAGCCCCTTTTGGGGTTTTGGCCGCTAGCCTAATATATCACGGGAGAAAGATGTTGATTTTAAAAACCGCAATTTTTATATACGAGACATTTTAATATGATATTTGATTTATTAAATTTTTATTACAGGCGACGGATCACGATGAATCCAGCAAACTGTCGTTTGTGCTGCGCAGCTACACAGAGTAAGTTTATTATTTTTTTAAAATTGATATAGTTTTAGAGGCTTTAAAATTTATTTTTTTAAAAATAATGTATTAAATTGTTTCTTATGTTAGATATTTTAAATTTGATTGTGGAATGTATTTTTTTTATAGTATTCAAATTTCGATATCGAGACGACACATAACAATTGCAATTCAATAGAGTGTACAAAATTGTAATTAACATAGCCAGGTATATTATGATTAAGACAATAATGAATATGTTGATTTTGCAAACTGGTTTAGTTTTTCTTATTGTCAGAAACACTACTCAGTTTGTAGGTTTTCACAATAGCACATTGAGTCCAGTTGTACAGGAGGGTAATAGCTAAGGGTCAAGATCAGTACCCTACAGCATACCAATAAATTAGTTTGAAGAACCAGCCTTGATAAAGTTAATGCCTCAGTAACACTTGAATACGAATTAAACTAAACAATGTTTCAGTCAGTATAAAGTAATAGAATAAATATTTCACATACAAAACATTAAAAACTTGCCTTGGTAATTTCAAAAAGCATTTTGTCATTACCTCATTATTCATTCAGCTTTTGTGAATATGCCAGAATTTGTAAACGTGTCTTCAGTGTCGAGCCCATCTCAATGCATTACCCGTGAATGTATAATTGAACATAAATGTTGGCGTGAAATTACGATGTCTTAGTTGGGTTGTTACTTATTGTGGGCAATTGTTAGATTGTTATCCGTATATACACAATAATGTATGTCTTTAGGCTAAACCACGCTTGACAGGTTGATAAGAGGTGATTGACGGTGAAAAGTCTCACATTTTGCTTTAACTCGGTGGGTTATTTCTTAAAATGCGGGATGTTTTTAAAAGAATTTTTCTAATGCATTGGGTATCTTCTGTGAAATTGAATACACTGTAATGCATTTTGTGAGTAATAATCTGAATGAAGATGAACGGCGTTTATATTAAGAAGTACATAAGCCTCACCTTTTGCGTTGACTTCAATGGGATAGTTCAATTTAGAAATGTGTTTAGATTATGTTCTAAGTTGGACTCGAGATAACAAGAAGTTCTGAAATTCATAAGATATTTTATGTGAAAGTGAATACATCGAAATGCATATTGTGAATAATAATAATATCGATAAAGATAGGTTGTGTTTACATTGAGAAATTGACAAATAATAATATGTAAAGAAAGAAACCGGATTTTCGTAAGTAAATGACACCATAAAATAACTATTCGTGTTATTGTTCATGTTTTGTGTTTAAAATATTTTTCTAAATAGCTGCACGTCAAATGCCAACCCTCAAGTTTGAACAATAAAATATAAATTCTATGAATCCAAAAAAGCGAGATATTTGAGAAGCGTCTTTACAGGAGCATTTCATTTTCTTCAATTCACTGTAAATATTATACATGTTATAAGAATGCATCATGCTTTATTATATACCTTTAAACATAGAATTACATGGGCTTTACTATATACCGGAAAACACCGAAAAGCACCGGAAAACACCATGTTATACTGAATACCGGAAAACACTAAATACCGGAAAAACACTAAATACCGGAAAACGCACTAAATGTCGGAATACACCCTAAATAGGTAACCCGGACCCGGGCTATACTACATTCCGGAAACTAACCCTAACCGTTAAATACCGGCAAACACCCTAAAAAGGTAACCCGGAGCAATCCTATACACCGGAAACTGATCCTAACACTAGCCTTTGTAGGGTTTCCCGGTTTTTAGTGTGTTTTTCGGTACCAAGTGTTTTTCCTGTGTTTTCCGATATTCAGTATAAAATGGCGTTTCCGGTAGTTTTCGGTGTTTTCCGGTATATAGTATTGTCGGAATAACATACATATTTATAAATGTTACACTGGGCAAGTAAAGTCTATAAAGCATAGGCGTACGAGCCCCGGAGGCTCTAGTCTTGCTTCCCTAACTGTCACCGAGACCTAAACCTAATATAATACTAATTTTACTTTTCTTTTAATTGAAAATCAAAAAATTGTACTGAGTTGTTTATGGATTAAAAATTTTGTCTAGAGCCACTGTACTTTGTGCGACATTTTTCGGGCATCGATTATTATTTGTCAGTGCAGCTGCAACAGTCTGATTAGATGGTTGGAATTCAGGGTGGGATTTCGGTTACAGAACCATTGGAGACATTTGGAGTTGCTTACTCGGGCTAGAATAGCAGAAAACGCAATCGCGGTGGTTAGATTTTTCAAATTTTTTTTTGATTTGTTATTTCCAGTCTCTTTGCCGTCAGTGACGAAGGTGTAGTCTCGATCATAGGTCTTGCTGAGGAATTAAAAGAAAATAGATATGACTTGTTGATCGAAGTTTCGGATAACGGTATACCGCCAAGAAAAGAATCAAAGATTATTACTGTTAAATTTCCCAAATTGCCAGTGACAGGCGGAGTGATTATGGCTAGTGGCCAAGATGATACCTTGGCGATCGTGTTTGGGGTATTGGCAGCTATCATGTTCATAGTAATAATTGTTCTACTCTTCTACATCTTCAGAAAGTAAGTACAATATTCTGTAGAGTCCTTAAAGGGAAAATATGCATATTTTGAGATATAGCGTGATAACTAAAATATATTAGATACCACTAAGATCATTCATGTTTTCTTCAGCGAAATCTAATTAACTCTGCATGTCTGCATGTGTGTTTCACTGTAGATATTCGGTAGTGACATTAGGTAATTTGGTAGAAGTTAAACTTTAAAGTGGGTGCAAAGATAGATTGTGTCTGGAAACAACTGGGCCCCGTTTCACAAAAAGTTAAGCTAAAATCACTAAAATAGATTTTAACTAAAAACAAAATGAAATTTTAAATTTTATACGTTTCACGAAGATTGATTGTAACTTAAAATGCGATTTTAATAGATTTTAGTTAAAATCGCTTGCGCCCGCACGGTGCACATTTCCGCTGCGAGTACTTACGGTGAAAGCAAATACGCTTTATGATATTTGTGACTTCAAACGGCTAATCTAGGTTGTAATTTTTCGTCGCATTTGAAAAGTATTTATCAACTTTGAAATTAATACACCAAATGGCCAATGTTCCGATGACTAGATTTGACATTTCATTCTCATAGATCCACCCTTTCGATGATACTTTGAAAATGATACTTACACAATTAAATGATTTTATTCCCTAAGATAAAATAGCTTTGGCTCCTAAATTGTTGTTTTATTAACGTAAGACTTCATTAAGAAATAATAATAAATTTATATTAAAATTTAATTTCAAATAGGCTTAGGCCTATAACATTTTTCAATAAACGCATTTGAGATTATTGATTTATCTCTTTACATATCGTCATAACACCCAAAAGTATGCGTAAATACTACATATGGTTTGCCTAGTATCATAGGCGTTTAGGCCTTCTATAACCAAGAAATGGGCCATATTAAACCATTGTACACGAACATATTTTCTTTATAGACAAGACATTGGATATGAATAAATGATTTTCTTTTAGTGTTTAGTTTACTGAGGTTTTGAGTGGTTTTTTCCTTGGAGTTCTAATATGGAGCGCCATCCAAATGCTTAAATTGACTTACAATAAAATAAACGGGTGAAAAGAATTTGAATGAGAATTGTTTTTGTGAATGGTGGTTGGAATATTAAAATTATGTGACACGGGCCGTTCACAATATTATCATTATTCCAATTATATCTATATATCGCAATATGTAACAATGTAGCTCTAATCAATGTTTGTTAATGTCTTGATTTTATGTTAGGACAGGGTGACGACTATCCTAAGTTAAAATTGATTTTAGTTAAAATTGTCCTTAAAATGGGTTTTTGAAACGCCACTATTTTAAGTTAAGATTAGATTTTGACTTAAAATATTATTTTAGTGGATTTTAACTAAAATGCTTAAAATCGTTTTGTGAAACTCATCTATCTTAAGTTAGGATGAAATTTCAGTTTAAGGAGATTTAAGTTTTTGTGAAACAGGGCCCAGATCTTTAAAAATTGGGTTCAAAATGTCTGTCTAAAGACAATATCAAAATCAATCTCCATTCATTTCATTTCATTTTGTGAATTATTTTTGATTTATACTCGTTGTGCGATTCTTGTGATCTGTGCGATTGTCGATGTTGAGTGAATGGATTTTAATTCGGGTTAAAATCGATTGTAATGGATTGTCAGTATTGTCTTTGGCGTTAACGTCTGAACTCCCCACTATTTTAATTTATTTTACCACTATCCCATTTCAGACTTAAGGAATCTGAAAACTTAAGGTATAGACTATACAAAAACCTGCATGTAGATAATTTAGTTTGTAGTTTCAACCAAGTAGATATTTCCCTTAAAGATTTCCAGATTTTTAGCATTTTTTAATCGATTTCCAGATTTTTAGCATCTTTTATTAATAAATTGATTAGAGTCTAGTTTAAAATGAAATGAAATGAATGAGGATTTATGGCACATCTTAATTAGTTATGAAAATATCAAGATTTTATCGAACAATGTTACACATGACACATTCCCTTTTCTGTTCTTCTTCATAATTTTATATTATTGTTATGGTTGATTTACAACCGACAATACCTTATACCGGAAAACACCATTTTATACATAATCTTTTATTGGCATTTAGCGATTGGGTACATAACAGAACTAACACAGTTATATGGGAAAACAACCAGGGGATACTTATCGAAACGTCGTGCTTGTGTATAATAAACCAGTAGTTGTTTTCCCATATAACTGTGTTAGTTCTTCCCTGAAAACACCGGAAAAACACTGAATACCGGCTCCGGATTATCTATTTAATGTGTTTCTGGTATTTAAAGCTTAGTGTTAGTTTCTGGTATATAGTATAGCCCTGCGCCACCGGCCCGGGTTACCTATTTAGGGTGTTTTCTGGTATATAGTGTGTTTTCCGGTATTATGTGTTTTCCGGTATTCAGTACAAGATGGTGTTTCCCGTTAGTTTCCGGTGTTTTCTGGTATATAGTAAAGCCCTTAACAACCGTTCTTTAACTACCTCAGTGAATGCCGTGCGCAGTGTTTTATCGTATGCTTCGAAACGGATAGATCCAGGGTTGGTCACAGTCGTGGTCTGTGGTGGTAGTCTAAAAATAACCAAAGTAACGTGTTGGGGAAAAGTAAAAATCACTTCATTTCACTTTCAAAACCACCCAACATTGTTTTGATGACAAGCAAAGTTAGTCTGGATTTATTCGCCGATTATGCGTGTGTCTATGGTCATTTTCGGTTGTTACTGACAGTTACTTTATGGTGGAAAGTCGAGGTCACTGGTAACATCCGAGAATGACTAATTTCGCCATTATCAAGATTGAAGGCAGCAATTTTAAAATGTACCGAAAAAGTATTGGTTGTGTACGTGCCTTAAAACACCATTCATTTCAACTGCGGCGTGTATGAAATTTAGTTGGTAAGGTTGAATAGCTGATTATTCCGATTATTTTATTCCAAAAGGGTCAACCATTATTCAAAACTACATGTACATCCTGTATATAAATCATCCTTTATGGTTCAGTTCATGAGATGTGACTGTACACTATAAGGGGTTAATAAAACTTATTAGTCGATCTGTAATGACATTTTTCTATTAAAATATTTTGAGTTCATTGATGAGTGACTACAGTATATGATATTATGTTTGTTAGTCGATGAACCGTTAATATTGCTTTAATTCTAGCAATTTTACAAATTTTATATTCTCGCGTGTTGACAGCCATATGTAAATTGTCAATTATACGTATGCCTACTTGGAAGATGTTTTGTGGACGTGTGAATATTTTGAATACTATAAAAATGTATTAATTAATTAGAATATTATAAAAAGCGATCAGACCTGAATACCTGACTTCCAGTTGGCTCCAAGAATCCAAACTATTTTATTTGGTTAATCTGTAGTTTCTCCATTACACTTATTAGTTTTTCATTAGAAATCCAAACATATACAGTCATAGTTGCGCATTATGTGAAGATTAATATTATGGAACACGATACTGGCTTTCATAGATGGAAATTATTATCACGACCAGTTTTCCTGTATTCCTAGTTATTTATCAGATGGTGTCAGAATCTTTCATTGGAAAGATTGAAAATCGTTATTGTTTTTGGTTTTTATTTTTAAAATGTTTGATCAATTCACAAGGCTTAGTCATTTACAGGAATTTCAAAATTCATGTTAAGATTCGCCAGATGTTTGTTTCAAAAACAAAAAATCGAAGCTAGCTTTCGTTAAATACTTGTCATCCTTAATGTAAGGGGGGGGGTGTTTTGTTTTTCAGAAGACAGCAAAGCTCAGAACACCTAAGCAAGGCCAAACTAAATCGATCAAATAATCCTAAGGGATTGGCTTTCAAATCCAACCCTCCAGCAAGAAACAACCCAGGTCTCATTAACATCGATTATCATGGTAACATTGAGGAAACTTCTGATCATGGCGCCACTACCATCCAGGAAAATCCATTTAACGATGACAGAATTAATTACGGTTACGTGCACAGCGATTCTGAGACAGATAGAGACATGGATGAGATACACATTGAAACATCGGTTATACCTTATGATGCTTACAAGACCAACAGCGGGGTCTACAGAAACGTCGATGGCCATCCGATAAATAACAACTTTGCCAGTCATAATTACGAAAACGGATATGAGAATGGCTCAATCAGTACTTTTAAAGATAGTTTTAGTTCTGAAAGTATTAACAGCGAATCTGTGAATAGTAAAAAGGCGTTGGTTGGTGGAAACAATAACCTACCAGCTATGCATCTGATGTCATGGGATAATAATGGTCATGTTCCGTCAGTAGCATCTATGGTATGTATCCCTACAGTAAAAACGTTGGTACGTATTGTTGTTATTATTTGTCCAACCCCTGCATGATTGGCTAATGTCAACAAGATTCCGTATGACTAGGTCAAGGTTAGTTTTCTAGAGCCTGGCTTCAAAATATTTTCAAAAGTTGTGGTTATTTTACTGGAACTCACAAAGGGCATCCTTCCTTTTAGAGCTGGAACTTCAGTGGTGTACAGTCGTGTCCATGTGATATCAAAATTGACAGCGGGTGTGAGAACGTTTCTTGTATGTCTTCGTGAAAACTCTCCTTTGAATCCAGGCTCGATTCTATAGATTTTGAAATCTTTTTCAAATTACACTGATATACCAACTTTCCTTCTGACAGCAATATGGCGCCATCTTATTTCTCGCAGAGGTATAGACCTAGAAAAATAAATAAAAATTGTTAACAGTTATTATTTCATTAAAATATTGAATGAAGATATTTCTCACTTTCCTAGCTATACCTCAATAATTTACCCGTTCTTAAATTCTAACATTAATTCATCAACCTTTAGTTGCACCCTTTTCCTAATTAAGCCATATAGATCATAGTGTCTTTTTGTCAAAATTATATTTACTAAAATTCATAATGGTGCACATCTAGAAACCTAAAATTTATTATTGATTTTGTCTAAAAATCTAAAATTTGTCTAAAATTGGTAAGTGATCACACCAAAAATAAAAAAAGACATAACAAATTTTTGAATAGATTATAGTGAATGGCAGACACCCATTCGTTCAACTGGCGTGGGAGATAATTCAAATATTGTAGAACTACGTGTATAATCCAGAGATAGATTTGTTATTCCAGATTAAGATAATTGATTAGTTAATTATATGAATAATGCTTTCTAATTATAAATTAAATAATGCAAAAGGGGGGGTTATAATTTTCTCTTTTTCTATATTTTTCAGCAAAGTTTTGACAATGATGTTGAGATAGTGCCAATCGAGGAGAAACCGGAAATCACGGTTTATTTCTAATAATGATATTGTGAAGCACCATGATTGGTTGAAATGAAATAATTCTACGCCAGTCAAACAAACCCAAATGATTGTGATAATAATTAATTGATGCATATTCATGATAGCATGTCTACAACATTTTGCGTAAACCCATTGTGACCAATAAAACAACTGTTAGATTTTTTTGTGTCTGTGATTGGTTTCCTACTAAGTTAGAGTATGGCAACATTTTGTTTTTGTGATAAGCAATTAATCCATTTTCACATTTATGATATACCCACACCTAAAAAGCCACTGTATGTTAATAAATAGATGTTATTTTCCTTCCGATTATTCTGTTGTCACTCCGAATACAATAAAACTCGTAAAATAAAACGAATCAAACGAAATGTTGATAATATTGTTAAATGTATAAAGATCATTGTATTTAATTTTGTTAAGAGTAATTTTGTATATTAAAGTCCTACCATTGTTGTATATTTAATATCAATTTCATATCATATTATACATGTTCATGTATATACTAAACCTAATATAAGTGAACATTTTTAGGATAAAAGGCATTTGAATAATTATATGAAAATAATTTATTTATCAATAATACAATATTTAATTAATGTTTGTTGATGCTATTCGGTCAATATACCAAATCCCTTCCTTATCCTTATTGCCCATGGGAAAGTTAATTCCTCACCCTGACACACTTTACTAGGACTGTAGTTGTTTCCAATCATTTCGCTGCAGGGGAATGCAGGTCTGACTATTTTATTCCGGCGAACAAAGTTGGGGATCTATTTTTTTAACCACGCTTTTATAATTAATTAGCTAGTTAGTCAAAATCAGCTATGCTGACAGTAAGCCAGTACGGGAGCAACAAAAAATATGGATTCAGTCAATTCCATATACATGTAAAACCATCGACAAAGACCAATCGAAACTTTGGAAACCCCTGCGATGTACATGCGATTCTACACAACGTGTCGGTCACAGCATCGTTGCGACCGCTCCCATTTCAAAAGTTCCCCTCCGATTTTCCCTAAATTAGGCGAGAAAGAGCTCCAGTAGTTCTTGGGACTACATGCAAGAAAAACTGTCCATGTCGGCATTAACCACTCGAATACCACGCCCATGCTCACCACAGCACAATTTATATACTATTCAAAAAAAGTAGGGGATATTTGATTTTGGGGGCATAATACTAATATATGCATATGACTACGAAAAAAGTCACTATACATATAGAACCTAACAGAAGAAACATTTCCAGTTACATGTGACGCCCAGACGCACCAATAGCTACCGCATGGAATGCAGGTGATGCTTGGGATCATCATGGGGATCCAACCCAAGATTTGCACGACTCTGACTTTGAATGTGGTCCAGATACCGTGATACACAAACTGTACAGGACAGACCACGCTCAGGTCGACCAAGGGCGACAACTCAAGCCCAGGATCGATTTATCCGTACCTTGGCCTTGAGAAATCGTGTCATCACAGCAAATCAGATCAGCGCTCGTCTTCAAACAGACACTGGTGTGAGAGTGAGTGGCCAGACGATTCGGAATCGACTGCATAGGGGTCACCTTCGCGCCCGACGTCCTTGTTTGAGAGATCATCACATTCAGACAAGACGTCGTTGGTGTAGGGATCGTCAACACTGGGATAATCGACGTTGGAGCAATGTGATGTTTTCAGATGAGTCAAGGTTCACTGTTGATATTTTGGACAGACGTAGGAGGGTGTGGCGTCGTCGAAACGAGCGCTTCCAAGACGTTAACGTCATCAGACATGATCGATTTGGGGGTGGTTCTGTTATGGTGTGGGGAGGCATCACTGTTGTTGCAGGGCGTGTTACAGGCCAGTACTACCGGGACAACATCTTGGCAGTCCATGTTGTGCCGTTCGCACGACGTCATGGCCGCCGTTTAATCTTCCAGGATGACAACGCAAGATGTCACAGGGCCAGGATCGTTACAGGTTACCTCCAACAACAGAACATCACCACATTACCTTGGCCAGCACCGAGTCCCGACCTCTCCCCCATCGAGCATGTTTGGGACATGCTTGGACAGAGGTTACGTCAACGTCAACAACGTCCTGCCAATGTCCAAGAACCTGCTGCTGCGTGCAACAGGAATGGGACAATCTGGACCAAAATGACCTTAGACGTCTCATTAGGAGTATGCCACGTCGGATCAATGCTGGTTTGGCAAACAGAGGAGGATTTACCTGTTACTGACTTTGTTGTGATACTGTGGTAACTTTGCTGTTTGACCCCGGGTATCATTTTACCCTTATAATGGTCAGTTTGTGCCTTACTTAGTCTAACGATCATTTGGAATAAATCGATGAATGTGAACTTCATTTCATTTTGTCATTTGTTTCTTCGTCAGTTTCATTAGGTGACTTTAATAACACTTAAAAATCAAATATCCCCTACTTTTTTTGAATAGTAAATATGATGCACCACTAGCGCGAAAGGTCCAAAGGACTGTATGAACATCCAAATTCACCTTTTCGCATCTCTTCTTGGTCCTCAACGTTCGCGATCATATCTGTTATTCACTGATTCACCATGGCTCCCAGAAAAGTAGGACATTAAACCCCCTTTCCTGAGTGATTCCTCTTTGACAGTGGTGCATGATGGGTGGGGGGGGGGGGCAATGAGTAGCGTATAACCGTTCGGGTGGGATGAAAAACTGAGGCCCCATTAACATATTGACATGCACGTAAAAAAAACATAACGCTAACGCAACAATATACGTTCATATTCGTGCTTTGATTGATATGGTGCTTTGTTAAGAAGGCCAGGAGTTTGCTTTGTTTAGCGTTGAGGATCGTGCATCAACATCAATAGTTGCCGTCCTTAGAGCATAAGGAATAAGTATACCAAGATAATCCATTCAGAATTGTGCCTTTCAGGCGCTAAAGGCAAAAGTGGGAGTGGCTTTGCCTTTGGGGGTCAGGACATTCACCAATATCAATAGTTGACGCCCTCAGGCTATAAAGAATACATATGCCAAGTACCAAGCTGATTCATTCAGAATTGCGGCCTGTACCAAGCTGATTCATTCAGAATTGCGGCCTGTAAACGACAAACACAAAAAATTGGACGTGGCTTGCCTCTGGGTTCGGGACATGCACAAAGAACAAGTATACAAAGTTTCAAGATAATACGTTAAGAAATGCAGCTTGTAGACGACAAACATAGAAATACAAGAAATGGGCGGGGATCTGTCCCAGGGGATCGGGCATACACTCAAAGCAATAGGGATCACCTTTAGGGTATAAGGAATACGTATTTAAAGTTTCAAGATGATCGATTAAGAATTGTGGCCTGTAGGCGACACATAAATAGAAAATGGGCGTGGCTCTGTCTCTGGGGGTTGGACATGCACCGCAAATGATAGGGATGCTCCTTAGGGTGCGCGACTCGGCCGCCAAGCCACGCATCATCGGCCGTCTCGAGGAAGGGCCGCCGCCTCTCCCCCCACTTTTCGCTGCTCCCAGACACCGAACGAAAATTCCTCGAGGGCGCGACTCGGCCGCGAAGCCACGCATCGACCGTCTCGAGGAACGGCAGTCCCGGCCAGCCGGCGGGCCGGCCGCCTCTCTCGCCGCTCACTCCGAAACGGGTACACGGCGGCCGGCCTGCCCACAGACAGGACCGCAAAACCACATATCGGCCGCCGCCTCTCTCGCCGCTGCTGTCTCTCAGTCCAGGCCGGCCGCCTCTCTCGCCGTGGTTGTCTCTCACTCCGAAACGGGTACTCGGCGGCCGGCCGGCCGGCCGACAGACAGGACCACAAAGCCACACATCGGCCGCCGCCTCTCTCGCCGCTGCTGTCTCTCAGCCCCGGCCGGTCGTCTCTCTCGCCGCTGTCGTCTCTCACTCGGAAACGGGTACTCGGCCCGGCCGACAGGAGACGTCCCTCGGCTCGGGGGCGCCTCGGCCGTCTCGAGGAGCGGCAGCCCCGGCCTCCTCTCTCGCCGCTGTCGTCTCTCACTCCGAAACGGGTACTCGGCCGACAGGAGAAGTCCCTCGCGGGCGCATCGGCCGTCTCGAGGAACGCGGTTGACTCTCACTCCGGCCGACAGGAGAAGTCCCACGCGGGCGCCTCGACCGTCTCGAGGAGCGGCAGCCCCGGCCGGCCGCCTCTCTCGCCGCGGTTGTCGCTCACTCCGAAACGGGTACTACAGCCAGACAGCACCGCAAAGCCACACATCGGCCGCCGCCTCTCTCGCCGCTGCTGTCTCTCAGCCCCGGTCGGTCGCCTCTCTCGCCGCTGTCGTCTCTCACTCCGAAACGGGTACTCGGCCGACAGGAGAAGTCCCTCGGGGGCGCCTCGGCCGTCTCGAGGAGCGGCAGCCCCCCGACCGGCCGCCTCTCTGGCCGCGGTAGTCTCTCACTCCGAAACGGGTACTCGGCGGCCGGCCGACAGGAGAAATCCCTCGACTGGACCGCAAAGCCACACATCGGCCGCCTCTCTCGACTCGCCGCTGCTGTCTCTCACTCACTCCGAAGAAATTCTTCGAGGGTGCGACTCGGCCAGGACCGCAAAGCCACCCATCGGCCGCCCGCCTCTCTCGCCGCTGCTGTCTCTCAGCCCCGGCCGGCCGCCTCTCTCGCCGCGGTTGTCTCTCACTCCGAAACGGGTACTCAGCGGCCGGCAGGCAGACAGACAGGACCGCAAAGCCACACATCGGCCGCCGCCTCTCTCGCCGCTGCTGTCTCTCAGCCCCGCAGCCCCGGCCGGTCGCCTCTCTCGCCGCTGTCGTCTCTCACTCCGAAACGGGTACTTGGACCCACCGGTCGAAGCAGAGGCCCAGGCAGAGGCTGCACGCTCCGTTACTGATTCCAGTTATTCTCCTTCTGGGAGCGAACTGGCCGAAGTTGACGAAGCCCCCCTCCCCCCTACAGGTGATAGTAGCCCAGTTATAGCCCCCCACAGCCCTTCAGTGCAAAGTAGTCCAGAAGTAGGCCCCCCCCCCACTGATAGTAGCCCAGTTATGGCCCCTAGGACCAGGACAATTCGACCAGTTTTGACGTACAGTAGTGACAGTGATTCTGGAAGTGACTCAGGGAGGGAGCCTGAAACAGGGTTGACGGCCGCTGAACAAAGGCATTTGCTCAAGGGAGACACTTATAGGGAAATTCTCTTGTTGGGCCAATCCGGAAGATTAGAAAGGATGCTGGTATGGCCAAGAGAATATCATGGAGTGCTAAGGGCGACAAGGGTGATGTCCACCTACATTCATTTTTCGCACATTTGATGAGGTGCAAGACCGGTAAGAAAGACAGAAGTGCTTCGAACAAAGTCAACCACATTGCGAAGTTATTGCATTTTATTCAGACGACCCACAATATGGGTACCAGTAGCGCAGACCCCAAGTGTCTGTATCAGCAGGAAACATTCAATATTTATTATGATAGGCTTGCACACGATCTTGATGGTATGGGAAATGGGGTTGGTTTACAGGCGACGGCTATAAAAAATGAGTTGCAGTCGGTCAAACTGTATTTGAACTTTCTTATAACTGGTTGTAGTTTTCATGTGACCGACCCGGCGTTTAAGGAACACGTTAAAATATTGCTAGAAGCCATGACTGTCATGGTCAAAAATAATCATAGCAGAATAGCGGCTGCAAACACGCAGCGTCAAATACAGCAACAGACGGAGGGCGTTAAGCATGATATCAAAAACTTGAGAGCGGAACTTGAGAATAACGTCGCCATCAATGATAGATTAAAAATGATTCGCGATAAGCTAGGTAAGAGTGGTGTGCGAAACGACAATAAGTCGGATTTTATTTTTTTGACTAGGTACTTGATGGTTAGGATTCAGCTTGAGGCCATTCAGAGGGTGGGGGTGTCAGAAGGTATGACACTGAGGGAATTTTATAATGCAATTTCGGGTATTAATGAGACAGGGAAAGACGTCTTTCTCTTTTTGGTAGGGAGCATATGACAAATTGCCATTACGCCGGGACGCTCGTGGTCCCGGCCGACGTTTATAGCTTGATGGATTTTTATTTGAAGAGGTTTAGGCAAAAGGATGATCCTAAAACAAAATGCTCCCACAAGTTTTTCAGGCAATGGGGTTCACAGACGGAATACGTGTCCGTCGCAAATAACATTACTCAGTTTAGGAAGAAGTTTGGGTTGACTGCTATCACTTCGACAGAGTGTCGGCACGCCGCCCATTCCAAGGGCAAAGAGGAGGGCATCAGTCATGATGCAGCTCTTCAAGCGTCCTCGGCAATGGGACACACTCTGCCGACTGCTGAGAAGCATTATAGGAATGAGGGAAAAGTTAAGGCCGCCTTCGCCAACGCCCAGGTGTTGAATAATATTATTAATGGTGCATTTAGTGAGTTTAGATTGAAGCCGTCTTCGGTCGATGCTGCCAAGGCCATGGCTGAGGAACTGGGGTGGACCTTCATGTAAGTACTAGCCCCACCCGTTTTAGAACCCTGTGTGGTTATTTTGGAACCATTGGAAACTGTAAATACTGGTGCTAGCATCAGTTCTGCCCCCATTTTAGAACCATGTCAATCTCCTACATCATCAGTTGGCTCCTTCCCATCCGTTTCTTCGAATGGGTCGGATGTCATGTCATTAGACCAGATAACGAAATTATTACAAGAAGCCTTATTTGAGGCATACCCTATTACCCATGATGGGTCTGTCCCCAACAAAGCCATGGCCGAAGCGGTATTCAAGAGTAAGGAGTGTTACGAAAAGGTTACTTCTGATCAACGGCCGAAGACGACCAAAAATCTGACTTCTAAATGGCGGGAGGGGCAGCATAAGGCTAGGGGTATCTTTTTCGTAGAGAGTTATCCAAGGGTTAAGTTAGGAGACGCCAAGACTGCTAGTTCGATTATCCAGGCTAAGTTCCCCGACTGGACCCAATACGGCAAGATAGCTTATTACGCCTTGCAGTATGTGACTCACCAGTCCCAGTTGAAATAAAAATTACGAAGGGCCGTTATGGGTCCGTTAAGTTGTTGGGTTTTTTTTGTCATAAAACCAACTTGTCTACAGAAGACGGTCATACGCCATACTGTGGGCTACTGGTGGGGTTATACCGGACAGCGGCACTATGATGATATAGAATAACAATTAAATGGCCCCAAAGTCGGTCACAAGGCCTATGATACATTTGAAGGCGATTCGAGCCGCGAGGCGGGGGTTTTCGGATGGGCAGCGGCGGCGGAAACACCAATGAAGCCGCTGTGAATGAGAATATGCAGGGTTTTGGGAATTATACGATCGGAAAGCTAAAAACCGTACAATTTCACAGAGACGTCGCACGATAGAATCGGAAGAGTGAAACTGCTTGAAATTCAGCGCAAAATGTGAGCGCAGGGCAGTTACGCGCCCGTAAAAGGTTTATTTTTCGGCAAATACGGGCATTTACCCAAGGCACCGACAGGCTCACAAAGATCAATGCTGGTGGAAAACATTGCCGAATGATGCCACGATCGAGACCTGCCATGCACGTGGCAATGCATAAACCATTTTGGCCACAGCAGCACCACAGCAATTCGCGAGAACGGGTTTATTCGGCTGTTTTTGGTCGCCCAGTCGAAAACCCGTTAAATTGCCTCCAAAGTCGGTCAAAATGCACCCCAGGCCTATCGCCCAGTCACCTGATAAATTTGAAGGCGATTCGAGCCGCGAGGAGGGGGTTTTCGGATGGGCAGCGGCGGCGGAAACACCAATGAAGCCGCTGTGCGGCACGAATTTGTGCCAGATTTCGGCTTCTTTCCCTTTTCCGCCCATCACCTGATCCGTCTGAGCAGGTTCCGGGGCCATTTTCTCTGGAATGAAAATATGCAGGGTTTTGGGAATTATACGATCGAAAAGCTGAAGACCGTACAATTTCACAGAGACGTCGCACGATAGAATCGGAAGAGTGAAACTGCTTGAAATTCAGCGCAAAATGTGAGCGCAGGGCAGTTATGCGACCGTAAAAGGTTTATTTTTCGGCAAATACGGGCATTTAGCCAAGGCACCGATAGGCTCACAAAGATCAATGCTGTTGGAAAACATTGCCGAATGATCTCACGATCGAGACCTGCCATGCACGTGGCAATGCATAAACCATTTTGGCCACAGCAGCACCAAAGCAATTCGCGAGAACGGGTTTATTCGGCCGTTTTTGGTCGCCCAGTCGAAAACCCGTTAAATTGCCTCCAAAGTCGGTCAACCACGGTTTTAATCAATAGTATGCTATCAAGTAAATCGATAGTTATCTTAAATCGCTATGATATATACAGTTAATCCTGTTAATCGGTTATTAGCAGACGACGTCCACTAAGACTTCAACTATAACCCGGGTAGTAGTAATATATAGAGTTAATTAATCGAGACCTGGACTCTTATGTAGGAAAAAAATTTGTGTTTATTCTTCTACATTTAAATAATTTAGTGTACGTGAAGTTAATATATTTATTACAAGAAAATTAGACATATTTCACTCCATATATGTCGTCATTTTCTATATATGCCGCATTTCGCTAAGACTTCAATTCTAATCCCCCCCTATTGTTAATTGATCTTCAAGTATTAGAAGTTGTGCTTTGACCTACTTAATACTTAATCTCTTAATCGGTGGGTGTGACTAAATACTTAGTACGAGCGACAAATAATATTTATAACAAGCGAATTCAACAATTTATAACAAGCGAGTTCAGAAATTTATTACAAGAGAATTGAAATATTTATTTCAAGAGATTACGACGTTGTTCGCTCCATATGTCGTCATTTTCTATACTAGCACGGATTTAGGTCTTCAGACATAATCGCCATTTTGTTAATTGATCTACGGGTATAAAAAGTTGTTCTTTGACCTACTTAACACTTAATCTCTTAATCGGTGAGTGACTAAATACTTAGTACGAGCGACAAATAATATTTATAACAAGCGATTTAAAATATTTATAAAATTTAAATATTTATTTCAAGAGATTTAGACGTAGTTCGCTCCATATATGTCGTCATTTTTTATACAATCACGGATTAAGGTCTTCAGACATAATCGCCATTTTGTTGATTGATCTACAGGTATAAGAAGTTGTTCTTTGACCTACTTAACACTTAATCTCTTAATCGGTGAGTGTGACTAAATACTTAGTACGAGCGACAAATAATATTTATATCAAGCGATTAAAATATATATAAAATTAAAATATTTATTTCAAGATATTTAGACGTAGTTCGCTCCATATATGTCGTCATTTTCTATACAAGCACGGATTTAGGCCTTCAGATATAATCGCCATTTTGTTAATATATACCTTGTCGTAGATGTATGTAAAAACGATTTTCTATGACAAGATAGAAACAATACTTAAAATGAAATTGTTCATTTTTTTTCTGTTTTATAATACTTATTTCAAAATAAGATAAGTATTTCTGATCGTTATCGTTAGTTCAATAATAATCGACATATTGTTTAAGTTGAAGGTTGACCTATTTAAAGCTTAATCTCTTAGTTAATCCGCTTAGTTGGCGAAACTGGTTAATAGACAACTTGACCTATATGTAGAACCAAATATTTACAGATTTATCGCTTATCACTTTATCGCCACGAGTAAACGCCCCCAGTCGCAGACACCCGCCTCCCTTTGCCGAACTTCCCTGCCCACCTCCCAAAAGAGAGAGGAGGGCGGTTGTTGAGCAACCGAAGAGCGGGGACGAGCTGGGGGGCGACCGAGCGGGAGGACAGTGGCCAGGACTGAACACCGCCGGCCTCGTTCGCTGCGCAATCCCAGACGAAGAGGAGGAGGAGGGAGGGAGGGAGGCCCTGAGACGGGCGATTCCCTAGCTCGCTCACTCGCTAGGCATACGGAAGAACCGAGGTTGAGCCGCCGAGACGGGCGAGAGGGACGGGCAAGAGACGAACTCGAGCACACGCCACACGCACCGCGAATCGGGGGTAGTACTAGTAGTAGTAGTAGTAGTCGAGACTCGCTGATTTGACAATCGGACGAGCCAGCCTGTCCCGCCCTGTAAGCGTACACCGGAACGTTTCGGGTCTGCCGGGAGGGAGAGAGGGGAAGGGAGAAATAAATCTCCGCACCCCGCCGCCGCCGCCGACCGTCGCGAGCTGTGACCGGACGCCGAGGAGTCGTCGTCCCCGGGTCGGCCTCGCTCCACCGTCTCCATCGGGTCTTGGATCGTGGGAAGGAAGAAAGAGTAGTGCGCGGTGACTGGACGAGAGATCGGGCTAAACGATCCCTCGCCTTCCGACCGCTTCGCTGCCTGCGAGAAGAGAGAACCGGGACGGAGAAGAGAGAGAAGAAGGAGGGGCGTGCCGCGAGAGAACAGAACGCGCGGCGCGGTCTCGGGTGCCATCCTTCCCCTCCAGCAAGCGGCGCGACGACGGTGACGAGAAGGGTAACCGGGAGCTGCACGAACACACACTCCCTAGCCTTCACTCAACCGCCGTGTACGCACCGAGCAAGAGGAGACCGGCCAACCTTCCACCGCGAAACGCTCGTCTCCAGAAAACTCGCCCGAGCTTCACCCTCCATGTAAGAGAAAACGCACTCGTTCGAAAGGTATACACATGCACCGTACCGGGTTCGGTCTCTCTCACCTACCTCCTATACTAGTGTTTCGCACTCGTCTGAAAGGTATACCGTCGTGCAAAACTAGGTTTCTGGCCGATTTTTTAGCCCCCCAGGCGTTTTCTGCCCATCCAAACTCATCTCTTTGCGTCCACACTGGCCAGGGACCCTCGTTCCTGTCACTTTGGCCGAGATCCGTCGGCGCATCTCCCCGCCAGGGGCGGCCGAACGTCCGGCGGGAATTCCTCCAGAGCGCGACTCGGCCGCCAAGCCACGCTTCGGCCGTCTGGAGGAATACCGGCCGGCCGGCCGACTGACAGACAGGAGGAAATTTCTCGAGAGCGCGACTCGGCCGCCGAGCCACGCATCATCGGCCGTCTCGAGGAAGGGCCGCCGCCTCTCCCCCCGCTTCTCGCTGCTCCCAGACACCGAACGAAAATTCCTCGCATCGGCCGCCGTCTCGAGGAGCGGCAGTCCCGGCCGGCCGGCCGACCGCCTCTCTCGCCGCTGTCGTCTCTCACTCCGGAACGGGTACTCGGCGGCCGGCCGGCCGACAGACAGACAGGACCGCAAAGCCACACATCGGCCGCCGCCTCTCTCGCCGCTGCTGCTGTCTCTCAGCCCCGGCCGGCCGCCTCTCTCGCCGCGGTTGTCTCTCACTCCGAAACGGGTACTCGGCGGCCGGCCGGCGGCAGGCAGACAGACAGGACCGCAAAGCCACACATCGGCCGCCGCCTCTCTCGCCGCTGCTGTCTCTCAGCCCCGCAGCCCCGGCCGGTCGCCTCTCTCGCCGCTGTCGTCTCTCACTCCGAAACGGGTACTCGGGGGCGCCTCGGCCGTCTCGAGGAGCGGCAGCCCCGGCCGGTCGCCTCTCTCGCCGCTGTCGTCTCTCACTCCGAAACGGGTACTCGGCGGCCGGCAGACAGGCAGGACCGCAAAGCCACACATCGGCCGCCGCCTCTCTCGCCGCTGCTGTCTCTCAGCC